>OY720347.1:56630654-59467896 GCA_963082975.1 Labia minor
GGACGGACAGACGGACGGACGGACAGACGGACGGACAGACATCATGCTAAAAATACTTTTTTCTGTTTAGAAAATGCATGATTCGTGGAGATATGTAAAAATCTCCACATGTGAAATTTGGTGTGAAAACAATACCTCCCTTACTATCGTCGGTCGGTAAAAAGACTTACCAATTACATACACTTTTTATTAAGCCTAAGATTAAAATTCAATTCCATTCACTTCTCTTGAGTACGATAGGATGGGATTTCAGCAAGTGAATTTATATCTCCTCACCCCATTCGTTTCACCATCTCTTGAACATAATTGTGTGGTGATTGGATTTAATAAACTATTTGATCATTTGTGTGAAGATTTAATTTTCATAGATGTCAGTTGTTATATCATTGGTGATTGATGTCCCTTAATTTTAATGGAAGGCATTCATACATACAACATACATTTCTGATGTTTTAATTCTTTAAGGGCAATTTGCCCAGAAGGATGGTTGGCAACAGATGCCATCCACTCCATTTTATTTCCATCGTCTCTTCAAACTGTTTATCTTTAACAAGACTAATCTAATTGATGTATTGGATACATTATAATTTTAAAGTTTTTGTCAATATTCCAATTAAAATTACTGAAAAAGAAAAAATAAATTTTCATTAGTTAAAAGATCCATTTATTATAAATAATATTAAAAACAATTACAATTCTTTTTTTTTTAATTATTTTATTTTTACTGTTTCAAAAGTTGTTTATTGAAATTATTTATTATTAGTTATATGTTATACCAATCGTTAAGAGTTTTAACAATTATAATTCAATTCAATATAAATATGAGTTATGTTTTGGACAAATCAATTGAGGACAATCATATTCCATAGGCTGACAGATGAGAAGAATTCAATTATACCTGAGTGACACAACATTACAAAACGTTTAACTTTTAGATTATATTCACTCTACACAATTATAGAATGATTTAATAAAAATATGATTATGATAGAATTAATATATATATTTAGTATACAATATGGCAAGAAATATTATTAGTTGATATATTTATTTTCTTTATTTATTACTAGCTTCTCAGAGCTCTACCCCCTGTACCCTCGATACAATATAGAGATTTGTTGAAAGTCTGTATGCGAAAGGTTTATTCATTTTAATTCAATCAGTATATTTTTTCTCTCATTTGGATCTTCGTTTTCACTCAAATTTGAAAATTGCACTAATTTCTAAAATTATTATTTTTATTTTGAGTGTCAACTTCTTAACTGAGCCACCAGAGATGCTACATTGAGCGTTGTTTATTTGGGTCGTTTTTTTGCCCATAACTTTGGAACGGATCAACTTTTTTGAAATTTTCAACCTTGGGACATGACGGTTCTTATGATACCCGAACCATTAAGATCAATTAAGATATATTGTAAAAAGTGAAACTTAGAGTTACTATTTTATCACGGAGGTAGGGAGAGAACATTTGGAACAAAACTTGTCGCCTATCTGACGTCACAGCCGCCATTTTACCTACATCACACACAAAACATTATATTTTCCATTGATCTTAGTGTTAAGTACCGGGACCCCGAGCCTCGGCTCGGTAATTAAGTTAAAAAAAAATGATTCGTTATTATTGGGTTTGGCTGGTAATATTAATACCTGGGACACCGAGCTCTCGCTCGACCCTTTAAAAAATATTGATATACAATTCTTTAATTATTTATTACAATTATTAAATGTTGCATCATTGCATCAATCTGATTAAAATGAATTGAACTGTGGTCTTCAATAATACAAACAAACAATTTTAGCTAGAATAATAAGATTAGATATTAAAAAATATATAAACTTACCTGAAAATAATTAGATATTTATTTGATAAAATTAAATTTTTAAGTAAATAAATAAATTAAATAAATATGAGAGAATAAAAAAATAATTAAATCAAAATTCAAAATTAATCAATTAAAAAAGGCAATTGAAATGTTATTAAATTATCTAAAAAAAAAACAATTATTAATATAAAAATGCAAATAAATTGATTAAATAGAAATTGAAATTAATTGATATTATGAAAAAAGATTTTAAACAAATGTATTTAATTAAATCAATAAATTTAAAAAATATTAAATGATATTTAGCTTAATTATAAAAATTAAAATAAAAAGAAATTACTTAAAAAAATTACAACTATAAGAATAAAATATTAAAAAATAAATAAAATTACCTGAAAATAATTAAATATATTTATTTGATAAAATTAAATTTTTAATTATCTTAAAAATTAATCCAAGTAATATCGTCTATTTCTATTCGACACTATTCGAATATTAATATCACTACCCCTGTAAGAGATATTGCCGAAAAGTTGTCTTTTTTATTTTTATAAATTTTAATAGTTCTTATTTTAAGATTAAAGCTTCAATTTATTCTATAAGTACCTAATAGTCCTAGGTTCCATAAACACCAATAATGTCAAAATAGGTATTAGCGTTTGAGATTTGGCAAAAACTGTCTTTTCTCTGGGTTTTACCTGATTATTTTCTTTCTTTAAGCAGTTAAAACAATTTATAATGAATATACAAATAGCAATAGTACTAATAAAAATAATAAATAAATTTATTCAGAAAATAGAAGAACATTTATTAGTATAATTTTAAATCAAAACACTCAGTCTTTAATTGAAGAATTTTTATGGAAAACTATTAAACATATGACCCTTTGCATAATCTTTTACACAACTATAATGCAACAATAACATTAATTTTTTAGAATGAAAAACAAAAAAATGGTAAAAAATAAATAATTGAACTTACACATTTTTTATAAAGAAAGAGAATACATTTAATAAATGATCATTATTCCTCCAGAAATAGATAGAATGAATTAAAAGAACCACTTGTTGGAAGTTCCACTTTAATGTATTCATATATCTATCATTTAGTCTTTTATTAGAAACTAAATTTGTATATATTATTATATACATAACTTTATTTATTTCAATAATAATAATTTTATAATAATAATATCTATTTGTTTTATATAGGCTGAATTATATTATGAAAGGTATTGTACTTACTCGTATTTTATAACAATTATTTAATTTATTGTGTTATTTTGTCTTTTATTATAGACAAATATACAATACTCAAAATATTATTTTTGGTAAATGATTAAACCATTTGAACCTTTGCATAATCTTTTACATTGAATTTTATTGTATTTAATTTCAAAGAAAAATATTGTATGATTATACGAAGATTCAATATCAGCTGGGGAATTTTTTTTTGTCTTTTTTTTTCTTTTATTATGATCTCAAATTACACTTGGTATCTATATTAAACATATCTCAAAAAGATAAATTAGATCCGTGTTGAATGAACATTAATGCACCTGCAATAAATTGTTTCAGGTAGCTTTTAGTCTTTCACAAACGTATTTCAAAAATACTTTCTTATCTCCAACATTATAATTATATTTATATTTATTAAGTTTAAAATAAAAGTTTTTGTTATAAAATTTTGCTAATGAGAACAGATATTTTGTTCTTTTATTACTGATAAATAATATGTATTTATGCTATTTAAATTGCCAAAAAGGTTTTTACTAAAAAAAGTCCCAATGGAATTGATTATACATTGGAATCAATAGAGAATTTAATATAGGAGGGTGTTTCGGGGGCGGTTGCAGTGTCATGTCATTAGATGTCCATGGCAGCCAGCGCGGCGACTCCCTTCCGAATCGATCGCCAGAGGATCCAGGAGAGACTGAGAGAGTGAGAGAAAAGAGAATTTGAGAGAGACCAACAGAGAAACGTAGAGAGAAAGAACCTCCCTATGTGGGGAGTTCTGTGCCAAAGTCATTCCATCCACGCACCCCGACAAAATTCCATTTTCCATCGATGTGCCAAGTTCAAGTTAGTCTTCCAATTACTAATCATTTGAATCGTTTTTCTTTTGTGCATAAATTGAGAGATTTTGAGTAAAATAAATAAGCAACATTAACTTTAAGAGAATTATTACATAAAAAAAATTTAGTAAAAAAATATATGAGAAAATTATTAAAAATATATTTCATAAAATTCATAGTATACTCTTTCCATTTATTACATCTCTTGATAAAGTAAATTATAATATTAATATGATAATACATATTTTTTTTTTAATGAATTAATTATAATTAATAAAAAATCAGGTGAGGCTAGGCACCAAATCGACCGATGATTTGAAATAAATTAATTTTTAAACAACATTATAAATATATATATATATATATATATTATAAAGCAGTGATTCTCAACCTTTTTTTTACCGCGGCACACTTTTAACGGTTTAAAAATTTGGCGGCACACAAGGAAAAAAATTGAAAAAAGTCGAAAATGTTTAAGAGCCTAATTTCAAAAACATTTTGCCTTTTTTTACTTACATATAAAATAAATAAGTACTTTTTCTTACATTTACATTTGTAAAATTTGGTGGCACATTTTGAAAATCTCTCGGCACACAGTGGTTGAGAATCACTGATATGAAGTATCAAAAAACAATATTTTTAAAACTTGAATTAAAATGACTTAATTATATTATCTTGGTTTCTATTTTTAGTTTAATTACTACTATATTTTAAGTGAAAAATTTCGGACAATGAATATAAAATTAATACTTTGTAAACTATCACTTTCTAATTCCGGATATACACCCAAAGTTGATGAATTCATGCTACTGATGCATTAAGTAAATATACCAAATTTTATCAAAATCCATTGAGCCGTATACAGACACATAATGGACAGACGGGCGGACGGACATACAGACAGATATCATGCTAAAAATACTTTTTTCTGTTAACAAAATACATGATTCGTGGAGATATGTAAAATTCTCCACATGTGAAATTTGGTGTTAAAATAATATCTTCTTTTCCTAATGCGGGTTGTTAAAAAATGAAATTAATGTATAATATACTACTAGAATCTCAACATCAAAAAATTTAAAGTCACAATATTTCCAAAACATATAAAAAATTTTTGATCATTAAAATCAAATTAATAAATAAGAAAAATTTAATTTCTTTTTTAAAAAAGATTAATTACAAAAAATGTGTTTAAGCAAGATTGAAACTCCAGCAAATTCTCTATTTTAATATTTTGAAAAGTTCTAGTGGCGGAGTAGACAAACACGCATGGCTAAGAAATTTAAATATGTTTGTACCGTCTAGCGCAGCGGTTCTTAAACTGTGGTCCGCGGACCCCTGGGGGTCCGCGAAGCCTTTACTGGGGGTCCGCGGTCCTCGGAAAAAAATCATCGTAAAAATATATACATATATAAATATTTAAAGTTCATTGTTTAACTATATCCTCCTAGAGAATTACGGCTATAATTTAATACTATTAATAATACTATTTTATTTTATTAAATTGATAATTATGTCAATTAATTTTTTGTGAATAAATAAACATATATAAAAAACTATATATAAAATTTGAATTTTCATCCATTCATTCATTTAAAATCATTTTTCGATTGTTCCTTTAAAATAACCCCTCTTAGGGGCTCGGAAGGGGAGGCCATATTTTCTTTCACTTCGTTATTGGGGAAAACCAGGGGAGGGGCCAGTCTTACCCGGAAAAACCCAAATTGTCAGCGTCCACTCTGGGGTTTTAAACAGTTTTAAAGCAAATGTTAATTATAAGTTCATTTCTCAACGAGTTGTATCTTTAAATTATTTTTATTAATGTTAATTATAAGTTCATTTCTCAACGAGTTGTATCTTTAAATTATTTTTATTAATTTAATTAATTATAATTAAATTATAGCTAATAATAGTTTATTATAGCTAATAATTTTTTTAATTTTTAGTGTAATTTGCATGATCATTATTTATATAAAAACACTAAACACATTTTGCAATTTCCCAGAAAGGCTGTTTTTGAGATGTAAGTATAAGTTAGTTTTATGAATAAAAAATATTTATTTTAATAATATTTTAGAATCAAATTACGAAATTAATAATATTTTAGAATCAAATTACGAAATTAATAATATTTTAGAATCAAATTACGAAATATATTTATTATATAAATTAATATTCATTTAAAATGATATTAAATCATTTATTTAAAATGATTTAAAACATTTATTAAAATGATTTAAAACATTCATTTAAAATGATATTAAAACATTCATTTAAAATCATATTAAAACATAGCTAGTAAATAATAATTCGTTATATTTATATTATATTTATATTATTGTAGTTGAATGTTAATAAATTACTCCATAAAATGGATCGTTGGCTACAAACTGGTTCTACACAGAAACGGAAAGAATCAGATGATGAGGCATCAACAGCAAACTCTACCAAGAAACGCAAAACTAGAAAATATTCGGATGATTATTTATCATTTGGATTTACTTATATTTGCAACAATGATGTGGAAAGACCAGTCTGCGTTCTATGTCAGGAAAGTTTATCCAATGAAAGTATGACACCTGCTAATCTCAGACGTCATTTACAAACAAAGCACAGCGAGCATGTTAGTAAGTCTATCGAATTTTTTAAAATGAAAAAAGAAGAACTTACTTCAAGTCAGAAATTGATGGTAAAGACGGGATCTGGTGGTATGAGTAAGAAAGCAGTAATGGCATCATATGAAGTAGCTCTACTTATTGCTAAAGCAGGAAAGCCGCATAATATAGCAGAGCAATTAATTCTTCCTGCTACAAAAGTAATTACAAATATAATGTTAGGAACTAAAGCAGCAAACGATATAAATTTGATTTCATTATCAAATGATACGGTTAAGAATAGGATTGAAGACATGTCATGTAATATAAAAGAAGAATTAATATCGAGAGTGCGCAAAAGTCACTATTACTCATTACAATTGGATGAAAGTACTGATGTCACTAATAATGCCAATTTGTTAGCTTTCATTAGATATGAGTTTGAAAATCAAATACAAGAAGATGTATTGTTTTGTGATTCACTACCTTCACGAACGACAGCTAATGACATATTTAACAGTTTGAATAATTTTATAACCGAAAATGAAATAGAGTGGCCAAAATGTGTTGGAATTTGCACTGATGGTGCTCGTGCAATGTCAGGTACAAGAACTGGATTGATTGCTCTTATTAAAAATGTTGCGCCTCAGGTTGTTTGGAATCATTGCTGCATTCACAGAGAATCATTAGCAGCCAAAAATATGTCACCAGATTTGAAAAGAACATTAGACGAAGTAGTTAAAATTGTCAATTTCATTAAGGCTCGTCCACTTAATTCCAGAGTTTTTAAAATTTTGTGTGAGGAAATGGGTAGTCAACATACACATTTATTATTACATACAGATGTACGTTGGTTGTCCCGCGGGAAAGTACTCAATCGCCTTTTTGAGCTTCGAGATGAAATACGATTGTTTTTAATAGATGCGCATTTTGAACTGACCGAATGTTTTAATGATTTTATCTGGTTAGCTAAGGTGGCTTACTTGACTGATATTTTTACAAAATTGAACGAACTTAATTTGAGCCTGCAAGGTACTGTTGTAAATATATTTAAAGTTGAAGATAAAATAGAAGCAATGATTAAAAAAATCGACTTGTGGTCGAAACGCATCCAGAACGGTGTATATGAGTCTTTTCCAACTCTCAATGATTTCATAGAAAGCTCCAGTGAAAAATTGCTTATTCAAACGCGTCAATTATTTGTTGAACATTTAATTACTTTGAAAAGCAACTTCAGGAAGTATTTTTCTACTCCTGATCCTTGCAATAACTGGATCAGAGATCCATTTAATATGGAAATTACAAATGCTAAACATTTATCTGCACCTGAACAAGATATTCTCGTGGAATTATCATGTGATACAACTTATAAACTAAAATTTAACAAAACTGAATTGAGCAACTTTTGGTTACTTCTCAGGTCAGATTATCCTGCGCTTGCAAATAAAGCACTTCAACACTTGATTCCATTCTGCACAACATATTTATGCGAACAAGCTTTTTCGGTACTATTTTATATTAAGTCTAAATATAGAAACAAATTAAATGTAGAGCCGGATCTTAGATTAAAAGTTTCCAATATTAAGCCAGATATTGAGATTCTTGTTTCAAGAAAACAACTGCATACATCTCATTAAATATGTAAGTTATATTTAATGAGATAGATGCAGTTATTTTTTAAAATATTTCTTATTTAATATTTTCTGAAAAAAATTATAAAATATTTATATGAATTTAATGTAAGTACCCATTATAATTTGTGAGATTTGTTGCTATGACAATGTTTGTATTTTCTTTCTTCAATATTATAATTTCTAATAAAATGTGTTCTACAATATGCAAAAAAATCGTTATTCACCAATCACTATTAGAAATATTCATCATATATCCTTGTCCTTATGAGATCGTAAGCCAGAAATTAATTAATAAAATGACGTAAAGTACCTAAAGTTGTGATGGGGGTCCGTCAAAAAAAATTTTTTCAAGTGGGGGTCCGTGGAGTACATAAGTTTAAGAACCTATGGTCTAGCGTTTTCTGGGTCTTTTGGTCTTACTTTTTTCTGTTCATTTCACGTGAACATTATGCCTATTTGCGCTGGACTTTTGTGGGGTAAGGTCATATTAGAAGACCTCTAATTGTATTTCTTTTTCGAACGAAAACCATTTAGGTTTGTAAAATTCTCCCTTCTTTAATTCTCGCTACTCAGGTTGTATTGAAATTTATATATTAATTAATTGGATTAATGTTTGATTAAATCTAATTTGAAATTTGAGTTATTTGAATATCTGAGGTACGCTGGAGAACTCTTTTGTTATCATTGTGCGATCTCGATTTTATTTTATAATTTAGTTGTTTATTAATTTGTTTAGTTTAGATTAAGATTAATTGTTTTATATATTTTCATCTTTCATTTATGTATTTCTTATAATTTAAGAGGTATTTAAGTCTAACTGGTCTATTTGGTAAGTATTACTTGAATTAAAAGGTTTCGCTAATCTTCCTTTTTAAAAAATAAAGATTTGCTGGCGACCTTGACAAACAGTTTTTAAATTAAATAAAAACTTGTTAACGTAAACAAGGGAATTGATTTATGCACTATAGCATATTTTCAATGAATGAAAACGTATCGTACGTAAAAGATGAAAGATATATAATAGTACCTGGGACACCGAGCTCTCACTCGACTCTTTAAAAAATATTGATATACAATTCTTTAATTATTTATTACATTTATTAAATGTTACATCATTGCATCAATCTGATTAAAATGAATGGAACTTGTGGTCCTCAATAATACATAAATATATAATATATATACAATTTTTTTTATAGTGTGTTAGGAGAAAGCTCTACCAGCCAGAGTGTGGGGGTTTTACCCACTAAAACCCCAGTCACACTTTCAGTTTCGCCTATGCTATCTAGTGCTTTCACGATCTAAGTCGCAATTCTTAAATCGTTTCCTTTTAGTCGTTATCTTTTGATCAGTCTGGATTCCGAGGCTTTTTGTACTTGTGCAATTAGTATGCTTTTTTACAGTGAGAGGTAGTTAGCCTCGCGCCCAACCCCCTGTTCTTCGGAGGGCCGATTAATTAAATGTTACATCATTGCATCAATCAGATTACAATGAATGGAACTTGGGGTCCTCAATAATAATAAATAATAATATTAATAAATATTAAATGATATTTTAGTGAAAAAATATTAAAAATTATAAAACTATCTAAAAATAAATTAATAAAAGAACAATGAATAAATAAAAATAAATTAGTAATTTAATAAAATATGCACTCAGTGTGATTCGATCTCTCCAACTCGTGTCGGCAGCCCACGAAGAAAACCCCTAGGAAAAAATAACAATACTACACAGGAAAAATAACAATGCTACTACCAAGCCGTATTTGTTTTGTTTTTTTGAGAGATTAATAAATATATTATATTTTATTATTTTTAAAATTAAAATTATTTTAAATTTTATTTCGAAATTAAATAACAAATTTTAAAATATTTTAAATATAAAAAAAATATTAATACAATATCATTAAAGAAAAAAAAAGATGGTTGTCATTTGTGACGTCATGCATATATAAATTTCAATTAAGAAAAAACTAATGAAGATGATTTTTCTCCAGGTTGAAACCAATACAGATCGATTTGTATTTATAAATATTATCTATGGTGTGAATTTCAAAAAAATCGATTGAGAGGTTTCTGAGAACTCATTTACAAATATATATACATACATATACATATACAATTTTAGCTAGCATAATAAGATTAGATTAAGAACAAATTAAAATTGCAATAAATAAAAAATAAGATTCAAATTGTAATAGAGGTTTATATTTGATTTAAAAATGTAACGACTATTGATTATATTTACTTACTAATGCATTTCAAAAGAAAAAGAGATGCTATTTGATTTAGATCCCATCAATCAAGGCGGTTGTCTCATGTGGCACGGAATTGTAAAAACGAGACGAATGTTTTTAATCCCTCTATCCAATGATTTCTGATTTCAAGGTTTAAGTTAATTAACATTTAATCGACATTGTGAATCGCTAGTAAAGTTGATTAATCTTTAAACGATCGGCGAATTCTAAATCGATTCATACCAATAATCATTAAACCTATTCAAAACAATCCTAACAGCGGTCTTTTTATCAGAAACTTTGATGAAAACAAACAACGATATACATTTTGTCAAATGTTGTCAACTACACTAATATTTTTTAAGAGCTGTCATGATGAAAAAACAACTTGGAGATATATGGAGTTGTTTTCTATACTGAAAACCTTTGTGTCATTTCTCTTCCAACCAGAGGAATTTTCTCCGGGACTAATTGAGTTATACTGTTGATTCCTATCAAAACTGACCTTTTGCTAATTATAATAGAAAATAAAGAACTATAATGTAAACCAGAATAATCGAAAATATATAATAAATTAATATTTAATATTAAACATGTTTGAAATTTAATTTAAAAACTCTATTATAATATAATTTATAATTCTTCAATTAATAATTAGAATTGTCTGAATTTAATAACTTCGCATTGGTTTTATTTCAAACAGTTTATTAATCTTAATTTTCTTTTGATTTTTATTTTTCTTTATTTTTAGTTTAATTACTAATATTTAATTCCAATATTTTAAATGTTATAATGAGATTCTTTCCTCATTTTTTTTATAGTTTTTACTTTCCCGCATACTTCGTATAAGGGAAGTATTGGAATCGTCAAAAATTTCGACTTCGAGATTTCGATAGATCTTGACGTTTTAGACCTCCCTGAGTCGGAAAATACCATTTTTCGAATTATGTCTGTGTGTGTGTGTATGTATGGATGTATGGATGTATGTAATGTTTGTCTGTGAGCAAATTTACTCAGAAACTAATCAAGCTAGGACTTCGAAATTTGGTACACCGATATTATTCACAGTTTGTAGATTTCTATCAAAAGTGGTACTTTACCTACACTGGTTGCGTTTACCTTTCAAGTAAAGTACCAGTTTGCTTCGAGATATTTGCTTCATATTTTGTATATAGATTTAAAAATATGAAAAAAATTCAGATACCAAATTTCATCATGATCTGACTACCGGAAGTGACATTTTACCTATACAAGTAGTTATACATACATACATACAGTTTATTTTACATCCATCGTATTAATAATAAAGGGTCTTTCAACAAGGACGTTTATAAGAATGTTTATGCGGCTTTAGTGTGAAGTTGTGTTCGAAAAAATATAATTTAATCCTCTGGTTGAAAAAACGAAATTATTTTTCGGACAACCTAATAAATATAAACAAATTTATCTCTTACAAAAAATGTCCAAACATTTGATCATTTTATTTATAGAATGGTGTGTTAATAATGAAAAGATAATATAAATTTTCTTTAAGTTCTATCAATAATGAATAATTAATAAAATTCTTCATTTTTCTAGAAAAGGAGTTGGCTTGAAATTTTATAGACTAATAAATAAACTTTGAATTTTGTTTTTTTTTTATTTCTACATAAAATAAAATATTAAATGTTTCGATAAATTTCAACTTAAACTAATATACTTACAATTTTAAATATTTTAAGCCTCCTTCACCAGGATTGGAAAATATATTATTTGATTTATTTATGAACATTAATATAATATAATAACTCCTTAACTAACACCTTTCTTATAATAAAACTAAGGGCTATCAGAATTATAAATTACCAACCATCCATTTTATAAGTTTAACCGTTAGAGTAATGATTATTTTTTATAAAGAAAGAAGAGAAACTCGATCATGTTCGTTTCTAAGTTTATCCATTGGGTTATTGGCTTGGAAACATTTCAGATATAACAATGAAAATCAATGCTAAATAATTGGAAAAATAAAATGAATAATTTGAAGTGGAATTCTTGAAGCGATCATCAAGTGAGTCGTTTTGTGTGGACTTTTTAATTCAGATTTGGTTGATTTATTCTTTCAGATTCATTATTTTCCCCGCGTATGATTTCCTTTCTATTCCTGTTTGTATTAAATTGCTTTTCTCCCCACCGTATCCGAATCAAATGCTTTTTCTCTACTTTAATCTCGTATTTTATTTCAAGGTGTGTTCCCTGGGGGCACCTCTTTGCACCCGAAACCTCCCAGAACAGATTCCCAATTTGGATACACACCGCTTACAGTGGAATGCGTTCACTTTTCTTTGCTGCCTTTTTACTTCAATTCTTTTATCTTCGATTCGCTTTGTTGTTACTTCAATATAAAGATATTTTATTGAAACTTACTATCAAAGCATAAATCAAGATATTATTTCAAAGAAAACATCTCAATATTTTTTAATGTTTCCAATTTTATGGCATTTTCCATATAAAATCATTTAAAATTCAATGAATTCTTTTCTATCCGCGAAGCTTCTACATTTTAAATTCTCTGCATTTTATTTATTTTTAATATATCCAACTAAGAATTTATATAAGGCGTATTCCAAAACTAAGGTCCGTTTGTTAATAAAAAATAAATTTTTATTAAGAGTATATTTTACGACATATTCTTTACTATAATCTTGATGTGATTATATCAATTCATAGCGATAATGAAAAGGCAAGAAGAGGTGGATTTGTTATGAACATTAAGTATAGGAAAGGATTCCCTCGCCCTTGGAAAAATGGGGGGGAATTTGGAAATGATAATAATATTAATTTAATTAATAAGGGATAAGGATTGAATTAAATCAAAGGAATAAATGTTGACCGTGTTTGTCGCCATCGATATTTTTTAGAAAATATGCAAACTATTAAATTATAATTTGGAATGAGGGCTATCGGACTTCTTTGAAAGAAGATTGGAAGGTACCCGGCAAATAAATAATATCATAAAAATTGATCCAATGAAAGAAATTAATAAAAATGTTGTAAACTGGAATAAAAGGTGGTGTTAAAGAAATAAAAAGGCAATCGAAATTTGATTTTAAAATAAAATATATAATTTAATAAAAGAAAATAAAAATAACATAATATGAAATAAGTTGACCTGTGGCCAGGTCCGAACCGATGCATTAAGTAAATATACCAAATTTCATCAAAATCGGTTGAGCCGTTCAGGCTGTACACATCTATACGGACGGACGGACAGACATCATGCTAAAAATACTTTTTTCTGTTAAGAAAATTCGTGGAGATATTTAAAAATCTCCACATGTGAAATTTGGTGTGAAAACAATACCTCCCTTACTATCGTCGGTCGGTAAAAAGATTAATCATGATAAAAGGAAACGAAGAGAAATTTCCTGTGGCAAAATCAAATAAACACCCTTAAAAAGTTATGGAAAAAATATAGAAGTTTGGAATCGAATGTGGTGAATGAATTGAAAGGCAAATTAAAGTTACCAAATAAGCCTTGATTTGTAAATCTAAAATAAGATTTACGTATACCGAAATTAATTTAATTTTAAATTAATTTCGGAAATTATAGCAAAATGCTATAATTAAAACCCTCAAAATAGAGAGGCTCAAACGTTGTACACTCCAAGGTGCCTAAAAAATGAATGAGAGTGAGAACATTGTTTTTCGTTCCCTCGTGAAATTGAAAAAATAAGAAGGGGGTGATTCTGGAATGCCAAGATTGGAAATTTCTATTCGCCCCATATTTTAGAAACAAAATTACAATTATATAATTCAATAGTTGTTATATGACAAACGAATACATAACAATATAAATACTTATTAATTGTATAAATTAAATTTATAAAAAATTAATTTCCTAATTAAAATATATAAAATCAAAAAATGGGTGGCCAATTTGAAATTTGCCAAAAATGGAAGAGCAACAAATAATATACGAGGTCTGTTCAAAAGAAAAGGCGAATTTTGAATTTTCGGGGGGCTGTGTAAATTCGATCGAATTTTTTTATTTTTGTTATGGTGGTTTCTCATATGTCGACATTATCAGCAATATTGGATTACTAGTTTGTTTTTGACAACTTAAAAAGTTATTTTTGTGTGTTCTGCGATTTTTTACTTAACTTTAACAGGTACTGATAATAAGGAAGTTATACAACGTTTGCATGAAGCAATACGGCTCAAACGATCGGAATTGTGGTAAAACAAATCATGGATTCTGCACGATAATGCACCAGCTCACACATCGTGATTTTTTGGTCAAAAACAACACCGTAATCATGTCTCAACCTTCGAATTGACAAGATTTGGCTTCCTGCGACTTTTTCCTATTCCCAAAACTGAAGAGACCAACGAAGTGAAAGCGTTTTGCCACAATGACCATACCGAAAAGCGCATTTCAGAAGTGCTTCTACGATTGGAAGAAGCGCTGGCATAAGTGCATTATATCTGAGGGGAACTACTTTGAAGGGAACAAAATGGATATTGATGAATAAATAAATATTTTTCGAAATAATTCAAAATTCACCTTTTCATTTTTTAACAAACCTCGTATGTATACTGGGAAATGAACGTTGGTTTTGAAATTGTTATCCAGCTACTTTTTCATATGCAAGGAGATAAAATAGTTGCTCGGTGAAAATTGGGGCAGTGATCAAAAAGTTCACAACCAAAATCTTTAATATTGGTAGCAGTGTTAGGTCATGCATTGTCTTTTAAGACTTTGGTTTGTACCCCTTAGTTTGGTTAGTTCTTTCTTTGAAATTATGCACCCAATCACGTCCAATACATACATTATACAATAATTGATTTCACTAAAATATTTATTTATTAATTATTCAAGGATTATATAAACCTATTTGACAACAACTATTATTTAGTTTTCATTATGCTTTGAGTAAACATTAAGTCATTGAATTCGAAAATTTAAATAAGTTTAATAAATTGAAAAGACATTTTATAATATACAACCGATTAACTTGATAAAATATTATAAAATTTTTTCTTATACTAGCACTATTCAAAACAAAAACACAAAATAAAAATCTGGAGTGTCTCCACTTATCTATCTTGCACATTTAAATTGTATAATCAAGCTTTTAAGTCAAAATTTAAAAAATTAATTCCTGCGAGATATTAAAAATTGAAATTTATATGAAAATATTTAATTGTCAAATTTATAGAAAAATGCAAAATGTTGGCAGGTGGATATACCTGAGAGGGATTTTTATTTTAAAAATTTAAAGAAAAACACTCTAAATTAAACCATTAAAGTTTATTCTTTTTAAAAATAAAGTATTAGAACATTTCCTTTCTAATCTTTGGAATACTATGTTTTTATTTTGGGGAGTAACAATTCAACAAGTTTTTTTGGGGAGGGATGCATAAGGAAATTCAACATATTGTTTTTTTTATAATCTCTTCTATTAAATGTTTTGTTATTTTTAAGAGCTCAAAAAACAAGTTTTTTTCATTAAAATTTAAAAAAAATTCCTCAAACCCTTCTCTTCCCATTCCTACGTTAAAAGTTTTCCGTTGAGAAAGTAATATTTTTTCACAAAAACGAAAAAAAATAGATTTATTTAAGAGAAGGATATTTAATTCAAAATCATATTTTTTAGTTAAAAAAAAATTAAATAACATTCGTAACTGGATTTACACCCTACTTTTAATTAATGTTTGCATGTGAACTCATGCGAAATCTTTATTGTGAATATATTTAAGCTTCAATTCAATAAACTCCATGACTAAATAATTTTATTATCATACTTTTCATTCCAATTTCCATTCTCTGTCAAATCGTTTATGATATTTCATTTCCAATGAGATTAATCATGAACAATTTAATATTTTTTTTCTAAGCCAAATTTTTTGTCAATGTTGTTTCTTATTTTTATGTCACCTGTCTTTCTCGACTAATCTTGATTTTAAAATTTTAATTTTGCTTAGAAGTGAGTAGTCATGTAGTCCAGCGGTTGCCAAAGTGATGGTCCGCGGGAAAATTTCGCTGGTCCGCAGAAAATTGTGCAATATTCCTACTCATCATGTTAAGTTATGTTTTAAGATGCATTAAAATATGATTCAATTCATAACAATACGTGATAAGTTATAAAAACTCAATGTTTATGTGTTCTTTGATCACAATTTTTATTTATAAATATATTTAACACTTAAAAAATCCTATTAGTGGTCCGCGGGATTTAAATTATGAATTAACTGGTCCGTGTGGTCAAAAAGTTTGGCGACCGCTGATGTAGTCAATCTCTTAGTATATATAGTACTAATGTATGTATTTCTATTATTAAATTATTTTTTTTGACATAATAAAATAAATATTAGAAATTTATTTGGGTTGTAAATTCCTCTTTCTCTGTCTCTCTCTATTTTAAATGTTATATATAAGAAAATATTAGTCTAAAAATCTTATTTGTGAAAATACTTATTAATAATTGAGTGTTAACCATATTATTACCATATTATACAATTAGGAATATTATTTTTCTAATCTTCTAAGTTTAATATACATATTATTTGAATTCATTTTTGATTGCTTTTAAATTTCAACGCCACATGTGGACAATGATGAAATGAGACATAGATAGAGGATGATTCGACCCTTATGCAATGATAAATGACTCTCGAGTAATTAACCCCAATCCTAATCCCTACAATACTTATCATAATGGGGTTAATTCCTTTTCTGTCTTACCAGCATTATAAATTCTAAATTAAAAATATATTTGTTAAAAGATAATTAAGTTTAAAGATGAAGTGTTTGTTTAATCGGTTATTGATTTAGAATGAGCTTAATAGAAACAGCATTCATAAAAATTAAGAAAACTATACATCAAGGAAAGTAAGCTGTACTTTTTTGTGAAAATACAAAGATCAAAGGTAATTTTTATTAAATTAATTTTATTAATTTTTATAAATTCAAATAGAGGACGTGAAAAATAGATGAATATAGAACATATAAGCTATAAAATGGTGAATTTTGTAGGTGTAGGGTAAAATAATCAGTTGGTTTGAAATTAACTTTCAAAAATATTTATTCAAGTACACCTAAGTTCTTGGGTTAATGGTATTTTCTAAATAGAATGTAAATCGAAATGCTAATTTTTTAAGGATAAAAATTAGGAATAGGAAAAATGTGTTGGTATAGTTAAATTGTTTTTGGGATAGGTCGTTGTAGTGTGAATCACCGAGTAGAAATAGTAATTCTAAATTGAATTGAATTTCTTGAATGGGTTTGTCTCTGGAACCTCTCAAGACAAGTGAAGCAAAGGAGTTAAAAAAGAAGATATAAAAAAAAGTTTGTCCAGAGACTTGAGTGAAAACCAAGTGAAAAAGTAGATGACCGTCTGGCACCTGACCACCGGACTTGGTCCATTGAATCCGATTCGAATGGCGCCCGGGCCGACGCAGGTGGAGCGGGGACGGCTGCGCGATGGGGGGGCGGAGCCCGATTTCGGGGGTGCGCGCCGTCCCCGACGCTCCGGCTCTAGTAGCGCAGCCTGGGGCGGCCCGGCCGCCTTGTTGCCGTCGCGCTTCCTCGAGAGTCCGTCCATCGCGCGCCCAAATGCAGAGGCACATGGCCACGCGCGAAAACAAGAGAAAAATATATCTTGAGTATTAGAAATAAAGAAAAGCAAACCCTCCACTAGAATTAACAGTTTTTGCTACGCGCGCGTCCGCGTCCTCTCCTAACCGTCGTCGTCGCCCTCCTATGCTACCGTCTCGGTGCGTCGCCACTACAGCTGGCATGCCACCCCAGCCCGGCCACCATGTTTGCTATGACAGAGTATTTCGGCGAATTCGCCTTGGCAAGGTGAGGTGCCCGCTGACCCCCTCACCCTTCCACCTGCAAACAACATCCGACACACTGATACCCAGGAGGATGTGCTACGCTGTTGCTGTTCCGCTGCTGCTGCGTTGCTTCTTGGCTGATCCGTGTCTTATCCGTGTGGCTGGGTGGTCTCGTGTGTGTGCGTGCCATGTGCTTTGTGCCGCTGCTGTCGCTGCATCGATCGCGCAAGCGTGTGCGTGGAGCGTCCGCAATGCTACACGGCGTTGCGTTGGCACCCCTGCATCGCCTGATCGTTATCCTGGTCGCCCAATCATCATCAAACTCTTCGTTCAGTTGTGCATCATGCACCCTAAACAAGGGCACTGGGTAACCGATTGTCTGGGAAGACCAGTTGTTAGTCACATGGTCATTTTGCTCGTTACCTCATCTTTCTTACCAATTCCTTTCACAGGATACGATCAGGCCCTTTCTTACCCTTTAAGAAACAAACAAGCGATTTAGACGTGCTAACTCTGTCATCATGTTATCCCATGGGAAGAAAGATGTTGCCCATTTGGAAATGGGCCAACCATGAAACCTAGTCTAGATAGTCTAGAGTTAGAGTAGTTAGTGGCGGTTTGTCGGTTTTGGAGTCACGCTCACACAGTGGATTAGCAAAGAATCAGCTCTGTTAAGCAAAAAACATATCCCTCTCATACAATCTTCATAAACAAATAAGTAAAAAAAAACAATTCCGAATTTCATATTTTCTTACTTTTTATTTACTTTCTTACTTTTTGCATTTACTATATATCTCAAATTTAATTAAACTTTTCGTAAAATATCTGGAAGATTCTTAATTAAAAGATTCATTTTATGAAAACAAAGCGTTTCATAATTAAGAAAAAGACATTTTTTCCTAAACTCGTCAACTACCACCTGTTACATTCAATACAATAGGCAACGACCAAGTGCCAATAACGATCAATGATGAAAGCTTATACAAAAATCATAAAGGTCCATGTTTTTCCTTTTAAATTGAATTAATTTAAATTTATTTCATAATGCATCACATTTGAAATTCTTCAGAGATATTACATTCTTAATGTTACCAGTTGAAATAGAATTAGTGTCATTAAATTAGAAAAAAATAGTAAATAATGTAATATAAACAGACCAATTTAGTTTAATTTCAATTGAAGAAGATATCTAGAGAGGAAAGAATAAAATTAAAGAATAAGAGAGAAAGATAAAAGCCTTTATTTGTTTGATTTCAAAACATTATTATTTTTATTTGAAAAGTTTCTTGGAAACAAAGAAAAATGAAATAAATAAGTAGGACGTTTAATTAAAAATAAATTTAATTATATATTTAATATTTATATACACAACAACTAACAAACCAAATTGATCCAATCTATTATATTTTTATTGAAAACTATATTATAAATTCAAATATAGTTATCTTTCCTTTTTAACATTTGATTAATTAACTAGAATTCAATATTTCCTAAAGAAATTCAATACCATTTCATAAAAATATTCAAATGAAAATAAGGAAGATTTACTTTTGATTAGCTTTTCTAAAAGTTGTACCTTCAATTTCCAAACATTAAAAAAATATGAAAAAGAAAAATAATTCTTTTGAAAAAATGTGAAAGTTTAATAATTAGTTCTCATTGAATATATATATATATATATATATATATATGAAAATAAAACAAACTTTAAGATATTAAAATTTCTTTACTTTTCTATGTTAGAAAATGAAATTAAAATTATTTTTAATATTCATGAATGTATGAATGTATCAGATAAGTCAAATCATTCTTCAATTAAACATTAAATTTAATTAATCATTAAAACATTTATATTTAGATCAGATATAATATTTTTATGTATGAGAAAGTATTAGAGTAAATTAATTTTCTGCCCTCTGAAACTAATACTTTTGGCCCTATGTAATATCTGCCTAATATTTTTATAATTTTATTAATAAAAAACGTTGTAGGTAATGACCCTCTTCCGGTTGAGCTACATTTCTCAAAAGTTGATAGAAAACTATGAATTTTGAATAATGCCCATGTACCAATTTTTATCATTCTAGCTCAAACCGTTTTTGCGTAATCTTGGTTACATACATACACACATATATACACACACACACACACAGACATTTTTTCAACCTTAGTAAAAATGATTCAGGAACCTTCAAAACGTATAAAAACATCAAAATCTCAACATCGAAAATTTTCGTGATCGCAATACCATAGTAAAAATCAGATAACAAAAAAATTTTTATTGGTCATTAAAGTATAGTGTATGACATTTAAACACAAAAATTAATATCCGCCATATGTCCACCTCGTACAGCTCCACAATGCGCAATCTTTTGTCAAAATTTTCAATGACATTTTGGTATAATTGCAGTTCCAATTCGCCAATAATGTGAATAATTTTGTCCTTCAGCTCAGAAATCGATTGTGGATCATTCTTATAGACCTGGCTTTTCACGTAACCGCAGAGAAAGTAGTCCAATGGTGTCAGATCACATGATCTTGGTGGCCAATTGACATCACCATTTCTGGAGATTACACGTCCAGGAAATTTTTCTTGTAACAACTCGATGGTTTTATGAGGAGTGTGACAGGTTGAACCATCTTGCTGAAACCACATGCCTTCCAGGTTATTATTGTTCAATTTAGACCACAAAAAGTTAGTTATCATTTCACGATATCGGAGGCAATTCACATTAACAACTTCACTAGCATCATTTTCGAAAAAGTATGGACCAATGACACCTCCTGACCACAACTCACACCAAACAGTAATCCGTTTAGGATATAATCAGTCGTGGATTTTCCTCACCCCAAATAGGGCAATTTTGTTTATTAATATAGCCACCAATTTCAAAATGTTCTTTATCCGAAAAAATGATTTTTTGAGAAAAGCCATCCGTTTAAATGTCATATACTATAAACACAATTTATACTATACACTTTAAATATCATACACTATACATTAATGACCAATAAAATTTTTTTTGAAATCAATGCAGATTGTGTATTTTATTTAAGGATTAAAAAACCGTCCAATTTGAAAAAACCTTTATAAATGATATCAGAGAACCACTGCTCTGAATAATTATATTTTCTTGAAATTATTCTCAGAAAAAATTTAATGAAATTTAAAATGAATGTTGTCATACTCTTTTTGATATTTTTAATAATAATATTATTAAATTACCATGGAATTAGATAAAACAATTATTTAATTATAAATTTTAATTTCTCTAGTCTTTTTAATAATCTGGAAAAACATTATATATAGTTAAATCTTAGAGTACAGTAAGTATTCTCAAAATATTTTTAAATTAAATCGCAGACCTATTAAATAAATTGTACAAATTAAAAAATTATTTATAAATTGGGATTTACATATTTGTATTACTGATAATGTAGATAATTGGTAATGAGAGAAGATAGGTCTCATTGTTAGTGTTTCAGGATAAGATTTGTTGCTCCAGTAATAACACAAAGATAGATGAAATTATACAAAACAATAAAATATTTTTTAACTCGTTTCGTTTTGTAAAAATCTTAAAGCTAAGATATTAATAATATAAATGGGAATTTTCATCTTATTGTTCTCTAATTCTTATACAATTGTAAGTGTTGCAAAAAAAAACAACCTCTTATCTACTTAATGTTTACAAACAAACATTTGTGATTGCTGAAGTTAAAGGTAAATAGTCAGTTATTTAACTCTATTTAGTAAAAATACATCAGTGGTCAACATTTATAAACTAACTTCAACGTAGATCAAAGCAACTTGAGATTGTAAATCCATCGAATATCAGTGATATATATAAGTTGCATTTTACATTTTAGTCATTTTTAGTCATTTTTATAAAACGATTTAATATAGAAAATAAGCACAATAAGCACCTGACAACTGTTCCATGTTTTTTAATTGGTGTTTAATCATAATTTATCATTAACTTCACCGACCCATTCATACACAAATGAATTACTGACTTTTTAAACTGACAATTATGTATATGTATATATCGGAAATTCAATTATTTATACTCTGTCTATTTTTTATTCTTGGTCATTTTATATGAATTGTTTCATCTGTAATACTAGAAACAGTTTTTTAAACCATACCTGTCCAAGAATCGGACAGGGGTACACATTTAGTAGTTAGAATATACCCAATTAAATGAATAATTAAATATTTAAAAATATATAATTATTTTTTATTAATTAAAAGTAAAAGATAATAGATTTTTTCTTGGTAAAGATTATCTTTACAGTATAATCGGCTTATTAATATGTGAAACAGAGATGATAAAAAATTAAATTGATAGGATAAGGTTAAGAAGCATAAAAGGATTCAATTTTAATGAAATATTAATTTTATATATTAAATAAATATACATACACATAAATGCTCAAATCTATTGAACAGCATTCAACAATATTATTCGAAGCTAAGATTTTTAGATTATATTATACTTTTGAGAATCACAACACAGAAAATTATATAATATTATTATATTTGCTGTTACATAAATTAAACAATTATAATAACTAATGATAATTAATTATTTAATCTAGAATGTAACTCAGTGATAAAATGCCGATATACGGAACTAGAGGAATCAAGATTCAAACCTCTCCAAAAAGTAATATAATATTTGATGTGATTTAATCAAAATAAATAAATATGTAAATCCCTAGAGCCAAAAACACTTTAATTATTCTTATCTTTAATTTATTAATTCTTTAAATAATCGTTTAAATTGATTTAAGATTTTTAGATACATTTATGTTTTATTCATTTTATTTAGGAAATCAGTAAAAACTTTAAATACTTATAACCAAATGATAAAAAATGCTATATAAAAAAATGTGTTTTTCTATACAAAATTTAACCTTTAAATTAAAAAGACCTTGTGCGAATTGTCATATCACTAAAGGATTTTATTGAAATGGTAATTAACCATTCATCTTTGCAATTATATTTCGTTTTTTTTTCAAAACCAATTTACTGCTATATTCACATATATTGTATTATTATTAATGAATATTTTAATATTGTTTTAATCAATATCAATAATAATCTTTATTCAAACATATGTTTTATTTATTAAACTCCGATTAAAAGTAGCTAGAAGGTAACTAAAATATTAATTAGATTCATAAAAAATGTAATTCATTTCGTTTCTTTGTATTAAATAAATAATAGATATTTTTTTCTAAATTCATAAGAAAATAATCAAAATTATCTTTAGTTTCAAGGATATATTCCCTATATTAATAATCTCCTATCTATATATCTTAATTACATATTTACTTTTTTAAAACAATTTTTTTTCTTTTTAAATATACAATCCTGTCTCACAAAAACGTATACACTCTTTAAATAATTGTAAACTTAATGTTTATTATAATTCAAAAAATTTTCAAGATTTAAAAGAATTTACAAATATAATTCTATTTTCTTGTTACCTCCTGTTCTCAAATAGATATCCGTTAGGGTCCCGACATTCCCGTCAATACAAAACGATGGAATCTCACACATCATGAAGTAATTCATTTAGGATTATCTTACATTTACGTTCAATGATTGCTCCCAATTGAATGGATGATGCAGTTTTCAGTGTTTAATTTATCTTTTAGGAATCCCCATAAAAATAAAAGTACTGAACTGTTTCATCAGCTTTACTTAACTCTAATTCGATTTGTGTTGAACCTCCTAAATTGTCTTTGCACCTCAACTGTGTTGTCATCCTTTCAGTCCCTTTTTATAATGAATTTACTTTCATTAAAGATTAATTTGGTTGCTACCATGGAGAGGTTTTGTTGAATACCCTCCACATTTACCAGACCTCACTAGACTTCATTTTACGGAGATACCTAAAAGATAAGGTCGAATCACTGAAACCTGCATCAGTCATTCAATTGAGAGCAACCATTGAACGTGAATGTATGATAATCCGAAATGAACTGTTTCATTCCATCGCATTGCAATGTCTAGACCTGAATGGGTATCTGTTTTAGGACAGGTGGTAACAAGACAATAGAATAATATTTGTAAATTCTTTTAAATTTTAAATTTTTTTCAAATTGTAATAAACATAAAATTTATAACTATTAAAAACCTCTATACATTTTTTTGGGACACAACCTCTATAATTAAATTATATTAAAATTTCGACATTGAAAATGTGTAATATTAATTTTATATATTATATATATATAACATTTATTTAATACTGCATTTTATTAACTAGAAACATTTATAAATCAATATTTAAAATGTGAAATAGTTATGTAAAAATTATTAGATTCTTGGTGATCTTTATTTTACACATCAATCTTTGCAAGTATATAAAAAAACACCTCTTCCAATCCATTTCAGTTCAATTGTATTCGAATGGCTGGAAAATTTGATTTTGTCTGCAAATGTGATTTGTATATGCAGAAGGGGAGGAACGAATGTGCCTCTTTCTTTCCTACATTATCAATCAATCCCGCAAAGGTTAATCATTTATCTTATTGACCAAAAGAAAAGAACAGCTGGATATTTTTTCTTTGATCAGTATAACCAATATAAAATATCTCTATACGAATTTGTTCTTCTCTAAAACAATTATTGCAAATACAAATAAAAATTTGTTTACAATGAATGGAATTTTATTTAAAGCAGTTATAAAAATTGTGGTTTTCATAAGAAAATCAAAATAAACATTTAATGCGGCTACATCTTGTTTAACTAACACTTGAGAAAACCATTTACATTTGGCTAATTTCCAGTTGCTTGTTCACGGGAAAGGTGATGAGATTTTTCAAATGAAACGTATGATTATTTGCATTCAATGTTAACATTTCATACAATTATTTTAAAATATTCATCATAAAATAAATTGATATGAATAATCTTCTTTGAACAATTCTATTAAACTATTTATCAAAATTTCCTACAAATAAAAATTGTTTAATAAATTAATGGATTAAATTATAACATTTTATCATTTTTCTTCATAAAAATACGAATACTCCCAACATAATTGAAATATTCATATAATAAATTTTAAAATTATAAAATGTTTGATGAACAGTATAATCAACTTTGGATTGAACTAGCATAGTTTTGGTTGTAGAAATGTTCTTATTGTAAATAAACTTTAGAGTTCAGAGTAGCTGCATAGAGATAGATAATATTAAAGATTCTTTCAGAATTCTTATCCACTAATATTTAATTACTTTAAATTTTTATTATTGAAGTTCTATATTTAAGATTTGTTTCATGACTATTGATTAGAACAAAGATAAAAGTAAAAGGTATTTTTAGACGATCAAGCCTAAACTCTAGTCAGAGAATTAATTATATAGATTCCTCTAGATTTCAAATAAAATTAGAGCCAACTTTAGGAAAACTTAAAATTACGAAATTGATGTTATTGTAACACACCAATGGGAAAAATAATTTGTTTATAAAATGTTAATTCAGTAATTACCATCTAGGAACTTTAGTTTATACATTACTAATCACACATATACGAGGTGTGGCTGTTAAATAACGAGACTGCTTACAAAAAATGGTTTAATTAAAAAAATTATGGTACAATCGAACTTTCTCTTTCAATATATTCCCCTCCACTCGCCACACACCGCTTCATCCTTTTTTTCCAGTGCTCAAAGCAGTGTTCGAAGTCGTTTTTTGTTAGGCCTTTCAGAAGCTCCGCCGTTTTTCTTTTCGCCTCTTCCATCGACTCGAATCGGCTTCCCTTTAGTGCGGGCTTGATTTTCGGAAACAGGTAGAAGTCGCAGGGTGCTAGATCAGGGGAGTAAGGAGGGTTGGTTCACCATCTGCCCCTCTGGAACCAATTCAGTCATCACAATGCCGTTGATGTCGAAGAAAACGATCAACATTGCCTTGAATTTTGACTTCGACATCCGCGCTTTTTTGATTCTTGGCAATTCAGGAGTCTTCCAGTGCATGGATTGCCGCTTAGTTTCGACATTGATACATTGTTTGTGTTTTTCGTCACACATCGTTTTCGGCGTAGGAACAAAAACACGTTTATTTTAAACCGCTACAGAAAAAAAACTACTTCACCGCCAGACATGTGTTCTCGTACTGGAATAGTAGACCCTTCCAGCTGTACAACGGTGCATTAGGTTCCCGCCTACCCTCTCCTGGAGGCCTGCGCGCGCAGTCTCGTTATATAATAGCCACACCTCGTAAAATATATAGAACATTTTGAAGAATTTTCTTTTGCTTTCAGAGCCTTCAACGAATTTTTAATTTTGGTTTGAATAGTTGAGCTGATCGAATAACCTGAATTATTTTAATAGTAATATACCAAGTTATCTGTGTAATAATTATAATTTATTTAATGTTGATAAAAGTAGATATATTCATTCAAAGATTGAAAAAGATTGTAAAATTCTACTGGCATAGAGAATTAATTTAATTTTACATGGATATATAAGACTTGATTACAGACACAGATGGTAAGGATATTCTTTTGCTTGGATCTTAAACTGATATGTTAAAAGTGAAAACGTAAGATGCAATAAAGCTCAAAGATGAAACGTGAAATATCTATGATTATATGGGTTAGTGAGAAGGCTGTGTCTGCAAGAAATATATATCTTCTTTTTTTATTGAGAGGCTTGCTTGCTTTCCTTAAAATTATTATCAATGGACTTTGGAAAAAAAGTTATAATTTTTCCTCTTATTTAATAGAAAAAATATTTAGAGGTTTAAAACAATAACGCTATTTACGTTTTATTAAAAGGCAAATATAAATAAAATTTAGATTTTTTAATTATTCACTTTCAACACAATATTTTAACATATAACATATTAAAACATAATATCTTATATTAATAATTCTTGTATAATAAAGTCTGAAATAAAGGAGTATGAGTTAATTCAGGAAAATATAAATTTCTTTAGAAACGACAAAAAACAAATTCAAAGTTTTATGAAGAGAAATATAATCTACTGATGGAAATCACTTAATCAGGATAGGTACTGGGCATCACTTACTTCTAAATGTTCCTTTATAAAAAAAGTTGGTTTTGCTTTACTATTAGCTTGTTGGTTTTGCTATACTATCAGCTTTCTGGTCTACCTACAGAAGTGATTCAATAGTTTCCCAAATACAATTCATAATCAATTTATCATGAAATATTTTAACTAACGAAAATTCAAAAGCATGTGTTTTTTTAAAAACATTATTATCACTCAAATAGCTCAAATCTAGCTCAAATCTTACTAGGGCAATGAAATTGTATTAAAGAAGCCATTAAAATGATTAACTCTTAATTAAATAGGGGTTCATTTAATTGACAAATGTTTACTTTTCTGTTAATATTTTAGTAGCAATTTATAAACTTTGTGGTAATATATTTGTATTATTGTATTTCAAGATGAAACCAAAAGAATCATATTAGAAGCTCTCTGATAACTGATATAACTCAGTGTTCATTGCCGAGTTAAAAGCGATTGAATTTTATGATTTCTTTCAATTAATTGACTCTAATATTTATCAAAGCAAATACTACTAACAAATGATTATTATTAGACATTCATTTAGTGAGTAATAAAAATCTCCAATAATTCAAATCATTTTTAAAGAATATTATATTTTAAAATGCAAGGAAAACTATCTCCCTTGTGGTTATAAGAAAAAATAATATAAATAAAAGAGAATGTGAAGAGGGTGACAAACTTGATAAAAAGGTACGATATAATAAGTCTAATGATGATGGTCATAAGTTTATTATAAATGTGGAAAAATCAAATCAAATAAATATAATATAAAAATAAATATAGGAGTCAAATGACTTCTTAAAAATATTTAAATCAAGCAACAATTTCAAATATTATTATTTTGATTTGGACTTTCGTTTTTATCCATACTTTTTTTTAAAAATAGAGAGCCTACCCAAAATGTGAAAATAAATGTGAAATATCCAATATTTAATCAAAAATGAAGAGACTTTAATTTGGGGGAAAATCACTGAAGCAAAAATTCTTTTTAACAAACAAAATAAATACAAAAACCTAATTAAATTTTTTTTTTTAAAAGGAAATCAATTCAGTAGAAGAATTCAAAAGACCGGGGATATAAAAAAATAAAATAAATTGATCGTTATAGACAAAGTTGACGGTAAGTTAAAAATAAAAATATCTAGATTCTCAAAACGCCTTCAGAGTGATACATAGCATTTTGTGACCTGAAGTTAACTGTCGTAATAGAAGGCAAAAAACCAGGGAAGTATGTTTAAAGATTTATTTGTATTTTTCGAATCATGAGACGTAAAGATATTTAAATTTTTTTAAATTCTAAACGATGTATATACCAACAAAAATATATAGATAATGAGATTTTTATCTACAAATCAAATTAAAGTTAAAATAATTTAAAATTCTAACTTTTACGCATATATTTAACATACGAATGGTTTTTATGTAATTTACATTTATGAAAGAAGTTTATTTATTTTAAATTCCAAAATTTTTGGTTTTTAATATAATTTTTTCAAAATAGAATTTAAATCCTTTTGAATTAATTTAGATCCATCAAAAAGATTTTATTACCCTCCCAGCAATAATAAAAATATTTTTGAGACATATACTTTATTTAATTGTAATGATCAAGCGCCTGTTCGGTGCACCAGGTAGTCTAGTATATTTACTATATTTATATAAAACATAGAATTATAGTATATATATATATATGTAAACATAAAGATATTTTTTAAGAGTGGGAAGAGGATTGTCTCTCCTAACCTATATGATAACACTTTATATATATATATAATATATATAAAACTGATGTCTACTAATACATGTGTTTTCGATAAATATATATACCAGGGTTATTCAATAAGTAAAGAGTCAAATGGCTATAGTTCAAAAACAGTTTATTTTATTCTTACAACATTCAGACTATTTTTCAACATAATCACCTCTCAGAGTTATGCACTTGTCCCATCTTTCTTGCAGCTTCCTAATTCCCTTGGCAAAGAATTCTTTCGATTTACCTCGAACCCACTTTTGCACCGCTTCTTTAACATCGGGATTCATCACCTACACTTGTGAGGTCACTCTTAAACCGATCAACCAACTTATAAAAATTAACACGGTTTATACAAGTTTTACTGTCAGTGGCGTACCTAGAACTTTTGCCGCCCGGGGCGATCTCCAGTTTGCCGCCCTTTCTATTATAAGTCAATCAAATAGTGGTTTTTATAAATTAATACACATAAATAAATTATTAAGTTATTTAATCAATATTAATTAATAGAGTAAATTTTTTACACATATTTGTAAGCACTCGTAAACATATTTATATAATATTTACTCTTCTAGCTTTCATACTAGAAAAATCGTGTATAATGCTCTCAAAATTTATATTATTTGTAATCTCTTGTTCTACTGACAATATTGCAAGATTCTATAGTCTTAATTGACTCATTGTAGAACGAAGGTAATTTTGCCGAACAAAATCTTAAAGATGCGTTTACGAATTCAACGTATTTTAATGAATACAATAAAATAAAATTATTATCCTGTTCTTGGAATTAGAATTCAAAATTTACACTAAAATGCATTTATATACACCGAGGAATAATATTCGAAATCATATAGTTAATCATAATTTATATAAATCAAATAGTAAACTTATAATAAACATAATAATCATTTATATTCAAGAAAGAAAAAAAATAAATATGAAATGAATAAGTGGCTTTTTACAACTATAACTAAATATAAAAAATGCCGCCCCAAGATAAGTGCCGCCCGGTGCAGACCGCACCCACCGCCACCCCCTAGGTACGCCACTGTTTACTGTACTTTTACATTCTTCTTCTACAAAATTTCACTTGGTTTTTCACCTTCCTCGACTAAAAATCTAATGTCAGATCGCTGCTCTTCTAAGGTGTAATCTTCTAGTGGACTTGCCATGGTGAACTGAAAATATTGAGATTATGTTGATATAAAATGATGAAACAGCTCATAAGAGAATATCCCAAGGTTGTCAACTAACACCCCTGAAAAGATTGTACACACATTCATTGAATAGTTTTAAAATTATAGAATTTATCTTTTTACTAATTGAATGACCCTATTATATACAAATGTGTGTGTAGTATAGAAAATGCATATTTGAAATAAAAAAGATAAAACCATAGGAAATATAATTTCTATAAAAATAAACATGTATATTTTATATAATATAAATTTTATTATTTTAATAATATAAATTAATAGTTTTTTATGAATTTGGCTGTAAATATCTTCCCTTCGTCTTATTTTCTATATATTATATTATCAGTTAACCAGCCTACATATCCACTAATTATAGATATATCTAAATTCAATTTAAACTATTAAACGTTTTCCTATTCTTGAAATTATTATTCAACAGTTAGATAATTATAGGTTTTGCATAATAGTGTGAATGTAGCTCTCTTGACTCGACCCCTTAAATCCATTGATTCAGTTGGCTTTGTAGCGATTCAACTAAAAAGCCTAATTTAGGTCACATATTGAGTTGAGTTTAAACGCACATCCAAATTGCCTTAAAACAATTAATACAACAAAGTACCTTCCATGAAGCTGCTTATCTATTTTCCTCTTAAGTTTAATTGGGCTCTCTACCTTCATAAAATTCCATAAACTTATTTCCATGACGTAAGCTTTATTGTAAAGGTATATTAACGGCTCAGAGTCCATTTTGATAAAGTTCATCTTTTAAGATTTTTCTGTATTTTTTAAATTTTAAGAGTAAAAGAAAATTATTATTAGATATGAAATGTTTTATTCTGTGCTACGTTTTTTGATCAGATAGACTTTTTTATAATTTTTACATATGTATTTAAAATAATTAATCATTAAAAACATTCATCATCCCAATTTTTGCCTTTTGGACTTAATGCTTTGGCTTATGTGCATCTGATATATATATATATATGTATATATTCGTTTAGGTTTTTATGAAAGTTATGTTTATGAAGAACCAATTCGCGGAGGGTTATATATATGATATCCTATATTAGACATATATTATTATTAGGTAAAAATATAACTACTATGTTTGCAATATGAGAAATAATCTTATATCATCGGAATTTATTCTTAAATTAATTAATTAAATTATAAATTCATCCATAATTTTTCTTTTTCTTTATACAAATTCATTAACTAAAAACTAAATTATTCAATTCACAGATATAAGATTAAATCAATTAAAATACATTTTTTCTAAAACATTCCCAATTTATTTTCTTTGTTTTCCATAGATAATTAGCAATAATTATTAAATAATCAATAATATGTCCTTAATATACTTTTTTAGATAATATATAGATTTTCAAGTACAAAAAATTCACTGAAAAAAAATCAAGAAAATTAGATTTAAATTAATTAGATAGATATATCACACATTTTAAATAATTAAACTATCAGTCTCCCATCTCTAACTTAATTAAAAATAAATTGCATAATTGTTTATTTAGACCACGACTTAAATTAAATATTTAATCAACTAGAAAAAATTAAGAATTAAGAAAAGATTTATTTAAATTATTAATTTAAAAATGAAAATTATTCTAAGTTTTTTTTACTAAACAATAAGATATAGAATTGTCTTGTGACAAAACGCGTCGGTGTTGAAAAATCAAGAGTTGAGACTTAGAAGGTATCAATAATCATTTTGTTTGTAAGGCATTATAATCTTTATATTATGCATAAAAACAATTATTTTGTCGATTGTATTAAATGGGTGTGAGGAACGGTCTATGACCCTGGGAGACGAGAGTAGATTTAGATTATTTGATAATAGGATTCTTCGCAGCCATTATGGGTCAAAGAAGGATGAAATAACCGGGGAATGGCGGAGGAATTGCATGATCTCTATGCATCTCCAAATATAGGGTTATAAAATCGAGATGACTGCGATGCGCAGGGCACGTGTCTAGAATGAGAGAGGAAAGAATGTGGAGAATGGGAAACCCCCGCTTGAGGGACCAAGGACGCGATGGGTGGACAATATAGGAAGGAACGTGAGAGAGACGGGAGAAGGTAGAGGTTGAATGGATGTGCCTTAGGATAGGGACACTTGGAGAAATGTGGTTGTTGCGACTAAGAACTTTCGAGTTCCGAAGAGTCACAGAGGTAGATATAGATAGATATTATGCATAAATAATTCCCCTTCTAACTCTTAACTCTCTAATTTATAACACCGACATGTTTTTGACATTTTAATGTCCAATTTTTGCTAGGCAATATGGTCACCCCAAGCCAAATTTAAAATTAATTTAAAATTGAACAATTTACATCTTATCCCTCACGTTGTTTTTCAAAATGAACTTAATAAAAAATATTTCAATGAAAATTAAAATTTATAATTAATTGATATTTATTATATATTAATTTATATTTAAAATTTACTTATATATATTTATAAATTTTTAATTAATATCTTTGAATAGATTAAGCTTAAATATTCTATTGATTCGATTTAAGATGTATTCAAAAACACCATTCATTATTAAAAAATTAATATTTAATGTTTTTATATTTTATTAGTATGATTTTTATCTGTACTAAATTGCTGGAGAGGCTTTACGTCTCCACTCGCCCCTTCCCAATCCCCTCCACCGCCTGGCCACCTCCTGCTTGGTGATCCGCCTCAAGTGCATTCAGTTGTCATTGGTTGTCATTCACTGCGCAATCAGTTTAAGACGCTGAACGTACTATCCATCGAAATCATCCCTCAAGCATTCACTAATCAAGAATTAATTTAAAATTTATCTATTTTTGTTAATTAAAACGAAGATTTTATTAGTGATAATAATAAAATAAATAATAATAAATAATTAAATAAAAATTTAATTTTATAAAATACAATGTTATAACTTGTCACTGATATATTTATATATAAATATTTATCAATTTTTTACATTCTTTAAATTGAATTAATATTCTTCTATTGATTCTTATTAATTCAATTTTTTTAAAATTTAAATGAAAATTATTTACACATTAAAAATTTATAATTAATTCATAAAAAAGTAAGCTAATAGTAAAAAAAAATTATTATATAAACATACTAATTCCACAAACCAATACAAAAATGTGTATAGATGTAGAGAGGTGTTTCTTCCGATAATGTATCTTACGCAGCAAATTTCGATGTTTCAATACCTTATCATAAAATTTTTCTCACACTTCATAAAATAATTTTGTTTTTACTATAGTTTGTAAAAAACGAAACAAACTTGACATTTTTATTAATTCAACGGTACGGTCGAAAAATATGAAAAAACGGTACTGTCTCGTTTAAATCGGTACGTATTGGTCACTCTATTTATAAGAAGTATAATACACCCAGAATTATTTTAATTTTTACCGACCGACGATAGTAAGGGAGGTATTGTTTTCACACCAAATTTCACATGTGGAGATTTTTACATATCTCCACGAATCATGCATTTTCTAAACAGAAAAAAGTATTTTTAGCATGATGTCTGTCCGTCCGTCTGTCCGTCCGTCCGTCCGTCCGTCCGTCCGTATAGATGTGTACAGCCTGAACGGCTCAACCGATTTTGATGAAATTTGGTATATTTACTTAATGCATCAGTGGGATGAATTGATCAACTTTTGGTGCAATTCCGGAAACCGGAAGTGGTAGTATTAGCGATCGACGATAGGAAGGAAAGGGTTATTTTCACACCAAAGGAGATTTTTTTATATATCACCACGAATCATGCACTTTGTATTGGTTTTATCCTCGAGAAAAATCATATTTATTAGTTTTTTCTTGATTTAAAATTATATGACGTCCTCCAGCCATTCATGACGTCACAGTCTGGTCTTACATATATATTATAAATAAAATAAAATTAAAAATATTTATGTTATATCCATATCTGTTTTTTATTACATTAATAGATATATTAAAATTATTTGAAATTGTTTCTGTAGCTGGAAATTAATTTATTTCAAACAGTCGGTCGGTTCGGACCTGGCCACAGGTCAACTTATTTTAATATCTATTTGTAAATATTATCTTAATTCTTTAATTTTTAACTAAGTATCTTTTTATATCCTTTGCTCTAAGTGTTATTTCATTTATTCACTCAAATTCATTATTGATGTTTTTTATCAGTCCTTTGTTTGAGGTAAACCAAAAGAACATCAAATAAAAGACTTCAATACTTCTTTTATTATTAATTGTGATACCTGTAGCTTTGAAAAATAGCTTTATTACTTATCAATAAATGAATTTAAACATTTAAATATTTTAACATACCATTTTTTCATTACTCCTATTTAACTTTGAAATTGAACACAAATATATTTTATAATCTTCACTTAACCAATAATATTGTTTTATTATATATTACTTGTTGCTTGTGGGCATACATAATGATATTATTATTAGATCTGGATTTTTTTATATTATAAAACAAAAATTTAAAAACTTGCATTTTCTCAAATTTCATTATAATTAAAAATATTCAATAAAAATCAAGCAATGAAAATAAAATATCAAAATGAACTGATTAAGAAATATTATACTCTTTTATAACATACATAATACTTACGAACTATAGGCTGAGGAAATATGAGGAGGATATCAATGCGGGTTCAACCAAATCGATCAACATTAATTAAGATATTTTCATTATGACAGATATTAGAAAAAAACCGCGAATTTACTATTTCTGTTCACTAATTATTTGTAGACTTTAGTAAAGCATAACTAAGACTCAATCGATCCAGATAAACTTTTTGATCTTCAATTTGTCGTGGAGGTGGTAAATAAAAAGTAAGAAATTGGGGAGAAAGTTAGTTTTGGACAGATCAATTGGGACCAGATGAGAGTAGATTCAGAGTATATATAGAATAGGATTCTTCCCAGCATTTATGGGCCAAAGAAAGATGAGGACACCGGGGAATGGCGGAGACTGCATAACTAGGAATTTCATGACCTCTATGCATCTCGAGAAATAGTTTGGCTTATAAAAGCGAAAAGACTGCGAAAGGCAGGGCACGTAGCTAGAATGGGAGAGGAAAAAGACATTGGTGGGGAGACCGATGGAAAACGTCCGTTTGGAAGACCAAGGATGCTTAGGAAGGGACGTAAGAGAGATGGGAGAGGATAGGAGTTGAAGGGATGAGGCTCAGGATAGGGACACTTGGAGAAATGTTGTTGCGGCCAAGAACTTTCGAGTACCGTTGAGCCACAGAGAAAGATAGATATAACATATACAATAATAATATATAATTAATTTTACTGATTAAATTAAAATATATTTTAAATAAGAACACAAAAAGAAATGAATGTTTTATGTAATATACTGATTGAAACAAAATGGATGAAAACCTTTTACTACTTTCAACCAACTACTAAATACCACTCCGGGGTACTGGGGGCGCCCCGCTTATGTGTGAGGATCGCCGGAGGCGATCAGAACAGCTAGTATTACAATAAATAGTTATGATTAAATTTAATCATTTTTATGTTGTCATCACAACATCTTTACCACTTTCCCAATTTTGTCACAAGCTGTCACAAAATGTCAAACTTTTACTCTAATCATTTATGGATGTCCCCTTTAATAGATATGAATTAAATTATTTTTTAACACAAATTAATGAAAGGTAAATATTCAATCGAGTTATTACGACATGGATTTGTATAAAACTTTACCAGTGGGTTAATTTTCTTTTGAGAAAAAATAATTTTAAGTAATATATAGTAAATAAAATAATTTATATAAATTTGTAAATGATAAAATAATTGATCTAATGTAAATTGAAAGATAATTTTAAAGAATATTTTCAATTAATTTTGCAAAAAATTAAAGAAAAATAATATATATTTGATACCATAATTATAATATTAACAAACTGGGATTGGGGACCTCTAGGACCTTTTGAGTAACTATATTAAATAAAATTAAATAAATATAAATTTAAATTAAATTCAAAACTGAATAACAAAAAAATGATACGAGTATAATTTATTCTTAACGTTCTTTATAATAAAATATATAAAATGTTTTATAAAAAATATATACAATATTTTGTATATTTACTTAATAATAATAAAAATTAATATTTTTTTTTTTCAACTTAATACACAATCTATTTTAATTGTAATAATTTTCTTCATTAATAAAATAAGATTTTATTTATATCTAAGAGTATTTCGATTTTTATTTTTTTTTTTTTTTTTGTCTTTCTCAATTTCTCGTTATATCGAATAATTACAATAATTTTAAAATAGACAATATTTTGATTTCTCTGTAGCATTAGCATGTAAAGTGGATAAATTCATCTTTTCTTAAATTATAAAATAATTCTTTCGTTTAAAAAAGAAAAAAATTCAATTTTAAATTTCTTAACAATACCTGAACACAAATAATACAATACACAGAGACACACAAAGGGGCAGGCATTAATTAATTTTTATATATTAACTTTCCATTATAAATTCATACACCGTCAAGAGATAAGAAACATTTTCTTTAAAAAATAAATGTTCTTCTTTCAACAATACATTCATTCATTCATTTTGATCTCTTTATATATAATGTATTAAATTAAAAATTTGTATCTACATATATTATATATCAAAATTTTCTTCTATATACTTTTCCTTCTGTTTTATTTTATTCTAGTGTAATCATTGAAATTAAAAAATTCAATTTCTAATCTTCGTTCTTCCATCGCAAAAGCTAGTTTTATTTGGTTGGAATATCTCTTGATCTTTGCTTCTGAATAGGATTATTTTTCTAATTCTCATCGATATTAAGGAATTATTCCAAATAAATTTTAACATAAATTTTGGTATTTACTCCTGAAATAGTTTAAAAGGCTTTTTCTTCATCAGCCTGATTTAAGACTTTTGGTATTTGTATTTCAACACAAAATAATTACATTAGTTTAATACCTATAGGTCATTTTCAATCTCTTAAATATTTCAATGCTATGTTTCTGGCAACAATTTCTTTTGTTGTAGTCTAAAAAAATTTTGTTAAATTTTCCTAGAAGATTCATTAAATTGTAGACTAAAGCGTAAAATTCTCTGACTCTTGAAGTTTCTTTTCTTATGGGTGATAAATAATTTTTCGTATTTACATTCAAAAGGTATTTTTGTATTATAATCCAATTGCTTTGCTTCATGCTAATCTTGTTACGTAGTCTTGCTTGCTAATAATGTCCTAACAAAAAAAATCCTTTAAAATAAAATGTTACTTTTATTTGTTTCCAAAACCAATTTAGAAATGAATTTTTTTTTTATGAATTCTAGGTGATGTTAAATACACACTGGCTGTTTGGTAATATGTAAATATTTTAAAGAAATTAATATAAAAAAAAATCAAAATTACTATATGTTTTTAATATACATTAATATAATAATAATAAATTTAAACAATACCTCCCTTACTATCGTCGGTCGGTAAAAATAACATTGCTATATTGCTTTACAAGTTAAATTGTATCACTAGTCAAATGAGAAATAAATAAGTAAATAATCAAAATAATCAAATAAAAAAAGAGCAAACTAATTTTAATGATTTTCCATTGGTTTTAAATCATTTAATTATGAATTTTTTTTTCTTTTTTAACAAGAGTAAAAACTATTGTCAATTTATTTAGCGACTTGAACCTCAAACAAAATAAATCCATTTATATTTTAATATATTAAGATTAAGTAATATTATTAATTTAAAAATAAAATTTATAATATAATAGATAAATCATTGATCAATATAAAATGAAGCGTTAGTTTTAGTAAAAGATTTGGACATCTCTATCTATATGAAACAGAAAACTTGGTAAGATTATATTTGAAAATATATAATCTATTTATAATTTATGATATTTAATGAGTGATTATTTTCAAAATTATTTTAATTTTTGTCATCACGATTATTTTTATTTAATTTCAAAATTATAACCTTTCACATAATAGAAATGTATACGTTTATATTTAATTTTATTGATTAAAAGGATGATGGAATTGAAATTGGGTGTGGATGAATATTTTCGTTGAGATGAGGTGTGTCTTGTTTTATTCTCCCCAAGGTTAAGGGCCCAGGTAAAAGACATCAATAATCATTAATATTCTTAAAAGCCTCGGTGCATGTCACTTTCATCCTTAGGCAACCAAGCTTGCAATCCCTTCTTATATTTATTATTTAAATTACATATTTACAAAAGTCAATAGGATATATTTTCTTAATTTTTTTTTAGTATGTTATTGACTGAAATGTGAATAAGTAATTTTCGCCTGTAGATGAAAAATGAAGTCACTTTTAATATCTGTTTTTGTTTATGACAATCAGATTCAATGGAACTTATAAGAGACACAAGTGGAGTAGGACCAGTAGGACTCAGACATCATCTTTTGAACATTTATTTAGAAAATTTCCTAAAATGGATTCGTCGAACACACAAGACTACAAAAGCACTTCCATTTAATCTACGCATTTATTTCTATTAATGAATAAGATTTAAAATATTGTATTGCAATTAAAATTATCTTATTAGCCTAGTTTACACGGGCTTAGTTCTTGTCATTAGTTCAGGGGTGGGCAAATACTTTTAAGTGCGGGCCTTTTGAACGCCCGCCGGACCGTTGAAAAAGTTGGCTATTATTTTGATTTTTCGTTCAATATGTCTCTAAAAAAAATTCTATAATAAAAATAATTAACTTACACACAAAGATAATTTTATTCTAAAGAAGAAAGTGCAAAATATTTATTCATTTATGTAACAAAAATAACCAACATTTTATTTTTGAAATTTTGAAAAAAACGATGTTTACTGATTATACTTGAGAGTAAAGGTTCCTGGTTTTACTTAAAACTTTTTCACTGGATAAATTTTATTTCTGAATAAAATTTAAATCAAACTGATGATGGAAAGAATTGCCATAAAATTATTGTCTCTTTAACCATTTATAATTTATTTAAATGTTTGTATAAATATCGGAGAAATTTACCCCTTTATATAATATTTTTTTGTTTATTTAACTTGAGATTCCTCAATGGTATTATAATTCTTTAAAATGAACATTAATTTTTTATATATTTAATATAATTTTTTCTATTCAAAAAACTTATGTAAAACTGAAAGTTTTATATTAATTTACAAGTTTAAAAAGACTAAACTAATAAATAAATAAAAGACTAAATATGAATAATATGTTTTATATGATTTATTCCAAGATAATTTATTAAAATAAATATCACGATTTATAATAAATTAAATTATTTTAAAAAAATTCAAACAAACTAACATTTTAATATTTTGTGGATAGTTACCTATTAAGAAAAACAATAGAGACAAAAAAATATATTTTAGGCCTGAAGTATGATCAAAAGAACAAAATGTGGATAAAACCACATATTCACATTTCGCTAGTATCAGATCTGAAATTATGAATTATTAATGATAGATTGTAATTTATCTATTATAGTGAAAAATATTTTTCATTTATATACATAAATAAGTTTAATTAAAAAATTTCAATGTAAATGTAAAAAATGTATATGACAAAATTTTACTCATGACAAACGGATAATAATATTTTGATTTTTAAAATTTCAAAAAATTGGAAATCCCTCTATTAAGCTGGGAGGCGTGCGCATTTTTATAATTTTGTTTTTGTCCAGTAGGTTCCACCCTTGTCGTGACTTGAGTCTTGTAGTTCATACATGAAACATTAGGTGGCGTCAGATGCGCTCTTTTATATAACTCTGAAACTTTTGGATTAAAATCATTTTTTAATTCGCAGAATATTTTATTAAAAGTTTTATATTAATTATTATTATTTAATAATTTAATCTTAATTTTATTGAAAATAATTTACCTTTTATTTGAAAAATACTTTTTTAATTTTTTTAAATTATTTTTTTAAAGATATTATTTCACGAAACATTAGAATTCATACATTATGCATATATTTTAAAAAATTAAATTATATATTTCCATTCATAATATTTTAAAATATCTTTCTTTATAGAATTTTTTTTTGTTTCATTTTAATAATTCTGGTCAGAAAATTGAGCCATTCTATGTTTCAACAGGTGGCATATTACCTGGACAAGGCAAATCAAACAGCTTAAAGGACAATTTTCTTTTTGTTTATTAATCACCTAAACAAACTATCTAAACCAAATTATCTATAGGTACATTTTAATTATATTTTTTTTCGTTTGTCAAGTTTAAGATTCATTTTATTATACACTTTTTGATTTTGTAATATTATGTTTTTATTATAAGTTTATGATTGAGCTAACTAATCTGTTTTATTTGAGATTAATAGCACAGAAAAAAATAAATCTTTATAAGGGCTATTTATTTAGAAGTTTCTAAAAGAAATATTATAAGTTCATTATAAAAAAATATTATTTTTTTTATAATAACATTAATTAGTTTAAAGTTTAATTTTTCTTTTTTTTTCTTTTTTAATGAAAAAGATTTTTATTTGAATGTATTTATTTAACAAATATTAAATGGAAAGTTATGATTAATATATGTTAAATATAAATTGATAATTTACAAACAATACGATTTTTATTTATTTATTTAATGTGAAGAGAACGTTTAGGGAAAGTTGCAATCCGCGGTGTTGCAGCTGATAGTTGCAAGTGCTGCCACCAACCGGTCACCTCCAGAGAGGGTTGGTGTGTGCGCTGCTGCATTGCGGACGCCCCGCCTTACCTCCTCCAGGGAGAAAACCACCCCTCTGGAGCACCCAAACATCCCAATTAGATTAGAGGATTTCTTGGTGAAAGAGTTAATCAGATGGGTTACCGAAGGTTCTCCGTCATTGAGAGTAAAGTAGCTGACACTCCAAAGTCTATTATGAAAGTCAATTGAGAAACAATCCACTAATCGATGAACGCCTTGATTATTAACTACTGTATTATTATATCAATTTTAAAGTGAAAAAATTTTAAACTAAGAAATTTATATGGAAATAATATAATTAAATCTTTTCGATATAATTTAAAAAAGAAAAAAAATCAAAATTTTAGAGATAATTTGTTAAAATAATAAATAAAAAATAAATTAAAATAATATCAGATTATTTATTATTTTAATAACAACAATAATACTTTTTTAATTCTGGAAAATCCTAAAGGATTGATTGATTCCACCCATCGGCAAGTATATACCTATATCTAACTCTCACTCTGATTGTAATACATGTAAAATTAATTATTTAAAATATTTTAATATAAGTAATAATATGAATTATTACTATTAATAATATAAGAAGGAAGAGACACTAATCTTCAAACGAATAAATAAAAGCTGTTTGAAAATTAGAAATAAATTCTTTATTAATTTGTCTGATGATGAATAACGCTTAAATCTAGAAAATCACTTCCGACCACATTTGGACTATAGTTCATCTTTTATTTTATTGAAGAACCTAATAAAACAAAGCGTATGAGATTTACCCAGTGCATTTATTCGGATAACTTAATTTTTTATCTTAATCTCCCCCAAAGAGAAATCTAAACCAAACAATATTTCTTTTGTCTCCAAAATGTGGATTGTTATTATTTTTAATGTTTTCATCTCAACCAATCTCTTATTGAGACCTCTTCATTTGAATTACTCGTAATATCCATTTTTAAAAATATCTATATCTCATGCATTTTAATTAGTTTATCCCCTCAAATATTTTTAAAATATTTATTTTCAAAAAATGACTGATGAAATCTCAAGGTTAATTTTAGAAAAAATCAATTTTTTATTCATTCACCTTGTCTACACGTATATTATTTGTGTCAATTTATCCCTAATATTGGAATTTTTCATGACAATGTTTCCTTTAATATTATTTTTGCTTTCGTATTTCGCATTATATATTTTTAGAATTCGCATTCAATTTCATTTTTAAAAGATTTCGATTGTATTTTATACGTTTCTGTTATCAAATAAAACGAAACCAATTTCTCTTCATCTGTCTTTTTGAATATAAACCCTTATGAAAGGGTAGGGGCCTAGGGAAAATGGAAGAAATTATGTTTACAATTTTTTTTAATTCACAAAAATAAAGACAAAGATAAAGTTTATTATTTTAAAAAACAAGGTTAAATTGTTTTTTTTTAAGTTGAAAGATTGTAACTCGTGAGAATTTTAAAATTCAGATTAATCTTTTAATCATATAATTCCTATGTCTACTTCAATTAATTTAATTCTATTTGCATAAATATAATTAAAATATGAGCCATATAATTATAGAATATTATTAAAAAAATAAACTTGGACGAATACTTCTTAATTACTATAATTCATTTTTTTTAATAGATAAATTAATTTTAGAATCTATAGAATATGAAAATAAGTTTTTAGGCTAAATATTGAAATATTAATAATTCATTAATTAATTAATAATTTAAAAATATATCAATACTTAAAAATATTAGATATGTTAACACTTATAAATAATTCGTAAATGACAAATTAAACTAAATAATAAATAAGACACCTACATAATCTTTTGTTTTATTATTAATATATATTTATACCTATTTATAAATCATTTATTTTATAATTTAAGAATAATCTATCATCATATTTTACGGTCACTTAATAATAAAAATATTTATATTTCAATATCTTTTGCATTATTAGGTTACAAATATATGATTGAAAAATCTTTCGTCAAATTCAAAATAAACAGTGATTTCAAGAAATGAAAATAACCATTGAATTATTAATTATTATTAATCTCATTTTTATGATCATAATCTATTTAATAAATTACACATTTGCTTTTATAGTATATATACTTTGACTTGTTTCTAGCTTTTTAAAATTTTATCATTAAGTATTTAACAGTTATCATACTTTGGACTATAGTTTATTTTTTTAATTATGCCCTTTTATTTCTTTAACTAGCATTATAATCATATTTACCAATTTCCTATCTATTTTATATTATATTTAACATGTTTACTGTTTTTCATTAAAATTTAAAAAATCTAGAGTGTATCCACTCGACTATATCGCAAATTTGAATTGGATAATCAAGCTATTTTCTATATTTGAAAATTAATTAAAATTTAATTATATCCGATCATAGAATTTAAGATTTTTAACATAATTTTCACTGATTACATTTTATTGAATTAAGAAGGCAATTTAGATAATATCAACATTGTTTTGATTTTTTTCAACGTAAATAAAACCTTTGCCCCTTTATTTTTAAGTCAAAATTTATATAAGTAATTCCGGTACTTTCAGCTTTTCAATCAAGCTGAAATTCTACAAATAGCAGTTTTATACAATTTTTAATCATGTGAAAAAATATCAAATATATATCATTATTTTTCGAGAGAAAATAAGTTGACCTGTGGCCAGGTCCGAACCGACCGACGGTTTGAAATAAATTAATTTCCAGCTACAGAAAATAATTTTAATATATCTATTAATGTAATAAAAAACAGATAGGCATACATAAATAATAAATATAAACATTTTTAATTTTATTTTATTTATAATATATATGCAAGACCAGGCTGTGACGTCATGAATGGCTGGATGACGTCATATAATTTTAAATCAAGAAAAAACTAATAAATATGATTTTCCCGAGGATAAAACCAATACAAAGTGCATGAGATTCGTGGTGATATATAAAAAAATCTCCTCATGTGAAATTTGGTGTGAAAATAACCCTTCCCTTCCTATCGTCGATCGCTAATACTACCACTTCCGGTTTCCGGATTTGCACCAAAAATTGATCAATTCATCCCACTGATGCATTAAGTAAATATACCAAATTTCATCAAAATCCGTTGAGCCGTTCAGGCTGTACACATCTATACGGACGGACGGACAGACATCATGCTAAAAATACTTTTTTCTGTTAAGAAAATGCATGATTCGTGGATATATGTAAAAATCTCCACATGTGAAATTTGGTGTGAAAACAATACCTCCCTTACTATCGTCGGTCGGTAAAAAAGAGGAAATGTTTAAAAAGCCTGTTCGCAAAATCATCTTACCTTTTTTTAGAGTTGAAAATGATTTCGCCACCCAAAAATTACTTATCGCCCCCCAAAATCGTATAGTCAAATAATCGTCCCCTTTAAGATGTCGATCGCCCAGGTTGAGAATCACTGATCTATAAAATCTTGTTCTTTATCTATACTGACATATTGTAAAATATTAAAATTATATTTTTAAAAATATGCAACTTTATATAGAATAATTTTTTAATTCAGACTATTCACACATTATACTGCGTTTGTATACAAATTATTCAATGTTATAAAACAATCATTGTTTATATTTTATATATTAACCTTTTCACACAAGTTTTGACCTTTAGATAAACACAACTCTTCTTTCTCTTTTTAACATTAATAAACTTTTATTCTTCCAAATGATAGTTTGGATTTTGGATATCTCAATTGATGGATGTTTGATTATTTAATTGTAATAAATACCTTTTTATTACAGCTTTATTTTTATATTCACTATCAGAGGTAAATGGTTGTTATCTGTTTTATTATTAACTAGTGAATATCCTTTTGTTTGAAATGAATGGCGTTTACGGAAAAGCTTTCTATAAATATAAATTATTATATGTCATTGTCTCTTTGTTCCCCTTCTTTGATCGACTCACTCATTCCAGGGAAACATTCGATTAATTTCCACATAACGCCCTTTGACGAGATATCTTACATAAGTAGATTTATTATCTACGAAGTGATTAAAAAAATAAAAAAACAATTAACCAAATAATATTTCTGTTAATTCGAAAGAGGATCAATTTAATAAGTTAGTGTCTTTCATTCAGATATCAAATTAAACCTTGAATAATCTCTATTTTAAATTCAAAGATCATTTCATTGGAAGTATTTGGTTTTGTAAACAACCCTCGCGCGCTTCTATATAGAAACATTAAACAGACATTGATTAACGTTAAATATTTGGACGAAAATAAAAAGCTCAAATTTATAATGAGGTATTAATTTAAAATATTAGAATAAATAATGTAAAAATAAACTAAAATATTTATAAATAATGATTAAACCTTAAAAATGCATTTTTTATTCTTTTATATTTACATAATAATTTTATACTTTTTTATTATTATTTGAAACTCGAGGAACCGCAGCTTCAAAGACCATTTGTGTTTAATCTTCCATCATTTCTCTACTTTTAGAAGAGGATATTATAATTATTAGTCTTATTATAAGCTTTTAGACACATAGTTTTTTGGATTTTCTAAGAGATGGCTTAAATAAGTACCTTTAGTATTTATTTTTTTTAAATTAAAAGCTGTACTGTGTTGTGCTAGCACAACTTACATATCAAGTAGGGGCCAATTTAAAAATCGTTTTTGCGATTAGTTTCCTTATTTTTATATATTTTTTTCTTTTAATATTCGAGCACAATCCGACACAAATCTAGCACACTAGCACAATCGTGAAATTCGAACAAATCGAAAAGTGGGGGACTAACTTCTAATCTAATATGAATTATTTATATTTGAAATTATTTATTGATTAAATATATATATATATATATATGATAAATTGTAAATTATTGTTAAAATGATAGTCTGTCAGAAGGTTATGCGACTGAGTTTTCGTTATTAAATAAATTTAAATTAATATTTAATGTTATATTAAATATATAAGTCTATTTATAGTAAAATATTTTTATTTATGTGATATATTTTAAAAATTAATATTTTCTATCACTATAAACATTTGAATAGTATGATTGGTGGTATGATAATTATTTCGAGTAATAATTCAAAAGATTAAATTAATTCGTGTGAAAATGATAATTAATATCCTTGTTGAATAAAATATTGAATAAAATATATTACATTTTGGATTGTAAATCCTTTTGAAAAAAATAATTATTTTAAAATATATATATTTTAAATATTTTTAAAATTTCAGAAATCTTCATCGTATCTATTAATTATAATTTTATTTATTTGTTTATTTATCTTTTATCTACGTTTTGATGACCAATTTCCTTCATTAGTAGATTAATAAAAGAATGGATAATGACAAATATATATACAAATAATTCTTGCATAATGTGATATTTTCTTATTGATTCAACATAGTTCTTAGACTTCGTTATTCTTATACGTAAATATCATCCATCGTTTTCTTCAATTCTCAATTTCTTAATAAAAGTCCTCTCATTATTTAATAATTTCACAAAAAGTGTAATTTTAAATAATATAAATAAATAATTCATTATAAAAATTAAATTTTCAATTCTTTTTCTAAAAATTTACTTAATTTTTAATTTATTCTTTTTTTAAATACATTATTCAATCCAATTAATAATTAATTATTTCGATCTAAACTTTTTGTTCTCAAAATATTTAGGTTTCATTCAAATACGAAAGACAATATAACAGAATATCCATTTATGAATTAATAATGGTAAGGATTTCTAACATCAAAGAAATTATTATCCACCGGATTGCACCACTATTACAATTACATAACCACTTGTAATCAATAGAATCGTCATTAATGTCGTATCTCTTTCCGTGACTTTCTAGTTTTCCGTCTGAGAGATTTCACTTTCAATTAATTTCTTTGAGGAAAAAATTTAAGTAGAGTTCTACAGTCCTACAACCATCTAAGAAAAAAAAGCTTTAAAGTTAATGATATAAAAATAGCCATCTTAAGAGATCTTAAAGAGATTAAAAAAATTTCAATTTCAAAAAAAATATGACTGAATTTATTTAAGCAAGTATCTCGTATAATTTCGATTTTAATATAATAAAATATAGAGTTGGGAGACCAAGGGGGAGGGATAATGTAGGAAGGGACGTGATTGAGATGGGAGAAAATAAGAGTTAGATGGGTGTAGCTCAGAATAGGGACATTTGGAGAAATGTGGTTGCTGCGGCCAAGAACTTTCGAGTTCCATAGAGCCACAGAGATTGATAGATAGATAGAAAATAAAGAGTTATAACTATTAGAATTTTTCTAGAAGCCTCTTTATTGCTCAGAATAGGGACATTTGGAGAAATGTGGCTGCTGCGGCCAAGAACTTTCGAGTTCCAAGGAGCCACAGAGATTGATAGATAGATAGAAAATATAGAGTTATAACTATTAGAATTTTTCTAAAGGCCTCTTTATTGTCCATAATATACCTATATACCTATAGATATATAAAGTATAAGAAAAGTTCTAGATTTTTATTTTCTGAACAGAGTACCAATATATATGAAAATAAACGTCATTAATTTATAGAAGACAGGCGAGAGGAGAGAGAGAGATAGAACTTATCGTTTCATTAGAAGAGTTATGTTGCTATCTCACGAAAAGCGACTAGGCTAGGTTGAAGATCCATTAGCCTTGACCTCGGGGTTGCTAGCAAACTGATTTTTAAAACGAATAAAGACCTCTCTACTTTTTTAATCTGATTCACACTTATAGTACCTACTATTATTATAGTTACAAATAAATTAATTAATTAAATAAATAATCAAATTTATCATTTTAAATTATCAAAAAAAAAAAATTAAGTTTAGTAAAGAATTTGAATAAGCCCAAAAATTGATTTCTTAATTAAGTGTTTCCAAAAGTGAAATAAATGTTTGCAAGTTTAGGAAAGTATCATAATTATGACAATAATCAATTATTGACTTTTATTTTAAAAAAGAAATGTATTGGAGTTAAAAAAAATCTGGAGTGTCTCCACTTGACTATCTCGCAAATTTGAATTGGATTAAATAACATATATATATATTAATTTAAATTAAAATTAATAAATAATATTTATTAAATCAGCGCTGTTTGGCTCTTTGTTGATGGCACCACGTCACGTGCTGGCGCGTGAGATTTGCAGTGTTAAAAATTAATTCTGGTATTTTCAGCGATTCAATCAAGCTGAAATTCTATATATAGCAGTTTTATACAATTATTAATCATGTGAAAAATTATCAAACATATATCTTTATTTTTACGGTCACTTTAGAAGAAAAAAAATCAAAACGTTGTAGGTGAGATAGTAAAAATTATCATAAAGGAATATCTTACCATCGACTCTTCTAAATTTATTCCAACTAAAATATTTATTAGTTGTACTATGGAACGCCAAAACAATTAAATAATATATCAATCAAAAGAATATAAAATTCAAAATCCAAAATAAAATATATGATATAATTTTTTTATAAATAAATAAATAATAAATAAAGTTACAAAAAGTGAAGTTTACAATTTTATTAAACTCTTCTTATATTCAAATAAAAACCTTTATTTTACAACAGATGTAATTTATTGGTCTATTTTTCTAATCTACTACTTTTTTTTGTTTTTTTTATAGACCAGTTTTACCCAAAGTTTTTTTTTCTTTTTTTTTTAGATAAAAACTTTGCAGTTTTCATCATTAGATGTCATCTGATTCTCTTAATGCTGGCTATTTTTCTCACTGTCAGCAAATTTTATTCGATTGAACACGATTTAAGATTTGAATGTTTTGGATTCTATCTTGTAAGACTTGAATTTGACTTAACATTTATCATAATAAATTTTATTATTATCTGAACAACTTGATTATATTTTATAATTTTTTTGAAATATGAAATCCATTATATATTATCATTGTATTAAAAAGCAATTATTTACTTTTTAAGAAAAAAAAATAATTTTGCTTATATTGATTTTAATCATTTAGCAAACATACCATCATTCCGATAGGTGTAAAAAATTATCTACAATAGAATATTTAACTGGAATGTTTGTTTTTTTTTGGAAGCTTTTTTTTATTCTAATCACAATTTAAAATATCATGCAAATAATTTAAAAAATTGCTTTTACTTGAATGTCTATATGAAAATTATTTAGTGAATAAAGATGATATAAAAAATAATTATTTAAATTCATTAAATCCAAGTGGTTAAAATAGCCAACCCACGTAATGTGAAAGAGGATAAGCAAAATTGGAAAATTGACAGAGGTCGGGTGGTGGAATATATGGGTGATTTTTGTTATTTTCTTCGTGACTTGCAAGTTTTTGAACTCAATTGCATTAGAGAAGAGATGAGAAAGTTTATTTCATTCAGAAAAAATGATACTATCAATCAATTTCCATAGAAAGACTAGTTAATATTTTTTGGAATACCTTTAGGAGAGACGATGGTGCTCAAGCAGTAGGATTCTTCTTAAAGACAATAGTTTTAATTCCAATCCAAGAATTAATTAAATTTTTGTAGTTAATATATACAAATTTATATTTTTAAACTAAAGAAATTTTGTCCTCTTCCTCCTCAATCTCAAGAATCTCTCAAATTTTAGAGAACATATTTAAATTTTACTTTTAAATAAGTTGACCTGTGGTCAGGTCCGAACCGACCGACGGTTTGAAGTAAATTAATTTCCAGCTACAGAAACAATTTCAAATAATTTTAATATATCTATTAATGTAATAAAAACAGATATGGAAACATAAATAATAAATATAAACATTTTTAATTTTATTTTATTTATAATATATATGTAAGACCAGGCTGTGACATAATGACGTCATATAATTTTAAATTAAGAAAAAACTAATAAAGATGATTTTTCTCGAGGATAAAACCAATACAAAGTGCATGATTTGTGGAGATATGTAAAAAAATCTCCTAAAAATGATTACGATATAAGAATAATTGTTTTTCAAAATCACTCGGGCATAGAAAAGATTAAAAATGAGAATTATTTTACTTAACAAGTTGGTTTAATACTAATTATTTATGGTCTCAATAAATCCTATTATTAAAATATTTACTATAATGCTAACTCAAAATATTCATATGATAAGATATAATATAAGGAACTTAAGTTTGGAGGGTGATACCTCAAAGCTCTAGAATGAATCTTCTAACAAATATTAATGATTAAACATTTTTTGATAAATTGTTAAAACCTTGAGGTTTATAGATAAAAATCTAAAAGTAAACTTACTACGTATATAAATTAATAATATTAATTTTAAAATTAAACTATTAAATATTAAATTATTTTCCAAATTCTTAAAGCTTACGTTTGTATAACAAGATTATCAAAAGGAATCTTATTTGTATATATATTATCATTAAGTATCTTAATGAAAAAAGAATTATACAAAATTCTAACACTCAGTGAAGATAGTATAAGATGCACTCGAAAATATAATCAAGTTTATATTTTTACCTTCTATTTTCATTTTTTTTTTCATTATTCTTCAAAACGAAAAGCATAAATGAAATAGCAAAAGACGTAACATCTTGTTACGAATTCGATATAATCCCATTTGTTTTAATCAAAATACAGCTGGTTGAAATGGATTTATGAGTTTTTTTTACTAATGGCTGGTTCTCTCGATGCATTTCTCCTGGCACATTGACGCCAACTTATTTATTTGGCCCCAACCGTGGTGTGTTTCTGGGGGAGGCCAAAGCCCGACAACCGTTTCATTAGCGCATTATACCAGGGAGGGGGATCGGAAGCTAAAGCAAAGAAAGGAAGGGGGTTGTTATTAGGAGACATAACTCAACATGTTTCCTTCCTAGAGCACCACCACCTTCATACAAATTAACCCCTTTCATATTGGAATTTGCTACTCACTATAATAATGACTTTTATTCATAGGATTTATTGGATTATTAAGATACCAAACGTAGACATTTTACAACCTACAAATAAATATATGAGATTTATTACGATTCCATTATTTTTCAGGAACTAAAATTTATTATTATTTATTTAATATATATTATATTTATATTTATACCTTTTGTTGGTACAATATGTGAACGTCATAAAAATTGCATCCTTCTCAATCCATCCTTATATAAAAATCAAAATTAGAATATTTATTTTAATATTTTCTAACAAAAAAAAAAAATAATAGTCTATATATAGACCTATTTGTATTTAAAATAAAAAGAAAATAATAATTTTTATAACAATTTTAAAAGAATTAAATCTTGATTTAAATTTTTTTGAGTATTAAATAATTCCTCGAATATTTTTATAATTATTTTTTTATTTTTATTTTTTAATTTATTTGCTCAAAAGGATTACAATCGGTCCGTATTCTATGGGGAATAAAGATAAATAGAATTTGAGAGACGGTAGGGATTGAATATAGATGTTCAAAAAACATTTGTTGTTGCGTGGAAATAATCTAGTTTAAACATACAAAAAGATAAATAAAAGTATTTAATATTTTTCATTAAAATTGAAAAACGATATTCCTTCTAAGGGATATATTATTTTCCTCTTTAAATCTATTAAAGTAATGATAGGTTTATTAAGTATATATTTTTTTTAAATTTCATAAAAGTGAAACCAAGTGTTTGTTTTTTAATGGGTTGGAGATTGAAGAAATCGGCGAAACTCTTCAAATATTTATATTAATTTACCAATACTTAGACAAGATCATTAAATAATATATTTCCAAATAATCTGTTCATTTAGAATCTTAAAAAATCAAATCATTAAAGTTTATTTAAATGAAAGAGATTTAATATCCATAAAAAATACCATTTAGTATAATTTTTAAAATAACAATTCAGATTTCAAGAAACTACTTCAATCTAAAAGATGATTTTGAAACTAGAAAAACATTAAACTTTACTTTACTGTTATTTAACTGATTTGTTTTTACTTTTCGAACAATATATTTAATATACCAAAAGTAAAAAGTATTATAACTTTGAAAAATTTCTGAAAAGATGACATGCTGTGCATGAACAGTTTACCTTTATTAATATAAAAAAAATCTCCAATTATTTTTACTATCTCGCAACGGTTTGAGCTAGAATGATGAAATTTGGTACATGGCCATTATTCAAAATTCGTAGTTTTCTATCAACTTTTGAGAAATGTAGCTCAACCGGAAGAGGGTCATTACCTACAACGTTTTGATTTTTTTTTCTTCTAAAGTGACCGTAAAAATAAAGATATATGTTTGATAAAACTGCTATATATAGAATTTCAGCTTGATTGAATCGCTGAAAGTACAAGAATTAATTTTTTAACACTTCAAATCTCACGCGCCAACACGTGACGTGGTGCCATCAACAAAGAGCCAAACATGCGCTAGTTTAATAAATATTATTTATTAATTTTAATTTATAACATATATTAATTTAATTTAATTTAAATTAATATATGTTATTTCATCCAATTCAAATTTGCGAGATAGTCGAGTGGAGACACTCCAGATATTTACTTAAGTTATTAGAATCAAAGTATAGGTGAACTATATATGAAATCTTTTGATTATTATTCATCCTAAAGTATAAATTAAAAATTTATAACATGCGTATATTCCGAAACAAATTTTTATTTTTATATTTAATTCCCTAAAAGATTATATTCTATACCATGATATAATGTAGTTCATTTTACTAAAGCTCAGTACTTTTTAAGTCTTAAAAAAGACCCAACGGAGTCATAAACTCACCCTCAATCCATGAATATTTTCGATATTCTTTAATAGTCTTTTTCTGTTCAAAAACCTATGATATTATCAATTTTATATTCTAGATAAGTTGAATTTGACTTTGAAAATACAAAAATCCTTTTTAAAATTCTATAAGTATATATATTTTAAAATTTAATTTAATGAAAATGATAGTTCATAATATTCAAAATGATGTCACATTAAAGATATCCTTCAAATTATGGTATATTTGTAAAAAGAGGAAAAGTAGCTTACATATAATAGGTATACTAAAGGAAAATGGGGAACATATTTTATTATTCCTCACAAAATAAAAAGAAAAAACTTATATAAATATATATATATATATATATTAAGAAGAGCTTAAGAAAATATAGGACCATTAAAAAATAGTGTTAGTAGTTATATTATATTTATTTTATTATTAAATTATTTTATATGTTGTGATAAATATGAATTAATTCCTAAATAAATAAATTAATAACATTACGAAATTAATATTTAAATAACAATATATATAATGAAAATATTAAAAGTGAATTAAAATTCATCACTTAAATTAATGATTGATCTCATTTATTCATTAATCTGTTAAAAGAAAATCAATAAGATTCTTAAAAAGATTGAGAGGGAATATTTAAAAGAAAAAAAAGAAAGAAGTGTGGGGTAGGGATGACTGAATCAGAAGGGCACTCTTGATTAAAAGAAGGGTGAATATGAGTTTTGGGTGTTGTCAGGGGTAATGTCGGAGTGAGTAAGAACGAGGGCGAATGCAGGGCTCAATTGCATCACGCGATCGCGGCTTACGCGTCGCTCATTGATCCGACCGACAAAAGCGAATCCGCCGCGCATGGGGCCTTTTACCACTGTTTAGACTGGGTGCCTTTTTTATTGCTAACACTTGGTTAAATATAGCATTCATTACTCGCAGATCCCAGGACCATTGCTTTTAAGCCTCTCAGATTGATTTCTAATTGAACGTTATCTATTGATTAACCCATTTTAAGCATTTTGTCAAATCTTTGATTGGAATTGCAAACTTTCCAAATTTTCCAAATGATGTTATTAAAGAAAAATTTCGATCATTAAGTACTTTTATAAATAAACAAAAATAATTATTTTGAATTGAAGAGATATCTCAATCGTACACGTGGGAATTCCTGATGGTTTAAAAACATTCCTAATCCAAACGCTGGTTGGCTGATTATATTCAATATGAATAATTGCAATTAAAAAGTTGAAAACTGTTTGAAATCAATGGTAAACCAATGGCAAACAATCAAAATTGATCAATTTTATCAGAAATTATCAAATTATATAGGATCTAATGCGAAATATTAAGAAATAATATATAAATTACATACTATAACATTTATTCCAATGTTGAAGTACCTATAATAAGTTAATTTCAATATTCTATAAAAATGTTTATTTAAATTTTGTTTTTTTACAGTTGATAGCATTTTATTTATTTCACTTTAGCGACTGTTGTTTTATTTTTACTTAAAATCACATAAAATCAATATCACATCGTTTATGGATACATTTTTAACTAGCTGACCTGTGGTCAACATTTGACTTTTCGACCCATTTAATTCCTCAACAGGAAGCTGAGAAGATTAAATATTACTTACTGTTAGTAAAAGAGATATTATATAACAATATATTGATAAAAGAAAATTTACTAAGAATAAAATAAAATTAAAAAAACAAAATTATAAACACTATTCTAAGCCTTAAATGGCTTTTTTTTAATTTAAATTTTGTGATCCACTCTGTTAAAACATCATTGAGAATGTTTTATGAAATACTATTGATATTAATAATTATAATAAACAAAACATTAATAGCTCTGTGGTATAATAAAACTGTGTGAAAATAAAATATATATACTAAACAGAAATTTATAAAAATAACTGAAAAAGTACTTCTGTTTTCCGATTATTTGAATACAATTTTATTTAACTCTCTAAATTAGGAATCAGTCATTAAAGATATATAAATGCATACTTTTTTCTTTCCATTTATTATATATATATTTTAAATATGATTAAATAACTCTTATTTTATTTTTACCGACCGACGATAGTAAGGGAGGTATTGTTTTCACACCAAATTTCACATGTGAAGATTTTTACATATCTCCACGAATCATGCATTTTCTTAACAGAAAAAAGTATTTTTAGCATGATGTCTGTCCGTATCGATGTGTACAGCCTGAACGGCTCAACCGATTTTGATGAAATTTGGTATAGTTACTTAATGCATCAGTGGGATGAATTGATCAACTTTTGGTGCAAATCCGGAAACCGGAAGTGGTAGTATTAGCGATCGACGATAGGAAGGGAAGGGTTATTTTCACACCAAATTTCACATGAGGAGATTTTTTTACATATCACCACGAATCATGCACTTTGTATTGGTTTTATCCTCGGGAAAATCATATTTATTAGTTTTTTCTTGATTTAAAATTATATGACGTCATCCAGCCATTCATGACGTCACAGCCTGGTCTTACATATATATTATAAATAAAATAAAATTAAAAATATTTATGTATCCATATCTGTTTTTTATTACATTAATAGATATATTAAAATTATTTTAAATTGTTTCTGTAGCTGCTAATTAATTTACTTCAAACCGTCGGTCGGTTCGGACCTGGCCACAGGTCAACTTATTTAAAATGACGGTCCGATCCAACATCAATCTAAGACGTTAAATTAAATTAGGTATATTTATAATGATTATTTTATAATTTTGAAGAAATGAAGTGAAATGGAAGAAAAGGATTTAATTCAAATTATTCCTTTCAAAATAAAAGGGGAAAATAGTAAGAAGGTAGAATAAAATTATTATTTAAATTTTCGTTTCAATATAATTTCTATATGATTTTGGTGTGATTTGTATGAAATATTGTTTTCATCTACTACCACTAAACTCGTAAACGCTTTTCAGACGACGATCATGCGATTCCATGGATGCTTGCCTGATCTGATTAAAGATTCAAAGACATTCTCGTCTAAATACCGGTCACAAGAGAAACTGCTTTCCGCGCAGGCTTCTTCTTGTCTGGTGTAGCTTCTACTAGAACGCGTTCCTATTTAAATATTAAATATTTATTAAATAACAATCATCAAATATATATAATAATATATATATTGATAAATTTAAATGAAATATCTATTCTAAAATTTTAGGAATATTATGAATTTATTTTAAAATTTCTATAAATAAATAATTATTGTTTACTCTTTTGAAAATATTAAATAAGCATAATCTTAACTTAATTTCTCTGTAAGGCAATGTGAGGTTGTCTTTAAGCAGAGGTATTGTAGCTACAAGTCTCGTTAAAATTAAATGAGGTTTGAAAGCGATAAGAAATTTTGCAGCCATGCAGATAATAGCTTTAGAAAGCCAGTAACTAATATTTAGAAAATTACCGAGGGAAGTAAAACTTATTTAATAGTGAAAAATTAAAAATCATTATTTCTTTAAATATTTTATTATTCTTTTGATTCTCTATTTTTTGTTTTGTGTCCGTTTATCAATTGTAAACTAAATAAATTCATCAAAAGTCAACGTTTACAAATAAAGTCATGTTTACTACTTAAGCATATGGTGTTTGTTTAATTAAATCTCGGATAATATATTTCAACACCTTGATCATAATTTTAACGAGTCCTAAAATTACGACGATTAATGAAAATTATATGTAAAAATGTAAAAAATGTAAAAATTAAACTTTAAGATTTGAAATAAATATAATAGAATATTTTTTAGAAATTAATTTATTTTTTAAATGAAATTAGTTACATCATCTTGAAAAAATATTGATATAAGTATAATTTATATTTATATTCAGGTGATTTTTTATGATTAACATCAAAAACTTCAAATATTCAAATCTTATATAACTTAATATACTACCAAAAATTGTATGTTTAATTAAAACAAATATATATGTACATATTATAGTTATTTGATCGAGTTAAGGATTTTTTTAAAATTCACACAATAGATAATTTTTATAAAGAAAAATCAGCCTCGGCTTTTAATATGCAAAATTACAAAAAATAAATTAATTGATATATTATATGTATAAATAAAGACAAAAGTGAGATTATAAAATAAGAATAGTACAAAGGAGGATATTCATAATAAACGTCCAATCAAATTTATTAATATTCCCAGCCAAACCGATAATAACCTTAAAACAATATTCACAGTCTATCAGGAATCTTTTTTTAAAGTACCGAGTGAACCAGGTACTAGATATGTAAAATCAACAATAAAAAATACATATATATTTAGATAATTATATATCTATTATTCATAATATTAATAAATAATTATTAAATATTCATTTATAAGAACTAATTAAAACAATAAACAGAGTTTCACAAAGTTTTATTTAACATATTTGATAATTATGATTAACATCAAATTTATACAAATTACATATATATATATAACGTATTATATAAATTCATTTTATATAATTGATTATTAAATAAAAAATGAATTAAAATTTAAACTTCAAAAGCTTTAAATTTCAAAAACAATTATTCAGATTTTTCAATTACTATTGGAAAGAGATTCTCCCCTTCATATTTTTCTTAGCTGTATTTTTCTATATACTAGCATACTTAGACCTTTTGAGTACATTCACCACAAAATATTTTAAATAAGAAAGAAACAAAAATAAAAATGACAAATATAAAAAAAATATTAAAATATTAAGTAAGAACATATGTGTAAAACGTATAATTTCATTTATTTATATATCTGTTTCATCATTTTTATTAAATTAATCTACCCCTGCTCCATCAAAAATTTTCAACATAAAGTAAGGAATAACAATTAATAATTTATACAATTATTTTTAATTTGTTTTGAATTAAAAAAAATTAAATCAGTTCGGTGGAGCATATTGATTCAATAACGTTTATAATATGGTTATAATTGTACCCGTATATGCAATTTATGTTTAAAAATATATTTTTTCTCTTTAAATCGATTCAAAATATTTGATTCATTATTGTATTTGTAAAATCAGAATTCTTTCTCTATTTACTGAGAATTAACTATTTTATAAATGGGTGAGTTAGTATTCGTCTGAATAACAATATTTATACTTACGATCGACCCAATTCTAAAAACAAAGATTGACAAGCAGTCATTATAATTTGAAAAAAGCATATATAAAATGTAAAAATAAATACATTTCATTATATTTCTTTTATTAAAAACAAAATCTTATAATTAATAAAATATGTAAAGATAAAGAATACAATTCTTCTAAACAAGTTAAAACCCTTTTGGAAAGTGATAAAAATAATTTTAATCTATTTTAAATGGGCCTTGAAATGAAAAGAATACACTTGAAGTTTAGAGAAGATAAAAAAAAACAATGGATAAATATTTGTTTTGGACGTAATCGAGGATGAAGAATAAGTGGTGACATAATTTCCTTGCAAAGATGATTTCTCTTGTTTCTTCTTTCAATCATCAATTTGTTACATAGAATTCACTAAAATAAATACATTTTCATTCTATAAACAAACCTTTTTAAATAAAATAAAATAAATTAAATTTTTATTCTCTTTTATTTATTTTTTAGAGTTAAAGCTTAAAATATGTATCATCTTTTCAAAAATACAGAAGTTGATAAAATTGTTGAAAAAATTTATAATAATAAGAATCAACTATATAAATTTTTAATGAGAATCTAAAGGTTTATATTGATCTCCCTAAATTAGCTGGAAAAATGCGTATAAGTAGAAATAGTTGCAGACATCCAGGGGCAAAAAAATATTTTTTTTATTTAATATCTAACATGTTTTTGAAAGCGTAGAGATAAACATAAAGAATATAATTGTAATGGATTTAAAATTTAAATATAAATAATTAACTTATGTGTTAATTTTAATAGTCATGTCAATTTTTCATAAATGCAAAATTGTAATTGGAAATTGAAATTAAATATTGTTTATAACTTTATAATTATAATATATTGTAGATAAATTATAAAAATTAAGGCAATGATTTCTAAAGTTATTAGTTTTCTTCATTTTATTTACTATTATATAAAAGCTGACCACACGGAGAGAATATATATATACCTATATAATTCAATTAAAATTGAAAGAATTTGTTATTTTGTAAGTTAATTTAGAATTTAAAGTAAGTATAAAAAAATTAAATCATTTTATATAGAAGAATTTTTCTAATTATACTTCTTGCATAAGGAATATCATGTCTTATGTGTTTGCATGTTTTATTTCTCTTGAGTTGAATTATGTCTTGAATATACCAAGATAAGCAAGATTATATCGACATGAAAAAACAACCTTGAAATGTAAAGACAGGATTGCAAACATGATCTTCACAGGCCTGATTTCTTTCAAATAAATAAGCAATAAAAATAACCATGCACTTTTAGAAATTTGCAACAAACTCAATTCCAATGTCCACAATAAAATTTATAATTGAAAGAATTAATATTATAAAAAAAACACTAAAAAAATTTCAAATTATTTATTTATCTTATCATTTATTCAACTCTGTGTAATAAATAATTATTTAAATTAACAGAATATAATGAAGACTCAAGATTCAACCTCCTACATTTTACTTTCAATATAGGAATATAAAGTTAACTTCAATGAAGGAAATGGCTTCATATTTATCAAATCTTCACATCTACATTGAAAATATGTCAGAGAAAAATAAAATATTTGAAATAAATGAAATGTGAGTGAATCTTAATCACCTGTGTTTTCTCGTTTTTGATTGGTCGACATGTTAAGGGGTTTGGGATAGTCGGGAATGGAGGGAGATCGCGTCGACGGTAGAAATGCATCCCACTGCTGCTGCATCCGCGGCGTCGGTGGTGAGGCATGGTGCGCGGGCCACGTGGTGGTAGCACCCTTAAAAGAAAGCGGGTTGCTCACGTATTGACTCCGGCGCGCGCTGGTTTCCCCCTCCTGGCGCCTGGGCTCCCTGGCGGCCGCGGCAGTAACTATCCATTCACCCCCGGGGCCGCCAACGGATCGCCGGCCGCCGTGGCTCCGGCAGCAGAGCCAGCGAGAGCCGCAGCCAGGGAGGCCGATGGCGGCGTGACGGGGTTGGCACCGCGCGGCCGCCATGCAGATGATCTTGGTGGCCGGAGGGTGAGTAGCCCATCTCCCCTCTCTCCTGTCAACCACCTCAATCACGTCACCAATAAACAATGCGGCCGTCCCTTGGTATCATCGCACATCTTTGCTGCCTCATCTCTCGCTTTCTTATCTTTCCAAGAGCACTCGTTTGCACGGGGTTTTCCTTAACAAACCTTTTTACTCTTCAAGGCGCGAAACACCACGTGACGCCCTTGCCAAAATCGCCCTGGCGGCGTTTGCACAAACTCACAATCCAAATTGGCAATTTTTATCAAAACAATAAATTTACCTAGCCTCGTGACATCCAATAACTTGAGAATAATCCTAAAACTCCCAGCGTATGAACCAATATAATCACAACCGAAGGCTCGAAATTCCTTTGAATTCCATCTAAAATTCAATCAAAAGGATTTTCCCGTATTTTGTGGATTTACCTAATAAATATCTGAATTGTGTTATTCCACCAAGAAGATTTTTTTTTACTTTAAAAGTAAACCTTTCTCAGAGTGACAATCATTTCTTTCATCCAACATCAATTGTGATTTTTTTTTTAACTTAAAAAGGAAGGAATTTTCAAAAATTCTTGTATTAATTTGACATTTTAAATTAGAAGAATTTCATCTATAATTCATTAAAATAAACGGCTGGTAAAGTCTTCTTTCTGAATGAAAAGTTCTTGACAGCTAAATAAGTAATTTTTATCAAACTAACTGGAGAAATAATGCTTCTGAAAATTAAAGATAAATGTCATCAATGGGTATAACAAATCGTTCTCCACGTACACTTTTATTAATTTTCCATTTCTTTACACACATGTCCAAAATTTGTATACAGTTATTAGTCACTTTTTAAATATGAAAATACACAGAATGACCCATTTGAAATTTATTACGTCTCAAGTGCTACAAATCACATCATTAAACAATTTGCATTTTCGAATAAAAATTGTATAACACACAAAGAGAGATTATTTAAATGATGTCACTTTTCAAAACATTCCCTTAGAAAATTAGTTACGTGGACAGAATTTCAAACATTTTATTGTACTGTGTTAAAAAATAAAATTTTAATATTAAATCGTATAATCAGAGATTAAATTTTAGTATTATATATATATTGCTGACTTTATAGAAATTGTTAGAATTTTTTTTATTTATTTTATCCAATATAGGATAGATATTTTGTTTTATAAATCCTTATTCTCCCTTTCCATTCTTCTACGTAATCAATGAATAAAGAACTAAAACATTATATGGACTGGGGAGCTTAGTCTCGTCTGTTTTCACTCGTGCAACTTTAAAACAACAGCTGATTTTGGTTGTCCACTCCACAATGTCTCCACAGAGTTTGCTAACCAAAGGCTCCTTGTTTAAACTTAAGTCTATATAGTGAGAGAGGGCTTAGTTCAAATAAGTTGACTTAGAGAGGTCCCGCTAAATATTAACATTGGGGTGAATGTGGTATTTTCATGAATGGAGCGTTATTTTTAGGGGCACATTACGAATTGAGATTCCATCAATCTGTATAATCATTCACGGTCTATTGATAGGTTGCCTATATTTTTATGTCGTTCGTTCCCAAATAAACTTAGAGAAAATAAAAATAAAAAAAATAAAGGATATCCCACTCGTGTTTTATCCAATCTAAAATCCTTTCACAGATATTGATTCAACCAGTTTGTTTGATATACCTATATATCTTAATTTAACCAAGTAATCATTCTTTTATTTTAATACTCTTGTTAGTATTTTATTAGTTATTTGGAAATCAGATTGTATTTATTTAGTCAATAATAAAAGTATGTAATTTACTAATGAAAAATATAAAATAAAATAAAAAACTTAAGGACTTGGCAAGGATCATGCAATTTCTATAAAAAAAAGACTAAACACAATAAATGGTTTAGGTCAAATTTAAATATCGCTACAAAAAAATATTTAATTAATTCTAATGTTTCAAATGTAAATCAACAAATTTAAATCTAGTAAAGTTTAATTCATTTAAAAAAATATATAATAATTAATAGTAGGGATATTTTTAGAAGTTTGCCTCATTCTTTTTATTTATATTTGTGATTATCTTTTAGAATTCATTGACTGCTAAATAACCACTATTATACACAAAAGAAGCATCTTTCCTATTAGATATTTCAGCTAATTCGTTATAAATATTTTATCAAAATATGACTTAGTTTAGAAAGGGGTATTGAATTTTTAAAGCTCTTTTTAATTAATCCCAACAGATCAACTTGTAGTCTTTAAAGTTGTTTTTTTTTTACTTTCGGTCCTCTCTTGGCTAAAAGAAATGATAATCCCAATACTAGATAGAATCCATTTTATTCTATTTATAGAACTTCTCTAACATGGATAATTTATTAAATTAATTATTTACTCGAGGCCTGAACGTTCTGTGTATTTTTGAGCAATCAATAACTTCATTTCACATCAATTCAAAAAGGTATCTGAATATTTTTTTTTCTTTTGTTTTGTTTATAGAAAATTTGACTATTGGTCTTTAAACGATCTTTAATACTGCTGAAAATCTCTAATATATTCCACAAAATTAAATATCTTTTCCTTCACTTTCAATTTCTAAATTAAATAAGAGAATTTTTAAAAAAAAGTATAGCCCTGAAATACACACTTTGTTTTTTAATTTATTCAAGCTGTTAAACTGAATAAACGAACAATACAAAGAATTACTTAGAATCACTGATTATAATACATTAAATCCACTGATTTATTCGAAATAAAAAAAATAAAAATAATTTTGTTTTTTTTTAAATATAATTTAATTTTTTTCTACCAACTTAATATTTACCAATATTATTTCTATTTAAAATATACTATAATTTTTCTAAGCTCAACTTTTAAGATAAATTATAAACAAAATATACATATGTTTTAATTTAATCTTATTTTATTAATACTAAAAAAATATAAATCAACAATAAAATTTAAACTTATTTTATTTTTTTTTTCTAAAAAATATTTATAATATAATTACTTGCTCTTTTTAGAGAAATAATAATAGAAGATGAACACGAACTTTTCAGAATATTATAAAATATTAAATTTGACAGTGAATACTAATGGAAAAAATATATTTTTAAACTCAATATTAATGTTAATTTGAGAATAATATTCCTCAAATTAACTGAAAATTATCTTTATCTAATAGATCTTTAAAAAAAGAGAATGTTTTTGCATTTAATTTAACACTAACCGAAGAAGCATCTTTCCATTTCCCTTTTACTTCATGCTTTATCACAGATCTAGAGGTGAATTTATATTTTGCATTTTTTTTTTTCATTATATTGATTTGGAATTTTTATTCTCATAAATTTAGATTAAATTTCATTGTCAAATAGTAATACATGGCTGATTGTTATCAAACTAAATTCAGTTCGTTGTTTTTTGTTTTTGTTGTTGTTGTTGTTTTTAAGATGTATTTAAATAATATTTATTTACTTACAGAAAGAGAGATATATTTACCAAAACTATTTGAAAATGTATCAAAATAAACCCAATGCAAAATATTAACTATATAGAACCATAGTATACTAATTCATATTTATCTAATTTAGTAATTTTGGAATTTATTATAATTTACTTAAATCTAAAATGGACTAATATTAATATGAAATAATATATATGCTCTTTTAATATAAGTATAAGCCTGTATGATTGTATAGAAATGAATGAATGATTTATAATATATAACATATATAAGAAAAATTTAACCATTTCATTTCATGTAATATAGATAATAAAATAGTTATAGTTGTTTAAGGATTTGGAGTACAATTTTTTCCCCTCGAATGTGTATATTAAAATTTTAAAAATCCAATTATTTTTTTATTTATTTTAAAATGATTGTTTTATGGTCAGAAAAGTATATTTTATTCTTTGTTTTCATTTATTTGTTGAAACGCCATTAATATTATCAAAACAAGATTTAATGTGTGTCACTTATAATATTACATCTTCAACTGTGTGAATAATTTATTTTTTATTCACAATCTTCACTGAAATATCAAACATTTTTCTATTAATTAAGAAATTAATATAAATAAAAATCTACATTAATTAATATTTCTAATAATAATTGATTGGGTCTAATTAATAAATAGATAAAGTTTATATTTATTTTCATTATATTATACTTGTATTATTATTATTATGTTTTAAAATAAATCATTAAACATAAATAATGATATAATAGTTAATAGTTATAAGCATTTTATAGAAAAATAAATTTATTTTCACTCAATTATTTGACAATTTTATTTATTTACTTATTTCTAGAAAAATACGAAACATTCATAGATAGGATATTTAGCTGTTCTATTTATACTTACTTTTACTTTGTTTATATTTAGTTAAAATAGTCAACAATATAATAAATTAAAATACTAAATTTAAAATTTTAATAATACGATTATTCTCGTATTTTATTCTAAATCATGTTATAAATAAAGTATGTGTAATAAATCATTGCTTTTGAATATATGAATACATATATATGTGTAGATCTGCAGATATTTACAATTTTTTCTTATCAAAACGAATTATGTCAAAATTCCTATTGAATGTTTTAATGTTTTTTTATTGAATATTTTATTCTGTCTTTTTTTATAGATTTATTTAATAAATAAATAATTGTTGATAACAGTAATTATATTAAAAAATTATAAATATTAAAAGTCAAATTTTTAATTTCATCGATAATTAAATATTCTTCGAAAGAATTTAGAAATTTATAAAAAATTAAAATAGGTAACCCCCCATTTACATTATATTTGAAATTGATATTAGAATAATATTAGAGCGTTATTATTTTTAGTCATTATGAATTAACATGATATATTTACGAAATTACTTAATTACATATTTATATCTCTAGTCCACCTGTTCAATCTTTATTACACGCGATTTCTAACATTGTGATCTGAAAGAAAGAAGCTTTTAAAAAATAGTAATCAAAGAATTTGTAAACATAATAAATATGAAATTTTATTGATTTTAAATTATAATTTAATATATATATTTAAACGAGCAATATATATATACAAAGAATTATTCATAAATATATATATATATATATATATATAAATTAAATTATATATTTTTTTTTTTAAGTTTATTTCAATTTATTATTGAAATTACTCGTTATAAAAAACGTTCTATCAGTTTAATTTTTCGAATTAATTTTTTGTTTTAAACAATATTATGATTAAAATATATTTTTTATTCTAGTTTTCAAATATTATATATATATATATAATATCAAATAAAGACGTTTCACCAGTTTTTCATATAGAATTATTTTAGAACTTTCTAACTTGTCAGTTCGTTTGAATTGGCCCTCCGTCGTTGATTAATTGAACGATTAATGACTGATGCTGGCGTTTCACTTTAGTTTTGACTTTTTTTATCAAAAGTTACTACAAGTCTTTTAATCACAACTTATAAACTTTTCTCTACATTTTCAAACCTATGGATCTTCATTTAATTTGTGTCATTTGACAGTAATAATAATAATAATAATAATCGTACTGATTTTTTTAAAAATTAAAAAATCATTTATAATTTCAAATAAATCAAAGAACATTATTCAATATCGTTTCATTAAATAAATTAAAATAATAAAATAAATTAAATAAGGGGTAGTTTAATAAAATAGATTTATTAAACGAAAATATATAAATTTAAGCATATGAAATTATAATATACCTAATCTTAACCAATCTGTAAATATTACTTCTAAAAGTATTTATTTTTTTTTCAGTACAATGCTGAAGATTAAAAAATAAATTATTCAACTTTTTAAAAATGTATCTTTATCTCGTTTTTTTATTAATATATAAATCTTCATTATTGTATAAATCAATATCATTTTAGGTCATTTGTAAATTATTTTTCAAATATTTACGCTGTCATTTACTTGAACATTGGCAAATTTGTTATTTGCTGGTAATTGAGTAGTGGTAGTTCTAAAATAAATGTTCTAATGTAAACATTCAAATCATCGCAGCTATAATTTATCTAAATCAAAATCAATCACGGCAATCAATCTTAATTTTTGAATAACTTTGTTTAATTTTCGTTTAGTTTCTTTATAAATTCTTTTATCATTTTCCAAAATATTCAAATTTTGACAAGAGTAGATAGTATAATTATTTATAAGTTTTATTAAAAATTCGATTACAAATTCTTTGAATCAAATATTATTTTTAAAAGTTTCTGCCTGATTTAAGGTGAGCAGGAGCGTACCATTTCCAAAAAAAACTGAATTGTCTAGTTTATTAAATATTAAATATTTCTAAACATCAAAAAAAAATATTTTTAGTTTGTGAGGAACTCTATTCTATTTTTTAAAAGAAAATTTTATATATTCTATTTTTATTAACCACTTACATTATAATATTATTATCTATTGACTTTTTATTGATTGTTTTCAAAAGAAAAAAAAATTATTATTTTTTCATTAAATGTATACTTCAAATGAATTCTTTCGTTTATTTTAACATTTTCATAATTAATAAATTACGTTGTGTTTTCAACATTGTATATCGATAAAATATTTATTTTCTTCATTACTGAATCTCTTCATTCAAGTGGACATCTTTTATAATTAAATTAATTTTGGCAAAAATATTATTAAATTTATTTTTATAATATAATTTATATATTTATTTATATAATTATATATATGAATCTCATTAATACATTCGATAAAAATGGTTTTTAGTTTCTTTTATTGAATATTTATAATAAATAATATTTAAATGTGTTGAATAGTACAACTTTTAATTACGTTGGCCGGTCATAAGAGGTCATTCTCTTACTTTCCTCGCACGGTACAAAATTCTCGTGACTCAACTTGAACCAGTATAATTTTTAAATCGATCCCAAGTTCATGTGTAACTTGCGGGATTATATGTACATACTCTCTCTCTCTCTCTCTCTCTCCCTTTCTCACTTCTCCTACAATTTAATAAATAAATATTATTAAGAAATGTTTAGTTTATTTCAATTTTCTTTACATTATCAAATTTTATTTGAACATAGGAAAAATTATAAAAAAGGACATATTTTGTTTTATTATTTCACTCAGTCATTTAAAGTAAAGTTGAACCATTATGGGTTATGGTCCACAATATATCATTATTTTCTGAGTAATGATTCATAAAATTTAAAGTCGATCACCTGTCTGATTTGTGCCGTTTGTTGTTTGAAATACTGCCGACTCCATTAAATATGGATGCGATCAAATAGGGAATAAATAAAATGAACAATCATGTGATTTAAACAATTTTAAAAATTACACAAGTTCCAATTCAATTTAAATAGATCCACCATTTTTTTTTTTTTTTTTTTTTTTTTTTGAAGAAAATAATTATCTCTAAGGTAATGGCACCAATAGATGACATTTTAAGCGCTCTTGCCACTATTTTCGTTTATAAAACTGAAACTATACGTCTCACAAAAAAAATCTTTTGGTTATTATAAAGCTTATCTTACCTTTTATCACCAGGATAAATATTTTAAACTTTTATATGAGTTTAAGGGGAAATATAATTTTTTTTCAAAATAATCAAATGGCACCTATAGATGACACCAAAAATTTTGGTGGAACCTAATGATGACAATTATGGAACCCAAAGATGACATCTCCTTTTTTTCACTTCGCTTGCTCTCTTTATCTTCAACTTATTTATTTACAAAGTAAAACATCTTTCCAACACCTTGTTGCTGCTTTAACTTTAGTTATAATAAAAAAATCAGGTTTCATATAATGATACATTAGATATATTTATTGTGATTGATTTTATTTTTAGCTGATTATTATAATAAAATAAAAAATTGATTTTAAACAAATCTTTTTTTAATTATGCATTTTTAATGATACATTGAGAACAGAGTAATTTAAAAAAAATTTCAAAAAAATAGTGTTTGAAGTTCTGGAATAGAAAAAAATTTTCTGACAATGAGAAACACAGCGTCACCTTTAGGTTCCTATATCAATTCAGACATGCAACTTGGTGGAATTATATAAAATTATCTCCTCTTTACAGCTATTAATATAATAGACAATTTTTTTAAAAACCTACTTATAGCTGACATTGCTGTCATCTATAGGAAAAACAATTTTTAGGGGCACCTATAGATGACACGGTTGATAAAAAAGATACTTTTAAAAATTAGGTGTTTAAATTGAAGTGATTTATATCTATATTAAGTCTATTTTATAATGTAGTTATTAAATTCTTGATAAATATGAAAATAAAAATATAAAATACTAATTAAGAACATTACTTCCCTTAAGGTTATCTTTAAGATTTGTTGAAAAAATCAATTGTTGACGATCCGGTCTGCATTTCAAGTTAAAAGAAAAAAAATAGGGCGACTTATTGTATTGTTGTAGGATATCTCAGGTGGTGGAAAAGCATAACTATCATTTAAAAAAAAAAATTTCCGCGTATGTTTTAAAATTTGCTTATTTTTTTAGTTTAAATTCAAAAGTGTCATCTATAGGTGCCATGTCATCTTTAGGTGCCATTACCTTATATATTATCAATTGATTAAATCAGAATATTTTTTTAATTTGTTTTTATTTATAATTTATTTATTATTTTGGTAACAATTTATAAATAAGTGACTTAAAATTGTTCACAACATTGAAAAACATTTTACCTTGAACTTTTTAGATTTTTATTTTTACTTTTTTATATTGGAATCGGGAGCTAACCCATTTTTTACAGCCAATTTATTTAATAATAAAAATAAATTATATCAATTTTATAGAATTTCGAAACATATCAATATTATAAATTTATATAAGATTAAAAAAAAATATATATTTTAGTTATTATTAATAATAATTTTGAATTTTTTTAAAAATAAAACTTTTTTTATGTACTGGATCAATAAAATATTAGATCTTTTAGATGAATATAATTCAACCCAACCTCTCTGATTCCTTAAAGACATTTTGTTCCTTAACATTTACTCCTTTACACCAAATTGTTTATTTATTACTTAAATGTTATAATGAAAATTAAAGAAATAAACAGAACTTATACCGAGAGAATACATTTTTTGAAATTAAATTTTATTTAAAAAATATTTTTGTACTTGTACATTAAAAATTTACCAAACTTTTTATCAAAATATAATTTGTAGGATCAATAAAAATTTATTATTCAATTTGTCCTGCAATATAACAATTATTGTACTATCATATCTTGAATTTAATAGGTTTTTTTTAGATTTAATATATTCTCATCCTTAAGCCAGTTGGTATTTTGCATTTAATGGAAAAACCGAACTTTTTTATAGCTTTATTTAATAAATATATTATAAGTAATTTGCATATTCACTTCCCCAAAAGCGTCAGAGAGTGTATTCTTTATTTATTCATAATGCATGTAAATCGATTCTATTTAATATAAATATATATTTATTCTATATCAAGACGATACAATTTGTTTATAATTTTTATAATTATATAATATTTATCGCATAGAAATTATTTTTTTAGATTTTTAAGCTAATAGAAGATGATCCGAAAAATCCAGAATAAGAATCCTAGAAATTCACTCAAGAATGTATCCAATATCTACATTGATTCAAATTTGATAGATCTTTTATATGATCTATAAATATGATTATAGTTCTTCGGAAGATTAGCATTTTTCTTTTTAAACATTTCTAAAAATTTTCAAATTCCATTTATCCCCCTTAAATTAAAAAGTTTCTAATAGAAGTTTCTAAATACAAATTAAAATAATTTGAAAATTCTTAAATGTATGTTGTGCTTTAATAATGAAGAAGGTAAGTAATTAGTAGGGTTTTAATGAAAGTATATTTCCAAAAAGAGGGCGCAGCCAAGAGAGCGAAGAGTGCCGGGGTGCATTTGACCTGACCCATTTGTTCAGCATAACTTCTTTGCCTCCAACACGCTATCGTCATCATCATCCCTCTATTAATGGCCACGAGACATGGTTCAGCCCAGCAATCTTCCCATTTATTAGACACTCGTGACTTATAGGAACGTCACTTCACTATCCTGCACAATTCCTAGACATAAAAAGGTACTTGAAAATAAGGAAACGAGCCTATACCTACCATGCTAATTATAACTAAACATTATAATTTTTTAGCAAAATAAAAAAAAACGTTGAAATTTAATTAAGATGTAAGATTAATAAACATTTTACATAGAATAACAATTAAAGAAAATCAAAAATCCCTCCTAAATTCGGATATTTAATAAGAAGTTAATTTAAACATTCTTTACTGGTGAGGAGAACTTGAGAACAAGGATTCAAACTTCACTTTATTTAATAACAAACTCAAAAGGAATTAAATCTAATTATATTTTCAGTGTTGATTTATTAATATTATTTAAAGCATATATTTATCTAGACTAATCTTGGTGGCAACTCCACATCCCGGACCTATCCTGAGTTACCTCAATAATTTCTATCTTCTCCCAATTCCCTCAAAACTAACTATATTGACTTTCCATCGCGTCCTTGATCCACTCGCTACAGTCGTCTCTTTTGAAAGAAATTTTCACATCTTAAAACAATTTTCTCTTGGTTTAATTTCTTTGCAAGTAACAATTGTTCTAAAAAAAAGTTACCTCCAACTATAATTATAACTATAATTATAATCATTTCTCTATTTATATATTATTTCACTTAATCTATATTATCATTAATCAAATTTATTTTCAATTAAATATTATTATATTTTCCCTTTTTTATCCTTTATATCAGTCGTTTTCCAACTTATATAGTCCATGGACCTCCTGAACAACATTTTTCATCCGGACCCTCGGCATTTTACGTCGTTCTTGACATTTAATTTCTGGCTCAATAAACTCATAGGCAAAACGTTATAATAAATATTGATAAAAATGTATCACTGGTTATTTTAATAAATATTCTTGAACATATATGGAATTTAAACATTTATTAGGACTTAAAATAAAAAAAAAACATTAAAAAGAATTCAAAACCTTTTTGAACTATTTGAAACCGTTTTTTATAATTCAAATGGCTTAGGCACAAGAATTTTACACAAGCTATTCAAATTTAAATGAATTGTATTTAGGCCCTACCTGAATTCTTTATGACCTACACAATTCCAAGCAATTAAATCAAATTTCATAGAAAAATAAGAAAAACTCTTAATAATCTTTCAATTACTATGTCGGATCAGTTCTATTCATTTGAAAGATAGATTCATATTTTATCATCATAATTATCCTCTCCCTTTTTAATAAATTTAAATATTTATTTTTCTGTAAAATAATTTAACAACTAATTTGTAAATAAAATGTTTTTAGTGATATTTTAAAATTCTTGTATTATTTTAAATGTTGACGAAAAATGAGAAATCAACATTTTATAAAATAATTAATTAAACAGCCTCTTAACTACTACATATAAATTGACATAGGAATATCATAGCTGATGGAACTCAAAATAAAAGACTCATCAATCAAAAGAAGAACGATAAGTGGAAGTTAACTTGAGTGATCTAAGCCTACAGTAAAATGCCAAGTCATAATAAATCTAATATATATATACAAATATTACATTTATACATATAAAGGGTGTTTCATAAAGTACGCAGTTTTTAAAAATGCAATAAATCAGCCAAAATCGAAGCAAAATTCAAAATTTTTATTTAATTTCATTCAACATATACTTCGATTTAATAATGAAAACTGATATTGAGCATATGTCCACCTCCACTTTCTCTGCAGGCAGTCATCCGATCGTTGAAATTTACGATAACTCTTTCGCAGACGTCCCCGTCGCCGATTACCCGTTGAATTTTAATCTTCAGTTCGGTAATCGTTTGAGGTTTGTTCACGTAAACTTGTGACTTCACAAAAATTGTCGTCCTCTTGTTGTCTAGTCAAAATCCAATCGGCGAATCTTCGCCGTTTTGCATGATCTGCTGGTTTCAGCTCTTGTGTCAACTGAATCTTGTAGGGGTGCATATGAAGATCTTTTTTCAATATTCGATGCACCTAAGATGTTGACATACCCAGCTGTTGTGAACGACGGCGAAGCGATTTCACGGGGCTCACTTTCACACTGTCTTGCACTACCGCAATGTTTTGTTGCGTTCGAACATTACGGTTTCGACCGGGCGATTTTCTGGTTGCAACTGACCCAGATTCTTCGAATTTCTGTAACAACTTCGAAACTGCGGTCGGGGCATTGTCACGTCCAAAGATCGCGCGAAGTTTACGGACAGTCTCTGCGTTTTTGTAATGAGTTTTCACAATAAGAATGCGTTGCTCGATACTGAACCGCTCCATGGCTACAAAATGGAAAAACGACAAATGGTCTTCTAATCGGAGTGATAATAAATAACGAAAATGATAGGAACAATGCTGACAATCTTCAAACAAAACAATCCCACGCAATTAAAAAAACTGCGTACTTTATGAAACACCCTTTATAAACTTGAAAAAAATTATATATATATTTATTCATTTTATTTTTAACTTTCATATAAATTGTTCTTGTATTTAATAGTAAAAATTCCATATAGACAAAGAAATGCTAAAAAGTGAAAAAGAATCAAATATTTGGTGCTCCCGGGGAGAAGGGTGAATGATGTGGTGGTCTGTAGGAGCCGCCCTGCCGGCGCCGTGTTCCGTTTTCTGCGACGACGGCGACGGGGTGTCTGTCTGATCGTTGCTCCTCTTAGCCAATTCTCTAATATACGCACTGCTAATATTCTAGCCATATATTTTCGAATTTGTATCAGTTCTATTCATTTGAAAGACAGATTCATATTTTATCATCATTATTTTCCTCTCTCTCGATCACGCGTTCCTTCTAATTAACTAACCTACCTCTAAGAATAGCTTCGAATGCGGGAATCGATCACTCATTGTGAAATTAGACACTCACGATATCTAAGACTCTATTTCTGAATCTTTTCGCTCACTAAGAATCTTTCTTTGGATTTTATTGAAAAGGGTATTTTATTACATGCATAGCTATAATGATAAAATAAAATTACTATTCTAATTATTTTTAGTTTGAACTTTATTTTTAAAATTGTTAATGGTTATTTAATGTAAGAGATTTATCTTTATTTTTAAGAAAAATTTTTGAACTAAATTTTCTAATAGAAAAGTTTCATAAAATATTACATTTTATTTTTACCTGAAACAAAAGTTTTAAAAACTTGCTACTTACTATTTTATCTTAGAGAGAAAAACAAATCAATTTAATTGGATGGGATATTCAAAAAAATGACCATAGCATAGATATAATTTATATGTTCAATATAAAAAATTTTCTATAATTCTTTTGAAATAACAAAGGAAAAATCACACAATTATTTCTTTAAAACAACGTTTAATATTCGAAATCTTATTTTATTTTTATTAATTTGTTATTTTGAGATACAGTAAAATCATTAATCCCGACTTAGAAGTAAGAAAAATACTAATTAAATGGTTTTAAAGGGATGAAACAAAACAAAATTATCTTGTAGCCACAAAAACTGTCACACTTTAATTATTGGATGTGGCTATTTATTCATACAGAATGAATACTCAATTGGCTATTTATACATACAGTAATTGGATATTTATACATACAGTATGTATAAGAAATTAGCTATTTATGCATACATATTTTAAACTACAGTTTATTTTTACAATTCAAATAGATACCAATGACAATTTGTTTAATAAGAATTTAATAGGTTTCAAATTAAAATAAAATGTAATAATATTGATATAATTAATAAAAATAATAGTAAACATTGATTTAATAGAAATTAAAATTAATATAAAATGTATCACTATTCAACATTTCAATTCATTCATTTCTCACTGCTTCCTTATTCAAGTGAATATACAAATATGAGTTTATTAATAAAAATCGCTTTGAGAACTCTTCTATGAATAATATTTATTAGTATAATAGAATAGTTGATATAATTAATAAAAATAATAGTAAACATTGACTTAATAGATTTCAAATTAAAATAAAATGTAATATAATATTATTATAAACTTTTTGGTTAGTTAGTACGTTAAAAACGTAACTACAAATAGCTAATTTCTTATACATACGGTATGTATAAATATCCAATTGCGTATACATACTGTATGTATAAATAGCTACATCCTTAATTATTTATAACTTTTTAAAATAAATATATGCCTCTATAAAATTATCAAAGATATTTATTAATTAAAAATTTTTGAGTAGTTAAATTACACTTCTGAGAATGTAGCATCTTATGACCATTGATTCTTTTTATACATATTAAAGATCTTAAAAGCTTAATTTACGTTCAAAGCACTTATTTTTATTTAAAATTATGTAATATATATTTTATTTATTTATGATATCAATTAGAAACTTAATTTTTTTATAATTCAGATTTATTGAAAATTTTTTCTCACAGAATAAAACTTTTAAGGTTAAAAAAATAAATTACTTGTCATTTATTTCATTAAATGATTTTAGAAGTTAAGAAATTCACTTCTTAACATGCTTAAAATGCGACCTCAGAAAGAACAGAATGGCAGCCATGTTTTGAACGAACCGCTATTTAATGATCTACAATATTTTACTATTTAGTACATAGATTGTTTCAACAATTTCCAAATGGCAATATGAACTTTATGAAAAATTGGCAAACCTAAATGAACACAAATAATTTAAAATATATGCTTTTAAATCTGACGACTAGAGGTAATGAAAATCCTATCCTCTCTATTAGAAAACCATTTATAGAATTATTTTAAAATTTTGCTTTCATTCGTTTTGTCTCTTCAAAAACATTACAACTGGTTTTATTTACAACTCTCTTATTTTTTATAAATAAATTAAACATTTTTTACTTTTAAAAATCATTTGGTTTAATTTTAAGGGAATAAACAAGGAAATTAAATAATTTTATTAAGTTATTTTTAGATATTTTGAATTTTAATCATATAAATTATTTAATGAAAATATAATTATTTTCATAAATAGCTTGAATATGAAAGGAAAACTTTTATTTTATTTATAAGATCAAGAAGTGAATTAGCTTTTTCACTTAGATAAAAATGACTAATCATCAATGAGTGAATGGTTTATTCATTTTTCTTAGTTTTTAAATGAATTACTTTTGATGTTTATCTATTGAGATCTGGAAATATTTATAAAATATAAGGGATTTTGTAAATAAAACCACATATTGATATTTGTTATTGTAAATTTATTCAAAAAAATACAAAAAATTAACAACGTTTCGATTGCTACTTCTGCAATCGTTATCAAGCGACTGCACCACAGACTATCTTTAAGATGTCCCCACTCCGGGTTAAATTTTGAAGCAAAGTTTTAGCACATCGCGCCACCTGGTATCATAACCCATATACTAATTTTATAAAAAACGCTATAAAAAAGCGTGCTTGTGTGTGTGTCTGTGTGAATTTTTTTTTTTTTTTTTTTTTTTTTTTTTTTTGTCGGGAATTCCGGGAATTAAAAAATTGTGGAAAATTTTCTGTTAAATGAAAAATTATCTATTTGGAGATAAATATTAGTTTAATTTCCAAATAAATAATTTTTCATTAACTGAAAATTTTCTACAATCTTTTTATGTAATTAACATATCTAAAAGAAACGAATAATTTTTTATGTATATAAACAATATATATTTGAAAATTAATAAAAATTATAAAATTATATTTACAAATAATGTGGTGATCTCACTATTAAACATATCTTTTTAACATTTTGTTTTTTCGCTTGTGCAAAAATTTGACAATTTTTGAATTGTTATTATTGAATTTATACAGCTAGATTGATATAGTAATGTTCTAAGAGTAATAGATAATATATAATACATAATACATAATATTTGTTCTAAAATTAATAAAAATTATAAAATTATATTTACAAATAATGTGGTGATCTCACTATTAAACATATCTTTTTAACATTTTGTTTTTTCGCTTGTGCAAAAATTTGACAATTTTTGAATTGTTATTATTGAATTTATACAGCTAGATGGATATAGTAATGTTCTAAGAGTAATAGATAATATATAATACATAATACATAATATTTGTTCTAAAATTAATAAAAATTATAAAATTATATTTACAAATTATGTGGTGATCTCACTATTAAACATATCTTTTTAACATTTTGTTTTTTCGCTTGTGCAAAAATTTTACAATTTTTGAATTGTTATTATGGAATTTATACAGCTAGATGAAAATAGTAATGTCTAAGTGATAGATAATATATAATACATAATACATCATATTTATTTGAAAATTAATAAAAATTATAAAATTATGTTTACAAATTATATGGTGATCTCACTATTAAACATATCTTATTTACATATTGTTTATTCATATATTGTGAGACGTATAAATTTACACCTTTGAAAATAGTTTTATTAAATACACAAAACATATTATCTTGGGTTACTTTCTGAGGTATCACTCCACGGTTTAACTTTTTCTTCTCGCTTGTTGTAAAATCGCTGTTTTCATGATTAATCCATCTGAGAAATGATAACAAATAATTTTAAAATAGTTTAATAGATATGTTTGGAATATCGAATTTTAAGTACATGGGTTGATCTACAGGTTATAAATATGGTCTGTTTAATAAAAACTTAGCCTATTGTCTTGGATCAGGTATACGAGGAAATAGAAGAATAGTTAAAATAGAAAGAAACTCGTTCATTTTCAATAGACAACATATATTAATAATATATTCAAATATTTTATTTTATATGTACATAATTCAGTAATACTGAATATTAATGTAAATATAAATAATAATATTTAATATGGCAAATATGTAAAATTTTGTAAATAAATAAAATATTTAATAATATATTAATAAATTTAATATTAATATAAAATAATTTATATAATAAAATTTTACTTACTGTAGGCATGTTTGCAATTGCTGCCTTCGGATTTCGAATTTTTATGCACGATGTAGCCTGTGGCGAGGGGACAATGACACACATCAACACACATGGACACACAACTGGGGGATGATTTTACAAGTCCAAGAAAATAAATTCAAATTTTATCTTCTACAGTAGTGCGGCCTCGTGAGCGTCTTCAGAGTTACAAATTGGGTGCCTGCAGCGCCTTCTGGTATCATAACCCATTAAAGTCAAAACATGGACTCAGAGCTTGCCTAAGAGTGAGATGTACCTGGACTGCACTGTCCGAGTGTCCAGTGACGAGTGACGAATGATACTTAATATAAGACCTAGGTCGTCAACCAGATGGCGCTCGGAGCGTGCTTACAATTCCAAAATTACAGGAGAAAAAATAATTATTCTTAAACAATTAATTTAAAGATTATAAACAAAATGTGAATAATAATTATTTTATGAATAAATTGATTTCTTTAATTTTACTTTATTGATTATATTAATATTAAACTTAAGCAAAAGATTTTTGGCGGGAAGCAAGCCAGTGTTGCCAATTGTATTTGGCGGGAATTCAAACTGGTGTTGCCAAGAGATGATTCTCAACAAATGAAAAGTGTTGAAATATAATTATCTAAACAATAAAATTTCAGTCCTAAAAATAATAAAAATGATGATTAAAAAATAATTTTAATAAGTTTCAATTTACAAGATCCCAAATTTGATTTATTAAGAGGCCTTTATCTTTGTTCATGTTATTCTTATTTTTCATCAATTCTAGGCTCTCTTTAATCTTTCTTTTCTATTATGTTCAATGTGTAGAATTTATGTTGATTCAAACTCTACCACATGACCAGTGGTCAACACATGTTCAGCAATAGCAGATTGATTGCAATTTTTCAACCTTATTGCTCTGCTGTGCTCATTGATCCTAGTTGAGACTTTTCTGCCTGTCTCACCAATATATGCCATCCCACACTTACACGGCACTTCGTATATGCCTGCGATCTCTAATTTTATATGGTCCTTTGGTCTTGTGAGAGAAGACATCTTCAAAAGAGGCTTGAATACAACTCTGAGGCCACACTGTTTTAATACATGACTTATTCTGTTCGTACTGGCTCTAATGTACGGAAGAGTAATCAAACCTGTATATTCGATGGATGGTTCCGACCGCAATCGTTTAGTGCCATTAAAAATACTTTCAATTTTTCCTTTCGAGAGCTGATTTTAACCGATTCTCCTCTATCGCAAGGTTACTCGGGGAGCATATTCTAAGGGCCCTTTGGTGTAAAGTTTTTACTATGCCTGAAATTTGTGCGGGATGATGGTGTGAACTGGCATGCAAATATCGGTTCGTATATGTCGATTTTCTGTAAATAAGAAAGATTAGTTTGGTTTCTTGTGATTAAAACATCTAGGAAGGGGAGGGACTTTGTTTGATTCTCTCTCGATGGTGAGTTTAATATTGGGATGGATCGTGTTGGTGTAGGACGTGATAGGACATCTTCAAAAGAGGCTTGAATACAACTCTGAGACCACATTTATAAAATATCAAAAATAATGATATAAAATACAATTTAATTGATTGAAATTCATTTTTGCTAGTTCCAGCAAAATTGTTATCATATTAATTTAGGCATTCTATATTTTATCATTCTTCATTCCCATTTTCTAATACTTGAACAATTTATATAAATAATGAATTATATGATTTTATTTACAAATTAAAAGTTAAAATTATAATGTAAGACTATAAATCATGTAGATTCGGTTAAGAATCGAAAACTTTCAGATTCATTCACAATATAAATTAATTATAAACAGTTTCTGGTAACCAAAATACCCATATCAACCAATCAAAGTCAATAAAATAAAAAAAAAAACCTCTGCGATCAAAATAAATCGCATAATAGTATGAATTATGGAAAGGGTATTTTTGATTCTGTTAAAATTCTCTTTCCTAGTAATTTAACACTTATCAATCAATCAATCAATTTAAAATAAAATTGTAAATTTAAACTTAAATTTTTCTTCTTAACTATTATATTATTTATATTTATAAAAAATTATTTAAGAAACAAAAATACAACATTATTTGCTGTTTTGTTTTTTTTAAAAAAAAAAAGTTATTAAATGTTTAGTTATTTTTTTATTAAAAATAAATAAATAATAATATCTAAATTATATTAGTGATTCTTATTAAAAAAATTTTGTAGGTGGAAGGAGTCATGCTATGATCTCATTACGCCCTCCCTTTCTCGCATTATTTATTTATAAAAATCATTTATTTTCGAAATAATTTGTCTTAAACAAAATTGAATTGTGTAATTTAAATCAATGCTATAAAAGGATTAATATATTTTTATAAAAAATTGATATGACATATATATAATTAGATAACAATGTTATATTATATATATTCGTTTTAAAATTTTCGAACTTAATCGACCTTATAAATGATACATTCGTTAAATATGGTATTCTGAAAAATGAATCCTCTAAAATGTTTAAATGTATATTCCTTCTTATGGATGCAATTTGATTGCAATGCAATTTCCGGTTATTGAGATAACTTGTATTATCATTCCCGCTTTTCTCTCCATTCTTTCACTTCTATATTTTTCACTGCGCACATTTATATATTATATATATATATATATATATGAAAAGAGAAAAACAATAATATATATATAGTATAGAATAGAAAATATCTTTTGTGGATATTATTGTGAAGTTTTAAATAATCTTCTTCCTTTTCATTAACACATATTTCTTTTATTTTATATGGCATAATTTGTAAAACTAAAGTTATCATTTTCTAAAATTTTATTAGATGTTTAAATTTAATACCAAGATAAATGATTTACTAAAATTTAATTTACATTGATGTCCTATCAAAATAGGATGGGTTAGAATATTTCTCAAAAGTATTTGTATAGTGAAGGTTTTCCAGAATAAAATTCAGTGGTTATTTGAAAACTGTCAGCCTCAATCTTAAGATCGGACTTGTTACATTTCCCAAAGCGTCTCTCGCTTTTCCCAAAGGGGACGTTTTTCTTTTCCCTCGGGAGCTTTTGGGGTTGGGTTAGGCGCAAGTCGATAGCACTCTTTGGCTTTCGATGCCGCAGCCATCGTCTCCTTCTTTCACTGGTCCAAAATTTGCTAACCCCGCGCGGAAAAAAAGGATTCAAAAAGATAAACGAAAGATTGTCGACGTTTCATTTTTTTAATTTTTATTCTATTTCTTTTTGTTCTTAAAACCTCAAAAGTAAAAGAAAAAATATTAAAACACTAAGAGATTTAATTAATGGAATCCATTTATCATCGCTATCCAAAAAAAAGAAACTCGAAGAAATTTATCAAATATAGTTTGAATATATTTGAATTTTGTATCTAAACTCAAAGCATTGGCCCTGGTCCAAAATGGATTTCATCCATTCGAAAGTTTATTTCATTGAATATTCATTTTTGTATTGAATCGTGTTTTATTTGAAAAAATGATTGTATTTTAATTACACATTTAAGTTTAACAAAGTTATTAAGTTAATTAAAAAAAGCCATTTATTATTATTACTCTAATAAGAGTATTATTTTGATTGTATTTATTTAAGATAATATAAACTTAATTATAATTATCTGAAAAAAGAAATTAGATTTGAAAGTAATACAATTTTAAGTATTTATGGTGAATATTTAATTAATAATTTGATCAATTTAAATAATAGTAAAATATTTGCTAACTCTTTTATGAATGGGCATGGAATGGCCATAAATCTAGAAATTTAAAAAATCCTAATTAGATTAATGTGTGATTCAAATGGGGTAATACTAAATTCTTAAATTTGCATAATTTATTAAAAAACGAAATTTTGTATATTATTATTTATTTAAACAATTACAATCTTAAGTAACACTGAGATCATCTTTGGATCATAATGGTAGATTAATTTTAAATAAGTTTGGCGGTTATCTTCAGGTAACTCATATCAAAACCACGGAAGTCTTAACTATTAATCAATGCAGTGTGTTTATAAATATAGAACACACCCTTTCATTAAGGTTAAAGGATTGTATATATATATACATATAATATATATATAATAAATATCATTAAAAAATAATAAAAATAAGAGCGAAAATAAATAAGAGTATTCTTTAAATAGATTTTTTTACTTTCTAATTTAATAAAAACCTTAAAACATATTTTGAATTTCGATTTTCAAAATTATAAAGTTGAAATTTTTCAATTATAATTATAAAAAGTAGAAATATATTGAAAAAATTAATAAATAAAACTTTTTGAGACCTTAAGTAAAAAAATATTTCCTAGCATTAAATCAAATAAACAAAAACATTACTATTAGTCCTTTGTATTTGTTTACATGTAATGATAATATACATATTCATATGAATAATAATTAATTAATCAATATAATTATATGATCTATTTAAATGAACACTTTCGCTATTTCCCTAGATAATTCAAAACATATTTATAATTAAATTATATTAAATCTTTTATTAACTCTCCACAAGCTTTTTTATGAATTTATTTAAAATTTAGAAATTGAAATAAATAAATAAAATTAATTAGAGATTTTATTTAATAAATACAAATGGCCTATCTTTTTTGAAAAAAAATTTTGTAGTTTCAAAAATTTTCCAGAACCTCTTTTCAAAAAAATGTCTCCCTTAGAGCTATTAATAATAATGAAGCAACTTGTAGCAATTTCCTAAAAGAGCTTCTAGTTCGACACTGAATCTTATTTATTATTAAAAGCGAATTTGCAAATCTTATTTTGCACCCCTCCATTATCACTATAGCGATCGATTGGAGGCTCCTATTGTTTGCGCCCCGGGGATCAGCCCCTGGCCAGAGCTCAAGAAACCCAAAAGACTTCCGAGAAAATCTTTGAAATTCCCCCCTGAAATGACATCTAAAGCTATGGACTTCAATTCCTTAGAAATCTCTCAATCTAAATTTAAAGTTTTAACTAATTTATTTGTAAATGGCCTCTATTGTATAAAGATCTAGTGGAAAAAATTTACTTCAAATCGATATCAAAATCAATTTTAAGTATTTTTTTGTCTATTGATATATTTTATTTTTTAAGCTCAATATTAAAGAAAACATTTTTTAACATGAATGGATTGATCGATAATTTTAAATCAGAACTACTAAAATTATATATATATATATAACTAAACTAAAATATAATAAATAGAAAATCTATAATATCTTATGTAGAAAATTTTCAAGAGTTGACATCGTAATCAGTCTACAACTTAATTATGCTTAATAATTTTGTATTATTCTCAAATCATTTAGTTATTATTAACAACAAATCTCGATCTTATATTTATACTATTTAAATCTTATTATTTAATTAATGTTATTTTCACTAATTAAAAAGTAATTACTTTTAATATTTTCGAATGTTTATCATTATAGTGTTATCTTTCTTAAGATAAAATACATAGAGTGGAAAAATAACTCTTTTTAATGATTCATTATTAAATAAAATCTGACAACATATAAACAACTGATTTATTAAAAGTATTTGTTAGAAATATAAAAAAATTATTTTATTATATTATTAATTTATTTTATATAAAACCTTCTCTCCCTCTTTTTTATTTAAGTGTTCATTGAAAGTGTTGGTGATTAAGCTTTTGGTTTTTCTTTTTTTTTTAATTTAAGAGAAGAAAATCTTTATTTGTGATTAGTAATTACACTCCTAAATTAATAAATAATTATTATATTTCTGTTTAGTCTAGACAATTGACTGATAGGAGAAGTAAATGCTAATACCTAATACGACTAATATCATATTAGAAAAAAATTAAACAATTTAATGGTATTAAGTAGTAGTTTGAAAAAAGAATATGCATACATATTATAGATAAAGAGATTTCAACATTTGCATGCAACTTCAATCAATAAAACTCAAAGCTTTTGCGTGAAAATGTTTTTACTCTGACTAACCCACTTAAATATTGAAAATAATTCAGGCAATCACTTCAAAACCCACTTAAGTCAATAACATTCTCCTTCTTTAAATGGCAACTCGATATGTATTTGACGAGGAATGCGAATCTGGCATATAATAATTATTCATCTTTTGCGATGTTCATTCAAAATCATATTCCTCTAATAATCCTCTTAATTCCTCTAAATTTCCATCTTTGATCTTAGAACCAAATGCTTTTCTCTATTGGAGTATAAAATGAATGTATTTTCACACTTAACCTATTCGAAATAATTAAAATTCATTTCAATAATTAATAATTCTGTAACTTATTAAAATTGTTTTTAAATTTCTTACACTACGTATTTATTTTTAATTTTATTTAACAATCACAAGATCACTGATTATAATTTAAGAAAGAATGACATTTTCCTGATTAAATTTTATTGATATTAAAATTTATAATTGAAGTCTTTAATAATTTTCCGAATTATATTAATTTTAAGCTTAACTTAATTTAATGTTTTATGATTAACATAAAATGATGAAAATTATAATCCATATACTCTTGAGATTTAATCCAATTTCATTTTTAAAATTCCAAACTACTAAATTTATAATACTAATAAGTTAAATTTTTTAAAAGTATAAATCACATTGAAAAGATCAAAATTTTTATTTATAATACTTTATATTTTAAATAATTTATTATTAATTTTTATTAAAAGGTTATAATGAATAGTAGGATAAAAATAATAGATGTGTTATCCTTATAAAATTTATTTAACATTATTGCCCATTTTTCATCCACAATTGAATTATATAGATTTTGTTATCATTTCAATTTACACTTTGATACAACAATCTATATTTTAACCTTCTTTGGTCTTCTTTGTTTAAGAACCTTTTTAAGAACAATTTTCATTAATTAATCTTTGTGTCGTGATCCTACAAACAAAAAGAATGAATTTAAATTTATTTTTAAAATATTGTTGGGATATTATATTTTTATAGTCTACTTGTATAATATACACGCCTAATTCAATAGTTTTATTAATTACTTATTTTTGTTTTTATTTCAATTAGAATACCGGATCAATCCTGTATATACAATTTATAAAAATGAAACTAATTCAACATTAACACAAAAGTTGAATTAATAATACCAAATTTATATAAAAACAGTAGATATTTAGTATTTTAATTTTTATCAATATTACAATGCTTATTTCATTTTATATGGTTTATTAACTATTAATTTTTACTTATTTAGAAAGTAAAAGTAAAAAAAAATCTGTTTCAATTGACTTTATTATTTTTTATGAAGGTTTTCCTGGAGATGGATCGATGATTCCTTTCTTGCTTTATAGTATAAATTCTTTTTTAAGTAATCGAATATTTAGCTTACTTATTGGTGATGATACTAATATTTTTCTTTGCTGCCATTATAAAAATATATTAAACAATTTTATATAATATTAATGCTACTTTATAATCAATTCATGTATCTAAGTAACAAATATTCATTATTTAATAGCATACATATTGTATTTCTTTATATTTTTATCATATTGGGTAATAATTATTTTTATTTTTATTAATTGATAATCTTTTTTTATTCTTTGATTTAATTTATTGTTCAAGAATGTTATGTCTTTTGTTTAATTTCTCTAAATATTATCGAGCATCTTTTCTCTCTTTCCTTGAAAATATGTATAAAGAAGTGCAAATATTAATTATAATTAATATATTATTGACAATAAAATACAACTGTCATATATCGACTAAAATATGTTTTTCAATAAAAATATCTTTGGAGTATTTTTTTTAATTCAATTTAATTCAAATTTTGGTCATTTTTAAACTAAAGAAACAAATTTATAATAATTAACTATGTCAATAAATATATATATAGATACAGTTTTAATTTTCAAAAATTAATATACTTCCAAAGTTTAATTATAGAATAAATATTTAGTTGAAAGTTGTTATCCTGAACTCTTGAATAATTATATTTGTACTTTGGTATATTTACTTAGCTTAGCGTGAATATTTATTATATAAATTTAGTTAAATTATGAAATAATAATGTAAGTTATTTATTTAATTTATTTTCAACTATTTATTGAGATTTTTTAAGGAAAAATATAATTTCACATAAATAGATAAATGAAATAAATAAAAACTCACAATTAAAATATTTTAAAATGATTCCATGAAGACAATTTAAAAGCAAAAGAAATTTAATCTTGAGATAGATCTAATTAAAATAAATAATTATAAACATCTATTAAATAATCTAAAAGAAACTTTAATGAATTGATAAATTTGTAAACTAATAAAATTTATGTCTTTAAACATTACCAAATACATTCCAAAAAACTAAATATATTTATTTTGGTTTTATGAATTACTTCCTTAGCCTTATTTATTATTCAATTTGATATTATAGATCATAAATTCACTTTTTTAAGATAAAATAATATCAATTGAAAAGCCTTTTTCTCAACCAATTATATTGGGACTAATCTTTCTAAATAGAAGGAATTTTTATTGTATCTTTGAGCGGAATATTGATGAAAGTTGAATTATTCGCAGATTCCACTGAATATTAAACTGGAACATTTATCCAATTCGCAGTAAGGAATTTCGGATATGATGTTGGTAGAGGCACAAGGCCAAATACGGATTTTCACATGCCCCATATATTGCTCATGCCTATAATTAACTACTGAATACTTTATTATTATTTTTTATTAAATATTTTCCTTAGTTAAAAAATAAACTTCTTTTTTTCATAGATTTTAATTTTGCTTTTGCTTTTTTTTAATTCCATCAACCTTATTAAATTTTTTATACCAGATAATCTAGAGGGTGAAATTAATTTTAAAAGATATTTCTAATCTTACTTATTTGATAAACAAGGTGATAATAATTTAATAAGAGAAAATAAACATGTGCACCATTTAATTTAATAAGAATAAAAATAATAATTAAATCAATTGATTAATTAATGTTTAAATAACTTTAAATTTATAATTACATTTCATATATATATATCGCAAAGAAATTATTATCAGATCTATTAATTAAAAGTACAATTCATTTGGTCAATGTTATATCACAGGCCTTAGTTATATTCAATATTTCCTTCTGACCTATAATATTTTTATACCGCAAATAATTTACTAAATTAGCAAATAAAGAATTATGTAAAATAAATAAAGCAATCATATCAGAGAATAGATATATATGTATATATATCTTAAATATATATTAAATAAGATTTTTTTATTTTATAAAACATTTAATTTTTAAATTATAATAAACAAGACAAAATATTGGTTTCTTATGTTAAAAAAATTAAAATTTTCTAAATGAAAAAAAAAAATTTGAATTCTTCTAGTGATTTCTGTTCAGAACATAAATCTAAATTTATGGATTTTCAAAAATGTTTACAATTAAACTGATTTAAAAGTATTAATATCGAAATTCATTTTATTGGTCGGGAAATCCTGTTTATTCATCCATTATATAAATTTCATTCTTTATTCTCATCGTGGCAGTACTGAGTCAATATTGACATGATACCTTATTGTACACGAAACCCTCTTTTCCTGTTGGCCGATTCAATTATTGACCACGCATATCTTCTGGTATTTAACGTTGTTTAAAGATCAATATTATCCTTTTTAAAAATATTATTTAAAATTTTGCTTTAATAAAAAAAAATATATTTCAAAAATATATTACAAAAAAAAGTATTTAAATCAAAGACTTAACATAATTGTGTTTTTTATTTTTTTCGAGATTTATTTAGAGTTAAAATATTTTAACTTTCTTTTGGTATTAAGATTTGAAAAAATCGCGGTAAAAAAAATATATTTCATCTAATATTTGCTTTTGTTAAGAGATGGCGCTAGCATATCTTTCAATCAGGAGAGTTATTTGGTGTAGACAAGTTTCCATAGAGGGCATTACTAGAACGGATTGAAAGTTGTATCTATTAATTAATTTTGAAAAAATAGAATAATAATATTAGAATTATCTTTTTTGTAATTATGTTATTTCAAGTTATTTAAAAATTACTTAATTAATTAATTGTTAAATATAGTTTTTATTCTTTATATATATATAATTATAATAATCATAAGTAAATTTTAATTAGATGTTAAAGGAATTGTAATTTAGAACTTTGCAATCTTTTAAGCTACTATTATATTCTAAGTATATATCTTATTATATTTCAAAAGAAAAATTTAAATATGCATTTAGGAATATACACTAAGATAAAAATAATAATATTATAAATTATTTTATATTAAAAGATAATTAACGTGTAATTTAAAATTAATTGGATTTTTTATGACTCGTTTTCTAGTAACGCTTTAAGTATAGAACTATTTAAAATGAGTAATAAATTTCATAATAAATTTATTGGTCATTTAACCGTAGCACTATAAAGTGGAAGGGAACTCTTATCATTGAGAAAGATATTAAAATCTTTATCAAAAAATTTATCATTCATGAAAATTTAATTTGACAAAATAGTGTACTTTTTGTACCTACCTATATATGACTCGTTTTCTAGTAACACTTTAAGTATAGAACTATTTAAAATGAGTAATAAATTTCGTAATAATTTTATTATACAATATATATACATATATATTTGTTTATTTAGGTTTCCGTGCAGTTTTTATTATTATGAAATATTATTTTCGTATTATTTTTTATGATAATATTTAATCATGTTATATATGGTTAAGAATTGGTAATCATTTCATTCAAATCAACCCTATCTGTTCAATAAAAGATCATAATTGTTGGAGCACATTCCTTTCACTCTCAAAGTTCGAACTACTTTTATTACAACGCTTAACTGCGTTTTATATTATCTCATAGTGCGGAAAGGGAGTGATTTGAAGAAATTCTGGTTAATGCAGTGCGGCGCCATTTGGTCTGTGCTCCTCCTTGGCGGTCTGCCACCCTCTTTTTGCCTCTCACTATATTCTTGTTTTCTTTCAATGATCCTAGCTAGAGCAGAAATACAATCGGAAAACACTTACAACTCAAAACATTTAATTATTTGCAATATTATGTTTTAATATTAAACCTTTTTTTAAGCTTCTTAGCATTGTATAAAGTAAAACAAACATATTAAACATAATATATTGTACATCCAAATATATATATATATATATATATATATTGTTTATCCAAACTACTGCATATGGGTCTCAGCAGAAAGATCATAAATATCCTGAGGTCGCTTTACAAGGACGCTAACTTTGTGATAGAGATAGATGACGAAAGATCACTCCTGATTAAGGTGGGCCGTGTCGTCCTGCAGGGAGAGACACTGTCCCCGGTTCTGTTCTCTTTATTTCTCTCCGACTTTGACTCATGCATCGAGGAGCGTGGAGTGGAGGGTGTCTGTGTGGATGGGTCGCGAAGTTTATCGGCTTTGTTTCTCGCTGATGATTTGTTGCTGATGTCGGATACCCCAATCAAACTGAAAAGCCTCCTGAAGATCTATTGTAAGAGCAATAGACTTGAGGTGAACGAGGATAAGACTAAAGTAATGGTTTTCCAAAAGTGGGCACTCCGATACCATGACATTATCGAAAGGATCCAGACAGGCTTGTTCAAATCGATGTTTTTTTTGGACAGATCCACGCCAGGATACGTCTTAAGGATAGAATTTTAGAGGTGCAATCTAATTGTAGAGGTAGTGAGAAGAGCCATCCTATGGCTCTGTAAACTTTTAGACATGGAATCCGATAGATTGCCTAGGGCCTATTATGACAAATTGTTTAGTTTAATTAACGACGAGGCGAACAGCCAGGAGTATTACAACAGGCCAATTAAGGAGGTACTTTCTTCTAATTGACGAAGGTGAGCTTTGGGATTCTCAACAAAGCCATCTGATAAAAAAGAGCATTAATTCTTTGACGGAGAGCCTAAAGCTCTATTACTATAAAATTGACAGTGATAGAATTAGGGAGTCAACCTTTGTGTCTGTATATAAAACTATTGATTTCGGTCAGGGTGGTATTCTGGCATTGAAGGTTTAGTTTAACAAGAGGAGAGTTATCCACCAGGCCCGTTTAACAAATCAAAATGCGATTTACTTCTAGTTGGATGGATATGCACACAGGATTAGCCCAAATGTGATCTGCTCAATGTGTAACCTGAAAGAATTAGAAACATTTGAGCACATTATTTACAAGAGCCCTTTATATAGTGGTATTCGAGATGGCCTGAATATAGACGAGAGTATTCCTTGGACCCAGTTGCTGCGATCTGTCAACACAGGAGAGTTGAACAGATTATATTTTATGATTGGGGGTTCCCTCAGATTGAGGTCGTTTGTTCTGAATGAGTGAGTGGGTGGGACTGGTGGGATGGATGTTGTGGTGTGTTTGTTTGTTGTGTTGTTTTGGAGTTTTTTATTGATATGTGTTGGTCTTGTCTGGGTGGTGGTTGTTGGGTGTTGGTGCTCTGATGGTTTTGTTTGGGGTGTATGAAGAGGATTTTCTGGTGGATGATTATATCGAGATACCGAATGAGAGGATACGCCCCGAGGAAGAAAACGATATCACAGAAGTTGATTGATGAACTTTAAAAAATTGTTATGTTTTCAAAAAGTGTTATGTCTGCAATATTTTAAATTGTTATGTAATGCCGAATGCGGCTGTATGCATTTTAGAAATAAATATATTAAATAAATAAATATTATGTTTTAATATTAAACCTTTTATTAAGCTTCTTAGCATTGTATAAAGTAAAACAAACATATTAAACCTAATATATTGTACATATTTGCTATTTCTTGGAGTTTTAAAGTTGAAGTTGATTTCTGCTGATTTTTTATGTCTGATTATAATCACTGGCGTACTATTATTTAGTTGATATTTCTTTTTTTTAAATATATTCAAAAGAAAATAATTTCCCCATAGATATATAATTTTTTGTCTGTTTCGGAGATAAATTTATTTAGATAAATTATTTTATTAAATTAAAAAAAAACAATTTCCTATAATCTAAAATAAATAATTTTTAAATATATTCGATATTATATAAGAGAAACCATACATATTAAACATATTCAAGTGTATTTGGTATTCTTTATTCATAAAAGTATCATCTTAAAAATATCAGTATATTATTATTAGTTATATTACAATATTTCTTAAAAGAAAAAGAATCGAAAAGAAAATATATTTTGCACATATTAGTTTATTTAATTTGAAAATTTAAAAAAAAATATTTATCGGTGTAAGATAATTTAATATAATATTTACGATTAGATTTAAATTATTTTCATGGTTTAAATTTGCTTAAAAAAGCCTTGTTTTGGAGTGAGTTCTAATTTCACTTGATATATATATATATATATATATATATATATCAATACTATTAAGCCTCATCGGTCTCTCTCCGGATGGCCATGTATCGTGACATGTTAAAGATAGCAATGCTGAAATATTGAAATTAAAATATTATTTATTATTATATTATATATATTATATTGATTCTATATACATTTCTATTTAAAATTTAAATTTAATTTTCAAAAAATTGATATTTATATATTTGGTTATGTATATTTAATTAATTTTTACTATCTCGCAAGAGAGTATATGTGTATGTAGACAAGAGTACGAAAAAAAAGGTTTGAGCTAAAATAATGAAATTTGGTACAGGGGCATTATACAAAATTCGTAATTTACTATCAACTTTTGAGAAATGTAGCTCACCCGGAAGAGGGTCATTACCCCTACCACGTTTTTAATTTTTTCCCTCTAAACTGACCGTAAAAATAAAGATATATGTTTGGTAGTTTTTCACATGATTAAAAATTGAATAAAACTGCTATATATAGAATTTCAGTTTGATTGAATAGCTGAAAATACCAGAATTATTTTTTTAAAACTCCAAATCACACGTGCCAGCACGTGACGTGGTGCCATCAACAAAGAGCTAAACACGCACTGGTTCAATAAATATTATTTATTAATTTTAATTTATAATTTAATTAATTAAATTTGATTTAAATATTAAGTATATATGTATGTTATTTAATCCAATTCAAATTGCGAGATAGTCGAGTGGAGACATTCCAGATTATTTTTTTCTTAAATGTAAGCATGAAGTCTTTTTAAGGGAGATTTTAAAACCATGTTCAAATGCCCAAGAACTTATGTTATTTATAGCCAATTGTAGTCTATTCTTGATAGAATTTAAATTGACTGATTTGTAATAGATACACTGGATACACAGATCATCTACGAATAGCGAATGTGTTTAATTTAAATATATTTAATATAAAGTAGAAATTAAAAATTTTAATCATAAAGAAAGAAAGTAAATGAGGTAAGCAATGAATTTAATATGTAATTCATGTATGTGAATACTCGATACAAACCTTATCTAATTTCTTCTCTTTTTATTTTATTTTTTTTTTGCTTGCGTTTGTACTAACCACAATGGAAGATATTGTCTTGAAAAAATTAATTTTATCTGACAACTTGACATAAATGTTTTTTCCCTTTTAAATTTAATTAAAGTAACTTCAAAGTTTTTTTTGAAGATATTTAATCATAAAATTTAAGAAGCTTGGCCAATGAATTTCCTCTATTATAAAACCCTAACGGTGTTTCTCTAGCCACTTTCTTTCTCTAATTCGGAATATCATTTATTATTCCTGTCTCATTGAAATTATCGATTTCTCCAAAAATATGTTAGTTTTATATTTAGATAACATATATTCAATAAATATATTCGATCAATCTCTTACCTTATTTTCTCTAAAAATACAAAGTCTTACTATATGGCATTTGAAAAATAATTCCATTAAAAACTAAACAATCATTTTTAATTTCTAAATCGGTTGGTTGCGACCGTACTTTCTGACAATACCGCAGAAGTCATCAAATATGGTTATAATATAATTTGATAGGTCTCTGGGCTGATAATTTAAAAAATTTTGAAGGAATTAGAGATGAATCAGGAACTCGCAAATTTAGTAACGCCAAAAAGATAGATAGAGAACTATTTGATACATGTGAGTGTTTCTAAGAAGTGTTAAAATTTGAGCTAATTTTATAAAAAAAAAAAGTGTCGAGAATAGGAAAGGTAAAACCCAACTAGTTATTTTTGTGTACATATTATATTTCAAATTATAATTATTTATTTTCACATTGTGTGAAATTAAGTTACTGGCAAAGAACTCCTAAACTATGAAATTAAGTTACTGGCATACTTTGCTTATAAAGTTCCTACACTAATAAGCGGGAGTGTCCTCCCCTAGACTTTCCCGCATATAAATAGGTATAAAGAGTTGTGAATGAATATTTAGAATGTGTAAATTTGGTATTGATAAAGAGCCAGTTCGTATTAGTTTATTGGTGTCAAATTTGATATTTGGTAACATTTATATATATATATATATATATATATATATAGAATAAAGTGCTACTTCCGGTTAACTGATATTTTAAATGTAAAAAAAACAGATATGGATATAATATAAATATTTTTAATTTTATTTTATTTATAATATATAAGGGCTGGCTGTGACGTCATATAATTTTAAATTAAGAAAAAACTAATGAAGATGATTTTTCTCGAGGATAAAACCAATACAAAGTGCATAACACGTTGTATAGGTAAAATGTCACTTCCGGTAGTCAGATCATGATGAAATTTGGTATCTCAATTTTTTTCATATTTTTAAATCTATATACAAAATATGAAGCAAATATCTCGAAGCAAACTGGTACTTTACTTGAAAGGTAAACGCAACCAGTGTAGGTAAATTACCACTTCCGGTTAACCGATATTGACGAAATTTTGATAGAAATCTACAAACTGTGAATAATATCGGTGTACCAAATTTCGAAGTCCTAGCTTGATTAGTTTTTGAGTAAATTTGCTTACAGACATTACATACATACATACATACATACATACATACATACATACATACATACATACATACATACACACACACAGACATAATTCCAAAAATGGTATTTTCCGACTCAGGGAGGTCTAAAACGTCAAGATCTATCGAAATCTCGAAGTCGAAATTTTTGACGATTCCAATACTTCCCTTATACGAAGTATGCGGGAAAGTAAAAAGGAAAAGTTACTATTATAAAATTAAAATACATACAAACATTTAGACACGTTAATAAATATTGTATATAAGAAACCTCTTTATTTTATTTATTTTTTTTTATTTTTTTTTATAATAAGAAAAAAAGTTTCCTGTTATTATATAATATAAGGTAATGGCACCTATAAGGACCTAAAGAGGACACAATTGTAAAACTTAATTTAAAATAAGAATTATTTTAAATTAATTTCGAATGATATTTCTTAAAATTTTCAAAATATATTGGCGAAGTTAAGTTGAATGGACTCAAGAAATTAATAATTTACTGGTGAAAGAGATAAAAGTTCATATTGAATTTCATTTTATTTTGTTGACAATTCTTAGTAAAATTTTTAGGTGAGTTGTCATTAGAATTAAACTTTTACATGGTCGACTTATGAATTATAGATTAAAGAACAACATTTTGAAGGGTTCTTGTCAAGGATACTTATTGTTGAAAAATTATAGTTGTTGTCCTCTTTAAGTTCCAAATTTATATGGCTTTTCTGAAGCGGGCACCAGCTGTGTATGTAAAATATAAAATGAAATGTTACTTAGTTAAATTTTCATTTGATGTAGTTTAATCTTAAAGTTAAAAAAAAAATTACGATGCCAGTAGACAGGACCTATGCCATTTGCTTTCCACTCGCTTCAGAAGACGAAGGGAATATAATATTTTCAATGTCAGAACCTAAAAAATTGAATTCTATATATTTATATTAAAAAAGATTTTTGTTTGCACATTGCTCAGAATTTAAAAATTCTTTGATAGCCTTCACCTTTGATGACCTGGAGAGTCCAAATATGATAAGATTTTTGTGTTTGTTTGTCTATAGTAGACTCAAAACAGGCTGGGCCGATTACTATGTAATTAAATCACAACATTTGTAAATACCCCTATTCAAACATAGGCTATAAATTATATCAATATCGTATCATTATTGAATTTAAAATTAATTGTCTAGGTCCGAAAGGCGATCTGAGTAGCTAGTAACTTACATAATAACGATTTAAAATTGAGATACCATTAATTTATAATTGATATTTTTATAAAAAAATATTTATTTAATCTGAAACTAAGACGTTGAACTTAATGTTTGCTTGAAGTTCTATGTTCGCTTTAGGTTCTCCAAATGTCCCAATTAGGTTCCGCATAAAAATTCAGTGGCATAAATAAACATTTGGAGGCTTAAGTTCCATTATTTAAAAATTAAAAATTTAATTTAAGGTACTAACAACAGAAAAATTAATTACTATCTTTAAAAATAATCTATGAATCTCAAATAAAACTAAGTTTCTCTATTCTAACAAAAACATTGAAAATTTAGACCAGTGATTCTCAACCTGGGCGATAAGTTATTTTTGGGGGGCGAAATCATTTTCAACTCTAAAAAAAGGTAAGATGATTTTGCGAGCAGGCTTTTTAAACATTTCCTCGTTTTTTCAATATGGTTCTTAAAAAAAGTCGGATGATTTGGCAATCAGGTTCTGAAACTCGATTTTTCAATATGGCCCTAAGTATCACCTAGTGTACCTACCTTATATTAGGAATTATCATGCAATTTTTATCTGTAAAAATTTATAGGGGGGCGAATTAAGAAGCGGGTCTTACAAAGGGGGCGTTTGGTCCAAAAAGGTTGAGAAACACTGATTTAGACTTATGGTGTTCAGTATAGGTTCCATTATCTTATACATTATATTTATATATAATGATAAAGTATATTTTTGGTGTTTTTCGTTAAAACATATAAAAAACTTCTTAAATGAAATAAATTGCCAAAATCCTGAGCCCCATTGCCATTGATGTATTTCATTTATTTTTATATAAAATTATTAAATATTAATTATTATAATTTCTAGAATATTTTTATTATTAAATGTCTTTTCTGAATAATATACCATTCATAAAATTATTAATTTTTTAATAATAATAATTTTTACTTAAAAATGTAAAAGAGAATATCGTTCATATCAGAGAGATGGTGAACAGTATCGATTGATTTTTAAATAAAATTGATTTGAAACATGTGCCACATGGCATCTCACTAATGCCTCGATCGAATTATTAAAGAATACGTTTCTTGAACTAATAATTTAAATGCAAAAACAACCACTTCTCTTGGAAGTTAAGAATTAAATAAACGTTTGATTGGGATATCTGAATGAAATGATTAATAAAGATATAATAATCAAAAAACAAACTAAATTAAACTTGATAACGAAATTATGATATAAATTCATTAAAAATAAATTCATCCAAATAAACAAAGTCCAATCGCATTGCCATTTAAAATGAAAATAATAATTTGTTTGTATTTCATGTAAAAAATATCTTCCCCAATTCCCCAATAGAAACCTTAAAAAATTAATTTGGACATTTCACAGAATTAACATAATATAATTTTTAAAATGCTACCCTATTTTTTAAATATACATAGTACTAAACCGATATAGATATATAACCTGCTAATTAACGTATTTAATTAAAAAAAAACTTACTGAATTATTACTTTTTTTATTTTTAATTAAAAAGTTTAAATTATGTAATAAATTTAAAACGAAAAAAATATATTAAAGAAACAAATTAGAACGGTTTGTTAATACGTATGTAATATTGCTGAAAAAAAATATTTTTTTGTTCGTGGTATTTTTATTGATGAAATATTTTTTTTTCATTTCAATATTGAATAGAATTTTGTAGACGTTTTGAGTGCAAGCTCAAAAAATAAATTCACCCAAATAAACAAAGTCGGATTCTTCCCCGGAACTAAATAAGTTGACCTGTGGCCAGGTCCGAACCGACCGACGGTTTGAAGTAAATTAATTTCTAGCTACAGAAACAATTTCAAATAATTTTAATATATCTATTAATGTAATAAAAAACAGATATGAATACATAAATAATAAATATAAACATTTTTAATTTTATTTTATTTATAATATATATGTAAGACCAGGCTGTGACGTCATGAATGGCTGGATGACGTCATATAATTTTAAATCAAGAAAAAACTAATAAATATGATTTTCCCGAGGATAAAACCAATACAAAGTGTATGATACGTGGTGATATATAAAAAAATCTCCTCATGTGAAATTTGGTGTGAAAATAACCCTTTCCTTCCTATCGTCGATCGCTAATACTACCACTTCCGGTTTCCGGATTTGCACCAAAAGTTGATCAATTCATCCCACTGATGCATTAAGTAAATATACCAAATTTCATCAAAATCGGTTGAGCCGTTCAGGCTGTACACATCTATACGGACGGACAGACGGACAGACGGACAGACGGACAGACGGACGGACGGACAGACGGACGGACAGACATCATGCTAAAAATACATTTTTCTGTTTAGAAAATGCATGATTCGTGGAGATATGTAAAAATCTCCACATGTGAAATTTGGTGTGAAAACAATACCTCCCTTACTATCGTCGGTCGGTAAAAATTTAGTATACATTTGGTAATTCATAATTATAATAAAAAATACAATTGTATATAATATTTTTAAATTCTTTCTACTAAAAATCGAATTCTAGTTAAGCTGAACATATATTTTTTATATATAGTATTGAGTAGAAATAATTTAAAAATATTATACACAATTGTAGTTTTTTATATTAATTGTCAATTTATTTGATTTCTTGTGCTGCCCACTTCCTGAATCTTCTATTTTAATTATTGTAATATAACTAGTTATTTATAAATATGGTGGAAATGATAATTATAAATTAAAATTCTACTGTTTGTTTCGTTTTCATCATTTTATATCCAAATAATGATTATTATAGGGAAAAGCTTCTAGAGTTACAATTATTTAAATAAAACTAACCAAAGTAAAACATTACTCAAAAAAGAAGAATTTATATATTATTGATTGAATCATTGGTTAAATATAAATGAAATCTATAAGATTAATTTAAAAAAGAAAAAATATCCTTGGCAATTAGTTTTTATAGGAGAGGAAGGTTGCCAATTCCAATTTCTACTTTTACTCCAAGCCAATCAGATCCGATGTGGCACATAAAAAGGTTTGGCACCTTCTGTCGAATACATTATTTATACAATTTTTAACTTTTGGATCTCGAAACTCGTCTTCTATTGTTTCGACCTATTTGTCTATTGAATTTAGTATATTTAAAGGTTTGTTTGTCGATTGCTCAGAATTTAAAAACTTTTAAATATCAATAAGTTTCATGATTTTAAAAGTCCAAAAATTACTATAGAATTTTCACTTTTCTTCAATTTGTTATTATAAATCTATAGACTCATAAGTGTGACTAGGATTATTATAAAATTACACTACTCTTGGATACTTCTATTTGAAAATAAATTATAGATTTTATCAACGTTTATTTCAAAAAATAATATTTTTAAAATTAATAAAATAAATATAAAGAATTTTGAAATTAAATTAAATTTAAAATAAATATATGAAATTGAAAGATAAATAAATAAATTTTCTATAAGTTTTATTTTTATGTTATATTATTTTTGTGATTATATGTAAAATATGATTTATACTCCAACATATTATTATTTAACTTTCATTTTTTTAATGAAGATAGTGTTCTTGTTTTAGATTGTTGTAATTTAATACTTCAACTTAATATCGTAATTATATTATTATTAATTCAATAATTTAATTATGACAATATTTTTGTTAAATAGAAATTATATATACTATTAAAATTTGACATTAGTGTTTCCTAACTTGGGGCCCACGCCCCACAGGGGGCATTTTGTTTGTAAGTTGGGGCAAATCGAAAGGTGACTCGATACGAGTTTAACCCTTTTGTTCTGGGCGATTTAAATAAGTGCTGTAAATGATTTACTGGTAAAAAAAAGAAATCGAATGGATATAACTGATCGGGGAGACTTGAAACTGAAACTAACTAAATTGGAACCTAACATAAAATCTCTGTGCAGCAAGCATCAAACGCAAGGATTTCATTAAAATATTATATTATTATAGGAAAATCTTTATTAAAATTATTTCGAATTTTAATTTTATTTTTTCATTATATGTTTTGAAAATTTACTTACTGTGTTTCATTAACAATTTCCCAGTGGTTTCTTCCTATATTAAAACCTATCATTTAAGTTTCTTAATTGAATAATTCAATTTTTCAATATTAAAATTTATGTATATGTTACATAAGGGAGCATAAAAATTTTAGAAAGACTTATGTGAGGCATGACATAAAAACGGTTGGGAAACACTGCATTAGATCATTGCTATTTTTTTCTTTTATATCTTATTCTATATCCCTTTACATTATTAAACTTAAATTCATTAATTGTTTTAAACACTTTAATTAGGATATCTATAAAATATGTTTAATATAAATTTACAGGCAACTTGCTAAAGTCATCTTAATTTTCGTGTGAATTAAAACTTATTTCCATTATTACATTCATTTCAGTCTTTAGTATTGTATAAACTTGAACTCGGTTGGTTAGTGTATCTGCTCGAAAATTGAAAAACCTCTCCATAAAACATCTTGCTTCGTTTAGCAGTCCATTTATAAAATATGGTCAAGTGGTGGGAGTTGATACTGTGAGTATATTCTAATAGCCAGTTCATCATCAAGGGGATTTATATTTAGCTTGACTATTGAGATCCGGAAATGATTTATGAAATGAACAAAACATATTGGGATTTTTATCTCTAGAAGGATCATCCTATCAAACTAATTAGCTAAAAATAGGATGATCAAAAAAAAATATTTTGTATACATATTTATATGTTTCATGTACTTATATGGTATATTATGGGCTTTTTAGGAGAAATATCGTATTATTATATTATAAAACTAAATAAATAAGTAAGAGTAAATTTTACGAAAATATTGAATTTTTTATAAATAATTATTATTCATTTAAAAAAATTTGGTTGCATATCATTCAGGCAAACTAATTTCCTAAGATAATTTGGTAAACTAGTCATGGAACTTTATTTTAGAGCAGTAGTTCTCAAATGATGGTCTATAAAATTATTACATTAATTAATTTAAATTTCTTATTAATGTTATATAAATATATTAACTTTTTACATTGGTCCACCAAAGTGAAATTTACAAATTTAGTGGACATAAATTTCTAAAATTTGACGACCTCTGATATATACTAATATTCTTTAAATGCAAATATTTTTTATTTATTAGTGAAAATTATTTTGCTTACTATTGGGGATTTATAACAATTTCCTTATATAAATTGTATTCTAATACCCTTGTTTCTCAAGTAATTAAATGAAATTGATATTTAAATGTTTTATTATATTAAATTATTCTTATATAAATATTTCCTTGATTACACTGTAATATTATAATTAGGAATTAATTGTTATATGTAGATTTAATAGCAGAATAGCCGGATCAGGATGTGATCCAAGATATAATTATATGTAAGAGGCGTTCTTTAACTTGGCTCAGCCCTGTAGAAAAAGTTAATGTTGGAAATGGATGGATGATAATAAAAATAAAGGAAATAATTTAAAAGAATATTTATAATTAAGTCAAATAAATAAGTTTAAGGAATAAGTCGACTGGGATACAATAAATGATATTTAATTAGGTATAATTAAATCAACAAAAATCACATATGACTATTAAAAATAAAATATTTTGTAATAATACAATGTCCAGTGCATGGGTATGACACCAGATGGTTTACAAGAAGGGTGATCAAGAAGGCTAGACACTTCTCCAATTAGGGTGGTCTCTCCCCAACTAGAATTCTCATGCCCGAAGAAGGTACTTCTTTATCTTCACCAGTCTGTCCCAAACTGTCTTCTTTAAGCATTCTTTTTTCTCTAGAGTTGCCAAATTTGTGAAATAGGAAATACAGAGGTCTAACAATTTATCATGTTACAAAACATCCATCTATATAACATTTGTTACTTTTAATTTTTGATTTTATCTCCATCTTTTATCTAGTAAATATTTATTTTCGATAGAGCTTAATCCTAAGATTAAGAAATGAGGTGCTCAATGAAATTAAAATCAATCCACCCCTTGAATAAATAATAATATGATTAACAATTTAAAGATGATTATTTTTTTTGTTTCACATTTTTTAAAAATCGATAATCTCGCTTAAATATTTTAATAATGTTAATATTCTTTTGAAATCGAATTATAAAATATATTAACTATAAGTACATACATTTCTCTCTAAAAGTATTGTTTCATTTTAAAATAATTCCTATTTGCTTTCTAAAGTAAACTTTTCTATTAGCCATCAATTTTATATATTCATTTTTTTATTTTTATTTAAAAGAAATATGAATTGAATTTCACTTGTAATATTTAGATAAAGCTTTTATACTATAACATAAAAATGAAAGATTTTAATATTTATAATAGAGATTATAGGAGGTATTATACATTAATGTGATTTTTTTTTCTTATCATATCAATTTCGCTTTTTAATGTAATTATTATAGTTATTATAAAAAAATTGAAATGTTTGTTTTCTTTTATATTTATTTTTGTTTTAGTTTTTTGATAGGTATATTTTTATTATATACTTAGTTATATATCAAAGTCATTTGAATATTTAATAACATCTTTATTATTTTCAAAATTCACTAGGTCTATTAGAATTAACTAAATGGCGTTTAGCTTAGATAGTTGCATATCTTCCTAAGGTTCGTTTTCGAATTTTTTCTATCTCTTTGAGAAAGAGATGAGTTGGTAGATATTTGCTTTCTACTAATAAAAAGAATCGTTTATTGAATCCAAGTGGAAATGAAAGAATGATTTGCTTTTATTAGATTTGCCTGGTCGCTGCCTGGGGATGTCGAATAGTTTCATAAAGAGTCCAAGGATACAATATCTGCTCGTCCGCAGGCTCTAGTTCTGTCCCTGCAATGGCGTAAAGATCCAATCGATGCCTCTTCCTCTTCCTGGTGCTCCCCGGCCAGCAGGCGCCCACCCAGATCTATGCCGGATTTAATTCGAGGCTAATCGGCTGATCGACCTTGTTCGTCCTCGGCATAGACAATTAATTCTCATCTTGTGCTTTCTTTAGCGTAAAGGTTAAAAATCGACACCCCATAACCCCTCCCCCCCCCCATCAAATACTCATGCGTTGATTTTCTAAAACAATGTTTTAGCTTGCACCTCAATAAAAAACAAAAATATGATTTTCCACCCTATATATTTATCAATATATGATATATAAACAAATGAGAATAAAAATTTATCAACCATTTTATTAAATAATATAGTAATTTATCTTTAAGCATAAACCATAAAACTTCACTAGATATTAGTATTTCGGGACTATTTAAAAATACTAAGTAGAGAGGGGAAAATTTATAAATACTTTTACCGCATACGAGGTTTGTTCAAGTTTGTTCAGGATTTAATTATTCATCAATATACATTTTGTCCCCTTCCAAGTAATTCCCCTAATAATGCACTTATGCCAACGCTTCTTCCAATCGTCGAAGACTTCTGAAATTGGCTTTTCGATATGGCCATGAGCTCGTTCTTCCATTCCGACTTTATCTCATGAACGCTTTCCTTTCGTTGGTCTCTTCAGTTTTGGGAATAGGAAAATGTCGCAGGGAGCCAAATCTGGTGAATACGGTGGTTGAGGCATTATTACGGTGTTGTTTTTGGCCAAAAAAATCACGAACAAGCAATGATGTGTGAGCTGGTGCATTATTGTGATGCAGGATCCTTGATTTATTTTCCACAATTCCAATCGTTTGAGCCGTATTGCTTCACGCAATCGTTGCATAACTTCCTTTTAATATTCCTTATTAACAGTACGACCTGTTGGCAAGAATGCATGATGCACCGTGCCATTGTAATCGGAGAAAACAGTGAGCAAAACCTTCAAATTTGATCGAACTTGGCGTGTTTTTTTCGCTCTTGGCTCTTCTAGCCGTTTCCATTGGGATGATTGGACCTTGGTTTCGACGTCATAACCATATACCCACATTTCGTCACCAGTTATGACCTTTTTGAGCAAATCTGAATCGTCGTTGACATTATTCAACAACTCCTGAGCGATTCTAATGCGACGTTGCTTTTGCTCAAAATTTAGCAATTTTGTAACCCGCTGCCACACATTTCTAAAATGTCCGAGAAAATTGCATGGCATGAGTCAAGTGATATGTCAACATCCTCTGCAACTGCCCTAATAGTGATTCGAAAACCATTTTCTTTCTGTTTCGATGTATTCTTCGCATGCTGACGTGGTTGCAACTCCAAGACACTCATAGTCATCAACATCCTCTCCGCCTTCTGTAAAGCGCTTGTACCACTTATAAACATTTTTTTGAGACAAAGTAGAATCGCCGAATGCCACAGTCAACATTTTAAGTGCGTTGGAGCACTTTATTCCATTTTGAACGGAAAATTTAATATAGATTCTTTGATCCATTTTTTTTAAGTAAAAAATCGAAAAACATAAATACTTTTTCAGTTGTCAAAAACAAACTACTAATCCAAAATGGCTGATAATGTCCACATATGTGTACCAACATAAAAAAAAAATTCGATAATCGAATTTACAATACCTATATCTAACTTTGAAACTGGCTAGAGCATGGATTAGAAGAAAATAATTGTATTTTTTCGAAAATATTTGTAGATATGACTTGAAATGTGAATATCTTATATATTTTACATTATTTATTATATGCTGATTTATACTGGGCAAATAAATAAACTTTAATAAGTCTGAATTTAATTTGTAAATTATAGAAAATTATATTGATTAAAAATTTGCTTGTATTATATTTATGTAATATGTTATTTTTGTGTAGTTTATTAGTATTTATTTTATTAACCTATTGTATAAAAATATGTTTGAATGTTTGAATAAAAGAGAAAATCATAAATGATGATAATAATGTTGATGTTAGTAAAAATTAATTAAATTATGTTTAACTTGTGGTAAAGCAATAAAGTCTAATTTAATATTTGTTAATTAGGTACCTTGAATATAATCAGTACACATACATAATTTAGGTATAATAACAATTTTTGTAGATTTAAAATATAGTGATATTTACTATCTTATCCTAATTTCGCATTTCGTTTCTTTAAATCAATGTTCCACGGCATTTTTGAAGTATTCCAGAAAATTTAGAAACATCATACAATAAAATTATAACTGCTACTATTTCTTTATTACTTGTTAAATTTAAATTAAAGAAAACTCTTATATCCTCATATATATTTATTATATATATTTATATATTATATTTATTTCCCATATATGTATTTATTATTTTTCCAGTTAAAATATTATGTCCTTAACAGGAAATTGCTAGGCATCAAGAAACAGTAATTGGTATCCTCAACTTTTGACGGTTTTGAATATTAATATTTCTAAAATAATATTATTGCATCAAATGGCCAAGTCTAATATAAATTAATATAAAAAATTATCAAATTAAATTTTACTAACAAATATAAACAAAATTACCAAAAAAAAATAACAAATTTAAATTTCTCTTAATAAGTTTTCTTATTATTAACTTGAATTAATCCTTTAATAAACATACTGGTGTTTTGGTAGTACATATTTTATTTTATTTTATAATTATTATCATAAACTAAATCATTTACACATTATATTGTGAGTAGGCATGCTTGTGTGATGTCTTTATAAAAACAGGTAAAACGGAACAGAATTGAAATAAACAATTTTCAACATATAGGACCAATAATCCTGAAGATCTAAAAGAGATATTGTCAAAATACGCAAGCCTTCATTGCCTGTTTTCTCAAGTAAATGGGAAATTAAGAATTTATTTCTCCACAAAAGATGTAGAAATAAATATATTTCAAAATTAAATATAAAATGAAAAACGCGGGAGAGTTATTTTTATTATGAGAAAAATGTCTAAAAAAATAAATGTTTTCAATATGTTCTTATTTGAGTATAAATATAAACTTAATCTCTTGTTTTTGTTTTGTTTTTTCTTAATCAGAAAATATTTGGTGATTAATCATAGAAATAAATACATCCATGACTCTCTCAACAGATATGTTAGTTTTCATTTGATTTATTTTGTTCTCCTTTAATCCATTTATCAATTTCAACTACCCGTTTTGATAACTATAAATTAATAAAAAACTATAAAATGGAGAGGTGAGTTTTTATTTGCCCGATAAAAGGTATGATTAGACTCGTATCAAATAAACCAAGATAAACAGAATGGCAAGTGGCGGGGCTTATCGGCTCGACTATTGAATCGCTGTGTGGGGTTGTTTTTATGGCGTTGCACGTGTTTGCACATGGTCTGCGCACGCTATCGCCAGTATAGGTTCCACTTGCTTATGGAGGAGGTCCACCTCGGCCCCCTCTACCTTTCCTTTGCAACAGGTCGGGTCTCAAAACAGGGACATGAACATCCGGAACTCAATCGCATCTCGTGATCATTGCGATAAGTAAAACGTAAAGGGCAAATTAGTCATGAGTCCATACAATTCATCCCACCCTTCTCCGTCACTTGAACTCGGATCTTGAATTTTTTCAATGAATCAGCCTTCTCTATAAGAGGCGGGATAATTTATTCCTTCTCACGAATTCAACTTTGAAACAAAATATATTTTTGATTTGTCGAGATAAGATCACTCTATTTTTATTCAATATAATATTTTAAATCTTTATATAATTCTTATAACCCAATTATATTTCTATTTATTCAATCTCTTTTTAAGTCTATATTTAAAATAAAAGTATCGGATATTTTTAATTCAACTCTCTACATTAAATAGAAACCAAATAGGATTATTAATTTTTACTACCGCGTAAGAGATAGTATTGCGATCACGAAAATCGATGTTGAGATTTTGATGTTTTTATACATTTTGAAGGTTCCTGAATCATTTTTACTAAGGTCGATGTGTGTGTGTGTGTGTGTGTGTGTATGTATGTATGTATGTAACCAAGATTACGCAAAAACGGTTTGAGCTAGAATGATGATATTTGGTACATGAGCATTATTCAAAATTCCTAGTTTTCTATCAACTTTTGAGAAATGTAGCTCAACCGGATGAGGGTCATTACTTACAACGTTTTGATTTTTTTTCCTCTAAAGTGACCGTAAAAATAAAGATATATGTTTGATTATTTTTCACATGATTAATAATTGTATAAAACTGCTATATATATAATTTCAGCTTGATTGATTCGCTGAAATTACCAGAATTAATTTTTTAACACTGCAAATCTCACGCGCCAACACATGACTTGGTGCCATCAACAAAAAGCCAAACATGCGCTGGTTTAATATTTAGTACCGGGACCCCGAGCCTCGGCTCGGTACTTAAGTTAAAAAAAATAATTCATTATTATTGGGTTTGGCTGGTAATATTAATACTTGGGACACCGAGCTGAAATACAATTCTTTAATTATTTATTACAATTATTAAATGTTGCATCAATGCATCAATCTGAATAAAATGAATGGAACTTGGTGTCCTCAATAATACATAAATATGTATTATTAGGAATGTTTCTAAGTGAATGAATATTTTTTTTTATTGGAAGAATAATAAATATATATCGTAATTTATAATTATAAAATATTATTAAAATATATATTTTTAATTTTATTTCGAAATTAAATTAAAAATTTTAAAATATTTTAAATATAAAAAAATATTAATACAATAACCTTTAAAAAAAGGCGGGAGTCAAATTTCAATATGGATGTCATTTGTGTCGTAATCCATATATAAATTTAAATTAAGAAAAAACTAATTAAGATGTATTTTTCCTGAGATGTGATCAATAAAAATCAATTTTTCTTTATAAATACTATATCTAGTGTGAATTTGAATCGTTAGAGCGGTTTTTGAGAACCCATGGCTATATATATATACAATTTTAGCTAGCATAATAAGATAAGATAATTTATAATTAATTAAATTTAATTTAAATATAATATATTATGTTATTTAATCCAATTCAAATTGCGAGATAGTCGAGTGGACACAATTTATATTTAAAAAATTAATTTACAATACGCTCTTTGGCTGTTAGTTTTACATAATAAAGTATCAATTAATAAAATATCAGAAATCTAAAAGTTTATTACAAGAAATAAAAATTTATTTTTACTTCTATAATAATATTTCAAGACTTAAGAATAGATATTTAAAAATAAATTATTTTTATATTATTTATTTATTGTGAAATATATTATGAGAGTGAAAATTTCTGAACTAAAGAGCCGAGTAAAGCAAAAAATCGAAAACGAAATGCTCTTTCAACATTCAATACTATTATATTAACAATCATTATTTTTTAATTTACATTATTATACTTGTATAATATATAAAAATTAACATTGAAAATTATTGTATATGGTTGAAGCTATTTTGGTAAACATACATAAATAAGTATATACCATTCAATTAAACGAAAATTATAATAATTTTTCAATTACATTGCTGATCAATGATAACTGGATAATGGATGAAGTAATTAATGAACGTGCTTCATGCAAATTTATGATTAATTTAGTCAATCAATTGCATATTTCTCTTATTTGTATAAAAGTGCAATGATATCATTATAAAGCTATTAATTAATCGTGCTGAGATTTTCTTTTAAATGTTTCTAATTCATTTAAATTAAAAAAAAGTTATCTAAAAAGTATCAAAGAATAAGGCTATTTCAACAGGCTGATTTTTTTAATAGTTAAACAAATGTAAAATATTTTAATGAAACATATTACAAGAAGAGTTTGTTTTTTATTCCAAAATATAACATTATTTTATTTTAATTCAATTAGTATATTTATATTTGAAAATCAAGTTCTAATTATATAATAATTAGATTCATAATCTTTTTATAATTTTTTATAATTGATTGTCTATGTCTAAGCAATTTATATGCACTCGCATGCGGTGATTTTACACATTAAAAGAGATCAAAACTTTAATCAATTTCTTCATAATCCATTTTGGAGATAAATCGATAGAAAGTGTGAAAAAATAAAACTGTGTTAATATATTGAAACCTCTCTTCCATTAACAGCTTCATAATCGGCTTGTGATTAAATTTAAGAGATTTTCTTTTATATATATTTTCCTCAATCAATCTTTTTTTTATGGATTCAATTTATTCCCTGATAAAAACTGATCAGAATTATTAAACTATTATAAAATAAATTTATTTATATTTTATTTTAATTTAATTAGGCATTTATTAGCTGAGAATCTTAGGCTGAAGGAAAAAATCAAAGGCACGTTAAATTTTAATTTTCCCAAATCTGCATAAAGCTTTTATTAAATTTAAATACTAAAAACATTCATTTTATTAATTTTTCCATACTTTTTAATATGGAAGAAATATCTTTTTTTTTTTTTGATAAAAAAATATAATGATTTTCTTTCTTTCTGGACTCAGATTAATTTTAACCACCCTATAATAATAATAAATAATTTTAAAAATTCGAAAATTTCTCATTTCATTTCATATTTCTTTTTCACATATCTGTTGACGATATAACTAATAATTCGCCATTTACCACCACCTAGACAGACAGACAGTTGGACTGTAAATGGCTGTCCGTGATGGATGCCTTATGTTAATGTTGATTTAGCAGGAGTCAACGATGTCCCCCGTTAATAAATCAATTAAACTCTGTTGGGAGAAAATGGTTCGGATAAATCTCGTCACGCTCACTATTTATGAGACGATGCAATAATTTGTATCAAGGCGAAATTAATTATTGTAGAAATGAAATATCGCAATTTTTCAATAATCAAAAAAAAAAATAAATAAAAAATAAACAAATTATAATATTTATAATTCTTTGGCATTTTCAGATTATATTCCCCTTATACTATATATAATGTGTTTAAAAAAAAAAGATAAAATAAAATTCTTTGGAAATTCGATAACTATTTATTTTTATTTAACTCAGTTTTATTTTCTAAGGTGTGTGTGTGTGTCTGTGTGCTAAGTTTGTTTCGATATTTTCGTTCCAAACCATCTAAATCATGCCGTTAATCACAGGTAATTAGTTCTTAACATATTATATAATAATGAATTAAATAAAGATATAAATACATATGGTATTTTAAATATAATACTAGCTGATCAGAGCGCCTTCCAGAATTATATATTCAAACAATAATTGAAACAATATAAATAAAACGATTCAATATTTTACTTACATTGTGATTTATATTTCTATTTTTATTACAACTGTTATTATGTGTATGTTATTTTTGACAGTTTAAAAAAAATTAAAAATATTTGAATGTGTAAGTTTATATGTAGCGCCATCTGTCGATAGTTTTGTGATACTACATACTTTTACCAAAATATTACTAATTAAATTAATTTTGGATAAATTAATTTTGGATTTAACTACACTAAAACCTTCCCTGGGATGCCCACAACAATCCCTGAAAGTTTCACCGTAATCGGACGGGTAGTTTTTGAGTATTTGACAGACAGACACACAGACACACAGACATTGCCTTTTATATATATAGATATCTCTCTCTGTATATTTATTTCCCTTTAAATAAACTTAATTTAACGAATAAAATCAATCTAAGAGAAATAAGTATATAATTATATGTACGTAATTTAAAAAATTCATAAATTACTTTATTTTTTATTGTGTATACTTATAAATATTATTTATATTTAATTATTTGATATATTCTTAATTTAATAATGACAATATTTACAAAAAATATAATTGAACGTAATATAGGCAGGGTAACAAAATTCATAATACAGTAAAACCTCAGTAAAGCAGACCTCTATTTAACGTAATTAGGATATAACGCAGTGATTGCCAAACTGTGAGCCGCGAAAAAATTTTCTAATGCTTGAAATTTTTTGGTTCTTAAAAAATAAAGGTAAGATGATTTTGTGGAGAATCTCTTCTGAACATTTTCGATTATTTTTAAAAAATTTTCAATTTGTCTCAACCGTTTTTTGGACCAAGCTTTTGAACATTTCGTACTTTTTTCAAAAAAAAAAAAAAGGTAATCCGTTTGTCCCGGTTTGGTGTTTTCGAAATATGGTCACCCTAATTAAGGGAGCAACGGAAAAAATCCAATGTATTATGGAAGCCGTATACCGAAAAAGTTTGGGAACCTCTGATATAACCAACAAAAAATTTGTAAAATTGTAGGAAAATAAATTATTCATATTACAACTGCAGTAATGCATGGTTCAACTAAGACATTATCATAAATTGTTGTTTTTTTTTAAAGAATTTGTTCCTACAATGAGAAAATTTCAAGAGCAAACTGAGAGTAGCCGCAAAATGTTAAATGTTTATTCATTATAGAGAATGTTTTGCAAATAATTTTTGTAGGACAATACATAATGCTAGAGAAGAAGTAGCTGAGGAAACCATAACTAGAAGTAGATGTAGGTCCGAAATATAATTTTGTTTGTGTTCTTTGCTTGGTATTTATACCTAAATACAGGGTATTTACAACAAAAAATTTTTTGATTTATTTTTACTTAACGGACTTTTAACTTTAAAAGACATCCCCTACTCCATTAATTCGTTATATAGAAGTTTTATTGTATTTAAATTAAATGATTATAAGCAAAATCACCAACACGAGTTTCTTAAAATTTTAGCTCCATTCGCCTACCCACATATCAAAATCCCATCCCCCTTTAACAAAGATATTTTTTAATTATAAATTTTATAACAGTCAGATAATTATTTTTTACATCACTATGAGGATATAGTTTCTTAAAAGATAAATTTGGCCTTGTAAAGAACTAAAATGCTTAATTTACATCCAAAGCAGCTAGTCGTAGAATTATGAAATATATTATTTATTTATGATATCAATTAAAACATTCATATTCTTAATTTTTCATAATTCAGACAAATCGACAATTTCCTCTCTGAATAAAATTTGTTTAAATAGGAAGTTACTTGCCATTGATTTCATGATGCAATTTATGATAGAAAAACTAATCCTAAAGATAAAAATTTAGATTAAAATTACATTCATCATATCCATCAGACCAATTATTTTTTACTTTCTATACTATTATTACATATCATTTAATATCATATTGGAACACTTATATTAAATCATAGTTATATAATTATTAAAATAGAGAATATCTTATTTATTGATAAGCTATAACGGTAAATCATGCCAAATTTATTCTCACTGGAAATGGAAGATGATGATGATCTGTTAAGTTTTTCATAAAATGAAAAGCGAGATGGTAACTTTTTTGATAAGATGATCACCTCTTTTACTACTACTAAAATATTCATTAAAAAACCCAAAGAACTTTTCTTTGAAACATTACTGATTTGTCATATTCAAAGTAATGACATTGAAAAATCTTTTATTATAAAAGAATACTTTTCATTTCCTTTAAGTTTTAATTATTTAATTAATCATTAAAATGGAAAATAATCTACACCGACTTTTATTAAAAAAAAAAGTTACTTGAGAATGAAAGATTCAGGTGGAAGAGATTTTACCGTCTCACAACTCATTTCCAAACCCATTTGAGACCTCCCCTGATAGGTTTGTTCACCCTTCTTGTTATTTTCCCATATTTTATAGAATTCACACCTAATTAACCTCAATATTCTTGTTGAATCAGCATTCTCTGAATTATCACTCTCATTTTTTCTTATATATCTTATATCTCCTTTCCCTGTTCATTGACACTCGTCATAGTTTCTATTTGACTTAAATAAGATAAAGAAATTATCCATTAAATTATTATTATATTTATTAATCTTAAAATAAAGGGATAAACAAATCATTGAGTTTTGATTAAATAAATGAAAGATTTATGAAATTAAAATAAGTTTTATTTTTTAATTCATTCCAATCATTTTTAAACTATAATATTTTCAGTCATCAATTTATTATAAATAAGGAAAATTAAAGTAAAATAAACTAAATTATAGATCTATAATTTTCATCATTAACTTTATCATGTTTATTTTTGTTGTAATTCAACAAAAAATGCAATGAATATATGTAATAAAAATATAATATAAATATAAATATATATATATATATATATGATTAAATATAATATAAATATTTAATAAACATGTTTTTTAATAGTTTTGTGAAATCTTGTTTTGCAATATTATATTTCTTATTTACTACTTAATCATCTTTTCTATAAATCAACATATTTTTCTTAAAGAAACTTATATTTTAAGTGAATAAAATTATGGATGTGGCTATTTATACATACAGTATGTATACGCAATTGGATATTTATACATACAGTATGTTTAAGAAATTAGCTATTTGTAGTTACGTTTAACGTACTAACTAACCAAAAAGTTTATAATAATATTATATTACATTTTATTTTAATTTGAAATCTATTAAGTCAATGTTTACAATTATTTTTAATAATTATATCAACTATTCTATTATACTAATAAATATTATTCATAGAAGAGTTCTCAAAGTGATTTTTATTAATAAACTCATATTTGTATATTCACTTGTATAAGGAAGCAATGAGAAATGAATGAATTGAAATGTTGAATAGTGATACATTTTATATTAATTTTAATTTCTATTAAATCAATGTTTACTATTATTTTTATTAATTATATCAATATTATTACATTTTATTTTAATTTGAAACCTATTAAATTCTTATTAAACAAATTGTCATTGGTATCTATTTGAATTGTAAAAATAAACTGTAGTTTAAAATATGTATGCATAAATAGCTAATTTCTTATACATACTGTATGTATAAATAGCCAATTGCGTATACATACTGTATGTATAAATAGCCACATCCTAAAATTATTTAGGTTTTTCAGAGGTCCCATTTAACCGGACGGCCCCGTCTAGTTAGTCATTTTGTCTTGGTCAATTGAAAAAATTGCAGAATTAAGCAAAGAAATAGATAACTTGCAAAATAAATAGAGTGTAACGCTGAACGGTTTTAAAAATGAAAAGGAATTTTTGAAAAGAGTTTCACTCTAAATAATAAATTTATTAATAATATTAAAAATAAATATTTTAATCAATAAAAAGTTTTATTGATTTAACCCTCATTTGAAAATTTTTTGGGCTACTGGTAAGAATCAATTGAAAATTTTTTTTTCTCATAATAATAGCTGATTATCAACTCGGATTTGATGTATATGTACTGTATTTTAAGAAAATCCTCAAATTTGTTCCGTTTTAAGAAAACACAATTTTGATAAGTCCAGGATTATACCAATTTTGAATTTTCCCTCTTACCTCTTATTCTTTAATAATAAATCCCCGGGTCATTTAGTCCTCGTTAATATACATTTTACCGGCATGAATATGGATCATTCTCTTCATAAATTCGGATAACGAGACCTATCCCAATGGAAGGTGTATGTTTGTCCTGGCAGCTCTGTTGACAGCTCAACCCAGCAGCATTTGCATTATCGACTAGGGTTCAATCAATTTAGATCTTTATTTACATTCACATGCTGATGTCGTACACGGTAACAACCCCACTAGTTACCTCCCAGATGGACCAAATTGAAAGGAAAGATGGATTATAGCGTGCGAGGGCGGTTTAAATTGAAATTTTTTTTCAATTTTTTAATCAACATATTTGTATTGATCCACTCTCTCATATAAGTCTTTTTTTATTACCTTAATTTAAAGAGAATTAATAAATATTTTTATAATAATATTTATCTTTGACATTTTCCTTTCTCAATTTTAACTCTTATAGAAAAGTACATCAGTTCATTGAGCATTTAAACAAACTTGACTTGTATTTGTAAAAATCTCTCATTATTTATTGAATAAAAAAACATAGAATTTGTAAAATACTTCTTGTAATTACTTAAGCTTATTCATTTTTAATAACTTTCTCTTCTTGATAAAACGAACAAAGCAAGTTTCATTTGATTAAAAATTAAAACATTTTATCTTTTTTTTTAAATTTTTTATGACATGGTTACCTATATTCCTTTTTTTTATATTAGTTAATTTCTAAATATTATGGAATAGTATCCTATTGATATGGATAATTGGTTTTCGAATTCAATCTGTGATGTATTATATTTGTTTGGATTTCCCTAGGCATATATGCTTAGCTAAATGACTGCAACCCCTGGAGTAAAGGGCGTTCCACTAATTTGAAATGCATTTTCCAATCATTTATAAAAATAGCATTTAAAAATTAAGATTTTTATATAATTTTCCTTTCATTTTTATATAAAACAATAATACTTAAACCTACCTCGATTCAATAATTTATTATAATATATATAAATTAAATATTATATATAGGACCAGTGGCGTACCTAGAACTTTTGCCGCCCGGGGCAATCTCCAGTTTGCCTCCCTTTCTATTATAAGTCAATCAAATAGTGGTTTTTATAAATTAATTCACATAAATAAATTATTAAGTTATTTAATCAATATTAATTAATACACAGAGTAAATTTTTTTACACATATTTGTATGCACTCGTAAACATATTTATATAATATTTACTTTTCTAGCTTTCATACTAGAAAAATCGTGTATAATGCTCTCAAAATTTATATTATTTGTAATTTCTTGTTCTATTGACAATATTGCAAGATTTTGTAGTCTTAATTGACTCATTGTAGAACGAAGATAATTTTGCCGAACAAAATCTTAAAGATGCGTTTACGAATTCAACGAATTTTAATGAATAAAATAAAATAAAATTATTATCCTGTTCTTGGAATTAGAATTCAAAATTTACACTAAAATGCATTTATATACACCGAGGAATAATATTCGAAATCATATAGTTGATCATAATTTATATAAATCAAATAGTAAACTTATAATAATCATAATAATCATTTATTATTCAAGAAAGAAAAAAAATAAATATGAAATGAATAAGTTGCTTTTTACAACTATAACTAAATATAAAAAATGCCGCCCCAATAAAAGTGCCGCCCGGTGCGGACCGCACCCCCCCCCCTTAGGTACGCCACTGTATAGGGTATTCGAAAAAGTCTTTTGGTATTTCTAATCAAACTTCAAGTAATTTTTTTTATATTGATAATTACAGCCTTTTTTAAATGGTTCAAAACCGTTTGATGATGTATGTTTAGTTCCTTGGCAATGTCATGGCTGCTTATGTGACTGTCCTTGTCAATCTTTTCCATAATTTCATCGACTTTTTTAACGATAGGTCGACCAGAATGAGGTGCATCTTTCACATCGAAATTTCCAGAACGAAAGCGAGCGAACCATTGTTGTGCTACACGAACTGATATAGCATCGTCTCCGTGAACTTCACAAATTTCATTGGCGGCTTGCGTTGCGTGGCATTCTTCCCTTTTTTATACAAAAATTACAAAATATAGCGAATTTCTTCATTATTTTCACTCATTTTTGAAAAGCTGTAACTTTTGTTCAGCTTCACCAAATTTAATTTTCCTTAAGGTTAAATGAAGCTTGAAATTTCATCTTTCCAACACTAAAAAGTATGACACAATGTGATTGGTAGCACTGGAGATATACGATTTCAACGACATCTATGGACAAAATACGAAAAGACTTTTTCGACCACCCATTATTAAACAAAGATAAATAATATGATTAGAAAATAGTTTTCTATCATATATTACTTACATCTAAAATCAATGTTTTCATTTTGGTTTTTATTTTGATTCTGGAAGCAAAATTAATTTACAAAATTTGTTATACATATTATATTTAATTTATTTATAATCAACATTAATATTTGAAATACAGTCACTCTAGAATATTATTAGTTTTTGTTCAGACTTCAAGATTGTTTTTTTTACAGAGTTTTCCATGAGGTGACCTTGAACCTTCAATCAAAGACCTCCTGTGTCACTCGACCCTTTCAATACATTATATATAGCAATAATATCGATCGACATTGCGAATGGAATTCCTATGTGCAGCCCACTAAGTCTCCTTAAATCGTGGGGTATATAAATTATAAACAAATTCTATTAAATTCTTTCAACATCAATAATCTCTGGACTCTTTCCATTTGACAAGTTGTCACTTTTATTTTTATTGATTGTATAAAAGATCCTATATATTCTCTAAACAAGTTATTAGTTTTTTTTTATTTTAACTTGTCAATTCAATTTAGGCTTACTAAATACTTATTAAAGACACATAAAGAGATTTATTCTTTATATAATATTTCATGAACTTTGAAACTTATAATATTATATGAATAAATCTGTTTTTTATTTAATAAAATAAACAAATTTGTTGAAAGAAGCAGAATTATTTATTGAATGTTCCCTGATCGTGCTACTATCAAAAAATCTTCTAGACTTTTCCCCTTGACTCCATCTTTCAATATTTTTTTTTAACAATATGTTCTTCTCCAAGGTTTACTTTAGAAGTTGTTTTCAATTCCGGAGACTTGTGACCACGAAGCTGTTGCCGTTATCATCTGCTCATTTCCAGAGATGTCATGTGACATTTCGCCTTCTTATCCTGTACTTTTTAATGATTTTTTTTATCGTTTCCATTCATGTCAAGAAACATCATATATATATATATGGTTAAAAATCAATCGATCTTACTTAATAACTGTTTATTGCTTTTATAAAATATTTGAATTTAATATTTGATTAAATAAATATAATACAGATTTATAAGTAGAAATTTGAAAAGAAAAATGAATTATTATCTTTAATATAAAAAGTATCTGTCATATAATAAAAACAAATAATAGTTATTGTTAAGTGATAGTTTGCTTTTATTTTGTAAAGCATGAAAAACTTGCGATTCATTCAACTGTTTTAATGTTAAGATAAGAAAAATCCGCGACATCCTGCCGCCTCTTGTATTGGCTTTCGGCCACAGATGAAAACTTCTTTAGCACTTAGTAAAGGCATATTTTTCTATCTTTTTAATATTCAAAATCTAAAAAAATATATATTTTTATACCAGCACATTATATCTTTTTTAGTTCTTTACAGAGATTGATGAATGAATTTTCTTTCTACCTTCTTTTAGAAAAACCACAATTTCTATTGATATGAATATATAATAAATAATTAGTTATCAAAGAAATATTTTTTTTTAATTTTTGATGATTAAGACTTGAGCTATAAATTTATAATTTTTGTCTATTGATTCTCCAAATCAACAACACATTTATTTAATAATCTAGTACATTATATAGGATATATATTTTTCATTTTTTGCAAATTTTGTCCCGTAGTTCAGTATTTTATTCATATAATAGTATAATATTCATATATTATTATTTAGTTTTACATATGGTAGTCGTATTGTATTTTTATAATCGGTATTTTTAACTCACTCAATTTCGAATACTGTAAAAGGAATAATATACATATCTTTTTACCGACCGACGATAGTAAGGGAGGTATTGTTTTCACACCAAATTTCACATGTGGAGATTTTTACATATATCCACGAATCATGCATTTTCTTAACAGAAAAGAGTATTTTTAGCATGATGTCTGTCCGTCCGTCCGTCCGTCCGTCTGTCCGTATAGATGTGTACAGCCTGAACGGCTCAACCGATTTTGATGAAATTTGGTATATTTACTTAATGCATCAGTGGGATGAATTGATCAACTTTTGGTGCAAATCCGGAAACCGGAAGTGGTAGTATTAGCGATCGACGATAGGAAGGAAAGGGTTATTTTCACAGCAAATTTCACATGAGGAGATTTTTTACATATTATCAGGAATCATTCACTTTGTATTGGTTTTATCTTCGAGAAAAATCATCTTTATTAGTTTTTTTCTTAATTTAAAATTATATGACGTCATCCAACCATTCATGACGTCACACACTGTTCTTACATATATATTATAAATAAAATAAAATTATAAATATGTTATATGCCTATCTGTTTTTTATTACATTAATAGATATATTAAAATTATTTGAAATTGTTTCTGTAGCTGGAAATTAATTTATTTCAAACTGTCGGTCGGTTCAGACCTGGCCACAGGTCAACTTATTTATAATTAAATTCATTAACCTACAATTTACATATGCGAATTAAATATATATGTATCTCCTCAAATAACTATACCAATCTTGATTGTAAAGATAACTTTCAAATTTTAATAAATTATAAAGTAGAAGTTATGTAGGCATATAAAATGTTTGTTAGCTGATTGTGAAATTCCAAGTGCAAGTTTTTCCAAGTCACTTTTAACAATTTAAATGAAGGTTTCAAAATGTGATTAATATTCCTTTTTAAAAATAGAATAGTAATAATTAAAGTAATGGAAAAGGCAGGGGAGTAGAGGTTAGATATAAATATTGAAACAGTTAATGTTTTGTCATTTTAGCATTCAGAAAATACACTAAAAGACAGATCTACGTTATAAATTTTTCAAAATATATTCTCAATAAAAAGAAGAAAAAATTACATTTTACATTACATTGTGTTACAAATGCTTGTTATTGCAAATAACTTATATCTAAAATTAAAGTGTAACTTTATTCAAGCTATAAATATATTATATCGAATGATATATATAAGATAAATTTATTTTATTGCCAGTGGGGGGTAGTCGTTTTTATATAATATTTTATATCATAATTCACTTTCAATCCATTTCAGAGAAAATTTCAATTGGGAGCGATCCAAAAGACGAATTGGAGACTTTTTCTAGGCTTAATTCTTAAGTCCAGTAACAGAAATAATACATCTCGTCGAAATGAATTGAATTCGTATATTTTGTTTTATATTCTGATAAAAAGTCAATTTATTGATATATTAGTTAATCACATGAAATGTATAATATTACATAGGAATGGATAATCCTTGATGATTTGTATATTTTGTGATTAATTAAACAAGTTACAATCTTTATAAGAGCACTATCATTTAAAAGTTTAGGCAAATAAATTCAAGAAAATCAAAATGTATTATTAATATATAATCTTTTTTTTAATTCAAAATTATTATTGGATAAATATTCTCAACATATATTTACCAAATCAGTGTATTTTGCAAATATCTGAAAAATTTCTCAATTTCTTTTTTTTTTTTCCTTAAACAAAATATCTACATTATCACGTAGAATGAAAGCTTCTGACTCTTTATTAATTTCCTTTATTATTATGATGAAGTACATTATCATATAAATTCATATATCAAAATTCTATTCAGTGATAATTATTTTGAATTTCTAATTTATTATCTATAATACATTTTGTACAAGTCAATTTACTAATAAAACACGAAAACACTGATGATTGATTATTATTCATTATCAGATGCTCTAAGAGTATCAATTGAAAGTGGAATACATTTTAATCCTTTAATGGATTCATTGAGAATAATTTATACTTTGTCGATGAAAAATTGCATACTTTTTGAAAAACATTCGAATTGCTATTTTATAATTGTATAGGAATATTAAGTCTACATATCTTTAAATAAAAATATATTTTAAAAAAAACCTATATCACACGGAATATCTGTTCCAAAAAAAAAAATTAAACTTTTAAGAACTTTACCCAAATATATGACGAAAATTGTTTGGTGTCCTTTTAAAAGTTCGATTAATATATTAGAAAAAAATATGAAAATATATTCTGTGTTATCTGGATTAAAACTTATTTGGCAATATAACTATCTTAAATCTTTTTTTTTTTTAATTTAATTAATATAATCATGTTTTTCATTAAATGCCTGAATTATACAAATTATAATTGTATATTATATTACCATAGTTTGGATTTTGATCTTTATCTGAAATGGAGTTGAATCAGGTAGAGAGTTTCTTGCAGTTTCTTAATGAACAACAAATGTTTAAATTAATGTTGAACTTTCTCTCTCTCTCTCTCTCTCTCTACATTGTGTTCTGATTAACATAAGAATTATGAATTAAATAAATTATGCTGCCAAAAGATAATAATTTCCATCAGGATAAGAAATTGTATTTTTTCGCATTTGCATCTCAAAACCCGGTAAATATTTCGATTCCGTCCGGGATCCGCAACATTGCGCTCTAACCCATTCCCATCTTGCAGTGTTCGTCCTCACCAAGGATTCGGATGAGTTTGATTAGAATTGAATTAATGCAACTGATAAGGAACCTGGAGAAATATCCATGTAGAGAGGCGCCAAGTTGTCAAGTGGTAACCCTGGGGGGAAATTAATTAATTTGTGAATGAATAATAAAAGTTGGCGGGGGGTGGTCAGTGCGCGAGGCGCTGCGGCTGCGCGTCTCGGGGGCGATGTTGGGGGGCAGAGGGGGTGCCGCTGACGGCGGCGCTGCGGCGGCGGCGGCCGATCGCTAGTGCAACGACGGCATGGCAGCTGCCGTCGCCGGGATCTACGGGATCGGGGACGGCGAATCGGGCAGTCGCTACTCCCGGGCCTACTTACAACACAACACCACCGCATCCTCCGACCCCACGTGAGTCCAGACGACCCCGACGCAAGTGGACACCTCTTCCTGTCAAATCCCAGATCCGACAACCTCTCTCAACAACAAAAAAAAAATGAAAACCGTTTGCTTGACGACACCTTGACATTGACAAAATGACATCCATCACTCACCGCTTTACGATGACAACATGCGTTTGGACATTCCCACCATCATTGGTTCAGTTGCTTATCGAAAGTCCGAGTGGGGTTAGTGGTTTCCCTTTTTTCAAACTGGTAATTCCAATTACTTTTGACCATAGTGTCATCCAATTATTCCCTACCTATTGGAAAGTTGATGTGCTTGAAGAAAATAATTTCTTTCGTTATTTTGATAAGAATTGTGATTTACTATTACAAGAGGAACCAGGACTCCAAAACAGCACACTGATTAAGTTAAACCAGAAATATTATTAAATTAAGAATAGTAAGTAGGTTTTATATAATTAAAACAAATAATAGGTGAGATTCAACAGAAACGTATATATTTCGGATTATGCGTCATTTTCAGAAAAATTAACTTTAAGGAAAAACTCCACAAAACTCCATCTTTTTTAAGTTTTTTATATTTAAAACAACCTTAATAAGTTTGTAGAAATGAGCAAAATTCGAAATATAGCTCGAATTTCATTTCCTATAAGTTGTTTTAATTATGAAATACCATGTATTCTTTTTATAATGATATTTTTGACAAATTTCTCTTACAAAACAATCCTAATGAATTAAAAATATTCTGAATGTGACTTAGATCTCTTTGGATATATGGAATTGTTTGTTATCATTGAGTCAAGTGGGGAATAGAATGACAAATACATCTTTTTTTATTCGTTTGCATTATCTAAATTGAATTCATATAAAATATCATCAAAATAAAAAACAATTGTTTGTTTGTGTTTTTGTTGTTTGGGTGTCACTTTTAAAATTATATTTTTTGAATAATTATAGCAATGAAAAAAAACATACATTTGTTATATTTCAAAATAAATTTATAAAAATGTTTAGTATTATTCAATTCCTTTGGCATATCCACCCTGGAATGGGAAGATAGCTGCCAGTTTGTTGAGATTTGGATATTCAAGGTTCGAAGCTAATCAAATCCTCGGTGGGATAAACACCTGCGACCCTCAGCTCGTTGAATGAACCAACCCCAAAATCAACTTATTCATTCGATTCATTGAGCACGGATAACTGCCTACTTTCTAGGCTGCCATGTAGATTATCCGTGGGAACGTTGACGCCTTGTGAAAATTATTTAGTCTAATTAATTTAGAGAAAATCATCATTTTAAATAAGTGGGTAATAAATTTCCTTTTCGTTTGATATTAAAAATTCTTCTATAAATTATCTAAAAGATTAATTTAGGAGATTTTTGGCAAGACATGCAAGAGAAATTGATATACATAGATAAAATGTCGCCTTGGCAACGTTGAGGATTCATGTTTAGTATTTATTTCTCGTTCGTCTAACATATTTGACAGGAAATTTTCACGAAACGCAAACGTTTTATAAAAATGATTTCAAAAAATTGAATTTGTCTGCATTCAAGAAACTGTCTGAATATCAGTACTATATATTCCTAATAATAATAATTTTTTATTTATTTTCTTGTTTATTTACAAGCATTCATTTAATTTAAAATTGTTTAAAAATTATTAATTAATAAATTAAATTGGCCATAGAAATTGTTTGTTCTATTTAATATTAAATTTTCAAATACTAATTCTAACTGAGTTTGAATTGGTCGGGGGAAAAGTTACAAAGTTGGATTCTCTATCCCCCCCATTTTAGTGCAAACTAACTAAAGTAATATTTAATTCGATATTTCGAGAGGTATTTTCAGAGAAAATGTTAATTGTTTGTTTCTCCCAATAATAGGATGAGGTAATAGGATGAGACGCCTACAGAAAAAAACTCAACCCTTTCGTTTTCAATTCAAATGGTTCAAGAATAATAGTTAATATTAATTGAATTCAAAAATTAAAAATAGATTTCACCGCACAATAGAAGGTGGAATATTTTTATTTGATCCCGAACGAAGATTAGCGCCGCGAGTTTATATTCCTCAGGCAACGAATCTTTTATTTGCATAGTATTTTTAAATCAATGGAGAATTGAAATTCTTAATAAAGATTAATAATATAAATAATAAATTTCGATTCACTTCCGTTTAGAATAAATTTTATCGTGAAAATGAAAACTTTCGTAAATGTATTAAAAAAGAGAGTTGGGTTTGAATTTCAATGAAACTCTTCGATCGTTGAGGTTTCCCAGTCGTGATTAGTAAATATACGATTAGCAATTAATCCTAAAATCCCAAAGAGTCGTTGCGTTTTATCAACCGAAGGCTTTGCCTAATGGCTGGCCTTGACTGAGCGACCCCAACGACCATTTGAGCGGATCGAACTCGTTCCATCCCCTATAGTTGTACCGGAGTCCATTATCAACGTCTTTGGATTAACCCCCCAGTCAGGGGGGCTCTCACAGATAAACATCTTTCGTTGATTATCTCTTCAAGTTAATGAAATGTGTACCATCATCTAACCTTTTTTTTATATCTTTTAAAAATAAATGAATAAATTTGATTTAAATGTAAAATTGGATTATTTTGATTTTTTTATATTGAATTTTATAATATTTTCTCTTAACTAGTTTTCATAATTAGTACTATTTTTGTTTTTCTTTTTATATATATTTTAATAATATAATATATAAAAAATCTGGAGTGTCTCCACTCGACTATCTCGCAAATTTGAATTGGATTAAATAACATATATTAAATTAAATTAATTAAATTATAAATTAAAATTAATAAATCATATTTATTAAACCAGCACGTTTGGCTCTTTGTTGATGGCAACACGTCACGTGTTGGCTCGTGAGATTTGCAGTATTAAAAAATTAATTCTGGTACTTTCAGCGATTTAATCAAGCTGAAATTCTATATATAGCAGTTTTATACAATTATTAATCATGTGAAAAATTATCAAATATATATCTTTATTTTTACGGTCACTTTAGAAGAAAAAAAATCAAAACGTTGTAAGTAATGAACCTCTTCCGGTTGAGCTACATTTCTCAAAAGTTGATAGAAAATTATGAATTTTGAATAATGCCCATGTACCAAATTTCATCATTCTAGCTCAAACCGTATTTGCGTAATCTTGGTTACATACATACACACACACACACACAGACATTTTTCTCAACCTTAGTGAAAATGATTCAGGAACCTTCAAAACGTATAAAAACATCAAAATCTCAAAATCGAAAATTTTCGTGATCGCAATACTATCTCTATACTATATATTTAAAATTAATATATATAAAGAATATATTTAAAAAATATAATATAATAATATATTTAAAAAATTAAATAATATATTTTCGAAATTCTCTCCTCTTGGGTAAGCTATTATATAGGTAACACAGAAAAAATATCCATTGTTGAATCTTTTCTCTCTCTTTCCATATATATATATATATATTTATTTATTTATTTATTTATTTATTGTTATATGATCTCAGCATAAATTGTTTTATCACAGTGTGAACAAAAAATATTTTCGAATTTGGAAACTTTATTTTTATTTGATAAAGAGATAAGTAAAATCCTCCCTGATAGGCTATAATCATATTATATTATATACAATCATATTTCATAAACATATATGAGTAACAATAAAATTATCCTAATATATTTGATATTATATATCTTTTGTTATACTAATTCTTATATAAATTTATATTCAATGATTATTAAATATATACATTGTTCTTTTAAATGATATGATAACTTAATATATTTAAATTATAGTAGATAATTATTAAAACTTACAACATTAAATACGAATAAATAATAAATAGGATCAATAAAAAAGAAAATAAAAATTCTATAGTTTGATTCTTCGCAATCGTTTTAGTACTACAAACATTTATATACTCTTGTTATCTTTTAAATTGCTTTCTGAATTTTATAGTTAGAAACTCGTGAAAATAAAATGTATAATTTAAAATTTAATTATTTTTTTATTTAATAGCACGTTAAACTAGTATAGAATATATATAATTTATCAATCTTCTATAACACTTTCATATAACAAATAATAGCACACTATTTGTATGGGGTTGGTTAATAATTGATTAAACCTCATTTGAACCATTTATTTCTAATTAAGCACAAATGCTCTTTAATCCTTGGCAAAAGGGTGCTGCTGTTGTGGTTAACCACATAATACTTAAGTTCTAAACATTTGCTAAGAAAAAATTTATCTAAATATTATTATAAACAAAAAATAATTTGTAATTAATCAAAACTTCAAGATCTTAAATATTTTCCTTTAATTTTTATTTCTTATATGCATTTGTTAACAATAATCACTAAATATAGAAATATGTATTTATTTATTTATTATCTCCCCATTTAATATTCAAGCACCCATAATTAATCCATTCTAAAACAAACGTCATAAATATTTTATGACTCTATAAATTCAAGTTAAATAAGCGACGATGTTTTTTTTCATTTCTTATGATAACATATAAAAGTAATATTTTCATTTCAAATCATTTGATAACTTCACCCCCTCTTCGCATTTCGTCCAGATGCGATATATTCTCACAAATTTGCTCGCTCAAGGCGTTTTACAGCGAGAATTTCATCTTGAACCAGCTATTAATTCGCGTTACATGGTTTATTGATACTGCTTTTAATCTCTTGACTAACCACAAAGATCCCACTACTCCTAGAAATGCTTCCTCTTGAAAGCCAACAAATTAAAAAGAAATGCTATCAAGTGTATGAATTTAACTTAAAAAAATAAAGTTTCTATTTGATTGAATTGAAACAATTTGAGAAACATATAATATAATATCTAATCTAATATCAATTTATATCTATTAAAAATAAATCTAATGATAAACTATTTAATAAAATATTATCCATAGATAGATATTAAACAAATAATATTTAGTCTCTCTTTTGAATTCAAGATTTTTATAATATTTTTTATTATTAATAAAGTTTCATTTTTCATTCAGAATCAAATCTGATTTAAATTTTTTTTCCCCCATTTTGTTTCAATAACCTGTCTCTCATTCTTTTTTATTTTTCTTGCCGAAATATGAATTCTTACAATTTTTTTTTTCCTCCACTCGAAAGAAAATTACTTCCGTTTTCCCACCTGAATTTCATCAAACGAATTTGCTTAGCTATCGATCATCCTTTAAACCGCCTCTAGTTCAAATTACCTATGCATTGTTAAATACCATAGATTGAAGAAAATTAGAGAAAATTATTTCACTACTAATAAAAGGGTGCATGCAAATTGATGCCAGTTGATTTATAACAAATCTCACACTTGAATGTAACCTGATCGTGGCTCACTGCGAACGAATCGTTTTATTTCAATCAAATCTGAAGGATTAGCCACTCACCCTTGGCTGATCCCCTAAAATACGGCACGCCAACTACAAATCCAGCGCCATTTAGCATTCCAAGAGGACCTCGTCCTCAACTCGTTTACGAAAAGATTTCTTCTTTTAGCTTTTGGTTACTGCCTTTCCTTTTTTTAAAAATCAACCCATTTCTCGTCCTCTCTTATAAAAAAATACACTTCAAAATTAAATAAATCTCTTCTTTTTTTTATAACGTTTTTCTTAACTTCACTTGGCGTCTGTCTCTCTGTCTGTTCGCTCTTTTGACAAATTTAAATCGATTTTTCATCGACTTTTTATTGAGATAGACTTTTAAAACTTTTTATAGATATTTCAATCGTTCCCTAGAAGGTATAGAAGAAATATAATTGAATTATAATTAATTAATTGTTATTAATTAGCGATTAATTACTTTTAGTAACTAACTCCTTTTGTATTGCTCCGATTAATTTTTTTTCATCGGATTCTAAAACATAAATATTGATTTTAGGATAGATTTTCATTTTGAACGTATTTATAAATTTTTTAAAGCATTAAAATTAATGATGAATTCTTATTAATCAGTTGTATCCCCAATGAAGAGGAGTTTCAGATGGTATAGAGAAAAGATCTTTTTTTTATATATATGTCCCTGATAGAAAGGAAACAAAACAATAGAAAATAACCTTTTTTATGAAGACAATATATATATATATATATATAACCTCATATTAATAATAATTATTATATTATATTTATAAATAAATAATTTTTATTAATATGAGATGCAATATGAAGCAATTCATCCATATACTTTGTCAGGCTTATAGAAAAATTATTTTATTCTTGTTAGTCCATTGGAAAAACATTATTTTATAAATTTTTTACTATCTCGCCAGAGATAGTATTGCGATCACGAAAATTTTCGATGTTGAGATTTTGATGTTTTTATACTTTTTGAAGGTTCCTGAATCATTTTCACTAAGGTTGAGAAAAATGTCTGTGTGTGTGTGTGTGTGTGTGTGTCTGTGTGTGTGTGTGTGTGTGTATGTAGGCAAGATTACGCAAAAACGGTTTGAGCTAGAATGATGAAATTTGGTACATGGACATTATTCAAAATTCATAGTTTTCTATCAACTTTTGAGAAATGTAGCTCAACCGGAAGAGGGTCATTACCTACAACGTTTTGATTTTTTTTCCTCTAAAGTGACCGTAAAAATAAAGATATATGTTTGATAATTTTTCACATGATTAATAATTGTATAAAACTGCTATATATAGAATTTCAGCTTGATTGATTCGCTGAAATTACCAGAATTAATTTTTTAACACTGCAAATCTCACGCGCCAACACGTGACGTGGTGCCATCAACAAAAAGCCAAACATGCGCTGGTTTAATATTTATTATTTATTATTTATAATTTATAATTAATTAAATTTAATTTAAATATAATATATTATGTTATTTAATCCAATTCAAATTGCGAGATAGTCGAGTGGAGACACTCCAGCTAATTTTATATTTATATTAAAATTGTTTATTATTATAATTTTCTTAATGAAATATCTTTCCAAGATAAAATTGAATAAATAAATTATAAATTCCAAAAAATAATGAATACACCTCTAAAGAGAGATAGGTATAAAAATAATTTTCTCGTATTGCAGGTGTGAGATCATTTATAATGCAATTGCAATCAATGAGTCACTTTCAACTAAAATCAACCACCCTTCGAAATATGCTTGAGTGAAAATGGAATGTTTATTATCGTGTTCGTATGGCATAATCATTGAAATCGAGAAACTAATTTGTTCTCTTCATCATTCATTTAAATTATTAATACATAAATCATTATAATAATTGTAAATAAATCTAATTATACGCTAATCATTAATTTGTCTTTTTTTTATTGACATGTTTTAATATGCGACTAATGTCAGACCTGGTATGGTTTGATTAATTTATAATCATATAGAGAAAATGACACAATTCTATATATATTGGAAATGGTATTATATTAGAAAAATTCAATGAATTTTTCATTTTCGATTATTTCTAAACATTGCATTATGAACTTCTTTCGCCAAATACTTGCTTCTTCTTGGTTTATATGGTTCCAGGACCTCCTTATTCGTCTAATTTAGCACCGGAATATTTTTTAGTGTCAATCTACTTAAAGGATTCCGATTTGACTCGAAAAAAGTCGAATCAAAGAATATATTGAATGCAATCCAGGAATCTTGGACAGTTGTAAAAGTAAATTACCTATAAAGGCGTTAAAAGTATCTTTGTTTAATTTTTTTTGATAATAAATCTTAAGATATAAGCAAATAATTATAATATTATTGGTATAAAGAAAATGTATTATTCAACATGAGATACTTAAATAAATTATTTATATTGAATAACTGATTGGAATCAGTTTTAGCTTTTATAATTTTAACTGCAAAAATTTAATAATATTTTGATGAGAAAATTAATATTTATTTTATCATAATTATTCTTAATTAAATCAATATGTTTTATATTAATTATATAAAAAATTTAAATTTAATAATAAATTTAATTAGTTAGTTTAAAAATAAGCATCTTTATTTTTTGAGTTGAAATTCATTTAGAATAGATTTCATTGATTCTTTATTAGCTCAAATTTAACATTAAAAATATGAAAAGCTTTAATTATGTTTTATTTAATTCACAAAGACAGTTGTACTCTAAAATATCTAAGAGAATAATTTAAACGAACTGTATTATTTAGAATGTATATTTTTAATATTATTTATTTTTGGCTTTGATATATTTTTATAATATTAAAGAATTTAAGTGCTTTTCACTAGAGTTATATCTATCCAAGGATATAGAAATGTATTATTCTCACATCAGTATACTAAAAAGTTGACAAAATAAAAAATATGCGAATTTTGAAAAGTGAATTATTTTGGGATTATTTTTTTCTTTTTCTTTTTTTTTTTTTTTTTGTTTACTTTTTGTATGATTTATTATTTTTATTTATTTTTTTCATTTTTTTTTTGCTAATTCATTAATCCATATAATTTAATGATTTAATTTTTTGTTTAATTTTTTTAAATTGATAGGCATTTATGTTTTGAATTCAAAATAATAATTTCAACTACAAAGTTCAATTATTGGTTTTGAAATATTTTTTTGAAAATCAAGAATCATAACATCATAACTCTATATTAGATAGGTGGCTCGTTTACCTATATCCATATATTATTTCGAGATTTTATAAATTATTTTTTATATAAATCACTCGTTTTCATAAAAATATATGTAATTATAATTTTTTTTTAGCTTCATAAAATATTTACCTTTATTTTCCGTAAAAATAAAAATAACTGTTTTTTTTTAAAAAAAATAAACTTTCCTTCTTAATAAATAATTAATAAATATCATGTTGTTTGTTATTTGTTCAATCATTTTATATTTTTTTTAAATCCAATGAAAATTTCATTTAATTAAATTGTTCACTTTAACAAAAACATTCGATGATTTAATAAATTCAGAACAGGCATTCAACCCTCGAATGGAAATATTTTTAAATTGTACTTTCATTCTGATTTTATTCTAAATATAAAAAAAAATATTTTTTTTTAAAGGAAGCGATTTATGCTAATGTGTAAAGTAAATTCAAAGATCTTATTTTAAATAAATATTTTGTTGTGAGAAACAAAAGACAAAAAGAGAACGAGAGCGAGAAAGATTATATTCTTTTCCAAAGAGCTTAAAATCTTTTCAACTCCCCCTTCCTTTCTCTCACTTCCTACTTCAATCCGACCAATACCAATATTTTGACTCTTAGTTTTTCTTACGCTACTGCAGCATTACCACTAATACTTCTAAAACATTAAATGCTATAGGAAATGCTAAAAAGGAAATTAAAAATATTTTATTCAAAATTAATTATTAAAACTTAATTATTATTATTTATTTCTTAAAAATAATAACTTTCCTTCATAATAAATAAATATTTATTCATATTAATGAGTCTTTGGAATTACAAGGTTTCTTTTATTATTTTTTAAGATTAGCTAAAAAATTATTAACGATATTTTTTATATTTTTATAAAATGAAATTGTTATGAAATTAATTTGCTACGATTTAATTAATGTTGACCTAGAAACTATGTTTCCAATGGAAACTATAAACAATATTTATATATTATACTTTTTATAAGGAACAATCAATCAAATTCTCGAGCCCTTTATCAAAAATTAAACTTAGTTTCCGTCAACGAAATTAACAATAAAGTCCATTTATTTATCTTTGTATAAAAAGAACAAAATAAAAAAACCATCCTTCTTATAGATCTCCTTTTTTGAAATATGAATAAAAACAATATTTATTTATTCGAAAAAAAATGTTGAACAAAAATGTTTCCAGAAATACTACTAATAAATATGAAAAAATGTGGCTATCTCATTTATTTAAAAGATAAATAAAACGGACACTGGACGCTCGAACAGTGCAGTCGCTTGATAACGATTGCAGAAGTAGCAATCGAAACGTTGTGTATATGTTTGTATTTTTTGAATAAATTTACAATAACAAATATCAATATGTGGTTTAATTTACAAAATTCCGTTATAAATAAATAAAATAATTAATTATTAATCGCAATGACAATTTCGAATTTTTACGAAATTTAGAATCATACTTGATGTCTTTCCACTCCTTACAAATTGTAATTGAGATTACACCTCAATTGAGTTGGTTTGAAATTACTTAAGATACTACTAGATACTTTAGATACATCTTGAATAAAAATTTAATAAAACTGATATGAGTTTTCATATTTTCATTTATATTATCTGATAATAAAATAAAATGCAAAATAATAACCATGACTGAATTTTAATGTTATATTTAATATTGAAATAAATTAAAAATTATTTAATTTATTCATTTCATTTCTAAATTAAATTTTTTATGTTTACATCATATTAGTATCTCTTTATTAATAATATATTTAATAAACCTTATTATTAATAGGTATATTTTTTGATAATTGAATTTTCCATGACTACCAAGTTGATTTCTTTTTATGTTTTTATATATACTATATTTTCTATTGCTCTATAGAAATAGAATAAAATTAAAAAATTATTAGAATCAAGATCACACTTATTGTTAGTTTCTTTCCAATTCTTACAAATTTATATATATTAATTATATATATATATATATATATAATATTCTACTGAATTTAGAATATAGTTTTGAATACCCTCATCATCAAAAGTTTGTCAATGATTAATGATGTAGACATCGTCCTTGATACTATAATTTTGTTATAATATGTTGAGAAACTATTTATAGAAAAGTTTTACAGTAAAAAAAAATAACAAATCTTCTATAAACTACAATTATACAAACAATTTATTTAACTTCTTACTACTTATATTATAAATATAAACTTTATACTATATATATTTGAATATATATATTTATCGTTGTTAATTTAAGAAATGTTGGATTTTAAATAACATTTATAATTAATTTAACTTAATATATTTTAATGCCACGTTGAACTTGTTTTCAAACATAAAATTTATCAATTAACTTATTAAAATAATATTTTCGTAGTAATTTTGCGATTCCTCGCAATAATCTTTAGTGGAAGCTCTATGGAAGCTCGCCCCAGATGTTGAGAATCATACTAATTAGATAATATACACATATAAGAATATTAAAATATTATTCAATATATTTTGAAATCCCATTTATTTTTCCCACACTGACGTACATAGTATTTTTTATCAATCTGAATACTATTTTTAATAAATAGTTCCATCGATATTGTAAAAATGAAAGATATTTATGTTGTCATTCATGGTGGATGACATCTGGCAAAACTGAACCATCTTACACTCCTATTCCAAGTTGTTTCTGGTATCTCCGTCAATATTTTTCCTTCTTTATTTTATAAAAAAATATTTAATAATTTTCTATAACTACTATTCTAGAATTTTTTGTTATTGGAATATATAAAAAGAAAATGTTTCTATCAAAAAAATTATTTTTCATATATATTTATATTGTTATAATAATGGTTGTGAAGGCGGATAAACAATTTTAGGTTATGTTTGAAGGAAAAAAATAAACTGGCCTTTATAGACGGAAGAGAGTGTAAAATATCATCTCGGGCGTTTATGAGATATCTTCTTATTAAAGAGGGAAGTTGGTAAATATTTGATTGAATAAATATCTTTCTTATTCCTTCTAGTAAATATTTCTTGTTTAGTTTATTCAATGATATCCCATTCTAATTACCATAAAGATGATTTGGTGTGAATACAATTTTATTAGGTAAATTTATTCTCATCCATTTTCAAATAAAATATTATCATGGAAACTGAATGATGAATAAAGGTAGAAATTCAATTTCCCTTCGCATAAGTTTCATTCATTTGTAAACCAAACTAGAACAAGAAATAATAAGGGATTAAAACCTTTTCCCTTAAAGTACTTACATGACAAAATTTCATCGTCAAATAAATTTAATAAATAAAGTTATAAAAGCGAGAAGACTGGGATGGACAGGCCTAGAATGGGAGAGCAACTTATGTCGAAAAATGTATTTGTGCGGAAACCGATTGGGAAACGTCCGGTTGAAAGACCAAGGACACGGTGGGTGGACAATGTAGGAAGGGACGTGGGAGAGATGGGACTGGGTTATAGCTAAAAACCTATTAAAACCTTTTCCCTTAAAGTACTTACATGACAAAATTTCATCGTCAAATAAATTTAATAAATAAAGTTATAAAAGCGAGAAGACTGGGATGGACAGGCCTAGAATGGGAGAGAAACTTATGTCGAAAAATGTATTTGTGCGGAAACCGATTGGGAAACGTCCGGTTGAAAGACCAAGGACACGGTGAGTGGACAATGTAGGAAGGGACGTGGGAGAGATGGGACTGGGTTATAGCTCAGGATAGAGACACTTGGAGAAATGTGGTTGCTGCAACTAAGAACTTTCGAATACTGTATAGCACACAGATAGATAGATATAACACATACAATAATAATATATAATTAATTTACTGATTAAATTAAAATATATTTTAAATAATAACACAAAAAGAAATGAATGTTTTAATATACTGATTGAAACAAAATGGATGAAAACCTTTTACTACAATACTTTCAACCAAATACTATGTACCACTCGGGGGTACAGGGGGCAGAGCTAGTATATCCATAAAAATTAGTGTGTATACACGATTTATAATTAATAATATTTCATTTCATTTTTTTAAATCTTTGAGTCACCAAAAATATTTTTTTACCTGATTTCGGAGCACATGAAATATAACTGATGATTTTCTATTCACTTAGACTATAAAGTTACATAATAATAGGGGCAAATGATAAAGACAAATAATACATACTATTATTAGAAAAATATTAAAACCTCAAAAATGTCATCTCAAACTATGACTTTTGACAAAATACAAATATATATATATATATGTAGAAATTATATATATATATATATTTTATCAATTTATATTTCCTTAATAGATATTTGAGTATTTAATGAACCGAGATTTGAAACAATGCAACATTTCAAGGGCGGATTTGTGGAGCGTGTAACTTGGCAAGGGTTGCCTCGTATTGTGACTTGGCCTGGGTAAATAAATAATAAATTCCGAATATGCCTGCATAGCAATGCCTGATGGCGTAAATGTTGTTTCGACTGGACGATCGATTATCTCGTGTCTCTTTATGAGCACAAACAATATTTAATAAGGGAAGTATTTTTTTCGACTAGTATCATGTAAATTTATAATCACTTGTTTTAACTTGCTTCCATTGAAATAGCTTTTTTCTATTTTAAATTGAATTGTATTCAAGATATAATTGAACAATCCTTACACTTAAAGTTCTTCTAACTTGTTTTGTTCTAATGAAAACACGACGGAATAGATTTATTTAACATACTCTGTACACATTTATAAATATTTTATGCCCAAGTATAACTAAGGTGAGCAAGTTGTAAAAAAAGATTGTTTTTCATAATTCATTAAAATTGTAGACAAAGATTTATTTATTATTTATTTTTTTATTAAAATGAAATAAAATCAATTTCTACTTATTGTTTTTTTATAAACTAATAAAAAACAATAACAAACGAAAATTAACAAAAATATTTACTTTTTAAGAAATGAAACTATACATGCACAGTCTATATATAATATATGTAGAGAAAAACTATGTAAAATCGATAATTTATAAGTAAAATAAATTAAATAAAATGGATTATTAATTATATATAATATATAAAATTCTTATTTATTTTTTAGTATTTAAATGAAAAATCATGAGTTTTTTTATTTGATAGATTATAAATGTAGATTTTTTTGCTATATATTACAAAAAATAATTGGATATTTTTTTACAAAATTTAAATCTAATAAAACAATAAGATTGATTGAAAAAAAAAATAAAAAAATGATTTATTTTTAAAAATATTTTTTAAAATAGGTATACACTTGTTATATGATGCATCAATAATATTTAGCCAAGTAAATAAAATGTAAAATCAATCATATATGAATTAAACATATATATATTTAAAAATGGCATATAAAATCATCAAATCAAATCAATAATTAAAAAAATGGAAACAGTTTGTATTTTGTAAACTAAATTTAAATTTCCAAATCACGTGTTCAGGTATCGATTTTGGCCTTAATGTCCTTTAACCTATTTTACCATTGAGAATTTGCTGTTTCAATGTCAAAGAAGGCCGATGACCCAATGCTGATTGGGTCGATAGAGCCAATCAGCTCGGTTGGATAGAACCTTCGACCTGCACACATTAAATGTCTCCTGAGCCTCTCTCTCTCTCTGACTTCCTTGTTTCTCACCCTTCATTTAGTTATTTATATCATTCTTAACAAACAAATATGTTATTTTTATATAAATCTGAAACAATAATATAGACATCTTAAGTTGAATGATTCGAATCGAATAATCTGAAATAAAATTCAACAAGTCGTTCGAGGTTCAATGAATAATCGTTTAAGCAAATTAATAATACAATATTTCAATAAATAATATTCTCCCATCGCTTTAATTTTTATTCATACAACCATTAAATTGTAATCAAACATTTTAATATTATTTTCTATGTTTGAAATTTAAGTGAAGAAAAAAATATATCGAGGTTGTGTGATTTATTTATATTATTTATTATATTAAAAATGTTTATATGTTAAAATAATCCATTTCTAGAAACTAATTTTAAAATAAGAAATTATTAATTAATTAATTTTACACTTTTTTTCTTTTAATAGTTTTTTACCGACTGACGATAGTAAGGGAGGTATTGTTTTCACAGCAAATTTCATATGTGGAGATTTTTACATATCTCCACGAATCATACATTTTCTTAACAGAAAAAAGTAATTTTAGCATGTCTGTCCGTCCTTCTGTCCGTCCGTATAGATGTGTACAGCTTGAACGGCTCAACGGATTTTGATGAAATTTGGTATATTTACTTAATGCATCGGTATAATGAAATTGATCAACTTTTGGTGCAAATCCGGAAACCGGAAATGGTAGTATTAGCGATCGACGATAGGAAGGGAAGGGTTATTTTCACACTAAATTTCACATGAGGAGATTTTTTACATATCACCACGAATCATGCACTTTGTATTGGTTTTATCCTCGAGAAAAATCATCTTTATTAGTTTGTTCTTAATTTAAAATTATATGACGTCATCCAGCCATTCATGACGTCACAGCCTAGTCTTACATATATATTCTAAATAAAATAAAATTAAAAATATTTATGTTATTTATTAAAGCTTTTGTGGTTATTTTGATAATTATTAAGAGAATTTTTATTAAAAGACCACATTATTTGTATAAAATTATTTATTAAATTAAAATAATTGTACAACGTTTCAACTGCTTATTCTGCAGTCGTTTTCAAGTAACCGTACGCTTGCTCCGATTCAAGCGGACTGATGCATGTCGGGACACGTCACCTCTTATATAGGCAGTGATATTGGCGCCAATTTTTGGCTCCAATTTTTACCGCCAATTCTTAATCTCAACATGAAGTCAGCAGCAATTGTCAAAGCAAGCGTTTACAATCAAGAAGTATGATAGTGCATTATGTCTCTAAAATGAAGATACTAAATTATTTCCATAATCAAGATATATACACAAATACACATTAGATTAATTATATTTAATTTAATTTGACAAATTTTACTCATCCAACACTATGTTCCACATCTTATTAAGTCTATATCCATCCTCTTTGTTAATATTATTGGGATGATTATCAATTTCTATAGATTCTTTTATTTTTCTTTTCCACCAATTATTTTCAATATGAAGTGTTTCTACATTATCTAAATTTATTTTATGTCCTGTTGTTAAGGCATGTTCTGCAATTGCTGATTGATTTGGATGTTTCAATCTAATGGCTCTCTCATGTTCAGACAGTCTTGTAGAAATCTTTCTACTTGTTTCACCAATGTATACTTTTTTGCATTCACAAGTTACCTTATAAACTCCATTATTTTCGTTTTTAATTTTGTCTTTTATATTTGAGGTGAGAGAAGACATTTGTTTATGAGGTTTATATGTTACTCTGATGTTGTGTTTCCTCAATTTTGACGCTATTTTTTCTGTTGTTCCTTTTATATAAGGTAATGTTATTTGTGATCTGTATATTGGTTTTTCATTTTCATTTTTGATTTCTGTCTTTTTTGTTTTACTGAATTTCCTAATTTCATATTCCGAGAAGCCATTGTTTATGAAAGCTTCCTTCAATCGTTGTTTTTCTTTTTTAATGTTTTCATTTGAGCATATCTCTTCGGCTCTTTTGTGCAGTGTTTTTATCACTCCATATTTTTGTGATGGATGGTGGTGGGAATCTGCGTGGATATATCTGTTGGTGTGAGTTGTTTTCCTGAAAATATCAAACCTCAATCTATTCTGTTTCTTTTTAATTAATTGGCGGTAAAAATTGGAGCCAAAAATTGGCGCCAATATCACTGCCTATATAAGAGGTGACGTGTCCCGACATGCATCAGTCCGCTTGAATCGGAGCAAGCGTACGGTTACTTGAAAACGACTGCAGAATAAGCAGTTGAAACGTTGTACAATTATTTTAATTTAATAAATAATTTTATACAAATAATGTGGTCTTTTAATAAAAATTCTCTTAATAATTATCAAAATAACCACAAAAGCTTTAATAAATACATTTATGAGAAATATAACCTAAAAATTCAAAAGCAGGTAAGGAGTTATGATGGATTAATTGTTAAAAAAGCAAAATTATTAAGTTCTTTGAATTTCTTAAAAAGATGTCGTGATCAAGATATTATACCAAAAGGCTTTTATATTAAGCGAGTTGTATACACAAAAAGAGCGACTAGCATATATAATAATGCTAGTTTGGCTCTGTTACGAGAACGCATCACAAATATCAGGCAAGTTTTATTTACATTAGACACTGATTTATTCAATATATATAATAATCTAAAATCTGTTTTAACCCAGGAAGAAATTTCTTATTTGCAGCACGTATCCCAGACACACTTTAAATTTACACATAAAAAACAAACCGATATTCAAAAATCAAAATTTGATAAACTTTCATTCAATAAGACTAAAACATCTATTCAGAATTTTGATAATAACAAATTAGTAGTCAATCTATCAAATAAAAGTCTTGACAAAAATACCATCTCAGTGTTAGCAAAAGGACCAAAGTTCTCCATAGCACCGAATAAAATTCCAAAAATTGAGATAGTTAGTTCAATTGAATCATCCTTATATAACTTACCAAACAACATTGCAGAGGAAATTAGATTTGATACGATTAACATACTGAAAAATGCTAAACCACCCAAACCAAATTTGACCAAATCTGAGATGCGTGCTCTGAAGGAAATTAGAAACGATGACTCTCTAAAGATTATCCCTGCCGACAAAGGTAACGCCACTGTTGTAATGAATACAGCGGATTATAAACAAAAAATGGAAAATATTTTGAATTCTTCTACCTACGAAATACAGAAAAAAGATCCAACGGATAAATTCTGTAGAAAACTAAAATCAATAATAAAGAATCTACCTATTGAGGAAAAAGATAAAGATAAATTAAAACCGAAAGATCCACAAATACCAAAAATATACGGTAATCCCAAAATCCATAAAACCAACAAACCTTTAAGACCAATAGTTAGTCAAATCAATTCAGTGACTTACAACTCATCAAAATATCTAGCACATTTGTTAAAACCATTTACAGGTACTAATTTTTCATACGTTAAAAATTCCACCCACTTAGTAGAAATGTTATCAAAAGTAGAAATTACAAAAAATGATATATTGGTGAGTCTGGATGTGGACTCCTTGTACACAAATGTTCCTATTGACGAGACCATTGAGATTATAAAATCAAACATTACATTAGATAAAAATACTCTCGAATTAATAGAATTTTGCCAAAAATCTACATACTTTATTTATGATAAAAAGATTTATAAGCAAAAAGAAGGATGTGCTATGGGTAGTCCACTAAGCCCAGTATTCGCTAACATATTCATGGAAGAATTTGAATCAAAATTGGTCAATAATGCAATAAAGAAACCAAAACTGTTTCTTAGATATGTGGATGATATTTTGATGATTTGGCCTCATGGTAAGGATTCTTTAGTTAAATTTGTAGAAGCAGCAAATAATTTACATAAAAATATAAAACTAAGCGTTGAATGGGAAATAAATGAAGAGTTACCGTTTCTTGATGTATTAATTAAAAAGAAACAGAATAGATTGAGGTTTGATATTTTCAGGAAAACAACTCACACCAACAGATTTATCCACGCAGATTCCCACCACCATCCATCACAAAAATATGGAGTGATAAAAACACTGCACAAAAGAGCCGAAGAGATATGCTCAAATGAAAACATTAAAAAAGAAAAACAACGATTGAAGGAAGCTTTCATAAACAATGGCTTCTCGGAATATGAAATTAGGAAATTCAGTAAAACAAAAAAGACAGAAATCAAAAATGAAAATGAAAAACCAATATACAGATCACAAATAACATTACCTTATATAAAAGGAACAACAGAAAAAATAGCGTCAAAATTGAGGAAACACAACATCAGAGTAACATATAAACCTCATAAACAAATGTCTTCTCTCACCTCAAATATAAAAGACAAAATTAAAAACGAAAATAATGGAGTTTATAAGGTAACTTGTGAATGCAAAAAAGTATACATTGGTGAAACAAGTAGAAAGATTTCTACAAGACTGTCTGAACATGAGAGAGCCATTAGATTGAAACATCCAAATCAATCAGCAATTGCAGAACATGCCTTAACAACAGGACATAAAATAAATTTAGATAATGTAGAAACACTTCATATTGAAAATAATTGGTGGAAAAGAAAAATAAAAGAATCTATAGAAATTGATAATCATCCCAATAATATTAACAAAGAGGATGGATATAGACTTAATAAGATGTGGAACATAGTGTTGGATGAGTAAAATTTGTCAAATTAAATTAAATATAATTAATCTAATGTGTATTTGTGTATATATCTTGATTATGGAAATAATTTAGTATCTTCATTTTAGAGACATAATGCACTATCATACTTCTTGATTGTAAACGCTTGCTTTGACAATTGCTGCTGACTTCATGTTGAGATTAAGAATTGGCGGTAAAAATTGGAGCCAAAAATTGGCGCCAATATCACTGCCTATATAAGAGGTGACGTGTCCCGACATGCATCAGTCCGCTTGAATCGGAGCAAGCGTACGGTTACTTGAAAACGACTGCAGAATAAGCAGTTGAAACGTTGTACAATTATTTTAATTTAATAAATAATTTTATACAAATAATGTGGTCTTTTAATAAAAATTCTCTTAATATTTATGTTATATCCATATCTATTTTTTATTACATTAATAGATATATTAAAATTATTTGAAATTGTTTCTGCAGCTGGAAATTAATTTACTTCAAACCGTCGGTTGGTTCGGACCTGGCCTCAGGTCAACTTATTTTTTTATAGTAGGTGAAATGCTTTTTCGCGCAAGGTGTCGGGCTCCGTGCTAGAAGACGATCTACCGACTTAAACTCCTACTTCTATTTTATTTTCCAATCCGGTTTCCACGATAGGAATCGCCTTTCGGCATAGCTTCTATCGTAGATTTGAGGAATATTTTTTCGCCTTCAACTGCTTTTCTTTTTATTTAATTATTTCTTTTATTAAATTGTTAATAAGACACCAATTCTCTTTATTTGTTATCATCTGGTCTATTAAATTTTCTATGGAGATCTCAACACCTATACGATTTTTTATATGCTCCCTCTTCGATTTCCATCTTTCACAGATAAACAATGTATGTTCTGCGTTGTCTTCTATGTCCCTCACTATCGTCGATTGGTATAAATAAATAAATATTAAGAGAAGTTTATAAAAATACTCATTTAATTCATACATATTAATTTTATATTAACATTTATTTTATTAATATTATATCATATTTGTTATTTAATAAAATAATATTAAAAAAATATTTTATTAATAATAATTAATAGTAATAGTATTAAAATAATAACAGTAGAGGCCCTATAAAAATATTACAATTCATTCTAGTAATTATTTCATTAATAATTTTAAAGGTAAACGTTTTGGAAATATTTTTTGTTCATTTTCTTAACAAAAAAATGAAAAAAAGAAAAAATAAGAATAAAACCCATCATAATTTACATTTTTATTATTTTACTTTTTATCTTGACTTTCCTAAAGGTCTGTTGGTTAAAGGTAAACATTCAAGCTTTTCAAATATTTTTATTTTTTTTCAATTTAAACTATCTTGAATAAATATCATCTTTAATATTATAAAAAAGTAACTAAATCAATTGTACTTTTTATTAGAATAGCTAAAAGCTTCTTTAATAGAAACCTACATTTTAATTAACTCATAACCAACTTTCTATAATGATCCGTAGTTTCTATTTTATATTACAATTAATAAATGAATCCAAATTTTAATTAGCATGCTTTTAAAAACATTCATTAAAAAACATTACAATAATATTATTAAATCACAATTAATTTAAGTGTTTGGTTAAATCAAGAATAAATAACAGCAATTTCTTTCAAATTTCTTAAGATTTAAAATCAGTGAAATATATTTATTTTAATCCTCGGCAGGCTATTCAACTGTCAATTACAATGTATCTGTTTATTTCAAGCGAAATTTGGAAGGATGCTTGTAACCCATGACCTTCATAAAATATTTGAAGAGGGTTTTTCCAAGTTGAGAAGGTAAAGCCCTTTTTTATATGCTGATTCGAGCTTCAATTTAATAAATTCCCTTCGGTGTGAAGTTTTTTATTAAAACAAAATCCAAGAGAGTTCAATGAATGTAACCACACCAAAAAGAAAAGGACTACTTATTGTATTCGGCAACGATATTAATTATTTTATTTCCATTAATTTATGTATAAGATCAACAAATACATTCTAAATCAATTAGCATTCTATTGTTTCTTTATGGATTGTTAATTTGAAATTAATGTGACGTTACTAATAAGACTGTCTTTACATTTTATCATGCTTATTTAATTTCAACATTTAAATTACCTACTTAACTACTTATTTATTTATTTTTCTGTTTTTTGATCACCGAACTGAGACCTCTTGATAAATCGAGACTAATTCAACTGGAAAAGTTATAATTTATATAGTTAGTTATTTTTAGGGGTGTTATTTCGAGATTTCATGACGTACGATCACCTTAAAATAAGCTAAAATACGAACCCCTTGCTAATAAATAAATACCCGAATTTATATTAAGATCATCAATAATTTGTTATGAAATAAAATCCTACAAATAGTCTTCATATATAAAAAAACATTTTACCAACATTAACAACCAATTTATTTAAATTAAATATAAACTTGTTTTAATATAAAATGGAAAATAAATGATGTTAATATAATTAACAAATTTAAATACAGAAAACAATTAATTAAAGAATTCGAACTTTGTTCACATTACAGAAAAATATTTTATTTCATAGAATGTATCATACAAATTTTAATTTAAAAAATGTCCAGGTGATTTATTACTCATACCTTCTACAATTGAATATTGAAAATTTCCATTAGATTTTACATTTTTATTTTTATTATTTATTTCTATATATATATATATAGTATATATTGAAAAAAGCAACATATTTCAATATCTGGTACATGGATTAGTAGCTTTATATTCATATTAATTGAAATTTAATCAATGTTTAAAAAAAGAGTAGATTTTACTATTCCTTCAAATAAACTGCTTAGTCTTTAATCAGAATATTTGTAATAGTATTAAAAAAGATTAATACCATTTTTTTGTACATATAAATCATAACAATGAAAAATTCAAAAAGTTTATATAATTTATTTTCCAATAAAAGAAACAACTATGTATCTATAAACATTTTAATTAAAAAAAAAATCTTTGTGGATCGGAATTCTATTGTTCTTCCGATTCGGTTGTCGACTTATCAATTAACAGTGTATTCACAAAAAATAAAATTAGTTTATTCTATTTTAACTAGCTGGATAGAAATTTTCTAACTTAAAACGCATCTTATTATTAGAAATTAAATTCGTAATATAAAATATTGACCTATAAATATAGTAGTAAATTTGTTATATAAATAATATATTAGTATGTCTACTCACATATATAAAATGAAATGGAAATACTTTCTAGAGAAAAAAAGAAATTATTTTTTAAAATCTATAGAAAGGGGATAAATAAATACTTCGAGAAAATGAATTAATATTTTAGTATTTTAAATTATAAGTAAAAGTAGTTTAATAGAAAGTTTGATTTTTTTACATCATATCATTACTTATAATAACTATATCAACAAATGATGTACAGGACTGCCTCATTTCGATTAAAATACTCTTCTCTTCTCCGGAAGAAGATAGGTTCTATAATAGATTTAATGATTATTTTTTACGAAATTTGTGGTAAGTGAATTTCTCTAAACAACCAAAATTCCTATTTTTTGATGTAAAGAGAATAGACTGACGAAAATATATTGGTGGAGGAGACCGATTGGAAAAAGTCCAATTGGAAGGCCAAGGGTGGCAGACAATTTAGGAAGGGACATAAGAGAGATGAGAGAAAATAGGAGTTGGATGGGTCTAGCTCACAGGATAGGACCAAGAACTTTCGAGTTCTGTAGAGCCACAGAGATAGATAGAAAGAATATAAAGAGGATGGGCTTAACCTTTTCTTTCAATAAGCAACCTTACCAAAATAGTAGTTAAGTAGTTAATCTCAAGAATTATTGAAACATTAAATAAATTAATCTTTTGAATATTATTTTAATCAACGATAAAAAGATGAGTATTTTGGTATATTAAAAAAATTATAACTTTTTTAAGAGAAAAAGCATATAAAAGAACGAAGTATTTAGGTATACATTCTTTAAAAATCGGGAGTGTCCTCCCCTAGACTTTCCCGCATATAAATAGGTATAAAGAATTGTGAATGAATATTTAGAAGTAAAATGGTTTAACACTCTATTATATATATTTAAAATTTACACCTAACGCTACTTGTATAGGTAAAATGTCACTTCCGGTAGTCAGATCATGATGAAATTTGGTATCTGAATTTTTTTCATATTTTTAAATCTATATACAAAATATGAAGCAAATATCTCGAAGCAAACTGGTACTTTACTTGAAAGGTAAACGCAACCAGGGTAGGTAAAGTACCACTTCCGGTTAACCGATTTTGACGAAATTTTGATAGAAATCTACAAACTGTGAATAATATCGGTGTACCAAATTTCGAAGTCCTAGCTTGATTAGTTTCTGAGTAAATTTGCTCACAGACAAACATTACATACATCCATACATACACACACACAGACATAATTCGAAAAATGGTATTTTCCGACTCAGGGAGGTCTAAAACGTCAAGATCTATAGAAAATTCTATAGAAAATTTTTGACGATTCCAATACTTCCCTTATACGAAGTATGCGGGAAAGTAAAAAGTTATATATATATATATATATATATATATATATATATATATATATATAAAAAGGTTTTTGTCTGCACATTGCTCAGAATTTAAAAATTTTTGCATATCTTCGCGTTTCATGACCTCTAGAATCCAAAAGTGACTTTAGAATTTTTCACGTCTGTCTGTCTGTCTGTCTGTCTGTCTGTCTGTCTGTCTGTCTGTCTGTCTGTCTGTCTGTCTGTCTGTTCTGTCCGGAAAATTACTATTTTATAGACTCAGAATTGGCTGAACCGATTTCTTTGAAATTACATCACAATATTCTTATATACCTCTAGAGTAACATAGGCTATAAATTTTATTAATATCTTATCAATAACCGCAGAAATTAATTTTTTAAAGTTTATATAATTCTCCGTGTTGTTCATTCAAGAGCAGCTCGCGGCTCACTGTCGGCCTAGCGGAATCATTTCAAACAATGAATTATCATAGAGATTCCCAATCGAAGAATTATTATAATATTTCCCTTTTTATTTTAAATTCTAATATACAAATATCAATTCAATTAAATAATTTATTCTAAAAGTTCTCAATTTAATTAAAATATTTATTAGATCATATTTTTATCTTAAATTATTTTTTATTTAATTGAATATTTCTTCTTTTCTATAATAATATATAATAATATATAAATTTTATCATTGAATAATAAAAAAAAATATTATTTAACCTGAATTAAAATGACTGAATTATATTATCTTTGTTTTTTATTTTAATTTAATTACTCTATTATTAATTACTAAATATATATATATTATATAAAAATTAAAATATGATGATATAAAGTTGTTTTAAATTTTTGACATTTTTAAATTGGGTATATTTTTTAAATTTATTAAAATGTCTTTTTTATTTATTATGTTTAAAAGATTCATTTTTATTATGTGATATTAATAAAAAATAACGATGCTCTGTGCAAGTCGAATCATGTTGCACATAATTAAATAACAATTGCCAAACAAAGAATATAATATTTTTTTAAATTCTTATATTTAAATATCATTTCAATTAAATAATTTATTCTAAAAGGTCTCATTTTAATGCAATTTATAATTTTCTTCTAATTCAGATTTAGGACAAATCGTACAACATTATATCAAATCTCGCTAAGAACATTCAATATTTTTGTACACAAAATATTCAGAGTATTGGCTAAGCGTATCACTCACAATCAGTTTATATTGAAATTTATATAAATTAACAAAGTAAAAATTTTTATTTGTTTAAATTTTATTATAATGAATCAAAAAAAATTAAATATATAGATCACATGATTAAGAGAAGCAAAAAACTTAACAGAAAATAACTGTTGGATGGAGGTCGGACATGACAGAAACTGTAAGCGAAATCTTCATATTGCGACGAATAATTTTCAAATCCCCTAGCACCACTTTTAAGGAAAATAACTATGATCTAAAAAAATTAATAAATGAACTTAATAATAAAAAAAACAAATAAATCAATTAATTTAAATTAATACTATTAATGAATGTATATATTGGTCATTTATCTATAGTTTTATACCGTTAATTTTTATAAATTATCTCAAGTCTCTATTTTTGCATTTTCTCAAGTTTCATTATAATTAAAAATATTCAATAATAATCTAGCAATGAAAATAAAATACCAAAATGTAATGATCAAGAAATATTATACTCTATTTCACTATTATAACATATACAATACTTAAGAACCATAGGCGGAGGAAATATTAGGAGATATCATTGCGGGTTCAGGCCAAATCGACCAACATTAATTAAGATATTTTCATTATGACAGATATTAGGAACAAAACCGCGAATTCAATATTTCTGTTCACTAATTATTTGTAGACTTTAGTAAAACCTACGCATGACTCAATAGATCCGGATAAACTTTTTCAAATTTTCAATCTTCAAATTTCTCTTGAAGGTAGTAAAGAAAGAATAAGATGCGGAAATCAATTGTAAAATATTAGGTTACTCAGACGACTTAAATATAATAGGAGATTCGGCAATTGCAATTACAGATAGCGAGGAAAATTTAATGGAGGTTTGAAATTAATAGTGATAAGAAAAAATATTTAGTAACAAAGAGGAAGAGTATTAACATACAAAATCTTAAGATGCAAAATGTAGAATTTGAATATGTAGAAAAATTGAATGTAATCACGAAGGATAATAATATTTGAGAAGAATTTAAATCGGGGTTGCAATCGGGAAACGCCTGTTATCTGCAATAAAGAGGCTTATCTCTTCAAAATTATTATCAAAGGGAATATATAAAAAGATTATTTTGCCTGTTGCATTATATGGGTGGGAGGCATGGTCTATGACCCTTGGAGATGAGAGTAGATTCAGAGTATTTGAGAATAGGATTCTTCCCTGCATTTATTGGCCAAAGAAAGATGAGGTCACCGGGTATGAGGGAGACTGTATAACAAGAAATTGCATGGCCTCTCTGCATCTTCAGAAATAGTTAGGGTTATAAAAGGGAAAAGTTGCGATAGGCAGGGCACGTGGCAAGAATGGGAGAGGAAAAAGATATTGGTGGGAAGACCGATTGGAAAACGTCCGCTTGGAAAACCAATGACGCGTAGGAAGGGACGTAAGAGAGATGGAATAAGGGCTCAGGATAGGGACACTTGGAGAAATGTGGTTGTTGCGGCTAAGAACTTTAGAGTATCTTTGAGCCACATAGGTAGATAGATATAACATATACAATAATAATATATATAATTAATATAGTGATTAAATTAAAATATATTTTTTAAATAAGAACACAAAAAGAAATGAATGTTTTATGTAATATACTGATTGAAACAATATGGATGAAAACCTTTTAATACTTTCAACCACCAAATACTATGTACAACTCGGGGGTACAGGGGGCGGAGCCCCCGTCTAGGTGTGAAGAGCGCCGAAGGCGCTCTGAGCAGCTAGTATATATATAAGACTTGTGTTCTTGTTACTATTTCTCTCATTTATCAATTCTATCTCATCAGAAAGTGCACTGATTTATTTATTTTTAATACTTTTCGTCGTATTTTCTGTATGTTAAATGTATTCTATACTATTATTAAATAACACTAGAAACTTGAATACATAAAACAATATTTAAATGACTGAACAAAGCGGGATCACTTAACCCATGGAAATTTTTGTATAAAAGAAACAAAGCACTTGCTGGAATTCTCTTAAACTCGGATGCAAATACGGCCCTATTCAAATGTCTCTCTTTCACCGGCTCCTTATGCTTGTTTAAAAATGAAATAGCACAGAGCATTTGCCAGGCATTGAATGGCACATTTGAATTATTTTATTATTGTATAATTATAATCTCAATTTCCTATTCTCTCTCTCTTTCTCTTTTATTCTATCAATTTGGATCTCTCTTCTTTTCTCACATTTGAATTTATTTTATCAATTAATAAATAAGTATATTTAATCAATTTATTTCTTGAAAATAAATTACGGATTTTTTAAAATTATTTTTAATACTAAGTAAATAGAGTAATTTAATTTTCAAACCTAGTTTCGAACAACGTTGAAAGACAATGGACTTAATCGAGGATAACATTAACTAGGGGTGAAAAGAGATTGGTAAGGAAGGTCGGGAGTGAGTCGACTTGACGTAACTAGGGGGATACATTGAAGGGAGAAATTACTGCGGCCATGAACTTGCAAAACTGCTATCCTAGTTACATTATTGGAAATTTAATAATAAGACTATTTTTTATATTAAAAATAAATAATATAAAAGATATTGTTGTAATGGGGAAGTTCAGTGTATAGACATTTTATAATATGAAAATTAGTAAAAATATAATTAAATATAATAATTAGAGAGTACAGTCTTTTAAATTTTATAATAATTATTTTCAAACTAATCCTTAAATATGTATAACAAAATTTAAAGAACGATTTTTAAAGATATTAATATTTACTTTAATTTATTTAAAACAATTACTTTATATATATGCTTACTTTGAAAAAAATAGAAATAAAAGTATTTTAATATAAAACAATTTTTAAAATTACTTTAGTAATTGATTTTAAGGCAATTACATTTTTTATTCTGTTTTTGCTATTAAATTTAGAACATTTACAATTAAATAATTAAATAAAATAAAATAGAAAAACAAAAACAAACTAAAGATAAAATTGATTAATAAAGAATTTATAATTATTAAGAAAAAAATAAATATTAATCTAATTATATTAAATTTAAAATAAATTAAAGTAAATTCATAATGTTCACAACTTATATATATATATATATATAATTTAATTTAACTAAAATAATTAAGTTTTTATTTTTATTTAGTTAGAAGTCTTTCAGCAAATAATTAAACTGACTTTTCCCATTCATTTTAATTCCCAGTCTAAACTAACATTCACAAGTCTTTAATGGCTTCTTTTTCATTCGAATGGATAGGGGAGGGAGGGAGTGGGAGTGAAAAAAAGGGTTGTCTTAATGGTGCTTCGAGGCAACTGTTCTTTCCTACTCGAATACCTTAATTCTTAAAAAACAAAGTACCAGAAGTATCTTTAAAAAATAAATAAAAAAAAAAAACTAACAAAATCAAAGTTAATTTTTTTCTTAATGAATTTAAAATATCTTGACAATCTAAAATTTAAGATTTAAATTTGTTCGAATGATAATGAATTATAGAAATAGAAATTTTTAAATACAATTATTTATACATATTTATATTTTGGTCAACATAAGGTATATTATATACTATATTTATTAAATTATAATAATAAGAATTAAATAACTAAGGAAGCCCTATAATCCGATAGATAGATAAGAATGTTTCACTTCATATGGTCTAGTGTCTTGTTTTATTTTATTTATTTATCCAATCTATAATAAATAATTTGTTTAATAGTAATAACATTTTAATAATTTTTGAAAATTAAAAATACTTTTTGAAAATAACACTCGCTCTAAAACAGGGATATCCAACCTTTTAATTTAATGGGCCACATCGCAAACTTAAATATTTAACTGGGCCGCAAAATTATCAGAATATGTTAAGCCTAGCTAGTGGATGTCTCAAAACATATGGAGATTTTTGGGGATAGTGGTGGTTTTTTGTTTTTGAATGTTGTCCCCCCCAGCCTTTTTTTTTATAGCCTCGAAGTTATAGGTCGCTTGCCGGACTGTGAATTCTTTAAAATTTAACTCCAAAATGAGTCGATAGTGGGCCGCATCAAAACTTTGAGTGGGCCGCAATGCGGGCCGCGAGTTGGACATCCCTGCTCTAAAATATATTAATTTTTATTTTTACATTTCCTTTTACTAATATATGTTTGTTAGAAATTCTCCAGTTTTTAAAACGTTGTTAAATATTGGAATATTTTAAAACATTTCATGGTTGATATAAGTATATATACAGGGTGCGGCAGCATAATTTCCTTTTTTCAGAACTCAATGAAAACTATTGTAGGCATCGGAAAATATTTATTTATTTTTTATAATGTAGGTACATGTCTAAAGTTTTTATTTACATTGTTTTTAAGATTAAATCTGATAGGTGACGTCCCCCATTCTCCATACATTGCGTAAACCGATTTCTGGCGTCTGTCGTGACTCTTGTTAGCATAGCAGGTGTTATGTTGGCATTTCTTCTTGGATGTTGGTTTTCAATTCTTGTAGGGTTCTTGGACGGTTCCAACAAGACGGTGCAACAGCACACACTTCAAGAGCATCGATGGCTGTTTTGAGGGAACACTTTCCAGAGCGCCTTATCTCAATTAGAGGCGATTTCGAATGGCCGGCACGCTCTCCCGATCTGTCCCCTTGTGATTTTTTTCTATGGGGTTTTTTGAAATCCCGTGTTTATGTGAACCGTCCAAGAACCTTACAAGATTTGAAAACCAACATCCAAGAAGAAATTGCCAACATAACATCTGCTATGCTAACAAGAGTCACGACAGACGCCAGAAATCGGTTTACGCAATGTATGGAGAATGGGGGACGTCACCTATCAGATTTAATCTTCAAAACAATGTAAATAAAAACTTTAGACATGTACCTACATTATAAAAAATAAATAAATATTTTCCGATGCCTACAATAGTTTTCATTGAGTTCTGAAAAAAGGAAGTTATGCTGCCGCACCCTGTATATAGATAATTATCTCAAATCGAAAGTTTAATTTTATATTTTTTATAAATTTTCCATTGGTGATTTTCCTCTCCTTTATTTTATCTTTTATTTAAATAAGTTATTGATGGTTAATGTTTTTTAAAAATAAATTTAGTGTAAAAACAAATAATTGGATACAATTATCATTTCCTTTATGTGGCACAATTTGCATCTGCTTCGCTTGTTCAATTCATTTTTTAATCAATTCTTTGCATGCTTCAATGTACTTAATCGTTTAATTATATGTCCTTTTTTCTTTTATTTTATATTAAGAGATAATATGCTTACTACAATCATTACATGAATTTAAATAAATTTTTTTTCTATTGTATACATATTATGAACATATATAAAGGGGGTTAAATTTAAAATTCAATTAGACAGTATCATTGATGAATAATGAATCTTTTGCTAACGTTCGATAATATTTTCTATAAAAAAAAAATCCCGGCGGGTAATCCTAAAAGAGATTAGCTGGGCATAAATCTTGGCCAAGGCGGCAACCAATTTAAAAGCGAATGGTTTAATTTAACTTTGTACACTTTATATGTTTAATCATTTAATGATCGTTGAGAACCATTTTTTAATATTATATATATTATATATATAATGATTAATTTCTAAACCATCGATTAGAGCGATTAATCTGAAAACTTCATTTTGGTTGAAATTATAACAATATCTTATCTATCTCATTTATAATTTAAATTTGGTTAATGAAGATGTTCATGATAACATAAATTAAAACAGAAATGGCTTCTTTCTTATTATATATTATTGATATTAAAAATCTTATACTTAAATTTATTTCTTTTAAATTCATTAATTAACTAAAGACAGGTTATATCTCTCAATTTATCTTCGTAAAGTAAACTATATTTAGAAATTGATTTATATTTAAAATGATTTATAAATTAAAAATAAATATCTTTAATAATTTGTGTTAGAGACAAATAATATTAATGTTATTAGGTCTATTAAATCATAGAAATTTAAGGATCAGGTAAAATTCTTGTAAATTATTTAAATACTTATTTTATTATTGATTATCGAAAAAACCCATAAATTAATAATAAATAATAAAAAAAATAATTTAAAAAGAAGCTCATAAATTAGTAAAAGTAACAAAAATATTTATTTATACGTATCAAATATCTACAATATAAATGTATAAATGCAAGGGAATGGTTTGATTTTTCTTTAATGAAAAATGCTAAAAAAAATTTTTAGTATTAAAAATATTTTGAAATTGGCACTAGTTTATTCTTTTTAAAAACAAATATTGTTTATTCCCTCCATGTTTTATTCTTAATGGGTTTAGTAGAGAAAATATTTTCTTTACCTCTATTAAATATATATATATAAAACTTTACGAAAACTTTTGACAATTAGTTGTTCTTTCCGGTTAAAACATGATATATGTCCTTAATAATTTATTTTATTATTCTGTATTGTCATTTTAAAGAAATATAGTTTTTTAAGGATTTATACAATAAAAAAATTTTCGAAAAAAGTTCCTATTTTTGTATATTTATATTTTTCTAAATTTTAATATGAAATTAAATTTTATAAAATATTTAGATAATACACTTATCCCCCGATTTACACGGTAGATACGTTCCTGAGAAAAACGTGTAAATCGAAAATTAAAAATTTTCAAGTCAAAACCGTGTAAATCGAAAAGCTTGCAGAAAATGCATAATTTTGCTATTTAACAGTTGTGATTTTTTTCAATATTTTTAGGTGTACACAGAAATAAAAATAAAATGCATTGACATGTTAAAATATGTAATATATTACGGAAACACTGTTTTTTTATTTAATTACAAGACATTAAACAGAAGAACAAAAAATAAAACCAAAGGTGTTTTATTATCCTTCATCACTATCAGAAATTACTCTCATTCTTTTTTTCGGAATCGAAGGTTGGAATTCACTTTCATCACTTGAAGTTATTTGTGCCGATTCGATGTTTGAAGCAGAAATATTTACATTCTGATAGGTGGTAATAAAATCGGTTATTAACAATTGCTAGATAAAACTTTAATTTTATGCGAAGAAATACAGACACAGTGTGCATGTGCAGCAAGTCAGCACATAAGCTCGGGATTCCCCGTGAGATGTGTACCCAGCGCACGTGTTCAAACATAGTAGCATTTAGTAGAGTGTGATAAAAACAAAAAAAAACTTATTTGGAAAACCGTGTAAAAGCGAAAACATGTAAAACAAGTACCGTGTAAATCGGGGGATAGGTGTACATCTAATTCTTATGATAAATAAATTTACTGAGATTACAAGAATGATTTATTTATAAACATTAACCCTTTCACTGCTAATTTGTTGAATAAAAAAATTGTTATACTTATATAAAAAATTAACAAATATTAAAATAGTATATATTTATACTTATACACCAAGTATTAAGCACTTGTCGGATCACTGATCACTGATTGCTTCAAATTCTTTAGAATAATAAACTCATTTTATTATTAGGGTTTTTTGTAGAAAAAGGTAGATAACAATATATAAAAATTATCTACATAGAACAAAACATTAATCTCAAACTCATTTTTTATAAAATAATTAATTAGATATAGATTAAATAATTTTAAAAAAATTGTATCTAAAGCCTATCTTAAATGTCTGAAGATGATATACTATATTATACCTTATTAATAGAATAGAAAATATAAAAATTTACAAATAAGAAATAATTTAATTAAAAGAATAAATAATTTTTTTTTTTAAATATTGTCATTCATTTGTACATTATAAAAAATATCTAATTAATTCGTAATTTCATTAAACACAAACAAATTGTGATTTATATTGTTTTCACAAAGTTCATTTTTTTATTCTCTTGTCAAAACAAGGATTATTTCCAAAACATTCAAAATATATATATTTATTCTCTAAACGCTATAAACCTAAATAATTTATTTAACTTCAACTACATACAAGATCATTTAATAATTAAAAGTTTTAAATTATCAATGAGTTGATTAATAAATATCATTATATAAACATATTTTGTTATTATGTTCGAACTTTGAAATGTTATTAAAAATAAATAAATGGAATATTCAATTTGAATTAAATAAATTTATTAATTATGATTAAAAATGATAGACTAAAAAATAACAACAAAATAGAAATATCATTTTTTTAATTAAAACAAAGTCAAAAAAATTGGAATTTTATAAATAATTTATTATGAATAAAAATACTGCAAGGTGAAAAATAAATAATAAAATACTTATAATATGATAAATGTGCTTATATAATATTATATATATATTCAATTCAAAGTTGTTTTTGTTTTAATTTATTAATATATGGTAATTTTCGTTGAAGGGTTCATTCTTTTGATTAATGACCTCTATTCTAGAAATTGCTTTACTCTTTGAAATTGTATTCAAGTTGTAGAATAAATACATGTAGTTCGTGATTGAGGGTGACTGGTGGCGGTTAAAACTACAGTCGTGTCTCAGATGTTCTCGATTCGCGAGACAGATAACAAACGAGTGATCCGCATTGGCGCTATTAACGTTCGTGAGTTTGTTTCCAACACTGCGGATCCAGACCTAGGCCTTTTTCTTGGTTACTTAATTATTATTCCGGCAACATTTTGGCCAACTGTCTACTGTGGTAGCCGACATGCAACACTAGCCAGATTTATGCGCTATTCTTTTGCGTTTGCTGCGACGCCGAAGCTAATAACCTTTGCCGTTCTGCGTCTATTGATCAACTTGCTTAGATTTTTCATTTTTTTCTCTTTCTCTCTCTCTCTCTCTCTTTTATTTTTTGGACTAGCTCTTTTGCCTTTTTCTCTTGTCGAAATTGAATAGAAAAAGACTGAGTCAAATAGTGATAAAGGTCGCAATCTCTTTCAATTCTGCGGCAAAAATCAAGTCGGAGAGGAAAAGTGGAGTTTCAATTGCATCTAAAAATTTCAATTCTATTTCTAGAATCCTTGAAGACGTTTTACCGCAGATTTATAGGATTCGTCTTTGAAATTATTTAGCCTTTGATTGAGATTGTTTGAGAAACTTTTATTTCTCACCCATTTTATATTCTAAAATCAAACCCCAATAAAAGTTTTCTTTCATTTGACACATGAATGTTTGAATGTTGTCCAAATAGAAGGACAAAAATATTCATAAGTATGATTATTTTTAATTTACACCTTTTGATTATTTAAATCTATCTATATCTATCTATATATATAATTATCTATATAAATTTAAAAAAAAAAATTAATTTACTCTGAAGCATTTGATACATATCAATTCAGAGTTTCTCATCATTTCATGGCTATAAATTCAATTAAGAATATCATTGAAATTTAAATGTATCTTAACATGCAATTTTTTTTTATATTTAATCAATTCACCCGTTTTATTTTTTAAATTTAGTTAAAATATTTAATTTTTTTATTTGTGATTATTATATTATTTTAATTTTAATCATTATTTCGGATTCACTATATCTAACAAGTAGTAATGGACAGATAAAATCTTAAATTTAAAAGGAAAAAATCCATCTCAATAAAAACTCATGGAAAATAATGTTGGAACAATAGATTAATCATTATAGAATAATTTTACATACATTAATAAAATAATTCTAAAAGTATTTTAACACACTATGAGCGGGGCGGGTATTTGTACCCGTTGCGGGGACTGCCACTTATAAGCGGGCGGGTATTTATACCCGTTGCCACTTATATAATATATATTTTCCCTTGTGTCACTTAAAATTACTTATTTTAAACGATAACTAATATATATCCCTCATATAAGTGGCAACGGGTATTTACCCGCACCTGCTTATAAGTGGCAGTCCCCGCAACGGGTACAAATAATATAAAAAATATTAAAAATTATAATTTTATATCAATAATATTAAAAATTATAACTAAATACATATATATCTATTCAATTATTTAATATGTAATCAATTATTCATATCTTGTTAAAAAAAATATTGGCCAAACTAAGAAAATATTTACAGCAAATTCTCCGAAATGGGTTTTAGAGGTGTTTTTGTAGGTGACTTCGTTTCCTGTTGCCCCATTGTTTCGGTTAGGGTATCAACGCTTTCAACTGTGCAAAAAGAATCTGTCCGCCTCTCTCTATGAACTCAGGGTGATTAATCATTTGAGAAGGGACAAGGGTGCCGATGACAAATGAAGACCTGAGCGAGGTGCTGCAGCATAGCGACCTGGCAGGCCGGAAGAAGGCAGCCCCCCATTGCGAAAAGAATCAATGGTGGCCCTAATGCGACCTGCAAGAGGCGGGTCTGTATTGGGCCACGACTCGTGCTGGCACGTGTCAGCCGAGCCGTCAGGTGCCCGCATCGATCCTTCGGGATTAATAGCAAACACGGACACCATGGGCCCCGAACACCATGCTTAGCATCTTAAGCGGCTTTAGCATTAAATATCCCCCTCCTCCTCAACTTCTTCCTCTTAGACACTGTTCCTGACGGTTAACAAGAGCTCCTCAACCTTTAGAAAAAGTTTTTATTGGAATAAAAAAAAACCTTAACCATAAAAACATCTCTTTAACTCTGTTTTCTTGAAATTAATGTATTCAAAGCACCATCTTCACTTTTTACTTTATCGTTAGTAATTGTATTGTAATGATGGGAAAAAATTGGAAGAATCTTCACATTTTACAATCCCTATATTATATGTCAATTTATAATCAATAAATCAGGTTGTTTAAAGAAAATTTATTTAAGAAAACTACATTCAAATCATTAACTTAAATTTGATCTTTCATCGGAAATATTTAAAACTAAATTTATTTTATTAGATATAATTTGAATTTTTTCATAATACATTTTACTTAAATATTATTTATTATTATTTTTATATTGTTTTCATATCTTTGTATATATTAAAGTTTCTAATTATAAATCCTTCCAATAAATTAATTTTGGTATTAAGTGGATTGAATCAGTTGAAAATAAAATATACTTTACTTTTATCAATATAGATAATTACTTCTTAGAGATGGAGGTAGGCTTGGATCATAAATTACTTTTAGAGCTCCATTTGTGCACTCCCCTTTTCAAAGATCGATTCATTACTGATAAGTTCAAATAATAAATTACTATAAAGTTCTTAACGCGCTTGAAGAAAATTCTGAATGGATGAAGCTTACAATGTAAGTAAAACGACAAGCCGAGGAAAAAGTGATTAACTTACCACCCTTTTACATTACATGATCTAATAATTGAAAATAAATAAGGAATGAATAAAAAATCATTATTCAATAAAATACTCTTGTCTTTATAATATTTAAATAAATATGTAATATTTGAAAGAATATGATTCAAAAAGATTATATTTTTTATAAACTACAAACCAAATTTTTAATTTATTTTTGTCTTTTATCAAAAAAGTTGAATTCAATATTTTAAGTTGAGACAGTAAAAATTTGATTTAATCTTGCATTCTAGTCTCAAATTAAAAAACTATTGATTATACTACATAATAATTCTTCATAAAGAAATGTTTTTGTTAAATATTTGAACTTTATTGAATTTGCCGAATTCTTTAAAATTATTATTACCGTGTTTTATTTAACTTGCTTGGTTGTCTGTATGGTTCAAATCTAGTAACTATTTTTAACACAATTGCAGTTGACCATTCGAACTAAAACTTTGCACACTTTTCAGATTTGGATGACAATACATGAATATGAAATAAAGTTTTCATTTTCTTAATTAATTAATTAATTAATTAATTAATCCTTCTGTATTGTTCAAATCTAGAAACTCATTTTTAACACAATTGCAGTTGACCAATCGAACTAAAACTTTGCAAACTTTTCAGATTTGGATGACAAAACATGAATATGAAATAAAGATTTCATTTTCTTAATTAATTAATTATTTTATGTTTAACATGCTTTTTAACAAAGAATTATTACATTATATTATATTTTAAAAGCAGTACATAGCATTATGAAGAGGAATAAATATATATTTTTAATAGAAATATTATTTTTATTTTTCAAAATAAAACTTAATCTTAAAAATTCAGATTGCTTCAGAAGTAATTATGTTATGTAGTACGAATCACACTCAAATACTTGCGTATATGCAACCAAGCTATCTGCTTTGTGTATTGGATATGTAATATCATCTGTATATTCTAGCTTATATTATTTATAAATCCCAATGGGTATTTCAGTGTCACTTGGTTTAATACACCAATTCATTTATTTAATGAAATTTCCTCATTAGATCTTGTTTTAATTTACTTTCTCTTCAACAATAAACCTACATTATTCACGATTCTACTTATAACACTACCATTACTTAGTAATTATATAATGATATGAGCAGATTATTTATAAATCTAGTTTAATCCAACACTAAATGATATTGTTACTTATTTTATAATGAAAATGAAAAGAAATATCGAAACGAATTCATGATCAAATATATCAATATCGAATAAAGAACAAAAAACATTATCGATAGATAAGTAATAAATGGTGATTGTTTTCATCTAACTATTCTTAATTTTGAAGACAATGACTTGAAATGACTTTTCTTTTAAGATATTACTTAAAAGATAAAAAAAAACATTGAATTGACTCTTTTTGTAATTTTTATGGTGGCATTTTTTTGTTCAAAAAATGTCACTCTAATATATAAGTCTACTATATAAGTAAAAAAAAACTTGCCTGTCAAAAAGATGGGAATTCTTTTAATGTGACGTTGAGAGATTAGAACAAATCTTAATTGTTTCATTAAAAATCTTAAAAGATTGTTTTTTATGATAGAATCTATCTATCTATCTGTGTGACTCTACGGAACTCGAAAGTTCTATTCCTATTCTGAGCCACAACCTTCCAGTTCCTATCCTCTCCCATCTCTCTTACATCCTTTCCCACATTATCCACTCACCGTGTTCTTGGTCTTCCAAGAGGACGTTTCCCACTCGGTCTCCCTACCAATATATTTTTTGCCATTCTAAGAATTTCATGTAAATGGAATATAATTAAAATGTACATAGAATCAAATTGTAGACCAAAGTCCTAGAAGGTCTAAGGTCGGAATAAATAAATAAATAAATAAAATAAAAATATATACGATTACAAATTTTGAATTTTTTCTTGAGCATAGTTTACTAAAGATTTAGTATAATTTTATAAACTAGATCAGAATGAATTACTTTTTACTTTGATAGGACCATTTGTTTATAATGTAGAATTGTAGAAAAATCAGTAAAAAATGCCAAATAAAAAAATTCTAATATATTATAAACGATAACAGATTCTAAGATGCCAATAAAATATTATTAATATATCGTTAGTTTCCTTTTGGAGCATTTGTTGTTTTTCTTGAAAAGAAAAGGGCAGCTTATAAAAGCGTCGGTTTCGCATACTCCTTTAGAAAAAGTGCTTTGCTTGGCACTCATTTCCAACGGCGCTTTCTCATGTAATTCATCTTCGAGGGGTTGTCACCCACCTTTTAAATATATAGATATACATAAGATAGTAAAATTTGGCTGGTATACATGGGCCTCTGTTTCGCCCTAGTCGAGGATTTATACATGGTTTGCAATCGATGTTAGAGCTCCATTTATCCTCGACTGTTCTCTCTTCGTTTTCGTTGCCAAGAACCAGGCATTAAATACTCCCATTCATACCGAATGGTTTTATTCGTTGATCGATTAACGACTCTTAGCTTAGTTTCAATTTGTTAAAAAAAATATTATCATAAGAACATTTGTCGTCTACTTTAACAAGAAAGATATTTTCTCACATAATGAATCGATTTAATGGATTCTTTTCTTTTCTAATTATCGATTGAAAATTCAATTTTTATCATTCTGTGTTAGAAAATGAAATACTTTCTCCCTCCTTTTATTCCAAGTTTTTTTTTTTTTTATAAGATATTCATTATTATAAGTTGATCAGTTTAATATCTAAATACTCTTGGTGAGTTGGCTTTTATTGAAGGAATTACATTGCAATTGAATGAAGTAAACATGAATACCAAAGGAAAATCGAATGAATAAGAAGAAAAGGACTCCAATCGTATTGAGAAATAAAGATTCTTTTATTGCTGACGAATCTTCGCAAATCTTTTTCATAGCCATACTTTCAGATTGGATGAAAAAAAAAGAGTCCAATGAGTCTGAATTGGTAAAATATTTTAACACAAAAAAGAATTACTAAAGTGACAAAGATTAAATTGATTCTAAATTAATAAAAATACAATCTGCCCGCATCCATTTATTAGCATTTGGGTTTGAACCTTATTTCGCATGATTCGAGTTCCCCCTCTCAACAAAAACAATTTATACTTTTTCAGAAAGAATTTATTTATATTTTTTAAAAGTTTTAAATAAAAAAACAATAGTGTCAGAATGATTAAAAATATTCTTCCTTCTGAAGAGAAAGAGGGATGTTTAAACTAAAGATAGCCGTGACAGAACCATTTTTCACTTTTAATTTGCCATGAATATATCCATATAATATTATATAGAATTTATCTATGAGTCCCCACATCCTAAGATAAATGTATGAAAGCACGCGTATATAGTATTCTTTTTAATTTAAAAATTCAGTGAATTCTCATTGCATTTTTTTTTAACTCTAAGTAGAAATTTATGCCCTATTCGCGTTATCTCTCGATATTCAATTCTAATGATAAAAAATATGGTTCACTCGCGTTTCCCCTTCCTATTGCTTTGCATATTTCAGAGATTCATAAACTGAAACTTTTATCCTTTGTAGATTGTTTATTAGAATGTTATATGTTTCAATCAAAAGACTGAAATATTCTTAGCTATTTATTTTTCCCATTTTTTTTTTTTTTTATTTTTTTATTTATTTTTTTTACTAGTATTAGGTATAATCTATTTTCTCCTTAGTAAATCCATCAATATAATCTAACCTTCTTTTGCTCTTTTATATCTTTTATGGTTAATATCTAGAGATATTATATTTTGATTGGTATAGAAAAAAGTAAACATTGAGAGAACGATCACATTCTATAGACTAGATTGATACACAAATATTCCATTTCAAAACCAAATCCATTGGATCATTAAACATTTGTTAATGCTTCTCTCACCATCCAGACATGAGACATTCAAAAAAAACCGAAACAACTTTTTCCTCTATAATCGTAGTTGATATTAAATAAAATTCAAATAAAATATTTTTCATATTATATACTTCTCTTTTTATAATTAAAAATTAATCATTTTTTAAATCTAAATTTACAAATCCTATTAAATAGAATAATTATTTGCTTTAAAGTATACTATAAGTTATAAAAATAGATGAATAATAATAATAATAATATCTAAGTTTTTATTTCTTGATATGTTAATTTTTTTATGAATTTAATTATTTTTATTTTTAAATGAATTTGTTTCAAAAAAAAAATAAAGATATAGTTTTCATTTAAATACTTTAACAATTTAAATTAAAATTGATTGATTCCCATCATATCTTAAGTAATTATCAGCTATAAAAAGAATAATAAATAAACGATGAATGAAAAATAAATTATTATGGCTATATTTTTTACACAATATTTATTTGAGGTTCTTCTGCTTTGTTTGTAAATTGGGAGTTTATTTATTTCTTTTTTTTTAGATTTAACAACTGCTCAATCTAATCTGAGGGGAATAACGATCAGCATACATCGAAAAAAAACTGTAAAATTTGTTTGTATTTATGTCCAAGTTTTGTGTTCTTTTAGGGATTTTCGTTTAGACAATTGACAATTTAAAAATCACCTGTTTTATTATTATTTTATTTTTTTTAATTTAATTTTTTTTTTAATTCTCCTTTCAACTCTCCTCTATACGCTGAAAATATTTGTATATATAATTTTACTATATAATAATATCTAAAAAGTGTACCTATGTGTTTTATTAAAAGTGGATTTTTCATTTGTTTTGAAAAACATGTTGCTTCCTCACATGTTCCTGGTAAGTTGTTTCATCCTTTAAAAAGCATTTTGAAAAAATTTATGCATCCTTTAATAGATAGAATTTAGTTGAATATGATTATTTTTTTTTTAATAAAATTTTTAAAAAAAATTGAATAAATTTATGGTGAGTATTATTTACTCTCTTCTTTTATAATTAATTAAAAAAAATACAAAAATTATGCATTGAATAAACATATTTATATTATTCTTTCTTAATAATATACATAAATGAAAATTTAGTTGATTTTCTATTCAATATAGTTATTTTATTATTTTTTAATATGTGTGATTAGAATGTTTGTAAAGAAACGAGAGTTAAAAATCTTTAAAAATAATTTGGCATGAAAATTATTTTATTTAAATTATAGATTATATCTCGTTAATTGAAAGTTAGAGGATTCAGATATAATTCAGTGAGAATAGATTTTAATAATCATTTAATAATAGAACAATTTATTCTTTTCAAATTATTAATATAAAAAAATCGAATATTTTTAAAAAATTATATTTCTTATAGTTCATAAATCTTTATATATGTTTATATTAGTTTATTAATTATTATTATATATTAAGTTATTTATTAAATTCATTTTTTCTATAAAAGTTATCTTAAGTTTGTCTTCTTTTTTTTCTCTTAGTCGCTTATTTATATTTGGAAATTCATTTGCATGTTAAGATATATTTTAACAAGAAATTATTATTTAATTATATGAAAATTCTTTCTTCTTTGGTTAAGTAATTATATGCTAGTAATCCAAATAAATAAATATATATAAGTATAGATTTATCTTCGAATAACTTTTTATCATATAGGCTTTTGTGATCTGGATTTGGTGGACAAAAATGAGGCTCAATATCAAGGGTCTTTGCTCTTTCATTCTACGACATTAAGTTCACTCAAACACTAACGTTGCTTGAGCTTTGTAAAAAGTCGACTCGATCAAGCAAAGAGACGAGGCCGGACTCAAATATCTGTCACATAAATTCGAAAAAGGTGTAAGGTTAGAAAAGAATTGACCATTCGAGAAGGGCATTAAAAAGAATAGACAGTTTTTTTCTTTTATTCTTTTTTGGTCTAGATATTTTATATTTTTGATAAGAAAAGTATTATCATCGCAATTCTTAAAAATTTGATAAATATTTTAAACTTTGTTGATAATCTCATGCACAACTATATCATAAAGGTTGAAAATCATATATTCTTATCACATTTATTGATTTATTTTAATATATGAATGAAAAAAACTTTCTTGAAATTACGCAAACATTGAATACCTATAGTAATAAGATATAAATAAATGTTTGGAGTATAATACTATTAAGCAAATAACAAATTTAACTTCACATTAATATTTCTATTTGATAATACAAATAAATTATATGATAATTAATGAAAAAGATATCTTACCCGTGTTTAATCAATTCCCTCCACTTTCAGTTCAAGTCTCTTTCTAAGCCAAATCTCAGTTCACGCTTCATTTTCCTCGCAAACTGTTATATATTGGTATATATGATATTTTCAATTATAACATTTCATTTAAACACATGTAAATTATTTATAAAATAAATTGTTTGCAAAATAATTAGGAGAATAATATTTTAAAGCCAAATAAAAATATTTATAATATTCATCAAAAATAAGAAATATTAAATTTAGAATCTATAAAATAATTAGATAAATAGTAAAATTGTATGGGTGTGAGACACGGTCCAAGAGAGCAGTTTAGAGTTTAGAGTATTTGAAAATAAAATTCTCTGCACAACATTTATAAACCAAAATGAATATTACTGAGCAAATTTAAACCTCCTCAACTGAAATGAACCACCCTTACGTATGGAAAAGATGTTATCACCATAGAAGAAAGAATAGTGAAAAGTTTATTTATGAGGAAACCAATTGGCAAACGATCAATGCTAGAGTAAGAATGTAGTGGGAGCATAAAACTTAGTTATGATGATATTGGTTAGATTTATGATGATTATTAGGATTAGAAGAGTGAAATGGATGAAAGTGGCCTAGGTCGGAAAAATATGTATAGATAATACAGCCTAAAATTTCTATAATTGTTCAATAGTGCATATAAATAGATATATTAAATGGACAAATTTATAATGAAACTAAAAAGGGTATTTAGGTAAATTAATATTTTAGAATGAACGGAAAATTATAATATAAATATATTGATTTAATGGAATTTTCTAATTAAATATTCTTCTATCTTTATTTAAAAACATTTTCTTTATTCAATAGATTTAGCTTTAATTAAATCATAGACTTTGTTAATATTATTTTCTAAGAAAGCTGAAATGTAATGTAGCTAAAATTGAGTTAAGGGGAATGTTGCCCTCAAATCTCATATTTAGACTATATTACAAGAGAGACAACCTTTTATTCCTTCAATTAGTTAGGAATCCATCGGGTTCTAAGATACTCAAATATTCAAAACATACCCCCATCAAATTTTAATATCAAGATCTTTCAAATTCCGTCGATCCCAACATAACAATCTGTAAAACTCTCAAGTAGACGTGAGTAGAAATTTACATTTCTTGAATTTTGTAATAATAATGTTATTTAAGGTTTTATTGACATTGTTGAACTACATCTTTTAACATTGTATCTCATAAAGAATGTATATTGTTTATAAATGTATGCTTTTTTTCTCGAGTCTTACAAACTTTGTCTTAGGAGGAAGAATTTTTGCTTTAATCGACATCATATTTATATAGATTAATATACAATATATATCAAGTTACTGCTATAAATTTCAATCCAAAAGAATTAAGAAATAAAATTAATTAGATTAAAATAAATTTAATAAGATGTTAACTTATTACACATTGTTGGGTATTTAATTTAGTCATATAAATATAAAAGTTTGGAAAAAAAGAATGAATCGATAGGTGATATTAATATACTAATTATCTATATGTGGTGATAGAGGCAATATTTTCAATTTATAAAATTCACTTCACCAATTATAACTTAAATCCTCAAAAATGTTCGGCTAACAATGATGAGTTATTATTTCATTTAGGAAAAAATAAAAACAAAATACACAACAAAACATGTGACCATTAATAAATAAAAAAAAAAAATATAACATTCATTAAAACAAAATTATATTCAAGTTTTTTTTAATATATTTTATCTATTTTTTGCTTAAAAATATTGTTATATAGCTAGATAAAAGTTTGTGTAACAGATGGTTTCAAATCAAATCTGCTTGGAAACAATTATTTATCATTTATAAAGACTTTTAGAAAAACTTAAAAAGTATATAAAATTAAAAAGAAAATAAATAATAATTTGACTTATAAAAATAGAAAAAACGAATTGAAAAAAATGATTTAATTAAGATATCAGTTAAGAATGATGTTTGGTGAAAGTTAATTTATATATATTTACAATAAAATAGATTAATATTATAATAATATTACTTAATATGAATTTTAAAAAAAACATTATTTGATTCAGAATAACTGAAAGAACCATTTAATATTATAATAGCAAATAATGTTATTTTGACTTTGACTACTAATATTCATATACATATATAATATATATAGAGCAGTCTAGAATTTTCGTATAAGAAATTTATAAAATAAATATATTATAATAATCACACACATATACACATTTTTATATATTATAGAACTTTTCCATTTCCATTTTTATTATAAGCTTTAAAATTCTGTTGAAAATAATAAAATTTAATTAAAATAAAAATATTTTATTTTATAAATTTGACAATATCTCTATATGATTCCGGGTGAACTGGAGGAGGGATATCATTTCATAAACTATAAAGATAAAAGGATTTATAAATTTTAACCTACTTACTAAATTAACGCTACCTAGGCCAATCTGTACACAAACATTAACATAACAAATAAATTGTTATGAGATAAAAACAAAAAATACTCAAATTTTTTAATCAATTTTTCTAGATTTCTTTTCTTTCACTTCATTTATAGTTTTAGAAAATAAAAATATTAAGAAAAATTTTAAAAGAATACATTAATATGGATAATAAGCAGTGACATAATAATTGTTTTGTTAGTTACAAAGAAATTAATCTCCCTGGAATTAAAAATGTCAATACCTGAAAATTAAAATTTGGAATCAAGCATAAAAAAAAATTGGTTTATAACTCAACTATTTTGAGTTCAATAAGAGATAGAATAGCTGTTATATTACTAATTAATCTTAATAAATGAGATAATTATACTTTTATACTGAGATTAAAATTCGGATTTTAAAGATACCATTAATTTAGGTCAAGTTTTTTAATATATGTTTTGTAATTTGAATATGAAAATAAAGTAATATTATTTAATGGTGGTGTGGAAGGGAGGCTTCTCCCTAATGATATTTTTTCCTTTGAAAGAGATTAATCGTTGAAAGTAAAGTTTCAAGGCTACGGGAAGAAAATTTGAAATAGAAATCGACTTGAATCCGGTGATTCGCGAATTCTTCCGTTCCAATGAAACTAATTTCCTTCTCAAAATGATTCCATTTTGAGCCAAATAGAAGATTTTTTCTTTCGTTTACGAAAGAACAATTTTGAATCCATATATTTACTATTTTGATGTAACTATTAATAAATTTATAAATATTTAAAAGCTTATTATCATCTTATGAATTATTTATTAAACATGCTCAATTAATATTTATTTATTTCTTTCATGAGTGAAAATAGAAAATAAAATAAAATAACGATAAATTACTTTTTATAAGTTTTACTTGTTATAATTCGGATATATTTTTAATAGAAAATGAACTTTTTCATTTCACGTTCTTTGAAATAAAAAAAATAAATAAGCTCGCTTTTTTGGCCTATGAATATTTCCACTAAGGTAGAAGCTAGTTGCTTTCACTACCACAAAAAGTTAAATCTTTGTGCCTGAATTTGCAATGTTGACTCTAATCCATCACGTATTAAACTTGCAAAGCAACTAATTAAATCATGAAACAGTCTAGAGCATCTAAGAATCATACTCATATTATGAAGGTTTAAATATTTACAAGAATGGAAATGAGTCAATGTCAGAAAATATTCTCTGATTTTGTTTGGTAGTTAAAGACATAAATAATAAATCTATACACAGAATTTTTTTTTTTAAATATTAATATCAAACAAATATTTTACACGATAATTATTATTTAAAGTAGTTTTTATTTACACTAATTTTCAGGTAAATGATTATTCTTGTTATAAACTTTGGGATACTTAATAAAATCTCTGATAAACATATCAATATTAAAAAATTGTCCAGTGGATTACTGAATACTTTTAAGAAATTATAGCTACTACTTTTTAATTATGTATTTTGACTAATAGTTTCTAAACTATATATATAAAATCTAATTTTGATTGTTGTATCCAAATGTTTTGGATATAACATCCTAATTTGGGCTTTCTTTATTGGTTCTGCAATCTGCTATCCGTTTGGGATTAATGGAGATAGAAACGGCTTTTCTCAAACCATCCGAGATTCTAATATGGATGATTGAACTTCTATGATAATCTATTAACCAATGGATTTGCGATCATCAAAAGAAACAATTAATAATTTTTTTATTTTCTACTGTGCTAAATTTTTGATCACTCCTCATTTCCTATATGAAAACATTCAATTAATCTTAATAAAATAAAATATTTTAAAAAATAATTTAAACCTATTAAACATTCACTTAACAATAGTTTTAAAAAAGTTTTCTATTATATTAAGTTGATGGTGCATTTAGATAGAAAAATGGATTTTAAACAAAATTCAACCCATGGTCCATATGGAAAAGCTATTTGATTACTATAACAAGTTGACGGATTAATTCGGTTCTATTAATAACAGGGGTGATGTTTGCTGGTACGGACGAATGCATCCCTGTTCATGGCTTGCTCGCTTGTCTATTTCGAAGGGATCTCTTCTTGGATTTTCATCGAACAATGAATTTGATAACTGAAGAAATTAGCAAAGGCATATTAGAGAAAAAAGATGAATCATTTATTTGCCAAATTAAATATATTATTTAAAATTATTTCAAAAAACGCATGTATTTATTCCATTTTATTTTAATAAGTCTTGGACTATTAAATTTATTTTTGTTTAATAGGTTCATTTTTAAAAATGTTTAAATTTTTTACAATTTAAATATGGTCACAAATATTACCTTGTATTATTTTAACTAAAATTAAACATGAAATGAAACTGTTTTGTTATATGGCCCGAGATCATTTAAATTTAAATAAATCACAGTTGCTTTTAACATAAAAACACTTATCAATCTAAACGAACTTCAAGTTATATTTTAATCAATTGTAAATGCATCTGAAAGTAATTTTAAGTCATTTTTGAGATATAAATTAACAAATTCACTCGAGCAGTCGTTTAGCTCAGAATGATTTTAGGGATAATTCCAAAACTTTACATTTACTTTTACTCTAAATTTTAGTAGAAAATTTATTTATTTTATCACATATAAATATAAATACTTATTTCTATACCTTTTAATTTTTATATCTTATAAATAATCATATATACAGTTATTTGCTTAATTTTTTTGGTACAATCATTTATATTTTTATATACATTTAAAAGGAAGAATTACTTTATATAAATCAATATTGAATGTTTTAGCTCGACTTAAAGCTATAACTTTGTTCTAGATATATTATCATTCATTTTTGGAATAATGATCTCTCTCCCTATTTAGTAATTATTACATGATAAATAATTCTTCGAGTCATGTTAAACTTCCTTCTTATATAAGACTTATTGCCAAAGGCTTAAATTTGAATAATTCTATTTTTTCTGAATAAAAATGATAAAACTATACATAATACGATTCTAAACCATTATTAACGAAACTTTTAAATTTTATAATTATTAAACGTACCTATAAGTTTAATTCTTTTTCAAAAGAATATATGAATTAGTTAACGTATATAGAAAAAATTGTTACTTTAATGAATTATAAGTTAATAAATAGTCTATTAATTTTGATTGAATAAAATTTTTATTAGGGAAATTACAAAGAAGATATGGTATAATCTAATATTTTAAATGCACCAATGTAATTTGTTTCAACATCCATCAGATCATTAATCTTGATGATCAAATTTTCAATATTATTGATTAACTAAAATATATTGCAAATATACATAATCGAATTATTGTAAAAGAATCCAAAACGAATCAATAATCACAGGTCAAATCTACTTTCTGAATAGTAGCACAATTAGTAAATAACATTTTATACAAAAAACATTTTATTAAGAAAATTACTTACATAGAATAAATTATAATTTATAATTAATATTTCTGGATAAACAATTTTTCTGTTGAAAAATAAATAATATTAATATAGGTAGTAAGTATTTAAGAAAATAATAATATTAGAGTAAAAATAAATAAATATTAATATCTTTTTACTCTTTAAATATAAATATAATATTATGTTATAATAAACAAGGCTTTCGAAATGTGCTTAATTATGATTGTAAATCTTATTGCTTAATGCTTTTCTTCCTTATTATTTTTAAGAAAAATTAGATGTCTAAATCATAATACATATATACAAAAACTAAAAAATTTCTATAAAATATCAATGAAAATATTTATTTTATAAAATTATATTTTATTTTTGACTTCAAGAGAAAAATAATTTAAAATAAGAAATTAAATGGTCTGTAGCTTATTAGATGTTCTTTTTTTTATTTTCAACTAACAGAGTGAATTAACCTTGATTCATAGCTTCGATTAGGCCTCTTGTATCTCTTAATGCAATCTAAAACAAAATTAATGCGCCATCTCGACAACGGAAGGGATAAGGGACCCGTCTGATTTTATTGAGATAAAGCTCTGAAAGAAGTTTTAGATAATTATAATGTAAATTATTAAATAATAATTATTAAAATATCTTTTGACCTATATATAACTCGAATTAAATTCAGTTTAATTAGTTAACAAGGTCAAATACACCTTGATAATAATATTATTAAAATAAAATTATACCTATTAACTATTTTATCTATATTTTAAATAGGAAATTTATTATTTAACTAATATTTTTAAATATTATTATATAGAATAGATTATATATATATATATATATATATATATATTAAATTATCTTAAGATTAAAATATTTTTAAATAATTTTTCACAACAATTTTATTATAATAAATAATACATTTTATTAAAATGTTGAGAAATAATATTGATTAAATTATTTTTTCAAATGAAGTCTATAAAGTATAATTATTAAAATAAATTCTCGATTATAAATAAAAGAACTAATAAAATTATATTAATATAAATTTAATAAATCGGGTGCATGATGGTTGTTCAATTTTTTAAATTTTCATAACAATAATATCCCTGGAAATTTATTTTTCACCAAAAAGGTTTATTTTCTAAAATTTCAAATTACCATATAAAAAAATATAGTGGAAAAATAAGTTGTTTTTTTTTTATTTGAAAAGGGTTGAATTTATCTAAACAACTTTTGATTGTTGACACATGAAAGATTGATTAGAGAATATATCAATTGATTTCAATATCTCTTATATTTTATTCGTGCTCATCGAAAAGGGACCGAACCTGGGACCAATGATTTAGACCATGACTCATTCACTCCGTTCTTTTCAGGTGAGTACCTGACTGCGTTTATACTGCCAGTCTAATCACATTAAGGTAAAGTGAACATCCACACAATACACTGCACAATATTGGAAACCAAGGGAGGTATTAATTCAAGTCCACTTCAAAATAAAATTGAAATAATATGAATTTTCATTTTGAAAAATAATCGCTGGAATGTGTGAGTCAATATTAGAGACAATAAATGAATAAGATACCTTTATATAATAGTCACTGATCTATATATTCAATTTATTATATCTATTTATTCAAAAGAATAAAGTGTATCATATTCATCGACCAATACATTTTTGTTGTTGTTGTTATCCTTTATAATATTATTTACATTTTTTATACATTTTTCATTTCTATGTTGATTTATTTTTATATAAATCATAAGGAAAGGAAATTTGGGATTAAAACTTTAGTCAAATTGTTCTATTGTATATTTTCGTTTAAACAAAATATATATCCATTAGATTTTGAGTAAGAGAGACGCTTGTTTTAAAATCCATTTTTTAATATTTCTTAGAATCAGAGCTTTTTCTGCCAATTTTTAACGTTTTATTCTAAGTGTAAATTTTAATTTTGTGGCCCATAATTTCTGTAATTAATTTCCGCATTATTTCACTGAAATACACCTAAAAATTTGATTTAATTTAATTTTCATTCTAGAAATAATACATCTATATCATTAACAAAAAATATTTCTTTATATATTTAACCAAATTTTCCTAATTAATAAATTGTTGTAACTGTAATAAGTTAGAAGTGATTTAATTAATCGATCAATAAATAATTAATAATAAAACATAATATATATGATTAAACTATCGCAGCATGATTGTTTTCTAGTATCTCAATCATTTTCTTTCGATTTCGGGCTCCCCTATGTCTTCATATGAGGTTATCAATCATGATCTCCATCATCTAGAGCTAGATAAAAATGTTTTTTTTTTTAAATGATTTATCTCTCATCTGTAGTTATTCTTAAGTAAATTTGAAAGGTGATTTTGTTTAAGATGAAACTTTTCAAAAGAATCGTTTCGTCGACATGAGAATAAATAGTTAAAGAAAGACTAAAGTTTTCTTTTTTCACATACTAGATATCAATTTATACCTATAGATAGAACCAACATTGCAATAAATTGCATTTATTGCAATAATGTAATTTATAAAATCAACTATCTTTAAATAAATTGCTGATGATTTAGCTTAAATTATTTTTCGGATTAACCAATAATTCAAGATTAAATATATACCTATATATACTATATATATTTATAGATATACATATATATAAATAAGGCAGATATATATATATATATATATCTGCCGTATTGAATTATGAAAATATAATGAATGGTTTTATTGCTACTATGTTTATATAAAATGATAATAAATAATAATAAATAATTTCTTCTATAACAATTTAAATATTTATTTTCAAAAGAATGAAGGACCAAATCTGACCTACTAACTTAGAAAGTCTTGTCGAATTCTTTTTTTTTAAATAATTTTCTTTAATAATTTAAAAACATACATAATCTTAACTACTGATATTATTTCATTAAAATATTTGAGATTATTTTTAATGATCTTCATAATTATATTTTTCAAACCCAAATATTAACTAACTAATTTAATTAAATGGATTAATTGCATTTAAATAGGATATTTCTAATATATACAATGAGATTAAGAAAAATTATATAATGTAATTCACATTTATGACCTCAAAAGAAAATAAAAAAATGTAAATATTTTAATTCAAGTAATTTTTAAAAAATATATGTTTAAACCAGGAATGAGGATCCTTCGGCCCGCCAAGCATAATGATACACTTGTTTCCTCAACTCTTTGCAGGTCAATTGTGATTACTGTTAAGTTAAATATATTATATTTTTTAAATATATTATAATAATCGTTACAACAAATTATTTTTTGGAACATTGAAAGAGACCTGTATTATGTAAATTGTTCATTAAATATTTAAGGTTTAATAATTTATTAAGTTGTTTGATTTGTCTGCGGCCCGCCAATAAATGTCGAACTTATGTTTGGCCCTTTGATGAAAAAGATTGCTCACCCCTGGATTAATTCATATTTATTCATTATATATTACCACTAACTGTTTCATTAAATTTGTTTTGAAAATCAATAATAGTATAGAATTTTAAGTAGAGACTTTAGTTTTTAGGATTATTTCTAGATGGAACTGAAAAATAAATACTTTGGGAAATATCTTCTTGATAGTTAATGCACTAGATAGGCATGACTCCGAGTTTGATTAAAAATAATTTTTTTCACGGATGGTATTAAATATTGTCATTAGTAAATATTAAACAAAACACTTATTTCACTGAAAATGAGTCAGAATTGGTCAACCTGGTCTATATCTGTACTATTGAATTCAAATTTAATATTGAAATTAATAAAAAAAATACTTATATGAAATCATTACATTATAATACAATAATTTATTTTTCAGTTAATTATATTCATAGTTTATTGGGAAAGATGGACAATTTAAAAATTTTATTAAAATGAAAGATACAAAAGTGGAAGGTAAAAACTGGTTTACTACCACTATGAAAACAAACTTTTATTATGGAATTTTTTTATAAATAACTAGCTGTTCATAGCGCCGAAGGCGAGTGGTACATAGTATTTTGTTGAAAGTAGTGGACTAACACTCATAAAGTTTTTTTCACTAAATCGGCGGGTTTAGTTCGTTAAGTCGTCTCAAAATTTCATTGTAGATTAAGAGACGAGAAGCCAGGAGATTGAGGTGATTTTTAAGGCGAAGTTCATGTCTCTCGGACATTGCACTTCGTTCTTCAATAATGGTATTCATTTTTAAATCTCGATGAATATCTTTATCTCAACAATACCATGGAGCATTAACAACTGTAGACCATAAGTCCAAACAGGTTTCAAAATTTGTTTATATAGCAGTAGTTTGTTGTGAATCGAGAGTTTAGAATCACTACCAATGTTCCTTTTCATTTTAGATCTCACTACGTTTGGATGTTTTCATAAAATACAAACAATATATACAAAAATAAAACAAAAGAATATATATTATTATATATTTAAGGAAAGGAGAGAGAAAGAATTTTGGGTGCCACCGAGGCCTTTCGGGGCATTTTTGGAAGAATAGGGGAGGCCCTAGATAGGCAGTTAGTAAGAGGGTAAAGTTAAATAGGAAATATATATTAAATTTATATAAAATTTATATACGGTCAAAATTAAATAAATTAATATTAGTTAGAAAAGAATAATAGGTCAATTGACTCAACTCACATTTTAAAATAGAACAAACTTTACTAGATTTAAAGATTAACTCTTGAACCTTTCTATTTGAAAGCCAAATCTGAATTTTAATTTAATCAGTAAATTAATTATATATATTATTATTGTATATGTTATATCTATCTATCTATGTGGCTCAAAAATACTCGAAAGTTCTTGGCCGCAACACCCACATTTCTCTAAGTGTCCCTATCCTGAGCCCCTGATCCATCTCTCCTAAGTCCCTTCCTACGCGTCCTTGGTCTTCCAAGCGGACGTTTTCCAATCGGTCTCCGTACCAATATCTTTTTCCTCTCCCATTCTAGCCTGCCTATCGCAGCTTTTTCGCTTTTATAACCCTAACTATTTCTGAAGATGCATAGAGGTCATGCAATTCCTCGTTTCGGTGACCTCATCTTTCTTTGGCCAAAAAATGCTGGAAAGAATCCTATTCTCAAATACTCTGAATCTACTCTCATCTCCTAAGGCCATAGACAATGCCTCACACCCATATAATGCAACAGACAAAATAATTAATAATTGAAACAAAAACAAAAATAATATAATTTAGTCATTTTAATTGACGTTTGGAAAATATTTTTGTATTCATAAAACATTAAAAATAATATATTCTGTTTTTTTAACCTTTCAATAGAAAAGAAGAAATATCAAATATATAGAAAGAATAAACAAAAATTAAATTAAATATGATCTAAATATTTTATTAAATTAATTAAAATGAGAACTTTTAGAATAAATTATTTAATTGAATTGATATTTGAATATTATAATTATAAATAAAAAGTTAAATATTATAATAATTCTTTGATTGGGAATCGCTATGATAATTCATTGTCTAAAATGATTCCGCTAGGGCCAGTGAGCGGCGAGATGCTCTTAAATGAACAACACGGAGAATTATATAAACTTTAAAAAATTAATTTCTGCGGTTATTGATTAGATATTAATAAAATTTTAGCCTATGTTACTATAGAGGTATATAAGAATATTGTGATGTAAATAGAAATTGGTTCAGCCAATTCTGAGTCTATAAAATAGTTATTTTCTGGACAGACAGACATGAAAAATTCTAAAGTCACTTTTGGATTATAGAAGTCATATGCAAAAAATTTTAAATTCTGAGCAATGTGCGGACAAAAACCTTTTTTTATATATATAGATTATACATAAAACAATATAACAAATAAAATAACTGTCGAGCTGAGGTCTTTATGGAATATATATATCTGAAATATTGTAGTATATGTTTTTCATCATCATCCAAAATGTTCAATCTTGATCCAAAAAATTCTTCAATCTTGATCTTGTTTACTTTTATTTTAAGGGTTTGTTCATAAATATAAATTGGCAGAATTTTCATTATTCAAATCTATAAAAGTGACATATTTTTTCTTACTTTTTATTATTATTTTAATTAATAGAAGTTAAATGTTAATATTGAAAAAATTGTTGGTTGGCTGTATGCTAGCCATGCTGGTCACGACTGTTTATAAATACATATCACATTTTACATAAATAATTAACGATTTATTATTATAATTTTTATTATTTTAAACTTTTCATGTTTTTCAAAAACGAACTACTGATTTTTAAAAAACAATGATTGAATGAATGTTTTCTTTCAAAAATAGATTTACCTTTCTTTATTTAATTCAATTCATAATAACGGTTACAATAGGAAATATAATTATCTATTAAACTTATTAAACGAAAATACATTGCTTAGTTTGAATATCTTATCTGTGATCTGTGTGGGGATGATCGCTTATTTCTCCAACAAATGAGGGCTAGAATTTCATTAATAGAGTTATATATTGAAATAATTATGAAAAGTAGATTGATATTTATGTATTTTAGAATTCTATTGATTTCATTATTTATATATGTATTTATTTTTATTTTTCAACTTTTTCATGAATTTCACAACAAATCCATTCAACAATAAGTTTTTGGTAGACTAATAGATGTTAATATAATATTGGAAAAATATATATTTTATATATAATTAATGTTTTACAGTATAAGAGGTTATCGAAAAAGAGTTTGAATTTTAAATGATCATTCTACATTAAATGAATCAATATCGGGTGTATCTAAAACATTCATTTATGATAATATAATAGATAAGATTACAAATAAAAAAGGTAGAAAAAGTATTTTTTAACTATGGTGAATAGTTTTATTTTTTATTATATCAGTATAGGTATTATTTTTCTTTTATTCTATCTTCTATGAAAATTAATATAAATTTGGTCTAATATCGATAGATTATAATATGCACACGGAAATAGGTTAAACACATTTGTTTTTAATACAATTTAAATTAATATATTATAACTAGTTATATTTAACTTCGTATTTTAATATTTATTTTATCTATTTTTACTATGTCGTAAGAGATAGTATTGCGATCACGAAAATTTTCGATGTTCAGATTTTGATGTTTTTATACGTTTTGAAGGTTCCTGAATCATTTTCACTAAGGTTGAGAAAAATGTCTGTGTGTGTGTGTATGTATGTAACCAAGATTACGCAAAAACGGTTTGAGCTAGAATGATGAAATTTGGTACATGAGCATTATTCAAAATTCGTAGTTTTCTATCAACTTTTGAGAAATGTAACCCAACCGGAAGAGGGTCATTACTTACAACGTTTTGATTTTTTTTCCTCTAAAGTGACCGTAAAATTAAAGATATATGTTTGATAATTTTTCACATGATTAATAATTGTATAAAACTGCTATATATAGAATTTCAGCTTGATTGAATAGGTGAAAGAACCAGAATTAATTTTTTAACACTGCAAATCTCACGCGCCAACGTGTGACGTGGTGCCATCAACAAAAAGCCAAACATGCGCTGGTTTAATATTTATTATTTATAATTTATGATTAATTAAATTAAATTTAAATATAATATATTATGTTATTAAATCCTATTCAAATTGCGAGATAGTCGAGTGGAGACACTCCAGCTAATTTATTTTGGGATTAGGAGTAAGATTAACACTCACCTTAGCCACTTTATTACGACACTGTTTATAAATATATTATAACATAATGTTGTTAGATATAATATATATTGATAATAATAATTAATTTAATTACATAAACTATTTGAAATTAGTATTTAATTATTTATTTATTCATATATATATGAATTGTTTTTTTTTAATAAAAATTAATATTATTATGATTTGCAATCAAATTTCTTGTTTATAAGTGCTATATTTATTTATGTTTATCTGATAATAAATCTATTTTATTAGGAAATAGATATTTAAAAACAAATGATCAAATGAAGTCCATGTCGTGCATTGGGAACATTTATCAACTTTAAAAGTAACTTATACATTTTATACCTTATAATCAATTCAATGAAACCTAAAATTATTATATTGTTTAAGTTCTTCACAAAATAAGTTTATATAAAAACATTTTCTTTCATTTTTACATTTTTGTAACAATATAAACGAGAGATGATTTTTGAAGATAGTTTACGTAATTATGTTCAGATAAATGATATTTTGGTGAGTTTAGATAGATCATGATTTTTAATTACTTGATGTCGATTTTATAAATTCTTGTTTTTTTAAAATAATATGATTGACCTTTTTTGAATACTTTCTTTAAAGTAGAATATATGACAGAAGTATATAATATATTTTTTAATATTTTATTATCAATTTATAATAAATATTATATCGATGAATGAATTTATAGTTTTCAGTTATATTTGATTTCTAATTTTCCAATCAAATTATTTATCTATAACATTTTACATTGAATCAAGTTTATTAATAAGATTATTAATAAAACCCATTATGCAGTGTATTTTTAGGCCTCAATTTATTATATAATAATATTAATAATTAAAAATTACATTCTAAAAAAAATAAAAACATGTTTCGATTATTAAAATTTATGACATCTTCTATACATTTTTTACATTTAAACTAATTTAATTAAGTAAATGAATTAATAAAAGTTAAATTTTTAATATCATTTGAGGATTTTTCTCAAATAATATATCATACTTAGAAATTATTTATTAATTTTAATATAAATTATTATAATACATTTTCATACTTTTATATTATGCGGAAAATGATATTTAAATACATTATACAAAGTACCAGATAGTTTATAATTTTAATAGAAATAATTTAATATACATAAAAACTAAATATTGAAGAAAGTATAGACATTGATATTTAATTTACTATTTGATTTTAAACGTAAAAATTTTAATATTTTATCTTATTAATAAACATATGGATTTAATTATGTGTATGGTTCTAGTAAATATATATTGGAATTTATTTATATTTGAATTCGTACGCTTTAGAATTGATCCCCTTGTTAGTTGTCGCTCCTTGCCACCGATGGCGCCACTCTATTCAACCCCTGTGTTAAATCTAGTTAATTAAAATAATCGTCTTGAATAATATTAGTAATTATTATTGATTTTAAATGATTTATTTAATTTTAATGTTATTTATAAGAATAATATTTTATTACCTATTAACAACCAAAAATATAATAAAAATGTTTATAGATATATATATACATATATATATTTATAGAAAATTCTAATTACAACGATTTTAATGTCATCTCTGGGTACATGATCAAAGATAATTAATTCAGTGAATATTTTGCCTCATTTTTTTCATTAATCGTGGACCTTGAAAAGTGAAACGAATATTGGCGCGCTGCGATGGCACTGCGGCCGCTGACGTCACCCGCGGCCTGCAGTCTGCTGGCATCGGGCCAAAGGCGCCCCCTGCGCACTGCGCCCTGCCACATCCCTCGTTACGCACCCCACCATTAGCTTGCTGAGGAAAAACAGTCGCGGCCTCATTCTTGCCAAGGTCGCCATCCAATGTAAACAACCACCTCTGTTTCCTTTTCATTTTAATCCAAGCCTTTACACAATTTATCATTAATCAACCTAAACAAGAGTTGTTTTAATTTGACTATCGATACCTGTAAATAGAACATAAAATATATTACTCATTTCAATTTGGTCCCCTTTCAAATAAAACTTAATCCATTTGATAGATAACTGATAAATAGGAATAATAATAGTAAATAGATTTTCCTTTTAAAATATAAATAATAGAATTTTTATTAATGATTTTGAATTCTTTCTTGATTTAATTAATTTAATAATCATTTGTAACAACAAACAATATATTTATTTAAGTAAGTAAATATCAATTTTATCCACTTTTATATTTTTGTATTTATTATTCTTAAAAATAAATAAAACCAAACTAAAAAAATATTTTATATAAATTATCATAGGGATTTTCATAAATATATATTTCAATATATAAAAAAAGAAAAATCTATTAATCTATTTAAAAAATATTTTAGTCCAAACGGTTTAAAAAAATCCACTATCCTTAAGAGGTTTTTATTTTTATAAAGAACATTTGATTAATTAAGATAAATTAAAAATTAAAAAAAATATTTTAAATAGTTCTATTCCTTTATTAAAATTCCTTTTAAAATATAAATAATAGAATTTTTATTAATGATTTTGAATTCTTTCTTGATTTAATTAATTTAATAATCATTTGTAACAACAAACAATATATATTTATTTAAGTAAGTAAATATCACTTTTATTCACTATCACAAAAGACTCATCTTGTAAATAATTTAATCTGCAATAAAAAACACTATATATTTTATATATATATATATATATAATATACTAAAACTAATAAAAATATGTTCTTATGTTTTAAAAACAATTTTATTAGTATCAGATATTTAACTAGTTAAAATTTATGCTGAAAAGGAGAAATCCATATATTTCACTTAAATCTAGTCTAGTTAATGTATTTTATTTATCATTTTCAAATAGTTCCAATTAATATTTTCATTAATTATTTTCCTAACTAGTTGAATGCAGTGATTCTAATGTTATATCATTTTTAAATATACCTATTATATATAATTAAACCACGTTTAACGTATAAATTGTAAACTTGTTTAATAATAAGTACTATTTCTTATTTAATAAACCATAACTGTAATAACATTATTTCAATACCTTATATTACGTTATTTTTGTTATACGTCTAAAGCGATTGAACGCATCATCAGTGTTATACGAGGTTTATATATATATATATATATGTTTTTTTTCTTATTAAAAATGGTTTAATTTATTTTAACATGAAATTATTAAAAACGTCAAATTGAAATATTTATTTTGAATTATATATATATATTTCTAATTATTGATTGAATAGAAGATCGAATATATTATTTATTGAATAAAATCAAATATATGTATGTTATAATATTTATTTATAGAATGAGAAACAATGTTTTCTTAAGTACTAAATTAGTGTGAATAAAAACCAAAGAATATCAAACAAATTTGTTATTAAATGAATTTCAAACTCCTATAGCAAAAAAATGTTTATTTTTATAGCTGGTTAATTTATTTTTTATTTTTATAATTATTTATGAAGCTAATTTAGGGGGCTTTTATCCCAAGTGCAGTCTGCAAAGAGCAGAACAACTTAGTTATTTATTGCTTTTGTAATTGAATCAAAAAATTTGATAAGAGAATCGAATAAAAACTAAAAATAAATAAATTAATTTATAAAACTAAATTAACTACTCTTAACATATAATGTTATGAGAAACCAAGTGTTATAAAAAACTGAAGATATAATTAAATTTTTAAGTAGTTTAAAGATAGGTTAAAGGGTTTTGGTACATATAATTATAAATTCCTTTATGAAATTAATTCAATTTCATTCAATGTTTAATTCAAACAGCTTTTTAAATACTTGTTACACTCTTTCAGTTTTGTCAACTAATAAATAAGAAATACTAAATAAATATAATAACAAAATAATAGTAGAGAATATAATATAATAAAAGATGAATTTTAATTAATTTAATACTATAATACAAATTAAGAATAAGATCTATTATAGAAAAAATATCGTATCCTTTCAATAAAAAACACATTAGATTTTATAAATTTTGATATTTTTGAATTATTTTTTATTTTTAGACAATATTGTTAATAAAATTAATAAGAATTTTTGGAAATCAATTTTAAGTGAAAATATATATTTTTTAATTACGTTTTCCGATCACAATTTTTCAAATTTTATAACATTACTTATGGTCTGTGCATTACTTTTAGTAACGAAATCATTTTAGTGGTACCTGAACTTTTAGATAGATGTTTCTGTGGTACCAACTTCAAAAAGTTTGAGAACCACTCTTCTTGAGATTTCGGTTCGATTTCGTAATTTGTTCGTCAACACTGTTTTATAACAAAAAATATAAATTTATCGAATAAAGTGATTCTTTTTTATATATTTTGAATATAAAATTGACTACACATTTTATACTTAAAATATTTTTACAAAAGGTATATTTTAAGATAATCCTTTTTTATTTATTTTTGTTTTTGCTTGAGAAGTAAAAGTTTATAACTAATAATAGTTTATTTGGCTTTCGGGGGCCTCATTTATGAATATAATTGATTAATTAATATGAATATTGTTATCATTAACGTTAATGATGTATAAATGATAATTTTTACAGTCAACTTTTAATAAATTGATCATTCATAAAAAAAATAATTTGAATGACTGCAGTGGTTTATTGAGTGGTCGTGAATGCCTCAGCGCCACCTGCATAGTGGCATTAAATCTTCTCCAAGGCAAACATAACTTTCTGCAAAATTTCGCTCTCTTTTATTTTTATTGGCAATTAAAATTAAATTAATTAATGCAGTTCTCGGAATCTTATAGCAACGAATCATGAATGAAAGAGAGAAAGAGAGATGAATGGACTTTCGTAATCTTTGAATTCGTCTAACTCGTATTGTCTCTTTAATTTATATTTTTATATTATTCTATTTATCCTTAAAATTCCAATGAGAATTAAATTAAGCATGATAAATATACTATTAGGAGTAATATTTTTTTTATAATATAAATAGCTTATGAACCCTCCTTCAGCGGTCTATTCAATTAGCCGGGAGGGGAGGGAGGCCCCATCCCTCTTCACCCGCCTATCTAATTGTATTTATTACAATGAACAATCGGGGGATCATCGTTGTAATTTGATTTTTTTTTCTTTACTTAATAAACTAAAACAAACAATTACATAAAATATTTTATAGTATTCTTTATGAATTGGAGATATATTCATACTTTGTTCCTTTCTCATTTGACATCCCTTAGAATGCCTAGGAAATGTGTAAAATTTGAATCGTTTCAAACCTTCCCGGCTAGTTTTGGACATTCAATAGAATGCTAAGTATCAAATTATGCCGATTACATAATATATATTTACATGCTATTTATCAATCTAAATCATTGCTATATCTATTGTTTCTGAGAATGAATATTAAGTACTTATATACGGATTTTAAATTTTCCAAAATAAACAAATGATCGCCTAGTGCCTAGTGGATATTCCATGAACTGAACTTGAAATTTTTTTTTGACATTTAATTTACATTATAAATAAAATATTGAAATATATACTTATAAAATTTAAGAATTTGTCATTTCTCTATTTTCTATTCATTAAAAATCTATTATAATATATCAATAGTATTATAAAAACCATTAATATTTTTATTAAATTTATTATAAAATACAAAATGACATCATGTCATTTTTATTAATTTTATTATTTTAATCCCGTATTGTACTAATAACACCACTGTTCTTGCTTAGCTGTGATTTATAAAAAGGGACAGACAGAAAACATACAAGGCAAGTTAATTAACATTTTTTTAAAAAATAAAAATATGAATAACGAAAATACAATGATAACATAATATTTACAATTCTATTATCAAAACATTTTCTTTATGAAAATAATAATAGGTGTAAATATAAATATATTTGAAGTTTATAATATTATAATAATTCAATGTGCAAAGAAAATTATGAATCAATTTTAATTAAACCTTGTTTACGGTGAAAATAATTTTTGTTTTTCTTCCTTTCATTGTTTCACTATTTGAATTTTTTGACTAACTTAAGAATAGAACCATTTTTTACTTATTTACTTACAAATTATAAAATAAAAATAAGAGTATAAATAAAATATTTATTAAATTTTTTATAAGTGAACATAGATCCTGAAACTCATAAACCGGTCTTTCACGTTAAATAGTTACAGTGAGTTGTCATTGCGTTCAATTCACACTTGTTGCATTAAAAATATTGTAGGAAAATAAAGCCTTTGTATTCTTTAATTCAGCTTTCTTGATTGATTGATATGAGAAAAATACTGTCACCTTCAGCCAGACGAAGTCGATTAATTGAAACACCAGCTATGAATACTTTGTTAAATAAATAAAAACCTTTATTTTTTAAATAATGATTTAGTTTTTTAAAATATAGTAAATAAATAAATTACAAAATTATTTTTTAAACATTATAATTTATTCTATTAAAAAAGAGGAATATTTTTGTTTAAATTCTTTATAAAAAAATATTTCGAAATTGTAACTTTTCCAGTTGTCAAGACAATATTTTTTTTTATTAATTCTTTTACTAATCTTGATTTTACATATTTAATATAATTTTATGATAATTCTAACAAAAATAAGAAAAAAATTATCTCCTATATTAATATTCTTATATGAAAGAAGAAAGACCAATTATCAATGACATTGAAAATAACAAGTTTATTGTCATCATGAAAATATTTTATTTATTTTTGGAAAGTGTTTTCAATTGTAATATTAAATAAATAGTAAGATATAACATTACTTATATGTTCATTTATATAGTGAATAGTTGTAAATCTTTTTTCTCCCTTTAACGAATATTGAATTATTAAAACCAATATTAATTTAATATATTCATACATGAACGCTTACAAAGTTGAACAACATAATGTTGGAATTTTCAAATACATTATATAGGTCAGTGTTTCCTAAACTTTTTTGACCACAACTCACTTCATTAAAAAAAAAAACATTTATTTATAACACAAATTTTATTTTTCAATAAAAATCAAGTTGTTTATTTCATACACAAAAATTACAAAATAATTTTATAAGAAAAGTAAAAGTAATTAATAAATTAATAATAAGAAATTTTTTCGCGACCAGGTAAAATTTTTCTGCGACCCGGTAACCGGGTAAAACTTTGTAAAACACTGATATAGGTATAAATAAATTATTTTCAAATCTATTCTTTTATATATAAAAATAATTTATTAATAATAATCTAGACTGTAGAGTCTGTAGGGAATTAGATTAACAAAGATTTGTGTCTCAAGTAAATATTAAATATTTTAATTTATTCATTTTACAATTATTTTGTTTTACTGATTTTCAAAATAGGACTAAATGATACATCCTGTAAAAAGGTCAGTTCATTTTTACATTCCCGTATGTGCACGCTAAGATATGATTGATTAGTTGTATGTATTTACCAGTGAAAGTTTTAATTGAGCCTACTATTCGGTAAGAGAATTATTTACATTTACATAAACATGCATTCATGGGACCCGAAAAAAAACACTACAAACAGTTGAATTCCCACAATCGCTTACCCTAAAAAAGTAATTCTGAATATGTAATTATATATACTCATTATTACACCCAAAATCTGCTCATGTCCTTTTTCTTCCGACTTTTTCATTATCAATTGAGAGGAGATAGTGGCCGATTTTGAGATATGATTATAACATATATAATATATAAAAAATTAATAATTAAATTTATTTTCCGGTAGATTAATATTATATTTATAAAATTGTAATAAATCCTTTTTGTTTTAGTCTTATTTTTTTTTTTTTAAATTGGGGAGATTAATTATGAAATGAAATTAATTATTAAAAAAATAATAAGGCTGATATCAAAGCAACTGGTAGAGTTAACTTCAATAAAATCCAGACAATAATTAAGTTTCCATTTATTTTATTTATGTCTCTTAGCTTATTGAATCGATCATCAATAAATAATCTCCTTATTGTATTGTCGCCAAATGTCAATTTGAATGGTGAGTTTGAATTTATAATCATTAACAGATTTTAATCTATTTTATAAATTATATAAAGGAAAAGAGGATTCTTTTGTGGAAAGAAATAGATCAAGAAATCTAATTTTCAAATAAGTTAAAATATTACTGTACTTATTATTACATAATTGTTGTTCTTTATTTGCCTTGATAATAACAATACAAAATTATTAATTAAATGAATTTAATGATTTCATAATAATAATTTTTTAATCAATCAATCAGTCGATACTTCTGATATTTAAAATAAATATTTTTGGTAATTTATTTGGTTATATATTTTCAAATCAAAAACTTTTATTAGTTGCTGAAAAGATTTTCTTTAAATTTTATGACTAATTTTTTATAAAAACAATTCATTTTTTTCTTTTAAATTTCTATATTTATCTTTTATGAGAGGAAGATTGTGATTAAGTTCCTGTTAGTATTTACAATATTAAAATTGAAATATTTCTTAAAATAATTTATAATTAATATAATGCCATTTTTTCAAAGGTATACTATAATTTAGTATAATAATTTACAATTACAAAATCTATAACTTCCTGTTAACGGAAATGGATCAAAATTCATAGTTGACTTTGAGATAAACTACTTAATAAATCAGAAGATTAGGATAATTATTTTAAATTTTAAATTTTTAATTTTGTCACCATTTTTAATTTAAATGCCAGCGTTTTATTTGAGAGATCCCTAGAAAATTAATTAACTAATTCATTTTAATTAGGCTCTTTATTCAAAGTATCTACACTATTGTTGTTGAAGTGAAAAATTATTTTTTAGTTTTTAGTGCATTTATAAATAAAACACTGTAACTTAATTTTTTTTTAATTATTTATTTTTTTATTATAAGTTTTTTCTTTCTCCCCTCTCTCTTGTATGTAAACACGTGTATATAATTTTTATTTGTTGGGAGACCGGGGGTTAACGAACAATTACGAAACCATCCGAAGCGAAATCGTACATCACAACTAATGCAACCGACTTCCCGCTATCTCTCCTTTCTGATACATATATAAAAACAAAAAAAAAACAAAAACAAAATTAAAATTAAAATAATTTTATAATAATTTAAATAAAATTAATAACATTTAATAGTTTGTACTTTTTAAAAACAAAAAACAAATTAGGATACCTATTACATTTTTAAGATATTAAATTATTCTTCAAAATTAGATGATTCAAATATATATATTGATTTTATCAATTTTTATAATTAATCATTTCATAACATTTTTGAGAAAGAAAGCTTATTTCTAGATTGGCGCCATTCGATTGCAAACCCGGATCGCCGAAAACATCTCCCTCACGTATCCATCCTCCAAACCATCGAGAATATGATAAAAGAATCAATGAATTTCATTTGTATAGTATGTCAAAATTATGTTTTTAAATTTATTTGTTGATTTTCTGCTTTTTTTAAACTATTTTTCTATATAAGATTTAATTTGAATAAATTTTGATTAATTTAAATTTTAAGATCATTAAATGATCATAATGATAAATTAATTTTAAAAACAAAAAATTATCAACAATAATAATCAAATCCTTAATTTTTGAATTTCATATTCCTAGATGTTGAGGAATAAAAAATGAGTGGTGCCATCTTATGGATAAATTTGATAAATTATTATACAATTTAATTCAGTTGTTAATGGGTGTGAAAAGAGACTAGTATGACTTGGACGGATTAATTGAGGAATAACTGGTTGGTAATCCAAGGTTGATAGACAATATAAAGAGGGACGTGAGGGAGAATAGCCCTTAGAAAGATAGTCCTTCATTTTGAAATGGACAAATAAAAAACCTCCCGGCACTTCCGATTCAAATTTTGGCAAGTGAAAAGAATATATCTATCTATTCTTGTGCCACACCACTGAAATCAAGCCGCAGCAACCAGATTCATGCCATGTGGTTACTATATCAAGATTTCGGTTTGTTTCTTGATTGAAGAGTAATTACATTTTACTGAAAACAATTGTAAAGCTTCCTGTTTAAATAAAATGAGTAAATAAAATATTAAAATAAATGTTTACAGTATGTGAGTTAATTAACCCCAGTGATTTAGATCTAGTGGCCTAGGGCCTAGGCCATTCTTCCTTCAAAATATTTTTAATTTTATACATTTATTGTATTTTTTCTTTATTACTTTTAAATTATTTTAATTATATATATAAAAACCTATTTAATTAAATATAAACCATCATTGGCATTCAATTTTCGGAGTAAAATGACTATATACCCCCTTGCTCGCCTTCGGCGTACAAATTCATAAGGTTTATCCAGGCACTGTTTGAAAATTTTGCAATATTTGGACGAATGCGGAAAACTTAGGTTCAGCAAAAAAAATTTTTTGAAGTGCGGCAAAAAGTTAGTTTCTTTTCTTTAAAAAAAAATTTTTCGAATAAAAATTTTGGAGTTTAGCCCCCCCCCCCCTCCCCCGAAAAAAGTCTATATTCGCCTCAGGTTGTATGGTTTCAATTACTGTTCTGCATCGGGGCGCAAAAATCCTAGAGCCGGTCTGCTTTTCAGCATAATGTATAACAATTTATTTAAATTAATAATTTTGATAATTAATATATTTTTCGTTTATATTTTATTTTTTGTAATCATTTTTCCATTAAACTAATGATAATTTCTTTTTTTAATTGACTAATCATCAGCATTATTAAGAGAATGACTGCCGCAACATTTAATTTTTTTTATACATATATGCATATCAAAACGGCCTGCAGTTGAAATAAAATAAAATTTAAAGTCTTTTCTTCATGAGAAAATTTTTGCTCACATAATTTTCCACTAAAAAGGCCCGAAATTTGATGATATATTAACATTAAGATCAATAGAATATATAATATTTTGGTACACACAATATGTCAACTGTGATGTCAGATAGGCGACAAGTTTTAGTCGAAATGTTCTCTCCCTACCTCCCTGATTTATTATAAATAAATAGAATTTCATTATATATGTAGGAATAATTGAATTTTGCTCTCCTAGGTGGCATTACTTCCCAGATACCGTTTATATCAGCGATTTACAAAATTTGTTCATTAACGTTCTCCTTATAAAAATTCTTCAGCGACCTATTTATAAAATTTATAATACTTTGCATTAAAATGTTTATTCAAAAAATATAAATCGTAAATATTGTATAAAGCCAGAATTTATTAATATTTTATTGTGAGGTATGAGCTTTTTTTACAAAAATTACCCTTTATATAAATTTGCTGAGATCTTTTACATTTAATTAATAATTTATCCATTTTCGAAGCTAAAAATAGACTTGCCAGTCGACCGTTTTGACAGCGGCGCCCCCGGTTTAAAAGAATGGTTCCAGCGTCTCGGTCAGTTTGCCATTTTGTCTTGGCCAATTGATAAAAATTGCAGAATGAATGTTTTAAACAACTTGAAAAATAAATAAATAAACACAGTCCTCTTTTAAAAATAACAAGTAATTTTTGTAGTGTTCAATCTAGTTATAAATATTAAATTAAATAATATTGAAAATTAAATAAGAATTTGTTGATTTAACTCTCACTCTTGAAAATTATATGGAGTAATGTTAAGAATGAATTGAAAGGTTTGTTTCATAAGATTATCAGCTCGCATTCAATTTTGGTGCATTCTCTGTTTTGAGCAAATCGCCAAATGTGTCGCGTTTTGAGAAAATAAAATTATGGTTGGTCTAATTAACAAAAGGATAATCCAAAAATCATATTTTTAAGGTTATCTATCCGAATAAAATTAAATGTAAAAACAAAAAAAATCACGACAAAATGACACAAAATAAAAAATAAATAATAAAAAAATATTTTTAATAGCAAATTAATTTTTTTATTTAAAGCTCGCCAGAGATAGTATTGCGATCACGAAAATTTTCGATGTTGAGATTTTGATGTTTTTATACGTTTTGAATGTTCCTGAATCATTTTCACTAAGGTTGAGAAATATGTCTGTGTGTGTGTATGTATGTAACCAAGATAACGCAAAAACAGTTTGAGCTAGAATGATGAAATTTGGTTTTGAAATTCATAGTTTTCTATCAACTTTTGAGAAATGTAGCCCAACCGGAAGAGGGTCATTACCTACAACGTTTTGATTTTTTTCTTCTTCTAAAGTGACCGTAAATATAAAGAAAGTTTGATAATTTTTCACATGATTAATAATTGTATAAAACTGCTATATATAGAATTTCAGCTTGATAGAATCGCTGAAAGTACCAGAATTAATTTTTTAACACTGCAAATCTCAAGCGCCAACACGTGACGTGGTGCCATCAACAAAGAGTCAATAAATATTATTTATTAATTTTAATTTATAATTTAATTATTTTAATTTTTTTTAATATATGTTATTTAATCCAATTAAAATTTGCGTCTGTCCGTCCGTCCGTCCGTCTGTCCGTATAGATGTGTACAGCCTAAACGGCTGAACGGATTTTGATGAAATTTGGTATATTTACTTAATACATCAGTGGGATGAATTGATCAACTTTTGTGCAAATCCGGAAAGCGGAAGTGGTAGTATTAGCGATCGACGATAGGAAGGGAAGGGTTATTTTCACACCAAATTTCACATGAGGAGATTTTTTATATCTCCACGAATCATGCATTTTGTATTGGTTTTATCCTCGGGAAAATCATATTTATTAGTTTTTTCTTGATTTAAAATTATATGACGTCATCCAGCGATTCATGACGTCACAGCCTGGTCTTGCATATATATTATAAATAAAATAAAATTAAAAATGTTTATATTTATTATTTATGTATCAATATCTGTTTTTTATTACATTAATAGATATATTAAAATTATTTGAAATTGTTTCTGTAGCTGGAAATAAATTTACTTCAAACCGTCGGTCGGTTCGGACCTGGCCACAGGTCAACTTATTTTTCTATTTTATATAAATATGAGTTTATAAAAATTAAAGTTATATAGGTTTAAGAAAAATTTAGATCTCATATATATTATTTCAAAAATTATTTCTCTTCTCCTAAAAGGACATATTAAATTGAAATTTAAAGAAATATTTGAATTTTAATTATTATTTATTTTAGTATTAAAGGTATTTTTAATTATTTAAAAATGATTTTTTCTGTTAGATATTTTTAAATGTAAATTAATGGAATCAAGCATTATAAACAATCATTTTATAATATGATAATTAAGAATAGGAGATAAAAAAAAAATCTCCCATCGCTGCATTAATTTGTTACTGTGTCAATGACAGATCAATTTGCATTCTAAACGTCTGGATAATGATATGCACTGCCAGATCTCTGATATTTGAAACAAAATCTATAATCAACGAAGAATATTGAATAATTATAGGAAGTCTTATTGAATGATTAGAAACAAATCAGATCAAATAATAAAATTTGTTCTCATATTCTGGGAACCTTAAATTATTACCTTTTTTATTAGTAATGGTTATAAAAAGGTTTCCCATTAACTGAAAATGGTATCCATCGTTGTGTTGTTAATTTTCTTTGGAGAGATGGTTATTGATATGTCAATGATAAAAAAAATGTTTTGCTGACTAGCAGAGCATATGGGAAGGTCCAGTGATGATGGAAGGAGGAGGCATTGATCCATAGGGATGAGTGGAGTGCTGCTGGAGATGGAGGGAACGTCTCTTGGCACTCGAGTTCTATTTGGAGAGCGGCGCCTGTGGAGACGAGGTGGCAGCCACGCCTACGCCATCCAGAAATAGCCGCGACCTTCACGCCTCACCCTCGCGCACCTGGCCCCATTTGACCTCTGACCCTCGACCCACTGACAACCACCCGATGTGACCAAGTCCCAAAACAGAATCCATTTTGAAACAATCTATAAACATTTTTGTTTTCATATTTTAACAGATTTTATTTTTTTCAATTAGTTCTCTTTTTCAAGCTTGTTGATCTTTCTTAATGATTTATAAATATTCTCATATTATCATAATATATATCCATAAAGCACGTGATCAGCCTAAAGAGGAAACAAAACAAAAATACCAATTTTTATTATTTGTACGTTTAAAATGTTCATAACGAAAACTTGGTCAAAAAATAGTTAGATAAATCTAATCTTATTATGCTAGCTAAAATTGTATATATGTATGTATATATATTTGTAAACGGGTTCTCAGAAACCGCTCGATCGATTTTTTTGAAATTCACATCATAGACAATATTTATAAATATAAATCGAACAAAATTATGAGAAATTTCTGAAATAAATTCAAAAACATAATAACCAAGAATAAATTTATAAATTTAAATTTTGATAATTCTAATAGAAGTTTTGCTGTTTTACTACCTTCTCCATATGCAAATTAAAACAAATAAAATAAATAAATAAAAATGCTAAGTTCCTTGTAGACTGCGAAGAAGTGCGGTCGTACGCGAATTTTTCAAAAGTCGTACAAACGTTTTTATTTTCTGCTCACTAAAGAATTACATCTAAAAATAACATAGATATTCAAATTTCACAAAAAAACTTGATCCATTATTAAAAATACTTATGAACTGAGTGGACCCTTACATACTTTGAGTATGTTTTTTTTTACATACATTTGAACCGCACAGTCAGTGAATGATCGAGAGGGAATATTGCTGTTCACCACTTGATTCTCAAGTTACGGCTAAGTGTGAAACAAAGAATCATTTAACAAAAATAAATCATGATTTTTAGGATTATAAAAATAAATTTAGAAATGTTTATGATAAATAAACATTGAAATATAAGGAATAAACTTTTTACCGACCGACGATAGTAAGGGAGGTATTGTTTTCACTTTTTTGGTGTTGAGATTCTAGTAGTATATTATACATTAATTTCATTTTTTAACAACCGACGTTAGGAAAAGAAGATATTATTTTCACACCAAATTTCACATGTGGAGATTTTTACATATCTCCACGAATCATGCATTTTCTTAACAGAAAAAAGTATTTTTAGCATGATGTCTGTCGGTCTGTCCGATCGTCCGTATATATACAGTCCCTGGCCAAATTATTAGACGCACTGTATTTTTTTAATAATTTTATGATTCTTAAGAGTTTTTATACAGTCATTGTATATTTAAACTACAATATTATTGATTTTTATTTAAAAGATTTGTCGTAGACGACCTATTTGTATTTATTTTAAAAAAATGACAACACTGTGTTGACAAAGTGATACATGAACGTAAACAAGTACAAATCTGTATCAATCGTGATCGAGATCGCGGCAGGTACGTACGTGTTTCTGTGACTTTATGGACTGTCATTGTTTGTTTAACTACTCAATTATTACTTTATTTTGTTTAGAGTGTTTGAAAAAAATATTTGGACTATTTTTATTATGGGTAGAAAAGTCGATCTTACACCACGTAAAAAAGCTGAAGTGAAGGCCCTTGTGAATGCAAATACATTTACAAACCGGGAAATATCATGAAGATTGAAGGTTTCTGAAGCCAGTGTACGCCGCATAAAAAAGAAAATTGAGCCTGGGGAGGAATTAAGCTCAAAAAGAAAGAAAAGATGCAGTAGAAAACCAATTTTCACTCCACGGTCAGAGAGATGTTTGAAGAAAATATGTCTAGAAAACAGATTTGCTACCACAAAGATGATAAAATCACAACTCCAGGATTCTAGCGTAAATGCTTCTGAACGCACTGTTCGAAGAAAATTAAAAGAATTATATTTTAAGGCCTGTCGCCCCGCCAGGAAGCCCAAGTTAACAGCTGCCATGAAAGCAAAGCGCCTGAAGTGGGCCAAACAATGGAAAGACAAAGATGTGGACTTCTGGAGATCGATAAGATTTTGTAATTTTATAAAAAATTGATACATTATAATCATTTTCAGTTAAATAAAGCAAAGAAACATGGAAGTTTATATATTTTGTTTATTTTTGACAGGTCTGCTTCAGTGACGAAAGCACGTTTGAAATTTTGCAGAATAAAGCTCTGTATGAGCGTCGTCGTCATGGAGAAAAGTTTCATCCTGACTGCGTCATTCCAACGGTGAAACATCCAACCAAAGTGATGATTTGGTCGGTCATCAGCGGCAAGGGTGCTGGACGTCTATACGTCGTAAATGGAATAATGAGGCAACACCAATACAAAGAAGTATTACAAAATCGGTTAATTCCGCAGCTCAAAGAATGGTTTCTAAATGGGGAACCATTCACTTTCATGCAAGATGGAGCTCCCTGCCACACTGCTCGGTCTGTATAAGCTTTTTTGGCAGAAGAAAATATCACTCTGTTGGATTGACCGGGTAATAGCCCCGATATGAACCCAATTGGAAATGTGTGGGAGCTAGTGAAAAGAGAAGTGGCTAAAGATATGATCACTAACAAAACCCAGCTCCTAGAAAAAATTATTCATGTGTGGAATCATCACCCTCAAATGCAGGAGACAGTACAGTCTTGCATTGATAGCATGCCGCGCAGAGTTGAAGCTTTGATAGGGGCTAAAGGTGGCTCGACTAAATATTGACTTTTATTTACATTATGTATTTTCATTTTTCTTTAATACTTAATAAACATATAATTTTCTAAATTAATGCTGTTTTATTTTATTTTCATTGATTAATATAAAAATAAAAAACAATTCAATTTATAAGTACAATATCACTCGGTAATTAATATTTTACATGAAATCTTGCAGTGCGTCTAATAATTTGGCCAGGGACTGTAGGTACAGCTTGAACGGCTCAACGGATTTTGAAGAAATTTGGTATATTTACTTATAGAATTGATCAACTTTTGGTGCAAATCTGGAAACCGGAAGTGGTAGTATTAGCGATCGACGATAGGAAGGGAAGGGTTATTTTCACACCAAATTTCACATGAGGAGATTTTTTACATATCACCACGAATCATGCACTTTGTATTGGTTTTATCCTCGAGCAAAATCATCTTTATTAGTTTTTTCTTAATTTAAAATTATATGACGTCATTCAGCCATTCATGACGTCACAGCCTGATCTTACATATATATTATAAATAAAATAAAATTAAAAATATTTATGTTCTATCCATATGTTTTTTTATTACATTAATAGATATATTAAAATTATTTGAAATTGTTTCTGTAGCTGGAAATTAATTTACTTCAAACCGTCGGTCGGTTCGGACCTGGCCACAGGTCAACTTATTTATATGTCTTTATTCTCTTCGTATAACGCGTCTAATTGTCAAAATATACAATTACTTAGTGATTTTTTAAAAATGGATAGGAATCATTAAGTTAAAGTCGTAATACAAATATAAAGAGAATATAATGAATTTAGTAAAATTAAAGGATCAGGAGGTATTGGTCTAAGAAAATGAAGGGATGTTGGAAAGAGATTCAAGGACGGAATACTGAAGCACGCATTCTGCGGCACGGGAGCTGCGTTGACCCCAGCGGGTCGCGATCGATTCCGGCCGAGAGCAAACAGAATAGAGAACAGAGCACATCGGGAAACCCACTGACACTTAGCACTTAGAAGTGTGCCGTAATTGCGTCCTTAACAAGTGCTCAGCTTCACGCGATACAACAAATCAATTTTCAATTGTTATTACTATCTTTCTTTGATTGCATTTTAATATTCAATAAATTTACCTACCTTTTTAAATTTTCTTAATTTATTTCCCCATTCTTTGATAATATATACTTATTTTACTTAATATTTTTATAATATTATAAATAAAACAATATTTTTTACAATTAACTTATTAATTTATTTCTAAATTTGTTTGAATCTGATATTCATTTAAATAAGGGTGAACTTACCCGTGTTTTGAACGGGACAGTACTGTCGTTTTCATATTTTTCCACCGTAAAGTAGGTTTAATAAAAATGTCAATTTTGTATCATTTTTGAACAAATTATAGGTAAAACTAAAATTGTGTTATGGAGTGTGAGAAGTTTTATGATTAAGGTGTTGAAAGATCGAAATTTGCTGGGTAGGATTACCTTATCGGTGAAATATTCATGGCACGATCGTAGCAAAATACACTCTTACATTCTACATCTAACTAAATTTTTGTATCGGTTATGTCACTATAGAATAATCGTTTGTAAAATTGGTGTATTTATATAATAAAAATTTATATCATCTTACTTTTTTATAATTACATAATATTTGAAGAGTTGAGAAATCGAAGGGGTCTATGAACAATTCTGAGCTATGTGCAGACAATCTTTTATATCCATATATATATATAGATACATTATACAAATTGTGTTTTGCATTATCTATTTTTTTAATTTAGTTTCAAATATTTATTTTTTAAAGATATATTATTATTTTAAATTATTAATATATTATTATTCTAAATTATTAATATAATATTTTTCAAAATTATCATTAAATATACGTATTTTCTCTTGAACTCATTTTATAGTCACTAATTGATCTTTACAATTATCTATTTAATTTATATTTGTTTGATTATTTGTATTAAATTGTAAACAAATTCATTTTTTTTTTAAATTAATATAAGATTTAATATTATTTTTTATCAATATTATATTACAAAAAAAAAATTAATAAAGATAATGAACATAAACTTTGTAATATATTTATTTATTTAAAATTGTACAATTTGTCTAAATTAATTTATTCTACTTTCAAGACGTTTTATTTATTTTTTATTTTATTTAAAAAAATTGTATATATGTGTACAAGAGCTTAAAAAAGTAATTTGTGAGCTTAGTATATTATATTACAACTTATTTTTTCTAATTATTTTATTTATATCGATGTAGTTTTAAATAGTTTTATTATAAATTATCATTATTATAACGTTTTTCTTAACTTCTCTTGGCGTCTGCATCTCTGTCTATCTGTTCGCTCTTTTGACAAATTGAAATCGATTTTTAATCGACTTTTTATCGAGATAGACTTTTAAAAATTTCTATAGATATTTCAATGGATCCCTTGAAAGTATAGAAGAAATATAATTGAATTATAATTAATTAATTGTAAATAATTAGCGATTAATTACTTTTAGTAACTAACTCCTTTTGTATTGCTCCGATTAATTTTTTTTCAACCGATTTTGAAATATAAATATTGATTTTAGGATAGATTTTCATTTTGAATGTATTTAAAAATATTTCATAGCATTAAAATTAATGATGAATTCTTATTAATCAGTTGTATCGCCAATGAGGAGGGGTTTTTTCTCCCTCTCCCTATCCTGAGCCCTTGTCCCATCTCTCTTACGTCCCTTCCTATGTGTCCTTGGTCTTCCAAGCGGACGTTTTCCAATCGGTCTCCGCACCAATATCTTCTAGCCGCGTCCCCTGCCTATCGCACCTTTTTCGCTTTTATAACCCTAACTATTTCTGAAGATGCATAGTGGTCATGCAATTCCTCATTATGCAGTCTCCGCCATTCGCCGGTGACCTCATCTTTCTTTGGCCAATAAATGCTGGGAAGAATCCTATTCTCAAATACTCTGAATCTACTCTCATCTCCCAGGGTCAAGACCATGCCTCCCACCCATATAATACAACAGGCAAAATAATTGTTTTATATATTTTAATTTTGATTATATCGGTTAAGTAAGAAATTTCTTTTTCTTTTGTTTCTATGACAGCAAAAAAGTAAACAAATTACATACATACAAACAAACACTCTCCTTTATATATATAGATAGAAGATAAGAATAGATATGTAAGAATAGGCTGTGACGTCATGAATGGCTGAATGACGTCATATAATTTTAAATTAAGAAAAACTAATAAAGATGATTTTTCTCGAGGATAAAACCAATACAAAGTGCATGATTCGTGGTGATATGTAAAAAATCTCATGTGAAATTTGGTGTGAAAATAACCCTTCCCTTCCTATCGTCGATCGCTAATACTACCACTTCCGGTTTCGGGATTTGCACCAAAAGTCGATCAATTCATCATACTGATGCATTAAGTAAATATAGCAAATTTCATCAAAATCCGTTAAGCCGTTCAAGCTGTACATATCTGCCAGACGTATGAGTTTTTCAACAAAAAGAAGTCGCACTGGGCCAAATCTGGAGAATACGCTGGATGGGGCTGTGGTTCGAAGCCAATTTCGATCAATTTGGCCATGTCGAGGGTGAGCTGGTTCGTCATCATAGTAGAAGAGCACTATTTTTCTTTGCCAAGTGGGGCCGTTTTTTCTTTAATTCAGCAACAAATCAGCCCAATAATTCGGCATAGAACAGACCTGTGACCGTTTTCCCCTTCTCCAGGTACTCGATGTAGATCACAACTTGTGAATCTCAAAAACCGGTGCCCATCGTCTTTCCGGCCGATAGGACAGTCTTCGCCTTTTTCGAAGCACGCTCGCCGAGTTTCGACTCATCTTTGGTCTTTAGTGTGTACCAGTGGATCCATGTTTCGTCGACTGTTACGAAACGCCTCATAAATTCCTCAGGAACGTCAAACACTGCGCTGAAGTGGTCTCACGGTTGCGCTAGTTGTCCGGAGTGAACAAACCCAACGCGCCGACAGCTTTCAAAATTGCATGCAGGATATGACCCAAGCGATCTTTTGATATGACTACTACTACTCTCGCACCTTAAATCGGCCAATACAAGATCGTGGATTTTTGTCACGTTATCCTTCGTGGTAGACATTTTCATAGCAACTAGATGTCGCTCATCAAAAACCGCCGTGTGACCACGTTGAAACTCGTTAAACCAATTTTTTTATTTAGCTGGGTGCGGCAGAACTTCCCATTCGAGCTACAATAGTATATCTTTCACAACACTTACAAGGAGTGGCCGACCAAGAAAATGATTTTGCGTCTGTTATTCGCTATAGCTGATTTTATTTGCAACAATAGGTTTTAACAGCTCGTAATACACTACACTACACCTTGCTGATCCCACCATTCTGCTTTGGTATCGATATGGATGGCTCTCCTGGATTAACCCATGACATTTTGCGCTTGTCATAGTAGATTCCCTTTTCATTATAACAATACGTCACAGAAAACTTTTCTTTTTTTTGACTGGCAAGCAATGAAACCGCAATGTTGAAAAGGTTTTAAATGGCATTTTCAATCAAATCGTATGGTAGCTATTTTCCCTCCTTATGGATTTTTCCCATTGCATGTAATCGTTTCGAATCAGTCAACTGCTAAGGTGCCTGAAAGTTCTTTAAGAGTTTGAGCTGGGTTCTCGTCCAATAGGTCTTGCAATTCATTGTCTTTGAACTTTTTTAGTTCTTTCTTGTCATTGACATAAACATCAGCACTTTTAAATCGTTGAAACCAAAATTAACAATTGGAAAGGACTAAGCAGCATCACCTTAAGTTCCTAAAAATGTTTGATTGGCTTCTGCAGCAGATTTCTTCAAATCAAACAACAAAAGTAACAAATGTCGAAAATTCAATTTTGAACGTTCCGTAATTAGCGTTTATATACACTTAATAACTCAATAATACGAAAACTGTTATTTTATGTAGAGAAATGTTAAAACCTTCGATTTTTATAGGTAGGTTAGTTTGTTTGCATTGATACTTCTCATCTTAACCAATAAAGGTCGCTGATCAAATTACATGCAAGCATCTATTATTTATAAATAAATAATTTATTCGGATTGTCTTTAAAGTGATTTAATTATTTTTTTTTAGTTTTAATATAAATTTATGTGAATTGTTGTTTAAAAATGGATTTATGTACAATTTGAACGAATTTAAAAGATTTGAATTTACCATTATTGGCTTCATTGTGTAGTTCATAAGAATCCTAGTAAAAAAATAAGATTTGTAATTAGATTTATATTCATTCTTTTGTCTTCTTATTAACTTCTTGAGAAAAAATGAACCAATTAAAAAAATTACAACTCACTTTATTCTTGATTAAATAGATTTACCCATATTATTCACTTCCTATTTCATTCTACACATATATATTTATAAATATATAAAGAGAGAGAAAGGTTTATATTTTATCTTTCCATTAGATGTTTCTTTAAAAATATAAGATATCTCTTAAAAATGAAAATTATTATAAACAAGTTCAAAGTGAAGGTGTCAAACATCGGAAAGTCTATTTATAATGCATTAAAAGTCTATTCTATATTCTCGAATGAATAGAATAAATTTTTTCGTCGCGACTGCCAGGCGCGTCCTAGCTATGTGGAGGGCTCAGCTGACCCCGCCCTAGGTCAAGGCAGCCTGAATCTGCTTGGCCCGAGTTCAATCGAAAATCTAATCGGGGATCTGCCGACACTTTGGATGCGATGCTTCTTTTCTTAACATGAAAGAAGGTGACTCTTTCTTTTTCTATTTCAATATTTCTACTTCTCTTAAAGGTATATGTATAGCTATTTCTGAATTTTTGATTTGTCATAAAAATAAATAACAAATGTATTACAAATAAATATAATAATAATACAAGACTTTCGCTATCTTACTATCTAAACAATTTAGGAAGACGAGGGAAATATTCATAGACCCACACTTGTGTAAATATATTATTTAAGAAATGTACTTTTTTTTTATTCTTATTCACATAAATTTTTCTCTGGTTTCTTGAGAGTACAAGTAACCAGAGTGAAATCTATCAATTTTGTATCAATTTTATAAAAATCAACCAGTTTTATTACATTTCCATAAAATTTATCAATTCTATAATTTAATACTTAGTGATTATTAAAATACCTTCTAAGCTTTTATTTATTTATTTATTTTTTTGTAAATTATGATTAATTTTATAATAAATAAAATTATAAAAGGATTAAAGGAAAAAAAAAATCGACAAAACTATTTTTATTTTCAATTATATAATAATAATAATAATACATATCAGATTTTTTTAAAAAATAAATTCTCTTAAAATCATGATATATATATATATACATTGAGGTGCAAAAAAAGTGGAACGCTTAGAAAAATTTGATTTTTTCAAATAATTTTTGGTAAGTGTTTGGACTATCAGAATTTTGAAAATTGTTTCACTCTAAAAATGTTTTAAAATATTTGTAACAATTAATTATTAAAAGTTTAAATAAAACACTATACCTATATATTTTCCTGAAAATAATTTGAAAAAATCAAATTTTTCTAAGCGTTCCACTTTTTTGCACCTCAGTGTATATATATAAATATTTTACTTGAGAAATACTATAAATTTTATAATGAAACAAATCTTTCTTTTGTTTAAAATAAATACATTCAATCCTTCTATTTTAATATATACATATTCGTATAAACATTATTATCTAAATACACAATTGAATCAATTCTCTGTTGATTTCATTCAAATTCAATAAAAATCAGACAAATTAGATTAATTCATTTATCCACTGTTGTTTAAATAATAAAATTCAAACTCCGTTTTTTCCCTGAATATAAATGATCCATCTTTATAATTTGAAAAATAATTGAGGCCTTAAAATTGTTATCAAATATTTTAAATATTAAAACAAATAAATATAACCGTCTTATTATGCCTATAAGAAACATATTTTTTATGTAAAAATTTATGTCATTGACAGTTAAATATTAAATACTTAATCAATTAACTACATTTTTTTAATTATTAAGATAATTTTTATTAAAAGACCACATTATATTATATTGGCGCCAATTTCACTGCCTATATAAGAGGTGACGTGTCCCAACATGCATCAGTCCGCTTGAATCGGAGCAAGCGTACGGTTACTTGAAAACGACTGCAGAATAAGCAGTTGAAACGTTGTACAATTATTTTAATTTAATAAATAATTTTATACAAATAATGTGGTCTTTTAATAAAAATTCTCTTAATAATTATCAAAATAACCACAAAAGCTTTAATAAATACATTTACATTTTTTTACAAAAATGAAATTGGTTTTTAAATTACTATTAAAAAAATATTTATTTTATTTATCTTTCTTAATTGAATTCAAAATAAATAAATACTTTTAAAAGAGAGATAAACATATGGTATTCCAAAAATATTGTGTTTAAATTCTAGGGTAAGTAAGTCACATAACATTAGGCCCGATTCACACACAAGTGGCGTATCGCACTGGCGTGGTTCTGGCGTGGAACAGGTTTGTTAGGCCCGATTCACACACAAGTGGCGTATAGCACTGGCGTGGTTCTGGCGTGGAACAGGTTTGTAATGTAATTGCATTAGCTTATGACTCAATACCCACAGATATGGCGTGTTGGAGGCGTGGAAAATGGCACGAAGACCACTCCGCTCCGACTCCACCGGTGGCTCGTAGGGACTGGCACGCCACTTCTAGACCATTTGGAGTGGTCTTCGTGCCATTTTCCACGCCTCCAGCACGCCATACGCCATATCTGTGGGTATTGAGTCATAAGCTAATGCAATTACATTAACAAACCTGTTCCACGCCAGAACCACGCCAGTGCGATACGCCACTTGTGTGTGAATCGGGCCTTAATGTAATTGCATTAGCTTATGACTCAATACCCACAGATACGGCGTATGGCGTGTTGGAGGCGTGGAAAATGGCACGAAGACCACTCCAAATGGTCTAGAAGTGGCGTGCCAGTCCCTACGAGCCACCGGTGGAGTCGGAGCGGAGTGGTCTTCGTGCCATTTTCCACGCCTCCAACACGCCATATCTGTGGGTATTGAGTCATAAGCTAATGCAATTACATTACAAACCTGCTCCACGCCAGAACCACGCCAGTGCTATACGACACTTGTGTGTGAATCGGGCCTTAAGTTTCAAATGGGAAACCATAACCGGAAACATCATGATAAGTGCAAGATGAGAGTCCTTAAAAACAAAGTCATCATCATCATTAAACAAAACAATTTTTAGGCTTAGTAGCACTTAACATTAAGTCTAACAATTGCATAGAATCGTAAGCCGCCAGGTAGTTCTGTACATTTGTTAATATTACATCATGTTACAACAGATACTCGAAATATATGACAAACATGACTTGATCATTGATCATTTTTAATTAATTTCCTTATTTAATATTCATAATACTGGCAATTTCTAATTCTTATGTTTGAAAAGTTAAATATTTCAAAGTATCTAAAACATAACAAATTATTATTTAACTTTATTTGTCCTTCGCCTTTCGAATTCTCTAAAAATAAAGGTATATATACTAGGTATTCGAGAATATTAAAGCCCGTAAAGAAAAATAATAAATGAAAGGAAATTGGGCTATTTAATTAGCAAGAGAACGGCAATTTTAAAAAAACCTTTTTTATGTAAAAATAACCTTAAATTAATTATGAATGACCTATGGAGAAATATAATTCATAAAAGAATTTATTAATTAAATGTCAAAAGCATTAAAGGTTATCTATTGATATTTTTTTCAATAGAATATGATAGTAAGTGAGAAGAGAAAAAAAATGTAGTTTGTAATTTAAAATTAACTAATAAATAAGTTAAATGGTTTATTTTTATAAAGAAAAATTAATATTACTTCTTATATATATATTAATAGTATAATAATAATTTACTAGCTGCTCCGAGCGCCTTCGGCGCTCTCCACACCTAGACGGGGGCTCCGCCCCCTGTACCCCCGAGTGATACATAGTATTTGGTTGAAAGTCTGTATGTAAAAGGTTTTCATCCATTTTGTTTCAATCAGTATAAGTAGATAAGACATGTATTTGTTTTCTTGTAATATTTTAATTTAATCAGTAAATTAATTATATATTATTATTGTATTTATCTAACTCTGTGTCTCTACAGTTTTCGAAAGTTCTTAGCCGCAGCATCCACATTTCTCTAAGCGTCCCTATCCTGAGCTACAACCAAATCCTACCCTGTCCCATCTCCCTTCCTTCATTGTCCACCCACCTTGGTCCTTGGTCTTCCATCGGATGTTTCCCAATCGGTTTCTCCCAATTTCTAGTTTCAACCACGTTTCAACTTTCCAATTCCAACCACGTCCCCTTCCCATCCCAGGCTTCTTGATTTTATAACCTTAACTATATCTGGACATTATTTCTCGTTATGCCATCTCCGCCATCCCCCTGTGACCTCATCTTCTTTTGGCCTATAAATGCTGCGAACAATATTAATCTCACAAATACTCCAAATCTACTCTCGTCTCCCAGAGTCATCGATAGGGTGACCAAACGTCCCGTCTTTAGGTGCTCTGTCCCAAAAATTTAGGACATTTCGAAATTTTTTTTTCAAAATTTTTTCAATTTAGTTCTAAAAAAAAGGTATACCGTTTATCCCGGTTTGGTGTTTTCGAAATATGGTCACCCTAGTCATCGATCAACATAAAAAAATAATTGTTTTATATATTTTAATTTTGATCCTCTTTGATGAGATAAGCCACTTTACTGAATAATAACAGGCGTTACTCAATTACAACGTCGATTTAAATTCTTCTCGAATATTATTATCTTTCGTGATTAGAGATCTTAAGTATTTAAATATTTATACTTTTTCAAATTCTACATTTTGTATGTTAATTGTATGTAAATCGTATCCGTATCATAATTCTTGAATTTTTTTGTTTAATTACATTTCGGTTGATTTTTCCCCAATTTCTCTAATCATATGTCTCCTCTTCCAGTCCAATTCATTTACCCATCAATGTTGGATAAGGCATTTAAATTTCTTAATTTGGCTAGAACACTCCATTTTTTAAAATTTTAAATAGAGGGAGAGAGAGAGAGGTTCTAATTATATATATATATCTGTTTCTATGACAGCAAAAAGGTAAACAAATTACATACATACATACACTCTCTATATATATTTCTGGAAAATGGAACACCCGCAGCTCAGCTCAGGAGTTACCTAAGATTCTAATTTCTTTTTTATTTTTCATCATTTGAGGTACCCTTCAACTCAGAAAAATTTGGTTACCTTACTCCTTGTAGTTTAGGCTCTGGAGTTTTTTGCGTACAGACGGACACTATCGTATTAAATATATAGATTTTCATTTTTAATAAGGAAAATAAACAGTCATGAACAAATTTTTAGTTCTTTAAAGAAAAAGAAAAGAGTTAAAGTTCAGGACAATAGCAGATTGGTCAGATGGTTTTCAAATGTACCAATTAATTTCTTGGCTGGTCCAAAAGAACTTATTATAATTATACTACATTTTTTTATTTATTTTCCAATTAAGATCTACATCTGCCCTATCTTTGGGCAACAATAAATCGTTTACAATATATTTACAATAATATTTACAATTTACAATACAATGGAAAGGAGAAATAGGAGAATTAGGAAGTACTCGGCACGGCTATTTGCCCGATAGAGTAGGACGGGAAGACATCTCTCAATTTAGGGTTCAGTGAAAGAAAGAGGAGGGAATAGGATAGGAAAGAAGGAAGGAGTAAAAGAAAACCTGCTGAATATACAGATTAAAGGAAAATAGTTGGGAAAACGAAGGAAACTATAGCTGTGAGATCTGAGTAGGAATTATAAGAGGTCGATTGGTTTAAGTCATAATTATACTAATAACTTTTAATTCTAAAAATGATAAATTATTATATTATTAACATAATTATATATGTTTTATTTTGATTAAAAAAATTAAGATTTATAAAAATGTATAGTATTTGTATTTGTTTTTGTTTAGTGACATTTGCTAGGGCTGCTTAATTAATAAATAAAAATATTTTAAAAAAATAAGAAATAAATAATGTACCTATATATATTAGTTCTTATTCGATTGTTTATCATTTTTCTGACAATTAATTTTGAAAAAAAAAAAATTAAAAATTCTTTTATTTGACGCGTGTCGTACATTTTCACTCATACCTCTCCCCTCCATTACAAATTAAAAGTAAGTAAAAAAATAGGAACAAAAGTTCCGCTAATATTTCATAGATGTTTCTTGTGTTAAATCTAACTGTTAGCATGAATCAAAACACATATGACATAAAACATTTCTTTACCGCCATTGTAATTTTACTATTGATTCCCACCATTCCCAGAAAGAGTGACTGATAGCATTTTAACTTATTATAAATTTTTCATTACAATATATTATATGAGGAAAATTACATTTCACTACCATTATTATAGTATATTGAATTAAAATGTTTGATTTAAATAGTCTTCTTCCTATTATTTTAAATGCAAATTGAGAAACCAACTATTCATAAGAAATTACTAATATTTATTCGTGATTATAATGATCTGAAGCCGTTCAAGGCGTTAAGAAATGACACATGAAGAAAACCGTTGGATTTGGAATATCATGCTCGATGTCCATCGAATATACAGGAGAAAATTGCAGAGACCTAATCTATGTACTCAACTCAAACACCTCCACTCAATTCTTCAAACATAGTTAATCCTTATTCTCTTTATTCTCTCTCCTTTCCAACAGTCTACTTACCTTGTTTAAACTCGCATCGTCTGTTTAGAAGGGTTTAATTCCCCGCGCCTTTCCCAAAACTATTCTTCAGTCTGGAAGATTATCATCATCCATATAAAATTTTAATTTTATTTTATTGACATTATTTGGACTACTTTTTGGAAATGTCTTGTTCTTCATATGAGAAATTTATCTTAAATATATATGATTTTTTAAAGAGTGGGAGAGAGATACATTTTTCCACATAATGGTCCAGACTAATTATTGATAATTATTTTATACATATAGTACGTAGACAATATTTTATTATGTTTGATTTCAAATTATACATTATTAATTTTTGAGCTATATAATACATAATAATGTATATTCATAAGCATTGAAATATATTTTAATGTTTTCTATTTTTATTCCAAAATACTGATAATGATCATTGAACTGTTAAATGAATATCATTTGAACTTTTCCCTTTTTATTCTAAATTTATTATCTCTAATTTAATGCATTTCAATCAGGCTTTCCTAATTCAGAGAAAATTGTTAAATTCCAAATCCAATTCAAAATAGGATTAAGAATCAATCGGAAGGAAATCAAGTGATGATTTGAACAGAATGAATGAAACCTTTACGTTTAGTTCTAAATCTAAAATACTTTGATCCTTTCCTTTATTCTTCCATTTCACCTAACTATAAAATATATTTATATGAGTGTATAGATATTCAGTTATAATATTATTAATCTGTACTAAAGAAAGAAATTGGATTGTAAAAATTTAAGACAAATATTTATAAAAATGTGTTATGATTTGTCTTAGTTGATCATTAAATTTATAATTTGCTTTTCAATACTCATTATAATTTTATTTGTATGAAACCAATTATAAAATTTTGATGAGTTGCAAGCATATGAATTGTAATCTTAGGGCATTTTTAAATGAAAATGAAAACAAAATACATAATATCTCTAAAAGAAATAACCAAAAATTCAAAATTTTTTTTTTTTTATGAATAAAAGTATAATTTGATAATTGAGAGGTGAAAGAAAGTAGCACGTCCTTGTTGTTGACTGATGAATTGTTGATTTGAAAACATTGCAATGACAATGTATACTAAATAATGTGAGTGATATGATTGAGATGAGAGGAGAGTCACTTGTTTCTGAGGTAAGCAATAATCTCGTTGTTCTGTTTGTTGTCTGCAGTGACTATTGAGATTGAACATGGAGCGTTGCGGCGTGTGTAGGGTCAGGGGGGTAAGAGTAAGAGTAAGAGATCGTGGTGACCACGTGTGCCCACCCCCAGCCCACCCACCATCGGCCAGTCGCGCCCACCTCCTAAGCGCCATATTGATTGCTGCTGGCCTGATCAATGATAGAGACCGCCAATGCTGCCAAAACAGAGCTGTCAGTCCCTTTAATTATTCTCGATTTTTGTTAATTGGTTCACAGCTGAGGAGAAGCGTTGGGGCTGCGAGGCTCGGTTAGTCGTCGGCTGCATCGGGGGCGATCTCTCCAGCTGGTTGGGCCGAGGCTCGTGGCCAAGGAGAGAGCTTTGGTTAATTTGGCTGAGGGTGCGGGGTGTGGGGCCTCGGCCACGTGGGCAAAATGGCGCCGCGAGATGGCCGAGGCGTGGCGCGCGTTCGCGTTGGTAGCAGTGAGCAGCGTGTCTGATGCGCAGGCGCGACGTCTACGGTAGCAGAGGCGACGACGACGACGACGACGACGACGGCCACCGGTCTCCCTGGCGCACCAGTCGTGCTTTAGCACCGGTGGAAATACCTTGGACGGTGTGGCACTGGCGGTGTGCCAGCGCGTAGCACACTCCTACACCTACACATACACACACCAACATAGACACCCACCGATGCACCCTCCTTGCCACCAACTACGCTCGTAGCACCCTCCGCCACGGCCTCTTTTCTCACCCTCACTCGTCATTGTCACGCTTTTGATCTGATCTGTTTGTCTGGTTCGCGGGTTCTCGGCACACACGCGTGTGCGTGCGCCTCCGCCGGGATCACCGCTCCGCCGACCATCACTCGCCCGATCACAATCACGCAGTGCAAAGTGTGAGGCCAGCTTGTGATTTGGCCATGCGGCCCGGGAGGGGGAGTCTGCGCCCCCTCTCGTAACCGTCACACGCCAAGATTTCTCGTATCGAGTTCATCGAGAAATGGGGGCTGACACCTGTCCTCAAGCCGAGGCAGGACCCACGCCCCCGCAGATGTGGGGCGGAGGAACCTGGAGACGGCAGGTATGCCCCTGCCCCGCCCAGCCCCACGCCCCGGAGCATGCACTGCACCTCAGGGCATGGCCTGGATGCACCTCGACACTCCCCTAGCTGCTAGTTCATTCAATGCATGTGATGCCTGCCCCAACAGACGGATGTCCCTCGTCAAGTGGTTGCTCGATGTTGACATCACCCCGTCCTATTTACTCCATCCATACCCCTTCCACCTCTCCACAAGTGTCCGCCGTTCCCCTCATTTCGCATTAAAATAAATAATCCTAGTTATTTTAAGCGTGATCTATTATTGAATCCCAACTAACAATTCATCCCATTAGTATGTTCAACATGTTTTCGTTCCTGATCAAATCATGTCTTGAGAAAATTGGAGACAGAGCTCAAATTATCAACGAAAGAACTTTATCGATTGAAATGTCTCAGCATTGAAGAGTTTTCAAGCACATTCAACCTTTCAGACACGATTTCGTAGCTTCCCTGCCCCTTTTTCCAATTCGAGTGTTTAGCTCAAAATCCTACACTAGGCAACATTTGTTTTTGCCTGATTGTATTTCGAACATATTTTCCCCCATATCTTTTAATTCTGCCTTCAATGATTTATATCATTCAAATCTACTTAGTAATTATAGTTTCATTTAATATCCCCCTTGAGAAACAGATGTTTCTAATCAGCTAAGTATAGAGCAATTGGAGACCCCAAAATTCCATCATCTTCCATTCCAATTTCATTTTTAGCATGCTCATTAAAGCACAATGTACGTACGTTTTTTTTCAAAGAAATTTACGAATGTTGGAAATACTATAGTAAGATTTTTATATTATTCAATAGATTTGAAAATTCATTTGCTAGATTGGTCACTCAATAATCTATCAAAATATGCAATTTTAGAAATGCATTATTTTTGTAAACAATTTTCCTTATATATGTAATGAAAATATTCTTTTCATTAATGACCTTGATTATCTGATATGTTACTTTTTTTTATAGTACAAAACTAGACACTATATTCAGAATTTTAGAAAAACGAAAAAAGATGATCAAATTATTTATGGAGATTACAATTATGACAAAAATGAAACAATTTCAGTTCAATTTCAAAAATAATATAAACATTTAAAGAAGAGAACATTCAGACTCCAAACGATCACTGGTTAATTTCATATATATATATATAACACAATTTTATAAAAGTTATTGAAAAGAGATATTTGTCTACTATTTTGTTATTATGAAAACAATAAGAATCATTTTTATAACAAATGACAAATATATTAAGGCATTTGGAAATTAGATATAAATACATATGTTGATCAAACCATATATACTAAAAACAATAAAATCACAATCATAAAAAAGAGCCATATGGAAAAATATTTGAGATAAGACATTAAAAATGGTTCATGGTTTGAGTAAAGATGGATTACAAGTAAAATTGAAGTTTTAGAGGTGTAAAAACTTTGGTAATGTTACTAAGTAGATTATTATATTATTAAAAAATACTTACTATATTAGATTTTTTTTATTATTCATAATTTTATAATTGACAGATGCATTTGAAACTTAGAATTTAGAAATAAGTAATAATAATGCATCAATACTTTTTCTTTTTCTACAATTGAATATATTTTTCAAAAAAATTCTAAATATGTATGTGTTAATTTTTTTAATATAATCATATACCAATGTATATTATTATTATTGTTATTACTATTAATATTAATTATTATCTTAGATAATAAACATCGTAAAACAAGAATTGATTGTTTTTTTAAATTTATGAGACTTGATTTAGGAAATTTTACCAAATTATATTTCTACAGACCTTTAAACGTTTTTAAATTTTTTGATAAATTTCGCATGCAAATTAAGAATTAAGAATAAGAATGTTATACAATTAGTGCTCTTCTAAAAAATTACATAGAACTTTTATTATAATTTTACCATTAAACATTAATAATATAAACTTTATTCACTATTCAATTTCTAGGGTAATTAATTGGATAAAGATATACTACCAGGTAGGAATTTTTTCATTGTTTCAATAAGAAATTTTAGTGATCCTAGAATTTTTGTTTTGAAATTTTAAAACATTTTTATAATTATTTTAGATATTTATTTAAATGTAGCATATGTAATAAATAAATAAGAAAATATAGATTTTTGGTAGTACTATTTAACGAATTTATATAGTTTTATTTTAATAAACTTTTAATTTTACAATAAAAATTATTATTTTATAAGTTATATAAATTATATTATATACTATAATAATTAACTAACAGGGGATATTGTTCAATAAGTATTTGTTATAAAATGCTTTCTATTGGGATTGGATTATTTTTTGAAATTTTGAATCAAAATATACTTCATCTAGTATTCAAGTTTTAGTGACGAAAAAAGCTTATGGACAAAGATTGAAATAACATTTTAAGAATTTCAAAAATTTAGGTCCAGGGATGGTTTTAATGAAGATCTATATCTTATTCCATTTAATTTTTGTTTTACATTAATTTAATTTATAAAATTAATTCAACATTTAGCAACAACATGTCTCTCAATGAATCTGACTCAAAAAGTTAGTTTAGTAAAGTGACGAAAAAAAAGTAAATGTCAGGGGGCGATGTTGTCGGGCAATGGCAATGCACCTCAACCAATTGATTGCCCGACAACAACGCCACAATAGCGTTTAATTTTTCTCTTCACTATACATATATAAGTTGCAAATAAGTAATTCATTTACAATTGTTTTTGATAGTAGAGGTGGTTAAAGAAGATCCTAATTTTACTATATTTAATCATAATTCTCGTTTGAATGTCTCCCAATGAATCTAACACAATAAAGTTAGTTTAGGTTCTTTTGTACCAATTAATAAACCAAAAGGAAAATTGATAAAGAATATATAACTAAATTATTTTCTAAATCAGAAAGAAAGTAAAATTAATCTAATGATCACACATGAAGATTATTTTTCTTTTATAAGAATATTATAAATAGTTACAAAATTTAACCAACCAATTATTATACCTACTTAATAATATGATTGAACCTTTATATCCATATTTTCTAATTAATTAAATTTTAATTTATATTATTTTATATAAATATATCTTTTTGAACAAAAACTTGTCTATGGGAGATTGACCTTTATTGATTGAGAATATATATCTGATTTCTTTTAGAAACTTCTTGGGATATATACAATTTTTAGTTTTTTTTAGAACTAGATTAATATTATTACTTCAACTAATTTCTAGAATAAATTCTTATTGAATAGTTCTTTTTAGAGAATTGATTGTAAATTGTAAAATGATTGTAAACAACACAGTTATTAAACATAAAGCTATCTTATGTTTGTTTCTTTTTTATTCTTATGTTTGTTTTCATAAATTCAAAAGAATATTTTCTTAAGATTCTAAGTTTTTTTTATCATTCTTTAGTTACATTTAAAAAGAATAGCCAAGAAGGCATTCAATCTAATATATAATCAAATATCGTGTTTGATTTCTTTTATTTACAAAATAAAACCTAAACGTGATTATATGTCAATTCCAATATTTACTTCATTGTTAATGTTTAGATAGTACATGTTTATGTTCATAAAAAGAAGATCTAATGATAATCTCGAAAAGAAATATTCTATTATATAAAGATTATTTATTCTTTATTTAATTTATATTTTTATTTGATACTTTTATTTACATTAAAATAACTAATCTTAATAATAATCTAAATTAGGAAGAATGTCGGTCGCTAAAATGGCGTAATTATTCAATATCTAATTTAAATATAATGTACTTAAAAAAATTATTTTTTTATATTAATTTTATTAAAAACAGTTTTTCTGGAAGCATCGAATAAATTTGGAAATAAAATAATATAAAACACTAATTATATGAAATCAAAATGATTAGATTTCATATAGAAATTCCGGTTTTCGAAAAAAAAACAATTATATTACAACAAATATTCTACAAATTTGAAAAAAAAAAATTAAAAATCTCAGTGCAACTATTTATTTAAGATCCCAGAAGAATAAAAAAATATTGAAAATATATTTTTCCCTTTTTCGGATATATTTTAATAAAAGGAAAATATATTTTTGTTACGAAGGCAGGTCAATAAGTCCGTGACTTTTTGAATGGAACAGGTTTTTGGATAAAAAATTATTTCGTTTATCAACGTAGTCTCTTCTTTGATCTCTTACACTTCGTCCAACGTTTCTTTAATTTTTTTATCCCTTCCAAAATATATTTGTCGTGGCCTTCTTTGGTGCCGATTCACCCCGAAAAACCCATTGTTTAACTACTGTATGGTCTCTGGTTTTTTGTGGTGGATCCACGTGTCATCCACGGTTATTAAACGGCGCAAAACCTCTTCCATATTGAGGTTAAATGCTATAATGCTTAATGAGCATTCACTTTTTCCTATTTTCTTCTCAAATCACAAGATAGTCTGCTATTAATGTCAAACAAAAACTAAAAGACCCAGCTGGTTCAAATTTCGACTAATGTAGTTGCCTGCTAACAGGAGCAGCGTTGCGATTTTATTTATTAGACGGGAAATTCAAAAAGTTATGGACTTTTATTACTGCCCTCGTATAATTTTGGTTTAATTTAAAGACCTTTCCGATTTAAGTAAATGAAATTATTTAAGAGTAGAAAAATTAAAAACTATATTGCTTAAATTTTATATATACCTCTAATTTTTTTTATTTTTTTCTTAGAATATCTCTATTAATAGAATATATCTCTATTAATATTCTATTAATATTTACTATTTTTGTCAATTCAATAATCTTATAACTATTAATAAATAACCTATTTAAATTATTTTTTGTCGTAATTCTATTTTTATTTTCCCTCCCACACTTAGTTAATAAAATTACCAATTTTTTGATGTCACTTCATTGATCCTCGAATAGAACGCCTTTCACTCTGATCAAAGACATGGAAATTCAAGAAACGATTTCAAAGACTGCTCTTCAAACATCATTGATATAGGAAATAAACATAATTTACATGAATTTCAATGATTTATCTGAAATGAAATGGGATATAACTTACATTTGTTAATTAATAACAATTTTTAAATAATCCTGAATTAATGGCAACTTTTGAAGGTCATGTGAATACGCGATGATAATTTTGAAATGATTGGTACATGATTTATTCATTATTATACCAACCATTATTATTAACAACCTGCAAATTGATTCAAAGAAAGAATATATTATTCAATTAACAAAATCTAAAGTTTATACAATAAGTGGGAATGAATAGGCAACATTTCCGTTTAGCCGAAACATGTGTGTATTTTAATCGTACACTTTCAATTCTTTCTTTTGGTTAAAGAAACAGATTTGAAATATAGTCTGCCTTTAAAAAATAACTTATTAGGGCTGATTTAGTACATCTGAAAATTAATTAAAGATATATAATTCTTTGAATCTGTGAATTACTTAGATTTTCACAAATTAATTTTTTTTACATTTTGTTTGTAGAACATAACGGATAGTTTGTAGTACCGGGACCCGGAGCCTCGGCTCGGTAATTAAGTTAAAAAAAATAATTCATTATTATTGGGTTTGGCTGATAAATTAATATTTGGGACACCGAGCTGATATACAATTCTTTAATTATTTATTACAATTATTAAATGTTGCATCATTGCATCAATCTGATTAAAATGAATGGAACTTGGGGTCCTCAATAATACACATAAATATGTATTATTAGGTATGTTTTAAGTGCATGAATATTTTTTTTTATTGGAAGAATAATAAATATATATCGTAATTTATAATTATAAAATATTATTAAAATATATATTTTTAATTTTATTTCGAAATTAAATAAAATTTTTTAATATTTTAAATATAAAAAAAGGCGGGAGTCAAATTTCAATATGGATGACATAGTGACGTCACATTTTTACATTTAAATTAAAAAAAAAAACCAATAAAGATGAATTTTTCCAGAGATATGATCAATAAAACTTAATTTTTCTTTATAAATACTATCTCTGGTGTGAATTTCAAAAAAATCATTAGAGCGGTTTTTGAGAACCCATGTACAAACAAACAATTTTAACTAGCATAAGAAGATAAGATTAAATAAAGTTATAATATTATATTTTTCTACTCATTTACTATTCTTTTTCATTTCTGGCTGCCTATAATAAATCCCTAAATGTCGTTAGTTCTTTTTCTATTAAAGCATCCATTGTATAATTTATAACTTTATCATCTATTATCCAATATAATTTATGTCCCAATATTCTCTACAATCAATAAACATGATTAAACTAAATAATAATATATTTTGTAAAATATTTTAAATGAATTTAATGTGTTTAATATATATTCATTATCTAAATTTAAAATATTATACTAAATTAAATGACTAGAGAAAATTTATATTTAATTTTTCTTTCGCACATATTAAACTAATAACAATAATTCATTTTATAAATTATTTTTAAATAAATTTTAAAAGAAAATCCCTTCTTACATGTTTTAAAATTTAAATGGAAATTCATTTGGATTCCAATTCTGTTCACCAAAGGAGTATGTAGAAAGGTTTAAAAAATGAAAAATGAATTAATAAAATCAGTATATTTATTATTTTTTATTGGATTGAAAGAATTAGTTAAAATTTTAATATTGAAAAAATTAAATTAAATGAAAAAATATTACTTAATCAAATCGATTTGATAAACGAACATAAAAGGTCAAAAACATTTTAGGAAATAATATCAGATCCTATATAAGACGTACATGAATGAATGAGTCAAAATGATTCTGTGCTGTCATGAACTTGCAAGTTAATTAAGGGCGTCAAGATAGTTTATCAATATCTGTTATCGTAGTCGGAAACTCTTCACGGCTGAAATAATTGCACTCTATCTACAACATTTTAATCGAGATAAAATAAATAGTAAACATTTTTAAAGTAATACTGGGCTAAGGTTAGAGGCCATTTGGAGAGGGTACGGGTGAAATAGAACATGACCCAGAAACGAAGAAAGAAGTAAAATTCTTTTATTAAATTAAAATAAATTAGATTATATATTAATATATATATTTTAAAATAATTATTGTAATTTATTCTTAAATTAGTAAATACATGAAACATAACAATTTAATCCAAGATTTAATAGGAAAATTTATAAAATGATTCTTTAGGATAAAATCTATTTATTTAATTTATTAAAAATAAATTTTTACTATGTTATAATAATTAGAGAACAATTAAATTGACATTTCCTTCAAATCTAATATTCAAATAGGCTATCTCATAGAATAATTTCTTTCAAGACAATTTATTTTAGTATTTTCCAAATTCATTCTAAAATATTAAAAATGTAATTTACATAAGAGTATTTATTAATTATACATTATTATATATCTGCATACTATTTTATGGAAATAATACGAAAGTAAATTATATTGTTTTAAAATATAAGGAGATATATATTTTTATACGCTTTTTATTAACTTCACTTTTCTGTGTGTCTGTAATGTTCTAAATTTGTAATTGGATTTTAACCCACTTATAGTTGTGATTTCGCTCAAATTTAAAACATATATTGAAAGTCGATGACACTGCTATAATCAAAAAGAAATATTTTGAATATTTCAATAATAAGGATTTTTAAAATTTGTGAATTTAATTATATTGTATAGAAAATCTATACATATAAAAAAAGATTTTTGACAGCACATTGCTCAGAATTTAAAATTTTTTTGCATATCTTCACGTTTCATGATCTCTATAATCCAAAAGTGATTATAGAATATATGTTTGTCCGGAAATTCTGACATTATAGACTCAAAATAGGCTAAACCGATTTCGATGAAATTACATCACAATATCTAATCAATAACTTTACAAATTAATTTTTAAAATTTGATATGTACATGTTCTCATTTATCAGAACAAAGAATACAATACAAAAAATGTTTTTTATTCTATTATATAAAGATTATTTATTCTTTATTTAATTTATATTTTTATTTTTCTAATATTTACAATATTTCAATTGATCATATTGGATTTTTACTATCTGGCCAGAGATAGTATTGCGTTCACAAAAATTTTCGATGTCAAGATTTTGATGTTTTTATACGTTTTGAAGGTCCCTGAGTCATTTCCACTAAGGTTGAGAAAAATGTCTGTATGTGTGTTTGTGTGTATGTAGACAAGATTACGCAAAAACGGTTTGAGATAGAATCATCAAATTTGGTACATGGGCATTATTCAAAATTCGTAGTTTCATTTTCATTTTTCCACGTTTTCATTTTTTTTTCTCTAAACTGCCCGTAAAAATAAAGATATATAAAGTATTTGATAGTATTTCACATGATTAAAAATTGTATAAAACTGCTATATATAAAATTCAGCTTGATTGAATCGCTGAAAGTACCGGAATTAATTTTTTAACTCGTTGACTGGCAATCACGCGCCAGCACGTGACGTGGTGCCATCAACAAAGAGCCAAACATGCGCTGGTTTGATAAATATTAATTAAATATTTATTAATTTTAATTTACAATTTAATTAATTAATTTAATTTAAATATAGTATGTGTTAATTAATCCAATTCAAATTGCGAGATAGTCGAGTGGAGACACTACAGATTTTTAACTTATTTAGCAGACTGAAAACATTCACATTGCGACTATATTACCTATTTTAATTTTTAAGATTATATGAATAAATAATTTTAATTTTGTTCTCATAATTGGATTTTCACGTAAGTTTTTAACCCATATAGGTAAATCCTTAAAAATTACTACTCTAGACTCAAATTACTAATATTTTCATTTGATTTTTTCAAATTCATAAATTAAAATTAAATTAAAATTTGTACTTTTATATTCTGTTTTAAAAATCTACTTTATATATATATATATATATATATTTATTTTAAGAATAGAATCACTTTCTTTAATATATTACAAACATTATTAAGTTAAATGATCAATTCTAAATGGAATCTGAATTTTTGAAAGATATCAACTGTGATAGACACAGTGGTGTATTATTCAATTAACATTCATAAGGTTCATGTAGGGCAAGTGTTAAACCGATTGTGCCACATTGATGACATGTCTTCAGTCAGAATGGCGGATGAAGAGAATTAATTCCATTGGACATGTTTCCCATTCCCTTTTGACATTCATCCTAGCCCTGGTTGTATTCAATCCTGGAAACATATACCTAGGCACGTAATGGGCTCGGTCGCCTTCCCCTTCAGCTCTAATATCAATCTTGAATTACTTAAGATTTTAATCAGATGAATTCTTTTTTAACTTGGATTATTTTAAAAAGACGGAAAGATACATTTTTAAGATTATATATATATATATATATATTATACCTCTGATATATTTTATTCATTTGAGAAGGGTATGAAAAAAATTGATGTCTAACATCCTGCCTGTCAATTTTACCATGAGGTTCTTTGAAACCTAAAAAGTGATTTTATTTATGTACATCTTTTATATTTTTTGTATTTGGACCAAAGTGAAAATCATAATTTTAGGCTTCTTGTCCAGATGACGACCTGAGATCATTATCAGAAAAATAAATTGACCTTTACACTAAGGTCACATAATGATATTGCCTTTATATAGCATGTCAAAAAAAAATGTTTAATTCAATACTATCATCAATTTTCTAGATCTTCTCAAGAATAATTATAATTACATTAATAAAGAGAAAAAATAAAATATTTTATGTTTATGATAGCTCTTTTTCCATTTTTGCTTGAACCTCATTTGCTTAGCTGGATTCTTATGATGAACTTGCAATTGGTTTTTCGTTTCCAGAAAGCAACTGCACGCTTAGAATCCATTTCTAAAACGAACTTTTTTGTAGATGGAATTACCTAAAAAAATCAAACATGGTTTATTTCTTCATGGACTTCTTTTCATAACAATACAATAGATATATTTTTGGGGAAAATGATGATTATTATTCCTCACAATGGAAAAGTCGAAAAAAATTTTTTTTTATCCTTCCAATTCTCCCAAAAACATTGATTATAGGATTAAAAAATTATGCCCTAAATAAATGTTTTACTAATTTCATTATATTGTGTTCATAGGATCCTTTTGATACAATACACAATTATAATGAAACTTGTAAATATTAAACGTTAAATAATAATCCTACTAATGAAAATACTTATGTTAACATAAAGAATAATAAATTAGTTACTTCTTTCAATCAAGATATTTAATTTAATAGAAACAATTTTAATAAAATATAGAAAATAAAATTTATTTATCAAGTGTATCAGTTGGGAGAGGTAAATCTGGAATTGAACAGTTATAAGAAAGATTCGGTTTGGTAAAAATGATGATCCATCTTTTATCCTACTGTATTCTTAATAGATATGGTTAAACTGACACTACTTACCATTGAACATTAGTCATTTTGTTGGTTTTAAATGATATATTATACTAACATTTAATATATGATATGATGATCTCGTATATTACCAAATTAGGGACGTGGAAATATATAGTAACCCTATCTATCATTTTTTTTAATTATGTGTTGTAGGATGAAGGGGAGTAGAATTAATGTTTTTCTTTTTAAGGAGGAATCCAAATTTATTTAATATTTTTTTGTTGATTTTTTAAAAAAAAGTTTATGATTTATTAAATGTTTTGAGATTTTATAAATCAAAAAAAAAATAAAAATAAAAAATAATAAAAAACTAAATTGGTAAAAGATAGTAAGTAAACCTATGGACATCCATCTTCTTTGTTAGAAGGAGAGAAAAATAATTTGTATTTAATGAAATTTTAAATTTAAAAAACATCTTGATCTCAATTTAATAACAAATATAAAACTATAATCTCATTGATTCAATTGACAATTTCAGATTCGTTCTATATATAGAAATATGAGTATATAAATGCATTTCTTTAATAAATGTAAGTCCAATAACTCAAAGGGGATGAATAGATAAACTCCTTCCTCTCTTATTGCTTAATCGATGATATAAATTTATGAAATTGAATTAGTTAATTCTTTACTGGACGTTTGTGCCAATTTGGACATGGGGTGGTCGTGGACGCGTGTTACCCCATCACGTTTGCACGCATGCCAGAGTTTGGGGGCTGAGGCGAAGCGCTGATGAGGGGCGCAGGGAAAGTCCCATATCGATCTCATCTCCTTCACTTCCGCACCTCCGCAAACGCGCCTCTGGGCCTCTATGCGGCAAATTCGTACGCCTATGTACAACACCCGCACATCTTGCATCAATGGAAATACTGCATCCGATCCTGGATAAAGAATCCACCTCTAATGAATAGAGATAACAGGCACCTCTTGGCACTTGTTGAAGCTCAAGGAGGCGCATTACTTCCTATTCAATTTATTTTTTTTCAAAATACTCAAATTATATATTAGAAATAGAAAAGTACAAAAATCAATAGAAATATTAAATCTTTTTTTTTTATTTAAGTTAAAAATTCTCAAAAATTAAGGAAATATTTACTAAATAAAAATTTGTTATTATTATTCTTGTGAAAATAAAATTATTATTAGTTAAAATTAAAACTAACCTTCCTTACTTCCTTATTATATATTAGTCTTAAATTCTTCACAACGAAATAACAATTTTTAAAATTGTTTCTTTTTATATAATAATAAATTGTTTTTCGATTAACTTTTTACTATCTCGCCAGAGATAGTATTGCGATCACGAAAATTTTCGATGTTGAGATTTTGATGTTTTTATACGTTTTGAAGGTTCCTGAATCATTTTCACTAAGGTTGAGAAAAATGTCTGTGTGTGTGTGTGTGTGTATGTATGTGTGTATGTATGTAGGCAAGATTACGCAAAAACGGTTTGAGCTAGAATGATGCAATTTGGTACATGAGCATTATTCAAAATTCATAATTTTCTATCAACTTTTGAGAATTGTAGCTCAACCGGAAGAGGGTCATTACCTACAACGTTTTGATTTTTTTTCCTCTAAAGTGACCGTAAAAATAAAGATATATGTTTGATAATTTTTCACATGATTAATAATTGTATAAAACTGCTATATATAGAATTTCAGCTTGATTGAATCGCTGAAAGTACCAGAATTAATTTTTTAACACTGCAAATCTCACGCGCCAACACGTGCCATGGTGCCATCAATAAAAAACCAAACATGCGCTGGTTTAATATTTATTATTTATAATTTATAATTAATTAAATTTAATTTAAATATAATATATTATGTTATTTAATCAAATTCAAATTGCGAGATAGTCGAGTGGAGACACTCCAGCTTATTTATTTTTGTTGAAAAGACAAACAAGTATATTTAATATATAAATCATTATTAATCAAATATGAGATTGTGTATATTTCTAAACCTTGACATGAAACTAAATATTAAATTATATTTATAAGATTTAAGAAAATAATAATAAAACTAATTTAAATTAATACTCCAAATAGATTTTTAACTCTCATTCTATTTTCTAAACATTTACTTTTCCCGTTAAATAAACTATAAAAAAGTGAAGTTTAATAGCAACTTAATTGAAATGAATCAAAAGATAAAAAAATAGTTTGAGTGAATTTGAGGCAATCAGATGCCTAAAAATTACTTCGAGATATACTTGCAACTAAACGAAATTAACTTTTCAAAAAAGATTTAGAGGAATATAATGAAGTTAATTATTGAAGACTATTCCTTTTAGACATATTCAACTTTGAAATCAAGCTTAAATATAAAATGACAGTTAAATTTTCTTAGGATCTTTAAACCCACTATTTCTAATTTTTTTCAATAGACAATTAAATTATGAATTAATAAAATCATTTATTCTTCTATGTGATATTTACGAAAAAAGATTATCAATCATAAGATAAAAACAATTATTCGGTGTGTTGAATTGATTTAAAAAAAAAATTAAATATCAAAATTTAAAATTATTTTAAGTTGCTAGTTACCAAGAAGTTTAACTAATTCTACATTTATTATCAAGTATTTGTGAAGTTATTTTTGACTCCAACGATAAACAAACATGTCTACTTAATCAAACATGAACCTTGAGTTTACTTACCTTGCTAATGTAAGTATAAACTTAGAAATCAAACTAGATTTTATTTAAAAATAAAAAATAAAAAATAGTGGGTAGTAGTTAATTTGATGATAAACAATTTTAATTATACAAACAAATCCCTTGACATATACTTGAACATATTTGCTTCATCAAAAAAATTAATCATAAATTATATGCTATACTTTTTTAAGGATTATATTAATTCTTCCTATTCAGAATTTTTTTTTATTAATAAATTAATAAATATATTTAATTATTTATAAACAATATAAAAAATCGTTGTGATGGATATTGGGGAAAGAGAATGGTTGCTGAATTTAATAACTATCGACTTCATTTCACGTGGTCCAAAAAATTATCTAGATACTTAGATAGAATTTAAAACTAAAATCTTTTACTTTATATAATTATTAAATGTTTAATATTATTTTTAAAAAAACAATTTATTTTAAGAATAACATTTATTAAGAACTTAATTTATTAATTAATTGAACATTTTTTTTAATTCCCCTTTCCCTACCTGAATTAAAATAGAATTAGTTTCAGATTAATGATTAAAGCATTTAACTATTTATAATAGCGTAGAAAATCTTTAGTCGTGTTGAAACCTCTAAAGCCTTCCTCCCTTCAATTTCGGGTTTGGTCACATTATTCATGCTCCAAACATCCGAGTCATTGAACAGGAATATAATAATTTAACAAGCTCATTTAACATTGAAAACATCGGTGATATTTAGTCAATTTTTAGATGAATGGCTTAGGAATTATTTCATATTATTCATTTTTTATTTTAAAAACATTAAAATTATATTAAATTTTTAATTAATTTTATTTATGAAATCAAATTAATTCTTAATTATTCTAGATGATATTTTTTTTCTGTTATTTTTTTATTTTATTTGTTTTTTTTTATCCTTTAATATCTTTTATTATTAAACATTGTAATATGACTTGATACATATTTTGGCGATTATTTAAAAAATAATTAAATAAATAAAAAAAAACCCAAATGTTTAACTGCTAAAGGGTAAAAATGTGGATGCTAGGGGTTATAAATAAAATTATTTTTTTATATACCAAAAATATTAACATTTATTTTAAAATAAAACTGATTATTTAATTATTTTAACTATAATAAATATTTCATAAATATTTATTAATAATAAATTGATATGATTCGGTTAATAGAAATAATTTTTGTGATTTCTGTTTTTTTTAATCATAATTAAATCAAATGGGAAAAATACCATACCATCTTAAGAAATTCAATACATCACTTAATATTATAGAATACTCAAAACAAAGTAGATACTTTTTTTTACATAAATCTAGTGTTATAATTTAGCCTAAGTACTCTGTTCCATAATAGAAAATATTAAATACTTTTAGTGATTTTGTGTGATTATTTGTGGAACAATTTGTTTATTGGATGAATATAAGTTTAATTTTTACGAAAATAGAGTGAGTTTTTTTTTTAATTTTGGAATTAAATAAATTGTGGTGTTTTAAAATGGAATTAGTGATGATGAGAGTGAAAGTGAAATAATGTGAATACAGTGAAGTGAAATGTGACAAGAAATAGTGCTAAAGGAAAATCTTGAGTGCCGTACCAACGAGCGATGTGAAGTGAATCAGTGAAATTAGTTTTATGAGATCAGTGATTGGATAGAAAAGTGAAAAGTGAAAAATCCTAAATTTTCTATTTTATTTTATAATTAAATGGAACAGAGACTGTATCATTAGTTAATCTATTTTAATTGTAGATATTATTAATTAGCAGGATATATAATTTTTAGCTACATTTGTATGTATGAGTCATATAGTATAGAAAAACTAGTCTAGGAATATGAAATACTCTGCAATTATAATTTTTTCAATGATTTAAATTATAAGATTATTTATTCAGATTAAAACTAATAAATTTAACATATTGAACCAAAAACAAAGAACAACCATATAAGTTTGGTTGCCTATTTTTCAGTTTCTTGCATAATAGCATATTTATCAATTACCCTTTTGCCATTAATTCAATTAAATATTATTTATAATTTTTAAACTTTGGAAATATCTGAAGATAATTTACAATATTTTGGTTTCAAGTTAACCATCATTTTTGAATAAGCTAATAATTTTCTTCTTCTCATTTTTAAACAAATATATTAGAGATGTTTATTAATGAATAGATATTATTAATGGTTCTATATAAATTTACTGAAAATTTCCAGAAAAATATTAAATAAATATTTTTACAATAATCAAAAAATTACATTAATAACATAAGAATAGTGTTTAAACTTATTCTACTTATAAATAAAATTGTCGACTATATATACTCTCATCGAATTAATTTATTATATGATAAAAGTTCATCTTATTTGTTTAGGAAATGGAATCTCTTATTCAAAATTAATAAAATTGAATTTGACAACCGACTTTCATTATGAATGTTTTTGTGTATCTTTTTACATGCCTTTCTATATACGTAGCCTTATTATTATATAAATAAAGATAGATAGAGAACTTTACATTTGAAAATGAATTTTTAAATAAGTATACTTATCATCTCTCTAAGATTTATTTTATGTCTTTTTTTATTTTTATTTATTTTTTCATTAATAGGGAAACTGCTCTCATTTAATTGTTCATTTTCATATAAGAGCAGGATTTGGTTGGGGCTGGGTGGGAAATCAAAATTAGGTGGTATTTATTTATTTATTTTAAAAAATAAATATTTTAAAGTTAATTTTATCAATTACAAAGGAAAAATTTCCAGTTTCTCGCTGAGATGTCCGTTAAAACTTAAAAAAATCAAAAAATATCAATAAATACAAAATTTTTGGAGCAAAAGCGAGATACTTATTTAATCAGGAAATAAAAATTGATGGCAACAATGTTGTTTTCATGTTGTGTAAGTTTAAACGATATTAAATAATAATCTATATAATATCAATGTAAAAACATTTATAGTTAGATCGCATAATATTTAGACTCAGTATTCCTTTTATTAAAAAAAAAACTTATTAAATAATTATATTACTCTCGGTCGCAAATCGTTTGTATACTTTATTTTAGTATTAAAAACTTTATGAGAAAACAGAATAGCGAAAATTACTTTTTTGACTGGTGAAAAAAATATAATAGAGAAGGGTAAATTATTATCAGATATGACTTTTATTTAAAAAATTCATTCTCAATTTTTAAGATATTTCAAAACGGATAAACCAAATTTCGTTGGGTGGTACGTTCAGTTTCTTGATTGCTTAACCTGATGGTGATTTGATGATAACCGGATCTTTCAACATATCACTTTATCTATTGAATAAACTTCCTGAAATAAATTGATCCTATCATTTGAGATGATCGATCATTTAAGTAAAGATGACATATTCTTGTTAAAAAATATACACGTTTACCTGAACTATTTCTTAATTTTAAAAATAGATCTAAATTAAGGTTTATAAAGAAATTTTACTTTTATATTTTTATTAAGACAAATTTTTAATTATAAATATTTTACATCTTAATTAGTTACACTAAAATTAATTTTATATTTAAAAATTTCAATCTCATTTTGATGACAATTATTATGATTGATATCATAAAAGTGGGATGAGCTCATACTACAAAGCCCAATAGATCAATAGCTATTATATTTAGGATAATATATTTTTGCTTTAAAAAATCGTTTTTCTATTTTTCATCTTATAAAATGATAAATTATCTTAAAACCATGATGATCAAAAAATCAAAATAAATTAGAAAAATCAAATAAAGTTCTACTACCTTAATATATATGTTACGGCCAAAGCGCGTAGAAACCTCCAAAATTGGTCGGCCAAATCGAACATTGGCAGGGGCGTGTGGCCAATGTCCGATGTACTGGAACTAAATAGCGTATATTCGACTTTGGCCGGCAACCTCGGGAAGTGACCGGAACTCCCTGGACAATGTTCGATGTGATGAAGCAAGTCTTTTCGGTAGGGGCAGCCTGTCGATTCCGGTGTGATGTCGACATGCACATGGTAGCAAGGTTAGGTAGGTTCGGTTCGGTTCGGTTCAAGAAATCACGAAGAAGACGTGAACTGCACATGCTAGCTTACAAACTCAAGCTGACAAGAGACTAAAAAATTCAAATGCAAAATTTGCACCACTGATAGCTGGAGATATGAAATCCGTATACCAGATGTTGACAGAGATCGCCGTGATCCATGAAGTGTCATTGGAGTTGTCATGAACATCGAGGGCGCTACAAGCTAGAAACTGAGTATGGCAGATCGCCCCATGCCATTTCACGAACTGGCTGACCAAACCCCGATATCAAGGAAAGATCGGACATTGGCTGGCCATTGTGAGCCGGTATTGGCCAATGTGCGATTTGGCCGGCCAATTCATGAAATGACCAACTTCGGGCGATAATTGTTTAGTCTAACCGATTATAATGGACTTTGATAAAACTTTACCAGTAGATTCCTTTTTTGATTCAAACTTTCTTTAAGCAGTATGTGGCAGTCGCTTCTAGTTTACGAGATAAAAATTATTAAAGTTTGCATATAAATCCATTGATACTTTATTTAGCTACCATGTTTTATTATTTGACCACCAGAGGGCTCCCCTAATTTTCCTGTTTTTTTACCGACCGACGATAGTAAGGGAGGTATTGTTTTCACACCAAATTTCACATGTGGAGATTTTTACATATCTCCACGAATCATGCATTTTCTTAACAGAAAAAAGTATTTTTAGCATGATGTCCGTCCGTCTGTCCGTCCGATGTGTACAGCCTGAACGGCTTAACGGATTTTGATGAAATTTGGTATATTTACTTAATGCATCAGTGGGATGAATTGATCAACTTTTGATGCAAATCCGGTAACCGGAAGTGGTAGTATTAGCGATCGACGATAAGAAGGGAAGGGTTATTTTCGCACCAAATTTCACATAAGGAGATTTTTTTACATATCACCACGAATGTATTGGTTTTATCCTCGGGAAAAATCATCTTCATTATGTTTTTCTTAATTTAAAATTTTATGACGTCACCCAGCCCTTCATGACGTCACAGCCTCGGGTAACGCCGGCAACGCCGGCTACTTCAGCTATATATTATAAATAAAATAAAATTAAAAATATTTATGTTATATCCATATCTGTTTTTTATTACATTAATAGATATATTAAAATTATTTGAAATTGTTTCTGTAGCTGGAAATTAATTTATTTCAAACCGTCGGTCGGTTCGGACCTGGCCACAGGTCAACTTATTTTATAGTTCGGTTTGGATATATCAAGATTAAAAAAATAAATTAAATAATTTTCCTATATCCAAACCGAACTTTTAAAAATTGAAAATTAGTGAATAAGTTAATAATTAGTGAATTAGTCAATAAAACATTATTAAATAGCTGCTTATTCATAATTAATTTAATAATAATTTTTATCTCGTAAACTAGAAGCGACCGCCACATACTTCGTTTGTTCAAAAAAAGGCATCTACTGGTAAAGTTTTATTAAAATCCATCATACATCGGTTAGACTAGACAATTACGGGCTTTGGCACATATATAATATAAAAAATACTTTTTAAAAATAATGAAATTAATAAAATTTAATAATTATCATTAAATTTTATGAATATGTTTTACTTTAACATTTTACCGGCGATTTATTAAGTTACATTTCAAAGATTTTTGATAATAGAAAAAGTTATCTAACACCATGTTATAAAAAAATATTATAACTAATAATGAATTTATCTCAAAAATTGTTTTTATTTAATAATATTCTATAAGTATGAAGCGATAAAGTTACAAATAAATTTATTAATATAAAATATTTCAATAATTATAATAGACTTTATTAGTTATACTTTTCTATTTTTATCCTATTAGAGTTATTAAGTACTTTTAAAATATTTAAACATTAAGCTCTGTAATAAATCACAAATAATATCTATTTGTTTGAACAGTAGCTATGTGTTTTCCATTTAGCAAATTTAGAATAGTTTAATTTTTTCCGCAGTAAAATTTTATTTATTTATTTAATTTTAAATGAATAAGACAAAATGTGAGTGAGGCCACTCTTATTCTCATAATCTCGTTTTTTTAATTTCATTTTTTTGTAGAAATAACATTTTTAACCATAAAATATATAAATAAAGGTCATAATTTAATTATTATTAAAAAGTAATTTACTTTGTGCATTGATTTAATAGTATTAAACCTAACTTAAAAATATCTTTTAAATTAATTGATTCCATTCTTATAAATCTTTTCTTAAATTTTCTATTTTCATTTTAATTATTTATTATTAATAGAAATCTATTAATTATCTATAAACTTGTCAAAATGTGATTATATTATTATAAGTAATAAACATTTGAGCAATTGTCTAATAATTCGACGTTTATTAGGTTTATTCGTTGATGATAACATATTCTGGTTCAAAATTTATTTAATTATTAATATTATTGATATTTTTAAATTAAATTACAAAGCAATTCACTTACATCTGGCATCAAGGTCTCCATTGCTATATTCACTAACGACTAACTTGTTTACATTTATACACCAACATAAAAATTATGCTGGAAATGTTGCTGCTTAATCCGATATATGAGACCTAAAAATATATAATTTAGATAACTGGTTTTAAAATAATTTTTGCATGAACAAAACAACCCCAATAAGTGCTTAATGACTGAATTGGAATGGCCTTGACCATGATGAACCGCTCACACAACCCATAGTTAACCTTTTTCAATATCAATTGGATTATCCTGGAAATAAATTACTTTTTAACTAAATTACTTTCTTGAAAAAATTATAATTATAAATATATGTAAATAATCTATATATATATAAAAGGGAATGTCTGTCTGTCTGTCCGTCTCGCCTAAAGTCAAAAACTACCCGTCCGATTGCGATCAAACTTTCAGGGATTGTTGTGGGCATACCAAGGAAGGTTTTAGTGTAGTTCAATCCAAAATTAATTTAATTAGTAATATTTTGGTAAAAGTCTATTCATGGTTACCATGGTTACATTGAAAAATTTCCAATAAATAAATAAAAATAATTGGAAATCTTTTCAATATGTTTTCATTTTTTGAATAAATTTACAATAACAAATATCAATATGTGGTTTAATTTACAAAATTCCGTTATTGTTATTATTATTATTATTTGTAATAATTTCAATAAAAATAAATAAAAATAAAAAACAAAAAAAAGTCCAATTAAAACTAAAATTTCAATTATATTCATTTAATACATTATTATTATTATTATTATTATTAAGTTTTCAGTTATCACATACGTATATATGTATACAGACACACATGCAAAAGCGAAGCTTTGCCGGGTCTGCTAGTATATATTAAAAAAACTGAGATGAAGTTTTCTTCTCTAATTCGTTCGTGTGGAAGAGCGGGGATTAGGCGTGGTCGCTACTTCCACTTTTTCTTTATCTTTTTAGTAATCTATTTTGTAATATGAATATTCTCGTCTATATATATATACGTAAATAAGGTATAGAACTTGATTCAAAAGTTGATCTGAAGCTTTTTGAAAAATAATTCTATCCATTTCCTGTCATCTCTCTTTAATTAAATCATTAATTACATTTTCAATTCCATCGCATATTTTGTTTCATATTGCATTGATCGATTTCTTATCATCTGTTTGAATGTGATGAATGCAAAGGAGATTTTATCCAATTCTTTCCAATTGAAAATAATTAATCGCTTCTTTTTGGTTTTTTAAATATTCACTCGTTATTATTATTATTATTATTATTATTATTATTTATTTCCTTGACCTGGCAAATGGCAAAGAATAAAAACTACCCGTTCCTTAGGGGAATCTTTTTTGTCAATCTGGGAATCCAATCAAAATTCTTTGTCGGTTGGTTAGCAATCCCGGATCCGCCAAAATGAATGGCGTTGACCAGGGGCCTGGCCCTCGTGCTGCGACCACATGGCTGCGGCGACATTGCCGTGTTGCGATCGGGACTGGAGAGATTGAACCACCCTGCGCCAAGCCCTCGGTTCGCTCTCTTTCGCACCCACTGCCGCGGAGAGCGGAGGCATTGATCGCCGACCCGCTGGAGAGACCGAGGTTGCCATGGAAACCTGTACACTACAGGCTGACTCGAAAATGCATATACCACCTCGACGATTACCAGTCCAAATTATTCCGCATCTTACCCCTTCCCCTAATCACCACATCTCCCACATATACAATAGATACCAGAGTAACCTAAATAAAAATAACAACCAAAAAGAAAAAAAAAATTATATTTTTTTTTAAGAAATTTATTTTCCAATTTTATTAGAAAACTCAGCCTTTCTTAAATTGAATAAAAAATATTGAATTTATAAGTCATTTCAATATTTTTTAATTTATGAAAATAAAAAAAAAAACTATAATTAATTAATTAATTTAGAATATTATTAGATTTTTTTTATATACGATTACCACTCCAAATTATTCCGCATCTTCCCCCTTCCCCTAATCACCACATCTCCCACATATACAATAGATACCAGAGTAACCTAAATAAAAATAACCAAAAAGTAAAAAAAATTTTATTTTTTTTTTAAGAAATTTATTTTCCAATTTTATTAGAAAACTCAGCCTTTCTTAAATTGAATAAAAAAATATTGAATTTATAAGTCATTTCAATATTTTTTAATTTATGAAAATAAAAAAAAAAACTATAATTAATTAATTAATTTAGAATTAATCTTAATACAAAAATAACTATTTTTTTTTCATTGGATAGTATCTATTTTAAATAATGTAAAGGATTGAAGAATGAACAGATATTATAGCTTATTTTGATACCAATATACTAAAAATATTTACGTGAATGAAATGAAGCAATAATCTTTAATGAACAAATTTCTTCCTGTTTTTTTTTTATTTTTAATATTTATTTTAAAACCAGATTATTTTCATATTAATATTTTACTTCCTTTTTTTAATTGACTTAAAAAAAATCAAATAAAAAATTCATCACATATTCCTTAATCGCGTTTACTATCTGTTAGAGTTAGATGAGTATCAACAAACAAAAGACAAATTACTAAATACAAGTTAAACAATTTAATAAAAAAAAAAAACCTTTTATATTTATGAATAATTTAGTTGATTCAATTAACAAAGGAAACAAATAATAATGATTCTGTTATTTTTACTGATAATAATTTCATAAAAATTGATTAATATTTTAACAGAATTTATCACTTATAAAAATTACTTCTAATAGGGATTTTAAATTTAATTTAGAAAGATTAGACATCTTATTTTAGCTAATTGAGTATCGTTGATTCCTAATTAATTATATTATATTAATAAATTAAATATAGTAATGAAAGGAAAAATTGTCGACCTGTTATAACTTTCTTCAAAATTGTCCATTATCAATTATATATTCAGAATTATATGTTTGAAAATCTATTTTTTATATAGGTATATTATTACACATTCTTCAAAGTTATTTTCCTAAAATCAAAAATTGAGGCATTTCTTTTTAAAAGAATGATATATATATAGGTATATATCAAGTTAAAAAGGATACCAAAATAAAAATCAAAAAAATGAAATTGTATTTCTTTCAATCGGTTGTTTGAATCTGAATCTTATTTACTATTAAACGCCATCTTTATATTTATTTATCTTATTCTTAATCTATTATAATAGTCAAAAAGAAGAAATCATGATTTTACTATAATTTAACGATTTATTTCATTCATCGCGAACGAATTAGGGGGATAGAGGAGAGGCATTAATGTAAATATTGACATGATAGAGATTGGGTAAGGTCGGGTTTGGATGGAGATGACATCGGATTTAAATGGCTAGGATAATACTTCAGACATGTTTTGAATTTAGAAACGTCAACTGGAGATGCCTATCCGTTGATATGGTTTTATTTTTAATATTCACATAGGGGTTTTAATAAAAATATAAATATGAATGTTAGATAAGTAATGTTCAGAAATAAAATAGAGAAAACGAAATACATTTCAATTGAGGTCATCCAACTATATAAACATCCAATCGACACATATTTATGTAAACATTAATTTTTTTCATCAGTGAAACTATAAATGACGGATATTTCAACTAGATTTTTTTAGGTAAATATAGTTTTAGAAACATAATAAATATTTTTTTCTATTTATATGTATAATTATATTTATGTGAATTAAATACAGGAAAATATTACTATATAAATAAAATAACTATATCAATCCTAAAAATTAAAATATTCAGAATTTCATAAGATTTCAAATTTTAAAGGTCCCAGAGTAAAAAGAAAACAAATTCAAATTGTACAATCATATTAAAATGAATTTATTTCCTTCAAGTATAGATTTAAATTTCTATACAAATCACATTTTTATTTTATTTTATTTATTATAATTAAAATATTCTTGAGTAGCTTAATAGTAAATAATAATATTATAAATAATCCAAAATACATTTAAAATAGATAGATGCAATTATTGCTAAAATTCGGTCTGTTTACGTATGAATTGTATTTACTTTATTTTAAAGGACATTTACATTTTAATTATTATTATACGTATTTTGAATACTACCGAAGCACAAGTTATTTATTACTTTTATTTTAATACTTCATATAATATATAATAAATTATTCCCTTATAATTACTTTTCCCATCAAGAAAAATATAGTCTATGATTCTCTCTATGTCCTTAGAAAAGAAAGATTACAATCAAGATTCCTTAATAAATACATTTTAAATTAAAAATATTAATATTTACTGCTAAAAACTTTCCATTGGAGTTGAGATGTTAGTTTTATTTATTAAATTATATTATATTAATTTATATTATAATTATTATATTATTTAATTATAAGTTATACAAATTCATATAAAAATTAATTTAAAAGTAAATTAAATATATATAATTTTTAAATCTGATCAATCAATCAAAAATTATATGTATATATATATATATGTGAGATTATTATAATTAGTACCTGGAATACCAAGCTATCATTTGACCCTTTATCAAATTTATAAATTTTAAAAATTATACAATTTTTTAATTATTTATTACAATTATCGGCTCGGTACTTAAGTTAAAAAAAATGATTCATTATTATTGGATTTGGCTGGTAATATTAATACCTGAAACACCGAGCTCTCGCTCTACCCTTTAAAAATATTGATATACAATTCTTTAATTATTTATTACAATTATTAAATGTATTAAATAATATTTTATTGAAAAAATATTAAAAATTATAAAACTATCTAAAACTTAATTAATAAAAGAACAATGAATAAATAAATCACGAAAATAGATAAAAAAAAATGCACGCGGCGAGTTTCGATCCTTCGAACTCGGGGAGTAAAAACAATTGTTCTAGCCACTGGTCTAAGATATTTTGATAATTAAAAACATATTTTTACCATCTTTCGAAGACATTTATTTGTTTTGTTGTTTTTTTTTTTTGAGAGAGATTAATAAATATATATATATTTTATTAAAAATAAATATTTTTAATTTTATTTCGAAATTAAATAATAAATTTTAAAATATTTTAAATAAAAAAAAAAATTAATACAATTTCAGTTAAAAAACAAAAATGGATGTCATGTGACGTTACCCATATATAATTTTAAATTAAGAAATAAATAATGAAAATGTACGTTTCCTGAGATGTGATCAATAAAACTCAATTTTTCTTTATAAATACTATATCTAGTGTGAATTTGAAAAAAATCGTTAGAGCGGTTTTTGAGAACCCATGGCTATATATATATATATATATATATATACAATTTTAGCTAGCATAATAAGATATATAGTACCGGGACCCCGAGCCTCGGCTCGGTACTTAAGTTAAAAAAAATGATTCATTATTATTGGGTTTGGCTGGTAATATTAATACCTGGGACACCGATCTGTCGCTCGACCCTTTAAAAAATATTAATATATAATTCTTTAATTATTTATTACAATTATTAAATGTTGCATCATTGCATCAATCTGATTAAAATGAATTGAACTGGGGTCCTCAATAATACAAACAAACAATTTTAGCTAGCATAATAAGATTAATCCAAGTAATATCGTCTATTTCTATTCGACACTATTTTCAGTTATGAAATGAACAGTCAGTAGAGAGTAAAAAATTGTAATTGAAGACCGTTGTTTTTAAAAATAATTAAATTATTTTATAGATTATAAAATAAAAATTATTGTATTAACATTAAAAATATTGAAATAAAAAAATAATAGTTTGATTTAATAAACTAAAATATTATAAACATTTTTAATGGGAATTTCTCAGGGAGGTAGGGAGCCCAATTCATTTAACCATCCATGTTGTATAAGGAATCTTAATTTCTTAACACTCCGTTTTTTTAAATTTAAAATAGAGGGAGAGAAAGAGTTTCAATTATATTCGAATAGTCTATATATTCTATATATGAGTATTTTTTTTTCTGAATTTAATACCAAGTTGATTTTCAAAATTTTCTATTCTTTATGCATATGATTGATTACATGTGTTAAAATTTAAACAAATTCAAATATTCTAATTTATAAATTTATATAAAATTTAATATTATTTTTTCGAGACTAATGGCAAATACCGGTGGCCCTAGTCAGAGCAAGAGAAGACTCCTTTTGGTAGCGGCCCAGTCGATGATGTTATATGGATCGGAGATTTGGGCTTTACAACTATATTTTAAGTGAAAAAATGATTTCTTGGTTATATAAAAATTAAAATATGATTCTTTATATCTTTATTATACAGAAAAGTAGGCGTGTTAATATAAAATATATACCTGGGACACCGAACTATCACTCGACCCTTTAACCAATTTATACAATTTATTTTTATATACTTTAAAAATTTTACAATTTTTTAATTATTTATTATAATTGTTAAATGGGATTTCTAAAAATGACCCATTAAAAATTTGTTTCCTAAAATGTTTCAAATTAATTAAAATAAATTGTATAAATGTTCATTTATAAAATCTATATATCTGTGAGTTTGTTTTTCGATTTTTTAAATTTTGATTTTGGATTCGATTAGAGCTTAAAATGTGTAAATGTAAAGTGGTCTTGGTTTTTTTAAAATTCGTTTGGGAACATGGTCAAATCGGCAGTCAAAGTTGAAAATTCCCCATATATTATAACTACTGTAATTAGTATTATTATAATGTAAAATTATAAAGAAAAATGTTTAGACATTATTATAGACATTTTCATTCTGTAAATTAAATAATTTTATTTCATTTAAATAAATATCTATTTTTAAATATTTTCTTCTCTACATTATTTATCTAATTCTGACAATATATTAAGATCATACCGGGACCCCGAGCCTCGGCTCTGTAATTAAGTTAAAAAAAAATAATTAATTATTATTGATAAATATATATCGTAATTTATAATTATAAAATATTATTAAAATATATATTTTTAATTTTATTTCGAAATTAAATAAAAAATTTTAAAATATTTTAAATATAAAAAAAATATATATTTTTAATTTTATTTTTAATAAAATATATATAGATATTTATTAATCTCTCTCAAAAAAAAAAAAAAAATAAAAAACATCAAATCTGCCTGCTAAGACAAAATATATTTAAAAAAAGGCGGGAGTCAAATTTCAATATAAATGTCATTTGTGATGTCATCAATATATAAATTAATAATAAATAATATTAATAAATATTAAATTTAATAAAAGAACAATGAATAAATAAATATAAAATAGTAATTTATTAAAATGTAAACAATAGATAAAAAGAAAAAAAATAACAAATTCATTATTTTCATTTTCATTTTTAAATAACGATTCACCCGGAGAGTTTCGAACCGACGAAATCCACTCGTTAAAACATCACTTTACCATCTGAACTATATATATTTAGATAAAAAATTGTCATTTTTTTACTGTCTTAGCAGGCAGATTTGATGTTTTTTATTTATTTTTTTTTTTTTGAGAGAGATTAATAAATATCTATATATATTTTATTAAAAAAATAAATATTTTTAATTTTATTTCGAAATTAAATAATAAATTTTAAAATATTTTAAATAAAAAAAAATATTAATACAAATAAAAATGGAGGCCAATTTTGACGTTTTCCATATATAATTTTCAATTAAGAAATTAATAATGAAGCTGAATGTTTCAAGAGATATCATCAATAAAACTTAATTTTTCTTTATAAATACTATATCTAGTGTGAATTTGAAAAAAATCGTTAGAGCGGTTTTTGAGAACCAATATATATAGATAGATAGATATATACAATTTTAGCTAGCATAATAAGATAAGATATATATATATAAATGAGTTTTCTAAAAAACACATTAAATATTTGTTTTCTAAAATGGTACAAATTAATTAAAATAACTCGATTTCTACTTTAAGTTGAAAGAAATATTCAAATTTACTTGATATATATATTTATTGTTATACTTAGATGGCTTTATAATTTTTTTTATATTTTTCTCATCTTGAAAATTGTCAACATATTATTTATTACTATATTTGAAAAACAATTTTTTTCTTTAATTGATTTTCATTTAAATGATAATTAAAGAATATCTTATTTGAAATAAATTGTTGAATAATTTATAGACTGTTTAGACTAAGGGTTACTACTGCTCATAATATAAATTTTGAAATTATATTACCATATATATTCTTTTAATATAAAATAATATATATAATATAAATTATTCAATTATTATTTAATTTTAATAAAATACTAATGAGACAACTGACTATTTCTATATTGATATCGCTTGAATGTCTTAAAATAATATAAATATAAAAAAAATGATTAATTCAATGTTAATTAAAGTGAATGTGATGGGAGACATCGCCCTCTTCATTCAGGAAATATATAAATTTTTCTTTTTATTTATAATAAATAATAATCTAATATCATGAATATATATTTTTATTATTTATATAATTTATTCAAAAAGTATCATTTTAATTAATATATGTATAATACAACTTAATATTATTTGATAGAAATTATTTGAAATAAGATATTCTTTAATAATCATTTAAAATGAAGATCAATTAAATAAAAAAATTGTTTTTCAAATATAGTAATAAATAATATGTTGACAATTTTCAAGATGAGAAAGACAGAAAGGTGATATATACGAGGGTAGGGTGAAAAGTTTCCGGCCTGACCAAGAAAAACGATGTTTTTAAATTTTTTTTTTTTTGTTTTATTTTTCAACATTCAAGATAGCTGAGACTGAGGCCTGTACGATGTCAGCTGAACGTGTGCGAAATATTTTGCACAACCATTTGAATATGGAAAGCTGAGTGCAGCGTGGGTGCCGCGTTTGCTAACGTTAGACCAAAAACTGCTTCGAAAAACCATTTCTTCCGACAATTTGGCGCTGTAGGCGTAATCCAAACGAATTTTTGCGTCGATTCATAACTGTTGATGAGATTTAAATTAAATTAAATTTAATCAATTAAATAAATAAATTAATTAATTAAATTAATTAGAATACCGTTATGAGAAATGTATCAGTGTTAATAGAGATTATGTTGAAAAATATAGCAAAAATAAAATTTAAAAACAACGTTTTTCTTGTTCTTTTCACCCCACCCTTGTATATATATATATATATATATATACTTACAATGTTTGATTAATAAAATATAAGTTTAAACTATCAAGCCGTAGTTGTACAAAGAAAAAATATAAATCAATTTGTTATACTTCAAAACTCCAAAAATCTTTTAGTATAAAACATATTAGTACGTGGAACACCAAGCTATCGCTCGACCCTTTAAAAAATATTGATATACAATTCTTAATTATTTATTACAATTATTAAATGTTACATCATTGCATCAATCTGATTAAAATGAATGGAATTTGGGGTCTTGAATAATAATAAATAATAAATAATATTTTAGTGAAAAAATATTAAAAATTATAAAACTATCTAAAAATTAATTAATAAAAGAACAATAAATAAATAAATATAAATTAGTAATTTAATAAAAAATTAACACGAAAATAAATTTAAAAAAAACATTTAAAATTAACTAATAAAAATTTATAAAAATTAACAAATAATTAAACGACAAAACATTAAAAAATTTCAAATATTTTAGAGAAAAAAAAAAATAATTCAAAAGTACATTAACTAATTAATAAAATAAATATTAACTAATAATTAAAAAAATAAATGAAAAAATTTCAAATATTTTAAAGGAACAGGAATTAAAAAATTATTTATTAATATTATTAGATCATATTTATTCAATAATTTATTTTGAATAAGATATTCCTTAATTACCATTTTAAATGAATATTAATTAAAGAAAGAAATTGTTTTTAAAATATAAATAATATGTATAATATGTTTTCAAGATAGAAACACAATATATATACTTACAATGTTTGCAAGACAAATAAAATAACTATTAGATTTTTTTTGGTGAAAGATTAATAATCATATTTCGTTATTTGATTCTAAAATATTATTATAAAAATACTTTTAATTTTATTTAGAAATTTAACAAAAAATTTTAAAATATTTTAAATATAAAAAAATATTAATACATTTTCAATTACAAAAGATTGACAAGAGGCAAATGTGGATGACGTAGTGACGTCATATAAATTTAAATTAAGAAAAACTAATGAAGATGATCTTTCCCGAGACTGAAACCAATACAGATCGATTTTTCTTTGTAAAAATTATCTATGGTGTGAATTTCAAAAATAACCTTAGCAGGATAAAATTCTTAAAAATAGTACATATATATATCTCAAATATAGTATATATAAACATACACTTTTTTTTAACTATTTTATTTTTGTAAAACTAAAAGTCGATTTATTAATCTAATTAATTAATCTCTCTTGGCCAATATTTTGAGATATTAAGATATATATCAAAATTAGAAATAACCTAAAAAACCACAGCGAATCTATTTAAAACTTCTCGATGTTTTCTTAAATTACACACCACTAACCCTGTAAGTCTATTTTTACTTAATACTGACTATATAAATATATTTATTTAGTATATTTCATTAGAATAACATATATAAAATGACTTAAATCTATATCTTTCTTTAAAAAAGATATTTAGTTATTTGATTTAAAAAAAATTAAATATTAAATTATTTCGTTGTACTGTTTAAATAATTAATAAACATTTCAAGCATTTGAAATTTAATAATAGGTTTAAAGACATCAAATCTGCATTGAAGTTGAATGAATTTAAGCGCAAGACTGAAATGTTTTCCAACTTTAACTTATGCCAATGCAAACCAAGTCTTCACATTTATTAGTATATAATATATAATACTTAAAACTAAATTAATTTTTTTAGATTCGTCCTAGAATATAATTGCTAAGCTACTGTAGCAGTCTGTTATCATTATTATCACTATTATTTAATATTAAAAAGCATTAAATAATATTCTTTGATTATAGAATATATTTTTGAGATTTCATTGATAAGAAATGACTTTTTTAATGAAATTAAATTATTGACAACTTAATAATAATTTATTTTTCAAGATCAGAAAGATAGAAAAATAATATGTATATAATTACAACATTTGACTAATAAGATACATACATTTTAGATTAATATACGAAGTCTGATCAAAAGAAAAAGGGAATTTTGAATTTTTGCATTTTTACATTCGATTATCGTTTTTTTTTTTTTTTTTTTTTTTTGTTATGTTGGTACACATATGTTTTTCATATGTTGACATTATTAGCCATTTTGGATTAGTAGTTTGTTTTTGACGACTGAAAAAGTTTTTGTAAGTTCTTCGATTTTTTAAAGAATCTGTATTAAATTTTGCGTTGAAAATGGAATAACATACTTAAAATGTTGACTGTGGCATTCGACGACTCTAATTTGTCTCCAACAAGCGCTTTAAAAAAGCCCGCCAAGTTCGATCAAATCTGAAGGTTTTGCTCACTGTTTTCTTCGATTACAATGACGTGGTGCATCATGAGTTTTTGCCAACAGGTCGTACTGTTAATAAGGAATACTACAAGGAAATTATGCAACGTTTGCGTGAAGCAATACGGCTCAAACGATCGGAATTGGGGAAAAACAAATTATGAATTCTGCTTCACGATAATGCACCAGCTCACACATCATTGCTTGTTCGTGATGTTTTGGCCAAAAACAACACCGTATTCACGAGATTTGGCTCCCTGGGACTTTTTCCTATTCCCCAAACTAAAGATACCAATGAAAGGAAAGGGTTTTGTTACAATTGATGAGATAAAATTGGAATCAAAGAACGAACTAATGGCCATAACGAAAAGCGCATTTCAGAAGTGCTTCTATGATTGGAAGAAGAGCTGGCATAAGTGCATTATATCTGAGGGGAAATACTTTGAAGGGGACAAAATGGATATTGATGAATAAATAAATACTTTTTGCAATAATCCAAAATTCACCTTTTCTTTTGAACAAACCTCGTAAATATTTTACTTAATAATAATAACTTAATAAATTAATTTCAAGATAAAAATCAATTTATTAATTATTTTCAAGATAAATTCCCTAATTATAAAATATTAATCTTAAATGATTCTTATAGACAAAGCTCATGGATAAAGTCAACTTTTTATATAAAAATCCAATTCTTTAATTATATTATATCTATGCAAATTCATCTAATATTAATATTTTATAAAATACTTGTTTATTAATAATTGATCATTTCGATGTAACTCCTGATTAAATAACTTTATAATGTGGGTACATTTATTTGAATTGGATCTGCAACATGACACGAACAGAATTCAAGGAATTTTAAACAGTTTCTCGGAAGCACAATCGATAGTACATCCTGCAGGTGTGATTTTATTGAAGTTGGGTTGTTTTCCCGGGGGGCAGAGTTCCTGGAAAACTCTAATCGGCTGTTGTTTCTGAGACGAATGACAGCGAGGGTCTTTCCTGGAAATTCGCCAGGAAACCTTTTACCTTAAAATTGAATAACCCACCATTCTATCACACTAAAGTATCTGTTTCGGAGAAACAAAAAAAAAAGCATTAAGGTATTAGCAAGAAATTTATTTAATTTTCTTATTTTGAAAATTTAAGTTAATTATTTAAAATAATAGTCAATTGTCAAACAAAACTTAGAAATTATATAATCTTATTTAGAAAATTTTTTCAGAAATAGTTATATTTTATGTAGCTATCAAGAAATGACTATGCTACAATTTAATTTAATAGTTAATTAAATGAATAATAGTATAAATTTATGAAGGATGAAAATTGTCTAAATCACATTTTTATTAAATACCGAAAACTGAAAATTAAATTTCAAAGAGTTAACAAACGTTTCTATTTAAGGTAATGGCACCTATAGATGACACTTTTGAATTTAAACTAAAAAAATAAGCAAATTTTAAAACATATGCGGAATTTTTTTTTTAAATGATAGTTTTGTTTTTCCACCACCTGAGATATCCTACAACAATAGAATAAGTCGCCCTATTTTTTTTCTTTTAACTTGAAAAGCAAATAGCATCGTCAACAATTGATTTTTTCAACAAATCTTACCTTAAGGGAAGTAATGTTCTTAATTAGTATTTTATATTTTTATTTTCATATTCATCAGGAATTTAATAACTACATTATAAAATAGACTTAATATAGATATAAATCACTACAATTTAAACACCTAATTTTTAAAAGTATCTTTTTTATCAACTGTGTTATCTATAGGTGCCCCTAAAAATTGTTTTTCCTATAGATGACAGCAATGTCAGCTATAAGTAGGTTTTTAAAAAAATTGTCTATTATATTAATAGCTGTAAAGAGGAGATAATTTTATATAATTCAACCAAGTTTCATGTCTGAATAAAGGTGACACTCTGTTTTATCTTTAGGTTTCTCATTGTCAGAAAATTTTTTTCTGTTCCAGAACTTCAAACACTATTTTTTTAAAATTATTTTTAAATTACTCTGTATAATTAAAAATGCATAATTAAAAGATTTGTTTAAAATCAATTTTTTATTTTATTATAATAATCAGCTAAAAATAAAATCAATCACAATAAATATATCTAATGTATCATTATATGAAATCTGATTTTTTTATTATATAACTAAAGTTAAAGCAGCAACAAGGTGTTGGAAAGATGTTTTACTTTGTAAATAAATAAGTTGAAGATAAAGAGAGCAAGCGAAGTGAAAAAAAGTAGATGTCATCTTTGGGTTCCATAATTGTCATCATTAGGTTCCACCAAAATTTTTGGTGTCATCTATAGGTGCCATTTGATTATTTTGAAAAAAAATTATATTTCCTCTTAAACTCATATAAAAGTTTAAAATATTTATCCTGGTGATAAAAGGTAAGATAAGCTTTATAATAACCAAAAGATTTTTTTTGTGAGACGTATAGTTTCAGTTTTATAAAAGAAAATAGTGGCAAGAGCGCTTAAAATGTCATCTATTGGTGCCATTACTTTATTTTAAAATAATGTAAATATATATTTTTATTATATTATTTAGAATAAATGAATCAATTACCAAGTAAAACTACTACAGCTCTTAAATTTAGTATATATAATATAACATTTACATATTTAAAAAGATTGTAAATCTAAAAATAATTTATATTGTTTTGACTCTGTTATTATTATTAATATTATCCTTAATATTTAATTGATTATTTAATTTAATCTAATCTCACTTAAAGTTATTAATAAAAACATTAAAACTAACAGTAATATTAAGACATTTTTATTTACGATAAAATATTGCAATGTTCGTTTTGTTTAAAAAAGAATGAATTGTTATATTATAGAATTCATGGTATGCATGAATCAGAAGCATTTCTTTGGAAACTCCGTTAAAAATTCCGGGGCCATTTTTAAACTGTTAAGTGAAAGGGGCATGGTTCATGAATGACAATGCTAAACCTATTTATACCTACCTGGCATTCATTACGCTGAGAGCTTAATTAAGACTGGGAAGGCACGCAACCTTCTCCCAATCTTCAATTGTATCCATGAGACGACCTCCCTCTTAAATACTCTCCTCTAATCCAGCCATCTTTAGAGGAAATCTCTTCGTTCTTGAAATAATCCACATAAGTTTTTTTAAGGGATCTATTTCAATAGTTTTAATCCAAACACCAATTTCAAAATATAATGTATTCATGGTGTATTTATACTTTAGTAATATAGGAGAGAATTATTTAAATACAATAAAAGTTTTTAATGTAATTTCACTTCAAACCTCTAAAATATACCTAAAGAAAGATTTTCTACTTCCACTAATGTTTCATTAAAATGAATGACAAAACTAGCATCAATTGTATTTAGGGGAGCCAACTTTATAAAGTTCACTTTTTCAAATTTTCATATAAAATTTATTTCTATTAAATGAAAACATTTTATGTCAAAATGGACTACTTTCTAAGTCTATAGCCACGATTCTGTTAGTGTTTAAGAAGAACAATATATGCTAGAATATATGCTAGAAATTTATTTGCATAAATTAAAATTTTTCGATTTCTCTTCAAATCATTATATCATAAGATTTATCAATTTTGATAAAACGAAAACATTTCATATTTGAAAATAATTACTGAATTAATTTGAACCATACGTGAGATCTTATTTACATCAGAATTACTCACACAAACACCATATTAATTTTCTATTATATTGGGATGATTACTTTTTTTGGGATTCTCTACTTAAATATCTACCATTTTTACATTTTCATCTCGCGACAAGATTACAAAATACTTAAATTATTGATAAATTAAAAAATTGAAAAAAATTAACAATAATTGTTACTATTCTATAACAAAGAATAAATAATTTGTATTTTAACCAATACATTCGGTTTGATAATTATTTAAATTTTCCGATTACAATATGCTTATACTACATTATAATTATTCAACATTTTTCATTAAATTGACAAATCGGCATAGTTTTATTTTAAAATCAATGTTCCTTGTAATTTTTTCACTGACAGTACAATAATATATGTAAACAAAACATGCAAAAGTTTGCATGTAGTAAAGAAGGGTACTTGGAACTTTTTTGAGATTTTCTCATAAAATGTCTCTAATAGTTTTATTTAACCTCAATATACCTATATCTATGATAATACTAGCAAAAATTAAATGTAGATTTATGGGTATATTTGTATATAGATGTATCTTTAAGATCTTAAAAACTATACTTATGATATCCACAATTTAGCGAATTTTGGAGTTGTATTGCTGCTAAACTAAACGAAAAAAATTAAAAAATGGGTTGAGAAAATTGATACTGCAACCTAAAACAATGACAATTATTTGTTTTAGACAAAAAATTAATAACTTCAAGAGCAAAATTATTTTAAAATCAATGTTCCTTGTAATTTTTTCACTGACACAACAATAAAATTCCTTTTCATACTATAAAAACTTTTTTATACTAAAAATTAAGAAGACATAAAGGCCTTGTGGACTATAATATCATAATTTGTATAATAAAGGAAACTAAGAAAATATAACCACAAATCTATTCTATCTAAAAATCTAGATGTGAATAATAATAAGAAGATATTTTCAAAACTCCCATTTATAAAAGAAAAAATCTGGAGTGTTACACTCGGCTATCTCGCAAATTTGAATTGGATTATTTAACATATATTATATTTAAATTAAATTAAATTAATTATATATAATTTATATAAATTAAAATTAATAAATAATATTTATTAAACCAGCGCGTGTTTGGCTTTTTGTTGATGACACTACTTCACGTGCTGGCGGGTGATTAGCATTCAATGAGTTAAAAAATTTAAAAAATTAATTTCGGTACTTTCAGCGATTCAATCAAGCTGAAATTACATATATATAGCAATTTTATACAATTTTTAATCATGTGAAAAACTATTAAATATATATATCTTTATTTTTACGGTCAGTTTTTTATATTGATAAGTTATATTTAATAATATGTGCATTATGTAACAATAAAATAATATAAATAATTTTATTATTATTACACTAAAGAATTTGTATATTTTTTCTTATATATCTGTTAAGTCATATTTAATTTCCTGAGATTTTTTATTTAGTGTGCCGCGAAATAAATGACCGTTTCCTAGTGTGCCCCAACGAAAAAAGTTTGGCAGACACTGGTTTAGAGGAAAAAAATGAAAACGTTTTGATTTTGGTTTATGGCATAAATTGCCATTCTGCTATATTCAAAGAAAGTAAACATCACAATCAGTAAAATCGAGATACAATAGAAATAGTGAACTTTTATATTGATACTCATATTGAATAGAAATAACGACTCCACTTACTAACCATTGAAAAATAATGACAAAAATACATAGGTAAATTTAATTATAAGAATTATTATTCAAGTTTAACATTATGAAAAAGAAAAATTAAAATCTGATAAAGAGATTGAAGAAAAGATACAAAAAAGGGCCCGCCATCTAACTTTTTTTTTAACTAGAGGTTATTTCAACACTGGTAACCTTAATGTCACTTCTGAATTGACAGAATGTCAGTTTTATCCTTCCGCTGAACGAAAATGGTTGTGTATACGCTTGAGGAACGCGTGAAAATAGTGCAGTTTTAGTTTGAAAATCATGGTAATGTGGCAGATTGTGTGCGACAATTACGTACGGAAATGGGAAGAAAAGAGCTCCGTATGTGCGTTTTTTTTTTTAAGAAATTGAGAGAAACTGGCACTATTATTGACAAATCAACACGTGATAAGCCAAAAACAGTGCCCACAACCGAGAATATCGCTGCTGTTGCCGAGAGTGTGCGTGAGTCACCGTCGTTCTCAACAACTGGACATTTCCGAGACTTCAGACGAATTTTGCGTAAGGGTCTTGGTATGACTCCCTACAAAGTTCAATTAGTTCAGGAATTGAAGCCACGAGACCATCCGTTGCGTTTTTGCTTTGCTGAATGAGCCTGCAATCAGCTTAAGGAGACGCCGATTTTGGCCAAAAAAAATCATCTTTTCGGATGGGGCGCATTTCCATATTGGCGGATATGTCAACAAACAAAATTGCCTCATCTGGGGGCCGGAAAACCCACACGTTATCATGGAGAAGACAATGAATCCTCAGAGAGTGACGGTTTAGTGCGGATTTTGGTCTGAACCAAATACTTTTGATTTTAATAGATTTTCAGTACAAAATTCTTAATAGAGATCTTCGTGAAAATATTACCTATTTTTACCGACCGACGATAGTAAGGGAGGTATTGTTTTCACACCAAATTTCACATGTGGAGATTTTTTACATTTCTTCACGAATCATGCATTTTGTTAACAGAAAAATGTATTTTTAGTATGATATCTGTCCGTCCGTCCGTCTGTCAATTGTGTGTCCGTATAGACGTGTATAGCTTGAACTGCTCAACGGATTTTGATAAAATTTGGTATATTTAGTTAATGCATCAGTACCACAAATTCATCAACTTTTGGTATATATCCGGAAACCGGAAGTAGTAGTTTACAAAGTATTAATTTTATATTTATTACTCCAAATTTTTCCACTTAAAATATATTAGTAATTAATAATTGATTAATTAAACTAAGATAATATATTTTAGTCATTTTAATTCAAGTTTTAAAAATATTTTTTTTTTGATACTTTATATTTTAGTTTTAAAGTTTTTAAATTTTAATTAATTAAGCATAAATATTTCTATGGATATTAATATCATATAATATATCTTTACGTATAAACAATTAATTATTTTTTTAATAGATAAAAGTAATACGATATTACACTTCACAGCTTATTTATTAATAATTTAATTATTAATATTAAGGAGAACATTTATTTTTGCAAATAATTTTATGTCCCTTAAAATTAGAATAGTAATATATTCTAATGAATCCATTGATTCCTTTAATATTTACAAAACCATAAGTAATACTCGTATATTTATTTTACAGACAGCAATCATCAAAATAAAAAATCAAATCAAAATCAGATTAGTGAATATAATTAAGAGAAATTAATCTACTTTTTATGAATTTCTAATCAAAATTTATATTTTTTCAACTCCTAGACATTTACGAATAGATTTAATAATAATTTGGACTCCCGATTATTAAAAAGTTAACATGAAACATAAGTAATATTAATATTTTATAAATATTTAAAATTAAAAAACCTAAAATATTTTAATTTAATTTTATGAAGTCAAAATCGTTCTAGGATTATAATAATAGTGATAACCTAGTATTTATATATTACATGAAGAATATATATATATAAAACCTAATTATTTTTTCAGAAATCCCTCTTCCATTCTCTTTTTCTTTAATATTCCCTTTTTTCTTATAATTCCAATACAATACTTCCAGACCATACTGAACATTTCCTTCCTTTTAAAGATAATTCTTTACTAGCTGCCATTTCCATTTTCTATTCCATTTATTTTGCATTCTTTTTCTTTAATTACAAACGAGTCCATTTGATTCTACCTTCCCGTTCTGCTCCATTTTATTTCAGAGTTCCTTTTTACTTATTTGCTTATTCTACAAACCTTTTTTCTATCCTAACTTTAATTATTCCTGACTTTTTAACTTTCTCAAATATTTGGACATTACTCTGAATATATAAGTATAAATTTATATTTTTAATAAAAAAATAATTGAAACTGTTTTTTATTTTGCTCTATTGAAGATCGCTTCTCTATAGAATATTTTAATATTTTTAAATGTAATAAAATGGTTATTAAAGATCAGGTATAGTTTATCCTTATAAAACATAAATAAATTATCAAATATTCAAATCAAATTAAAATTTTATTTTATAGTTAGAAAAGGTGTAATATATATATATAAAAAAAGGTTTTTGTCTGCACATTGCTCAGAATTTAAAAGTTTTTGCATATCTTCGCGTTTGATGACCTCTAGAATCCATAAGTGACTTTAGAATTTTGTCTGTCTGTCTGTCCGGAAAATAAGGATACTGAACGGATTTCTATGAAATTACATCACAATATTGTTATTTATTTTAAATTCTAATTTCAAATATCATTTCAATTAAGAAGGCGCCATTGGGTATGTGGGTAGCGAACCTGACTCAAGTCCCGGGCCTGGCAAGGAAATTTCCCTAGCTGGGGTCTATGGGATGGAGTCAACCCAGCCTCCGGGAACAACATTGGGGAAAAGCTTCTTGATAGCGCCTCCGATCAAGAAAATCAAGGTAGAGGTTGAGAGGACCCGTTATACTGATCATAGAACACCTCATTGATATAACCGGCTTGATAGGCGTTGTTCTTACGTAGGATGTACAATAGTCAGAGGTTTTTTTATCATTTCAATTAAATAATTTATTCTAAAAGTTCTCATTTTAATTAATTTAATAAAATATTTAGATCATATTTTTATCTTGAATTTTTTTATTTATTCTTTATTTCTTTGAATATTTCTTCTTTTCTATAATAATATATAAATTTTATCAATGTCTTTTAAAAAAAAATATTATTTAGTATTTTATGAAGTCAAAATAATTTTTTAAAAGGTCAATTAAAATTACTAAATTATATTACCTATGTTTTTGATTTTAATTTAATTACTAAATATTATATAAAAATTAAAATATAATGATATAAAGAAGTTGGTTTTAAATTTTTGACTTTTTTATATTTTTTAAATTTTTTAAATTCGTTTTAAATCCAGATGATTATATTATATTATAATTTATTAAAATGTTTTTTTTTTTATTATGTTTAAAAGATTCTTTTTTATGATGTGATATTAATAAAAAAAATAACGCATGGTCTGGTCGATTCATTTTACACAATGAACAAATAATTAAATAAAGAATTAATATATTTTATTTTAAATTCTTATATTTAAATATTATTTCAATTAAATAATTTATTCTAAAAGTTCTCATTTTAATTAATTTAATAAAATATTTAGATCATATTTAACTTAATTTTTATTTATTCTTTCTAGATACAAATTTGAATATTTCTTATTTTCTATTTAAAAGTGTAGGGTATAAATTTTATCAATGTCTAATATAAAAAAACAGAAATTATTTTTAATGTTTTATGAATACAAAAATATTTTCAAAACATCAATTAAAATGACTAAATTATATTTTTTTGTTTTTGTTTCAATTATTAATTACAACTATATTTTAAGTGCAAATATGATTTTTTGGTTATATATTAATTAAAATATGATTTTTTAAACAAATGATATAAACGAGATGTTTTAAATTTTTATCTTTTTTAAATTTAATATTTTTTTTTAAATTTGTTTTCAAATCAAAATTACTGTATTCTATTATAATTGTTTATTAATAGGCTTATTTTCTTAGTTTTAATTTTTAATAAATTATTTTTTTTTTGATATGATATTAATAAAAAATAATATTAAATTATATATAAATTTAAAAATTATAATATTTGAATTTGTTTAAATTTTAACACATATGCATAAAGAATAGAAAATTTTGAAAATCAAATTTGTATTAATTACAGAAAAAAAATATACTGATATTAATAATATATAGACTATTCGAATATAATTAGAAACTCTTTCTCTTCCTCTATTTTAATTTTAAAAAATCGGAGTGTTAAGAAATTAAGATGCCGTATGCAACATGGAAGGGTAAATGAATTGGGCTGGAAGAGGAGGCAATTTATAATTTTCTTCTAATTCAGATTAAGGACACAAATCAGACAACTTTATATCAAATCTTGCTAAGAACATTCAATATTTCGGTACACAAATTATTCAGAGTCTTGGCAAGGCGTATGACTCACAATCAGTTTAAATTGAAATTTATATAAATTAACGAAGTGAAAATTTTTATTTGTTTAAATTTTATTTTAATGAATAAAAAAAATTAAATATATAGATCACATAATTAAGAGAAGCAAGAAACTTGTGAGAAAATAACTATTGGATGGAGGTCGGACAGAACAGAAACTGTAAGCGAAATCTTCATGTTGCGACTAATAATTTTCAAATCTCCTAGCACCACACAATTAGATAAGTTTATTTTAACACGTTCCCGCCGGGTCCATAATTTGTCTATTTCTCCATGTGACGTCGCATTTATTTATGTTTTAATCCAAATAATATGAACATATATGGCATAAATATAATAATACAAGAACAAATAGATAAAAAATAACAAATATGTGTTATAAAAAAACAAATATGCGAATAAAATACGAAAATATAGAATATATTTAAATATTCACGAAATGTTATTCTGGGTTGTTTTCATGTATGTTTATGAAATTTCGATTTCGACGTTTCGGTGACCATTTCGACGCTAGATACAAAATCACTCGTGGCTCAAATCGTGGCTCAAGCCGTGCGATGAGACCAACTCATGAACCAAGCCGGTGGGAACATGTTAAGGGAGGAAATTAACTATGATCTAAAAAAATTAATAAATGAACTTAATAATAAAAAAACAAATAAATCAATTAATTTAAATGAATGTATATATTGTTAATTTATCTATAGTTTTATACCGTTCATTGTCTCAGGTCTCTAACTAAGCATTTTCTCAAATTTCATTATAATTAAAAATTTTCAATAAAAATCAAACAATGAAAATAAAATATCAAAATGAAATGATCAAGAAATATTATAATCTATTATAACATACATAATACTTACGAACTATAGGCTTAGGAAATATTAGGAGATATCATTGCGGGTTCAGGCGAAATCGATCAACATTAATTAAGATATTTTCATTATGACAGATTTCAGAAAAAAACCGCGAACTCAATATTTCTGTTCACTAATTATTTGTAGACTTTTGTAAAACATACGCATGACTCAATAAATCTGGATAAACTTTTTCAAATTTTGATCTTCAAATTTGTCTTGAAGGTAGTAAAGAAAGAGTAAGATGCGGAAATCATTTGTAAAATATTAGGTTACCCAGATGAGACTTAAATATAATAGGAGATTCGGCAATTGCAATTACAGATAGCGAGGAAAAATTAATGGAGTTAGGAAAAGAGATGGGGTTTGAAATTATAATAGTGATAAGAAAAAATATTTAGTAACAAAGAGAAACAGTATTAACATACAAAATCTTAATATACAAAATGAATTGTAGAATATGTAGAAAAATTGAATGTAATCACGAAGGATAATAATAATAATATTTGAGAAGAATTTAAATTGAGGTTGCAATCGGGAAACGTCTGTTATCATGCAGTAAAAAGGCTTATCTCATCAAAATTATTATCAAAGAGAGTCTAAATTAAAATATATAAAACAATTATTTTGTCTGTTGTATTATATGGGTGTGAGGAATGGTCGATGTCCCTAGGAGATGAGAGTAGATTCAGAGTATTTGAGAATAGGAATCTTCCCAGCATTTATGAGCCAACGAAAGATAAGGACACCAGGGAATGGCGGAGACTGCATAACGAGGAATTGCATGACCTCTATGCATCTCTAGAAATAGTTAGGGTTATAAAAGCGAGAAGGCTGCGATAGACAGGAGATGTGGCTAGAATGGGAGAGGAAAAAGATATTGGTGAGCAGAGACCGATTGGAAAAGGTCCGCTTGGAAGACCAAGAAAGCTTAGGAAGGGACGTAAGAGAGATGGGACAGGGGCTCAGGATAGGGACACTTGGAGAAATGTGGTTGTTGCGGCCAAAAACTTTCGAGTACAGTTGAGCCACATAGATAGATAGATATAACTCATACAATAATAATATATATAATTAATTTACTGATTAAATTAAAATATATTTTAAATAAGAACTCAAAAAGAAATGAATGTTTTATGTAATATACTGATTGAAACAAAATGGATGAAAACCTTTTTCAACTTTCAACCAAATACTATGTACCACTCGGAGCCCCCGTCTAGGTGTGAAGAGCTAGTTAATTACATAATAAACACAATTTATGAGATATTTGATAGAAATGAGATACATAAAGAATTTTATTATTGTTTAAAAACAATATTGTATTTAGAAAATTAATTAAAAATATTCAAACCACGTTTGTCCAAGTAAAAGGTCGAATATATTTTATCTTTGAAGTGTCTTAAGAAAAATCCTTGTAAAATTGTTTTATTTGTGAATAAATATCTTTTTATTAACAATTTTTACCAATTTCATAGATAAATTATTTATTATTATTTTGGACCATACATTTATGAGCCATAACAAATTCAACAATAAACAATATAAAAAAACTACTAACGAACAGTCATATCTAATTATTTTATTTTAGAATTATAGTTAAACTATAACAACAAGGCTTTTAATTCAAAATAATAAATAATATATTAAATCATTATAAATATATACGAGGGTGGGGTGAAAAGTTTCCGGCCTGACCAAGAAAAACGATGTTTTTAAATTTCTTTTTTTGCTATATTTTTCAACATAATCTCCATCAACAATCATGCATGTCTCATAACGGTGTTCTAATTATTTATTTATTTAATTAATTAATTAAATTTGATTTAATTTAATTTAAGTCTCATCAACAGTAATGAATCGACGCAAAAATTCGATTGGATTACGCCTACAGCGCCAAATTGTCGGAAGAAATGGTTTTTCGAAGCAGTTTTTGGTCTAATCTTAGCAAACGTGGCACCCACCTTGCACTCAGCTTTCCATATTCAAATGATTGTGCAAAATATTTCGCACACGTTCAGCTGACATCGTACAGGTCTCAGTCTCAGCTATCTTGAATGTTGAAAAATAAAGCAAAAAAAAAAAAATTTAAACATCGTATTTCTTGGTCAGGGCGGAAACTTTTCACCCCACCCTCGTATGTATATATTTGAAGAAGGCGCCACCCTCCAGAACAAAATTTTCTGGACAATCATTAAAACAATGAATTTTAGCTAATACTTTATAGTTGATTCTAAGGTGTTTGTAATGGAAATCTGATAAGTTATTTAAAATTTTAATTTTCATTCAAATTAATTTTTTTTAATTGAAATTTAATTCTTATGGTTCGAATACAGATCCACCCAGCCTACGTGATCAAATATGAGGAACTACTTAAAATATAAAGTAGCAGCTTCCGATCAGGAAATTAAGAAAAAGGTTTAGATAATTCCTTTTACAGATCATACAATACATTTACCCCACTTAGGCAGCAACCGACTTGATAAGCGCTGTCCTTTCATAGGGTGTATAAAAGCCTGAGGCTTTTTTTATGGTTCGAATACTTTATCAGCCTCGTACAAAAAGTACAAAAATGAGAATACAAATATCTAGAAAATTTAGAAATATTTAACTTATTGAGAGACATTCAAAAAGATAATTCAAAGCCAAAGCACATCTAATAACTATTCTGAACTGATTAATCATTAATTTTATGACAAGACAAAACCAAGATCGGTTACTAATGATATTTTTTATGTTAATTTATTTTATCAGGGATATGAATAACGATGCATGCAATGAATGGGCATCGCTTGCCATTAGTTGTCTGACATAAACATCTATTTTAATATTTATTTATAGCATCCAAATCATCAAAATGTCAATTCTGAGTATGAATTTACATTTAATTACACATTTATTATTTTTCCAGGTAACCAGAGAATAATTATTAAAATTCAATGAATTTTAAGTGGATAGCAAAATATATTTATTTTAACTACATTGTCTTTATTTGAATATAATTTTACTCAATTTTATTTACACCAACTCTGAAATAAATATTTTTGAATTTACTCATTATATATATATATATATATATATGTATATATACAGGCACGGCCCGAGCTCTTATGGCGCCCTAGGCCAAGGGTCTAAAGTTCGCCCCATATGTTTTAACAAGCAAAAAAAAAGAATCAACTAAAAAATTTTTGTTTGTTATTAAAAAAATATTTTTATTTATCTTCCTAAAAAGGAGATATCTTGGTATGATATCAACATTATATTTTTAAAAATGTAATAATTTACTACTTATTTTAAATAAACGCAATTTTTTTATTGCGTACCATAATTTTTTATTTACTATTAAGTCTTATAAGCCCTGATATCTTGCGAAGGATTAATTTTTTTTTCATAATGGCGCCCCTGCCAGCCAAGCGCCCCGAGCCATGGCCTTACTGGCTCGGCTCTAGGGCCGGCCCTGTATATATATATATATATATATATCATGTATACATTTTTATTATATATAAACAATTATATTTATATATGCATTATGAATATATGAAAGTGAAAATCAGGTAAATTAAACAAAAAAATTTTTAATGATTTTTTCGATTTAATTTTAATTTTATATTTATATTTATTCAACATATAATAATAATAATAAGGTGGATGTTCACTTACCAAGCACAAGTCTTTCTAGTGGACTATTATTTTCTATTTTAGTGTTTATTTTAATCATAATTACCTCTGGTTCTTATCACTTTCAATTCTTATTCAGTGAAGTTATTGTGATGAATTATAATTTATTCTGATGGCTGTTAAATAAATTTAAATTAAATAATTGGCCATTTTTACAGGTCGCTGCCCAAACTCAGCAGTCAGGACGAAGACGGGCCGACGCCACACACGCAGTTCTCCGGCGTCGCGCACTTCGAGCCCATCCCGCACGACCACGACTTCTGTGAGAGAGTCGTTATCAACGTAAGTAGTAGCATTCCACCTCTATTCAACATAAAGATAAAATTGTACAATTGTCTTACAATATCATCCTAGTCCCTAAAATGCTATTCAACTCAATGTATAGACTTATCTTATGTATAAAGTGTTACCTTTGTTTACATATTAATGATTCCTTTAAACTTTAACAAATCTTTTGTATAAAACACATTTGCATTCATGCCAAACAAAAAAAAATATGTTAATAAAGTATAATGTCATAAATAATGAATATAACTTAAAAAATAATAAAAAAATAAAGTCCCTGAAGCTTTTTCATTAGAATTATATTTTTTTAATGAATTTAATTTTTAATAATATATAAAATACTTTTTTTATCATTTTTATCGAAGAGTTGATTGTAATCTTCTTTTTTATTTAAAATTTATGTACTATGTAAGTTTTTACTTTGATTAAATTAAATCTTTTAAAATGTTAAATGATGTATATCAATTTGATTCTTAGATTTTGTCAATCTATAAAATTTATTGGATTTTCAATAAATATTATTTCTTAGAGGGTCTGGAAATCGGTAAATGTCTCAAATTAAAATTATTTTGTTTATAATAAATCAAATATTAAAAATATAGTATTTATAGTTTAATATTATTACTTAAATCATATATAAGTGATACTGTGTATATATTTGTATTATTGAGTCAGATTTGCAGGTATTACCCTTCTGATGGAGGAATCCCCTTATCTCTTTTCGGACTGATAAATCATCGTTCATTCAAAACGAATCCCTGATGAAAATTATGAAAATTTTCCCCGTTCTGAAGATTTTATATCGCGATCTCTAGATTACTTCCCCCATTTTAAGAAGCTCGGTCTTGGTTTTATGGATTAGAAACTTCGAAATCCAACTATATATATATATGTTGGTTTAGGATTCCGTTATTGTTATTATTATCAGATTTATCAGGGATATAATCACGTATTTTTGTGAGATTGTTTTCTCGACGTTTCGGCACCCATTTTGGCGCCATTTTCAAGAGATTATTTAGGTGGGAGTATTTTTGGGATTCTGGGTCTTAGTCTGTGTGACCAAGGGTTAATATCGGGCTTTTGGGTTGATAGGTTGGGTGGTTTTGTACTCACTGAATTGGCCTCGGGCTGTTGTCCAGTGCGGACGTGTGCCGGTCTCGGGATTGCTCAGGATTCTTCGGAGCTCTACAGCAAACTAAGACCCAGAATCACAAAAAATCTAAATAATCTCTTGAAAATGGCGCCAACATGGGTGCCGAAACGTCGAGAAAACAATCTCACAAAAATACGTGATTATATCCCTGATAAATCTGATAATATATATATAAAGTTGTTTTTAATTATTTTTAAATCGTTGGTCGGTTATGTGCCTGGCCACAGCTCATTTTTTGTAAAGCATAAATTAATATCATGTTAGGGTTCCCTTTATATCTTACAATTAGAGTAAGAAATATTTAAATCTCTAATTTAACGAAACACGAAACAATAACGAAACAGGCACGCTATATCCTTATACTACATATATATGATTTTTTTTGTATCGTACAGAATTCATACGAAAGGAATATTTGACTGGCAGAACTATTAAGATATCACTGATGTGAATAGATAAAATATATATTTAAATATAACTTATATAATAAGAATAAACAATTTAATCTCCTTAGTGTTCATAGATATACTGAGAGATCTTGTGAAATTAAAATGTTAATATTATATTTTTATTTCGTGATGGAAAGAAAAAATGCTAGATCTTATACTGCAATATGTAAAAGGCATTGACCGAATGTAAGGGTGATTAAATTGGCCTTCTCGTCGATTATTAATATAACTTCTCCACTGATTTTATTAGCCTGTTCTATGCAAAGGCACTTTACAGAAGTAATTTTTAAAAAATCTTCTTTTAATATTATTTTGGTTGGATAAAACTGAATCCATATTAAAAAAAGACTTAATTGTCAAGAGGTCGAACGAGTTATTAAAAAAAAAAAATCGTTCGAGTTGTTGAAGAAGTAGCAAAAAATTAAACTGAACTAAATTGGCACTTCAAATGTATAAAACAAATAAGCCAAGTATGTGGATCGAGTGTCGGAAATTCAATCTAAATTTGAATTGAGTGAGATTAAAGTTATGCAAAAAATGTTTTTAATAATTGTATATAACGAACCAGATTTGACAATGAATGATTTGAATATAAATTCAAATAATAACATTATAACCCGATTATAATAAAATTACATGCTTGGGTAATTATATTCTTTGATTTTAACTAAATACCATTTATAGATTTATTTATTATTAGATTAGTTGATTTTATAAATTCCCTGCGTATAATTAAAAAAAAAAAAGGTTTCCAACATTTTAATTTTATATTTAATCTTTAATCTTTTTCAAAAGAAAATTATTTCCTACCTCTTTGAAAGTAAATGAAGTTGAAAAATATCTGGATAAGAGAAGTTATTCAAAGTTTCCATGAAATTCGATCATTCGCAAAATGTCACTCCGTGACGTCACGCTTGAGAGGCTCTTGTACCAAGAACTTCCCCCTCCCCAGTCAGCTATTTTAATAACATGGGACCCATCAATAATTGAATTTACTTCACACGCACATTTAAGAGCTGTTTCAAAATGATGACACAACCAAATTATAATTATCAATCTCTCGAGAGAAACCGGAATAAACTAAATCATTATAAAAATGTTTATATAAATTAATATTTTTATTTCAATCTGTTTCCTACTCCCTCTACTTATTTTCTAAATTTGATAAATAATATTTTAAAATTATATATTCAAAAATTTGAACCATTCAAATTTTAAAAAAAAAACTCGGGGACTTTTTAAATAATATTTTAAATTATATTAAATATCAGGAATTGCGAATATATGACACTATTTAAAATTTTGATTTACCTATTACTTTTTATTTGATATCATGCTTATTCATTGATTTACAAGAAATTATCAATGTTAAAATTATCAAATTTTACAAAAAAAACCTTATCAAAAAGAAAAATCTATACCTGAGTCAAATATCGTATGTTTCGTTTAAACAATAAAGCAGTTAAGATCAAGTTATCTTCTAAGAAACATATATTAGTATTGATTCTTCTTAAAAATATTGCGTTTTTGTGAAAAGGGAGACGCAAACAATTTTTTTGTACTTTTTTCTTTTTAAATTACATGTATATTCATTCAAATGAATAATAAGTTGACCTGTGGCCAGGTCCGAACCGACCGACGCGACGGTTTGAAATAAATTAATTTCCAGCTACAGAAACAATTTCAAATAATTTTAATATATCTATTAATGTAATAAAAAACAGATATGAATATAACATAAATATTTTTAATTTTATTTTATTTATAATATATAGCTGAAGTAGCCGGCGTTGCCCGGCGTTACCCGAGGCTGTGACGCCATGAAGGGCTGGGTGACGTCATATAATTTTAAATTAAGAAAAGCATAATGAAGATGATTTTTCCCGAGGATAAAACCAATACATTCGTGGTGATATGTAAAAAAATCTCCTCATGTGAAATTTGGTGTGAAAATAACCCTTCCCTTCCTATCGTCGATCGCTAATACTACCACTTCCGGTTTCCGGATTTGCACTAAAAGTTGATAATTCATCCCACTGTTGCATTAAGTAAATATACCAAATTTCATCAAAATCCGTTGAGCCGTTCAGGCTGTACACATCTATACGGACGGACAGACGGACGGACAGACATCATGCTAAAAATACTTTTTTCTGTTAAGAAAATGCATGATTCGTGGAGATATGTAAAAATCTCCACATGTGAAATTCCCTTACTATCGTCGGTCGGTAAAAATATTATTATTCATAACTAATCTTTATTTTATGAAAGTAAATTAGAACCAAAAAGTTTATAATTTAACACTAACTAGCCTGGTTTAAATTTATATTACTGAAAATTTACCTACCTTTATTATATATACTGTACTGACTATTGCGTTTAATTTTGTGGTAACATATTTTCGAGTTTATAATCTCTTTTAAATTCATATATATAAACTCCAACATTAAAAATCACAATAAAAAACATATATTTATATGTATAAAGAAAAAATATTGAATTTATATATATTTTTTAAAACATTCCATATTAATAGAAGTTTTGTTTTCATATTAAATATTAATAATTTTTTCTCACGAGTGGAAAGAAAATTAGAAATTAATTATTTTAAATTGTTAAAAATATATCAATATTTAGTTTTTCTAAGTGTTTTTGATAGATGCTGCCAACTAATCATTATAAATTTGCATTAAAATAAACATTTTAGTGAAGCACATTAGTAATTTCGTAAAGATTATTTATAAATTTATAGTATAGACATAGACAATAAAATATTTTATTTTCTCTAATATATTTTGTTTTTATTCATTTTAAAGAGTGTCCAAGGAAATCTAAGTATAATTCTATGTATAAGTCTATATTCAAAATGTTTTAAGAAAATTTTAATGAAAATTTCATATTGAAATTTTTGGAGAAATATAAACACACTTAAAGAAAAATTAAAAAAAAAAATTCGATAAAGATGCCTATGGGTTTCTTAAGGTTTTTGGAATTTAAAACTAAAAAGGGATTAGTATAAGAATGTAAATCCAGATTTTATTAATTGTATGTATATCAATTTAAATATTTTTATTTTATTTTTTTTTACACATTGGCAATTTAATTTAACCAAATAAAAATGCAAATCATACTCCAAATCAATTTAATGGTTGTAAATGACATTATATCATATTTTATTAACTTTGGATTTATTTGGCATTTTACTTTGAGTATTTTTATTTTATTTATTTATTAAATCATAATCCAGATTTTTATCATTTCTGTTTTATAGAAATGTTTGAAATACGGCCCGCGGGTTTTAAATTGATTTTCATCTGTCCTGCGGGGAAATTATAGGATTCTGCAAAAACAAAAAATATCTGATGATTAGCTCTGACATTTTGTATTGTATAATTTATTCATAGATCTATTTTTAGTAAAAAGATTTGTAATAGATATCCAAACGCATAATTAAAAATAGATTTATATTATTTAGAAATTGAATAGATTTCCAAATATAATCTAAATATAGCAAAGTAATAATAAACGTAAAAAGATGAAAAGTAAATTTTGTTTTAATATTTTAATTGTATATTCATCTCTTTGTATTATATTTTTTTTTTATTATTAACTCAATAAAGGATTACGGAAATAAAACAATATTCTATTTTTCTATTAATTAAACAATATATTTTATGTTTTTTTGTATTTATTTTAATGATTTCTTTTAGTATTAGAATAAATATTTACTATGAATTTTATAAATTTAATTATATTATTCTATTTGAAAATACTTGAGAGCATTTATTTTTTTAATAGTAAATGAACATAAAATATATTTTATTTTATTTACATGAAAAATCTTTTTTGTTTAACGTAGTTTAAACAGATAATCAGATCTCCTAAGTTAATTAAGCATCAACACAGTTGGTTTGAGTAGATGGGTCTGTCCACTTGGGATCAATCTCGCGCTTCAACTTCTAATCCAAACGTACTACGGGTCCCATTGGATTTAATTAGAGAATTTGAAGCTTGGAAGAACAAATGGAAACTCCTTTTTCCATGATATATCAATATTTGTTAAATGAATTATAATACTTGAAATATATTTGAAAATCATTTTCATTTTTTTATTATAAATTTAATGATAAATGAAATACAGTTTTTTTTTTATTTTTAACAAATAACTTACATATTAATTGATTTTTTTTTTAAATTATTAATACATTAAATGAATTTTCTAAAAAACTTCTCACGTTATTTGTTCTAATTTAATATATTTTTAAAAATTTCTTTGAGAGTGGAATAAAATGCAATTTGTATCATTTATAAACCTTGAAACTTTAATAAATGTCTCTATATAAAAGAGAATACGGGTCCATTTTAGAAATTTCATAAGGAATGATCACTTTGAAAAGCCATTTATCTAAGATTTTTGTTAGTTGAACGAAAAAAATGGAGATGTCATGAGAAAGCAGCTTGATTGAAAATGATTACTCTCTGAAGAGTGGGCCCAGAAAAAAGACAAAGATGTTTGCCTTAACAGTATTTTGGAGATTTAATTCTAAATAAGTGATGGATTTTATTTAAGATAAAATCCATTTGATGTCTAGCTCATCAATAGCGAGAACAAAAAATATTTCAATCCCTCAATTTTTTTTTTACATCGTTTATGTTGATTAAATGAAAATATAATATAGAATGAAATAATAATAATAATAATTAATTATTCTAATTCTATGTTTTCTTTTAATGAAAAGATTGAATTCTATTAATTTATATAATACTAGCTGCTCCGAGCGCCTTCGGCGCTCTCCACACTTAGACGGGGGCTCCGCCCCCTGTACCCCCCCGAGTGTCCCTATTCTGAGCTATAACCATCTAACTCCTACCCTGTCCCATCTCTATAGTTTTTTATATATGTTTATTTATGCAGAAAAAATTAATTGACATAATTATTAATTTAATAAAATAAAATTTAATAATAAAATTTAATTTAATACAATAAAATTATTTAATAAAATATTAAAATAATAAAAATTAATAAATTTGTAAAAAAAATATATAATACTTAAAAAAAAATGTGCCTTTGCGAGTTTCGAACTGAGAGTGCAAAGTCATAAGATAACGCCTTAGACGGTTCACCCACGAACCACTTTTGTTTTCAAGTCTACTATTACGATATATATACATGTCAAATTATCGCCACCAGCGCCTCTATGATCTAGCATTGTAACTAAACTATTTTTAGTTAATTAGCATCCCCTGGACACACCTTAGCAATTAGCGGTTTAATAAAAGAAGTCTGACATGCCCTGAGACCTACTGAATATGCATAAAAAATTTCATAAGAATCGGTCCAGCCGTTTCGGAGGAGTATCATTTCAAAGTTTTGTGACACGAGAATTTTATATATAACAGCGGTCGCCAAACTTTTTGACACCACGGACCAGTTAATTCATAATTTAAATCCCGCGGACCACTAATAGGATTTTTTAAGTGTTAAATATATTTATAAATAAAAATTGTAATCAAAGAACACATAAAATGTACCTAGTTAATAAAATGAAACTATTATCACGTATTGTTATGAATTAAATCATGTTTTAATGCATCTTAAAACATAACTTAACATGATGAGTAAGTATATTCCACATTTTTCTGCGGACCAGCGAAATTTTCTCGCGGACCACTAGTGGTCCACGGACCACCACTTTGGCAACCTCTGATATATAAGATATAATTTATAATCAAATAAAAAATAAAATAAATAATAAGAAAAAAAGATTGTAGAAAATCATTATTATTAATAATTATTAAATTTAAAATTTCATGAAAAATTAATTTATCATTATCTAAGCCAGTTTGTTTTAGCTATGGCTACTGAATTTTTTAATAACATTTAACTTTCAGGCATAATAATTGATGATAACTTGATTGATAATATAATATAACGATAACATATAAATGTTCATAATCATATGATAACTGAAAATATTTTTTCTCAAAAATTTCAATTTATAACAATAATTTAAAAAAAAACAGAAATTTTAATCGATATCTTCATATTAAATTAAAGTCAAATTATTATAAATTAATTATTTAATTAACATATAAAGAATTAAACTATATATGTATTATACAGTATATTGTACTAGGAGTCAGCGGGAAGCCAAAAACTTTTTCAACCAATGTTAATGTTTCGGTCCCATACCAGGACCCTCCATAGGACCTATCGTTATTTTTATCTAAAAAGAAATATTAAAAAATTAATAAATCACATAATTAATAAATAAATAATAAATATATCACTATATTAAATCAAAATAATCCAAACTTTGGTTTTGTTGGAGAGGGACAATGAAATATTGATTGTATCTACATTATTGATATATATTTTCAACATATGTGACTTATGACTTTAATCTTTCACATCCAAGGTAAATACATATTCTAATTGGTAATTTTCATCATTATTGATTTCAAGAAAACTATTTTATTTCATTAAATTTGCTTCTGCCTTGGGATAGCTCCATAAAAGAGAAAATCTGATTTGAAGTAAACAAGCAATATCCCAACTTATCAAAAGTTATAAAAATCTTTACCTTTTGTAACCGCATATATATATCAATCAGAATTTTCTTTATTAGAGAGTTGAGTTATTTTTATAACAAAATACCGAACACAATTAGAAAACGAAATGAGATGGCTCTTCCATTATGTAAAAAAACTATTACTTCTCACATTAAAATATTAATAAATTTTATTTTTATTAATTTTTGTAATTTATATTGTTTGAATAAATATACTTATATAAATATAGTGAGAGCAGTAGAGATAGGATAGGTGTTATTTAACCAAGTTTGGAAATTTCTGGTCAAAAAAATGATATAATTTTATTATAATTCTAGATTTCACCAATTAATTCTTATTTTATTGTTCTGAACCTCTTATATGGGCACTTTTTGTGAGATTAAAATAAAAAAATCTAAAAGGTAAATCGTTTATCTCAAACTTTTCTGGAGAGAGTTGCTTAAAATATTGTATTATTTCATTTGAATCATACAAAGTTTTTACCCAATTCCGCCTGCAATATGCCTTTTATCTTTTAATCATATTTTTTCATTAGTACACTTTTTATCATGTTTATTAATGACCCATAATTACAATGTTTTTTTTAGACCTAAAACTTATCAATTTTTTTATACATATATTCATACGAGAAGTTAGGGTTTGCGTCGGGCGAGCAATGCAGTAAATGTCATTAGCTTATCAGACCACCTGTTGGCTTCAGTCGGAACTGATGATGCACTAACTGCGACACTGAACCTCGTCCTTCCTTCGTTTCTTCGCTCTCACTCTCTCTCTCTTTTTCTCTTTCTCACCTGCCTTATCGTCCTCCGGAAAATCGAGGTGCCGGATTCACCGGAAGGCAATAACAATTCAATTCTTTTCTTATATTCCCTTTATAAAGTTTCTTAAATATTTATGTTTTTGGGAAATTAGGATTAATTTACGAAACAAATTCAGCAAGTATTTCTTATAAAAACGTAATTTGTAATCAAATCAAAGTAATAATGTTGACTTATTCATCTATATCTTTCTTTATGTATTGTGTTAATTAACTTCTGATTCTGAACTACCTGCATTCAATTCTAGTAATCTCTCATTATCATAATGAATATTTTTATATAATATATTTTCATAACTTTCCTACAAAAATTAAATTGGATCTGCCAAATACTTATACCTTTAGAGATAATCACCCAAATATTTTATATATAATATACAATATATAAGTGAGAGACAAACAATAAATGCCCGAAAATAATTTTTTATTTCTTAAAGATATATCATGATTCTAATAATTTTTTATTCAAAAATATAAAAATACCGATTTCATATTTAAAAATAAGGATGGGGCTATTTATACATACAGTATGTATAAGAAATTAGCTATTTGTAGTTACGTTTAACGTACTAACTAACCAAAAAGTTTGTAATAATATTATATTACATTTTATTTTAATTTGAAATCTATTAAGTCAATGTTTACTATTATTTTTATTAATTATATCAACTATTCTATTATACTAATAAATATTATTCATAGAAGAGTTCTCAAAGCGATTTTTATTAATAAACTCATATTTATATATTCACTTGTATAAGGAAGCAATGAGAAATGAATGAATTGAAATGTTGAATAGTGATACATTTTATATTAATTTTAATTTCTATTAAATCAATGTTTACTATTATTTTTATTAATTATATCAATATTATTTATATTCTTATTAAAAAAATTGTCATTGGTATCTATTTGAATTGTAAAAATAAACTGTAGTTTCAAATATGTATGCATGAATAGCTAATTTCTTATACATACTGTATGTATAAATATATATATATATATAATTTACTGATTGACTCCCTGATTCATAAATCTAATTTCTTTGCTAATGTTGTGAAGGTGAGTGGGCTGCGCTTCGAAACGCAGCTTCGGACGCTGAATCAATTCCCCGATACGTTACTCGGGGATCCGGCCAGGCGGATCCGGTATTTTGACCCGCTGCGCAACGAGTACTTCTTCGACCGGAACCGGCCAAGCTTCGACGCCATCCTGTATTACTACCAAAGTGGTGGTCGCCTGCGAAGGCCTGTCAACGTGCCTCTCGATGTCTTCTCAGAAGAAATCAAGTTCTATGAACTTGGTGAACTCGCCACTAATAAATTCAGGTAAAGCCTTTCATGACTTTCAATTTATCTTAAAATTTAATAAAAAAAAAAAAAGAAAAATCATATAAATATACTATATTTTAATAATGAAAAATAAATATTGAAATTTACAATGAAAGTGTATATTTGTTATGACTAGTATGCTTTATGATTATAGTCCTGGATCACCGAAATGAGGACGAATTATTATAGTTTTAAGATTAAATATTAATTTTAATAAATACAAATTGTCTAGGCATAGATTCTAAAAAAACCATGAAAATAAGGGATAATTTTAATTATTTTTAAAATAAGACTATTTAAAGTAATATTCTACTTTTTAAATTATCTATTTTTTTAGATATTTCTAATTAATTAATTAATCAATCAATAGTAAAATTTTTCAATATATATGTCAATATATAAATTTAGAATCTTTCTATCTATTAAACACTTTTGATAAATTTGAACAATTTAAAAACAATTCAAACAAAATATAAATAACTATATACAAATTCAGGTAAAATGGATTCGGAGAAGATTTATGCTAATTGTATAGAAAATATTTAGTTTATTGATTTACATAATAACATGTATTCAATATTATATTTATCATATTATATTAATGTCATTTTATATTTATCTTATCATTCTTGATGTTTCTATAATAAAACACGTTTAATGTTTCTTTTTATTTTCCAATTCATTAACTTAATATACATATACAATTTTATAATTAATTAATTATCTTTATTAATTAAATTATAAGGTCGAAAAGATAAGTTGCATGTTTTTGAAATAAATTGAATTCTTTACATTTTTTTCTTAGGGGGTGATTTTACAAAAAAAAGACATCTTGAAATCATTTTTAATAGTTGGAATATGTTATATCTCAGAAATTAATTTTAATTAAAACTCCATTCACTGATTGATAACATTAATTTGTTCCACTCATCCTCCTTTCAGACTATCCAATTTTTTTATGAATTTTCTCTCTATAAGTTTAGCTTAATTACACTGTGTGGTAAGTTCACATTTTTCTTCATTCCTTTTTTATTAATTCTGTCTTCCAATTTTTAAATTACAGAATTTACATTTTATTTATTATAATTAAACAATTATTTATTAAATTTATAAAAGTTAATAATATGTTTTAATTTCGTTAAATTATAATAATAACTAGTTAACTTTCTTAAAAAACAATCGATCCCATATTAATTAATTTTATTGTATATTTTAGAGGAAAGTATTATTAACCTCCTAAAACCTGCTGGAACAACTAGCTATTAGTGCCCACTTTAGTACCGCTTACTTGAGATTTTGAAATTCCAGCTTGAATTCGTTTGAATTGGAAACAAAGCTAGTGCTGCATTTTTAATTAAAGATTGACAATTGTAAAATCATAATTAGCAACATTGTTTACTTTCCTTATTCAACAAAGTACTTGCATTATTCGTCTTTGATTGTACTGGATGATTATTTTTATGTATACCTTTAATTTCACCGATTACAAATAATTTGTATTAATCACTGAAGAACTAATGAATGATATTTTCATAATAGTATTTAATCAAAATTAAAAATTAGAATTCATTGAATGATTTTGTTTTTTATGAGAGGGGAGGAACACACAATTTATGTTAACTAAAAAAATTTTTTTTTTTCTTTTTTTCTTTTAAAATTTGGAAGTTTTTTTTAATAAAAAACATTATTCCTTTTGAAAGGTTCAGCATATTACTTTAGTTAGTTAATTTAAATTATGATCTCATTAATCTTTGTAATAAAATCGCTTTTGTCAATATTTTTCTAAATTTATGAAATAAATATGATAAAAAATTCAACAAACATATTATACAAAATTAGAAAAATCAATAAAAGAAAGAAATTAAGAATCCAAGTAAATATCTTTATTAATATTTTTATTTTAATTGAAATTTGTATAACGGATTGGTAAAGGTGGAGGGGGGAGGGAGAGAATTAGATGTTAAACATTCTTAAGTATTTGTGATTGGAAGCGAGATGGTTTGGTTGAGGGTGGTTGACGGGGGTGATTGGTTGCGACGCTTCTTTGCCAGAGTGTGATTGGTGAATGAATCATTGATCTGGCAGAAGCAGGTTATTAGGCTACTGCGAGGGCACGTGCTCCTCGGCTGACAGGTGCGCTCCGTTTTTCGGCATCTATTGAGCTCGGCTGCGAGTGTCACGCTTAGCGCACGCGTGCCCCGCACCCCACGTGGCAGCCACGTCCTGGTATTGATCGCGACTTCGCTGCGCCATCGCCTTGCCTCAGCCCGGCGCTTATTTATCGCCACAATTCATTATGCACTCATCCTGCACCCTCCTGTCATCCCACACCCCCAAGAGCTCTTCTCTCCACTTCGCTTTTCTCTTCTTTTTTTTTTTGTATCTCACATTCTCTATCGACCTAATTTGAAAAATCCAACTTTACCATATTAATTAATTTTTTTCTGTTTATTTTCTTTTAGTACAACAAAAAAAAAGACTTGTTTGTAGAGTCTTTCTATTTTCATCCTTAGGAATCGATTTATTATTTTATAAAAGGGTTTTAAGATGTATTGTTCTTTGTTTTATATCAACCTGATTTTTAAACGAGATTTTTTTTCTTGCAAAAGAAAAAATTATATTAAAAGATAAAGAAGAATCACATTGCACCAAATGTATATACATATATTTGCAATTAATAAAAAAAGATCAAAAACATCTACAATATATATATATATATATAACGCCTATACAAATTACCTAAACAATATATTCTATAATTTAGTCGACATTTTTAAATATCTTAATAATATTAATAATAAAGATAATAATATAATTTAAACAAATTTAGATGTTAAATATTATATTCATATATATATATATATTTGAAATGTCCAATTTAGAGGAATACTATAGTATGTTTAAACATAATTTTTATACAATTTTATACATAAAATGTTTTCTTTTTTTATATCTAAATTGTGATTGATTTATTGATTTTTGGTTTCAGAGAGGACGAAGGGTTTATTAAGGAGGAAGAGAAGCCTCTACCTTCACACGAATTCCAGAGGAAGGTGTGGCTGCTTTTCGAATACCCCGAGAGTTCGCAGGCGGCCCGCGTTGTGGCCATCATCTCCGTGTTCGTCATCCTACTTTCGATCGTCATATTCTGTTTGGAAACCTTGCCAGAGTTCAAACACTATAAGGTGTTCAACACCACAACTAATGGCACCAAGATAGAGGAGGATGAGGTGCCAGACATTACGGACCCTTTCTTCCTCATCGAGACAATATGCATTATATGGTTCACGTTCGAGCTCTCAGTGCGCTTCCTCGCGTGTCCCAATAAACTTAATTTTTTTCGGGACGTGATGAATATAATCGATATCATTGCAATCATTCCTTACTTCATCACTTTAGCGACTGTTGTCGCTGAGGAGGAGAGTACGATTAACGTGGTAAGGGCGCCGGTCAGCCCTCAGGACAAGAGTACCAATCAGGCAATGTCTTTAGCCATTCTCAGAGTGATTAGGTTAGTGCGCGTATTTCGAATATTTAAATTATCCCGCCACTCCAAGGGGTTACAAATTCTTGGACGAACATTGAAGGCCTCTATGCGAGAACTCGGATTGCTCATATTTTTCTTGTTCATTGGTGAGTATCGCAAAATGCATTTTGATGCTATCTATATGTTTCATAGGCTTAGCGATGATACAAGAAAATATTTGTGTAATCCCAACAAAGTGAAGTGCGATATTTTTTGGGACATTCTCAGGCATGCCTTCTTTACAATAGTCTCCTCCGTGTAAGGAAACTCAGAACCTGGAGTTATCCAAAGGGTTTTAGGAATTAATGGAAGATCATATCCTTGCAATCGAGGTCTTCTGCTTGTGGTATGGCTTCTGTAACCTAAAACCTAGATTGGTATGGGTGTTCTTCGGATGATGGCTGTAAAGATGGCATGTTATGTTGAGTGACCTTGGCACCCACAATTACAAACCCTGATGGAAATATATTGGCGGGCCGCGAAGCTCATCCATTTAGAGATCATCACATGCAATTGAAGAGTTTAAAGAAAATCACATCAGTCAATATATTTTTTCATCGTTTTAGTTTTTGTCTTCTGATTTACATCAATTGTTACGACCTAATTGATCTTTATTTTCTTTAAATTTTTTTTTTTCATTTTATTTTATTTTTTCTAATCAAGGTAAATACTTTTTTATCTTAGTGAAATACTTTAGGAATTTATGGTTTTTTTAATTACAAAAGGATAAAATAAAAATTGAAATCATTACATATTTTTTCGAAATATAGATAGCTTTAATTAAAATAAAAAATCATATTTATCTAGAAATATTTTCATAATTTGATTCTAAAGTATTACCTTTCCTTTTTTTTATAAACATTTGATGAATCTCAGAAGGATCTTTCTGTTTAAATATTTATGAATGTTTCTCCTTCTCACCTTTTTCGCGTTTCTTTTTATCATTTTACTCCAACTTCTTCCTTAATAAAATCAGTTCGTTTTTTCATTTATATTCCAGCTCTAGGTAAAAATTATCGATGTTGTCTTGAATGTTCGTTTTATTGATGTCGTGAATTTTTTTTTTAAATTATTTTATCTCTTTCTATGTTTTTTGAATTCTATTTTTTTAAAAAAAAAAAATAATAAAAATTTAAAAATTCTTTCCTTATCCATGGTCAAGTCCTTTTAGGAAAATTGAAAGTTCGTAAAGTGTTTGTTCAATTAGTGTTTTCTTACTCTCCCGGCTGGCCAAGTGCTTATTGACCGCGTGTGTACATATGCAACGTCGACCTTGCGTTTCAATGCAGAATCCCGCGTGTGGTAAATTGTGCAAGTGTTCCCGTCCTAGTGCCAGTGAGTGTTTGTGTTTCATCGATCCCTAAAAGTGCTACAGTCCACTAAAAGTTTGAAGTGACAGTGCCTCTTACCAAGTTCGGAAACCAAGTGCATACCAATTGGATTACGTGCAGTGGTTGAAAGTGCAGTGAAATATTAATCTAGTGAAAAGTTCATCAAGACATGTTTACAACGACCGGGTGATATTTACTTGAACATTTGTTCCTTAATGAAATAACCCATATCCATATAATTTTTCTCAATCTCTCTCTCTCTCTCTCTTTCTCTGTCTTTTTTTCCTTTTTTCTAGTTAATTAATTTAGTTCTATTATCATTCATTCTTAATCGCTGTTGTGTGTTGTCAATGGTGCTATTTTTGAATGTTTTATTATAATTATCACTATTTTTAAGGGAATCAGCGTGTAAGAAACGTTAGCATTGCAGCTAGAAGCTTTTGCTTATCAAACATTAATCACTTTTATTGCTTTTATTATAATATAATGTATAACTAATTTATATTTTAAACAATTAAAATTCACAAGATTAATTAATAATATTAAAAGCAACATATATTGAAAATAAATAATGCTGCAGATAATTTTGCATTCAGAACCGAAATACACGCGATAAGCGTTAATCTAATTTCAGCTTGAAATGATAGCGAGTGCATGCTAACGATCTCTCGGTTGGTTCCCCTGAATCTTTCCAGCCTTTCAGGGTGGCAGCCGGGTGTAGCCGTAACAAGCAGCTTCCGGGGCTCAAGAAAAGACAGTCCTGGCGGTGGCGGCCTTACCTTAAATCCATTTCTTACATTCATTCTTTCACTTATTTCTCTTTCTATTTTCTTCTTTCTCTCTATGCCTATTTTCTCCTATCTATTGCGCGCGCTCGTTGATGTCCGTGCTGTTGTCGTTGTTGCTTGCTTGTCTTGTCGTTGTCATCTCGTTATGTGGTCGGCTATTTCGTCATTCCTCGCCGTCCGCCAGGACTTGTCTCAACGCGTTAGGGTCTTCTTGTTACAGGTGTTATTCTCTTCTCGAGCGCCGTATACTTTGCAGAGGCCGGCTCTGAACAATCTTTCTTCAAGTCCATACCGGATGCGTTTTGGTGGGCGGTTGTAACCATGACAACCGTCGGCTATGGTGACATGAGGTAACCTTAGACCCCGGCCCGCAACCCCATAGCGTTCCCCGCTCAGCTTGCCTCGTGTCTTCCAGGTGTGGTTCTCTTCTCGAGCGCTGTTTACTTCGCCGAAGCCGGTTCCGAGAACTCGTTCTTCAAGTCGATACCGGACGCGTTCTGGTGGGCCGTTGTAACCATGACAACCGTGGGCTATGGTGACATGACGTATGATGTACTCAATTTAATTAACGATTTAGTTAATTGCAATAATTTTATATTGAACATTATTTTCAACTCTATAGCATTTATTTACTCTCCCAAACGTAGATAGAAAATTTTGTTTTAACTAATCATACTAAAACAGCAAGCAGTTTTTAGATGACTTTATAAAGTAGTGATCAAAAAAAAAAAAAAAATATTAAATTAAATAATAAAAAATAAAATAAAAATTTGCCAAGCTAGAGAAAGGGTTTACGCAGAAAATTCTTTGTTGGTGAAGGATACCATCGGGAGCATTCGGGCAAGACGCGTAAGATCGAACGTGAATCGTGATCCGAGCTCGTGAATCGGTTGCGGCGTAGCGCGCTGACTTGATGTTCCCCGCCCGACCCTCTCACTTCTCTGTCTCTTTTTATCTTTCTCTCACTTTCATTTTATATTTTTCTCAACCTTGTCTTTGCTAACTACTATATATTTGTACTCTTTATATAATTTTTTTTTTCCACTAAGTAAAATCCCATCTTTTTGTATTCATTTATGATGCTCTTGAACTAACTTTCAAAACCTCTCCTCATATAACATATAAATAAATATATAAATTGATTTTTAATGTATTTATTTATATATTTTTATTTATATTTATATGCATTTATATATACATATTTATATATAAATTTTCTATAAATTTCTTACACTCAAATCTGTCCGCTAGTATTAATAGCCTTGCGTGTAATGGCCATTTCCTTTATCTTCACAATACATTTTTAATGTTCTGATGTTGCCTATCTATCGATGGTTCCATTGGTAATTCGTTTTGCTTGTATATATCAGGTACTTCGATGTTACCAAAATATTATATATTTAAAACTGAGAAACAAAGAATTTTCTAAGTGGAATGTAACAATTATAGAGTGATTTTTTTTTTTTTTTATTTTATTTTTTCCGCACTTTGTTTGCATGTAGCACTCCGATTGTGTGGCTGTTTGTGAGCAAATCATCGAAATGAATGACATTTTTTTTTATCCCTTGCTTTCCCGAATTATTGATGTTCTTCCTAGATCCCACTTTGATGTCGTGGCTCTCGTGTTTGCTTTCAGTATTAGTGTGATTTTAACTATATTTTAAATGCATTTGAACATTTTATAATATTAAAAAACAAAACGTTAATATAAATATAAATATAATTTTTTTTTAATATACTAAAAAATATATTTTGAAAAAAAAATTTAAAATTCAAATTGACTTTAAATTCAATTCGCGTTTAAAAATATTTCAATTCAAAAAAAAGAAATAATTTATATTTTGTTTATGAATTTTCAGAATATTTTCATAATAATTTTCTTTCTCAAATATAATTAAATTAAAAATTCTCTGTATCTCTATTTTAGTAATCTGATCCATATTTAAAATAATTTTTTCGAAGAAATTAAAAAAAAAAAGTGGGTTTTAGGTTTAATTTTAAAGAAAGCCACAATTCCATAATTCAATACATCATTTTATATTTAAAGCTTAATAAATAACTTTCTCCATTGCACCTTTAGTTACCAAAATTTTATTTCCACCACCCGCTTCTTAACTAACATTCCCGAATTCGGGGCGAACTCTGGTCCCACTTGTCAATGCTAAAATGCCTGAGTGGTTGTGGTGTGGTTTCGGCTGGCTCTGACCGGGAAAACGCGACGCGTTCCAGGCCCGTCGGCGTGTGGGGTAAAATCGTCGGGTCGCTTTGTGCGATTGCTGGCGTGTTGACCATCGCGCTTCCCGTCCCTGTGATTGTCTCCAATTTCAACTATTTCTACCATCGGGAGACCGACCAAGAGGAGATGCAGTCACAAAACTTCAATCACGTGACCAGCTGTCCCTATCTCCCAGGAACGTTAGGTGAGCAACGATTTTCTTCTTTTACTAATCATTATTTAATTAATTTATACACTAATACAATGTTTTTACATTTACTTAGAAAGATGTATCTTAAGGTAAATCTATATCGGAAATTCTTGGTCGCAGAAAACACATTCCTCCTACTGTTCTTAGTCAACCTCAACTTTTATCTTTTTTCAATTTACTTTTATCTATTTTTATATTATGAGACCACCAATACTAATTAATTGAAATAAAATAAATTTTAAATTATTTTTTATTTATTGTATTTCAATTGTAATTCATTTAGAGGCACTACCTACATCATCCAAAAGGTATCATTATTTTTTAAAATAGCTTCTTATTCAATAATTTTCATATGAATTTAAATATTATATCAAATTCCGAAACTATATATAGGAATAATTAAAGGGCAAACAAATTATTATAAGAAGCGACCGGTTGGTTTAATGATAAAAGTATAACTATACATATATGTATGATTAGTTAATTAAATCAAATCAAATCATGCGTTTTATTAATCAATTCCTTATTTAATAAATTGAATATGAAATAGTAAAAAGAATAAAATTGAATATAAATGAATTTTAATTTAATTATTTGTTTAGTTTATATTAGCCAAATAAACTAAATAATTAATTGTTACTTTACTTACTTTAATTTTATTTGTTACCTTTAATTGGAAAGTTAGACCTAATTTTTAGTGCATTTATAATAATGCATTGTAAAATTTTTCTGTTCTAATCTTAATAAATAGTATAAAGATTATAAAAGATACATATATCTCAATACACATAACCAACTTAATATTCTTTTTCTTTCGTTTAATACATTCACTAGAAAATAAAACCGTTTTTGAAGATTTTCATGAAACTAAATCATATACGTTAAAACCTTTTAAAAACGAAGGGTGAATGAAAAATGACTGTTAGATAATGCTGTGGAATATCTACTTAAATATAAAATTTTACCAGGAAAGCAATAATTTTACTAATCGGACTATTTATTAACACACTAATAGCTGATATTAGGTTTTTGAGTCTGTAAACCTAATAATGCCTATTTCTTATAATATTTATTGTAGTTAATTAATAAAAATAATTATCAGGACATATTAATATTTAGTTAAATTATATGTTATAAGAAAATTATTTATTTAATTCACATATTTCAAATATTATTATTGTGTTTTTTTTGAAAAATATATAAATTAAAGAAACCTTTCTAATTATATATATTTTAAAATATAATAATTAGCATTAAAAAAATTATGTAAAAATCACATTCAACTTCACATAATTAATGTTTTAAAATGAGAGGCATTCTCTATTCAGGATGCTTTTAAAAATGTTACCAGAAGACGGGTGCCCCTGAAAGTTCTGCAACCAAATATTCATTATGGAGTTGAAATGTCATAATTATTGGGGTTTTGCTAAGTATAAATAATTATTCAATTTTAAACATTTTTCATTTAAATTCAACAATACTTTTATTATATGAAAATTTACGGACTAAAAGATAACATCTAACACTTAATTAAATCATAAATTAAACATAGAGATATAGACAAATATTATTTGAGGTTAAAAAGTAAAAACAAAATAGAATTTATGTTATAAATTTAAAAAAATATTGAATTATTTATATTACATAATATAATGTATGTGATTTTACATCACTCGTTAAAGTAATTTTACTTTAAAATTATTTATTTAAATTGAATTTAAAATAAATAATTTTCATTATATATAAGATTGAAATACATTTTATATTATGAATTATGAGAAAATGTGAAATTTTTTTTTTTATTTTCTTTCAAGTTAATTTTCCATTATTATTTGTTTTTTCATTAAATTTTAGGTTAAAAGATTATTTATTGAAAAAAAAATAAATAAATAAGTTTAAGTTTTTTGAATTCATATATATAATATATATATATATTATAATAAAATTTCAAAAATTGATATTTGAATTGAATTTCTTATTCATTGTCTTATTTGCTTATTTAATTTAAATATTTATTAAAATTAAAATATGACAAATTAGCTTTTATATGAGTATATTAAAAATTTACAAATTTATTAAATATGATTTCATTGAAACTACTGGGGACAATTTCTTTGTAATTAGATAATTAATTAATATTTGGTTCTTTTATAATATAGATATCTGATTTCTTGATGATTTGTTGCCAGGTCAACATATGAAAAAGAGCTCCCTGTCCGAGTCTTCGTCAGACATCATGGAGCTTGAGGAGGGAATCCTGTTGCCGCGAGATCTCGCCAAAAAGCACAACTGTAATCCGCGACATAACAACAACATCAACGCCATGAGCATTGAGACAGATGTCTGACTACTGGGTAAGCCCGCTCTCAGCAGGCTTGCAATTCGTCAAATCCGCTTGCTTTCTACACTTTTAACATTTCCGCTTCTTTTTCTCTTTCCAAAATAAATCAATACATTAAAAAGAAAATAAATAAATAAAATTAAAAAAAACGGCCTTAGAAACCAAATCTAAAACCAACATACCAAATGGGTTAGGTATTGTTGAAAACATGTACAATGTTAAAATGTGAATGTATAAAAAAAAAAAAACTAACAAATCTTCCCAACATCTGATGCATCCGATTTTTTTCAAACCTGCTCATATATTTTATAAAAAAGTATGTGGATTAGATAATTTGAAATTATTTTTTTCACCGTGCTAGAGAAAATCGTGAATGAAGAGTATAAATTCATTCTTCATTTTTCTAGATAAATAAGCTTTATAAGATTTCAAATTAGGAAACAAACAAATTTTATTTATAACGTTATAATATTGTAAATTTATACATTTATTTTAATATTTTACTTTTTTCATTTTATCAAATTCAAATTAAACACAAGAAAGAAATTACTTAAAATAAAATACAAATAGTGAATTCTACTCTGTGATACTTTTCAGTGAAATTATTAAAAAAAATAATTATAATAACATCATTCAATTGTTAACCTTTTTAATAATATGAAATTTCAGGTTAAAATAAAAAAAAAAATTAAGTAATAAATTAATAAGCGAATTTTTTGAAAGATTCATAAAATATTGGATCCGGATTAAATAGATGTAGATATGTTTATATGATCTGTTCAAATTTTGCAATTTTGGATGCATTGTATTTGTTTTTTGAATACAATAATAAAGTTTTTGAAAATATTTTTATCACTGATTTAATTTATTTATTTTGATTATTTTGTTTCATTATTATATATAATTCCATTTTTTTAAATTAAAAGTTAAATAGATATTTAAATTTGTTATTTTTTAAATTAATTAATAATAAAATGAATTGATAATAACAAAGAATCAATCATAGGTGTGTGATAAATAAAAAAGTTTTGATATGGTGCTTTGTTATTATTCAGAAAATTGTTGTTTCTAGAGCTCTAGAGTTTCGAGCTAAAAATATATATATAATTTCCTCTTCCTTGTTTAAACATATTATAAAATAAATTTACTTTAAAACTTAAAAAATTAAAAGATGATTTTGTTTTTTAAAATAAATTCTCTAAAAAGAGCCTTTATAGAGGAGAGGTCTAAAATTTTTAATTACACAATAAAAGAAAGTAAATCATTAAATGAGAAAATAGCTTTAAGCCTTGGAAGCTATAATGACTTTATAATATTTATTTTTTATATTAATTATTAATTTCATTTATTTTATTTAACACCTTCCATTACATATGTTTTCCTATAAATTTATTTGTTTATATGGACTCACATATTAAATGAAATATTATTTTAATTATCCATTGAAAATTCGTCATAAATATAATAACTTAATAAATAATTATTTCAAATGCGAATAAAATCATTAAGATTTATTATCTTTCTTAAAAGATAAATATAATTTTTGAACATTTTTGTAGATTTTAATGATGAGATTTTGAATTTTTTTCTTGGCCTTTTATAGAATATATTTCTGTTTTTATTATTAATCATTATTATTTTATAATTAAAAAAAAAAAAATTAACAAATTTATTTTTGGACAAAAATTTATATTCTTCAGAAATGTTATGTTATGTTTTTCTACATAAGATATTTTGATAGGTCATCTTGTTAATTAAAACAAACAATTTTTAATAAGTTAATCTAGTTTATAACTAAAAATTTAAAAATTTTTATGATTTATTCAAAGTAAAATGATTCCGATATTATATAAATTATAAATATATAATATTTTTTAATAAATATACCAATATTTATATAAATAATATATTTCATAAGAATATTTTAATGAATTAAAAATATAAGAATTTATTATAATCTCTTAGTAAGATTAGAAATACATTTATGAGAAATCAGTTTTAATTAAAATAAAGACACGAAGAGATCAACGTAAGTTTGTGGAACAAAATAAAAACAAATCTATGCTCTTTTATTGAATAGAGGGTAAGTTTGAGTGTTAAGAAGGCTCTCATGTTTATATAGAATATGGTTGACGAGATTGTGTCTGTATGAGTGTGAACAAAAAGGTGCGTTTGCGTGGGTGTATGAAATTCGCATGGGAATGTTTTATTTATATAAATATATATCTCTAGAAATATCTATATATCTATAAATATATATTATATATAATTTCTTATAATTATCCTAATCATCATGTTTTTTTAAATTGATACCTTCATAATTAACCAAGCAAAATTGCTTTCCCCAAAAGTTTCCATTTTAAAAAAGTATCTTCCTTATTTCGAGAAGGTCTGTTTTGGTATAAATAATTTAATTGATAGAGAAAATACGATCTGCTTTAAATTGGAAGGTTTTTCCCTTATAATTTACATCATAATTAAAAGTGAAACCTTGTAACCAAGGGCGTACCGTTGTCAAAGACTTTCAAAGTCCATCTTCCTCCTCCATCACTCCCCAGTTAGAACATATAGTAAAAGTAATTAAAAATAAACAAATTAAAAAAAAACAAATTATTTATTAATTTTTAAATATTTTATTATGGGTTTTGTCTTAAATTTCAATTTCAATTTCTCTCAATACATTTATTTATATTTTATAAATAATTTCTCAAAATTATATTTTCATTTATATATCTTTTAGTTAACCTATTTAAGGTTTTAGTGCACGCCATTATATATATATTTATATTTTCAATTTTTTTTTTTTTTGTCAATTTGCACCATTTTTGATCTCATATTCTATATTCTTTATATTATATTTTTTAAATTTATATTTCTCTCAGTGGTAGAAATATTTCTTTATGATTACTTCATTGGATTTGAATCATTTATTTAGTTGTGTCTTTTTTATATATAATAATACTATTTAAATTTAACTTTTATAATTTTTAATTTAATTAGTATTTCAACATTGTATATAAGTTTAATATTTTTGAATGACAAATTTTTGAATAAAAATTTTTTTATGTATATTTTAGCATAAATTTTTTAAGTTTTATTTAAAAAATAGATAATAGAATTATTAAAATAATTAAAGATTTTCATGTGGGAGGTTTTATTGTAAGAATATACAATTATTTATATTTATTTAATCAGAAAAATATGAAAAATATTTTACATTTCTTAAAAAAAGATATTAGTACTATTATTTGAATTGTTTATTTTATTATTATATTTATCTTATTCTTATTAAAGATAATCTTTATCGTATTTATGTATGTGTCTTTCTATATACTCGTATATGTAGTTAGAAAATTAAATTAATTATATATATATATACAGAGATTTGATAAAAGGGTCATTTCACGAGATATTTTATCTAACTATTAAATATGGGATATTTTATATTAAGATTTTTTTAGATTTAGTTTTTTAGATTAAAATTGTTGAGTTTAGATATATTAGTTATGTGGTTTCGAATATTTTAATTTAAAAGTAGCTTTTTTTATATTTTCAAGATATTGCAAACATTTTCCAAATATAGGTAATATTTGTGGATACAAATTTGTTTTAAATATCAAATTAAATATTATATAAAATGTTTTGAAACTATTGATCAAGAGAGGGACTTTAGAAACGTGAAAAAAGATTCTTATTATAATACTAATTTGATTCTGCACGATTGTCTCAAATAATTATTCTTTATGAGCAGAAAAAACTTTATTTTTTTTTTAAATAAGAGCTTTAAATTATAAGCTTACAATAAAATAATTATCCTACGCCTAACGATTTATCTCTATATTCATTATTTTGAATTTATTTTTATTAGTAATTATTATTAACTAATTCGTACATCAAATTCTCAAAACAATTGTTTTTATTTTACGAATTTACGAATATATTTCAAATTCAAATTATATTTATAAAATTGAAAAAAATACCTTTATATCGTATAATGGTATAATAAAAACACTAAAGAAATTACCAAATATAATCGTCTTTAAATCATGATTATTTTAAGTTTAAAATATATTATATTTAATTAAAACATGGACTTTAAAATAAATAAATGCATTAAGAAAATCTTAATTGATGCTTATATCGAAAATGAAGGGGATACCGAATGCTACTTGTCTAAAACTGTAAATATGGATCAATTACTGGCATCGATATCTGCTTCGTACAGCTCTTCTTACTGCTTACTGATCTGATCTGTTGGAATTCGGCTTTTAAATGGGCCCCTCAATGTTTTATTCCAAGTAAATATATTCCTTTTATGTTAATGTCGAATAACTCATAATTAAATGTTTTGTTATTCCTGTTGCAGTGAGCCGGGCTTTATCCGCGTTGGCCGCTGCGCCTTGCTGAGCCAACCGAGGGACTGCCCGCCGAGGTCTCAACTTCCTACTACAACTGTGCCGCTCTCTTCAGGGGGAATTTAATGCAAACACATTAAACACATACTCTACACAAACCAACACACATATACACAATAAAACAAAGATAGTAAATCATTTTTTTGTTCTTGCCATCAAATTTTTTATTATAATAGATTATTTATTTTTTAATGATAGACGACGGGCGTCTATAGGTATGCATATCGCCCGAAATGGGCTTTCCGCCAATGGGCGGTTCGTTGCAATTGTTAGATGTTCCCGTACACGTGGTCTGAATGCAAGTTACGAAATTCCTTCTGGTCCATTTTCTTCCTTCACAGTCCAACATTCTATTGAACCGAAACCGATCCAACTCTAATATAGACTCCCGGAGAACATCTTTCTTTCTCTCTCTCTCTATCTCTCTCTCTCTCTCTTTCTCTTTCTCTTTCTCTTTATATTCATTCTATTTTCCTCTATTCTTCTCTATCATAAACTGATAAAAAAAAGTGTAGTTCCTGTTTGAAAACAGTTGCCACCTTAAAATTGGATGCAAAATCAGTTTTCCATACTAATTTTAAATAGATTTACTTTGCATTTTCATAAAAGGAACATGGTGGCAACATCGTCCTATTTCATAAAGACAAAAGTAACAAAAAACTAACGTTTAGATATTTTCAATTAAATATATTACTAAAATCTTTTTAATAGAAAATGAATTTAGTATATTTCCTTGAGAGCAAATCTAATTTGACAATTTGATAAAGAAAAAAAATCATGAAAAAAATCAAGATAAACCAATTCTTCTATTCTGATTCTCAGAACATGTTATTAACTCTTAAGAAAAAAAAACATGATTCAATATAAAAAAGTCTTATCTAGATTTTGAAATAATTAATTAAGCAACGCAAATCCAAGCCTGCCATGTACTAGCTTTTTAACCATTTCTCTCTTGACTCTCAGCTAGTTTAAGAATAATAATTCATAGAGATAAAAAGACACGCTATTTTACAGAGAACTAGAATTTACAAATAAGAAAATGGGAAACTACTAATACTATTATTGCTACAAAGCTGCTCTAGGCGAAAAGACAAACTTTAGTAACTTGTAGATATATTTATTCTTCCAGTGTTCTCCAGTGCCGAGGACTCAGAAGACTATTTGAATAGCGCCTCAAATTGTAGGTCTTTAGTAATCTTTGGCCACAAATCGTTATTCTTAGAACCCGTTCATTCCGACTCTAGACCATTTATGTTGCGTTGGTTGGGGTTTTTACGCTCTGCGTAAAGGGGTGTTTGCAAATGAAGGCAATTTTTAAGTCTTCATCTGCACACATTCAGGTAGGAAGAAATCCTGCCTCTTTCTTGGTTGTTTGACGGGAGTTTTTTTTAATACCCTCCCAAGTGATATTTGTTATTACATAATAGTTTTTTGAACGAGTGGGTCTATTATTATCATTCTTATAATTATTATTAACTTAAGTAAAAAAAAATGGAAGATACATATCCGTTGGAAAGCGGATTCTAAATAAAGATAAATTTAAAAAAAAAATGTAGGCTAATTTTATTGAGAACCATTGTCATTTCTTGTTGAATACTTGAATAATTGTGAAAAAATAAAGAAAAACATAAAAATATATAAAATTCATTAAAAAAAAAAATTTTAAAAAATAAAAAATAGTGTTAAGCACTGTTTTAAGTGCTTGTATTTTTGGGCTGTGTGAAAGCTAATTTAGAGTTGGATTTAGCTCTTGATGCCTGGCTCCAAATTTCTAGTTCAAATGGCGTTCGATTCATTCCTGAAAAATATTAATCTTTTTATATCCGCTCTCTACCCTTCCTCTCTTTACACTCTCACACACCCATCACACTTCTCACACCCAATCTTTTTAGAGCGTTGGATCTTGCTGCATTGCTTGTAGCCTTATGTACAGGACATGCATCTTTTGGAAAATAAGATAGATTATACATATCCAAACTGCTTTTAATGCTATATGAATTTAAGAAGGGCCAATATATAAGAAAAAAAGGAAAAATCTAGGCCGCATGTCCGATTAAATACAGAGGGTTGTGAATGTAAGAAACAGATGAGAAAAGTTATATACAAGAGTAAGTGCGCCTGAGAACTATAAAATGCTGTCCAATCGGATATAGCACGTCCATCAAATTAATTTATATAAATGCCAAGGAATGTGGACATTTGAGTCCTATTTTTGGAAGCCATATTTGTTAATGCTAATAATAACTATAATACTAATAATATTAATATCAATGAAGATTACTGCTCACAAATTAAGTACAACTCTAAGATGAATCATTAACTATGGAAGACTATTTGACACTATATATTATAGTATATATATATATATATATATATATTGACTATAATATATAATAATAAATAATCTTCCTATGTTAATAAATATGAAACTTCTATATTCATCTTACATTGAGATAAAAAATACTTAATGTAATAGATGTAAACATAATAATAATAATTATATTTATAAATATGATAATATTAATATAATAATAATAATAATAATAAATAATAATAATAATAATAATAATATTAATAATAATATTAATAATAATAATAATAATAATAATAATACTTCCGAATTATGAAAATAATTTAAGATTATTCATGAATAGAAAAGTAAAAAGAAAATTTCCAAAATTTTTGCAAATTTTTTTACTTCTTTTCTATTTTTATCACAAGAACATTATTATACTTATAATTTCCAAAATATTATATACCATAATGTAAATTTGGCTTTGGATCCATGCTCTTTGACTTTCCAACCACACTGATATGGCTTCTAAAGAGGAAAACGTTTGCTCAGAAATCTGAAGTAAACACTATTTTTTGTTTATAGAACTTTTAATATAATTATTACCTATATATATATTTATATATATACTATATACTATATTTATATATATATTATATACTATATATATATATATATATATAAATTACCTATATAAATATAATTAATATAAATAACTATATATATAAAATACATAGATATATTTTAAAAATATATTTATGTATAAAATTGACGCTTTTTTATAAATTTGTTTTTTTTAGTTTATTTTTTTAGAAAATATAGCTTGAATAGTTATACGATACTTGTAGTTTTGTAATTAGTAAATGACACTAGTCATATTTGTTACCATTTTCAAATTTTATCCATGTTAATTAATACATAAAACATTCCTCTTTAAATTAAACGATCAATCATTTAGTTTAGAAAGAGAACTTCTATACTCCAAATCATATCATTCAAGCCAAATCATTCGCAAGTCGAACTTAATTGCTCACTCCTCCTTTCGGATTTATAATTTATAGCTCGCAAAAACATTTAGCTTCAATTCGCGCTCAAATAATTAAAGCAAACTAATTTCAAAAATAACTAAAATTCTTGTATTTCTCGACTTCTTAGATGATTAATTGATTTTTATATTTTTCAAATTTTAATAATCAAATAGAAATAATCAATAATATTAATATTTTATTAAACATATTTTTTTTAATATAAGGGATGAATAAAAATAACGCCAATATATATATATATATAATACATTCTTTTTTTCTATATATATAAAAGACAAAACAAATCTAACTCAAAATCAGCTTTTACAAAGTTATTATTGTAGAAAAGCTCAATACAATATTTATAGGAAATATATATGTATATATAATATATATTTTATTGTATATTCATATATGTATAAACTATTACTTGTGTATATAAATAAAGATTGATCGAAAATGACAATTAAATAATAATAATATTAATAATAATATTCTTTCTGCGAGACATATCTTATACCCCGGCATGACGGCACGGTCTGGAGGGGCGTGCAACAGAAGAGCAATAATACACATATTTCGCCATTATATGGTAGCAAAAGAATTAATTGAAAATGGTATGATTCCCTTAATTTTTTTTACCATAGCCTAGCCTCTAAACCAGCGGTCGGGAAACCGGGGTAAATTACCCCAAATAGGGTAAAAATGAAACTTTTGTGAGTAAAAAGTATATTATTTTTAATTTGCTAATTTTATAAACCTGTTAGTATTTTTACAAATTAAATTTTTAGTTATTGATTTCTTTTCAAAATTATCATGGGGGGCTATAATAGGAATGATGCTAAAAAGAGGCGATTTCGTTTTTTTTTTTTTGCTCTTCACCATGGGGTAATATCAACTTACACAAAAATATTTTGGGGTAATGATTAAAAAAGTTCCCCGACCGCTGCTTTAAGCTCTCACCAAGGCATCCGAGTTCGAAATGTTCTTTTTCTTTTAATTTTTGTATTTTTTTCTTAAGAAAAACATAATAAACCAAACAAATATACCGAAATCTCGGCGCGTTGTATGTGTCATGAGAGAATGAAGAAAACCAAATCAAATACGTTTTTTTATAAAAAAAAAATACAAAAACAAAAATAAAAAATGTAAAAAAATTGTAAAAAAAAACCCTGAAATTTAAACTAAAAAAATACAAAAACAAAAACAAAAAGGAAAAAAATAAGAAAAATTATTATAAAAAAGACAAAAAAAAAAAAAAAAAGAATAATAATATAAATAACTTTTAATTATTACAAATCAAAATAAAATATTAAATAAAAATTATATACAAAAATTATAAAAAATACAATAAAAATAAATAACGCTTCTATCGAAAAATCAATAATTTTTTATATATAATAAAAACATTTCGACTCTGTTTATTCTGGCATTTTATATTGATGGACATGCTATAACCGAAACTTTCAAAATCGTGATACAAATCATTTAGAAAAAAATAAATAAATAAATAAAAATAAAACAACGATATTTTCTTTTGAGTGTTTAAATAAAATAAAATATGGCCTTCTGCAAGGATTTTAGCTCGAAAAATTTGATGGATTTATTCCATTTAGCCATTCTTTATAAAAATATATATATAAATAATATATTAGACAGCTAAGTCAGAAAAAAATTAATACAAAGCAGTTCTATAATTCTTAAAAAGATATAATTATAGCCATTTGTAGGTATAGCATGACATCTTTAGAGCCATTCGATTATTAATTTATATTTAAAATAAATTTAAAAATTCAGTTTCTAATTGTAAATCAAAGAAATTCATCAATGAGCCGGTGAGTTGCCTGCTCCCGGTTACTCTCCTTGGACTTGTCAAGCATTAAGCCTGCTTTCATTCTTACAATATGAGTCAATTAACTACACTCTAACGATCATTTTTATATCCGCTTCTTTGTATTGCATAATGTACATAAAATGTAAATATGACACCATTGTTTGTTTTCACCTAACAATGTTTATTGTTGACAGTTTAAAGAAAACCTTAAAGGTTGATTTAATTTGTTGAGTGGGTTAAAAACAAAAACAAAAAACAAAAAAAAAAACAAAAAAAAAAAATAAATAAATTCTAATATTCTGAGCTATTTTCCCTCCATCTTTTTGCGAGCAGTTAAAAAGCACTTTGAACATGCATCCATTATAAAATAAAATAACAATTTATAAAAATTCCCAATTAAAAAAAATAAAAAAAAAAATTTAAAAAAAAAATATACCAAAAAAAAAAAAACAAAAACAAAAAATAAAAAATAAACTTTTATTGAATCAAGGAATAATTTTGATTTTTTTTTTTTCCAAAATTGTTCTATAGATTGCTTTGGTCTTGGCTTACTTATTCACCATATTATTGGACTTGTCCTTAAGGACACATAACAATGCCACGACATTCTACAGCCAATTTCAATCTTTTGTATTTTTCTGCTCAATAAGAGTATATACTTTTTTTAATATGAAAAATTATCATTGATCTTATTGCTATTTAAAAAACCAAAAAAGCAAAAAAAAATAAAAATAATAATAATAATAATAAATAAAATATAAAAATAAATTTATGAATATATATATAAAAAAAGAATTTATATGTATATATTTATATATACTTTCCATTGTATATATACATATATATATCAAAAAAAAGAACCCCAAAATATTATGATTTTCTACATATATATTTCCTAATACATATACATATATATGTAATTCGCAATGTTTTTTGCACTATTCTATGAAAAATGAAACTCTAACAATTGTTAATAGTAATAATTGAATGTCTTATTATATAAGGATAGAGTGAATTTTCTCTTTAGAAACTATTGTTGGCTTTTGAACATTCAATGAATATTTTCATGTTTTCCAAATGAGAAGCAGTTGCGAATCCTAAGTATATTTTGTTTTTGGGTTGGTGGTGTTTGAATGTGTACCGTCAAGACAATAGACTGCCATCCATCGGTATGTTAGTTGCTCGCCGCTTCCCGATCCCGATCACTCCATCATCTCTCTCTCTCTCTCTCTCTCTTTAACTTTCTCTCTCGCTCTCTTACCCTATCAATCTGTCTCTCTCTTTCTCTCTTTATATATATACTCAATTTCTCTATCCCTGGATTCTGTCCAAGGCCCTCGCGTCACGAAATCAAACCGCCCGCCACCCTTCGATAGTCACGGTTTATATATATCGTGCGATGAAGCGTGTGCTTTTTTTTAATGCCAATAAAACTTTTTAACTGATTATGGAGCGTATAAGTCATTGTTATTATTATCATTACTATTATAAATCTTATCATCGTATGTTTTATTTATTTTGGAATTATCATTCTAGTCCTCCATTAGATCTCTTTTTATTTTATTATAGATGACAAATATATATATATATATATATATATATTATATATATATATATATATATATATTTATATATTAAATATAATATTTTATTTTTATTTGTTAATACTTTTCTTTGTTATCTTATTTTTTTTTTTTTTTAATTTTTATTGTTTTAATTTTTCAATTCCTTGGCTGTGCTGTGTGAAAAATCCTCATAAATACAACTATGTACCCGTTGTGTTATCAATGAGTGGGCAATAAACAAATGCCATATCCATGCATCTCACACATTGTTAAAATAAGCAATTTTAAATAAAATATTCAATGACCGAAGTAATTTATTTAAAAAAATAAATAAAAAAAAAAAAAATAAACACCCTAAGGACCATTTTAGAAAATGCTAAAATCATGTAAAATTTATAAATATATATATATTATATATATATATATATGTATATAAAATATATACATTTATATATTAACAAATATATATGTATATAAATAGTTATTAATTCATCTTTAAATTATTATTATCATAAGAAGTGATAATCACAATTTTATAAACTATTGTTGATTTTACTATTAATAATTTTCGATTAATAAAAGATAGATTAAAGAAAATTTTATTTTATTCAGTCTGTCGGCAAGGAAAGCCAATAAAAATTCCCTATTTATTATCAGGGAATTGTTTATTTATATTATAAAGTTAATTATGAATAAAAAATGTTAAATATCAATCTAATATATATATGTATATATGTATATATATATATACATATATATATATTAATTAACTATTCGAAAAAGTCGTGATAATTTATTTATTTATTTTTTGATAAAGTTTTTGGATTTTTCCAAAATTTCTTTGATTTAGAACTATTATATTATTTCGAATTATTTTAATCTTTTTTTTTATATTAAATCTTATATTTCCATTAATCAGCAACTATTAATTGTTTTAAACGAAAATAACAAACACTATCTTATCGTTTGTCGATTTAATTTAAAAACAATTACCACTTGCCAAATTTATTTATTTATTTCTATCTTTTTAAGACGATTCACTCAAATATGCTTATTCTTCTGGTTATGGACAGAAAATAATGATAATAGTTTTCATTAGTATCAAAAAGTATAGCTATGTCAAGAAAGCATGACTGAAAAAACTAAAACATTTGTAAATAGACGAAAATTAATTTAACAAAATAAAATAACACCACTCAAAAATAAATAATAATACTAGAATAACAACTTTAAACTAAATAATGTGTCTGTCCATAATCTTAATAAATTATAATAATCCATCTTCCAAATAGATACAAATATTTTTGATTATATTAAAATTGGAGGGTTAATTTTTGAATTTCCTCTTAAGAAACTCAGGAATTTTTTTTAACTACTATTTTTCAAGAAAGAAGAATGTTTCATCGAGTTTGTACTTCAAAAATTTGAATAATTTATTAATAAAGAAATAAAGAAATTATTACTTTTATTTTACTTTTCCTTATTAAGATAACCTCAACGAAAACTTTTCGATTTATATTATTGAAGATATTTATCATTTATATATATATTCTATTTAGAATATTTTCCAGTTTTAAGTTAATTTTAATATTATTACCTTTGAAAAACTTTATTGTAATATTTTCCTTTAATTTCAGGTTGAATGGTAATAGAGAGATATTTAACAAAAAATAAAAGTTTCTATTTTCAAATTGATTTTAGTGTATGTCAATATATATAATACAAAATATATTTTATAAAAACTTTTTGAATATTAATCAAAATTTAAATCTTATTTTGTGAATATTGTCTTAAGCTTCTAATTTTACTAAATAATCTTTGCATTTATTATATTTTTTTAAAGGCATAAATATATATAAGTTATATAACAATTATAATATTTAACAAGTATAATTGATAAATTCAGTTTTTATTTTTAATTGAATATTCCTAAGTATCCTAAATTAAATAAATAACAAGTACCTATATGAGTCTTAAAACATTTATAAGATTGACAATTTTTCAATAAAATTTCTTCATTATTTAATATTATTTAGAGATATTGTATAATATCTTTTCTTTATTATATAATTATAATGTAATTCTATTTTAATATTTTAATATTAAGTTGCCAGAATGTCAAGAAGCCATTAATTGTTTTTTATTTTTAAATATACCTATAATTATGAAATGAGAGAAGTCTCAAGAATTTTTTATTGATAAGATAATAAGATCAAGTACATCATGATTGTCATGAACAAAAGTAACTATTAATCAATTATTTGAAATTTAACATTCAAAAAGAATAATTTTGTTATAATATAATAAGAATAATATTTTAAAATTTATTATTTCCTTATTAAATATTCTTATATTTTAAATAATATTTCAATATTAAAGTGATGATTTATTTATTACATGTTACTAATTATTAGTTACTATAATTATTATGTGAATAATTATCTTAGTGGATTTCTAGAATGATAAAAATTATATAAAAAATGAGACGAGAATAATCCGAGTAATTAACAAACATTTTTTAGCAGGGAGATGGATCAACATAAGGAATATATTATAAACATTAAAAAGGAGTGATTTTTTATTTTAGGGTAGAAAATTGAATATAATTTAAAAATTACTTGTAAATTAGTATAAATGAAAGCATCATAACGAATAATTGAAGAAATAATCTTGAAAAATTTAAAATTAATCAGTTTAAAATCACGAAATTTTTCATGCCTATATATGTATTTGTATGAAAATTAAAGTGGAAGTAAAGAGAAATTTAGCAAATTTATAGTAATATTTTTATACCTACAATGTGTTTTTATAACAATATAAATGATATAAATTATTTCAGTTTAATCTATTAGAAAAGCCTCTTTCAATAGAATATAAAAATATTTTCAATTAATAAATTAAAAAAATATTTTTTTTTTCATTTAAAATAATATCAATTTAAATTTAAATTTTGTTACTTAAATAAAATCAACAATTACTCCGAAAAGACAACGCCATCTCTGATTGAGTTTTAATTCTAAAATACTTACAATAATTAAATCCTAAATAATTATTTAATATATCACGGCGTTCATTATTAAATAAAATGTTTTAACATTCTTAAAACTAATATAATTGTGTTTAATTTTTTCAAAAGAATTAAATTTATCAATTTATATTTGAAAAAATGAATGTGAATAAAAAGATTAAGAAATCAAAAATAATTAAAAAGCAGGCGTAAGTATTATATAATTTAATTATTTTGCTTTTTTAATATGTAATTGGAAATATTTCATAGAATTCGTAAAAAGGTTAAAAATAATTTCTTAGAAGATTTGTTAAGATTACCTGATGAAATGTTTATTGAAATCTTTTCATACTTAACAGGTGAATATATAATATGATTGTTATTTTCATATATATATATACATATATATATATACATATATATATATTAATAATATAATATACCTTTTTTTAGTCAATGATATCTCAAACTTTGCACTTATAAATAATAATTCTTTAATATTTATAAGAAAACTATTGATTACAAAATGGGGAATGAAATTAATTTTTAAAAAATTGGTTTTTGATATTTATTCGCCTGAAATTATGATTGAGAAGGTATTTCATAAATTTTTTAATTTGATTTCATTTTAAATATTAAAATATATCTATATATATTTTTAAGTATTATATCTCTTATTTCAAATATGACCTAATAATTCATAATAACAATTTATAAATTATTTTATTAAATTTTATTTTAATAGATATAAATTAATAATAATAATTAATTTATTAATATTATAATTAAGTTTAATTAAAGTTCATTATATAAAAGAATTCTTTGCCATGCTTCAAAAAAAATGTTATTTAATAATTATCTATTATTTTATATAATATAAATACAATTATACTGAGAAATGGTAACTGAAATTAAAACACATAATTCTTTCTTGCAATTTATTATTTATATAAAATTAATAAAAAATTATGTTGGAATATAGTTAGTATTTGATAAATCACTACTTTATTTATAATAATAAAAAAATATATTGTTATTTTACCTGATTATTTTAGTTTGAAGAATATGGAGAATTAATGAAATTATGCTATAATAATTATGCTCCAAGATATCGAATTAATAAAATTTTCTATTGTTTAAAAACGGTAAAACCAATAATAAATATTTTTATATTAATAATCTATTTTATATATTATATTTTATTTTTTTAAAGTTGTTTGAAAATATTACTGATTCTTGGTTTAATGAGGAAGGACCATTATTTTTACCCTGTCTCGCTCATTTTTTCAAAATCTTTTTATCTTCTTCGAAGAAATTTGAATATTATCTGGTAAGAAAATGTATATCTCAACCAACATAAATATATATATAGAGAAAGATAGAGATAGAGATACGGAAAAAGGTTAGAGAGGGGTGGGGGTAATAAATCACAAACCCTGAGGCCTCTTTTAACAATTTGTCATTCAAAATTTTTAAATAAATTTAAGTTGAAAATTTTTGTTTTAAAGTTAATTTATTTTAAAATAGATAACAAAATATTTTTACAAATATGATTTATTTATATCACAAGTCTTAAAAAATTGTATGACATTTACTGTTTTAAAAAATTAATTTTATATTTTTCCTCACTCTTTATATTTATTCTTATTTTTGTCTTAAACAGATTAATATACTAATATTATTTATATATAACTTATATCCATATTTATTTTACAAAAATATTTCAATTAATTTAGGTAGCTGATTTATTAAGTAAAAGCCTCAAGATTTCACCAATTTTATCCAAAATAATAAATAATCCCCCTGGAAGTTTCCCGATTGAAGAAAAAATAATTTGGAGATATTATTATTATTTTTATTATAATTCTTGTTGGGAATCTTATGAACTATTAACATGGGCAGAATATTTCTTAAGACCTTTCACATTAGCTGTACGTGCAAGAATGATATTTCTCATATTTGGACCCTATTCTTTAGGTAAGTTTTTAGTTAATTAAATTCAAGAATTAAAAATAAAAATATAATTCATATTCAATTCAAAAGATATCCTCACATATTATTTGTTTTTATGGTGATATGAATAGAGGGTTATTAGTTATAAAAAAAATTTCAAGAAAATCCCTTAAAATCATTTTATTTTTAATATTTTATAATTACAATGGTATAATTCCCATAGATATATTTAAACATGAAGGTTTTTTTAATAAGATAGTTAAATAAAATTAGTATTAATTTATCAAATCAATAATGTCAAATTCTAAAGAGATTATTTCAATTTTCTATCATTTATTTATTTTTTAAATTAAGATCTAAATTTAAAAAAATAATCAGTCGTTAATATTAGATACTTGTTTTCTTACAATAATTAAATTTCAAGAAGTTGAATATTACATTAATTGAAAAAATTAAATTTTTAAAGTTTAAATTTAAATTAATTAAAATTTAAAATATAATTTATAATTTAATTGAAAATGAAAAGAAGTTAATATGAACGCTTTCTCTAACATGGGGATGTAGCTCAGTGGTAGAGCGTTCGCTTTGCAATTTTTAAAGTTTAAATTTAAATTAATTAAAATTTAAAATATAATTTATAATTTAATTGAAAATGAAAAGAAGTTAATATGAACGCTTTCTCTAACATGGGGATGTAGCTCAGTGGTAGAGCGTTCGCTTTGCATGTGAAAGGCCCCGGGTTCGATCCCCGGCATCTCCACAACTTTTTTTTTAATTTTTCTATAATTCATTTTTTTATTTTATTTCAAGAAAATCACACCATATTATGGAATTGCTTTACTTCAGAAATAATACCTATCTCGGAAGCATATAAATATTTATTAACAATCGGTAACTTATTCAATAATTTACAAAGTTTAGAATCATCAGAATGGACTCACTCTACGATAGTGACAGTTTTTAATGAACTAATAGGTATATATTTTCTCAAATAATTTATATTATTATTATATTTATTTTCTGTAATAATTTCGTTTTAAATCATTTAGGAACTCCTCTCATTTGGAAGGAAGATTTTGTTGCCATGCTTTTGCTTTTTTCAGGATATAAAATAGCAATTCCTTTAATAATTAATGCATTTAATACATCTCCAGTCTTTATTTCTAATCATTTATCTTGTATTCTCTATATAACTAATAAATATCGTCCGGTAAGATATTTATTTGTACTTTCAATTTATAATATTTTTATTTTTTATTATTTCTTAAATGATTACAATAATAAATTCTATATTTTAGGAGCTAAAGCATTTAACTTATAGAATTTTTAAAGAGGTTTTTATACAAGCAAAAAAACATGGAATTCAAAAAACTTTTAATGACTTAATTCAAAATAGAATAGATTTCAGAATTTATGAAATTTTATTATCTTCCTTAAGTGGTAAGTATTTATAAATTCTTATTTTGATAAAGATTTAATTTCATAATAAAAACTTTTACATTACATTTCATTAAAATTATATTATAAAGATATTCAAATATTATTTTTAAATCATTTTTGATGAAATTAAATATTTAATGATTTTTTTTATAGATACTGAAAAAAGAATACACTTAATGGATTATTACTCATCTCAATACCTCTATCGATATTTTTTAGAGCAAATCAAAGAGGATTCTTCTTCATTATAAATTGTATTTTATTATTTTTATATATATTATTTATTTTTTCATAAAGTTTTATATTATTTCTTATAATACATAACATAATTTATATTTTGTACTATAAATATTTAAATATAATTACAATGAATAAATAAATAAGTATTGTTGTTATTATTAAATAAAAACAAAATATTTTGTATTTTAACTTCAATTTGTATAAACCTTTTTTCAAACAAAATATAGTAATTAATTAAACATTTATTAATAGCTTACTCATTTATAATGAAATCTATTATCCTTAATTGTACCATCTAATAATACAATACTTGTTAAATTTTCACTATCTTTCTCTCTAATCTTATTAAACTATAATATAAAAAATGTTTGTAACTATGTATATAAATATAACCATAAATTTTTTCCTAATCTTGAAAATATTCCACAGGATTTTTATGAAATTCTTCTATTTCAAATAATAATAATAATTCTATAAAAAATAAAACGATCTATATGGGGCTCATTTTAGCTAGAAAAAGCATGAAAAAAGATCATACGTATTTTCAAGAAAATTAACGGAAAAAGAGGAAAGAGAATCAAAGTCGAAGAACGATTGAAAAACAAGTTAAAATAAACAATGTTAGTTTAAGAATAGAAGAAAAAATAGCAATATATTTCTAATAATATTAATAAAATATTTGTTTAAATTATAAATTAAAGAATAAATTTAGTAATTAATATAAATATTTTATTCCTTAATAAAAATTCAGATATAAATTTACCTGTTTTAATAAATCTATGAATTAGTAGAATTAATATTAATTTTGAAAATTCATTGTCTAAAGCACTGGTGTGCAAACTTTTTGAGACGCGCCCCTTTTTTCTTCTAGGTAAAAATTTGGACCACTTCACATATTATATTATGTATGATTTTGATCAAAATTTTTTTAATGGGTATAACAATTAACAATGGTAATAAAAACACAATAATTCAAGAAAAATTTACATTTTATTTTAAAAAATCATTAATTTTTTATATTTTTTATATAAAAAATTAACGTTTACAAATCTTTTTTTAAGTAGTCCCGCCCCTTTGCGTAATTTTACGAGTCCATAGTTTGCGTATCACTAGTCTAACGTGTTCTCTGAACTGATGGAACCGGTTGAATGGAGTTTTACAATAATGACTTAAGGGTTTCATATTAAAAATTCTAAATTTTGCAACGAAATTTTGTGGAATGTTGTTACTGCCGAAATTCAATTAATTTTAAATACTAGTTATTTGAGTAATAATACATCAATAATATATTTATTTCAATTATTATAAATAAAAATAATTTTAAATTCTTTTAAACTTATTTTCAATATATTGTGTATTTGATAAATCAGTTAAATCCTATAGATTAGAATAATATAAAAATAGTATCAATAAGCCCAACCCTTTCAAAAAAAACTTTTAATGAAATTACTTACATATTTATTATTATGAATTCATATAAATGTAAGTTTCTTCTGCTGAAAATATTATAAAATGTAGTTTATATTTCGAACATGAGTTTTATTTTTTTATTTTATTTAAAAATTCTTTAAATTATTTAGATTTACTTGCCACTCATAAAAGAAAAATTAGAAGGCAATGAGGGTGTGTAATTTATTTTTAGGTTTTACTCATTAATAATATACATGTATTAATTAAATTATTAAAGCTTTGGTGGTTGTTTTTATTTATAATGGAATTTTGTAAATTAAACCACATATTGATATTTGTTATTGTTATATACACAACGTTTCGATTGCTACTTCTGCAATCGAAACGTTGTGTATGTTTGTATTTTTTGAATAAATTTACAATAACAAATATCAATATGTGGTTTAATTTACAAAATTCCATTATACATGTATATTAATGTATTTATATTTTATATTTTTGGAAATCTCATAAATACTAATTATATGTTATTACCAAATATTTATTATATAAAATTAAATTGAAAGATACACATTTACTGTAAGAGTTAAGAATCTTTCCGTGGTTAGAGGAACATAAGACTTTCCAAAATATATCTGAATGTTTATTTTTAAATATTAGTTTAAATGTTAAATTTTATTTAATTATTCTGTGCATTAAGTAATAAAACTTTATTTTGAAAAACTATTCAACAAATAATATAATGATAGAATTATTTAAAAAATTCAAATCTGAAAAATGATAAAAATTGATAAAAATATAATAGAACATAATAAAATTTAGATAAATTATTTAAAGTGAGATTTAATATATCCATCAGACAATTCTGTGTTATTAGGATGATAAACCAATAATATCCAATAAAAATAAGTTGACCTGTGGCCAGGTCCGAACCGACCGACTGTTTGAAATAAATTAATTTCCAGCTACAGAAACAATTTCAAATAATTTTAATATATCTATTAATGTAATAAAAAACAGATATGGATACATAAATAATAAATATAAATATTTTTAATTTTATTTTATTTATAATATATATGCAAGACCAGGCTGTGACGTCATGAATGGCTGGATGACGTCATATAATTTTAAATCAAGAAAAAACTAATAAATATGATTTTTCTCGAGGATAAAACCAATACAATGTGCATGATTCGTGGTGATATATAAAAAAATCTCCTTTGGTGTGAAAATAACCCTTTCCTTCCTATCGTCGATCGCTAATACTACCACTTCCGGTTTCCGGAATTGCACCAAAAGTTGATCAATTCATCCCACTGATGCATTAAGTAAATATACCAAATTTCATCAAAATCGGTTGAGCCGTTCAGGCTGTACACATCTATACGGACGGACGGACGGACGGACGGACAGACGGACGGACGGACAGACATCATGCTAAAAATACTTTTTTCTGTTTAGAAAATGCATGATTCGTGGAGATATGTAAAAATCTCCACATGTGAAATTTGGTGTGAAAACAATACCTCCCTTACTATCGTCGGTCGGTAAAAATATAGAAATCTAAATATTTATTGAGTGTTTTCTCATAACTTGATACACTTAAACTTATTTTTCAAAATTAAATTAATATATTGATTACTAATAACTATTTTCGAATAATATCAATAAAATTGTAAGATTTTAGTCCAAGTATGATATTTGAAATTTAAAATTTAATATATCAAATGTAAGTAATAATTCGTAAAATTTATTAAAGATTAGAAAAAAATAAAATAAATTTATTTATTAAATAGATTAAGTTTTTATTTATTATTTCATCTAGGTCCAAAACAAATATCATTTATTTATTATTTTTCTTTTATAATAGTAGAAATATATAGTATATATATATATATATATATATATATATATATATTCGAATCCAATTTCGTTAAGGGTCGATTTTTTTTCGTTTTATGGTGATTTAGTGTTACGTCTTAAGGTGGTTGGTGATCTCTGGTGATGATCATCTAGGTGGATGGGAATTAATTGTCCGAATAGGTGCGCGCGAGCCAGATTGATTGCCCAAATAGATGCGCATTGATTGGCTGGCGTCGCGACGCTTGCGCAAAACAATCCGCGGCGCTCGCACGCGAGTCCGCGAGTGAACGCCGCCGAGGGCGGATGCAGGTGCGTCGAGTGCGTGGCGCAGGGCCTTTGCGCGCCCTGCTGCGAGTACCGGGCCATCGTTAGCTGCCAGCCGGCCTTGGCATGAGGTCCGCATCGGGCACAAGCCACGACGTCCCTATGGAACCTACCAGCTCGTCGCAGGGCCCTCCGAGCCCTGTCTTCACCAGGTACCACATAAAGACAGAAACAACCGTCAATTTACATCTTTAATTCTTATCACATAAAACAAAGCTTTTCCCTGTACTTGTGCCAAGTAAAGCTTAGGAAGATATTCAAATAAAATAGTAAAGTGGTCACATTTCTATCTTCCTTATTATATGTATTATTATATTTTTCGTTGATTTAATAAATAAATAAATAATTGTATAATGATAATAAAAGGAATAGTATAGGTATATCAGTTTATATATTTATTCACTCTCTTAAAATTACCCAAGCAGTCTTATAATTCATATAAATTATAATAGGTCGTAAGTATTATTTAAAAAAAGATTAAGATAAGTAAAAAAGAATTTCTCGCTCATTTAAAAAAAAATCAGTCAATTTCATTAAAATCAAAAAAAAATTAATTAATTAATTAAAAACTTAATGAAAAACATAATATAAGTAATATATATATATGTTATTTATAATAATATTGAATTAAAAAATATGAATTGTATATTCCTTAATATTCATATAAATTGTTATAAGAAGTAATTATTACTTAATCAAAACTTATTATTAAATATATAAAATTTTATTTAATTAACGAATTTTATAAAAAATTTAAGTTTTGTTCATTTATAAAAAAGTGTTTATAAAATTCATGACACAAGTAGTATACATGTAACATGGGTAAAATGTATATTTCAAATTTTAAAATAATTATTTGATGAAAAATAAATAATAATACAGTATCTGATATTTCTTTATGAGAAATCATAATAAATAATATTAATAAATTAAATAAAAATAAATTAAATTAAATTTTAAATTTAAGTGCTCTGGTTGAGAAGCAAGCTTGTCTAATTCAATTCCAGACACTTTTAAATTATTTTTAATTAATTTTAAAAGAAAACATGTAAAAAACAAGAATTAATAAACATAAATTACCTATTTTACTTAAGACGTCCTAAAAGCTAAGAGGTTGGGAATTAGTATAGTAGAGTACAAATAAGTGGTAGAATAAATTTCTAATGAATAATTATTCAAATTTCAAAAATTTTGAAAACTCATCCTATTTACACAAATAATAATAAAAATAAAATAAAAAATAAAATAAAAATTATAAAAAAAATTCCCTGGTAGTTTTTTGTATATAACCAAAGAATACATTATGGTTGCATAAATACCTGGCGTCTCTATTATTATGGTTGGTATATAATTCTACAGCAGCGGTTTTAAGTCTTAAAGAGTAGGAAGGTTAAAATTAAAATTTATATTTTTTACTCTTCAAAATTTCTAATAAAATAAATATTGTTTACTATGTATTTTTAATCTATATATATAAAAAATGGTTTTTGTCTGCACATTGATCAGAATTTAAATTTTTTTTGCATATCTTCATGTTTCATGATCATCTCTAGAATCGAAAAGTGACTTTAGAATTTTTCATGTCTGTCTATCTGTCCGGAAATCCTCTCGTTAAATTGGCTGAACCGATTTCGATGAAATTACATCACAATATTCTTACATACCTTTATTTGTTCATAGGCTATAAATTTTATTAATATCTAATCAATAACCGCAGAAATTAATTTTTTAAAATTTGATATGTACATGTTGTCATTCAGCAGCGCAAATAATACAATACAAAGAATATTTAAAATTTATATTTGTTACTCTTCAAAATTTCTAATAAAATAAAATTGTTTATGTATTTTTAATATAATATATATATTATAATATAAGTATTTTTCTATATACTATAAAAAATCTATATAAAATAATAAATTAAAATATATATGATGCAATTTAAAATGTAAAAGTCGGGTTCTATATTTCGAAACCTCCAGGCAGAAACATTGTTTTAATTTAATTTATACAGAAATTGAATGCTAATTTAAACATCTTTATATATTATATAGTTTTTGAAATACAATAATGTACTACTAAAAGTTAAAATTATAATTAATATACCTATATATTTATTTATGTATTATGTATTAATAATTAAGTAAATATTAATAAAAACGTAAATGTTAAATTATGAATTTATATACGCACATATCCATATATGTGTACATAGTTTATAATTAATATAACTAATATTTTTATTTTATATATTATTTAATTTAATTCACTTGTTAAATAAAAGATATTTGTAATGGATTTCATGAAGGTTGCGAATAAATAACTTTATTTTGCATAAATTGAGTAGCGGTGTATTATCCAAATTCTGTAAATATTTATTTACAGTACAATATATTCTCATTACTTTTGATTTTAATATTTTTGAAAATCCCCCATTATTTTTAGAAAAAGATTTCATATACAATTAATAAAGACCTATTTTGCTCATTCAATCTTATTAATTTCTAAGTTTAAAATTTTATAATTAATTTTATTAAAATAAAATTTTAAAATAATTTTAATAATAGTGAATGGAATGTTATTCAATATAGGTACATCTAAGATTGTGTGCACTCTTAGAACAATATAGCTTAAATTGCTTCATATAAACCTTTTTGTTGAAACGTTATTCAAAATTTATTTCATATAAAACTTTCCTTTCTATCACCTTTAACCTTCTCGACAATGACCTCCCTTATTTTATAAATAACATAAACATTTTATAATAAACTATATGAATATGATTTTATTTCAATTTTTTTGTTTTATTTATCTCGATTTAAATAAATATATTCTCTAAATTATTTTATTTATTTTTTAAATAAAATTAGCAAATATTAAATTAGTTTTTATCATTTTATTTCTATTTATATATACATATATTTATATATAAATATATATAAAGCTAACATTTATAAAGGTAACATTTAAAAATGTCAAGTTATTGTTACTATTGAAAATTTAAAGAATTATATCACAATTTTTTCGCTTATATAAAAAAAAAAAAAAAAATAGGAAAATGAAAGAAATCTCAACTTTTGGTAGAATTATCTAAATATTTCAAATTAGTCTGGGGTTAATAAACTGGATACAAGTAATAAAATATATGGCCTATCAGAACCTTGGAAAGTCTAGTTAAGAAAAGAGAACAAACCCAAATTAAATTATAAAAATTAATAATAATAAATATTTAGTAGATATTCATTATTAACTAAATTATAAATTTAAAAATAAAAATATTAGACCTATTTAACTCTTATTTAACTTTTAAATAAATAAAATCTATTGAGACTGCAGTGTATGCGTATTTTTGCAAAAAAAAACGAATCTAATTAAATATATACAAATCATATAATAATATTTTGTGTAATGAGATTTTTATTTTTTTAAATATATTCCAGTAAATACATTCATATTTTAATAAAAATTGAATATTTTTTTAATAATAATTAAAATTTATCTAGAGTATTTTTATATGTATTATTAAAATAACACAGATATTAATTAATATGTTTGTTAATATAAATGAAAATGTGTAGAAAATTATTTGTTTTTAAGAATTTAAGACCATTTTCCTCTAAATTTATATAATTAAAATTATAATATATACTTTTTCCTTTTTGTCTTTAATAAGTTTATAAAAAAGAGAATTTAAAGAAAAATTATTATTAAATTCGTATTGTCAAAAAATATTAAATTATTTTCATAAGGTATTTACATTACTAACAAGTTAATTATACTTTATTAATTTAGTTAATTTCAAAAATAAATAATATATGTTCATTATGTTAAGCCCATATGAATTTTAGATATTATATTATTTATTATTATATAAAAATAAAATTTTAATTCAAAAAATTAAAACTACTACTCGGGGGCTTATCCCAAATAACTTCCAAAAAAATACTTTGTCTCATTTTTTGTCATTTTATTAATACATATTTCAGCTATTTATTAAATAATCAACCTAATATAATTATGTTAAAATTAAATATTTTTATTAAATTTTAAATAATGTATCTATTTACATATTATATATTACATGGAGTGAATATAATCATCATTGATTTTTCAAGTTTATTTCAATTTTTATGACCATAAAGGACCAAATATATCTTATCTTATCTTATTATACTATCAAAAATTATATATATATATTTGTATATTTTTTAAATATTAAACCGCTCAATGGATTTTTTTTTAAATTAACATCATAGATAATATTTATAAAGAAAGAAAGATCTGTATTGGTTTCAGCCACGGGAAAAATCATCTTTATTAGTTTTTCTTATTTTAAAATAGTAGATTTAAATGACGTCACCCATATTGAAATTTGCCTCTTGCCATTCTTTTTTAATAGATATTGTATTCATATTTTTTTATTTTTAAAATATTTTAAAAATTTTTATTTAATTTCGAAATAAAATTAAAAATTTAATTAATTTAATTTAAATTATTTTAATAATATTTTAGAATAAAAATACGAAATATATTTATCAATCCCCCACGTAAAAAAATTTATGAAGTTAGCTACATATGTATAAAGGTAGGAATTTCAAATAAATTGTCGATAAATTTGATCTTAATAATATTAAATAAATTATATTATATTAATTAAAATGTTTTTTTTAGATTAAATTATAAATAATATATATAAATGATATTTGATTATTATAAATAAAAAGAAAAAATATAACCTCCTTTCTTAATTAAAATATAACAACTGTTAATATAATATCATAATTTATATTATTATCAGTAGTATTCCTTGATCGAAACAGTCTATAAGCTATGGTTACTTTGAAAAATATAAAGCTGAAGCCATATAATTATAACAATATATATATATTATAAGATTAAATATTTTATCAATTAAATTTGGATATATTTTTCATCTTGAAATGAAAATCAAGTTATTTTAAATAATTTGAACTATTTTAGGAAACAAATTTTCATCACCTAGTTCATAATATGTGTAGTTTCGAGAAAATCAGAACTTAGCAAAATCCTACTGATTAAATTAATTAATTAAATTAATTCAATGGAATAAATTTCAATTTTTGCATATACATAGATCTATTTTTATAGATAGAGAGATTTTAATTGATACAAGTAAAATTTTATGATTTATGAAAACTTTATTAATGTAGGGTCCAACTCCTTCCTGTTAAAATAAGATTACACGGTTAAATTAGTGGCTATCAACTGGCAGATGCTAATTGAATGTGTATGTGTATTGTGTGGCTGTTATGCAGCGTGAAGGTGGAGGTGGCGGGTCCGCAGTCGGGAGGATCATCGGCGCCCTCGAGTCCACTGTCAGCCGCCTCGCCGACGAGCACGGCGCCCGCGCAGCAACCGCCTACCAGGGCCTCCGCCCCCGGTGAGTGTTACTCTGGTGATTCTAACTTCACTCTATTCACTCCCTAATAAGCCCCCCTCCCCTCAATTTTCAAATTTAATTTTACCTATCATATCACTTTTTATATTAATTAAAAAATTTAATAATAGAATTAATTTAATCTGGTAGGGATAAAATATACTATTATGTTATTGAAACTAAACAGTTTCATTTTTTTACTCTTAATATTATTAATGTTTATTATTAATATTTAAAATAAATAAATAAACAAATAAATATTAATTTTATTTTTTTAAGTTTTAAATCTTTGTTTTATTTTTGTCAAATAAAAGCTACTTGATCATAATTAAATACATATTTTTTATAAGGTTTTTATTATTATAACGTTTTTCTTAACTTCACTTGGCGTCTGTCTATCTGTCTCTCTGTCTGTCTGTTCGCTCTTTTGACAAATTGAAATCGATTTTTCATCGACTTTTTATTGAGATAGACGTTTGAAAATTTTTATAGATATTTCAATGGATCCCTAGAAGGTATAGAAGAAATATAATTGAATTATAATTAATTAATTGTAATTAATAAGCGATTAATTACTTTTAGTAACTAACTCCTTTTGTATTGCCCCGATTAATTTTTTTTCAACGGATTTTGAAACATAAATATTGATTTCAGGATAGATTTTCATTTTAAACGTATTTAAAAATATTTCATAGCATTAAAATTAATGATGAATTCTTATTATCAGTTGTATCGCCAATGAGGAGGGGTTTCTTCCCCTTAGATGGTATAGAGCAGCGGTTGCCAAAGTGGTGGTCCGCAGAAAAATGTGAAATATCCTTACTCATCATGTTAAGTTATGTTTTAAGATGGATTAAATCATGATTCAATTCATAACAATACGTGATAAGTTATAAAAACTCAATGTTCATTTGTTCTTTGATCACAATTTTTATTTATAAATATATTTAACACTTTAAAAATCCTATTAGTGGTCCGCGGGATTTAAATTATGAATTAACTGGTCCGTGAGGTTAAAAAGTTTGGCGACCGCTGGTATAGAGAAAATATATTTCTTATATGTCTTATATGTATATGTCCCCGATAGAAAAAAAACACACAAAACAATAGATTAACCTTTTTTTTATGAAGACAATCTTATATCTTATATATATTACACAGGTCTTCAAAAAAATTTTTTTTTTGGTGCTTAGGATTTTAGAGCAGATTTTAACTATATTTTTATTGTTGAATCTAAATAAAATAGTTTTTCTGTATCAGCTCTAGATTTTTAGATAAATTCACTTATGTATCAATAAAATATTCATTTTTATATTATTGAATTTAATTTCATGAAATAGCACATGCACACAACTTTCTGAGAACATTTTGCATCATTGTAATTATTATTATAATTAATTATTTTTTTTTTAATTATTTTTAATTTCCAAAATTATAGAATAATCAGCAACATGCAGATATATATTTAGATATAGATATACTAATACATATATTGTATTAATAGAAATATTTTTTCTAGTATATATATTGACAGTAAGACACCCACGAGAAGTAGATTTCTATTAGTTTTATACTTTTCAGCTATTAAGTATTTTTTTATTCTCTTTAAATTATAGTAAAATATTCTAATGAAATTTGATCTGTATATATATATATATATATAAATATTTCTACTAGGTATATGTAAATACATATATTGAATGAAATGGCGTCACTCAGACCTGGATTTGTCTGGTTGCTTGAAATACACAACTTTATAAAAGTCACGCAAAAAATACATTTCTTATGAATGCATTGCTAAATTTTATATGTGTTTCGAGAATAAAAAAGATTATAGAATGCCTTCAAAAATAAACCTTTTATATTTCATTAGCTATTTAAAAAAAAAAATAAAAATAAATTTATCTTGTTAATAATTTATCTAATTTATAAAATTACAAATCAACTAAGAATGGCAGTCCTTTACATATTTTACAATAACTTTCATATTAATTTTTAAAATTAACAAAATTCATTTTTCCTATCCAAAATCTAATTTTGATATTAATTTATTTTAAATAATTAATCCTATTCATAAAATTTAAAGGTAACAAAATGTTTGAATAATCAATTATATAATAATAAGTTAATTAATTTTTAAAAAGAATAAACTACAAAGCATGCTTCATCTTTCTTTAAAGAAATGAATGAAAAACTGGCATTTTTACAATTATTTATTCAGTATCGAAAGCTTTAATAGTTTATTCAATGGGAAAATAAAAAAAGTATATTGCATAGGTGAAATTTGCTTCAGCAAAATTGATCCTTACTTGATCTTTTACTAAATAAGTTAGATCGTATCAATACTTTCAATTATTTATGTATATTTAATGGATATTTTATTAAAGACTGATGGATAAAATATATACTTATTCTTTTAATAGATCATTATTTTACTTGTTATATAAGTGTTCTAATAAATTTACTACAAAATAAAAGTAAATTAATCTGTAAATAAACAAATGAATTAATTAATAAAACAATGTTCAAGAGTAATTAAAAATTCTAGAGTATATAAAAATCTAACGAATTGAAACTCCAAAAATATAAAAAATCTTGGGTGCTATTATTTTTTTTTGTTTTGTTTTTATCTAAGTGTGCATGATATTCCCTTTGCCCCGTTAAATTGAATTATTAAACAAAGATTTACATTTTAAATTAGCAATTATAGTTAAGTTAACTAGCTTAATTTTGAATCTGCCTAAATGGGGTTTAATTTTGCTTCTATATTCCTACAGAGAGATCTATTTTAATATCGAATTTGTAACTGGATGCAACGGGTCTTGCCGGTGTTGCGTGCTGCGCTCCCGCTTCCATTTACTCCCTGTTTAATGAGTTGCATCGATGGCACGCCATCCCAGTTCCGTCACCCGTTCAAAATAGATCCTTTGACGGGTCTAATACCATGACTGCTAGCAAAAGATCGATCATCAAATCCCCCCACACTTATCCCAACCTCCAACCTCCTCTCTCTCTAACTTTGAGTCTTTTCCATGGGCTATTTTCACTGTTTAATAAAATCTACTTTGATTTTTTTTAACATATACTTTTGTCTAAAAGATTATTATTATTATTATCTCGAAACGTTTTAAAAATGATGGAAAACTCAACCTGGTGATTGTATAAGGGAATCATTTTTATTTATTGTACTATTATAGTAATTTCTAACAAATAATTCTAATATGTACAAAAATAATTTTATTCTTTAATTCGACTTAAATATTATTAAAAAAAATAATATATCTCTTTTGATTTTCTAAACTTTTAAATTATAGTAATATATGATAATTACTTCCGATCATATAAGCCGTTGACAACATGCCTCAAACCTTTTTCATGGTTTAGTCGATTAGACAAATTTTAAGTCTTTAGCATTCTAATAATCATGATATGTTATGAGTTATGAGTATCAAGTTCATAAATACAAAATAATTGAATTTGTAAAGGCCATATTAAATAAAACACTATACTCTATGATGGTATAGGTAAAACAATAATTTTTAGAGAATTTATAAACAAATTTGGGCAAATTCACACAGCAACGAGCTCACGCCCAGACAGACAATAAGATGGCAAAAATGTATTACTTCGAAATTAAATTCTACATAGGGCAGAACTCTTTTAGTCATTTTCTCTAGAACCCTAGATGGTTTTAATTTATTAATAATTAATTCTAACAATTCCCAGAATTATTAAAATATATAAAAAAAAAATCTATATTAATTTTAATAAGAAATATCATGTAAATGAATTTTTTTATTTTAGTTTTTACTTTAATTAATATAATAAAATTATTTCTTAATATTTTTAAAGAAATGTAATATTTATTGTTTCTTTAATTACCGTTTTAAATTAAATTGGAATATATTAAAAAAAACTAATAATAAAGGAATTATAGGAAAATGACAGATCAATATTTTTCAGAATCAATGTTGAGAATCTGAAATAATGATAATAATAATAATTATATAAATATAATGTTTTGATATGTGTATACATATAAACACCTTATATTAATTACTTAAGTTAAGAAAAAAAACGATTAAAATTATTTTCCCATAAATGAGATCTATACAAATTGATCGTTCGATACTTTACCTCAATTATTAGTATAGAATTAGTAGATGTACTATTCATTTAATCATTAAATTAGAAAGAAACATTAATAAAACAACAAGGAGAACCGTTTAAAATAATTATAAAATGAGAAAAATACATTTACAGATTTTCCTTCCTTCTGTAATGTAAGAGTAAGAATTCCATATCCATACTGGAAACAGTTTATAATATATTCAAATAAAATATGTACTTTGGATTCATTTTAGCAATTTTTAAATGTAATCAAATTATTATAAATTATTATATTAAAAGAATAAATACGCGTATTGAATTGTTTTTTTGAAGTTTTTATTTAGATTATAGATTATAGATAATAAAATATGATATCCTATATAGTGTATATAGTTAAGAGATGTAATAAATTAATGGAACTGGACATGTCAATTGAAAATAAATAAAATGAACATGGCATAGGTCCGATTGGCTGGAAATTTCTCCGCCATTTTCCCTCCTCTGAAATAGCCTCACTTGTTTGACGCAGCTGGAATCACTAGTTAAGGGAGAACAAAAGTTCTACATTCAAGACAATCACGAGCAACGTACCAAAGTTCAAATGGAGTTTAACAAGACGGCTCTGAAATTCGCTCCTCGAAAAATAAACTTTTATCAACAAATTGAACAAACTGATCATCTCCAGAGAAGACTTTTCTTCTCCCAATGCTCACCTAATGATAGTTCCGTAGGGAGACGTGGAATTGAATGAAACAACGTCTCATATTAGTTAAACATTTATGAAACATAATAAAAAAGTCAAGAACTTTAATGTATTAACAAAATAAATAAATAGTTCATTATATTTATCTATTCATTATAAGATGTATTTTAATGACTAGATAATGTTTAAACGATATTCGTCAAATTGAATTTGTCCTAGAGGAAATATATAAGTTCAAAAGTTATATAAAATATTTTGCTTCTAAAGAGAATATTTAATCACCTACAATTCAATACATTTATTCTCACCTTTTCTTAATTTCCATTATTTAATTTAAAAAGATCACCTTATTGATCTGGGTAGGGGAGACTATTAGAAACTATTTAAGTTTTCCTCTTCTGAAAACATCAAAAATACTACTGTGGGCAATAAATAGTAAGACTTTGTTCTTATATATATAATTTTAAAATTCTTTATTTATTCGTGGAAATATATTTTTTCTAGGTTGGTATGACTGTCAGTGATATCTGTGCCAAAAGTCACATCAAAATAATAATTGTGTTTAGTATACGCTTGTCTTTCTGAAGTACAAAAAGTGCATTCGGCGATTTTTACAATGGGTAGAATTATTCAACAAAGAAGTTCCATTAAATTTTGTGTGCGGAATCAAATTTCTGGTGTCGAAAAGTTCGGAATGTTTCAAAAGGCTTTCGGTGGTAATTGTATGTCGCGAGCAAGTCTTTTTGATTGGTACAAACTGTTCAAAGAGGGTCAAGAACGCGTTGACGACGAACCAGGTCCTGTTGACAGTTTTCTTCGATTATCGAGGCGTGGTGCACACCACATTCCTTCCGACTGGCCAAACTGTCAACAAGGAATACTATTTGAGTGTTATGCGTCGTTTGCGCGAAGCTATTCGAAAAAATTGGCCGGAATTATCAGCCGACAACTCTTAGTTTTTGCACCACGATAATGTACCTTCGCATACTGCATTGATTCTTCGTGAGTTTTTCGCCAAAAATTCAACCAATATCGTTCCACAACCACCGTATACGCCTGATTTAGCTCCTTGTGACTTCTGGCTGTTCAGCAAACTCAAGTGACAGCTCCGGGGAAACCGGCGCAAGTGCAGTGAGGCCGGGGGGATTACTTTGAGGGGGGCAAAATAGATTTGGAAGAATAAATAAAGAATTTTAAAATTATATATATAAGAACAAAGTCTTACTATTTATTGCCCACAGAAGTATGTATATAACTTTTTATTCTAAAAATATTATTATATAAATATTATTATTATTTATATTTTACTACTAAAAAACAAAGAAACAAAATAACCATCCATCTTTCATTTCAGATTCATATTTAAATGAAAATCAAAATATACTTCATTTACTGATTCTTGGTTACTTATATTATAAGTTTTTGAGCAAATTAGTATAGATATAAATAATAATTGAGTATTTAAAATAAAAATAAAATACTAAACAAAAATAATCACAATGATATATTGTAATTATTGTTAGTCATTTTAATTGAACCTTTTATATCGATTTTGACTTCAAAAAAAATAAGTTGACCTGTGGCCAGGTCCGAACCGACCGACTGTTTGAAATAAATTAATTTCCAGCTACAGAAACAATTTCAAATAATTTTAATATATCTATTAATGTAATAAAAAACAGATATGGATACATAAATAATAAATAAAACATTTTTAATTTTATTTTATTTATAATATATATGCAAGACCAGGCTGTGATGTCATGAATGCCTGGATGACGTCATATAATTTTAAATCAAGAAAAAACTAATAAATATGATTTTCCCGAGGATAAAACCAATACAAAGTGTATGATTCGTGGTAATATATAAAAAAATCTTCTTTGGTGTGAAAATAACCCTTTCCTTCCTATCGTCGATCGCTAATACTACCACTTCCGGTTTCCGGATTTGCACCAAAAGTTGATCAATTCATCCCACTGATGCATTAAGTAAATATACCAAATTTCATCAAAATCGGTTGAGCCGTTCAGGCTGTACACATCTATACGGACGGACAGACGGACGGACAGACGGACAGACGGACGGACAGACATCATGCTAAAAATACTTTTTTCTGTTTAGAAAATGCATGATTCGTGGAGATATGTAAAAATCTCCACATGTGAAATTTGGTGTGAAAACAATACCTCCCTTACTATCGTCGGTCGGTAAAAAACAAACACAAAAAAATAATTTTTATTAAATATTGAAAAAATATATAATCTATGTTTAAATAGTAATATAAATATAAATATAAGAATAGTGTGAACCAATTTTATTGTAATCGGTCCAACCTTTCCCAGATAGACAGACAAAAGAAACAGACAAACAGAAATGAAAAATTTTAGTTATATTTGATTTTCGAAGTCATGAACTAAAAAATATTAAATTCTAACAATATAAAATCCTTTATATTTATATATAAACTAGCTGCTCAGAGCTCCTTCGTCGCTCTTCACACCTAGACGGGGGCTCCGCCCCCTGTACCCCCGAGTGGCACATAGTATTTGGTTGAAAGTAGTAAAAGGTTTCCATCCATTTTGTTTCAATCAGTGTATAACATAAAACATTCATTTCTTATTGTATGATTATTTAAAATATATTTTAATTTAATCAGTAAATTAATTATATATAGCTATTATTATTGAATATGTTATATCTATCTATCTATGTGGCTCAACGGTACTCGAAAGTTCTTGGCAGCTACAACCACATTTCTCCAAGTGTCCTTATCCTGAGCCTCTGTTCCATCTCTCTTACGTCATTCCTTGGTGTCCTCATCTTTCTTTGGCCCATAAATGCTGGGAAGAATCCTATTCTCAAATACTCTAAATCCTCTCTTATCTCTTAAGATCATAGACCATGTCTCACACCCATATAATACAGACAAAATAATTGTTTTATATATTTTAATTTTGATTCCCTTTTATAATAATTTTGATGAGATAACCCTCTTTATTGCATGATAACAGGCGTTTCCCGATTGTAGCCTCGATTTAAATTCTTCTTAAATATTATTATCCTTCGTGATTACATTCAATTTTTCTACATATTCAAATTCTATATTTTGTATGTTAATACTGCTTCTGTTTGTTTCTAAATATTTCTATTTATCATTATTAATTTCAAACCTCATCTCTTTTCCTACCTCGATTAATTTTTCCTAGCTATCTGTAATTGCAATTGCCGAATCTCCTATTATATTTAAGTCGTCTGGGTAACCTAATATTTTACAATTGATTTCCGCATCTTACTCTTTCTTTACTACCTTCAAGATAAATTTGAAGATCAAAATTTGAAAAAGTTTATCCGGATTTATTGAGTCATGCGTAGGTTTTACTAAAGTCTACAAATAATTATTGAACAGAAATATTGAAATCGCGGTTTTTTCGAAATTCTGTCATAATGAAAATATCTTAATTAATGTTGATCGATTTGGCCTGAACCCGCAATGATATCTTCTAATATTTCCTCCGCCTATGGTTCGTAAGTATTGTATATGTTATAATAGAGATAGAGTATAATATTTCTTGATCATTTCATTTTGATATTTTAATTTCATTGAATGAACAACACGGAGAACTATATAAACTTCAAAAAATTAAATTCTGCGGTTATTGATTAGATATTAATAAAATTTAAAGCCTATGTTACCATAGAAGTATATAAGAATATTGTGATGTAATTTCATAGAAATCGTTTCAGCCAATTTTGAGACTATAACATCCTTATTTTCCTGACAGACAGACATCAAAAATTCTAAAGTTTCTTTTGGATTCTAGAGGTCATGAAACGCGAAGATATGCAAAAATTTTTAAATTCTGAGCAATGTGCAGACAAAAACCTTTTTATAAATATATATATAGTGTCGTATATAAAATATAAGGGGGTTGGTATTTTATAAGAAAAAATGGGTTATAAAAAATTAGTTTAATTAATTGGTAGCACTCTGGATGAATTTTGCATAATTAAAATGGGTTATTGAATCCACGAAGGTTGATATTGGAAATGATAAGATTGAATAGGTTCAATTAAAAAATGCTTAAATATATAAAATTACAACTAAAAATTATTTATTTAATAAACTAGGAGAATTAATATTACAAAATAGATAATAATGAAATTAATATGAAATTAAAATATATTGAAAGGTACCGTAAAAAAAAAGATATAAATATAAATTAAAAGAACTTTAATTTATATTTTAGCAATTGCAATTATAATTAATGATTAATTACCAATGGTCGACCACAGTTAGTATATTGTGTAGTTAAGGAATGAGAATTCATTGGAGACTTGAGTCTTGAGTGTCGTCCGGCGGATTTAACTGGGACATCGATTGTGCAGCAACATTTCTCAAAAAAGGGGTTGTGTATGAGATGCCCTTCCAGCCAGGAAAAATGTTTGTCTCACTTTTCTCAAACCTTGATCAAGACTAACTCAAATATCTCTCATTTTCACCAATAATGAAACCTCCCCCCACTTTGAACACATGGATGGGTCCCTGTACATGTGCAGACAACATGTCCCATGACCAAACGTCCTTTTCTTTAATTTAGCACAATGTGTTCAAAAATGAAAGTTCTAGCTTTCGCATTATTATATACATAAAAAATGTATTTTTTAGGATTATATATTACAATAGATTTATATATTAATCTAAAATTTATCTTATTAGTCTTGTAAACGTTTTAAGTATAAATCTTTCTGTCTTTCTATCTTGAAAATGTTCAATTTGTTTATAGTTTTAAATTACCAAGTGTCGGTTAAGTGAGAATTTTTTTTTTTTGATGTTCAATTGTTTTTGTTTATAATTCTAAATTACCGGTAAAGTGTCGGTTAAGTAGGAAATTTCTTTTTTGTTTGTTTCTATGACAGCAAAAAAGTAAACAAATTACATACATACATACATACATACATACAAACACTCTCCTTTATATATATAGATATAGATAGATAGATAATTTATTAAATGCTTGATCTATATTATACTTTATCTAGAAGTAATTAGAATTTTTTTAAAATTTTGTTTAACTCTTAATTGTATCAGCTATTTAGATGATTATTAAGAAATTATGAAGTTTAAACCAGACTTGTGATCATTTCAAAGAATTTTTTTTTAAATACATTTTTTTTCTTTAATAATTATTTATTATCAAGCTTAAAGTTTGCAGTTTTATACTATAAGTAATGTGCAGTTCATTTATATTTGTTTTTTTTTTAAATAACCACCAATTATCATCGTCAGAAGCAGCATAATTATTTGAGAAATATGATAAAAAAAGCTGTCTTCGAAAAGCCACGAGTAGTTTTAAGCTCTTCGTAAATGATGAATATACTAAAATTTTAATGGATTTTGAAAGGGTTGGCTAAGGTGCTTTGCCTTGTATTTTGCATTTATTCAGTTTTTAGGTACTATCAGGAAATCCTTTAAAGCCTTTTATCCACGCATCTCTGCTATTTTTGTTTGAAAATGTAATTCGGCAAATAATCGCCATAAAAAGAATATAGATAATGTGATTCAGCAATAATAATAAATATTTCTAACAAAGAATGAATAACACATTAAGTAATTTAATTAATACAATATTTATTGTAGTATTATAATTATTATCTAATTACGTTAAAAATTTAGTTCATTTTTTTTAGGAATATTAAAAAAATGAAAGTATCAATTCTAGTACATTTTCAATTTTTTCATTTATTTTTATAAAACAAATAAAATTCAATACTGGAATATACTTCTAATAGTTTATTACTTATTTAACAATCAGTTTGATTAAAATTAAAATTTAATTTAATTATATTGAAAATATTAGTATATTTTTAATTTTTAAAAAAGTTATGCTCTTTCAACGTGGATTTATTTATAATTATGTGTATAACATACACACACACACACACAAAAGTTTGAGTTCTATTGAGGCCTCTCACAACTTATAACTGCTTTAGTTGCGAGGTGTATTTATTATTTTTCATTATTATTAATATTTTGAATATGTTATATATATGTATATACGAGGGTGGTCAGAAAAGTTTCCGTCCGGACCAAGAAAAACGATGTTTTTCAATTTTTTGTTTGTTTTATTTTTCAAAATTCAAGATAGCTGAGACCTGTACGATGTCAGCTGAACGTGTGCGAAATATTTTGCAAAACCATTTGAATATGGAAAGCTGTATGCAATGTGGGTGCCGCATTTCCTAACGTTAGACCAAAAATTGCTTCGAAAAACCATTTCTAACGACAATTTGGCGCTGTAGGCGTAATCCAAACGAATTTTTGCGTCGATTCATAACTGTTGATGAGACTTGAATTAAATTAAATCAAATTTAATTAATTAATTAAATTAATTAGAACACCGTTATGAGAAATGTATCAGTGTTGATGGAGATTATGTTGAAAAATATAGCAAAAAAAAAAATTTAAAAACATCGATTTTCTTGGTCAGGTCGGAAACTTTTCATCCCACCCTCGTATGTATATTCCTAACCATTAACAATATAGATATTACATATATAGAACATACTTAGGTATTTCACCATACAAATTTAGATCTCTGATATTTTATTAGTCTTCTTTTAATACTTTTTTAATTTGAAAGGTTTTTTTCCCATAATTTTTAGATTAGATAAGAAAAAATACAGAGCTCATTTTGAACGAAAATATCATTAAAATAGAAACCTCTTAACAAGCCATACAGTTGGTTTACGTTTTCCATAATCTTCTTATGGCTGCTACATACAAAACCCATAAAGAGACAGGCAAACATTACAGCCATTTCATATCCTTTGAAAATTAAAGAAGAAATCGTATAAAATGTATTTTTATTAAAATAATATTTTGGTGGTTTCTATCGATCTGGGAATCGAAACTGGGAAATAATCTTGTTGGAAAGATAGGAAGCGGCGGCAAGGCCTTCGACTGCAAAAGTGAAGATTCAATATTTGTAGTTAGAGAAAGACCCAGTTTTTAATATCTGTTGGCAAAGTTTTTTTATTGGTGATGGTGAGGGGTTTGGGAAGTGGAGAGAGGTGGTTTCGCTGATAGAAAGGGACTACAGCAAGTCGCGCTCGGTTCAATACAAGCCTTGCGTCCCCTTCAAGCAGACGTTCACGAAAACAACTAAAGGGGATAGATCTATTCTTTCTGAAATAGGGAGGGAGGGAGTAAAGGCAAAAGATAGTCAAGTAGTGATAGGTAATATGACAATTCTCTTATCAGAAAAATTAGAAAAATTATTTTGTCAAATTTTATTTATTACATAACAGCCTATTCATGTAGGTAGAATTACGGACATTATTCAATTTGTTTTTATAACAAAATTGAAAATATTTTTCAAATAAATACTATTGTGAGTCAAACCGGGAATAACCGATAATAAAAATCAATTAAAGAAAATTATATTATATTATTTTCATAAATAAACTTTTTTTATTTCGTTTTACCTAATACTTGTAAAAATAATAAAATCTAGATAATAATTAACACACTATGAGCGGGGCGGGTATTTGTACCCGTTGCGGGGACTGCCACTTATAAGCGGGGCGGGTATTTATACCCTTCGCCACTTATATAATATATATTTTCCCTTGTGTCACTTTAAATTACTTATTTTAAACGATAACTAATATATATCCCTCATATAAGTGGCAACGGGTACAAATACCCGCCCCGCTTATAAGTGGCAGTCCCCGCAACGGGTACAAATATCCGCCCCGCTCATAGTGTGTTAATTTGAAATTTAACATAATACTAAACTTTAAATAATAGTTCGTAGTTTTAATATAATATTGAATCGGACTTGAACTAAATTGTATAATAATCACGTATTTCTTATTTAATTTTATCGATTGGAGATTAAATTATGATATGCATTTATTTCTGTTTGTTTTAAATTTATCACCCCATCCTGATCTATTCATAAAGTTTCATTGTCAATATTCGCTTGATGAAATTTTAATTTGCTTCATTGTGGATCAATACCTACAAAACTCAAAATAACTACTTTGAGAACAACACTAGGGCGAGTAATTTTCATTTAGCAAGTCGAGTTCTATTGAATTTTTTTTGTTTCATTCATATTTCGAGTGGTTGTTTAAAATAGCCACTTGGTTTGGAGTTGTCGTGACAAGAACTTCTAACAGCTAGCCCTTATTTTATTTTGCTCTGTGTGTACTGTGACCATTAATTACTTAGTGGTAGGCAAATCCCTCGTCGGAGGGCCACTATGCCTTTTCCTACCATCTCAATCGTGCAAAAGTACAATTTTCATGTGAATGAAACTAAAGAAGAACATTTTAATATTTTCGCTAACATTAAAAACACGATAAAATTCTACAATCATCATAGAAAACCATATCATACAATTTTACATATTAATGTTTATTATAATATTATTAAAAACTTAATTGATTTATATATATATCTATAATAAATACTTAAAGGAGCATTTCCTCTTATGAATATTTTTATATTTTTTAATTTACTTAGTTTTTTTATTATTGTAACGGACAAAGTATTTTTATTCTTATTTATTTTTTTTATTATACATTTTATTTTGGTTGTCTATTTTTTTTAGTTAATTTTGTTTTTCTATTCCCTTTTTTTTATTAACAAAGTTATTTAGTCGCATTATTCTTAAAATGTAATATATATATAGATATTATATTTCACATAAGGGGAGGAACCATCCCTCCAAGTTTTAATATTTTTAGACAGTTGAGAATGAACAGTTGAACGAGTGATATCATCCTGATATGACCTGTATTTATCACGTCCCGTGATATAATTATTTTGTATATAATCATTTTTATCACACCCTGTGATACAGTCGAACAAGTGATATCATCCCGATATGACCTGGTATTTATCACATCCCGTGATATAATTATTTTGTATATAATCATTTTTATCTTCACACCCTGTGATACAGTTGAACGAGTGATATCATCCTGATATGACCTGTATTTATCACGTCCCGTGATATAATTATTTTGTATATAATCATTTTTATCACACCCTGTGATACAGTCGAACAAGTGATATCATCCTGATATAACCTATACTTATCACGTCCCGTGATATAATTATTTGTGTATAATCCTTATCATCACCCCCTGTGATAATTATTTCTGCTAATTCCAGTGACAATAGTGAATTACATTTTCTTATTTTTTTTCTATTTAAAATTTGTATATTTAATTTGTTAATTTTTTTATCTATTTAATTAAAGTAAATTAATGTGAATATTATTATTGTGTTTTCCCTTTTCCCTTAATTTTTCAACACTATTTTATACTTTGGGATATCCAAAGTTGGCGCCCATCATTAACTTAACATAATTAACAATTCGCGGTCATCGTGGATCATTACAAGTGCCCCATACTTAGATCCCCTTATAAATTGGCACCCAACGTAAGAGGATCGTCTACAAAGTGACCCCAACTTGAAACGGTCCTCCTTACAAAGTGGCAGCCCAACCTGAGGCCCGATTAGTACACCACGGCTCCTGAGAAAAGTACATTATTCATCTTTGGTGAGCAGTATCATCACTTTTTCATCTCAACGGACTTATAGTACAATTTAATATTTAATTAATAAAATAAAAATTTTAAACTTTTACTTTTATACTTTAAATTTAAATAAATCTCTCATATCTCCTTGTCTATTATAATAATATATTTAACACTTGTTAATTATCTTTTTATTTTAATTTTCACATTTATCTAACAAATAGAATATTTATCTATTTAATTCTAATTCAATAAAAATAGTTTGAATATATTAATATTATTATTAGTTATAATTAATTAATTTATATGTTTAATTTGTAAATTTTTTTTTAATTTTTAAATTTTATTCAACTACATTATATTTAAATTAATGAATTAATAAAATTGATAAAATATCACTATATTTTCAAATATTTAAATACTTTTACATTTTTAAATTATATTACAATTATCTTATTTTATAATTAAACATTGTATAATTCAATTGTACGCGACTAAATAACTTTTAATTTTGATTAATTAATTAATTTTTTTTTCTCTTTGGTTAACATTAAATTTAATTATCCTATTAAAAATGTCATTTTTCGGCAAAGGGAAAAAGGAGGATCTTATCCTTTTAGCACAGGAATTAGGAATAGTTATGAATTTAGATTCTCGTAGGATCGATATAAAAAATGACATCACGTCATTGCCTGATTATGATGAAGACCTTACACGGGAATTACTTATGACCATCATAGAGGATAGGAAGGAAAAAGAAGAAAGAGAAAGGGAGAAAGAAGAAAGAGAGAGGGAAAGGGAGAAAGAAGAAAGAGAGAGAGAAAGGGAGAAATTAGAAAGGGACAGAGAAGAAAGAGAAAAGGAGAAAGAAAGACAATTTGAACTAGAGAAACTCCGAATTCAAACCGTAGTGAACCAGGTAGAATCACCAACCCCACTTCAACCGAAAGTAGATATATTGAAATTCTTACCTCTATTTAAAATTAACGATGACGATATTAATACGTATCTGCGTCTTTTCGAAAGACAAATGAATTTTCTTGGCATATCTGAGGATGCATGGGTCACTTATCTTATTTCGGTCTTACCCACAGATATTACTACTCTAATAATTAGAGAACCAAATGAAGTCGCCCAAGACTATCAACATATTAAAAAGCTCCTACTTCACCGATTTAAATTAACTACGGATAAAATAAGAAAACTTTTCTCCACCTCCAAGAAGACATCGGAAAACACTTGGAAAGATTTTTACTTCAATCTACGCGGTTATCTAGAAGCCTGGCTATCCGATCTAAAAATTGAAAATTTTGATCAACTTAAAAATTTGATCCTAGCTGATCAAATGAAGAGAAAGTGTTCATCCGAATGCAAAGATCACTTCCTCGACTCTTGGGAAACACTGGTAGATCCCCTCGATCTAGCAGAAAAATTCGACTCCTATGATAACTTAAGGGCCCCATTTTCAAAAACAATCCCTTCAAATAAATCTATCGAACCCCCTAAATCGAAATATTATGATCGGAAACCCTTTAGAAACTCACAACCTCGTGAAAAACAAAAAGAAGAGACTGACTCTTCAATAATTCGTTGCTACGGCTGCGGAACTCCAGGAGTCACCAAACCAAGGTGTCCAACTTGCAATCCGAAGCAAGGAAATACCAACGCACACGCCTTGCAGTGTGACGTCACTACAAATGGAGATACTAAACTCGCTCTAATAGAAGCCTCCATCTATGAAGCTTCTGGTTCTATTTGCGTTGACAGCGGGGCCACTCGCTCTATTGGCGGTCAGCGTCTTCTCAACTATTTAAGACAACGAGGAGAACATTTTAAAGTAGAAAAACTTTCCTTAACTCTAGCTGACGGGAAAAAGCGTATACATTCCGTGTTATTAGCTACAGTTCCTGTAAAAATCAAAAATAAAATAATACATATAGAAATGATATTCCTACCCAATGTTAGTGGAAATAGATCACTATTAGGTCTTGACTTCCTCAGAAAAGCAGGTTTAGTATTAGATATGCGAAACAATCGCTGGTATTTTCATAATTATCCTAAGAGAAAATACAAATTTATTCGAGAAAATCTCTGCACCACTGATGAAATTAATACTATTGTTGAAAACACTATTCAGCTAACTGCGGAACAGAACATAAAACTTGCCCATTTATTAAAAGAACATGAAACTGTCTTTCAACCAGGGGGAGAGCCAACTCCTTACGCTGAACATGATATAAACAAAGGCGGTTGTTTGAATGCGCTGCAAAGGGCCGTCGATTCCATGGACGGTACCAAAGTCAGCAAAGAAGATCCTGCTGTCCGATATAGACAGCTGGTGGGGTCTCCGAGAACTCATCGGAGCCCACCAGGAGTTATGGAGCCACCACAAACTCAAAAACATTTATTTACTCAAGGACTTGTTCCCCCTCATACATCAGCATTGCGTCTAAGCTACGACACGCGTTCTACTCCAGTAGTCCCTCTACGTAAGCGAGGAAGGCCAAAAATTGTCCGTTCCTAGGGCTGATCCCTCAATCAAAAGACCTCGGAATCAGAGGGGGAGGATGTAACGGACAAAGTATTTTTATTCTTATTTATTTTTTTTATTATACATTTTATTTTGGTTGTCTATTTTTTTTAGTTAATTTTGTTTTTCTATTCCCTTTTTTTTATTAACAAAGTTATTTAGTCGCATTATTCTTAAAATGTAATATATATATAGATATTATATTTCACATAAGGGGAGGAACCATCCCTCCAAGTTTTAATATTTTTAGACAGTTGAGAATGAACAGTTGAACGAGTGATATCATCCTGATATGACCTGTATTTATCACGTCCCGTGATATAATTATTTTGTATATAATCATTTTTATCACACCCTGTGATACAGTCGAACAAGTGATATCATCCCGATATGACCTGGTATTTATCACATCCCGTGATATAATTATTTTGTATATAATCATTTTTATCTTCACACCCTGTGATACAGTTGAACGAGTGATATCATCCTGATATGACCTGTATTTATCACGTCCCGTGATATAATTATTTTGTATATAATCATTTTTATCACACCCTGTGATACAGTCGAACAAGTGATATCATCCTGATATAACCTATACTTATCACGTCCCGTGATATAATTATTTGTGTATAATCCTTATCATCACCCCCTGTGATAATTATTTCTGCTAATTCCAGTGACAATAGTGAATTACATTTTCTTATTTTTTTCTATTTAAAATTTGTATATTTAATTTGTTAATTTTTTTATCTATTTAATTAAAGTAAATTAATGTGAATATTATTATTGTGTTTTCCCTTTTCCCTTAATTTTTCAACACTATTTTATACTTTGGGATATCCAAAGTTGGCGCCCATCATTAACTTAACATAATTAACAATTCGCGGTCATCGTGGATCATTACAAGTGCCCCATACTTAGATCCCCTTATAAATTGGCACCCAACGTAAGAGGATCGTCTACAAAGTGACCCCAACTTGAAACGGTCCTCCTTACATTATTTATTTATTGTATTCTATGCTCACTTCTGAATTGAAATTAAAATATATACATATTTCTCTTCTAATCTTAAATTGTTAATTTAATTTAAATAATTTATAAACATCTACTAATGCACTGAAATAGAATTCTAGTTCTAGTTGCTATTGAATGGTGATAACTGTTTCCAGGCTATATATTCCCTGATTAGTTTAGGCAAACTATTTCGTATTATGGTCTGACGATTCTCTAATATAGAAATAGAATTAAGTTGAAAATTAATTTATTTCAATTCACAAAGTTTAGTTTAAATGATGCTTTAACAATTTAGATATATTGACTTCCTCTTGATTAAGTAGATAATGGATAATTCGTTCATTTACACAACCTTATCAGTTACCCTTAAATTCTTCATTTAATAATTACATAATATATAAATATCTTTATAATAAACTTTATTTTTTAATTTTAGTTGAAATTGTTCTTTAAATTTAAATAAATACATACATTAAAAATAATATTGCTAGTTATTGGTTCCATAAAAAATGTTAAGCATTGACATCATTTTTAATTATATTATTTCTAATAATTTATAAAGTTTATATTTATTATAGTACATATATATACATTTTTTTCTTAAGTTCTTATTTTACGATAATTTAATATAAAATATATCTAAATTCACAAAAATGCATCTATTAAATTAATTATATTATCCAATTAATCTATTTATCAATTTGTTTTAATTACAATATTTCCATCGAAAATAAATGAATTAACATTGTTAAATAATAAATCAAATAAAATTATTTCTCTTTAATTATTTAACTCTTGATTTATTAAATATTTTATTAAATAATAGTAATTAATATCAAAAAATAACCTTTATTAATTTCAGTGGCGCAACAAGAATTTGATCCTGGGGGGGGGGGGTTGACTAGCCGCTCCACCTTCCTATGGCGGGAACCCCCCCTCCCCCCCGAGCTCTCTCAAAGACAAATTTTTCATTAAGATTTTTTTTTTAAATTAAATATTTAAAAAAATTTTGTAAATGAAGCACTAATTTTACAAAATCTGGCACAAAAATTTAATTTTGTATTTTATTTACTGGTATTCACAGTTTTAGAAAGAAAATATTTAGGATAGCTTATACGATGGTCGGAAAATTTTGAAAATTTTTGCTTCGAGATTTTTTGAGATCTCCGTTTGTTACCGAGATTACACCTAAACAAAATGAGATATTGTCTTGAAATTTGATATTTAGATGTTGGAATTGAATTTAGATGGGAATGATGGGCGGGGATTGGATTGTTTTTGGACAAGATCGGACCATAAGTAAGGGTAGTTTAAAGAGGTGTCAATTTTATTGATTTTCTCAATATATACCGATTTTTATGAGAATTATCATAATATCGTATTAAATTTATAGGAAATCGAATTTACTAAAAGTTTCATTATATTCATTTTTACATAAACTTAATAATAAATGAGTTATTTATAAAAACTACTTTAAGATTTCGAAAGCTTTTCGTCCGCCTGTAGTGGCAGGATATTTTGAAAAAATTAGTCTTCGCTTCATAATTTTTATGAAATTAGCAATTAATGTATTAATAATAAAAATATTTAGAATTTGAGTAATATTTTATTTCATTTATATTTAAATAATAGTCAAATTGGAAAATTTCACAATCATCTAGTAATCGTATATTAAGTCTTTGTTTTTTTATGATTTAGGAGAAATAATAAAATAATTTTTTTCTTTCTTATATTAAATTCTGTACGAAAAAATAAGCAATTTTTATTTTTGTAGTACATAATATATAGCAATTTGAATTTTTTTTCTCTTCTGGGGGGTTAAAACTCTGCCCCTCCCCTGTTTGCGCCACTGTTAATATGAAAATATACTTTTTTCCAATTTATGTTATATTATATATCTACATTTTAGTACTATATAGAATCTTAAGAATATATAAATATAACTAAGTATTAGGAAATTTTTATTAATTATATAGATATTGATTTTTCATTTTTTTCATTTATGGAAACATTATATGTATTTTATTTGAATATTATCCTATATGGTTGATAACTGAAATTATAGAAAATGAATTAGCATTCATTTTTTATTATATATAAATATATATGAAAATATATAATATATCTAGAACGTAAAATAAAGTCATTAATATGCCCTTTGATAGATGTTATAAAGAGCTCGTCATGATGTCAACTGGTTCAATTTACTTCGAGGTCGGTTGTCTGTCCTCTGGTCATTAAGCACCACTGGCCGTACTCAAACATTAATATTCCAACAACGACATCAAACTTCCAATATTTACCAAATATCCATATTCTAGTCAATTTAACTCTACCTATCCAATAAAATAGTATGTCCAATGAAATTATCAACCTAATAAATATTATATATAAATTAAAGGTAAAACAATTAACTTAGTTTAATTTTAAAGTTAAATTTTCAAAAATAGGAAAAGGAATAAAACAGTTTTTAATGAAAGTAAATTGAAATTTATAATTTTTTTTAAATTCATTACTTGGAAGTGGCGATCTATTCATAATTTAATATTATTTTTAATATTAATGTAAATATCTTTTTCGGTATCTGAGGCATTCTAGTCTAGATATCTTTATTATATTAATACGCCTGATGTATAGACAACCAAATAGGTATTTATTTGTATTTTAACTCTAACTTCTAGGATTACTCATTAATTATTTTTAATTCTTTATATTATATAAAATAATAAGTATTTTCCACAATTAATTTTATAAATATAATATTATATTAAAATATTTTAATAAACAAATTATAAAAAATGCTTATTTATCAACAAAATACTTTTGAACCATTCAGAAATAATTATTTTAATTTAATTATAACTGTTTTGTTTTTAACTCTATACCCGTAGAATTAAATTTAAGAGTTAAAGAAATACATAAAAACATTATATTTCAGTGTGATACCTTTTATGAATAACATTTAAATAAACATATGATTTATTATTTGATTGTAGTTTTCACTAGACTAAACAAATGTAAAGGATAGATTTTAAATCAACAAATGTATATGGCTGTATATACGTATGAGCGCTTGATATAAAAGATCAATTCTAATTAAATTGTGAAACATGTCCAAGGTTCAGTTATATTTAAATAGAGAAAATGAAAAAAAGGGAAAAAATAAAAAAAAATCTTTAAAATAGAAATATTATATAAATATCTTTTGAAGTTGGAATTCAATTAAAAAATGCTTGATTTATAGAATTTATATTATTACAGACGGCATTCAGAGTATTCCCAGCCCCCTCTACTTTATGATAAGTGACAAATGAATATTTTGAAATTTAATTATTTGTATAAATCCAAAAAAGTATAATAAATAATTTACATAAATAATAACAGTATGCACTGTACTTACACAACCCAGATAAATAACATGTAAACTCTAACCCGGAAAACTTTATGATAAACCCAGAGAAGTGGTATTACTAAAAGCACAAATAAAATAATCTTATTAATAATAAGAAATGCTCTTCTGGGAAAGTATTACGATATAGGTAAATACAGATTTAGATCGAAAAAATTATTATTACCTAATGTATATATTTACTTCATTTATATTATTGATTAAATGGTGTATAATTATGGATGAATGTTGCTGGTAATAGGCAGACCTGTGCATCTCTCATCAATCTATTCCAAAAATAATACTAACTTGAGAGGATATTAAAAATAAACAAATATAGACAAATATAATTTCTAAAAGAATTTTTTAAATTAATTTTAAAAATAGATCATATTACTTAATACATTTATTTATGAAAATAAAAAAAAAGTTGGCTTTTTTTATTATATTCAAACCTGGTATTTTTTCCTATTGGAAACCAAGGTTTTGATGGATGGTTTTGACAACTTTATATTAAAAAAAAAGTTCTTTATAAGAAAATGCACCCTAGGAGATATATCAAAAGAAATTTATTTTAAAGGCACAGAGGAAGAGAATTAATTATGCATGGAGAACAAATCATTTTTTGCCATCTCCTTGTCAAAAGAAAATGTTTTTGCAATTTGAATAAATTGCTAAATGCAGTTGGGTTTTGAGGTTGGTGAATAAGAAATTTATCTAATCAATCACTGTCTAAAAAAATTTGATGTTCGATCGAAGTTTTTCTCCAAAACTTACAAAATAATAAAAAGTTTATTCTTTTAAATTGTTCTTTATAGTGACTATTCATTGTCATTTGTATTAAATTAGGCAAGTTTGTTTTTGGAGTATACCTGAGTAGCGTTCAGTGCACTAATCCTGCTATCCATAGGTAAATTATACTTGAATAGTAAAGTTTTTATACTAATTATCTTAAATCAAAATAAAATATAATAAAACAATTTTAATAAAAAGATTATTTATAATTTATATATATTTCAAACTTAATTAATTAAAACAATGTATATAATTATTATTATTATTATATTTATTATTATTTTAATAATAAACGAAAATTTATTTAAATTTCAATTAAGTATAATAGTTTTAGTAATATAAATCTAGCATATTTTATATTATACAAATTCCTACCTTTCTATATACATACATTCGAGGTTTGTTCAAAAGAAAAGGTGAATTTTGAATTATTTCGAAAAGTATATGATATATTTATTCATCAATATTCATTTTGTCCTCTTCAAAGTAATTCCCCTCAGATATAATGATAATTATACTAATATTATTAATTATATGATTTTAAATTTTTTTTAGATTATTGAAGGAATAAAAATAATTTTTTTGAAAATTAAATAAGCAACCATTTCCATTGAATTATTTTTTTATGTACTGTCTAAAATATTTCTCTTTTTATTAATTATATATAAACAATTCCCAAATTATAATAATATTACTCCAAAAAATAAATTTGTTAATAATTATGTATTTTATATTTTAAAACATTAGTTTAGAAATTTAGAAATTGTTCTAGTTTTTTTACTATCTCGCGACTATATTGCGATCATGAAAATTTTCGATGTTGAGATTTTGATGTTTTAGACGTTTTGAAGGTCCCTGAGTCATTTTCACTAAGGTTGAGAAAAATGTCTGCGTGTGTATGTATGTGTGTGTGTGTGTGTGTAGACAAGATTACGCAAAAACGGTTTGAGCTAGAATCATGAAATTTGGTATACGGGCATTATTCAAAATTCGTAGTTTTCTATCAACTTTTGAGAAATGTAGTTCAACCAGAAGAGGGTCATTACCTTTATTTTTTTTCCTTTAAAGTGACCGTAAAAATAAAGATATATGTTTGATAATTTTTTACATGATTAAAGATTGTATAAAACTGCTATATATAGAATTTCAGCTTGATTGAATCGCTGAAAGTACCGGAATTAATTTGTTAACCCTGCAAATCACGCGCCAACACGTGACGTGGTGCCACCAACAAAGAGCCAAACACGCCCTGGTTTAATAAATATTATTTATTAATTTTTATTTATTGCAACATAGTTGAGTGGAGACACTCCAGCTTATTTTTTAATGGATATTAGTAGCCATTATTTTCTTATTTTATAAATAAAACAAAAACTATACTTTTTTCTGTATATTAGTTACAGCTAAGCTCGCCCTCCTTCCCTTTCCGTTTCTCTCTTGGTTCAGATATTTAAATCGATATTTGTTTCAGTTTCCTCTCTACCAAATATGTATATTAACCTATGTTATTGTATTCGAATTCCATTTAGATGAACAGTTGAATTAGAATATCAAATGCAAACAAATTTTAATCACGAAGAAGGGATATTCATTTCCCCCTCATGTTCCACGATAAAATGCAATAATCAATTATAAACTTATCACTAATAAATGAAAATAAAATTGAATGAAGTTTAAAACGTTTCTTTATTTATAAATATATAATAATGGTTATGAAATTCATTAAATATACATAATAACCAAATGAAACATTTATTTAATCAAATATCGATTGACTGCACCAACCATATTCCTCCAACTTTATCTTTTTTCCCCTCTTCACTTCCATTCTTTCTTGATCAACTATTTATTTTCTTACCCTTCCCTTACCCTCTACCATATTCCCAATCTATTTACCAGACGTTTGGCAATTTGATTCAAAATTAATATTGTTTATACATTTTTCTTTCCCAATTCGCAGAATCTTTATGCCATAATGATTCGGATTATTAAAATTTTAATTAAAACATATTTTGTGGGTCGATTTGTAATTATTTATCATTGATTTTGAAAGTATATATTTAGAATAATTTATTAATATATTATAATTTAGATGTGTATTTCTACCTGTGGATATGCCAGGATAATTCAAGTTTTCAATTTATTAAATGATCCAAGTTAATACGCTTATATTAACGATTTATTTATAACCAATAGAAATTAGCTGATATTGCAATGTATATTGTATATCAATGTTAATAATACCATATACTAAATTAGAATGAGTTATTATAATTGTAGATGACTATTTATTGAACGGGATTTCAATCTTTTTGTTTTATTTTAAGTTTATATGAAAAATTCCAGGCCCAAACATTGAGAGAAGCAGTATCATTAAATATCTTTATTGAAGATTTTTTGAAAAGCTGAAGAATTTGAAGAAAATTTAAGAAAAGGTGACATATCGTATATGATTAATGTGATCAATGCCTCTTAAAGTTTAGTAGATGCCTGTTGATGGGGAGGGGAGTAAATTGTATTTTCTCCCTCTCTCCCTGTTTCTCTATTATTCAAATTGATACGCGGAGGGGTTTAGGTAGCGTCTACTGCTATTAATCAATATAAATATTTTGGGAATATTATCGATTGCATTTGAGTCTGGGAGGCAGGCATGATCATTCAGGTTGCGTCTTCAGGGGCCATTAATTACTCATCACAAAATCACTGCCGCCATATTTTGTCTTCCCTTCGAAAACTAATCCTGCTAGAAACTCTCAATTTAATTAAAATGTTTTTGTTGGAAATTACAATTTCTTATATTAAGAAAAGCGGATAAAATCTATTAATGAATTCATTTTTATTTCTATTTGCAAATTGCCATTTTTTTTTTAGTTACATAAGAATTTTCATTTGAAATTTTATCCCAAAGTATACAAATTGAAAATACAAACATTATAATCCCTTATTCATTTAGTTTTTTCTCCTTTTTTTTTTTTTATTAAATATTTAATTCATGTGGCGTTTTTTCTCCATATCACTGAAAAAAGCATATCCATGCATATTTATGTTTATCCGTTTTAAATAAAGTTAAGAAGATAATAAAATATTAATTTATTCTATCCAGCCATACGCAATCCCTTTTCTTTTTGAATTAGAGCCACCCTCAAGAGATCGCTGTCGTTAAAGCTTAAAGCGTTGTCTGAATTTGAATAACAGCCCTCAGGGGCATCAAGACTCAAAAAATTAAAAAAAGATAATAATATAAAATAATTAAAAATATATAAATAAATACTAAGAAAAGATAAATTGAAATGTTCCATCTAAAAAAAACAACATAATTTTTCGTTTAAGTTACATACTTAAATCATTTTAATTATTTAACATTATATTAAACAAAACATATTCCTCCAAAAAATTATGTACAAATTATTTTATTTTTCAGTATTATAAAAAGCTTTTTTAAAATTTAAATTTAATATAAATCTATTTCGATATGATTATTCATAATATTCGATATACTTATATACAATAAAAAAAAATTATGATTTTTCTTTCTTTTTCCAAATTTCCGCCTATATAATAATAATAATCTTAATCTATATATATAAAAAAAGGTTTTTGTCTGCACATTGCTCAGAATTTAAAAATTTTTGCATATCTTCGCGTTTCATGACCTCTAGAATCCAAAAGTGACTTTAGAATTTTTCATGTCTGTCTGTCTGTCTGTCTGTCTGTCTGTCGGTCTGTCTGTCTGTCGGTCTGTCTGTCTGTCGGTCTGTCTGTCCGGAAAATTACTATTTTATAGACTCAGAATTGGCTGAACCGATTTCTTTGAAATTACATCACAATATTCTTATATACCTCTAGAGTAACATAGGCTATAAATTTTATTAATATCATATCAATAACCGCAGAAATTAATTTTTTAAAGTTTATATAATTCTCCGTGTTGTTCATTCAAGAGCAGCTCGCGGCTCACTGTCGGCCTAGCGGAATTATTTCAAACAATGAATTATCATAGCGATTCCCAATAAAAGAATTATTATAATATTTCCCTTTTTATTTTAAATTCTAATATTTAAATATCAATTCAATTAAATCATTTATTCTAAAAGTTCCCATTTTCATTAATTTAATAAAATATTTAGATCATATTTATATTAACTTAATTTTTATTTATTCTTTCTATATATTTGAATATTTCTTCTTTTCTATATGAAAGTGAAAGGTTAAAAAATCTCGCTAAGAACATTCAATATTTCTATACACAAATTATTCAGAGTATTGGCAAAGCGTATCACTCACAATCAGTGTAAATTGAAATTTATATAAATTAACAAAGTGAAAATTTTTATTTGTTTAAATTTTATTACAATGAATCAAAAAAAATTAAATATATAGATCACATGATTAAGAGAATCAAGAAACTTGAGGGAAATAACTGTTGGACGGAGGTCGGACATGACAGAAAAACTGTAAGCGAAATCTTCATATTGCGACTAATATAATTTTCAAATCCCCTAGCACCACAGAATTAGATAAGTTTCTTTTAAGGGAGGAAAATAACTATGATCTAAAAAAATTAATAAATGAACTTAATAATAAAAAAACAAATAAATCAATTAATTTAAATTAATACTATTAATGAATGTATATATTGGTAATTTATCTATAGTTTTATACCGCGTTAATTTTTATAAATTGTCTCAAGTATCTATTTTTGCATTTTCTCAAGTTTTATTATAATTAAAAATATTCAATAATAATCTAGCAATGAAAATAAAATATCAAAATGTAATGATCAAGAAATATTACTCTATTTCACTATTATAACATAGAAAATACTTAAGAACCATAAGCGGAGGAAATATTAGGAGATATCATTGCGGGTTCAGGCCAAATCGATCAACATTAATTAAGATATTTTCATTATGACAGATATTAGGAAAAAAACTGCGAATTCAATATTTCTGTTCACTAATTATTTGTAGACTTTAGTAAAACATACACATGATTCAATATAGATCAGCATAAACTTTTTCAAATTTTGATCTTCAAATTTGTCTTGAAGGTAGTAAAGAAAGAATAAGATGCGGAAATCAATTGTAAAATGTTAGGTTACCCAGACGACTTAAATATAATAGGAGATTAGGAAATTGCAATTGCAGATAGCGAGGAAAAATTAATGGAGGTTTGAAATTAATAGTGATAAGAAAAAATATTTAGTAACAAAGAGGAAGAGTATTAACATACAAAATCTTAAGATACAAAATGTAGAATTTGAATATGTAGAAAAATTGAATGTAATCACGAAGGATAATAATATTTGAGAAGAATTTAAATCGGGGTTGCAATCGGGAAACGACTTGTTATCTTGCAATAAAGAGGCTTATCTCTTCAAAATTATTATCAAAGGAAATATATAAAAAAATTATTTTGCCTGTTGCATTATATGGGTGGGAGGCATGGTCTATGACCCTGGGAGATGAGAGTAGATTCAGAGTATTTGAGAATAGGATTCTTCCCTGCATTTATTGGCCAAAGAAAGATGAGGTCACCGGGGAATGGGGGAGACAGCATAACAAGAAATTGCATGGTCTCTCTGCATCTTCAGAAATAGTTAGGGTTATAAAAGGGAAAAAGCTGCGATAGGCAGGGCACGTGGCTAGAATGGGAGAGGAAAAAGATATTGGTGGGGAGACCGATTGGAAAACGTCCGCTTGGAAAACCAATGACGCGTAGGAAGGGACGTAAGAGAGATGGGACAAGGGCTTAGGATAGGGACAATTGGAGAAATGTGGTTGTTGCGGCCAAGAACTTTCGAGTATCTTTGAGCCACATAGATAGATAGATATAACATATACAATAATAATAATATATATAATTAATTTACTGATTAAATTAAAATAGATTTTGAATAAGAACACAAAAAGAAATGAATGTTTTATGTAATATACGGATTGAAACAAAATGGATGAAAACCTTTTACTACTTTCAACCAAATACTATGTACCACCCGGGGGTACAGGGGGCGGAGCCCCCGTCTAGGTGTGAAGAGCGCCGAAGGCGCTCTGAGCAGCTAGTAATATAATAAATATTCAATAAATATAGACTAAATAATAACTAAAAAACAGAAAAATTAAATATAATTATTATTTAATTTAAAAGATAAATTCTTATATTATTTAGAATGTTAATTTATCCTGTCGTTTTGTCAAATTTTTTTTTCTATTGTCTATCTATCGATCAATTTTATATATACATATAATTAAATATTTTTTCTAATTACTATATTTAACAAATATTCTATAAAAATAATTCTTAAAACAAATTAAATAATTATTTTTTAATTCAGTCATGATTTTGTTTTTATTTCTCTTTTCTCTTTGACGTTCACTTTTCATTTTATTCCATACCTGACTTTGAACTGTTTCTCTCAGAGTAAATTAGATGACTTGTAAAAGTGTTATTAGTACTAGTTAGAGTTAAAAATGAAAGAGACGGGTATTGGGGTGGGATATGCTCTCTTTGAAGCGAATAATTGATTGAAAATGGCAGCAACCCCCGACGTCTTGGAGATATCAGACGCTACCGCAAATGGATGGCTTCCCTGATGGCCATAATGTCCCATCGCGTCGTAAATGGACGGATTGGCAATTCGTCCTTTGGGAAACCCCATCCACGCTGTCCAGGACGGGATGCCTTCTGTCCCGGTGTCTTTGGGCTGTATCGATCCTTAAGACGCTGGTCTTTAATCCTCGAGTCCATCCTTCTCCAGGGAATTTAACTCCAGGCACCAAAACACGTCTCATAGAAGGAAAAGCTTTTTAAAAAAATTGTTTTTCCCCATCCTCAATTCCGATGATTTATTTCCGATAAATTTCGATAATAATACAATTTAATGAAACATTTATTTGTTCGCAAAAAGTGATATTTTTTAATTTAAAATGAAAATTAATTTGTTGCCACTTAAAATATAATTATCCATCCAATTAGTTTTATTAAAATATCATATTACTCAATTATATTCAACGATGAATACACTTCTACAAGATAATATTGAAAAATCAAAATAACTAATGAATTTAATATTTATATAATTCAGAATGGCAAACATTATTTGTATTTTTATTTATTTACTGTTCTGCGCCCAGTGAAATTAAAATAAGAAAAATAAATATAATGCTCATCAATATGTAAATTTGGAAAATATTTACTCTGTTGTGAAAATGAAATGTAAATAAAAAAAATAAATTCATTCTATTATAAATTACTAGTATAACTATAGTGTTTTTTTTATTTTAAATTCACTAAGCCCCTTCTAGAGAAACAATTTAATTTTGAAACTCTCACTCCTCATCCCTAGATCATGTGGCCTTAGAGTAACTCACCTTTGAAAACCACAATCCTGTGGGGCATTTCTAAATCGTAAGGGAGGCTTTTTAAAGAGATAAAAACAGATGATCTTGTTGATCCACTTAAACAGTTATAATAACATTTTGTTTTATATTTATATCGAATATTTATATATATATATATATATATATAATGTTATTTGATTTTATTTATAAATACTTATAAATAAAACAATTTTATGGAATTTGACTACAAGGGTTTTCATTCTTAACCAATATGTTATTGATTTATTGATTTATTTTATTTAAAAATCACTTGGACAAATTTACATATCGCATTATCATTGATTTTTTTTTATTATTTGTATAGTAGGTATATTTTATTTTGATAAAGAAGACCCTTGAATCTAATTATTTAGAAATGATTATTGAGAAAAGAAAAAGAGATAAAAGTTAAGTAATTAAATACTCCGAGGACCAGATGTCTTTTTCAGATTACTTGCCAGGCCGGACAGTTTCTATTGCAATAGATTAAATTAGTAAAATTGATGTTTTCACCTTTTCTTTATTCAAATTTGATTTCTCACTTGACCCTACGTGGAAATAAAAATAAATTAAACTAAAACAAAATTAAATCTTTCTCTAACCTTCACATTTTAATTATAACTGATCAGTCCAACTTTAATTTATTTTTTAGATTTCTAGTTATGTATATATTGTTATTGTATGTTGTATGAGAAGGGGCATGATGAAAATTAGAATTCAAAAGTTAATCACAAATAAAGAACGTTGTTATCTTTTATACAGTAAAATACAATTATACAGTAAAATACAATTATACCTGAATTACAATTATATACATGCATGATATTGAGTGCAACTTTAAATTGTCGGATGATAGATCGATTTCATATATATTTCTTCCAAAGCTCAACTTTCATTTTATTTTATAAATTCTTAAAAATAAATAGTAATTATATATTTCAATTAAGTAAAAAATTTTATTTAGTGGAAGGGCACAAGAAACTAGAAACAATATTCATTTGCATCATCAATAATAAGTAAAATAAATAATAATACTAAAAGAAAAGTAATATATAATTAGTATTGATCATTGATGAAATAAATGTAATAATAAATTTAATAATTCAATTAATTTTACGGATTTGATTTATTCACAATTCATAATTAATAGAATAGCAAATTAAAGAGACGAATATTAGAGTACCCGAAATAAGAAAATTATAGTAAAAATAACTATAATCCGAATAATTTAAATACACAATATAATATTGTATAATTAGAGATAGGAGTTAATAATATTATTGTTATTATTATATACATTGTACATGTATATATTTGTACATTATCAAAAATTTATTTTGTTTAAACACTTTGAACCTTTCAAAATACATATTCAAAAATTTAATGTTTACTCTCAAAATGTGTAATAATGTAAAAACACTAAATTTTCTGAGAACATTCATCTTGTTCCAACCCTCTCCTATCTATATTCATTATCCACTGTCATAAATTATATATATAATAATATCTTTTCTTTAAAAATTAATTAAATAAGGTCATGAATAAAACACTATTATAGTTAACCAATAACATTTATTTTTTAACAAACAACTAATACTACTCTTTCTCTCTCTACCCACAATGCCTTGCTTGACGCTCATGCGCACTTACTCCAATAAAATTTATTTTAATAATTGGAATGGGAAATTGTTTTTAGGTTAAATTACCATTTTTAATTTGGAGGGAATGAGACAATATATAATTTGCCATATATGCTATACTGTTGAATAAGATTATATATTTAATTTAAATTAAAATTTTGAAAATTTTAAAAGAATGAAAAGAAAATCATTAATAGAATTTTTAACTTGATAACATTTTAATTTAACAATTAATTAACAATTCAACATTTTAATACTCACAAGGATATAATATATGTAAATGTTTAAATATTTTTTGTAATTTTTTTTAAAAGTCAAAATTTCAAAATTACTTAATTTCAAAAAATGATTCCTTTTTCACTGAATATTACTTTTTTAATTTATTATTAAATTAGTTTGCCATATATAACTTTTAAAACAACTTATACTTATTTAATTATTTTATTTTCATATTCTTATTTTATTGTAAATTATAAAGAGAAGTTTCTTATTTATTAATTCGTTAATATTTCACAGTTCTTGCTTTTCATCTTGAATAAGGTTTTTATAATATCATTCCAGATGATTGCCCAACTAAATAAAACTATTTGTAATTTGAAATTATAAATATTTCTTTAAAATTAAAAAATGTCTAAACATGGTTTTATATTTTAATAAACTTATTTTATAGACGGTGTCTAAACATTTAAAAAAAAATATTTTGAAAAATGGGGTTATTTCAATTTTTCAAAAAAAATATAAGGACAAAAAAGTTGAACAAAATCGTTTTGATATATAAATTAATTTTTTTGTTTTAAAGTATGCTTAATATATTATTTTATCATCTCCCAAAAATTTAAATTTAATCCATTTTATGGTTTCCATATAATTCTGAAATCAAGTTATTTGATTTGATTTTTTTTTTTTTGTTGTTGTTGAATTAACACCCGCGATTGAATTGCAAATCTTGTTGAAAACAAGGCAAAACAATCTAGCAAACGATTCTATTCGATGCCAATGATTCCTAACTCAATGGACGGAGTCAACCGACATGTCTTCAGAAACTTTCTGTTTTTGGAATGAAACAAGTTTCTTATAAGGCCAAATGAAATATCTTATTACCTGACAATTGCCTCTGATAAATAAGGAATTGGACGATATTTCGCATTGTTTGGAAGCAGCGGCTTGAGTTCCCATTGACGAAGCACGGCTCATCAGGTGAACGGCCGCATCTTACTTTATAATCATTTGCTCTTCAGGCTGTTGGAGTATCTATGTATATGTGAAAGGATGTGTGTGTATTTGTAAATGTGTTACATCCCATTGGCCCTCGACAGTTGCCTCGGCACATTCAGGAGGAAACTCGCGTGTTCGACGCCTCGCCTCTCTCCTTACCATCTTTTTCTATTTGAATGGTATCGCGACCAACCAATTGCGTCATTTGGTTTATAAACCAACCATTCAAAGTAAAAAAAAAAAATTAAAACCAAAAGGAAGTTTCAAACTAAAAGATTTAAAGGATCTCAATCAAACATTTTCTCGACCTGTTTTTTTTTTTTGTTTAATTTTATTGTTTTTATTTAAATTTTTCTTATTGGTTAAGTTAATTACATCCTGTTTCCTTTCTTAAAAGTATTTGGTTTTTTTTGATATTACACGGAAATATACTTGAATATATATATTTAGATATATTAATTATTAATACTTAAAAAAATTTATTTTCTTTTATGCATTAAATTTATTTTTAAATTTTTTTTAGCACAAATATTCATATAAAATTTATAATTATTAATTAACAATAATTTATTTTTATAAATTAATTAAGAATAATTATTATAATTAAATTAATCTTAAAGAAATCTTTTATAAATTTCATGTAACAAATGAATTCATTCGAAAAAAAAGAACACGGCGAAATGATATTTTAAATTTTGGAAACTATTTTTTGCTATAATAACGTTTAAAATTTTTTTCTACTTTCAGAATAAAAATTATTTAATAAATCTTACTATAATATATACCTTGATACGCTTGTACATAAGATTAGGGATACATAACAGATATAAATATGAAAAAAAACTTCTTAGCTAAAAATCTTTAGATCAATTCTTTGAATTAAAAAAATAATTCTCTGTTTCAAAATTGATAAAATTTTATATAGGTGCAAAGTCATGAATATCATATATGAAACCATTACTTACTAATAAATTAAACAAAGAAACAAAATATGAATATTCTTTTTTTAATGTTCAAAGGTTATTTTTACTTTAATGCTTAAAGAATAGAATATTGTAAGGGGAGGGCCACGTTGGGTGCCAATTTGTAAGGGGAGCCCCACGTTGGGTGCCAATTTGTAAGGGGGGGAGGCCCACAGTGGATGCCAACAGGCCCCTTACAAGGAGGAGGGAAGAAGGGGGAGAGAAGGGAGGGAAAATGTGATAGAAGAGAGAAGAGCGGAAATGGGAGAGGGAAAAAAATGGATCTTATGTGGAGAGGGAAAAAAGGAGTTTAAGGTCTCCACAGGTAAACAGGTGGATATCTTCTTGAAGGGGGAAAATATTACCCGCAGCTGCAGAGAACAACCTGCCTTTCCTCCAGTGGTCCAGCGGAGATGAAGGTTAAATGGGCGCCATGCTATACTCAGGGGTAAAGCAGATTTAGAGACTGGTCAATAAGGATGTAGTTTAAGTTAAATTGAAAGACGGTTGTTTAAAAAGAAAACGTATAATTATAAGTTATAAGAAATATTATATTACTTCTCCACCATGGGAGTCAAAGAAAATGTATAATTATAAGAAATATTATATTACTTCTCCACCATGGGAGTCAAAGAAAATGTATAATTATAAGAAATATTATATTACTTCTCCACCATGGGAGTCACAAAGGATCCATCCAACATGGAGGATCATCAAAACACGTCTTTACATAAAGAACGCGGAGACAGGATAACACGTCTTTACACAAAGAAGGTTAGCATCTGACTAACTATATAATGCCAAGTCACCAACCGCGCGGAGGGCAGTTGGACTCCCCCAGACGTTGCCATTCAGTCATGCAACAGCGCCTGGGGTGACTTTGTCATATTTATATATAACAAATATACATTCGTTACATCCTCCCCCTCTGACTCCTGAAGAAGTCCCAACGAAGGAGTCAGAAAAAGAGAAAAGCGAAAAACAATATTTAATAATACAACAAAAAAAAAATTCATAAAGATTAAAGACAAAGATATAATAATTCTTAATACTTAACTAAAAAAATGGATAATACATAAGTTCACAAAAATTTAAGAAAAACACATAATAATCTTAATACTTAATTAAACAATTAATAATATAAAAAAAGTTCACAAAAATCAAATAAAAATATACAATAGTTCTTAATAATTAATTAAACAATTAATAATATAAAAAAGTTCACAAAAATCAAAGAAAAATATACAATAGTTCTTAATAATTAATTAGAGTCACCCTTTCGAGGTCGACCTCTCTTTTTAGGAATATATCTCCTATACCAAGAGCAAGTTTGTATAGGAAATGACAATTGTTGAAGATTTTTATCATTGCAATTCTTATTTTTTAATTGCTTAGATTCGATTCTTTCATTTATAACTTTCAAATTATTTGCGAATCTCTTTAGATAAGGGGTGATTTCTGGGACGAAGTTGTCATTGTAAATCACCTGTCCATTTATGTGCTCACCAAAAGGTGCAGGCTCTCCCCCTGCAGTAAAGATATTATTGGATTCCTTCAATAAGGGATTCGATTTCTGCTTTTGGGAGACGTTTAACATTTTGTTAGTAATTAAAATATTCGATAAATAATGAATTTTAAGAGGTTCAGAGGTGAAAAGGGGTTCCTCTTTCTCAAAGGGGTATTTTAATTTCATTCTATTATTAAAATACCATTGGTTTGAACAAAGATCAATAATTAATCTTGCTTGTTTTAAAAAATCATTTCCCAATAAGGTTCTGGGGATTTTTTGATTTTGAAAAAACATCAGCCTGGTGGGCACTATTTTATTTTTAATATTTATAGGTAATTCAATTAAATCTACTTGATGCTCTTGGCTAGAGCCATCAGCTAAACTAATAGTTACTGATTTATTATAAAATGTAACATTTTTATTTTTTAAAATATTATATAATTTTTCACTCCCTATGGAATGAGAGGCACCAGAGTCAGCACATGCCGTACCCGTGGCATCGCCTATTTGAATGGGGAGGAGAGGGAGAAATCCTTTTTGTTCATTTGAAGATATTTTGATAGTATTACTAAAATTAAAAGTAGGATCTACTTTATTAGTTTTTAATTGGGGATTGCAATCAGTGCATTTGGGCTTAATAGTACCTATTTTCCCACATCCATAACATTTTTTTACATTTTTAAAAGGTTTCTCCATAGAAACGGTATCAGTGCCACGGGGGGCTACTTTATTTACAATTTTGCCATCCGTATTTCGGAGGTTGTCATAATTTTCAAGTTTTTTTATTAATTCAAGAGGCTTATGTAATGTTTCCCATTCATCTAAAAAGTGCTCACGACATTGTGATGACACATGAGTTTTTAATTGATTTGTAATAATTAAATCCTTTAATGCCTCGAAGTTATTGATATTCAATTCCTTTATCCATGATTCAAAATGAACCAATAAGCTATGATAGAAATCAGTCCACGTGTGAGTGGGACATTTTTTACTGTTGTAAAATAATTGACGCATCTTTTCTTTAGTGATTTTAAATCTTTGCATCAAAAGGGTTTTAATATAATTAAAATCCATTAAATTTTTATCCGATTCTCTATATAACAACCTTACTAGGTCTAAAGGGAGGGTTGTAGATAAATAAGATACCCAATTTTCTTGAGGTATTTTAAAAAAATTCATCTGTCTTTCAAAGACCATTAAGTATGAATTAATATCATCATTTTTATTAAGTTTTGGGAGGCGATTGGCTAAATCTATTTGGGGAAAGGGGGCTCCTACAGGTGGAGGGTTTTGATGAGGTGAGTTAAGTCTAATTTTTTCTAACTCTAGCCTTTCAACTCTCTGTTCTACAATAGAATTGAGGATACCCTGAGCTATCTCATCATCAAAATCATCATGTGCTAATATAGCATCTTTAATTTGAATAATTTTCATTGAATTATTAATTTCAATGCCCAATTCATCAGCCAAAACTATTAAATCCTCCTTACGTGCTCTAGTGAGGAAAGCCATCTCTTAACAATAAATTATATACTATATTTTACTACTAATTATAATAATTAATTAATTGTATGTAAAAACTATAATATAAAAATAAAAATATATAAATTGAATATTAAATTAAATAAATCCTAATAACTAAATAATAAATAAATACAATGAAAGTAAAAATAAAAAATAATAATAATAATAATACAATGTCAATGTAACTGAGAAAGAGAGAAAAAAAAATTCAATTCTCAAACAAAGTATAAATAATAGAAAGAAAAATAAAAAAAAAATCATAGGTTTTAAAACCAAAAGAAAAAAAAATATATATAAATGTACTTAAGTGTGGTTGTTCCTTAGGGCGAGTGTCACCATATGGTTGATTAATATTCACAAATTATTTGCACTAATATCACTTATTGCCTTCACAGGGGTGGGGAAAACAGGCCTTGTCGTTGGGCGCCAATTTGTAAGGGGAGCCCCACGTTGGGCGCCAATTTGTAAGGGGAGGGCCACGTTGGGTGCCAATTTGTAAGGGGAGCCCCACGTTGGGTGCCAATTTGTAAGGGGGGGAGGCCCACAGTGGATGCCAACAGGCCCCTTACAAGGAGGAGGGAAGAAGGGGGAGAGAAGGGAGGGAAAATGTGATAGAAGAGAGAAGAGCGGAAATGGGAGAGGGAAAAAAATGGATCTTATGTGGAGAGGGAAAAAAGGAGTTTAAGGTCTCCACAGGTAAACAGGTGGATATCTTCTTGAAGGGGGAAAATATTACCCGCAGCTGCAGAGAACAACCTGCCTTTCCTCCAGTGGTCCAGCGGAGATGAAGGTTAAATGGGCGCCATGCTATACTCAGGGGTAAAGCAGATTTAGAGACTGGTCAATAAGGATGTAGTTTAAGTTAAATTGAAAGACGGTTGTTTAAAAAGAAAACGTATAATTATAAGTTATAAGAAATATTATATTACTTCTCCACCATGGGAGTCAAAGAAAATGTATAATTATAAGAAATATTATATTACTTCTCCACCATGGGAGTCAAAGAAAATGTATAATTATAAGAAATATTATATTACTTCTCCACCATGGGAGTCACAAAGGATCCATCCAACATGGAGGATCATCAAAACACGTCTTTACATAAAGAACGCGGAGACAGGATAACACGTCTTTACACAAAGAAGGTTAGCATCTGACTAACTATATAATGCCAAGTCACCAACCGCGCGGAGGGCAGTTGGACTCCCCCAGACGTTGCCATTCAGTCATGCAACAGCGCCTGGGGTGACTTTGTCATATTTATATATAACAAATATACATTCGTTACAATATAAAATAAATAAAAAAAAAAAATTTGTTTTAAAATCCCAAAAATCGTAAATATAATGATATTCAGTTTCAAACAAAAGTTTTGTTCACTACATGATATTAGTACGGCAACAACACCTGAGTAACTTAACAAACTAAAGCATAGCATCAATTCTTATTATCCCTGTGATGCTCTGGCTGTTAGGAATATTAACTATGGCCTCTTTTGATATTGATCTAAGTAATAATTTTAAGAAAAGAAATTAGATATAATATTGTTACCTTCTTGGCATATGGATTATCTTTTTTTTATTTAGTCAATTAATTACTTTTTTTAATATTTTAAACAAATGTACCAGTATTAAATAAATAACTTAAAATATCATTTTTTAAGATAAAGTTATAGTTTTCGGTAGTTTCGTAGATGTGGTTCTTAAATATTAAAACAAAAACATATACCGATATAAAAGTTGATCACGTATCTTTCCAGTAGTATCTTCTGTAGTATATTCTATGGAGGGTCACTGGAAAGAAGTGGGTAAGTCAATTTGACTAAACCATAAAATAAGTCGTTTTATCGATTTCGAAAACCCATATCTTTATGTGGAAGAAATAGAGAAACTCAGTTTAGGACAATGGGCCTAAGTTTTCCCATATAAAAAAAAAAAACGATAAAGATAAAATGACTTATTTATTAATGGATTAGTCTAATTGACTTACCCACTTCTTTCCTAAGATCAAACATATTATCTAATTGTTTAATAATAAAATAAGTTATATGTTTAAGTTAAAATGAATATTTATTTAAAAATTACTTCTCTATTTAGTGCTGGGTATATACCGAAGTTTAAATATAAAAGAAAAATTATAGAATAGTAACTAAAAGTTCATTTATTACTCACTGTTTCCTCGATTATTACTTTCTCATAACTTTATTCACTTTTAATTAAATTCAAATAAATAAAAATACTTATTAATGAATTGTCTATCCATATCAAACAGATTTTAGACTAAAAGAGAAATTTCCTAAAATAGTATATGCTAGTGTTGTTTTTGTTTTTTACTATCTTGCCAGTCATGAAAATTTTCGATGTCGAGATTTTGATGTTTTTATACGTTTTGAAGGAGCCTGAGTCATTTTCATTAAGGTTGAGAAAAATGTCTCTCTCTCTCTCTCTCTGTATGTATGTATGTGTGTATGTGTGTATGTAGAAAAGATTACGCAAAAACGGTTTGAGCTAGAATAATCAAATTTGGTATACGGGCATTATTCAAAATTCTTAGTTTTCTATCAACTTTTGAGAAATGTAGCTCAACCGGAAGAGGGTCATTATCTACAACGTTTTGTTTTTTTTCCTCTAAAGTGATCGTAAAAATAAAGATATATGTTTGATAGTTTTTCACATGATTAAATATGTATAAAACTCATATATATAGAATTTCAGCTTGATTGAATCGCTGAAAGTACCAGAATTAATTTTTTAACACTCCAAATCACGCGCCAACACGTGACGTGGTGCCATCAACAAAGAGCCAAACACGCCCTGGTTTAATAAATATTATTTATTAATTTTAATTTATATTTTATAATTAATTAAATTTTATTTAAATATAATATATTAAGTTATTTAATCCAAGACACTCCAGCTCATTTATTTATTTAAGAAGCTTTATTGTGAAATCTTTAAACATAAAAATAATCAAGTTATGAAAATCCGAAAATGTACTATGAGAGAAAATTTTATTACTAAAGAGATTTACCTATTATTTATGACTTCGGAAATCAATTTTCTATCCTATAATACTAGATGCTTTAAACTGAAACGTGTGCTTTTGTTTTATGACTTTTTGAAATTTCCATTAAAAAATCTTTTGTGAAATCAATATGGAATTAGACGGATAATGCGAAAAAACAAAACAGCCTGGAAGTAAAATATAAATTGAAATTAAAAAAAAAATAATCTAACGAGAGATCTTTTCCTATATATTCAGAAAGAAATCAACTTTTGACGGTTAAATTAAAGTATCAAGTAAAGGTTAAAATTAGAAAAAAAAGTAAATATGTATACCTCGACTTTAACTCGAAACTCATAGAAAAATTAAATTATGAATAATAATTTACATAATAATATGATAGAATTTAAAAATGAAGACGTCACCGTGGGCAATTATTTATTAGAGAATAAGCTCTTACAACAGTTTTTTCCAACCTGTGGGGCGCGAGGGGAATCCCCGCAGCTGTTTGTGGAATATCATTATCGATTTCCAACAAATAAAAAACAGTGCTTACAAAACAAGCGTTTGGATAGTAGTGAGAAATTTTATTTTTTAAAAATTTTTATGGTTTGATCACAATTAAAAAAACCAAAAACTCTAAATTGACATTTTATTAAGTATATTATAAATGAGTAAAATAATCAACCACTTATTCTTAATAAATATTTAAATATTTAAATATGTTCAGTAAATTTACAACTATAAAAAATGGTTCTAAAATATCATAAAAATTCAACCAACGAATTTGAGGTTTGTCAGTCTTTGATCTCTAATTTTTTAATTATTTTTTACTCGTCGTATGTATTATTAATGTCGTTTATAATTAACAACCATTATTTAAGTTGAAATTATCAAAAAAATATAAAAAAAATAAATAATAAATAAATGAGAAAAAGAAGAAAGCGGAACGAATATTTGCGCGTTCCTAGGTATTTTTAATAAAGGATCAAGATTTCATGCGACTAATCAATTTGTTTAATCTTTTTAAGGGAGAAAGGAGGAAAATAACAGCCCCTTTGTCCCCTTTGGCAGCGTTTTCATCTGTGCTGCCATAAGATTACAAAAGAATATCATTATTTCTTTAGAGAAAGGATCCTTTTTCAAATCTTTCTTCTAGAAGCGAGAAAATATTATATTAAGTTAATTTAATAAAAGACATTGAATTTATGAGGGTTAATTAATATTGAAAGAAGAAAAGATATTTTATTTTTATCAAATCTTTTTGACCATTAAGTAAGAAAAAAATGAATTTGACAAGCAGAAATAAAAATAAAATTGACAAAATGCTAAATATCAAAAAAATTAAGTGAATATTCCATTTATGATTATTGTGATCAGTGTAATATCTTTCTTCTAGACCAAATATTTAAAAAACTAAATCTGCATTTTGAAAAAAACTGGACCCATATATATTTATTAACGAATATTCGCGCGTTCCTAGGTATTTTTAATAAAGGATCAAGATTTCTTGCGACTAATTAATTTGTTTAATCTTTTTAAGGGAGAAAGGGGAGGAAAATAACAGCCCCTTTGTCCCATTTGCCTGCAGTATAAGCAGCCGAAACGTTGTAAGTTTATTTAACAAAATAAGTAAATTATACAAATATGTGGTGTTTTAATATAAATCCCTTTAATAATTTTGTTTTTGTTAAAAAATTTAATGTTAATACGGTAATTGTTTGCAAAACGGGAAGCTTCATGGATTTGGATGAAACTTTACCAGTGGATTCCTTTTTTAATTTCAACCAAACTTTCCTTATGCAATATTTCCCGGTCTCTTCTATTTTACGAGATCAAAAATGAAGTAATTTCTTTTTTATTCTGTTTATAATAGTCATTCTCAATAAATTATTAAATTTGTACAAAATGTATTTATAAAAAAAAAATTTAATTCATTATTATATAATAATATAATAAATCAAATCAGAAGTAATATTTGAGTTTATTGAATAAAAAGATTATTATATTAATTTCTTAGAAGGTAAAATTGTTATGAATTTTTTTATATTGAAAGATTTATTTTGAAGGATTTCAAGAATATTATCCTCATAATTGATTATATATAATTCTCGAATAAACGATAAAACCAATGTTTCCCTCGATTCATCAGTCTCGTATTTTGAAATGAAAAAAACAAAAAAAAAACTAATTTTTTTCTTGGTGGAACACACACAGAGAGAGAGAGAATATTCTATTTCTAGATGCATTCAATTATTCAAAAGCAACACGAATAGGGAGTGTGAGTGAGGGGGAGGGGTAGTCTAAAAATCAATACTATCAACAGATCCCTCTCCGTTTCGTTGAAATGTTCCATTTAAAAAAAGGGAGGGGAATATCTCTAAATTCTTTTATACAAGAATGAATCTACAGATATGGAAATCAGATGAGATTTTTCAAGTTCTTTAAAAAAAAAGATAGAAAGAATCGCCTTTGAAAAAGTTCATTTCTTCTTTTACAATGACATCTCTGATAAAATAGAAAAAGTATTATTTATTTATTTTTCAAATTTTCTTCCATTAAAATTATAATTAATCATTTTTAATGTGTCAGTTGTTTGACAGCAAATTTTGGAACAATTAATCAATACTTGTTCTGAATCGATTGAATTTTCCTGAATAACAACTTTTTATATATTTTTAAATATTCTAGGAAATTATATTTTGTTTGTTTCTCCATAAAAGATATTATTTCTTGTATTTTTATCAAACAAAATTGTATAAAATAATAAAGTTAATTTTAATTAAATTAATTATTATTTTCCCTGCTAATTTATATTTTTACTTTAAAACTTGACAAAATAAATGAAAAATAAATGTTTTTTTTTTTTTGTGTTATTTGTGTATATATAATTTTGACATTTGTGTTTTTATAATGAATAAAATAATATATATATAATGAAATGATTAAATAAATATTTTCATAAATTAATTATTTTTTTCATTATTTGTTTTTTTCTTTATTAATTTTTTTCAAAGTGGAATTTTTACTTTATTTTGTCTTTATGTATTAGTGAAAGGAAATAGGTTATTTGATTTTATTTCCATCCTTTCTTTAATGAGATTCATATAAATTGGATCTAATTGATGAATTCTTGACCAATTATAACTCGTAATAATAATAATAATAATAATAATAATACTATTAAATAAATAGTTCGTTTCATTTTAAATATTTAGTTAAGTAATAAAAAGAGGATTTTCTTTATTTTTTGTAAATAAGATAAAGTTGGAAGTTTTATTCACTTCTGGAACGAATATGTCGTATGACTCATCTTCTTGTCTAACTATATTGAGAAGAAAAGAGTTCTTACATAGATTTAGACTTTTATTTCACCATCAATTTGATTTCTTTAGTAGTAATATAAAATTCATTGTATTTTGTAGGAGGCCAACGAATCGAGCATTTTGATAAGTTTATATTGTTTTTCTATCACCAATCTATATCACTTGTCTATTTGCTTTTTTTATATTCGATTTTTATTAGAATTTATTTCTAGTTTTAAAGAAAATTACAAAGTAAAATTAAAATAATATGTGATTCTTCCTACTATTTACACTCTTCCTAAGTACAAAATCTATTAAGGTTTAAGATTTCACCCATTTTTTATTAGGATCGTAATACTTTCACTCGCTAGGAAAGTAAAAAGACAAGTATAAACAAACAGTGACATATGGAAGGATATTCGTTAACGAACTACATATACTACTAGGGTCAAAAAGTTCGCGGAATTGGTTATTAAAAATTTATTAAAAATATTTATAACATTCTTACATTATTTCCCTTCAAAATACTCTCCTCCTGCATCTACACATTTATTCCACCGTTCATATAATTGTTGGAAACACTCTTGAAAGCCGTTTTTTGAAAGTTCCTTCAGCCGCTCCGTCGCATTTTCAATCACCTCTGACGAGTGCGACTGTCGCGAAAACGCTTATGCCACTCGTAAACTACTGTTTTCTTCATCGCAGAATTTCCGTATGCTTTTTTTAGCATCTCAAGAGTCTCCGAGGGTGATTTCTCCAGCAACACACAGAATTTAATATTGCCACGTTGCTCTAATGACGACATTGCACAATCCCACGAAAGAAAGAAACTACGATCTACAATATTAAACACCGAACGCACGGAACCAACTACAACTGCCTGCTAACCTCAAAAGCACATTCACTACCAGTTATGCCAACCTCACAAACAAAAATTTCCCTTTCAGCTAAGAAATACTTGACTATAAGCGACCATTCCGCGAACTTTTTGACCCTAGTAGTATATATTATAAATACATAGATTTGTTTTTTATAATTTAATGGTTTAAATAAATTAAAAAAAACTGTTATTTCTTTTTATAATTATATAAAAATTACAGTTTTATATATATTTTTTATTTATTTAAATTTATTTATAACTTGGTATGGTTATTTAAATAGAAATAATACCTCAGGACATATGCCAAATGTATCTTCTGTTGTTTTATTAATAAATAATCGATTGCAAAGCAATGCTGCAGTTGTCTTGTACCAGTGATGACGTCACCAAGTCAGTGCCCGAGAGATCGGAACTGGTTGCTGGCAATCGTGCAGGGGACCAACATCTATCAAATCCGCCTTAGAAAAAAAAAAAATGATCCGTTGTGCTTCGCTCTTCTTTTGTTATCTCCTATCCATCCACCTACACATCCCTTTCTCTCTCTCATTTTCTTTATTCTACAATAAAGACAAACACGATGTATTTCTGACACTCGGTCACATAAATCTCCACATTCTTTCGTGATTTGAAAGCCATTTACTGTCACGCTAATGGGCCTGCAAATCAAAACCCGTAGTCAAATTCAGATGTAAATTTCACACTTAAAATCATTTAAATGTTACATTTACAAAAAAAAAAACATTATGTTGTAGCGATATTATTTTTAAAGTTTAACAAAAAAACAGAGAGAGAAAGAGACTAAAAAAAAATTAAATTAAATTTATGAAGGGAATATTAAATCAATAAGAAACGTAGAAGGTACAGTTAGTATTTGGCCAAGCTCCCGTTGTAATGGCACTTAAATGAAATTGTAATGCAGGAATGTATAATAGTAGAGTCAGTGTTTAACAAGTGTTCGACTTCCAGGTACAGGTAATTATAACAAGCCGTTGAAATAAATTTCATTAAAATCGATCTATTCAATTTGGATGATAAAATTAAAATAAATCAATTATTTAAAATAATATATGTAATCCTATTTTAACACTAGTTTTTTTTTCATTTTAAAGAATAATTGTTAATAAAAATTTTTATTAGAAATATATTGAAATTAATTACAACAATAAAATAAACAACGTATTGCCGTAAGCAAATATCTATAGAATAACTATAAAAAAAAATTTTGTAAGATATATTTCAACGGAAATACTTATTTGAAGGTTCCCTGAGGCCATGAAAACATTTTCATAGTTGCATGGACTGTGAGTGAATAGTAAAAAAAAAAAATAAAATAATGACTAAATTTAAAGGAAATATTCAAATCAAACGATAATTCTAATATATCTTAAATTTTTTTGACTAATTTACATAAAAATTAAATTTCTATTATTTTTATAAAAAAATTAAAAAAATTTTTAGGTAGGAATATTATATGGAGAGACTACATTTAAAAAAAAGTTTGTTGCAAGTTATCATTTAATATATTAAAAACATAAATCTAAAATTATAAGTTGATCTCGAATAAAAATAATTAGTTGCAATTTTACGAAAACTTTATAAAACTTTGTGAATAGCAAACTAAAATATAGTCGATTATACCTAAAAATAATTGAAAGAAATAAAAATGGAAAATAGTATACATTATTGTTTCTCATGAGATTTGAAAAATTCATAAATTGATGAACCAAAAACTGAATATATATACCTATATTGTAGTATAATATTGGGTTGTAACTTTCCTCAAATTATTCCTTTGGGATGTATCTAACACTTCTGAAATTTGATCACTGATCCCAGATGGTTATACTCCTTGGGTCCAACCGCAATATATCAGATTTAGTTAAGGGAAGTTTAGAAACAATTTATTGATATTTATCATATCATTTTCGCTAATCAACATATTTTTTATGCTTAATTAGATTAGATTTATATTTAAACATTCACTATTCAATATGTGCAAAAAATTTATAATTACCTCAATTAATTAGAAGAATACAATTTTGTCACTAAATAAAAATAAAAAATAAGTTCTTGTTTTGTAGTAAAGTTTAAAAAACTTGATTTCAAATATAATTTTTTCATTTTTTTTATCCTAGCTTTTATGTTTACAAAAACATTATTCTAGAAAATGGGTAGCTTGAATAAACAATCAACTTAGACTAGTTAGGACAATGGCTTAATACACAACAAGAACTTTGATCCTTCATTTGCATAATCTACTCAACCAATAGATGGTTAGATATCGTTCTAGTCACGTAAAATCTGAAACTACTGAATTTTCTTTTTTTATTTTCCAGAAGCACTGATATTTAAAAATGATCAAGGACATCATGAAAGTAGATAATGGAGAAAATGTAAATTTTAAATAAAAACAATCCAATCAATCGGTTTTGAAGATTTTTTTTTAAATATTGATTTTACATAATCTTTGAACCATGATATTACTTTAAATATGTCCATAAAAGTTTAATCGAAACAAATTAAATTTTTCTTAAACAATATATTTTTTATTATCAAATTTTGAAGATCAATTTTTCCCGGTAATATTTTAAAAAATCGGGAGGGTCCTCCCCTAGACTTTCCCACATATAAAACATAAATAATTAACAACAAAAAAAATAAACAAACTAATTAATTTAAATTATAAAGTAAAATGGTTTAACACTATTATATATAGTACCGGGACCCCGAGCCTCGGCTCGGTACTTAAGTTAAAAAAAATGATTCATTATTATTGGGTTTGGCTGGTAATATTAATACCTGGGACACCGAGCTGTCGCTCGACCCTTTAAAAAATATTAATCTACAATTAATTATTTATTACAATTATTAAATGTTGCATCATTGCATCAATCTAATTAAAATGAATTGAACTGGGGTCCTCAATAATACAAACAAACAATTTTAGCTAGCATAATAAGATTAATCCAAGTAATATCGTCTATTTCTATTCGACACTATTTTCAGTTATGAAATGAACAGTCAGTAGAGAGTAAAAAAATTGTAATTGAAGACCGTTGTTTTTAAAAATAATTAAATTATTTTATAGATTATAAAATAAAAATTATTGTATTAACATTAAAAATATTGAAATAAAAAAATAATAGTTTGATTTAATAAACTAAAATATTATAAACATTTTTAATGTGAATTTCTCAGGGAGGTAGGGAGCCCAATTCATTTAACCATCCATGTTTTATAAGGAATCTTAATTTCTTAACACTGTAACGGACAAAGTATTTATATTCTTATTTAATTTTTATTATACATTTTATTTTGTTTATCTATTTTTTTTAGTTTATTTTGTTTTCTATTCTCTTTTATTAACAAAGTTATTTGGTCGCATTATTCTTAAAATGTAATATATATATAGATATTATATTTCACATAAGGGGAGGAACCATCCCTCCAAGTTTTAATATTTTAGACAGTTGAGAATGGACAGTGGAACTAGTGAGATATCATCCTGATATGACCTGTATTTATCACGTCCCGTGATATAATTATTTTGTATATAATCATTTTTATTATCACACCCTGTGATACAGTTTAACTAGTGATATCATCCCGATATGACCTGGTATTTATCACGTCCCGTGATATAATTATTTTGTACATAATCATTTTTATCACACCCTGTGATACAGTCGAACAAGTGATATCATCCTGATATAACCTATACTTATCACGTCCCGTGATATAATTATTTGTGTATAATCCTTATCATCACACCCCGTGATAATTATTTCTGCTAATTCCAGTGATAATAGTGAATTACATTTTCTTATTTTTCTATTTAAAATTTGTATATTTAATTTGTTAATTTTTTTATCTATTTAATTAAAGTAAATTAATGTGAACATTATTATTGTGTTTTCCCTTTTCCCTTAATTTTTCAACACTATTTTATACTTTGGGATATCCAAAGTTGGCGCCCATCATTAACTTAACATAATTAACAATTCACGGTCATCGTGGGTCATTACAAGTGCCTCATACTTAGATCCCCTTATAAATTGGCACCCAACGTAAGAGGATCGTCTACAAAGTGACCCCAACTTGAAACGGTCCTCTTTACAAAGTGGCAGCCCAACGTTTGGCTCGATTAGTCATCCTTACAAAGTGGCAGCCCAACGTTTGGCTCGATTAGTCGTTACAAAGTGGCGCCCAACGTGGGGCCCGATTAGTACACCACGGCTCCTGAGAAAAGTACATTATTCATCTTTGGTGAGCAGTATCATCACTTTTTCATCTCAACGGACTTATAGTACAATTTAATATTTAATTAATAAAATAAAAATTTAAAACTTTTACTTTTATACTTTAAATTTAAATAAATTATATCTTCTTGTTTAATACATATAATAAGATTTAACACTTGTTAATTATTTTTTTTATTTTTAATTTTCACATTTATCTAACAAATAGAATATTTATCTATTTAATTCTAATTCAATAAAAATAGTTTGAATATATTAATATTATTATTAGTTATAATTAATTAATTTATATGTTTAATTTGAAAATTTTTTTTTAAAAACTTTAAATTTTATTCTACTACATTATATTTAAATTAATGAATTAATAAAATTGATAAAATATCACTATATTTTCAAATATTTAAATACTTTTTACATATTTTAAATTATATTACAATTATCTTATTTTATAATTAAACATTGTATAATTCAATTGTACGCGACTAAATAACTTTTAATTTTGATTAATTAATTAATTTTTTTTTCTCTTTGGTTAACATTAAATTTAATTATCCTATTAAAAATGTCATTTTTCGGCAAAGGGAAAAAGGAGGATCTTATCCTTTTAGCACAGGAATTAGGAATAGTTATGAATTTAGATTCTCGTAGGATCGATATAAAAAATGACATCACGTCATTGCCTGATTATGATGAAGACCTTACACGGGAATTACTTATGACCATCATAGAGGATAGGAAGGAAAAAGAAGAAAGAGAGAGGGAAAGGGAGAAAGAAGAAAGAGAGAGGGAAAGGGAGAAAGATGAAAGAGAAGAAAAGGAGAAGGAAAGACAATTTGAACTAGAGAAACTCCGAATTCAAACCGTAGTGAACCAGGTAGAATCACCAACCCCACTTCAACCGAAAGTAGATATATTGAAATTCTTACCTCTATTTAAAATTAACGATGACGATATTAATACGTATCTGCGTCTTTTCGAAAGACAAATGAATTTTCTTGGCATATCTGAGGATGCATGGGTCACTTATCTTATTTCGGTCTTACCCACAGATATTACCACTCTAATAATTAGAGAACCAAATGAAGTCGCCCAAGACTATCAACATATTAAGAAGCTCCTACTTCACCGATTTAAATTAACTACGGATAAAATAAGAAAACTTTTCTCCACCTCCAAGAAGACATCGGAAAACACTTGGAAAGATTTTTACTTCAATCTACGCGGTTATCTAGAAGCCTGGCTATCCGATCTAAAAATTGAAAATTTTGATCAACTTAAAAATTTGATCCTAGCTGATCAAATGAAGAGAAAGTGTTCATCCGAATGCAAAGATCACTTCCTCGACTCTTGGGAAACATTGGTAGATCCCCTCGATCTCGCAGAAAAATTCGACTCCTATGATAACTTAAGGGCCCCATTTTCAAAAACAATTACTTCAAATAAATCTATCGAACCCCCTAAATCGAAAAATAATGATCGGAAACCCTTTAGAAACTCACAACCTCGTGAAAAACAAAAAGAAGAGACTGACTCTTCAACACTTCGTTGCTACGGCTGCGGAACTCCAGGAGTCACCAAACCTAGGTGTCCAACTTGCAATCCGAAGCAGGAAATTACCAACGCACAAGCCTTACAGTGTGACGTTACTACAGATAGAGATACTAAACTCGCTCTAATAGAAGCCTCCATCTATGAACTTTCTGGTTCTATTTGTGTTGACAGCGGGGCCACTCGCTCTATTGGCGGTCAGCGTCTTCTCAGCTATTTAAGACAACGAGGAGAATATTTTAAAGTAGATAATCTTTCCTTAACTCTAGCTGACGGGAAAAAGCGTATACATTCCGTGTTATTAGCTACAGTTCCTGTAAAAATCAAAAATCAAATAATACATATAGAAATGATATTCCTACCCAATGTTAGTGGAAATAGATCACTATTAGGTCTTGACTTCCTCAGAAAAGCAGGTTTAGTATTAGATATGCGAAACAATCGCTGGTATTTTCATAATTATCCTAAGAGAAAATACAAATTTATTCGAGAAAATCTCTGCACCACTGAAGAAAATAATACTGTTGTTGAAAACACTATTCAACTAACTGAGGAACAGAACATAAAACTTGCCCATTTATTAACAGAACATGAAACTGTCTTTCAACCAGGGGGAGAGCCAACTCCTTACGCTGAACATGATATAAACACAGGCGGTTGTTTGAATGCGCTGCAAAGGGCTGTCGAAACCATGGACGGTGCCAAAGTCAGCAAAGAAGATCCTGCTGTCCGATATAGACAGCTGGTGGGGTCTCCGGGAGCCCATCGGGGCCCACCAGGAGTTATGGAGCCACCACAAACTCAAAAACATTTATTTACTCAAGGACTTGTTCCCCCTCATACATCAGCATTGCGTCTAAGCCACGACACGCGTTCTACTCCAGTAGTTCCTCTACGTAAGCGAGGAAGGCCAAAAATTGTCCGTTCCTAGGGCTGATCCCTCAATCAAAAGACCTCGGAATCAGAGGGGGAGGATGTAACGGACAAAGTATTTATATTCTTATTTAATTTTTATTATACATTTTATTTTGTTTATCTATTTTTTTTAGTTTATTTTGTTTTCTATTCTCTTTTATTAACAAAGTTATTTGGTCGCATTATTCTTAAAATGTAATATATATATAGATATTATATTTCACATAAGGGGAGGAACCATCCCTCCAAGTTTTAATATTTTAGACAGTTGAGAATGGACAGTGGAACTAGTGAGATATCATCCTGATATGACCTGTATTTATCACGTCCCGTGATATAATTATTTTGTATATAATCATTTTTATTATCACACCCTGTGATACAGTTTAACTAGTGATATCATCCCGATATGACCTGGTATTTATCACGTCCCGTGATATAATTATTTTGTACATAATCATTTTTATCACACCCTGTGATACAGTCGAACAAGTGATATCATCCTGATATAACCTATACTTATCACGTCCCGTGATATAATTATTTGTGTATAATCCTTATCATCACACCCCGTGATAATTATTTCTGCTAATTCCAGTGATAATAGTGAATTACATTTTCTTATTTTTCTATTTAAAATTTGTATATTTAATTTGTTAATTTTTTTATCTATTTAATTAAAGTAAATTAATGTGAACATTATTATTGTGTTTTCCCTTTTCCCTTAATTTTTCAACACTATTTTATACTTTGGGATATCCAAAGTTGGCGCCCATCATTAACTTAACATAATTAACAATTCACGGTCATCGTGGGTCATTACAAGTGCCTCATACTTAGATCCCCTTATAAATTGGCACCCAACGTAAGAGGATCGTCTACAAAGTGACCCCAACTTGAAACGGTCCTCTTTACAAAGTGGCAGCCCAACGTTTGGCTCGATTAGTCATCCTTACAAAGTGGCAGCCCAACGTTTGGCTCGATTAGTCGTTACAACACTCCGTTTTTTCAAATTTAAAATAGAGGGAGAGAAAGAGTTTCAATTATATTCGATTAGTCTATATATTCTATATATGAGTATTTTTTTTTTCTGAATTTAATACCAAGTTGATTTTCAAAATTTTCTATTCTTTATGCATATGATTGATTACATGTGTTAAAATTTAAACAAATTCAAATATTCTAATTTATAAATTTATATAAAATTTAATATTATTTTTTCGAGACTAATGGCAAATACCGGTGGCCCTAGTCAGAGCAAGAGAAGACTCCTTTTGGTAGCGGCCCAGTCGATGATGTTATATGGATCGGAGATTTGGGCTTTACAACTATATTTTAAGTGAAAAAATGATTTCTTGGTTATATAAAAATTAAAATATGATTCTTTATATCTTTATTATACAGAAAAGTAGGCGTGTTAATATAAAATATATACCTGGGACACCGAACTATCACTCGACCCTTTAACCAATTTATACAATTTATTTTTATATACTTTAAAAATTTTACAATTTTTTAATTATTTATTATAATTGTTAAATGGGATTTCTAAAAATGACCCATTAAAAATTTGTTTCCTAAAATGTTTCAAATTAATTAAAATAAATTGTATAAATGTTCATTTATAAAATCTATATATCTGTGAGTTTGTTTTTCGATTTTTTAAATTTTGATTTTGGATTCGATTAGAGCTTAAAATGTGTAAATGTAAAGTGGTCTTGGTTTTTTTAAAATTCGTTTGGGAACATGGTCAAATCGGCAGTCAAAGTTGAAAATTCCCCATATATTATAACTACTGTAATTAGTATTATTATAATGTAAAATTATAAAGAAAAAATGTTTAGACATTATTATAGACATTTTCATTCTGTAAATTAAATAATTTTATTTCATTTAAATAAATATCTATTTTTAAATATTTTTTTCTCTCTACATTATTTATCTAATTCTCACAATATATTAAGATCATACCGGGACCCCGAGCCTCGGCTCTGTAATTAAGTTAAAAAAAAAAAATTCATTATTATTGATAAATATATATCGTAATTTATAATTATAAAATATTATTAAAATATATATTTTTAATTTTATTTCGAAATTAAATAAAAAATTTTAAAATATTTTAAATATAAAAAAAATATATATTTTTAATTTTATTTCGAAATTAAATAAAAAATTTTAAAATATTTTAAATATAAAAAAAATATTAATACAATATTCTTTAAAAAAAGGCGGGAGTCAAATTTCAATATAAATGTCATTTGTGATGTCATCAATATATAAATTAATAATAAATAATATTAATAAATATTAAATTTAATAAAAGAACAATGAATAAATAAATATAAAATAGTAATTTATTAAAATGTAAACAATAGATAAAAAGAAAAAAAATAACAAATTCATTATTTTCATTTTTAAATAACGATTCACCCGGAGAGTTTCGAACCGACGAAATCCAATCGTTAAAACATCAGTCCAACCGCTGGACTATATGTATTTAGATAAAAAATTGTCATTTTTTTACTGTCTTAGCAGGCAGATTTGATGTTTTTTATTTTATTTTTTTTTTTTTGAGAGAGATTAATAAATATCTATATATATTTTATTAAAAATAAATATTTTTAATTTTATTTCGAAATTAAATAATAAATTTTAAAATATTTTAAATAAAAAAAAATATTAATACAAATAAAAATGGAGGCCAATTTTGACGTTTTCCATATATAATTTTCAATTAAGAAATTAATAATGAAGCTGAATGTTTCAAGAGATATCATCAATAAAACTTAATTTTTCTTTATAAATACTATATCTAGTGTGAATTTGAAAAAAATCGTTAGAGCGGTTTTTGAGAACCATGATATATAGATAGATAGATATATACAATTTTAGCTAGCATAATAAGATAAGATTTATAATTTACACCTAACGCTACTTGTATAGGTAAAATGTCACTTCCGGTAGTCAGATCATGATGAAATTTGGTATCTGAATTTTTGTCATATTTTTAAATCTATATACAAAATATGAAGCAAATATCTCGAAGCAAACTGGTACTTTACTTGAAAGGTAAACGCAACCAGTGTAGGTAAAGTACCACTTCCGGTTAACTGATTTTGACGAAATTTTGATAGAAATCTACAAACTGTGATTAATATCGGTGTACCAAATTTCGAAGTCCTAGCTTGATTAGTTTCTGAGTAAATTAGCTCACAGACAAATATTACATCCATCCATACATACACACACACAGACATAATTCGAAAAATGGTATTTTCCGACTCAGGGAGGTCTAAAACGTCAAGATCTATCGAAATCTCGAAGTCGAAATTTTTGACGATTCCAATACTTCCCTTATACGAAGTATGCGGGAAAGTAAAAATATCGAGACTAGAGTTTAAACGTCGACAAATTCATTTAGTTTAGATTTAAAATTTCATAACAATATGGCAAAGTTTGGCTAAAATAGGTTTAGATAGATAGCCAATAAAACTAATATTTATGCTCAAGAGCAATATTTTTATTTTCCTTTTCCTTTCAGCCATTTTAAAGACTTACGGGTTCTCTCTCAAATCTGAAAAATCCGAAAGTTTCAACTCATCAAGATCGGCTAGAATTCGGCTAGATAATTAATGCCTTGCTGCCTCGTCTTAATTCATTATTTCCTTGCAGCGCCCCTCCTCGTGCTTGGGCTTTCGGTGTGAATGAACTCTGGACGAGCGAGCCGAACCGGTTCTCTTATTGGCTGGCTCAACAATGCAGAAATATCCAGGCAGGGAAGCTGTTGATCGCTGGCTGCGATCATCGCGTTGCTTGCTATCTTTTCAACGTTGTGTTTACGGAAAACGCAGCACGATGTGGCTGATGAAGAATGGCAAGATGGCAGTTGGGGGAGGCAGTAGGATGCCTCCAGGCGGCCGTTTAATGTCGTCCTTCGACGCATCCTCCGCTTTTCTCCTCCATCCTCCTCCAACTTTACCTTTGCAACGTTGACCGGAGGAACAAGCTCACAACAAAATTGAACACCAAACTGTTTACATTTACATAAATAGAAATACCTGAAAAACTACATGGTCTGAAATAAATAAATAAATAAATAAATACAAATATCATTCACGATTTTACCTTTTTTCAATCGAGATCAAAAAATAAAGACAATATATAAGAAAACAGTCCAGATAATATTGAAAAATATTTTCAAAAGAAATTACACCAAATTAAATCTTTAATTAAAAAGACAATAAAACAGCTAAAATAGAATGTTAAATTCCATTTTGTTGAAAAGCTGAAGTACTCATAAAAGAATGAAATAATATAATAATATTTTATTCACTTGAGAAAATCCTTTGTCTTTGTACTCCAATTTGGAATTTAGATAATTTTGTTCATTCTCATAATGTAAGAAATTTTAAGACAATGATTCACATTTATTGATTTCTTCAAAAAAAAAATTCTAACAATTTTAATTATTTTATTCAAGATTAGTCCAAATTTAGAAATATTAATTTATCAGATAAATAAATAATAAAAATAAAAATTTGGACTAACAAATGAAGCCATTATGTATCTCAATATATAAATATTAAAATATTTCATAATTTGAATTTTTGTTTGAATATAAATTTGATAATGATTGTCTTACTACCTAACATGTCTTTCTAAAATTTAACAATCAGTACTCTTTCCTTCTCTATGAATTCTTGAGTTTAAAGTTTTGCATATACCAACAAAAAGAATAGACGATAATATTCAATGAAAGTGAATGTAAATCCCAAGTTAACCATCCAGTGCGAGCACTAAAACGAAATGGTCACGGGCTGTTGGCAGGACAGAGGCGCTGACTCAGCGGAGATTGTGATTTGGGTAACTGGGCTCTCCAAAATGTCTGATAAGGAGAATGTTTTGTGGAAAAAAAACTAGATAAGGTCCTGAATTTTAGATGAATTTTAGATAAAAATGATTAAGCAAACTTTTAAAGTTTAAAAGTTTCTTGTGCTGATGCTTGGAGAAATGTACTATCACTTGCCCTCAATTGAATTATCTCTCAGAATTATTCATACATGCATTAATTGAAGTTAGAAGTCATAAATAAATACTTTTTAAAACACAGAAATCTTTCTATATATTTATTTATATTATTAGTGTTCATTTTATTAGTTAATTTCTAAAAAAAATGATTTAAATTATACTCTCAATAAGTATTATAGTTAACAAAATTATTTACTAAAATGATTTAATTTAATTTAATCCTACATTTGTTTATTATCCTTTACTATATATTCATTGTTATAAATAATTTTGGTTTAATAACTAAAAATTAACAAATTCCCTTCTAAAGGGTGTTTTTTTTCGAGGTATAGAACTTTAAGGTGGCATTACTGTTTAAGTTGACTACCGATTTAACAGTTGTCAAGTGATTTATTCTCAGTTTGGCTTGGCAATTCATCATGAATAGACTCACGCCTGAACAACGCTTGCAAATAGTGCAATTTTATTTCGAAAAAAATGGTTCTGTCTGGAATACGTATCGTGCACTACGTCCATGTTATCGTCGACAAAATCGTCCATCAGAGCAGTTAATTCGATTAACCATGGAACGTGTTCGCACCACGTTTACTCTTATTGATAACTCGCATCCCCAGAGACGCCGTACGGTGCGTACAGAAGAAGCTATTGCTACTGTAGAGCGTAGCATTGAGGAAGACCCGAATGAGTCCATTCGCCATCGAGCACAGGAATTGGGTCTGTGTCCATCCACTTTTAGACGATGAATTGAACAACCATGATGTCCAGGAGCTGTGGTCCCAACAAGACGGCGCAACATGTCACACAGCTCGTGCCACAATTGATTTATTGAAAGACACGTTTGGTGACCGTCTAATTTCACGTTTTGGACCTGTGAATTGGCCTCCAAGATCTTGTGATTTAACATCGGTAGACTACTTTCTGTGGGGCTATGTAAAGTCAATGGACTGTGCGGATAAGCCACAAACGCTTGACGATTTGGAAGACAACATTCGCCGTGTTATTGCCGATATAAAGCCACAAATGTTCGAAAAAGTTATCGAAAATTGGAAGTCCAGATTGGACTACATCCGAGCCAGCCGTGGCGGTCATATGCCAGAACTCATATATAAAATGTAATGCCACAAGATTATAAATAAAATTCATGTCAATCGAATAATCCATTGTTGTTTTATTGCAATTTAAAGTTCTATACCTCTAAAAGAAACACCCTTTAAATCTTTATAATACTAGGTAAAGTAAGTTTTTAAATTTGTTCTAAATATATTTACTTTCATCTCCTTCCACCCTCAACTGACGTTAGATATTTATTAAATATAGTTGTAATATTATAATATTAAAAAAAATAAATATTCAAATCTAAATAGAAATATAAAATTTATCAATATTTATCTGACTAGTTATAAAATTATATATAAAAAAATTAAAACGTCATTAAACAAATCGTGACTTTTACGCTGATGGATGAACTGGCGTGAATCGTTATCCATTATTTTTATAGAAAATGAATTTCTTAAATTGTTGATGTTTATAGAATCTATAGTAAAAATGTGCCAATTAAAATTCCATACTCTTTACGATAAACGAATTAATATAAAATATATAAAAATGGAAGATAATTTTAATGAATTTAGTTTTAGATTTTTTTTTTTAGAAGTTAAGTGAATGAAAATATTTACTGGATTTAAATAAACCCGGTTTATTTATAAATAGAATGTTCTGAGTAAATACATTCGGAAAAAGTAAAGATATTTTAAAAAAATATACGAGTAAAAGATCATTTTAAAGTGAAATAATCAAAAACAATCTTTAAATAGTTAAAGAAATATACTGATTTGCTGACAATTTTTTTTTTATTCTTATGATTTGTAAATACTTTTTAAATAATATAAGTATTGTATTTTCAAAAATTGAAAGTTTTATCTAGCCTAATTAATTGATCCACTAAAATAATGAAAATTCAATAAATTCCATTTCTCTTACCTTCCAATTAAAAACTTTAATTCTCAATAATTGTCCAATTGTAAAATTTAATTTAATGATATTTATGGAGTAGACAAAATCAATAAACGCTATTGTATCAATATCAATGTTTCAACACATCAGTAATACAAATAAACGGAAAACATTTCAATCAGTATATTTCGATCTTTTTCAAATAATATGAGTAGGCTAGTGGCCAAAAACAACTCCCAAATAAATTATTTACAACAGAGGAAAAAAAAAAAAAATTGGATGGTGTCTCATCATTTTTCTATAGCTTAAACATCCTGAATACAAATATAAAATTTCAATAAATTGATTAAAAAAAAAATATTCAATAAATATATTAACAACATAATTATATATTCATATTGTTTTTAAAATTTCACTAATAAAATTTTATATTGATATTAAAGTATCATCATAATCTTTTTAAAAATAAAACGGTACTTCTTTTCCTTCCTGGACCGATGCCGACATTCAGATGAGTATCCTTTCTTCCATTACATATATAAATATTCTTTCTTATTTTAAAATCAAAATCTATCTGATAAAGACTATACTTATATCATACTTTATATGCCATTGAAAATTTCCTAAAACAAAAGATGTTTATATCCGGATGAATATACATATGTATCATAAATCATAAATCATACATATAATCCTATCCCATACAATCTCAGCTCTCAATAAAATTTAAATGAGCAATTTATTAAATAATTAGGAATTTCAACTTAAAAATATTATCACTAAAAGAATATCCATATATATTAAAGCTAATAATATTAAAAATTTTTGGTATGATGCTTTAAAATATTTTTATATGTTCTTTCCAAAATTGAAATTCAAATTCCTAAAAAGAAATTCTCGTTGATAATTGTTTTCCTTCGGAATTGCTGGAGGATTCATTAAGCAGATTTCTCGGGACACCTCAGCTGGATGAAAGCCAAAAACAAATGGCATTCGGAGCTAAATCAGTATCCGCCATTCTATACCGGTGCCGAATTATAAATATACATATCTTTCATTCTCTCATTGCCTAATTAGATAAAGTTATCCTATCAATATTATCACAATTAAAGATGTAATTATTTCGTTGTAATTATTAAATAATCAATTATTCGATTTATATCTTTAAATCTACTTTTATGGAGAGATTAAATAAAATTAAAAAAAAAAATAATTTTCAAAAAGTTCAAAGAACCATGTTTATTTAATTCATACAAGTTCTTTTTGTACAGCACGAATCCTTCAGCCATTTCAATCGCGCCATCGACATAAAACATCTCTTCTTGCTGACAATCATGCCCAGCGATTACAAATTGATTTCCACTTTAATGTAAATTTCTTGTAATTGTTTCGTTCATTATTCAATCCCTACACCCGCTTCATTTTATCTTTTAACGGAAATATGAAAGAATCTATTTACTATTGTACGAATAGTACTTTTATTTCTAAAGACAACATTTACAAATTACTTTCTTTTTTGCCTTCTGACACATTGAACCACTCTATGAAAAAATTCCTTCTTATGGTCTTTTACTGTTTGTTTTCCTATTTAAACTCTTTTTACCGACCGAGGATAGTAAGGGAGGTATTGTTTTCACACCAAATTTCACATTTGGAGATTTTGACATATCTCCACGAATCAAGCATTTTCTTAACAGAAAAAAGTATTTTTAGCATGATGTCTGTCCGTCCGTCCGTATAGATGTGTACAGCTTGAACGGCTCAACGGATTTTGATGAAATTTGGTATATTTACTTAATGCATCAATATGATGAATTGATCAACTTTTGGCGCAAATCCGGAAATCGGAAGTGGTAGTATTAGCGATCGAAGATAGGAAGGGAAGGGTTATTTTCACACCAAATTTCACATGAGATTTTTTACATATCACAACGAATCATGCACTTTGTATTGGTTTTATCCTCGAGAAAAATCATTATTATTAGTTTTTTCTTAATTTAAAATTATATGACGTCACAGCCTGGTCTTACATATATATTATAAATAAAATAAAATTAAAAATATTTATATAAATATAAATATCCATATCTGTTTTTTATTACATTAATAGAAATATTAAAATTATTTGAAATTGTTTCTGTAGCTGGAAATTAATTTATTTCAAACCGTCGGTCGGTTCGGTCCTGGCCCCAGGTCAACTTATTTGTCTTAAAACAGTAATTAAATTTTAAGATGCCCAGAGTGTGAGGTCTTAAAACAGCTAAGAAATAAGTGTACTTTGTAATCTCAGATATTTTTTCAATCATTGCTTGTCTATTGAATCTGAAGAAGAGGGATCAAATCTTGCGAAATATATATATATTTATATATATATATATATATATATGCTATATATATCATATTCAATTCAAGCCTTAAACCAAAGACTAAAATACAAAAAAAAACAAATATATATTCAAGTGTTTTTTACCGACCTCCGATAGTAAGGGAGGTATTGTTTTCACACCAAATTTCACTTGTGGAGATTTTTACAATCTCCACGAATATTGCATTTTGTTAACCGAAAAAAATATTTTTAGCATAATGTCAGTCCGTCCGTCCGTATAGATGTGTATAGCTTGAACGTTTAAACGGATTTTGATTTAATTTGGTATATTTACTTAATGCATCAGCACTGTGAATTCATCAACTTTTGGTGTATATCCGAAAACCGGAAGTGGTAGTTTACAAAGTTTTAATTTTATATTCATTGTCCCAAAATATTTCACTTAAAATATAGCAGTAATTAATAATTGAGTAATTAAACTAAAAATAAAAAAAAATATAATTTAGGCATTTTAATTCAAATTTTAAAAATATTTTTTTTGATAATTTATATATACATATATATAATGTTGTTTGGAAATTAATTTATTTCAAATCGTCGGTTGGTTCTTTGCCTGGTCACAGCTCATATTTTTTATGATTAATGTTAATTTAATTTAATTTTTTTTTAAAAAGGATGAAAAATAATATAAAAGAAAATATTAATTGATTGAAAAATTTATCAAAATGTAAACTTCCTTCAATCCCTCTCTCTCTCTCTTTCTCTTCTAGCCATTGAGTTTAATTTCTTGTTAGAGATGAGGATTGAAAATTTAATAAAGGAGGATGAATCGCGAAGCTTGTGATTTTCTCCCCATTTGTTTGTTCTTTGGATCAACGTTGATCTTAATATTTGAAAAGGCGTCGACATCTCTCTTCCTTTAATTAGAAATAAAATGGCGTTGAATTTTGGTGTTGGTTTTTTTATGAGACCCTCAATTAACTCTGGAAGTTGGTAGGCACTGTTGCTTATGAGAAGGATGAAATAGCTCACAAATTAAACTATTCTGTTAATTAATTTTAATTTATGTTAATATTAATTCTAGTCTGAAAGAAATCTTCATTGATATGCCGTTCTGGGTTGGAGAATTTAAAGAAAAAAAATTCTCACAAAACTTCAAAAACCTGTGTGCTTTTCTCTCTCTCTCTCCCTTTCTTTGATAAAATATAATATTTATTAATTATTTAAATATGAATAGATTCTCCATTATTATCTCGTACATTTTTTTTTTGTATTTCTTATTAAACAAGTTCAATTTATTTTCAAGCCTTCTTTTATTCAGCCTTTCTCATTAATCGAATATAAAGTACCGGGACCCCGAGCCTCGGCTCGGTACTTAAGTTAAAAAAAATGATTCATTATTATTGGGTTTGGCTGATAATATTAATACCTGGGATACCGAGCTGTCGCTCGAAAAAATGTTTAGACATTATTATAGACATTTTCATTCTGTAAATTAAATAATTTTATTTCATTTAAATAAATATCTATTTTTAAATAATTTTTCTCTCTACATTATTTATCTAATTCTGACAATATATTAAGATCACACCGGGACCCCGAGCCTCGGCTAGGTAATTAAGTTAAAAAAAAATAATTCATTATTATATTGGGTTTGGCTGATAATATTAATACTTGGGACACCGAGCTGATATACAATTCTTTAAATATTTATTACAATTATTAAATGTTGCATCATTGCATCAATCTGATTAAAATGAATGGAACTTGGGGTAGGTATGTTTCTAAGTGCATGAATATTTTTTTTTTATTGGAAGAATGATAAATATATATCGTAATTTATAATTATAAAATATTATTAAAATATATATTTTTAATTTTATTTCGAAATTAAATAAACAATTTTAAAATATTTTAAATATAAAAAATATATATCTTTTAAAAAAAGGCGGGAGTCAAATTTCAATATGAATGTCATATGTCATCGATATATAAATTAATAATAAATAATATTAATAAATATTTAAATTTAATAAAAGAACAATGAATAAATAAATATAAAATAGTAATTTATTAAAAAATAATAGATTAAAAAAAAAAAAAAAAATTATTTTCCTCCGGTTTTTTTATTACAATATTACAATTATTAAATGTTGCATCATTTTAATTAATAAAATAAAATAAAATAAATTAAATTTAATAAAAGAACAATGAATAAATAAATCACGAAAATAGATAAAAAAAAAAAATGCACGCGGCGAGTTTCGATCCTTCGAACTCGGGGAGTAAAAACAATTATTCTTACCATTGGTCTATGATATTTTGATAATTAAAAAGATATTTTTACCATCTTTCAAAGACATTTATTTGTTTTGTTGTTTTTTTTTTGAGAGAGATTAATAAATATATATATATTTTATTAAAAATAAATATTTTTAATTTTATTTCGAAATTAAATAATAAATTTTAAAATATTTTAAATATAAAAAAAATATTAATACAATTTCAGTTAAAAAATAAAAATGGATGCCAATTTTGACGTTTTCCATATATAATTTTCAATTAAGAAATTAATAATGAAGCTGTAAGTTTCAAGAGATGTGATCAATAAAACTCAATTTTTCTTTATAAATACTATATCTAGTGTGAATTTGAAAAAAATCGTTAGAGCGGTTTTTGAGAACCAATATATATAGATAGATAGATATATACAATTTTAGCTAGCATAATAAGATAAGATACTCATTTATCAATCGCGTCCTTTTCTATGGTTAATGATCGATCAAAATCAACAGTAAATATAACTTTTATAATAGAAAAAATAAATAATATTCTAGTGATAATCGTCTTCCAACTAAATGAAAGAAACCAACGAAAAATCCATTCATTTCACTTGTTCATGTTAAGTATTGATTAAATTTCGGTTACAATATTCTATAAGAAAATATCAATTTATTATAATCCTGACTATTAGAAATGAAACGATACAACTTATAAAAACGTATTGACTTTGAAGGAAGTTGTTTCTCGATCTGATTAATGGATTTGTTATATATAAATAAAGCTGAATCAACACGGAAATGATTTTTATTACTTAGAATTATTCAATACATTTGAATAATTCTTTTTTTGTCTAAAAAATTATCAGTCCTTCTTGAAACATAAAAATTAACGATCCGAAAATAGTCTGGAATTTTATTGTAAGATCGATGGACCATCGCGAGTCACAGTTTGTCAATTGACTTTCTCGCTATAAATTAATGATATTTTTATGATTGAATTGTTTCGATAAATTATTTTACCTAAGAACTTAATCTATTTACAATAGGAATATTATATTTATCAATTCAAGATTAATTCATTTTTGGAATATTTGAGTTAAGATCATATTCATTTCATAAATATTATTATTATTTTATGATGTGTTTTTCTTTATCATCCATATTGTCTAAATTTTAATCTTGATTTAATAATTTCTGATTTTCTGTTTCATTAAAATTCACAATTTATAAATCTATATTCTATTCTACGAATTTCATATTGTTTCTCCTCCCTGTTTGTTATTTTATTAAATGTTTATCTGGAGCTAATTTGTAAAATAGATAATTTGTCGTATGATATTATTATTATGATTATTACTAGAAAACAGCAACGAGAATAAACAAATAAACAACGATATGAGAATATTCAGAATATAAGTTAGATGTATATACATATTTAATGAATTTTCTCAATCTTCTAAAAATAATACTAATATAAGATAATAATAAATATGAATAAATAATAAATAGATAATTATAAATAAATAAGAATTATAATAAATTAATCTCACCAGAGATAGTATTGCGATCGCGAAAATTTTCGAAATCGAGATTTTGATATTTTTATACGTTTTGAAGGTCCCTGAGTCATTTTCACTAAGGTTGAGAAAAATGTCTGTGTGTGTGTAGACAAGGTTACGTACGCAAAAACGGTACACGGACATTATTCAAAATTCGTAGTTTTCTATTAACTTTTGAAAAATGTAGCTCATCCAAAAGAGGGTCATTACCTACCCCGTTTTCATTGTTTTTCCTCTAAACTGACCGTAAAAATAAAGATATATGTTTGATAGTTTTTCCACATGATTAAAAATTGTATAAAACTGCTATATATAGAATTTCAGTTTGATTGACTCGATGAATGTCCCGGAATTAATTTTTTAACACGTTGAATGGCAATCACGCGCCAGCACGTGACGTGGTGACATCAACAAAGAGCCAAACACGCGCTGGTTTAATATATATTTATTAATTTTAATTTATTATTAATTAAATATAATATATGTTAATTAATCTCTTTATGTAAATTTCAAGTAATTTAAACATATCTCTTTTTTTAAAGTGAAATATTTTTCAAATTTTGATATATAATAAAGGTAAAGTAATATATTTTATGACCATTGTACACATTTTCTTAATAAGAATAATAAATATTTAAGATCTGAAAGGAGAATGGGCAATAAGGATAGAAGAAGGAGTGGTAAGGAAGGGGCATCCCCCTCTCTTTTGTTAATCAAATCAAATAGAGGGGGAAACTATCTCTTGGAGTGTCAGGCGACTGCTCCATACTTCAGTATTCGACATGCAGCTCTCTGGAAAAACAACTAAACAAGAAATTATCGCGACCAAGTAGAGAAAACAATCAACTCTCTTTTTAGAATAGCCTGGAATGACATTTCCAATAAACAAGAATAACCTTATCACATTGGGATGGAACCATTCTTTTCATTTCTAAAAGAAGATAAAAAATGGATTGATATTCGTTGGCCTATTTCAATATATATACAATAACTATAAAATAACTAATAAATAAAATATATAACTATTATATCTAGTTTTTATTGAATTTTTCTCGAAAGTAGTTACCCGAACATACTAAACCAAATTAAGACATCTTTAATTAATAAATGCAAATCAGAGCGGCAAAAAAATCTGATGCACTACTGTCATATAAAAGAATTAAATTAATATAAACATGTATAATTTTTATATTAAAATTATTTTTAATTTTTTTAATACAATATATGCAAATATTTTATTAATTTAATCTTATTAAATTCTAATTAAATTAAATAACCTATGTAATCTAGGACATTTTATCAATTTTTTCCCATTTAGTCTATAATTTAAATTTATACACATTATAAAAATTTCTTATAAAGGAAAGAAATTAAAAAATCTTTTTATCTAACTTCTCTCAAAGTAGTTTCATATTAAAAAAAATGCTTGATTCATGGAGATAAGTAAAAATCTCCACATGTGAAATTTGGTGTGAAAACAATAGACCTCCCTTACTATCGTCGGTCGATAAAAAATGAAAAAATAAAAATATTTATGGGATTTTCATAAAATTAATCATAATAATGTAGTTTAATGTGTGATTTTAATATATTAAAATCACATGAGTTTGGACAATTTAATTTAAAAGTTTTTAGGGCCATCCTATTTTAAAAATAACGAATTTTATAATTATAGTTTAAATGAATCAATAGATATATAAATATAAATGAAAATGAAAATAAAAAAATAAATAATTTAAAACGTATTGTATATTCTAACTTAGATAATTATTCAAGTAAAAGGATTTGGATAACACTTCCAGTGGGTTCTTTTTGCAATTTCAAATAAACTTTTCTTATGAAATTTGTTCGGACCTCTTCTAATTGACAAGATAAAAATTATTAAAATAAAGATTTTATAAGTTTGACAAATTAGTTATGAACATCGAAATGTTCCATTAAGTAATGTTTTATTGACTAATTCACTAATTATTCACTTATTCACTAATTTTTGGTTTTTATAAGTATTTTTTTAATTTTCATAAATCCAAACCGAACTTATAAAAACAGAAAATTAGTGCCCCCTCTGGTAGTCAAACGGATAAAACATGCTAGCTAATTTTTATCTCGTAAACTAAAAGCGTCCGCCACATAGGTACTGCTAAAAGAAAAGTTTATTTAGAATTACAAAAGGAACCCACTGGTAAAGTATTATCCAAATCCACAAAAAGGCATTTATTTGAATAATTACCCTAACTTATATATTTTATTTTGTTTTATTTATAATCTTCTACTATTTACTGTATATTTGATAGGATGTCACAAATAATTAGAATACCTACATATGATATGCCTGTTTATTTTTAATTACTTTAGGTTTTTTTTAATTTTAATTTTAATTCTCTTTTTGAAGTCGATAAATACCAACTGTGTTAATTTTCTATAAAAAAACCTCACCTAAAATTCAATAAAACTTCGTGTTTATTTTTCATCAGAGATTATTTTAATTTTATTCTTCAAAATAAATAATTATAGTGTAATTTTATGAATGAAACGCTCCTCCTTTTTTCTGAAAATTATGAAAAAGTACTTTTTACGAAAAGGAAAAAAAAAAAATATAAATATTAGAAGGGTGATAGTAATCGATTTTGATATGATTATATGCGCGATAGGAAAATATGATTAATTTCAAACTTTAAGTCGGCCTCGATTGAACACGTAATAGTAAAAGGGAAAAGCTTAGGCTTCAAGTCACGACTGCAATACGAGAGATTAAGGTGCCGATATTATATAAATAAAAAGTTTCCAAAATGATTCTGGGTGTAGCGAGAATACAAGAGGAGAATCATTTTTAAAACCTCCTCCCTCCTTGAAATTTCTGTTTGGTGATACGAATCAGAAATACTTTTAAGTACAATGTCTTTCCTCTTTACAAGTAATGAATGAAGTCGACTTCCGGGTTGGTTGATGTTCCCGATGTTGGATTGATTGTGGCAAATCCGTTCCTCGGGGGATGATCCACCCTCAAGAGCTGACATTGAGCAAGGTCAATGGCGGAGGAGCTTGTCTTGGGTCCGGAAGGAAGCGTTCGTTGCCGCGAGTCATCAGCCGCGATCAGCTGTCGGCGGGGAGGCGATCCCCTCCGCGACGAGGTCGCTGACCCCATCGGCGGCGACCGCGGCGTACCTGGCGGCTGACGCGCAGTGCGTGTAGTGCTAGGCCGGACCGCGGCTCGGGGATGCGGGCGCCGAAATGGACGTGCAGCAATACAATGCCGCCACAGTGGATATCGTCGAGTCCTCGCCACAACCGCAACTCACCTTTGTTGCTGGTCCCGAGTTCAACTTAAGTTTCTTCGAAGCGACTGAAAACACGGATGTCGCCTTCAGCGACCCAGGCTCTGTTGGATCAGCGAGTGCTTCACCTCCGCCGCCCACGACACCGACATCCACCACCAGTTTGGGAGTCGTCAAGACAGGTCTTTATCTATGATCCTCTTGCAGTGCAGTGACAGCATAAGCCCTTGCAATGGCAGCTGACGAGTGGCCGTGTTCCTTTCCATCCCCTTTAAGTGAATCCGTTTTAAAGTGCATTCGAAATTCAGCTGTTCAGGGCATTTCTGTCGTTCCTGAATGTCAACATTTCTTTCACTTTTTTTTTTTTTATCTTACTTTCACGTCAACACACTGAGAGTCAACATGATCCAATTAACCATTTCTTCATTATGAGAAAAGCCTCTTGAATATCCCGAGATTTTGAACCACAACTTTCAATTAAAACGAAAAACTACGTTATCAAACATTGATTTATGTATAAAAACATACTTGAAATAGATTTGGATTTGGAGAAAAAATAATTAATAACATCATTCAATAATTTTTTTTATTTCAAGTCACAATGAGAAATTAAATTATTAATTTACAAAAAGATCTCATTGATATATTTACAAATTTATCTTAACCATAAAGATTTATATTTAAAATATAAAATTTCTTCAAATGGAAATTACAATAAACTAAAATGAATTCTATAAACATTTTAAATTAATAATAAAAATCAAAAGGGTGGTAATTTATTTTTCGTTTATAAAAAATACCTAAAAAAAGGAAAAATTTATATAATAACAAAAAGCTCAGAAATTTAGTAAATTAAAAAACAAAGATAAGCTTTCAAATTCTTGGTGAATAAATAAAAATATTTTCGTTATTATATCTACCCTCAAGATATATATTCAATTAAATTTGTAAGTCATGCTTTGAATTGAAATAAAAGATGAAAATTTTAATTAATAATCTAATTCCCAGTAAAGAGCTTCAGGTTAAAATGAAATTTGGTTTTTTGATTCTGTCCCTCCTCTCTTTTCCAACCCACATTCATAAACAACACCAATACTTCCCCTCTACTTTTTTCCTCTTCCCTAGATGAAATGAACAAGAATTATTCTAATCGTCAATCTTTTTGAAAAGGAACCATGGTACCTTTCCATTTGAGATTGTGTGTTTTGTTTGACATTTTATATATTTTTTTTTCTTTCTCTTTCTTTTTTTTTCAATCCCTGATGTAAAAACCACTTCAATACTCGTCCAACAAGGTTACTGACATTTGAAAGATGACATCAATATAAAAATAAAAAATAAATAAATAAAAACATTATCTATTGATATAATAAAAGGATTAGAGAGATTGGTTTGATTTTTCAAAACAAGTTTCTAAGGTTTCTTTAGTCAATCAAGTTCATTGGTCTTCCAAATACTGATTACAGTTTTTAACTCCAAGATAATTATATCCTGCATAATTTTAGCTCACATCCTCAAGTTAAATTATTTTATCTTTTTTTTTTTAATTTTTTTTTAAATTTCATCTTAAAAAACAATCAATTCAGTTAATATTTTTCACGAATTGGAGTGTCATGTAGCGGGATGAAAGAATTTCCGTGTTTATTAAAAAGTTCAATTTTATTACTGAGTATAAAAAACAAAAGAACGAGTTTAACTTCTACACTTCACTCTTTTTTTTCTTTTTAGTATAACATTAAAAAGAAAAAAAATTATATTCGAAAGCAAATCAAGAAATCAATGCCGCATTTTTGTTTTGTTTTTTTTCTTTTTTTTTTTTTTGAGAAACTTTTCTTTTGATTTTCCATCAATTGTTTATTAGAGAATACCAGAGATATTATCCATATATTTATTTATTTAAACATATTTCTATCTATTTTATTTATTTATTTATTTATTTGTTTGTTTGTTTGTTTTTTGTTCTATAAAATTAAACAAAAATAAAAACATATTTTTTTAAATAGTAGAGAAAATTGGGAAACCGACCAACATTTTACTCTCAGATGTCAAAAGAATTTCATTAAACTTACTAAAAATAAATATATAATAAATAATTTTAGCAGAGATCTTTATTTATTTTTTTTTAATTTTATTCCAAAAATGATAAACTTACAATTTAAACAGGTTTGTTTATATTTGGAGAAAGTTAAATAATATTAAGATTATATTTCATATGAATTAATTTCATTCATTTTTTTTAATGAGTATCAAATCAAAAGGTCAGGGAACTCTGGAATTTAAAAATGAAAGCATGAAGATTCGTGTTGAGATCTTGGGATCTTATTTTATTACAACTATTTAATCAAATACAAAAGAGAAAAAATTTTTGTAAAATAATATTTATATATTACTTGTTGTTAATACCGGTTTAATATCTTCGATGTTAAGCAGCATATGATGATTCCCCTCCCTCAAGACAATTCTAATCCCACTTGTGATTTTTTTATACTTTGCTGGTTATTGCTTTTTATTATAGTTGAATAATTGATTATTAACTTAATAAATAAAAATTATTTATTTTATATAGTAAATTATCTATTTTCAATTTAGAGGATTATTATGATTTGTATAAAATTTGTTAAGTCCCCAAAATTTATATTATTAAGTATAAATAAAATATTGCTATTATAAGACAATCTAATATCAATATGAATATTTAAGAATAAAGTACATAAATTAATTAATAAAGTGATTATTTATTGATTTAATAAAATGAATAAATCAATCATATAGTTCATTATAATAGAATTTCAAATACTTAGATTAATAATTTAGCTGACAATACAAACAACAATGAACTCATAGTTGAATTCCAATATCAATATTACTAGAGAACAGAAAAAAAAATATTTTTCTGATCATATAAATCATGAATTAATAAAATTTTTAAATATTTTTTTCATCTATTATATTTATTTATAGTAGATTTTTTTCTGAATTCCAAGTTAATTTGAACGTTTTATTCATAAATTATATGAAACCCTTTCAAAATCGATGTTTAGTTTTCTTAATTAAAAATTTATGTACAATTGGCATTTGTTATAATTAAATCGTTGTTGTGAAAAGGAGTTCAAGTGAGGCAATCCATTCACTAGCTATAAATATCAGATTAAGTAACTGAAAAAGTCTACGAATGACTAGGCTCCACTTGGATTAGCTTCAACTCTATACTATTGGCCCACATTCCTCTCTACTCCCGCTTACTGATTAATGACTATCCTTTTTATTTGAAAGCAAATTCCGTATTTCACTGTAAAAAAAATCAATTGATTTAGTTAAGGCGTTATTTTCTTCTGATAAAGCTTCCAGATTTTTTTTCTAAATTTTATAATATATAAATGAAAAATAAAATCCCTATATTGTGAATTTTTAAACTAAAGAGATTTCAAAAGTGAAAAAATAAATGAATATTAATTAGTATATGTATTATATATTATGTATCATTGATCAAAAAATTACAAAAGAAAATTTAAAAATAATTTTTTTTGTTTAATATATGTTTAGGAAAACATAAAATCATTTGTTTTCTTATTAAAAAATTTAAACTAGTTAAATTTTTAATGACTTTGATATCAAAAAAAAAAAAAAAAAATGACTTTGAATTTTAATTTTTATAAAAAATCGTTTCAAATTAAAACACAAAAAGATCTATTCTTTTTTCATTAAAAGTAAAAATGTTGTCTCCAGAAAATATATTTCTAATAGTAAAATAATATGAAACCTATGAATTTTGGTATTCTTAAAAAAACAATATTCCTAAAAATGTATTAATCTACTTTTTACTTTATTATATAAAATTAGTATAAATATATTTATAACGGTGAATATGAAAATAACTAAAAATTAAAAATTTGACATTACATATCATCTTAAACATTTCAAATAAAACATTTTATATTGCAACAAATCATTTTTTAAAAAAAAAATTATATTTATAATATTAATTAATAATTATATTATTATTATTATATATTATTAAATTTTAAATATTTCTAGTCAGTTCATGTCATTCAACCTGATTAGTTAGCATAAAACTGTATGCATTGAAATGTTGATTCATGACACAATTTTTAGCAATTGGAAAAAAAAAATTAAACATGAAAATTGCTATGGACCTGAAGGGCTTATCGTCCAATTGGAGAAAAAGTAAATAAAAATATAAACTTTTAACCAAAAATAAAATAAGTTCATAAAAATAGGCATTTAAAATAATTCCTTTTCAAAAATATAATTAAAAATGTTTATTAATATATAAATAGATCTGGACTTCCAATTTTTTATATTATTAAATAAAATTCATAGTATACATATACAATATTCATTACACAGGATCAAATCTAACTAAATTTTAAAAAAATTTATATCATGTTTTTAAATTATAATTTGGAAATTTAAAAATAACTAAAGATAGTGAAAATCTTTTTATAAAGAGAATTTAATAATTACGATATTTCCTCCTTTAAAAAAGTGCCAGTCCACCCACAGTCAGAATATAAAATGTTAATCAATTATTTACATTCATGAATTACATGCTTAGTATCTTATGAAGAAACTTTAATGTTATTCATATATAAAAAAAGAAGAAAGAATTAAAATGATTCTTGCCTGTTATTAAAAAAAATAAATTTGAATATATTAAAACACTCTTATTTCTATTTATTAATTTTAAAGACAGCTCTATTAAAAAAAACCGGATCACACCTCAAAAGAACTATATATATTATGTGAAGATCTTTTATAAATCATAGAATTAATTTAAAATTATTCAGGGATTAAATACATTGAGAAAATGAAATGAACTTTTTGATAAATAAATAACATATAAATTTCTTATTTTAACATATGAAAAAGATATTTCTATATAAAACAAAAGGTACTTCTAGTTAGTAGTTAGGACATGTTAATTATTATTGGTGTTATAATATCAATTAAATGATTTGAATAAATAATATAAATCATTTTAGACGTGTCCATATTAAAATAATATAGAAAATTAATTTTGGTGAGAAAGAAACTTAATATATATTTTCACCAATAAAAAAGCAATTTTAAACTATTTTTTTTTTAATGAATTTTTTTCAGATTTCTATATTTTATTCTTATTAATTACTATTATTAATATAATTAATCTAAAACGACTATGGGAAAGAATAGTAGGGGAGGCGGAGCTAACTTACATAAATTTATAAATGAGGGAGGGGGGAGTGCGAGAGATTAAGTGATAACTCTAAATAAATTTAAACACATAGCACATGAAGCAAGAAAATTATTTTCTTTTTGATTATTTATTTTTTGTTTTTTTTTTTAATTACTGTTGTATTATATAAAATTTTATCCAGGAAGAAATATTCAAAAATTCTCTTTTAACAAAATACGTTTATATATATAGGAAAAAGTATGAATACATCATTTATTCAATATAATTATTCCTTCAAATTCAAAGTAATACTTTTGACTGTAATTTCTAAATCTATTATTATTAATATTTAATTTCATCAATTTTAATTTCATTAATTTGATCTATTAAACATATAGAAAATTTAATAATCTAAAATTTAATTATTATTGAATGAATGAATATACTTTAATAACTTTATGATATAAGATTAGTAATCTATAACCATTCATTCGATTTGTTTTTAATTTAAATGAGTCCTATTTTATTCATTAGTAATATTTAACATAAATTAATTAACCTCTAAAATTGCACACATTCATAATATATTCAGTGAATTTCTAAATCCCAAGACATCATCCATGTTAAAGAAATTTTAGATATAGATAATACCACATGATATTTCAAATTATTCTTGATTCATAATTGTTTAAAATTTATTTATTTGTTTTATTCTTGAAAATTAAGAAAATGTAGCTAATTGACTCCAAAAGGCATAATAGAAAATTAATACATATTTATTGATTCTTGTATGATTTCATCACTTAATATCACGAAATTTCAAAATAATGAAAAATACTAGAAATTAATTTAACTAATCTTTTATTTATATTATCTATCTTTTTTAAGATACTGAACTGAAATGTTCTTGATTGCAGCAAGCAAATTTCACTTGAGAATAAATAATATAAATTATTAAATTATTTTCAATATCAATTTTATAACCTTCTTCAAAATTTTGAATAACTTTTAACAAACATCTAAAGTTAACGGATTATGGCCATGAAACCCAAAAACATCTTTGTAATTAAGCAAATTGAGAAGCTGGCAAAATTCCTATTTCTTTAACAAATAAAAACGACGACTAAATCACTTTGTTTATTCAAAATAGTATAATATAATAAATAAATGTAATATATATATATATATATATATATATATATATATATATATATATATATATATATATAATTTAATAAAAGATAACCCAAATGATAATCTAATTTACTAATTCTATATCAGCTAATGATTGATAATTTGTCTAAACTATTTTGTCCTTCGTACTAAAAATTATCGGTTTAGAAATATATAATTAAATGAATAAAAAAAAAATGAGAAACAAATAAACATTCATATTTTATTATTATTATATATAAAATTTTCATTAAATCATTTTCTAATTAAAATTTATATTTCTAAATGTCATGTTTTGAAGTAAAACCGATGATAAAGTAATAATAATAAAAAATAAATTAAATTCAAATAATATGTATATTTCTCAATAATACAATTATTGACTTCTTTCATCAATTTCTATTTTATTATAAAAATTTTTATAAAAAAATTTCTAATATATATATTTTTTATAATTTTCCACACATATTTATATATTTCGAAAAGAGGGATTTCTCTTTTCTAAGTCTAACAGTTGTTGCCTCTTCCTGATCGAATTATCCATCTTCTAATCCTAGTTTAATTGGTTCTCCGGCTGCTTCGATAGTTAATCTTTATTTGGCTGGCTGAAAGTGTTTTATCCAAACTCAACTCAACGAACACGCTTATATATACTTAGAATTTACAGCCCGAGTCTCTTCTTCGCAAGATTCAAACATCACGTCCGATGCAATAAAAATAAATTAAACGAAAATCAAATAAAATTTCATAATGTTAACCCAAAAAATTTTTTTTTACAACATGTTAAAAGTATTTGTTTTATAATAACTTAATATTTAATATATAATTTCCCCACCCTCTGATGGATAAGAAATAATTTGAATATTATTTTTCTTTATAAATGTTTAAATTATTAAAATGCAATTTAAGAATGAACAATAATTTGGAAAAATAAGTTGACCTGTGGCCAGGTCCGAACCGACCGACGGTTTGAAGTAAATTAATTTTCAGCTACAGAAACAATTTCAAATAATTTTAATATATCTATTAATGTAATAAAAAACAGATATGGATTTAACATAAATATTTTTAATTTTATTTTATTTATAATATATATGTAAGACCAGGCTGTGACGTCATGAATGGCTGGATGACGTCATATAATTTTAAATTAAGAAAAAACTAATAAAGATGATTTTTTTCTCGAGGATAAAACCAATACAAAGTGCATGATTCGTGGTGATATGTAAAAAATCTCCTCATGTGAAATTTGATGTGAAAATAACCCTTCCCTTCCTATCGTCGATCGCTAATACTACCACTTCCTGTTTCCGGATTTGCACCAAAAGTTGATCAATTCATCATACTGATGCATTAAGTAAATATACCAAATTTCATCAAAATCCGTTGAGCCGTTCAGGCTGTACACATCTATACGGACGGACATCATGCTAAAAATACTTTTTACCGATCGACGATAGTAAGGGAGGTATTGTTTCTGTTAAGAAAATGCATGATTCGTGGAGATATGTAAAAATCTCCACATGTGAAATTTGGTGTGAAAACAATACCTCCCTTAAAATCGTCGCTCGGTAAAAAATTATACTATTTATTATTTATATTTATATGTATTTATAAATTTTTACCGACCGACGATAGTAAGGGAGGTATTGTTAATTCGAATACTAAATATTTACATAGAATGACTTTAAAAATGAAAATGTTATTAAATCGATTCAAAGGATATTATTTATTGACACATTTCCTTAGTTGTAATGTGAAAAAGCTAGCGCAAAATCCACATCCAAAATTGGAACAGTGATCGAAGAAGGATGACTATATTTTGAAGTTTGCTTAGAATAAATTTGTTTTCTACTTTTTGCAATCTAAAATATCTCAAACTATTGATTCTTTTTGAATTTTATTATTTGTTCATTATAGTTATCATTTTAATTTATTTAATACATTTACAAATTAATATAATCTATCTGTCTATCTCTGTGGCTCGAATGTTCAACCACATTCTTCTAAGTACCTATATCCAGTCCCTACTTTCTCTCATCTCTCTCACGTCCCTTTCTACAGTATCAACCCACTGCGCCTTTGGTCTTTTAAACGGATATTCCCATCAGTCTCTCCACCAATATATTTTTTGCCATTCTTTCCTCTCCCATTCTAGCCACGTGACTTGCCCATCGGAGTCTTCTAGATTTTATAATCCTCACTATGCCTGGAAGAAATCAATATAAAGGTTAAAAAATTTATAAATTTTAGATAAAAATTAACTTTGATCTTCCTTACTTCCCTCTTCAATTTTTGTAATTTCACAGTTGCACACATGTTTAAACAATCCCATCATTTACACTGATATAAAGTTATCTCCCGTTATTTTTGTTAAACATTTTTAGTGTCAATTTCAAAATATATTTAAATATTAATAGCTTAATTTTATTTTAATTTTTAAATTTGCCTTCCAAAATAATAAAATCGATATATCATATGCAGTATAAATTTAAAATACATATGTACTAACTATATATAAACGACTGTATATAAGAGTCAAAAATTTTTTAACCTATTAATCAATCATGTTTAAAAATTATTTCTATTATAAATTTTTGAAAAGGATTATATTTACAATCTGGTTGAGTAACAAACGACTATAGATCATTATTTTAAGCGAATCAAGTCATTGAAAAAGAGAGATAAAAAAAAGAGAAAATAACACTGGAAGGGGGAGTGTATGAAATGAACGGCTATATTTCTCATTTCATATCTCTATCATTGATTTATAACTGAATAAATTTTCTATCCATTTTTAAATATAAATTTATAAAATAATATTATTATTCTATTCGTACTTTTTTTACTATTTGTTTTTTAAACTTATCAATGCCTAACATAAGTATGATATTTTATTTGCCATAAATATTATCATAATTACATCCCCTCAAGAGATTTTGGATTTAAAAAATACATTTTATCCAAATTATTAAATTACTACTATATCTTAGACAAACAATATTGAGATGTGTATTTTCTTTTAATAATTTCTTCACATACTATATATAAAAAATAAATATTTTTTAAATATAATTTTATTAAAATCTCATAACTTTTTTTTTTAAAGATTTAATTGGAAATTATAATTATATTTTAAAAATGAGTGGTTATTAAATTTAAAATTTGAAAATATTATTTCACTTATAGGTATTTCAAAAAAGAAAAAAAACACACTATATATGTTTGCTTATTGTTTATAAATGTTTCAAACGACAAACGCTTTTAGAATATAAATCTGTAGGAGGGAGAATTTATTTGTTTAAAATTCAATTAAATTGTTATATCAGAAATTTAACATGAAAATTTATATTATTTTATTAAAACTGCATTGATCATATGATTAAACCTGCTCACTATTACTTGATTTTTCTGAATCAGAAAATGTTGATCTATGTTCGAATTAAAGCGATTTAATGGGGCGTTATTGGTAAAAACAATCTAATAAATAATAAATATTACTAACCCTTTTTATCTGCTTATATAATTGGTTGAAACTAGAAATTATTTTATTATATTCTTTGAAAATTTTACAAAATTATATTTTTTTACTTATATAAATTACGTTTGATTTATAAAAACATTTTATTATTTCCAAAATTAAGCATTTGATTATTGCATTAATTCTATATTCTTATTAATGGGATTGGTCTGGTTTTTGCGAATTTACTGTTTTTATCAAAATGGATATCTACAAAATATAATTCTGCATATTCTATGTGTAAATGTAAATTTGTAAATGTTTTTTGTCACTCAGTTGAGTTTTTCAAATGTTATATTCAAGTTGGCGTAGCATCGGGTCCCAGTTCATTCACCTTTCTGGAGAAGGCAAAAGAAAAATAATTTAATCCATCGTTTGATGAACATTTTTTTTTTATTTTCATACCTATTTGGAAGATTCGAAACGATTTACATTGATATTGTTACACAATAATCCCAGAAAACAGGATTTCACGTTAATAAAATCCTCCTGTTTCATTTCTCTTGGCATGAAAGTAATCATATTGCTCTGGGCAGATTTATTTAATCTAAAATACTTGACATTAAAACAAACGAGTAAGGAAAAGTGAGAGGTGAATTCAATGAACTTTTCAAATAAAAGGATACATGCCTTTTTGCAATCCTGGTTGTATTTAGATAAATTCAAAATGACAAAACCATCGTTAATTATACCGATTATGCTATTTTGTACTAATCGCTAAATAATTGATTGAACGGAATTTCAAACAATACAATTATTTACCATTCTCGCAATGGGATATTAAAAAAAGAACACAACAACAGCTTATATTCAAATTATAATAAATTAATTTTAAAATAGAATAGTAGAATATTTTAGAAAGTGATAGTGTCTATTTTTTACCGACCGACGATAGTAAGGGAGGTATTGTTTTCACACCAAATTTCACATGTGGAGATTTTTACATATCTCCACGAATCATGCATTTTCTAAACAGAAAAAAGTATTTTTAGCATGATGTCTGTCCGTCCGTCTGTCCGTCTGTCCGTCTGTATAGATGTGTACAGCCTGAATGGCTCAACCGATTTTGATGAAATTTGGTATATTTACTTAATGCATCAGTGGGATGAATTGATCAACTTTTGGTGCAATTCCGGAAACCGAAAGTGGTAGTATTAGCGATCGACGATAGGAAGGGAAGGGTTATTTTCACACCAAAGGAGATTTTTTTATATATCACCACGAATCATGCACTTTGTATTGGTTTTATCCTCGAGAAAAATCATATTTATTAGTTTTTTCTTGATTTAAAATTATATGACGTCATCCAGCCATTCATGACGTCACAGCCTGGTCTTGCATATATATTATAAATAAAATACAATTAAAAATGTTTATATTTATTATTTATGTATCCATATCTGTTTTTTATTACATTAATAGATATATTAAAATTATTTGAAATTGTTTCTGTAGCTGGAAATTAATTTATTTCAAACCGTCGGTCGGTTCGGACCTGGCCACAGGTCAACTTATTTCGAAATATGATACTAAATGATTTGATATTAGAGATGAATTAAAAATACGTTTACATTGAATACTTTGGAGATAAAAATAATTTACAAAAATATCCCAATAATAATGTTATGATAATTGAATGTTAAATTCTCTTGTATATATATATATTTGTTAAAATGAAATTATACTAAATTTAAAATGAATAGAAATTTTCTTTTATTTTGTTTTTATTTGGCTTAAGCCATTTAGCAACAAGATAATTTTATTTAAATTTTTTCTTTAATTCCAAATATTGTATTATTATGGAAACAAAAACAAAGGCAAAACCTTTTTAGAAAATATAAAATATAAATCTAATTCTTATTTTCAATTTAAAAAAATTGTTTTCTCGTCATGTATATAATGTTTTCTTAATCTCTTCTAATATTAAAAATTGGAAAAATTAAAAATATTAATTTTTTATACAAGTTGATATTTTCAAACTCTATATTTTCTTGACAGATATTGTCATCTGTCAAAAACTTCGTTCTTTTTACAAGAAATAATATAAAAAATCTACCAAAAACACATTAAAAAAACTCGTTCAAAAATAAACTTGTTTTATTAACACTTGCAAAGAATTATTTTTTCAGAATTAATAAAAAAAAACAACAAAAACAGCTAATTTCTTAACCTTAATAAACAATTTAATTATACTTGGAAACAAATTAATTTTTATTAAATAAACAGGAAGATGTGTATGTGTATGTAAAGTAAAGTATGAATATAGGTATTCTCGTCTAATAGGATATATTTAAAAAGTTCATAAATAGATATTAATTTATATTTAAATTTTGTATTTTATTTTTAACATCTACATTGGAGAATGTTATGAAAGTATTTTGTCATTTAAAAAAAATCAATATTAATTTTAAATGTAGTAGGCATATGACATACCTAAAAATGGAGAATGCTTTTCAAATGAAAGGTTTATTTTAGGTATAAGCATTTCAAAATTAATAGAATAAATTGAGTAAAATGTGGAATTAATTTAATCATAATTTTATGCTTATAAATATAACTCGAATTATTTAATTGAATTATTTTTGATATTTAATTTCTAAAATTCCATTAAAGTCATTTAATACCATCATTATTCCTCTTAAGTTAAATAAATATTCTTTTTTAAGAATAGATCATTTTGTCTAAATTAATATGAAAAGATTAATTTTGAATTATACCAACAAAAGAGTTATTTTTTCTTTTTTATGAACTTAAATTAATAAATGAAATGAAATTAATATAATTATTAATTATTTATAATTGATAAAACCAATTAAAATAGAAGATAAAGAAGGCAAAGTAAATTTGACTTTCGAAACATCTGTTTTGATAATGTAATTTTGAAGATTAACTATAAATACTGAAAATTATATTTACTACTAATTATTAAAATTTTACTTTTTAAAGGACTTTTAATGCAATTTAAAGTCGATTATAGTAATTATGACAAGATTTTGTTCTTGCTTTTCTTTCAGATATTTACTTAGGTATATAATAACATATACCATTACCTCATTATATATAAACCGAGTATTTGTAAGATATTGTATGTTGTAATGAAATTTATATTGTTTAATTTGATTCAAATAACCATTTTGGTATAATAGAATAATAATTAAAAAAAATAATTATTTCTGTATTCATAAAATCTATATATATAAAAGACAATGTCTGTGTGTCTGTCTGTGTGTCTGTCAAATACTCAAAAACTACCCGTCCGATTACGGTGAAACTTTCAGGGATTGTTGTGGGCATCCCAGGGAAGGTTTTAATCTATATATATAAAGGCAATGTCTGTGTGTCTGTCTGTGTTATTGTTTTGTGTTTTGTACATATATATGTAAAATAAAGAACAAACAGAAATAAGAAAATAAATTTTAATTAATATAATTTATAAAAAAAATAATGTTCATAAACTTAGAATATTAATTATTTAATTAATTAAAATTTATTTAAATAAATGCAAAGAGCCACAAATATATTAGTAAATATATAAATAATAATATGAAATAGTCAATAAATCTTACTTATTATACTAGGAAAATTTGTTGTTGATTAAATTAAAATATATTTTCCAAGAAAACAAATATATGTTTTATCTACTTATACTGATTGAAACAAAATGGATGAAAACCTTTTACATACAGACTTTCAACCAAATACCATGTATCACTCGGGGGTACAGTGGGCGGATCCCCCGTCTAGGTGTGAAGAGCGCCTGGAAGGCGCTCGGAGCAGCTGGTAAAATATAATTATGAAGCAAATTCTTCAAAAAGTCGGGTCTTTCACAGTGATGGTAAATTTTTTTTATTCATTATAAAAAATTTAAAATCGAAAAATATAAAATCATATTGCAAATAATTTTTTATTCTACTCCCACATTTTTATTATTCTTTTATATGTAAAACATTTTAATAAAAAATTCCATTTTTTTTTTGTAAGCCTATATTTGCATATAAAAGGAGGGATTATAGTAAAAAATAAATGAATGGTAACTTCTTTGATGAGCTCTATCTTCTACGGATAAATAAGTGACTTGGTTAAATTTAGATCATGACTTTCACTCTTCCTCAGGCTTTGATATTAAAGTAATGATAATAAAGATAAAGAAAGCCCTGGTCTACTTCAGAATGACTTGTAGTAAGTATTCTTGCCAAACCGAAACCTTTCAATAATTTTGCTTATTCATTTCTCATATTGAATTGATCCCTAAAGATTGGACGCCACACCAACAACTGTTTTAATTACTAATACATGGATAATTTATTTTTATTTCCATTTGGAAGGGTGGGTGGGAGCGTAATTTTTTTTTTTTAAATTATATTATTTTGCAAATTCATTCATTATATTTTTATCTTTTGATAAAGTTCCTTATCAAACAAAATGTAATTTAAAAACGGTTAATGTTTCTCTGCGATGTTTATTTTTATCTTGGTTTAATGAAAAAAAAAGAGGCATATCGTGCACAAACCTAGTTCAACAGATTGGTTTCTAATCCTCGTTATAAATTAACCGTGGATTCAAACTATAATGATGGGAATTTAAGATAACTTAACATGTTAAATAATAAAAGGAAATTACGAAAATAGAAAAATATTTTAAGTATTTTATTAATATGTCTTTTGATTTTTTTTTTTTCAACGGTTAATATTATAATATATTATGCTATTATACTTTACTCTTTTCTTTAACTAATAATAGGAGAAGTAATCATTGACCAAAACATTTCTAGTGACATTTTCATATTGAATCGAAATAAAGTAGAAAAGAAAGAAAGCTTCCTAGTTTCAAGGTCTTTTCGTTTCATCCTTTTGGTATACGTTTACAAAAAATATCGTCGAGCAACACAACCATCGTCACTTTTTGAAATGGACCATTAGACCACGTCTCTCGGTACAAGCAAAAAAAAAAAAAAAAAAAAAAAATCAACTGAAAATTTGTGCTGATTCATCTGATGAAACGCTTTTGTTTGTCCAGTATCAATCATTTGTGAAATGTCAATAGAATTTATGGAACTATCCAGGAACAAAAATAATAACCAAAAAATTCAACTATAGAAAAGTTTTACAAAGTGAGATAATTAATGAGATCAGCGGAATTCAAGTAAAATTAAGTTGTTTTTTTTTAAATGAAAACTTTTTCCCCCTCTCAAACTTGTAATTATTTATACTCATCTAAAGGTGGACATTTTATCTATTCTTTTGGAATATGATAATCCATTTTCTTATTTACCTACCGCATCTGCAATTAATTATAAAACTAATAATCAGATACACTCTTTTTTTGCCATTTAATAAGCGTAATTCTTTCTAGAGTCGGCACATCGAATAATACTTGCATAAAATAAATGGCTAAATGGCGTTGAGCAGGCAACGGTCTGCAAGAATTCTCGCCAGGCAGCCATTGACATTTTCTTCAGCCATCCAGATCGAAATTTAATTGTATACTTCCATATTCTTAGACGGGAATATATTATAATGTTACTTCAACTATTACATGTCTTCCATTCAGTTATTATTATTATTTGTTTTATTCAATAAATCAATCATTGCTATATAATGCCTATAATTTTATATTGAATTTTTTACAATATGGTATAAGATAACATTAATAACTTCAAATATGTTTTTTCATTTAAATATTAATAAGAGTTGTAATTTATGAAATTTATAAATTCTTAATATTTCCTATATACACTTAAGTAAACAAATATTTAATTATTTCTTTAAATTTTGAAAAATTAACAAACAAAACGTCAATTTTTTCAAGAAATAAAAGGCAAGAAAAACTGCCACAATAATAATGCATCAACCTATTATAGTTAAAATAACTTAAATAGATATATTATTAATATTATATATAGGATAAAATCTGCTATTATATTTAAGATGTAATTTTGAGTTATATCTCAACAAATTATATTACTTATTAAAATTAAAATTTATTTACTTATTTTTAAATAAACAAATAATAAATAAACTTTGGAATTTAATTATATATTTGTTTGGGGATTATTTTTATAATCAAAAGATTATTAATGATTTTTAGAAAACACAAAAACAAATAGAGATTCGTGTAAACTATGTAATACAAGAGAATACTTTGAATTGCCTTGAATATTTACTTTTTGCAAATTGTAACTTGAGAAGGATCGGTAAATTTCAACTGAATGTTGCTTGAATTATTCAAATAACATTCTACATATAAACATAGTATTTATACTGTAATAGTAGAATACACTCTAATTATACTAATAGATATAATACATTAATTTAATGTAGAGGTGAAATTCCAAATTGACTATGATAAAGTGAAATTATAAAAATTATTATAGTTTTAGTTTCTATTGTATTTGTATATTCCAGATTTTAAAAATAATTGGATATAATTTGAAATTATTAAATTTTGTAGACATTTCTAATTAAATATAACTTTAATAAGTTTGTCCATATCTTGTTGAAATAAATTCCTAAAATTTGTAGTTATGGTTTTAGTTTTTATTTTTCGATTAATATATATATATAGGTAGAAGGCGCCATTGGGTGTGTGGGTAGCGAACCTGCCTCACATTCACATGATCCCGGGTTCAAGCCTGGCAAGGAAATTTCCCTAGCTGGGGTCTATGGGACGGAGTCAACCCAGCCTCCGGGAACAACATTGGGGAATAGCTACTTGATAGCGCCTCCGATCAAGAAAATCAAGGTGAAGGTTAAGAGGACCCGTTCTACTGATCATAGGACACCTCATTGATATAACCGGCTTGATAGCCTTGCGTAGGACGTACAAAGTCAGAGGTTTTATATATTTAGAAAAGAAAGAAAACTATTATTAAAAATTTCAGAAATTCCAAGTTCATGGCCTCAAAACCTTCGATTTTCTGCAACATTGCATCTCCTCTTGTTTCCCTATTAGCTACATTTTTTTGTTTTTATTTTCCGACCGCTTCGAATTCAGAGTAATGAAATGTAATGGTATAAAAAATCCATTATGATTGGTATTCCTTTACATTTCAAGATAAGAAAATTCCATTTCTAATAATTTTACGTAATTGCCAGTATGCCTGTATGTGATAGTCCTCCATCTATTTTCCGAATTGTAATGAGTCCCACAAATGGAAGGTAATGTGTGATAAATTGGCAAAACATTAATGTAAAATAATTGTCAAGGTTGTACACTCAGTATTAAAAATTATTATATATTCAAATATTTTTATTTTACACTAATTTTTGCATAATTTTATATTATATGCTCATTTTATTATAATTATCCATTTCGAAAGTTTATTTGAATTTTTATTAGATAATAATTAATTAAAAACTGTTTTTAATAATTTTTTAATGGACTTCTTGTTGAATTTCTAATATTTTTCTTTCTTTTTACTAATTGCAACTAACTTATAAGACAGCTGGACTTGTCATTAAATTTTTTTTTTTTTTTGATTCATTTAATTTAAATAAATCTTTTGAAGATTTTTTAATTGTATTTAAGATTATTTAAAGAGAAGTTTGTTTATATATATTTATCATTTATTCGAGAAATAAACATTTGGAGTTATAGATTTAAACAAATTACAATTGTAATAAAATTTTTTTAAAATTCATAAAGAATTGGATGTTTAACTTTCAAATGAAACTCTTTTCAAAGGATATCCAATTTTTCCCAGAGATCGTTCCCAACCGAAAGAACAGTAATATTAAGATTTCTTTATATATTTGTTTGACCCAAATTCTGTTCATAAGATCATTGTCCATATTCACATTTAAGATAAAAAATATCGAATCTACACTAAAACTTCTATTTTTTATCATTTTTTTTTTTATTTTACAAAAAATAAGAATATCTTAGATAATAAGATTCATTTATACACTTATTATATTATCATATATTATCATAAATTATTATATATTTTAAATAATTACCTATCCATAAACCAATAATCATTTAATTATAAAAGGAATAAATGTTTATTCCCAATTTGCAAATTTTATTTTTTTGTTTACAAAAACGCTTCTCTCATTAAAAACTCGAGAAAGTAGTTATAACATAACACAATATGTTCTTGTTGTTCAATAAACAGACTCATTCAAGAAAATATAATCACTTTTTATAAATTGCTAAATATTTTTTATATTTAAATACAATACTGGAAATTGTTTTTTTAATTACTTGTTATTCCATTTTACAATTTAATTATTGGCATCCTTAAAACTTGCTTCTTCAATGATAGAGATCCTCACATTATGACATCTGATAATAATGAAAATAATCTAATTTATGAAATGAATTTTAATATCAAAAGAAATAAATATTTAATTAAAAAAGATGAATATTCTATGATATTCGTATTAAAGAAAATATCATTTTTTTTCGTTTTTCTTTTTATTTTAACTATCCTTTGAATTTATATTTAAAAATTAATCATTATTTTTTTAATGATTTTTAATTAGGCCATGCTATTAATTTAATTCCATGGTTATAAAATTTAAGTTAGAAATTTTTATAATGGTTCAATTTCGAAACACAACTCTTTGTTTCATCAATTTCAAAACAGTGCTCGATTTTATTTTAATTTTACATATAAGTAAAATATATATTTAATAAAAAGATCCCTTTGATCAATTCTGTATTAATTATCGTTTTTTAATCACTTATAATAAGCTTCCTTTGATAAAAATTGGTTTGAATTATACACTACTTATTCATTTTATTGGTGAAAAATTAGAGACAAATAATTAATTAAATCTAATAAGTAATTTTTTTAGTAAAAAAAGAGAATATTTCATTAATTTATATCTACCCAAAATATCCAATTATATGATACATATACATGTCTTACACATCCAACATCAGTTTTAATTATACGAGATAAGGAAATAATTATTTAAAATAGTTACCGAAGCAAAGAAAAATATAACATAATTATAGGTTTATTTAAACATTGAAATAATATCTAGTTAATAATAAATAGTTTAAGAAAAAAATAAAAAATTTGATACAATTGTTGTATTGGATGTAATAAATATTCATGTATAATGTAAAAAGCACGAATTATATTATTTTTATTTAAAACACCTAAAAATAAAGAAAATAATTTTATACAAAAATATAGGCTAATCGATCCATCATTAATAAGTTCTAAAAGTTAGCTTGAAATTTTAGTCGGACCATCTTTAAATAAAATTTCTCAAATTAGATCACAATAAAATCAATTAATGAAAGATAAGAAACAATTGGTAATAATTCCTGAAAATATTATTTAATTATTATAATAAATAAACAATATTAACTTTTCGAATCTTAAAAATTTATATTTATATAGAAATATTTATTTATTTAATTATTTTTAATGATTTTTTTTTTAAATTCATTGTTATATTTGCTTCTAAATAATCAAATTTCTTAAATAAAATTAAATTGAATTTTTTTCTTTTTTTTCTATTACTTAAAACATTAAAAAATAAATAAAAGGAAGAAACAATTAAAATATTAAAAGAATTAGTGCTAATTCAACGTCTTCCTTCTTCCCAGTCTCTCCATTTGGGATTCAGTCAACATTTTAAATTTTTTACTTTTTTATTTTTTTTGATTCAATAAAAATTTTCTAGAAATTCTCCACTTTTGGAATTTGACACGGGTAGATATGCGCGGTTCATGGGGTGATTGACTTGCACTTTTGGGTGGGGTGATGTAGCAAGAGGAGGGACTCAGGTTTCGTGTTCCTCGAGTTAAGCTGTTCATATGGTGAACAGATCATCTGTTCAGGTGCCCTTGTGTTCAGGCGTCGTCCTGAGGATGGGGCTCCGCGTGCAGGAATGCTGCCTTGTGGCTCTCCTCCAGGCTTAGATTTTATGTTCCTTCTTCTCCTCTTCTACACACTCCTTCAGATTTGTATGCCGCTTCGACTCTTTCGGAATACCTTTCCTTCTTCCTTATTATCTGTTACTATAACTAAATACACTTTAAAAACACATAACTAAACTTAAACTCAAATTAATCGTTTTTTTTACAATAATAATAATTTTTCATGTTTTGATTAATTCTCTTCCTCTTTTTCATTCATTTTCTTTATATGTACAAAATTTAAATTCCATTTATTAATTACCGCCAAATAATATTTATTTTCAAAGAAAATAATTTGGATAAAAATAAGCTTGTTATAAATGTAATTATTTAGATTAAATTACAGATATTTCGGACCTGTTAACTTATAAAAACAATTTCTGCAGATAATTATATATTTCACCAACTATTAAATCTAGATTTTCAATTAGATATAATTTTTCAAACAATTACTAAAATTCATAAATATATGCAATATTTAACACACTATGAGCGGGGCGGGTATTTATTCCCGTTGCCACTTATATGAGGGATATATATTATTATCGTTTAAAATAAGTAATTTTAAGTGACACAAGGGAAAATATATATTATATAAGTGGCAACGGGTATAAATACCCGCCCCGCTTATAAGTGGCAGTCCCCGCAACGGGTACAAATACCCGCCCCGCTCATCGTGTGTTAATATAGTATAGAGTTCATTTATTTTATTATATGGAAAATTTAAAAGAGCGGAGAAAGGTAAATTGTTTTGAAAACAAAGCATATACATACTTTTCATAGATCTAATTAGTAAAATAAATATTTTACGATATATCTTATTTATATTACAAACAAAAATATATGTTTATATATTCATTCTAATGAATCATCTATAAAGTGAAAGTCCAAGTGATTTGGAAATGGGAGAGAGGTCTTGAACCACGGATCCCTGTATGTATTTTATATAATAAAATTTATTAAATAATAATTTATTTTTATTATGTTTTCTGAATCTCTTGATCAAAAATATTCACTCTAATTAAAATGAACATGTATATCATACATGCACGGAGAGAAATTTAATAACGTAATTTTGCAATTTATTGATTAACTGTTGATTAACTTAACATAATATATTTAAAACGAATCCTCTTGTCTGTAAATATAATAATTCATACATTTTGACTTTTGGTTCATATACATATATTACATCATATATGATATTCTATTTAGCTATCAATTCTATTAAAGTCAAATGAAATAGAGAAAATGAATTTGTTACGTAAATTTGATTATTAAATGATTTGATTGAATTATACATCAATAATTTACAATGGTTTAAGCCTTTTTTAAAATAATATTCGTGTCAGTTTTTAAACATAAAATGAATTTAAACAAAAACTCAAATATAAAAACAAATCTTTATACCTTTCAGTTTAGAAAAATATTAATGTTAATTAAAATAATAAAAATATATAAGTAAGTATATAAGAAACATTTTATTATACCATTATCATTTAAATATTTATTTATTTATTATATATCTATAATTAATTCTTATAAATATAAATTATTCTTTGAGACTCAAGTCAATAAAAATTATTTATGTTGATATATTTAAATTTTTATAAAAACAAGAAATCTGATCGTTTTTTTTTTTAAGAATAAATTTCTCTTTTAAGAAGCAATAATATTTAATAACTTAACGACGAATTTCGGTTTTGTACTTTTTAAAATTACATTGTATTTTGGTAATCAATTATTTTGTTTCTAAGTAATAATTTAATAAAATAATTTAATTTTAAAACCTCTGACACAATAAATGATTATTATTAATATATAGGAATTCAAATAATATATCAAATAAGCGGGAGTGTCCTCCCCTAGACTTTCCCGCATATAAATAGGTATAAAGAGTTGTGAATGAATATTTAGAATGTAATAAAGTGCTACTTCCGGTTAACTGATATTTTAAATGTAAAAAAAACAGATATGGATATAATATAAATATTTTTAATTTTATTTTATTTACAATATATAAGGGCTGGCTGTGACGTCATGAAGTGCTGGGTGACGTCATATAATTTTAAATTAAGAAAAAACTAATGAAGATGATTTTTCTCGAGGATAAAACCAATACAAAGTGCATAACACGTGGAGATATGTCCTCACGTGAAATTTGATATGAAAATAACCCTTCACTTCCGGTTTCCGGATTTGCACTAAAAGTTGATCAATTCATCCTACTGATGTATTAAGTAAATATACCAAATTTCATCAAAATCCGTTGAGCCGTTCAGGCTGTATACATCTATACGGACGTACGGACAGACGGACGGACAGACATCATGCTAAAAATACTTTTTTCTGTTAAGAAAATGCATGATTCGTGGAGATATGTACCTAAAAATATCCATAGGTGAAATTTGGTGTGAAAACAATACCTCCCTTACTATCGTCGGTCGGTAAAAAAGAAACGCTACTTGTATAGGTAAAATGTCACTTCCGGTAGTCAGATCATGATGAAATTTGGTATCTCAATTTTTTTCATATTTTTAAATCTATATACAAAATATGAAGCAAATATCTCGAAGCAAACTGGTACTTTACTTGAAAGGTAAACGCAACCAGTGTAGGTAAAGTACCACTTCCGGTTAACCGATTTTGACGAAATTTTGATAGAAATCTACAAACTGTGAATAATATCGGTGTAGCAAATTTCAAAGTCCTAGCTTGATTAGTTTTTGAGTAAATTTGCTTACAGACATTACATACATACATACATACATACATACATACATACACACACACAGACATAATTCGAAAAATGGTATTTTCCGACTCAGGGAGGTCTAAAACGTCAAGATCTATCGAAATCTCGAAGTCGAAATTTTTGACGATTCCAATACTTCCCTTATACGAAGTATGCGGGAAAGTAAAAAGAGTAAAAGAGTGAAACATTTAATAGAGTTAATGTAAATAATTTTGAAAAAAAATAATGAGCTTCTGTCAAATGACTACTGTTTGAAATTCTCTGAAGATTTTAGAATCTTAAAATCTGATCTATAGATCAAACAAAAAGTCTTACCCACTTGAAAATCTGAAACTAAATAGTTTATAAAGGAAATCCATTGATTATAAAAGGACGATTTATTTATATATATTTTTATATAAACAATCCTTAAATATTCATTTGATTCAAATTAAAACTCTAGTCTATATATATAAGTATAAAATAAGATTAAAAAAAATTATTTAATCTCTAGTGAAGTAATATTTTCATGTTTTACTTATAAAAGACGTTCTGCCTATGAACAGGGATTAACGAATTGAAAAATATCCTCATCTTGCAAAAAGGTTGCTTAAATAAATAAAAGTTTTCCTCACGAATTGCTGCCTTCGTTTTCCACTTCCGCAACGGATGGCTTTCTCCTTCATTGGGAGACAGATCTATTCCACATTGTGTCATTTTCTTAAAAATTTCTATTTGATACCAACTCCTTTCTTTTCTTTTTGACCTATTTATTTATTATTTTGTTTTTTTTTTGTTTTTTAAAAGTTTTATAAATTTATTCATATATATAAATCGAAAAAAAGTTCATTTTCATAGATTATTGATTCTATTCAAATAAAAGTGATAATTTAATTATTTTTTAAGAATAAATATATGTTATTTTATAAATTTGTTATTTATTTTGAAAGTATGTATAGAAGAAAGGTCATATAATATTTTCTTTATCATTTCATTTCTAATTAATATAAATTGATATATTGGCTATTAATTATTGAATCTATTCGTAAAAAATGATTGTTATTATATTAATATATTTTTTTTGGTATAGAATAATTTTAACACATAGTCTATTATTTTTATAAACAAAAATCTACATATTTTTTTAAAATAATCACTTAGAAGCAATCTCAGTAATTAAAAGTATGTTTATTCATAATACTGAGAGCAAATATGAAATAAATAAATAAAATATCTTTTAACTAATCCTCTTTCCATCACTCTCGATTAAATTACATTAAAAGTGTCATTTGATATCGCTATCGCTTATGAAATCACTGTAATATTTAACATTAATGATTTGTTTTCAGAATTACTTTTATTATTTTAATTAATTTATTCCTTATAATGGCAAATTAGATAATAATAATTTTTACTAATTAGTTAGAATTGTTTCAATTTTATCTTTCAGAATAAATAATAATTTTTATAAAAAATATATCTTTTAAAGAGAAACTGCATTCATTTTATTTAGTTATATTATATAGACTTGATATGAAAAAAACATTCATCTAGTGAAAATAAAAGCGAATGATATTGATTTTTACATCTCAAAGTTTAAAAATAAATATTCATACCCTATTTACCTTCTTTCCCCTAGATTGTGAAAAAAAATTGTATTGTCAATTATAGCTCGCACTTTTTATTGATTCATTTGTTCTATTTTTTCATAATAATAATAATAAAATATTAATCTCATTGGTGCTGAATAAATACATCTTAATCTTAATAACATTACTCTTTAAAAATTTTCATTCTCTAATTTCATCTTAGTGTCTCTTTAATAAAATATGAGATATTCACATTTGCATTATGGGAAATAATTTCTCACCTATAAATATTTTCCCAATTATGTTGTTTACTTCAAAAATCGACCTAAAAGTTAAATGATCATATTCTATAAAAACATCTTTAACTAATCCTAAGCTAAAATATTTTTGACTAGTTTGTATTTCTATGTATTTTCTATCCAATCTACAATAAATATTTGGCTAGCCATTTCATTGATAGTTCGAAGTATGTTTTCTCTGAGGAAACACTTGCCATATAATTCTAGTTAGCTATAAAAGTTATGTCCTCTGCCTTTTTATTCATGCTCCTTTATTCCCTTTCTTGCTTATATTATCTATAAGAACAGAATGAAGAATGAAGGTAAATGAAGAAAACTCCTGTAAACTCGAAACTTTCCATTTTCATTGTATTTGATTATAATCGAAGGTCGTTCAAAAAGTTGTCGAACTAACAAGGATCACACAAGATTTTTAAATTTTTTTCCAAGTTAGATCCCTTAGATGGCATGCAGCAAAGTTTAGTTGTTGGTTTTTGGTAATCGAATGAAGTAACAAGTTTTCACATTTTCTGAAAAATGTATAAAATCGAAGTAACAAAGAATTTTTAAAATATTTCTCTTAAAGTGTCGAGGAAACTCAACGGAATTGTGTTTAAATATGTTTAAATTTGATGAAGGGGGGACCCTTGTATATCTATAATATGTAATACAATATTTGGCATAGCAATTTTTCTAATTATAGGATTAATTTATTGGCATTGTAATCCATGTATAATATTATATAAATTTAACTTACTTTTAATTAATTTAATTAATTTAAAGAATCAACATGTGAAAATGGGTTCAAATAATTTTTTAGTATTGTCTGTTTTTAGTTTTTATATTCTCTGATGTAAAAGTTAATAAATCTCTCTCTAAAACGGCATATTATAAGTATTAATATTCTAAAGAATCTCTCGTGAGAAAAGCGATAATTTATTAGAAAGATTTGTTTATGAAAGCACTTCATTAAAATAATTAAAAATCGATTATGAAAATGACCCATGAATATAATAAACAAAAAGTATTTTAAAACCTTTTAATCAATAATTCATTTCTTCTTTTCTAAATTGCCTTCTTTTTTTCATACCATTTCTTTTGAATAAACTAGTTTTTTTTATCACTATATCCTAATACTCGATGTTTGTTTGTTTTTTAAGAAATAATTTTTATAATTTTCAAAATTCTTAGAAAAAAATGCATTTTATTTAAGTTGTTGTTTTTGGATTTGAATGGTAGTAAAAATGAATGTGAAAAAATTATTATATTGATTTGTATGGCGCTATTAAAACTGGCTGAAGTAGTAAATATCTACAAGCGAGTGGAATATAATGGGAGCTTTTGGTTCTCAGCGGTTGCTCAACTCCAAGGGAATTATATCATTTATAGAGAGCGAACGTATAATTACAAACCAGTTTGTTTTATTATATATTTAGAAGGGAACTGTTTTTCATTTCAATGGTGTGCTGTCTTTTTGTCGATTTGCGCTTGGCGTGGATTTCCCATTGTTTGTTATGAATCGGGATCCGTTTCTAAGCGGAGTTCCTCTGTCTCGAAGGGTCGTTTGAGCTGGTCATGACGCATCGCTATTCGATCTGTGCCAAGTGTCCACACGTGGCTGCTTGCGGTCAAAGACCAGCTCAGTCCCTCTCTCTTTCTCTTTCTTATCCAACCAAAGGAAACCTACGTCTTGTCCAGAATCCGCCTGAAGTTTCGAACCGGAAGTTCCTCGCACTTCTTGGAGAACCAACAAACGATAATCCATCATCGAACGAACCATCGTTTACCTTTTTAAGACTATTGGGACTTCGGAACACTTTCGCAAAAATTGCATAATTTGTTGGAAAAAAACTTTCTATCTTAAATCATTAAAAAATATATATCTAATGTGTCATGATTCAGCTAAATAAGCATTTCATCCTCCAATATTCATTGATGTTCATAGCAATGCATTGAATAGGCTTTTAAGATTTATTATTTTAAAATAAAAACGAATTTCTTTCTTAATTACAAATTATGGCTGGAATTTTAACTTCTGTTTTATGCAATCCATTATACTTTTTATTCTATATTTTTTTTTTAAATATAAATTAAAAGTAAAAATGAAAAAAAAGCAAGATTTTATTTTCTCAGTAACACTAAATTTAATTAGGATATATCTCTTTATGTATTCGTTTTGATCATAAAGAGAAATTAATTTTCTAATGAAAAGTATGAAATCTGTCAGTAATACGATGATATTTTGAAAATTAAATTGGACAGTGAAACTAGATTGGTGGAAGAGAAAATGATAAAAGGTTTCACATAACATGTTGTTTTGGAAGCTGTTTATGAACTCTTTTATTGTTACATAATACATTACTCTCTTTCTATCTCATTCTCTCTATATATATATATATTCGTTTATTATTATTATTATATTATTCTTTTATAATAAAATTATCGTTTTTTTCTCTTCTTCATTACTTAAAAATTATCTCGCCAGAGATAGTATTGCGATCACGAAAATTTTCGATGTTGAGATTTTGATGTTTTTGTACGTTTTGAAGGTCCCTGAGTCATTTTCACTAAGGTTGAGAAAAATGTCTCTGTGTGTATGTGTATGTGTGTATATAGACAAGATTACACAAAAACGGTTTGAGCTAGAATAATTAAATTTGATACACGGGCATTATTCAAAATTTGTAGTTTTCTATCCACTTTTGAGAAATATAGCTCATCCGGAAGAGGGACATTACTTACACACACACACACACACACACACACCATGTTTTTATTTTTTTCCTCTAAACTGACCGTAAAAATAAAGATATATGTTGTATAGTTTTTCACATGATTAAAAATTATATAAAACTGCTATATATAGAATTTCAGCTTGATTGAATCGCTGAAAGTACCGGAATTAATTTTTTAACACGTGGACTGACAATCACGCGCCAGCACGTGACGTGATGCCATCATCAAAGAGCATACACGCGCTGGTTTAATAAATATTATTTTTTTATTGTAATTTATAATTTAATTAATTAAATTTAATTTAAATATAATATATGTTAATTAATCCAATTCAAATTTGCGAGATAGTCGAGTGAAGACACTCCAGATTTTTCTGTTAGTGTATATTTTTGTGTCAATAAATACTCTAATCTCAATTCTAACATTAAACATGTGACTTATGAGAATAAATTAAAAATTTTCAATTTAATTAAAAATTTCTGGATTATTATTGTATATTAAAATAATCCTATCTCTTAAAACAAAAATAATTTAAATTATTACGTTACATAAACCAACAATTAGTAATTTTATGGAGTTTCAATGGTATTTTTTCTTTATTTACGTATATACCTTGATAATTTATAACAAGCTAATGGTAATTTATTAATTTAAAAAATATTAATAAATATTAAATATGAAGTTTTGAACATTATTAACGTTTTACCTTATTAACATGCATTAATACAGAATGCATTTTTTAAAGAAATAAATTTATTATCTGTAGGTCAAAAACCATATGACTTTTGAATAGGTAATTGATCAATAGTGATTTATAGCTTTGTGGTCATTTAACTTGTTTATAATATTAGTCTTGGGGGGAATGTTAAAAAAAACAAACAAATCTTAAGCAAAAATAAAATAATTTAAATTTAATATTAATCAAAAAATAGTAATAGTATTTTTATTTTTAAAATATGTACATTTTTAGTAGATTGATGATTTAATTAAATTAGAATTTAAAAAAATTAATGAAAAATGTTTTTTTTTTAGAATAAATATCAAAATCAATATCGTACCTCTAGAAATTGAACTAAATAAAATATGAACCCTCTCTCGACACATTATTATTTTTTCATTCCTGCTTTTAAATTCGTATCCCCCTCTACTTTGACTTTAATTATTTTTTAATAAACTTTACTTTCCAAGAAATATATACTTTAAGTAATCACATCGATTTTTATATATATATATATATTTATTATTATTATATTATTCTCCTCTTATAATATTAATATAGTTATTATTATTATTACTAATAAATTTATCCAATTAAAATATGTCATTGAATATATAAGCAAACTATTGTATTTTTAAGTTGTATTGTCTAATTAATTTCTGATAGCATAGCTCGAAGGTTATCAGGTAGGGATCAAATATTTACATTGGAAGTTCGATCTCCGCTATATCAACTTGAACAAAGAACTGATTACCTGAAGCAGTTACTACGGAAGTGAATCTGAAAGTTCATTTGCATTAAACCGAACTTAAAATTGAATATTCTTCTATTATTAATTAATGTTTATTGTAATAATTATATATATTATATATATATATATATAATTGAATAAAATACCCAATTAAGTTGTAAAACTACGTGAAATTTCTAAAAAAAAAACATTTGAATTTTCTTTAATATCATGCGTATTCATATTATTAACATCTGTTTTTTTTAAAATTGATTTTGTAATTTAGAAAATATGTTACTTTCATTTTTTTTAATCTATTTTAAGATTATTTTTCTCTCATCTCTTATTTTTTTCATTTTGATTCCTATTTAAGGGGTATAAATGTTTTTGTCCTAACTATCGCCATTTTCATGGTGTCCTCTTTTTAATGTAAATTCTGTTTTCTTGTTCATTTTAGAGGCGTTTAATAATGGATTGCCTTATTTATTAAAAAGAAAAATGTTTAAAGCCATTTATTAAAGATATTTACATGCCGAGCTGGCGCCTCCATTGATGTGGCGCCTGGTGCCACCCGCACCCACTTGCATTAGCTATTCTTATTATTTCCACCATCAATCTTGTATAACAATGTCATTTAATTGAATAGATATATAATGGATATTAACATTAAGTAACAATTAAAATGTATTGGTTACTAACGATAATACTAATATCTTTAAAAGTTGAATTGTTTTAAATTATTTAGATAAAGTAATAGTGTTGAGATAATAATTTTAATATAATAAGTATTGTACTTTTAAAATAATTATAAGAAGTACCATTTAAATTTATTTTTGGAACAAATAGAAACTCTAACTTTATATATATATATATATATATAAGGTTTTTAGATTCAAAATTGTCTGAACCGATTTCGATGAAACTACATCACAATATTCTTACATACCTCTATTTAAACATAGGCTATAAATTTTATTAATATCTAATCAATAACTGCAGAAATTAATTTTTTAAAATTTGATATGTACATGTTGTCATTCAGCAGCGCAAAGAATACAATACAAAGAATGTTTATAATATTATATTTTTATTTTTCTAATATTTACAATTGATCATATTGACCTTATTTAACATACTGAAAACATTCACATTACGACTATATTACCTCTCTTAATTTTTAAGATTATATGAATAAATAATTTTAATTTTGATCTCATAATTGGATTTTCACGTAAGTTTTTAATTTGGGTGGACAATATTTGAAGGGACATGAGCAAGATGAGACAGGGTAGGAGGGGACACTTGGAGAAATGCGGTTGTTGCGGCCAAGAACTTTCGAGTACCGTGAAGCCAAAGAGATAGATAAATAGATGTAACATATACAATAATAATATATAATTAATTTATTGATTAAATTAAAATATATTTTAAAAAAGAACACTAAAACATGTAATATAACTGATTGAAATAAAATGGATGAAAACCTTTTACATATAAACTTTCAACCAAATACTATGTTTTACTCCGGGGGTACAGGGGGTATGTGTGAAGAACGCCGAAAATTTATTTAAAAAAATTCTATTCTTTCTAAGTAATACTTTTTCTAGAAATTTTTTTGTTTAATTTTATATAGATATATTTTATATAAAGGAATAAAAACAATACAAAAATATTTAGTTTTATCAAAAATATTTACTCTATTCAATGAAAATCATTTAAATTTATTTATTAAGTAGTCAATATTATTTCGTTGTCAATAACATTATTTAAAAAAAATTGTAGATTATTTTCTTATAAGCATGTTCAAATTAAATAATAATTTGATCATGTTTAAAATTTGATAATTTTTTTTTTTGAAAAGAATAAAAAGTCTTTTGCGAAAGTTCAATCTCGCCTGTTGCTAGTGCATAAATAATTATTAAACCATAATAAATAAAAAAAGTTAATGCTCAATATTAAAATGAATTATTCGATTCAATTCCCATCGAGTCATTATTTCTCTAAACTGCAATATTTTTCCCTTAAGTAGAATATTTAGTGTATTTCTGTAAGTGTGGAAAGGAGTATTTGTGAGAGAATTTAAAATTATAAAAATCTAATGGAAACGATATTTTTACTTAAATTTTTCAGAGTATTGGCATAATAAATACAATATTTTACAACTTGTTTATTTTTATTTTTTTTTTTAAATTATACATTCCTTTAAGAATATAAATTCAAATCTGATTAATAATTCTTAAAAAATGCCTTCATTATCATATCATCTAGAATTTGAATTAATTTACATAAGAAAATTGTAAAATATTTTTTTTTTTTTTTTTTTTTAATAATTTTTTTCTTCGATTTTTATTTTTCTTGTTTTAAATCTCAAGCAATATTCTACTATTATATTAATTCAAGTTATATTTCTTAATTTATCATAAACTTTAAGAAAAAAAAAACTCTCTTATGCTCCCATCTCGAAATCTCCAAGCGATAAAGTAGAAAATGATTTTCTTCTTCAAAATGACGTATTTACGTTAAACATTTTTTTTAACTAGTTGGGATAAATTCTTGTTCAACATTTTCCAAATTACCTAAGTACTTTAGATATTGTACTTAATTTTCAATCCGCTTTAAGTACCTACTTTCTCACTTAATACCTTGAAACTTTATTTAACTTAAACCTGTATTTTTGGAAAGAGTTAGTAGTTGTTGGTGGTGATGCTGGTAGGAGGGATGGTGGTATGAGGGTGTCGGAAGATCGATTTAAGACGTCCGCCAGGAACAGATTCCAGTAAATATTTTATAGGAACGTCACCACACACCTCCCTCCCCCACCTCTCTCTCACCCCCACTCTATTATATCTCCTTCATTTCTTTCGCTGACATTCTCTTCTTGTTCAAATAAAAATACGCCCTAAAATTGTATTGTTTCACAAAAGGTCTATTATGTTAGAGTGGAAACAGCCTCGTCATCCATTTTTCATCTCGATTAAGCTTATTGAGTTCCATAAAGATATTCTTTCATATTTGTCTCTCCTTTGCTGGATAAATGGATTGCGATGCGGTCCCACCCACATACCGTGCGGGCCACCCGTTAGTAAATTTACTTAGCAGAGGTGGGACATAGCTGGGATCCGCCCTGGGCGCTAGACTTTCTTACCTTTCTTTCCTTGTTTTTCTTCTGTTCTTTACTTAACTTTTGCATTCAGACAATGTCCCGCAGAAACAAATCTAATTTAGAATTGCAAATCTTTTGGGAATAATTTAGTTAATTGATATACCATGATTTAAACTTAGTTACGAAAATAAACATACAATATGTTCAAAAGAAAAATGATTGAGTGAGTTTTTTTTTTACTAATGTACATATATTATTAGTATTATTGTGTAATCAAGTAAATTCATATGTTTTGAAGAATGGAAAGAAACAAATAACTTTGAAAAATATTTTTCTTTTTGCATTTGTTTTGTTTCTGCAATTAAAATTCTTTATTTATTGAATTAAATTATAAATAAAATAAACTTAACTTCTAGGATTAAAATTTTAAACCATTCAGAAAATAAAGTTTGTTTTTTGTCAATTTACTTGATTTGTGATGTGAATTGAATAAAACTACGATAAAAGTTTTATTAAAAAAATATATATATTACCCTAATCAAACAAAAAACAAATTTTATAGAACGGAACAAATTCAAACTAATTTATTTGATTGATCAAAATAAATGAAAATAAAAATCTCTCTATTTATAGAAATGTTATTAAATAAATATAATTATTTAGTGGAAAAAGTCGAATTAGATTAATTTCAGAAGCAAATAATGAAAGCTAAGAGATAAAATCTTACAGACTTTTACAATTTCAAATGTTTTAAAGGGTTTTACACAAATTGGAACTCTTTAATCTCTCCTCTTTGATTAGCGGACTCGCAACAAGCCAGTTTATTTCAACTTCATCTCATTTCTCTATATTATTATCAACTCTACTCTATCCTGGCACAGGCATACACACACACACATCCCTGAGTTATCACACCTGAATCCCTTTCAAAAAGTACCCCTGCGAGAAAGGAAGGGCTCTCCACGTGACTTGGCGTTAGTGGGTTAACGAGCGACCCACCGATCGATCCCTTTAATCCGTTGACACGCCACGTCGGAACTTCACTTCCTTTCCAGTTGCTATTGCCTAGCCATTAGAAAGTATACTATATAGAATCTTTAACACCTACAAACATCTCGATATTTATGGACTATCTCCATTTTCAAAACAGGATATTTAAAAATTGATTAAATTATTTATTTACGATATTATTAAAAAATAAAAAGTGCCTATTTAACTTTTATTTACCATATTCCTCGGATTTTTTTTTTTACCTGAAATGACAACCGTGGCATTATTATTTCTATGTACAAATCGAAATCCATTTTTACTAGAATTGTTAATTTTGTATTTCAAAATTGACTCCTGAATGGATTTAAAGTGAGATTATCAGCTACGATCAATAAAACAAACTCTCCAATCTAAATTGTTATAGTCAAAAGACCACCGAAACCTCAACTCAGCCATCTGACAGCTTAATTATAACAAATTGTTATTTAAATAAATAATTTCCCTCCAATGTGTCGGAATCGACTTGTTTTATAATTTTATAACCTATGTGTGGAGTGAGTTAATCATTTTTTACTTCTACTTCTGGAATAGGTATTATCAACAAATGATGTTTTTTTATAGACCTTCTATATATAGTTATATCTGTAAAAAGGAATGGATTGATTATTTCAGAAGAGAAGCAAATGAGTAGGGAGGGGGGGGGGTGGACTGTCGAGTTGATAATTTGTTAATTGTGTTAGTGTCAACTAGCCACTCTCTCCTCTTCAATGCACTCCCCTTGAAAAGGGCTTTTGATTTTTCCGAGCCGGCAACTTGCTCTCGACAGTTATTTTGACTATAGCCAGCGGCTCGGATCAATAACCTGGCTAGGCTATAGATGGATCCTACCAGACCTACCTGGCAAGATATACCCCGCCATTTCTCATTCCCTACCACTCGATCTCTCTCACTCGTAAAGGATTCATCATCTCCTTTATCTTTCATAATATACTCCAAAAAAAAAGTACTCAGTCAAATTAATTATGAATATGAATTCCCTAAAGTCTTTCGATAAATCTAAATTGAACTGACAATCAAAATTAATCACTTATAACAATACTAATTAAGCTCTTTCATATATCTTATATTATACCATATTATTTAGATATACTATAAAAAGAAGAATGAAATTATTTTTAAATATTGTAAATACTGAACAAAACAGTATAAATACATGTATACATTTTATGAAATTCTTATCTTGTAGGTAAATTACAATGAATGTGTGAAGTTGAAATGATTTAAATTAAATAAGTTGACCTGTGGCCAGGTCCGAACCGACCGACGGTTTGAAATAAATTAATTTCCAGCTACAGAAACAATTTCAAATAATTTTCATATATCTATTAATGTAATAAAAAACAGATATGGATACATAAATAATAAATATAAACATTTTTAATTTTATTTTATTTATAATATATATGCAAGACCAGGCTGTGACGTCATGAATGGCTGGATGACGTCATATAATTTTAAATCAAGAAAAAACTAATAAATATGATTTTTCTCGAGGATAAAACCAATACAAAGTGCATGATTCGTGGTGATATATAAAAAAATCTCCTTTGGTGTGAAAATAACCCTTTCCTTCCTATCGTCGATCGCTAATACTATCACTTATACCAAATATACCAAATTTCATCAAAATCGGTTGAGCCGTTCAGGCTGTACACATCTATAGGGACGGACAGACGGACGGACAGACATCATGCTAAAAATACTTTTTTCTGTTTAGAAAATGCATGATTCGTGGAGATATGTAAAAATCTCCACATGTGAAATTTGGTGTGAAAACAATACCTCCCTTACTATCGTCGGTCGGTAAAAATAAAATTTTAATCTGTTGTACATTGTTTAAAATTAAATATTTTTTTTAATAATTTATTTAAACAAATTTATTCTAATTTTGTATTTGATTTGATAAATAACAATGTTAGTAATTCTCATATGTTTATTAATGGATCATATATATCTTATTCAATCATTGTAAATAAGAATAGAAACTTAAACAAAATATAACTTCTCTAACTAAAAAGAATGATAAGTAGATATTTTATTTTAGTTACAATATTAGGTTCACAATTAAATTAAGTCTGTTTTGTATTCGTTCAAGAAATTGCTGACTTGGTCTATCACCGTGTTTCCCAACGGGGGGCAATTCGAAAATGGACTCGATACGAGTTTAACCCTATTTCTCTGGGCCATATAAATATGTTTGGTAAATGATTTACTGGTAAAAAACAGAAATTGCATGGATATAACAGAACGGGGAGACTTAAGACTGAAGCTAACCAAATTGGAACCTAACATAAAATCTCTGTGCAGCCAGAAAGCATCAAGCGCAAAGATCTCACTAAATTAAAATATTAAATTATTATAGAAAAATATTTAAAATTATTTCGAATTTGAATTTGAATTTTTCATTATATTTTGAAAATTTACTTAAGTTTCATTAACAATTTCCTTGTGATTTCTTCCTAAAACCTTATTGAAGTTTCTTAATTGAATTCAATTTTTTAATATTAAAAATTATGTATGTTACATAGAGGGGCATAAGAATTTTAGAAGGGCTTAAAAAATTGGGCAACAGTGGTATAACAGAGGAAATCAATTTTGGTTTAAGTTCTACAAGAAACTTTACCCAGAAAACCTCTGAATTTAAAATTGAAATTGATTCTTATCTCTTTCATTCAATCACATTCAAATGGAACTAAATTAAATTTAAGGATTTCCATTAAAAATCAGAAAATAATTAGAATTAATTGTAAGATTAGAAATGATAATAAACTATATTATTTGTTCTTAGTTCTTAATTATATGAATTAATTAATTTCTATTTATATGATATTAACATTTTCCTGAATTAGATCTTTAAATGCTTCAAATTTAATGAAACCTAAAACAAATGAGAAAAGGAAAAAAATCTTCAAAATATATTTTAGAGTGATTCAATAAATAAATTATTAATTAAAAACAAGTTTGATTCTGAGTTTTGAGTTTAGACCTTTGGGATATTTGAAAATTCTTTGGTAAAAAAGATGTTTTGTTTTTTTAATGAAATTTAAATGTACATACTTTTTTCCTAACATATTATTTTAATATAAAAATGAAATTTACATTTTTATCGTGTTTATGTAAATATATTATAATTTTGTTTTGTGTTGTAACTTTCTGGTCTGTTTAAAAACTGAAAACCATTCTGTTCTTTAGGATTATTATTAATTAAGAAACAGAGGACCTGTTTAGGGGTTTTAAGTATTTCGTTTAAAGTTCGATAAATGAATAAAATTATTATTTGTTTGTTTTTGATTTTTTTTTTTTAAATTCTTGAGTTTCATTCTCTTTTGGAATGAATCTCGGTTATTTGTTGTCCGTTGACAAAGATGAAATGCGTTGGTGGCCGTTTGTTGTTTTCATTTCAAGTGAAGCGAATGCCGCGGGCCCATTATTTGCATCTATGATTGATGGAGGTAACGGACTCTTGCCTTTTGGCTGCCTCTACTCCCTCGGGAACATCCATCCAGGCCGGCTTCTTGGCACCGGATTCGCTGGGAGCGAAAACCATTATCGAGCCAACAGCCGCCATTAGCCCCCAAGAAAAATAATAATTAGAACTTTTGGATCAGGCTGAGTGAAAATGAGGTGGCAGAGAAGGGGAATCCGTTGAGTGCCATAACTATTCAACGTTTTGACGATTCTTCAATATTCCAATTTCACCAACCAAATAACACCAACCTCTCTTCTCTAATCCCCCCCCCCCCCGAAAAAAAACATTAAAAAATATGGATATTTTTACGATGTCAATTTTCAATTAAATTTATATGTTCACAGAGAAGTGTAAAACTTTTATTTTATTAAAATTAGTTATTTGAGAATTTATTTTAGAAAATTTTATCAAAAAAAAAAAAAAAAATAATATTTGCAATAAAAATATGGAAATGTTTAAAAAATAAATAAATAAATAATTAAAATGGAATTTATTTAATTAAACCTTTTTGGATAATAACAATAAATGAAATCAAAATACTTTCTAAACATAAAAAATAAAATAAACAATAAATATTTGAATTTTGTAATCGGAAATTAATTTCATTGACTGTTAAAAAACAAAATTAAATAAATAAATTTTATTAAAAACATTGTGAATTAATATATATTAATTTGGAAAAATAAAAAAATTATATTATTATTTTTTTTATTATAATTAATAATAGTTCATAAATACTTATTTGTTTCTAATTTCAATGAATGAATCTCCATTTAATTAAAATTGTAATTCCACAAAATATAGCAAGGTTGTTAAAATATTTTTGAAAGGACAAAAATGGTTCTGTTGCAATCCTTTATAGGATCCGTTTCGGTCATATAGGTTCTTTTTGTATCCTGTCGTTTTATGTTCTTTTCAAAAGGTCCCTATCCTAACCAACTCAGTTACTCCCTCTGTGGATCACGAGTAATAGAATAGAGCCTCATAGTATCCCTTGCTTATCATAAGAGACGATTAAAAGGGGTTGAGGTGTACTACCAACGCTTAATACGTAAAAAAAACATCAACAAGAAATCTTTTATAAATGTGTTTCGGTCGAGTGATAATTTTGCTTCTTTTTTATATTTTACAAAAACTGAAAGTTATATATAAAAAGTAGTCACTTCGCAGAAAAATAGCGAATATAACGTTAGATGCCACAATATAAATTTGACCTTTTTCAACGTTTTTTTTTTAGTTATTATTTCAAAATGTCTAATCAAAATGAATTTGATTTAATGAAACTTATTAACTACTAATTATTATATCTGCTGGAGGTTTTTTTTTATTTGATTTAAGTGATAAATTATATTATTTAATTAAAATTTAAAGAAAAAAATTTTGCTAATAATTATTACCGACCGACGATAGTAAGGGAGGTATTGTTTTCACACCAAATTTCACATGTGGAGATTTTTACCGACCGACGATAGTAAGGGAGGTAGTGTTTTCACACCAAATTTCACATGTGGAGATTTTTACATATCTCCACGAATCATGCATTTTATAAACAGAAAAAAGTATTTTTAGCATGATGTCTGTCCGTCCGTCTGTCCGTCCGTATAGATGTGTACAGCCTGAACGGCTCAACCGATTTTGATGAAATTTGGTATATTTACTTAATGCATCAGTGGGATGAATTGATCAACTTTTGGTGCAAATCCGGAAACCGGAAGTGGTAGTATTAGCGATCGACGATAGGAAGTGAAGGGTTATTTTCACACCAAATTTCACATGAGGAGATTTTTTTATATATCACCACGAATCATACACTTTGTATTGGTTTTATCCTCGGGAAAATCATCTTTATTAGTTTGTTCTTGATTTAAAATTATATGACGTCATCCAGCCATTCATGACGTCACAGCCTGGTCTTTCATATATATTATAAATAAAATAAAATTAAAAATGTTTATATTTATTATTTATGTATTCATATCTGTTTTTTATTACATTAATAGATATATTAAAATTATTTGAAATTGTTTCTGTAGCTAGAAATTAATTTACTTCAAACCGTCGGTCGGTTCGGACCTGGCCACAGGTCAACTTATTTTTCTTAATTTAAAATTATATGACGTCATTCAGCCATTCATGACGTCACAGCCTGTTCTTACATATATATTATAAATAAAATAAAATTAAAAATATTTATGTTATATCCATATCTGTTTTTTATTGGATTAATAGATATATTAAAATTATTTGAAATTGTTTCTGTAGCTGGAAATTAATTTACTTCAAACCGTCGGTCGGTTCGGACCTGGCCACAGGTCAACTTATTATTATTTTAAATCGTTATATTATGAACGGTTTTAGGAGAGAATTCACTGAAGAACATATAAAATCATTATAATTGATGTTCTTATAATGAATTTAAATGATATAATCTATCTCACGATTCATTATTTAACATTTACTTACATGAATAACAAAAATTGTAAACATTTTAGATATTTTTTCTGTGAAATATTATCTGCCAACGTACCAGACAATATATTTCTATCCAGGCAACATGTCAGACTTTCTGGGTAGCAACATTTTTCTATTCTTATATAAATAGTTGCTAATATATTCACACTATTATATAATACAATATGATTGTTGCAATAAGAACTTTCAAGAAATCAATCAATCAATTTTTTATTGATAGAGTCGTTAACAAAAATTACTGATTATGTGAACTTTGGACTCTATTCATCAGTAGCCAAATATATATTGTTTTTATTTATTTATTTATTTGATATTTTAGGAATATTTTGTTAATTAGTAAATTAGATTGCATTGGCAAAATTTATTCAACCATCATGATTAATAGATTTAATTAAAATAATAAATATAAAAATAGGAAGAATTCTCTCTATTTTAATTATAATATAATACTCAAGAAACAACTGTATTTTAAAATCTCACACAATTCTATGAAATTTTATTTTATTTCTGTTTTACGCTTTTTATTTTTTTTTTCCCTCGTCCATGGAAGTTTATTCAAACATGATTTATTCCCTGTTTCCATATTCTCATTTATTTCTATTACATGACATGTTACATTTTTCAATCAAAACCCAACTAGTTTTTAGATTTTTTTTTTCGGAAAATCTATTTGAAGGGAATATTTAAATATAAATATACATTAAAAATAATGAATATAAATGATATGGATATAAAATAGTATGTACACATATATTTCTAATATATCTAACGTAAAAGGGCAAAAGTGAAATCGACTTTTAAAAAGGACGAAGGATAGAAAATACAAAAATCATTTTTTTCAAATCGATCAATAAAAAATTCAATTTTCTTTGGAGATCAATAAAGAATTTGCAATGGATCAAGAGAGAAGACTACAATTCGAGTTTATTTTATTTAAAATGAAAAGAATGAAATGTTATGATTTCTACGGTGTGATTCCACCGGTAATTTGATTTGTATATATTATTTGAGAGAAAGACCTGGGAGAGGGGTCTGTTGATATGCAAATCACACGGATACGATAGCTATCTATGTTTAGCTGGCTCTGTTTGGCCTGCACTTGTATCTACACGTACTCTTGCTCATACTCGAACTCGTACTTGTACTTGTATGCACACCTGTTGATGAAGCGGATGACCATTTCATGCCTGGCTCACACCGCAGATTGTTTCTGCAGAATTGCAACTACAATAATAGGGGAATTCCCACATCTTAAATCTCCAAGAAGAAAATATTAATAATCAAAATATCGAAAAAAATAATTTTGTGGTTAACGCCTGACCTTAGCTCATGTTTTGTTTGACTGTCACGTTTCTATCATACTCTCTGATAATCTCAAAAATAAAGAATTAAAAGTAGACTTATCGATAGTTGCAAGTTCATTTCATGATTGAAAATGTTCTTCTCTATTTTTTTTATAATTACTTTACCGCAGGAAAAAGTGCTTTCCATATTATAATTTAATTTAATATATTATACATAGAAAACTATTATCTTGAAATAAATCAGTTATTTATAATATACATACATTGCATGTGTTTTCTATGAAAAGCAGGATTATTTGGAATTCATATATAAATATATATTTCTAAAACTTAAAAATACCAAAATATTTAAGGATCTATTTTTGCATGATAAATTTTCAAAATTAATATATAATTTAATCTTACTTCATATATGTTTGCAGAAAGATATAATAGCCTTCAATAATTTAAAATTGAGCAATTGAAAATCAGCAAATATCGGATTTCTTTAGTAATTTTAATGAATTATTAAGAGAATTTTTATTAAAAGACCACATTGTTTGTATAAAATTAGTCCGCTTGAATCGGAGCAAGCGTACGGTTACTTGAAAAAGACTGCAGAATAAGCAGTCGAAACGTTGTATAGTTATTTTAATTTAATAAATAATTTTATATAAACAATGTTGTCTTTTAATAAAAATTCCCTTAATAATTATCAAAATAACCACAAAAATTTTAATGAAATTTTAGATTTAAATTAAATCTTATTTTTTTAAGCATTAGGTATTTATAATGATTTCATTTGATATTACAATTAATAATGATATAATTGAAGTTTTTACTTTTATTGTATTATCAAAAAAAGTAATACCCTGGCTGGTCAAAAAAAAAACTATGAAAATACAATAGTTTTGATTATCGAATTATTAAAAATAAATTATAAATAACTAATTATTATAAGATGACGCGATCATTTTCATGGTTTTAATTTCATACAATGTTTTGTTAGGTATTTCTCAGAAGTTGAAAGATGTTTACATTTCATGAAAGATATGAAAGTCTTTAGTAATTTATTATTATTATTTTATTATTATAGTTATTATATAGTTGCTGAATTAGAAAGAATTTGAAATATTCCTCAAAATATTGCCATTTGGTTAATTTATTTAAATCTTATATTTTATATGAATTATACTATTTTTGAAAAATATCAAAAATCGTTTAAAGTACCAATAACAATTTTTTAATAAATACCTGATATAATTAAAGCATTATTCTCATTATAACCTGATATTTATTAAATTTTTTCTAATTAATTAAAATCTTGGAAATATTTTTGATATTTGTTCTAATTATATTTGTTTTGTTTTTGTTTTAGGTAAGTGTCGCTTTTAGCAGAAAGGCAGATGAAAATCGAGAAAGAGAGAAAAGGCTTAGTTTGAAGCTTATTTGTAAGTATTTTTAAATACAAATATAGCAAGTGAACTAATATTTGAATACGTCTCATGTCAATATGATGAATATTTGGTCCTTATTTACTTTTCAATCTAAATACATCAATATATCATAGAAGAGAGAATACATCTTTTATTTATTTATATTCTTACCTTTTCATTTTCCATAAATAAATATATGTAGTTATAAATATAAATAAAATTATTGGTAAGATAAGTTTATGAGTCTAGGTATATAATTATCTTGAAAGAATAGCGCACGACAGCCTTGAACATTGTTGTTTTTATCGTAATTACAATTTATTCAATAAAATAAACGAATAAAATGAGAAAATATTTTAAAAATTAGAATCTATGGCAATATCTTAAATTCTCAATTAAAGCTAAACGATGCTTGTTGTTCGTTCTGCAATTTCATTCGTTACAAATACCAAATACTGATTTAAACGAACTTCTTTATTTAGTAGCTTAACCTAAAAATTCCAAAAAAGGATACAATTTAACAAACAGCTAATAAGATATTTATTTTCTTTTGGATGGTGAAGGAGGGGGGGGGGGGTTCTTTAAACACTGTTACCATAAAAATATTCTAGATTATATTTAGTTTCACAATAAGTTCACTGAACCGAAAATAAAAAAATAAATTTTATATATATAATTCATTCTAATTTATTTATGAAGATTTTGGACAATCTTCTCATGAAACTTCTTTTAAATTTTGTTCAATCACTTTAAGCAAACCAACAATTTTCAAGAAGCAAAATCACAAACATTTTGTTTGTAGTTTGTGACTAAATAATACAAAACTCTATTAAAAAAAAAACAAATTTAATAACCACAATAACCTTCCCTTTCTTGATAAGAATTTTGCAATAATTTGCTTTAATTTATTTCTAACTTTTTTTGTTAATTCGGTAGGAGATTTTATATGATGCCTAGCGAAATCATGTATATTTAATCCGACAAATGTAACAAACCTGCCCTCATATTAATGGCCAACCGCTAAGGCTTTGATTAATCGCGCTGCAAAATCACGCGCCATCAACTTTACACTGAACGAAGCTCGTTTGAAAAATAAACAACATTAAAAAAATCTAATCAAATAGAGAGTAAAAAAAAAAAAAATTGAATGAATATTTACATTGTTTATTTTTTCATTTTAAGTCTCAATCAAAAAATTGATAAACAATAACCAAAAGATTTCACTAGATTACTGAAATTTTCACATATTAATTATTTCAATATCAAATTTACTTAACTAGATCATTTTTATAAATTTAATTATTTTATTTATGATCAAATGTCATCAATGAAGCACTCCTATCAGATGAATTGATTGGATTTTAATTATTTCAAGAGACCTTCATAATTGGAATAAAAATTAAGAGTTAATTTGAAATTTACAAAATAAAAGTTATGATGAATTTACAATTTAAAAAAAAAACATTGTGATGATAGTACAAAAGATTTCATTAAATTCATAGATAGTAAAAATAAAGTAAATGATAAGAAAGGAAAAAAATTCAAAGCTTTTCATTCTTATCTGGAAGCTGGTTTGAAAGGAAAAATTAAAAAGTTTTCCATCTGAAAGAAAGAAAGAACGTGAAGAAGCGTTTGTCAAATGAAATGAGTGGCGTGGAGGATTGGAAAGCTAGAGGAGCCTCGGAGCTCTCTTCAGTTGGTTTCAGAATGCCTTGAAGCGGATCAGGAGTGGATTGGTGCAAAGGACGAGTTTCCATTTGGCCAGGTGCCCCTCGGCAAGCGGGGCCCCACCTCCGAACGCCAGGCGCCATGTTGCCAGAGGATGCCTTCGATCCACACGGGAAGAATCCCGCCAGGTGAAATAGCAACGGCGAAAGAAAACAAACGTTTTCACCCACCTACCAACTTCAGCACTCATCGTTACCCACAATCAAGGAAATATAATATAAAATAAATTAATTTTTCATTAATCCGAGAAGCCAATCCGCCAACGTCCAATGAAAAGCCAAAGGTTTATTAAATATTCAATCAATAGGGACCAAATAAAAAGCCCTCTTTTCCTATAGAAATTAATGGTCAATTCAATTGAATTTATTCAGTGAAAATTTCCATATATATATATATATAAGTATATAAATACATATATACTTTGATTATTATGTTTTTATATAATGTATAATACAATTGATATGAACAAAAATTTCGTTTACAATTTTTCTATTATTAGAACTAAAAATCTTTTTATCATTTCTGCTTTGTCAAAAAAGGTTGAATGGAATTTATTCAATTATGAATTCTTATATTTCAATGGATCATTCCGTGAATTCCTAACACCATAGGTATAGCAATCCATTCGTTCGAACTGTTTTGCTGGTGGTAGCTCATTTGATGTAAGGGGCATCCAGACGTTCGCTTTAAACATTTTGCTTAAAATGTATCGTAATTAAATTTATTTACATTTCTTACTTTATATATAAATTTCATTATGTATTTTTCGAGAAAAAATAATCAATGTATGTATAATAATATATATTCATGTTTTAGTTTTATTACAAAAGTAAAATGATGGCAAATAACTAAATTTACTAATGGATATTAAAAAATTGTTTGAAAAAATTGTAAAACATTCTCCCCTGGTATTACAATAATAATGAATAATAGAAATTGGAATTTGAGTTCAATAATTTAATATAGAGTTGAAACATTGTAACACAGGTAATTATGTTAAACTATTTCCAAACATATGCCAGATATCTGGCGTTGATTTCAAAAGTGACCAAAGTCTTTGTAATTAGAATAGTGTTTGTTCACATTTATAACAAAATATTATACCATCTCCCCAAAATATTTATTGTAACAATTACGACTGTTTTTAAAAAAAGAAAACAATATTATCAAACTTAAACTAAAAGTTTCAAATATTCTAAAATAATAAATAATTAAATAAAATAATACATTATTTAATACACTGTTTTATGTCCTGCATTGCTATTTTATGGTGAGTAAAAAAGCATTCTCTGAACTAGAAGATCCAATTTATTTCGAAAAATATTAGTTTCCATCAATATTAATCAGCATTGTAGTGTGCACTGGGATATACATGGTATACATATTCTTATCAGTATTAATAAATCAAATTAATTATAAATAAATAAAAAAAAACGTCTGTCCCAAGTAGGTTGCGATAAAAAGGAGTTTTATGATCAATACATCAGGTCTTCTCAACCTTTATCTTGATTTTCTTGATCAGAGGTCGCTACTTTCAAGTAGGTTTCCCAATTTTGATCACATAGGTTGGGTGGACCTTATCCCGGACCCAGCTAGAAAAAAATTCGTTTGCTAGGCCTGGAATTGGAATCTGAGTTCACAAGCTTGAAAGAAAGACTTAGTGTCCCCCAGACTACAATGAAGTTCAGCAATTATAAATATTCTTACACTAGATTAGTTACATACACCAATATTTTAGACCAAATGCTTATTCTTATTAAATTCAGTTCTTCTTCAAATGTATTTATTAAATTAATTCCCTATCATCAACACAATATATATATATAATATAATTAGAAAATTAAATCAACTACATTTTCTAATTATTAAATATCAGAAAGATATTGAATGACCATTAATTAATAAACAAATAGATTGATGACTTCGTTTTTATCTCAACTTATACATTATTTGAACAAATATTTCATCCTTTAAATTAAAACGCTATATATATTTAGAATTAATTTAATTATTAAATTCAATTACTTTACTTTTTTGGTAACGAATACTGAATGGCGATAGGTAAAATTATTTTCCATTAACAAGATTTAATTAAACATGTGTTCATGTGATTTTTGAAAAGGGAAATAAAATTTATTCAGTTTTCTGAATATATATATATAAATCAATTAATTATTATTTTTTTCAATTACATTTTAAATGATTTTCCGTATAAAATAATAAAGATTTTATATAAATATATATCCAATATTCAATCTAATCTTTTTTAGAATGAATTATTTTTTATTTTTTTTTATAAAAATAATATATATACATATATATTATATAATATTATAATAATTATCTATATATACACCTATTAAAATTCAGAATTATCTAATATTATTTTACAATATTGAAAAAAAAACATATTTTGGGAAAATATTTTTTTAGTTTTAAAACTAAATATAATAAAAAAGAATAGAATAAAAAAAATAAATTAATAATAACTCATCATTATGATACGAACATATACGTATTATGTATATTAAATGGAGAATATTTTTTGTTTAAATAATCAATAAATTAAAATTTCAACCACTTCAATATGAACAACCAGAATTCAATCAATATTCAGGACAGAACAGTCCGTGGCGATGATTGAATTAATCAAAATATAATGGGTTGTCCACCCCTAGAAGTGATATTTAAAAATATGTTTAGGGGAGAGTGGCTCACCTTGGGACACTTTTTTCAATATTTTTTCTAAATTTTTTCTATTCATAAATTACTATCAAAATTTTACCTTGTGCAAGTGTCACCTTACTCTACATTAGGGATTGCCAAACTTTTTTGATCATCGACCCCTATATAATTTTTTGAAATCTCCATCGACCCCCATAAAAAAAATTATCCTGTAATTAAAATTAAATTATCTATTAGATTTAATATTTAATAAATCAGAAACAATAAGTAAATTAGCTACAGATTTTTTACTTCTTTTCACCAGAATAAATATACGTTTATATATATACGTTTTTATATATACATTTATAATTTTATTTTCTATAAAGAAAATAATTTATAATAAAATTTAAAATTTTACAAATAATAAGTTAGATACGTGTGATTTGTGTATTAGCACTATTTTCTCTTCAAGTCCCAATCGACCCCTAGTCTTGTTAAATAGACCCCTGGGGGACTATATAGACGACTCTGGCGACCCTGTTCTACATTATCACTTTCAGTCTTCTATCCATTATAGAAAAATTAAAATAATATTTTATAGACTTGTATTTTTTCCCAGAGTGTATTACTTGGTGGCTCACCTTGGGACAATTTAAGATAAGAGTGAAAAGTTAAATGAATTACAATTTGCTTAGAATTGTTTTTGTTTTTAAAGAAAATGATTCCAAATTATATAAGTTATTAAAGTGAAAAATATAATTTTGTTAAATAAAAGTTCGATTGCCATATCTTGTGTCCCAAGGTGGACTTCTTTAACCTATCCACGCTTTAAAACTTTAAAATGCCATACTGTTAGGCTTAGCTCCATAACAATTATGATGCATTAATTTTAAAGAATATATTTTAAATATCATTATAGTCACTCCAAAAAATAAAAATCTTAATAAATTCTAACCTGCTTTTCCAATTGAATAAAAACATCTTTAACAATTTGATTGTGATGCCCTTTCCCTATATCTACAAGATGATAAAATGATACTTCTAAAATTTTGATACAAATTCAAAGATCAAGAAATTTTTATGTTCCTTAAGGTTGTATAATGAAATAATCATTTGTCTCCACGTCAAATAATTTTTAAAAAGTAATTATCAATTGACTATCGTTGATACTCATTTCTTTTGATTTTAATAGAACATTTATTAGATAAATGCACTGCGTTTACCAACATCCTATTACCATTATTGGATACAATTTAACTCTTCACACTTTTTAACTTATATAAATAATAAATAAATTTAAATTTGAAATTTTTTATTTAATATTATTTTAAGCAGATTAAATCAGAACAATTTCTGAAAATATTTTTATTTATTATATTCTATTAAAAAAAATTATTATTCTGCTCATATTGATGTGATAAATTAATTCAATTCTTGATTATAAATTCCCGGAGGCGTATATTTTTTATTTATTTCCAATTGAGATTATTTACCTTTTTGCAGAACTAGTTTATGTTTCTTTAAGAAAATTATTACTTTATTTATTTATTAAGATACTTTTTTAAGGTTGTTATCTAAGATTGAATTGTTTGCTGTCTTATCACCTTGCTTGAATTGTGAAGCTTCGCCATTCCCCACCTATGATTATTTACTAGTGCTAGGATTTTATAACCTTAAGTCGTATAGAGTTGTTATTCACTCTGAAAGCATCTCGTGATCCGCCTACTAGGACCGATAAGATTGTTGAGTGTTGTTAATGGCCTTGTTGCAATCGTGAGTTGATAATATCTTCGAAAAAGACAATCCTAAAATATACTTAGTAAAATAAATAAATCAATAAAATAAAAAATAATCGAATTAATTGAATGAGGAATGTTTAAAATAGTAAATATAGACTAGATAAATGTAAAAAATGAAAAATAGAAATTAATAAGCACAAAAAGATTCGTTTAAAGTTCATAATTTTACTAAAACAATAATAAAAGATATTAAAAATAAAAAAATAAAGAAATCTTAAAAGTAAAAAATTATAATTAGAAGAAAATGGCACCTAAAAGATCAGTTTTATTTGAGAATGAAAAATGTATATACTAAGTGATTATAATAATAAGTAAAATAAATAATTTCAAGAATTGAAGATGAAGACTTGCGTTATTACTCTGGGTTGCCGACAAGTCCTTAATTTTTGAAAAAATTAATTATTAAATGAATAGATTGAGAAATTATTTCCAAAAATTATTAAATTTAAATAAAACTGGTCCACAAACGATAAACACATCAAAAATTAATTTATACGAACCAACGTTACAAGAAATAACAAGAAATAAATTGAAAAATAATAAAACAGTGTAGGTAATGAAACACCTGCAGAATTAATTAAAAATACTGATAAACCTTTTGTAGAATGGATATATAAATTATTCTATAAATTTGGGACGAAGCGTTATTTACCAATTTTTTAAATCAGGAAAGGCAATAATTACCAAGGAATTCTACTTTTGAGAGATGTTGAAAAATATTATTTTTTTATTTTTATTAAATTTTTTTGTTAAAATTAGGATCCTAACTAGAGGATATATTAGCAGAATATAAATGTGAATATAGTCAAAACATATAAAAGTTAATTAAATATTTTTGCTCACGAAGATAAGAGAAAAGAAACACGAATACAATAGATCTATGTATTAATTAATTAGTAATAGACTATAACAAGAAGTGCGGAAAAATCTTTTTCAAATTTGAATTTTAATGAAGATCCGAGAAAAATTAGTTCTATTGATTTAGGATTAAATAAATGGTTAATCCGAGAATCCACTATATTTGAAATCTGAATTGGCTTAAAGCAAAGTGATGCAAATTTAGGGGTGTTCAATTTCAATATATTCCATGTGATACGCAAATTCTAGACAATATGAAAAAAATTATTAAATTCATATAAGAAGTACAAGTCGGAATTAATATTGAGATTACAAAATAATTTTTAGAAAAAAAGATTAAAATAATAACTTGGAATTTAAAATCAAAATTTAAGAAATCGAAAATTTTTGGCGACAGACACACAGACACACACACAGACACACAGATATATAGATTTTATAAACGAACTAAAAGTTCCTTGAGCGATAGCTCGGTGTTCCAGGTATTGAAATGAAAATCAATTTATTTTAATTAATTTGAAACATTTTAGGAAACAAATTTTTAATGGGTCATTTTTAGAAATCCCATTTAACAATTATAATAAATAATTAAAAAATTGTAAAATTTTTAAAGTATATAAAAATAAATTGTATAAATTTGTTAAAGGGTCGAGCGATAGTTCGGTGTCCCAGGTATATATTTTATATCAACACGCCTACTTTTCTGTTTTTATGTTATTATTTGAATGGCGATTCGGTGAATCAGGTATTATTATTGAGGACTCCAGTTCCATTCATTTTAATCAGATTGATGGAATGATGCAACATTTAATAATTGTAATAATTAATTAAAGAATTGTATATCAATATTTTTCAAAGGGTCGAGCGAGAGCTCGGTGTCCCAGGTATTAATATTACCAGCCAAATCCAATAATAATGAATTATTTTTTTTTAACTTAATTACCGAGCCGAGGCTTGGGGTCCCGGTACTTAATCTTATAGGACATATTCATATGTAATAAAGAAGTATAAATCATATAAAATATAATCGAAAAATATCAATAAAACAAAATTTTTGTCGTTGGTATAATATGTGGCCTAAACAATGACTTTAGGGGACGAGAATAGTTTCAGAGCACTTGAAAAAAAAATTCTTAGTAAGATTTAAGGGGAAATTAAAGTTGAGATTTCAGGCGAGATTGTATTATGAGAACAATATGTCCTTTATACTATTAAATCTCTCTAAACACGAAGTTATAAAATATAAAAGGTTACAAGAAGTAGCGGTATAAGAGTCCAGAACCGGTAGATAAATCCCAAAAATATGCCAGGTGAGTGAATTAAGAGTATAAAGCCCAATTTATACACGGGCTTAGTACTTGTCATTAGTTCAGAGGTGGGCAAATACTTGTAAGCGCGGGCTTTTTGAACGCCCGCCGACCCGTTGGAAAAAGTTGGCTCTTATTTTCAATAAAAAGGATAATTTTTTATTAATGTTTTCGAAATATGGTCCTCCTGCACGGAAGACATTTTGAAAATTTCATTTTGGCCCGCGCTTAAAAGTATTTGCCCACCCCTGAACTAATGGCAATAATTAAGCCCGTGTAAACTAGGCTTAACATAGGATATAAGAATATAGTTCAATTCAGATACAGTAGCTAGTGAAAATATCAATCATGATATTCTCAATGAAGATAGATTTAATTTAATTTATATTGACGGAAATATTCTCTCCCATTTGATCAAGAAATGTAAAACATTTTATAAGTTTGTTATGAAATTTGTTATTTAAATACTTAGACTAATCTACTTAACTTAATCTATTTGCTACTTTTTCTTCCATTGATCAGTAATTTTTTTTTTTTCTATTATAATCATCGAATCTAGTGAAGTAAATTCCAAACATTCTTTTCTATTCATTTTATCCTGTTTTTGTATAGAATTTTTTTCAAATTAACATTCATTATATACTATATTGTAATTGATATTATTTTGAAGTAAATTATATATATTTGAAATTACCAACCATATATTATTAAAATATTACAAATAATAACATTTGAGATTGTCATTCTCAAATATTACCAAGAGATTTAAAACTAAGGGACGTCGTCATTAGTTTATCAATATAATATTATAGTAAGATTAATTGGCGTTTTTTTTAGTGAAAGTGACATCCATTGGCCTGTAGGCACGTAACGTGTTGAAGTCACGCGTCGCTGACGTCACGTCTCCATTCATAGCCAACGTGGAATCAAATACAAATACGTTGATCTGACGTAGCAGGAGGGACTCGGAACTCTCACTCGACAGTGCACTTCATTGGGAGGCGACCTTGCCTTGCGTAACCTACATCGTTCGATGCTCCCTCATTTTATTATTATTCCTATTTTATAGTGTGGCACCTCAATGACAACGATAGAGAATTATTTTAAAAATAAAATATATTGTTTGTTTTTCTAGGTCAATCGATAAATGTTTCAGAAAAAAAAAACAATTTTCTTTAAAAAATATCTACCATTTATTTCTTATTAATCTTTTGGAAGATAAATATTGAATTATCCCTTAACATTACTTATTCTCAAGAATTCAAATTAATATTTGAATGATTATATTAAATTCATATTGAAATAATTTTCAAACAAACCTCGTATAACGTCGTAGATGCGTTCTATCGCTTACGACGTAATATAAGATATTGAAAAAATGTTTTACCAAAAGGTTTATTAAATAAGAAAAAGTGGGCTATTATATTAAATAAGATTAAATATACCTATCATCGAAAAACTGGATTTTAATACTAAAAATTGTACTAAAAATAAAACTAAAATATAAATTAAATGAGATGTAATTTATATTAAGCAATTGCAAATTTTATTAATTATTAAGGGTCGACCACTTATCTATATTGTGTAAGGAAGGAATGGAGAATTCTTTGGAGACTTGAGTCTTGAGTGTCGTCCTGCGGATTTATCTGGAACATCTCGTGGGCAGCGGGGTATGGCCGGGATGTCCTTCCTGCAAGGGATTGGTGTCTCCTTCTCCAATTCTTGATCAAGACTGACTCCAACATGTCGAAGCCAATCATCCCCTCCAATCAACTTGGCAAAATTGTCCACCCCTCACTCCCTCTTGGGCAACGAAGAGGTACATCATATGGGGACCATATGGGATGCATTTCTATGAGTTTTTTGAAACAAGAACTCTAGAATCATCCTTACACTCTCCGACATGTGTTCAATTGCCCCCACCATTGCACACCAAAATGCACCTTTATGCTTATATATTACACGACATATTATTTAGTTTTTTGATTTTAGACTACGATGTTAAAACGAAACGAAGCTAAACGAGACGACATTAAACAAGGTTTACCTGTGTGTTTGTAAAATAGATTAAGTGTTATAAAAATTTGAGTAAATAAACAGAAAAAAATATATTCATATATTTAAATAGTTTATTTACTATAAATTGTAATTATTAAAGTAACTTAATATTTTTTTTTAATATTTATTTGAATGAATTTGAAATGATTTTCCAAAATTATAAATAATTAATATTAGATTATAGTTAATCTCTTGTGTCGTCTACCTCTCCTCAGTATAATTATATAAGAATCGTATCGCTTCCTTATTCTGAATGTTGACATAAAAGAAAAATTTGAATATTACTAGGCGTGAATCCTGTGTGTTAACAAAAACATTATTTATTTTGTCAATTATCAAATAGGAAAATTCTAAATTCTCTAAGTGAAATTCATTTCAAAAAATAGATTAACCTTTAAATTTATTTTATAAATTTCCGTTTTGCAATTTCTTCAATAATAAAATTCATTTTTTTTTAACAAAACATATTCGTTTTTTTTTATTTAATAAAGTTGAAATAAACATGAGGCTAATATTAGCTTAGGAACTTGTTAAATAAAATGTTATTTAAAATAAAAAAAAAATAGATAAAATAAATAAATTGAGTTTTAGCATTAAAAAAAAACTTGTTTTAAATTCGTATTTATAAATAACTACCATAAATGATAAATAAGTTTTAATTTAGAAGAAAATTAAGTTGAGACTCAAAATTTCCATATTCTAAAATATATAGGTATATATATATTTTATTTATTTATTTATTTTGACTAATTTTTTTTTTCTTTTACACTTTTCAAATAACTTTATATATTTTTTTTCTTATAAATATATAAATATGTGTACCAAGATATTGAATTATCGAATAATTTTTTTAATTAAGTAGTAGTTAACTTTTATTATAAAAGAAAAATGTAAAGATAAATTGATTTCAAATTAGGAAGATTATAAGTTCCGATTTCACCTTTATAATAATGATGTTCAACATTAATATAATGTAATTATCTTACTAAAGAGATAAAGATAGAGAATTTAATTATAAATCATATCATCAACGGTTCGGTGAAATAAGAGGTTCTCGACATCTGATCGACATAATTAAATAGAATCTCTATATGAATTTCAGTTAAGATATATGATCTATCATTATCAATCTAGAATATTCACCTCGTCATATTATATTATTATAAACATGTATTTTGAGTAATCGAAAATGAAATTAGATAATTAAAAAAACTTCACCGGTATTAAAATGAAAACAAACCTCATTGATGATGATTATAAACCTTCAAATTTGGGAGAAAGAATTCTTTTATTAGTTTTACAAAATAATTATAAATAAATTGTTAAAATAAAAATGTACAAATAAATAATCTATATTCATTCTCAAATGAATTTAAAATAATTTAAATAATAATTAAAAATAATTTAATTTTCTTTGTTTTCATATCACTGTTATTCAAAGCTACTATATTTCTGTTATTTCTACTGACCTTCTTAATTATTTCCCCATGATCAAGCTCATATATAATATTTTATCTCATGAAGCTTATATATATATAACTCCATATAACTATATTTTTGAAAACATTTAGAAACAACTGGCGGAATGCAAAATTTAATTCAATTAGCTGAAACTGGTCTAAAACTCAATTATCCAACATTTAAAATAGTAGTATAAATATTTCTCTCCGAGATTAAATTTTACTTAAAATTGCTATCCCTCTGATTGGCAATTAATATCAATTTCTAAGATTAAAAAACAAACTCCGGGCAAAAACAATAAACCTTAACTTTTGACAGCTCTAATCTTCTAGTATTGATGTATAGTCTTTTTTTAGTCATTTGCATCAGTGAGAACGGTTGTATAGTCCTTTTAATTAAAATATCTCCCTTGAGCCGTTACCTTATGCAACCATAACTTCTGCTTTAAACAGATATTAAATAAAATAAGAAAGCACGATACACGGTGCCTAGACCAAAGGCACTGAGGGAACATTTCTTACTAAATATAGTTAATTTTCTTTTCTTAATGTTTTCTTATTCAAAAAAAAAACCTAAATATGGTTAGAGATTATATTTCATAAATAAAATAATGAATAAAATTGAAATTTCCCTTTTAAGTAAGTATTTATCTATCTTATTCAATAAAATTTCTCTAATAAAGATAATTTTAATAAAAAATAAAAATAAAATAGAATGATGGTTAAAGAAGATTCTTATTTTATTAATCTCTTATAATATTAAAGATAAAAGAAAAGAGAATGGGATCAAGAAGCGAGAGGTTAAAAAGTCAATTATCTCAGATATAGATTAGATTGCCTTGGATAAACCTCTTTTTGATTCACTCGATGTTTCCTAGAATGCTTATCTATTTTTGAATCTTTCGGTTTTGTTTTTGTAACATTTCTTTTGCTTAAAATGATCTTGACACCTCCAACGAAAAAAAAGAGTTTTTAAAGACTAACAAGATAACAACTTTTTGAATTTTTAAATAAAAAATAATAAAAAAAATAAACTTTCTTCCTCGAATGGAAATAATCAAATGATGATTAAGTATTTCATTTTGATTAGAAAATTAATTAAATATGATACACAATTCACATTAAAATAAATTTTATACATTAGTTTAAAAGTGATTTTAACACCAACTTTTATTTAATCTGACTGTATCTAATTTTCATTAACAATATCAGCCATAATCAATTTATTTTGTTTGTATAATATGGTCTTGAAAAGAAGATAATGGAAATTCAACTCAAAGGATCCAACTCTATTGAGATTTCAATTTAATATTAAAGAAATTATTTTCAAACTTCATATTTAATATATCAATGTATAATAAAATAAAAATATTTTTAAAAAACATCTTTAGGAGTCACCCAATTTGCTTTAATCTTAATCATTATATCATGTATGTATAGATTAGTATTTGATTACAAAAATCATATGAATATAAGTAAGAAACGGTTGTACATGGATGATGTTGTAAATTAGAATACAAATTAAATTGATTCATATAATGCCAAACACAATTTTCTGGGACAATTTTCATAAATATTTATCTATATGAACAGTGATAAAAAATATTAATATTTTTCAATAGCTATTATTTCAATTTAACAAGTCTAGACACCATAACTAATAATTTAATTTTAGTTGAATAGTTTATTAGTTTAATTATGTACTTGACCCGGCAAAGAAAAGGGTCAAGTTAAATAGTTTAATATAATAATTAATTTATAAAATATATATGGGCATATCTCCTCTAATTGAGTAATTGTGTATTTCACATTAATTTTTCTGAAACATTAAATAGTTCTGCTTTATTCGTAGTAAAAGTACAAAATATATAAAATGTCTTAGTACTGCACTACCACAAGGTTACAATTATTTTTTTTTATAAATATTGCTTTAAATAGGGAAAAAGTCACCAGCCTAAATTAAATATCAAACAATTTAGTTTTTATTTAAATAATTAAATATAAAATATCTTGGCTCTAAAAAACGGTAAAATTTTGGCAGTATGTACACTATATATATATATATATATATTAATTCTGGTACTTTCAGGGATTCAATCAAGCTGAAATTCTATATATAGCAGTTTTATACAATTTTTAATCATGTGAAAAATTATCAAACATATATCTTTATTTTTACGGTCTCTTTAGAGGAAAAAAATCAAAACGTTGCAGGTAATGGCCCTCTTCCGGTTGAGCTACATTTCTCAAAAGTTGATAGAAAACTACCAATTTTAAATAATGCCCATGTACCAAATTTCATGATTCTAGCTCTAGCCGTTTTTGCATAATATTGTTTAAATACATACACACACACACAGACAAAAATTTTTCTCAACCTTATTGAAAATGATTCAGGAACCCCTTCAAAACGTATAAAAACATCAAAATCTCAACATTGAAAATTTTCGTGATCGCAATACTATCTCTGACGAGATAGTAAAAATAATGTCTGTTGATGATAATTTAATTAATTAATATCCTTATATAGAATTCAATAAATTAATAAATTAAACTACCAAAATAGATATTGAAAGCTGCACACTTTAATTGAAATGAATAAATAAATACGAAAATAATTAATTAAGTATATTATTTTTAATTTTTAAATTGATTTTAAGATATTATTTGATTTTTAATTATAAAAATAATAACAAATTACATTTGCATTACTTTGTTACTTCTTACTAAACATTATTTAAGAAATAATATTTTTTACTCATATTATGTCTTTGTATCTGCCACTCTAACAATAAATTCATAAAATATAAAAATACCATGCTGGGATGATATGGGAATCAATAACGAAAGCCAACATTGCGCAGCTACCCTCGAGTTGGGATAGACAGAAGATTTTCTTTAATAAAAAATCTTACCTGATTCTCAGATGTTTCCTTTACATCAATATTATTATAGAAAGATGACAGGCAATACAATGCATTCATTATTTTTAAGTTAGAGTGATTGTTGGAATATTGTAAAATACTATTAAGAATACATGGATGATGTATCAATCGATTTATTTAAAACGAGAGAAGAATTATTAGTAGATATAAGTAATGAAATTCTCAATTTTATGTATATCTACTTCCAAATTTTTATTTATTTGAAGAGTACAAAAATATTGGATTATTTATAAAATTTATGATTCTCTGATTGTATATAATACATAATTGAGAAATTATGGCTAAATGTAAGAAGTTTTCAATTAACTAAAAAGAATATCTTAATTTATTTTAGAGATTATTTCACAAAATATAAAGAATAACTTAAATGTTAGAGAGTTATTCATACTCACAGATACAATTTTTTTAATTTTTATAAGGTCGGACCAAAAGGTACACTAAAATCTTTTTAGTTTATTTTCTACTCCATTCGATGCTCTATAAAAGGTAAGAACAGACATTCCGTCCAATTGTTTGACTACAATTCATTAAAATAAATAAGAGCCCTAATTATTAATGCAAATTTAGTAAATAATAGTTAATTAAACGTACTATAAACGATGAAAGAAGAGAAAAAGAGACAATCCGATTAGCTTTTAAAAGTTTTCTATTTGCATTTCTAAGAAACTTCCTCGATGCATTTCACGACTTCTCCGATTTCGTTCTAAAATTGTTTTCGAAATAATTAAAGTTAAATGAAATTAAGTCTCGACATTTTCGCACTTGGCATTTAGAAAGTTCGAGATTTAGCTTCACGACAAGCGGATGTCAGAGTTTTTACTCTCCGCCACACTCCTCCCCTTACTAGCCTCCCTTATGCAATTATAATTGTCTAATATTTGGAGATGCTCTCACGAAATGTAAACTACATTTATTATTTACTCAGCTTGATTTCATTAAAAAATCATATAAATATAATCCAAAGAGACAAAATTAGAGAATGAAGAGAGATCAAATATGTTAATATCTCTCGTTCTCCATTTCAAATGAAACATAAATAAATACCCAAAAAAATTCCAATATGAAATTATTTATTGGAAAAAAGACCAATTGTACATATTTGATATCAAGGTAACAGAGTTCAAATAAAATACTTTTTTTTTCATTCCCATGACATTTGATACTGAATTTTCAACCCCATAACTAACTATATTAAATAGTTTTCTTTTGAAGTCATGAAATATTGAATAATAATAATATAAATTAAGTTAGTAATAAATAAGAAAAAAAAAAATTTTTATTTATAGAAATTAAAATATGTTCTGGGTGCATAATGTACTATAATTTATTAGAAAAGAAATTTCGATTTGACTAGAGTAAATTGAATAAAATTAAAAATAATGTTTTACTTTAAATTTGTTTCTAATTTTCAATATATTTATTTTCTTTATATACAAATATTCTGATAGTAAATTTATTCTAGGTCAGTGATTCTCAACCACTGTGCCGCGACACTTTTGTGTGTGTCGCGACATTTTCAAAATGTGCCGCCAAATTTTACAAATGTAGTTCAAATTAAGAAAAAGTACTTATTTATTTTATATGTATGTAAAAAAAAGGTAAAATGTTTTTGCGATTAGGCTCTTAAACATTTCCGATTTTTTACAATTTTTTCAATATGGTAAATAAGTAAATAACTTATCTTTTTCTTTGTGTGCCGCGGTAAAAACAAGGTTGAGAACCACTGACCTAGGTACATGATATTTTTTTCATATAAACTTATTGTTTAAAAAACGCTATTATATTTTCATTTTGAATATATAAAAAAATTTAAAAACAAATATTTTATTTATTTTTAAAATTTCAACTCTTTTTTGAAAAGAATATAAAATTAAAGAGATTTTTATGGCTATTCAATTTTTATAATAATTTTGTTAAAACATTCCAAGAACTACGTATCAATATACATTAAGCTTTTATGGATACACCTATATCTTTTTCTGATAATGGTTTTTCGCGATTCAAATAACATTCAATCTTATATTCTATTAAAATCAAAAATTTGGATTCGTGAGTTGATCACATAAGAGATAACGGATAGATTCATAAAGGTAGACTGCTATATGTAATATATTGATAAGTAATACTTATATATTATAAATTAAAAATATCTTTTTTTTACGAAGAAAGGAAGAATTTTCTACATTTAATGAAAATATGGCCTCCGGTGGCGGAATCTTTATATAAGCTCAAAATACTGACTTGCCTTATACAAAAACTTTATTGAAAATAATATTATAATAAGTATTTTTACTAAATTTTGCCAAAACATGGCGCTCATAATATAACTTACAATCATCTACTATAATGCATTTAATTTACTAAATTTCCAAAATAGTTTCGGGAGGATTAGGAAAAAAGTGTCAAGAGCCTAGAGTCCGGATCTGTTCACTTCCACTCTTTTCTGGAGTTCAAAACCAATAACCTTTTTTCTAGTTAAAATAATTAGGACATTGTTTTTTATGTCAGTAAAATTAACATTGCCACTGGCAAACAGAACTTATTTAATATAATGTAAATAAACTAGTTATTATTTATTTTAATTGAAACAAAAGAAAATTAAGGAAATTTAACTAAAATTAGGTCGTTTTAGCATTAATCTGAGTTAAAACTTTTCTTTTTCTTTTGGAATATTTAGACCGAGACAAACTTCATTATTCATCCTGTATATATATATATATATATATATATATCAACAATTACAAATGGGTTTGTATCTCTGCAAGCTAATGGGTAAATATTTCATTATAGTTGCTTAAACTGATCCCTTGATTCGCGGAAGTTTTTAATCAAATTAGAAAGGTTTATTTAAGCCTTTATAATAAAGGCCTATTTATATCTTAATTAATAAAATTATTAATTGAGGAGTTTGTATTTGAATACGTTTATTTAGATGGATTATTTAATATTTCAAAATAATATTTAATAATAACGCATGAAGACTTGACCACCATTATATCCTTTAGCTACATATATAGAATCCTATTCATAATGGCTACAAAATAATGATAAAATATGAATATGAACGAATAAGAATGAATATTCATAAGATGTTTCTAATTCAAGTTTTAGTATTTTTATAATGTTATAGTTTGAGAAATAAATTCAAACTTTGATTAAATTTCAAAAGATAATTAAAGATAAGGAATGAATAAAAATAAAGAATTTTAAATTAAGGTTTAAGTTTGATTTTAAAATAGTTTGCTCACATAAAAATAATTTATATTTAAAAATTAATAAGAATTATAGTATGGCGAAAGATACTATAATTTAGTGTTTTAATATTATTGATAGGAATATTTTAAATTTTAAACACTTTAGACCGAATAATTTTTCAAAGTAGTTTTTTTTTAAATTAGAATTAAATTACCTGATTGATTTAAATAAAAATATAACATGTCTAAAAGAGGTTTAAATTTAGATTCCTATACCACAATAAAAAAAAAAAATTTTAAATTAATATTAGATAAGAATTTGTGTCAAATATTAGTTTCTTAATTATTAGTTATCACTTTAACGATATTATGAATATTTATTACTTTAATTCGATGTTGTGAGATTAAAATTTATCATTAAATAAAATATAAAAATAAATAAATAAATATATAGTATGTATATACATTTTAAATTCGATTTTAATATATTTTAATTTATTTTATCCACAACTTGTTGATTACACATCAATAAAAATTTATCAAGGCAAATTTATAGGTAGCAAATAACTTATTTTTAATTGATGTATGTAGTGTATACATTATCCTGAGTTTTTCGTTGGGTAAAGAATTACAGAGTTACTTTGAGAAATATTCTCGATTTAATTGCATTAAAAATAGAATGATTTAATTCGACTAAATAATAATTTATTCTAATTAAAATTTAAGTAATGTAAATGTATCTACTCTATTAATACACACTAAAAGATTATATATGCATTGCAAAAACGATGCGGAGAGGGAGATGGGCGTTGTTACTATGGTAATTGTTGATAACGATCAATGTCTCATTCATTTTAGGACACCTGTTCAATTTTCATGTTATTCGTCGTTGATAAAATTAGAGAAGGAATTTATTGCCCTTTCAAATAGGTATCGAACAATTATTTACCATTTCTATAATTGAATCATAGAAATGAAACAGTTAAAAATTCAAATAATGAAATAAAGCAAAATATTTCTTCTGTTTAAGCGAGAATTAAAGGACTGAGATGCGGGAAAGATATTAGATAATCATAAGGGTTAAATAATACAAGAGGGTGCGTTTCTACTAAGAATGTTTATTTTAACTTTAAACTGTCATATTATACAAATAGTCATGAAATTCAATAAAATTAACGGAATTTAGTTCAAAGAATAATTTTAAATATGGATGCTATACAGTTGTAGAAGTTTGGCAATTAAATAAAGGTATTTTTGTTGTGAACAATATTTACAAATAATCTATAAATGCCCATCATTATATAATTGGAAATTGAAAAATAGATGATACCTTTAGATATTTAGGTATCATTGTCACGAATGATAGTATTATAGGAGATTGCATACAATGGTTATGAGCACGGAATGGTATTCTATTATAAAACCAAATTAAGATCAATAGTTGTAGATATCCATAACTTGAGACTTAAAAATTGTAAAATCATTGTAATGCTTTATATTAATATAAGAAATACTAAATATTATTTTTCAAATCCATAAATTTACTAATTTATTTAAAAATCCCATTAAAATTCATCAAAATCTAAACCAACCCATCTGAAGGAAGATGTTTAATGTTTTCTTAGCTTATACAGGGTGGGGCAGAAAAACCTATCAGATTTCAAAACGTTATAAAATTAAAACCACTCAGCTTGTCAAAAAATTTCTTTTATTAACATATCGAAAATTTTATGCCATTATTAAATTTAAGTTTTGAAAAGCACATCGCTCAAACAGACAGAATTTTCGATATTGGAGTGAAGAAAATCCTCGGGAAATCCATCAGGAACCCCTCCATAGCCCAAAAGTGACTGTGTGGTATGCTCTTTTTCGCCTAGGCGGTGGGGGCCTTACTTTTTTGAAGAAAATGGGCAAACCGTAACGGTCAACAGCGAGCGCTATTGTTGCATGGATGAAAATTTTCTTCGACCCAAAATGGAAGAAAATGGAGTGCAAAATGTGTGGTTTCAACAGGATGGTGACACATCGCGACGATCAATGGACATTCTCAGGGAAATGTTTCCAGGTCGCCTCATTTCTCTGAGAGGTGATCTTGGCTGGCCGCCGCGCTCACCGGGTCTCACTTCATGTGACTTCTTCCTTTGGGGTTACCTCAAATCGAAGGTTTACCAGCATCGACCAAGGACTCTTCTTGCTTTACGAAGGGAAATTGCTCGGGCAATTGAAGAAATTCCTGTGGAAATGACGGTGAAAGTCATGGAAAGCTACCGCGAGCGCCTAAATCAGTGTATCCGCTCCCAAGGACGACATTTGAGCGATGTACTTTTCAAAACTAAAATTTAATAATGGCATAAAATTTTCGATATGTTAATAAAAGAAATTTTTTGACAAGCTGAGTGGTTTTAATTTTATAACGTTTTGAAATCTGATAGGTTTTTCTGTCCCACCCTATTTATAATTAAATTCGAATTTAACTTATCATAATCATCTTGTAAGATAATAGAATTATGAGGATTCATTGAAAAAAATAATGAAAAATTCTTAAGATTAAGTGTTAACGGAAATCTTATGTTTATTTTAATAATTTTGTCTTTATGGAGAAATACATTCATTTTAGCGTGATACTGAAACATAAATATAAAAATCAGAAGCCATATTTTATCATAATAAAAAAAGATTGAAATAGAATATATATATATATTCTATTTCAAAAAGCAGAATTTATCATACCACAAAGAACTGATATATCATATATTATATATCTAATGAAAAGATTGTAAAATGATTAATGCTTAAATTAATTATTTAATGGATTTCATCTAAGATTAAATTAAAAATGAGCCCTAATGTATGTATTTTGCTACAATTGTTGAATTAGAATATATTATCCATTAATCTTATAGCATCCTGGTATCTCGCATGTGCCGATGTTCATCCATCATTATATTTCTGTTGAGTGCCATATGCACTTTATAGAGAATAATAGTTAATTATTCTTAAGGGATCCTTCCTTTAACAATGCAAACAAAAGGGCTGCTCAGATCAAATTATTCCAAATAACTAACCTCTACCTCTTCAGGTGAGCTTATGATGGAGTCTTTCTTTGTTCCTATTGTTCAGATGGCAAATTGTTTCAAACGCGTTTGTTAAAATTAGGTGTTCTTATTTCTTTAGTGTGTAGTAATTTCTTTTATTTAAGAAATAATAGAATACTTTTGATAACTAGGAATGTACTTGAGAATAAATTTCATAAGAATATTAATTTTAACTAAATTTTTCACTTGAAAATTTTTTTTCTATAATATAATTTTATAATGATATTATCTGATTAGAAAATGGAGGTTGGATTGGAAATTGGCGGGCGATCAACAGAAAAAAATGATGGTTAAGAAATAAAACTTCTTTTTCACTAATATCGTCAATGTTTCTGTCCTTAACTTAACTTGGTGTTATTATTTTTCGAATAGGTAGAAAAATAACAATGCCAACTCCTGAAGAGGGTCCTGTTCAGAAAATGTTGACATTATTGATGAAAAATAAGTTAAGTAGTTATTTCTTAACCTTCAGGTTTCTTTCTGGTTACGTGTCGATTTCCAATCCCCTATATTATATATCTTTGTTAGTTTATTTTAAAATTCAATTCTATTATTCTAATAATCTTCAAATGAGATGATTATATGACAAATAATGAGAAATTTGGAAACAGTTTCATCTGAAAAAATTCTAAAAAAGTTTTAGTTTACACTTATTTGAATACAACCTACAAAGTTGTAATTTTAATTCTGTATAGCGACAATTTGTTGAATCAGGACTCTACAAATATTAATATAATTATTACTTAAATTACGTGAAGACTACAAGTAATTCAAACAATTCCATTATTTATATAGGACTTAAATAATTGTTAGAAATAATATATACCAACACTCTTGATGAGCTATTGAGAAGGACACGTCAAATCCAATTAATACTTTATTCTTTATATTCATAAATAAGTTTGATTAAAAAAACCTACCTGATAAATACATTAACCTTCTTAATTTAAAATCTAATTAGTAAATAAATAAACAAAGTAAATATTTTTCAAAAATCAATTGTGTATTTGAATAATTTTTTCCAAGAAAGGGTAGGAAGACGTTTACCACAAATCCGCAGAGAATATGAACCGGAATGCCCCTCAAGTGTCGGTCATTGAGGCGTTATAACGAGGACTCCTTGGAGACGGGTTCGGCAGGTCCTGGCCCCAGGGGGAGGTGACCTTGTACGCCCCTGACCCCATTCCGGCCCCTAGTCGGCCTTGTCCGTAATTCAGCTGCACTCAGCTGACACATATCGATGACACAACGATCAACCAGAAAACCAGCCCCCATGCAATTCCACAGATCTAAATAGTACCCCAAAACAATACAATCTAAACTCTTAATTTAAAATTGATTTATTTTTATTTAGATTAAAGATTTTGTTTAAATTATGATTATTAATAATATATAATATTTATATAAAATAATTATTTTTATAAAATTTTGATTTTATTTTTTTATCTAAAATTAGAAATTTATATTGAACTTTACCAGAAAATATTGTTAAAGATAATATTAAAAATATAAAATTCCTGGTCTACTGAATGGTTAAAATCCGATAACTTTTAATTTCCTTATTAATTTGAATTCGTTAGTGTTCAAATACTGAACTCTATAATGAACTATAATATAAACTAGATGATAAATATTTTAAAGATGTATTCAAATTCTCCAGTACTTATGTAGCTAGATTTCACGTATAGGAAGGGGGCATCAAAATATTAATGTCAAAACAATTATTTATTTTAAGAAAACAAACCAAATGAATTTTATACATGAATTTTTAATGAATGTCGAGGATACAAGACTTGCAAAATTATTTTAATAACATGAATGGGTTTATTCCATTTGACTTTTAATTTGTCTAAATTCTAAATGCTTAGATATAATCATTGGGAATTAATATTAATAAATCTAAGTTCTCAAGCCACACTTATAAACAATCGGAATTTGAATTTATAATAGAGGGGTCAATTAAAATGCCCGGCATGAATTCACGAATGAGAGTGAGATCCCCGCCAGCGGCCATCTGGACGGAATTTTCGGGGCTCGCATGTAAATGTTACTTCTTAAAATTCAGTTGCCATGCTCACTTGGGTTGTCAATGCTTTCCAAAATATACCAAGTCGCTCTTGGCACTTTACAAACATTGTTTTTACAGAAAAGAAAAAAATAAAACATTCGTTTTATTGACAAGAGCAACCATTGAAATTCTTTTTATCTATAAACCCATTACAAAATGGAAACCTTTCATTTTGAAAATTGCTAATTCCAGAAAAGAATTGATAAAAAAATTTAGAATTAATTATTCACTCATAATAATTTTACAATTTAATCAATGCAAGTTTTTTTAATTAAAACTCCACTCTTTCTTTATAATGTTAGAGAACTCAAAAGTTTTAATTTACAGCAACCACATTTGTTCATCAGTTCCTATTTTGACATTTAACCAATTTTTCTTTCTCTCTCACTTGAAATAATATTTATTTATTTACATTTTTGTATTGTATTATTTTAATGTATTTAATTGACAATAAAAGAAATTAGCTGGAGTGTCTCCACTCGACTATCTCGCAATTTGAATTGGATTAAATAACATAATATATTATATTTAAATTAAATTTAATTAATTATAAATTATAAATAATAAATATTAAACCAGCGCATGTTTGGCTTTTTGTTGATGGCACCACGTCACATGTTGGCGCTTGAGAATTGCAGTGTTAAAAAATTAATTCTGGTAATTTCAGCGAATCAATCAAGCTGAGATTCTATATATAGCAGTTTTATACAATTATTAATCATGTGAAAAATTATCAAACATATATCTTTATTTTTACGGTCACTTTAGAGGAAAAAAAATCAAAACGTTGTAGGTAATGACCCTTTTCCGGTTTAGCTACTTTTCTCAAAAGTTGATAGAAAACTACGAATTTTGAATAATGCTCATGTACCAAATTTCATCATTCTAGCTCAAACCGTTTTTGCGTAATCTTGGTTACATACATACACACACACAGACATTTTTCTCAACCTTAGTGAAAATGATTCAGGAACCTTCAAAACGTATAAAAACATCAAAATCTCGACATCGAAAATTTTCGTGATCGCAATACTATCTCTTACGAGATAATAAAAATGAAAATTTAATTCGACTATAATATTTATTTAAAATGTATTTAGATAGGATAGGTATAAAAGTATAGAAACAACTCTTTATAGTTTGTCAAGCAAATATATTTCATCACTTAAGTTATTCAAATGGAGAAGAATATTAAAACACAAAACGATGTTCGAATCTAAAAAGTTTCCTGAGAAATACACTCCGTTGGGATTTCTTTGACTTTAAAGTTTGACAACTTCCATCACGAACAAAAAAGTTTAATATCTTGGCCCATTCTTTTTCCATAATATGTAAAATTTCTAAAATAATTCTGACATATATTTATAATGATTGGCTTAAATCAGTGGATCTTAATCTGGTGTCTGTACCCTTGAGATTTTCGGAAGATATTTCTAATGGTGAGAGGAAATTTCCAAATAAATTTATACATGTAAATGAATTAATTTATAACATGATTATATTGAAAATATTCTATTTATATTTTAATAATAATAATCTCCGTCTATATTAGATTTCTTGTAATTAAAAATTTTATTAAAATTGTGGAATTCTCTTATTTTATTTTATTAAATATATAATCATAACAACAAGCATCAAATGATTAATTAATATTTTTTTATTGAGAGGAGGAAAAAGCTTGCATAAAACGCCTTTTAATTGTTATAAGGAAGTGTCGAGTTCTTACCGACTCAAAGCCTTCTCGACCAAGAGCACTTCGCACCGGCATCCGCATTAGCATTACTTCAGAAATAAGGCTGTTTCCACTTATCCTCTTTTTTACAAGATATTTTACATGATTAATTAATATTAATAGATTTTTATTATAGTTTTTTAATTGCAATAAATTAACTCAGTTTTAAATACAAAATCATCGTGTTATTTGGAAAGTTTTAAATAAAGATAAAATAAATAGTTAACTATTAAACAAATTTTATTAAAGATAAAAACATACAAATTGAGAAATAATTGTACCTCTAGTGTAATTGAAATAATATAATAATAATAATCTATATATATATATATATAAAGGCTTTTGTCTACACATTGCTCAGAATTTAAAATTTTTTGCATATCTTCCCGTTTCATTATCTCTAGAATCCAAAAGTGACTTTAGAAATTTTCATGTCTGTCTGTCCGAAAATTGTGACGTTATAGACTCAAAATTGGCTGAACCGATTTCTATGAAATTACATCATAATATTCTTACATACTTCAATTTGAACATAGGCTATATATATTATATCAATATCTATTTAATAACCGCAGATATTAATTTTTAAAAATTTTATATGTACATGTTGTTATTTAGCGCCTCATAGATTCATTTGCAGCAGCGAATATAACTAATAATTCTAGAAAAAAATTAATCGAGACAGGAAAAGAGATGGGGTTTGAAATTAATAATGATAAGACAAAATATTATTTAGTAACAGAGAGGAACAGTATTAACATACAAAATGTAGAAAAATTGATTGTAATCACGAAGGATAATAATATTCTAGAAAAATTTAAATCGAGGTTTCAATCGGGTAACGCCTGTTATCATGCAGTAAAGGGAGGGACTTATCTCATCAAAACTATTCAAAGAGGATCAAAATTAAAATATATAAAATAATTATTTTTCTGGTTGTATTATATGGGTGTGAGGCATGGTCTATGATCCTGGGAGATAAGATTAGATTCAGAGTATTTGAGAATAGAATTCTTCCCAGCATTTATGGGCCAAAGAAAGATGAGGACACCTCTATTTATCTCCAGACATAGTTAGAGTTATAAAATGGAGAAGGATGCGATGGGCAGAACTCGTGACTAGAATTGGGATGGAAAGAATGACGAAAAAGATATTGGTGGGGAGACCGATTGGGAAACGTCCTCTTGAAAGACCAAGGACGCGGTGAGAGGATAATGTAGGAAGGGTCGTGAGAAAGATGGGACTGGGTAGGAGTTAGATGGTTATAGCTCCTGATAGGGACACTTGGAGAAATGTGGTTGTTGCGGCCAAATTCGAGTACGGTAGAGCCACAGAGATAGATAGATAGATAGATAGATAGATAGAATGATAAAATATATACAAAAATAATATATAATTAATTTATTGATTAAATAACAAGGCGCCATTGGGTGTGTGGGTAGCGAACCTGCCTCACATTCACATGGTCCCGGGTTCAAGTTCCGGGCCTGGCATGGGAATTTCTCTAGCTGGGGTCTATGTGAGGGAGTCAACCCAGCCTCCGGGAACAACATTAGGGAAAAGCTACTTGATAGCGCCTCCGATCAATAAAATCAAACCTCATTGATATAACCGGCTTGATAGGCGTTGTCCTTGCTTACAAAGTCAGAGGTTTTTTTTATTGATTAATTTAAAATATATTTTAAATAAGAACAGAAAAGCAAATAAATGTTTTATGTAATATACTGATTGAAACAAAATGGATGAAAACCTTTTACATATAAACTTTTAACCAAATACTATGTATTGCTTCGGGGGTACAGAGGATAGAGCCCCCGTCTAGGTGTGAAGAGCGCCAAATGTGGTCTGAGCAGCTAGTATATATTATCATTTATCATATAATACGGGGTGTCTCTAAATGAATATCGAAGTTTTAGCGCTTTATAATATTTAGTATATTATAATTAGAGTGATAAATGATATGTCAAATGATAAAACGGTTTCCGCCACAAAGTTTATGGGCCTTTCTTTTATCCTGAAGCTACTGTTACTGGTACTTCTTACCTTGATACACCAGAGAAATGGCTCTTTCCTAAGTTGGAAGAACATAAACCAGAAAACTTCATTTTCTAGCAAGGATCAGGTGTATATGCCTCTGCTACCAAAAAACCTCCCTGAATTAAGAAAAAAGATTGTAGCAGCTGTTGCAACAATTTCTGAATGATGCTGATCAACGTTTGGGAAAAATTCGATTATAGACATGATGTGTGCCGTGTGACAAATGGTGCTCACATGAACACTTGTAAGCTTCTTGGAAAAACTGTTCTAGTTGCTCTTTCATTTGACATATCATTTATCATTATAAGTTTGATGTACTAAATATTATAAAGCGTTAAAACTCCGATATTAATTTAGAGACACCCTCGTATATCTTTCCTACCTAGAGTTACCTCCATTTACTTTCTATTCTCCCCTTATTCTCTCAAATCTTTCTTTATATTGCTTGCTCTCCATGTCCTTGGACTTCATGCTACTGTTCAATTAATTAATACAGACATTAATCATAAATCTAATTAAATACATATATAATATATTATAAATAATTCTCCTCAATAAATAATGTCGATCAATCATGTCAATTATGTTCTTTAAAGAAAAATTATTAAATAAAAAGAAAAGAAATTATAACAATTAATGTGAATGGTAGAATGATGTCGTGTTAAATTAAAATTTGAATCTTATTTATTACCATTCAGAACTCCTTAAAAACACTTTAATTATTATAGTTTTTTTCAATTTAGACACCTCACCTCAATTTTCCAAAAAAGCGTTTTTATAAATTTTTTTTTTCTATTTTTCTATATATTATTAAAAATTTAACAATCATTTTTATCTATCGGTAGAGTATTAACTTAGTAATTATAATTTAATTTTTAACGTACTTGTGTATTAGAAATTATTTCAAGAAACGAATATTCCATTTCACATATGGATTTAGTGTCAAATTTCAATTAATTTTCATTATTATATTACCAATTAATTACTTCTATCCTAATTGGTACTTAATGGGGATTCCAAAAAAAACTAGTACGCGCGTATGATTCAAATTTGTCTTGTAGGTAGTAAAGGAAGAGTAAGATGCGGGAATTAACTATAAGAAACTTTCGAAATTCGGAATGGGTTAAAACAAGGAGACGCATTATCACCAATTCTATTTAATTTAGTTCTGGAATATTTAATTAGATAAATTGGGGAAAAATCAAACGGAATAGAATTAAACAAAAAAATTCAAGTATTAGGTTACGCAGACGACTTAAATATAATAGGAGATTCGGCAAGTATAATTAAAGAAAATTAATCGAAGCAGGAAAAGAGGTGGGGCTGGAAATAAATATTGCTAAGACAAAGTATTTAGTAACAGAGATGGATAGTATTAACACAAAAAGTGTTAACATACAAAATATAGAATTTGAAAATGTAGAAAAATTTAAATACATAGGTTCTGTAATAAAGAAAGATAATAATATTCGAGAGGAGTTTAAAGCGAGGTTACAATCGGGAAGCGCCTGTTATCATGCTGTAAAGGGGCTTATCGCGTAAAAATTATCAAATTAGATTTTGTTATTACTATATTACTCCTATTATTTATATCAAAATTAATTTGTTTTTAAAAATACCTAAATTATTATTTTAATTTTTATATTTCTAGAAGAAACTATTCAAATTTCTATTAATTAATTATTTTTTTTGTTTATATATATTGTATTAAAATCTGAAATTGGAATCATTAAGCCGTTTGAGCTCCTCCAATCTTACGCCATTCAGTTTGACGTAACCCATTCCCATTTATTATTGAAGAATGAGGAAGAGAGAGGTATACATTATATTCCCCTAAAAGATTCACTCTCCCCTTGTTGTAGGCATATTGTTTGACTAAATGACAGGAGGGGAACCTAACCCTATTTAACAATTAATTAAAAAAATGCTAATTTATTTTACTTTGCTTTTTATAATCTTCAATATTTAGTTTAATTTAATTTTTAATATATTATTGATTTAATTCAGAAGTTGATTTTTTATATATGGTATTGATTTTTTTATTTATATAAAATAATTTAAAATATATTTTATAATTTTTTTATTTTCAATTTCAATTTTTTTATTTATTATAATAGTAAAAACATAAAATAATTAAGATTTTGGATGTTAGTTTAATTATATATTGTTTTTGAATAAATAGTCTCGTTAATGATGTTCTATTTTAATATTTAAGAAATCATTTCATGTACGAAGTGAAAAAATATAAAATCCAAATTAATCTATTTCATGGACCTGTGTGTAAGTCGACTTCAAATTCATATTAAAATTTAGTATAATATAAATCGTTTTTATATTTTGAATTGTATATTTACTTTTTATATTTTATAGTAATTATAATATTTTAAATTTCTTTTTAAATAAAAATTGCATTTCTAATTCTTTTCTTTTCTCTTTTTTACAGGTAAGTTATTTGTTTCCCTGAATGTTCCTAGACGGCCATGTAAGTTGTTTATTTATTATTATTTCTAGAAAAGGATTACGGAAAAAATTGTCCATTATCTTCACATTCTTAGACAATTTCGAATCTCCATAACAAAGAATGATTCTTTACTCTGGATTTTTATTTATGTTAATAGTTAGATGACTGTCAAGATTTAACGAGTTATCTCTTTGAAATTGTTAAATCAACATCAACAACATAAAGATATATGAGTATAATACAACGAACTTTTAAAAAATTATTCCAATGAATAAAACAAAAAAATGGCCATTTAATTCATTTGTAGCTTTCTATCTCTGAGGCACTACGGACTCGAAAGTTCTCAGCCGCAGCAACCACATTTCTCCCAGTGTTCCTATTCTGAGCTACTCGAGTCCACTCGATCACTTCACAATTGGCTTTCCTACTTTTCGCCAGTCTTTCCTCTCCCATAGTTGCCATAGTTTACTTACTTCCCATTGCAATCAATTCATTTGTATGTACAATATAAATAAGAAATAAAAATTTGTTCAGAATTCTTGAAATTGACTAAATAAACAAAATTATCAAAAACAATCACGTTTGTAATATTTTTTTTATATTATGTAAAAATAAATAAAAGGTTTCTTTATGGTATTATATACTACCAGGTTACACAAAAATGATGTATGTTTTCTAGAATCAAATATTTTTAATAAATAACGATCTCAATATTTCATTACATTCATTAACGCACTCATTAGACATGGTGGTGTACTTGTATGCGGTTTTAGTTATATCCCAGTTCTTACATTTAATTTTTAATTGCTACAGAATACAACTGGCTCTCACCTCGTATAATTAATAAGAATATATCCGAAGGAAAAAGTTTTGTAAATCAAAATAGTCACCTATTTATATTTTTTTTTTTTTACAATTTCAAAGATCGTTAACGAAATACAAAAACAATTTTATATTAAAATTAATTTAATATAAGATTATATTACCCTGGAATTTCATTTTAATTATAATGGATATAATTAAATTCTAATGATCAATTAATCGAGATCATGCTCAATAAACAAAATTGATTCTTTTTATTAAAAACAAAAGATATACATATATTCATGAAAAACACAAGTTAATATTAAATATTTGACTTTTCCACTTATTTAATTAAACTTTAATTAAAGAATAAAGAATATCATACATATTAATTTAAACTATTAAGAAAGTTTTAATAAAATCAATTTTTATTGCGAATTTATTTAGAGTTATTTTTAGATGAAAAATTAAGAGGGTAGTCGCGGTAGTCAGGTTCCCCGAATTTCAGATGAAGGAACGAACCTCGCCAAGTTCATTTAGCAATTTATCATTAATTTCAAATAAATGAGAAGACTGACTAAAATGGGCGTAATTTCTAAAATCCAATAAAAATTATAAATCAATTTTAATGAAAATACGATTATTTTTACTAATATCAAAAAATAATTATTTATCTATGTTTTAAAATTTGAAAATAAATAATAATTCAATATCTTAAAAAGCCACCTGAACAAATGGATAGACACTGACTTATTAATTAAATATATAGCATTTTGTATAAATAGTTTATCAATTTTGAATATAGAGATTTATAAGAATAAAAGAAAAAAATAGAAATTATGAGACACATTTTAATATTTAATTTTTTGCTCTTTTATAAAATCTTAATTTCACTGTTTTTTATTCATTATATTTTATTTTAATAAATTCTGTCTCTCCCAGAGCATCTCTTTTTTCATTCTATATAGGCTGGTATTATGTAAGCATATTATTATATTTTTTAAAACAAATATTTATTTTCTTATCAAAGAAATGTTAAATTGTATCATAAAATAATAATTAAAAGGGGATATATAAATATACATTCCCTTATTTTTAAATTATTAAATACAAATATTAAAAAAACAACTATCCTATTTCGTTTGATTAATTTTATATTATATTTGTATTTAACTATGCATATATTTGTTATTATATTATGATAATGATATTCATTTTGGTAGATGATACTTATTAATATTATTTTTCATTCCTATATCTATAAGTATAAGATAAAGAAAAATAAACAATGGACTTAACTCCCTTTCAAACATTTATGTAACTAGTTTTCTCTTTGAAAATATTTTATAATATTAATACAAAGAAGTTGTTTGGAAAATATTTACAAAGAGAAATTTGCTTCGAATATCTTATTCCACGCGCGGTGATCATTTGTTTTGCCTGGTCCTCTCTACTTCCCCCCCCCCACCCTCTCCCCATTCTCCAACCCTACCCCGTGAGCTATTGATTCCATTAGAGTAAGTTGAGCAACAGGATCGTGTAAACTGCACACGCTTGTTTGGTGTTGGTGTTAGCTGAGGGACTCAAGCCTAGAATTATTCAAATCAGCCGTGCAAAGTATTTCAGTTCGGCTCTTGCATTATTCACCTCAATTCAACGCGCACCCTGAACCTACAAACGCTACTTCATCCATCGCTACCGAATTTCACATTCCACCCTTTTAAATATCTCATTTATAGCTTACAAGTTGGTAAGTGAACTTTTACTACTACTCAACAGTACGAGTGTAGTGAAAAGAGGGGATAGTAATTCTTTCTCTCTTAGTCATGATTTCAGATCTGCCTACCTGCTAGGCTCATCCATATATTTTCCTATTTTTTTAAATTTACATGGAATTCTTAAAAATAATCTACTAATAAATATACTAAAGTTTAATTGAATATTTTTGGATCGCTCTAACTTCCTCATAGAGTATAAAATATCAATGTGCCACTGGTTTAAGCGGTTCTTAATTGTTTTAAGATCAGAGAACATATAAATAGAAAAATACTAAAATAAATAATAAATAAAATACAATTTCAGGTACAATAAAAAAAAAATTGTTTTAATTGCAAACAAAAATTATAAAAATGAAAAAATAAACTACATTTCTACATTTCTACATAATAGTAAAATCGAAATAAATACATAGATATCTTATTTATACATATAAACGATATTCATAATGAATTTGACTTAAATATGATAGTTGTGCTTGATATTTATTTTAATATTGGGTATCTCAATTATTCAAAAAATATGATTCAATAAATTTTTAAAAAATAGAAGATTTAGGATATGTGTAGTAATAGAAATGGCTGATAATGTCAACATATGAGAAACATATGTGTACCAACATAACAAAAAAAACTTCGATACTCGAATGTTCACAGTCCGCGAAAATTTAAAATTCACTTTTTCTTTTGAACAGAGCTCGTATATCTAATGTAACTAAGAAGGTAATCTAAAACTTTTAAATACATTTGGCAACATTTAAATAGAAAAAAATATTTTTTTTATTATTTGTCTTACTGTTTTATAGTTAACATAAAATTGATACAATAATGAATATGAAATCAGTACATCTCAAGATTTTATTTTCAATTTTATGAAATATATTCATAATTATATAAATATAATTTTCAAAATAGTAATTTATTTAAAAAATCTTACTTATATTATTAAAAAATTCAAAACAACCTTTTAAATGTGAAATTGAAATAAATGGGAAAAATTTTAAGTACCTATAAGAGATATTTTTCTAATTTTAATTAAAAACTTGGGTTTTTTTATGGCTGAATGAATTCCAAAAAAATATTCAACAGTTTATTATTTTTAAAAACAAATATATAATTAAATATATTTTTTTTTTAATTAAATTTATTTTTCATTGATACCATTTCCGATTACTGTATCATATCCATGCAATGTTAATATTCTTATTTAAAAAATTATCGGATATTTACAATTTGAATTTTTCCCAAACAGCCAGTTCAGTGTATTTAGCGTAGGGTTACGGTGATCCATATTATGGATATTATCCATATTATTGGATTATAATTGTATGTGTATAATTCAATTATTTAAAAATTAAAAAATTATAGATAATATTAATAAAAATAATGAAAAAATAAATTTAATATAACATGTAATACAATGATATTTTACTGAACTATTAACATATGTTTAATTAAACCAAATTTCAACTAAAATATGTTTACTAACTTCATGAGTTGGATATGACTTAAAAGCACAAACAACTAAGTGCAAAATAAGCTCCGTGTGGAGGTGTCATTAGACAGTCTCAGGTGGGAAAAGTGGCTGAAAGGCAGCCGCTTAAGAGCAAAGTTCTTCACCCAAGTTGTAAAGAGACCCGACCATTTCCATTTAGGGATAAAATTATCGAATAAAGAACCCAACAAGAGAGGAAAGTGACCGTCTTTCAAGGAGGCGACAATTTCAATCGAAAAATTACTAATGTAAGATTAACACGCAAGTCAACAAATGAAAGGGTGGTTAAAGGACGTGGTTTTAATTGAATCACAAGGATCAATTTGCTTTTTATTACCATTGTTTTATTCTGTTTTTATTTAAGTGAGATAATATACAATAAATTCACACTTGAAATAAAAAAAATTGAAAAAATTAATATATATAATACTAAAGAAACCGAAAGACGATCGAATATATATATATATACTTGTATGATATTTAATTCTATCTAAAAAGATTGACAATATTTTTTAATACATTGAATATTTAAAACAGAAACTAAAAAGTTCAATTGTGTTTTATTGATAAAAATCACGCTTAAAATGAGTTCCTCTTGACTACGGCAGGAATTCAGAAGGATCTAAAAAAGTCATCCAACAATTCATTCCGATTATGTTTGGTTTGTTATTATTACTTTCATTTCATTGGATGCACCTAAAACTAAACTATATACTCAATAATTTAAAAAGGCAGAATTCAGCAGCCTACACCTGACTTGTCTTACTCATTCATAGTTAAAAAACCATAACAGCAAAATAGTTATAATAATGAATATTCACTCACCAGTTTAAGCAACTGTAACTTACGAGATTACTTAATTACCCTAAATTATATAGTATAATTTTATTGATATATTTATTAAAAAGATTATTAAAATTTTTCCTTTAGTTTATCTAGTTTTAACGTTCTATTTGCTTAAAAAGTGTAAATTTAAGGAGTGGGGGTGGCTCCAAAAAAGTAGGGAGAAATCCTTGTCAGCCATATTGTGTGGGGCAAAACATTAAATTTTACATAAGACATAATACATTTTTGGTTCAAATTTTCTCGTATGTTTGAAAGTTTTTCTTAGTTATTTCTTCTTTATTTTATAGTTTAGTTAATATATTTAATAATTAGAAATAGTTTTTAATAATTTAATTTGTATTTAATTGTTTTTTGTTAGATTTTAAATTAACTCATTTTCAAGGGTATTAGTAATAAGCACATTTTTTCTCATACATTATAGTATCAAAATTTTTATCGTACTTTTTCTATTATATATATATATGACTTGTTTTCAATTTATTTGCTAGATGCAAACCTTCCTTTCCTAAAAATTCCGGGTTTTTTGGATGGTATATTACTAGCTGGTCATTATTTGTTTTTAAGGATTTCAATAAATGTTTTGACCTTTCCAAAAATTCTAAAATACATTAATAAATATATTTTTTGTTTATATTCTATTTTTTGTAATCATTTTTCCATTTAACTAAAGATAATTTCTTTTTTTAATTGACTAATTAGGAAGAGAATGATTACCGCAACATTTAGTTTTTTTATACATATATTCATATCAAAACGACCTGCAGTTGAAATAAAATAAAATTTAAAGAGTTATTTCTTCATGAGAAAATTGCTCACATAATTTTCCAAAAAAAAAGGCCCAAAATTTGATGATATATTAACATTAAGATCAATGGAAAATATAATGTTTTGCCCCACACAATAAGGCGGCTGTGACGTCAGATAGGCGATAACTTTTATCCCAAATGTTCTCTCTCTACCTCCCTGCTTTAAAGTGAATATATTTGTAAATTGTATAATATAATTGTAAAACTTTATTTTTATTTTTCTCCTTATTCAGTTTATACAATATGAGCAAATTATGAGTATAATATATTATTTCTTTCTATTATTAAAAAGTATACAAATTAAAAAAAAAAGATTTACTGCTAAATTTGAAAAAGTGTTAAATGAAAATTTTCATAAATTTATTTTAGCCCCTTGGAGATAGGCAACTATTTCACTCTTAAAAAATTTTCTTTATATTCTAAAAGTTACAATAATAATTTTTACAATAGTTAACTAGTCGATCTAAGTTTTAATAAAATTCTATCTCATCCTCGATATTCCTTTGATCCTATTTATTTTTAATATTCATTAATATGGTTTAAACAGACAAAATGGATTAATAATTTAATATAGCTAAATAATCAAATTGCATACAAAAAATTTTCACGTTAATTAAAATTTTTTTATTAATAAATTATTGAAATATTATATGTAGATGATATTATTCAATTATATTCTAAAACATAAATATTATCAAGTATAATTTTCCACTTGATAATTAGCTTTGTTTCCAAAAATTACTTTTGAAAAAAAAACATCCAAGTCAAACATTTTCCAGCTCTTTCTCTATTTCTCTCTCTCTCTTGTACCCAAAATAATATCCAAAGAAAAATAAAAAAGAGAAATTTTACCAGGGTAATTAATTTGGAAAAAAATGTACAAATATAATAACCCTTAGGATAAAAGCCAATAAGGAAAATAAATGTAAATGTAATTTATTATTAACAAAGGAAAATATAGTAAATTTTCCTAGGGTATTGTTTTCACTTTTGAAAATGTTTATTTAAAATAAAATTATATATAAAAATACATTCAAAATCTTTAATCATATGTAGCATATAAGAAATACATAACACTAGATAAAATATCCCTGTCACACAAACCATTTTCTAATAAATTTCATTTCATCTTATGAAAATGTTTATAACTGTAAATTATATCAATATTTCATAAGACAAATTAAATTAAATATGTATAATTTAAAATAAATAATAATACTTTATTCAATAATTTTATATTTATTCAAATTCCATTGTTCAATCTTCCTTTTTGGATCAACTTGATATTTCACTTTTTGTATAATTCGTGTAGCAGATATGGTAGTAATAATATTAAAATAATAGATCATAATTATCAAATTTGTTTAATTTTACTCTAAACTAACTTATAAATTAATCATAATACTATCTTTCATATAAATTCGTATTATTATTATTGTATATTTGGGGATTCTTTATGGATTGAAATGTCTAGGTGGGGAGATTAAAATTAACATGAAGATCGAAAAGAAAGAGAAAGGGTGCAAATAGATAGCTTGCTCAATAAATCAAAATAGTGAATATTTTGATATATTCGATCAGCTATACGAGGTAGGGTCAAAAAGTTCGCGGAATGGTCGCTTATAGTCAAGTATTTCTTAGCTGAAAGGGAAATTTTTGTTTGTGAGGTTGGCATAACTGGTAGTGAATGTGCTTTTGAGGTTAGCAGGCAGTTGTAGTTGGTTCCGTGCGTTCGGTGTTTAATATTGTAGATCGTAGTTTCTTTCTTTCGTCGGATTGTGCAATGTCGTCATTAGAGCAGCGTGGCAATATTAAATTCTGTGTGTTGCTGGAGAAATCACCCTCGGAGACTCTTGAGATGCTAAAAAAAGCATACGGATATTCTGCGATGAAGAAAACAGTAGTTTACGAGTGGCATAAGCGTTTTCGCGACGGTCGCACAACAAGCTGATTCGTCAGAGGTGATTGAAAATGCGACGGAGCGGCTGAAGGAACTTTCAAAAAACGGCTTTCAAGAGTGTTTCCAACAATTATATGAACGGTGGAATAAATGTGTAGATGCAGGAGGAGAGTATTTTGAAGGGAAATAATGTAAGAATGTTATAAATATTTTTAATAAATTTTTAATAACCAATTCCGCGAACTTTTTGGTCCTACCTCGTATTATTCTATCTCATTTATTGAATGCAATTTATCAGATTATTTCACAAACATTTTTATCTTGTATATTTTTCTTTTTATTTTATTTATATAATATATATGTCTATACTACTATATATCGTGCAACACATTATGAAAATATAAACAACAATTCCGGTATAAATAAATGTAACTGAAAGTTTAAAACTTTATTTATAAATCATTTTTGTTAGAATCATAAATATTAATTTAATTTTTTACAACAAGAGAAAGTATCTATATACAAGTATATATATAATATTCTAAAATCCAATATCTTATATAAGAATATGATTTTTGGAAAGTGAAAGTGATCCAAACATAAAAAGTAATTTTTTTTTTTTGATCGATAGATGGTTATTTGTTTATGAATAAATTTCTCTTTATCCACTCCCCTTTCTCCTCCTTCTCCCCTCTCTATCTCACCCTAATGTTTTTCCTATTCATTCTATTCAAATGAAATGGGCCGGATTTCGGCTTTAATATCCCTTTATTTGAAATATTACTACCGTTTGTTGTGGCATTAACAAAGCTTATGTTTTCTTTATTGAAGGATAAGTAATGAAAGTATAAAACTGATATCCTTCCCCCTACTTAATATAACTCTTAACACACTGCAAATAAATAAATCCTTGTATTTAAGTAATATTTCATTTGGATTTACTGCAAATGTTAAATGTCATATATTATCATTTTTTTTTGTTATGTTTGTTTCTTTCAAATCATTAAAAGATATTGATTCCTAAATCGTTTATTAGATGGTATCGTATTTATTTATTTCTCCTCTTAAATAATGAAAATAATAATTTTACTTGTTCATTATTTATTGTAATGTTTCTAGTTAGACATTAAGATTACTATATAATGTAAAAAAACATTTTTTTGAAATTTAGTTACTATATTTTAATATTTTTATGTATAATTAAACAATAAATATGTATTCATTAAATATAAACTTAATCTCTTCGAATATAATAATGGAGATTGGAATTGACAAACAAATTCGCGCTAAAAAAAATAAATTAAAAAAAATTCTAAAACCTTGCCAACAAATTCAATAGATTAGTAATAATGAATTCTTTTGAATATTGTCCATTTTATAGCATTTGCATTTTTTCTTTAAATGATAAAAATTATTCTTTGTAAAGAATGCTTAATTTTCTAAATTATGATGGATTTTTCTTTTTTGTTTGATGGCGATTTCCATTTTTTTTTTCTTTTATTCGTTCAAATGAGAAGTTAATAAAATTTTTATAATTCATTACAACAGAAATTATTAATGAAAGAAAATTCAATAAACCAATGGAATTGTTTTAGGAAAATAAAATATAAACGGATTAGGGTAATTTCTATATTAAAAAAATAAAAATAATAATAAAAGAAATAAATGTGGATTTATTTTTCAAAATGATAAAAAATTTTCATATTTGAGTTATAATCAAACAAATAAAATAATATCAAATAACAGATAATTAAATATATGAAAAGGTGTATTTTTAATTCTTCTCCTTATGGTTTTCTCTTAATATTAATATTTCTTTTTAAAAGAAACATGAATCAATAAAAGGAAAATTTACAAAAAATGAAAAGGATATGAATTTATTTTTAAATAACGAATGTACAAATATATATAATTAAAAAATTAATCTGTGTTTTTAAATAATTTTGTTTGAATTATTTATTCATTTTTTGTGTAAATTTAATTTTCATTATAATATAAAAATACTAAATACTCCATTTTTTTCTATGAATAATATTATGCTAAAGTAGGGGAGGGGGGAGTTGTGGGAATTCTAAGCGTGATCTTAATTTTCGAAGAGATATTTTCTCAAAAAATAAATTAAATTTTTAATATACGAAAGAAGGAGATATTGTTATTTTATAAAGAAAAAAAAAAGAATAAGAAAAATAAGAAAAACGTAAAAATAAGATAGTTATATGTATTTTGTTTAATAGGACTATATTAAGAAAATCATAAAATTCCAAAATGTAATATATTATCAAGAAAATTAATTTAATTAGGTTTACTAATCATGAATAACAGCCATTTAGTTTTATTTTTTCTTGCGATCTTCATAAATTCCCATAAATTGAATTTATTTCCCTCAAGAGAGTGGAAAGTTGAAAGAGAAAATATTGTAGGAAAATACGATTCCCAAAGAACATCTCTCTCTCCCTCTCCTTCTTTTTCTAATTCTTTAGTTCTTGTTGGCATGCTATACATTGAACAAGAAGGGAATGGGGTGGTGATAGTGGGGATAGGAGTAATCAACTTCCAATTTGTCCCACATCTGAATTCTGGCCTATATAATGATTGCCAAGCGAACGTAAAACGAACGCACCGTAAGCGGCGCCCCTTTATTTAGCCCCCTGATCATAATTCAATATATTGATCGGCGCCACCCCCGGCGTACGGCAGCCTGTATATGTTGCTCATTCATTTGAAATGGCCTTGCGCGGGGCGCATTGATCAACCCTCACCTATCCCGAGGGATTCCCGAGCCTCTCCTGTTCTCGAGGCGACGTCAAACTGCTTGTTCCTAACCCATTATGTGCTGCGATTATGTTCGAGCTGTGTCACTCATTTAGAGAGGAAATAGATTCATTTGGGCTTCTGTCTTGTCGCCGGGAGCTCTTTTCTTGATCCTCTGCAGCAGCTCGGCCCACCCCACTCCTCCCTCTTCAACCACCCCACTCCACCCATTCATTGCAGATGCGTAATTTCATTCTTGTTGTTTGTTTGAAGCGCAAAGGATACGTATTCTTCTTTTCTCCTTTAACTGACATCAAAGGAGATTTTAATTTGAAAGCGCATTTCTTCTCCTTTTACCTAAGTCATAGGTTCTTAAACTTATGTACTCCACGGACCCCCACTTGAAAAAATTTTTTTTGACGGACCCCCATCACAACTTTAGGTACTTTACGTCATTTTATTAATTAATTTCTGGCTTACGATCTCATAAGGACAAGGATATATGATGAATATTTCTAACAGTGATTGGTGAATAACGATTTTTTTGCATATTGTAGAACACATTTTATTAGAAATTATAATATTGAAGAAAGAAAATACAAACATTGTCATAGCAACAAATCTCACAAATTATAATGGGTACTTACATTAAATTCATATAAATATTTTATAATTTTTTTCAGAAAATATTAAATAAGAAATATTTTAAAAAATAACTGCATCTATCTCATTAAATATAACTTACATATTTAATGAGATGTATGCAGTTGTTTTCTTGAAACAAGAATCTCAATATCTGGCTTAATATTGGAAACTTTTAATCTAAGATCCGGCTCTACATTTAATTTGTTTCTATATTTAGACTTAATATAAAATAGTACCGAAAAAGCTTGTTCGCATAAATATGTTGTGCAGAATGGAATCAAGTGTTGAAGTGCTTTATTTGCAAGCGCAGGATAATCTGACCTGAGAAGTAACCAAAAGTTGCTCAATTCAGTTTTGTTAAATTTTAGTTTATAAGTTGTATCACATGATAATTCCACGAGAATATCTTGTTCAGGTGCAGATAAATGTTTAGCATTTGTAATTTCCATATTAAATGGATCTCTGATCCAGTTATTGCAAGGATCAGGAGTAGAAAAATACTTCCTGAAGTTGCTTTTCAAAGTAATTAAATGTTCAACAAATAATTGACGCGTTTGATTAAGCAATTTTTCACTGGAGCTTTCTATGAAATCATTGAGAGTTGGAAAAGACTCATATACACCGTTCTGGATGCGTTTCGACCACAAGTCGATTTTTTTAATCATTGCTTCTATTTTATCTTCAACTTTAAATATATTTACAACAGTACCTTGCAGGCTCAAATTAAGTTCGTTCAATTTTGTAAAAATATCAGTCAAGTAAGCCACCTTAGCTAACCAGATAAAATCATTGAAACATTCGGTCAGTTCAAAATGCGCATCTATTAAAAACAATCGTATTTCATCTCGAAGCTCAAAAAGGCGAATGAGTACTTTCCCGCGGGACAACCAACGTACATCTGTATGTAATAATAAATGTGTATGTTGACTACCCATTTCCTCACACAAAATTTTAAAAACTCTGGAATTAAGTGGACGAGCCTTAATGAAATTGACAATTTTAACTACTTCGTCTAATGTTCTTTTCAAATCTGGTGACATATTTTTGGCTGCTAATGATTCTCTGTGAATGCAGCAATGATTCCAAACAACCTGAGGCGCAACATTTTTAATAAGAGCAATCAATCCAGTTCTTGTACCTGACATTGAACGAGCACCATCAGTGCAAATTCCAACACATTTTGGCCACTCTATTTCATTTTCGGTTATAAAATTATTCAAACTGTTAAATATGTCATTAGCTGTCGTTCGTGAAGGTAGTGAATCACAAAACAATACATCTTCTTGTATTTGATATTCAAACTCATATCTAATGAAAGCTAACAAATTGGCATTATTAGTGACATCAGTACTTTCATCCAATTGTAATGAGTAATAGTGACTTTTGCGCACACTCGATATTAATTCTTCTTTTATATTACATGACATGTCTTCAATCCTATTCTTAACCGTATCATTTGATAATGAAATCAAATTTATATCGTTTGCTGCTTTAGTTCCTAACATTATATTTGTAATTACTTTTGTAGCAGGAAGAATTAATTGCTCTGCTATATTATGCGGCTTTCCTGCTTTAGCAATAAGTAGAGCTACTTCATATGAAGCCATTACTGCTTTCTTACTCATACCACCAGATCCCGTCTTTACCATCAATTTCTGACTTGAATTAAGTTCTTCTTTTTTCATTTTAAAAAATTCGATAGACTTACTAACATGCTCGCTGTGCTTTGTTTGTAAATGACGTCTGAGATTAGCAGGTTTCATACTTTCATTGGATAAACTTTCCTGACATAGAACGCAGACTGGTCTTTCCACATCATTGTTGCAAATATAAGTAAATCCAAATGATAAATAATCATCCGAATATTTTCTAGTTTTGCGTTTCTTGGTAGAGTTTGCTGTTGATGCCTCATCATCTGATTCTTTCCGTTTCTGTGTTGAACCAGTTTGTAGCCAACGATCCATTTTATGGAGTAATTTATTAACATTGAACTACAATAATATAAATATAATATAAATATAACGAATTATTATTTACTAGCTATGTTTTAATATGATTTTAAATGAATGTTTTAAATCATTTTAATAAATGTTTTAAATCATTTTAAATAAATGATTTAATATCATTTTAAATGAATATTAATTTATATAATAAATATATTTCGTAATTTGATTCTAAAATATTATTAATTTCGTAATTTGATTCTAAAATATTATTAAAATAAATATTTTTTATTCATAAAACTAACTTATACTTACATCTCAAAAACAGCCTTTCTGGGAAATTGCAAAATGTGTTTAGTGTTTTTATATAAATAATGATCATGCAAATTACACTAAAAATTAAAAAAATTATTAGCTATAATAAACTATTATTAGCTATAATTTAATTATAATTAATTAAATTAATAAAAATAATTTAAAGATACAACTCGTTGAGAAATGAACTTATAATTAACATTTGCTTTAAAACTGTTTAAAACCCCAGAGTGGACGCTGACAATTTGGGTTTTTCCGGGTAAGACTGTCCCATCCCCTGGTTTTCCCCAATAACGAAGTGAAAGAAAATTCCCTTATATGGCCTCCCCTTCCGAGCCCCTAAGAGGGGTTATTTTAAAGGAACAATCGAAAAATGATTTTAAATGAATGAATGGATGAAAATTCAAATTTTATATATAGTTTTTTATATATGTTTATTTATTCACAAAAAATTAATTGATATAATTATCAATTTAATAAAATAAAATAGTATTATTAATAGTATTAAATTATAGCCGTAATTCTCTAGGAGGATATAGTTAAACAATGAACTTTAAATATTTATATATGTATATATTTTTACGATGATTTTTTTCCGAGGACCGCGGACCCCCAGTAAAGGCTTCGCGGACCCCCAGGGGTCCGCGGACCACAGTTTAAGAACCACTGACCTAAGTATATGTATTCACACTAACACATTCATTTACTCAATTATTATAAAAGAGGCATTGTAATGCATCTAAAGCTTATATTTTTTCAAACTTTTTTTTTTTTTTAATTTTTTTTTTTTTTTTTTTTAAATGATAATAAGATTACTTATAACCCCCATATTAATTTAAAAGATTACTATTGGAATACTTTCTTCTAAAATAAAAGTTAAAATTACGGTTCCAATTGAATGGAACGAATTTTCATATTCACCAAGTTCTCTTATTTATTTTGTATAATTTTAGTTTTGTAAATAAATATTTATCCATCGTCTATTTTAATATTATTCATTCATTTATAAAATATATATTGGTTAAAATTGAATCACACGAATTAATATTAAATTTATTTTTGAGAGAAATATATTTTTATAAGAAAATTTGAGATTTAATAAATATAAAAGGCAGTCACACGGTTAAATTCAATTATCATTGGTAAATAAATTTAACATTTATAGAGAAATAGTAAAATCAAAATCAATATTTAAAATAAATTTGAATTCTTGTTAGGAAAAACAAAATTGTATCATATGAAAACAAATCAATTCAATTATTTTTTTTTAATAAAAATTCAAGTAAACAATCAAGAAAACTTTATACTTCATTATAAGGAAAAAAAATTATTTTACATTATTCGATTAAATTTTATCGAAAATATAGCATTTTTTTTATCCAACCAACCCTTCTCTTAAACACACACACTCAAAAGAGTATTTCAAAATGAAACTCAGCAGCACAGCTCGGTTGGAGATTGAAACCGATTAGAGCCAACATGGATACGAACGTGATAATCTCTTCTGCATTTTTCCATTTCATTTTTAAGTTTGCAACGGATGAGTGAACAATAAAATCGTTCGCTTTCCGATAGCAATTCGTTATCGATTATCGATTTTACTTCCTGTCTATAAAATTTGGCAACGAGAAGCCGCCTCACGAATTCCGTATGCATTCACGATGAATTTATTTAAAAAGAATTTTCAAAGTGGTTAATAAAATCACAATGGTAAAATTTTAGTTTATAAAAAAAAAATTACAGATATTTTATTTTATAATATTATTATTATTATTATTTATAATTTTGTGTACTTTTAGAAATTGTATTTTCTCTAATTTTTTCATTGATGGGGTTCTGTGCCTGGGTTTTAATTTAAAACTTTATATTTATTAAATTAATCTCTAGAAGTAGAAAAATACACATTTCAAAATATTTTAATAAACTTTTTTTTATAAATTTTAATATTTTTTGTCTTTTAAAATTTATTTATCTGTTCATGGATTTTTGATTTTTTTTTTATAATTCATTTACAATCATTTAATTTAAATTTTTATCGATATACTTATCATTGCAATGTAAATTCTTATTAATTATTTATTTCTTAAATTTAATTTTTATCGATTTAGAAATAGTGTAGGGTTTTAGAAGAAAAATAAGTTGACCTGTGGTCAGGTCCGAACCGACCGACGGTTTGAAATAAATTAATTTCCAGCTACAGAAACAATTTCAAATAATTTTAATTTATCTATTAATGTAATAAAAAACAGATATGGATACAACATAAATATTTTTAATTTTATTTTATTTATAATATATATGTAAGACCAGGCTGTGACGTCATGAATGGCTGGATGACGTCATATAATTTTAAATTAAGAAAAAACTAATAAATATGATTTTTCTCGAGAATAAAACCACCACAAAGTGCATGATTCGTGGTGATATGTAAAAAATCTCCTCATGTGAAATTTGGTGTGAAAATAACCCTTCCCTTCCTATCGTCCTAGACATCATGCTAAAAATACTTTTTTCTGTTAAGAAAATGCATGATTCGTGGAGATATGTAAAAATCTCCACATGTGAAATTTGGTGTGAAAACAATACCTCCCTTACTATCGTCGGTCGGTAATTAGGAGAGATTATGTACTGTTTAAGAAAAAATAAACGAAGACAGATATTACAAAAAAAAGCAACAAGATTAAAACGAATATTAAAGGTGATTGGATGAAATGTTTAAGGAAGATTATAATTGCTTGGTCTAAATCTATATAGTTCAGTTATTACAATTAATTACAATATACATTGTATGTGATATTAGCATTTATTATTAACATTTGCATTTAGGGTCATTTCACCTGTAAGACCTCCCTTGAAATATATTTAATAGTAGATAATACTACATAATCATAATTTATTAATATTTCATTAAAATTAAATGTAATTTAATAAAATTTAACTTAATTTACGTTAAGAAAAATGTTCAATTTATAATTATTTTTGACATTTTAAACAAAAAATAATAAAGAATCTCAGTGGTTTCTTTTTTTAAAATGTTTCAGGCTTGTTTGAATCATATTATAAATTTTATTAAATCGTGAACGATTTCATTTTATGGGGAAATAATTAATAATAAAATAGATATTATAATAAAATATAAATTAAATATTTTAAGATCAAAGTATTGAAGTATCCTTTGCCACAACTGAATATTTTAAACTTTTGAGTTTCTTGATAAAATAACCATGATTAAGAATCTTTCAATTATATTCTCATCTTTATTTTTATAAATATTCTTCATCAAAATTTAGACTTCAAGAATAAATGTGGATAATACTCAATCATTATATTTCTAAGTAATATTATTTAAATTCTATTCTAGTTCTAATTAAAATTTTAATTTCCTAAATTTATTTATTTAAAACTTATTAATAAATTCTTCACTTATATGACAAATTCAATTATTAATTGGAATGTGACTCTATTTCTTTGTCTTTCTTTGTCTCTCTCATTGTATGTGATAGGTCAAGTTGAGCTTGACAAATGAGCTGACTACAAAAATATTCCCATTTTAAAAGCTTACATAGAGATATATTAAGCCAATAATTTTTCCATTTTTTTTTAAACCTGTTTAACTAGAAATCTATTAGTATCAGTAGAAATTCCTTTTTCTATTCGAGAATATATTTTTCTAGATACAAATTGGTATCTATTTCCTTCTCACTCTCTGATATTGAATCTATTTTCCGATTTACTTTGTGAAATTGGATCTTTTGAGTTTAATGATAAAGGATTTTCTTCTTAGACTTAATAAAGTTTTAAAATAAGATTCCAAACTAATAAGATTAAAATGAGCTTCAAAGTATTTTTTTAAATCTTTTAACCAGGACTTTTTGGAAATTATTTCAATAATTAACCTTTTTTAGAATCCCAGGTAAAGTTTTTATATATATATATATATTATTATTATTATTATTAATAATTTCATTTTTTAATAAATGAGAATAACAATATTTTTAATATAATTAATAAACTGTGACGAAATTTTTGCTTGTAAAAAGCTTTATTACTTCTATTTCTGTATAGTAATAATTAAGGGATCTTTTGTTTGATCAGACAATGGTTTCGATTTTAGATGTACGCTGTACAATGTCTTGTATTATCTGTTTTAGCTAGCCTCTAACAATTATAATAGGAAAAAAACCTAATATAAAGGATATAACGAGCTACGCTGAGAGCCATTATTGATATTCTTTCTATTATTAATTACTCTTAATAATTTTCTTGTAGTTAAATATTTTATAGAATAATAAGAGCATCATATAACAAAACATGACAACAGATGATAAAACGTATTTATAACCATATTTATAAAAATAATACAATATATATAATCAGATATATATATATTTCCCCTAGGGAACTAAGTTCATTTTAACCAGCTTGTCCATTTATTCCATCGAATTAAAATTTAATTTAATTGTTATTAATAAAAATTATTATTGCCATTTCCATTTAATCTCGAACCTCAAATATTAGTTAAAAAAACATCTTTCAATCAATTTCGATTATGTCATATTTACCTAAAAATAAATTTCAAACAAAAAAAAAAAACAAAATCAATCAAGAAATAAGTTGACCTGTGGCCAGGTCCGAACCGACCGACGGTTTGAAATAAATTAATTTCCAACTACAGAAACAATTTCAAATAATTTTCATATATCTATTAATGTAATAAAAAACAGATATGGATACATAAATAATAAATATAAACATTTTTAATTTTATTTTATTTATAATATATATGCAAGACCAGGCTGTGACGTCATGAATGGCTGGATGACGTCATATAATTTTAAATCAAGAAAAAACTAATAAATATGATTTTTCTCGAGGATAAAACCAATACAAAGTGCATGATTCGTGGTGATATATAAAAAAATCTCCTTTGGTGTGAAAATAACCCTTTCCTTCCTATCGTCGATCGCTAATACTACCACTTCCGGTTTCCGGAATTGCACCAAAAGTTGATCAATTCATCCCACTGATGCATTAAGTAAATATACCAAATTTCATCAAAATCGGTTGAGCCGTTCAGGCTGTACACATCTATACGGACGGACAGACATCATGCTAAAAATACTTTTTTCTGTTTAGAAAATGCATGATTCGTGGAGATATGTAAAAATCTCCACATGTGAAATTTGGTGTGAAAACAATACCTCCCTTTCTATCGTCGGTCGGTAAAAATTGAATCATTATTATTATTTAAGGATTGTACAAATTTTATAAATTATTTATAGTTTTACCGATTCACGATTAATAGGAATATTTATGTATTTATCTAAATAATACTTTAAATGTGATCTATTTTTAATCATTTAATTTATAATTATGATTAATTATAAACATAATATTATTTTTTGTTAATAATTAAAAATACTAATAATTAATATATAATTGTATAGTAATGTTTGGATCCTATTTGTCCATCATCAATTTTATTATAATAAAACCCCAGATTAACATGTTTTCCCTCCAATTTCAATTTTTTTTTATCTACTTTTTGTTTATTTCCATAAAATTAACATAATTTATAGGATTGAAAATCGAATTATAATTGAATTTTTATCAATTTCATTTATTAAATTGGAAAATAAATTGAATACATCAACATAATAAATGGTGATCTCTCAAAGAGATTATTTATTTATTATTTATTATTATGTATTATGCGTAAATAAATCATAAATTCATAACTGATTGATCTAATGATTCCTTATTTTTTTTTTCTTTAGAAATATTCCAAAGCATGTCTCTTTTTATTTAATGATTAATATTTACTTTCGATAAAACTCAAGTTATCATTTTTTTCTAAAAAATATGCTAAAAATTATAAATTTTCTTCATCTTCTTATATATATAATTTTATTTTTTATTTAGAATAAGAATTTATAATTTAGAAATTTGAATATCTTATTATTTTATATTAATTATTTATTTATGGAATTAAAATATAAAATGCTAAATCTGTAGATTTTTTTTTTTTTGTAAAATGTAAAATCCATATTGATATCAATCATATGTTTTTCTTGTATTTTCAATAAAAATTTAATTAATTATTATTTTACAAGTAGAAAAATAATGGTATATTGTATTAAAAATCTCTATTTTTCAAATTAACTTAAACGTAAAAATATACGAAAATTGTATAAATTTACAAAGTTGTTTACTAATTGATTAATAATTGAGAAGGAAGGAAGAAATATATTTTCTAAGGAGCCCATTTTTCCTACTCTGGTATCATTTTTTTTTTCTCTCATTCTTCTTTTTATTTTTACTTTATCGATGTGTTATAAGTATGGAGCGGAGCGCCTTATCGAAAAGAAAAAGAAATACCTGGAGTATATGATGCATGGTGTAGAATCGAAGGGTGTGGAATGGGTGGTTTGGCTGTTGGATGAGCTAGAATCAAGGGAGGTTGGAAAGAGTGAAGAACGGGATGAGTGAAGGGTGGGTGTCTCGCTGCTGTGCTTAAATCAATAACAGCCTCGCAGTGGCGTCTACTGTTCTCTGAGCGGCGCCGTCGCTTGCTTTTTTCCTATACTTCATCTCTTTGTTTCATTTTAGATGGCAATATGTAGATTGGAAAAGAGGAACACTCAATACATCTGAAGGGAATTTTTTTTTATGAAAGTAAAAGTGTTTCTGTATTTTTTTTAACACACACATCATCCCTTCTATTTTCCTTTCCTCTACGATACACTCATCAAGAATCGCGAGAGATTATAGCATATGTATAAAACAATGGGTAGTATCCCTCCGGCTAGAGAATAATGGTGGAAAATAACAAAGTTTCAATGGGCATCCATCAGTGAAAATTGTACTATTGTTCGAGTCATATATTATTCAAGAAAACAATAACAGAACATCAATGTTAAAATTTAAAAAAAAATTTCAACATTCCTATTTGCCTTTAATGAAAATGTAATCACACTGAAGTTAGAAAAAGCTTTTTACTGTCAGGCTTCTTTAATAATATTAAACTTATTTTCTTATAATTGAGTTATTCGGTAATTGATAATATTTTGGTTCAATAAAACAAGTGCTTATTTAGTTAAATTTAAAAATTTTAAAAGCGTTAATTGTTGACAAAATTAATATTCTAATTTTTCTACTATTATTCAGCCAAGGAATATTTGTTTCTATTTATGTTCTCAGAGGAAGGAAAAATAAAACAATAGATTATCAAAGATAGAACTTGAAAATACTTGCATATTTATACTGGTGTTTTGCTTCTTTATATACAGGGTGGACCAAAAGTCCGGTAACATTTGAATCGAGCGCTGCTTCGAATTGCGGGGGATAGGGGGGAGCGGGGCGTTACTAAAAGCGAGAGCGACTAGTTGGAATTCAGTGCCATGCACAGAGCATCCTTGGCGTCGTTCAGCGGAGCACAACGCGCGTTTTGCGTACGCGAGTACTATCGCAACAACGATTCTGCGACTGAAGCGCGACGAAAATTTTATACACAGTACAACATACGAAATAAAAATCAAGCTCCATCAACTCGTGCAATTAAAAATTGGGTACAGAAGTTCGAGGAGACGGGTTCAACATTAAATCAACCACGATCTGGCCGACCTAGGACGTCGAGAGAGCCCGTAAACATAGAGCATCTGTTAGAGAACAATCTGGCCTCTCTACTCGAAAGCGGTCTAGTGTTTTAAATGTGTCCAGGACATCTTTAAATCGTATTCTTCACAAGGATTTACATTTACACCCGTATAAAATTCAAATTGTACAGCAATTAAGGCCAAAATTATGGGCAAAAAGTGATAGAGGTGACATTAACTGGCCACCCCGCAGCCCGGATTTGTCACCAATGGACTTTTTTCTTTGGGGATACCTCAAAACTCAAGTTTTTAATAACAACCCTCAGTCTATTGAAGAATTAAATAATATAAAATATAATATAAAAATTCAGAACATTTCTCCAAAAACTTGTCTGGCGGTGATGGAAAATTACTAGGTTACTAAACAAGGGGCACATTTGGACGACGTTATTTTTAAAAAATAAAACCCTGATTTTTTTGTACTTTTATAATAAATAAACATATTTTCTCTCATATCTCTTTTTGTATTATTTATAACCATTTGAAATGTTACCGAACTTTTGGTCCACCCTGTATTATAGTCCAGGAAGTGTTTTATTGTCCATAAGATAATCCTTAAATTTCTTGAAAATATCATTAAATCTTCTCTAATTGTCCAATTAGCAATTTATGACAAATCACTTGTTAAAATTTATTCAAAAGAATACAAAGTTTCTTTTTTATCATGAATTATTATATTTATTCCTCAAAAAGGTTTAAAATTGAATTTGAAAAGAATTCCATTATTTGTATGAAAGTGTTTTTTTTTAATTTTTCTTTTCTGGCTCATCCATGAAAAGACTATCCGAATAAAATATATAAAAAGAAATGGTACTTAAATAAAATAAATATAAAAATCATTTCAATTTTCCAAGATAAACTAAGAAAAAGAACGGTTTCGTTAATAACTTAATTTAAGAATATTATATTTGGAGAGGGATTTTCTAGTGATTGAGAAAGTGGAAAAGGATTTCAAGATTGAATAGGGATGAAATCATAAAAATTGCAAAGAACGTTAGATGAAAGAATATAAATAAACAGAAAGAAAATGCAATGAAAGGACTTGAAGAAATCAACTTATTTTATATGATATATAAAAATAATTTGATTAAAAATAAATAGTACACAAGATTCTGAAATGAATTCCTTTATATAAATATATTATTTTAAAGAGAATATAAGTTCTAGTGTATGGAATCCAAGAGTTCTTAACATAGAGTTGAATATATAATCCGTAAAATCCATATTCTACAGCATATTCTTATGAATTATTTATTTTGTTAATGGGTCACAGGAAAATTATCTTTTTGTTTAGAAATTGATAGAATGGAAATCTTCATTTTTTCGTTTATTTTTATATTTAATATTAAATGAATCACAATTCTTATTTAATTATTAAATGAAACTAACAAATAACTGTCGACTCCAGACTAAAGGCATCCTTAAGTAAATTCGCAACTTTATAAGACTTTTCTTCAATTATGCTTTGGACATTTCCAGGTTAAAACTTTTTGATATAATCACATGTCTTGCAATAGTTGGCAAATGCCCTCTCTCCATTGCATAAACTCCAGAACTATAACCCTTAAGATTTATATTGGTGGCTTTGGAACCGTCTAAAATTGATGAAGGTGAGGATATATTAGACATTATTCGTAGTCTAGCATGCAGGGTTAAACCACGCCCAGGCTGATCTACAAAGAGATTTGTAGTGACTTAACTCGGCGTGTTCGAGGAAGCGATGACATACGATAAAGTACGAGTAACATTCCGAGGGTGAAGTAATTACAAGAAATAGATATATGAATACTTATAATATAACAAAGATCTAACATATCTAAAATTTGACAAGTTATTAAATTATTTTATATTTTTTTCAAATAATTTTTTCTCTTGTTTTGGGATACTAGTTTTTTTGAAGTTAAAAACAAACAATAATAAATAGAACGATAGGACAGACACAATTTGGATTATGACAATACGGAAATTATTATGCGATTCCTCAACTGAAAATTCAAAAATCTTTGTTTTCTCAATAAACAAATAAAATAAATAGATTTGCTCCAATGAAATAGGAAAAGTGATAAAATATCAGATGAGATTGGGCACTTCGAAATATAGTTTCAATTTTGTCAAGCTGGTGACTAATGATTTCCTATTACTTATTTATAATCTCTTTAGAGAGTATATTGCTTAATAAAGTTCCCAAGGCAACGATCATCGATTACTATATATACAATATAATAATAAAATCAATAATGTCCTCATATTCCTTGACATGATTAAGTCTCATATAGGGAATAATGAAAACTATTTAGAAATAAATCAATTATTTTAGATATACTATATGTGAATCTATGTAAGATGGGTTTAATAAAATCTAAACAAAAAAAATAAGTTGACCTGTGGCCATGTCCGAACCGACCGACGGTTTGAAGTAAATTAATTTCTAGCTACAGAAACAATTTTAAATAATTTAAATATATCTATTAATGTAATAAAAAACAGATATAAATATAACATAAATATTTTTAATTTTATTTTATTTATAATATATATGTAAGACCAGGCTGTGACGTCATGAATGGTTGGATGACGTCATATAATTTTAAATTAACAAAAAACTAATAAAGATGATTTTTCTCGAGGATAATAAATTGATCAATTCATGCCACTGATGCATTAAGCAAATATACCAAATTTCATCCGTTGAGCCGTTCAGGCTGTACACATCTATACGGACGGACGGACAGACAGACGGACAGACGGACGGACAGACATCATGCTAAAAATACTTTTTTCTGTTAAGAAAATGCATGATTCGTGGAGATATGTAAAAATCTCCACATGAGAAATTTGGTGTGAAAACACCTCCCTTACTTACCATCGTCGGTCGGTAAAAACATTATTCTTAAATTATAAGATATTTCTGTCATCAGATTAATAACATCTACAAAGTTAAATTTCTGAACTCTTATTAATTTTTTAACTAATTTATTACATTTTTTATTTAGAATATTATATTTTAGTTTTAATGTAAATTTTATTAATAATATCAATCAAATAAAAAAAATTGTAAATTTAAGTTAATATATTAATCTAAACAAGAAGAAAATTTGATTTAGATTTTTTTTTATTTTATTCTAATCATTTACAAATGGGGTATCTCAATTGCATTTGTAAGTTAATAAAGTAAGTATGGAAATAGCAAGTCGATGGGAAAGAGCCTGGTTCATAGATCGACAGAAGTGTTCCCCCTTAATCCCATTTCTATCTAAAAGTCGTTAGAGAGTAATAAATTTCATATATAATTGAGAAGAGGGGATAATTAAAATTTATAATTAACCTTCCATAACTCTCTTACTTTCGATCCTAATGGAATTTTCAAATTCTAAATCAATATCTTGAAATATTATATTGATGGAAGTTTATTGTTGATCTCTAATAAAAACAAACACCCTATGGTTTATAATAATGTATCTACAAAACATTAATCGATTTTTTAATTAGAAAAATGATTTTTAAAATTTAAAAATTTTAAACTCATTGTTAATGTTTGTACAATTATGAATTTTAAACTTTTACGATAAAACTAGTTTTAAAAGAATTAAAATGATTCGCTTGAAATTTGTATTTAAAATGAATATTTAAATGCTGTTTTAATTAAAGAATAAATTATTAAATGCTTTTAAATTTTTTAATGTTTACACACAATTTTACAACATCTCAATTCCTGAAGATGTTCTAATTAAAGACCGAAATGTTTACATTTTTTTTTTCTTTTAATTTCCGGTCGTGATTTAAACTTTTTATATTAATGTTATAAATGTTGTTTTAATAAAATTTGAATTTCTTATTTTATGTATTTCTATAAATATGTTTTATTCAATCATATTCCCTTATTTTAATGTTTGATTTTTTTAATGTGTACTTTTATTCTTAATATAATAACATTTTAAAATCTTTTGGGGATATATCGCAATTGAAAAATTATTAATAATCATCTCAAAAGCTATAATCTTCATTTGTTGGTTTAATATATTCAACTTTACATTATCATCAATATATTTTATGATTGTAATAAAAAATAATTGTTTCAAAAATGTTCTTTTAGTCTATATGCTCTCAATTACCATCGAACTAGAATTTGATTATAATTTCCAATTTATACTTAATAGATTGAAAATCAAATTATTGGCTCATTATTTAATTAGCCTGTCCTATATTTCTTTTTATCTTTCAATTATTAATCGAAATATCCTTGAAAATATCTTTGATAGGGAACTTCCACTAAATATAAACAATACTTTTATTTAACTTTAATTCAATAGATCTAATTATTTTAATTATATTTAACGAAAGTAACAGAATGATTAAATAATAAAGATTAAATCAATATTATATTAGAATTTAATGTCTAACACTTCCAAATTTGAACAAACTCCTGAAGGGTAATTGAAACATGTAACTTGAAGTCTATTTCAAAGGAAAACAAATTTATTTTTATTTTATTTTTTTAATTTTTTTTTGTGGTTGGTCACGGAATTTGTTTTTCTTTAATTTTTAAACCAATGAAAAAGAACAAAAAAATTGTAATTCTTCTTTTATAAACACATGTTGAAATTGGACTGTTAATGGACCGTGAATAGATAGATTGTTCATCCAATACGAGAATCAATAATCTAAATTTATATAAATATATTAAATTTACAGGAATTTTCAATTAATTAAATTTCTAAAAGAATATATATAAATATAAATAATTATGTAGAACAAAGAAAAATTATATACATATATGTAATTAATATGTATGTATAATATTATATATTTTTCATCCATAATTCATATAATATTCTAACCAATAATAAATGGAATTAATTTCCATAAATAACTATTAATATATTTATGACTATATCTACCATATATATTTATCAAATGACATAGATAAGAAAATAAGAAAATCTTTTTTATTATGAAATAATGATATTATAAAAATATATTTTAAAGTTATAAATCTACAAATTAATAAAAATTTAATTAATACTATAATCCAAAAAATTAAAGACTTGGTTATTTTTGTGATTTATTTTTGATAATGGATTATGATGAATTCTTGAATGAAACAAACATTTTTACGTATTACGATCATGAAAATTTTCGATGTTGAGATTTTGATGTTTTTATACGTTTTGAAGGTTCCTGAATCATTTTCACTAAGGTTGAGAAAAATGTCTGTCTGTCTGTCTGTGTATGTGTGTGTATATATATATATAAATATATCTGTGTGTGTGTGTGTAGACAAGATTACGTAAAAACGGTTTGAGCTAGAATCATGAAATTTGGTAAATAGGCATTATTCAAAATTCGTAGTTTTCTATCAACTTTTGAGAAATGTAGCTCAACCAGAAGAGGGTCATTACCTACAACGTTTTGATTTTTTTTCCTCTAAAGTGACCGTAAAAATAAAGATATATGTTTGATAATTTTTCACATGATTAAAAATTATATAAAACTGCTATATATAGAATTTCACCTTGATTGAATTGCTGAAAGTACCAGAATTAATTTTTTTAAAACTGCAAATCTCACACGCCAACACGTGACGTGGTTCCAGCCAAACATGCGATGCGCTGGTTTAATAAATATTATTTATTAATTTTAATTTATAATTTATAATTAATTAAATTGAATTTAAATATAATATATGTGTTAATTAATCCAATTCAATTTGCGAGATAGTCGAGTGGAGACATTCCAGCTAATTCTCTATTTATTTATATTCCAATAGTGTTATAAATATTAGCTATTTCTGGATATTAGGTATATTATATATATATATATATATATAATGTATAATAGATGTTTTATACATTATTTACCCTAAAAAAATGTCACAATTTCAATTAATCATGTTTGAATTTTTCACATAAACTATCAAACCACCCGCTTATTTTCCTATTCCTATTTTTTTCTAAAGTAAATAAAGTATGGCATTATTAACTAGAGTGAAGTTATTAATCTAAATCCGAGAATATATTCATTATTTATAGAATGTTTTTTTATTTCTATTTTACACTATATATATATCTATTTTTATTTTTTATTTATCTATTTATTTATTTATTTTTTAATTTGTATTCTATTTGTTCATTTTTCTAAGATTGTTATTAAATTTACCAATGGATTGTATGAGATAAAGAATGAATGAATACCCTGTTTCATTTTTTTCCCCTTAAAAAACCTAAATTGAGAATTGCCTGATGAAAGATTTAGATGTTGAGTACCTAAAAAAGAAGTTGCTTTGTCTTGAAAGATAAATAGAGCCATCAAAATGGTTGATTCGCTAGTCTAAAAGTCTGACCATGATGAAAGAGGTTGATTTTATTTTCCTCTCTGTTTCCGACGTTTCCATTCACGGTTTTTCCATCCCATTCGTTGCAGTAAATCGGTTATATTGGAGAAACCGTAACGCTTTTCTATCAACGCGGACTGACTTCCCGACGACGAATTTTCTTTGAAAGAAAATTAAACTTGCACATGGTTGAGAAAAAGAGGGCTAGTAGTACAGATGAAGGGATGTAGTATAAATGATTTATCCTCCCTTCAAGTTTTAAATAATAATATAATCAATGAATTTGGAATTTTTATTAAGCATTAAAAGTAGAGATTAAATTACAATGCATAATAATTATTCACATTCAAAACGATCTGATATAATAAAAAAAAAACAAAATTGGAGTTTTTATTTATAAAATTACTAGATTGTGATAAATTAAAAATTATGAATTCCAATATGTGCAAACAAAAACAATTGAAAAATTAATTAAAATTTTGGTTTTTAATGTATTTGAATTATTATTTTTAAAATTATTATTATGTATTGATTTATTACTTATATATTAATTATTTTATTTGCTAAAAACTATTTTCTATGTCATTACATATTATATTTATTAATAATCATATAACTAAAAACATAAATAATTATATATAACGACTAAAATATGTAAATACTAATAATTTCAGATTTTTGTAATCCAATTCTCTTTCTCCCTTCCATCTCTCAAGAGTATTTTATTTATTTTTATTTTATCCTCATTAACCTTTACTATACCTTTCCCAAAAACACACTCATTATTCTTATGAACAAATTTCATTATTTTCTATTTTTTTTCTTTTTGTTACTTTTTTTATTTAAAAATATAATATTACATCATAATAACCTCTTTATTTTTGTTTCAGGTAAGTTTCCTGTTTCAATGGATACCATTATTATCTTCATAAGTAAGTTTCTTCTGATTTCAATTTTTTCTTACCCCCCTCTAATTCACCTTTATTATTTTTTTTTTTTTATTTTGTTTGAATTTCGAGCTGGTGGTGGAATCTTATTAATGCATTTTGTAAATTATTTTAACACTTAATCAGGTGATCGCATGCCTTTTTCAGAACCATTTATTACCAAAAAAAAAAATAAAATAAAATAAATTCTAACTAAATAATGGAAAATTATAAAATATATTATTTATTTATTAATCTATCTTTTATTTATGTATTTTTTTATTTATTTTCTTTTTCTTTACTTACACTTTTCATAAATTCATATTATATTTTTTGTTTATTAATTTTTATAATTTAGACTGTCAATTTTTTCAAGAAATTATAAATTTATTAGAAGCTAATCAATAAAAGAAAAAAAAAAGCATTGGATCTAAAAACGTTGTTCAAATTTATTTTGGAAATTGTGTTTGAAATATCAGGTAAGTTTTGAATAACTTTATTATTATTATTTTATTTAAAAAGAGATGGTGTATTGATTAAATTCAGCGGATAATAATTAGAGAAGAGAACAAGAGAACTTAAGTAGGTAAGTGGGAGGCTATGCTTGAATCGTAGAACAATGTGCATGAATTGGTTTATATAATATAAAGGAGTAGAACACGAAGAGTGTCGCATGAAGTAAAAAAAAAATACTATCGTAGTTCAATGGAATGTTCTTTAGAAAACTGAAATGTAACTTCTTGTGTGTGCTTCTCCCAATCTAATTTTAGAATAAACTCCATAAAGCCTGATTGAAAATGATTATTAAACAATAACAAATAATTATTAGAACATATTTGTTAATAAAAAATAACTTTATATTAAAAATATTTTGAATATTAAACAATATTTAAATAATTTATGTCTTAAATGATTTTATGTGTATGTATTATTATCTGTTGAGTTACATGAAACTAATATTTTCATAGTTGAATGATAATTTCTTATATTATGTTATATTTGAGAAATATTAGAATTGTGATTTTTCTATAATTTACTATATGATAAATTAATAAATAAACAAATCATATACATGTATTATAAATATTTTATTAGTAACAATTCGAAGTTGAAGATGGCCTTAAAGACAATACAAAATATTTTATTTGAGTTTAACTAATATACATAAAGGGTGTTTCTTTTAGAGGTATAGAACTTTAAATTGCAATAAAACAACGATGGATTATTCGATTGACATGATTTTTATTTATACGAAAGATAATCTTGTGGCATTACATTTATATATGATTTGTGTCTGGCATATGACCGCCACGGCTGGCTCGGATGTAGTCCAACAAGACGGCCTTGTTGGAACCACAGCTCCTGGACATCATGGTTGTTCAATTCAGGAATGAAAAAGTTAGTAATCATGGCTCTATACCGATCACTATCCTCCTCAATGCTACGCTCTACAGTAGCAATAGCTTCTTCTGTACGCACCGTACGCCGTCTCTGGGGATGCGAGTTATCAATAAGAGTAAACGTGGTGCGAAAACGTTCCATGGTTAATCGAATTAACTGCTCTGATGGACGATTTTGTCGACGATAAAATGAACGTAGTGCACGATACGTATTCCGGACAGAACCATTATTTTCGAAATAAAATTGCACTATTTGCAAGCGTTGTTCAGGCGTGAGTCTATTCATGATGCATTGCCAAATCAAACTGATAATAAATCATTTGACAGCTGTTAAATCGGTCGTCAACTTGAACAGTAATGCCAACTTAAAGTTCTATACCTCGAAAAAAACACCCTTTATATATCTTTAAATTAAAAGAATTTATTGCTAATTTTTTTTTTCCTTTGATGAAAATTATAAAGATTATATCTTCACATTCATCATATAACATTTAGAATCCAGGGGAGAACAATAAGAGTTAATTTCTTAGTATGTAACTAATCTGAGGGACTGAATGAGATTAATCTCTTATCTCATTCCACCCCTCTACCAGCAGCACCATTATCTTTGTCAATATTGTCATTTAAATTATTTTGAATGAATGCATGTTTTCGGTGATTGTTTCTGACAGAACGGTCTCATTGGATGATTTTCAAATATAATCCGAGTTTCCGATCCTCCACTTCATACACTAAATAAAGAATTATATGAAATTGAAAAAATATTTTTTAATTTATTGAACATTTTAGTTTGTTGAAGAAAAAATAGAGTTTTTGTTATATATATATTTTTTTAATCCAGATAAATACCATTATTATATTGTAAATAATGATAGTTTGATTAGTAATCTTGCTTATTCGACTGAAACTCACATATAAACTTACTGACTACCCAGTCGATAAGTGCCCCTTACTTATAGAAAACCAACAAAACTTCGTAATTCGATATTGTATGTTAGATAATTCTTTTCATTGGTACAATTCAAAAAATAATATTTCTATATAGAATTGAGTATATTTTTTTAGTATGAGAATTCTTATTAGTAAAAATTAAAATTTAAACTCAAGTCTATATCATTTCATTTTTAAAGAAATTAATAGTTACTATGGTACACATCTTTAAATTTGTTTTATTCTATTATTTTTAAAAAAAAAAATAATTTCGCTCATGTTTTATAAAATAGTCTATTTTTTGGTGAATATGTTTATAAATATATCACTTTTTATACATTTTGCACAGACACACAAATGCTTACACATTTTAAATACTGCTTTCTACTGTTTTTAATAACTTTATCTATTTTTATTATTTTTAATCTTCTCGGTTATCTTATTAATGTAGATTGAATAATTCAATTTTATAAATTTTATTAAAATTACTCTTTTATTCTAAATTCTTAAAAAAAAAGTAAAAAATAATTCTCCAATGTTCAATTACATTATTAAATTCGAGGCGTGAGATGTGAAGCTTAACATTATTCATTATTTTTTAAATAATGTTGTTATTGATATTTAGTACTTTTATTTATTATAAAGTGCTCCCAACATAAATACTTATGATAAATCTTCTATTTCTTTTAAACGTAGGTCTTAAGATTAGAACGATAACTACAACAGTAAGCATACTTTATGTATATAATAAATGGTGGAAATGTTTCTGAGTGATAGAATAATTGATATTTTATAACACCTAATATCTAAATAAACGAGACAAATCAGCAATGAACCATTTTCTAGTTTTTTGTAATGTGTGTGTACTAATTTCTTCATTTCTTCTCTGTAAATGGATGCTCATATTTGTTTGCCTTTGGTTGTTGTTAATGTAATCTTACCGTTTAATATCTGTTTTTCTTAAAATAGGGTATCATTAATAAAAATAAACAATTAAAATATATTTATTTACTGCTTGTCACAAATTCATTTACTTAATATTTTTTCAAGTTAATTATTATATCTAATAATATCAACGTACTTGTTTAGAAAAAATATATATTCATTATAAAAAAGTATTTTATATTTATTTGATATTTATATGACTATATGAATAGTTCGAATGCAATGATATTTAACTATATATATATATATATATATATTTATTTATTGCCTTTATTTGGTTACATAACACATATATATATATACAAAAATTTAATTGATTTATATATATATATATATATATATATATATATATATATATATGGATGAAAATGTTTTTCTGACTTCTGACTAGATTGGTTGTGGAACCTAACAGATTTCTAAATAATAAAATTTAAAAGAAAATTCTCCAATGTTCAATTACATTTTTAAATTACTTTTTATCAGGGATTTTGAGTAGAATTGGTTTAAATAATAAAAGTTCAAAATATAAGTTGATCTATTTTAATTAGATTGTACCAATGAATAAATAAATGATGAATTCTTATTAATTGGACAAATTAAATAAGCTGGAGTGTCTCCACTCGACTATCTCGCAATTTGAATTGGATTAAATAACATAATATATTATATTTAAATTAAATTTAATTAATTATAAATTATAAATAATAAATATTAAACCAGCGCATGTTTGGTTTTTTATTGATGGCACCATGGCACGTGTTGGCGCGTGAGATTTGCAGTGTTAAAAAATTAATTCTGGTACTTTCAGCGATTCAATCATGCTGAAATTCTATATATAGCAGTTTTATACAATTATTAATCATGTGAAAAATTATCAAACATATATCTTTATTTTTACGGTCACTTTAGAGGAAAAAAAATCAAAACGTTGTAGGTAATGACCCTCTTCCGGTTGAGCTACATTTCTCAAAAGTTGATAGAAAACTATGAATTTTGAATAATGCTCATGTACCAAATTGCATCATTCTAGCTCAAACCGTTTTTGCGTAATCTTGTCTACATACATACACACATACACATACACACACACAGACAGACATTTTTCTCAATCTTAGTGAAAATGATTCAGGAACCTTCAAAACGTATAAAAACATCAAAATCTCAACATCGAAAATTTTCGTGATCGCAATACTATCTCTGGCGAGATAGTAAAAATGGATAGAATGAATAAGGTCTTAACAAATTCATTAGATTTTTAGAATATTTATTGTTGTACATAAAAAGAAGACATATTTTCTTTATAAAAGTAAGTAACCTCTCTGGCTTCTGAACATTCTGTGAAAACAAAGAGCTTATTAAGTTGGTTGTAACATAAGCGTATCAGAGGTGTTGTATGATCAGTACAATGTATACTCGGAGGACGCTACTTCTTATTTCAAAGATCTTTCCAATTTTTATCACGTAGGTTGAGTATACCTCGTATCAGACACCAGAAAGAGAAAAATACTCTTGGTAGACCTGGGAATGAAACCCGAGTCCTGAAGCTTAGTAGAAAATCTTGCTCCCACAAGACTAGCGTAAATTCTTCCCTATTTTTTTTATAAAATAAACCTTTTCAATTTTAAGTTGAAAATTATTTAAATTATTCCAAATACATGCGATTTAATTTAAGTCAGTATTCACTATTTTAAGTTAAAACCAAACCAGATAAGTCAATGTGAATAAAGGGTGATTATTTAAAAAATAACTTTTTACAAATTTTAATTGAGAGATCGATTATTCTTTTCTTTTCTTTTGGCATGTAGTTATATACAAAATGAAAATTGAGAGAAATTTTAATTTTTTCAATATTCTTGAAAATTATATTATTAAGGTAAATGAAAATTATTTGAAAATTAATTAAAATTTACTAAAACTTGATTAATATTGTTATATTAAGTAAAATAAAATTATATTTTAAATGAGAGAAAAAAATATAATATTCCATTGTAAAATGTTTTCAAAATTGTTTTATATTATAAGGAATTTTTTCCCAAATTGTTAATTTTATTTATTGTATAAAAATGTTGTATTTTAATAATAATATTATTTATTTATAATTAAATAATATGTTTATTAAAATATTTATAATTAAAAAATAGCTCACCGCAAGATAAAAAAGAATACTGTTCAAACATGTATTCAGCCCTCCAGCAATAGCTTATTATATAATATTATTATAAATATTGTGATAATAATTAATAAATATTAGATATTAACTAATATATTTTAAAAATAATATTAATATTTCATATTATTATATATATATTTGTGTATGTATCTCATAAAATTCTACTCGTAAATCCTATTTAGAAATCCTTAAAAAACGATTCATTACCAAAATGGATTGCTCAAAGAGCACATCATTCAGAGTTTTACGTGTTTGGGGATCCAGTTTTCCATCATTCTATCTTTCTCTTTCTCTCTCTGATTAGATATATACCCGTCAATTTTTTCATCCTAATCCGTCTCTTTCAATTTTTTTTATTTAATTTCTTTATATTTGTTCAACTAGAAATGTTCATCAAATTAATGTTTGTTTTGCGAATATAATAAATATTATTTCTTTATTTTATACGAATATATATAATTTCCTTTAAAATAAATTTTTTTAGTAAAAAAAATTAAAATAACAAAAAACTAATATTTTTTAAAAATCAATTTAAAATTGAAAAGAAAATCGTTTAATTATTATATTAATACTTTAGATTAATTTATTATATAATATTTTTTTCTACTTAATTTAATAATGCAAAATCATAATTAATTTTACTTATATTATATTGTATTATACTCGTATTTTTATATTATATTATTTTATATAATGAATCGTTAATTATATATAAGCCAAATTATTATTTTAACCATATTACATATTATATAATGAAAAAATACATACATTATAATTATAACATATTTTCCCTATTAATACAATTCTTTATTAATACAATTATATTATAATATTTATTTGAAGAAATATTGTAAAGGATACATTAATAAATATATTAAAAATTAATTTGAAAACTAGATTTAAGTAAAAATTTATTTCTTTCATATACATAATGTTGGTGTTTATATTCTTAATTTAAGAACCCCTGTCCTTTAGGTAAATAGTTAACCAAGCTTAAAATAACGAGGGAAAGAGAGAGAGAGCATTTTTTGAATATCTTTTTCTTTTGATTTTAATTAAACACAGTGTAAAATTACATTTAATTCGTATGTGAGTTGTTATTTGAATACGGTTTATATCGAAAATTCATGGAATAAAATTACAACCAATAAATTCTATTGGAATAATGTTATCTAAGCCAAAGTTATATTCGACATCATTCCTATAATATTAATACCTAGGAAAAACGAGATCTGATATTTCAATTCGCTCCACTATTTAAATATCCAAACATACCTACATAATATATGTAGATAGTTAGATATACTTATAGACGATGCAATATTTCTAAATTTTTAGATTTAAATGTTCTCCAGAAAATAAAACTTAATCCTGATCAATATAAATGAAATTTAATCAAATCGTCGATAAGAGGGAGCATTATCTACATCTACATAATAAATAACACGCGTTTCTATTTTATTTCAAACAACAATTATGAATTCGTTAAATATCATATTTATTTTGCACATTAACGTTTATCATTATCATTAGTGTTCATTAGTGGGTTATAAAAATCAAATAATGAAAGAAATTCCATGGATATCTATAAAAATATTTAAATTTTAATATATGCATAATTAACTTAATGGAATATTATATTGATTATTATAATTAAAATCTTCAATTCCACGAAGCATAATTAATATAAATACTATAATATTATATTAATTAAACTAAATAACATAAACATTAAATTTATATAGCAGAATTGATATAAACAAAACAACAACGGTTACTATAAAATAAATAAATCCAACATCAATTTTGGATATTACTTTCTAACAAAAAAAAAAAAATACTATCTAAATCTAAGTAGAATAAATAAAAAGAAAATTAAAAAAAAAAATTGAATTATTTTAAATTTTACTTAACTATAAACAAACGTTAACTGAAAAATATTTATTTATTTGAATAATAAAAACGTTATGTTACTTATCATTCAAAGGTTAATGAATTTATAAGTTAAAAAATACAATATACATTTTTTATTAATAATTTTATTAAGATAATCAATTTATGAATATGTTATAGGTATACATAAACGTAGTTATTGTATTGACGCATATCGATTAACTATATTTAGGTCGATTGCCATTTATTTTTACTCAATTTACAAAATAATTGATACTCGATGTGTTCAAATATGCTAAAACAAATAAGTATTCAATAATTATTTGTTTTATTGTTCTAGTTATAATTGAATATTTGTGCAAATATAAACTTTCATAATGGAAATAACTAAGAAAATGTAAACATATACCTAGATATTAATAGTTTCATAATAGGATTTTATTTTATTATTATTATTATTTAATTTATCAATTAAATATTAAATAAATTATTTGTTATTATTATTATTATTATTTTATTTTAAATTTATTTTATATTTGTTTTATAATAGAAGAACGCGGTGGGCAGCCAATGTGAAGCGGGACATGGGGAGGTTGGTAAAGTGTGGGGTAGTTCAGGATTGGGACGTTTGGATGAGTGTGGTTACTGCGATCAAGAACTTTCGAGTTCTGTAAGGCCTAAAAGATATATAACTAGATATTAAAAAGAGTATTTGGAGTTCTCTTTACTATACATAAGTATAGCTAAATGTAATTAACAATAATGAAGATAAAATTAATTAATTTTTTTTTTATTTAATCTGATTATTAAACTACTCATAATTCTTGTAAACATTTTAAATTTACTTTTTTTATAGTTTTTTTTTTATAGCTTGCGTAATATAATAAATAGAAATAAATAGAAAATATTAAACATATTTACCTGTACATTAAATAGAATTTTAAAAATAACTCACTTTTTATTTATTGGAATTTTTATAAAATAATATATTACTTTATTAATTGAATTATATTTACTAATAGGTATATACTGAACTGGAGGTTTAGTAGTTAAAGTCCTCTCCCTTCTCAATACTATCATCTCCAAGATATTTCCAAATTTATTTCATAGTGAGTTTAAAAGAAATATACTAACTAAATATATACAACTAACAAAAAAATGTAATATAAATGAATTTAATTTAATAGAATTGTACGAACTAGCAAATAAGTATTTAATCGCCAAAACATTAGCTGTAAATATTGTAACTTTCATCATTTGTATGTTCTAATAGAAAAATTAATCGAGCTTGAGGTTGAGAGATCGAAAATCATTTAAAATTAAATAAATAGTATAATAAATTGAATAAATATGAAAATAAAACATATAAAATAAATCTAATGGAAGTGTGAGACTGGTTAAAATAGCTTAAGCGAATCCAATACATAAATATCTATCTATGAATACTATATGAAAAGATAAAAAATACTCTTTTCCTTTTTCATTATGATATTTTTTATATAATGGAGCATTATGGATTTGTTTTATTCAAATGATTCGTATATAATGATATATATATACTACAATGATCCATATATTTTGCTGTAGCGATGATAAAAAAAGAATTATTGTTTCAACATTTCATTTTAGGAGCGCCTTTTGACCCTCCTCTCAAATTGGTAACTAAACCTCCCTGAGGACGAGCGCCCTAAGGCTATGCAGCCTGATCGCCGTGAAGCTGGTTGGTCTTTGTCAAACCATCCAACCCGCTCTATAAAGGTGAACGCTCCTAAGCAGCTTCCAGCATCGGCCGTCAGGGTTCGTTGAACTCGAAGCCGCACCCCCCTTCATTTCCCCAAATCCCCCTATCATTCCCCAACTCCTCCTCCAAATATACTTTGTTAGATGGATATTTACCTAACAACTGAATATATTTTTTTTATTCAAAAATAAGCGACAAAAACATTCCCGAGAGAGATATAATAAATAAAATAAATATACAATATATTATTTTTATTTATTTTTAATCTAAATTAAATAAATAAAAGAAATGTTTTTAATCAATCGATTGACTCTATGGATATATAAACATAATTAATTAAATGAAGCAACCAATATATTATAAATGACTGAAACATTCATTAGGTTAATTAATTTCTATTACAGTTAACAAAATGATTGTATCTATTCAAAAAAAGCTCCTCTAAAATAATGAATTCATTAAATGATCAAACATATACGTTTGACATAGATCGTATCCATTTTGTATCAAAGTTAATGTCCAATTGTTTTTGTTTATATGTTTATGATGAAAAAGTTTTATGTCCTATTCGCTCATTGCTTAATAAGTAAAAGGGAAATAAAAGCACAGATGTGTTCATGGTTAAATCACTCTGAGAATTTTCCCCCTGATAGCTAGGCAACTAAATGTTTTTATATATGATTAATTGTCAAATACAGAGACGCCCCTGACATATATTATACTGTAGAATAATTTACAAAATACAAATAAAATAAATATACTTATATATATATATATATTATATATTAATAATATTAATGAATAAATATTAATTATACCTCTTGAAACTTGTATATGTATACGAAAAGAACAAAAAAATGTATAACCTAAAATATTAGAAATTGAGTCCATTATTCAATTTATTAAATCTATTTTATATATTTAAGGTGTAAGAAATCTATTTTTATTTTAGAGAGAACTTTCATAATATATAGTATATTATAATACACTAAAAAATTATTAAATAAAGAAATTTGGAAAATATATAAAAAGCTTTTTTTGCTAAAATACTACCAAGCAGCCTTCATTAAAATCAAAGCTTATGATTTAATTGGAATTTGTTTCAAATATTCTTCCCAAGGGTGCCTCTCGATATAATACAGAATAAAAATCGTGGTTATTTGTTTTTTTTTAATGAATGATAGAAATAGGGGTGAATAATATCTTTAAAAAACATATATTGTATCTCAAATTATATATTTATATTAAAATTCCAAATCTCATTTAATATATTTTATATAGCTATATATTTATATAGTTATGTAGGTATATATAAAAAAGTAAAAAGATATTTAAAACAATACATAAGACTATACACTATGCATGTTCTTATAGCTAGTATCTACATGTAATTTATAATTAGGCAAATAACATTTAAATTTAATTTGGAAATATTATAAATAAAATTTGCTAATATTTGTTTAATAAGAACACAATATTATTTCACGCAAATTAAAAATTATGACTAAATAAATGTTAAATATAAACTTAAAATTATCTCGGAATAACATTTATTAATGTTTTTTGTTATTTCCTACTCAAGTTTATTTGTTAGTAGTCGTCATTCAAAATTTAACATCGCAAAATGAAATAAAATGTAAAGAAAAATTAATTTTATAAGATTTCATAAGATCCTCGTAAATTTGAATATGTTTACAATTGGAACAAATCTTTAAGTTGAAATTGAATAAGTTATTCAATAATATAGATGTATATATAAATATATATACAATAAGAAGAAATTAAATAATAAAAAATATATAAGTAGTTTAGTAAAATTCTAAATTTGATGAGAAAACATTTTCTTTTTTTTCTTTAATAAAATTTTTTATATTTATATAATTATTTCTATTCCGTGATTGAAAGAGTTTTTTATAAAAAATAATAAAAATATACAAGAATGTGCAAAAATGATTAATAATTTCTGTAATATTAATTTTATATTAATATAAACAACGACAGGTATTAGAAATATTATAATTTAAATATTAATTTAATATTCACATGTTAAATTATAATAAAACTTCTAGTATTGTCTTGATAATAAAATTATTTATTAAAAGATTTAAGCAGAACCACTGTTAGCTGTATTAATATTAATTCTATAAATGATTTAATAGGTAAGGCTTTACTTTTTTAATTTAGCCTTCGTCTTGTTGATGTAGAACATTAATTATATCAGCTCTTAAGTACTTATGGAAAAGGGGTAATAGTTCTTTATAGATTCCAAAACTTATGAGTAGTAAGCTCCTATAATTTTACTGTTAAATACTGTAAAAAATATAGTTTTAAAGACTTGGATCAGTAAGAAAGAGATGAAAGCAAAAATTCTCTCATAAATTATTATTTCAACCTTCAGAAAATAACTTTTATTAAACTAACTTTTAGTAATGAAAAATCCTAGGATCGAAAATAAAAAACTACATTCTTTATATGTTTAAGTCTAGATGTATATACATATATTGGTAAAAATTTTGAATGTATAAAATTTAAATGTATTCAGTCTATACAAATCTATAATTTATTTTTAGAAAAAAAGAAAATGTATTTTTTATCAATTTAAATGCATAAATAAAATATAAGGGAATGAATAATTTATAATTACTCTTAGATATTTTAAAAATTTACTTAATATTTGTAATATTAATCATGTGTTTCTCTTTTCCGGTGAATTTTTATACATATAATATTTAATAACCTCCTTCTCTTCGGAGACACACTTCTAATCCCCATTTCCGGATAAATAAGATTTTTATAAGCATAAATAATTAAACTCAATTTACAAAATCCATCCAAGGTAACTTTGAGAGCTGAAACTCTTTCTAACTAGAAGCGTGCATTAAAACAACTAACTATATATGATATTTATTATAACGTTTTTATCAACTTCACTTCATGTCTGTCTGTCTGTCTGTCCGCTCTTATGATAAATTGAAATCGATTTGTCATCAACTTTTAATTGAGATAGACTTTTGAAAATTTTTATAGATATTACAATGGATCCCTAGAAGGTATGGAAGAAATATATTTGAATTATAATTAATTAATTGTAATGTAATTAACGATTAATTGTCTTTAGTATTTGAATTTTCATTCTCACCATCTGACGGATAAATATTGAGTTGAAAATAATTCAAAATAATTTATAGCATTAAAAGAGGAATTTTTAATTAATATAATAATAATAATATAAATATATTTTAAAAACATTATTTCAATAAAAACATTTACTTAATATATAATAATTTCTAAGCAATTAAATTCCTTTATTGAGCAATAATTTATATACATATATACTTACATACCACACTAAAATATGTTATTAACAAGTAACACTACTTCTTCTAATAACATATAATCAATTGTTTTGGATTTGATTGATAATATGTCAATTTAAGAAAATAATAATTCTTTTAAAATTTGTTACATACTTTGAGCTCTTAATCTATCAATTTAATAAAAAAAAATTGTCAGTTTATGTGTTTAATAAAATTATTATTATTACGAAAATATTTGACTTGATGTTTCATATAAATAAAACTAAATGCGCCCAACGATTTTCGTTGTATATGAAGCAATTTATCCATAAACTTTGTTAGGCTTATTATTATTTTATTCTTTTTAGTCCAGGTTCTTTTTAAAACGTTATTTTATGAAATTTTTGTTATTTTAATATTATTTATATCTATTGTAATTTCTTTTTAGGTGTTTAGTAATAATAGATTAAAAATATATATAAAATAAATATAGATTTGTATTCCTCAATTTCAATCACTTGCAACAATTTTTTGCGGCCTTTTACAAAATTTGAACTAAAAAGACTCTAGACGTTCTAGACTTTATAATTATAACACAAGATTTTCGAGATATTTTTTCTTTTTTAACATAGATTCTTTAAATGACCTATTGCAAAAATTCAGATTAATTCTTTGATTGTGGTGATTGTATGGATTTAGAGGGAAACAATATTGTCGAGACAATAAAGTTGTAGTAGATCAGAATATCTTTCATAATTATTTATCGATATTTATGAAAAAACCATATATTTTTTTTACTAATATTCTTGTTTAATTTTCTCTCACAAATTAATATGAAATAAATAGAATAGACAAACCTGATATGTATTCAAAAATTAATTGAAAAATTTAGGATCTTGAACTTGTTGAAAATTGTCGAAAACAATTAAATATACCTTAATGTTTCTTTTTTTATATAACTTTCTTTTATTACTCGTTTCCAGTATTTTAAAAGTTAACACTATAAAAAAAAGACAAGTTTAGTTTATTTTATATTAAATTAAAAAGTCAAAAAAAAAATAAATAAATCATTGTGGTTTTAAATGAAACATTTATCTTTAAAATATTATGAAATTCCCTATTAAAAACAAAATAAAAAAATAACATTAAATAAATAGATATGTTTAAATATTTAAACTTAAAATCACATTTTATTCAAATAACTAAATTATCTTTCTTTTGAAGAAAGCGAAACTTCAGAATAAACAGGGAATTCGGTTTTGAGTTCGAAATAAAATTAAATAAATAAAACAGGAAGAGCGTGAGAAGTTTCAATGAGAAATAATAGCTCGTTAAATATCGGCTAATGGAACTGGATTCAAAAACTTTTTTATGTATACAAAAAAATGATGGTAATTTAATTTTAAAAATCAAAAATAAAATTAACTTTTTTTTTTGAATAAAAATTTTACTGTTTTTAACGAGTTTTTCAATAATCGTTTCCTTTCATTTCCCACTTGTTTGGCAATCACCTTAGGATATCTTTTACTTTCTTTTTCTTTTTACTTATTTTATCTCTTCCTCAAGAAGAATATTTAATTCCATTGCTGAAGTCGTGAGATTCATCTAACGGGTTTAGAAACTGTATATTTTATTTTCTTCTTTAAATACTTTGAAAGATTTATTTCAACGGAATTTCTTGATGCTTTTTTTTATTTATTTTTCAAATCTATAATAATATGTTTTTTACTGAAATAAAGTTGTATATTGTTCAATATAAATTTTTTTTATCAAAAGGTAAAGTAAATTTACAGCTTATTATTAATTTAGTACTAATTTATTATATATTGATTACATGTAAGAATAAGTAAATTATTGTAAGTAGGTATATATCAACTTTTTTTTTCTTCAAATTGAATTATGTTTATATAGAATATTTTTAATATATTTTCTTTTTATTATTTTTAAGTTTCTTATCATAAAAATAATTATTTAAAAGATATCTTTTTTGTTTAAAATGAAAAAAATATTTGAATGCTTAGTTTAATATCTATAATAATAAACTATAATAATAAAAGCAAGTGTAATGTGTGTGTCTGTTTGTCTGTCTGTCTGACCGAGCTCTCCAGGCAAATCTATCGCACGCAGGGACATGTAATTTTTTACACGGAAGCACAAAGGGGCTGGCCACCAGACCTCGAAGCCCGATTTTCGATTTTTTAATTAGAAAAATTTTAAAAAAATTATAAAGAATAATTAATTAAAAATAGTTTAGTTACCATACTAGATCATAGAGGCGCTGGTGGCGATAATTTGGCGGTAATTTAAATTCTGAGCAATGTGCAGATAAAAATCTTTTTATATATCTATTGATATTTACAATATCTCAATTGATCTTATTGGCCTTTTAAACTTTGAAAACATTCACATTACGGCTATAATTTAATACTATTAATTTTTAAGATTATGTGAGTAAATTATTTTAATTAAGAAAATTTGATCTCATAATTGGATTTTCACGTAAGATTTTAATATATAATATATTTTTTAATATTATTTTTATAGTAGTTTAGTGTTATGCTAATTTTATATTTTATTTTTATTTTGTTTACTTTGATTTTTTTTTAAATAAATTAATAACATTTAAAGTAGCATAAAAAAATTAATCGAGGCAGGAAAATTGATGGGGTTTGAAATTAATAGTGATAAGACAAAATATAATTAGTTTCAGAGAGAATAATATTTGCAAAGAATTTAAATCGAGGTTGCAATCTGGAAATTATTATCAAAGGGGATCAAAATTATTAAATTATTAATTGTATTATATGGGTGGGAGGCATGGTCTATAACCCTGGGAGATGAGAATAGATTCAGAGTATTTGAGAATAGGATTCTTCCCAGCATTTATGGACCAAAGAAAGATGAGGACACCGGGGAATGGCGGAGACTGCATAACAAGGAATTGCATGACCTCTATGCATCTCTAGATATAGGTCATAAAATAGAGAAGGCTGGGATCGGCAGGGCACATGGCTAGAATGGGAGAGGAAAAATATATTGGTGGGGAGTTCGATTGGAAAACGTCTGTGTGGAAGACCAATTGGGAACAGGGTGGACAATGTAGGAAGCAACGTGAGAGAGATGGGACAGGTTAGGAGTTAGATGGTTATAGCTCAGAATAGGGACACTCGGGGGGGGGGGGTACAGGGGGCGGAGCCCCCGTCTAGATGTGAAGAGCGACGAAGGAGCTCTGAGCAGCTAGTTATGCTATAAAACAAAGTTTATGAAGTTGGTACATGTACGACAATTTGAGAACCTTTACCCTAAAATAATGAAATTTATCAAATATTTACCTATACTATTTATAAATTAATTAATTATATTAAAGTTATAAAAAACTTATATTTAAATGCATCTCCATAATATTTTTAAAGTTGATAAAAATTTAAAATATCAAAATTAATAGTTTTTTTCATTTAATTTTGTCTTTTTAGTTTTTTAATTTCTGAATTTTCTTCTTTCATTTTTTAATATTCACAATTTAATATAATAATAAAAGATTTTTTCTTTAAAATAAAATGTAAATTAATCTCTTAATCCAATTCTATAAAAAAAATAATTAATTATCCATGTTTAAGTATCAATTATATAATTGAAACACTTCATTTTATTAAAAAACAAAATTCAGTTAAATAAATAAATTAAAATTTATTTTACCTTACTTAGAAAATAGACTAAGAAGAATATTGTTTGAAATAATAATAAAGCACACATCAGGAGTTTGAAGTTTTGATTTCTTTTTCTTTTAGTTGGAAGTGTTTAACATTAAAACAAAGGTTCCAGGCACCAATGAGACTACACTTTGTATGCAAACAAAGATCGTATGCCTATCCAAGTTTGCTACTTCAAATTGAATGAATTCCACTTATTTCAAAGGGAACAAGAATCTTTTCAGTTTGTAGCCCTGAAGAATAGTAATGAGAGAACAAAAAATAAAACATTTTAAAGATCAATTAGATCAAAATTGAATAAATTTACTAAATTCTCTTCTATGGTTACACTTTTAAGTTTATTGCAATCAGAAACCACAAATTTCCATTCATTTCTATCCAGGTTTTATTTCAAACTGACTAATCCATTTATTCGATCCCATTTTCATTTCTTTACATTCCATAAAAAAAGTAATTTATAAATAATGCTATTTGATTAATAGAAAAAGCCATTCTTTTGAATTCCAAAATAAATTATTTCAAAGAAGATCTGATATGCGTTTCATGTTGCGTTTATATGGGTAGATAGATACATATAAGAAACGAAATGATTCTTGCCACTGATAGATGGCTACACTCACGAATATCCAGAACAAGAAAAGAATAAATGATTTCTCTCTTTATATGTAATAAATAAATATAAGATAACGTCTCCTAAATAACGCAGGGCTTATAATGAACATGATGAAGGGAATATATTTTGGAAACTAATAGAATCATTATTTCTTTTCTATTTTTTTTTCTTTTTATTTATTTAAAGTTAAATATTCTTAGGAAATTAATAAAAAGTTTATTAGTAAAAATTTTAATTTTGATTTTCATCTTTTATTTTGGTTTAATCCTCAAAATGTAAATATTAATAAGAACTGAAGATAATATATCAATTCAACTTTTGGAATTGCAGATCATTTCATTCAGTTTTACTTGAAAATTAGCATCGTCACCTTTCCACAAACAGATAAAGTAAACATTGGTCGAATTTCAATTTAGTTTGTCAACACAATCAAATATTTATTAAAGTTCCTTAAACTCGATTGGTGATGTATGTTATTTTAAGTGAATCTATTATATATGTGTATATAGTTGCACATTTCGGTTATAGTGGCAGCACGAATAATCTCATGAGGATGAAACAACCAGGAAGTTAAAATGGCGGGTTAAAGAGAAAGAGAGAGTGGGGGGGAGGAGCTGCAAACGACTAAAAACAAGATGGCGATGGCAAAGATAGCAGAGTTGATAAACTTGGAGAGAATGTAGCAACAAGAGTGTATTTGCTTGAAATAAAAGAAAACAACACCCAAGAAATTGCATTCATAATATGCATGCCTTTTAAAATGAATTGTGACTTTTTAATTTAAAAATGTTATTAATCATTTAAGAAGCTTAATTCACATTAGCAGTTAATTAAAAAGTAAAAATTGTATAATGAATATATATATATATAAATACTTTTTTATATTATTTGAATTATATAAATATAAATCAATGCACCATCTCTTACAAAAAAAAATTAAAATCTTTTAACATTTGTCTTCTAGTATTTTTCATTTTTATTTTTTTTTCATTTATTTATTTACTTTTTACAATTAATATTTTCATATTTTATTTACTTCTTTAAATTATTTAAATAATTTTGTATAAATATTTTTTACTAATAAATCATTATTATCACAACCAATAAATAAAAATTCTTCACCTCACCAATTTTGACAATTTTTTTTTATGTAGATTTTAGTGTGGAATTTTAATCTCTTTACTCATTAAAAAAAGGCATGTGAATTACAATTTCAAAAAATTATTCATTTTTTTATTATAATATTTAAGAATGAATGCCTAATAGATATTCATGAAAAATCAATAGTCATTAGGTTAAATTTTCTTAAAGATTATGGTATTTAAAAAATATATAAAAATTTAATATTAGTATTTAGTAAAAATTATTGAAATTCAATTTTTTTTTTAGTTTTTATTTTTATTTTTATTTATTATTAGGTTAGTTTTGTAATTTTGTCCGTAAAGGTAATTAAGTTTAATAAAAAAACATTATCTATGTTTATATAATTAATTAATTGTTTTGAAATTATATTAAAAATTACAGTTAGTTAGTTAGATAGTTCAAGAATGATGTATTTATGATTATTGCTTCAAATATTAGAGCAGCTGTATATCCTACTAGTGAAGAAGATAACTTTTATCATTCTTTTTGTAGCAGACATATTCTACTTAGTACGATTTATTTCGATACATAATATTAAAATATATTTTTAATTAAACTCTTTTTTGAGGTTTATTAATTTGGGTTCATTTCAATATTTTATTTCATTCCAATTAAAATAAAAAACTAAACATTTTTGTAATGTATTAAAACCATTTTAAACAATAATTAATCAATAATTACGTTATACAAGAAGGCAGCAATAATTAGAGAGAGAGAGAGTAGATATCCACACGAAATTCTAAATACACTTCAAGGCATGAATCAAACCCACCAACCACCTGAAATCTCCCTGAAATTTTTCTCTAGTTTCTGTATCAATGTACAGGTCTTGGGGCAAATATGTATCTAATTCATTTTTGATTCCACTTGACTGCCTCTCTCGTTTGCTTTGAGGCATTTTGATCCTAAATCAAAGTATAGCTACTGACCCGCACTGTATCCTCTGTGCAGAACAACAATACGCTGCAGCGGACAGCAACAGCTCTACGCCAGCCAAGTCGTTCGTCCCCTGCAAAGTCTGTGGAGACAAAGCGAGCGGCTACCATTACGGAGTCACCAGCTGCGAGGGATGCAAGGTACCCACACACACCATCTCTTCCCAACACTGTTATTCAATCTCCCAATCTTACTTCCATCTTTATTAATTAATTAGAATAAACTTTTTAATTAACGCATCGAGTTCTTTAGAAAGAAAACACTAAATTCAATTAATTTAAAATGAACTTATTCATTCATATATTTTCAGATATTAAATAATGGATTACTTAAAAGGAAGAATGAAATAATGAATAAAAAAAAAAATTGTTGGAATTAAAAATAAATCTTATGTTCTAAACCCATAATTTCAAAAGAATGAATTTTTTATAAAAATGTTTTTTTTTTCGCTTGAAACTATAGTAATACTTTTTTGTTTAAAGAAATATAAAAAATTAATTAAGTAATCAATTTTTAAAAAAATATGCTTTTAGAATAATATTAACTGTTAAAGTGTTAAAGTTGTACATACAGAATCACGAAAATTTAAAAAAATAATTCAGCAAGTGATTTTCTAAAATGGGGCCAAACTTTTTTCAATTTTAAATGGCAACATATATTTTTTTATTAAAAGTTAATCAATTGAGATTTTTTCAAATTTTAAAGACAGCATGTTCAGGTTTTATTTGACGATTTTTTACTTTCCCGCATACTTCGTATAAGGGAAGTATTGGAATCGTCAAAAATTTCGACTTCGAGATTTCGATAGATCTTGACGTTTTAGACCTCCCTGAGTCGGAAAATACCATTTTTCGAATTATGTCTGTGTGTGTGTATATATGGATGTATGGATGTATGTAATGTTTGTCTGTGAGCAAATTTACTCAGAAACTAATCAAGCTAGGATTTCGAAATTTGGTACACCGATATTATTCACAGTTTCTAGATTTCTCTCAAAATTTCGACAAAATCGGTTAACCGGAAGTGGTACTTTACCTACACTGGTTGCGTTTATCTTTCAAGTAAAGTACCAGTTTGCTTCGATTATTCTATATATATATATTTATATATATATATAAATGTTACCAAATATCAAATTTGACACCAATAAACTAACACGAGCTGGCTCTTTATCAATACCAAGTTTACACATTCTAAATATTCATTCACAACTCTTTATACCTATTTATATGCGGGAAAGTCTAGGGGAGGACACTCCCGCTTTTTTTAAAAATAAATAATTTAATTTACTCAAAAATGATAGAGTTGTAGTATAATAACAATTATCATTATTCCAACTCATCTCATTTCATTATTAAATAGTTAAAATGAACATGAATAATGATCGGCGGCTAGTTATTTACATAGAAATAAAGATCTAGATATCTAGATTGTCTTGCATAAAATATGTCGCCTTTTAAAGTTAATTTTTTCATTAATGGCATATTTAATGAAAAGAATAATAATTTCTAATTAGTTGGTACATAAATTAATTTGTTTTTTCATATGGCAACTTGTTGAGATACATTTAAATAAATAACAATACATAATTAAATGTGAAAAACAGTATGAAGATGTTATATCGTTTGATTTCAACGAAATCAGAAGAAAATCTCTACCGATTGATGATATGTAAATGTATGTTGCAATTGAATGTGCGAAAGAAAATATAGTTCAAAAGTCAGGCTCAACAGATCTTATTAGGATTTTAAAAATTCGATTAAACTGTAGGGTGTCTTCTGGCTCGATTGATCCAATTTTAAATAAAATCGACTTCTATGTAAAAAATATTGAGTCGACACATGGAAGGAACGAGGAAGGAAAACAAATGCTCAATACCAAAAAGGAACCAACAACCAAAGAGTAAATCTAATTTGCCGTACCAATAGAATTACCTTAGTTTAGAAGAGGATAATATACTGTTACTTCAAAGTTAATTTTATAGTAAAGTAATCTAGAGATGCGTTATTAATTGAAAATATTTTATATGTTTGTATCATATTCCAATTGATTATTATAGATTATAATTAAAAAAAGAGAAAATCAAATTAATTTTTGACCTTTAAATCAGAGTATTGTTTATATTATATTTAATTTGTTTTTGCATTCAAAAATCGAAAAATAATTGTTTTAAATTTAATTTTGTTCTTTCTTGTAATATAATATCATATAAGATAACTTTAAAGTTATATTACATATTTTATTACATATTAAATTTAATATTAAATATAATCCATTTATTAAAATAATTATTACATACACCAACATAATATTATTAGATGTAAAATATACTCGGATATGTATTCTTTAGATAAATTTAACATAATATTCAGTTAGAGTAAATGCCGTTCAGATTTAACTATAATATATTATAATAATTTAATTTTATAAAATAAATAAATATATTTTCGCAATGTGAATTCATTATTTCTTTGAAATATTATTTGTAAAATAACAAGAAAAATGGCTTAAAAGAAATCCATTTACAAATTTATATGTAGAATAGTATATTCATGTAAAAAATTATTTTTATTTACTAAAAGTAAAATAAATAAAAAAAGCAAACAAATTAATATTCATTATAAATTTTTGAGTGACTATCTTAAAAAAATGAATATAAGTAAAAAGAAAAAAAATATTAAAAAAATTTGAACACAAATATTTAACTTTATATAAATTGAAATTTTGTTTATAAGAGTTTATATTTTTATAATTATTGGAATTATATTCTTTATAAGTTTACTAAAATATGCATAAAATATCCTTTTCTCATTGTTTACTAATTCGAAATTTTACTTACATTTTATTTTTATTACTTTTTATAAGGTAAAACTAAGGGTTATGACGCGGTTATGGATGTGGCACGTTTTCTATATCTCGAAAATTAACCCCTTTGGTTAAGGAAAGGGATTGGGGAACAATAGCAGCCAGCTACACGGCCAGATGTAATGGATCTACCTTAATTATAAGCGAACCGTCGTGCAAGGAGAATTTGTTTTGTCTGGCATCTTGAAGGTCAACATATACGAAATTTCATCATTTAATTTCAAAGGCTCGTAATTTGTTTTCTTTGGCAATTTTTGTAAGTACCTATAGTGTATTTTACGTTTTTGTAGATTCTTTAAAATTATTATTACCACTTATTTATTCACATATCCATCGATGTTTAGTCATTTCTAAGTCTTTATTTAAAATTGTATCGAAGGGCTGATATGATCCTTTGGAGTGTGAGGGATATCGCGGGCGTCTTACGTTAAGCAGAAGCATAACATGCGAAAAATTGAACTCCCTAAATAATTTAGTAATATTCATAGCCTAAGGCTTGTATAAATATACATATTATTTATGTTATGTATTCTTTTAATTCTTTCTATCATAAGCATATCCTCCACAACGGCTTCAAAATATCTCCACCCCCTGTTAGAGATATTGCGGAAAAGTTGACTTTTTTATTTTTGTAAATTTTAGTAGTTCAAGAATAATAGTATTTTATAGAATTTAGTAGTTCAAGAATAAGTAAATTTTAGTAGTTTAAGAATAATGCTGCAATTGTTGCTATGAATAATTAATAGTCCTAGATACCATTAACACCATAAGCATAATAATAGATATTAGCGAATGAGGTTTGGCATAAAATCGAATTTTGCATCATATCCCTCGGTTTTACCTTATACATTTATTACTATCTCGTAAGAGATAGTATTGTGATCACGAAAATTTTCGATGTTGAGATTTTGATGTTTTTATACGTTTTGAAGGTTCCTGAATCATTTTCACAAAGGTTGAGAAAAGATTGCGCAAAAACGGTTTGAGCTAGAATGATGAAATTTGGTACATGGACATTATTCAAAATTCATAGTTTTCTATCAACTTTTGAGAAATGTAGCTCATCCGGAAGAGGGTCATTACCTACAACGTTTTGATTTTTTTTCCTCTAAAGTGACCGTAAAAATAAAGATATATGTTTGATAATTTTTCACATGATTAATAATTGTATAAAACTGCTATATATAGAATTTCAGCTTGATTGAATCGCTGAAAGTACCAGAATTAATTTTTTAACACTGCAAATCTCACGCGCCAGCACGTGGTGCCATCAACAAAGAGCCAAACATGCACTGGTTTAATAAATATTATTTATTAATTTTAATTCATAATTTAATTAATTTAATTTAATTTAAATTAATATATGATATTTAATTCAATTCAAATTTGCGAGATAGTCGAGTGAAGACACTCCAGCTAATTTTTAATATAATATATTTTAAGAAGGTATAAATAATGTTAGAACTTAATATAATATTCAATTATATATTTTATATAACTCATAGGATTCATAATATAAAAATAAATAGTTAGTAATCCTTTTAATTGAGTTGATCAATGAAAATCTCAGATTCAGTTGGAAGAATGAACCCCAAATAGTAAATGGAATGCTGTTTAGGCTATCGATTGACAACTTTCTATTCTCTGCTATCTCAAAAGCATTTTTTGCCATCGGATGTTGCTTGACTTCCAGATTGTCATCAGTGACAAGGGAACAAAAAAGAACACTCCTGTCTTTTACAAATTAGCTGTTAGGACATAAAAAAAAAATTTATATATAAACTCTATATTAAATAATTTTTACCTTTTGATCGGAATTTAACGATTATATTTACATAAATGTTGGATAATTTCTTATAATTTAGAATTTGTTTTTTAATTTTAGTTAAGAAATGACACTCTTATATTAATTTGCAACTTATATTATTTATTTAGAGAATTTTTGAAATTAAAAAGGATTTTGAATATTTGAGTATAATTACATGTGAGGAAATTATACTCAAATATACCACCTAATCATATACAATATATATAGTATATTAAGATTATTTAAATTAAGATTATTTAATTATTAAATAAATTTGCATATTGAGATGGTAACCTCTATTAGATATCGTATAAGACTTGTTCTTGTCTAAAAGTAGTATAGGTATGCGGGTTAAAATTTAAATTTCACAAGAGATTATTTATTATCTTTCGTTTTCAAAACAAAATTACGTTTGTTTGACATTGTGACCATGATTGGTTTCGGTGTTCAGCTTTATACAACCCAACTATCCTCTTTAAAAAAATAATCATAAATTTTTTTAATAAAAAATTATAGTTAAATTATAATTTATTTTTTTTTATTATATTGTAGATTATTTATTAATATTTTATTTGTTTTAATGAACAAATAAAATAATCCTCTCATTAATTAAAATATATTTTGAACACATTTAACATAATAAAACTTGTTTAGGGAATTTTTAAATCAGACTTAGCTAATTAATTAGTAAACAACCAGTTTGTTATAAAAATAACAAATAACTATTAACTGTTTGATATGCATATCAAAATTTCCCTTATTATATATTATTATAATAACGATTATTTTATAAGTCATTTTACTAAAAATAAAACTAGTAAGATATTGAATGTATAATTTGATCTTTATATATTATATTAGATTATATTTTTATAAGTGATTTCTATTTTTTATCAAAACAGTTTATAAATATGAATAATAAATAAATTTTGAGGAGTATGGGAGACAGGAAATAAAACTGAAATATGTATATAGGATATTCTGCTGAAAAAATAAAATAAAAACAAGATTATTAAATGATTCATTTTATTGCAACACAAATCTAGTCTTATTCTTAACATCACTCAATATCAAGATTTTTTAGATCAAAACTGCTTCATTGTAGCTAATAATTTCGAGTGAATAAATTACAGATTGTTCATAAAAAAAAACTTATCTCCATTTAATTGTATATTGAATCATGTCAGCTTAACTTATAATTTAATTTCAGTATTTTTAATTCACCTGAAGCGACAAGTGGTTTCTATTTTAAATATTCATTCGTTAGTATTATAAAAATAAAATTTTATATTTAAATTAGATATCTCACTAGGATGTTACGATAAGATTTTCATTAAAATTGAATAACCGAAAATGACGGTTTTCTTTTACAAAAACAGGTTTAAAATTTATAAATATGAAATTGCAAGAGATAACACTCTCATATATTACTTATGTAATTTTGTTATTACTATCTCGTCAGAACGGTGTTTGAGCTAGAATAATTCGTAGTTTTCTGTCAACTTTTGAGAAATGTAACTCATCCAGAATAAGGTCATAACGTTTTCATTTTTTACCGACCGACGATAGTAAGGGAGGTATTGTTTTCACACCAAATTTCACATGTGGAGATTTTTACATATCTCCACGAATCATGCATTTTATTAACAGAAAAAAGTATTTTTAGCATGATGTCTGTCCGTCCGTCCGATGTGTGTCCGTATAGATGTGTACAGCTTGAACGGCTCAACGGATTTTGATGAAATTTGGTATATTTACTTAATACATCAGTATGATGAATTGATCAAATTTTGGTGTATATCCGGAAACCGGAAGGGAAGGGGTTATTTTCAAACCAAATTTCACATGAGGAGATTTTTTTATTAATCTCCACAAATCATGCACTTTGTATTGGTTTTATCCTCAGGAAAATCATCTTCATTAGTTTTTTCTTAATTTAAAATTATATGACGTCAGCCAGCCCTTCATGACGTTACAGCCAGCTCTTACTTATATATTATAAATAAAACAAAATTAAAAATATTTATGTTATACCCATATCTGTTTTTTATTGCATTAATAGATATATTAAAATTATTTGAAATTGTTTCTGTAGCTGGAAATTAATTTATTTCAAACCGTCGGTCGGTTCTGAGCCTGGCCACAGGTCAACTTATTTTCCTCTGAACGGACTATAAAAATAAAGATATATGTTTGATAGTTTTTCACATAATTAAAAATTGTATAAAAATGCTATATATAGAATTTCAGCTTAATTGAAAATTGAAAGTACCGGAATTAATTTTTGAAGTGAAACTTCTTTAGCGGCGTCCTGACATTTGGTTGAGAATGGAGAGTGAATTGAAAAATTGAAATTTCGTAACGCGTTACGAAACGCAAGAGAGAAAAAAGATATAGATATAACGAGTGAGAATGAGATAGCCTCTATCTCCGTCTCTCTTTTGTGCGGTGTTTCGTTCTTGAGAGAGAGGCTATCTGGGTCTTTCTTTTGTCCGGTCTTTCGGTCTTGAGAAAGAGGCTATCTGCGTGTTGCTTTTGTGCTGTCTTTCGTTCTACTACGCTCTCGCTAGGTCCAAAGTCCATGGCGCGCATGCGCGCTAGTACGTTGACCCGGAATAATATTTCTCAGCTTCTACTGGGTCAAAGAATAAAAATTAGTATGACTTATGATCAAAAGAGGGCGAGATCTCCACCTTGTCCAGTAGATATCGCAATTAAATACAATTTGAATTTAAATATATATTAATTTCAAAATTTGCCTAAACATTTATAAAAATAAATATACATATGAAATTTGTTATTTTTTTTTAATATTAAAAAATATTTAATTTGAGATTAATTATATGTAAAAAGATCAACTATCAAATAGATTCAAACTTTTATTTTCTTTGATTAGATTATAATTAAATATTATTTATATTATTTAAAAATTATTATTTTTCTATTTATTAAGGATGTCTATTAAAAAATTGTAATTAACCTTATCATATGTCAAATATTATAGCTAAGTTTTTTTGAATTTTTTAAAATTTTTTATATAATTAATCTCAAATTAAATATTTTTTAATATTAAAAAATAACAAATTTCATATGTATATTTATTTATTTTTAATATTAAACGTATTTCATATTTTTTGAGAGAGATTAATAAATATATATATATTTTATTAAAAATAAATATTTTTAATTTTATTTCGAAATTAAATAATGAATTTTAAAATATTTTAAATATAAAAAAATGTTAATACAATATCATTTAAAAAAAAAGCGGGATTAATAAATATATATATATATTTTATTAAAAATAAATATTTTTAATTTTATTTCGAAATTAAATAATAAATTTTAAAATATTTTAAATATAAAATTTCGAAATTAAATAATGAATTTTAAAATATTTTAAATATAAAAAAATGTTAATACAATATCATTTAAAAAAAAAGCGGGATTAATAAATATATATATATATTTTATTAAAAATAAATATTTTTAATTTTATTTCGAAATTAAATAATAAATTTTAAAATATTTTAAATATAAAATTTCGAAATTAAATAATGAATTTTAAAATATTTTAAATATAAAAAAATGTTAATACAATATCATTTAAAAAAAAAGCGGGATTAATAAATATATATATATATTTTATTAAAAATAAATATTTTTAATTTTATTTCGAAATTAAATAATAAATTTTAAAATATTTTAAATATAAAAAAAATATTAATACAAAATTAAAAAAAGGCGGGAGTAAAATTTCAAAATGGATGCCATTTACGTCACCCATATATAATTTATAAATTTCCTCTATTATTTATTGTATATATTTTATGTATATATTGAGTTTTAACCTGTAAATGTTCTTCTATTGCCTCAAATAAGGCAGATGTGGAATTAGTGTATTTTTGGAAGTTAAATAAAAAAAAAAAAAAAAAAAAATATATAATTTTCAATTAAGAAATTAATAATGAAGCTGTAAGTTTCAAGAGATGTAATCAATAAAACTCAATTTTTCTTTATAAATACTATATCTAGTGTGAATTTGAAAAAAATCGTTAGAGCGGTTTTTGAGAACCAATGGTTATAGATAAATAGATAGATATATACAATTTTAGCTAGCATAATAAGATAAGATATATATCGTGAAATAATTAAAATTCTCAAGTCAAATATACAGCGTGCACGCATACCGACGCATGTAATTGTGTGTGTGAACATGGTCGGCGATTCACACGCCAACACATACAGTTATGTGCGTCGATGACCATTCACGTTATTTATCCGAATCTCAACATTACTTTAACACTACTAAATCAATTTAAAATTATTATTGCATTTAAAACTGCTTTTCTCTACTCCACAGATTTCACTATGCCGAAAAAAAATAACGACCAAAATTTAGACGATATTATTTATTTCATACACCGTTCACTACTGGTTTATAGCCACACAGGTGCTAATGCACTTGAACGAGGCGAAGATAAAATCCCTCTAATTCTCGGGGGAGATTTTAATGTAAATTTTGGATCTGAGATGATTCGTTGCCGTTGATCAACTTTCTTCGAGAAACATTTGGTCTGCTTATAAATAACGATCCCAAGGAATCAACAACAAAATCTGGAACTACAATAGATGCTGTTTTTACACGTTATATAGAAAATATCGAATCACGAACATATATATCTTATTTTAGTTATCACAAGCCATTAATATCAGTATTACCAATTGAAGCACCAACCGACAATAGTACAGGCAATGTAGATATGATGATAGAGTAGATAATAATAATAATAAAGCGAATATTTGTTACGAAAATTTTATACTGTTATATGTCTTTCGAAATGATCCCTTTATTTTTCTCTATTTCTCTCTCACTCACACTCTCAACTAAAATTTATCTTATTCTCTAGATTGTAAGAAGTTTCACTTCCGCCACGTGTACGATGCTGCACATTTTGCTTTTTTTAACACTGCAAATCTCGCGCCAGCACTTGACGTGGTGCCATCAACAAAGAGCCAAACACGTGCCGGTTTAATAAATATTATTTATTAATTTTAATTTATAATTTAATTTAAATATAATATATGTTATTTAATCTAATTCAAATTTACGAGATAGTCGAGTGGAGACACTCCAGATTTTTAAAACTATAACTATCATATATTATATTATAAGTTATTTTTATATATAATAGGGATTATATTTAAAATATTAATAAAATAAATATTTTTTTATTGTTCACGAAGATCAAAGCCTGACAGATTATTCATCTATTTGAAAACTTATCAAATTGAATAATAAATTATAATTTTGTAAAACTTGATTGAGCTTCATTCGCAGGATCAACAGTTTAGTAATTAACAAATATATATATAGGCTAAGCATTTAACAAATTATAATAGATAATAGGTAAAAATTGACAATTGAAAATCTCAGAATAAGTTGAAATATTTTAAACAATAATTTTAAGATAAGATGTTTTAGGGCACTCTTGTATTTGATTTTTTTTTATTATCATCGTTAAATTATTCCCTACAAAGGAATCTTCATAAAAATCATAGAAAAACAATGAAGTTTTGCCTGGAGAAAAAAGAGGTCCTTCACAAAAAGTTTGCACACCCATGATTTACTTTTAATGAAATAAAAAAACCAACATTTTAAAATAATCATACCAGTTATTTAGTCTATTTACTTTTCTTTTAAATTAATAATAATAACCAGGGGAAATATTATTATTGTGATTAAATATAATAAATGATACTTTTGTATTTTTATTAATTTGTGCTTGGTAATTTCTCGACTATCTTGATGATATAATTTAACGCTAAAAATGAGAAAAGGATGATTAAATAGACGAAGCAAGAATTCTTTCGAAAACGTCTGGTAATAATTAAAATTGACATAAACAAGAGTATAAATATTCAATGATGGTAAAGAGAAAACAATAGAACTAAAAAGGATTTTTTTATTATTAAAAAAATAAAAAATTGAACATAAGACTTTTAAATTTATACCTTAACATAAATGTTTTCATGGACCATTTGAAAGATATTATATTTTCACACCGCATTTTTGAAATAAATGTCTAAATCTTTATTAAATACCGAAATAAACTTGCTCTTGATTAATTATAAATCTAATTCAACAACACAAATATATTAATGATTTGATTGTTTTTCAAGATAAAAAATATTTTCAAGGCGATTTTGAAAATAAGGCCTTTAGACTAAAGATTCATTAAAATATGTATATAAATATGTATTTTAAACAAATTAATTTTTAATAAATCCAAAAAATCGAATGCAACACTTTCTTTCTATTTTGTAGCTAGGACATTATGAAATTGAGATAAAAAATAATTTTAAACAAATAAAAAGTAAAAACAATTAATAATAATTAATGTTTTAATATTATCTATGTATTCTATAGAGAAAGAGCTATAGAGTATAGTCTAAAATATTCTAATAATATAGTAAAAAACAATACCCATTTCTATAAGGTATTTTTTTCAAATTGGATTAGTACAAATAAAAAAGAAAATAATTAAATGAATACATTTAAAGAAATTGAGAAATGAAAATAGACAAAATTACAGGATTAGATTCCATATACTTAAATGAAAAACTACAAATAAATGAAAGATGAAAATTTAAAACATTCATAAAAGTATACAAAAATAGTCCCATTTCAACAAACATTAACATAAATGCAACATACATATATATTGAGCGAAGTATACAAAAATATTCATCAAAAAGCTAAATATTAATAAAAAAACTGAAATGTCCATACTATTTCGTATTCAGTTTGAATATAAAAAACGTTTTTTATAAAGAAAAAAATCGACCGGTAACGAGTTTTTTTTAAAATCTGCTAATAAAAATCTTTTAATGCATTTAAAAAACGTCAAGTCAAAGAAATTTGTATATATTTTCTATTTTTTATTTGAAAAGAAGAATAGACTGTATATTTATATTCTTTTTGTGAAATTATGAAATTATTAATCAAAAATTTCTAATTTTGAAAAAAGAAAGAATATTTTATATCGGAGAAGAAATAATTGCTTTGTAGTGTAATTAGACTGATGTTGTGCGGTCTCTGTCCATTTAACATCAAACGCCTGAGGGCTGCAACCCACCTACTCACTCCAGAATCAAGACGAAGCTAATTCTAGTATTTATACAATTCCTAATTTGTTTCTAAAATAAATCTGTCAGAACAAACAAAATATTTTAAAGAAATTATGAACAAAATAAAGCGCTTTTAAAAAAACAGAATACCTAATCAAAAGATAAATTTACCAATATGGTTAATCTAAAATATAAATAAAATAAAATCTGTTATAATTGGATATTTTTGTTTTATCCTTTTTCTTAGATAAGCTTATTTGAATAAAATATATTTCTCTTTTCGATATTTATAAATGTTTGAGTTCAAAGACACGAGCAACTGAAATAAGAAGACTTTCTTATGTTAAACGTGAGCCGGAGGCGTCTCCTGTGGGATGTAACTGTATTTTACAAAGCTGAAATCAGGACAAGTCTTGGAGAGACATCCGACAGGAATCCCGTTGCTGGCTGGCAGCGCATATTCTCTCTGTTGATGTGTGAGTGGAAAATAGAAGAGATCCAGAGAACATGGAGAGAGTCGGGTCTGTTAATGGGGGGAGCTCCTCGTAATGGGCCCAACAGCCCCCAGATAATCACGGATCAATACAAGGGAAGACGAGCCACTAATTGCAGACAAGAGTTAACTTAATTCTCTCCAATCGATTAGCGAGATTATCCGTCTACAAAATTGAATTTTTAATTTCCGTGGTTGATTACCAAATAACAATTAAGCTTTTTAAAAAATACTGTATTAACAGTAAATATTAATTACCTAGGAAATAATTTTATTCTTAAGTTTAAGATAAATTTGTAGTTATATATATATATATATATATAAAATATATTAAAGTAGTTATACGAGGGTGGTCTGAAAAGTTTCCGACCTGACCAAGAAAAATGATGTTTTTCAATTTTTTTTTTTTGCTATATTTTTCAACATAATCTTCATCAACACTGATACATTTCTCATAATGGTGTTCTAATTGATTTAATTAATTTAATTTTATTTAAATCTCATCAACATTTATGAATCGACGCAAAAATCGTTAGAAATGGTTTTTCGAAGCAATTTTTGGTCTAACGTTAGGAAATGCGGCACCCACATTGCACACAGCTTTCCATATTCAAATGGTTTTGCAAAATATTTCGCACACGTTCAGCTGACATCGTACAGGTCTCAGCTATCTTGAATTTTGAAAAATAAAAATAAAATTGAAAAACATCGTTTTTCTTGGTCAGAACGGAAACTTTTCAGACCATCCTCGTATATATTTATATATATAAAAAATATTAAAAGTTCAATTTATAACTAAATTTAAATTTAAAGGAGCACCTCCTTGCATTTTATTTTTATTTTATTTTTTCTATTTAAAATATTAAATTTGCGAATAATATGGAATGGTATCTATCAAGTTGTAATGGTTAAATAAAAAAAAAATTCTAATTACAATCTACTTATTATTATATTATTACCATTTATCTAAACTCTATTTGTCTATTGTTATAACATTTATTTATTTTTATTTCAAATATTTAAAAAGGTTTTTTTTCGAACTAAAATCACAGAGATATGATATTTTCGATGTTTTCTATTTAATTTAAATTTTTCTAAAAATAAAAAAAAAAATGTTATTTAGAAATTACATAGGTTAGGTATATACTTAAAATTTAAAATTAATACTTTAAGTTTATACTCAAAGTTTCTTTGATCTTCTGGTTATATCATTAAAAATAATTTAACACGTATTATTATTAATGAAATTCATAGATTTAATCATAGGACCTCGTTGTAGCATTTTAATATAGAATATAATCTAAAATTAATTTTTTTTTTTGTTTTTGGCTTTTTCGGAATATATCTGCATTTAGCCAGCTTTCTCAGATTTGTTTATTATTTTTATTTATATTTATATTTATATAGATGCACTCGGCGAGGTTTGAACCCTCGAACTCGAGTCGGCGGACCGGTCACTATAACCTCGCGGCTAAGCTCCCAAAAAATTAAACTTGGACTTTCAAATCAAATTCTTTTATTAAAGATACTCGGTTAAGGTTTAACTTGATAGTCAATATTTCTTATGAGCATTCCAGTTGTTGAGAACAACAAAAATAGCAATTCAACCGGAATGCGTATAAGTCTGCCTAATGTTTTTAATAAAAAAATATTAATGTTTTAATTTTTAACTTTTAATTTTATCTAACATTTTATTATTAAAATCTCGGTTAATTTCACTGGCATGAAATAAAAATATGTATAGTTAAAAATTCTTTATATTCTATAAGATTTTATATATATGATATCTTATAAAATTCGTGAAAACAAATTGCCTTATCTTAAAACTCCAAAAAGTAGAAAGGAGAAAGTAGCTGATATTAATGTAATATTTTCGTTCTTGGAGGAGTCAATTTGGCAGCTGAATAATTTAAACAATTATAAGAAAAATCATCTTGAATACTACTCTTAGTTTTATACTTTCATTTGTTATATTTTGTTAAATATCTCTCTAAAAGTAAAATTTATAAAAGATTCCATAAGAAAAATTTTATTTTTTCAAATATCAGTTAAATTGGTTAAAATTGGAAAAAGAAACAAAACAAAATAAAATATTTTTAACTAAATTTATCTCTATATATGTATATAATTTATTTATTTTATCTAATGGATATTTTTTTTTAACACTTATTTTTATTTAAGCGAATAAAACCAAACAGACTTGGTTACGAAATAGAATAGAGTTTTATTAGGATATTATTTAAAACAATAAGGTCATTAACCATTACTAAGTAACATTAAAGAAATTGACCCTTTCATCAGTAAAAGTTCTGAACTATTTTTATTATCAATTGCATTTTTGTTATTGAATAGATTTATTATTTATTTATTTATTTTATTAAAATAGTATTTACATGCTTCCATTATTTTTTTCTTGTTACAATATATTCGATAAAATGTCAAAATTCTATACTTTTTTGAAAAAAGAGTTGACAAGTCTCTCTCTTTCTACTCTAAAAGTAATACATCATTTTTTGATGAGAATTGTGTCACTATGGAATATTATTCCATATAATTTAACATCCATGTTTCAATTGAAATTGCACTCTGAATGTTCTCTTGATGTTAGCTAACTATGAGAGGGAAATTTTTTTTGGCAGAGGACAGAAAATTGAATGGGTTAGTGGTATATGAACTCCGTTTCCATTTAGTTATATTGGAAATATACATTCTTATATAATTGATTTATCTGAATTATTTGAAAAGTCGATTAGGTTTTGAATGGATTTTTTGTATTTAGGTGTGAATGATTGTTAACGAATCAATAAAAAATATTAATCTTATAAATATATTTGGTTTCATAAATAAGTTTGAAATTCTTTAAAGTAAACTGACAAAATTTAACCAAATGTCGATACCAATAAATAAAATAAAAAAAAATACATTTTATAAAGTTATTAAAACGAAAATTCAATGAAAATATTGAGAATTCCCAGAAATTGGAAAATCAACAAAAACTGACCAACCACTATCTGAAATACTCAAGATACTTTTCCCTAATATGATTTTAAATTTATTATAATTTATTTAGTTGTTCATTTTCATCTCTATTTTCTAAAAATATATCTACCACAGTTATAATCGTTAATGGTAATTTTTTTTTGTTATTCAGGGCTTCTTTCGACGGAGTATCCAGAAGCAAATCGAGTACCGATGTCTTCGGGATGGGAAATGCCTGGTGATTCGCTTGAACAGAAACCGATGCCAATATTGCCGATTCAAGAAGTGCCTGGCCGTGGGCATGTCCCGAGACTGTAAGTATTTTTTAGATTTATAAGAGTATATATATATATATTGTCGTTTCTAAGAGGAAAAAGGGTAAGGTATTTTATGAGAAAAAATGGGTTATAAAATTAGTTTAATTAATTGGTAGCACTCTGGATCGAATTTAGAATAATTAAATGGGTTATTGAATCCGCGTAGGTTGATTAGGGAAAATATAAAATTGAATAGGTTCAATATGAAAAATGCTATTTATAAAATTACAACTAAAAATTATTTATTTACTAAGAATAGAATAAATTATTTGATACAATTGATAATAAGAAATTAATTAGAAATTGAATATTTTTAATGGTACCGTAAAAATTAATAGGAGTATAAATTGAATGGAATTGAGTTCATAGAATAATTGCAATTATTTATAGAAAATAGTCGACTACTTAGCTGGTATTCAAATTAATAGTGAGTTCGGGGAACACTGGGACTTCAAGTAAGATGATTCTTGGATATTTTCCTCAAGGTATCAGCTCCCTTCGATGATCCTTGTATTTTGTTCTCACTTATTCCGATGAAGTCGCTTCCCTGGCTCTCCATCCAAGAATGACCAAAAAATGTCTCTACATGTAAAAATGGTCATTCTCCCCTCCTATGCCACTTGGCAAAATTGTTCACCCTTTACTCCCTCTGGGGAACGAAAAGGATCTCTGGGTTTTTTCCTTGGGTGTTTTTTTAAAACAATAAATTTTAGAAAGCTATCCTTTATACACTTTGCCATGTGTTCACACAAATAACTTTCTAAAATTCTGTATCTTAATATATCCAATATATAAGCATAAAAAAAGGCATTTTTATACTTATATATTACAATATATATATATATTGTATAAGTAAATAAATAATAATTATATAAATGAGTTATTTTTTTGAGAAAAATAAAAAATAATCAATTTTAATTATAAATAATTTCACAATAAATTTAATTCTTTTAATTCGATACTTAGTAATTTCCAAATAAATGTTTACCATTTAATGAGGATCTTTCAGTTAACTATTATTAGAAGTTTGGCTAACATTTCTTGTTATGCCCGTTAAGATATTAAATTTAATTAATATATAAAAAGTAATCATCTCACCTGGGAGACATTCTCAATAAAAAGTGATATAATAAATTTGAAAAAGAGAGTGAAAGAAATTGTTAGACTCATTATAGAAATGGTGACCTTTTAAGTATCAAGAAATAATTTAGATAGTATATTTTGGTAAACTTTTGACCCGGTATCAGGATAAAAAATAATTCTACCATTAAATTATTCCTTAGGATATTATTTTGTTTTACAAAGACAGAAAATGTTCGACAATGAATTTAACTTTCACTCCTTATATAAAAGTAAAAAAAGTGACTATTTAAAAAAGTTACATAGAACTCTTTATTTCTGAGTTTAATGAGTAGCCTCACTTTTGAAAGTCAGAAATGAACTAAGTTTAAATAAATATCATATCAAAACATTGAAATATTAATTTAAAAAAATTTTTTTTTTATTCGCACTTTAAATATAATTAAATTTAAATATATGCATTTAGATTAATTATTAAAATTTTATTTAAAAAAAAAAATTGAATGAAAAAACAATTTAATTTAATAAATTTTAAATATAATAAAAATCTCTAACAAACTTTGAAAATTTAATTATTATTTATAGTATTATAAAACAAAAAATCCTATACCTAGTGGGTGTTTTTAAAAAATTATCCATGAGATTTTTATAAAAATATAATTTATTTTTTTTTATTTATTCTTATTTTATTTTACATTATTGAAATTATTAGAAAAACATTTAAATATAATCTACCTTAATAGATTTAGTAGGTTTGACAAATAACGGCTGGATAATTTTCAAAACAAAAATATTTTAACCGATAACTGTGACGTATATCACACTAAAGATGTAGTGATTAACACGTGGGATGAACCTATTGCAAAATGAGTCAATGACTATATCAGAGGGATTAATCATTTTTTTAAAACTTAGTGTTTTTTATTATTGCGATCACGAAAATTTTCGATGTTGAGATTTTGATGTTTTTATACATTTTGAAGGTTCCTGAATCATTTTCACTAAGGTTGAGAAAAATGTATGTGTGTGTGTGTATGTATGTAACCAAGATTACGCTAAAATGGTTTGAGCTAGAATGATGAAATTTCGTAGTTTTCTATCAACTTTTGAGAAATGTAGCTCAACCTACAACTTTTTGATTTTTTTTTTCTTCTAAAGTGACAGTATAAATAAAGATATATGTTTGATAATTTTTTTCATGATTAAAGATTGTATAAAACTGCTATATATAGAATTTCAGCTTGATTGAATCGCTGAAAGTACCAGAATTAATTTTTTAACACTGCAAATCTCACGCGCCAACACGTGACGTGTTGCCATCAACAAAGAACCAAACATAAATAATATTTATTAATTTTAATTTATAATTTAATTAATTTAATTTAATTTAAATATAATATATGTTATATTATTTAATCCAATTCAAATTGCGAGATAGTCGAGTGGAGACACTCTAACTATATATATAATTTTTTTTAAATAACCAAATAATCTTCAATTTTCTGTATTGAGTCTGAATAAATGTAATTGAATGATTCTTATAAAAATTTCTAAGTTGATTGCTAATTTGTTAAAATTGATTTAAAATAATTGTTAACAATTTGATTGGTGAAATTGTTTTGATTAGCTGTGCGGTACGGGCGAGTGCCAAAACGGTCCCGGGAGCGGAGTGCAAGCAGCGGTGGCAGTTCTGGTACAAGTGGAGGGTCCTCTACAACCGACGAGACACCATGTGTGACCACAACCACCGCCACCGAGACGGCCAGTCCTACGACTGTAGCAGCAGCAGCCGCAACGGCTGCAGCAGCTGCAGCAGCGGCAGCAGCGGTAGCCGCTTCACCTGGGACTCCCGTTGCCTCTACAACATCTCCTGTCGTATCAGCTGAACCTCTTGCTGCCACACCCATCGTCGATGAAGCCAAACAGCATGCCTTGTTTGAGATGGTCCTGGCAGTGACTCAAGCTTATCGGGCAAACTGCGTCAATTGCGACGATCACACCTCCAGAGGGCTTGTACGAAAACCTATTCCGGTAAGTTCACAATGAGAAATCAACTATCATCATAGGAAAATATTATCTAATTTTTAATCAAGATTGATAACTTCATTATCACTTAGAAATTATTCATTAGTTAAGTTATTTTATACAATGCTTAAACAAATATTGAATATCTGGACAAATTAAATATTAAAAACTAAACTATAGCTAGAGCCTCTCTCACACTACTTTCATTTAAGACATCTGATAATACAAAAACTGGTATATTATTAAATGATGATTATCTAAAACTTGAGAATAGATGTACGAGGGTGGGATGAAAAGTTTCCGACCTGACCAAGAAAAACGATGTTTTAAAATTTTTTTTTGTTATATTTTTCAACATAATCTCCATCAACACTGATACATTTCTCATAACGGTGTTCTAATTAATTTAATTAATTAATTAAATTTGATTTAATTTAATTTAAGTCTCATCAACGGTTATGAATCGACGCAAAAATTCGTTTGGATTACGCCTTCAGCGCCAAATTGTCGTTAGAAATGGTTTTTTGAAGCAATTTTTGGTCTAACATTAGGAAATGCGGCACCCACATTGCACACAGCTTTCCATATTCAAATGGTTTTGCAAAATATTTCGCACACGTTCAGCTGATATCGTACTGGTCTCAGCTACCTTGAATTTTGAAAAATAAAACAAAAAAAAAATTGAAAAACATCGTTTTTCTTGGCCAGGTCGGAAACTTTTCAGACCGCCCTCGTAATAAGATCAAAATATAATATAATTTTTAAAATAATTAAATTTTATAATTTTTGAAATCTTGGTGAGTTTTAGACCCTCTATCTTCAGTAGTTCAGCAATTTTTCATTATACTACGCATTTGATTCGTGTTTATAATTTGATTGGTTTTAATTAATTACCATTTTGACATAATATTCGTTATTTATGAATATTATTTTTTTTTCTTCATTTATTTTTGTAATTTGAACTCTAGATGTCTCTGTGAAGGACTTAAAAAATTAAATTTTATATTTATTTTAAAAACATTTGGATATTCACTTAATTTATGTATGAATAAACAACATAAATTGATTTTTTTAGATGATCGTTTTGTATTACTTTCTTTCACGATTATATTATATTAATTAAATATATTATATTAATTAATAAAAACATACTATGAATATTTAGAAATTAAAATTATCAGAATTATAGATTTCAATGAAATATTTTGTAAAAATTTGAATCATTAATTTTATAAATATATTATCTCAATATATTTCATGGACATTATTGAATTTCAATTATGAAGAAAATCGAGTCGACTAGACTCATTAAAATTATTGTATTAACCCCTCTCAGGCGCTAATAAACTAGAATTACACTTTCTCTTATTACCAATTACTGAATTTCTCTCATACACAATATTTCTATTCTATATATATATATATATATAAACCTTTTTTTATCTATATAATAGAAAATATATAATTTCAAATGTTAATTAGAAGTCATGAAAGTCAAAAAAAGATATTGGAAAAATTTAGATTTAATGTTTTTATTTTTCTATATCAATGAAATTAAACCATTTTATTTCAGGATTTTTTTTATAATATTTGTTTTTTTTTTTTTTATTTAATTCGTAAAATACTAATTATTGATATTTAATTTAATATTATAATTGATTGAACATTAGATAGGCTTTTGGTTTATATAAACATAAAATTAGTCAGTAATTAATGATTCAATGTATAAGTAAGATTGATTATTGATTATAATAATAGAAAATCCTGATAGTATTATAATATTATAGGTATATTTTGAATAAAAAAAGGAAAAAATAAAATTGTGTTCAATAATATTTATATTAATGAAATAAAATTAATCCTATATTAAATTAGGGAGAGGGTCGGTTATGAATACAACCTTGTTTTATATCAAACTATTGATTTTAGATAAATTTTTATTTTAAGTGTTGTTTGTATATTTAGTATTTATTATTAATAAATATATTATTCTATAAATTTTATATAACCATCGTGACTAAATAAAGACTATTTATTAATTAAAATTAAATTTTTTTCTCTCAATTGGCAACTAGAAATCAATAACAACTTCACGATGTTTCAACATTGCGGTTGTTGTGAAAAAATATTTTTTTTTTATTTGTCTCACTCACCTATAATGAGGCAACCAACATACCATGGTATTCCATTTAATTATAGCAACCCTCATCACCCGAGAGAAATTATTTTAGCTTGTTATCTGAATTTTCAAAGCTATGATGTAAATTATCGCGTGGAGATTTTTTTTACCATTATTACATTTGATATGGACCAATGATAATATTTCGCTAATATTCATGTTGTTTTATAAAAGGGTATATATTGAAACATTGTTTTGATATTATTTTATTAGAACAACTTAATTTAAACGTAGATTATTTTAAAATAAGCATTCTTTCACAGAGCATAAATATTTTTTACATTTCATTTATTAGTGTGTTAGTCTTTAAATGTTCCAACGTGGATCAAAACTTCTTTTTATTGATTTTTAATTTGTGTACGTTTTTTTTCTGAAAAAGACTATAAACTAGAGGGTTATTCCCGGGCGGGAATTCCCGGGAAACCCTATCAGTTTTAATTTCCCGTTTCCCGGGAAAAACGGAACATTTCCCGAGAAAACAAAACAAATTATTTTTCATGCTGATTATGATGCTGATACCGAAATCTTTATTTATTAACTGAAATAATGGTAATAAATATAAAATGTACATACATACATTTGTCTTTTATTATAATTTTTTTTCCTTTTCTTTTTTTCTCTCCCTTTAATTTTTCTTTATAATTTCTCTATTTTTTGAGTTTTTTTACAGTGAACTCTGGCAAACGGCAGTTGCCATTGCCAAATTATTTTGTATTTAACTTTATATATATGTATATTTATATATATACTTAAAATTATATACTTAAAATTCGATTTCACAAGCTTGGGTCTCTTTTAATGGACACCTTGGTAAGGGGGTTCTATATAAAATAATTCTTGAAGAAGTAACAATAATAAAATACACTATTGCACTTGACCATTTGGAAAGAGAGTAATTTTCCTTGCACCCTTCAAATTAACCCCTCTCCATCACCTGCCCATTAACTTAAATTAATATAAATAAGCTGTTGTAAAGACCTAATTATATTTTTTGATAAATAAATAAATATTATTATTTATTTATTCAAGAAATATATATACAATCATTCTGTATGTTATTTCAGTCCACCTTTTTGGTTGGTGACAAAAAAATAGCAAAAACATCCAAAAAGCAAACAAAAAAAAAGCAAAACATATTTACATATTTACATAATAACTAACACTCTGTAATCAACAATCATAAATGTCTTTAATTGAGGGCACACATAATCACAAACCCAGAGTTTCAGTTTTCCATCTTTTTAGATATATACAGTAAAGAAAAACCAAAATAAGAAAAACAAAATATAAAAATAATGCCAAAAAAAATAAATCGATAATAATGCATAAACGAAAAACACAAAGAAAAAAAATAAAAAATAAAAAAAAAGAAAAAAGAATAACTAATCGTTACTCTTCTAATATGAAGGATCTCAGTTTTAGGCGACATTTCCCTTGATTGCCTCTCGTTTCTAAAATGTTATTTTCTAAACAAGTAAAAGGAAATAATTATGTTTAAGTGTGTTATTTTTGATGATTATATATTATATCTTACTGATTTTTTTTTTATTTTTGAATTAAATTTATTTTATTTTTTGGCAAAAACAACATTTATTTAACTTTTTCGTAAAACTTTTACAATTTCCACCTCAAATTTAGCATTTTTTTATAATTTCCCGGGATTCCCGGGAACGAAAATACTCCGGGAAAATAACCCTCTACTATAAACATATTTGTTCTTCTAAAATATAGAAATATAACTCCTTTTTTTATATCTCTTTATTTAAATAATTTTTACTAAAATTAATTAATATTAATGAAAATTGGATTGAATCACATAATTTAATTTAATAAGAATACTATATTATTTAATCAATTTATAAGTATATATTCATTAAAATGAAATCGAGTGATCATCTTCATCAATCAAAGACAAATATATTAGATAATTAATTATTTAATTTATTTAATTAAATGAGCTATATTTCTTATAAATGAGATATTTTCCTCCCTTCTCTTGATGTAAATAAATAAATAATTTAATTATTAATGTATACAGAATATATTTTTAAGAACGAATGAAAAATTAATTAATTAAAAACACTTTTATTTGTAAATAATATTTGATTTTCTTTAAAAGAGTTTCAGCCATTTTAATTATATATCTATTCACAAAAACAAAATTTAGTTAAATATGATCTTTTTCTTTGATATAATTTTAGAAAAGCAAACAGATGACCTATTTACATATAAAATATATCTATTTTAATTATTTTTTTTTAACTTTGAGATCATTTTTTATACAAATAAATCTTTTTAAATTTTTCCTATAAGTAAATCCAGATTATGAATAATAAGCGTTCCCCAATCTATATATCCTCTAGGATTTCTAGGCTCCAGGATCCTTCCAAGTTTTTTTTTATAATCCAATCAAATCACCAAATTTTTCATAGATTATCTCTCTAAGAACTAATTACCATTATGAAAAATAAAATGTTATACTTTTCTTTTTATCTTTTTAAAGAAAACATTTCTTAATTAAATATTTTTTTTAAGTTCAAGATGTGGTATATTAAAATATATTTTATCTAATTATTATTACTAAAACTAAAAAATTTCAATTAGGTATGAGGGTATAACAAAGCAGTCAGTGTGAGAATAAGTGTTTTCGGCTTTTATTAATGTAAATTGAATTGTAGTAATATTTATATTATTTTGTTTTGTGTTAAGGAAGTGTCTAACAGGAACATAACAACATTTCTACTAATCCCTTTATAAATGAAATACTATGGATAATTGTCTTCAAATAATTAAATAGTAAGATTCTAGAATTTCTAAATAATTAGCAGTACAAGAAGCAAATAAATTTTACATTAATTTCCTGTTGTTATCAAACACTCTTAATTTTAAATTTATATTCTAAATCATTATATTAACAATTATACCGTTCATAAATATTAAAATTAATCTTGTTTTAAATATTTATTGATATATTCTATTTTTTTAATGTATAGTTAAATTTTATATTTTAGTTTAGTTAAGAATTCCATAAATCTTGAATGATTAATGAATAACAAATGTAATGAAAAATATATTGAACATCGTATAGTAAAAATCGATAAATTTTAAATAATTTTAATGTTTATTTATTTTAAAAAGAATATATTTTTTATAGTATATGTAAATAATTTTTTTTTTAAACACCAAAAATATAATTTTTTAGAACCAAACTGAATTTGTATTTGTATATAAATATCATATTATAATCGAATTCTGATATTATTGATTGCATATATGCTGTTTTTTTTTCTTTTTAATTTTGCATCACAAATCCCAATCAATAAATTCCATTAAAGTAATCTAGTGAAGAGGTCAAATGGACGAGAAAATAATTCTGATCAAATTATGAAAAATTAATATATATGTTCTGGGTTGTCTAAAAGGGAAAAAAGCTGTTAGTCAGTAACTAACGGTGTGCAAGATTATATCTTTAGGAACTGATTTCATTCCATTCGTTTAAGTGCCAATTTTCTATCCAACAACCTGTTGAACTCAGGTTCAAATGGAATCTGTTCAATGCAATTACTCTGAAGTTAGATATTGTTTTATTATTATATTTTTTATCAAATATTTATGTTTAAAAAGGAATATTCTTTGTAATAAACTCGAAAAAATATAAAATGTTTACTTTGCATAAAAGTTAATTTAAAAATTTTATCTTCAGTTTTAAAATATCAAAAACAAGTCTTTTTTAGTTATAAATTATTTGAATAAACACGTTCAATTTAACTTAGAAATAAATATTTAAAAGTTTAATTTAATACATATAAAAGTATAATTTTATTTTTATTTTTTTGAATGTAAATAATTTTATAGTGCAAATTAATGAAATTAACTAAAACAATATCATTGATTAATTTTATAAATCAAATACCTCAACATTATTTATATAATATATTTTTATAGACAACCATGTTTAATTGTTATTAGTATTATATTATTTTTCTCCTTTTAACTTTATTCAAAATTAATTTTAAAGTCCTGGTCCACCGAACTTTAGTACCACGCCAAGTTCAATTAGATTTAAAAGAATAAATAAATAGTTTCACAATAATTCTAAGAAAGCTGGATAAAATGAAGATTAATTCCAAAGACCAATCTATCTATCTCTGTGACTCTACTATATCTGGAGATGCATAGAGATCATGCAATTCCTCATTATGCAGTCACCGCCATTCCCCGATGACCTCATCATTCTTTGGTCCATAAATGCTGCGAAGAATCCTGTCCTCACAAATACTCTAAATCTACTCTCGTCTCCTAAGATCATAGACCGTGCCTCACATCCAAATAATACAACCGGCAAAATAATTGTTTTATATATTTTAATTTTTAAAAACCAATAATAAAAAAAATCATTCTTTTCAAAATTAAGAATTTCATTTAAATCATAAAAAATAAATAAAAAGAGAAATAATATTTTAATAAAAATAATAAATTAATACATGTTTATTGGTTAAAAATAGATATTTCGGATTTTTTTGAAAAAATATTAAGAGAGTATTTATAAAAGATTATAAAAAACATAATATTAATAATGATACTAGATAAATCATTACTATAATAACGAATGTAGACAATTGGACGCTAGTTCAGTTTCAAACTAATATTAAAATTACCTGCTTACTAGTTCAGTTTAAGTTAAATTCTTTCTTCATCATAAACAGCTAAAATTAAATTAAATTCATCTAATATTTTAATTTTATATATATATATATAATAATAACTTTCCATTACAACAATTTTAAAGTAATATATTAAATTATTAATGTTATTTATCATTTTTGCTTTTTCACTGTTTTATAACAGAAAAAAATATGATTAATGATTTGTCAAGATAAATTAATTCCATTTTATAAAATAACCTCTCGCTCGCTTGAAAAATATCAATGATTATGATTATTTTTATGAAAATATTGTTTAAAATTGATAAAAATAATCGATTTTTAAATAAAATTTTATAGAAAATCTTATCTTATATACATTGAAAGAAATAAACTGGTAATTATATTGAACTGATTTATCATGGAATAAAATATATTTTAACAATTGTATAAATATATTGGTTTAATTTTCAGTTGATGTAAGAATACATTTCTAAGATCGAAAAATCCTTTTTTTTCGTGCAAATATTTTGCGGTAAAGTTTTGTTATTTTAACAAAATTCATTGAAAGACAATTTGGATTCTTGAGTGGATTCTGTTTGCTTTAATCCCAAAGTGAACTTTGGGTGAGAAAGTGTCAACACTAGAAGAAAGTCTGAGAGAGTTTTCTTCTTTCAACATTCAAACAATCCCACTTAAAATAAAAACAACCTATACTTTAAAATTAAATTTTTCAAATACTTTTAATTTTTCTACAGAAAATATTACCCTAACTTTTTTTCATATATATTCAGAAGGGATTTTCATGTTTCATGTTATTTACAATTGATCAACTTTTAAATGCTAATTTAATTTTATGATAATAATTAAAATATTTAATTATAAGCAAAATTTTTAATCTATACAATTTCTATATAATATCTTTGATGCTATTATTTTATAAACATTTACTTACATTGAAATTAGTTTTAAGTTATATTCTTTATTATTGGATGTCTTAAATTAAAATTCTGTAGTGTGCTCTCATTAGATTTTTCCAATAGGATTTCTTTCAGGGAAATATGAGGATTAAAGTAATAGAATTATTGTTAAGTTTAAACTACTCTTCCCCTTCCTCCTTCATGAATTTATTATTATTGTTATTATTATATAAAATTATTTACAAATTATTAATTATATTAAAATCATCTGTATTGAAATTTATATATCAACAATAAATATTGTGAAGTGAAAACAAGCAAATGTGCCTTTAATGTCTGTAGTTGTGTAAGAATGAAAGCAAGTATATTTAATTAAGTTTATTTTTTCTATTATTTATTAATAGGTTGGCTGAATAAAAATAAAAATTAGTAAATAAACCTATTACTATAAAACCACCACTTAACTTAGACCAATGGATTATTTATTTTTGAAAGTGAAATTGTAAAAACTAAATATATATAGAAAAAAGTGGAACAATTAATAAAATATTTTTTTAATGTCATATTATTTATTTAAATTTAATATAATTTTCTCACAAGAACAATTAAAAGTTACTTTTCCACTAAAAGTTTCTTCTTTATAAAATTATCTGTTTTTTTAAAAAACATGAAAAGAAAAAAAATCATTATGAATCAATAAATTAAATTTATCATTATAATACACAATCAAAATTATCTTAAAAAAAAAATAATGATAATAAATAAATAATTAGAGGGTTTGGAGCATCGGACATTCCGAGAACCCAAGGTTGGATAAATATACTTAATTTCGGAAAAGAAAATCAATACGAAGGGCATTAGTGAATAATGAATATCTAGATATTGACTTGGTCACGGGAAGGCCATTTTAAGCCCATTAGTCTGAAGCGAGGGTGTTGGTTCCAGCCGAATGACAGCGGTGGCGAAGACATGGATGGGCTGTCGGGGGCCGACAGCAACAGCGGAGGCGGTGGTGGCCCCGAAGTCGCCTCCTCAACGGCGGAGTCCCTCGAGCAGCAACGCGTCTGGCTATGGCAGCAGCTCGCGTCCCACGTCACTCCCACCGTGCAGCGGGTCGTCGAGTATGCCAAGAGGGTGCCAGGTACCTTGTTCCCCAACAATGCCGACCTCCATTCATTAATAGATCATACCAAATGCAACGATTAACTTTTTTTTTGGCTCCGTTCACGAATGAACCAAATCAATCCATTCATTTTAATGAAGAATATAAATATTATCTTCTTTATAATTAATTGTCTTCCAATTTTTTATTATATTTATAAAGAAAAAAGATTGACTTCACGTGTAGATTTATTAACCATTAAAATATCTTACATAAATATTCAAAAAAGATAAATTAAGAAATCAGGACTTAGAAAAATTTAGTTTTATAATATTTATATCAATTTTGAAATATCAAATAAATCAATAAATAAATAATTTTAAATTAAAAAATATAAATATTTCTTGATCATAAATAAATAATGAATAAGGAAATAAATTTCGAACTTAAAGCCTAACATCTTGGGTAACCTGAAGAGAAAGTCCTACCTTTGGGGTGTGGCATGCCCTCCACCAATGCGGGTGGTGGAGACGTCCAAAGATATCTAACTAGAAAGGTAGACAATATATCCTGCGGGCTATTTCCATTATAGAACTCTGTTGGACCCCTTTCCCTAATGTCCGACTCAGTCATCCACCTCGAAGCATAACAGCTCCCAGGGCAGAATACAGACCAAACAAGCAATTCATACAAACTGTCCCTATGACCATTGTCCTACTCCATCTACTAAATGATTACTAAATTACTAAGCTAATCTATCTACTAAATTAATTTTTGTTTTTTTTATCGGTTGTTACTTTAAAAAAGTACTTGCAAATATTATTAAATACAAAATATCATTTTCTTACTCATTAACTTGTAAAAAAAAAAAAAATTTTATTCTTGTGATAATAATTCCTATTATATATTTATAAAGCATAATTTCTGTAATAATAAATGAGAATTAATTTTAATTCAAGATTCAATTTAAGAGAATTAACGTTATACTAAATATATACAATATATGGTAGTTGCGATGGGTAAAATTCTTGGGAAAAAAATCAGACGAAAAAAATGGAAGGATGATGATATATTAACCAATATAATAAATGTATATATCAAATTCAAATTATAAAATGATATTAATTTCCTGGATTTAAAGTTGAGTCCAAAAGTAGAAAAGGTTTTTATCTACTCCCTACCCCACCTGTACCCATCTCTATTACCCTTGCCTTGATTGCTCTGGGAACTGCGAAACCTGCCTCTGGCATCGAGGTATATTCTTTTTGTCTTGGTTTGACTGTTGCATGCTCTTTTCAAAAGTTGACGTTTTTGAACAGCTCGAGGCATTCTTCACTCTTTTGAACCCTTAATAATATAAATATAGTATTAAATATATATAAAATTAAAAAAAAAAAATTTAAATATATATGGTATATATATACGAGGGTGGGATGAAAAGTTTCCGGCCTGACCAAGAAAATCGATGTTTTTAAATTTTTTTTGCTATATTTTTCAACATAATCTCCATCACAACACTGATACATTTCTCATAACGGTGTTCTAATTAATTTAATTAATTAATAAATTATTTAATTAATTAATTAAATTTGATTTAATTTAATTTAAGTCTCATCAACAGTTATGAATCGACTCAAAAATTCGTTTGGATTACGCCTACAGCGCCAAATTGTCGTTAGAAATGGTTTTTCGAAGCAAATGGTTTTGCAAAATATTTCGCACACGTTCAGCTGGCATCGTACAGGTCTCAATTATCTTGAATTTTGAAAAATAAAACAAAAAAAAAAAATTGAAAAACATCGTTTTTCTTGGTCAGGTCGGAAACCTTTCAGACCACCCTGGTAGTTATAAATTATTTTTTTTTATCATTCCACTTTGATAAATCTAATAAATATTTTGTAAAAACAAATATTTAGGTAAATATAAAGATAAAAAAAAAATAATTTATTTTTAATTTATACCTACCTATATTGTATGTTTTTGATTTTTATACAATTAAATAAAAAGAGAGACAATAAAATATTTTTGTTTTCAGGTTTCAGTGAATTAGGCCAAGATGATCAGTTGATCCTGATCAAGGTGGGCTTTTTCGAAATGTGGCTCTGCCTGGTTTCGAGGCTGGCAACGGATAATGCCATTACATTCAGCGACGGTACATATATCACTCGGCGACAGATTGAGATTATCTATGATGTACGTAAACAATCATTTGGTTTGTCAATAAAAATTGAAAATAATTTCTCTAATTTTCTGTATATTAAAATAATCGGTAATCAATGTATTGAATGAATTTAATCTTCTGAAAGTGATTTTTTTTTTCATACTAAATATACTATTATATAAAAAAAAGGCCAGTCCAGAAAATGAATTATAATTGGCACTACTAGAAAAATAATTATTTTAAAAATGAATAATTATTTATACAATAAACATACTAAAACAGTTTTAATTATTATATTTTATTTTAGCTATTATTTAAATTAAATAAAAGTCGTGACTGATGATATTAAAAAAAGAGGTTTTTTTTTTTTTTTTATAAATTTTCTAGACGGAAATTGGGAATGGTGCAGATGATATGTCACGAAATTGGATGAATTAGAAATGAAATGAGTAGATTAATTTCAAAAAGTCATGCAGGAAGATTGAGAATATGATGATAGGATCATATCAACATGGAAATGAGGGAATTAACAGAAAAGAGGAAAAAGTTCAAGTTAGGGAAGATTGTAGAATTGTGGTTGATGACGCTAAAAAAATTTCGAGTACCAAAGAAAATGTTATATAGAAATTGTATGATCCATCTCTAAAAATATTATTTACAAAAATTAAAGAAATTATAATGTATATATAATACATTTTTTGAATATTTAATTATTTCAACAAAAAAAAAAAAATTCATGTTATGAATTGTATGTAGAAAAATTTTCTTTTAATATTAAATATAGAAAACAAATTAATAAATTGAAAATTGAATATATTTTATAATTGATGTTGTTAGAGTGACTTTGCTGCTGGAGTATTCCAATTCACCTCCGCCCTAAGTACGATGGGATTGAGCGATGCCGAATTGGGCCTGTTCTCCGGCATCGTACTCTTTGCAGCCGACAGACCATCCCTCACAGATGTCAAGACTGTTGAACATTACTATGACTCACTCGTACAAGCCCTGCATGTTCAGGTATACTAACCCTTCATTACACTTCTCATATGTATAATAAAAAACTAATTTCATTAAATTAAATCAAGTTAAGAAAATTTATAAATTAATCAAACACTCTAATTTCTAATATATTGTAAATTGTATATTATGATTTTTATTCTTTTTTTTTTTTGCTAATAAAAAAGAATGAATAAAAATAAATATTAGAAGATATTATGGCAAAATATTGTACTAAGATAGAAAGTCTTTAGATGATCAATAATAATAATGTTTCTTTTCAGGTATAAAAAGTTTTGTAAAAAATATATTTTTAATAATATCAAATTTGCAGTAAATATCATTTGAAGTTCACTTTTTATTAGAAAAATCCTTGGTTGATATTATAGCCGGATTTCTACCGGAATTTTACAGAATAATTACTATAGTAACATAGACTGTATTATTCTGATGTTTTTTAAAGTCATTAAAGTCAATTAAAAAGTATGTTCTTTACTAATGGATTTTATTTGCTGAATTTCCAATTAGGTCAAAATGTCAAGTGCCTAGGGTCTCTAAGTCCGAGTCTGTGATAACTACTTGATTTATATATAACATATATTAATATATATATATATATATATATATATATATATGAAACAATTTAAAATTTTATATACGAGGTGTGGCTATTAAATAACGAGTCTGCGCGCGCAGACGGCCTCCAGGAGAGGGTAGGCGGGAACCTAATGCACCGTTGTACAGCTGGAAGGATCTACTATTCCAGTACGAGAGAACACATGTCTGAAGTAGTTTTTTTTCTGTAGCGGTTTAAAATAAACGTGTTTTTGTTCCTACGCCGAAAACGATGTGTGACGAAAAACACGAACAACGTATCAACCCCGACCGAGTGCTATAAATTATTAAAAGAGGCTTACGGTGAGAGTTCTTTATCACGTGCGCGTGTTTTTGAGTAGCACAAAAGATTTTCTGAGGGTCGAGAGAGCACCGAAGATGACTAGCGTCCAGGCCTCCTTACTCCCCTGATCTAGCACCCTGCGACTTGAGCAGTGGAAAAAAAGGATGAAGCGGTGTGTCGCGAGTGGAGGGGAGTATATTGAGGGGGAAAGTTCGATTGTACCATAATTCTTTTAATTAAATCATTTTTTGTAAGCAGTCTCGTTATTTAATAGCCACACCTCGTATATCATGATTCAAACAGAAAATCGTGGATATATATATATATATATATTGCCAATTATGCTTTTTAAATTTTTTAGTTTCTTTTTTAATTATTTTTTTTTGTGTAATTAAATATGAATAAACAATTTATAAAATTGTTTTGTTGTAGGTGGGCCGAAGCAGGCAAGCGGCAGAGGCTCAGCTCGGCACTACGTTACTCAGCAAACTGCCAGAATTACGTGCCCTCGGGGCTAAACATTCTGCGCATCTCGACTGGTTCCGTGTAAACTGGCACAAATTGCGTTTGCCGCCCCTCTTTGCAGAAATCTTCGACATTCCCAAGTGCGAGGAGGATCTTCAATGAATGGTGGGTAGAATTGGTGATTGAATTTATTTTAAAGTCGTTATCAAAGTCTTTAATGAAACATCCAATCACAATCGTACCCTTGTCTTAGAAAGTGACAAGAATACATTTGCTCAAATTTACTGGAGTTTGTAAATTGGAGAGGAGGAAGAGGTAATTTTTACTAGATACTTAACCATTAAATATTGTTTAATCTCAACGTTTATTGATTTTATTTATATAACTCGTAATTTTACTAAAGAAAAATTATATAAAATGTTATCTGTTCAATTTAATGATTAAGAAAGCTGTTTTTTAATCTAAAATCAATTTAATAAGTTCTAATTTTACACGATTTATTGATGATTGATATAATATGAATAATATTAGAAAAAATACTAAAAATCTGCCATCTCTATTGTTGTTTCGTAGCTTTAATTGTCTGTCAAGAATATTTCGTTCTCTTTCACAATTGGATTTGGTCATAAAATTGATAGTTTGTAAAATTCATTAGACATAATTAAGCAATATGATGTAATACTCCAATTCTCAACCTGTGGGGTGTGTGAATATCCAGGAAAAAATGTTATTTAAAAAAATGGACTGTGACTGAAAGGAAAGCATCGTGTTAGTTAGTTAAAAATAATTTAAAAACAGAATCCAAAATGCTCAATATACAGTCTTGATCAATCTATGCATTGCAATATACATTTTATTGTAAGGGGGGGGGGGGGCGAAATGGAAATTATGATTGAAAACTGGGTCGCGAATTCTGAAAAGTTTAGAAATGCTGTTTTATTAGAATAATTGAAATTCTTGCAATATTTAATTTAACAAATGTATTTTTTTATATTATATTTGAATCATAATTATCAACAATTCAAATTAAGAGGTAGGTTAATTTAGAATATTTAATTTTATGTATTATGAAATTAAACTTTAGAACATTTTCCTTAATAAAGTTAATTATTACATTAATAGATATATTAAAATTATTTGAAATTGTTTCTGTAGCTGGAAATTAATTTATTTCAACCCGTCGGTCGGTTCGGACCTGGCCTCAGGTCAACTTATTTTTTAATTGTTTCCACGAATAAACAAAAAGTAAATCATAGAAATTCGTTGTACATTATTTATGTGGTCAATTCTATAATAATTCATTTTTAATTATATATATATATATATATATATATATATATAAAGGTTTTTGTCTGCACATTGCTCAGAATTTAAAATTTTTTGCATATCTTCGCGTTTCATGACTTTAGAATTTTTCATGTCTGTCTGTCCGGAAAATAAGGATGTTATAGACTCAAAATTGGCTGAACCGATTTCTATGAAATTACATCACAATATTCTTATATACCTGTATAGTAACATAGGCTATAAATTTTATTAATATCTAATCAATAACCGCAGAAATTAATTTTATATGTTACAATAGAGAAATAGAGTAGAATATTTCTTGGTCATTTCATTTTGATATAGAATTTAAATATGTAGAAAAATTGAATGTAATCATGAAGGATTATTATATTCGAGAAGAATTTAAATCGAGATTGCAATCGGGAAACGCCTGTTATCATGCAGTAAAGAGGCTTATCCTATATCAAAATTATTATCAAAGGGGATAAAAATTAATTAATTAACGTCCGCTTGGAAGACCAAGGATGCGTAGGAAGGGGCATAAGAGAAATGGGACAGGAAAGGAGTTGGATGGATGTGACTCAGGATAGGGACACTTGGAGAAATGTGGTTGTTGCGGCCAAGAACTTTCGAGTACCATTGAGCCACATAGATAGATAGATATAACATATACAATAATAATATATAATTATTTTACTGATTAAATTAAAATATATTTTAAATAAGAACACAAAAAGAAATGAATATTTTATGTAATATACTGATTGAAACAAAATGGATGAAATCCTTTTACTACTTTCAACCAAATACTATGTACCACTCGGGGAGCCCCCGCGTCTAGGTGTGAAGAGCGCCGAATACGCTCTGAGCAGCTAGTTATTTATATAGTTCAATCTTTAATTTTTACTCTCTCTCTCTCTCGTTTACACACACTTTAAATTTTATAAAAATAAAGAAAAAGCCAAAATCTGTATTTATGTTAATCTAACAGTTTTTTTTTTTTTTGTTTTAGGATAATGGCTGCTGCTTCTCCGGCCACTAAGTCCCTCCTATATCCTTTCCATTTCTACATTTTTGCATTTAATGCAAAATTTCTAAATTTCATTTCCTTTCCCAACCTCTGTCAGTTTAATTTCATTATTAACCCTTTCTCATTCTCTCTCTCTCTCTCTCTATCTATCTTCTCCGCTCTTCTTTTTTCTATTTCACACATTCTCTTTCTATCTCTTGCTCAAAGGTTAGTGCCCTCGGCCGATTCGTCATTCGAAACCAACACTAACACAATCTATTTTTGTCATCTAACACATATAGAGATATTATTGATAAATATTTATGCCTATATAAATTATAATGTAATTATATTATATATATTAATGTTGGTCTGTGTGGATCGAGACAACTACCCTTTCGACGGTTTCTTTTCCTTCCCTCGACTGCTTCGATGTCATTTTTGCAAACATATAGACTTATTCAAGTGCAATCCTTTCGTAGGTGGTATCCTTCGGTACAAACGTATGCAATAATAATAATAATAATAATATTAACTAACTTTTTACTACTACGAATTGTGACTTATAATTCCCTATAATTGCTCAATTTTTGATGTCTCGATGTACTTAGTTGTTAGTAGCACGAGGTTTTGGGGAAGAACCCCTCTGAAGAGAACGGCGTGTCTCGATCCATGCAGATTCCTATTCTAGAGCAGTGGTTGGAATTGGGAAATGGTTGGAATGACGGGTGGATGGGTAGGGAGCCAGGATGAGGGCCGGATCCTCGTCCACCTCATCGCCATCCCCCGATGCCTGGGTCTCCAAAGGAAAACTCACTCACTCGCCCATGCATTCATCGTTTTATTATTATTATTATCATTAATATTTTAATTTTCAATTAATGTATGCTTTCCATTATATCAAAATCATTCTGTCTTCTGTTATTATTATTTTATTTTCATTTAGATTTTATAAGCCTGACACAAAATATTATAGAATTGTTTTTCTTTTATGTTTTTTTTTTTCTGTACGACATTTGAAAAGAGAGCCTTTGCCCAGGACGATTGGAACGGAAAGAAACGATTAGATGCTCATTAATGTGAAAACAAACATATCATATTTAATTATTATTATTAAAATATTGTAATAACCCTTCAAAATAACTGCCTAAGGGTATCTAAATTAATAATCGACTACTTCTCTTAAAAAAATATATAAATATTATAATGTATATTCGATGTTGTTTAGTTGTATATATATATATATATATTATTATTAATAATTATAGATAATGTTATATCATTAATAATATTATAATCAATAATAATATATTTATAAATTGGATTTTGGGATGAACTGGTCCGGTGTATGATCTATTTTTATTATTTCTCATCTTGACTATTCTCAAGTGACTTAACGTAGACAAATCATATCAGAAAGTTGCATGGAGCCTATGATCTGGTCTCCTTTCAAGCTTCAAAACGAATATTCGATATTGATCAATTTACTCGTACTTTCATCACATAATGTGTTCAATGAAAAAAATAAACATTTGCTACTTAACTAATGAGTATTATTTTTTTTTAAATATTGGTGAATAAAAAAAAATAAAAAAAAATTTCAAGGAGGCTGTGTATGATATGAGGATTGCTAAAAATAAAGAGCGCCTATTTAGGGTAAAAATAAATGAATAAATAAAAAAATAAGTAAATAAATAAATAAATAAAATTGATAAAATTGTGGCAATAATTCGGAAAGCTGCCATCTTTCCTTCTCTCTCCTCAAGTACAAATTGCGTTCTCTCTTAGATCGCTTCTTTGTGTGTAATTGTGTAAGTTTGATATATGAAATTTTAACATGTTTAAAAATGTTTGTTATTAAATTAAAATAAAAATATTAATATATATAAATATATAAATATATATATATATATATATATATATCAATATATATTAAACTGAAAAAAAATAATATTTCGTTTATATTATTATCATTATTATTATCATTATTATTATTATAAATTGCATCTATATTTATCTTCTAGAATATTTCTAAATGTGCTATAAATGCTTTAAATGAATTTTTACAAAGACAATTTATCTAAAAACTATTTACCCAATCTTCTTAAGAAGATTATTTAAGATATTACTTATAATATTAACGCATGGAGATATAATCACCATTTAGCTCAAAGCATAGAATTTAGTTCGAGTGAGTGAGCAAATAGCGGGTATAGAAATATATATAACGAGGCTAGTCTAAATTAGCAACTAACAATCTACTGGCTTGTATATAAATTCTGAATGGATAATTTGATCCTAAGATGGCACTTATATCTCCTGCTTAACGGTGACTCCTTCAGTCGGTTCAACTCATGTTTGATCTTCGTGTTTGCCATTCTATTCTGATTGTTTCTCTCTCAATTTCATTTCAATGTCGTGTTCCAAATCGGATTCAATAATTGTTCTCTTTCAATCTCTTACAAAGGTTTTCATCTTACTTAACTTTACATATATATTAAACATTTGCCAAGATTAATTGATGTCAAATTACTTCCTAATTCAAGATGGTTTGTCAAGTTTACTTAACTTCTTCAATTGAGGATTCATTTTTTCAAAATATCTCTGTTTTTTGGATAAACCAATAGCAGTATTTAATAATAAATAAATAAATATCAAGTCAGATTTTCCTACTTTTTAAATGTGATAATGTTAGAATGAATTATGATGAATGAAATTATATTCTATTGCTCTTTATATGTAAAAAATAAAATAAATAAATAAAAAAAATTCTTAAATTATAAATATTTCATCAAGATAATGAAAGTAATTTGTGATAGTAGAGTGATATATTCCCCTCACTATTCACTTTTACTTTCAATTTTCTTTTTTAATCTCTTAATATCTTATTTTTTATTCAATTTCGTATAAATTTCATTAAACTTCATATTAATTCTAAATATTTTATCAAATCAATTCAAATTTAAATTACTTAATATAATCGTGTCACTTTTAACTAAACAAATCCAATAATTATTTAATTTCTCAATTTCTCTTGCAATTAATATTAAGTTGTTTTATGATAAAAGTATCTAGTTAGATTTTATTAAAGCGATTGAATATCTTTTCTTCATTAATTAATATTAATACTACTTCAAAATAATTTAGAACAATTGAAAGAAATAAAATTTAGAGAAATAAGAAATTAAATTAAATTTAATTTATCGTTTTCAAAAAAATATTATTAAAAAAAAAAATAAAAAATAAAAAAACATTTATAAAATATATACTCTTTTTGGATCTCATCACTGGTTGCATTTATTTGTTCTATAAAATAAAATTTATTAAATGTTGCATGGATAAATGTTTATATATATACTTTTTTTTATTAATCCATTATTCATTTAGAAATATAATATCAGTATTTAAAAAAAATTGTTTCCAAGATACTCATTGAAATCTCCAATTATAGTTTATATTATAAAATTTAAATCATTCTATGTTTATTATTTGAGAAAAATGATATCCTCAAATTATATTTTATTTTAATATTTAAATGGAAGATGGAGGTTTTTTTTTTAAATAATTATATCTTTATATATAAAATATATATATTATATAATTTATTTGAAATGGTTAGTGAACCTGAGGGCTACCCAACTGCCCTTAATTACATAAGAGAATAGGCCTATTTTTATTTGTAAATATAACAATAGCAAATTAAATTCTGTAGATCTAGGCCTAAATCGAACTCACTGCCTCAGCTGACTTATTTATGAATTTCTTAAAAGACATTATATAAAAATACTTATGTATATTTATTTTAATGGTTTATGTTTGTGCACAGTGTGAAAAGTCTATATGTTATTGTTATCTGAGAGAATTTCTAAGCACAAAGCAAAGCCATAAGTACCTATAAACATTGTTGATCTATAATATTTTGTTGTATTTTTCCATCATTTATTGATTGTTCACTAATATTTCGGTGTACAAAGACACATCTACTCGTGATTAGCATGGACCTTCATTTTGAATGCTAATATTCGGGTATGGTTTCTCTCAAAGATTTACGAGTGTTCATTCCGTTCAACTCGCGAAAGATTTATTAATTTGTATTTATTTCTATAGCTATAGCTTTATTCTAGAATAGCTATAGGTATAAAAACCATTAAATTTATATAAAAAAAAGTTATATTTATCCATGGGAAAATAAATCTATTGATTGTAAGTTTTATATAATTTCAACTCTTATAATTATTGTAATATTACATTCTTTATATATATATATATATATATATGTATATGTACTTAGCATTTCTGTGAAGGTTTTTAGAATGTTTTTAAATGGTTATATAATTTAATTTATCCTAAATATATAAAAAAAATATTGTTATTTCATATTATATAAATGTGAACATTTTGTTATATAAAAATTATTTATAATTTTTATTACTATATTAATTGATGTTACTGATATACGAGAAGAGACCACTTTTTGCACTATTCCTGAACCCCTCTTATTGGTGTTGTACAGTTTCTTAATAAAATATAGTATTCTGCTGGGGTTTGAGCATAACTCTGTGTCTATAAATATTAATTCCCTCAAATTGTTATTCCAATCATAATTAAGAGCACTTGTACACTAGCAGTCAAGCTGCACACATGCAATAGGTAATATAAAGTCGCAGACTAGACAGCTAAAAAGTTCTGTGATAACTTAGCATTTTGGCAGTCTAAGTCTATTGCATGTATGAAGGGGACTAATAGTCCCTATCTGGCTGCTTAGTGTACCAGCATCTTGAAGCTCTTATTATTTGTTATTATATATATATATAATCCGTATATATATTTTTCCTTCTCAATATCCCTTTTATCCTATTTTTTCAGATTTAGTTGGTAGAATATTCTTGATGGTAATTCAAATGAAAAAAAAAATGAATTGAGACATTGGTATTTTTCTAATTAATTTGTTTTAAATATCAAGAGATTTAAATTAATTATTTTGCATTAATACAAATTAAAAAAAATCATGTTAATATTAGGTTTATACTTTATTAAATATCAATTATAAATGTAGTAGTCAATTAAAAAAATTGTAATATTTGTGTTTCTAATATTAAGGTTTGCTTAGAAAAACAAATGTAGATAGAACTATGCGTAAAATATGATGAAAACTCAGCAACTCTTTGATTCAGGTATTTATTTAAAATATATATTAAAAGAAAAGAAAGAAAATAATAATAATATTTTTAAATATTACATAAAATGATTATAGAATAGTTCAATAAAAACCAATTATGAGATGTTTTTTATTTATTTTTTTACCTTAAAAGTTCTTCGAGATTTATTTGTGGCATTCTTACAACTAATTTAGAGTGGAGGGGTTGGTGACTGTCGGATTTTTCGTCAACAAGCAAAAATCATTTCTTGAAAAATATTTATGAAATTCTATAAAAGTTTGTCACTCCTTTGTTCAAATAAAAAATTAAAATAAACATATCTCTTCGATTATTTTAAATATGTCAAAAATTTATATTATTTTAATGGTATAAGTATATATAAATTAATATATTTTTTTTAATATTTGAGACCAGTTATTATATAATCTTATCTTAATAACTATATACATACATCCTTAACTAATTTGAAGTTTAGAATTTAATTATGATCTATTTTACTAATCTAACGAAATTTTATTCATAATATTCATAATAGAAAATGTATTTTTTGACAATGTTAAACTTATAAGTTTTCATATTACACATATTACAAATTCAATTTTTTAGTTCGAATTATCTGGAATACATTGTTTTTAATTACTTAAAAAATTGACGACTGAGCTAATTAAAATATAACATAAAGGGGTGACCATATTTTCTAATAACAAACATGTCTTGCACAATAATTTCTTGTAATTCTTAACTTTTCAATTATTATGTATTCATAAAAAAGTTACAACATAAAAAAAATTTTATTATATAATAATAAAGTAAATATTGATCATTTAACATCGAAAACTTCTTACACTCCTTTATTCTACTGTAGTTTTTATTATAGTTTGTTAAAAACGGGACCAAATTGACAGAAGTCCATTTAATTTAGTTTAACATTATTTAGGAATTAACTAATAAATGCAAAATTTGGGTTAAAAGCATTTAGTTCTAGATACATATATCAAAAGCTATGATGTAAATAAAAATTATAGTGAAAAATTCATTAATACATTGGCTAGGCTAACTGAACTTTTAGTATTAAGTAAATATAAAATAAATATTATATAAAATTATAGTGTATAAGAAAAGATACGATGGCAGGTCAATAGGTCCGTGAATTAAATACAGGTTTTTGGATAAAAAATTATTTTATTTTGAGCTCTATATTCTCCAATTTTTTTATCCTTTCTAAAAAATAAGATGTGTCGATAACATCAAAATAAATTTGTTTGTGGGATGATTTCATTGTTGGAGTAAAATCTCTTTTAGCCGAGCCATTTCTTCAGGCTTGGAAACAAGAAATAGTCACTTGGGGCTAAATCATGGCGGATGAGGGAGCAATTCTTATCCCAATTCATGGATTTTCATAGAAATTGACTTTTATCCATTTTCTTCTTAAATCACGAGGTAATCTGCTATTATTGATGTCAAACAAAAATTAAAAGACCAAACTGATTCAAATTTCGACAGGAGTCAGCTGATAGTTATCTGCGGACAGAACCATTTCATTTAAGAGGTGGGAAATTCAAAAAGTCACGGACTTATTGATCTGCCCTCGTATGACGACAGCTGAGGAGGAAAAACTAAATTATATAATACACTATAAGGTAATTAAATTATTCTATCTAGGAAATAATATTATATCTGCATTCTCTTTTTTGATTTTTTTAAAAATCATTTATAAAAAATACATAATTCCTTTAAGTAATTTGATATCAATTATTAAAATCTGAGGTTATTAAAAATAGTGTAACAGCCTAAACGAATTCTGACACCATTAAGAATAATATTAATATTATAAATATTTAAAAATAAGAGTGTCAAAATATTAAATAATTTGAAGTTATAAACAAATATATCAAAAGTATAATCCAGACAGATTTAAATAACAGAAATGAAGGGTTGTGTATAAATATATATTAGCGAATTTAATATAATAATTAAAAATTATTATAAATTATTACAAATAAAAATTTAATTAAATAAATTTTAAATATTATATATTTATATTATATTCATACTTATAATTATTAAAATTATTATCAAAGGGGATAAAAGTTAAAATATATAAAACAATTTTACCGGTTGTATTATATGGGTGTGAGGCATGGTCTATGACCTTAGGTGACGAGAGTAGATTTAGAGTATTTGAGAATAGGATTCTGCGAAGCATTTATGGACCAAAGAAAGATGAGGTCACCGGAGAATGGCGAAGATTGCATAACGAGGAATTGTATAACCTCTATGCATCTCCAGATATAGTTAGAATTTTAAAATCGAGAAGGATACGGTGGGCAGGACACGTGGCTAGAATGGGAGAAGATAGAATGGCAAAAAATATATTGGTAGGGAGACAAAGGACACGGTGGGTGGATAATGTAGGAAGGGACCTGAGAGAGATGGGAGTGTAGGGAATAGAGGGTTTATGTTCAGGATAGGGATACTTGGAGAAGTGTGGTTGCTGCGGCCAAGAACTTTCGAATTCCATAGTGTCACAGAGATAGATAAATAGATATAAAAATGCGGAAAACTATAATAATTTGAATTTGAATTTTATAATCAAAATTAAATTATAAAAAAACAATTTATTAAACATAAAACAATATTATTTCAAATAAATTGATATCTAAAATATGTTTGATAATTCAACATTTTTAATGTATATTTATTTTATTATTAAATATTTTTTTTATAAAAAACACACATATAGTAAAATAAACATTATTATTATTCATAAATCAAGAAAAAAAAAATTGTAATAAAATTAAATAATAAATTATTTACATGTAATTAAATATTCGTTGGTTATTATTTTTTACAACCTCTATTTATATATTTGGATGTATACAGTCTCTGAGAAAAGTCTTTGAGATCGTCAATTTAAATCCATTGTAATTATTTTATATGACTAATGAATCGTAATTGTAAACTGAATTCATTTCCATATAAAAATTTCTTTAGTCTATAGTCAATAGTCGGTAGATGTAGATGGCTTTATTTCCTATATATAAAATAAAATAAAGGAAATAAATAATAAAAAAATAATTTTTTAAGTTTTTTTTATTTATTTTTCCATATCAACATTTATAATATAAAAAAATTAAGTCTCATTTAAAAACATGTTTTTATTTTGCTATACACAAGTTTTTTTTGTACAGTAGCTATCAATGATATTAAACTAAATATAGATTATATCTTCTATATATTAAGGTACTTTGTGAAAAAAAAAACAGTTCTCATTTTTTGATAATGGTTTCTAATTGTTTTGTTTTCGATTCTACTTTAACAGCCAAATTTATAATAAATGAATAATTATAACTCTTGGCACTAGAGTGTCTTTCAGCCAGCATTAAAATGTGCATTGCAAATACTATAAAGGATACACATTCACACAATTATTCTATTATTTATGCTAATTATCCAATGCAATATTGTCGAATTTTGTTAAATTATACATATTTCGTTTGTATAATTTTTTACATTATCTTTTAAAATCCTTATATAGAATAGATACACATATAAAAAAAATAAATAACAAGTGGAGAATAGTAAACTATAATAAATCTCAAATATAAACAAAGTGCTGCACCTTAAATAAAAAATAAATAAAAGTTTCAAGGTGCATTCATGCAATCCATTGGCCATTCTATGGTTTCCTTAGAGAGCATGTGAATCCTAGCATCAATGCCAAATACAGAAATATAATTCTTGGAGATTTGTATTTTTTAATTTGATAAAATTTAAATGACATCCATATAATATAATATATATAAACCTTATTATATAATTCTAGAATATAAGTGTATACAGATTTATATAGATATATAGAATTGATATAGATATATACACTTAAATATATTTATATTAAGTATATATAGTATATATATTGATCGATATTTATAATATCAAGCCAACAATTAATTAATAATAAAAAATTTACAAGAAATTTTGATAATTTATAATTATAAAAAAATAGAAATCTCACAAGAAAAGATGAAAAATAAATAGACAATTTCTTTTGAGACAATTTTTTTTTATTTAAATCATTTCTAGCATTAAATGCTCAGCTCGATTCTATTAAAGTAAAGTTGTTCATATAACGATTTCGATACTTCGATTTAGTTATTTATTATTAGAGTTATGATTAATTATAGATTGAAAGAAAATGAATTAGTAGTTTTTTGGTTTTGTTTAGGTATTTATTTTATTTTCGTCCAAGGGAAATTTGTTTCAAAATAAACGTCTTTTTATTTAAAAAATTTAGGCATATTTATTTTTGTTTTCTTTTTGTTTAAAAATACACTTTTATTTCGAAATATCTTTCAGGCAACTATGTGATAAGTTGGTTAAAAATCCATAAAACTCAATTAATTTATTGTATACTTCAGCTAAGCTAAACTTGTATTACATAAAGATCAGTGTAAATTTGATTCACTTAATATATATATATATATATATATATATATATATATATATATATATATATAATATTAATATATATATATGTTTTCTTTTTAGAGCAACAATGCAAATATTTGGAAAAACAGTGAAATATATATATCGATACAAGTATATAAACTTATATCGATATATATATTTGTATAAATTAAAATTTAAATAATTTGAAGCTATTTACAGCAGCGAGGGTGATCAAGGAAGGGAGTTATTTCGTAAGGTGAGGTCACGATTTTCGGGGCGATATCAAGTGCGACGGCGGCGGCGAAGACTTGGCTGCTAAGCCGCGGCCTCTCGACGGCTACTTCTTAGTGGGTGTCCCGCGTTGTGTTAGTCCTTCGAACCGTTTGAACGTATAGTTGATGAACACCCAATCCTTATAAATTACTTCCCCGTCTTGAGGTAAAGGTGCCGAGGCTAAAAGAAAATAATTATTTTTTTATAAAATTTATTATTTATTTAATTAATTAAATCAATTCAAGAATCAAATAAAATGAATTAATTTTAGTTAAATATTTATTTATTTATGTTTGATTTATAGTGTTTTGAAAAAGAATCATGGATTAGGATGACTTACGAATTTCGAGTTTAACATCAGGGAACTCGTCGAAGTTGCTTGTATCATCGATCGATCGAACCTCAACTGGAATGGCGGCAGGACGCTCTCGAATGTGCTCCCAGTCAACCCCTCGGAAGAAGGGGGCTACTTGGAGTTCGTCCATACCCCTTTGGCTACCCAATCGACGCTCTGCTTCGCAACAGAAACGGACGATTGTTTCTTTGGCTTCCTCCGAAATTGGGACTTCTGGAGGGAAAGTTAACGTTTCACGCCAATTCATAACTTTACGATATGTCTCCTGTGGATTTTCACTGCAGAAAGGCGGATACCCTGTAAACAACAAGAAATTTAAAATTAAACATAATAAAACTATACAATAATTAATATAATAACATTAAACATTAATAAATTATTTTATCAGAAGATAATTAAAAAACATAAATTTTATATCAAATTATTAGCTTCACAAATACTCAAAGAATAAAATAAATTATTAAATAATTACAAATAAGAATGAAAGTAACTTGCATTTAAATCATATGTAATTTTCTTATTCTAAATCTTAATTTATTAAAAAATAATATTTTCATGGCGAAATTTCATATATTTGTTCCTATATTTCAGTATTATGAGAATGAACTATTTACATATAAGTATATAAGAAAGAGATCATATAGTAATATAAAAAGTAACTTACCAATAAGCATTTCATACATAATTACTCCAAGAGACCACCAATCACATGCAGGACCGTAGCCTGTCTGTAAAAATACCTCAGGAGCAATATAATCTGGTGTGCCAACAGTGCTGTAGGCGAGGGCTCGTCTATTTTTCTTCCATGATTCTGCCCGACGTTTACTATCCATGGGACTTGAAGCTGAAATTTATTCAAAGAGGAATTAAATTATTAAGAATTATAACTAAATTGATATATATATATAAATTAATTAAAGATCTAAGATAAAACAATATCAATTTAGATTTAGATCCAGAATTAATGTTTGCATTTGAATAAAAGTAAATTTTTTTAAAGTTCAATCAATTTGGAGAGAATAGAGTTATAGAAAAGTTTGATAGAATTAGAAACGAGAAATGAAAATGTTGAGTGTAAAAATGTAATTAAAGAATTAATTTTTGGGTTTATATAAATAAATCTTAAAAATTACCTATTTTGTAAATTCACAGTCAATATATTTACTTATTATTTTAATTTTAAATTTAAATTTTAATAATGTCTTTTGACATTTACAATTCAATTTCAGTTCGTTTTTATTAGATACACTTTAATTAAAATTGATTTCATATTTAATGCTAGTAGAAGTTTAAGCTTATAGGTAATAAACAATTGTAAGAGTAAAGGTTGGGAGCTCAGAGTAGATCACAAACCTTATAAATTTAACTGCCAATGGATTAGACCCTCAATATTTAACAAAATGTGTTTTTACATATTCATAAATTTTAATGACTAAGAAATGAAATAAATTAATTAAAAATTAATTTTAATATATTAAAATAAGATGAATTTCTTTTAAATAAATAAATACTTACTGAAATCGGATGGCTTGGCTTGGCTTAGGTCTCGATAAAAATCTGTTCGATGTGATTTCTTAAGACCTGTGCAGAGTCCGAAGTCAGAGAGTTTTATATGGCCTCGTGCATCCAATAATAAATTATCTGGTTTAATATCCCTGCATAAAGAGAAAAAGGTAATAATTAGTATTTAAAGTATTATAAGCTGATTTTAGAAAAAATAAATATTTAACTTTTATTTTAATATATATATATATATATATATATACAAAAATTTCATATTTTTTCTTAATATTTGTAAAATTAGATGTAATAACAAAATTAAGATTTAATTTGAATAAATATCCTTATTCGCAACCATTTTTTATTCCTTAAAAAAACTGTTTGTTTTATGAGCTTTAACAAAAAAAATATATATATAGATATCCAAGAGTTTAATTTTAAGACTCCTAAATATAAATACAACCATCCCTGTGATGAAAAAATAAGGTAAATTTTTCATTATCGATTACCCCGGTTGATGAAGCTTTTCCGCCAGCTATTCGATTCAAGAGCCCGAATGTTGGAGAGATTATTCTTAGAATATGCATCACGATAATGCACCGTTAATTCATTCTTCGAGATCATTTTGCCAAAAATTCAATTCACGTCGTTCCACAATCATGGTATTCCCCTGAATTAATACTATAGCACTTCAACAACAAATTTCTAGGACCACTTAGGGATCGTTTTTAACTTGATTGAGGAATTATAACCTAAATCGAAGAAAGTGTTATTAGGTATCCCGGAAAAGGCCCCTTGACTGTTTCGATGATTAGAAATAAACATTGGAACAAGTGCATTATGCTGGACAACGGGAAAATTGATTTGAAAGAATAGATAATTTTTCTATTTTTTTTTTTATTTTAGTACTATTTTAAAGTCGTCTAGATAGATCCTTTTTTAAACAATGAATTTTAAATCTAACTATTTTTCAACAAATCACTTAATAATTTTATGTAAAATATATATTTGTATAGATAATTTATTAATCTTAATTTAATATAAATATATATTTCTAAAATCATAGTTATGGCAAACAAGATTTTAATTTTGTAATAACTATTTCAAGGAAAAAATTATATAAAAGAGTTTATTAACTATTAATATATATATATATATATATATAATATTAAATTTGCAATATTTATTTTGGACTTATAAAATAATATTTTGAAAATTACAATGAATAAATTAATAATTGAAGTAATAAATACATTAATTTAATGTTTAATTTTTATTATATAAATTTTATTATTTTGAGTATGGCTCACCTATGAATAAAGCCAAGTTTATGAATACTATCAATAGCAAGAGCTGTCTCTGCAATATAAAATTGGGTGCATTCTTCTGAAAGTGTATCTTTCTTCATTAACAATGTCATCATATCACCTAAAAAAAAAATTTATGAATCGAATAATTAATTAATCGTATAATTAATTATCTTAAGACAAATGAATCACAAATTAATTAATATATATAAGAGAGTTCTACTGAAGCATCAAAGTAATTTAATAAAAGCTAGGAACTATAAATAAGTGAACGAACAAAACCAGTAAGGCTTTTGCCTTATTATATTGTTCGGAGAAATAGGCAAGGGACGGTAATATTGAAACTCGTTTGTAATTTATGTGAGCGCCATGGTCAGCATCGGGAGGTGATTGACAGGGACAATGGACCCTAGAGGAGGCGTGAGGAGCCTGAAGAACAAAGCCAACAAAGACAGACGGCGACTCGATTGGAAAAAGTTCATTATCCCTCTCTTGGACTCAATAAATTTCACTATGACTATTTTATGGGAAAACAAAAGAATCAACTCAAACCAGAGAGAAAACGAGAAATATGTTTGAATGCAATAAAAATGTTAATGCGTTCGTGCAATTGAAACATTCTTACTCAATTATATTGTCTTATAAAAATGCAAAGAATAAAAAAATTTTAAAAACTCTTTTTATGAATTCACCAAACTATAATAATATTTAATTATGCGTATTGGTTTGTTTAAAATTGATGTAAATATTATTAAGATGATGAATGATAAAATCAATTTACTAAAAAATAAATAATATATTACAATAAAATAAATCAAATATTATAATATAACATCTATATCTTTTATGGTTGAATTTATTTCCAATTATTTAAGCATTTATAACATTGAGATATTATTTTTTAGAATAAGAATTTACCTTTTATTTAAATAACAAAAAAAACTTTCAGTGAAAACCCTATTATATTATTTAAGTCATACTTAAGTTTTCTGTCCATTTAGTTTGGAAAATATTAAATTAAAATAAAGAATTGATAAATTTCAGAAAACATCATTAACGGAAAAATAAAGATAAAATGAACTTTTCAAGCACATTTAATACTTATTATTGTAAATATTAATGGACAAATAATGTACCAATAAAGTACAAAGTTCTCGTAACATTAATGGTCTCATTTAATTTTTAATTTTCATAAAAATACAATATTTAAAAAATTATAACAATAAAATCATAAAAATATATGTTCTAATTATGTTCCGCCCGAAAATTATGCAACCGAATTCACTTTTCTAATTAAATTCGAATAATAAATAAACATTTAATATTCTTATCAAAGAATTATTTATATATAAATTATTAATATAGATAGTCTATTTATACTACATTTTTGTGGTAGGAAAGGTTAGCGAAAGATTGTTTAATCTATACATATAAACGAAAGGAAAACGATCGATGAAGGTGAGCTGATAATATGACAAAAGGTATTAAATATGAAAGTATTGGAAGTAGAAAACAATAAGAATATTTATTTATTTTTATTTTGGTAAATGCCTAAAAACATTATATTTTATCATTAATATATAATTATATTTTTATATAGATCATTTTAATAAAAGGAAGATGAAACATAGTTTTTCTGAGATATAATAAATAAATTAGTGAATAATTATTTTATTTTTGGTAAATTCAATTTTATATTAAAATAAAAAAGAAGTTTAAATTAATTTATAATATAATATATTATTTTTTATTTTGATTGGATAATGATAGCACAAAAATTGATGCAAAATACTAACCACCCGGAAGGAACTCCATGATAAGGTAGAGGTTGATTGGATCTTGAAAGCTGTAGAACATTTTGACGACCCATTGATGATCGGCCTCCACCAGGACATCTCGTTCGGCCCTCACATGAGCCACCTGCTCCTTCTCTAACATGTCCGCTTTACGCAGAATTTTCATTGCATAGACATGGCCGGTATCTTTCTTCTGGACTAGACGTACCTCGCCGAAGGCTCCCCTTCCAATTACTTTAAGGGGCTCGAAGTCCTCCACCCCGAGCCGAGATCGTTTTAATCGCAGGAACTCAGTCTCCTTTTGTGCATGCTGTTGCCTTTTCTCTTGTTTCTGTGCCTCAGAAAGTCCCTCATCTTTTAAGGATTCTTCCAATTTTGCTAACCTGTTGAATTATTCATAGATAAGTAAATAAGCTGGAGTGTCTCCACTCGACTATCTCGCAAATTTGAATTGGATTAATTAACATATATTATATTTAAATTAAATTTAATTAATTATAAATTAAAATTAATAAATAATATTTAATAAACCAGCGCATGTTTGGCTCTTTGTTGATGGCACCACGTCACGTGTTGGCGCGTGAGATTTGCAGTTTTAAAAAAATTAATTCTGGTACTTTCAGCGTTTCAATCAAGCTGAAATTCTATATATAGCAGTTTTATACAATTTTTAATCATGTGAAAAATTATCAAACATATATTTTTATTTTTACGGTCACTTTAGAGGAAAAAAAATAAAAACGTAGTTGAGCTACATTTCTCAAAAGTTGATAGAAAACTATGAATTTTGAATAATGTCCATGTACCAAATTTCATGATTCTAGCTCAAACCGTCTTGTCTACACACACACAGATATATATATATATATATATACATACACAGGCAGACAGACATTTTTCTCAACCCAATAGTCCAAATAAAAATAAGCACTCAGAATTTAAAATTATAAATAGAAAAATAAAATAAAAATTGTAAATAAAAGTAAAGTATACGCAGACCTATTAAAAAAACGATTACTTACATTTATTATAAACATATTGATAATCTTTGTTAATCCATATGAGATAAAAAGATATAATAATTTAATATTAAACACACTATTCTACTTTAATCTATTCAACTATGCAAAAATGAATATTAAAGAAAAATTAATTCCTTTAAGTAAAATAAATAAGAATGAAATATGCCTATTCTAAATAAGAGGATTCATATAAATTGAAAAAAACAAGAGCTAATAAAACCTAAATATATTTTTATTATTTAATAATTTTTCTATTTAATTAGAATATTATTTAAGAACAAAAATATTATTTATTTTATTAATATAAATTATGATAAAAAAAATTAAAAATTATTCACATTTCAAAAATAGACTAATTAAGAATGATTAGAAATTACAATAAAATTATTTTTTTAAAGTAAAAATGTCGATGATTTGGAAAAAAAAATGTCATTTGAATTAAATTAAATGTTATGTTTTCAAAACAATTTGTAGTAAAAATGAAAAGTCTTAAATGCCCGAAAATATTATGCAATCGGATAATAATAATTTTTCTATATATATCTCTGAAATCTCTTTCAAACAACAAACGTGTCAATTATGATCTATTGATTTAAACTAAAAATGAAAAGTCTTAAATGCCCGAAAATATTATGCAATTGGATAATAATAATTTTTCTATATATATCTCTGAAATCTCTTTCAAACAACAAACGTGTCAATTATGATCTATTGATTTAAACACTCGCAAACCATAAAAAATTTGTATATCCTGGAGTGATGCAATCTTTAAGAAATCAAAGAAGAATATTCAATCATAATTCATAATTATACCGTATAACCAATACAAAATTTATTTTATGTTTGAAAAAAATAATCATTATTGGATAATCAAATAATTGAATAAATTTAGATTGAAATTACCCAATAATTTGTTATTTTTTATTAGATGAAAGGAAATTGACTCTGCGAAAATAATATTAGATAAATTTATTAAATTCAATAAAAAAAAAGATGATTAAATCATCCGATTCGAAAAATATATATATATTTTCATTAATTATAAAGAAAATTGTTGGTTTTGTACAAGATTGCATTATTTTCATTCACATACTTTGCAAATGCTTTCAAGAATAAGACATATTGACGAAATTAAAAAAGCTAGAATTAATTATTAAGTGAACGCCCATAGGAGATAGAGGGTGCTCGCGTTTCTGTTTAGGCTAATATTAGTATTTCGTTGCTCCATTTTCCCGGAAAGGTTATAGGTGTATATGTATATATATATATATATATATATATACCGTTTTTCCTTAGGTAAAGGGAGAGATCAAACTTAATACAATCTTGTAATCGAAATTTCATTTTTATTATTAAAAAATTTAAATTTTTAAATATGACTTATCATCTAAAGAGAATTTCAGATTAGTTAAAATTCGACTTAGTAAGATAATATTATTGATTTTCTTTTTGGCTCATCATCCAACTTCAGTAAATTCTAAATCACTAAAGTTTACTTTTGATTATTCAAATTTTTCCCATTGCTGTGCATGTAAATATGGTTTATTCACTAATGAGATGTTTGTTTTTATATTATAATATCAAATTAGTTGATAGATATAGAAACAAGAATGAAAACAAAATTATTAAATATAACGAGAAAGAACATTTTTGTCTCTTATTCCAAAATAAGAATCAACATCTGTTAAAAAACTAAATTTTGAAATGATAAAAAAAAAAATAGCTAATTTAATATTGATTTATGCATAAAACAACTCATGCACAATGTTGAGTAGAGTAGATATGTATAAATAAATACACTATACACACACACACACATAAACACACACATTGAGTCATCTCCTAGAAATAAACCAATAGCCAATTAGAAAATATATAGATTCTATATAAAAATTAATTTTTTTCATGCTCATAGAAGAGACTATGAATAATAAATACATACTAAATAACTGTTTTCCTTCCTTTTATTTCATTAATTAAATATATTATATATATTCTTAATAAAATAACTAAATGATTCTATAAATTACATTTTAAATAGAACATTTTAAAATAAAAAAAAAACAAAAGATATAAATGATAATACACAAGAATAAATATGAATAAAAAAATTATTTGATCAAAATAAAATTAAATTTATATTGAACATAAATAAGAAATTGTTTAAATATAAAATGATATTAGTCATTAATATAAATGACTGAATAATTATAAATAGAGCAGAATTTGCTTACCTTTGCTTTCGTTCGATGTGTTGTGCGATGAGGTTGCTATAATAGTTCTCGAGGGTGACCTTGGCTTTGGTTGCTTTGTCCAGTGTATGTCCACTGAACCGAATCGTATTTTCGGTGGCCGCCATTTCAAGAACCCCTGAAACAACGAAAAAAAAAATACTTTTTAGTATTCCATTTGTATGTTAATATCTATAAAAAAAGGGCTTTAAATATACACATAGGTGGTAGGATCATTTATTGGGCAATAAAGTGAAAATATTATTTGATCGTTTGGCTAATCAAGAGAATAGATTTTTTAACCAGGAAGGGGTGACTCAAATGCTTCCTACTAGACATCTTGATGAGAGAATGTAATTGGATGTCACTGTAAAGGGTTAATTTGAAATGTGGGGTGAATACATGATGAGATGACTCAATGAAATGAGGAGCTGTTGCCAAATTGTGTTAAAAAAAAACTGAACAGGTAATTGTTATTCAGGTTCATAGCGAAAAATACATTCTTTATTTAAATATGACATCATCTTTCAGAGCGAACGATCGAAATGGAATTTGGTAATATCTACCTAAATATTTCAAATTTGATAATTTTTTTTTTGGGGGGGGAGGGTAGGTTGGAGGATGAGATTAACATGACATCACGAGTTTAATAATAATAATAATAACATGGATGATTTATAATCATAAATTTTGAATATTCAAGTATTCATCGATGAGACCACGCTTCAGGTGGTCCATTAATATTAACTAGATGTCATCGAGTCCTATTAGGGGCAGAAAAGTCCACTGAAAAGGCATAACGACTCAGACGTGAAAGAAAGAAAAGACTTGAACAGAAATGAACTATCGGAGTGGCAATCCAAGGTCAGGGGAGGAGATGAAGCTGCAAAGGTTATGCTCCGGCAACTTGACAACTCGATATAGAAAATACAAAAGAATAATTGCTGAAAATGATCGTCCGAATGGCTCACCGGTTACGCATCCAAGGGTTAGGATTAACAGTGCAATCGTTAGGATGCTATCAAGACAGATAAGGAAGAACTTTCTTCATTATTGTCGGTCTGTTGATTCATTTTAACTGATTAAAAACAAAATAAAAAAAATATTTCGTTCTGCTACAAAAACTGTAAAATCGTTCGTCTTTTAAATGTCAAACAGATTACAATTGTCTGCCTGACAGCTTGGCGTGCAAATGTCGTATTGTGAGGAGTGTTGAAGGCGCCTGGGCCAATTCATGGAGGCGGAACGTAATTTACCAGCATTTTTAGTTCCGGCTGCGCCCGATTCTACTTCCGGTTCCAGAGGACGATCTTTTGGGGTCTTTCAACTTTGTTCAAATTCCGGGTTAAGGGAACTAATTAAAATTTAAAATAGATTTCATTTTTATTTTCATTAAATATTTTAACATCATATTTGAAGAATTTAATTTTTCTTGTTATGATAGATAAAATTTGCATTCAATTTCTTCTAATATTAAGGAAGCGAATTTTATTTGTATCTGTTTTTGTTTTTTATTTATTTTCTGGATATGAAAATTATATATTGCATTTTTTGATAATGATAATAATTATGGAAAGCATCACTACGTTTATATGCAAATATTAACATAAATAAAAGGAAAACCCTAGTCTTGATTTGAAGTTTAGGGACAATGCCTTTGTTCAAGGTAACGGAATCATACACTATATTTAAATTTATTTTATTTATTAGTCATTGAGAAAAATAAATAAGTGTTTCAGAATTTTATTTTAATTTTAATTAATCATAATATTCAATAGGAATCAATTGGATCAACTATTTTTGATATTCTAAAATGTATATGTACCATTTAATTAAATTTATTTTATTTTTCTCTCGGAAAGTCAAAAAAACGTAAAGGTAGGATAAATTGGGTTTATCAATAACGTTGTATGAATTTCAAAGGTGTTTGAAAGTTGATTCCGGCTCTAGTATCCTTTTCATTCCCCCTTGGTAAAGAGTTAAGCATTCACTTTTTTTTTAAATAATTGATCATCCGGAATAATGAAACCCTTCTTTATTTCAAGGAAAAAGAAGATTTCATTATAAAGTTGTATAATTCGTTTTATTTTGAAAAAAATGTCTTTTTAGACATTAAAAAATGTATTAGTGAATAGATAAGTTTGTAACTGTTTAAAAAATAGTGATAGTGACTTGTTTTAATCAACTAATTGGCAAATAAAATGAAATGAAAAATTTAATTTTTTTAAATCGGGTTTAAGTTGCTTAATCGTTATATAAGTTGGAGCGAGACTTTAGAATGGACTTGGAAGTGCATGAAATTTCTTATTGAATGAAGTTGCATTTGAGTTTAAAGTAATAAAATCAGGTTTTTTTTAAAAAATGTTTATTAGTAGTTCGATTGGTGACCCAGATGCATATTATACAGCTTAGTACACAGGAAGTAAGCACACAATTTAGATCCACGTAGCGTGCGTTGATTATTTTATTAATATTATAATAATTATATTAAATGCAATTTTTTGTCTAGTTAGAAAAATGATTAAGTAAAAATGAGGGTATTTTTAGTGTTTAATAAAGATTTGTAAAAAAACTTTCTTTCTAATAGAGTGGAAAACAGAATCACTCTTTCTCCTTATATATATATATATATATATATATATATACTATAAATTGGGAATTTTGTTAAAAATTTAAAGTTGAAGTATTAGAAATATAAACAAGATAAAGATTTTATTCACAGTCAATAATTCACAAATTCCCATTATCAATCTAATGAAAAGATCCTCGAAGAAATTTTTATTAAAAAAAATATTTAAAAAAACTAATGTTTATAACATATGTAAAATATGATATTTTATATTTGATAAAGATAATGTTAATGAAAATAAGCGATAATTTAAAAAAAAACATTTTTTTTATCATTGGACTTTTTGAAAAATTTTTTTTTTTAATAATAAACTCATCAATATTCAGTTCAAACCTAAAATAAATAGACCATTATAAATACATTAGCTTCACGAGATTAATCAATAGAACCAGATTCACAAAGCAATGGACATGGCTCGAGATTTTTATTTTTATTTTATTTTTTTTTTTTTTTTTTTTTTTTTGCGACAAATGATCATCATACAGGATATCCGGTAGCGCATCCTCGATGAGAGAAGATCAATGGAGGCATTGATCCAGAAGCAGCCCCGTTCCGATCAAAGTAGTATAATAATCAAACAAGCGGTTGAGGTGATAAAGGAAAAAATAGTACGGTACAGAGATGATGGGGTGAAATGAGATGAGATGAGATGAGATGACCATGACCTTCTGGATTTGGAGGCAATGCGACGTCTCAGTTTTGGCGCAGAAAAGTCCCGCATTAATCGATTGGACTGTCACAAATCTAAACAATACATTTATTATTCATTTCCAAATTTTATGGGACAATTTACAAGAAAAAGACATAACGATTAAAAAATATTTCACAGGCAATTAAATATACAAGCCAAAAAAACATCAACAAATTAAATCATGTTGTTTGTTCATAAAAAGAATACAATAGAAGGGTAGAAGAAAATTTGTAATCAAATTAATATTACATGGGGAGAGGAAAAATATCATTTCTTTAACATCATAAATCTTATTAAAGAAATGGAAATGGAGTCTGCTTGAAACGTTCCTACTTGATAAAGGCCTTTGCAATTTTATTTAATATCTTTAGATAAAGATTGCAAAATCAAAACTGCATCTTTTTCAACTATACTATAATTTAATATTGAAGTGATAAAAGAAGATAATCGGAAACATAATTAAATTTATACAAATGATTTATAAATTTAATTTCGAAATAATAATTATTTATAAAATTAAAAAATTATAGGACTCGATAGGAAGTGAATTAAGATGTCTGCTCTCTCATTATATCAGGATTAAAATAAATACAAAAATAAAAAGATGTCTCTTTAAGCGGATGAATTTTATATAAATATAAAGTATTAAACAGTCAGTGAATTAGATTTTGAATTCCACTTTAATATTATAAATATTTAAATAATCATTTCAAAAATACTTTTAGTCTTACTCAGTGACTGACCATGAGAGATGCGCGAGTGTTGACATTGACAGTGACACATCGTGAAATTATAAGAGTATTGGTAAGAAGAATGGAGCACAAGATAAATAAATAATTTTTTTTAGTAAAAGATTAATAAATCAAGAAAAAAATTTCTAAGAATTTATTTGAATTATACTTCCGTTTTCAAAAAATCTCTTATCTATTATTACACTCTTTACATTAACTCACTCTCTCACTTTAGAAGGAATTTTGTACTCAAATTTTAACCAATATTGATACACCAATGATCATTTATATCTATTAAAATTTAGTACATAACATGCTGTAATTCTGTTTTCAAAATTAAATAAATAAGTTGACCTGTGGCCAGGTCCGAACCGACCGACGGTTTGAAATAAATTAATTTCCAGCTACAGAAACAATTTCAAATAATTTTAATATATCTATTAATGTAATAAAAAACAGATATGGATACATAAATAATAAATATAAACATTTTTAATTTTATTTTATTTATAATATATATGCAAGACCAGGCTGTGACTTCATGAATGGCTGGATGACGTCATATAATTTTAAATCAAGAAAAAACTAATAAATATGATTTTTCTCGAGGATAAAACCAATACAAAGTGCATGATTCGTGGTGATATATAAAAAAATCTCCTTTGGTGTGAAAATAACCCTTTCCTTCCTATCGTCGATCGCTAATACTACCACTTCCGGTTTCCGGAATTGCACCAAAAGTTGATCAATTCATCCCACTGATGCATTAAGTAAATATACCAAATTTCATCAAAATCGGTTGAGCCGTTCAGGCTGTACACATCTATACGGACGGACAGACGGACGGACAGACGGACGGACAGACGGACGGACAGACGGACGGACAGACGGACGGACAGACATCATGCTAAAAATACTTTTTTCTGTTTAGAAAATGCATGATTCGTGGAGATATGTAAAAATCTCCACATGTGAAATTTGGTGTGAAAACAATACCTCCCTTACTATCGTCGGTCGGTAAAAATCCACTTATAAACCGAAGTTTAGATCTTTTGTTATATCCTAAAAGAAGTTCAATAGAATAAAATAGAAAATAAACTTAATTTAAAAAAATATTCTTTTTTTAAATAATTGAAATTTTTACTAAAGAGTAGAAGACAAAGAAGAGAGAGCAATCTCTAATCAATAATAAGCATAAATGATAAAAATATTGAAAGTAAATGATAATAGAATAAAACATCTGGGGATGCTAGGAAGCATTACTATCAACAAACTTCATATTTATCACAAAATTGCATAAATAATTCCAATTTATATGATCTTAATATATTGTGAGAATTAGATAAATAATGTAGAGAGCAAAAAATATTTAAAAATAGATATTTATTTAAATTAATAATAATTGATATAATTTATATTATAATTATAATGATACGATCGAAGATGCGCTGAAAACATTGCTTATTTATAATTATGCGCTGAAAATATGGGAAATTTTCAACTTTGACCGCCGATTTGACCGTGTTCCCAACCGAATTTTAAAAAAACCAAGACCACTTCACATTTACACTTTTTTAAGCTCTACTCGAATCCAAAATCAAAATTTAAAAAATCGAAAATTTTTGGCGACAGACACAGACATATAGATTTTATAAACGAACTAAAAGTTCTTTGAAAATACATATATCAATACCAATAAACTATGTGCATTTATATTTAGAAAAGCAGTTCCTCACAAGAGATATAAACTAGTTATTATTAATTATAAAAGGAGAAATATTATACAAATTTTATAGGTATATTGATATATTTATTTTTAAATATTTAACTATATTATCACGTTTACCATCGTTTATGTTTATCATTTATACTTATCTTTGACAGGAGATAGATCTCCCTTAATATTTTACGTTTAAGTATAATTTAAAAAAAAAATTATATTTTTTAAAAAGTATTTTAATTTCATTTAATTTTATAATACTATATATATATATTATAAAGACTGTCCATTTTTAAGGTATTTCTTGTTAGGAGATTTTTTTCTAACCAGAAACCAAAATGGAGAATTAATTTAACACGATCTAAAAGGCAATATTATCATAGTTATTACATATATTTGATAAAAAGTATTTTAATAGGTCTGGGTCCACCTGACTAGCCATAGGAGACCACAATGAATAGTTTATTTAAAATACATAATTTCAACCTTGACAAATTTAATTATCATATATAAATAACAAAGAAATAAACTTACCTATGGATTTTATTTATTTAACAACAAATCAAATTTTGATATTAAGGGGAAATAAAACAAAATGTAATAGATTATTTGAATAATTACCTATCATTAATATTGAATTTTGAATATATATATATATATATATATTTAGATATAATATAAAGAGATGATAATGATTTCATTTTCTAAATAAATTTGTCAACAAATCTGGTGTGAATGTACTTAAAATTATTTTCATTCAAGATCTTTAGTGCAAAATAATATAATTACTATAATTTATATAAAATGCTTATCAAAAAAAATAAGATTAGATTTTATGAATCATTAGAAAATTAAATAAAAAAAATATTAATTAATACTCCTAATAAATATTTCATAATAAACATTACAGGTGCAGATGTGAAGTTAATCATATTCTTGAATTGAAAATACTTTTTTATTAAAAATTTAATCAAGGCAATATTTATTAAAAAAAAATAATTTATGAAATTATAGATTTAACTATAGTTGTATTACCACTACCGGTTTCCGGATTTACACCAAAAGTTGATCAATTCATCATAATGATGCATTAACTAAATATACCAAATTTCATCAAAATCCGTTGAGCCGTTCAAGATGTACACATCTATACGGAGGGACGGACGGACAACATGCTAAAAATACTTTTTTCTTTTAAGAAAATGCATGAATCGTGGAGATATTTAAAAATTTCCACATGTGAAATTTGGTGTGAAAACAATACCTCCCTTACTATCATCGGTCGGTAAAAATTTAAACAAATGAAAATAATAAAAGAATTCAATTAAGTACATATTTAAACGAAAACATTAAAAATGTTAATATATTTTCACACTTATATGATAATACTATTAATAATTTTGTACGATTAAGTCTCAATGCAATTCATTCAATTTATTTCATTAGATAATATTCTTATATTAATTCCATAATAGTATTATAATAAATGTAATCATTTTCAAAAATAAAATTAAAAGAATAAAAATTATCAAATATATGTTAATAATTTATTTATTTAAAACTATATATAGATAATAGAATATATCATTGATATTTATAAATAATAAAAATTTCATATATTAAATACAAAAGAAAGTATTAAAATTCATTTTATAATATTGTTACCGGGAGCAACTTAATTTTAATATTTAATCACTTTTACAAAAATATAATTATGATGGTTAAAATAGAAAAATAGATAATTCAAATAAAAATTTCTTTCTTTGGAGAAAGTTTTTTTTTTTCATATGACGATTTAATATTTTGGGCTTTTCATAATTATATACTATTAATAGTTCAATAATTAAAATAAATAGCTCCCTATTCTTAATCTATTACACCAACACAGTTTTGACTAAATAAATATTGTAAAAATGTTGGTTTTATGATAAATGTGAGAAATATATATGTAATTATTTTTTAATTCAAGAAACATCTTTTGAATGTGTTAAATTTTGAAAGTAGCGAGAGATAGGTGGGATGGAGAGAGGGGAAGGCTACATTGAGGTTGAAAAGAGCAGGTCAAAGGCGAAAACTCTCTCCAATCCAGGAGATTCTCGATACTTACTCTTTCCCTCTCAATTCCACTCATTGCATTCAAACGTCCGAGTCATGTTTGTCTGCCAATCGTGTTCGGACTTAGAGTTTCGCGCTCGCGATTTATCTACTTCCTGTTTAGAACCATGTCAAGGATGACCTCTGATATTTTATTTGAAAATAAATAAATAAAGATCAAACGACAACAGATTGACCTCGATTGAATGATTAGACAATTGTATTTGCACTGAGACAAGATATCGATATTTATTTTGTTCGTCCTCCTTCTCCCCCACACCCACTCATTGACCTTTCATTTTTTCAATATTTAAAACTAAATTATATAACATTAAAAAAATTCAATTTTAGGAAAGTATAAAAATAATTAAATTAAAAACACCCACACATCAGAAGAATGTTAGAGAAAGTTCAAATTAGATTGAAGTGAAGCGAGATATTTTTGGCTGACCAAAAACTACAATAATCACCAAAAATTGGATGTTTTTTTATTTATAAATATTACATAAATAAAATAAAGTATATTTACATATTTATTTATTTTATTTATTTAAAGCTTGTGTAAATAATCAAAAATCAATATAAAATTATTTTAAATGCAAAAAAGAATTAAAAAAATCAGAAAAAGACAAATTATACCTAATATTCGTCAAAGTTAAAATATTTTTTTTTTTTTTGTGTTTTTCATTAAAATTTTATAAAAAAAAATTTACTTACAAATGGGATGGTTTCAGAAATCTGCCCTCTTAGCCACACGATTTAACAAAAGTCAAATAACATATACAAAACACATATACAAGAAAATTTGTTTAAAAAATAGTCAAGCTGTCAAACAAATTACTTATAAAGTTAATAAGTCCTTGAATACATAAACAGTTAAAGGTCAACTATATAAATTAACTACGAATTTATAGAAAAAAATATATTATATAACCCAAATTAAGAAATTTAATAAATTAAGTAAAAAAAAAAAGAATAATAAAAATAAAAATAATTCCAAATATAGAATAATGAAATTGTTGATGTAACAGTTTACCTTCAACGGATCGATTCAAATGATAATCAAATTTTATATTTTTTCTTTCATCGTTCGATATTTTCCTTTGTTATTAGTGAATGAGTTAATTGGAAGGGAAGTTTTTAAAAAGTTTTCCAACGTGGTCAAAGACACACTGTGCTTCGAGAAGGCTCAAGCCAAGACTGAATGGCACGACACTGCCGGCCAATGGCTGCGAGGACGTCACGACTTCGCAAAGCCTTATCAAGCCAATAGCCAACCGATGAGACAGGCTCGACCCGTGTTATCGTCGTTGTTTGTTTCGTTGGTTGGCTACCACAGTCTCCACGAACAAGATAACAACCACCTGGAGGGAGATTCCTCTCGTTCGACAAGTTTACCACGACCGACACTAGAACTGGAACTGGATACTCAGGGAACGTGCACCGTTCATGTGAAACCATTCCAAAACACAGGTGCAATATCAAAAGGGGCCATTCATTATCAGGGAATGAATAAGACCGGTTATGGCCGGAACTAAATTCGCGATAACGAATTCAATTTAGAGCATTGTGTCAGAGAGATATTATATTGGTGCTTGGAATGAGAAACATGACAAAAAATATAGAAAAAAAGAACGATTCCATTTCATAGTATAACATATTCATAACAAATAATAGGGGAAAAGGAAAGGAAACAATATTAATCTTTATTTTTTTCGATAGGAACAAAAATATTCACGATATATTCATTTATATGTATTTAGAAATATTGTCTTATTTGCTAGAATAATTAGTAGAGAATATAGTATATCAAAAACCATACTCCTAGAATACAGTTCGAATTAATCATTTCATCGTTATGTGCATCAATATTTATTTTAATATACGAATAGTATCAATTCAACTGTAAAGTTTTGAAATACTATCATCCTTAATAATTAAATATTATTAAAAAAAAATAATATTAAATATTAAATATTGAAATATTTGATAAAATAGTAAACAAGAAGATGAACTTAAATTTATTATTTTCATGAAATCTTGAATTAAAGTAATTAATTTAAATTTTTCTTAACAAATACTTTGTTTTAAATAAGTTGACCTGTGGCCAGGTCCGAACCGACCGACGGTTTGAAATAAATTAATTTCCATCTACAGAAACAATTTCAAATAATTTTAATATATCTATTAATGTAATAAAAAACAGATATGGATACATAAATAATAAATATAAACATTTTTAATTGTATTTTATTTATAATATATATGCAAGACCAGGCTGTGACGTCATGAATGGCTGGATGACGTCATATAACTTTAAATCAAGAAAAAACTAATAAATATGATTTTTCTCGAGGATAAAACCAATACAAAGTGCATGATTCGTGGTGATATATAAAAAAATCTCCTTTGGTGTGAAAATAACCCTTTCCTTCCTATCGTCGATCGCTAATACTACCACTTCCGGTTTCCGGAATTGCACCAAAAGTTGATCAATTCATCCCACTGATGCATTAAGTAAATATACCAAATTTCATCAAAATCGGTTGAGCCGTTCAGGCTGTACACATCTATACGGACGGACAGACGGACGGACAGACGGACAGACGGACAGACATCATGCTAAAAATACTTTTTTCTGTTTAGAAAATGCATGATTCGTGGAGATATGTAAAAATCTCCACATGTGAAATTTGGTGTGAAAACAATACCTCCCTTACTATCGTCGGTCGGTAAAAAGAATAATAGAATATATATATATATATATATATATATACATACTATTCTTTTAAGAATTTGAAAAATAGTAAAAATACATAAATACATATAAACAAAAATTAAATATTAAGAAGGGATGGATCTCAAGCCTACCACTACATTTTTGGTTCACTATTAAGTAATTTATATTTTAGATTTTGTTCTAAAATTATGGGTAAACTTACGTAAAATATAAATAAGTTTGTGTTTTAAGTAAATTGTAATATATAATATAGTATATTTATAATATATATATAAACACACACACACAAATAAAAAAAAAATAATTAAGTAAGAGATAAATATCAATGATAGCAGTTCCAACATGACTAGCACATGGTCATTAGAACTATTGAACATTCTTAATCATTAATTTTTAGCAAACGATTATTATCATCCAATGTATTAATAAATAAAACAGTATTTTCAAATATATTGATGTTCTAATATAAAAAGAATAATAATAATTTTTTCCAACTTTTTTCGATCAAGAAAAACAAGTTCCAAAATAAAATAAACGACAAGACTAATAGGAATTGAGTTTTTTTTAACTGAGGTGAGAGAAAAATGATTGAGAATCATTTTTGAAATACCTGTTGAATTTTTTTATTGATTTAATAAGAATACCTGTCTATCAAAATATATATCAAATTAATACAATTAAAATAAACAATCATAAACATTTGATAAAAAATCTAATTTAAATTAGTATTAAATAATTAAATATAGTTTTGAAGAATGAATATATTATTTATTTATTATTTAAAGAAAATATTTTTTCATCACTTTAAAACAATATTTTAAATATTAATTATTTTAATATTTTTAATATTTACGATCTGTAGATATAAGTAAAATTAAATTTATTTAGATTTAACCACTTCCTTTGCTTATATGTAGAGATAGTAGTAATATGCTCTGTCAAATAAATTATTCTTTAAATTTGAAATAATATAATATTTTTCTTCTGGTATAATAAATTTGTTTACTATCTTTGGTGTATATTCAACTAATTTGGCTTAAGTAATGTAATTACTTAATTCTAATTAATAAATGGAATTTAAATTGGAGACCATTTATCTAATTTTAAAATACGTTCAAATTCTTATTTGGAAATAAAAAGAGGTAAAGTAAATAGTAATTTTTATAGGTTTGCAATAAATATAACGTTCCAAGCACTTTCTTAAAGAATAATTTGACCACCCTAAAGTACCGATTAAATATTCAATCTAAATGGATTAATTTATAAATTATAGATAAAAGAAAAACGAGTGTGATTTGATCAATGTTTTCACGGAAGAGAGATTAGATCAGAATTTTAAATTTGACTTTTTTGAATTTTTTTTAACCTTTTTAAAATATATTGATGTTTTTCTAGGTTATAATAATATTAAATTAAAAAAATTAAAATAAAAATAACATTCTGATAATTATTTTAACATTTAATAAATTAATAGAAAAACTTTTTTCATCAGAAATGAAGAAAAGTGAAATAAACAAGAACTACTTTTATTTTATAATGTCTTATAAAGAACTACTTTCCTTTTTCTAATAAAAAACTAACCATATGGTAATTATTGTGATTAACTAAAAAAAAATAGATTATCATTTTAATAAATCAAATGATGCGAGAGGTAAAGGACCTATTTTAAAATAAGATATTATTAATATTTCTAAATTTAATTTAATAATGTTATATAGTTAAAAATACAGGTCAAAATAAAAGCGTTTCATTCATATTATGTAAAATGCTCAATTAACTTTGATCAAATATCAGTTTATTAATTAAATTTAAAATGTAATTATTAATTTTGAATATACGTAGCAAAATACATATTCATAAATAAATAGTAAATATAGACTGTGATGACAGAAAAAAAATTGAATGTGACAATTATTAAAAATTTTACATATATTATTTATAATAAATTAACAGAAATCAACATTTTTGTCAATCTTATTCTTAATGAAAAAAAGAGATTCACTAAAATTATAACTGAAAGAATTAGATAGCATTAAAAATTAATTAGATCTTGGTAGTTTAAATAGAAGGTTTGAATAAAATGATTTATATATATTAAAATATCGTTCTCAGAATAATTTGATATAGATGTATTAAATAAAAACAATTAAATAAGTTTTTTAAGATGTATATAAGAATAAGGGAAAATCAAATCAAATCTTTATGTTTTTAAAGATTAAGCAAGTTATTTGTAATTTAATTAGTATAATTTTCATCATATTTGTTTAACTATATTTATGAGTGATATCAACCATTAGGATAATTAAAAAACAATACAAAGCTTTAGCTGCCTTTGACTTTATTAGTTGGTTATGAATCAAAATTTCAATTTTTTTTTTAATTTAAATTTATACCACTTTTCGTTTCTATTAAAATGTGAAATCAGAAGAAAAATATAAAATAAAATTGGTAAAATATTATAAATGATAAAAAGTTTGAATATTAAAATTATTGTTAATTATTCAAATCGTGATATTTTTATATAATAATTTAATAATTTGAATAATAGATATTAATAATAATTCAATAAAAGTTAAATACACAATTATTTGATATAAACTTGTTATGATAATATAAATAAATTAAATCTGTCGTTATAGTTCAAAGCCATTTAGTAAGAATAGGTGAATATTTTCTATAATAATATGTTTAAATTCAAGGGGTGGCGAGTATAAGCTTTAGGGTGGCAAGGGTTGGCAAACTTCCCAAGGGCGTTCTGTTCACAGAATAAGTTATTGAGAATGAAATAAACTCTTCCACTCGTATTTGATTTATTTCCAATGAGAGTAAATCGTTACATAATAGTTAAGTAATTTGTGTTAATTATATATATATTGTTTTTAAACATAAACCCATTTCATATGAAGATGCTCCTAGGTAGGTATGAGAAGTAAATTGAATGTTTAGAAACGAACAATTTTCCAATAACATTAGGAAGATAGATCGAGTTGGCCGTGAGTGGAGTAAGATGATCAGGGGATGGCTTCAGCGCATACAGGGTGAGAAAATGGAGCGTACCTAACGGTGGCGGCTCCGGGGATGCTGCGGAAGCTGAGCTTCCATTCGACTGCATGGTCACTTGAGCATCCCAGGTGTCTCGGGATGACCAGGGCACAGGACGGTCACATAAGCCCAGGCATACAGCGGGGAAGCAGGGTGGCCAGGGACACGGCACGGCCAGGGCCACGCGACAGGACCGACTGGCCCGTTTCCCGAGAGCAACACCAACACGAGCAACCCCCTCCAGCAAGCACGAGCAGCAGCCAACTAGGCCGTCGCTATGGTAACCGGCCATCCGCCGCATCCCCTCATCTCGGGCCAAGGTCTCGCCCCTTCTGCGCACCCTCGAGCTCGGCTTCACATGCAAATGCACCTCTTCGAAACCCACCGACGATGACGAGTACCACTGTCGTGCTATCGATGAGCCAAGATTTCCATCTCCATTGGCCACTTGTTTGCAAGTGTTTGCCAGGACGAGTCATCACTGCTTCTTACACCTTACACCCCCTCACCCTTACCCTTACTTACTTTTCATGATATCATCATCCATGCTTAAAACATTTTAGATTTTTCAATCAGAACATTTAAAATATCATATAAGAAATGGGAATATATATAAATTTATAGAATTATTATAAAATTATAATTATAAAGTCAAATCTGGATTATTCGGAGTAATTATAATGGATTCTTTGTTTATCTTTACATAAATCTCTTTAGATGACGTGTTTTAATGATACATAACCTCAAAATATTCTTAAGATATAGAGAATTTTCATTTTAATTATTCAATAAATTAATTATTTAATTATTTAAGAAAGTGAATTGATCAAATCAAATAATAAACAAAAGTGAAACTTGATCATTTCTTTCTATAAAATATTTCAAAAATTAATATAGTAAGAAAAATATCTATACAAATTTTCAAAAGTCTATCTCAATTTAAAGTTGATAAAATATCGATTTCAATTTGTTTAAGAGCGAATAGACAGACAGACATGAAGCGAAGTTGATAAAAACGTTATAAAAATACTTTAAAGGAATAACTAAGTACATACATATATATGAATACACATGTTGAATATTAAATATTTATGCTTTATATATTTATAGAATCGTAACAAAATTATTATTATTAAATTTTTGTTTTTTTACTAAAAGTTATTTATAAGTGAATGAGTATAATCTAATTCTTTCCCAATTAAACCCTGTGTTGATTGATCTCCCGAATTATTGAGGTACTACCGTTCTAATGGTTATTAATTTTGTAAAGTGTTTATACAATAGAATAAATATAAACAACTGAAAATTTTTATTAAATGGAAATTAAATATATTAATCAATTATATACAAAGAAAAATTTAAATTTAATTTAAATTTAATATTTGTATATTGTTTACTTTTCATGATATTTATTCTATTGGATATGAAAGATTTTTAAAAATAGAATGTTAATATTATTTACTTGAATAATAGCATGTTTTTCCATCAAACATTATAAGAATATCTCAAGGAACTGAACGAAATCAGGAAGTTTCACTTTTTGTTTGTTTTATTTGGTTATCAATTCATTATTTCTTAAATAATGAAAATGAAAATTCTCTAAATCTCAAGATTGTTTAGAAAATTGAAAAAAAAAAAAAAAAAAAAAAAAAATTGAAACAAAGGAAAAATTTGAAATAAACAACAGAGAAATTTTTTTTTATGTATATGGATGTTTCCTTTGGTTTTTTACTAAAAATTAAAAATGTTCAGAAGTAAATACAAAAATAAAAATAAATAAATAAATAAGGTATATCATTTAATAATTATTCAACCAACAACAACAATTATCCAAAAATGTCCAGAACAAAAACAAATTAGTTGTGATTTTGATTTCATTCTTAAACTTGTATTTATCTAAAGAAATTAATTAAAATAAAAATTTTACTTAAAACGAAATAGCTAAAATGGAAAAAATTAATTAAAAATGTCGGTTAAAATTATATTAATATTTTACTCGAAACAAATTGGGTCGAAAATTAAAGAAAGAAGGTAAAAGTAATGAAAAAAAGATATTACCTAATTAAATAACAGGAAATAATGATTTTAAAGTTAATCATAAATTGGTTTAAACTTTAAACCAATTTATGTTAAACCCATATCAATTCATTAGAGCAATAAACTTTAATGCATTTTAAAATATTTTAAAAAATTAAATTGATTCAAATTAAACTCGAGTGAGACATCATTTTAATTTTGTTGATTAGTGAAGGTATAGTAAATAATAAAATATTCTGTAGAGAAGAATAATGCTAATAATACAATGAAGGATAATAATTTTTTTAAAAAAAAGTATAAGTAAGGATAAAATCAATTTCTAACTAATAAAGAAAAATATAGTGGAAGGTTAAAATCGAAAAATAGGAAGATTTTACCTTTCCAAATACACTTGAGACCCATTTATAAAAACTAATCTCAAGGCCAAGGCCAATCGAATTGTGGCAAACAACATCTATTATTTACCAAGATTCTATCCTTGAAAATCGATCCATTAAATATTGAGTATTGGTTATTATTCAATTGAGTGGATGTTATAGCTCACTATTAATTCTTAATTGACTAAAGAGGGAGGGAGCGGTTACGGCAATGAGGAAAGGTATCCATCCTCTCTTGATTTGGATGTGGGCGCTGAACACAACTCATCCCACACACCCATTCCTGTTCATCTCGAGAACCTTGTGGGTAGACCATTAGCATATCAAGCCTAAAGCTCGATTATCTAATAAAGCAAGTTACTAACACGTGGTTCAGTGCAAGAAAATTAAAAACATACTCAACTGACCTTATTTCGAAATTAGCAAAACAAAATAGAAAATTACAAAAGAGAAAAAAACAAGTTTTGTTATTAATTTAAACAACTCGCTACCATTAGTTATTAAGTTAATAATATTCAAATATAGCATTAAATAAATTCATTCGATAAAGGTTAATATTTCACATAGCGTAGTAAAATATTTATAAAAAGATAAACTAAGTTTAGAGATTTTTTTTTTGTTGAAAGAGAGAGAATTATTCAATAATTTCTAGAACTTTTAATTTTCCAAAATAAATATTTTATCATAATAAAAAAGTTTCTTAATGAGTTGTATGTCCTCGAAATTATCTTTCATCGATTAGTTACATCTATGTATATTACAAAGAATATATATACATATTATTAATTTTTAAAAGAAAGAATATAGAATAGATTTAAAGAAATAAGAAATTTTAAGTAATTTAATATAAATAATAAACGAATTTAATAATATAATTAAATAATATTTGTTATATATTAGACTGTATTCTTGATTTATAAACATTTTAACAGTTAATAATAATATCTATTTTTTAGTCAAATGAATTTGATCAGTGATTATTCAAAATAACACAAATATTTCAAATTATTTTATTCTTTTGAAAATGATGCGAAATATAATTTATTTATTTATTTGAAATCTACAGAAGTTATTTTATAATTCTAATAATAAAAACCAGCTCCAATCATTTTCTCTCTTTGAATTTTTTATTAAAAGAGTCTTTGCATTTAAAGTGGAGTTTACTATTTCATAAAGAGCTAACAAATTAATAATTAATTAACTTAATTAATTTAATCTTCTTCGATTGACATTTCAAAAACTATCAATTTTTAAAAATTAATTCTATCATTTATACATTATCATTCAATTTCCATTATATTATATTCTCTTTTGTAAATTATATTAATTAATAAATGAAATAATTATAAAAGTAAAATAAGATAATAAAATATAATATATATATATATATACATACTTAAATTTAATATTTGTTATAAAAAAACAATTATTTATCAAAATTAAAAACATTTGTCTTGCCTGTTGTATTTAATTTGTAGTTACAGAAACAGTTTATATTAAACTGTTATCTAGAATGATGCAAACAGTTATTTTAATTCAATAATTTAATTTTGTTCCGTTTTACGCGAGAGATGACTCCCGTTGGAGTTGTCATTTCGAATACAAAGATTTTTCATCTGCTCACCAACTTTATGGAACATGATGCGATAGTCACAAACAGAAGGTAAAATGTGCGCATAAACTTTTGAGAATGAACTTAGCGGTTGTACTTTGGGGAAAAGCCCTGACTCACGCGACACTTACGATGGCCTCCGGCAAATCAGAACGACCGATGAATCATGGCGTGCACGAAAGCCTCTCCCGGCCGCCATTAACTTTAAAATAACATTGAATACAATTGTTACACCGATAAATTACTTTTCATATTCAATTTATTTCAATTCGATATTATCAATACTAAAACATTATCTTATAAAAAAAAAGTTCTGTTTTGAAATAAAATATAATATATATAAAAACTTATAAGTTAACATTATATTTATTTCGAAAATTCAAAAAATCGAAATGATAAGTCTAGTTTCATCTCGTTATGTATTCACTTAATTAAAATATGCCTATTTAAATTATATACATATTATTGAGTTGATATTGCATTAATAAAACCAGCCTATTTCCCAAATGGTCATTAGATTAAATTAAATTAAAAATGGATATTATAAAATCATAATTTTTTTTCTTTTATTTGTAATTTTGAGATTTATTTTTGTGTATATAACACTTTTTAGCTTATGTACTTGTAAAAGAGTAGGATATTTGAAAAGAAAAATAGCGTGTTACTGAAACTTTAATTCGCACGCGATTCATTTGGACATGCAATATCTTTTAGACAACAGAAACAATGTCATCAGAATATAAAATAAGATATAGACTAAATTCTATCGCATCCTAAAGTGTCATATAAACCTTTATATTTAGGAAAAGACATGGATGAATGCAGTAAAAGAGAATTGATAGTCAAATATTACCAGTTTACTTCCATAACCCTTCTATTAGGCCTAAAATATTACAAGATACAATAACCAAGCAAATATAACTTAAAATCCTTAAATAATAAATTTGTCCTAAAATAGAATTAATAGTTAAAAAAGATCATAGTTTCAGGTATATCTTTTGTTTCTTTAAATGAAATTGCTTTGGTAATAGAAATTAAAAAAAAAAGAAAAGGTTCATTTTCAAGTCATTTTAGTAAAAGATTGATTGATGAAATTTAATTAAGAATCAATCATGGTATGAATTGAGAAATTATTTTATTTGGTTCAAAGAGTTTTTTTAGAAATTGCATGACAATCAATTCCTTTGCTCGTTCCAATGATTGCAAAAGTAAATTATTTGTAAAAAGGTCAGATGAATTTGGTTTATTTGCATTTGGAGTTTGCCATGTATCATGAAAGGATAATTTGTTATTGCGAGTTAAGCAAATATGTATATAATATTAAGTAGGTAAGTGATTGAAATCAAATTAGTTTCTATGTTCAAATTACCAAAATTTCATTTTGGAGAGAAGGGTATTTTACAGGGCTTCGAACCGGAACTGAACCGAAAACCGAAAAAAACCGGTATTTTTGTCGGAACGAAAACCGGAGCTGAACCGAAAAAAATAATATCGGTTTATTTCAGTTCAGTACGTGTTCAATCCAGAGTTGCCACAAGAGGTGTTTTGGCAACACCCAAGCCCGAATTTTTTTCAATTAGTTATGCCTCGCACTGCATGGTGTCGCTAAAAACTTTGTTTCAAAAATTAGTGTCCTAGAAATACTCTCCCTTCGGTTGTGTTGGCAGCGTCTCGTAGTCGCAGTACAGAATTTAATGTTTTTATCGTTTGTTTAATACTGATATTTTGATTTAATGATAGTATTAATTTTTTAAATTATTTATTCCATTTGTTACAGGGTTATGTATTGATATAAAGAAAATGATTCATAAATATAAATAAAATTATTAAATAAATTTAAACAAATATTGAATACCTTTGACCAAGTACGAAGATTAGACAGTAAAAAACTTATTTTAGAATTTTGGGAGGAAAATAAAAATACATATCCTCATTTATACAAAATTGCAATGGTGGTTTTAGGAGATACTGCAACACAAGTTAGTGTTGGAAAAGCTTTCTCTGGTTTAAAGTTTATTTTACGAGACAATAGAAATAGTTTAAATGAAAATATATTAGAAGATATTTTAATAATTAGAGGTATAATTTTCATCTTTTATAATTCTAGTTATAATTATAAGTAAATATATCCAAGAATCCTGTATACTTTAACATTAAATATACGAATTTGTTTCGTTTGTTGAGTGTTTGAAAGTAGAAGGATGTAAAAAAATATTCATACTTATTTGTTTCGTTTAATAATTATATTAACATCTTATATTATATACTTCTAATTATTATACCTTTAATTAATTATTATTATTTATATTATATTGTATCAATTCATGTAGTATGATTTAGGGTGGTAGCAAGAAATATTTTTATATATTTATGGCAGACTCGGCATACCCCGACCTAAATTTCTAATACAAATAAAAGGTCTTTAAAATTAATTAATCGGAGCTGAACCGAAAACCGAAAACCGAAAAAAACCGTTATTTTTGCCGGAACGAAAACCGGAACCGAACTGATATTTTTTTTTTTTATTGAACCGGAACGAAAACCGAAACGAAAAAAATAACGGTTCGAAGCCCTGGTATTTTAACATTCGTTAATTTTTTAATTTATTTGTTAGAGAGAATTTCTTATATCATATGAATATGGTATTGAAATTCAATATTAAACCGAAAGAAGAAATGTGTTTTTAAATAGAATTGTTAAATAAAATACAAGTTGAATGGTCTTTAAATAAATATATACGAATTATGAACAAGCTCGCCAAATGGAATATTTTTTATTGGCTTTCGTCCCGATAATCAATAAAAAAATATAATACAATAATAATTTGAAAAACAATAATTATTATACATAAATTTATTGATTTGCATACTTTTATATGCTTATTAATATAGTTAGTTACTTATCGATTTTATTTCATTGAGATAATCTAAGCTTTCTATAAATTAAAGTGAAGAGATAAATTTGATAATATAAAAATATTTATCTTGAAGAGAAGTAGAATAATGAAAAAACAATAATAATAATAGTAATAATCATTTTTTTTTATGAGAAAAGCCTATTATATACTATATCTAAATTCAAACCCATTTCTTGTTATGTATAAATTTAAATGAAAAAAAAGAGAGTGATTTCTAATATTATGTCTAAAGCATAACACAAAATTAAAAGAAAAAAACTTGAATGATTGTAAAGGGAGTAAAAATTTAAACCAACTATAGCAGACCCGACAGATTTTGTCTATCTTAACTAACAATAAAAATAATATTATATATTATTTTAAGTCCACCACAATTGTACTTCCTTATTTTCGCTTACTGCAATGCTTGTTGATTAAACGTAACATTTCTACTTTGATTCCATCTATTCCATTAAACTTCATTTCGCGCTTCGTGCGCTGGTCAGTTTGAATTGCTCGCATAAATCTTTTGACTTGAGGAATTGCGAGATCTGCAGCCTATGTTGGTTCGTCTAATTTGTGACAAAATTCAAAGTAAACTAAAAAATTGATTCACTTACAATTAGTTTTAATATTTTTTATAACCATGTACCTATACCATCAAAAAAAAATGGCATTCATTTAAAAATAAAATAAATGTTTTTTTTTAAATTATCAAAAGTATTTTCTAAACTAATTTATCAAAAATAATTAAAATTTATAGTCAAGAAAAAAAAATATGATAAACAAATAAATATTGTATATAGAATTGGAATAGAGTGGGAGGCGTCAGTCAATTCTTATGATGCCATACGCAGGAAATTCAAATAATTATATTTAAGTTTTCTGAAATTTGTTTATTTTCTTATTTAATTTTTTTTTTCCTTAAAACCTTGGACAAAGTATTATAAATTTTATAAAAAAATGAATGTAATTAGTAAAGCCGTTGTCAAGTTGTGCGATGACCAAGGGGAATAGGGATTCAATTATATATATATATAGGTAGATAAACTCATTACTAAATTTCTTGAATCCCTTGTTGAAGAAGCCAAGCACGTAGTTTGTTAAGGGTGACTGTGTTAAGAGAAATAAATAATGAAATATTTAGAAACATCCCGATAGATTTCAATTGAAAAAAATCAATTAATATTAGTAATTAATTTTAGTAAAGAATTTATAATTATTGAGATTTTTCTTTCAAGACTTGATAATTTATAAAAATTATTAATAGTATTATTATATATTTTTATTGGTAGAGCTCGTTAGATCATATTTCAAGTAAATCATGTTAAATTCTTAACTCTATTGAAAAACAGCTTAAATAACTTTAAACCATATGATCGATTTTCTATTAAAACATATATATATTGTAAATCAAAAATGAAGAAAGCTCATAATAATTTAATGAATGTTAAAAAAATTATCGAAATTATTATTCAAGAAATATACCTTTTATTAAAAATAAAATTTTAAGATTTTTATAAATTAAAATGAATCTTAGTATTGACTTTTATAAAAATTAGTTCTATTAAATGGGTCCAAATTAAGTTGTATGAAATCAAGTTAAATATATATATATTATTATTAAATAATAATTTCATAAAACATAGTTAAATATATATAATTAAATAATAATTTCATAAAACATTTTTGTTTCAATATTTTTTTTTAATCATATATTTAAGTCGATGTTTTAATAAAAACTAAAAATAAAATCAAATATAAATTAGCTGGAGTGTCTCCACTCGACTATCTCGCAATTTGAATAGGATTAAATAACATAATATATTATATTTAAATTAAATTTAATTAATTATAAATTATAAATAATAAATAATAAATATTAAACCAGCGCATGTTTGGCTTTTTGTTGATGGCACCACGTCACATGTTGGCGCGTGAGATTTGCAGTGTTAAAATATTATTTCTGGTAATTTCAGCGAATCAATCAAGCTGAAATTCTATATATAGCAGTTTTATACAATTATTAATCACGTGAAAAATTATCAAACCTTTATCTTTATTTTTACGGTCACTTTAGAGGAAAAAAAATCAAAACGTTGTAAGTAATGACCCTCTTCCGGTTGAGCTACATTTCTCAAAAGTTGATAGAAAACTACGAATTTTGAATAATGCTCATGTACCAAATTTCATCATTCTAGCTCAAACCGTTTTTGCGTAATCTTGGTTACATACACACACACACACAGACCTTAGTGAAAATGATTCAGGAACCTTCAAAACGTATAAAAACATCAAAATCTCAACATCGAAAATTTTCGTGATCGCAATACTATCTCTTACGAGATAGTAAAAATTAAAATATAAATTAATAAATATTTTGATAGAATAGATAGAATCAATGATTTAAATATTTAAATATATAATAAAATTAGTTGGAAATTATTTAAAATTATAGGTGTTGAATAGAAAATGAATAAAAAACTAATTCAATTCAACTAGTAAACGTGGCATTTTGTAGGATTTGACTCATCGGATTGGAAATGATTGAAATCATTCTCAGTTAGAGAAACCGTTCAAATAAACACAAGATTCGGTTTTCAATCATCGATTTTCTTTATATAATAATTTCTTGAAAAAAATTAATCTGACAAATAGGAAATATTTGATAATATGGTTTTTTTAAGCAATATTTATTTTTAATATAATACGAACTATAAATAAAATAATACAAAATTATTTTTTATTTAATGTAGATGTTAAGATTAAATGGACACGAAATAAGTTAATATTTGATTGAGATAAAAAAAAAATTGATAAATTATATTATAGCAATTTGCAAATAGAAATAGTCTTCTACTAAAATTCTACTCCGAGAATGAGTGTCTCATTTAATTAAATCAATTTGTTTCTGGAAAATTTATTGCTTGTTAAGCTTATGTGCAATGAGATTATAGTAGAATGAGAGCAATTTGTCCTTCAGGATTTTTTTAAAAGTCAAAATGTAGGTATGTTAATTTATTGTCATTGGTATTTAAAATAGATGTTCAAACTTAAAAGAGTTTTGATGTAATGATTTTAAACATACATATCTATATATATATATATAAAAAGGATTTTGTCTGCACATTGCTCAGAATTTAAAATTTTTTGCATATTTTCACGTTTCATGACCTCTAGAATCCAAAAGGGACTTTAGAATTTTTCATGTCTGTTTGTCTGTCCGGAAAATAAGGATAGACTCAAATTGGCTGAACCGATTTCTATGAAATTACATCACAATATTCTTATACGAAGGTGTGTTCAAAAAGTAAGGTGACTTTGTATTTTTAAGAAAAAATATTTATTTATCAATATTTATGTTGTCCCCTTCAAAGTAATCCCCCTCAGATACAATACACTTATGCCAACGGTTTTTCCAATCCTCAAAGCACTTCTCATAAGCACTTTTCGGTATAGCCTTGAGCTCTTCCAGCGATGCAGTCTTTATCTCCTCAATCGTTGCAAATCTCCTTTCATAGGTCTCTTTAGTTTTGGGAACAAGAAAAAGTCACATGGGACCAAATCTGGTGAATATGGTGGTTGAGGCATGATTGTGGTGTTGTGTTTTTGGCCAAAAAATCTCTCACAAGTAAAGATGAGTGAGCAGGGGCTGAGCCATGAATTGTTTTTCCACAATTCTGGACGTTTTCTTCGTATTGCTTCTCGCAAACGGCGCATAACTTCAAGATAATACTGTTTATTGAAAATATATAACAAACAATTATTTTTCCTGTTGTATTATATGGATGTGAGTTATAGTCTATGACCTTAGGAGATGAGAGTAGATTCAGAGTATTTAAGAATAGGATTCTTACCAGCATTTTTGAGCCAAAGAAAGATGAGGACACCAGAGAATTGCGGAGACTGCATAACGAGGAATTGCATGACCTCAATACATCTCCAGAAATAGTTAGGATTATTAAAGCGAGAAAGCTGCGATAGGCAGGGCAAATGGCTAGAATGGGAAAGAAAAAAGATATTGATGGGGAGACCGATTGGAAAACCTTCGCTTGTAAGACCAAGAAAGCGTAGGAAGGGACGTAAGAGAGATGGGACAAGGGCTCAGGATAGGGACACTTGGAGAAATGTAGTTTTTGCGGCCAAGAACTTTCGAGTATCTTGGAGCCACATAGATAGATAAATATATATATACAATAATAATATATATAATTAATTTACTGATTAAATTAAAATATATTTTAAATAATCACACAAAAAGAAATGAATGTTTTATGTTATATATTGATTGAAACAAAATGGATGAAAACCTTTTACTACTTTCAATCAAATACTATGTACCACTCGGGGGTACAGGGGGCGGAACCCCCGTATAGGTGTGAAGAGCACCGAAGGCGCTCTGAGCAGCTAGTTCATATATAAATTAACTAAATAGCAATTAAATTACTCATTCCATTTGTGACAAATTACCATGAATTTGTTTTTAATTCTATAACTTCTTAAAGTTAATAAACCAAAACAATCTTTATTGATCAGGAGCTAAAATTCTCATATAAATAAGACACTAAGTAACATCATTAATAAGTTTATTTTATTTAATCTGAAAGAGTGAAGGTATTTTTATTATTTAATAATTAAACACCATTTTATTCAAATTTAATAGTATAGAAAATCCTTATTGAAAAATAATTTGTTCAAATTATCAAATAAAATTGTGTTCTATAAATTAACAACACATTTGTTTTTATTTATTTTTTAATTGATGTATTTTTTTAAATAAATTTATTTCTTATGATAAATTGCTTCATTCTCTCCAACGAAACACTAAAAAATATATATATCCATATACTAGAATAAGTTAATCTAAGAAAATAAAATCAATTAAAATTTTATGGGTGTGATTGTACGAAAGAGAAAACCAAACCTTATCATATATATTGTATATACATAGATACTTTAATATAAGTGAAAGTTTTAATAGTCAAAAAATCATTTTAAAAAACAACAGAAGAGAGAATATCTTTTAACACAAAAAAATTTGCATTCAGTTCACTTGTGTCGGGACAAGCGTACGGTACTTGATAACGACTGCAGAATAAGCAGTCTAAACGTTTTAGGTTTATTTGATTCAATAAATAAATAATACAAAAATTTCTTTAATAATTATAGAATAGGCATAATAAATTCAAGAAGAAAAATAGAATATAATAAATGTGGGGAATGTGTTAGTAAATCAGAATGTTAAATAGATGTTGATAATAAGTAAGCCAGTTTTTCTCTTAATAGAGCAGGAAATTATGATTTTTTAAATATAATCATGCAATTTATTTTCCTCTCTCTACAATAAAATTATGATTTTTAAAGATTGGAATTGTAGGCAAAATATAAATGACTTAAAATAAAATTGTTCCGTTGTATAATAATAATATTTAATAATAAGTTATTCTTGTTTTGTATAATAAATAATGTAAGTAAACTTCTGAAACATAAAATCCTCATGATAATGAAAAAAAGTTATATAATAAATAAAGTAATATTAAAATTACAGAAGTTTTCAGTTTTTATAATGAGAATATTATATATTAATATTCGTAGAGCTCATTTAAATATCATAAATTACAATTTTTGGAAGAATTAATATATATATATTAATATATATATAAAACGAAACACTAAAAAAATATAAATAAAAATAAAGATAAATTATGAACTGGAAAACGATCTGATCTTGGATGGATATTGTATGCATGTAATTTAGCGACCTAGATCCGGAAAATACAGTTAACCAAAAGATGACCTGATTATACTGCTTCCGTCTCTCTCTCTCTTTAAATGTGATTCATTTCTCGTCTGTCACTGTTTAAATATACCTAAAATATATAAACACTAGAAAGGTTTTACATTTGAATATAAAAAAATAATTATATTAATATACTACAAGGTAATGTGATCATTTAGACAGGGCTTTAAATAATTAAATTAGTGACACAAGTGAAATTAAATTTCACCAATGTTAATTAACTTTAGAAATGGATTAATAATTAGATAAATATATATGAATAGGTGGAGAGAGCTTTTTTGGTACGAAAAATGTTGATTAAAATATTCAAAATGATTAAAAAATATATACATTATACATATATATATATTATTAAACAATTTTCATTGATTTGAAAAACAAACAGATAAAAATGAATTTATTATAAAAAAAATTACTATAAATATAGACATTAAAATATGAAATAAATTTTTGAGTAGAGATAAAAACAAAATAATATTGTTCTTTTTTAATAATAAATTTTAAAATTAAGAGAATACTTATTTATTGAATAAAAAGAGAGAAATGAAAAAAGAAATAGGTTTTCCTCTCAATTATTAATATATGAAAAACAATAAATAATAATAAGAAATAATAAATATAAAAATAAATAAATATATTAAGAATAAAAATTTGCAAAAGTAGATATTTATTCAAAAGAACAGATTTAAGAAGTATTATGGATAAATACAAACTATTTTTTAATAATTTAAAATATTGAATTAATAAAATTCCGAATACTATGAATAGTTTTTCTTTCAATTTAAATTCAATTTATTTAAATAATTTAAAAATTAGCTATGAAAGATTTTTTCTATATTTTTCTTTTTATTAGAATAAAAAATACTTAATAATTTATAAAGTAAATAAGACATGTACGTATTTGTTATTAGAATTTATGTAATTTATTTTATTTAATTTATTTATATGTATGATTTTTTGAATTATTTACTCATCTTATTTGACATTTCTTATACCTACTTTCAGAGGATATGTAAAACTATTCAAATAGGTAAGGAGAACAGTAAAAGAATATTATCAATGATTAAAAAAATAACTTTTTTTAATGAAAATAATTATGAGATTTAAGAATATACATATTTTTATCTAATTAATTTAATTTTAATTTTCATATACTGAAAAAATAAGTAATAGCGGTGTGTGATAATTAAAATTATATTAAAATTATATATAAACCAAAAAATTAAATAAGGTGAGAGGATTTTTAAAATTCTTAATTTCTATAATTTTGGTCTGAGTAATTCAACAAAAATTTATATTCTCAGATGATTTTGACAATAATAATTTCTTTAAAGTGTTATTATTATTATCATGTGTATAGTTTCCTAAATAAAGCCTTTATAAATATATGTTTTGAAATAAGTAATATCAAAATTATAAAAAAAGGATTTTTTTTAACAACAAATCATTAAACCAAAAAAAAAAAAAACTTTCTCTTGTAAATTAATTTCAGTAATCAAGGAAGCTAAATATATATATTTTTTATGATTCTAAAAGATAAAAACAAATAAATGCCACAATCATTTAAAGAGTTTATGAAAAAATAGCAAAATATTTCTGGCGTCAAATAGAAAGTGTTGAATAAACCAATCAAGCAGAGATATAGGTCGTTAAATGTATACCCACTTGATGTTTGTAATAACAGACAAAATGGAAATGTCATGAAGAGTAGAGATCTCATTTCCATGACAATTTTGGTAAAAATAGAATTTGAACTCATTTGAATAATCAAAATTAGAGTAAGTATCTCTTTTCAAGATCTAAGAAGAGTATAATGATTTCGAGTAAGTTGAGAAAATAAAAGAACAGATATGTCTTTCCATCAAATCTAATGGAGGATTAAAAGTGTCATTTGGAAATAAACAATGGTCTGTATTAACAGTTAGATTAATAAGATCAACTTCCTTTTGTAATTCAAATAAAAATGTCAAATACAATGTAGGATTATTTCAAGAAATCATGTCGAGGGAACATTTGGTTAGAATCACTATGGATAACAAATAATAGCATAGTGGTTAAATAGGATAAATTGAAATGTGTAATTTCAAGTTTCACCTTAGAAATTAATTTCTGTTAAAAAAATAAAATAAACAATGAATAAAAAAAAAAAAGATTAGCATAAATTGGAAACAAACTTAAAAATAAGTCTATTTAGTACTCTATTTTAGAAATTGCAAAAGAGAAAGAATTAAACAAAAAAATATACCAAGGCAAATATATTTTTAGGTTTTTAATTTACATGAACACAATGAACATTTGTTTAAAACGGAAATGAAAACAAAGCAAATTTAAAGAATGGTAATCGATTCGAATTGAATTACAATTCCGTTGGCTCAATTTAATACTCATTATTTATTTTTTTATATTGTAAATTTATTAAATATATAAATATATATATATATTCACTCCTTAAATTTTATATGAATTTGGTTGAAAAAAATCTAAGAATCTAAAAAAAAAAAATAGTTTAATATATAAAACATATCAAAGCTAGAGCAAGAGTATCATTTCTAAAGAAAAAAAAACAAATTACGAAATTCTAAAGCAGAGGTGGCCAACCCAAATGATCTTGCGGGCCACTTTGGAAATGCATCATAACTTCGCGGGCCGCATATAAAATTATACATACCCATATTAGATTTAGACCCATTATAGATATTGTTTGGTGTGACAAATTGAAAAATAATGAATTTTTATTATGTTTACTATTATTTTTACATATAAACATATATAATATAATAATAATGATACCGAATGCACATTGTAAAAAATATATAATACTAAAATAAAAAAAAATGAAATCATATTTATTTCACTAGTGCGATATTTGTTTCATGAGGGCGCAGAATATAAAAGTGTGATGAATCTCGCGGGCCGCAAAAATGTTTACGGCGGGCAACATGCGGCCCGCGGGCCGCGTGTTGGCCACCCCTGTTCTAAAGAGTGTAAAATATTTACCGCATATTAATATTAATTTTTTAATCTTTTTCAATAAATTCGACAATTATATATATATAATATAATAAGTTAAATATAATCATAAATAATGATTAAATAAAAATATAATTATTCTAAAAATTAGGTTTTTTTTTACTACTGATTTAAATAAATTTTATCTCTTAATTTTTATTTTTTTCTTCCTCTTTTCCTTATTCCTATCACCATGTATTTCTTAATTTTTTCTGTATAGCAATAATTAAATGTAATCAATTTTTTATTTCCTTGTTTATATCTACCATTTAATAAAATTATTATTTATATTAGATAAACATATATTGTTTTTCATAAATTAAAATAATTAGAATAGATTGATTTGGGTATTATATATATATTTGTGTGTGCGATGCAATAACTTTAAAAGGCTCAAAAGTATACATATACAAAGATGAGGAAGAAATGGAGTAGAAAATGCACATAAATGAAGATCTATCTATATGTTGTTCGTATCAGTTTTGATTATTCTACCATAAATGGGTTTTATTTTAAAGCTAATCTCATTTTAAAAAAATAAAATTAAAATTATTTTCACACGTACATTTTCATTCAATACCAATGCTTATAAATGGGAAATGAGAAAACAAGCCAATAATTTCTCTTATAAGTAAAATAGATAATTTTGTAAAAATAAATAAATACCCGTATATCTCATTATGTATAAACAGTCGTTAATTATATAGAATAAAAATCTATAAAAATGGTGGGTTGACACTTTCACTTTAGAAGAATAAATATAAAAGTTCATCTCTCTCTCTCTCTCTCTCCAAAATTCTTGATTAAATGTTATATTTATAATATTAAGAATATTAGTGTTTTAGTTTAGTTTAGTTCTTATTATATTTTGAAAACTATAGATTATGTTTAATTTTATTAAATATGTTATAATTATTTTTAAAACGAAACACTAAAATAATTTCGTAATTTATTCGAATAAATATTTGATCAATTTATTTTTAAAGTTAAAAAAAATGAGCTGATCTAATATATTTTTTAAATTTAGTTACACCATTGTTAAGATAAATGAAATTTGAAATATTTTTTTTTCATTTAATATTTATAATGATTTTGATATATATATATATATATATATATATATATATATATCATTAATTAATTAAAATACATATTTTTTAAATACTAATTGAATTGGGTAGAAGTATCTCTTCTAGTTCGAGTTGAAGTGTTTAGTATCCAATACATCTAGAGGTAATGAATAGATTGAGGGACGTGGAAGTTGATCTCTTGTTTCGCTCCTCTTTCGGTTCTCATTTTGATTTCAAGTTCATGGGGGATCGTTCACATTCTCTAACGAGAAGTAATTAACGTTCAGGGACTAAACAACACATGGAAGCTTATGGAGAGATATCTAGGACAATACCACCAATACTATAAGAGCTATTAAGATTTTAATGAAATGTTCACAATTATCTCTGAAAATTGAAAGATGAATAATGATTTTAGATATTTTTAATGATGAAACAAAACAGAGATGCAACAGATTAAATAAAAATGAGCTGTGGCCAGGAACAGAACCGTCCGAGAATTTGAAATAAATTAATTTCCAAACTACATTATATATATATATATATATAAATTTAAAATCAACTCTTTTAAATTCGCCTTGCATGACATTTTCTAATTCCAAGTCCTTTCCCATACGTACATAAGGGAATTTAGTTTTGCAAATATTATTCATATTGAGCAGATGTACAGATATTAAAACCAATTAAAACGTGGTCAGAGAAAATATAATATTATTTTATATAAATAAATCTATATAAATTAGATGGTTATGAATGTCGAAATGTGCAGCCATTAAGTAATTTTCATTGACTAATTCACTAATTATTCACATATTCACTAATTTTTGTTTTTTTCTGTTCGGTTTGGATATAGGGAAATTATTTAATTAATTAATTTTTTAATTTTTCTATATACAATCCGAACTGAAAAAACCGAAAATTAGCCGCGCCCTCTGCTGGTCAAACTGATAAGACATGGTAGCTAAATGGGATGTCAATGGATTTATATCCAATGTTTAATCCTTTTTATCTCGAAAACTAGAAGTTTTCCCAAGAATTGCCTAAAGAAAAAGTTTCTTAGAATTAATCAAAGAATCAACTGGCGAAGTTTCATCAAATTCTGAGAAGTGAGAGGTCCCTCCAATACCTTATTAACTACAATATTTTAAGTGAAAAATTTCCGACAATGAATATAAATGTATTTATTAAAGCTTTTGTGGTTATTTTGATAATTATTAAGAGAATTTTTATTAAAAGACCACATTATTTGTATAAAATTATTTATTAAATTAAAATAATTGTACAACGTTTCAACTGCTTATTCTGCAGTCGTTTTCAAGTAACCGTACGCTTGCTCCGATTCAAGCGGACTGATGCATGTCGGGACACGTCACCTCTTATATAGGCAGTGATATTGGCGCCAATTTTTGGCTCCAATTTTTACCGCCAATTCTTAATCTCAACATGAAGTCAGCAGCAATTGTCAAAGCAAGCGTTTACAATCAAGAAGTATGATAGTGCATTATGTCTCTAAAATGAAGATACTAAATTATTTCCATAATCAAGATATATACACAAATACACATTAGATTAATTATATTTAATTTAATTTGACAAATTTTACTCATCCAACACTATGTTCCACATCTTATTAAGTCTATATCCATCCTCTTTGTTAATATTATTGGGATGATTATCAATTTCTATAGATTCTTTTATTTTTCTTTTCCACCAATTATTTTCAATATGAAGTGTTTCTACATTATCTAAATTTATTTTATGTCCTGTTGTTAAGGCATGTTCTGCAATTGCTGATTGATTTGGATGTTTCAATCTAATGGCTCTCTCATGTTCAGACAGTCTTGTAGAAATCTTTCTACTTGTTTCACCAATGTATACTTTTTTGCATTCACAAGTTACCTTATAAACTCCATTATTTTCGTTTTTAATTTTGTCTTTTATATTTGAGGTGAGAGAAGACATTTGTTTATGAGGTTTATATGTTACTCTGATGTTGTGTTTCCTCAATTTTGACGCTATTTTTTCTGTTGTTCCTTTTATATAAGGTAATGTTATTTGTGATCTGTATATTGGTTTTTCATTTTCATTTTTGATTTCTGTCTTTTTTGTTTTACTGAATTTCCTAATTTCATATTCCGAGAAGCCATTGTTTATGAAAGCTTCCTTCAATCGTTGTTTTTCTTTTTTAATGTTTTCATTTGAGCATATCTCTTCGGCTCTTTTGTGCAGTGTTTTTATCACTCCATATTTTTGTGATGGATGGTGGTGGGAATCTGCGTGGATATATCTGTTGGTGTGAGTTGTTTTCCTGAAAATATCAAACCTTAATCTATTCTGTTTCTTTTTAATTAATACATCAAGAAACGGTAACTCTTCATTTATTTCCCATTCAACGCTTAGTTTTATATTTTTATGTAAATTATTTGCTGCTTCTACAAATTTAACTAAAGAATCCTTACCATGAGGCCAAATCATCAAAATATCATCCACATATCTAAGAAACAGTTTTAAAGAAACCAAAACTGTTTCTTAGATATGTGGATGATGTAGAAACACTTCATATTGAAAATAATTGGTGGAAAAGAAAAATAAAAGAATCTATAGAAATTGATAATCATCCCAATAATATTAACAAAGAGGATGGATATAGACTTAATAAGATGTGGAACATAGTGTTGGATGAGTAAAATTTGTCAAATTAAATTAAATATAATTAATCTAATGTGTATTTGTGTATATATCTTGATTATGGAAATAATTTAGTATCTTCATTTTAGAGACATAATGCACTATCATACTTCTTGATTGTAAACGCTTGCTTTGACAATTGCTGCTGACTTCATGTTGAGATTAAGAATTGGCGGTAAAAATTGGAGCCAAAAATTGGCGCCAATATCACTGCCTATATAAGAGGTGACGTGTCCCGACATGCATCAGTCCGCTTGAATCGGAGCAAGCGTACGGTTACTTGAAAACGACTGCAGAATAAGCAGTTGAAACGTTGTACAATTATTTTAATTTAATAAATAATTTTATACAAATAATGTGGTCTTTTAATAAAAATTCTCTTAATAATGAATATAAAATTAATACTTTGTAAACTATCTTGTAATCTGGACCCAATTATACATAAAAATAAAATTCACAGAAGTTGCATGATAAATAATCAATATATTAACATAATTCGCCTATCATAGATCAAATCAGTACCTGTGAAGAGGGGAGATGTATATACTTATCTAAACACTCAAAGAGAAAATTAATTATACATCTTAATTAATGACTGGATAATTTAAAAGCAAAAGGTATTGAATACTGAGATAAAAAATTAAGATTAATAAAGAAAAATGAGATGTGGCCAGACCCAGAACCGACACGATTTAAAAATATTAAAAACAACATTATATATATATATATATATATATATTATTTCATCAGTTTATGTAATAAAAAATTTCCGACAATGAATATAAAATTAATACTTTGAAAACTATCACTTCCGGTTTCCGGATATACACCAAAAGTTGATAAATTCATGCTACTGATGCATAAAGTAAATATACCAAATTTTATCAAAATCCGTTGAGCCGTTCGAGCTGCACACGTCTATACGGACTCACAATGGACAGACGGACGGACGAAATACTTTTTTCTGTTGACAAAATGCATGATTCGTGGAGATTTGTAAAAATCTTCCCATGCGAAATTTGGTGTGAAAACAATACCTTCCCTTCCTATCATCGGTCGGTAAAAAAGGCATAAAAGACCCGTTGTGATTTGGGTATTTTTTTAAATAAGATTAATAAAATGTTTCTTTGTTAATTTCAATCATAATTTCATTCGTATCCAAAATTTATAACACAAAATTTTTATTTAATCCTTTTTATCAGCTTGTATAAATAATGACACATTTTTCCAAAATTAAGTATAACTTTTATACTCATAAAATTTATGAAGGTATTAATCTATAAAAATGAGTAATTCACATATAAAAATCAAGCAGGATGTTTAAATTTGGGAGTGACAAATTTGCAATATTGGAAGAAATAACAAATAAGTTAAGCAATATAATTGTTTAATTTTGAAAGAAGGAAACAGTTTGCGAAATAACATATAAATCAAAAATTTTGTTTCCGAATAGCGTCTATATAAACACCAATTTTATATATATATAAGTACTGTTATAAATATTTTCTTTTTCCAAAAATTATATATTTCCGGGGATATTTTATTAAACCAATAGGGTTAATTAAACTTGTCGGAATTTAATTTAGAGCAATGGATGGAAAAGGTGAAAGGTCTGTCTGTGGCTTCCCAGAAAACAAAGTTTAGTAATAGTCCCATAAACTACAATGGAATTAACAAACTCTCGACTCCATAGTGTCTCTCATCCGATGGGAACGGAAGAAAGTGCGTGATAACAAATCACGATCAGAAGTGGTATGTCGGATAAGGATTGATCATGAAAAATTAGGAGGGCCAGTCACGAAATTAATTCAAAATCAAATTAAATCGAAAACACTAAATAACACTAAAAAGTAAATAAATAAATATTGATTTATCTATATAATTCGTATAATTTTAATTAAAAAGGCAATAAGGGGATAGAGAGTCAACTCCTTTGAGAATATTGACACCGCGGCTCAAAGTTGGATGGTGAAATACATACTCCAACCCTAAGAGTAACTAAAGGTGGGAAGGTCGAGCTTTATTGACAGATTCATTCGGTGATAAAGAAAAAAAAATAAATCAATTCAAATATTATAAGTTAAAAAAATAAGAAATGAATGAAGAAGATATAATGTGGAAAAAATTAATAAATAATAAGTTGACCTGTTCCGAACCGACCGACGGTTTGAAATAAATTAATTTCCAGCTACAGAAACAATTTCAAATAATTTTAATATATCTATTAATGTAATAAAAAACAGACATGAATATAACATAAATAGTTTTAATTTTATTTTATTTATAATATATATATGTAAGACCAGGCTGTGACGTCATGAATGGCTGGATGACGTCATATAATTTTAAATTAAGAAAAACCTATAAAGATGATTTTTCTCGAGGATAAAACCAATACAAAGTGAATGATTCGTGATGACATGTAAAAAATCTCCTCATGTGAAATTTCGTGTGAAAATAACCCTTTCCTTCCTATCGTCGATCGCTAATACTACCACTTCCGGTTTCCGGATTTGCACCAAAAGTTGATCAATTCATCCCACTGATGCATTAAGTAAATATACCAAATTTCATCAAAATCCGTTGAGCCGTTCAGGCTGTATACATCTATACGGACGTACGGACAGACGGACGGACGGACGGACAGACATCATGCTAAAAATACTTTTTTCTGTTAAGAAAATGCATGATTCGTGGAGATATGTACCTAAAAATATCCATAGGTGAAATTTGGTGTGAAAACAATACCTCCCTTACTATCGTCGGTCGGTAAAAAGGTAATACATAAAAAATTATAGAATTTATTATTATTATATATATCATTAAAATTTTCAATTCATTTGTTGAAAGTGTTCAAAATAGTTGAAACTTCTTTCTTGATTAGTAGAGTAATAATTAAAATATGCTAATAAGAAATTTATAATTTGATTATAATATATCAAAAAAGAAGATTAATTTCTTCATTATTTTATCAGAAAACTATTCAAAGATAATATGAAATTTATAATTTGAATATAATAAATAAAATAAGACAATTTATTTATTTATTATTTTATCAATAAATTATTCTATATTTCATTTCTTTATATAACATGTATAGGTAATCTAGAAGTAGGTAGTTATTAAATTTTTTGAAAAACCAAATTTTTAATAATAATGGATGTTTGAGCTCATCCATAAATTTCAATCAAAATACAAAAAATTATATAATTTTAATATTTTTGTTTAAATTCTAAAAATATAGAAATAGATAATATGATATTAAATTAAAAATTAAATTTTTTTATATTTTGTTGTTCTTCAAAAAAGAATGCGAAATTTCAAGGGATCAACTCGGTAGCCAAGAAGAATTACTATAAGAGATGTGTCCTTAAGTCGGATAAAGTGAAAGAAGATTGAAGCAAATTGAGGGATTAAAGGTTCTTGAAAATAACATGGCTATTCTTCTTCTTGAGGTCTTAGGACCGCAATGACCAAGCATTTGCGCACGGTCTGTTGATTGGCTTATCGATTGGACATGTGGCCTATTCGACTAGATCCGCCTAAAGCTTTCGAGCGCTATGCAGATGCGCCAGAAATAGAATACGGCATTCATCAGCGCCTGGCGCTAATTGGGATTCGGACCCTTTTGGCTATCTATAATGAGATATTCGCAATTCAATTGTATGAATATTTAATGAAAAAAAAATTCAAATAATAAAGAAAAACAATAATAAGAACAAAGCATTATTAATGTAAATGTTTACTACTTAAAAATTAATTAATTTAATAAAAGCATTCAATTTTTTTTTTAATTAAAGGATTTAAATTTATTACACAATTTATCTTATATATGTTCTATTTGGGGGAAAATACTCATTTTTTGGTTATTAATGCCCTTAATTATTTTACTATATGATCAAAAAGTTCTCATATATATATATATATATATATATAAACTTATTTGTATTTAGTGAGAATAAAACTCAGCCTGGTCAGTCAGCGAATTTATTTAGTTAACTAAATAGGTATTTTAGGGAATAAATAATAAAATAATATAATTAATTAAAATCTTTTGAGGTTAAAATATTTATTAAATCACTAATAAATTTTTGTTCTATATTAATGTAATAAATCTTTTTATTATTTTTAATTAAGACATACACGGGTTGGACAAAAATATGGAAACACCTTTTGAAATGCATGTTTGAAAAGAAAGATTGATTTTAATGAACTACGTAGATGGCGCTGTTTTTTTCGCCTACTGACGGCACCTATACACCTTCGTAAATTCGCTGCACCGTCCAGTCATTGTCGGAGAACTGTTATGTGAGATTGTCATTTCATTATGTCAGAGTTAACAGACTTCGAAAATGGCCAAATTGTTGTTGGGCGTATGGTGGGTGCTTCCGTAAAGCAAGGTAGCCGAGGTTTTTAGGGTTTCAAGAGGTACTGTGTTGAAGATTTATTTCGCATATTTGAAATGCTGAAAAACATCATCCGCTAAATCAGAGCGTGGACGAAATTGCGTGCTAAGTGATCGTGATAGACGATCAGTAAGGAGGATTATCGCAAAAAATAAGAAGACCACAGCTGCAAAAGTTACTGCTGAAATGAATGTCGTGTTACCAAACCCTGTGAGTACCAAAACAATTAGAAGGGAATTCATGGCCGTACTGCAATTGAAGAGGCATTCATCAGTGATGCTAATGCATGTAACAGGAAAAAGTGGTGTTTAAGTCACAAAGTCTGGACTAAAGAGCAGTGGAAGAGAGTAATATCGTCTGATGAGTCTTCTTTCACATTGTTTCCCACTTCTGGCCGAGTTTACGTCTGGAAAACGCCATCTCAAGCCTATAATACAGACTGCCTGTTGCCAAGAGTGAAATATGGCGGGGGTTTGGTAATGGTTTGGGCAGCCATATCGTGGTTCTCTTTTGGCCCCATGATAACTCTGTCAGGGCATATCACTCCTCAGACTTATGGTACAAACCTATGGTACAAACTTTGTTCTCCAATGGTGATGGTGTCTTCCAAGTCGATAACGCCCCTGTTGACACACCTCACATTGTCCAGGACTGGTTTTCAGAGCACGAGGATGATTTGTCGCATCTCCCCTGGCCACCACAGACACCAGACCTGAATATTATCGAACCTTTGTGGTCTAAAGTGCGTTCTCGCTATCCACCGCCAACATCGGTATCTGAACTTGCCACCGTTTTGTATCCACCGCCAACATCGGTATCTGAACTTGCCACCGTTTTGCAAGAAGAATGGAACAATATTCCCTTGGCAAACATACAGGAACTGTATTTATCTATTCCGAGAAGACTACAAGCTGTTTTGAATGACAACGGGTTTCCTACATCATATTAGGTAAGGAAACGTGTTTTTTTTTTAAGGTGTTTTCATATTTTTGTCCAACCAGTGTAGATTACATGAAAAGAGATTAATAATTTAAGTGTATTCATGATATATTATTATAAATAAATAAAAATAAAAATGTATATTTCTATATTGGATCTAATCTTTTTTAATTTAATAAATTGGCTCTTTTTTGTAAAATAAAATAAAAAATTTATTAATTTAATAATTGAATATGTCACTTTTTGCTCGGATTTCTTTTTATAAGTTGAAACGTTTTTAATTTAAAAAAAAACAAATTAGAAAGAACGTTGTCAGGTTAAAAGAAATGGTAAAATGTTTGGGGGATGTTCTTGTGTCAACTCGAGAGAATCCATCAACTGGATATCTGATTTTCTTTGTATAAACCAACCTAGAATGATAGCGAAAAAATTATCGTATATATATATATATATATATATATATATATATAATATTTTTACACTTTCTATGAAGTAAAAGTGATTAAACCAAAAATGGATTAAGCAAAAAAATGGAAATCAAAGAAAGATTATATATATATATAAGATGTTCTGAGAATTAATAATGAAGTAAATTCTCTGTACACTATGATAATTGTTAAAGTAAAAAGCAATTGATCAAGAAGAAGCAAGAAGACAATGCCATATCTAACGGGAAAAGAGAGATGAGCAGAATTCGAAGAAACATTCATTCTTCCCCTCCTTCGCTTCTTTCTTTATAGCTGGAGTTATATCATTTTATTTTCAAACTTCACCAAAAACATGTAATTGAAAGATGAAACCCCGAAAACCGCCTGTTAAAAGAAAAAATTATCGACGGTTTTGTTATCAGAATTTTCGAAACATTATCTGTCAAAAAAATGGTATTACAGAAATTGGACAATTCTCAATCTATTTATAAATATTTAATTAACTCTTTGATAAAATCGATAATAGTAGATTGTCAGTTAGACAATGACTCTTAATAAATAATGATATTTTTTTTTAAAGAATACGATAGTATTAATTAATTAATATGACTTGATAATCAACAGTGTAATATTAAAAATTAAGATCTTGTCAGTAAATCTGGATAAAAATAATGTTCTTTTGGAAAGAAAATTTGGAATTTTTTAAAACATACATTATTAAAATTAAAAATAGTAAAGTTTTAAAGGTCTTCAAAAAGGTTATTGATTGTAAAGTCCTTTAGATAAAATTTAATCCATATAAGCGATAGATCAGAACACAAATCTCCTTTTTAGAAATGATAACAGTTCATTATGTTACTAAAATGAGTTTAAAAAAACAAAGAATATTAATGTGAACGAATTAAATCGATACCTTTAATTTATCTAAAATTATGTTTTAAGCTCTAAGGCTAAAATCTAATTATAATTATTTATTTTCACAAGTTCAAATTTAAAGAAAATTTAATATGGGTTAATAAAGGGGTGAAGTAAGAACTTTAGAGTTCGGTATAGAATCATGGAGAAAGTAGAATTTAACTTGGTGATGACTGATAAATTCGTAGTTAAATGTGAAGGTCTTTTAACTTGTTATATTGTTCAAATTAAATATTTGAATAAGTGAGAATAACAATATTTGTAAAGAATATATATGATTCATCCTTGTGAATAAAAATTGTATATATTAATTCTAAGGTGGGTCTTATAGTCAAATTAGAAATAAAGTAATATGCACTCTTTAAAGTAATTAATATATTGTTAAAAGTTGATTAAATATAATCATACTTTAAATAAAATATTTCACAATATTTCAGTATAAGGAATTGTTATTATAAAGTCTAAAAAAGTAGCTGTTTATTAGGAAAAGATTGAAGGTCATAATATAATACTATGAAAACTTAATCAAGTTACTAAGAATTTCTACTTCTCAAATATACCAATAATAAATAAACTAATTTAAAGTAAGTAAAGTAAAGTTAGTAATTTATGATTGGAATGAATCATCGAATATTTAATGGATATGTATTACTTTGGTTTTAAATAACAGTTTTAAATAACTGCTTAATTGGCACTCAAAATATTAAGCATTGAACTAAAATCAAATTTAATTTTTACGACGAAAACGAATAATACTTTCATAATATTCATATATCGATAACCTATCTAATATATATTAATAGTATATATTGGAAAGGTATAAAATCAAAAACATGAAATATCTAATTTATTTCTTAAAAAAGCCAAGATAAAATATTTACCATTTGTAGAAAATTTATTATCATAGTTGTGCTGATTTAATATTTGAATATCGTATTTCAAGTGTCAGTCTAATATTAGAATTATTGATCGCATTTAGGAGTATGCTATACTGGTGTCTTTAATTCTTCGAAATTTGCTGAGTCCCTGTCCAAGTTGGTTGAAGCCAAGAGGTAGTTCTTAAGACGAAGCTTGTCTTAAAGAGATCGAGCTCATTGTGTTGAAACCTCCCCCTGGCCCTTAAGTGAACACCCAACGTTGACACAAGGATAGGGTATGAGAGTGCTGGGTCGATCGATCGTTCGCGATGACATCCCTTATAATGGTCTCGTTAAATGACATCATCATTCTTTGAGGAAAAGAAAAGGATTTTATATCTTTATGAGAAATAAAGTGAAAAAATATCAGGACGTTTTTAATAGCCATAATCAAAGTATTTGGAACGATTAGTTATTAAGATAAATAAACAATAAAATCGATGCCCTATATATTCAAATTCATCTATTGTTTTAATATTAATTTAAAAATATTTGAATAATGCTGGGCATTAAATGGTAAATTGTGATAATATTGATTATTATAATTATTGATTCAGGTCATCAAGTGGGAGTTAAAAATCTGAATAAAAGTTTTAAATTGACTTAAAATAAGACGCTGCTTCATTTCTCATAGATATTTGATCCTTAAAGAGAATGTCCCTTTAATGTGCCCCCCCCCCCCCCCAATTATGTTATGTGAGTAGCAGATATTTTATTTATATATATATTTTAATTATTTTGAAAATTTTATTAAGCTTCTGAATAGAATTGAAAACAAAATCTAATTCTTTTTTATATATTATTTTATTATGTTTTAGAGATAGTTTGTTTTATTTTTAAAATTTCTTAGTTATTTTTAAATTTTTAATCAATAGAAAATTCTTCATTGAGATTATAAAAATGTATTAAGCTATACGCGTGATTTTATTTTTTCATTAATTCAAGAGATGTATCAAAGAAGCGTTGGACTTGGAACAATGAAATTGGAGACAATTCAATTAATTGTTTATCTAGCTGTGCCCCTATGAAGTCAGCACGATGCTCTTTGAATAATTTTTTTACATATAAAACAATACTGTCCGTGAAGAAGATGACTATAAACTATCTCAACTTTAGGTATATATATAGTTTAAATAACTTTAACATTAATTTTATCTGTTTAAAGTGTAAATCTTTTTAATGGGATGAGAAAGTGTAGCCCTTAATTTGTTTTTATTTATGGGATATGTACATATAGTTCAGCGACCTGTGTAACTCGATGTGCAGTATTATCAAGAAATTAAATAATAAATAAAAAAGTGTTTGTTACTCATTTTGTTTAATATTTGAAGGAATCCCAAGATAAATAATAAATATCTCTTTTCCTTTATGCAATCTAATTCACCTTTAAATATAAGATAAAAATATGTACAAACATTTTTTGTATATTTTTAGATTTTTCTTAAATAAACGATTGAAAGGCATAATCATATAAAACTTGATAACCATAATTTCAAATTTATTTACTAGATAATTATTATATGATTAATAATATTAACCCAGTGTCAAATATAATGTGATAATTTTATTAAATTCTTCCCATGCCTAAACAGGCGATGGATTATTCTTTGGAGATATTATATATATAGGTTGTTGATTTAATTCATATCCAGTAAATAAGTTTACATGAATTCATTTTAAAAAATATCAACATATATTTTCATATTTCATAAATTTTTCTTAGTAACATTAGCAATGTAAATTTAGTTTATTTTGAATAGATTTTTTTTTTCATTCGATGCAAAATTGAATGGAGAAAATAATCATAATATATTTTAAGTGAAGATTTCACTTCAAAAATTTAAATAAACGAATTATGCAACAGTCAAGTTTGTTTTAAATAAAATTTAAATAAATATAAATCTCGTAATAAATTTTGAATGAAAAATTTTTAAGAAGTTGTAAAACTATGAACAAAAATCATTTTATATAATAAATACTAGATTAATTAGATAATAATTTTGAATATTTAAAAATCTACATAACTAATTGATTATTGTATAAATGATTAATTTTTAATTTATGTGCACATTACATTTTTTAAAATATACATTAAATTATATAAAATATGTATAAATGATTTGTAATATTTAATCCGTTTGATATGGAAAGTTTATTAGTGCCATTCCCTTTTTAAAAATATGCATAACTATTAAGCGATGCTGATAAGTGAAAGTCATATTTTCTTTATATCAAATTGTATTTCAAAAGATTAGTTTTTTAAAATTAACTTTTAAATCGTTTTTATATTGCTTTATGTAGAGTATAAATAAAATAGAGGGTAATTTTTTGGAATAGAATGAATGTTAAGTGTACTTTGTACAATATATATTGAGGGTGTATTGTAGATAGCCGGTTGTAAATTTCAAGAGTGTAATACATGTTGTTATGTCGGGTGAGTGAGGTAAGTGATATCAATTGGGAGAGTGCAACACGTGGGAGACTCACCAGGCGCCATGGACCTCGGCATGCGCGGCTAAGGCGTGATGGAGGATGAATGACGTTTCGGCTGGGAAAAAGGAGATGAGTTGATCGTAGTGGTATAGAGGAAGCCGCCGGTTGGCTGCAGACTGAGCCAACAGCCGTGGCGACTGGCCGCGTCAGTCGAGGTGCCGTTAGATGGACGGGCGCACAGGAAAGCTGGTCAACTTTTGTACTCGATATGAGGATACGCAACCTTCTTCCAGACTATATTTAGACCAACACTCGGTTATTTCGGGAAAAACTTGCTTACAAACGATCCATCACAGACAATCAAAGGCAATTTTGCCAGGGACAAATTAATCAATCAAAAAAGAATTAAGAAATAAAAACAATAGAATCCAAAACTAGTTATGATGAATTTTTTCCAAACTTCGATAAAATGGCAAAAATATGAAGAAACTTTCTTTCAAAAAATATATAGAAAACTACTGAATAATATGAACGATATCATTTAGTTATAACAAATATTATGAAACAATAATGATTAATGTTTCTGTTGAAAAAAAACAAATGTAATATTGGAAACATGATTAAATTCAATCATAGAAAGTTTATCAATGAAGAGCATCATGTTCTGTCTAAATAGGATAAAGCTCTTAACATTTTCTTTTAAAAATAAAGATGGGTTTAAATTATTTTTTGTATTTATAAGTCAGAAAAGAAATGTGAAAGGAATAAAATAAGCAGCCTTTCCCTGCTCTACTTAGAAAGGTTTAGAACTGTCAAGACCTTTTAGGTAGAATATGGTTTGCTGCTTTTAATTAGCATTCTATAAAACCTTAATGAAAAATAATAAGATCTGCTAATTAAATCATATTTGGTAGATAAAGCACGGACTAATGATGAGGATGGTAAGCTTTAAGTCTCTACTAATCTGATTTACTAGTTTTGCAAATGATATTCAATATTATTTATTTAATAATAGGTAGGTATATATCATGATATAATATTCACAAACTAATATAATCCTTAAATGTAGTTATAAGGTTATAAATTGATATTAAAGATATTTTATAAAATATCTTAACATTTATTAATGCATTAATACTTGAATAAAGATAACTTTAAATTAATAGTAGTTATTGCTTATTGGCTATAATTCAATGAATGGGATGAATAAACCTAATTGTTAATTGATTCAATCCAATCTAATATTATTATTTAGATTAAATAAATTTTATTAATAAGTATTAATAATTATATTAATTTTTGTTTGTTTAATATAATTTATAAAATATTTAGATATATATTAAGTAAATATCAATATGAATAAGGCGTTGGATAAATATTTTATAAAAGTTTTTAGGCATAAACAAATATTCATTCAAAATTAAATATTTAATTGAAATGAAAATGCTAAGATAAATAATAGGAAAACTCTGACCAGCTTCAGTAATCTTCACAAAATGATTTGAATGATACATAGAAATGAAAACAATATTTAAAATTGAATGTTTATAGAAGAATAAAAATAAAAAATATTTTGATTTCTCAATATTTGTTCAAACACCTTTATTTGGAAATGATTTATTGTGTACATTTATTAATGATAACACAATTTTAAATATAGTAAAAAAACAATTAAGATTGAATAAAAAATACTTTAATAATATTTTGTGAAAATAATCAAATAGGGTAGATTATATTTGAATTAAAAAAAAATCCATTCAAATATCAATTCTTAGTTAATAGATATGAAATGAGTATAAACTTTTAGGGCGCAATTAATTAAAAATCATATTCGAGAATTTTTAGAAACCTAAATATATTATCCGTTTAATATAATTTTCTAATAAATGATGTTCATACTGATGACGATTGACGTCAATGAGACGAATGCCCTTGATCAAAACTTGTTTATATTCTTTGTATAAATGAGCTTTTGAAAATTATTCAAAATAGATAAGACTATTTCAGGAAAGAAATTAATTAGAAAAATGTCTCTTATCATATTTTTATATTATTGTCTGGTTACATAAATGTATATAATTAATGTATATATTAATTGGAATTATAATTTTATTTTTATTGACAAAGTAGTTGTGATGTTAAATCAAATGGACGAGTTGCAGTGAAGAAATAGATAAAATTTCTTTTCTTTTTTACTATCTCGCCAGAGATAGTATTGAGATCACGAAAATTTTCGATGTCGAGATTTTCATGTTTTTATACGTTTTGAAGGATCCTGAATCATTTTCACTAAGGTTGAGAAAAATGTCTGTGTGTGTATGTACGTATGTAGACAAGATTACGCAAAAACGGTTTGAGCTAGAATCATGAAATTTGGTATAAGGGCATTATTCAAAATTCGTAGTTTTCTATCAACTTTTGAGAAATGTAGCTCAACCAGAAGAGGGTCATTACCTACAACGTTTTGAGTTTTTTTCCTCTAAAGTGACCGTAAAAATAAAGATATAAGTTTGATATTTTTCACATGATTAAAAATTGTATAAAACTGCTATATATAGAATTTCAGCTTGATTGAATCGCTGAAAGTACCAGAATCAATTTTTTAACACTGCAAATCTCACGCGCCAACACGTGACGTGGTGCCATCAACAAAGAGCCAAACATGCGCTGGTTTAATAAATATTATTTATTAATTTTAATTAATAATTTATAATTAATTAAATTTAATTTAAATATAATCTATGTTATTTAATCCAATTCAAATTTGCGAGATAGTCGAGTGGAGACACTGCAGCTTATCTTAAAAGATATAGAAAGATAGGGTGTTTAGATAAAGAACGCTTCCCTACTCTTACAAACAGCGAATTCATAATAATAGGATTCAAAAATACTAATTAAAAAAATATTTATATGTAATATTGTAGTATTGGGAATTATGTCCTCAAAATTATTGATACATAAATAACATTCTCTTTAAACATAATTTATTGTTCTATCTGAAAGGATATATTTTCACATTATGAAATGTATTTGACTATATTTAGTGTAATCTATAGTTTTAATTGTATAAAGAGTTCACCTTTTAGCCTTAAATGTTCTTTAATTAATGTAGTTTTAGTAGTGAACTGAATCAATTAAACTTAGTATAAATTTCAACTGAGTTGATTCAATTGACACAGTTATTCAGATACGAATAGCTTCCACGTTGCTATTTTTAATCGTTGAAAAATATTTAGTAAAACATTTTAAAGGCATAAATGCTTTTTGGAAATTTAAGGTAGGAAAATTTTAAATGTAATTCAATGATTTAAATAAAGATAATGAATTTATAATAAATATTTTAGAGAGGATTGTTTATAAAAGAATAAACAAAATCAAAACTAAGAGAAAATCAACATATAATCAATATGTAGAAATAATTTGATAACATTATTTCAATAATTTCACATTTTCTTTTTTGGCCCTTAATCAAACATACCTTAAGATTTCACTTCAAAATTGAAACTAAAATAACAAATAATATGAAAGAAAAATAATTTTTCGAATTAATTTAAAACTATTTCTAAAAAAACATTATATATAATAGATATTAATGACCAGTAAATTGATTCACTTGAGTTAATCTAAAATAGAATATTAAAAATAAAAAAACAACCTAATTACAAATTAATTATTCTGATAGAGTAATTAAAATGTGATTCTAAACTTTGTTAATACAATAAGTATGAAAAGAAACATTTTAATCTAAGTATGAGGAAGCAGAGAATTTAAAGGAGAAGAAAAAGAATGGAATTTCGTTAATGGGAGGAGAAAATCAGTAATGCTATTTAAATTCACATTTAAGTAGGGGATTATGGGGGTGTATGTGTAGGAGGGTTGGTGGCGCATAGTGGCGCAGTGGGTTAGATGACTGATAGCTGAATGGCGTGCCAGAGGCGCAACCCTCGCACATGCATCGACCGGGTGCGTACCTGGAGACTCCCCCAAGGACAATGTCACTTTCCAAATCTACCTGCCACTTCAGGGACTAATTTTGCAACGCTTCCTCTTATCAACGAGATAACATCGTTTAGTATCGCTCAATGACACACTTTAATGAGGAATAATCAGGATCAACTAGCAACAGTGAGAATGAAAAAAAAGGAAAAATTGAATGAAATATATAACAAAACAAAAAACAAGTGCTATCGCTCTTGTTAAAATTATTAAAATATAAACATTATTGTTAATATACCTATAAAATATAAAATATAATATAACTTGTACAAAATCGAGTTGCTATTGTATATAAAATCTCAAAAATATTTTAAACAATGCATATATATTTTTAAAAGTGTAAATTAAAATAATTTTTCATATTTTTCAAATTATATTATTATTAGATTAAGAAAGGCGATATAGGTAGTAGTAGAGGGTAAATAAAAATAACATTTGTCCTTAACTAATGTATGCATAACTTGTTGGAACCGATCTAATCCAGTTCAATATCAGCAAAGTTGTTTAAAAAGCTTTAAAATTAAAACAATAAAATTATAAAAATATTCAACCTATTCATAAAATTAATTAAATTTAAAAAAAATGTTTATTAGCATTAATTTAATTTTTAAACTATCTCAATCCAAAATTTATATAAATTATTTTATTTAATAGCTAGCCTTGGTTTTTAATGGATGTGATTTTGAACACCAAATACGAAAACATATTTAAAATTTTTTTTTTTTTTTTGATATATACATATATAAATTTATTTAAAATTGAACTCAAAATTAATGATTTAGGAAGGAATAAATATAATTAAGTAGAATTCAATTAAACAAAAACTTAACAAAGAATTTATAGAATTTTTATTTTATTATGTTTTTACAATATTTTCTCTGGACAATTAATAATTTAATACTTATAAAAGAGTAAGTATCTAATTATGGAGCTTTTATTTAAAAATATTAGTGATAACATCAATTTATCATTGATCTATTTCTAATATTGAATCACTCGAATAAATAATTTATCTATTTTTTTATTATGTCATAATTATATATGTTAATGTTAAGTAGACATATAATTTTCAATTTTTTGCTAGACCAAAATTATAATTAATTTAAAATTAATCATAATTACTACAATGTCTACCTAAACAAACTTACACGATAACTTCATGAATACTCCCAAAAATTTTATATAAAATAAAATTTTAAATTATAATATTTTCAATTTTATATTTGTCCTTCCGAAAGAAATATTATTAATAAAGATGTTTTATTTATTACTTTTTATTTAATAATATCGATTTTTTAAAAAACTAAAAGTAACCCTTAAATAATATATCTATAAATAAAATTTTCTATTCAAAATATTATCAAGTGGGGAACTTAAAGGGCTTCGACCTCAAAGTTCATTGGCTCTAAATGCAGTTAAGACGATTCTTTCATCATTCACTATAAAATTTTATTGGAGTTAAACTCAATTGAATCAAAAAGAACATTAGTGCAAGTCGATACCGCAAAAGTAGTATCACGCCTCCAGAATTTCTTGACAGATGTTGAATTAAGGAAAATGAGAGTAAATGAGCCAATATATATATCCTCCCATTATGGTTAAATAAATTCAATAAGTAATATATTGATTAAAGAAATAAAATAAAGTAATGATCAAATCAAATCTTAAAGGCATTATTAATTGCGTTAAATTATAAAAATAATATGAAAATGTTATTTTAAGAAAAAAAAATTAAAAATGTATTTATAACTTATTAAATTCTTATTAAGAAATATTGTTGTCAAAAACTTATAAAAAAGAATAGTAAAAATCATCAATATAAATCTATATATATATATATATGTATAAAAATTAAAAATAATAATTTATATAAAATATTAAATAAATATCCAATTCACATGTTAAACAAAATTATAAAATGATTTAATAATAATTATAATTATAAAAACTATTATTGTAATAAATTAAGTAGTATATAAATTGTTTTTAATTAATAAGAATTGTTTAAGTTAAAAGGAAAAAACAAATAATTATATAAGTAAATATAAAATGAAATATACTTATATTCATAAGAAAAGTTTTCTTCGTTTTCTTAAAACTATTCAGCAAGTTGAACATTTTTGTTTTAACATCAATTTAGATGAATAAGCAAAGCGAAACTGAACTAGAGCAAATAATAAACTTGAATGATCAGAAGATGCTTAGTTCTTATTATTCATTGAAATGTAGTAAAACAAGCATAGATGTGGCTCGTTAAGACTAGTAATTACTTAACTAATAAAAATAATAGCCACGCATTATTTTGAATTTTACACTCAAATGAATTTTTTTTTTAAAATAAAATTTAAATTTTTAAAAAATAAAAAAAAATAAATGGAATAATAATAATTGAATGAGAGAATAAAGGAAAAGCTAAAATCGAGAGCTGTAATACAATCTCTTGAACGGAAATAAAAGATGCCGTTAACGCCTGTTATGTAGGCAACCAAGCAGCTGCGGCCAATAGCCTGGAGCTGCGGTGGCGCACTCTTGAATTATGGATGTGTCGAGGCAAAATAGCAAGAAGCCAGCTGAAAATTCTGATAACATGATTTATGGGATCATAGACGACTTAACAAGAATTTCAAAATATATTCGAGTAACGTATTTAAATTTAATTTAATAGAATTGTTCAAGTAATTTTTTTGAAGAATTTTATAAAAGTAATATTAACTTTAAAAATAGATATAAAATATATTTTGTTAAAATTTAAAATATAAAATACAATTAAAAAAGTACAAAATTATTTTTAAGAAAAGTGTATGATGAATTTATTGAATATATTTTTTTCAATCTCTAATAAAATTTATAACATTAAATTAAAATTAAGTATTAAAACGTAAGTAAATTATATATATACTACGGGTATTGTAATTAAAAATTATGCACATCATTGCTCAGAATGTTTATGTAATAAAAATTAAATTTATTATGTTTTTTTAGGTACAACTTAATTAATATTATTATAAATTTTAAGATATTTTTAAAAAGAAAAAATTGAAGTTGTTTTCATGCAAATTTGATAAGATGAAGAGATTTAAGCCCTCTGAGTATACCGGGATGTATTTTAAAAATAGAATTTTTATTAAATTTCCATAAAAAAGCTAATGATAATTTTATTAAAATATATTTATAAATATATAATGGTATTAATTTTATATTTTAATATGATTTATTTCATAATATCATTTGTCAAAATGACACTAGTAGAAAAGAGGGAGAGGACAATAAAATTGTATTAAACACACTTTCTTGCATGTCTTATATCTATAAAATGAGAGGAAGCTTGTGACTGGGGAATATCGAAGGTTCGTTTATTGTGAAATAGTTATGTTTATCGACGTGCAGAAAGAGAGAGTGCATTTTGTGAAAGGCTAGCCTCTTAAGCCCAAAAGCCAATCCATGTAATAAATTCAAACCGAGGAAAACACTGCGTAAATACATTTTAAAGATGATAGGTTTTAATTAAATTCTTTAAAATAGTAAAATACAAACAAAATGAAATAAATTAATAAAAATAAAAAAAAAAATTTTATAAAATCATCCTTAAAAATATTATTATTATTACTTTAAAAATTTATGGATTTTAATCAGCTTTAATTAGATCATTAAATTTTGAAAATAGAGATATCTTAAATTATTAATTAAAGTAATTAATCGTGCTTTAAACTCTTCAAGGTGATTTAAGGTTTTAATCAAAACTAAATATAGATTTAATATTAATATTAAGGATAATTTATTTTAAAATTAAATATTTCAAATAAGAGAGAGAGTATTTTGATGATTATATAGCCAAAATATACTTTTTCCTTTTTAGATTAATGAAAAATCTTTAATTAATGGGTATAGTTGCAAAATTATGTGTTTATACTTTAATAATGAATAAAATTGATTAAAGAAAGGCCTTTGAGCCTTGACTTTTCAGTTTTCTATTCTTAAATTTGCGAAAAAAAAATTTTATGTTCAGAACAACTTATATCAATAAATAATCCTTTCGTTTGAATATAATTATTTATATGTTTAAAAAATTTTCTTTTATTTTTCCCCAGACTCTATCTTTGAAAATTCATCAATCAACTATTATTATTAGGAAGTATTCCATGAAAACATTTTTTTTTAAATTAATCATCCCATTTTTCACTTTTACTGAAGTTGCAATCATAGGTTGGCGTCGTCTCGTCTATCTTTAATTATTAATTATTTCGTTAAAGTTTTTCCTTATATATTTAGTTCATTTGTGAAAGGTTTCCTTTATTTAATGATTCTGTCTTTGTAAACAAATCTTTTTTTTTAATTTTCCATGACTCCTAATCTCTTGCTACTCTAGAGAAATCAAAGTCTTATTATTATCTAAATTTAAAGCAATAATGAATAAAAGATTTCATTCTATCAACTAATTTTCCTAATTAAATTTATTATTTGGTTATAAATATACAAACCATATATTTTATTATATATTATAAGTTAATATTAAAATAAATATCTTTATCTTTTTTATAATTTGAATATTTTTGTATACGAAACATTTCGTAAAAGAAATATACTCTACTTTTAGAAAAATGAGGCATTTTTATAAAAAAAAAAAACAAGTTTGATTAATAAATCAATCCTATGTATTTGGAGAATTATTAAATAGTAATTAGATTCAAAGGTTCAAGAGAGTAAGAGAATTGAGAGAGAACAGAATTGGAACAGTTGGAGGAACATTTAAGTTCAGAAACGACAGAGAGTGATATATAGAAATGTTTAAGAAAACCTATCTTCAAAGTAATTATTTTAATTAAAAATAAATTATGACTATTAATTATTTTTAACCAACTTAAAAGTTTTTGTCATATTGATATAAATGACCTGATTGAAGTAAAGGCGCAAGCAGATTTCAACCAGTTTTCCATTTTATGGGGAATATTTTAGACGGTAGTTTCTATTCAAGGATGCGTAAATGCATTTTCATCCTCCGAAAAAAGTAATAATCATAGTCATAGTTTGGATTTTTTTGAAAAATCACCATTTGGTTTCGGGAGATCATTGGCCATGAGATGGTGGGAATGAACCATGGTTGTTAACTTTCTTAAAATTAATATTTTTGTCTAATTAATATTGATAAAAAAAATGTAATGCAAAAATAGGTTAATGATTAAAATTACAATTCTTTAATTGATTCCGTTGTTTTGTAATAAGATTATATAAATATCATCAATGTTTGGATTATGAGAAATAAGCGGAAAGATAGCAGTTATTTCCCTTTGTTATAGTAGGCCTGTCTTCATTTCCTGCATATATATATATAATATATTGTTAGAGAAATAGAATAATAGTTGATTTGTGATGCATTTTAATGTTCCAAAACATGTCTTATCACAATACTCGATTTCATTTTACCTCGATGAATGTCGAGGTCTAAGTTAGTCAGAAAGCAAGACGTTTATGACATTGACTGTTAAATAAATCCTTGCCCGACTATGGAAATAATAGAAAATGTCACGCATTACAAAACAACAGCATTCATTACCATAAATGATTAAAGGAGTTAAGTTGTAGTCATGTTTTAGTTAATGGAGTCTAATTCCTCATCCAAAAGTAGTCTTTTTTTATACACTAAGGTTGGTTAAGGAAAAGAAGGAAATGTGTTATCTTGCCCTTGCGTGAATTGAGAATTAGTTTGTTAAATGTTAGAATACTCACGGCGAGGAGAAGCCAATGGGATCGAAGGCGGGCGCTCACCTGAAACCAAAAAGAAAAATCAATATAGCAAATGATATTTTCAAAAAAAAGGCAGAAAAATAAAAAAACTCTAGTTATTATTGCAATAAAATGTTACAATATACAAAATAAGTTTCTTTTGTTATCTAATAAAAGATAAAATGAATGAATTCAATATTATATGAAAATTATTATCTAATTATAAGCAATTTCTTTTTATAAAAATCAAGTCATGTTAATAAATAAAAAAATAATTTCTTGAAATTAATTAAACCTGAATTATTAACACCCTTTCATGGCTCAAAATAAATTGTAAATCAAACTTAAACTTGAAAGTGGGAATCGATATGTAAAATAATTAAAATAGTTTATACATAATTAATTATTAATTTAATTCTATTTTCTGGAAATAAATAAACAATTCTATTAAAAACAAATTAGAATGTGCATTACGAAGAAAATGTAATTATTATTCGATCATATCAATTTCTTACATTATTAAGATTAGAGATGATCTAGACCAGTGATTCTCAACCTGGGGGGGGGGGGGCGATCGACATCTTAAAGGGGGTGATTATTTGACTATACGATTTTGGGGGCGATAAGTTATTTTTGGAGGGCGAAATCATTTTCAACTCTAAAAAAAATGTAAGATGATTTTGCGAACAGGCTTTTTAAACATTTCCTCTTTTTTCAATTTTTTTTCAATATGGTTCTATAAAAAAAAAGGTCAGATGATTTTGCAATCAGGTACTGAAACTCGATTTTTCAATATGGATCCAAGTATCACCTAGTGTACCTACCTTATATTAGGGATTATCATGTAAATCTGTAAAAATTTATAGGGGGGCGAATTAAGAAGCGGGTCTTACAAAGGGGGCGTTTGGTCCAAAAAGGTTGAGAAACACTGATCTAGATAATAAACGTGTCAGTTGTTTAATTTTGCTCTGTAATTAAAATTTAAAGTTAAATAAACATACTCTTAGATAGAATTTTGATCAAAATTTCCGGAAAAACTCATTTTGTTAATTATTAAGAAGGGTTTAAAAAAATGTGTCTTATTAAGACCTAGTCTAGGTGGATTTTGTACCAGACCCCAAGGGTTCGGGGATTGAACTTAAGTCCAGGAGGTGATAGACGGACATGATATCTACTACTGGAGCCTTTTTCTTATATTTTTATATAAATGACTTTGAATAAAATAAAAATATTATTAGAATTTAGCAACAACAACTGAACTCTTCAATTGTCAACAAATATATCTCTTAATGCAGTTTACATTCATTGTTAGTTTCATTACTAATGATTGAAGCCTAAAAAATGCTTTGAGGAATTGGAGAAAGTTTTTAAAGAATGTTTAGAATTTACAATAGTCTTTAACCAGGCATTTTTAAAGAATTTAATTATAATTGTTTATTAAGACAAAATGAAAAATTTAGAAATATAAAATATTTTTTATTAATGTGAGAGCTAAGATGAAAATTATTTCCACAAAGTAAAAAAACGCTGTTAGTAAGGAAGATGCTCTTAAATGTGTCTGGTAGGAACTTGATGGAAATTAAGACAGAAAGAGTTCATATTTCATATAATAAATTGTGGCTCTTTTAAATGTTTACTTTTCGTTCGAGCAGCCATGCCTTTAAAAGGCAAACGGGAGAAGATCAATTTAAAGTAGCATATAATCGATTACTACCGAAAATGGATATGTAAATACTGTACTTTGACAAATTTCCACTTACATGATCTCCCTGGTTTTAGAATATATATATATATATATATATATATATCTTTCATTATCGTATTAAAGAAATATATTGGAATTTATTTTGTTATCTTCACTTTGGTACGACCTAAATAGATAATTAGTTTCGAGTATACACTTCAATTAACAATTAACCCACATATTATATAATATCAATATTTGAAGTATAAAAATTTATTATTAATTTGATTTGGGGAAAGAGAAAAGGTTTAGGCGTGAAGATAATCGATGCGGATATATACCAGGAGTTGTTCATCAAGTCCTTAAAAAATGAAAAATATCATTATGAGTATTTTTTTTTTTATTTTTAAACTTTAACTTTTTTAAGTCATCAAAAAAAGTAAGATTTCGGAAGATCGCCAAAAAAGGGAGACTTCTTCATTCAACGAAAAATAAATAACGATTATTTTTTTTTCTGGAAAAATGGCTGTAATAATCCCTGCACCGTTCATTTATACAACCCCGCAATCTTTTTTTTTTTAATAAAGTAGACTGACTCGGTTAGCTGTATAATAAAAAGCGGAATTCATCAAGTTATTCTATCAATTAAATAAAAACCCCAAAATTTTAATTCTAAAAATAAAAAAAAAAAATTAAAAATCCAATTCAATTCCCATTGTGATTTCAATAACATTAAAAATTAATACTAAATAATTATAATTATAAAAAAAAATAATAATTAAACAATCTTGAGTAGGCACTAAAATTTAGATGAACAAGGATATTATTACAAATTATTGAAAAGAAGGAGTGAGAAGGAAATAGATTAAATCAAAAATGGCTACTATAATATTTTTCTTTAAGAGCTTTTAAATTAACTTTTTTTAAATGAACAGAGACGTAAAATGTGGCCATTTCTTACTCTAGGTTAAGAATAAGCTATATAGGTGGATGGTGAGTGAATGCTTAATGAAGTGTTGTGGTGGTGAGAAGAGAAGAGGAGTCGGCTGGAAATCCGGCGTCGGCCAGCAGATCAAGGCCGAGGACAGGGAGCTGGAGCTGCGCCAAAGGGAAAGAGTCCAACGGCATAAAACCGGGACACACCCGCGCGACGTCATCATTTACTCAACATTTAAGAAAACTCAATTCATTATTTATTTCCTTAAAGAGAGTTAAGCTTTCTGCCGTGAATTAATTTTTAACACCCAAGTTTATATAAAAAAAAGATAAGATAAGTATAAAATTGAATATTCATTTAATTTAATTTTATTTATTCATGTATTTCATATTAAAAATAGGTGAACATCTGATCCCTAGTCTTCGGTCATTCTATACACCAGGGATTCTCAAAGTGGGCGCTGGAGCGATCCAGGGGGGTGGTGATGGCCACATTTAAGGAAAATTACTTATATAATACTTTTCTATTCTGATATCAATAAATAGATACATAAATTCAATGTTTCTAATTTACACCTTTATTTATAATATTTTGCAAATAGGTACATTTATCTTTCAGTTTAATTGTTATTAAAATTAAAAAAAGTTAATTTCCAAGGGGGCGCTGAGTAAATTATTTTCTGGAAAGGGGGCGCTTAGTCAAATAAGTTTAGGAACCACTGCTATACACCAATATCAACATCTTATATATAAAATTCTCGTGTCACAAAACTTTGAAATTATACTCCTCCGAAACGGCTGGACCGATTCTTATGAAATTTTTTATGCTTATTCAGTAGGTCTCAGGGCATGTCAGACTTCTTTTATAAAACCGGTAATTGGTAAGGTGTGTCCAAATAAGTTTAGGAACCACTGCTATACACCAATATCAACATCTTATATATAAAATTCTCGTGTCACAAAACTTTGAAATTATACTCCTCCGAAACGGCTGGACCGATTCTTATGAAATTTTTTATGCTTATTCAGTAGGTCTCAGGGCATGTCAGACTTCTTTTATAAAACCGGTAATTGGTAAGGTGTGTCCAGGGGGTGCTAATTAATTAAAAATAGTTTAGTTACCATACTAGATCATAGAGGCGCTGGTGGCGAAAATTTGACATCTTATATATACCCTTATAAGAGGCTTGCAAACAATACTGGTTCTTGGGTAAACCAGCTAGCGCGCCATCTTATGACTTTGCACCCTCAGTTCGAAACTCGCAAAGGCTTTAAGTATTATATATTTTTTTATAAATTTATTAATTTTTATTATTATTATTTTAATATTTTATTAAATTATTGTATTTTATTAAATTAATAATTATGTCAATTAATTTTTTCTGCATAAATAAACATATAAAAAACTATAGAGATGGGACAGGGTAGGAATAGGGACACTCGGGGGGGTACAGGGGGCGGAGCCCCCGTCTAGGTGTGGAGAGCGCCGAAGGCGCTCGGAGCAGCTAGTATATATATATATATATATATATACAGTCAATTATAAAAATATGATGAAAATGTTAATTTGATCCTAAATTATTAACACAAGCATTGTTGTATTATGTAATCTGATGATATCATTCAGTAACTATAGAATCCATATTAATTAACTTATCAAAAATTTGCATTTCATTTATTTAACAGTTTTAAATTTAATAAAAATAAATATATATTGATGTGATTAAAATAATATTATATAAAAGTAAATTTGAATAAAGTAATAATGATTTTATAGTTGATATTATGTAATACTCATATAAATATATAATATGTATATATAAATTATATAATATTTAATTGTTTATTTCTACTATATATTATTATAAATTAAAGGAGACGAGATATATTATCACATCAACAGGACGAATGTTAGAAATAGTTGTGACTAAAATTATTAAAAAATTTGAAGGGAAACAGATATATAAGTATAATATATAATAATTATTACATTAAAATATAATAGATAGTACATGAAAATCAATTGTATCACTTGATGAAGACTATAGTAGTTTGTTAAACTATTGAAAGATGAATGTGTGATGAAATTCAAATACAAACACTAACAAATAATTAATTAATTCATCATAATTAAGTCAATTATGTTCATTTCTTCTACTAGATCAGATTAGAGAAGGGAAAAATTAAAATTAACCAACTTTTCTTGTCATGTAGTTTTTCTTGAAACTAGATATATTAAGGAAGATATTAATATTAAACATTTAGATAAATTAAATTGTTAACTATTAGGTTAGTAATGTGAAAAAGTTTTAACAATGTGTATTTGGGAAAGAAAAAGGGAATGTAAATATAAGGGTTTTTGAAATCTTAAAGAAGGAAATAAAAAATAAGATAAACCAAAATCTTGTCCACATTTTTAGATATATGATGATTTTTGTTATAACGTTTTTCTTAACTTCACTTGGCGTCTGTCTCTCTGTCCGTCTGTTCGCACTTTTGACAAATTGAAATCGATTTTTCATCGACTTATTTTTTATCCTTGAAAGTGCATGTAATCTATATTTTATTCATAAAGACAAAAGGAAATCTGATCAAGAGGGTTGAGGGTAGTGTTATTTAAGCAGAAAGCGGGGGTGGACATAGACATTAGTAGACTTCACTTCCTGTATAGCATATGACCGATGCTGACCTCGTGTAACGGAGCCTATTTCCGGTTCAGGGAAAGTTGTTCTATAGAAAATGTTGAATAAAATATATAAAATTAAAATCGAGAATGAGAGAGAGAGAGAATTATAGTAAATTTTTATTTTTATTATTAAGATACAATTAAATAAATGAAGTGAAACTCATCATTTTTATTTTGTACTTTTAACAAATATATATATATATTCATTTACTTGTATTTTATTTAAATGACAAGCAATTTTATATATATTATAATTTAATATAAAAATTTAATTTTGATTTAGAATTGGACTGATTCAAAATTCTTATTGGAGGAAGATGAAAGACTTTAGAAATTTTTGAAATGCATCAATTATTAGAAAATTATTATCGTCATTAAATCTGATTGAATAAATATAATAGTACTTATTTTAAAAGGATGATTTTTTTAAAGAATGAAAGTTTGATGGAAACAAGTGATGCAGACCGTAACATATGATGTTAACATTTCAAAAATAAATAAAAAAATAATAAATCAAATACTAATTTAGAATGAAGAAATATAGATTGGCTCGCAACTATCCTCGTGCGTCACAGACAAACATCTCCTCTTTATAGACATATATATAAAAAGAATAAAATGAATTTAAAACGCACTTAACAAACTAATATTTTGTTTCATTTCACTTAGAGCCAAATTGAAAAATCGAAAATGTTTAAGAGGCAAATCGGAAAAAATTTTACCTTTTTTTTCATGATTTTAAATTTTTTAATTGAGCCACAATAAACTCAAAAAGAGCCACGGTTTGGCCACCGTTGATATATGCTATAAATTAATAATTTTAATCAAAATATCGGAAGACAAAGCAGTTTTTTATTAAAATTCTTGTTTGTTGTGTTTTATTAATTTTTTTATTTTGTGAATATATATCTACAATATTCAAGGCTAAAAAGAGAACACGATGGCAAAAAGGACTGTGAACAATAGCTGTGAATGTATAGGCCTGTGTGAATCGTGAGCCGGGCAAAAGTAATTGTATCTGTGAATTAGGTTAGCATGGTTTCGTATTAACATTCATTTATTGCCTCACAAACTCATTGACAACAAATTTTCAAAGCAGTTCTTTTATTAAAAATTCTGAAATAATTTTACAAAAGATATTAAAATCCCAAATATTTATCCAATTAATCAATTAACCTTATATTTCTTAAAGAAAATTTTTTATAAGTAATATTACCACGGATTAAAATATAGGATATATAAGTATATATAATAAATGCAAGGAGATTGAAGATTCTCATCAACAGGTAGATTGTTTATACAAATTTTAATAAAAGCACTATATATATATATATATTTACGGATTCATTACTATCTCGCCAGAGATAGTATTGCGATCATGAAAATTTTCGATGTTGAGATTTTGATGTTTTTATACGTTTTGAAGGTTCCTGAATCATTTTCACTAAGGTTGAGAAAAATGTCTGTGTATGTGTGTATGTATGTAGACAAGATTACGCAAAAACGGTTTGAGCTAGAATGATGAAATTTGGTACATGGACATTATTCAAAATTCATAGTTTTCTTTCAACTTTTGAGAAATGTAGCTCAACCGGAAGAGGGTCATTACCTACAACGTTTTGATTTTTTTTCCTCTAAAGTGACCGTAAAAATAAAAATATATGTTTGATAATTTTTCACATGATTAATAATTGTATAAAACTGCTATATATAGAATTTCAGCTTGATTGAATTGCTGAAAGTACCAGAATTAATTTTTTAACACTGCAAATCTCACGCGCCAACACGTGCCATGGTGCCATCAATAAAAAGCCAAACATGCGCTGGTTTAATATTTATTATTTATAATTAATTAAATTTAATTTAAATATAATATATTATGTTATTTAATCCAATTCAAATTGCGAGATAGTCGAGTGGAGACACTCCAGCTAATTTTTAATTATAAAAAATTTAGATTTAATAAAAAGATGATTAATTTCTAAGTAAAAAATAAATTGTTATTCAAAAAAATTTAAACTCACCTTACCTCCATAATAGTAGTAAATATTTTTTATAGTTTATTAGAGAAGTCGAATAACCAAATATTGAACAAAACAAATATTTTGCATTTTTTATCTAATTACATTATGATTCATTTTATGTCTAAATAAGTTAAGTAATATAAAGATTTATCAAATTACGCTAATATAATTAACATAGCTATGACAAAAAAACATTCAACCAAATGTTGGATAAGTATTATTTTGTAATATCAAACAAGAGAAATATTATTTTTGTATGAAAATATAATTTGAAATCTATTGAAAAAATTGAATAAAATAAATTAATACATAAATAATTTATATGTGACTTATTCTAGAGCAATTCGTACTTAACATTTTTACTCAAAATTTAAACAAATTCAAATTAATTAAATATTAATCCATTAATTTAATTCACTGGACGAGTCAGTTTTATTATTTATTGTGGAGAGGAGTGATTGCTAATTCTAATTTTTATTTACAATCAATTCAAATGAGAGATATTATATTATCATAAATTGGAAAAAATCTAAAGCGAATATTAAAAATGAATTTCATCTATATTATTTAATCTAACAACAAAAAAGTTTTCCTACGTCCAATAATGTGAATAGTAAACAAAAAAAATAATTAAATATTTAAAATAAAATAGTTTAATCAATTTAATTCAATTAATTTTCCAGAATCATGAATTATATTGAATAATAATGTTGAATAGTTATGATTCTAATAAAGAGTTTCCATTAAATTAAATAATAACTAGAGTAATAATAAATCCATAGTATAATTTAAAGAAAATTGATCAATTCTTTATGAATATGGGTCCCTGAGCAATGTGCATGGCCAGAGCAAGTGGAGCATGTGTGTTGGTCAGTCGTTCACCCGCCATTTTCATGGTACGTGACGGGAATCCCACAATGAATAACGGAGAATCTCCACTAGATGCCTAGTGAGCACTCTATTTATTTTCAACGGGGTAGCTTCTTCCGGTCAATTTATTTGACATGATTATCCATTCAAAAGATATAGGCTAATGTGGAGAAAAGTTATGGTAGTATTTTAAAACTGATATATATTTATATCAAAAGTAAGTCCGGAATTTTATTAAAAATGGTTTTTGAAAATAGATGATTTATTGAATAGGTAGACAAGATAGATAATATTATTATTTTGTATATGTATAATAAATGTTAAATTCTGCCATTCATTAAAATTTTATCTTTTAAAATGAGAATCAAAATGGAATTTAAAGAGAACTAGAAGAGAAACAAAGAGTAGAATAAAAGAGAGAAAAAAACATCGATTATCTTATGGCCTGCTTTCCTTATGCCACATAACGAAATGGTCTTAACTAATCGATAACAAAGTGTTGAATCTGTGTTTTAGATTGTTGTAACTTATGCTGAAATATTTAATATTAAAGATATTTTATATTTTTTTATTAATATAGAAATTAAGATATTTTTTATTTGTTGAATGATTATTTTTGCTACTGAATACAAATGCATTTTATTCCAATTTCAGTTATTATATAATTGTTTTTTTAAATAAATATAACATATCAGTGTAATGGGAAGTTATTGAATAAAAAATTCAAAAGTTTATGAAATATACAATCAAAAGATTACGTTATTATGTTAACTTGAGAATAAGAAATAATAAAATTAACATTAAGAAAAGACATTTTAATATTATTATTTTAATTTGCAATATATAATAAGAAAAAAATTAAAATAAAAAATATATTTTTATGTACTATTAAATAAAATTCGTGATATAATTAATTTGAATAAAATTAAATTAAAAAAGATTAAAATTAAAGCAAAAATAAATTTGTTTAAAATAAAAAATTATCAACCAATTAATAAAAATCATATAATGAAATTTGAAGAAGAATAGACCGTTATCAGGACCTAATAAAAATATCCAATTTAAACGTGAAAGAAAAAATTCCATTTGTGAGGTATTCATTTGATTTCGCTCTAATAATTTCAATGAATAAATGGTAAATTAATATTTTATTAATATCAAATAACAATTCTTTATATTGAACCAAATAATTTTTTTAAGTTCTTGTTGATAAAATACTGTAAAAATTATGAGAAAATCGAAAAAGAAAAAAAAAGAGTAACGCTTCCAGCGATTTTTTTTTTTTTTTTTTTTTGCTTGAAATATGAATTGAATTGCAGTAATAGATTTAATGAATTTATTGAAATTGAAATTGGTTTCCTTATGATTAAGCATATAAGAAATTATAAAATCAACATATTTTTTTATAAAAATACATTGAATTATTTAATAAGTACCAGGTCATATAATATGTAAGTATGTAAAAACGATGAAAATATAAAAAAAAGATATTTAATTCAAGGAAATTGATCTTTAAAGTAATTTTCATTTATTATATTTAATTTGAATTAAAACTATAAAAAAATAAATATAATAAAAAAATAAAAGTTTTTCCCCAGTTTAATTTTCTTAATATTAGGAGAGAATTTTTAAAGATTTTGATTGATAGTAAAAAAAATAAAATAAATAAAATTAGTAATGAAATTTTGATGGCGTGATAAAAGTTGATGACGTGATCATTCCTTATATGCTCAGTCTCCACCCAAACTTGCTAGAAAAAGTTTATAAAAAAGTTTGCTTTCATAGATAGTATTACAAACTCTACAAAAATATTTAAATAACAACAAAAACCTACTAAATGGGATATCATATGTGATTGCATATTTTATTGAAATAATAAGGAATTATATCTTTCGAAATATAAAAAAAAATATAGTAGATATAGATTCTTATTTTATAATATCATAAATACTTATATAATAATATAGATAGAAATAAAATATATTAATTCTTCTAATATTAAGTTGTCATAATAAAAATAGATAATTTAAGAGAATTTTATTAAAATAAAATATATTAGCCACAAATCGGGGTGTTTTGCACTTGAAGAAACTTCAACTCTCTTTGGTTATTATAATATAATTGAAATTAATTTTTGGTAAATATTGATTTTCAATATTTTTTTTCTCATCCACAGTCCAGACTAAAAATAGTTTATTTCCTGATATAATTATTCTCAATATAAAATTAAGATCACCTATAAAATAAAATAAAAATCTAACAGCAATTACATTATGTAGCAAAAAATTATAAAACAAAATAAGCTGGACTGTCTCTACTCGACTATCTCGCAAATTTGAATTGGATTAAATAACATAATATATTATATTTAAATTAAATTTAATTAATTATAAATTATAAATAATAAATATTAAACCAGCGCATGTTTGGCTCTTTGTTGATGGCACCATGGCACGTGTTGGCGCGTGAGATTTGCAGTGTTAAAAAATTAATTCTGGCACTTTCAGCGATTCAATCAAGCTGAAATTCTATATATAGCAGTTTTATACAATTTTTAATCATGTGAAAAACTATCAAACTTATATCTTTATTTTTACGGTCACTTTAGAGGAAAAAAACTCAAAACGTTGTAGGTAATGACCCTCTTCTGGTTGAGCTACATTTCTCAAAAGTTGATAGAAAACTACGAATTTTGAATAATGCCCTTATACCAAATTTCATGATTCTAGCTCAAACCGTTTTTGCGTAATCTTGTCTACTTACGTACATACACACACAGACATTTTTCTCAACCTTAGTGAAAATGATTCAGGATCCTTCAAAACGTATAAAAACATGAAAATCTCGACATCGAAAATTTTCGTGATCTCAATACTATCTCTTACGAGATAGTAAAAAGATAAAAAATAGATAATTGGGTTATTTTAATAGAAATGAAAGCTAAAGAATATACATGTTAGGTGTAGTGACATTATAAGATGAAGGGACAGAATTTTGTTGAAAAAATAACGTTGAAAATTAAATCCTTATCGTTATTCTTCTTAGAGACCAAGTTTTTAGTCATTTGAAAACTGTTAGTGAAAAAAAATTACTAAAATAATTAAAACAGAGAAAAATTTATTATTATTTATTTATTAATATTTTAAGAATTTTTTTAAGAATTAAATTTCAAGATCCATAGATAAATTCTATGTATTGTATGATGTTATTGGCACAAGAATATTTCTATCTAAATATAAATCATGAAAGTAATCAAATGCCATTTATGGAGACGGTATAAGGAAAAAATATAGAAAAATATTTTATGAAATAAATAAAAAAAAATGATGGACAAGATGAGTTAATATTGTACAGAAGTTGCTTAATATTGTCCAGCTGGCTGGAAAGAATCGTGCTAACAAAAGCGGAGGGTTTTCCACGCAATTTCTCCCGAGGCCGCATTTCGCGGAGGCGAGAGCGTCGGGCAGCCAGGCGCAACCGAGTCAAGGCTCGTGGTTTGTTAACCAACTGGCCTCACGGCCAGTCCAGTCGACCTCTGACAATTGACATGTTCCCACTCATATAACCCCTGTGTGTGTTTCTCCTCTTTTCTTATGCTTATTTACAAATGACGACATCCAGTTGGGCTTTAATAACAAACATAAAAAAACATCTATGATTTCTATTAGAATAAATAATCCTTCAGTGTTAAATTACAATTGATTTAAATAACTCAGTTTTAATAAAAAAAATAAAATAATAAATATATATATATATATATAATTGACCATGAAATAAGAGGAATTTTTTAGCCTTTTAAAGCATCTTTAAATATAATTAAAAATATTAATAGAAGGAAATTGAAATAGGTAGATCAAATGGCAATGGAATTAAAAAAAAATTACCAAAACTAAAGTGAAGGTTAAAGAAAACAAATCAAATCGAAGGAAGAGGAAAGGGAAACTTGGAGTAGTTTGAATATGCGATTCTTTAGGTTTGTTTTGAATAACAATGCTTATAAAGAATAGAAATATATATCATTAACTAAATTTAAATTAGTTTCTCTAATTACATTAGATTTATAGTATTTTCTTCTTATAAACAAATATTTAGTTTGGTAAATGAAATGATTAAAATTTCCCTGATTACAATTCTTATCTGGACGAAAAATCAAGTTTTATGATATTCAACTGCATATTATAATATTACTAGCTGCTCCGAGCGCCTTCGACGCTCTTCACACCTAGACGGGGGCTCCGCCCCCTGTACCCCTGAGTGGTACATAGTATTTGGTTGAAAGTCTGTATGTAAAAGGTTTTCATCTATTTTCTTTCAATCAATATAAGTAGATAAGACATTTATTTGTTTTCTTGTAAAATATATTTTAATTTAATCAGTAAATTAATTATATATTATTATTGTATATGTTATGTTTATCTAACTCTGTGTCTCTACAGTTTACGAAAGTTCTTAGCCGCATCATCCACATTTCTCTAAGCGTCCCTATCCTGAGCTACAACCAAATCCTACCCTGTCCCATCACTCCCATGTCCCTTCCTTCATTGTCCACCCACCTTGGTCTTTGGTCTTCCACCGGATGTTTCCCAATCGGTTTCTCCCAAATATAATTTTTGTCCGATCTTTCTAGCCTCTCCCCTTCCCATCCCAGCCTTCTCGATTTTATAACCTTAACTATACCTGGAGATCATGCAATTCCTCGTTATGGCTTCTTCGCCATCCCCCTGTGACCTCATCTTCCTTTGGCCTATAAATGCTGCGAACAATATTAATCTCACAAATACTCTAAATCTACTCTCGTCTCCCTGGGTCATTGATAAGGTGACCAAACGTCCCGTTTTTAGGTGCTCTGTCCCGGCGACCCAAAAATGTCTTCGGGACAGCCTATTGTCTCGTTTTTCAATATTTAGGACATTTCGTACTTTTTTTTCAAAATTTTTCAATTTGGTTCTAAAAAAAAGGAAACCGTTTGTCCCGGTTTGGTCTTTTCGAAATATGGTCACCATAGTCATCGATCATGGACATTATTCAAAATTCATAGTTTTCTATCAACTTTTGAGAAATGTAGCTCAACCGGAAGAGGGTCATTACCTACAACGTTTTGATTTTTTTTCCTCTAAAGTGACCGTAAAAATGAAGATATATGTTTGATAATTTTTTACATGATTAATAATTGTATAAAACTGCTATATATAGAATTTCAGCTTGATTGAATCGCTGAAAGTGCCAGAATTAATTTTTTAACACTGCAAATCTCACGCGCCAACACGTGCCATGGTGCCATCAACAAAAAGCCAAACATGCGCTGGTTTAATATTTATTATTTATAAATTATAATTAATTGCATTTCGTTTGATTTTTCCCCAATTTGTCTAATCACATGTCTCTTCTTCCAGTCCAATTCATTTACCCATCCATGTTACATAAGGCATCTAAATTTCTTAATTTGGCTAGAACACTCCGTTTTTTAAAATTTTAAATAGAGGGAGAGAGAGAGAGAGAGAAAGAGGTTCTAATTATAATATATATTCAAATAGTTCATCTATTATTCATTTCTGTTTCTATGACAGCAAAAAAGTAAACAAATTACATACATACAAACATATATATATATATATATATATATTTTGCAACATTTCTGGAAAATGGAACACCCGCAGCTCAGCTCAGGAGTTACCTAAGATTCTAATTTCTTTTTTATTTTTCATCTCATTTGAGGTACCCTTCACCTCAGAAAAATTTGGTTACCTTACTTCTTGTATTTTAGGCTCTGGAGTTTTTTGCGTACGGAGGGACAGACTGTCGTATTAAATATATAGATATTAAAATTAAAAATTTAGCTAAATTTAAAAATTAATATTTACATAAATTGGAATTTAAAAAAGGCATGATTTTTTTATATATGTATATGTGTTTGACCAGCTAATCAACAAAAAATTGTTATATGCCGAATTGATGAATCTATTTATCCATATGTTATTACAGCTACTTACTATTACTACATTCAAATTTCTAGATCCATGACTATCACCATCCTTTATATATCAGTGCTTATTTCGGAGCCCCTGTACACTTCAATATTAATTATTTTCCTACTAAATTAAGTCACTTTTTATCTAATTGATGACTTTTTTCAAAATCACTGGTAAGATTTGTAATATAAAAATAAGTATATGAATCATAAGAATTTATAAAATAGTATAATTAATATTAAGATTAGAAAAAAAATTTTTTTTTCATACATACTATGAAATAAGAATATAAGAACCGTGTTATATGAGATTTTATAAAATAAATAAATATAAATGAGGCATTATTTTTTTTCTAAAATTTTAATAAAATAGGGGTGAAAATGATTTTCTACACAATATAATTAATAATTATCAAAATACATTTTCATTATATTAATTAAAAATAATGAAATAAAGTTAATATATTATATATGTGCCACTCAGAAGCCAAAGCGATTAACTCGACATATAAACAAACTGAGAAAATGAAGCCCAAAGTTCACAGTTTGTATTAAATTCAGGGTTATTGATTATAGAAAAATGTATATTGCATTGCAATATTAAGATTATCAAGTTCAATATTCACTTCATATGTTGCAGATTACATTACATTACATTACTAGCAAAATTTTAAAAATTGGAGTTAATCGGTTTGGCTTCTGAGTGGCTCATATGAGAATATATAACAAGATTTATTTATAAACAAATTACAATAATTATATAAACTTACAAAAGAAAATAAATAACATGCATAATTCTTAAGGTGTAAAATAAAATAAATGATTTTTATTAATCTAGTAATAATTTTTATGAAATTCAATCATTTTTTTTTATTAAGTAGATAATTATTTCTTGAGATTTATCTGTTAATTTGAATTATTTATTTATTTAGCTAATAAGAATTTTATTAAAGTGCAACTTTTTATCAATTTTATAAAATATGATAGGATTGGAACAATTGTAATATTGAGAATAATAGATATATAATATATTTTCTTACCACAAATCTAAATAATAAATTGATAAATATATATTTATAGGAAGTTTTGCGAAATTGAGAGTAAGGAGATTCGCATCGTGAATTATTCTTTAACGCGTTGAAATCTCCGGTTGCCAATCATTATCGTGTGCAAGTAGGCGTGGGTCCGACCCACGCCTCAACAAACCTCGATTCAGATTCGGACAATTTATAATGAAGGACAGCCAGAATACGATAGAGTATAACAAACACTTTCAAAAAATCCTTTCCCTCTTTTATTTTTCTATAATATCTAACCTTAAAAGCATTAATCGAATAAACCATAGGTTCTTAAACTTATGTACTCCACGGACCCCCACTTGAAAAAAATTTTTTTGACGGACCCCCATCACAACTTTAGGTACTTTACGTCATTTTATTAATTAATTTCTGGCTTACGATCTCATAAGGACAAGGATATATGATGAATATCTCTAACAGTGATTGGTGAATAACGATTTTTTTGCATATTGTAGAACACATTTTATTAGAAATTATAATATTGAAGAAAGAAAATACAAACATTGTCATAGCAACAAATCTCACAAATTATAATGGGTACTTACATTAAATTCATATAAATATTTTATAATTTTTTTCAGAAAATATTAAATAAGAAATATTTTAAAAAATAACTGCATCTATCTCATTAAATATAACTTACATATTTAATGAGATGTATGCAGTTGTTTTCTTGAAACAAGAATCTCAATATCTGGCTTAATATTGGAAACTTTTAATCTAAGATCCGGCTCTACATTTAATTTGTTTCTATATTTAGACTTAATATAAAATAGTACCGAAAAAGCTTGTTCGCATAAATATGTTGTGCAGAATGGAATCAAGTGTTGAAGTGCTTTATTTGCAAGCGCAGGATAATCTGACCTGAGAAGTAACCAAAAGTTGCTCAATTCAGTTTTGTTAAATTTTAGTTTATAAGTTGTATCACATGATAATTCCACGAGAATATCTTGTTCAGGTGCAGATAAATGTTTAGCATTTGTAATTTCCATATTAAATGGATCTCTGATCCAGTTATTGCAAGGATCAGGAGTAGAAAAATACTTCCTGAAGTTGCTTTTCAAAGTAATTAAATGTTCAACAAATAATTGACGCGTTTGATTAAGCAATTTTTCACTGGAGCTTTCTATGAAATCATTGAGAGTTGGAAAAGACTCATATACACCGTTCTGGATGCGTTTCGACCACAAGTCGATTTTTTTAATCATTGCTTCTATTTTATCTTCAACTTTAAATATATTTACAACAGTACCTTGCAGGCTCAAATTAAGTTCGTTCAATTTTGTAAAAATATCAGTCAAGTAAGCCACCTTAGCTAACCAGATAAAATCATTGAAACATTCGGTCAGTTCAAAATGCGCATCTATTAAAAACAATCGTATTTCATCTCGAAGCTCAAAAAGGCGAATGAGTACTTTCCCGCGGGACAACCAACGTACATCTGTATGTAATAATAAATGTGTATGTTGACTACCCATTTCCTCACACAAAATTTTAAAAACTCTGGAATTAAGTGGACGAGCCTTAATGAAATTGACAATTTTAACTACTTCGTCTAATGTTCTTTTCAAATCTGGTGACATATTTTTGGCTGCTAATGATTCTCTGTGAATGCAGCAATGATTCCAAACAACCTGAGGCGCAACATTTTTAATAAGAGCAATCAATCCAGTTCTTGTACCTGACATTGCACGAGCACCATCAGTGCAAATTCCAACACATTTTGGCCACTCTATTTCATTTTCGGTTATAAAATTATTCAAACTGTTAAATATGTCATTAGCTGTCGTTCGTGAAGGCAGTGAATCACAAAACAATACATCTTCTTGTATTTGATTTTCAAACTCATATCTAATGAAAGCTAACAAATTGGCATTATTAGTGACATCAGTACTTTCATCCAATTGTAATGAGTAATAGTGACTTTTGCGCACTCTCGATATTAATTCTTCTTTTATATTACATGACATGTCTTCAATCCTATTCTTAACCGTATCATTTGATAATGAAATCAAATTTATATCGTTTGCTGCTTTAGTTCCTAACATTATATTTGTAATTACTTTTGTAGCAGGAAGAATTAATTGCTCTGCTATATTATGCGGCTTTCCTGCTTTAGCAATAAGTAGAGCTACTTCATATGATGCCATTACTGCTTTCTTACTCATACCACCAGATCCCGTCTTTACCATCAATTTCTGACTTGAATTAAGTTCTTCTTTTTTCATTTTAAAAAATTCGATAGACTTACTAACATGCTCGCTGTGCTTTGTTTGTAAATGACGTCTGAGATTAGCAGGTTTCATACTTTCATTGGATAAACTTTCCTGACATAGAACGCAGACTGGTCTTTCCACATCATTGTTGCAAATATAAGTAAATCCAAATGATAAATAATCATCCGAATATTTTCTAGTTTTGCGTTTCTTGGTAGAGTTTGCTGTTGATGCCTCATCATCTGATTCTTTCCGTTTCTGTGTTGAACCAGTTTGTAGCCAACGATCCATTTTATGGAGTAATTTATTAACATTGAACTACAATAATATAAATATAATATAAATATAATATAAATATAACGAATTATTATTTACTAGCTATGTTTTAATATGATTTGAAATGAATGTTTTAATATCATTTTAAATGAATGTTTTAAATCATTTTAATAAATGTTTTAAATCATTTTAAATAAATGATTTAATATCATTTTAAATGAATATTAATTTATATAATAAATATATTTCGTAATTTGATTCTAAAATATTATTAATTTCGTAATTTGATTCTAAAATATCATTAATTTCGTAATTTGATTCTAAAATATTATTAATTTCGTAATTTGATTCTAAAATATTATTAAAATAAATATTTTTTATTCATAAAACTAACTTATACTTACTCTCAAAAACAGCCTTTCTGGGAAATTGCAAAATGTGTTTAGTGTTTTTATAAAATAATGATCATGCAAATTACACTAAAAATTAAAAAAAATTATTAGCTATAATAAACTATTATTAGCTATAATTTAATTATAATTAATTAAATTAATAAAAATAATTTAAAGATACAACTCGTTGAGAAATGAACTTATAATTAACATTAATAAAAATAATTTAAAGATACAACTCGTTGAGAAATGAACTTATAATTAACATTTGCTTTAAAACTGTTTAAAACCCCAGAGTGGACGCTGACAATTTGGGTTTTTCCGGGTAAGACTGTCCCCTCCCCTGGTTTTCCCCAATAACAAAGTGAAAGAAAATTCCCTTATATGCCTCCCCTTCCGAGCCCCTAAGAGGGGTTATTTTAAAGGAACAATCGAAAAATGATTTTAAATGAATGAATGGATGAAAATTCAAATTTTATATATAGTTTTTTATATATGTTTATTTATTCACAAAAAATTAATTGACATAATTATCAATTTAATAAAATAAAATAGTATTATTAATAGTATTAAATTATAGCCGTAATTCTCTAGGAGGATATAGTTAAACAATGAACTTTAAATATTTATATATGTATATATTTTTACGATGATTTTTTTCCGAGGACCGCGGACCCCCAGTAAAGGCTTCGCGGACCCCCAGGGGTCCGCGGACCACAGTTTAAGAACCACTGGAATAAACTATTACAAAAAATACGTAATTTATAAATATAAATTTCAGAAAAATATTTCAATAAATATTCCATGTTAAATGTTCATATTTTGATTTCTTATAAATTTTCTAAAAATGAAAAAAAAAATAAATTTGATACTAATTATGAACTTCTAGAAAATATTTCAAATATTTTTTGCAATGAAATAATAGGTAAATTTTAAATTTTAAAATCTTAAATTTTAACTTAATAATCAATAAATATAAAAAATAAGATTGAAATATAAAATATTTTATAATAATTTTTAAATAGTATTCAAAACATTAATTAATACATATATTGTGTTATTCAATTTAATTCTCAAATAAAAAATTAAGTGATTCTGCAAAATTAAAACGTTGTTTTAAATTTAATAAAATATTTAATGGAAAGAAATATAAATATTTTCAGTGTTTTTTTATAGATATTTCCTTAAAATTGTTCTTCTCTGAGGGAGAAGAAATTTAAATTATATAATAAATTAGTACTTTTCAAAATATATATTTATTAAAATTTAGGAAAAAAAGGTTATTTTCTTAAAAATCATTACTTCAAGTAATTTGTTGTTTATCTAAAGGTTTTACGTTTATTTATGAAGAATTGATTCATCTGCTCAAAGATTAGATAACAAGAGAAAGTTTTCTAAACATTCAAAAAATCAATACCTAAAATAAGAAACAAGACGTTGCTTAACTTAATGAGTTCCAAATTCTTAATTTGTCATTATGTTTGCTTTTAAAATGTATAACAAAAAAAATGTATTTTTAATATATTTAATTTTTAAGAAACCTTCAAAGAATACTGCCTTTATGGTCATTAGAATGGTTGCCCGGAGAGATAGCATCAAGGTGACTAACAACTTTACCAGCCCTTGTCTGACCTCTGAATTAACATGATATAAATTGTTTATTTATAAAGTCCTAGAAAAAAGAAAACGTGAAGAAACATAATTTATGTTATATTGTGAATTGAATTTATATATAAGTATACACACATATATATAGAAGGCATTAATAATTGCAATATTTATGAATATATTTTACTATCTATAATTAATACTAATGAAATTGATGATAAATAAGGTATAATTTTTATTAGTAGATATTATTATTATATTCATATATTTTTAGAAAGAAAGATACCGTTAATACTTGTAAGGAAAAAGAACAATCAATTGGAATTAGTTAAATTTGAAAGCTGTTAAACTGTGCAATGATAAATTTAAATTGGTGATTTAAGATTCTAAGAATTGTTCATTTAACTCATCTTTACCTAAAATATACCTAAACAAAGATGCCTGCCTGTCAAAAATAAAACTGAATCAATCATTTTCATTTTCTACGTCCTAAGATGGATATTAATTAATCTTGAATGCAATAAATTCACCAAAAGTATAAAGTGTCACTTATAATCATAAATATAATTTATTTTAATATTTTATGAATTATTAATAATAAATTAAACAAAAAAATAATTAAAATAAACATTCAATGGCAATTATCAATATTATTTTCCAAATTTTAAAATTAGAATTGATTTATTATAATAATTATGATTATAAGAAATAATGGAATAATTGAATTTGCAGAAGATAAATTATAATTTAGAAAATAAATCATTTCGAAATCTAAATATATAATATGCTAATGATGCAATCTGTTCGTACATTTGACAAGGGCTTTTTAAAGTACTTAAGTAAATAGAGATTTTCAAAAATTAATATATAGAGAGAGGATTATTATTCTATCATATAAAAAAAAAGTTTTATTGAAAAATTTACTTTATATTGTGAAATAAAAATTTTCAAAATTGAAATGTTTTTTATAATATATTTTGTTTTAATTATATGTTTGTTATTAATCTGAAGAGGGGGGGGGGGCTTTTACAAAAACATAAGCATATATAATTAAAAGGAAATATATATATAATTCTAAATCAATATAGGCTGAATTATATTACAATAAGATAATCTATATTTTATTATATGATATTTGAAATACTGTATGAACAATATTAATTTTGTTGGCGGAGCTGCTACGAAAACACTGGTCATTTGTTTGAGCTCCTAATGATGAAATTGTTGAACACACACACACACGCACATTTCAGACACACAAATCAATATTCTTAATAAAATTAATACAACAATTTATTTTCATTTCTGTGAATGAAATTTATTCAGACTTAATTTATGATCAAGGACCTTTTTATATAACTTTATAAAAACAAAAAGATCTAAAACTAAATTGGAACATATGTCCGACAGAGAATAGGATTTTAGGAAGATAATTAGAAGAGAGAGATAATTCTTAAACATCATTGGAAAAGTAATAGTAAAGGGAGAAATAAGAAGGAAGTTCCCCTCTCTAGATGTCATTGGGATAAAAGAACTTTCAAAACAACTTGTTTTTGATATCTAATTGAATAAGCATAGTCTAGTGTTTTGAATTAGTGATTCTCAACCGGGGACATAATCATTTGATAAGAAATTCTCAGGATATCAAGATTAATATGTAGGCCAAATCCTTTTTTTAAGGTTTCATGAATTCAAATAGTCGCAATTTTCTGATAAAAAAAAGCAATCATAAAATAGAACATAAAGAACCGATATTATAAACAATTTTCAATTATTTTGTTTATTATTAACAATAAATATCAATCCTATTTAATACTTTAATCATTATTAATTTTGAAATATTTACAAAAAAGATTAAATAGAAAAAATAGGAATAATATGAAAAGTCGATTTTTAATGTATAAATAAAAAATTTTTGAAATAATATTTCACTACCATCTTGATTCAAGTTTGGATTACTTCTATCTAGTGACCAAAGAATTTTGCTGACGGAGATTGCAGTAAAAGACCTTGAAAGAAGAGGCAAAAGGAACTAAGCAACTTTCAACAGAAAAGCAATGGAATCATTCATCTGACTGGAGTCAGCTGTTTCGTAAATTACAGCAATTATTACCGGTCGTCTTGGTCCGTTGCCCTGTTGCCAGAGATGAAGTTTATCCTTCCGAGAGGAACTTCTTTGTGGAAATCCCAAGAAATAGTCTTATACAACAATATATAAAGGTTTTTTTGAAATAGAGCGTGATTTTATTAAAAGCAAATAAAATATTTCAAATTTACTTGAAGCTGTCATTCTTTTTTTAATTGAATATATAAACCATCTTAGTGAGGCCTCTAATTGAAACGTTGTTTATCTTATGGCAGAATTATTATCAATAATAGTAATAATTAATAAAATAAATATTTGTAAAACTTCGAAATATTATAAAGAGATGAAAGGGAAACTCAAAATGGCGCTTGAAGAAAATATTTTATAAAATGTTAATGAAAAGCACTATAAATTTACATATTAAAAAAAATATATTTATTAAGAAATAAACATATAAAATGAATTATTAATTGAATTTATAAGAGAATATAATATTGAGGATGTTAAACAAAAGTTTGAAAATCAATCGATGAATTCGGTCAATATTATAAATTTGTCACCACTTTACTCTGTTAGGAATCTGTTTTTAGGGTTAAAAAGATTATATTGTTTTTTCTTTCATTTAAACTGAAACCTATTGAATTCACAATCGGAACTTTTTTATCACAATACTTTATATACATACGAGGTTTTTCAAAAGAAAAGGTGAATTTTGAATTATTTCGAAAAGTATTTATTTATTCATCAATAACCATTTTGTCCCCTTCAAAGTAATTCCCCTCAGATATAATGCACTTATGCAAGCGCTTCTTCCAATCGTCGAAGCGCTTTTCGGTATGGCAATCAGCTCGTTCTTCTAGTGAATTAGAAAATTGTTATTTTTTTTGATTTGGAAAAAAGATATTTAAAAAAACCATGAAATAAATAAAGTAAGATGAATTTCGTAATTGATGTTGATATTAAAGAATTATTATTCAATAAAAAGCATACATATAAAATATTTAGCTATTATTTCCGGGTTTTGATTTTAAGTAGATACTTTAATTATTACAGATTATATATATATCAGTTTAAATTACTTTTCCTTTTCTTATCATTAACTTAAATATTGATAAAAAGGATAAACAAAAAAAGTTTAATGTATATTACAATTACTCTTTTCTAAATAAATTTATTTATTTATTTTCTTATTCATAAGAAATTCACAAATATTATATTTATATAATATATATATATATATATATATATATATATATATATATTAAATATATTATTATATTTCATGTAATATCAGATAAGATGATTTCTAAAGCTTAATATTTAATAAGTTATTTTCTTAATGCAAAATAAATTTCATTTCAAAAATCTTTTATTTAGTTATTAAATAAATAATGTAAAGATTTATGAGAATGAATGAAGAAAACACTAAGATAAAAAGATAAGTAGTCTTAATAGTTTCAGATGGAAGTTTTATGTCAAAATTAATTTGACGCCGACGTCCTCGAAATTATCGATTCTATTAATCGTTTTATTTCATCAGACGAATATTATTATTGACATTCATTCATTTAAATTTAATTAGATTTTTATTTTTATTATAAGAATTTAGAAAAAAATCTTAAGATTTTAGTTTGTTTTATATTTGTTGAAATTTTATTAATAGGTGAAAAATGATAATGAAACACACATGAAAATTAGAATTAAGTAAATGAACAATTTAAAAAGAAAATAAAAAGAAAAGATTTTATTTTGGTTTGTGTTTTCATAATGATAATAGATACAAGCAAACACAAACTGTGAATTGGGAGCTAAAGAAAAATTGCGATTTATAAAGAATATAATTCCGTGTTGTAGGTTAATGGAATGAGAATTAAAATGAAAGTTAATCTAAGAAAAGCGGAAATGCTAAGCGAATATTCATGTTTTTCTCGATGCTGACCTGTCTTCACAATGCTAGGACGCCTTAGACGAGTAATCCAGCGTAGAAATCGTCTAGCAGGGGTGTTCGATGTCGGAGTTGGTGGCCTGGATGCGGTGCCACCTGAGGGGGAGACTTTTTCCGCGAAGACCAAAACATCCCCCGAGGCAGGATGCGGGATATCCCGCCGCCGCCCCGGGCACGGCTCAAGGAGCACGATTGTGGGGCTGTGTACTGACACCGGGGATCCAACCACCGAGTACAAAGATTTGTTGGGAATGGGATTGGCAGCGGCGGTCGCCAAACAAGGTAGGAATTTCCAGGCGGCCGCCGCGGCCGATGGAACTCCACCGCCGCCGGGACGGCCCCGTGCAGCGTTCACGCGGTACTTGCCACGCGCAATCGTGCAATTCTAGGACGACAACACGCCGAAAACCATCGAGCAAGAAGTAATCAGTGAGAACGTTTCAAGAGAGGTGCGAAATCGCGTTCGATGATGGAGACATCGTGTCCCATAGTTGGCACAAGACTGGGGAGTCAAGTGACAGTGCCGGCGCCGCATGAGGGGAAAGGGGCCCCACCTGTTGAGGTGAACTGATCTGCTGGAGAGGTGGCGCATGCGCAATGCTGCTTATCACGCCACCAGTGGAGAAAGAGAAAACAAGTCTCCGTCAAAAGCTATTATCTAACAAGAACAAGCCACAATTCACAACTAGATTTCTGTTGCGGAAATCTGGATAATTACAACTTTATGGAAATTTTATTCATCATAATTAAGAATAAACTGCTAATATATATTAACCAAATATAAACCTTTATTTAACAATCACCATTATGTATAAACGGATAAGATTTAATTGATTCTAAATATATCCCACTATATTTTGTGAGAATTTATAATTAATCACAATAATCAAAAATTAAAATATTAATATTAAAAATTGTAATATTTATATTATTTTACAATACTTTAAGTAATGTATTGATTTTTTATAAAGAATAGAAATAGTAACAAATTTGGAATGACCCCAAAATATATAATTACTTTAAAGTTAATTCAGAATTTTTGAGCAAATATATTCATTTAGTTATTTTTAATTTTTCAATTATTGGTTAAAGATGAAAAGTGAAACCAAATTTCATTGTAAAGTGAATAAAATTTGTTTAAATTATAATTAACTTGTTTAAAACTTTTTTTTAATTCATATTATTCTTAAATATTTAAAACTAATAATTTTTTAATATAAATATATATATATATATGAATAAATTATGAATCAATAATTTTATAAACAAATTCATAAATTAAAAAAAAATATTGAGTTAAAAACAAAAAAGATAAAAGTAAATTTTTCTTAAAAAAAATGAATTGATACATCCCTGCTACAGTATAAATTAAAAGGAAAAACATAGTTTTTCTATCACTTAGTTATAAGGAGATCCACTAAAATGATATCCAAGTTTCAAATTGAAATGCAATTTTCTAAATTGTTATTTAAATATAATTTCTACTTAATTCCTGAATTATCTGATATGGAATGGAAAAAATTTATTTGGGAAAAATTTCTGATATATATTATCAAATATTATATAATAGATATTAATTTTTTTTCTAACAATAAAACAAGCTATTAATTAATTTTAATTAGGTTCTTTTAATTGAAAAATTAGAATATATATTTATATACTTAAATATATATATATATTTCTAAAGATTAATCTAACCAAAATAATTTTTTTCTTAATGTTTTTTCTATATTAGTTAATTTTTGTCCCAAAAAATTGTTTAAGTCTTTTAATTACTTTTGTAATTACAACAATTAAGAAAAAAATTAATTTTTATAATTAATACTAAAAAACAACAAATGAAATAACTTAATAAAAAATGTGTATTGAAATATTAATAAATCAAAAATATTTCATAAGAATATTTATTTAAATGAGAAGAAACGTAATTAAATTTTCTTTGAAAATATAAAGTTAAAAATTTGTATATTATTTATTTATTCAATTTAATGTATTTTTATTATTATAAATTATTCATATAGAATAATTATTAAGATGTTAAGTATAAATTATTGGAGTGTTTGACCTGACTGTCTCACTTCCATGTTGATAACAAAACTTACATCGTTCCCTGAAATAATCATATATATATATTTTATTTAATGGAAAAAATTCGACCTAAGTCATAGCTTGAATTTCTATTAATTTAAGAAATACATGAGAACTTACTAAATAAGGTGGCGTGGATATAGCAGCAGTCGATAGTTTTTTCTTTAAATAGGCGATCGTTTTAGAGAACGATGTTTGTATCTTTTGAGGACTGGACAGATATAACACTAAGGTCCAGATTACTAATAAATATTAATAAACATCCTCAATAATCAAGTTAATAGAAAATTATTAAAATTAATGTATTATATATAAATTTGTTTTTTCTTTTATATATTTTGATTTACTAAACTCAGGGATAAAACAAATAATACACTAATGGAAACTGATATTGCTGAAAGGATCCATATCCACAAGCATTTTCTGGTTCTTTTAGAGGCGTGTTAGTTGTTGAATGTCTTTGTTCATTCAATAATAAAAAATTAGAATAGCTACCAGATTCAATATCTATATTTTTTTTTAAAAAAAAAATTATATTATTAATTTAAAACTTGCATTGTTATGCAGAGAAAATAAACCTTTACATTCCGAATTCAATCTTCAGTAAATCCATTTGAAAATAGAGATGATATTAATTTCTGTAAACACTTAGATCATGAAACACATACGAATAGTTGCTGCGGCAATGAACTTTCAAGATCAGTTAATAATGTTTTTTTTTTTAATAATTATAAAATATATATTATAGATATGTTTAAAAAAAATGATATATATTAATTAATATTGATTTATTTCATTAAAGTTTCAGATCATCATCATCAATTACCTTCTAATTTGATGTAAATTCAATTTAAAATAAATAGTTTTGAAATAGACCTGACAGTGTGAGTTTTGATATGAAATTTGTCATATTGTAATGTAAACGGATATATACAACCATATGTTTATATTTTAAATGAAAATGGTTATCAAATAATGTTAGCATTGTAAATATGGATATCCCATTTCACTTGATTACATATTTTCTTTTTAGAATTTCTGCTATAAATAAATTATCAACTTAATTATAATCAGGAAAAATAAGGTTTTAATTATCTTTTTTTTATTTATATAATATAAATTATTTCAGTCTGCCTCCAAATCTATTATTTTAGATATTTTCTTAAACATTTTTGATTTTATTATTATATATATATAATTAGTTAAATGTCGTTATATTTTTATGGATAATTAAATATGTATTAACATAAAAATGATCATTCATTCTAAAGTGATGGAATATTAATTACTTTAATGAAATTAATAGACTGTGCCAATAATTTATTAATAAAACTTTTTAAAAAATTAATCATCTTTAAATTTTTAATGCGATTTTAAATCTATTAAAATATATTATACTATTATCAATTGTTTATGGAATACTTAAAGTTAATAATAAATTTATTGTGATAAAATAAGTCTAAAGCAATGAAATACTAATTTTATCATTTAAAATTACTATTTCGTGATAAATCAAAAAGAAAATTTTAAAAAGAAAAATATTGAATATATTACCTGCTTTAAGTAGTTGAGTGAAGATATTTAGTTTTTAACTTTTGATAAATGAATCATCAAATCACTTTAAATAAATCACTAATAGTTTAATTACATATTAAATAATATTTTATTGAAATAAAAAAACTTAAAGAAAATATTTCAAGTCAATTATTAAAGGTTAAATATAAATCAAAAATAAAAAACTCTTAAAACCACAACACAATATCTAAGAAATTATAGGATTAAGTTTATGGATATATAGTATTAACTTATAAAACCTTATTCTAACACTTTATATAAGTTCATACATATATCTTTCTATCTATATATATTTAGATATATGATAATGCCCAATACACAATAAATATATTTACTAAAAGTTTTGAGGATAAGTTGGTACGTCAATTCGACACATATATATTTGTAACATTTTCTTTTTATTTAAATTATTTTGAAATAAAATATATATTAAATATTTAATGATTATATATTATATTAACGATTAATTAAATATCATTATTTCTTCATCTAATTAAAATAATTTTAATTTTTATGTCGGTTGTCACTTGGTTTATTAAGATTTGTAAATTTGGTAAAACCTCCAACACATGTATTCATCAACAAAAATATTATTAAATTATGACATTTTTAATATTTAAAGATGTTTAAAGAATAAATGTTCATTGTTTAACAATTATACATATACCTTTAAAAAATAATATAAAGAAATAACAAAAATGGAAAATATATTTTGTAAAGATGAAAGTATTACAGAAAATGATCAAGAGTTAAGCATTAAAAATAATTCTTCAGATACAGAATTTAATGATTCATTCAGTCAAGATAATGGGAAAAATTGCCAGAATTCAGAAAATCAAGAATCTAGAATGGAAAGTGAAGGAGAGGATTCTTTATTCCAAAGATATGATTCCGATGATAATACCAGTGAATCTAAAACTAAAGTAGATAACGAATTGGAAAATATTTTAAATTCCAATGAATCAGGAGATGCTAGTTGTCTTAAAAGTAAAATGGTTAATGAAACCAATTTATCATTTCCTGATAATATCATAATGCCTAGTAGTTATTCACTGGAAAAAAAAGATAGAAAAAAAGATACTAGAAGTAAAAAGGAAATTGAAGAAGAAGAACGCGAAAAAATGCAGTAGGTTAAAACTTTATAGTTTGAAATATTTTTAACTTTTAATAGCATTGTTAATATTTAATTTTCATCAGAGTTCTAGTTTCAAATTTTACAGAAGAACAATTAGATAGATATGAAATGTATAGACGTTCGGCCTTTCCAAAAGCTGCAATAAAAAGAGTGAGTATAATAATATAAAGATTTGCTAAATAAATTATTTTCATATAATTTATTATTTTGGAAATTTATTTTTTAGCTCATGCAAACAATTACTGGATGTTCTGTTTCTCAAAATGTTGTAATTGCTATGTCAGGAATTGCAAAAGTTTTCGTTGGAGAAGTTGTCGAAGAAGGTTAAATAAATTGAATTCATTTTTTTATAGTTTGTTAGAATATTCAGAAGGTTATAGGGTATATTCTATTAACACATTAAATTTTATTTTAATCAATATCAACGAATGAAAGTGAAATTAAAATCACCTTATTCCCTCCTAGGAATCCGCTGCTTCGGGGAAGGCATAGTCTGAGTTAAATCATGTTTTTGACTTCATTTTTAATTTTCATTATAGCTCTGAGCAAATCCGTCACAGATATCCCCTCTTTTTAAATTAACCAGAAGCTCGACCACGTTATTTATATTTATATCTTTTTCACATTTGATGTTGGCCTCTGTTCTTAGCAGTATTTTCGGGTGTATCTTCTTCCTCAGTGCCAACATTTATTTTATATAAATATGCACCAAAGACCCCATGACCAGTTATAGCCTGAGTTATATAGAAATCTGTGTCACCCCATGTTTTATTTTTCCATTTAGTTATGCTTTTTATAAATATTTTGGCCAAACCATTAAAATTTTCCCAAATTTGTTCCCATTTCAGCATTAGTCATTATATTAATATTATTTCTCTTTACAGCTCTTGATGTTATGGATAACTTGAATGAAACTGGACCTCTTCAACCTAAACATCTACGAGAAGCTGTAAGAAGATTGAGATTAAAAAATGCCATTCCAAATGGAAAACCCCGAAAAATTCTCTTTCGCACTTGAATATGGGTTTTAATGTAAATAATATAATTAATATGATAAATATAATAATATAAACTTCAATGAATCAATAATTATTTTTTGTTTGTAAAGAATTTTTTTAAGATATTAATTTTTAATTTATTCAATTTGTATATTAATTCCTAAAACATCTCAAAACTAATAAAATACAAATAAATATCAATTAAATATATACATTTTTCTTTTTTCTTTTATATTTAGTCTATACATATTTAGAAAAGAAAATAATTAATAATTAAAATAGAATATAAATCATGAATATGCTTCTACTCCAGTGATTCTCAACCACTGTGCCGCGCCACTTTTGTGTGCCGCCAAATTATTACAAATGTAAAGAGGCTCTTAAACATTTCCGAATTTTAAACCGTTTTTGGGACCACTTTTTTCAATATGGTAAACTTTTATCTTTTTCTTTATCTGTCGCCAAATTTTTAAACCGTTAAAAGTGTGCCGCTGTGAAAAAAAGGTTGAGAATCACTGTTCTACTCCAAAAGTCTTTAAATTTGATAAAAAAATAGTCACTTTAAAAACATGAGAGATAGAAAAGTTGAGATTTTAATTTTATTCATTCACTATTGACTAGATCAGAGGTGGCCAACCCAAATGATCTTGCGGGCCACTTTGGAAATGCATCATAACTTCGCGGGCCGCATATAAAATTATACATAGCCATATTAGATTTAGACCCATTATAGATAGTTTGGTGTGACAAATTGAAAAATAATAAATTTTTATTATGTTTACTATTATTTTTACATATAAACATATATAATATAATAATAATACTGAATGCACATTGTAAAAAATATATAATACTAAAAATAAAAAAAGAAACAACGAAATAAAAAAAATGAAATATTTATTTCATATTTGTTTCACGAGGGCGCAGAATATACAAGTGTGATGAATCTCGCGGGCCGCAAAAATGTTTACGGCGGGCCGCATGAGGCTGGACTAGTGTTTATATTGTGTTTAGTTTATTATTTCTTTGCTAGAAAATTCTTTTACATTGTAAAATTAAAGAAAATCGTGAATACATAATTAAAAAATTTAATTAACTGCAAGTTGGAAATGAAATATCAAAATAATAAATAAGGAGAATCATATATAGAAAAGAAGAAATCTTCTCTTTTTAACAACAAAAATAACCTTGTTAGATATAAATAGGGATCAATTAAATTGTGGTGGTTAAATTATAAGAAATAAAAACATCCAATAATTATTTTTAATTTATCAATAATCTAATTATTTATTCATATGTAAAATATTGATTACATAATTAATAATATGATGATTCTTTATTAAAATGTTTATATTTGAAAAATATTCTGAGGAAATTGTAATAATAGTAACTTCAAACATGAGTTTCTATGTATTAAAAAAAACTGGTTGTTTCCTCTTTCCTTAATATATAAATATAAATTTATGAGATGTGTGTGTGTATGTGTATGTGTGTGTTAGAGCTTTATATTTTTAAATTGAATGGCTCGCTTAATAATATCTGTATATATGTATATATATATTTTAAGTACAGAACTCTAGCAATCAAGTGCATAAAAAAATTTTATATAAAGATAGATTCTAATTTACAAGAGGACAACATTTTAAAAATACATTGATTTTTTTATTTTTAAAAACAGGGTTTACTAGTTTGTTAACATTATAAAGAACATATTAATGTATATGTTTTATGTATATTAAATACATAATATTTCAAAAAGATATCTAAGATTTTAATAACAGTTATTTTAAATTATATACATTTACATGAATAAGCTTTATTTATATTTGTTTTTTATAATACAACTGAGCACTTTACAATTTGAACTTTTATTTATTTTCTAATTTTATGTTCAAAGATTAAAAAAAATATTTATTTAAAAGGCCATCATGATGTGCAAAAGGAAATCTCATTCTATTATTAATCATTAAAAAATAATTCTTTCTTCCTTTATATAATTATAAAACCATTGTGATGTGGTTCTTGTATTACAAAGTTAATTCCAACATTTTGAAAGATAGATAAAACTATACCATTAATTTAAATGATAAAAATATTTATATTTGTTTAATATAAACAAATGCGCTTAAAGAATGCATATTTATATATAATAACAGAATAAATTTCAATAGTACAAATAACTAATTATATTATACATTTTGTTTATTTAGTTTAATTGAAAACACTTTACAAGATGGGAAGAAATAATCTAGTGCCATTTTATAGTAGGATAATTTAGGTATATTTAATTTCTAAAAATATAATTTAAATAAATTTTAATTAAATATTAAATATATTATATAATATGAAATTATAACATTTTAATTTATTATATAATTTGAATAAGTAAAAATATTTTTTATAGAACATATATCAGATTTTGTTTTAATGGGGGATTTTATTTTATATTTACAATATTAAATTGTTTTTAATGAGAAAAAAGATTTTCAAAAATTGAGCATTTGAAATATTATTAAAAAAACATTTAAAGAAATATTTTCAAATATTTAATTTTTTATCTTGTTTGACTTTTATGATTTCATTAATAAACCAAAATAAATAGATGTTTATTGCCGAGTATAGTATTATGTATGTCTTTATCAACAATTTTAAATCAAAGATATAAATCTCTGAATTAAATGAAAAAATTAAGACAATAGTTTTAAAAAGAGTACTTCTCATTATTTTGATATAAACAGATAAACCATTAGTAGATATTGGCTGTTTTAGATTACACCTAAATGAAAAAACCACTGTTTATAATATAGTAATCCGAAGATCATAATGATGTCAACTCTTAAAAAAGAATAGTCATAATTTTAACATTTAGGGGAAAGTTCTTATAATAACTTTATATCTTATTTTCATAGATTTACACAAAATAAATAAAAAAAAGAATATTAATAGATAAAATTATTTAAACTTATTAATTAAAAAGAAATATTATATAGTAATCTTAAGGATAACTACATAAATGAAATACAAATCTTCTATATTTTAAGAGAATTTTATAAATATATAATTCAAAAGTTATAAAAGACTATTTTAAAATAATGTTAATTAAAAAATATTCGTAACATTTAACATTCGGACAAAGGTTTAATAGATTTTATTTAAATGTAATATTACATGAAATTGAACATTATTCATTTATTATGATATTGATTATGATAGTAATATAAAAATGAATTTGTACTAAGTTTTGCAAAGTGTTTTTTAATGTTTTTTTTATTCCTTGTATAAGTGAATTATGAAAATTTATTAAGGAAAAAGTCGCTGTTATTTTCAAAATTCAGATCTCTGAAGGACGGTGGGAGTTTCAATGAATTATTATAATTTAAAAAATAACTAAAATAAATGGATTTGGGAAACTTCAGAAGTATTAAATCTTTATCCTTAAATTAATATTAATGTGATTAATAATGGAAATGAAATTATAATCTTTTCCTATTTTCCTTTTAAAGGTAATAATTTTCCAAGTTTTATTTTCAAAATATTAAACAAAAAAATAATAAAATCTTACTCCTTTATTAATTACTTATAATTAATTCTTGATAAATATTTTCTATGTAATATTTCCAAATTTCTACTTTGATAAAAAACACCAATTCGTATTATATTATTATTATTAATATTAATATTATTATTATTATTATTATTATTATTATAATTATTAATATTATATTATTATTTTGAAAAAATAGAAATGTAAATTTTTTATTTTATTGCAAATTGTTTATTACAAAAAAAGATAAATAAACTTATAAAAATGCAATCGAAAGTTTAATCTATTTATTTCATTTTAAAATTACCCGGAAGATATTTGTGGTGGCACAAGACTTAAAATTTTTTAATAAAATAATAAAATTATAATTTTTTTCAAAATTAATTTATATCAAAAAAATATTTAATTATTATTATTCTTTCTTATTGGCACATTTTAATAATTATTTTCCCCTAAATAAATGAAATTAAAAAATTTTTTAAAAATACCTTTTTATTTTCATTTAAATTTTTTATTTTCTTTATAATAAGGTACAATGATATTTCATTTCTCAAAACAAGGAACCATAGAAGAAAATTGAAAAAATGTTTCCCTGAGTTATTATGGCCAAAATAATAAATGTTTTTTACAAAAATATTCATTTAAAGTAAAAAATTTAGGAATGTAAATAAATTATTTAAAGACAAAATTTATATTAATCTTTTTTCACCAAGTATTCAGAAAATTTAAGATAACTTAGTATGAGAGGGTTGGCTAAGATATAGGAACTACACTTTATAAAAAATATCTTTTCTAGATTTATGAAACCTAAATCATCCATTTCTAAAATGGTCATATTAATTATTGAATAATATAAAAATGGATTATATTCATTTGTGACTTGTACCACTCATTTCTTTGTACCAATAAAATGAATAATATTATATAATAGTTAAAAATAATATTTAAATAAAAAATGAAGACTTCCAACAACCAAATAAAAAATCACTTTCTAACACTCCTCATAATACTAATTTTAACGATTCTTTACTATTAAATACAAGATAAACATTCAGAATCGTAAATTATGTGGGCCTAGATAACAAATGGGAGGCATCAAGATTTTAACCATTCCGACTAGTAATAAAATATAAATAAAATTGATCTTTTTTGACTATCTAAATTCTTCACTTGATATTTAAATACTAAAAAACACCAGCCAGACAAGGAAAATTAAACATAAAGTGGTATTATTTTGAGATAAGCACCATAAGAAAAATTAATTAAAAATATCAGAAAGTATCAAGTTTTTGCCCAGAATAATAATTAAAATAAAATGTTGCAATTTTTATCAAAATAAGTTTAAATAATTACTGCTAAGTATCACAAAGATAAGAGGTTTAGTGATAATTTTCTAATAGAAATTACAATTCTAAAAAGATAATTTTTTTAGGGCAAATCGATTTTATTAGATACATTAAAATGACATATAAAATACTAATTAATATATTAATGATAATAGTGATAGATCGATGTTATCAGATTTAAGAACATTAACCTTGGGGAAATATAAGCAGAGTGGGGTTTAAACCAGTTAATTATTCTCTATTATATATAAATATATCTAAATATATCTATATATAGATATATTTATATATAATAGATATTGTTTCGGGCAGTGTTTTATTATTTTCAACTTATTTATAAGCTAGATATATTTATTTTTGAAAATTGTCTATAAATAAAGTTTATAAATAATTTTTCATAAATATAAGCTGCCAAACGTTTAAAATTAAATTAATTACTAAAAAATTAGTTGGAAAAGGATAGTTGACTATCGATTAGTCACAACTCAGTCAATTAAAATTAAAAATAAAGGAAATAATGACTAGTGTAAAATTGAATGATCAATTTTTCGATGCTGTACTAAATTATATTTAAAAAAATATAAAAATTGGATCACCTTTAAATCAGATAAAATTATAAAAATATTTTAGTCCTTTTCGCACATGGTGAGAAAAAACACGATTTGACAAAACTGCAAATAGATATTTTGCATATATAGCAAAGCATGATGAAACTTTCACATCTTAAGATCTTCAGATGCACCTAAATTTGCAAGTGTTTTTTTGATTCGTAAAGCGGTAAGCCTTGCCGCAGCATTATGATAATAACATTCTTTCATTACTTTAGACATAACATGAAGGGCCTATAAAATAAGATAAAGAATTTCTGAATAAATTTCTTAATTAAAATTTAATAAAAAAAAAAATATAAATAATTCCTTAAGATATATAAGGATATTTGCTAAATTTATTTTTAATACAAACCTCACACGATTGCCATCGATTAGGTATACTTGGTCTTTGTCGGTCTATACAAACTACTTTTCTCATTTCTTCGATGGTTGGGTCGGAGGGGACCATATCATAAAAAGGTAATTGATAATCTTCATATATCCCTCCAATATTACATCGACGAGCAATTTCCCAAAATATTAACCCAAGGGCATAAACGTCTGCTCTTTTAAAAGAATCAAAATGTTTCATATTGATAGATTCGTCTAGAACCTGTTGATAAAAATAAATTATTTAATTAAATAAAATTATGTAAATATTATTTTATAATTAATTTGAAATTTTTTTTATACCTCGGGAGCCATATATCTCTTTGTTCCCACACGATTATTTAATGCAATATCAACAGTGTCTGTAGCAACATCGTGTCTAACAGCAAGTCCTAAGTCGCCTATTGCACATGTTACATTCAATTTTACCAAAATATTTTTCGATTTTAAATCTCGATGAGCAATGGCAGGTTTTCCTAAATTTTTTGTTATTTTAAAATAAATTGATAATTATACATAATTAATAAGAGTGAGAAAAGGCAGGGATAATATATGTATATATAGAATATATTTAAAAAATTTAAGAATTTTTTGTCATCACATCATTGTCAGGTTTTAAAATTTGTCTTTAATTATTAAATTAATATCAATTTAAATATCAAAATTATTTAAATTCTTTAGTTTTTATATTCCTCATTCCAATTTAAATTTAATTTTTTAGGTTAATAAGATTTATATTTAATTTAAAAAATTTTATAAAATATAAAATAATTATACCTTGAGTTCCCACAATGTCCATGTGGAGATGAGCAAGTCCAGTGGCTATTGAGAGGCACATTCGTATCATACCAGCTGTATCAACAATTGTACGATTCAAATAATCAAATAATGAACCGTTCTCGTGATAATCGGTTATTAACCATAATTGTGTCCAGGTTCCATTATCTATATGATAGAAAATAAATAAATTTCTCAATACTTAGCATAACAAAAATAAAAAAGTATAGTTGAAGATTAATTTAGTTAATAAAACTAAAATAATACACTTTGTATAAGATTCCGAAAATTTGAAAAATTCACCAACACTCACTCCACCATGGACTGTCTTGTCTCCTAATTGACCGCTGGAGTCAGTCATTACTAAGATCTCGTTACTAAGACCTCATAAACACACTATGTTATGAGGACTTGAGGTGTGGATGTCCTCTCTATGTTATTCTATGTTAAACTCGTTATTCTATGTACAGGGTATTTCTCCTTATTGACCCAGGCCTCGCCTCGCTGCACGCGCTGAAGTCAGTCATTACTAAGATCTCGTTACTAAGACCTCGTAAACACACTATGTTATGAGGACTTGAGGTGTGGATGTCCTCTCTATGTTTTCTCTATGTTAATCTATGTTAAACTCGTTATTTGATGTTAAACTCATTACGCCTTTTCGTTATCACTCGTTATTTTATTTAAGTTAGAAAAGAATAAATTCCTTGGAATTTATAAATGTTAATTTCCTATTTAAGAAAGCTTTTGTACATCTGCCCAAAGGAAATAATACATGGTATAGTTCCAATTAGAACAAAGAAAAGCAAAATAAAACAAAATAAAATAAAATACAAAACAAAAAATACAAAACAAAAAATAAAAAACAAAATAAAACAAAAAATAATAAATAATAATAAAATAATAAAACAAAATAAGATAAGATAAAATAATTCAAACCAGATTATATTAAGTGGGGACGGATAGGGAAAAGGAATAATTGGAGTGGATATTAAACAAAACAAGAAGGAGAAAGGTATGTCACTGATCAAGATTTGAATCCACAGGCAGCCCGCAATGTCGCGTCTGGGCACCAACGTCAGGTTCGTTTTGAGTCTTTTTAGTCGTCTCAATTGTCCTTGAGTGTCCTTGAGTTAAAATATTTTTTTTAAAACAATAAACGTTTCAGTAAATTTTAATTTTGTTTCGCTTTAAATAAATTTGAGTTAAAATATTTTTCGTAAAATAACGATTTCCATAATTTTTATGTCTATCTTGTTTTAAATAAATTTGAATTAAAATATTTGTTCTTTAACGTTTTGATAATCGTATGAATGTTTGCTTCGTTTTAAATGAATTCGAATTAAAATATTTTCCTCAATATAACGTTGTAATAATTTTATAGGGTTTCTTTGTTTTGAATAAATTCGAATTAACATATTTTTCTTGAAGCAATAAACGTTTTTAATAATTTTAAGTTTGTTTTGCTTTAAATAAATTCGAATGAAAATATTTTTTCTTAAAAGGAACGTTTTTTGATAATTTTTGAGGATTTGTTTTGCTATAAGAAAATTCGAATGAAAATGTTTTTCTTAAAACGATAAACGTAGTTAATAAATTTTTTATGCTTTCTTTGTTTTGAAAAACCTCAACTTCAAATATTTTATTTTGTCAAAGAATTAACTTTGGGATAGTTTTATGAATGATTCTTTGTTTGGAAAAGCCTCAAATTTGAATTGTTTTATCTTTTTTCCATAAAATTAACTTTTTAATTATTTTTATGAACGTTCTTTTGTTTTGACAAAATTCAATGTAAACTGGTTTTCTTTAAAATAATCTTTTATATTTTATATATCTTTTATATTTTCATTGGTGATTGATATTAAGGATTTTGACAAAATGGTAGATGTCAAAGAGATAGAAAGACAAATTTAAGTCATTTCTGGAAAATTATTCAATTTTTAACGCGATGCGATAGATGCCCGTCGTGGAATGATACTCAGTCCAATGCGATCGGCAGGAATGATATGGACTCATTGCTTAAGGATATTGTTTTATGGGTGGGTTTATCTGGAGCGATCGGTTTCCATTGGATGTGTGACCATGGGGCAATTGCTGAATCGGTGTTGGCCTTAACACCATCTTCTAATGAAACAAGATAATTACTAAACGAAATATACTTATTATAATTATTCTAAACATTAATAATTGTTCAATTATTTTTTAATAAAATATAACCTTTATTATCTGCAGCAATAAATCCAAGTATGTTGTCATGTCGTAGCATAACAGTTTGATAAATTTCAGCTTCTCTGAACCATGACCTTTCTTCACGAGAACTAAAAATTTTGACGGCAACATTTTCCCCTCGCCATCTTCCACGCCAAACTTCTCCAAAACGTCCTTTTCCAATTGTATCCACAAGTTGAATTTGTCTTGCGATACTTCTTTGAACCAATAAAGGAAGACCTACTGGGCAATAGAAATTTTGATAATAATATATTGTTTATAAATATGTATAGAAAATCAATTATTAAACACACCTGATCCAGAACCACTTGTAGTCATTTCTATCATATCCCTTAAAGAAGCACCTCCAAGAATTGGATGGTCAGGAGCATCAAAACTGCCATCCTCTACTCTTCGGAAATTCATTTGGTGTAAAAAACGTTTACGATATTGCATTAAAGTATAGATTATTAATGTGAGAAAGCCAAGCATGGCTATTGGCACAGCAATAGAGACTGTCAGTTCCGGTGTAGTAAATGGACGAGATGATCCGGATGATGGTACTGTTTTTAAAAGAAAATTATATTAAAAAAATGTGTGATTATTGAAGTAGAATAATCTACAATATATTCATTTCAATGTAATGATTTAATGAGAGATAATGGTATTGTTTAATTAAAGATTTAAGAGTCTTAACCATTTTAGTATTATAATGAAAGAAAATAAAGGAATACTTAAATATAAATATGGAAAATTAGTAAAATAATTTCAAATTTCTTAAATTGATATGTTAAAATACAATAGAAAATAGAAGCGATCATCAAACATGCATCCAAAGACAAAGACGAGCATTAATTAGTAAAACATGCTTACTTACATGAATTGTCCATTTTAATTCAGAAGGCGAACATATTGATATGTATTTTAAAACCCATAAATAAGATATATTATGAACGATAATTTAATTATTTAATTGAATGATTGCTAATGATATTGATAAATGAATATGTAGAGGTATTCGACATATAAAGCAACCCATCCAGTAAAAACCCGGCTTGTTGAATTATAAATATTTTAACAAAACACATGGAAATTTGGCGATTACATTGAGACAATGAATCCTCGAAAGACTTGCTCACCTCTCGTTAAATTGCGCAGTTTAGGCTTCAGATACCGATTGCAAAAGTCCTCTTGATCACAACATTCGCTAACTTGGTTTTCAGCTTGAGAAGATTCCGGTTTACAATAAAGCGGATTATCAGGTGGAAATAATTTCTCTTTAGAGTAACACCTTAAAATCCCAAGTTTGCAAATCCCATTAAAAAAATAAAAATAAATTAAAAATTAAAAATGAAAATATTTTACTGATATCTTGATTTGTTGATTCCATAAGCTATTTTCACGAGCTTTCAAATTAATCAGAATGATATATTATATAATATTATAATATATATATATATATATATATATATACGAGGTCTGTTCAAAAGAAAAGGTGTTGTGTTCTTGTCAACAAACAAATGCATCACAATAATGCACCATCTCACACATCATTGCTTGTTCGTGATTTTTTGGCCAAAAACAACACCGTAATCATGCCTCAACCACCGTATTCACCAGAATTAGCTCCCTGCGACTTTTTCCTATTCCCAAAACTGAAGAGACTAATGAAAGGAAAGTGCTTTGCCACAACTGATGAGATAAAGTCGGAATCAAAGAACGAGCTGATGGCTATACCGAAAAGCGCATTTCAGAAGTTCTTCGAAGATTGGAAGAAGCACTGGCATAAGTGCATTATATCTGAGGGGAATTACTTTGAAGGGAACACAAAATGGATTTTGATGAATAAATAAATACTTTTCAAAATAATTCAAAATTCACCTTTTCTTTTGAACAAACCTCTTGTGTGTATATATATATATATATTCTGAAATGCATTCAATAGATAAAAATATCAATCCTCGGTGCATCATTCGAATATTTTTTCAAACAATTAAAAAGTTTCAATATAAGAAATTATGTTTTCAATGAAAACATCTCAGAAAAATTTGATATCGAAATAAATAAATGGATCCCCCTAAAGAAACTTCGAGAGGATTAGTTATAAGACAAGCAATAGAGTATGATTCTCACTGTCGAAGATATAGTTCGAAACCTCAAGATTTAAAAACAAATAGTTGAAAAGTCTTCTTAACACATTTTTGATGATATAAAAAAAACTGAAATTTTTATATTTTTATTTTTATATGCGATGTACAGAATTATAAAAAATTGATATATGATTATCGTTAGAAATTCTAAATTTCTAACAAGCTAATATATGCTAATGAAAACCTAGGTATTAAATCCAAACAAATACATAAGATTAGAATATTATGAAATTGAATGATGTAAATACCAATACTGCTTAAATTTGAAATTTATAGACCATAAGGAAATAAAAATTTAAAAAGAATTCATAAAACAAGCAAGAAAAGGTTAAAACTATAATTCAAATTATATAATGATTGAAGACTTGGGGTTAATTAATTGTAATTTAATAAGAATTTATATAAGAGAAGTTGTATTTTGCAGTAGTCCTCTTTTAGTAGTCAAGTGTGACTTAAATGCTGAAAAAATTAAAATTCAAAAAATTATTTTTGAAGGGTGCCAATATTTTCTGTTTTCTCAAAAAATTAAAATCAAATTTATAGGAATATCTGAGATACGAGTAGAGTTTAAAGAAATTAAAGATGCTTAATATATTTTCAAAGAAATAGAATCTTGAAAATTTTCGTTTTCATAATAACTGAATGAATATAGAAAAATTAAATTGCTAATTATAATTTTATTTATAATCATTGAAATTAAATCTTAATACACACAAGAATACTCTTAGAAATAAAAATTTTGAAAACTGAATAATTTTTAATTAATTATATTTTTTAATCATTTACATTTTGCTTTTAAAACGTTCTAAAATTTGATTTAAATATATATATATATATATATAAATTTATAAGATGAAGACAAAAATTGAATGAATTGAATTGTAACTATAAATAAAATAAATAAATATATATACGTGTATATTCTGGTTGTTGTTTTGAAATAGTATATTTGTTGGAATATATAATCTAGATATATATTACGAATAAACATGTAAAAGCATAATTTATAAATCTTAAAGTGACAAAATTACTAAAAATACAATATAATAAATAGAAATACTTTCAGTATAAGAAAATAAAGTAAAGACAGTAGAAGAAAAACAAACATCGTGCAAAGGCCTATGAGAGAATATTTTAAAACATGCTCAAGTATTTACCAATGAATAATCTAAATAATAATTGAACATTTTTCAAAAAGATAAATAACTAATGTCTGATATTATAATTTATTATTTTTCCAATTTTCTTATTCTTTTAATAGTCACATCATGAATTAAGCTAATTTTGATTTGACGTTAAAAAACTGTACAGTGGATATTTTTAAAATTTTTATCCTTTATTTATTAACTCCAAATTTATTGTGTCTATAAAATTGATATGAATATGAAAATATTTTAACAATTTAAATAATAATATATTGATCAATTTTATTAAATTTCTATAAAAAAAATTGAAATTACTACCCAAGTTTAAAGGTGAATTAAGTTCTTAATTGAATCGTAGCAAACTAAAAGGTTCGTTGTCCATTTTTTGACGGCTTTGAATTGTCTAATCATTTATGTATCCTCTGAGTACATTGCTTATAATAAAGCAGCTTTCTCTTAGGGGTACTTCTCAATATATTAATTAAACGTAATAATAATATTCATCTACATATATAAAAACATTATAATTTGACAGCGGATCAGTTTTTTTTTAGTTCCTGAAAAAATTGTTTTAACAAACATCGAACTTTTTAGATAACAACGATTCAATTGTCCATCAGATTTTATACCTGAGATTATCAATTTTTTATTTATTTTATTAAAGATATATGGATTTTCAGGCCCATGAAACCATGTGTTTTGATTTAGATATATAATGAAAATAAATAAACATATTGATAATATTCAATTTTTAGTATTTAGATATATTTATATTATATTTGCTTATAACTTATGATACCTGGAATTTAATCATTCAGGTAATAATAATAATATTCATCTATCCATGTGGATATGGATTCTTTTTTCTTTAAAATGTATATAAATTTTTTTCTCAATTCAAAGAAGAATACCTTCAATTAGATAAAAAGGTAATTCAGATTTGTACTTGGAAGTAATGAATATTTATAAATAACATATATTTAAATGTATGAAATTGAAATCATATTCATTTATATTTTTAATGTAATGTATTTTATACTTTTTGGAAACTTATAGTAGTTGATTAAAAGATTTAATTGTATCAACTCCTGATTGAATCTACTATACGACAGAAAGATGTGCAGGCAAAGTAAATATAAGAATTATACAAGCGAAAAACTATTGATAGCTATGTAGTAGAAAGCCACTCGAGACTGAAAAAAAAATTCTAAAATGCATGCGCCTTCCACCTTGTTTTTGGAAAAAAGAGATATTGCGAGAAAAAAATTATTTGAAGTATAATGAAAATATTTCGCCGAATTCGAACATACCTTCTTTGCTAACGTGCAAAGAGGGATGTAAATCCCGATTGCACATGTCGTAATCCTTGCAACATCTTATTACAAAGGTTTCATTAAGTTTATCAGCATAATGGCACAGGAAGGGGTTCTCGGGCGGGTAGACAAGCCCGTTGTCGAGACACCTGGGGGACATAGCAACAAGGACGGGTATTTTTCACGATTACAGCACAGTGTGTCAAAAATGTACCAAAGGAATCAAAACGATGATGGGGTATGCGTTTTCGATGCCATAAGAGGAAAAGGGATTGCCAGTCCTGGTCAAAAAATTATAATTTCGTTGATTAAAACTTATCATTTATATTTTGTAATTATATTATTAAATATAAAAGAAACTAAATTACATAAAAAATAAAAAAGGAACTACTACTACTAGTAGGTGCCTGAATCACCTATGAAATATTATAAGTTTGTTTGAACAATAAAATGTTATTTTACGTTATAAAAAAATCATATATTAGTTTCGCATAAGAATAAAAAAATAAATTTTCTATAATAATATTTATAATATATATCTGTGCTATATTTCCTTTTTTGATCAAATTGCAAAAAAACTTCATGTATTCAGAGAAATAAAAGAAAAAAAACAGAATTTTCTATTAAATAAATAATATAGTATTTTTAAAGTAAAAAGGATACTTAAATTAATAAATAATTTAATTTTAATCGAGTATCGAAGAAATAAAAATGCAAGAAAATGATAAAATTTTCAATAAGGATAAACATTACGGTAAATAATTTGTTAATAAATAAATTAAAGTATAAAATATTGATGTATGTTTATTGACGATAGTTTTTTTGTTTAAGGAAATGTTGAGATTGGAAGAGATAGAAGAAAATCTTGAAATTATAACTGAATTATCCTTACTTAAGAAGATAATGTACTAATATTAAATTTAATTATTATTATCATATATATAGATGATATGTAATAAAATAAGTATTTTTTTGAAAATTTGTACATTTGTACACCATACATAGATAGTAATATCTTATCGAGATTGTCGAATCAGTTATCTTAAGTGAAACGAAGTTTTGGAAGTGTGTCGTGTATCTTCACAGGTAATGTTCTCTATAAGATCAGCTATTTGTTTAATTATTTGCGTATTGATGTATTCAATGCCAATTGTCATAAACATAATCAAAGCTTTAGTTTCTAAGGGGAAATAATTGCTTTTAATATATATATATATATATAGTATATAAATATGTCAAATGGCATTGTATACAACAAAAAAATAGAAATTTTATTATGAAACAGGTCAGGCATAATAGTAAATACGAAATTGTGGGTCATATGTTATAAATACAATAAATTAACAATAGGAAAAAACTTCACAATTTTAAATAAATTAGTGTAAATATAAAACATTGTCAAAATATGGAAAAATTAATTATGAGTATCACAGCAAACAAAAAAAAATTAAAAAATAAGTAAAACAAATTAAAAAAGTTAGTCAAATTCACTCAAAATATCACTAGCGGGAATTTATTTTTAGGATTCTGAAATTGAGAATTCTAAAAAAGAATTTGAAAAAAATACAAATTTTTGAATAAATATAATTTTGAATGATTTTATGAATGAAAATTATTAATAAATTCAAAAGTATAAAAGAAAAAATAACAATTTAATGACTAAATTTTAAAATAGCAAATTTTAATTGTGGTAAGTATATTTATAATTATTATATTTAAGTTTAAAAAATAATTAATTTTATATTAATAAAGATTTTTACAATAAAATGTAGACATTTAGTTTAGGGTATTTGAATGTTTTAAATAATAAAGGAATCTAAATAAATAAATAAATTGAAATCAACTACAAGAAAAAAATTACATTAACTGGAGAGGTAGACAAAAAGGCATAAAGTTAGTCCTAGCAACAACTGGGGGCAGACAACTGCACCGGCGGCTCAACTGCAATGGTCTTAACAGGGAAACCGAGGGAGTACCTGTCGAGGGGTGAAAACCGTCGACAACCGGGTGTGAAGGTGCCGCAGGTGCAAGTTGAGGCTGCACAGGCGACAAGTCTGGATAGGCAGCCTTAAGTGCAGCACGAGCAGCTGTTGAAGCTTCGGGTAGTAGTTTCACATTACATAAATTTGTGCGGCAGCACTGAGTCCATTCGTACTTGCAAGTTCGAGGAGCTTCCGGTGGAAAAAACGGCGGATCCAGGCACCTTCATTTATAAGCAGCGAGGGAAAGCACTATTTTTATAACTTATAAACGACGAGATTCTCCTCATTTAAAAAAAAATGAATTTATGAGAATAAATATCTATGTTTGTATAGATGGGCATGTAAGGAAATTTTTAAATTGGAATTGAAAATCTAAGTATAAATTACTCAATTTATTATAATTCATTTTTAATTAGATTCTATATAATATTTTTTCCATTTACACATAGGTTTAGATGTATATACTATATGAAAAGTGTTGTTTTAATTTGTGTGACTCTTTAAATGATTTATTCTTTATCTATTTCCAAAAAGGAACCCTTCATTTTTTTAAATAAATGAATACTAAATGAGAATTTAAGTTTTGCTTTAAGTGGGTTTTTTAAGTTTTCTTTAAGTTTTTTATTAATTATGTTAAAATTTACAAAATAAAGATAATTTTAAGAATTTTAAGTAAATTTCAGTTCCATTTAGAGTCAAAAAATAGAATGTCACTATAAAATAGTTTTTTTATTTCTTTTATAGAATATTTTCATAAAATTTAAAATTCATTTTTACTAGACTAGGACTGGCTCCCAAATATATATGTAAAATTATACATTTGATTAACGTGATTAATAAGATACAACGTTTAAATATGTATATTTATTAAAATAAACAATAAAAATTAATAATATCAATAATAATTAAGATAAACAAGAAATTATTTAGCTAAAAGAGTAAATTTTGAAAAATAAAATAATTTAGGTATATATATATATAAAGAAAAATACAAAGAAAAATATTGGACAATGAAATATTAGAAAACCTCGATAACAAATGTTTATTTGGAGTTTTTCATTATTTTATAAATGAAATTACATTAGAAATAAAAATAAATTATTAAAAAAATTTTTCTTTAAAAAAATTTATATATTTTTAATATAATTGGATCAGAAAAAGTTTTTTTCTGAAAGAGTAGAATAAATGGAAAATTTATTCAAAGTTCATGTTACAAAAATTAAAATATAATTATATTCTTCTATTTTATGGTCAAAGAAATGTTAAAATTTACAATTTAAAGCAATTCAACTCAAGAAGATTTAATAATACATTTGGATATATGTGTATAAATATTCTAAATTTTGACTTAATTAAATTAAGTTAATAACTTTTTCATAATTCAAAAATTACCTATAGGCGTGCATTACACCTTCTTTCGTCATTGTCGTTGTAGTAAAACAGAAACCCTCTGTTTGACACGTATTATTGGTGTCTGGGCAAATGTCACAGTGGCAGAGTAAACCTAGACACACACAATTTGTTCATATTTTAATAAACAATTATTTTTAATTCTAATTAAAAAAAATTATTAGAATTAATTAATATCACAATTTTATGAAATACTTAATATTTAATTAATAAGAATAAGTTTCCAGTTTTATCAGACTTAAATTTGAAAATTATTAGTTAAGAACTGGTTCATAAGTGATTAAAAATACTCATGCTTCCTAATAATAATAATAATAATAATAATAATAATAATAATTTGGTTTTAAAAGATATAATATCCTTAAAAAATAATAATAATAAAATTGTCATTATATAGGTGTTAAGATAATTATTTTAAATAATAAAAAGTTCAATCATATAAATTTGTATATTTGAGTATTATTTGATTTAGTTAGAAATAAATTTCAAAATGTTATATCTTTTTAGAATATGTCTTAAGGTATATATTTTTAAAATATTGTTTAATTATTAATATACAATTTATTTTTAAGACCAAACAGTAATGAAAAATCTAAAATATATTTTCCGTACCATTTACAGCTGCAAAATGCAGGTAAACAAGAATTATTAATGGAAACATATTAATAATATAGGAAGACACAGTCAGTTAAAATTTCCAATTTCAAGAAAAATAATATTTCATATTGTTAATGACTAAATTTAATTATAAAAAAATCGAAAGAATTATTAAAATTCTAAGTAGAAAGTGATTTAACATTGTGTCAATTTTTTGTCTGCCATATTTTCGATAATGGAACGCCTAGTGCACAGACCCACAGACCACAGACTATCTTTAAGATGTCCCCACTCCGGGTTAAATTTTGAAGCAAAGTTTTAGCACATCGCGCCACCTGGTACCATAATCCATATACTAATTTTATAAAAAACGCTATAAAAAAGCGTGCTTGTGTGTGTGTGTCTGTGTGAATTTTTTTTTTTTTTTTTTTTTTTTTTTTTTTTTTTTTTTTTTTTTTTTTTTTTTTTGTCGGGAATTCCGGGAATTAAAAAATTGTGGAAAATTTTCTGATAAATGAAAAATTATCTATTTGGAGATAAATATTAGTTTAATTTCCAAATAAATAATTTTTCATTAACTGAAAATTTTCTACAATCTTTTTATGTAATTAACATATCTAAAAGAAACGAATAATTTTTTATGTATATAAACAATATATATTTGAAAATTAATAAAAATTATAAAATTATATTTACAAATAATGTGGTGATCTCACTATTAAACATATCTTTTTAACATTTTGTTTTTTCACTTGTGCAAAAATTTGACAATTTTTGAATTGTTATTATTGAATTTATACAGCTAGATGGATATAGTAATGTTCTAAGAGTAATAGATAATATATAATACATAATACATAATATTTGTTCTAAAATTAATAAAAATTATAAAATTATATTTACAAATAATGTGGTGATCTCACTATTAAACATATCTTTTTAACATTTTGTTTTTTCGCTTGTGCAAAAATTTGACAATTTTTGAATTGTTATTATTGAATTTATACAGCTAGATGGATATAGTAATGTTCTAAGAGTAATAGATAATATATAATACATAATACATAATATTTGTTCTAAAATTAATAAAAATTATAAAATTATATTTACAAATAATGTGGTGATCTCACTATTAAACATATCTTTTTAACATTTTGTTTTTTCACTTGTGCAAAAATTTGACAATTTTTGAATTGTTATTATTGAATTTATACAGCTAGATGGATATAGTAATGTTCTAAGAGTAATAGATAATATATAATACATAATACATAATATTTGTTCTAAAATTAATAAAAATTATAAAATTATATTTACAAATAATGTGGTGATCTCACTATTAAACATATCTTTTTAACATTTTGTTTTTTCGCTTGTGCAAAAATTTGACAATTTTTGAATTGTTATTATTGAATTTATACAGCTAGATGGATATAGTAATGTTCTAAGAGTAATAGATAATATATAATACATAATACATAATATTTGTTCTAAAATTAATAAAAATTATAAAATTATATTTACAAATAATGTGGTGATCTCATTATTAAACATATCTTTTTAACATTTTGTTTTTTCGCTTGTGCAAAAATTTGACAATTTTTGAATTGTTATTATTGAATTTATACAGCTAGATGGATATAGTAATGTTCTAAGAGTAATAGATAATATATAATACATAATACATAATATTTGTTCTAAAATTAATAAAAATTATAAAATTATATTTACAAATAATGTGGTGATCTCACTATTAAACATATCTTTTTAACATTTTGTTTTTTCGCTTGTGCAAAAATTTGACAATTTTTGAATTGTTATTATTGAATTTATACAGCTAGATGGATATAGTAATGTTCTAAGAGTAATAGATAATATATAATACATAATACATAATATTTGTTCTAAAATTAATAAAAATTATAAAATTATATTTACAAATAATGTGGTGGTCGCTCTATTAAACTAATCACATAATTTTATTAACAAAATTTGTGACGATTTCACCAGATGACGTCTCTTTTTTATTCATTGTATTGTTGCACCATTTAACAAAGTGATGCAACAACACTTTGTGCAAAAGAATTGTCATCTTTTTTGTGAGATCGTCACAATGGGCAAGGCAAAAGGATGGTAGGAATTCTTCGGAGAAGGGTTGGGACATTTGGGGAAAAATGTTTTGGAGGTGAATGAACTTATCTATATTTTGAAAGAATTCTATTGCCTCTTTACCTACGAGCTCAGTAAACGTGGATGAGGGTCGTTGTAAACAACATCCCTCTCTTTCTTTCCAATCTATTGACATATGAATGTCAGAGGTTGTTTTTGTGCACAAGAATTGGTGGCACGCCTCACACTCATATGTCAACAGTTTTTTAATCATATACCCAGCAACGTACGCCGTTTGTGTGATATGGCTGAATTTCTCAACATCAAGATCCGAAGTGTTAGTGTCTTTTGTGGTCGTGTCTGTTGTGGTCGTGTCTGTGGGAATGGAAGGATCTGTGTTCTTGGTATCACTTGTTTTGTTGGAGTTTCGAAGGAGATGTTTGTAGGAGAGGAGAATTTGTTCTTCATCAGCTTCACAATTCGACCCGGCGCTCATTTTTGGAGTATTATTTAAAATAGCTGTTTTGTATGCATCGATGAATTGTAAAGTTGATGGTTTGGTATTGCAACCACACAACCCTCTAGTAATACTAAAAAGATTCTCTAAAGGGTCTTGGTTTAAAGATCTTGTTGTGAGACACACTAAACCATCTTTCTGGAGTCTCCTCCACAAACAGGGTAGGTTGTTGAGAGTGGCAATCAATAATGGCACAAATGCTGGGTTTTTCTTGACCACAACACCGTTTTCCAAAAATTTCATGGTTGTCAGCATTTTTCGTGCTTTTTCCCAGAAATTAATATGGGATGACTCTTTAGTTAATTTACTGGCAAGAGGCTTCGGCGAATAAGAGACCGAATTCATGGAATCGAACAATTGATCCACGAACGAAACAAATTCCGCTGTCCCCGCGGAATCTATAACATTTTCCCTCGCCAGCAAGTGAAGCCCTAAGGCAGTTGAATCACTAAAAACTTGCGCGGCAAGTTTCACTCGCATTTTTTGGCGATGTGAGGGATCAACATGAGCTTCAGTCAGTTTGGACGTTCTGAAAATTCCCTCTCCTTCCTTCTTGTGCAAACGCTTGATGTCACTCCACTTTGCCAAGAAATTGCCCTTTGTTTGAATAAGTGAATTCAATATTTTTGGGTTGTATTGAATATTTTTTTTCATAAAATTATTCCTAATACATTTGAGCAAATGTGGAGGATCGAAAAGATGGAAAATTGAATGACCTTTTATATTGTACTCAAATTTGTCAGCCATTTTGCCATCTTTTCCTGAAAGTGCCTTAATGGCAGCAACATTCCAAGGCGCAGAGTGACTGACCGAAGCACGGACAATAAATTTTGTTTGCTCGTGGATAGCCACTACAACATCGCTGATCAAATCCATTAATATTTCTTTCTTCGCCGAAGAGTGGGTAAAATAAAAAGCTACAGGTTGCTTCCACTTACCAGCAATGCTACGAATCATAAATACCAAAACATGATCAGCGATCTTATTCCATTGGTTCAGCTCTTTGCCGATGTCCACGAAGCCATTAACTCTCCAATTTTTGGCGGTTGTTTGGAAATCCAGATGTTTATTTATTTCCATCTCATCGAAAAGAAGTGTACAATAACGCTCTTTCCCTGGGACGGCTTTGGAAATAATATCTAGATATTCTAACAATTGGCCGTTTAGGCCAGGCGCCACTCGAAAATTGGCTAATGAGCGTTTTAGTGTGGGCACAGAAGGCAATGATAAAATTCTTTGTAAATATCGATAGCATCTGGGGCCGTGTTTCATAATGGATATGAAAAGGGCCTTCTCTTCCAGAGAATACCTCCTGCCATTTTTGGATATTTTGAAATTTTTTAGGAGGGACAATATGAAACACCGCTGTTGTACAGGGAGTTCATAGATACGTCGTAGGTCTTGACAGGATTTTTGGGATAGGAAATCTTTTGCCTGCCAAGAATTTTCACGTAGCAAATTTCTTCTGGCCCTGTCTTGTTTTCTAAGGCGTTGGACCTGGCGTAATTTATCATATAAAACCTTTTCTCTAGGCGGCAATTGGTTGCCCCTAGTGCAGTGTAATGCCCGCAGAGTTGTATATGAGTTATTACCTGCAAAGAATAATTAAATATTAAACCAGATAAAACACCATTACTAAATTTAAATATCATATAACTGTATAAATGATTTTTATTGAGGATTCTAGTGATTATTTATTAGTAAATATATCTTTAGATATATTTTTACACTTATCAAATATAATACATACGTTTTGGTGTAACCTTAGAAGAAACTCCAGGGCACCTTCTGGTAGAGGCTGGAGGTGTATCCATTATTTCACATTGGGATTGGTGGGCTTGTATTATAGCCTGCCCGGGAACAACTAAAAAACACAAATAATGATAATTAAAAATTTATTCTTTATATAAATAATAGCTATGAAGTTCTACACAAACAGTTAATGTTTAAAAGATTAAATCAAAAAGAAGTCCGTAATGAATAACCAAAGAAAAAAAAACAATATAATACGTATTTATTTACACGTTTTAAAATAGTTTTATTAATAAATACACAAAACATACCAGCTTGGGGTACTTTCTGAGGTATTACTCCACGGTTTAACTTTATCTTCTCGACTGTAGTATAATCGCTGTCTTTAAAGTGGAGGCTACAAACACGATGTTGTCTCACTTTGATAGCTGGGGCCCCAATTAAATCATAACGACCCAATCGATTTAACCAAGTTTCACGCAAATTATCATTTTGTGGTAAAGAGTGCAAGCGACTTCGTTTGCTGGGAGATAATGAATTTGTTGTGCAAACAACATGACAACAACGACGTATCTACAAAAATAAAACATCATATATCACTAGTTTGAATATAAAGCAATTCCAAATTAAAGAATATAATTATATTTGCATGATTAATTCATCTGATGAATGATAAAAATTAATTATAAAATAGTTTTATATATATGCTTAATAAGATAATAGTTGAAATGGATAAAAAGCCTTTTATACAGTAAGGGGAAGGGGGAGTGCTGGGAGGTTAAGTTAGCTTAGTTTTAATTAGCTGGAGTGTCTCCACCACAGACTATCTCTTCTAAATTTGGATTGCATTAAATAACATATATTATATTTAAATTAAATTTAAATAATTATATTTAACTGTATAAAAAAAATACGGGAAAAACCCATGAGAATTAAAAATACACCCTACTTTGGAATTTCCAATTCGAACAACAATGGTTGAAGGGCAGGTAATAAAACACATAGGTCCTTGAAACTTAGCTGTATTGTTTAGGGTCACGTACATGATGAAATAAAAGAATAATTAAAATAGAAAACATTTTCATTTTCAATAGACAATAAATAGAATATAATTCGAAAATATAAAAAAATAAATTTTTCCATATTTATATATTTATTGTGGTATTTATATATGCATATATTTAAAAATTAATTTATTAAAATATTTATTATATAATATATCATATATAGTATATAATTTAATGTATATATATTTCTCAAATTAATTTGAAATCATTTAAATATATGAAAAATTAATTTAATATATAATAATATATTTATATAATAATTAATAAAATCATAGTTGAATTAAATATATATTTTAGAAATTGTGGTTCGGTGAAAATAAACATTTTTTTTTATATTCTTTTAATTAAATTAATTTTAAAATATATAAATTATATAAAGTCTTTAATTTTCAAAAGACAATGAATATAATATAATTCGAAAATATAAAAAAATAAATTTTTCCGTATTTATATATTTATATATGCATATATTTAAAAATTAATTTATTAAAATATATGTTATATAATATATTATATATAGTATATAATTTAATATATATATATATATATATATATTTCTGAAATTAATTTTAAATTATATAAATATATTAGAAATTAATTAAAAAATTAATTAAAAAAAGTGTAATTTTGAACCAAAGTTGCAATAACTAAATAAAATATATAATAATATAAATTTAATATTAATTTATACAATAAAATTTTACTTACTCTAGACATGTTTGCAATTGCTGCTCGGATCTCGAATTTTTAAGCACAAGATAATGTATGGCGAGTGGATGACACTGTGACACACATCTGAAGATGATTTTACAAGACCAAGTTAATAATTTTTTCAAATTTTGGTTTTATGCAGCAGTAGTGCGACCTCGTGAGCGTCTTCAGAGTTACAAATTGGGTGCCTGCAGCGCCTTCTGGTATCATAATCCATAAAAGTCAAAACATGGATTCAGAGCTTGCCTAAGAGTGAGATGTACCTGCCACAGACCATCTGTATCAGACTAGAACACCATGTTAATTTTTTAAACATTGTTTTTAGCGCCACCTGAGAGCTCTAAATATAACTAAAGGGGAAAAAACGGAATTGGCAGGTTTTTTAAATTTTTTTAGAAGGAATATTAGGAATTAAAAAATAAAAAATTATTTATTCAGAGATAAAACTGACATTTAAGCAATCAATTATGCTTTTTTCAGAGTATTGCTCAAATGTTGGTTTTATATCCAAATAAATAATTTTTCACTTAACTAAAAATTTCACAATCTTTTATATAATTTACATATCTAAAAGAAACGAATAATGTTCTAAGTAATATATAATATTTATTTGAAAATTAATTAAAATTACAAAATACTATTTAAAAAATTTGTGATGATCTCACAGTAAACATATATTTTTTAAATATTGTTTTGTTACACATTGTATTTAATTTTTCACTTAACATTCCACTTAATTTTCCACGAAACATAACATCTTGATGTACACTCTGGGGTATCCTTCCAGGGAGTAATCTTTTCTTCTCCGCTGTATAAAAATCGTAGACTTCAAAGTGAAGATGACATACACAGTATTTAAGCATTTTACTAAATGGGAGACCATGTAAATCAGAATATAGTTCCCCGTTCTCCTGCAGAAATTGAATTTGTTATACAATCAATATGAGCACAAGCATAGTTCTGCAAAGAATACCAAATATTATGCATTTTAATATTACAATAATACAATAATATGTTCATATAATATAATAAGTACTGGGACCCCGAGCCTCGGCTCGGTAATTAAGTTAAAAAAAATAATTCAATATTATATTGAGTTTGGCTGGTAATATTAATACCTGGGACACCGAGCTTTCGCTCGACCCTTTAAAAAATATTGATATACAATTCTTTAATTATTTATTACAATTATTAAATGTTGCATCATTGCATCAATCTGATTAAAATAAATGGAACTGGGGTCCTCAATAATAATACCTAATTCACCGAATCGCCATTCAAATAATAACATACAAATAGAAAAGCAGGCAAGTTGATATAATATATTGTAATGATATTTTAGGGCAGTAAGGTATAATAGTAAATAATAACATTTTATAAAATCAAAATATTGAACATTTTATTTAAATTTAAAGTGTGTGTAAAGGTATAAAAAAATTAGGTTTGACGGATTAAAGAAGGGTGTAAAAATGGTCGCAACAAGGGTGTAATGGTAGCACTTTGAGACTTGGTAAATCCAACTTCAGGGTGTTCTTCTTTCTGGAAGGGTGGAGAATTTTATAAAAGCGATGTGATGAGAACTGATGATTGCTGGTGAAGGCGCTTGGACAGGTGGTCCCGGAGAGACACAACGCCGGACCGAGATATTGTGATTCGGTCCAATTATAGATGTCCTCAGCCCATGCTTCTGGACTCCGTCAGGACTCCTCGTCGACCGCTTAGGAGCGCTCCTCGCCTCCCTTCGAACTCTCTCCTTGGACTCCTCGTTGTCGACTGCTCCGCAAACACTAGCCTCCGGCCAGCTTTTCCCCTCCTTCTTCACTTCTCCTTGCGGACAACCAATTAAAATTCTCGATTTGGATTTCGGTCAGGGAGAATTTGATATTTGATCCCTGTTTGGAAGGACTTCTGTGGAACTGATTTTGATCCTATTTTCACTTTAATATTTCTCTTTCTTGAGAATATCCTATTTTTATATTATTTTATAGGAACTTCTCCCAAAATAAAACTTCCCAGAACCACCATTTACTAAAATATCACTTCAATATATATATATATACCTAGGACACCGAATTATCGCTCGACCCTTTAAGAAATTGATACAATTTATTTTTATATACTTTAAAAATTTTACAATTTTCTAATTATTTATTATAATTGTTAAATGGGATTTCTAAAAATGACCCATTAAAAATTTGTTTCCTAAAGTGTTTCAAATTAATTAAAATAAATTGATTTTCGTTTCAATACCTGGGACACCGAGCTATCGCTCGACCCTTTAACAAATTTATACAATTTATTATTATATACTTTAAAAATTTTTAATTTTCAACAAACATTTTAGTTCGTTTATAAAATCTATATATCTGTGTGTCTGTCGCCAAAAATTTTTGATTTTTTAAATTTTGATTTTGGATTCGATTAGAGCTTAAAAATGTGTAATTGTAAAGAAGTCTTGGTTTTTTTAAAATTCGTTTGGGAACATGGTCAAATCGGCGGTCAAAGTTGAAAATTCCCCATATATTATCCTATTGTAATTAGTGTTATTATAATGTAAAATTATAAAGAAAAAATGTTTAGACATTATTGTACACATTTTCATTCTGTAAATTAAATAATTTTATTTCATTTAAATAAATATATAATATTAAATATTTTTTGCTCTCTACAATATTTATCTAATTCTCACAATATATTAAGATCATATAAATTGGAATTATTTATTAATTATTATTAATTAATAATGTCAACTTATTTAAAATTTGATATCTACATGTTGTCATTCAAAGAATGTTTATATTTTTATTTTTTATGTTATATTTATATTTATATTTTATATTTTTAATTTTATTTTTTTAATATTGGCCTTTTTAAATTATTTATAAAAGACTGAAAACATTCAAGATTATATGAATAAATAATTTTAAATAATTGATCTCATAATTGGATTTTCATTTTCAAGTAAGATATTATTAAGGGTGGATTCACAATGTATGAAGGGACACTTCTAGAAGACCACAGAGATAGATAGATATAACATTTACAATAATAATATATAATTAATTTACTGATTAAATAAAAATAAATTAAAATTAAGAACACAAAAACAAATAAATGTTTTATCTAATATACTGATTGAACAGTTATCTAGTATAGTATAATATTTTATTATATTTACGGAGTCGCTGTATAATAAATTGATGACGTCATTTAATCTCCTATATATCGAATCGAATAAAGATAAATCTTCTAAACGTTGTGAAACAATTTCAAATAATTTAAATGTATCTATTAATTAAATAAAAAACAAACATGAATATAATATAAATATTTTTAATTTTATTTTAAGAATAGATACTCAATTTTTCTTTATAAATACTATCTCTGGTGTGAATTTCAAAAAAATCGTTAGAGCGGATTTTGAGAACCCATTTACAAACAAACAAATATATATACAATTTTAGCTAGCATAAGAAAATAAGATATAAATTATTTTATTTTAAATTATAAAATTTAATAATATATGTACATATATTTAGATAAATATAATATAAAAAAACATACTTATATAAATATATAAAATATTTTTTGCAATATGTTATGTAAAGCTAATTTTTCGAGAGTATTATATTAGTAGAGTTTGGAAAATTATAAAATGTTTTTTATCTATTATAACTATATTATTTGATTTTTAAATTATAATTTAACATATTTTAAAATTATTTAACGAGGTTATGGCTCCAAGTATAATATTTATTTATAAAATTATATATATTATATGTACATATACAGCAGTGGCGGCTCGCTAGGGTAGGCAAGGTAGGCGACGCCTACCTTATAAATATACAGATGAAAAATATTTATAAATTTTATTATATTTATTAAGTTTAAAAATATTTAGTTTCATAAAATAATTATTTAATGATTTAATATATTAAGATTTAAAAAAAAAAAAAAATTGAAACTGCGGAGCGCACGGGTACTGCTAGTCATAAAGTAAAGGCGATATTTTTCATCGCCTATTTACTGCCTGTACTCCACACTCCGCTGGCCACATTTCTAGTCAGTCGCGCATGCGTACAGCAGTGATAGCTAGCGCTATAAGTTGAACGGTTAGGCGATGAACTAAGTAGCCTATGCTATGCAATTCGTGTGTATAGAGCACAGACTATCTTTAAGATGTCCCCACTCCGGGTTAAATTTTGAAGCAAAGTTTTAGCACATCGCGCCACCTGGTATCATAACCCATATACTAATTTTATAAAAAACGCTATAAAAAAGCGTGCTTGTGTGTGTGTGTCTGTGTGAATTTTTTTTTTTTTTTTTTTTTTTTTTTTTTTTTTGTCGGGAATTCCGGGAATTAAAAAATTGTGGAAAATTTTCTGTTAAATGAAAAATTATCTATTTGGAGATAAATATTAGTTTAATTTCCAAATAAATAATTTTTCATTAACTGAAAATTTTCTACAATCTTTTTATGTAATTAACATATCTAAAAGAAACGAATAATTTTTTATGAATATAAACAATATATATTTGAAAATTAATAAAAATTATAAAATTATATTTACAAATAATGTGGTGATCTCACTATTAAACATATCTTTTTAACATTTTGTTTTTTCGCTTGTGCAAAAATTTGACAATTTTTGAATTGTTATTATTGAATTTATACAGCTAGATTGATATAGTAATGTTCTAAGAGTAATAGATAATATATAATACATAATACATAATATTTGTTCTAAAATTAATAAAAATTATAAAATTATATTTACAAATAATGTGGTGATCTCACTATTAAACATATCTTTTTAACATTTTGTTTTTTCGCTTGTGCAAAAATTTGACAATTTTTGAATTGTTATTATTGAATTTATACAGCTAGATGGATATAGTAATGTTCTAAGAGTAATAGATAATATATAATACATAATACATAATATTTGTTCTAAAATTAATAAAAATTATAAAATTATATTTACAAATAATGTGGTGATCTCACTATTAAACATATCTTTTTAACATTTTGTTTTTTCGCTTGTGCAAAAATTTTACAATTTTTGAATTGTTATTATGGAATTTATACAGCTAGATGAAAATAGTAATGTCTAAGTGATAGATAATATATAATACATAATACATCATATTTATTTGAAAATTAATAAAAATTATAAAATTATGTTTACAAATTATATGGTGATCTCACTATTAAACATATCTTATTTACATATTATTTATTCATATATTGTGAGACGTATAAATTTACACCTTTGAAAATAGTTTTATTAAATACACAAAACATATTATCTTGGGTTACTTTCTGAGGTATCACTCCACGGTTTAACTTTTTCTTCTCGCTTGTTGTAAAATCGCTGTTTTCATGATTAATCCATCTGAGAAATGATAACAAATAATTTTAAAATAGTTTAATAGATATGTTTGGAATATCGAATTTTAAGTACATGGGTTGATCTACAGGTTATAAATATGGTCTGTTTAATAAAAACTTAGCCTATTGTCTTGGATCAGGTATACGAGGAAATAGAAGAATAGTTAAAATAGAAAGAAACTCGTTCATTTTCAATAGACAACATATATTAATAATATATTCAAATATTTTATTTTATATGTACATAATTCAGTAATACTGAATATTAATGTAAATATAAATAATAATATTTAATATGGCAAATATGTAAAATTTTGTAAATAAATAAAATATTTAATAATATATTAATAAATTTAATATTAATATAAAATAATTTATATAATAAAATTTTACTTACTGTAGGCATGTTTGCAATTGCTGCCTTCGGATTTCGAATTTTTATGCACGATGTAGCCTGTGGCGAGGGGACAATGACACACATCAACACACATGGACACACAACTGGGGGATGATTTTACAAGTCCAAGAAAATAAATTCAAATTTTATCTTCTACAGTAGTGCGGCCTCGTGAGCGTCTTCAGAGTTACAAATTGGGTGCCTGCAGCGCCTTCTGGTATCATAACCCATTAAAGTCAAAACATGGACTCAGAGCTTGCCTAAGAGTGAGATGTACCTGGTATAGAGCTTTTCTCTGGGATAGAGCAAGTGTATTACGAAATAATTGATACCATTGTTCTTCAAATGGAAACAAGATTTAAGGATATGTCACAGTTATCATACTTTGCTTTAGGTGATACTTCGAAATTCAGCGATTTTAGTAAAAGCTTTCCTAAAAATCTTGTAATCCTTCTACACAATCAATTTCAAAACGTATTTGAAAAACAAAAGTTAATAAACGAACTAACTGTAATTTATGAGGATACACAATTTCATAATATAAGATTTGATAAATTTCTACAACTTTTTAATGAAAATGATTACAATGAAATTTTTGCAGAAGCATATAAACTTTTCATATTGATAGGCACAATTCCGATGACAAGTGTTTCCATAGAGCGCAATTTCTCATGTTTAAAACGCATAAAAAATTATTTAAGAAATTCAATGTCGCAGGAAAGGTTGTCTTCTCTTTCTTTGTTATCAATAGAAAAAGAATTATTAGTTCAAATTTCAAAACAAGATAACTTCTCAGATCAAATTATTGAATTATTTTCAAAATTAAAAGATAGACGAATAAATTTAATTTACAAAAATAAATAAATACATCTTTTTTCTTTCTCTTTTTCTACTTTTCGTAAGTTATATATATATATATATATAGTGTGGAACTGCCGTATATATATATATATATATATATATACTTTGTCGCCTACTCAGTTGTTTGGGTCACGAGCCGCCACTGATATACAGTAAGACCCCGCTTAACGCTGTCTCGGTTAGCGCTGTTTCGGTTTAGCGCTCTTTTATTTGAACTCGGGGAGGTTTTTCCAAACAGTGTAGTTGTGTTTTTTGTTTGGTACGGTGCTGTGCGAACGCAATTTTATTATTTGAAACATTTGGTGACATTATTGTAGGTATAAATTTATATAATATGTATAACCATTAATACAGTGACAAATATTATGATCTTTAGTTTTTAACATGGGTGCTAACGAAAAACAAGAAAAGAAAGCAACCAGAAAAAGCATTTCACTGGAAACTAAAATGCAAGTGATTAGGAGATTAGATTCTGGTGAACGTCAATCTCAAATTTGCTACATTGAATTTGGCAACTTCAACAATAAGAACAATTCTTAAGAATAAAGAAAAGATACTCTCATCGGCAACTGCAACATTTGGCCAGATTTAAGTAAGAGTGAAGACATTGGACACTCAGTCGATATGAATAAAATTTTGGAAGAAATAGTGGAATTAGCGAAACAAACCGGTTTAGATGAGGTAAATGTGGAAGACGTCGAAGAAATAGTTCAAGAAACAGCAGATAGTCTTTCTAATGATGAGCTCAAGGAATTAACTGAGCAAGAAGAAAACAAAAATATTAATAGTAATGATTCCGAAGAAGAGCAAAAAGAACTTTCGATGGCGTTTGTAAAAAGCAGTTTGACCACTATAACTGAAATTATGGACCAATTTGTTGAAATTGATCCAAATTTTGACAAGAGTTCAAAAGCAAGACGAGGTGTTATAGATGCTTTATCCACTTATCAACAACTTCTAACAGAACGCACAAGGAAAACGCAAACTACATTAGATGCCTTCTTGATAAAAGGCAGAAAATTAGAAACACAGAATAGACTGAATGATTTGTCTGACTTAGAATAAATGTTTGGTTTTATTTTTATTAAAAAAAAAACAGAATTATTAAATTTAACACCTAACCAATTTTCTATCCATCTTCCCCTAACCCCATTATTTACATGTTAAAATAGCCTCGTTTAGCGCTGTTTCGCATTACGCTCTCTTTTGATGGAACGTATCCCCCGCGTTAAACGGGGTATTACTGTATTTAAATAAATATTATTGTAATATTAAAATGCATATTTGGTATTTTTTTGCAGATCTATGCTTGTGCTCATATTGATTGTTTAACAAATTCAATTCCTGCTGGAGAACGGGGAACCATGTTCTGTTTTCCTACGAATCATAGTTTACCTTGAAAAGTGGATAAAACAATGGCTCCTGAATGATTTACATGGTCACCCATTAGTAAAATGCTTAATTACTGTGTATGTCGCCTTCACTTTGAAGATGATTTTTATACAGAGGAGAAGAAAAGGTTACTCTCTGGAAGGATACCCCAAAATGTATCAAGATGTTAAGTTTTGAGGAAAATTAAGTGGAATTTATATCATATATGCTAAAGAAAGTTAGAAAAAATAATCTTCATTAATTAATAATAAATTAGTTTGTAATTGAAATAACTAATTTTAGACAAGAATTGAATTCTTTATGAAATTTTTACCAAATTTAATTAAAAACACTAAAAATATAATATAAAAACTTTTTGAGTTCTTAGTTTAAAAATTTTAAATTTTTGAGTAGATGTGGAGGTTTTCCGATATTGCCTGTACGGATATAAATATATGCATACACCACTCATATTCAGTGATTTTTTTTTTATAATTTATGAGTTATTAAATAGCTTTAAATAAATATGTTTTAGATTTTTATAGAAAAACTTATTTTTCCAATCAGGTAGTTTTTATGGATAAAATTTTCATAAAAAAGTAAAGTTTACTCAAAAATGATAAAAATTGTTTATTTATTTAATAGTACAGAATAAAAAATACATTTAAATTTTCTTTTCTTTTAAAATCATTCATGAATAATTAGCACTTTTGAAAAATAGATTTTTTTATCGACGGAATAAATAATTTTAAGAAGGCAGTAGTAATTTTGATAACTTTCCAATTTATTTTATATATATATATAAATAAATAATAAATATCTTTAATTAATTATATATTTATCAATATATTTTTCATTTTTATATATATGTATATACCTATATATATATAACATTTTTGCCTTCAAACCAGTAAATTCACATAAAAAAATGAATATTGCATTGATAGTTGCAAAGATATTTAAGTTGCATTGATGTCAAATGTCATTAAAAAAAAATCAACAAAATATAAGAAAAAAAAATTATACAAATATTAAAAAAAATCAAATAACATGAATAATAATTAAAAATAAAATGCGGAGAGAGGTAAATTAATAAGGAATGATATAAATATAACAATTCATTTTACTAAATAATATTTATAAAAATGACTAATTTAGTGCTGGATGCACTTAAACAATCCCAATTCTATTTCTGATAAATTTTATAAAATGGGAATTTCATTAATTTATATACATATAGATATAAAATTGGAAGAATTTTTAAAAAATAAAATGTATGTTGTTTTTGTTAAAATTAAAGAAAATAATAAAGTAGTTTAAAAAGTTTTGTATATGGTCTTTCTTGTTAAATGACGATGAAAAAACATTTAGAATGATTCATGATTTACTTGATGTGTTCATAAATAATACACTTTGCTAAGACAAATCCAATCATTTCGTTTTCTTGTCATTCTTACTTTTATAAGAATTGAGCAAATTTCGAACATCTAATAAGGCTTTTTCGATATTCATTTTAAATCTTGCAGAGTCCTAAAAAAAATGCTCATTTATAATAATGTTTTTATTTTTTTGATTATAAAATACACTTACTGTAGAGAGACAACTTTTTTTCGATGTGATATGAAAAAATAATTTATCTTCTCCGGCTATAATATATGAAACACCATATCCATCATCTGCGACTGGACCAAAACCTCCTCCGGCACTAATGCAATAAGGATGCTTTTTTAAATCCAATTTTTTGGTTTGTCCATGAGGGGTTTGAGATGTAGATAGTCTCCAAGGTTCACTTAGAACTTCTTTAAGAAAGGGTGAATCCACTTCAAGGTATTTAGAAATAACATATAGGCAAAACAAATGACGATCAATTCCTTTTCCACACATAGCATTTTGATAAGACAGTTGATGAATTTTACAAGCTTCATACAAATATTTAATTTTTTCTTCTTCCTAAATAACAAGGTTAACTAATTAATATTTTAATTAAAATATAATAGTTTGGGCAAAAAGAAATCCATTATTTTGACGCAACCAATTATCCAACAAAACGGTGCATATTTAACCAAAATCGGACAATCCAAAGCATGTTGAATAGTCTTGAATTTTGCGCAAAAATAATGTATTTCTTTTTCCCCAACCCAATATTAATTAAATTCATTTTTTATTATTTAAATAGTATGTCATATTAAATTTATTAATTATTTATATATTAATCCAAAAAGTAAATAATTTAATAAACAAAATAATACTTTAGATGATGGATCTTCCATTGATAAAACCCATTGAGAGGATTCAATTGTACAAGGCCTTACGGTTTCAGTTCGGCCTTCTCTATAAAGTCTAGTCATTGACGCTTCATAAGATAAATCGAATCGGCCAGCCGCCTGAAAATATCATTATATTAATTTTATTATAAAATTTCTTAGTGAAATAATAAATAAATACCCTGTAATAAGCAAGTTGAAGTATCATTTGAAGATAAGCATCTGGACTTATTCCATGTTCTTTCATTAATCCTTTTCCATAAGAGTCATAATACAGAATTGCCAAATCCAAATCTTCTATTAATTTAGCGCTTGCCTAAAAAAAGTTAAAAAATATTTTAAGTCATTTAAAAAAGTATATACTTAATTTTTAATACTATTAATAAAAAAATAAAAATTATTAATCTATCTATCTCTCTGGCTCTACGCAACTCGAAAGTGCTTGGCCGTAGCAACTACATTTTTCCAAGTGTCCCTATCCTGAGCTATAACCAACTCCTACCCTCCCCCATCTCTCTCACGTATCTTCCTTCCATTATCCACCCACCGCTTCCAAGCGGACGTTTCCAATCGGTCTATTTTTCGCCATTCTTTCCTCTGCCATTCTATTCACGTGTCCTGTTCATCGTAGCCTTCTCAATTTTATAACCCTAACTATGTCTGGAGATGCATAGAGGTGATGCAATTCCTCGATATGCAGTCTCCGCTATTCCCCCGTGACCTCATCTTTCTGCGAAAAATCCTATTCTTAAATACTCCAAATCTACTCTCGTCTCCCAGGGCAATAGACCATGCCTCACAAACAGTAAAATAATCGTTTTATAAATTTTAATTTTGATCCCCCTTGATAATTATAAAATTATTAAACATATATGTATATATTAAAATTTTATTGTCAATGAATATATTTATTTAAAATCTTATCCGCCCCATTTGTGTTGTTAAACTGAACTAAAATTTAGAGGAAAGAGGAGAGAATTTTCATAGACAACGATATAACTCAAAGAGAATTATTTTTATTTAGAAGAAAAGTAAGAGAGATGAAAGAAGAATGAAAGAAAGAAAAGGATGTAATAGACTATGCATTAACAAATAACGAACTGAGAATTATAAAAGATATAAAAATAAAAAATGAAACTTATTCAGATCACATGCCACTTATAGTGGAACTATAAAGGAATCAACCAAGACATGAAAAAAAGAAAGAATAAAATATTTATGATTTAAAATATTAACTTTAACTTCCGAAACAAACTTGAAATATTTCTATAAACTAAAAATAGGAGAGGGAAGTATTGTATATAAATAAATAAATAAATATTTAAAATCTTACCTCTACTGTATTATCCAATTTATCTAAACATTCAGGAGTAAAGTCCCATTGCAATCTAGAAGGTGTTGGAGGTTGAAATTCTGGAATCCCGATTGTATGCCCATTTTCATACCTGAGGACAAAAGGAAAAAGTTAATAAACATATTAGAAAAATTGTAAATACAATTAAATAAAAAAATTCTTACCAAACATTTTCAACTTCACTAACAACACAATATTCCCAACAATGCGCGACGATAGGTGCATCAGCCCTATAAAAAATAAATATAATTTAAAATAATACAGGAAATATATTTAAACAGATGATTAAAAACACTATTTATTTTTTTATTTTAATGTTTTAATTTGTGAATTTATGTATAGAAAATATAAAAAAATTGTAAATATAAATATAAATATAACATTGTAAGCGGCACAGAGTTCTTTTCGGAATCACAGAACACAAGCACATCGGGCAGATAAGCCCCGCCCAGTATAATAATCCAAACAACTATTGCTTTAACTATAAGGGTACATTTAAAATCGTAATATTTTTGGACAACTTTGTACCTGTCACAATGATTTATGTGCCTAAAGTTATTCTGGTTAATAATATAATAATATTAAATTTTGTACCTACTATTTAAGTTCTTATGCGCCCATGCTTTTTTGTTGGGCATATGTAAAGGATAATATTCAAGATTTAAATAATATTTTATTTTCTATTTTTTAGGGCATTTTTGATTAAAAAGCGTGCATATTAAAAAGTTGGTAATTATTCAATCGAGTTATTATGACATGGATTTGGATAAAACTTTACCAGTGGGTTTCTTTTTCAATTCCAAATAAAATTTTCTTATGCAATTTTTGCGGGTCGCTTCTAGTTTAAGAAATAAAAAGGATTAAAGTTTGTATAAACCCATTGATATTCTATTTTCGGTTTTTATGTTTGGTTTGGATATAAGAATAAAAAATTAATTAATTTTTCTATATCCAAACTGAACCGAAAAAACCGAAAATTAGTAATAAGTGAATAATTGTGAATTAGCCAATAAAACATTACTTAATGACATCATATTTCAAGGTACATATTAAGCTAATCTGGCAAAATTTAATCCTTTTTATCTCGAAAACTTCAAGCGACCCGCAAAAATTGCATAAGAAAAGTTTATTTGAAATTAAAAAAGGAACCCACTGGTAAAGCCTTATCCAAATCCATGTCATAATAACTCGATTGAATAATTACCAAAAAGTTTTTTTTTATTAATTATTAATTCTATTAATTCTAAAGATTGATAGATAGTAAGACTATTGGTTTTGATGAATCGGAGAGAATTCTATAAAACTAAATATAAAAAGTGTAAGAACCAAAAGTGTGCCTCATTTTCCCCCCAAGAGAATATGTACTGATTTTAAACTTACCAAGAATGCTCTGCGTTAAAACCCACCTAGAATAATGAAATAAAGTTAAAATAATTTGAGAAGAATAATATTTTATCAAACAATTATATTTATAAATTAACATACCCGTCCATTTGATCCAACACATAATGTGAGTGATTTATCAAACCAACGATCATAACCTTTACCATGAAAAACTGAACGACCAAAGGCATCCAATTTAGATGGATCTTTCTGAAATAATTAATATCTTGTTATAATAGACTATAAATTATCATTAGATGTATGAATTTATAATTTTTTTTAAAATTATATTCTTTGATTTAATGAACTACATAATATAATATAATATTAATAGAAGCAGTTGTAATAATTACTGGATCAAATTCATAGGGATAATCATCAAGAACAACAATAAAGGCTGCCTTTTCAATTGCATCTAAAGATTGACGATTTGTTCCTTTAATAAAATATTTATTTCTATTTTGGGCCCAGTCAACTCGATTATCTGCAGTAAAACTACCGAGAATATCTTCGCCAGGTGCTGGTAATGAACGTTCATCTAAAATATATTTCATTTGACTGAAAAAATAAAATTTGCATTTCATTATTTCTCAGGATAATTATTAATTATTGAATAATATATTTATATTTTAAAAAACATGATTACTTTCATTTATAAACATTATTTAATATTGAAATTTACTTAAATAAGTTAAGTTATATTATACATATTATATTTTTATATTTAAAAGAGTAATTATATAGTTACATCTCAATTTCACAAGGACGTAATATCCGACCACGATGGTATATTAATACTTTAAAATAACGTCCTTTATGTTGAACTACAATGTGATTTGAATCATTATAGTGTTGGATTTTATCAGTTTCAATTCCAGGAATTCGAGTTGTGTTAAAAGTGCGTTCATATTGCCAAGAGCATAATGGAACTAAACCTTGTACCATACACTTCAACAGATAAGAAGTACAAGATATATTAAATAACCTCTTCTAATACCATAATAAATTATAACATTTCATTGTTTTAAAATTTTTCACTTACGGGTTCAAGTTCCTGTCGCTCAATTTGACGTCTAAATTGCAGAAGGTGATAGATGACATTAGCTGCTTTAGCAGATTGTGTTGCTTTACATTCGACGAATAGAGTATCAATTCCATAAAAATTACTATTTATCATCAATGGAGATCGACCTCGTAAATATACATATTCTTCCCACCAATCTGCGACATAGTTTGAAGACCACCTGAAAGATTTAGTCTTTGATTTTATTTGATATTTTATTAGAGAAATAAAAAAGTTTAAAAAAATTAAAATTATAATTTATTTATGCGATAGATATATATGGTATATTATCAAAATTTAATAATTTTGACATAATTAATTTTGAATACTATTAATTTTAAATCAAAGTTAAAAACCATATTGAACCATAAATGGTAAAAAGAATTATTAAATAAAATTATTTATTTAATTAGTTAATTTCCATTTTTCAAAGTATACATTTATTTAATATCTATATTAATAAATAGGAACCAAATGATAAATGATAAATTATTTTATTTTACCAGGATTTGAGCATTAAATATCGATGTAATTTGACCCCAATGCCTTGTTCAAATTCATTTGCTAGTTTTTCCATTCTTTTAAATTTCGATTCATCAAGAAGGGGTTTTACACTTCTAAGATACTAAAAACAAAATTAAAATTAATTAAAAAATATATATATATAAACTAAAATATTCTAATTAATGTTTAATGTTTATATAGTTTAAGGCAAAATTTAAAAAAATTAAATATAAAATATAAGAATATATATATTGTTTCGAAATTTGCACAGATATGCATTAAAGACTCCTAGGAGTTGCTTAAGGGAGCCAACGACTGTATGCTTTACCCTACGAGGTTTGTTCAAAAGAAAAGGTGAATTTTGAATTATTTTGAAAAGTATTTATTTATTCATCAAAATCCATTTTGTGTTCCCTTCAAAGTAATTCCCCTCAGATATAATGCACTTATGCCAGTGCTTCTTCCAATCTTCGAAGAACTTCTGAAATGCGCTTTTCGGTATAGCCATCAGCTCGTTCTTTGATTCCGACTTTATCTCATCAGTTGTGGCAAAGCACTTTCCTTTCATTAGTCTCTTCAGTTTTGGGAATAGGAAAAAGTCGCAGGGAGCTAATTCTGGTGAATACGGTGGTTGAGGCATGATTACGGTGTTGTTTTTGGCCAAAAAATCACGAACAAGCAATGATGTGTGAGATGGTGCATTATTGTGATGCAGAAAACAGTGAGCAAAACCTTCGCATTTGATCGAACTTGGCGGTTTTTTTTAGCGTACCACTTATAAACATTTTTTTGAGACAATGCCACAGTCAACATTTTAAGTGTGTTGGAGCACTTTATTCCATTATTAACGCAAAATTTAATTCAGATTCTTTATAAAATCGTTGAACAAACAAAAACATGACATATTTTTAAGTTGTCAAAAGCAAACTACAAATCCATAATGGCTGATAATGTCAACATATGAAAAACATGTGTGTACCCACAACAAAAAAAATTTCGATAATCGAATGTACACAGTCCACGAAAATTCAAAATTCACCTTTTCTTTTTTTGAACAGACCTCGTTATGCCCTATGAAATTTTACAATTTAAATTTATATCCAGAATAAATAAAAAACTGAAATAACAATAAGTATATAATTAATAATAAAAATGTAAATTAAATAAAACAATTACCCTTGTCATTGTATCATGTAAACTAGGAAGCGGCAATCTTGGCAAAGATCCTTGGAAACTGTACAACATTGGGTGGCTACTGCCACTAAATATTTTTACTAATAACACCCAAACTTTTGTTTGCCAAGATATTTGTCTTCCTTTTCCCCGTTCCTCATACATCCATCCTTTGTAAAGGAATAAAAATTTTAAAGAATATCGAATTAAATAAATAATAGATAACCAAATTGGAATTGCAAGTAAAGTACAGGCAACAAGCTGCCATAGAAGAAAATCACTGGAAGTAAAAAATAATATATTATTATTATTTTTTTATATAAACATTACAAGAATTAATTTAATTAAACATTAAAATTTTCAATTCTCAATAAAGTTATCTTTAAAAAAACATACCAAATGTAAATTAGATTTAAAATTGAATATCCCTTTTAAGAATAGAAACCTCTCTAAACTAAAATTTTGTGACAATAACATGTATACATCTATGAATTATATTTAATATTTATTTAAAAATAAATGAATAGCATTGTGAGATAGTGAGAAATAAAAAGGGTTATGAGAATAATATAAATAGTATAAGTTTAAAATATTTAATTTCAACTTACTCTGGTAAATATGTGAGAATTCGTTTAATTAAATGACTTATTGTTTCTATCTTAGTAAAATGTAATGCAGCTAATACTGCTACTAATGCCCAAAGACTTTGTAATGGAGCAGGATAAACACCAGTCTTGAGATTATTCTGAAACAAATGGATTGTAAAATTTAAAAATAATTAAGAAAATTGTAATTATTTGTTTACAATTAATTATTTATTTTAATATCTAATCGTTTGAACTAATTTTAATATTTTCTATTTATAACGTTTTTCTTAACTTCACTTGGCGTCTGTCTCTCTGTCTGTCTGTTCGCTCTTTTGACAAATTGAAATCGATTTTTCATCGTATTTTTATTGAGATAGACTTTTGAAAATTTTTATAGATATTTCAATGGATCCCTAGAAGGTATAGAAGAAATATAATTGAATTATAATTAATTAATTGTAATTAATTAGCGATTAATTACTTTTAGTAACTAACTCCTTTTGTATTGCGCTGATTAATTTTTTTTCAACGGATTTTGAAACATAAATATTGATTTCAGGATAGATTTTCATTTTGAAATATTTCATAGCATTAAAATGAATGATGAATTCTTATTAATCAGTTGTATCGCCAATGAGGAGGGGTTTCTTTCCCTCAAATGGTATAGAGAAAATATCTATTTTTTTATATATTGTATATGTCCCCGATAGAAAGGAAACAAAACAATAGAATAACCTTTTTTTTTATAAAGACAAAATATATATATATATATTTATATATATATACATTTATAAAATCTCATATTAATAAAAATTATTTATTATATATATAATATAATAATTATTATTCAATAATAACATTTACTTTACATAAATGTATAAAATCAATTTTGGAATATTAATATATTTTTTTGTTTTATTCAATTTGTAAATTTTCGTATAACTTCATCTTTTTTATTTCTCTTGTTATATTAAATAAATTTATCATATTAAAATTGCACTAAAAAGAATAAAATAATATAAATATAAAAAAATTTTATAAAATAACGTTTTTCCAATGTTCTGAAGAGAATAAAATAATTTTTCTATAAGCTTGACAAAGTTTATGGATGAATTGCTTCATATTCAACGAAAAACGTTGGGCGCATTTAGTTCTATGCAATTAACTTCCTTTATAGAACTATAATTCATATATATATACTAAGATACATACCACACTAAAACACTTCATTAACAAGTAACACTATTTTTTCAAACTTAATCAATCATTTTGGATTTGATTGATAATATGTAAATTTAATAAAAGTTCTTTTAAATTTCGATACATTGATATAAGTATATTACAGTGAAAAATAATAAAAGATTAATTTCTTAGCTCTTAAACTATCAATTTTATTGCATGATAAAAAATTTGTCAGTTTGTGTTTAATAAAATTTTTATTATTACAAAAATTTGACTTGATTGTTCATATAAATAAATTAAACTGAATGTGCCCAACGTTTTTCGTTGAATATGAAGCAATTCATCCATAAACTTTGTCAAGCTTATAGAAAAATTATTTTATTCTTTTCAGAACATTGGAAAAACGTTATTTTATAAAATTTTTTTATATTTTTATTATTTTTTTATAAATATTTTATTTTATTTAAATAATATAATAAGTGTTAAAAGAACATACTTTGAATCTTGCTAAACGCTTTTTCCATGATCGGACACCTGACTGCCAGACCAGATGCAAAACTTCTCTATCAAAATTAACATCCCAACCTTCATGTGTAATAGAGAAACTGAAGGCTACGGCTGAATGAGCTTCAGCCATTATGCAGGTTAAAGAATTCTTTCCTCAAAATATCTGTAACATGAAATGATCATTCAAATTATTATTATATTGAGTTAAATATAATCACAAATTGTATATTAATTTATTTAAATATATGTTATCAAATTTACACATTATATATTTATTGGTAGCATAAAACTCCTCAATTGATAGACCAGTTAGAAATAACATAAGGATAATTTAAAGGAAAATTTTACATATCACCCATCCAAATACATAAAAAATGGCATATAATTTTGTTTATTTGCTTTTAAATCAAGACTTGACTAATTTCAAAGTTTTTAGGAAGATTACTAAAATTAGCGCTCAATATTATCCAGTTATAGCTGAATGATTTTGATTCAAAATAGTTGACAATTAGCAGAAAGTTGGCGGAACAAATTATTCTCAGAAGCCAGAACATATTTATTCAAATGGAAACATTCGAATAAAAATAAAAGATCCAGGATGTTTTTGATATTCCTCATAATTTTTCAAAATAGATTTTTAATAGTTGAATTAGTAATTTTTTCCCACTTTCAGAAGTTATCATTCAGAATTAAATCATCTTTTTGATTTTAATGAATAATTGGTCTATTAACAAGGGATATTATTAATTCTATAAATAATTCGATAGATGTTAAATATTACTTATTTAATACTTATATTAAAATGAGTAATTTTATCTACAGGTCAGGTGCAATATAAATTCGTCAAGCAATTTAAACCATAATTATTCATTTTTTATTCTATATGTTATGTATTTAAATAAATACAATTAAATATAATTGACGAAGTTTATTAATCGAATTAAATGTATACAATCATAATAATAATATGTTTTAATAAACAAACAATTACGTCAGCTATATAAGACTACTTGACAACAAAAATATAAGTAAACTAATTTCTGTAAGATTTAAAAGATTAATTTAAAAAGATACTTTACAGTCTCCCCTGCTAATGAAAAATATTAAAATTTGAATTATAACATATTTACAAATTAAGTCTTTTCACTGGTTTCCTTAGCCTACTTGACAACAAAAATATAAGTAAACTAACTTCTGTAAGATTTAAAAGATTAATTTAAAAAGATACTCTACACTATACAAACTGTATGATGACAAAAAAAAGAATACAAAATAATTGATTAATAAATTTAAGAATATTGAAATTCATTTGATTTATTCTAAATAGAAGTCTTGGTTACTTGAAACTAAAATAATTTATATAAATTACAAAATAGATTATATAATAAATGATTTGAAATAATAATGCTACATATTTTAGATATAATTTTAAAAAAATTGATTCAAATAAGTAAGTAATATTTTAAAGTAAAACGAATCATTTAAAAAAGATGAGTCCAAAATTATTATGCAATTTCTGAAGGTTTTCCCGAAATCAATTTAAAAATTTTACATGATAAGACCTCAAAATTGCAAGTATTGATTCAACGCAGAATAAATTTAAATTAAAATTTTCTAAATTATCGAGAAAGAAACAGTTAGTTTCATAAAAAAAAAATTGATTTTTAGCAATCCAAATTAATACTAAGCTATTATAGTATCAAAATATTTAATTTTGAAAAAAAGTACGAAATGTCCAAATATTTAAAACTAGCTGCTCACACCTACCCGAGTAGTACATAGAATTTGGTTGAAAGTAGTAACTATTAATTTCAAACCTCCATTAATTTTTCCTGTAATTGCAATTCCCGAATCTCCAATTATATTTATGTCTTCTGGGTAACCTAATATTTTACAATTGATTTCCGCATCTTACTCTTTTTTATTTACTACCATCAAGACAAATTTAAATAATTAAATTTTGAAATTGAATAATTATTTTAAATAATATCTGTTTTTTGTACTTAGTAGATGATGATTAGATTACATATAAGAAAAACGCAAAAATGAAATTTTAATGACAATTACATAAATATCCGGAAATTTTATTATAATGAAAATAATAAAAGTAGATAGATATTGAATGTATTCCTTCATTGTGTATTGAAACTTTAATATTTTTTGATGCTCTTTATGATTTATAAAAATGCCACAATATACATAATACTAGTATTAAAACCTAGTACATATAGTATAATTTATTCGTATTAAAAAATATTATTTTTATTTAAATAGCATGACTTGTAACATATAATAATAGCCTAATTAATTTTACAATTTAACTCTACACTTTTTATTTTTGTATATTATATACGTATTTTTTCATTTTTTTTTATACGAATTAACATATAATAGAAATAAATAATTCATTAAATGTTCAAAATCAAAATAAATAAAGGTTGAAATGAAAAACAACTTGAAAATTTAATTGGAAAATAATATAAATTCATTAACTATTAATGAAAAGCTCGAATAAGATGTTGGTGATAATTATCTCTTTCATTTTCCTCAATGACGTAACATTTACCTAGATATTAGAGAATCGCATGTATTTTATTTTTGTCTACACAAGGTTAATGTGCTTACTATCAAATAATTATCATAATATACAGATAATCCATACTACTTAATTTAAATATATTTTATCAATAATAAATAAAATATAAAAAATATATATCTAACATAATATTTTTTAAGATAGTTGTTTTAATATGCATACAATAATTTATTTATTTTTTTCAGAACTTTTATATATAATATATATTTCTTTTTGGTTGTGTATAATATATAAATAATCAAAGTTTATTGTAGATAGGAATGATCTTTGTTATATTTTAAATTATTTTTATGATATATCAAATTAGAAATATTTATTATACTAATAAAACTAGAATATATATATATATATATATATAAATAATTTACTTTACTAAATAATTTAAAAGGTAAAATATTCTGAATGATATAGCATATCTATTGGCAAATATTAATTATTTTTTTATCTTAAAAAACACATATTTATATAATATTTTAAAAAAACTAATATCCCTATAATTAAATAAAATAAATGCAATATATTATTCGAAATTATGTAAAGTAAAAATAAACTGAAATAATATGAAAAAGAAATATTTTATGCAATATTAATAACAATAAAAAAATGAAGATTCAACATTAGACAAATGATTACATATCAAAATTGTATGATTTTAAAATTTTCGAAAAATATTCAATATGAAAAATAAATTTAATTTAAAATAAGTTGACTTGTGGCCAGGCGCAGAACCGACCGACGCTTTGAAGTAAATTAATTTCTAGCTATAGAAACAATTTCAAATAATTTAAATTTATCTATTAATGCAATAAAAAACAGATATGGATATAACATAAATATTTTTAATTTTATTTTATTTATAATATATAAGTAAGAGCTGGCTGTGACGTCATGAAGGGCTGGGTGACGTCATATAATTTTAAATTAAGAAAAAACTAATGAAGATGATTTTCCTGAGGATAAAACCAATACAAAGTGCATGATTTGTGGAGATATGTAAAAAAATCTCCTCATGTGAAATTTGGTGTGAAAATAACCCTTTCCTTCCTATCGTCGATCGCTAATACTCCCACTTCCGGTTTCCGGATATACACCAAAAGTTGATCAATTCATCATACTGATGCATTAAGTAAATATCCCAAATTTCATCAAAATCGGTTCAGCCGTTCAGGCTGTACACATCTATAGGGACAGACATCATGCTAAAAATACTTTTTTCTGTTTAGAAAATGCATGATTCGTGGAGATATGTAAAAATCTCCACATGTGAAATTTGGTGTGAAAACATACCTCCCTTACTATCGTCGGTCGGTAAAAAGAAATGATTCCAAAATATATTAAAAATTTATTAATTTAGGCAACAAATAACTATAATAATTTGAATCTTAATTATTAGTATAATTAAGATATTCAACAATAAGCCTTGGGATGTAAACAGGCATTGTCCTAGGGTAAGATTACATTATATATAAGTATATATACGATTATACTCGAATAAGAAAAATTCTAAAAATCATCGGTCATCTATTATTTGAGAATTCCAAATACATTTTTTTTCATTTAACATGTAAATATTTATTTGTATTTTGTTTTATTATAGTAATCCACATTTAATAATTACATGCAATTTAAGCAATTATTCTATTGAAATGGAAAGGAGATATTATTATTAAAATTGTAAATAAAAGTTTCTAAGGGTTTCTAAATATATATATTAATTTATTTGTTTCGAATTCAATGTTTGTTATATTATTTTAAGGAATTTGGTAACCTAAATTAATTTTATTTTTAAATTTTTCGAATTTCACCTAAATAAGGAATCATTTTCAGTTTATTTTTAACATTCACTTTATTTGAAGGATCATAATAGTATAATGTCCTAGATCAGAGGTGGCCAACCCAAATGATCTTGCGGGCCACTTTGGAAATGCATCATAACTTCGCGGGCCGCATATAAAATTATACATACCCATATTAGATTTAGACCCATTATAGATATTGTTTGGTGTGACAAATTGAAAAATAATGAATTTTTATTATGTTTACTATTATTTTTACATATAAACATATATAATATAATAATAATGATACTGAATGCACATTGTAAAAAATATATAATACTAAAAATAAAAAAAGAAACAACGAAATAAAAAAAAATGAAATCATATTTATTTCACTAGTGCGATATTTGTTTCATGAGGGCGCAGAATATAAAAGTGTGATGAATCTCGCGGGCCGCAAAAATGTTTACGGCGGGCCGCGGGTTGGCCACCCCTGTCCTAGATCATAGGTTCCCAAAGTGGTCTTTATAGTGCCCCGGGGGTCTATTTCAATCTCCAAGGGGTCCACGGCAGCGTATAACAAATTTAGGGGGTCCATGAAACTACGTGTTTTCCCGGCTCTAAAAAAAGAAAAATTGTTTTCCGACATGGATTTTTTGAATATCTCTAAAACAATACCTCCCTTACTATCGTCGTCGGTAAAAAAAAGATAAATCGTTTTTCCGACATGGCTTTGAAACGTTTTGTGATTTTTTTCAATGTGTCTTTCAAGGTGAATTGTTTTATCCGACATGGCTCTTAAAACATTTTTTTTTCAATAAGGTTCTAAAAAAAGGGTAAATTTTTTTTATAAAAAATCAAAATCAATTTAGGCGGTCTACCCAAAACCGAAAAACATGGCAAAGGACCCAAAAGTTTGGGAACCTATGTCCTAGATATCATATATGCCATATAAATAAAAATTAAAAGGATTATTAAAAATTATATTATGTATTTATTTTCTCCTTTTTTTATTTTAATCGCCCACAATCGCCTTTTCAGATATATATTGATGGGGTCACTTTCCAAAAGGTTTCCGCATAAATAGTTTGTTTTTGCCAAATTATTTAAATATAAGTTTTCCGATTTTAAAGGATTAAATTAGTAAAGAAAAATTACTTGTTTTCTCAATAAGTGGATCCTATTAAATTTTAGGGGAACTTCCCCTTTCAATAAAATAATCTTGAAAAATTGAAACAATATCAAAATTATATTTGAAAAAGTTACCAATAAATTTTGTTTTGTAGAATTTATAATTGAATCTGGCACGTAAGAGATAATTTTAAAATAATAAGGAAAGAAAATATTACCAGGAAAATATTATATTAATATTCCAACTTAATTAAATTCAAATATGTTTTTATATTCATATTTATATGAGCATGAAATTAACTTAACATATGGTGCTAAGTATAGTATTATTTATTTGTTAATTATTAAATATTAAGTTGAAAATAAATAAAATAAATATGAAATTTCTGAAAACAAATATTTAGCTAAACAATTATCTCAGTTAATCATCATTTTTCTATTTTTCATCTTAAATTTTATAAATTCATAATTTTGAAGTAATCTTCTATAAATCTAAATTAGAATTAATTAGTTTAGAGGTTATATATTTTCGATTTTTTTTTTACTCAAAATAAAAACAAATCTCTTTTTACCATCTCGCCAGAGATAGTATTGCGATCACGAAAATTTTTGATGTTTTTATACGTTTTGAAGGTTCCTGAATCATTTTCACTAAGGTTGAGAAAAATGTCTCTCTGTGTGTGTGTATGTGTGTATGTATGTAACCAAGATTACGCAAAAACGGTTTGAGCTAGAATGATGAAATTTGGTACATGAACATTATTCAAAATTCATAGTTTTCTATCAACTTTTGAGAAATGTAGCTCAACCGGAAGAGGGTCATTACCTACAACGTTTGGATTTTTTTTCTTCTAAAATGACCGTAAAAATAAAGATATATGTTTGATAATTTTTCACATGATTAATAATTGTATAAAACTGCTATATATAGAATTTGAGCTTGATTGAATCGCTGTAAGTACCAGAATTAATTTTTTAACACTGCAAATCTCAAGCGCCAACACGTGACCATCAACAAAGAGCCAAACATGCGCTGGTTGAATAAATATTATTTATTAATTTTAATTTATAATTTAATTAATTTAAATTAATATATGTTATTTAATCCAATTCAAATTTGCGAGATAGTCGAGTGGAGACACTCCAGATTTTTTAAACTTCACTTTTTGCTGGCAGCAATAGTTACCCTCGATTAACCTCTTCTTCGTCATAGTTAAAAGTTCACTTTTTATTTTTTATTTATTATTATTTTTATTATTATTATTATTATTTAATAAATTAAAGTTATAAAAGATAAAATTTAGCAGAATAAAATATTTTATAATTTAAATATCTTATTTTTTTTTCTTTGACCTTTAATCTTATATTTATCTTATATATGAACGATATAATTTACTTAAAATCTCGCACGTTATTTTTTTTTAAGTTTTGATAAAATTCAAAATTGATTGTATTTGAATGCTATTAAAATTATTATTATTATTAATAGATCTACTCATTCATTCATAATCAGAGAAATAATGATAAATAATTGATAGGAATATAGGAAAAGTAAAGTTTCAATTAAATGTTATTAATATGTTTTGGTTCATTGAAATCATTAAAGTTGTTTATTTTTTAATTTATGTAAATATTCTATTTATTTATAATTTTGGTATTATAATAACTAATCACTCAACAAGGAATTAATTAAAAATTAGAAGTTTCTTTATATTTATGAATATATTAGAAAAATCTATTCCAGGAGGATATAACTCGAAAGTGTCAATGTGAATATCCTCAATATATAATTTCAACTAATCATCTCATTTAATTAATTTCACACTCATGTTCCATTATTTGAAAGTTAAAATTCTCATTTTCAATTCCAATGGTTAGAGTTATTATTGTGTTAAATAATTTTTCAATGTTTTTGTCATATTTTCTTTATTTTTTTTAATGAATTAATTATAGTTTAACAAATGAAATTAATTGATAAGGTTATATAAATCTAATTTATTTTCAAGTACTATAAATTTACTTAATGTTAGAATATAAATAATATTTCTAATAGCTATTGAGAAAATTTAGATAAAAACCTGTTTTTTAAATATCTGATCAAAAAATGAAAATTGAGGTCAAGAGTAGCTAACATTAATTTATAAGTTAAAAATTCTAATTTTTTATATTTAACTAATAATTAATATTCATATATAAATATATATATATTTATATATTTATTTCGCTTAGTATATTATATACTTATTATATCTATAACATATACCATTATATATATATATATATATATATATATATTAAATTTAATTAATAATTAATAAGTAGTTTAAGAATTAAAAAATAATCACAGGATTTTTTTGTAGCAGAGTTAATGCATCCATTCTAAGATTATATAATCAGTTTATTCCAAATATAATAATTTATATGAAAAATTTATTTAAAGAATTCTTAGACAAGTTTAAGATTTAATGTTAAGAACAAAAATTAATAAAAAATTCACCTCTATTCATATGAAAGATGTCATTTAGAAAATAATTCATTTATAATAATAAAATAAAATAATTTTATCTCTTTCTGTTCACTTACTTATATTAGCAGTGCAGAAAAAAAATTGCCTCTAAATAGATGTGCATTCCTTCAATTCTAAATGAAAGTTGGGTCTGTTTTTCTTCTATATATTGAAATAAGTAAGAATTGTGCAGCGTCAAACTGCGAACTGCGTCCACTTGTAGGAGGCCCCTAGCAATCTGGTCTCCTCCGTCCCCTCCCCAGGAAGAATAAACACTCCCACCCCTTATGACGTAGCGGACTTTCACCCGGGCCTAAGAATAGCGGTTGCAGGCCAAGTAGGACGTAGGAACGAGACAAGACACGACAATGAGACTTGCAGCCTTTAGACAAGCCTTAAGTTCAAAGTCTTCATTTCTATGACGACTGGTACTTAATATATACAATGTCAAATCATCATACAACAGACATAGAAGGACGAATATAAAAACAAAACAATACCATAATAAGATGCAGGAATGTGATTTGATTTCACAATATAGGAAAAAAAATAAAGAATTTTTTATGTTGGTACTTCCTTAAGGGAAAAAATAAAACAAATATTTTCATATTTTAAATTATAGATTAGATTATATATTGAATAAATATATTTTCTAATACAAAACGGGAGGCTTATATAATTTGTAATTAACTATTTATTGCTTTTCATTTGTCATATTTAATTATATTTCTTGAAAACAATATTAGAATAAAATCAAATTGTATATTTTAAAATATTATCATTTATAATCAATGATATTGAAATCAAAAACATTTGCTTTTTCATTATTTCATTCATCAATTTTGTTATTTGATATTTGAACAATATAATTATCATATAATTTAAGTACACAGTGGAGTGAAGTATATTTGTATTTTTAAGCAGATAGTCAATATTCAATCCTGAATATAATATATAAATACTTATATAGAATATATATCACAAAATAAATAAATTTATTTTATTGCAAGTCAAAATGAAAGATAACATGTAGGGTAGTAAAGAATCCTATGTATACTAGTATTGTAGATATATCTACATGTTTTTTTAAAGTAAAAATAGAGATTAATAATTTCCGATAATTTTCATCAAAATATAATGAAAATGATAAGATAAAGACAACTCAAACATATAGAATTAATAACTAATAAGATGATTCTATTGAGTTTATATTAATATTCGAATCGGCTTATAAATGGATTATTAGGAATTGTCTTGTATGGACTAAAAGGGGAACTATTTTATTGCTCTTCAACTAGAACAGATTTATAAATTAGTATAAAATAGAATATGTCAGGTTGAAATAAATACATTTATAAATTGTTTCTCAATCTTTAATAATAAAAATATTTTTTTTTTTTAAATTATGGAGATGTTCGCAAATATTGACCTTTAATAAATCAAATGGAAAATATATAATTATAATTATTATATATTATATATAATAATAGGTGTCAGCAGTGGCGTAGCGTGAGTGTTGGGAGGGGGTCCCGGGGATCTCCCTCCCGGAAAAAATTTTGACAAAATAAATTATTTATTTATTCATAACGTTTAGACTATACTTATACGTAATTTAAAGATGTTTTTTTACTTTTGGGTTCTCTGTTACAAAACTAATCACTTTATTCAATTTATTTTTTTGCACATAGGGGCACGTGCCCCGGTCTGACGCCACTGGGTGCCTACATATATTTTAATCAGCTACATCTATTGGCGAAGTATCAATGCAAACAAACTTTCCATTTAGTATTATAGAGTTATTGAGTTTATATAGACGTTAATCATGAAACGCTCAAAATTGCATTTTCGACATTCATTACTTTTGTTGTTTGATTTGAAGGATTCTGCTATCGAAGCCCATCAAACACATTTAGAAACATTTGGTGGTGCTGATCCGTCATATTTCAATTGTCAGTTTTGGTTTCAACGATTTAAATGTGGTGATTTAGATGTCAATGAAAAAGAACGGCCTCGAGGACTAAAAAAGTTCAAACAATGAATTGCAAGACTTATTTTGTACGAGAAACCAGCTCAAACTCTCAAAGAACTTTCAGACAGCTTAGCAGTTGATAAACTGTTTCGAGACGTTTACATTCAATGGGAAAGAAGAAAATGTCTACCATACGGATTGACTGAAAATGTCATTTCGAACCGTTTCAACATCGTGGTGTCATTGCTTGCTAGGCAAAAAAAGAAGAGTTTTGCGTGGCGTATTGTGACTGGCGATGAGAAGTGGATCTACTACGACAATCCATGCGCAAAAAGTCATAGGATAGGACAGGTGAGCCACCAACATCGACACCGAAGCAGAATAGTGCATATGGTGGGGTCAGCAAGGTGTAGTGTATTACGAGCTGATAAAACCTAATGAAACTGTAAATGCAGAAGTTAACCGAAAAATTTAACGACGTATTGTTGAAAATAGACCATCAACAGCGAGTAACAGACGCATGACATCGCTCAGCCACATGTTGCAAAAGTTGTGAAGGATATACTGCTGTAGCTCGAATGTGAAGTTCTGCCGCAGCCAGCGTACTCAACAGACATAGCGCCTTCTCATTACCACTTGTTCAAATCGATGCAGCATGGCTTGGCTGACACACTGTTTCGAATTGCTGAAGAAGTGCGAAAATGGATCGATGATTGGATCATTGTCAAATCAACAACGTTCTTGTTTCAAGAAAGAAAATATTTTGATTAATATATAATGAATCAATTTTTCTGAATAAATTCCTTTTTAAAAGTGAAAAAATGATCAGAATATATACAAGCACCTAATATATACACATAGGATTATGAATTTTTATATATTTATCTCTATGGTACTAATGAACTCGGAATTTAGGTGAGAAAAGTGGATTTCTATTTTATTTTATAATATTGAAATTCTTTAATTATTAATATATTATAAATAATCTTGAAATCAGAAGCATTTATAAATATTCGAAAAGTTGTGTTTTTAGATTTTATGGTTAGAAATATTAAGTAAAAGTAGATTTCGTTTGGTAATTAAGATTTTGAAATATATCCAGAGGACTTGTTCGTTATGTTATCAATTGATGTGAATGTATTCAAATAGATCTTACAAAATTTTTAAAGGTTTAAGTGTTAAGTCAAATGTGATTTATTTGTTTACATACTTATAGAAGGTGAGCGTTAAAACAAGAAAGATATTTTCAATAAACATTGTCTGATATGTTATATCCGACTAAATTCAAAATTTGAATTGCATTCATATGACTATTCAATAAGTAACTCTCAAATAGAAAATTAATAAATAGCATTAAATTTCTTTAAAATTTTAATTTCTTAAATTAATCTACATTTGTTTAATATATAGATACTTATTAACTAATATTAATTAAAACAAAAGATGACAGAATATTTTAAAAGTAAATTTTTTCATTTATTATTTAATATAAATATAAAAATTTAATATATTGTTATTTTAATCAAAGACTATAATTGAAAAATGAATTTAAGCAGGATTATTTTTAATTGATTATTCAACTTTTGACTTTAGTCGGATATAACATATATATGTATATATTAATTTTAAATATAAAATAAATATATAAAAAATTATACTTACTGAGATATACTTTATAAATTAAGATCACTTCTTTTTTATTGTTTTGATTAAGAAATCAAAAAATAATGTAAATAATTATTTTTTACCAACCAAAGAGTGAAACATTTACTTAATGAACAAATTTTATAATAAAAAGAATTGTTTATCATATATTTTGAAAAGTTACATTATTTATAAATTATTAATAAAACAACATAAATATGAAAAAAAAAATAAAACAAGTTTAACATATGTGATGTAAAACCTCTCTCATTCACATTCACACCAGGGGGTGGACACGCAATGATATTTTTTTGAAACAGCGTTTGGCGCTGCTATGCGGATGCATGCACGAACTAATTAAGAAAAAAACCGGCCGGCCTGGCACCATTTTTAAAATCTATTTTGAATGAATGAGAGCGGGAGGAATGAAAAAATTATGAAATTTTTCAGTTAAGTGAAAAATTATTTATTTAAAGCTATATAAAACAGACATTTCAGAAATAAATTTTTTTTTTTAGAAAATTGCTTAATTGTTGGTCTTATCACAAAATAAATAATTTTTCACTTAAGTGAAAATTTTAATAATTTTCATGGATATAATAAAAGAATAATGTTGTATGTGGCATATTTATTTATTTTTCAATCATACAATAATAATACAACCCTAACCCTTTATGCATGTATTTTTTTAAATTGTATAAAATTACTCATATAAATAAAATTTACACTATTTTTCAATTATACAATAATAATTATATAAAACTTTATAAAACATTATATAAAATTACTCACATAAATAAAATTTACACTATTTTTCAATCATACAATAATAATACAACCCTAACCCTTTATGCATGTATTTTTTTAAATTGTATAAAATTACTCATATAAATAAAATTTACACTATTTTTCAATTATACAATAATAATTATATAAAACTTTATAAAACATTATATAAAATTACTCACATAAATAAAATTTACACTATTTTTCAATCATACAATAATAATACAACCCTAACCCTTTATGCATGTATTTTTTTAAATTGTATAAAATTACTCATATAAATAAAATTTACACTATTTTTCAATTATACAATAATAATTATATAAAACTTTATAAAACATTATATAAAATTTTTCACATAAATAAAATTTACACTATTTTTCAATCATACAATAATAATATAAAAATAATTTGAATTTTATATATAATCTAACCCTTTACGAATGCATTTTTTTAAATCTTGGTATAAAATTACTCATATAAATAAAATTTACACTATTTTTCAATTATACAATAATAATTATATAAAACTTTATAAAACATTATATAAAATTTTTCTCATAAATAAAATTTACACTATTTTTCAATCATACAATAATAATATAAAAATAATGTTAATTTTATTTATAATCTAACCCTTTACGAATGCATTTTTTTAAATTGTATAAAATTACTCATATAAATAAAATTTACACTATTTTTCAATTATACAATAATAATTATATAAAACTTTATAAAACATTATATAAAATTTTTCTCATAAATAAAATTTACACTATTTTTCAATCATACAATAATAATATAAAAATAATGTTAATTTTATTTATAATCTAACCCTTTACGAATCCATTTTTTTAAATTGTATAAAATTACTCATATAAATAAAATTTACACTATTTTTCAATTATACAATAATAATTATATAAAACTTTATAAAACATTATATAAAATTTTTCACATAAATAAAATTTACACTATTTTTCAATTAATCAATTGACTGTTGATGTCTATTTTGCTTCAATAGTCGCTTGACCTCGGTGAACCTTTGGTACAATCTTTTCTTCATGGGAGATAAATATTTTATTCTTGAAGAAAATTCAGATGGTGTAGGCGTATGTCCCGCTGAACACCTGCAAAAATTAATTAAGTTTAAAAAAAAATTCCAAAGAATTAATACAGAAAAGCCTAAGCAAACTAAAAATTTATTTTAAATCATTATAAAAAATCTATTTAAAGTTAGGAGAAGATTAATGAATTTTATTAAAAAATATAATACATACTTCTCGCAGGGCTGGATTCGAAAAGATCACTCTTCTCTGATACCAAGCCCAAACCATCTGATGTAGTATTAACAGGTGTTGCTATAAATATTTAAAAAAATTAATAAAATTATTTTCTTTTATTATTAATATATTTTTTGGTAAACAACAACTTTAAATTATTGTTGTTTTACCCACTCTTAAAAAATTTCACCTTGGAAAATAGAACAAGTGTCCTCGTTCTCCTTCAGGTAGAGAATTCGTAATACAATCTTTCTGAATACAATTAAAAACCTGCAAAATCAAAAATTTATTTATATGTACATATATTATATAACTTTATAATAAAAAATAATCATCAATAATAGTAAAAATATTAATTAAACTTACTTTAGGAACCATATTGCACGCAATTGGACAGCGACAGATCACGTTACGTATGCCTGGCAGAGATATTTTAAATGGGACGAGTGCTCGTTGTCCACAAGTCACAAACTGTTGTTAAATGTTTTCGGGTGTTTTCGGATAACCGAAACAAACCGAATTAAAATTAGTGCTAGCAGCGGCAGCGCCTCGAGCGGCCTCGAGTGATGCATGCATGCATTGTCACACTGGAAATTTCTCTGCCGTAAGAGAGACCCCCCCCTGATTCACACACACTGCACTACAGAGCCATTTCAATCCCACCAATATATCTATGAAGTTAACTTAAGTTAACTACACTATGCATAAGGGTATTGATCATAATGCCATCTATATAATTATCTTGATAATTACATGAATTATAATGAAATTTTTGAAAATAAGATATTAATTTAATGATTTGTAAAAATAATTAATTTTTTAACATTTTAAATAACTAAATCATTATTCAATTTTTATTGACATTAAGAATTTTAAAAATAATTTTATTTTAAAAAATTATCATTATTATTATAAACAAAAACATTAAAAAAATATCATAATTAGTTTATTATTATTAAACAGAGATTGAATGATTGATTTTTGTATTTCTATAAATTATTAATCTCCAATTCCCTTTAAGATCTTTGTAGAGTAGCAGGGCCCTTAAGGGTGGTTCGTCGGGTGAACTTGCTTGATATTCATTTTTGACTTATGAAGTTAAAATTAAATAAAAATGTTAAAATAATTTGAATTTATAAAATTTGTTATTCTGTAGTTTGAATATTATTAATTAATAATTGTATATATGAATTTTCATTATTACTTAATATTTAACTCTTCGAATTAGTAAAATAGTTCAAATTTATTGTATAATCTCGAAAATAGCAATAGTGTAACAAATAATGGATGATGTGATTGATGTTTTTATATATGAGTAAGAATTGAACAGATATGGATAGATCGCTTATCAGATTGAGGGAAAAGATTTAAGCCATGGATAGGAAACCGCGGTTTTATTGACATTTATCGCTAATTTATCTTTAATAAAAAAGTACTTAAAAATCATTATCTGCCCTCCTTAGTGGAATAAAGTTCACAATAAATTGATTCAAATTTAAAATAAAAAAATATAACAAATTATATAAGGATTTCTATTATCTAATCAGATTTGAATTATTTTGTTTGTTATAATTAAATTTTACCTCATTATATATATCTGAACAAAATTATTCTTATAAGTATTGAATTTTTTCTAGAAAAGAAATTTCATCTTTTTAAATAAATACTTAAAAAATATAACTTCCTTTCCAATAAACAAATATATACAAAGCTGTTAATTTTTTGTTCAAATAATGTATAAACTTGATATTTATATTTAATCTTATATCATTATTTGTGAAAAATTTATAATTCAAAATATAACATATTACTTAGGAAGCTTCGATTACTGGACCTCTTTATATTAAGACTCTATTTTAATTAATATATTTACCTTTCTTTTTATTCATTATCATATTATATGAAGAGTGTCAACTCAATTGAATGATGAGTTGGTGGGTGTAATGATTATTGAATTTGTAGTCACGAACTCGTTATTTTTAACAAAACATTCAATTTTCTGCAATTGACGACTCGATCTAATAAAATGAAATTTAGAGGCAAATAATTAAATATCAATCTCGATATCCCAACTTATAAATTTATAATGTATAATACAGACTTGACCTAGATATTAATCTAAAGCCTTATAAGTTTTAATATATTTATATTTTTTCTGAGGTCCAAAAAATAATTTTATAATTTGAAAAATATAACAGTGGGAAGAAACTTAATTTGTGATTGAAAAAAATTGTTGAACGGGCTACATTAACATATTATATTTAGAATATATATTATATTATAACAAAATGTTAAGTATAAAGGTCGATAACATTATAAAAAACAATCACTATAAATTTATTTATTTTATTGTTTTTATTTTAATTAAGATTCTAAAATAAGTCTCTAAAATAGGATATCTAAGTCCAAAGGTCAATTGATATAATTATTTTTAAATATATATCGATTGTATGTATTTACCAAAAGAGAAACAAGTAAACTTATTAAATGGTTAGTGTCTTTTGTGGGACTTTGAATTGAAAATTGGATATAAATATGTTAAATAAAATATTTGATTTTCTAAAATGACTAAGAAAAGTTTTATATAAAGACTAATGACCAAGGAACTATTTGGTCTATTGAACTTTTTTTTTAATTAATAACAGATTCTACCAAATTTTTATACCAATAATTTATAAAGAAATAATGAGTTATACTCGTATTCACAAATTATTATACAATATATATTTCAAATGCATATGCTACTATTTCTTTAAAATCACTGTTTATGTAGGATTACCATATTTTAGAGGTTCTTTTCTGTTACTATGCCAAATTAAAAAATACATTTTTAATAAGTGAATAAACAGAAAATCATGTCTCTTCATTATTAAGGTAGTTTAAAACTAATTAATCTAGAAATCATTTAAATTTGTTGTTAGATTATAATTTTTGTAGGGGAGGAGAGCGATATTCCTATTGGTCCAGTTTATCTAGTCACCCTACAATATGTCTAATTTTATTTTTACGTCTGAGAATTTATATAAAATATAGACCATCACATATTCAGTACTTTACATCTTAATTCTTGTCTATTATTCTCAATTTTTTCACACTCATTTATTATTCTTTAAGAATAATATAAATTAATTTAAAATATTCATAAAATTCACATATAAATTAAAACTAAAGAACTCGGCAATTAGAACAATGACATTACAATATACAAAATCCTTGAGTGGAAAAAGTGGTATTAACGATAAACACTTTAATTTGTAAGTTTATTTTTTAATTAAAGTATGAATAGTTTTAATATATTGATTTGTTGAAATGTATACCCATATTTATATATTAGAGAGAAATATGTTAAAATAAATTTAATATTAATGTTTTTCTATCGTCCCATTTTATCTTAACTAAAAATGTAAAATAGATGAATTAATCACATTTATTTCTAAATATGATTAGTATAATCTAGTTATTATTTGAGAAAAAAGAGAACTAATCTCAATTAGATCGAATAGAGTATATGAATAGGTCTGGGATCTATAACGCCAGACATTTCTTGTTTGTTCAAGGTAAATGTTGCCTAATTATTTTCGAGTTTGAAGATTTCAAGAGGTCAAGGAAGTTGGCAGATAAAAAATTAAATAATAGGAATATAAAATGATGTAATTTATCTAAGTTACATTTATATTATTATATTCTTCTTTTTTAATTTGAATATACAATACATCATTTATTCTAGTATAAATAAAAAAACAATTTATTCTGCAACCAGCAATACCATTTTTTACCAAAAAATTTATAATTTTTAAGCTTCAAAAGAGTTTTGTCAATTCCAATTTACATAAACATTAAATTACATTTATATCGAATGAGACAATTAGAAAATAATAATAGTTGGGATTGAAAAAGATATCAGTAGCCAGTTACAACGTTAAATGATCCCAAGTTGTCAATTCTGAGACCGACGGTAGAGATCTTATGAGATCCAGTTTCCAACATGCCAAGCATATAGTCTGTTTTAATATATTCGTTTGAAAATATTCCATAAAGGTCCAGGGGGCAGGTTAGGTTTATAGGAATTGCAGACGGCCCGAATGACTAGATTTCTATAAATAGGAAAATCCGATGAAAGAGTCAAACAATTTAACAATTAAGATAAATATTCATTTAAAAATAAATTTGATAGGTTAATTATAATTAAAAAAATATTTTTTATATTACTTTTATTAACAGACAAATATAATTAATATCAATAATATTAAATGCTGTATTATTTAAAGCAAAAGTTTAAAGTTTCTTTGGTAATATTAAAAGGATTCTTGACGTTTAATCAAGTTTAAATATTAACTGGATAAAATAAATAAATATAAAGTATTTAAATATTTGGATCATTTATGCTAATAGTATTAAAATATTATAGATACTGAAAATCCATAGAATGTACTTTTATTTTTTTAAAATTAATTAATATTTTCGAATCAATTGTAAAATTTATATCAATTTTATATATTTATTCAAACATTTAGATATATTAAAAAATATTTTTTCATTTATGATTCTAGTGGAAAAAATAATGTACAATCTAGAATGTTCAGTTTAATGAATCCTAAATTCATAAGATTAAGATTTATTGATACTGACGCCTCCTTGCAGCCCTTTGTTTATCAAATCTCATTTCCATCTCTTCTAAAACTTTTGGAGTATACCGTACAACAAGTTTAACAGAACCTTGAGCTTGTTTCAAAAGTTCAACAGCTTTTTCATGATTTTCTCCTTCAACAGACTGAAAAAGTTATTTTGTAAAACTAAAACTTTTTAAATTTAAAATTTGAACATAGACATCTACTTACAACACCATTAACAGATAGTAACTGGTCACCTCGTTTTAACCCTCCATGTCTATCCGCAACCCCACCGGGAATAATCCTTGATATATAAATCGGTGAATTTTGTTCTTTTCCTCCCATAACATTAAAACCCAAACCTTCTTCCGTCTTAGGAAGTTCTACTACCCTAGGATGTGCATGACCTTCGCTTGCTGCAAAAGCTGCAACGGTGGCCTTAGCAGTAGCAGATGCACGAATATCCTGAGAACCTTGAATATCTACAGTTTCATAAACATGCTCATATACTTCTCGAACAGCGTTTAAAAAATCGCTTTGCAGAACTTTTTGTAATGCTGCTAATTTTGTTGCTGGAACTTCTCCACCTTAATAAAAAATCATATTTATTTTAAATTTTATAAAAATATCAAATTATAGTTTAACTTTTTATTTTCTAGTTTCGCCTTAAAATTATTTTGATTTATTTCGTTTTGTTAATGTGGCATATATCTATAATGGTTAGAAAAGAGTTTAAATTTATAGTCAAAAAATACAAGTTTTTAATGTTTAGTTTTTAAATTTAAAAATAATTAAAAATGTTTTCATATTTTAGATTTTGATTTATGTATAGTATGGATCAATTAAGTAGTATTAATTTAATAAAATTCGTTTTGCTGTAATCTTTCCCATTCAATCTCAAATTAGAATTCTTTTACATTAAAATAATTTCTCTGATATGAGATCATTCTTATATTATAATGAAATAATTACTTTTTTGAAGTTTTTCTAAAAGTTCTATTGCCCTTTTGACATCTAGAAATAAAAGATATATATTTATTAAAATAAGAAAGCAATTTAAATGATCATGAAAAATATAAACCTCTTGCTAGAGTTAAGGGTTCTCCTACACCAGCCATTTGAAGTTCCTAAAATGATTGAAAATTCCTAAAATGATTTCATCATAAACAACAAATATAAACTGATTTGATAAAGAAAAAATATATAAATATAAAAATGCAATACCTTTAAAAATGAGAATCAAATAAATATTTTATAATATCTTATTTCAAGAGTAATATAATTAAAATATATTATCCTCTACTTTCGATTTTAAATTAATTTGGAAAAATGTTTTTGATTTTATTAACAAAAGATTGAAATATTTTTGAAATAGAATTATTTAATTATCGATTAATTAAGTAGATGAGCTCCTGACAGAGCTCTTATAATGGTTATAAAAATAAGTAACACCCCGCGGAAAATTCAAAAAAATAATTACTTCTCTTTTAGAACGTGACACGAAATTATAATAATCTATTGAAATTATTAACGTACCAATGAAATAAGAAAAAAATACTTTAAAAGAAAATATAACACAAATTACTTTAAAGGTTGATTTGCAACAAAAAGAAAGAATGAAATTATTTATAATTTTTTTCTGTATGATTAATAAAAATATAATTTTGTAAGTAATTTTAAAATATGTTATGTATGGTCTATTAAAATGAATAAAGAATGAAATTGACTATTTTGGCAAATAAAAAAAAATTGTTTGAAAATTTAAATTAAATTATTTTTTATATTTATATTTATTCAAATTTATTATAGTTATTTTTGAAATTATAATGATTTAATTAATTTTTAAGATGTATGTTAATTTAATTATCATTTATGATTTTTAATTATTGTACTTTTTAATTTAATAATACCTTTACTTCCAATAGTACAAGAAAATTAGAATTGATAATATGTTTTATGAAACAAATTTCCGATAAAACATAATTGTTTCCTTGTTCGATTTGATCAGAATGTATAAAAATAGAATTTTCTAAACAATTCTTATTCTACAATATAATCAAGAATTTAAGTTTTGTATTTTTATTTTTTCTTCAAAATAATAATTAAAGATGAAGAAATATAAACTAACATAGATTTAACTATAAGACTAGAACATTTAATAAACTTAATATTTTTATTATGAAAAATTAATATACAAGGGAATTAATGAGTTTTAAATATTGATGAAAGTATGAGTTTTAATTTTATTATTTTAATCATATATTCACATAAACAAATGTTATAGATTTTCCAAATGATCAGTAAATAGATATATATATTGTTTATTTATGAAAGATTATAAGGTATTTTATAATAGATATATTTTTTTCTATAATGTTTTAAAATTAATTAAGCATTGTATGTCTATCATAAATATTCCTTCTTTGTTCTCGGACTTGACGTTTCCATTTGTCTTGTTGATGTCCAACCCTATTTAATACATTAACTCTTACACCCATTGCATGGGAAGTTCCCTCCACAACATTTGTTGCAGTTTCATCCTAGAATGAATTTATATTTGTAACATAAATATATATGTATTTATATATAAATATATATTTAATTTAAATAAATCATTAAAATACATACATCTTCATTTGTATGTTCTTGATAACTTCCTTTAGCTCTTTTATTTAGTAAAGGATCAAGACATAACAAGAAACCCATATAAATTACTAATAGAGATATTATCCAAATAACTATAATCACCACATACTAGAAAGAAATACAAAACATAATATATTCATTTAAAAGAAAATATAGATTATTTTATCAATTTTCAGTAAGTATAACAATAGTCTCATCTAAATAATAAAATAAAATTATGTTGAAAAAGACTTACTTTTATGATTTTAGTATATCTATTTTCATATTTGCATTCACACCTCGGACAAAATTCCTGTTCCTTGCCTTTTAGTTCATCCCCTAAGTTTGGTAGAATTACGTTATCACAATTGCTAAAATAAAATCGATAATAAATATTGAAAATATGAAAAAATATATATATATAATTATTAAATTTAATTATTTTATTAACAATAATCTTAAAAATAATACCATTTTTCAGCAGGAACATTTCCAATATATAACATTCGATTTGAATGTGTGACATTAACTACTGATGATTTGGGACATATGCATTTACATCGATAATCTTCATAAGATTCAGACTAGAATTATAAATCATTATATTTTTTTTTGTGTGTTTAAAAGAGTTATATATTCACAATATAAAATTAAAAATCACTTACTTTGACATTTAAAATTTGTATAAATAAGATTAATAAGAAAATCAATAAATTTTTACTTGACATATTAAGTATTTTATCACGTCAAAATATTAATGAAATATTAATGGTTCTTATTTAATTAATAATTTACATATTACGATATAATAACATATGTTTTAATTATAAAATATTTTGACAGCTTAGTTATTTTGATATTTAAATAGCAATATGGCATTTATTAAAAAAGTAATTACTAGAAAGAGAGAAAAATACATGAAGTTAGAAGTTTAGAATATAATATTAATAATATATAACATAATATATAACAAGAAATATATTATATTTAATTTAAATATTATATTAATTTTTAAATTATTTCATTTTAAATATATATTATTTATTTTAAATTCTAATTTACTTTGAATATTTTTATTTTTTCAAAATTTATAGAATTTATATATATGTTCACACTGTCAGTAGATGGTTTGAGTTGTTTGAGCGCTTTTGCTTTGAATAACAATAATCATTTTAATCTAGACATTTTACATCATTTAAATAGTAATTTTATTTAAAAATATATATTTATAAAATGAGTTTTTCAGAATTAGAACCAAACAGAAATGCAGAAGCATATAGGAACTTTCAAATAAACTCAGAACTTCCAAAAATAGAAAAGCATTTAGATTTTATTGAATTTTCTCAAGGTTTATTTAAATATTTTATTCATTTATTATATTTCTTAATTAATTCTATAATATTTCAATAGATGGTCATATGCTTTTGGGTAGTTCAAATCTAAGTGGAAGATATTGGTGTGGATCACTTTGGTATTTTAAAGAATCTCCATCCTATCTTGAAATCAACAAAAGTTTAACATCCTATGAATGTGAATCGGGAGTTTGTGATGCTAAATTCTTAGATGATACACAAAGAGTAAATAATTTTAAATGTTATTATTTAAGTTATTGGTTATTTTTTAACGGAAATGTTTTTAGATTATATTTTGTGAGGATAGTGGTGTAATACAAATTGTCAGTTTATTCAATGAAGAAGAGAAACAAAATTATCGCCTTAAACAAATAGCATCCTCATGTGAACACGACGATAGTGTTTTATCACTTTCTATTTTTTCTGATAATAAACATTTTGTTAGTGGAGGATTTGACACCAGGTATTTTTAAAAATAATTGAAAATATATTTTAGTTAATTTAATTACAGGTATCTTTTTATATAAATTATTCTTTACTTTATAGTATAAAAGTTTGGAATATTGAATTCCTTCTTGCTGAGCAAACTTACCGTTGTGCTCATGCACATACTGTGACTACTGTAAGTGCTAGACCTCTTTGTGAGAATACTGTCTTTGCTTCCTCTTCCCTTGATAAAACAGCTCTTTTATGGGATAATAGACAAAACAAACCAGCAACAGGTATATTAATTGATATCAAAATTTTATTTAGAATATAATCCTTTTCTTTTTTAGTGATCCTAAAAACACCTGAAAAAGAGTTAACATCACTTGCTTGGCATTCTTCTTTGTTGGATCAAGTTGTGATTGGATCCAGTTCTGGAGAAATATTGATTATGGATATTCGTCAACCTAATACCATTCAAAAAATCGCAAAAATATTTTCTAGGCCAATTCATAAATTCAAATTTTCTAATGATAGGTATTTTGATAAGATTGTTTATATTTATTTTTAACTTTTATTTGATGACATAAATAACTTTTACCGACCGTCGTTATGAAGTGAAGGTATTGTTTTGACACCAAATTTCCCATGTAGAGATTTTTACATATCTCAGAAAAAGTATTTTTATCCGTCTATTCATTGTGTGTCCATATAGACGTGTATAGCTCGAAGGGCTCAACGGATTTTGATAAAATTTAATATATTTACTTAATGCATTAGTAGCATGAATTCATCAACTTTTGGTCTATATCTGGTAACCGAAAGTGGTATTTTACAAAGTATTAATTTTATATTCATTGTCAGAAATTTTTTATTACATTAAACTAACTGGTGAAATAAAAAATACATATATATTTATATAATGTTATCTTTAATTATTTTTAAATCGTCGGTTGTTGCCTTACCACATCTCATTTTTCTTTATTAATCTTAATTTTTTATCTCGCCATTCAATACCCTTTGCTTTTAAATAATCCAGTCATTAATAGATGTATAATTCATTTTCTCTCAGTGTTTTGATAAGTAACCATATACACACATCTTCCCTCTTCACAAGTATTGATTTGATCTATGATAGGCGAATTATATTAATATATTATTTATCATAAAACTTCTGTGAATTCTTTTTATCTATAATTGGGTCAATGGACAATAGCTACATAAAATAATTTTAAAAAAAAATTTAATTAAGTTTAAATATAAAAAAAAATATTTATCTTTTTGATTTAAAAATTCTTGAATAATAAATCTAAAATTTTAATACATCATTTTATTTATACTTTTGGATATTTTTAGATCTGATTTATTAGCTATTTGTGCAGATGACTCTCACATTAGAGTTCTTGATTGCTCTTCAGAAAATCCTGTTGAAATGTAAGTTTGAAAATAATTCTACCATATACTTCTACTAAAAATCATAAACTAAATAAAATTTAATAAATTCTTTTCATTTCAGATACTCTGATAATCGCCATGAAGATTTCGTACGAGGTTTGGCATGGCATCCAAAAACAAACAATTTACATACTTGTGGATGGGATAAACAAGTATTTCTTCATAATGTATCAACATCAAAAATGGAATTAAATGGATCAAATTAAAATACAAAACATTTTTCTATATTTTCTTAAATATCATTTCTTACATACAAAAACTTGTTAAGTCCACAAAATGTCATTAATAATTTTAATAAAAATGTATTTTTTTTGTTTTAATAATATAAATTTCAATATTGAGGCAATTTTTTTTAATCTATTATTATTTGAAAGAAAATAATTTTTATTTATTAGCTCATTTGGACTATAAATAACCACATAGAGAAAGGCTACTTAAAATTAAAATTTAATCAAGTTAATAATAAGTTTTAATGATGACAAAAAAAAAGTATTTAAACTGAAAGTATGATTTCATTCTGCATTCATTTTTACTGATAACAAAAGTATGAAATTAATAACATATTCACATTCTATACAGAAACAGAAGTCATTTAATTATAAGTTAATAAAATTTTTAAATTTTCCTAGATCTGTTTCTTAACCTTAGACTTTTATCCTTTTTCTAATCGAACATATTCTTAGACATTGATATGAAATGGAGAAAAACTTAGTTTTTTTAAATGTATTTTATTTATAATATCAAAATATCTATGAACCTGAATTTAAAATTAGATTTAGTTATATAGGTTAAAAAAATACAAAAATTCAATTAACAGTAATTTTATTTATCTGTCAACAAAACCGCTCCCTACATGGTAATGATACGTCACTGATTTACTTTAATGTTGTAAATCTTTTTAAAAAATGTAATCATTTGAAAGTTTTCATATATAATATAAATTAATAAATGTAAAAATGTATCAGTCTCTGTCTCAATGACTTGAATTACTTGACGATTTCATTTTATCTCGAATTATTCATACAATATTTAGAAAATTATGAAGGAAGAAATTTTATTATAATGTATTTTTGACAGAGATTTATAGAGAAATATATTTACTTGGTCATTATGATATATCAGTTAAATATAAAACTCAATTTATATATATATATATATAAATATACCTATTTTATATAGGTATTTTTAATGGAAGAGATCGGTATATCATATTCTTTGTTATTTTTTCCGAAATTATTTTAATTATAAAATGTCTTTTATTTGAATAAGGCTGCAAAGCTTTGAAGTGGAATTATATTTGTCAAAAAGCATAAAAAATCTACTTGAAGAATAAAATGATTAGAGATATAAATTTTGAAAAATTTAAATTATATAATAAATGAAATCAATCATAAATAATAAAGTCTTAGGTAAGCAATTTGAAATAAAAACTTAGTTAATACATAATTTAATTACTTTAAATTAAGGCCTCAAGTTTTATTATTTATATATGATTTTTTAACAAAATAAAATAAAAATAAATACATAAAGCTTTGCAACATATGATCACATATTTTTGTTTATTTTCATTAGAATTTATTGAAGATATCTTGATAGTGATTTAAGGCGTGGGCGGGCTGGTCAGTGACGCGTTCAAAGGTCAGGCTAACGACTCAACCAAATTCCTTGGCATCATCATCAGTAATATCCCCATACCTCCAAGCGTTTTTATGCATTTTTTTGGCAGCCTCCTGAGCTTCTGTGTACTCCTTGAGCTAAAATAATAAATCAAATTAATGAGAAATAGTAACAAATTGGTGAAATATAAATTTTAAATAACTAAATAGATACTTTCAATCATTTGAACAATTTAAAATTCAATTAGAAATCTAAGTAGCTGCTTATCTTATTAATGCAAAAAGGTCAAATGTTCCAAATAATCAAAATCAGGCAATTTTAAACAAATAAAAAACTAATAATTACCATTTTTTGGAGACGATTTTCTTTACGTTTATCAACGAGCAGAAAACCTTCAGATATTAAAGTTTTGGCAACGTCTTCGTTAGAGGATGGATCAACTAAAGTTGCATAAGGAAAGTTGTTGACGCGGTATTCAACATTTAAATTGAATGTTCGGCCTACAACCTCATCCTTAAAATTTTGGAATGAGTCATTTGAATAATCAGGATCTTTTGGCAATTGAATACATGCCAAACCATATTCTTGAGCATAACCTTTTTCAGCAGAAAATCCAGCAGGCAAGGATGCAAGTTGAGTAGTTGAGATGGTCTCTCTATTACCATGATCGATATAGAAGACAGACACATCGCTTCCACTAATCTTTTCAACTCGGGCTCGATACCACTGTTTATCTTCTGAATAAAGGGCAGCGCATATATCACCTCGTTTAGGTGTATATGCACCAGGTAGAGGACTATTAGCGGCAAATTCTTGGCGAATCTTAGCCAATAAAGTTTCTAGTTTTGCACCTTGTTCCTCCAATTGTGCATAGAAATGCAATTCTGGTGTGACCTCAATAACCACAACTTTTTTATATTCTGGTTTGCGTTCAATCTCTTCCTCATTTTTCTTTTCTTCTTCATTTTCTTCAACATAATTTTTCCAGAGATTTAATTTCCGTCCTTTCGCTCTATCTTCAGCAGATTTCAACGATCTATAATGTTCAGAACGTTCTGCACTAAAATGCACAGAAGAAAGACCTTCTTCAACCAATGCCACAGAGAGATTTGTATTATCAACCCATAACCAACCAATAAAATTTCCTGCCTTATCCATATTTTCAACTTGAATTTCAACTTCGCGTTGCATACATCTATCTTTAGTAAAAACTAAAGCTTCTTCTCCAAACTCTTGCCCTTCTGCCATTCCACCACCAGGTTGAGGACGGGATCCTCGAGGACAATTGATCCCAGCTAACAAGAAAGTGATTAAACACGATTCTTTAGGAACATATAAGCGGAGTCTGGAACCACTAGCAACAAATTCACAAACTGCCTCAATTTTATTGGCTCGTTGAAAAGAAGAATAAAATTTCTTTGCTTTGTTTAAATCTCCTACAACATCAGAAACTCTATGGGATGGAATGTCTTTTTTAGCATGTACTCCATATCCGCTTTTAATTGCTTTGTTCTCTGCAGCTAATAATTCGGTGTAGTGAGAGGAACGTTGATCATCATCCTGTCGATAGTGAATCACTGTTCCTAAACCTTTGGAGAGCATTGCCTCAGCAACATTTCTGAAATACAAACATGACAAATTAAATTTTCTCATAATATGATCAAAATAAATATTATATAATATAATAGATTTTCAATTATATATATGATTAAATTGTTTAGTAAAGATGCGGGTAGTTTGAAAATTGTAAATAAACAATTCATATATTAATTGTTAAATGGATTTAAACATGCTAATGATATGCTAAGCTAATTTATTAAATTTAATTAAAAATTAATATTTTTCTATTGAAAATAAATTGATGATTAAATATTTATTAATACTTACACTCCTCCGATAGTAACTGTGCAACATATTTTTTCAGGAAAATTATCTTTAGCTGCTTGAACATAATCTAGCAAAACATTGACTCGTTTGCCAATCAATTTCTTTCTTAAGAATTCTCGAGCTTCAAACATCCATGGAATATCATATAGCGGACGGAAAGATTTAGACCGATTCTGAGTCAAAGTTGTGCCCTTTTCTTCTTCATTTGATGGAGGGGGTCGATTTTCCCTTGGAGGGCGAAATGAAGCTAAGAACACTTTTTTAAGAGTGCCATCAGAAAGTTTGACAATAAGAGCATCTCCGTTGACAACTTCAACAACATTTCCTGAAAATTCTTTTACGTGAGAATGAGACTCAGTAGGAGGTTTATAATCTTTCCACAATCGCAATCTTTTCTCTTTAGCAGAACGTTCTGCTGCACGTAATCGGTCCGCACCACTTTTCATTGAGGCCATTGACCAGTCCACACAACGAGCAAATCCTTCTGCCAATAAAGCTTCGGCAATATTTCCTTTCTGAAAAATAAAGTTATTATATTAATAGTACTAATTGATTTAAATATATAAATTCGATGAGAGGTTTCAGGTGTCACATTGAACTTTCAATTTTGATTTCACGATATAATACGAAATTTTATAAATTAACTTATGAAATGATGTATTGGAGTAAATTCATACAATGTATAAATTTAATTCAGAATTCAACACACTTAATCGACTCTATAATAAAAACCATTATAACATATACTCTATTTGAATTTTTCTAACTTAAGCAATTCTAAATATATTCTAAATATATTTAAAAATCCTTTACCTCGTTTCACATGGATCGTTATAATGCTTATATAAACTTTCTCTTCATATAAAATACAATTTGTCAAAATGTTCTACTTACCGGATGAATAATACTGCCGATAAAGTTTGTTTTGTTATGCGATTCGAGAATAATTTCAACATCTCTTTGAAGAAGACGAGACTCAACGAAAAATTTTGCTTCTTCAGCATATGGTGTTATGTCATTTTTATCTGGTTTATTATCTAATCCAAGTTTAAAGTTCGGAGCCTGAAATTGAAGAAACAAATTATAATATACTAATAATGATCAAAATAAAATTATTACCTTAATTCCACTGATCATTAGCGTAATGTAATAAAAATCTGGAAGTAAAAATGCACGAACTGTAGAACCATCACGAACGTGTTCAATTACTGCCTTGATGGGTTTCTTGGCACATTTATCAATAAAATTTTGTGTGTTATCAATATTCCATTTAATATTTCTTATATGATCCTATAATTAATAAATATAAATGATTCTTTATTTTATAATAAATCAAAATAAATATCAGCTGATGTTTAAAATTATATAATTACATTAGGGGATGCATTTCCCCATTTTCCTTTCCCTTCAGATTTAGCCTTTTCTTCCAATTCATTTAAACGAGCTAAATCTGGAGAAGAGAGATCTCCTTTTCTTACAGAAACCAATCCTTCAGCAACTAATGATTCTGTCACATTTTCTAAAACATAGTTATTTTTTTGGTTCAATCAGTTCAGAGGGATTTTAAAAAATTGAATGAATACCATCTCCTTTAAGAATGACACCAAATTCTCTAGTTGGGAGAGAAGATGACGTCGATGAATTAGCTGGTGAATGTTTATCTGAAATAAACGTAACTGTCTCCCCAATAAGTTTTTTTCTAAGAAATTCTCTTGCTTCCCAAGCATATGGTTCATCTTTACTTTCTTCAGTACTTGAAATTTAAAAAAAAAAATTTTAATCATTTGAAAATTCATTAATGGAAGAATTTTATTTTACGAATGATAAATACTTATTCGATGGCGTTACTAATCTTTTGGCTAATTTTGGAGCATTAATATTTGAAAGAACAACTTGAATTTCAGGAGGAGCTTTCCCAAAAGGCCTCCCCCGAATAATGACAGAGTCCCCTGAAAGGACCTAAAATACAGAAAAATGGAATGAAAAATCATTTAAATATCCATATGTGATATCTGAGTACCATGCTTTGATAGCTTGTCGGGTGCCAACAGGGCACACATAGTAAATGCTTTTTGAATTATTTGTATGAAAAATAAATCTATTTAAAAATAAATTTGAATTTTTGAAGTTAAATGAATGAGTATTTCATTAAAAAGGAAATTTTTAAGGTACCTGTTTTACAATCGCACATTTTTGAGCTTGCTGAGGAGCAGTCATGTCGTTGAGGCCATGCAGTGTTGTGGTGGAAAAAAAAGAGCTAGTCACGTGACGTCATCAAGTTCCTGTCGACGTCGACGTACTTTTTCTAAAGCCAACAAAGAGAGCGCTTTATACACCCAGTTCAGCAGTGAGACCATAATATAAAATAATATCTTGCATTTATATTATTAAAATAATCAAATGAAAAGAGTATTTACATAATCATTTCATAAATTTAATTTAATAATTTTAGTTTATATAACATCAATAATATGTTATTAAACTAGTTGTTTTATTATTTTAATAATTTTAATTCCACTTTAGTCTGCCTTCCTAATATTTCTATATGCCTTTCTATATTAATTATTATTTAAATCAAGAGATATAGTAACAAAGTTGTTTTTGTACCCAAAAAATTTTCATAGTTTCATTTTATTTTCTTTCAAAAAAAAGTATTTTTACATTATTCTATTTTGATTATAATTAAAAAATTAAGATATGGATTAAAGTAATATTAATTTATATATATGTATACAATAATATACATTTAATATATATATATAAATTGTTTATCTCAGAAAAGTTCAGAAATTATAACTCCATGAAGAAATTTAAAATAGTAATATGTGTGTGTGCATACACACACACACACATACCACAGACCATAACTGAACATAACACATACAAACCCAGTAAAAGTGATCTCGGCCAATTTTAATAATATAAAAAATTCAAGAAAAATAAATTGGCGTAGTATTCTTTATATATATATATATATATATATATATATACACTCTTATTATTTATTATCTATAAAGCAGTGCTTTTGATCTTTTTATTATGAATTCACCTCTAATATTAAAATAATTTCTTAAAATAAAACTTTGGTTTTCATTTATTAATAAAGGATTAAGTCTTTAGAAAAATTAAAATCTAAAATATCAATTTCAATAAACTATATATATATGTATATATCAACTCCATCGACACTTAAACGAATGGAATCCATAATAGCGAAATCAGATGAAAAAACGATAGTTACAAAACTGACAAATTGACATATTGTTAGTAAGTATATGTTAAATATAAGTTCTTTAATTGATATGGTTTATTGAGGGTAAAAAACTTCCTTTGATTTTAAAAAAGTTATCTTTTTATATAAAATAGGAATTTTTTTTATTAAAATAGTGAATTAATAATAGATTGTCTTCCAACTCAAATCTCAATATATACATATATATTATTACAGCTTATTTAGGAAAAATAATGTTTAAACTGAGATGACCTTAATTAATATTCTCATATTTGCACTTGTGCGCTCTTGATGAAACTTATTTTTTCTGCTGACTTGACTACTTGCTTTTTCATGATCATAATATATTATTATATTTAGTGTAAAATTTTATTTTGTATCAAATTTTTATTAATTTAAAAATATATCATTCATTAAATTTATAATTAATAATATAAAAAATTATAATTTTAATTTAAATTTTTTTAAAATATAAATTTTGCATGAAGAAAAGTGGATTGATTAAGTGCCCTATTTTCTCCAATTATAATATTTTTCTGAGTTAGTTTTAAATTACAAAAAAAAAAAAAAAATTAATGATCAAGTCCCTATCAATTTTCACTTGAATATAGGGTTTTATAGAAATTTAAATATATTTTAAGACTTCGATGTTTTCATACTTAATTATTATATTTACATTTATATTTACTTTCATTCAGATATATGAAGATATAAAAAGTTTTTTACTATAAATAACGTTATTGATTTTAATCTCTTCCTTAATAGTCCCCCCACATCACAGACATATATATCAACTCATGGTCTGTGCCCCACACTGAATTGCACTGAATTAACCTTCTTATGAATAACCATAAGTTTCCAATAGGTTATAATTTTTTTTTATTTGATTAACCATTAATATTAATAATTGAATAATTATTTAATAATAATTAAATATTAATAATATAAAAATTTAATTAATTTAAATTATCATACAAGTTATAATAATTTTACATAAAAATATTTAAAATCAATATAACTTTAAAAAAAAAAATTTCCTCCCTCTCTACTTGCAAAGTTGTTCAATTCAATTAATTTATCATAGATAAAAAATATTAATTCTTATTGTGTTAATATCATGAAAATGAAAAGATAAAATCAATTAAATTATTTTCAAAAACTTTGAATGTAATTTTAATAAGGAGGGGATGACTTAATATTAAGAACACCTTAAAATTATATTTGCAACTAAAACAAATGTATTATGAAATAAATTTTATTAGTTATTACATTTGGAATAAATAAATTTAATTCTTAAATTGTTTATAATCCCTACATTTTTTTAAAATTATATTGTATATTCTTTGGTTTATCGATAGTCTTAAAAATCTGAAGCAATCGTGTTTTGCCTATTGCCCTCTATCGGGATAAACTGGATCCTTCAAGCTAATAATAATTTTATGTGAATAGAAAAGAAATATGGCAAATGTCTTCATGTTTATTTGACATAAGATTTCTCTCATATAATTTAAAATTTATTAAAATTATATATTAATTTGTTTTTGATTAATAGTTCTTTTTAATTTTACAATTTTCTTATTTGATTTTCTCTTAAAGTTAAATATTGAAAAATATATATGTGAATAATGATAAACAGTATATTTTTTTAATATTGTGATATAAAAAAGTAAAGTTTTAATATCTATTTATTAATTATCTGTTTTTAAAAGAAATATTACACGATGGAGGATATATTTCAATGGTGCAGAGAGGGAAATGCTATGCAAGTTCGTGTATGGTTGGATGACACCGAACATGATATGAACCAAGGGTAAAATGAAATTTATTTATTGGAAATTATATTAAATTATTAATCCAAATTTTATTTTAATATTTTAATTTGTATTTTTACTAATTAATTGACCACGCCTTTTGTTACTTGTTGGGTAGGGCTTATGACGTAATGGTTCGCAAGTTCCCACTCCAACTGCGAATCTCATTACCTTATAAGGCGGCCCAAATAATATGCTATTTATATTTGTCATTTAGAAGTTAACATCTTTTAAATGGTTAGTTATTTAATAAATCTAATATATTTTTTAAGAAAATCACTAATAATTTTTTGTTTTTTTTCATTATCATATTCATTATTATTTTGGATTTGTCAATCCACAATTCAGTTTTTATATTTATCTAGTAGAATAGTTATTATTCAATAAAAAAATATAAATTAAAATAATTATATTATCCATCATTTAAGAAACATTTTTTTACGGAATCAAATTTATTCTCTTTGGCAAAATTTTGTTATATCATTTTATTTATAGAAATCTAAATATAAAAATGAGTTATAAAAATTGTATATCGTTAAGAGTGATTTATACAATTGTCCTAAAATGATTTTTATTCGAGTAAAAAAAAAATTATTTAAATCAGGGGAAATATAGGATTAAATAGAATAAATAAACTTTACTTACTCATTCCTTTTTAATATGTTCATATAATATAAATAAGATAAGTTGAACATTTTTCTAAAAATAAAAAAAATAGTTTTTGTACTTTGTATCACTTGTAATTATAATATATTTTTTCATAATTTTGACTTTGATGAAATAAAATTTGTTCATAATTATAAATTTTTTTTTAAAGAAAGCTTTACTTGATCTCCCATGTTTTCTTGAATACTTTTCGCTGAACGAAAGACTTTAGTTTCATTAGACTTATATAAATATTCCATAATTTTTATATCGGATTTAAATTGAAAAAATTTTGAAAAAAGTACGAAATGTCCAAATATTTAAAACTAGCTGCTCAGAGCGCCTTCGGCGCTCTTCACACCTAGACGGGGGCTCCTCCCCCTGTACACCCGAGTGGTACATAGTATTTAGTTGAAAGTAGTAAAATTTTGTTTCAAACAGTATATTACATAAAACTTTCATTTCTTTTTGTGTTCTTATTTAAAATATATTTTAATTTAGTCAGTAAATTAATTATATATATTATTATTGTATATGTTATCTATGTAGCTCAACTGTACTCGAAAGTTCTTGGCCGCAACAACCACATTTCTCCAAGTGTCCCTATCCTGAGCCCCTGTTCAATCTCTCTTACGTCCCTTCTTACGCTTTCTTGGTCTTCCAAGCGAACGTTTTCCAATCGGTCTCCCCATCAATATCTTTTTTCTCTCCCATTCTAGCCATTTGCCCTGCCTATCTCAGCCTTTTCGCTTTTATAACCATAACTATTTCTGAAGATGCATAGCGGTCATGCATTTAATCGTTATGCAGTCTCCGCAATTCCCCGGTGACCTCATCTTTGTTTGGCCAATAAATGCTGGGAAGAATCCTATTCTCAAATACTCTGAATCTACTCTCATCTCTCAGGGTCATAGACCATGCCTCCCACCCATATAATACAACAGGCAAAATAATTTTTTTATATATTTTAATTTTGATTCCCTTTGATAATAATTTTGATGAGATAAGCCTCTTTACTGCATGATAACAGGCGTTTCCCGATTGCAACCTCGATTTAAATTCTTCTCAAATATTATTATCCTTCGTATTTACATTCAATTTTTCTACATTCTAAAGTCACTTTTGGATTCTAGAGATCATGTAATGCGAAGATATGCAAAAACTTTTAAATTCTGAGCAATGTGCAGACAAAAACCTCTTTTTATATATATAGACATTCCATGTATTGTGTATTATCTAATTTTCAAAATCTATATTTATATATATATAATTTGTATTTTATTTTATATTTATATAATTTATATATTATTTTAAAAATGCAAAAAATTTTGAGACTTAATTCTTATGATATGTAAATTTAAATGTTTAGGGATGATCATGGATTTAGTCCGCTTCATTGGGCCTCCAAAGAAGGTCATGGAAAATTAGTTGAACTTTTAATTGGAAGAGGTGCTAGAAGCAATGTTACAAATCGAGGAAATGATACTCCGCTTCATTTAGCAGCTGCACATGGACATAGGGACATTGTACACATGGTACTCTTTTTCTTTGTCTAAAAAATAACTACATTTTATTTAATATTTTTATCTAATACATTAATAATTATTAAGGGAATTTTTATTAAAAGACCACATTGTTTGTATAAAATTATTTATTAAATTAAAATAACTGTTCAACGTTTCGACTGCTTATTCTGCAGTCGTTTTCAAGTACCGTATGCTTGCTCCGATTTAAGGATGCTCTGTGAAGCGGACTGACCACCACAGACCATCTAACAGACTGCTAAACTCTATTGTTCTCGATGAAACAAAGTTTTTGGCGCCACCATGCGAATGCTGGCAGTAACTAATTGAAAAAAAATCTTTGCAAAGACCAAACACATACACACAACACACACACAAGCCCGATTTTTACCGACCGACGATAGTAAGGGAGGTATTGTTTTCACACCAAATTTCACATGTGGAGATTTTTACATATCTCCACGAATCATGCATTTTCTAAACAGAAAAAAGTATTTTTAGAATGATGTCTGTCCGTCTGTCCGTCCGTCTGTCCGTCCGTATAGATGTGTACAGCCTGAACGGCTCAACCGATTTTGATGAAATTTGGTATATTTACTTAATGCATCAGTGGGATGAATTGATCAACTTTTGGTGCAATTCGGGAAACCGGAAGTGGTAGTATTAGCGATCGACGATAGGAAGGAAAGGGTTATTTTCACACCAAAGGAGATTTTTTTATATATCACCACGAATCATGCATTTTGTATTGGTTTTATCCTCGAAAAAAATCATATTTATTATTTTTTTCTTGATTTAAAATTATATGACGTCATCCAGCCATGCATGACGTCACAGCCTGGTCTTGCATATATATTATAAATAAAATAAAATTAAAAATGTTTATATTTATTATTTATGTATCCATATCTGTTTTTTATTACATTAATAGATATATGAAAATTATTTGAAATTGTTTCTGTAGCTGGAAATTAATTTATTTCAAACCGTCGGTCGGTTCGGACCTGGCCACAGGTCAACTTATTTTATTATATTTTCGAATACCAGCATAACCAGATGGCGCCAAAAACTTTGTTTCACGGATAACAATAGAGTTTAGGGGGCCTGGTACGGTATTTGAAAACGACTGCAGAATAGCTGTCGAAACGTTGTACAGTTATTTTAATTTAATAAATAATTTTATACAAACAATGTGGTCTTTTAATAAAAATTCCCTTAATAATTATCAAAATAACCACAAAAGCTTTAATAAATAAATACGTTAATATTTTAGCTTCTTCGAAATCGCGCTGATATTAATTTTACTAATGAACATGGTAATACACCATTACATTATGCTTGTTTCTGGGGATATCAATCAGTTGCAGAAGATCTAGTAGCTCAAGGAGCTTTGGTTGCAATTGCAAATGAGCATGGAGATACTCCTCTAGATAAAACTCGTGGCCCTCTTGCCAAAAGACTTTTAGGTATGATCCAATGATTTATCTTATAAACTTAAATATAATTAAATATATTTTTAAATATACAGAATTAGCTCAACAAACTGGACAAGATTTAAAGAAAATTAAGTTCAAAGATCAAAGTTGGCTTGGTTTAAAAACTAGAAGTCGTGATGCGACCCTTAGTAGACACAAAGGGATTCACTTAGATGAATTAAGTCTTCACAACAAGATTGCAAGTACACCCAGTGGAGAAACTTGGCATGGGAATTGGCAACGCAATGAAATTGTTGCCAAAATTTTAACTGTTCGTGAATGTACTGCAAGGTAACATCTATTTCATATTTTATGTTTACTTATTTTAAAAGATTATTTTGGGTCGATGTTTACCCATTCTCACATATTGTACACATAGTTCTAAGAACATCCCAATACATATTTATATTAAAGTTATAATATTTCTGAAAAAAGCTTCATTAACTATTGAGATGCTCTATAATTCTTTGTACTAGTATGTTTACCTAATTTTAGTTTTTTTTTTTAAATAAAATAATATTCTTCCATCCAATCCTCAATCCATCATTATATATTTTTTGATTATATCAGTTTTGACATCAATTTAAAACTAAATAAATAATAGAAAAATATTTTAAAAAAGTTTAAAGTTAAACCAATTAATATTTGTAAAATTTAACTTTGAAAATATTAATGTAAACTAGCTTATGGTACTTACTAACATATATGGTTTTTTTTCAGGATTTCAAGAGATTTTAATGAAGAATTTCCTAAATTACGCATTTTTTCTCACCCAAATGTTCTTCCAGTTGTTGGATGTTGTAATCAACCACCTAATTTGGTGGTAATTAGTCAGTATATGCCACGAGGATCCCTTTTTTCAATATTACATGAAGGAAGCGGAGGTATTGTCGTTGATACTGCACAAGCTCTTCGTTTTGCAGTGGACGTTGCAAGAGGCATGGCCTTCCTTCATAGCCTAGAACGGATTATTCCTCAATACCATCTCAATAGTCGACATGTTATGGTAAATTATAATATATTTAAATTTATTAATATAATTGTTCAATTTCAAATGATTTTTCTACTATTTTTCCATACATTTCTATCCATATATTCCATTTCAGTCCATTTTTCATTCTATTTCACAATATCCAATCGATTGTATTAACATTCAATTTTCTTATTATCTTTTAATTTTTTATTTGTTAATTCATTATTATTTCAGATTGAAGAAGACTTAACAGCACGCATTAATATGGCTGATGCGAAATATTCTTTTCAAGAAAAGGGTCGTATGTATTATCCTGCTTGGATGTCTCCTGATGGTAAACTATTTTCATAATAATTTAAATGTTTAATTTATATATATTTACTAATTTACTTTAATTTCAAAATTTAATTTTAATAATTAATAACTATATATATATATATTTATTTATTATTAAATTAGCACTTCAAAAAAAACCATCTGATCGCAACTGGGAAGCTAGTGACATGTGGAGTTTCGCAGTATTATTATGGGAATTAGCAACACGGGAAGTTCCATTTGCTGAATATTCTCCGATGGAAGTTGGTATGAAAGTGGCTCTTGAAGGTCTAAGAGTTACAATTCCACCAGGAATTTCACCTCATCTTGCAAAACTAGTACGTATTTGTATGAATGAAGATCCTGGAAAACGTCCATCGTTTGATATGGTTTTACCAATTCTTGAAAAAATGAAACGTTAAATGAATGAGAAAATGGGAAACAATTAAAAATTTGCAGTTTCACTGCCATTTGTTATTTTTTACTAAAAAATTATATTAATATGTATATCAATGTTAATTGTTGAGATTTGAAATCAAATTTTAAATGCTGTCTAAAGTGCCTTAAGTTGCTATAGATTTAAATTATATACATTAAATAGATATAAAATTTATATATTTATTATTACAAATATTTTTATATTATTTTTATTTTTAAAGAAATGAAATTGCCATCTGTTAACATACATAGTTATATTTTTAGAATTTCATACATATACATATGTATAATGTATATAAACTTAATTCACTCTTATTAATCAATTATATTTTTAACAATAAAGAGCTTTTTATAATAGAATAAAAAACAATTTTTATATTGCCTGATAGTTTCTCTATTAAAAACTTAAAATTCTATATTTAAAATTTAAAAAAATAAATTTAAACTTCCTGATAATGATAGAAATATTTTATTATAAATATTTATAATTTTTAAGAAATATATTTGATAAATTGAATAATTGCTTTTTTACAGAACAAATTATTATTATTTATTATTGGCATTTTGTCCTAAAATTATTCTTAGGAAAGGTTCTTTTATTATAAATCACATCAAATATTTAGTTTGACTAAATTTTATTTCCCCATTTTCTTTATATTCTTGCCATTTTAGATGGTTTTCTTTTTATTAAAAATAATTTTATTAAAAATAATTTTTAAAGGTTTTATATATTAATATTTTTTGAACTTTTATCAAATAATAATTAATAACATTATATTTATTATAACATATTTATAACTTGTAATTTTTCATTTATTCTATTAAATTTAATTCATTATTTAAATATATTCATCTAATCATATTTTCACGAACAAGACAAAATATTTGATTTTTATTATATTGAGTTTAAAATATTATGATAGATACAATATTTAACGAGACATTTATCTATAGAAAGTATTAAACAAATAAATAGTATTTTTTAATGATTATTAACAAAATATTTCGGAAAGTTAATCAACTTGAAGGTATTCAGAAACAAAATTATAAATACTTTTTTTTATATATTTTATTTTTTTGTATAGGATATTTATCCATTGAACCACAGTATAAATATTTGAATAAATAGTTTTATTAATTATTAGAATTAAAATAGTTTTATTAATTATTAAAATTAAAATAAAATTATATTATACATATTTCCTTTCTGTATTTCCTGAAGATTGAATAACAGCCTGAAATATTTCATATATATATTCTAATTTTTTTTAAATAATTACAATCATTTTGTTTTATATATATACCTTAACAAATTGATACTACTCTAATTCATTTTGAGTAAAATGCTTATCTTTATTTATATAAGTGCCATAAATGAAGAATCTCATTTACATATATATATATATATATTTATTTATTAATACAGATTTTTTATAATATGTATAAACATTGTTAAATTATGGGGAAGATTAAAATAATTTATTAATTTTTTATATAGTATTTTATAAAAAAAAATATGTTGAAAACTCTGGAAGAAAATTGAATATAAAATTATTTTATTATTAAATATTTTTATTTGTTAATTTTTTTCTAAATTCATATTACCCTATGTTTTTAAACATTAAACTTATTAAGTGCTTTTTGGTAGTTTAACCTTGAAAAAAAATATTTAATAATTATTAATGTAAAATAATAAAAATATAGTTTTATTTATGTTGATATAATCATGTAATATTTTAATTTATATTAAACAAAATCTGTAAAATAAAATATAAATCTTTCTGCTAATGTTTAATTAATGCTTTATAAATATATCTCTTTCTATATAATATATAGTAAAAATAAATAATTTGAAAAAATTAAATTTTTAGATGATTTATTAGAAAATATTTGCTTTAAATTATATACATTATGACACATATGTTATACTATTTGTTAAAAATCAATAATTTGAAATTATTTTCTTAAATCCTCTAATTCTTTAGGCTTTTAATTTTCATATTAAGTAAAACTTTCTTATTATGTATTTTAAATATAATTTTACAAAATTTATTTACAATAGTACTTATTTTCAGAAAATTATAGCTTTTAATTAATAAATTTAGAAGACAAAAATATATATTCAGAAATCTTGTCGCGATCAACAGATTATTTTGGCACCCACAATTTAAGAAACGCAAATTTATTAGAAATATTGTAGAAAACGAAAAAAGTGATTTAAGACTTCAGCTAAACCACGAATAGATATAATTAAGATTTTTTTCACTTTTAAGTTATTTATAGATGTAACAATAAGGATTATATATTTATAAATTAATATAATAAAGAAATTTTAAAGAAAAAGATAAAATAATTTTGTTTATTTAATAAATATAAATATTTTTTTTTCTTTATTCTTAATGAGAAACATTACAATATACTGTTTATACATATTTACAATTAAAATAAATTGTTAACAAACTATATATGCAAAAATGGTAATTCATTGAAAGAATCTGCCACTATTTGATCTTCATAATTATTTCTTTTCTGATTATTCGTAATATTCATTTCATTATAATTTTGGGAATCTTGAGGAATTTGAATAAGATTAACCACTTCTAAATTATTCTTTACGCACATTTTAGATGACCAGAGTTTTGTTAATTCGGAATTAATATTCTTTCTATAAGCAATACAATGAATATGAGTAAATTTTTGGTAATAAACTTTTGAAAAGCCAATAGACCCTAAAGCTATTCTCCAATTTTTCATTAAAATTGAATTGGCATTAGAATTTTTTGAATCAGGGGTAATTATAAATAATAGCCCTTCATTTTTTAACAGTTTATATGCTTTTTCACAACATAAATATCTTTGATTTGGGCTAGGTAGATATTCAAGAAGAAGTGAAAAAACAATTAAATCAAATGAATTTTCTTGAAGAAATTCAATAGTGTTACATTTTGAATTAATCATGTTTTTATCAATATTTAAAGATATGAAATCACATTTTAATACATCGGGAGTTGCTGGTGCTATATCAATTGGTAATACATTAAAACATGGATATTTTTTGAAAGGATTATAACAACTTCCTACATCTAATAGATCCAATTTATTAACATCAAATTTGATATAAAATTTTTCAGAAACCGCCTTAATATCTCCTTTATTAGAATAATAATTTTCTTTTTCAATTTCCTTTTCTCTGAATCGAAATATATCATTATTTTTAAAGTAATCTTCAGATTTATTAACGATCCATTGAACCCGATCGACCACATCAGCATTATTTTGTGAATTTGGAATCCAATATTCATTTGCTAATTTGTTCATTACTTTGGCATATTCATCAAGTAAATTATTTTTTTTAATATGATTTTTCCAAGCTTCTTCATATCCATTTATTTTACTATTCTTTCTCAAATCTATATGAACACTTTTAATAAAATTTGCAAGTTCTTTTTGCTCTTCCGATATCATTTTTAAATTCATATATTTGCAATTTTTATAGCATTAAAAGCAATATTTAATTTCTTTTCTAATTCAGCTGAATTATCAAGAAGATTATTTAAAATGGACACTTCCAATTCTAAAAGCATTCCAGTTAATCTTGAAGCAAGTTGCGGTTCTGGATAATATTTAATTACAAGTTCAAAAAGAATTTCCCCGATTTCTTCACGAGATTTAAATATATTATCGGGATTTTTATTTTTACCCTGTTAAATAAATTGTAATTAGAAATATTAATTAGGATAATAAGTCCAATTTTTTCTTGATTAATTATTTTAATTCTATTATTATTATTTACTTTTTATATTAAATAATTAGAAAATAAATTCTAGCTAAATATTCATTAATAATAAAAAACGAATGAATTACCAGGATAAAGTGTAGATATTCTTTTTTCGCCCTTTTTACGGCCTCTTCAAATTCACTTTTATTTTCTAATAGGTGTGCTAATGTGCTTATATCCAATTCTAAAAGCATTCCTGTAATTTGTGCACATAATTGTGATTCGTTTTTCGAAATAATTTTAAATATTTGCTCACCAATTAGTTCTTTATCTAGAATTTTGCTAATAAAAAATATAAATTATTAAAATAATATGAAGTAATTTTATAATATTTTATATTTATATTATAATTTTAAGGTTACCTTAATACAATATCATTGGCAATTTTTTCGAGATGTTTATCATTTTGTAATAAATTTATTATTTTTCTATTAGAAAGGTTGATGCATATTTGTTTGGTAATTTCATCTATCGAAATATTAAAACCTTTGCAAATATGTCGTATTTTGGCATTTAAGTGTTGAATTAAAACCTGTCTCGTTTCTAATAATGGCAATCCCAATTCCATTAATCCTCGACATTTATCAATGTTTTATTTGATTGCAATATTTTACATTTTTCTTTTAATTTTTATTGATTAATTTGATATATATTTAAAAAAAATGATGATCAAATAACTATAGGATGATTTAATTTCAAATATATATTTTTTATTAGTGACAATAATATTTATCAATAATTTATTAATAAAGACTAAAAAAAATTAAATAAATGCAATATAATATCTCTTAGGATATAACTTAGTTTTAAAAATGTTTATTTATTATATTATTAAAATTGTTGATTTTGAAAATGAAAAAATTACATAATACGAGGGGTACTATCAGGTACTATTTATGTATGTATTGGGAATTGGTAACACTGATACGACTGATATTGACAGATGAAATATGACATTGGGGCCAGTCCAAAATTGGTACCATTGGTACAAAGGCAAGAATGGGCAAGAACCGCAAAGATACGGATGGCTGTGCCACACACAGACAATCCGTTAACAGACGTGTTCACTCCCATTTAGCTGGCCACCCCTTTTTTTGAATGAATATTAGGAATTTAAAAATTATTTATTGAGATATAAAATTAACATTAGAGCAATCAAATATGCTTTTTTCAAAAATGTTAGTTTTATATCCAAATAAATAATTTTTAAATTAACAGAAAACTCCATCTTTTATGTAATTTACATAAATAAAATAAACGAATAATGTTCTTGTTAATATTTAATATTTATGGATTAAAAATTTCTTTCAATGTAAATATTTGAAAGGAGAGAAACACATACGAATTGTTCTTAGCGAGAAGGAAATGTATAAATAAATAAATAATTAATCATTTCTATTTCCATAAAGATACTATTTATAAAGATTACAAGAAATCCATTAATCATTGATTAACCAAGAATAATTAATCCAACGCATTTTTAATCATCTACTCATTTACGTACATTTGAGTTAATTTATAAATGAAAAAATTGTGGAGTGTCTCCGCTCGGCTATCATGCAAATCCCAATTGGATTAATTAACACATATATTATATTTAAATTAAATTATAAATTAAAATTAATAAATAATATTTATTAAACCAGCGCGAGGTTGGCTCTTTGTTGATGGCACCACGTCACGTGCTGGCGCGTGATTGTCAGTCAACGTGCTAAAAAATTAATTCCGGTACTTTCAGTGATTCAACCAAGCTGAAATTCTATATATATCAGTTTTATGCAATTTTTAATCATGTGAAAAACTATAAAAGATATACTGAAATATAAAAGATTATGTTATAAGAAAATTTGCAACGATTAATAAAACAAAAAGACATTGATTAGTTAATTGGGATAAAAATTAATTTAATTAGACTTTTAAATTAATAAAAATTGATTAATTTGTAAAAAAAATATAACACTTAAAATAAAATGTGTTTTTTCATATAAAATTAATTTCTAAATATATAGACATATAAAAAATAATTCCTAATTAAATAGTAAAATAAAATAATTGAAAAAGCCCGAGAGTTCAACACGCCGGTTTACATGTGTTTTGTTGATTACAAGAAGGCTATTGATACAGTCAATTGGACCCATTTATGGAAGATACTTGAAGAAATGGGTTTACCGATACACCTTATAGGTCTCATTAGATCCCTATATGAAAACAACTCAAGTTCAAATTGATAATAGAAGATCAGCTCGTTTCCGCGTCGAAGCATGAGTCCACCAGGGATGTATTCAATATCTACGGTGAGTTTGCCATGCGTAAGGCTTTGGACGGCTGGAATGGAGGATTTTTTGTTGGTGGACATAAAATTAACAACCTAAGATATGCTGATGATACCACCTTGATTGCAACTTCTTTGGACGATCTGATTGAGCTTGTCGAACGAGTCGAGACTGCCAGCCGGGAGATTGGTCTAAAACTCAATCGAGATAAAACTAAAATAATGGTGGTTGAAAGGGGCAATAACAACCCTCCCGATATTTCTCGGATTGCGTGATGTGAAGTCGTATCAAGTTTTGTATACTTGGGGGCTGTCATTTCGAATGGTGGTGGATGCGGAGACGAGATTAGAAGGCGGATCGAGATCTCAAAGTCTGCAATGGCTCGTTTAAACAAAATTTGGAAGGATCGCCAAATAACCAAAACAACCAAAGTTAGGCTGGTGATCGCTGGTTTTCTCTATCTTTATGTATGGGGCAGAGAAGTGGACCGAGAGAGCATCGACGCTTTTGAAATGTGGTGCTAGAGGCGGCTGCTTAGGATTCCGTGGACAGCTCTATCCTTTGGGGCAATTGGGCATCCTGCGCTATTGCGGTCATCTAATGCGAAGTGAAAATGTCCTCGAAAAGAACATTATAGAAGGGAAAGTCCCCGGAAGCTCCGGCAAGATGGATCAACCACTTGAGATCACTCACGGGAAATCCGCTTCGGGTCACCACGATGAGGGCGCTGAATAGAGAGTAATGGCGGTCGACCCATGTAAGGGCGTTATTACCTTGTGACCACGACACGTCTGCGTCTAAGAAGAAGAATTATGCCATTAGTTGGATTAAATTAAGATTTAAGAAAATGTTGCTTTGTATATATAGATTGTGATTCAAAATATTTTAATAAATCTTACAAATAAAATTTGACTTTTATAATAATATTTGAATTTATTTTTCAATTTTGTATTTTCAGATTTGAATTTAAAGTTTAAATAACAAATATTCAGATATGAATTTTTAAAAAATAAATTTTTAAATTTAAAAAAGATCAGGTGTTTTTTTAGCACAGACCATCTCTATAGTTTTTAGGTTGTTGAGTTTTTATTATATATATGGATGTGGTACTTATTTACAAGAACATTATTAAAAATGTCTGAAAATGGTGTTTCAACAGACCACAATAATTAAAATAGCAAAATTATATATTAATTAAAATTGTAAATTATTTTTTTATTAATTTTGTAATAATTGTTAATAGTTAATTTTAAGTTAAGTTTTTTTCTTCGCGTGAATCACCAGGAATAATTAATGGTCTATCGCTTAACCGTGTAGTAGTTGAATTTTTATTTTATTTATTTCAAACTGGCTAAACGAAATAGTATTTTATGATTGAAAGAACTTTTGGAATCAGTATATATAACTATTAAAATAAATAAAAATAGTGTGATTATTTGTATTTATGAAAGTTTTTAAATATATACTTATTAATCTTAATAAAGGAAAGAAAATTGTCAAAATATAAATAAATTAATATATTACAATATCTTTTTTCAAGGGAACAGAAATAATAGCTAAATTTAGCTAATTTAGCTAAATAATTTATTTTTATTATTATTATATAAAATAAAAATAGTTATTTAACAGGGAATGAATTGCTGATAATCTTATACGAAAGACAATAACTTTAACTTAATTTGGTTTAAAATTATTTTCATTAAATTGTTAAAATTAGATTAAATGTTCCCTCAAAAGTTTTATCATAATTTTTAATTTCTTTAAAATATGAAATACATTTCTTCAGTTTATAAATTCACTGCATTTAATTTTAATCGCAAATCTTCAATTTGACGATCAATAATACGCAAAAATAACATTACATTATAAGACGTAACTATCACTTCTCTTTCTAAAAATAAAGTAAAAACAATATAATATAAGCAATTATATATCATATCAATTATAAAACATAAACTTTAAAAAATCACCCAATAGATGTAACATAGGTGCATTATAACATCCAAGGCGATCAAAAAGGCGACGGACTGTACTTAATAATGAATCTAGAGATATTCGACTTTGTTGAAGTTCTAAATGGGCTTTATCAATTTCTACAGTAGACACTTGTAAAGATTCTTCTAATTGATCAACTGTATCTCTTTGTTGTTGAGCACGAATTCTGGATGCTTCTTTTTGACTTTCCAAATATGTTTCTAATCTTGCCACTTCTTCTTCAATAGTTTCCAACTGTTTGTTATAGTTAAATGTTAATTTATTGATAAAAAAAAAACATTTTAAAAACTTTGAAAATTTCATTTTTTTACCTCAGAATTCTGTTCACTAACATAATTACATAAAGCAAAATTTTCCTCCTCTTGCTTGAGAAAATGGGCTGAGAGTTTGTCAATATCTGATTCCCCACAAGTATCTCGAATTTGTTCTAAATTCGCTTGATAATTCATAATTACATCATCTTTTGACTCTTTTTCTGATTCTGGAATTTAGAAAATAAGTTTATATTTTATATTTTTAATGATACTTAATACAAATAAATTTCGAATTCAAATTCTCGGTAAAAGTACCATTTATATATATTTATAAGCCAAGAAAACTGCTTAAATAAAAATATAAATCTTATCTAACTATTCACAAAGAAAATTATTTCTTCCAAGAAATTCTTACGCTTTCTAAATGCTTCTTTTGCTTCAAGATCAGCTAAAATTCTCCTTTGGCCCTTAATAGAGAGAAATTCATGCAATTTTGTTTCATGATCTAGAGTCCAATGCATTTTTTTTATTTCTCTTCGATGTGCAAAATCATCATGTTTTCCTCTAATGCGAAGATTTTGTAACTTATTCTGAGAATCTTCTCTATAATAAGACTTTGATTATTTTAACCAATTCTCTAATGTGATTTGTATAATTTTCAAACCTTTGGTCATATGCAAGATTTGCTTGATCAACTAAATCCACCATAATTTTTTTCCCGGAATTTAATCGACCTAACATTTGTTCATAAAGAAAATTAAATCGATTGCGTTCCTTAAGAAAATGGTCTATTTCCTTTCGGAGGTTAGAATTATCAGAAATAATATTATTAAAACGTACCGTTACCTTCATATTCAACAATAAATAAATAAAAGAAATGAAATTAAGAATTATAATGAATTATTAATTAGTAACTTATTGATTTATCTACCACGTCAAGTCTATTTTCTAAAATAGAAACAAATCTAGTTTCTTCTTGAATCTGAGTAATATAGTCAAAATCATTAATATCATTTTTCTTTAAATGAGAAATTTTCTTTTCTAAGTTTGTTATTTGATTTTCTAATTCATCAATCTGAAAAAAAAATTGGGTTTATTAATTTTAATTTCAATTAATACAATTCAAATTATCAGGAGACAATGATTAAATACACTCATGTTTCTCAAGATAACATTTCCAATAATGATTTTTATTTTAATTTCTTTAATAATTAAAATTACCTGCATTTTTTCATTTTTAATTTTTTTTTCATATTTTGATTTCGCATCTAATAATTTGTCAACCGATTCAATAAATTTATTATCTTTTAATTCGTTATTTTTGGATGTAATATTGTTATATTTAGTTTGTAGTTCATTTTTTTCGATTTCTAATGACTCTATAATATTCCTAAATAAGTATATAAAAAAATGATTTAAAGATTAATAATTCCTTTTTTTAAGAAAGAAAACACCTTTGTTTGTATAAGATCACTTTAGTTTCTTCAGCATAAGATTGTCTCTCTCCTTCCATAATTCTATATTGCCTTTGTAATCTTAATAATTCTCCCTCGGCAATATTATCCATATCTAATTCCTCTCGTGGTGACATTTTTTTGTTCATTTTTGTTAAAATTTTAATTTATTTAGGAAAATATATATAAATTAATAATAAAATATTTGACTAACTTATATCAATTGGAATCGTTTCCATGGAAATAATTTTTAAATAGGAAACAGATGGAGCTTACTTATACCAATACATATGACCACAAAAAAAACAATCTTCATTTGGAATACGGCGCTCTTACTAGACCTTATATATATATATATATACCTATGTTAACTCTCCTGTTATTAAAAATTTAAAACTTTATTCTTTTATTAGAGGTTCCTTCTAAACAATAAAATTTCCATATTCTTTCTACCATCAATCATTGCATAGTAGTACTTTATTGTTGATAGAAAACTGAAGTTGAAATTTGATTAATTTCATTTAATTATTTTTGTATTGTAGATAATATAATTAAAACGTGTGTAAAAATGATTTATATAAACTTAAATCCTGGGACTGACTTAAAATGAAGTTATTTGGTTCGCCTTCCAGGGTTAATTTTAAAAAAATATGGTAAAATAATATTTTGCCCTAGGCAATAGTATTTTATAATGAAAAAATTAAAAATAAAAAACATTTATTTTATATATTTTACATAAAAAATTCTGGAGGAAGGATTATAAAGTTATATTTAAAATTAAAATCAACCTAAACAATTTCAAAAAATTTTAAAACATTTTATAAAATTTCATAATGTAAAATAACTTAAGAACAACTAAATTTCCTAGTTTTACAATGGGCCCACATATTATTTCTTAAGTTGTGTTAATTTTTTATGTATAAAATAAACAGCATTTGTGGGTAGATTTTCTTTTTTTGCTATAAAAAAAATAACTGTAACTGAAGCAAATCTTTTGCACCTGTGTCGATTTGAATAAACTTTTCAGTAGTGACGCCTTCAAACAACACTGATTTCAAAGCATTATTGAATTAAGCAGGGACGTGCCTGGGTGCTAGTATATATGACCGCCCTTCAAGATTACATCAAAGAAAAAAATCAAAATTTAACTTTTATTATTTGTTTTTTATTATTTATTATTACACTTATATAAGTACAGTTCTAAGAATGAGATATTACTATCAAAAATTAACTCTACGCGATTTTTTGGAAGCAAAGTCTTCAGTTGCTTCTTGAATACTCAAATTATCAGCAATTTCATTTTCAATCGCAATAATTGATAAATTGCTGAGACGTTCTTGAGCCATTGAAGTTCTCAAGTAATTTTTAATTATTTTTAATTTTGAAAAACTAATGAAAACCGAAAACTAATGTTACATTGTGCATTGATACACGAGTATTATGTTTAAATTGGACTTAAAATGTTTTCAAAATTAACGTAGATTTTTTCAATTTTCAATAAAAGAGAATTTGTTTTATAACACCATACTTACTTTGCTTTGCTTTTTCCTCTTCGTTTGTTAATTAATAATTAATTGTTAATGATCATTAATCTCGAACGTGTGACTAGGGTATTAAACAAGTTATTATACTATAATATAAACTATATTGACCTCGACCGATATACAAAACCGTTTTTATGAGTTGTAGATATTATTCTCATACGAGTACGTATAACATTGTAGTCTCATATTATATATATAAAATATATTTCATCGAATACATTTTCAGCAAGTTCGTAATATAAAATAAATAGATAATACAAAAATAAAACCAAAGTGACTGGGATCAAAAAAAAAATTGTCTTCTCTAAATATGTGACGTTCGGCCGCCTGCGTGCGGTGCACGGAATGAACGCTGGTCAGGCACGGCCATGGAATTAAGATAAACTTAATCTTTGTAAAGGCATTAAACATGACAGGTCATTGGGAAAAAATTAAAAGTAAGGAAATTAGAGAATTTTTTTTTATAATTGACCATTTTAGAAAACATTATTTTTACCGACCGAGGATAGTAAGGGAGGTATTGTTTTCACACCAAATTTCACATGTGGAGATTTTTACATATCTCCACGAATCATGCATTTTCTTAACAGAAAAAAGTATTTTTAGCATGATGTCTGTCCGTCCGTCCGTCCGTATAAATGTGTACAGCCTGAATGGCTCAACGGATTTTGATGAAATTTGGTATATTTACTTAATGCATCAGTGGGATGAATTGATCAACTTTTGGTGCAAATCCGGAAACCGGAAGTGGTAGTATTAGCGATCGACTATAGGAAGGGAAGGGTTATTTTCACACCAAATTTCACATGAGGAGATTTTTTACATATCACCACGAATCATGCACTTTGTATTGGTTTTATCCTCGAGAAAAATCATCTTTATTAGTTTTTTGTCAATTTAAAATTATATGAAGTCATCCAACCATTCATGACGTCACAGCCTGGTCTTACATATATATTCTAAATAAAATAAAATTAAAAATATTTATGTTATATCCATATCTGTTTTTTATTACATTAATAGATATATTAAAATTATTTGAAATTGTTTCTGTAGCTGGAAATTAATTTACTTCAAACCGTCGGTCGGTTCGGACATGGCCACAGGTCAACTTATTTTATTGACTATCCGGTTCTAAGCCATTTTAATCAATTTTAACATCTATTATTATGTAATTTTTAAATCTTAAGGAATTCGAGAAGAAATTAATTTCTTATTAATAACTTATATATTTATCATTAATTATCATATGTATACAGGATATTTTATTGTATATTATTTTAAAATAAACAACTATTAAAAATAGTAAACAATTATTTTAATTTTATATAAAAAATAAAACATATAAATCAATACAAAAAATATTTACAATTAAAAGGTATAAAATATAAATTGTTTTTGTATATGTCGGAAATTAAAAGAAGTTGAGATAGGTGTAAATATATTTTTGATGATAGAGTATGATTTTATTTGAATTTTAAATAAATTTTGTAGATATCTTATGACTTAGAATAATTAAACAATATGTATTATATTAAATATATGGTTTCTAAGGTTTTTTTAATACTTTAGTTCAGATCAAATGTTTATTTTGAAAGAAAAATTTCAAATTTACAAATTTTATGTCGAGTTAATTGTTATAATGGGTGGAACTTGTCACAAGCTTTTTTATATTATTGTGGATAAAATTATCACAGTCAAAATTAAAAAATTGTTAATTTATGGTAATTTTAATAAACAGTTGATTTTGTACTGCCATAAACTTGAAAGTTGAAATACGCAATTGATCAATGAATAAATTATAGTTTTTGTTAAAATTACCTTAAATAACAATTTTAAAACAAGTATTAAGGATTCCATACTCCATTGATCAGAAGTCATGAATACAATCTGTTGAAACAATCATTCCATTTCAGTATAATATCCTATAAATTATTTATTTACAATCTAAATAAATTTATACTAATAGATATATTTATTTAGATAATACGAAATAAGTGAAAAAATCAATATTTTATGAAGAGAATAGAAATTAATATATTTTAAGTAGTTTACAAAACATCCTTAGAATAATCTTACAATGCAACAAATAAAATTAGTATAAAAATAAATAATCTGGATGGAAATAGGCATTTTTGAGGATTTTTATAGGACGGGCATTCAGACAAATTTTCCACAAAATAATTGAGTTATGGAATTGAAAAAAATATGATTTGTAAAAATTATATTTTTTTAATTTAAATTATTTAATAAATATATAATAATAATAAATTTAACATAAATCATAATATATACATGGCTTAAGAAAATTATATAATACTCATGCTTAACATTTAATCTTCAGTAGTATACCAAAGTTCTGGAAGTAATGAATTATGTTCTAAATTTACATTATTAACAGTTTGTGATTCATCTAAAACTATCTCAACAACTGGAGGCTCTTGGTCTTCCACAAGAAGTTCGGTATTAGTGATTATTGTACAAGGTATCATTGAATTTTCAACGGATTGCAAATTTTTGTTATCTTCTATGTCTTCATCTTTAAATTGGATATCATTACAACTCTGAATTTCTATACCTTGACTAAATTCTAACATTATGTTACTATTATCTATTTCTTCTTGTTTCGAAGGTAAATTATCTCGTACAACCATTTTAAATTCTGTTTTTGGAGTTTTACTATTCAAAAGAGTAGGATCATTATGTACTTTAGACAGGTGTTGAGCATATTTCTGTCTACTAGCGAAACCTCTTTTACAATTATTACAATTAAAAGGATAAATGCCTGTATGTAAAATCATATGCCTTTTCAAAGTTCCTCCTACAGAAAATGTTAAAGTACAATGAGGACACTTATACGGACGTTCCCCTGTATGTTTTCTTTTATGGACAGCAAGAAGTGAACTATGTCGGAATTTTCGATTGCAAATGTCACATTTATAAGGAAAAGGTTGATCGTGCCACTTTCTATGAATCCAATAAGTACTTTGAAAAGTAAACTTTATTCCGCAAACATCGCATATATATCTTTCTTCTTTAGTATGTTTACTTAAATGTTCTTCCATCATCATCCGAGACATAAAACCACGACCACAATACGTACACATAAATTTATAAACACCTGTATGGACTGCTATATGATGTCGAAGACCTGTTTTTGTTTTGAATACTCGTTTACATAATTCACATTCAAAAATATCTGAAGCCTTTTCATGTCGTAATTCATGATTTCTTAAAGCTTTTGCTTGGCGAATTTCTTTTCCGCAATATTTACAATGAAAATCTCTGTGTTGATTATTTTGATGATCATTAAGTTGTTTTTCTTTTGGAAACGTCATTTCACATTCATTGCATTTAAATTGTTCATTATGTTGTTGACTATGCAATTTTAATAATATTTTATTAGAAAATTTTAAACCACAAATTTTACAATTTAATTTATCCGAAGGAAAATTAGTTTTTAATGGATTTTGAGAAAAATTTTGTTTATGTGTTAAAATATGTTCTTCAAGTTGATCTTTGTACTCAAATGATTCAGAACAAATTGAACATATCAAAGAATTAGTCTCTTCAGGATGTTTTTCAGCAAAATGGAGCTTTAATTTATTAACTTGATTAGTTTTATAACCACATGAGGCACATATAAACATAGATATTTCCATATCTTCTGAAGGATGATTTACTTCAGATTTAACTTTCACATTGCATAAATTGACTATTGAACTAATATTATTTATAATAGTATCATCATCATTTTTTTTTTCTAAATCAAATATTTCTTTGAAATTAGTATTATTTATTTCATTATTACTTAAATTAACAAAATTAGCCTCAGTTTGGGATGTTTCTAGAGAATTATTAAGGGAATCAATGTTTGGAAAAGGAATTTTTTTTGAATCTGTCTTTGATTCAATATTATTTTCTAATGTGTTATTTTGATTAAGAAATTGTATTTTTATAAATCCTTGTGAGTTATTCGTTTGTAGTAATGTATCTAAATTTTGAATAGTTTCTAAATGTTGTATGTTTTCATGATTAACTTCTTCAAGAGTTTCTTTATTAACATTTTCTTGAATATTTAAATCCACTTGATCAGAATGAATTCCTTCTAGCATTTGTTCTAAATTACTTTCGATACGATTTGAATCAATTTCAAAATTTTTTCTGTTGTCAATGTTATTTATTTCTAGGGAAGTAATAGAAGAATCATAATTTATTTTGGTTTCAAATTCTATTGATGATAAATCATGAATTTTCATATGATCATGAAATAAAGATTCATTTAGAAAAGATATTGAACATATAGTACAAGTATGAAAAATTATATTAGTCTGATCATTAGAAATCAGATCGTTAACTATTGGTGTTTCATCAATTAATTCATTCAAATTCTCATTAAAATTTGAATTATTTTCACTCTCAATATTTTCTTTTATATTATTGTCGATTTTTTTATGGTCTTTAAGATGTTCTATAAGAATGTTTTGATCTTTAAAAACTTCTAAACAAATTCCACATTTATATATAACATTATTATGAGATTTTGCATGTGCCATTAAAGACAATTTATCTTTAAATGTTTTATAACAAATACCACAATTATTCAATTCTTTTTTTTCAATATTTTCAGAATTGTTGAATTCTTTACTTTCTTCATTTTTACTTATAGTTTCATGGGTTTGAATGTGATTATTATAATCAGATTCTTGTTTGAAGGATAATTCACATAAATGACATGTCCAATTAAAGCACTGTTGTAAATGATTATAGTATTCAATTGAATCTGTAGATTTGAAATTACAAAAATTACAGCAGTATGTTTCTTCTTGATATTCGAAATCATTTATCCTTGTAGAATTTTGATTATTTGTATCCGCATGATTTAAATCCTAAAACAATACAAATCATAAATTAAAAAATATTAAATTATGTAGATTTTTTAATTCAAGCATAGAAGTATAGAATGTATAGTAGAAATTTTTATAATTTTCACAGTAACCTAGAATTCCAATCCAAATGTAAGCCCTTGATAAACAAAATGTGATAATTGAGAAAACAAATATTTAGCAGTAAAAAGTAAATTGTCTTGAAGTTAAGTATAATCTCCTTAATTCATGAAATTTATTATGTTTTTGAACTTATAAATAACTTTAATTTACCTCATTAATTTTGTCTTCTAATTCAAGCTTTGACGTTTGACAATCCACTTCTTCTGATAATTGATATTTTGCTAATAAATAACTAATAAGTGCATTTCTAACGATGTCTATATCAGTTTCTAATTTGTCTAAGTGATTGACTAAAACTGAACATCTTTTACATAACATATCATTGTATGAAACTATAACCATAAATCTATCTCCCATCAATTGTCCAATTTTCGTTGCAAGTCCAGTTTTAGAATAAGCAGTTTGACCAGGTAGTAATGGAACTCCTTTCTCAAGATTCTCATTATCACAAATAAAACACTTTGCTTTATTATTAGGAACTTTATTTATTATGTTCTTTGTTCTTGGCATTTCTAAAAAACAAAATAATAATAATTTTAAATGAGTAATAAATAATAAATGTTTCTCAAGATTGATTAAACTTAATAAAAAATATATATTTTTTTTAATTTTCTTTTATCTATAAATTATTAATATTTCAATAAACATTAATTCAATTTTAAATTAAATTAAATTATAAATTAAAAATATTTAAATTAATGATAAAAATATAATTCATTAATATTTTGTATTTTTATCAATTGATAAATAACAGCTGATTAATTTCTCTTTATTTATTTTTAATTTTCCTCACTAATAAAATCTTTAAAATTTTCATTAACACCACACAATAATTAATGATAAAAAGTATTCTTTTACCTATTTTTGAATTCAAAATTGATTCCAAATAAATAAAGTCAAGCGCGTTTTAATATTACTCAATGTTAATGTCAAATCTTTGTGGCCAATATGGCGGAACAACTCCTTACTAAAAATCTTTTTAATTTTATTACCATATAAATATTTTAAATTTATTAAAAAATATTTAAATTAATTCTAGTTAAAAATAATAAAATTATTAAACTTAATTTTAATAATCTTCTATTTTTTTTATTATTATTAATAACTGCGCCATTTTTGATTCATCGATTTTAACAGGCGGCAAAAGATTTTCAAATGTCATTTTGGGGGGTGTAGGGGAAGAATTGTGTACATGACAACAATTCCTTGACAACTAGCAGAACATTCCTTTTTAGTAATTTATTTTTAATTAATATAATGCTCATTTCTTATTAAGAAGTATTTATAAGTAAACAAATATTTTTTTAAATATAATTATGCGAGCTGAACCAGCTTGGGTTGATAAAGTTCATGATGGCGATAAAGAACAAAGGTAAAAATAATTTATTTAAATACTCAAGAATATTTTTCTAATATTTTTTTTCAGTATTTACAGCTTATGTTTTAATCCTGATGGATCACAATTGGTTGTAGCAGCAGGTCAGCGCGTTTTAGTTTATGACACCAGTGAGGGTTCCTTAATTAAACCATTAATTGGTAATTTCAAATATTTTCAATTTAATATTATAATCATTATAAAAAAATTTGAATAGACTTATCGCAATATGCTAACATTTCAAACTTACTAATAATTTAATTATGATTTAACTTTAGTTATCAACTATTCTATTAATCTATTAATGATTTTATTATCTATTAATTTATTTTATTAATTTATAAGATATTCAATTTTAGGGCATAAGGAGAACATCTATTGTGTCGCTTATTCTAGAGATGGAAAGCGATTTGCTTCTGGCGGGGCAGATAAATCTGTGATTATTTGGACAAACAAACTTGAAGGCCATATAAAATATTCGTTAGTTTATTTAACTAGTTTCTAGTTTTTTAAGTTGTATTAATTAAAATTAAAAATTTAAATATATTTTCTTAATTATTATTTTAGACATAATGACGCTGTTCAATGTTTAGCATTCAATCCAGTTTCTCATCAATTGGCTAGTTGTGCTATCACAGATTTTGCTTTTTGGTCTGCAGAAAAAAAAAGTGTTCAAAAATTTAAATCTTCAGCTCGGATAAATAGTTGTGCTTGGACTAATGACGGACAGTATTTAGCTTTAGGACTTTCAACTGGTGTTGTTTCTCTTCGTAATAAGCAAGGAGATGAAAAAGGAAAAATAGAACTACCTGGTGGAGCACCAATATGGGCCCTTTCATGGAACCCTATAAAGTAATTCATTATAATTCATTAATCAAATCTATTTTTATTCTAATATTTTTATCGTTTAATAAGTTATTTAAATTTTTTTAGTTATAAACATTTATTTTTTTCTTAATTTTAAAAAGAAAAATTATATTATAAATTAATAATTTAATATGGTTTATATTAATTTTTTCAGTGAAGATAATTACGATATTTTATGTGTAGCTGATTGGAATCAAACTCTTTCTTTATATACTATATCTGGAAAATTAATTGGAAAAGAGAGACACTTAGGATTCGATCCCCTCTGCGTTAGTTTTTTTAGTAAAGGTGAATATTTATTAGTAAGCGGATCCAACAAGGCTGCTGTTTTAATGACACGTGAAGGTATTCGCCTTGGGATTGTGGGAGAAGAACAACAATCATGGGTTTGGTGTTGTGCTGCACGTCCGGATTCAGCTTTTGTGGTAAGTTGAAAAATAATTTTTTTTTTCATTTATATAATAACTAATAAAAATCAAATATTTAAATATTATATTATTATTTCTTAAGAATATATATTTAATTAAAAATATTAATAATTTGGAAAATTCTAGGCAATAGGTTGTCAAGATGGAACAATTGCATATTACCAATTAATTTTTAATACTATACATGGGCTCTACCGGGAACGTTATGCCTACAGGTAAAAAATAAATATTTAATTGATTTTGTTTCAACTCAAAATGGTACCTTATTTACCTTACTCTCATTGTTTAAAAATACAAAAGAACAAAATATTTGAATATAATATAAATAATAATTGTTAAACATAAACATTATTATTATATTTTAGAGAAAATATGACGGATGTGATTATTCAACATTTATTAAATGATCAAAAAGTCCGTATAAAATGTCGTGATTTGATTAAAAAAATTGCAGTATATAAAAATCGTTTAGCGGTTAGTATACAAATTTTAACAATCTAATTGATCTAATAATTTTAAAATTATAAAGTGAAAAATATATTATTTAGGTTCAATTACCAGAAAGAGTTGTTATTTATGAACAGTATTCACCTGAAGCTAACGGAATGCATTATAAAGTAAAAGAAAAGATTAATCAAAAACTTGAATGTAATTTACTTGTTGTTTGTGCGGAACATTTAGTATTATGTCAAGAACGAAGATTACAATCTCTAACATTTGATGGAGTAAAACAACGTGAATGGCTTATGGAAAGTGTTATTCGATATATGAAGGTAGAATTTGTTATAAAAATATAAAACAGATTTATAAAATTATAAAATATTAAATTTAATAAAATTAATTTTTTTAATTTAAAGGTGCTTGGGGGACCTTCTGGTCGGGAAGGTCTTCTACTTGGATTAAAAAGTGGACTGGTCGTAAAAATCTACCTGGATAATGCTTTCCCAGTTCAAGTACATCGAGTTGATACACCTATTCGATGTCTAGACTTAAGCGCTTCTAAACGTAAACTGGCTATTGTTGATGAAAATAACCGATTGCTTGTTTTTGATCTTAAAAATAGAACTCTTCTTTTTGAAGTAGATTAAAAAATTAATTATATATATGAGTCACTCAGAAGCCAAATCGATTAACTCCAATTTTTTAAATTTTGCTAGTAATGTAATGTAATCTGCAACATATTAAGTGAATATTGAACTTAATATTGCAATGCAATATACATTTTTCTGTAATCAATAACCCTGAATTTAATACAAACTGTGAACCTTGGGCTTCATTTTCTGTTTGTTTATATGTGGAGTTGATCGCTTTGGTTTTTGAGTGGCTCATATATATATATATGTAAAAATACACATAAATGTATATAAATTTCTCAAATATTTTTCTTTATAGGAAGCAAATGCTAATAGTGTTTCTTGGAACACTAATTTTGAAGATATGTTATGTTTTTCGGGAAATAATATTTTATGCATTAAAGCAAATGACTTTCCTGTACATCAACAAAAATTATTGGTACATAAAAGAAAAATGTACTAAGATTTATAGTCTTAATTCATTAAAAAAATTTTAATTTAATTTTCAGGGATTTGTTGTTGGAGTAACTGGATCTAAGGTATTTTGTCTTCATATTTCAAGTATGACAACAATAGATGTTCCATTATCTGCACCTATGTATCAATATTTGGAAAGAAATATGTTTAAGTAAGAAATTTCTATTTTAATTTAAAGTATGATTTAATAATTTTTTTATTTACAATTTTAGAGAAGCGTATAATGTAGCTTGTTTAGGGGTAACTGATGGAGATTGGAAACAACTTGCCTATGCTGCTTTAGATGGCTTGGATTTTCACATTGCTAAACAAGCTTTTCAAAGAATTAAAGACTTAAAATATCTTGAATTAATTAATGAATTCGAAGTAAAAAATAATTTATACAATACATAAAATAATATACTGTTCATTTATTAATATTTTTTTTATAAAGGGACGACAAAGGAAAAATGAAAATGATGAAGTTTTCAAAGCTGATATATTAGCTTTCCGAGGCAAATTTAAGGAAGCTGCTAAACTATATCAAAAATTTGGGCAAGAACAAAAGGCTATAACAATGTTTACAGATTTGAGAATGTTTGATTATGCTCAAGTATGAATCAGTTATAATACATTTTATTCTTTAATTAATAATATATTTTTAAATAATATTATTTATTATTTTATTATTGGTTGAAATTCTTAATAGATAAGAAAAATGTTCTGCATTTCAAACTAATTATTATATTTTAATTAAGGGTTGAAAAGATAATTTCAACAATCGTTTAAATAAAAATTAGATCAAAATTGAAAAAGAAGTGGGAACAATTTATAGATATTAAAAAATAATAAATATCCTTGAAAATGATGTAATACAATATGGAAAATTTTCAAATGAATGAAATGAATTGTTTGATCGAAGTTAAAACTTGAATTATTTCATGGCTCCTAAATAAATCCTTTGGAATCTATTGGGACAATAGAAATAGAATACTAAAAACATTTTGAAAATTATTATTTTTATTTAATTAACTATTTTAAAATTCAAAATATTTTGAATTAATTAAATTTATCTCTTGAAGAATAATAATATGATTGATTTAGGAATATCTTGGATCAATGACTACTGAGGATAGAAAAGCTCTAATTAGAAAAAAAGCTGATTGGGCAAAAAATATTAATGAGCCACGAGCTGCAGCAGAAATGTATTTATCTGCCGGAGAAACACTTAGAGCGGTTGAATTAATTGGAAAACATGGATGGGTTGATATGCTACTTGACGTCGGAAGACGAGCTGACAGACATTCGGAAGCAGAGGCATTAGGACACGTTGCCAGACATCTTCAAAAACTTGGGCACATTCATCATGCCACAGAAATGTTTAGAAAATTGGGAGATGAAAAGAGTGTTGTTTTAGCATATATAGAAGCCCGAGATTGGACTGAAGCGTTCTCACTTGCAGAACAACGACCAGAATTTCGAGAAATTGTTTATGTTCCTTACGCTCATTGGCTTGCTGAAAATGATAAATTTATTGATGCACAACGTGCATTTCATAAAGCAGGACGTCTTGATCAGGTATTCTATATTTAAATAAAATTATCCAAAATTAAAATATATATTTGTCTATTTGCTTGTTCTATTGTTTAATTATATATTATAATTTTAATTTGGAAGGTTATATTTATATATAACCTTATATTTAATTATATTTGTATAGATTTCAGTCTTTGGAATTTAAATATCAGATATATCATATCTAATATAATATTTATTTCAGGCATCAAGTGTTCTGAATCAGTTAACGTGTAATGCAATAAATGAAGCAAGGTACCAAGATGCAAGTTGGTATTATTGGATTCTTGCTAAGCAATTTTTAGATCTTTTTATTGAAAACAATAATAATAAAGAGGATAATTTAAAAAAATATCATGAATATGAAAGAAAAGCAAGTATATATTATGCTTATGATGTCATTCATAAATATTTGGTAACTATTAATTTATTGATTATATAAAATTACTTATGAAATAAATATATTCTAAAATTTCTAAATGGTGTAGTTATTAAATAAAGTGCTATATAGATATTCTAGAAGATTGTGAAAAATTCTTTACCGATGTTGATACTGTTCTTGAAATTGAAACTATAATTCTAAAATTGATTCCGTTTCATCACATCATCATATACATTTTGAAAACTCCTAATGTTTTCTCAGTTAAACTTCTCAGATTTCGAGTTAAGTGCATTTAATGTTCCGCAAATTTAATAATTAATTAAAACTCACATTTAAGTTTTTTTTCATTTGAGAAATATACGTTACACTGAATACATTTACTCCAAAGTATTAACGTGTCTCGTTTGAAAGAGGGCTTATTTTTAATAATGGTCATTTTTTGAATTAAAATTCGAATTATTTATTTCATAATAATTATACGCATTATTTATGTCATTCAAACAAAATTTATAAAATCATTTAACATTTTTATTTTTAGGATGAACCTTTTACATCATATATGTCTGATGCTTTATTTAATATTTCAAGATATTTACTAAATGAAAGTAAAGATTTAGAATTAAAAGGAATATCTAAATTGTATCCTTTACTTATAATGATTCTTAATATACAAAGTCTATACCTATAACTCACACTATTCAATAAGGCTACTCAGACAAGACGTTTGAACCGTTAATTTATTATAAGCCCCTTTATTGTCACTACATGCTGTCATAATTTTTCATTAGTTTTTTTCCTTAAGTAAATTAGCTCAATTCTTTACACTCTATCAAAACAAGCGAAAACGCTGGGAGCATTCAAACTTGCAAGACAAGTTTTGGATAAAATTCAGACATTAAGAGTTCCACAGAATTTACAAGTGTGTATAAATAAATAATTTTTGCTCCAGATTTAAAATACAGAGTGTCTCAAAAAAAAAATGAATCCATTGGTTCACGTTATAAGTGTTGTCTGGACAATAACGGTCATCAATTTGAACATTTGCGAACATGATTCTTTTATTCTTTAATTACATATTTTTTCTGTAATTCAAGCCTTTAAACTTTTCTTTATGTCCATGAATGTTTTTTAGTCATTCCAAGTGTATTTTTTGAGACACCCTGTATATTCAATAATATAAGTTTTAAGTTAAAATAATTAAATTCTTTTAATCAGGATCAAGTTGATTACATGACAATGATGATAAGAGGAAAACCATATTCAGATAATGAGGAATTACAAACCATGTGTTATCGTTGTTCATCTTATAATACCCTATTAATAAATGGGGAAAATCATTGTCAAAATTGCAGAGAACCTTTTATATTTTCTTTTGTTACATTTGGTAATTATTTTAATTATTCATCTGTTTCGCTACTGAACTTTTGAGTTCTTGGTCGCAGCAATTACATTCTCCTAACTGTCCCTACCTTATACACAATTCCTTCATGTTTAATTTTGAAATATTTATATTTGTTCTTCCAAGATATCTTACCATTAGTGGAATTTCAACTAGAAGAAGGAATTAGTGATGAAGAAGCTGTTCGTTTAATTGAATTAACTGGACCAGAGAATACAAATGCAAATGGTTGGACACAAAGCTCCGGAGAAAATTATCAAACTATGCATTTTGAAGATAATACTAATGATCCCTTTTTGGCAAATTTAGTTGATTTCGAGGTTTAATTGAATTTAAAAATTCTATTAAATGATCTTTGTTGAATTTTGTATTAATTTCAATAAGTATTTCTAGGCTCAAGGGGATCAATTTGTTCCTGTTATTGTGAATAGAAATACCCTACAAAAACTTGATCCGAGTGGTGTAATCGTACATCGATGGCCTAAGCCATTAAAATATCAATTTTATCGAAATTTGATGCCTGAAATGCAAATTACGGTTTGCCAGTTTTGCTTCAAGGTATTTTAACAATGATTTTTCCCTGTTAAATCTTGTGTTAATATATTTCTTTTTTAGGCATTTTATACTGATGACTTTGAATTAAAAGTAATAGATTTAGGATTTTGTCCTTTTTGTAGAAATGCACCTTCAAATTTTAAATTGCCAGAGAAAATCGACGAAAACCTAAATTAAAAACATGATATTTTACTTATTTATTTTTTATGTAAACAAATCCGTCCAAAATATGTGATCTTAAATGTTTTAATTAATAAAGATTGTTGATAAAATATATTATAATTTTTTTTATTTGTTTATGATTTAGTTTACAATTTAATCAGTTTTCTTTGTTCGGGCTTTCTTTACTGGTGCTGGTTTTTGTGATCGAAGCACAGCACTTGCACGTCTCAATGCAACCTAAAAGTAAAATTATATTAATAAATTTAAAAAGTTTTTTAAATAGTGAAATACTAAATTAGAAATGTTTTAATAATCACTTTTATCAAATCTCGACGATATTTATTTGCATTCAAAAGACGTTTCACTTTATAGAGTGATCGTCGTGGTCCATCTTTCATCGTAGCCTTCACCATGGATTTTGCTGGTTTGTTCTAAAAAAAAAAAGAAAAACCTATTAAATATATTCTAATCTATTTGTAATATAAGATTAGTAAATTTAAATTTTTAATCAGTTGTGGGTAGTGGTAGTGAAAGTGTCATCAAGGAACATCAAAAAAGTTTATTCATCATTTAATTTTTATAATTTAGTTGAAAATTGAATTTAGTTAAATAACACACCGTATTCTTGGTCCTCTTGTATAAAAGTGTGAATCCTTTATTATCAGGAGTTGAAACAATTCCTACTGTTTTTTTATGGACAAGTCCGTTGTAACGGAACGATGAAAGGTTGTTTAAATTGTTTGGTTCCTAAAAATAAATTTTTGTAAATCCAAAAATAAAATTTAATAAAATTCTATAAAAATATTCATCAACTTACAGTACTGAACGGTTTTGCAATATTACGTTTTTTTAACAAATAAGCATTATTGTTTCTAATAATCATCCAATGTAAATGAGCAGACATTTTTAGCTAAAAAAAATTAATACACGTATATTTAATAAAATGGATAAATAAATATTTAAAATGAAAAAAATTATAAAATTAAAATTCAGTTGTGGGTAGTGGTAAATGGATGTCCTCATTGAGAAAAATCCGGATAATTAAATTGATCATCATGAAAAAAATTTACAAATCTTAATATAAAAAAGAGAAATTAAAAATAATTTAATTTTATAGATTTCAAAGAGAAATTTGTAAATTATAGTTTGCCACAATCACGTGGAATATGTTACAATAAATATTTGGAATTATTAAAATTAATCAATTATTTTAAAAAATGGAAACAAAGATATTAAATAAAATTTAATTTAATATTATTATTATATTAAATAAATTAAAAAAACATTAAATAAATAAATAGAAGAGTTTACTTACAGAATAGAACTTAACAGTCCAATCTAAAAATATAAAGAAATAGGAAGGACTATGTTAAGCCGAAAACGGATGATAATACATTAGTCAAAGTAATGTTAAAATAATAAAACTATATTTTATTGAACTTTATATATATATATATATTTAATTTCTTTTTAAAATAAGGCCAAATTAATAATTTTGATTTTTCGACTTAATATATGATATTTAATTATAATAAAAATTGACCTCGAATTTCAAAAGTTAATATCTTCCATTATGTCAATTGTCGTAATTTTTCTATAAATGGTAAAAAATTATAAATAAAAACAATTTAAAACAAAATAATAATAATTTAAATAACTAATTAAAATAAGATAATTAATTGTACAATATTAGTGTTTAATTGTTTATTTCATCCATATTGAAACTAAAACAAAACAAAAAAGCTGGAGTGTCTCCACTCGACTATCTCGCAATTTGAATAGGATTAAATAACATAATATATTATATTTAAATTAAATTTAATTAATTATAAATAATAAATAATAAATATTAAACCAGCGCATGTTTGGCTTTTTATTGATGGCACCATGGCACGTGTTGGCGCGTGAGATTTGCAGTGTTAAAAAATTAATTCTGGTACTTTCAGCGAGTCAATCAATCTGAAATTCTATATATAGCAGTTTTATACAATTATTAATCATGTGAAAAATTATCAAACATATATCTTTATTTTTACGGTCACTTTAGAGGAAAAAAAATCAAAACGTTGTAGGTAATGACCCTCTTCCGGTTGAGCTACATTTCTCAAAAGTTGATAGAAAACTATGAATTTTGAATAATGTCTATGTACCAAATTTCATCATTCTAGCTAAAACCGTTTTTGCGCAATCTTGTCTACATACATACACACACACAGACATTTTTCTCAACCTTAGTGAAAATGATTCAGGAACCTTCAAAACGTATAGAAACATCAAAATCTCAACATCGAAAATTTTCGTGATCGCAATACTATCGCTTACGAGATAGTAAAAAGATGAAAGTAGGGACGAAAATTGACAAAATTTCTGTTTTAAAATTTATAATAAAACATTTACTACTAAGTTTATTTAAGTAAATTAATAAAATAGAGTTATGAGAGATGAATATATTTTTGTAAAACATTAAACTATATACTTACACTGAAAATATTTAAGTGAAGTAATTATTCGAAATTATATTTTTAAATAACTATTATTTATTTACATTAGGAATTTGAAAATTATTTAATTAAATAGTTAAAGATAAGTTGAAAAACTTACACAATTTTTCTATGTAAAAGACGTGTTTTCTATATAAAATTTTGGGACCTCGGGTTATGAGTGCCCGGGTTACGAGCTGAGTCTTCTTTCTCGGTTCACGAGTAAACTTTCGGGTTACTAGTAGCATGTTCTGTAGGAAACGGAGGAAGATAAGAAGAAGAAAAAGAAACACTGACGATAGCACAGAGATTCAAACTCTTAGTACAATATATAGTTACAGTTAAACAAAAATTGTAAAATAAAATTATCCATATCTATCAGCAGCTAGTAAAGTCATTTAATGACGTTCCACTGTATGAGGAATTTATTCAGGTAAACAATGACCTAAAGATTTCATTTCCAGAAAAGTTTTACTAATTTTTACTCTTACTCTGTTACTTAAACTTTAATAAAAAGTTCGTTAAATAATATACTAATAAAGAAAAGTAATAATTACCATTTTTTAAAAAACAATAATTGTTTTTAAATAAAATAAAATTTTTTATTTTTATTTTTTTTTTAAATTTTTACTGTTTAATAATTTAATAAAAAAAAATCTTTAAAATTGATGTAGAAAATTATTGATGCAAAATTAATTGAAAGGAAGAGGTTTATTAATTATTATCTTCACTTAATACAAACACTTTTTAAAATATTAATTTTAGTGTTATTTAGGGGGTGGATTACATCGTTCATGGATTTCGAAGATGATAAAATATCATTAATATTCAATATTTTTTATTAGACTTTCATTATAATTAAATTATTATTTTTTATTTAATGGTAATAATATGTAGGTTTAAATGAGAGAAAAAGAAAGATTAGTAAAAAGTTTATGGATGGAGTCAATAAGAAAATAAGCTCAGAGGATTAGATAATCACCGTTTGAAACAGTTTAACATTTTAAACATTTTTGAGGAAATGATTTAACTTAATAACTAGAAGAAATTGAAAAGAAAAAAACAATATAAATAAAAAATAAAATGGAAACATATATCCAATCAAATTAAAATTTTTGGTATTATTCCTCATTTAATTGCTCTTCATTTGGATAACAAACGAACGATACATTTATGTATATTTAGGTATATAAACATGAAATTTTATTTTTTATCTTCAGGATCTATATCCATTTATCCATACATGAAATTATATTCATTTTAGATTTTGTTGAAAATAATTCAGATCTTTAGTTAAATTTTAAATTTAAATAATATTCCCTGCGAAATTAATGATTCAAGTTATCGTTAACTGATTTTTCCCTTTTGGTTGTTTAAAATATATATATATACTTATTTATATTAACAACTTATTTTAGAATATAATTATTAACTATCCAAACTGTTTAACAATAATTATAATAATTAGCCCAAAAATTTAAAATTTAAATAATAAATCATATTTAAGAAAATAAAATTAAATATTGTAATCAGATTATTAACTAATTTTTTATTGAGGAGAATTCTAATAAATACTAGGCAAAATCAAAATGTGTTGGTAAAATTTTACTAATATTTATTGCTTATTTGATATAACATATAAAGAGATAATATAGCGTGGAAGTCGGAGCTGTCTCTATTAAAACAGCCAGTTCATTACTTGGATCGTAAACATAGTAGAAGCCCCAGGTGCTTTATTTATACGCCAGGCTAACTTAGAGGGCTTGAATGAAGCTCTGGATTCGCGATCTGTTTGAATTGCCTAGGGCGACCCCTCCTCTGTTTTAATAAAATGTATATTCAAGGACTGGCAATTTGAAATATAATTATCTAATTAGAAGTGTATTTTATAAGATATAAACTATTTTCTGTTTTCTATTTACAGGGTATTTTATATTATACGATACATATATACTACGTATATATATTTTCTAACATTTACAATATCACCACTCCATTGATTTAAATGTGTTAAAGAACACAATTTATCAGTAAAAAAATAAATAAAAAAAAAAATTATTTGTTGCAGGTGCACTTATATATAAATGACCGTAAGGAGACATTTAAAAAAACATTATTATTACTAATCTCAAAAAGTGTTCTATTATGAACTAAGTATTAGAAATGAGAGAGAAAAGATTATGATCCATAACAGGACAATAGATTTAAAAAGGTGCGTTTAAGGATAAAGAGAAGTGGTTTTAGTGGATAAAAATCCCACATGCGGGCTGGTCACTTTTCCTCGAAGAAAAAAAATGTCATCCATAATCAGTGGCGAACTAAGGCTAAAGTGGGCCCTAGACAACATTGTAATTCCAGACCAAATACTTTTTTTTAGCGAGCCACGATTTGGCCACCATTGGCATATAGCAGCGGTTGCCAAAGTGGTGGTCCGCGAGAAAATTTCGCTGGTCCGCCGAAAAATATGGAATATACTTACTCATCATGTTAAGTTATGTTTTAAGATGCATTAAAACATGATTCAATACATAACAATACGTGATAAGTTATAAAAACTCAATGCTTATGTGTGTTCTTTGATTACAATTTTTATTTATAAATATATTTAAAACTTAAAAAATCCTATTAGTGGTCCGCGGGATTTAAATTATGAATTAACTGGTCCGTGAGGTCAAAAAGTTTGGCGACAGCTGGCATATAGTATACTGGCCCTAGATACGTAATTTTTGGGCCCCAAAAAATTGCGTGCCCTAGGCAGGTGCCTAGCTTGCCTAGGCCTTAGTCCCCGCTGTCCATAATATTTATAATTTCAACATTATTGTACATATATTTTTCAAGCTTTATTTATACGCAAACAGTGAACAATTTATAAAATTTAATTTTTCAAACTCAAGTTTGAATTAAAATCTTAAATTTAAATTTGTAAATGATCTATTCTTATTAAAAATATATGAATAGTGTATTATTATTAAATTGAATGTTTTTTTTTATAAATTTATCAATGTCTAATTTTAATCTAAATATTGTCAAATGATAGCTGTATTTTTATATATACTTAAATATTCAAAATTTAAATATAATTGAACTCATATTTCTGAATTTAATAGCAAATTGATTTTTAAAATTTTCTATTTTATTTGGATAAGATTGATTACATATGTTAAAATTTAAATATTCTAATTTTTAAATTTATATAAAATTTAATATATTTTTTTATTATTATCACATCTTAAAAAAAGAATTAATTAAACATAATAAATAAAAAAAGAAATCTTTTAATAAATTATAAAAGATTATAATCATTTGGATTTATAAAAAAAAAAAAAAAATTATCCATTTTTAAAAAGACAAAAATTTAAAACAACTCCTTTATACACATATCATTTGTCTAAAAAATCATATTTTATTTTTGTAATGTAATGTAATTTTGTGATTTTAATTGATATTTTGAAAATTTTGTTGACTGAATAAAACACTAATAAATAATTTCTGTTTTTTTTAATAGACAAATAAAATTTATACCCATCACTTTTAAATAAACAAGAAGAAATATTCATTCAAATAAAATAAGAATAAATAAAAAATATTTTAAGTTAAATTAAATTTTAAGTTAATTTTTTTAGTTAAGATCTAAATATTTTATTAAATTAATTTATTATAAATATACATACATACAAACAGACAGACAATCGGACATGAACATTCTAAAGTCACTTTTGGATTCTAGAGGTCATGAAAAGTGAAGATATGCAAAGTTTTTTAAATTTTGAGCAATGTGCAGACAAAATCTTTTTTAAGATTAAAGTAGATAGATAGAACATAAAGATAAAAATTAACGTCCTTAGATTGTTGATAGGGTAATTATTTTTACAAAACGGGAAGCTTCAGGGATTTGGATGAAACTTTGCCAGTGGATTCCTTTTTTAATTCCATATTTCTCAGTCTCTTCTAGTTTATGAGATAATAATTATTAAAGTTTGACAGAAAAAATAGTTATGAATGAGCAGCCATTTAATAATGTTTTTTTGACTAATTATTCACTTTATTAATTTATTCACTAATTTTTGGTTTTTTTCAGTTGGGTTTGGATCACAGACCATCCGTTTGGATATAGTAAAAATATTTCATTCATTAATTTTTCAATTTTCATATATCCAAACCGGGCAGAAAAAAAAACACAGAGAATTAGTGGAGCCCTCTGCTGGCCAAATGAATAAAACATGGTAGCAAAATATAATTTAAATGGATTTAATGCAAATTTTAATGATTTTTATCTCGTAAACTAGAAAGACTGATAAATATTGTATAAGGATAGTTTCTTTCGAATTAAAAAAGGAATTATTGGCAAAGTTTCATTCAAATCCCTGAAGCTCCCCGTTTTGTAAACAATTGCTGTTAATAGTAATCAAAATGAATTAGTATGAACTATGAACAAAATTGATAAATTAAATCAAGAGAAGCTGGAAAGTGAAAGGTGTGTGCTAATCGAACTAGATTTTTTATTATTATTAATGTTAATGATATTTATTTATTTACAAAAGTTCATGATATAAATATATTCGTTTGTTTATTGATCTTTTAATCTAAAATTTATTTTAAATTTCCATAATTTTTTTTTTCTATAAACTTTACATAAACAAAAACTTATAATCGAAATATTAATAAATTCTATTTTTCTTTCATTAACAAGTGCTGAATCTTAGTATGGAATATTTTTAAAAATATGCCTCTGGCAATTTTATACAAATTTTATAAAATATAAAATAATATTTCTGAAGTAAAAGAAATTCAATTTTCAAGCCTTTGAAACATTTTAGAATAATTCATATTTTTAATTTTTGTTGATTTCCTTTTATTAACATTTAAATATTGAAAAATTACTATTTATCAATTTAAGAATAATGAAAAATGTTCTATTTATTTTTTATTCGTCATTAGTTTAAATATATATTAAAATAGCCATATTTCTTAAACTATAAAAAATATAGAGAATTTTATTACAGCCCCCCACAAGCTCAATTAGCTATTACAATTAGTTTTATACCATAATTCCATTCTTTTCATTCATGGTTTTCAAAATTCTCTTTAATAGATAATATTTTAACACATTTTAATTATTTTAAAAATATTTTCTTTTAATTTTTATTAACTTATATAGGAATATCAATTTGTTTATTTTCAATATTCTTACTTTTTTAAAATATTTTACTGCTTAAAACATTATTTTTTTAAATCTATTTAGAAATAGGATAGTTAATTAAAAGAAATATATTTAAACTATTGTATGCATCGATTGAAAAGTGAATTAGGTACTACCACATATAATCTACTGGTTTTTATATACGATAGGAATATAGGAAAATTTACATAAAAATTTCAGATTTTTATAATAATTTAGTATAATCGTATATAAAAATAATAAAAAGCATGTATTGTAATTAATTAATCTTAGATAGGTAATTCATAATTTATTTAATTTAATTTAATATTATTTAATATTATTATATATTATTATTATATTATATTATTATATATTATTATTATATTATTATTATTATTATTATTATTATTAAAATTATTATTATATCTATTAGATTTTTTTAATGTAAATTTTCTTTGAAGTTTTTTTAAGTCCTGGTAAGGACTTCCAAAAATTGCCACATGGACTATATTTCAAGTCCAATAGGCGGGGTATTGGTAAAAGTTTTCAACTAGCAATAATCGCACCTCGGATAAACCTCATTGGTTACGATATTGCCGCTGCGCAAAGATAACAAACTACTAAATTCAACCCTCTAATAATCAATCTGGAAGAATATCTTACTAAATGACATTCAACCATTTAAAAGTTTATTTAAAAAATCAATCAACAACAACACAATTATCAATTAAATTGGTAGAATAAATGTTAAATAAAATTTTAAATTTAAATAAAATAAATATTTAGATTTAAAGTATGTAGAAAAAATGAAGAAATCTAGTCATTTAATTTGGAAAATAGGTTTTACTAACGCCATCTATTGGATGATGATCATGAGGAATTAATATATAGTGGAAGAAAATCATCGATTATTCTTATTACAAATACCAATTTTATTTAGATCAAATATAAATATAAAATTAGAATTTAAAATATAAAAAAAAAATAATTTTGTTTTTTTTTATTATTAGTAATAAATTTTTTATTATTTTGATTATCATTTAATTAATTTTTAATTTAATTTTAATTAAATAATATTTATATATAATTCCTCTTAAATATATATACTTATTATGTCTATTTTCTTTTAAAATCTAAAAAATTTGATTGAGACATGTCTTTTGAATATTTAAAATATTTTTTTTTTACTTTTAACACTTGATGTTCATTCAGTGTTCTAATAACAAAGAGATAAATAATAATTGATTTCGTTAAACAAATTATGTTTATATTTATAAGGATATTTTTGAATTTATTTTTATAAATTAAAGTTTGATGATAATGTCAAGATCAAAATTAGAAAAAAAAAATTTAAAATAAATGGCGGAGTCCATTCACAGCTTTAAATCTTAGGGTCGGAATGTAAGAAGGGGAGGAGTTGACACCCCAGACCTTCTGGCAACGGAAATGAGAGACTGAAAGGTTGTTGCCTGTCTGTCGATATGTAAATAAAAATATTAAACAGATTATATACAATAAAGATATAATATTATGGATAAATATATGTATGTCATTCATAACTAAGTAATATTCTTAAACTTTAATAAATTAGCATCCATATTAAATACAATTAGAAATTATTAAAATTATTTCATTAAAAAAATGATCTAATCTATGTTCTTTCAGAACCTTGATAAGTTTCCCATGATTTAGAATAAAAAAAATAAGAGTAAGGGTTGTCAACCTATGTTCTTCAGGCTTCAAAACTTTCTTTCAAGAAGAAGGAATAACAAATGAAATTATCGGCAATTAATCTATTCACATGGTGAAATAAATAACAGACAGATTAATAAAATAGAACCAAGTAGTTTATAAATGAAAACTATATCTATTTTTGAAATATTAAATAAAATTATTTAAATTATACAATTGCTTCAGACTTTGATTTAATATTAATAATATTAATACAAAGAAAATAATTTATGGTATTACTTATAATAAATTGTATATACACCTCCATCTCTCTCCTATTGTTAAAAAACCTTTTTTTACAATTTTAAAATTTTTCTTAGATAGATATTATAATTTGATTGATCATCTATATATATAAAAAAAAGTTTTTGTCTGCACATTACTCAGAATTTAAAATTTTTTGCATATCTTCGCGATTCATGACCTCTAGAATCCAAAATTGACTTTATTATACTATAATGATCTTTTATTATAATGTATTCTATTTTGACTCTATTAAAGATAAAATCCTTAAATATAGATTATAAAAACAGTTTTGTTTAATTGGTTGCATCATCTACTTACAAGGGGCGACTATAATCTTTTGAGAATATACATAAGTACTATATAAAAAAATTAAAAATTTTTTTAAAGAGATATTCGACAAATTCAAGATATTAATGACCAAATAGGATTAAACGAAAGAAATGTGGAGTCAATTAATATATTTTTTATAAGTATAGATATTATAATTTGATTGATCATCTAAATATATATATAAAAAAAAGTATTTGTCTGCACATTGCTCAGAATTTAAATTTTTTTGCATATCTTCGCGTTTCATAACCTCTAGAATCCAAAAGTAACTATAGAATTTTTCATGTCTGTCTGTATGTCCGGAAAATAAGGATGTTATAGACTCAAAATTGACTGAACCGATTTCTATGAAATTACATCACAATATTCTTATATTCCTCTATAGTATCATAGGCTATAAATTTTATTAATATCTAATCAATAACCGCAGAAATTAATTTTTTAAAGTTTATATAATTCTCCATGTTATTCATTCAAGAGCCTTGCCTGGCCCACTGACCAAGCGGACTCATTTTACACAATTAATATAAATTTATTATCCTAGCGATTCCCAATCAAAGAATTATTATAATATTTTCTTCTTAAATGGCAAAACTTGCTGTGACATTTGAGTTACCGAAAAATATCGTTAAGCAAAAGTTGCGCCGCATCGGGGCGCTTCAGTATAAGGGCGCCATAATTTATACAATATTTAAACAATAATGAAAATATCTCTGTAGACTTATAAAAAAAACCTCTGACTTTTGTACGTTCTACCCAAAGACAACGCCTTTCAAGTCGGTTATATCAATTAGGTGTCCTATGATCAGTAGAAAGGGTCCTATCAACCTTTACCCTAATTTTTTTGATCGGAGGCGCTACTTTTTATCAAGTAGCTTTCTCATTTTTGATCCCGGGGGCTGGGTTGACTCCGTCCCATAGACCCAACTATAGAAAATCCCTTTGTCAAGCCCGGGACTTGAACACTGGACCATGAGAGTATGAGCCAGCTACACTACCTCCTACGCCTGTATTTTGTAGACTTATAGTTGAATTTTTGTAAATTATAATATAGTAAGGTAGTACAATATGACAATTCTATTTTTGTCTGCAGGTGAACTTTTAACCATTGTTGTTCTGTCCCGAAATAAATTTTATAATAATTTCGTACTATATACTAAATTTCGTTAGTAAAATGCACCAAATCCAAGTAAACATTTAAATGTTGCAACAAATGCACATATTAACTGGGAAGAAGATTCTTGAAATATTCTTCAATTTATATTTGATAATAATTTAGATCAGGGATGTCGAACCTTTTAATTTAATGGGCCACATCGCAAACTTAAATATTTAACTGGACCGCAAAATTACCAGAATATGTTAAGCCTAGCTAGTGAATGTCTCAAAACTTAGTCGATAGTGGGCCGCATCAAAACTTTGAGTGGGCCGCAATGCGGCCCGCGGGCCGCGAGTTGGACATCCCTGATTTAGATTCTGTTTTTTCTTTGACAATTGCTATAAAATTTTACTTACACTTCATGTTTCTGTAGATAATAGTGAACGCTCCTTAACGAAATTGAAATTAATCATTGAGATAAACTATATCTCAAAAAAAATTGTTGGTTTAACACTAATTTCAATAGAAAGCGAATATGTGACAAGAGAGTGGCAAGGCAAAGCTTGAAAATTTCTGTCAATAAAAACATGAAAAATTGATATTTAATACTGGAAATAATTGTAGAAATAGTCATTTAGTGCAATAATTCTGAAATCTATTAAAATAAGTAAAATATTCATAAATATTTATTAATTTTTGATGTTTGTAATACTAATCATGTTTAATCTGTTTGTAAAATAAATCGATAAAAATTTTAAAAATCCATTTTTGCTTATTTGAGGGGCATCAAAATCAAGTTTTAGGTATTCCACTGCCATAGAGTGTCATTCCTCTATCAATTTATCTTTTATCATAAATTCTTTGAAGCATCCTATTTTCAAAAAGTGAAACAATATTATTCCCTAATGTTACGGACCACGCTTCACATCCATATAATACAACCAGAAATGTAATGATTCGATATATATATATATTGATATATAAATAAAATCATTATTGATATTATTATTATAATTATATATAATAAATTATTGAAGAAATTTTTGAAAAGTTTTATTAATTTATTAATAAACCCATTATAAGATATGAAGATTCAAATGTTAAATGAAAAATGAACAACTGGTTTTTCATATAATTTTTTTGTTTATTATCAATTAAATTAGGTATCAGAAACCTTAACGTTAGACTCAGCAGAAATTAATCTCGAAGAATCAATGTTACATGAGGTAGAAATGATAATGGGAAAATTTAAAAATAATAAAGCAGCAGGAATAATTGGGATCCCGGCAGAATTATTAAAATATGGAGGAAAAGCTTTAGTAGAGTGTATGCACAAATTAGTTCTTTCGATCTGGCATAAGGAAAAAATGTCATTAGAACGGCCGGAGGCAGTTATTATCCTACCAAATCGATCAACTTTAGATTATTAAGGCAGATATTAGAAAAACGCGAATTCAATATTTCTGTTCACCAATTTTTTGTAGACTTAGAAAAGAATATGACACAATAGACCGAGAAAAACTTTTTCAAATTAATGGAAATTCCGAAAAAACTATTACGTATGATTCAAATTTGTCTTAAAGGTAGGGGGAAATGTTGGAATCACAACTGTCAGAAACTTTCGAAATTCGGAATGGGTTAAAACAAGGAGACTCATTATCACCAATTTTATTTAATTTAGTACTGGAATATGTGATTAGACAAATTGGACAGTCAAAATCAAACGGAATCCAATTAAACAAAAAAATTCTAGTATTAGGTTACGCAGACGACTTAAATATAATAGGATATTCGGCAATTGCAATTAAAGATAGTGTAGAAAAATTAATCGAAGAAGGAAAAGAGGTGATGCTGGAAATCAATAGTTCTAAGAAAAAGTTCCTCTTTTCTTTCTATTAATTATGATACTCTTGTAATTTTTATTTAACATTTAAATATAAATTCTCACAAAAAATGCGTATGTAATTTAAAAACTTAATCCTTGAAACTGAATCGTTTCTTTATGAACCTTAATTTTTATTTATTTGTAAAAATGGAGTTATAAGTTGAAGGGAGGACGAGCTGTGTGCCTGGAAGCCATTCAAATGCTGTATTTGTTATAACATTAATTGGTGTCACCGGAGAGCCACGTCGGCAAAAACCCTCCACTGTCCTTGGCTATTCCTGGTAAGGGCAATTCCTTTCGCCCGGGAGTCAACTGCCCGAGGTCGTCCGGACAACAGCCCACGACCCAATCAACTCCTGGCCCCCGGTCCTCATCATCACCATCACGATCATATATATATACTCAACTTATCAAATATTTAATTTTATTCATCTAATCAACATATTACGAATAGTTTCCAAGTATCCATTTATAATAGTAAATAGGTAAAATAAATATATAATTCACGCAAGAACATATTGACACATACTGATGAACCAATAAAACAATTATTAATTAATAATTTATTTAATAATTTTATTATTTATTTTTACAATTCACTTTTTAATATTTAATAAACAAATTTATTAATAGTATAGTGATTTAATAACTATTTATTAATTTGTCAAGAGATTCGACATGAAATGTTTTATACAAAAATCAACATACCCAATGTGAAAAGAATTATATTTTATCTCATGAAGTATTTAAGAAAATATATAAATTTCATTTTATTAAAATGAACAAATAAATATGTAATAAATAAGTTGACCTGTGGCCAGGTCCGAACCGACCGACGGTTTGAAGTAAATTAATTTCCAGCTACAGAAACAATTTCAAATAATTTTAATATATCTATTAATACAATAAAAACATAAATATTTTTAATTTTATTTTATTTATAATATATATGTAAGACCAGGCTGTGACGTCATGAATGGCTGGATGACGTCCTATAATTTTAAATTAAGAAAAAACTAATAAATAAATAAAGATGATTTTTCTCGAGGATAAAACCAATACAAAGTGCATGATTCGTGGTGATGTGTAAAAAATCTCCTCATGTGAAATTTGGTGTGAAAATAACTTTTCCCTTCCTATCGCCCATCGCTAATACTACCACTTCCGGTTTCCGAATTTGCACCAAAAGTTGATCAATTCATCCTACTGATGCATTAAGTAAATAAACCAAATTTCATCAAAATCCGTTGAGCTGTTCAAGCTGTACACATCTATAAGGACCGACAGACAGACATCATGCTAAAAATACTTTTTTCTGTTAAGAAAATGCATGATTCGTGGAGATATGTAAAAATCTCTACATGTGAAATTTGGTGTGAAAACAATATCTCCCTTACTATCGTCTATCGGTAAAAAGACCTAATGTCAGATTAAGTTGAAATTAATACTCTTTTTTTATAGTTTGCTACTATAACAATACTGTTTTATTCAATTTGTGGCGAATATGTACATAGGTGTGGTGGATGTAGAGGAGAGCTAGAAATTATTGCCGAAGACTTGGCGTCATAACTCGATTTATTGTTTCACAATATCTACACCAATCTACACTATATACAATATCTCCATTATGTTATTATCGTCCTGGGTAGGTCGCAGCGCCATCTATTTGTGGTCTGGGGCACCACAAATTATTTATAATATATAGTAAACCTTAATTCAATTTAATATAATCTGAGTTTTCTACTCTGATAAATCAGACAAATAAAATTCCCTCTTTCAAGATAGAAATGAGGCATTAAAGTCTCTCCTCTAAAAAGAGTGATTAATAAAACATTTTATTGGGAGCTGCGAGGCTATAATCCTGGCCCGCCGAACTTGAGTTCGAAGGATCGAATCTCGTCATGTTCACTGAGATTTAAGTATAATATAAAATAAATTAATTCATAATAATTCTGAGAAAGCTGACTAAAATGGAGATTATTCGAGGAAAATAATTATAAAAAAAGAAAAAAATATTTTATTAAATAAATTTTTGTCGATTCATCCAAAATTAATTTCAAAATCCTCTCCAATCAAGAATTGATTGTTTTTTATTCTAAAGTTTAAATATTTTTTTCTTTTTTGGGTGCTGTTACTGCACTTTAATAGACATTTTTTGTACAAAATAAAAAAAACGAAAATGTGCTTTTAATATATTCTTATGAATTAAGATTTTTCTCTAATTATTCGGAATCTTGTCACATTTCATTTTATTTCCAAATATTTTTATGATTTTTATTTGATGTTAAATGCGTGAGTGTTTGATTATGTTCAAATTTTGTAGGAACGTTATAAATTAAAAAAAAATGGCGCTCAATGTTTTAGGAACAAATCGAACATTCTCTTAATTATCATCAATTAATTATTATAACGATTTGATTTAATTTAATTATTTTTGTACTTGAAAATTCGAATTCTAAATGTATAAAAGTCATTTCCAGAAAACATAAAATTTTCAAATTGTATTAAGATAAATGTAATTTGATGATTCCAAATCTAATTATTTATATTATAATTTAAAACATTTTAAATTTAACTTATGTTTAAAGTTTTTTATACGAATTTTTTATTTTACATCTTTTTTTAATATTAATATTTCAATTAAGTATAAAAAATAATTTCTAATGAATTATTGATAAAAATTATTTATTAACTTTAAGCAAAATTTGTATAAATGCATTTAAATAGAAACATGCAAGTTTCTTTTGAATTTATGTTTAAGTTTTTTTTTAAAAACGAAATTTTACATAATTTTATTTAATATATTATTTAGACTTTGTGTTGCTGGTATGGTAACCAAAGAATGAGTCAACGCGGAGGAGCGGGTGTGTCCAAAATTGTCTTTATAGGGACAACTCCCTCTCAACCCACGCCTTGACAAACTTATGTTTATTCACTCATCATTCTCGCATATTTTTTTTTTACTTTTTTTTATATAAAAAAATCCACATTTCTTTTACTTCACTATATATTGCATTTCATAAATTCTCATTTTTATCTTAAAATCTCTAAAAATAAAAAAAAATGTTGCTTGGCTAAAGTAAGAAAAAAATTTGAATTTAAAGTAACATATAGAAAAAGATTGAATTAAAAGTGGAATATTTTGTTAGAATTGCTTAACATTGTATATAAACCATTTGTAAAACTTTTGTAACCCTTTTACGACTTTGAATTTCTCCATAGTTAACGCTATGAATTAAGATTTTTTTCACGATAATAATAAACATTTTAAAAGTTATCCATCGAATGAGATTTATAATAATAACCTATTATATTTCTTATCACTGTTTCTCTTCTTTAGAAATAGTGGTTTTAGATTTTTCATAGTTAATTTCCTAGAAACCTTTGAATAATTCCTGTTAACAAATATTATGAATTTTCAGAAAAGGCATTTAAAAAGAAGATGTGGAATGTTTTAAGGCAGTGGTGAACCTATGCCACGCGAGTTCCAAGTGACATTTTAAAAATTTGATGAAATGCACATAGACAAAATTAATTTTTTAATAATTCTAACTAGAAATGAATTAAAATTTCATAATCCACAATTATTTTATAATTTATTTTTTACATTTTAGACCAGAATATCTATCTTAATAGATTAACCATTCACAACAAATTGTACATTTTTAATGTGACCTCTACAGTTTATTAGTAAGATATGAACCTAAATTATGGATATCAGTATTTTACAAATTTTTCGTACATGAGATATATTTTCAAATTTTTTTTGGAGTCGTGCAACACTTTATATGAATAAAACCATTGAAAAATTTTATAAAAAAAATATTATATTTTATGAATATGAAAAACCAAAATAATTTTAAAGTAAACATAAATATTTTTTATATGTATCAATGATATTTGTCCGTCATTTTTTAAGATTTTAATTTCAATTTTTTAAACGTATAAAAATATATCTATCTCATATTTTGGAGCTGAAAATAGCGTGTGGTGCCTCCTTTAGTGATCGCCCACACTGCATTGCGGGCCTTTTTACGACAGTCTTCATTGCAGTGGTGTACCTAGTGGGGGGGGGGGGGTACGGTCCGCACCGGGCGGCACTTATCTTGGGGCGGCATTTTTTATATTTAGTTATAGTTGTAAAAAGCAACTTATTCATTTCATATTTATTTTTTTTTCTTTCTTGAATAATAAATGATTATTATGATTATTATAAGTTTACTATTTGATTTATATAAATTATGATTAACTATATGATTTCGAATATTATTCCTCGTGTATATAAAAGGATTTTAGTGTAAATTTTGAATTCTAATTCCAAGAACAGGATAATAATTTTATTTTATTGTATTCATTAAAATTCATTGAATTCGTAAACGCATCTTTACGATTTTGTTCGGCAATTTTTCCTAACTAAAATTTTTTGATATCAGTTTATAAATGTCATTTCTTTTGAAAAGTTTATATGATTACTTTGAAGTGATATACCAATATTTTTTTAAATCATCGATTTTACTTTTGAAAAGCAGGGCCGGTGGAAAAAATATAAATATAAATTTTGAGAGCATTATACACGATTTTTCTAGTATGAAAACTAGAAGAGTAAATATTATATTAATATGTTTACGAGTGCATACAAATACATATGTGTAAAAAAAATTACTCTCTGTGTATTAATTAATATTGATTAAATAACTTAATAATTTATTTATGTGTATTAATTTATAAAAACAACTATTTGATTGACTTATAATAAAAAGAGCGGCAAACTGGAGATCTAGGTACGCCACTGATTACTATGGTATATAAACAATTAAAAGTCGAAAAAAGAAGATGAACTAATCAAAAGTGATGAACAAAGAAGTTATATATACACTGGATATGAATATTTTAATATACTGATTAAATTGAATAAATTAATTATAAGAAAAAGTAATAATCTTGAATTAAATATAAAGTATATTGCTTAAATTGAAAAGAATCATTTCATGACTTTTAAAATTATAATTTTTCATGTCTGTCTGCCTATATTTTATCCCAGACCTTAACATTTTGAGAAATAAGAAATAATAATTAATTTGTATTTATTTATATTACATATATATGTAATATTAAATTAGTTTATATAGTTAATAAATGTCGTGAGAATTTAAATCGATCATATAGAATTGCTTTTATTTTTAATCAAATTAAATAAGTTGACCTGTGGCCAGGTCCGAACCGACCGACGGTTTGAAGTAAATTAATTTCCAGCTACAGAAACAACTTCAAATAATTTTAATATATCTATTCATGTAATAAAAAACAGATATAGATACATAAATAATAAATATAAACATTTTTAATATTATTTTATTTATAATATATATGCAAGACCAGGCTGTGACGTCATGAATGGCTGGATGACGTCATATAATTTTAAATCAAGAAAAAAATAATAAATATGATTTTTCTCGAGGATAAAACCAATACAAAGTGCATGATTCGTGGTGATATATAAAAAAATCTCCTCATGTGAAATTTGGCGTGAAAATAACCCTTCCCTTCCTATCGTCGATCGCTAATACTACCACTTCCGGTTTCCGGATTTGCACCAAAAGTTGATCAATTCATCCCACTGATGCATTAAGTAAATATACCAAATTTCATCAAAATCGGTTGAGCCGTTCAGGCTGTACACATCTATACGGACGGACAGACGGACGGACGGACAGACATCATGCTAAAAATACTTTTTTCTGTTAAGAAAATGCATGATTCGTGGAGATATGTAAAAATCTCCACATGTGAAATTTGGTGTGAAAACAATACCTCCCTTACTATCGTCGGTCGGTAAAAATTATGTTAGAGAATAGAAGGATGATTTCGTGCACTTTCGGCACGAGTCGGAAAAATTCGTTCCATATATATGTTTATTTTTTATCTCTTTCCCACCTATACTAAACAAATCTTTTTAAATCATTTCAAGTGATTTTAAGAATTGCGGGTGCCTTCGGTCGAGAAAATTTAGAACCGAACCGAACCGCAAACAATGATTTCATGATTTGAAAGTGCAAGGTAATTTGAATGCTACCGCGGAGGGAGAATTTTTTCTGTGATTTTGATATTTGAATTCTCCACCCTTTTATTAAACAAACAAATATTAATTTTAAAAATAATAATAATTTATAATGAAATTATTTAAAACTTCATCGATATTAAATAAAATATTTAGAAAATTTTAAATAAATAAATATATTACAAAGTTTATTGTAATTTTTTTTTTGTAATATAATATTGATAAAAAATAATATTAAATCCTATATAAATTAAAAAAAAAAAGAGTTGAGATTGTGAATTTCTATTTTTTTAATACACATATTTTATAGAAATATTTATTTCTTGACGTATTTTTCAGTGATGTATTGGTAAAATAAGAAGTAATGGAACACAGTGGGAGCAAACAAAAGTCCTATTTTCAGCAAACTATTTTTTTCCATATAAGTTTTTATTTTTTCTTATTACTATACAAAATATTAACGAACACAAAAAAGAAATTCTAAAATAAACGAATTGATAAATTAATATATATTTTCTTTTAAATTAGTGTAATATATTTTATAGAAATAATTCATATGGAATTTTTAAAATTAGACCGAAGAAATTAAATTATGTCCAAAAATTTATACTATTAATTATTTGTGAATTTGACTATATATAAGCTAATATATCTAATATATCAATTCTGTTTTTATATAAGTATAATCTATTTTTTTGATATCAGTTTATAAATGTCATTTCTTTTGAAATGTTTATATGATTACTTTGAAGTGATATACCAATATTTTTTTAAATCATCGATTTTTCTTTTGAAAAGCAGGGCCGGCAGAAAAAATATAAATATAAATTTTGAGAGCATTATACACGGTTTTTTTAGTATGAAAGCTAGAAGAGTAAATATTATATTAATATGTTTACGAGTGCATACAAATATGTGTAAAAAAATTTACTCTGTGTATTAATTAATATTGATTAAATAACTTAATAATTTATTTATGTGTATTAATTTATAAAAACAACTATTTGATTGACTTATAATAAAAAGGGCGGCAAACTGGAGATCGCCCCGGGCGGCAAAAGTTCTAGGTACGCCACTGCTTCATTGGTTACAATGTTTTTTTTAGAATTTCGGTTTAAACATTAATTAATAAAAGCTGTTAGTATTTTATTTATTGGTTTTAAATCATAATCCGCGTTATTAATATTTTTTAAAAAATAATTTTAGATACTGTCGTAAAAGCAAGCGCACTTTATTTGTGTCTGAAAATTTTTCTCGATAACAAAAAAGTATAATATAAAATAAAAAAGAAAAAAAAAATAATGATAATTTTATTGTGGCAAGTTAGATCATTCATTCATTTCATTATTTTTCGATGAAATGTCATTTTTAAAGTTTAATAGTTAGTTAAAAGTTATTTTTTTTCGAAAAAAAGAAATTGCAAAAAAAAAAAAATTTTACCTTGCTCCAATAAGATTAACAAGACTGTAAGCGTTATATTTTATTTTTATAGAGATTATGAGTTTTATTTTCATAATAAGAGAGAAATATGAATTCATAAAAAAAAAAAAAAAAATAGGCACGGACATTGAAAAAGGCTCGCAGTCCTTATTTCAGAGAAATAGAAATATAGATTTTTTTCTTATTTAATAAGACAAGATGAGATGATTAAATTATTAAGACATATGATTTAGTTTAGAGAATAGTTTAGAAGAAAGTAAGCTAAATAAAATTAAATATTCTAATGTTGAATTTTTTTATTTTTTTTTGGTGGTATTTTATTTTTAAAACAAAAATAAATTTTTTTGAAATTGTGTAGTATTAGGCATAGGTTGAATGGGAGCTTTTCGAATAGAAGGGGTGTGGTTAATGATAATTCCTCATTTAATTCACTCCGAAAGATCTCAATAGTGAGGGACCCTAAGTCTCATTCGCGGAGTAACTCGGAATTAATTAATAGGAAAGCATTGGACGGGCCTGAGGCGATCGGACCAGATGGATACGAGACAGAAAGGGAGAGCGATAGACAACCTCTTCAAATAGAATTTAATGAGATTTAGAATTAGCCTAGCGGTCACTTTAATTTGGCCCCTTTTGCTTTAGATCATCATCAATGAGCTAAATTAAATCTAATATCTCTAATAAAGGATTACCATCTGATTAAATATAATGGATACAGATACAAATATAAGGAAAATATTATTGTTAATATATTATACATCTATTAACATAAGGTAATGGCAGCTATAATAGACACCATAAGCCTAATTTTTCAATGTTTTTATTCCTAGAATCGAATACACAATTATGAATAGAGAAACTTGTGGTTTTATTTGAGCTTCATAGATTATTCTCAAAGATAGCTCGAATATTTTTACTATTACTTGTACTTTAAATTATATTTTTAATCTTTAAAAAATGGAACTTCTGCACAATGATTATTTCAGCGGAACCTAAGGCGGACATTTGGAAAACTTAAAGCTAACATTAAGTTAAACGTCGTGGTTTCACATTAAATAAAGTATTTAATTTAATTTTCAATATATTTTATTATAAAAAATCAATTATAAATTAATATTATATCATTATAAATCATTATTATATTAGTTTCTAACTAACCAGATGTGTATATATTTATTAGTACATTAGTATAGTATTTACTATTGTATATAGGAATTAGTGAATTAGGTAATTCCATTCAACCATTTTGATGGAATTTGTTGGTTTACATTTTTTTAGTGATGCAACATCAAACCTTTGTTTTAATAATAAAGAATAAAATACTACTTTCAACAATATATATAGGATCATCGAAAAAAGGTGGACGGGATTTTGTTGTCATCAACACGAAATTAACGAGAGATTGAGTTGCATTATAAATATTTTGAGTAGTATTTACTCGAAGTCAGTGGGCGCATGCGCAGTCGCCGTCTTGCTGTTCGGCTCGTCGGGGTCAGTCACTTCAGAAAAGCCATGACTGCCATACAGCAGAACGTGCAGTGTTTTTGTGGTACGCTGAGTTTAAATCACCTGTGATAGTACAGCGTCATTTTAGGCGTATTTATAGACAAAATCCACCTACGGACAAAGCTAAGTTTAAGGAAACTTGAAGTGTTAATAGCAAGAAAGTTAGAACTAGGTATGGCTAAAACAACTGTACAGAATATTCTTCACGAACGCCTCAAATTATAAAAGAATTTACGCAGCCATTGCAACTGTGATTCCTGCAATGCTTCAGAACGTGTGACGGAAGATTGATTATCAGCTAGATGACTGTCGTGCGACGGGGGGAGCACACATCGAAACTTTTTAAGAGTACATAAAAAAGTTAAAGATTTTCTGTGACTTTTGATGTATAAATAAATATTCTACCATTTGTATTATGGTTTTTATTATTCTTCGAAATCCCGTCCATCTTTTTCGATGACCCTGTATAATGACACTCCTTGTAGTAACTAATAGATAAATCAATTTAGGGGATAAAATGAAAGCATTGCAAAATATCAAATCTGAATAAAAGATCATAATTTGTTTAAATTTTTATTAGAATCTTAAAATCCATGTTTTTCCTTTATATATGTTCGTTTCTCTTGAACGTACGCACGCGAGATGATATTCCTGCTCAGTATACATTCATTAGCAATAATGGCTAGGTCAGACCTAGCCTGGTTAACGAAGCTATATCAGAATATATCTAGGATTCAGGCATATGTGAGATCACAAATAGATCCGACCATCTCCCATATTATGTTTAAATAGATGGGAATCTCAAAACTCTGGATTCATCGGATAGAGATAATCAGGAGCATAGGGTTAGAAAGATATTTAGATGGAATGACGGACTGGCGAGAGTATTTTTCAACACCTTTAGAGATAACGCAATAGTAGAATCCAATGACATTGACAATGAAGAGCTGAACCATCAGATAGTCAACAGTATCAAGGAATGCGCGATGGTTGTGACTCTGTAAGGTAGGGGACCTAAAAAGACAGCGTCAACAACTCTGGTTTGATTATAACTGTACAGATGCTAAAAGAAGATTAAAGAAATGCTTGAGAAAATGTAGAGTAGTAGGTTTTGAGGGCAGAGTCTTAGCACATTATTTGAGAGAGAAAAAAATATATAGGGAGCTCTTGGTGTCAAGAAGGGATAAATTCCATAGGGAAAATATAGATAGGGTGTCAAACGCTAAGAACCCGATAGAGTTCTGGAAATCATTGAGACGCTTCAAGACTCGAAAAAAGAGACTAATCCAATAGATATTACAACATGGAAAAATTACTTTAATTCATTTTATGGAGGGCCTCTATTTCTTACCACACGGTTTCTAATAGGGACAACAAATGCGTTTCTAGATTCCGGAATAACTTTGAATGAATTGGAAACAACGTTGAGAATTTGAAAAAAAATAAGTCCCCAGGATTGGATGAAGTTCCTTATGAGTTTTATGGGGGAATGCCACCCATCGGGAGGAGACTCATATTGAGACTATTTAAAGCAATGTTACCTTCTTTCTATGGGCAACACTACGTGGGGGGGGGGGGCTAATTCAGTGATGAGGGAGTCGGTCGCGATGACGAGGGGAAGGGATAGGTGAGAAGGAGTGGGCGCCACTTCGTTTCAAAAAAAAAAAAAAAAAATATAATTTATGATAACAAGAAGGGTGCCGGAAACGAAGAAAGTGGCAAATCTAATAATATATATTATATTTACATATCAATTCAAATATTATACAAATTAAGAATAATTATTTTTTATATTCTAAAAAAAAAGATATTTATTGATTTTAAAGATTATTATAAAAAAAAAAAAAAAAAAAAAATAAAAATTCATAATATATATATAAATTCTAAGAAAATAAATTAGCCAAGGAATGTATTTTCGTCCAAAACTATCTTTTATAATCAATATATATATATATGTGTGTCCTGTTTAATACTATAATTAATTCAATTTGAAAAAAATTAAACCATGACTTTTAACTTAGTTTTTCTTAAATTGTCGCAAGGGGGGGAATAGTATTAGGAGATTGTTCTATACTAATTCTAATTAAACGAGAACGAAATAAAAACAATTATAAAAAAATATATTTACTTCTTGTACAAAAAAGGGAAAGAGAAAAAAAATTTAAATTAATATTTAATAAAAAAAAGCAAAAAAAGCACATAATATTTATAACTTTTACAACTAATTTCTTTTACCTTAAATCTAACTTAATTTTAACTTACTATCTAAATTTTCCTTTGCAAAGAAACACAATAAAAAAAAATATTCTCCTTTGGCCAAGATAAAAAAACACAAAAAGAAAAATTTTTATTTCTCGTCTGTCTCCCTCGCACTTTTTTTCACAATCACAATGCACCAACCTGTGAGTCTCTATAATTTTCTTTCTTCTTGATGCCTTCTCCTAATCCTTTCCCGAGTACGGTACACGGTACCCACTCCTTCGTATACTCCAATATTCGTAATTTCTTTTAAGAAGGCAGTAAGAAAAGAAAATGTTTAATATTTAATCCGGCCTGGCCGATTTCAACCCACTCTCTTCGTCTCGTCTTTCCAGAATCAAGCAGAAAAAAAAATCACTCCCAACTGCCCCCATGGAAGCGCGCCCCACTCCTCAATTGAAGCATTACACACTCCTCTTCTCTCTTCATTATTCTCCGTTTTTTTTTCTTTTTAAACAATTACTAAATCTAAACATAAACCTATTTACACGTTTTCCGTATTACAGCAATTCTTAGAAATGGAAAAACTCCAACATCGTGGTCTATGATTCAGGTCAAAATAATATTTAAAAATAGTGACCCCGCCCAACCAAAAAACTACAGAAGCATCGCTATAAAGCCAGAATGGAGTCTCTACCAGCGGTGAATTCACTATATAACGCCTGTATACTGAGCACTTTACTTTACTCGTCAGAGATTTGGGGACTACGTTATGAGGATCTCCTCGAGAGAGTTCAAGTGGGACTTTTTAAATCATTGCTTTGTCTCGAGAGGTCAACCCCGGGGTACATAATAAGGAACTAATTCAGGTTACCACCCATTTCTATACTTGTTTACAAGAGAGCTCTAAAATGGCTATGTAAAATTCTAAATATGCCAATGATTAGATTCCCTCGTATATGTTATAGCATGCTCCTTAATTTGTGTGATATCTCCGACTCAACACAACTGGGTAACCCAAATAAAAAACATATTTTATGAACTTGGGGAGGGCTCACTGTAGGAAAGTCAAGATCATTCCTCAATAAAAACAAAATACATTATTTAACCGATCAATTGTTCGATGTGTATAGGACACGGGATTTCAATAAGATCACAGAATCCACCTACTGCCAAAACTATAAAAATCTAAAAGAAAATGATTTTTTTACAACTATCCTCGTCCATTGTCCAAAATAAAATTGATTTGTGAATGCAGATTAGCAAACGAAAGAATACTTCTTCTCGTCTCTAGTGGGAACATACATAGAGTTGACAAGAACAACTGTGCACTATATGTAACATGGAAGAAAGAGAGACTTTCGATCATTTGCTGTTACGATGTCCAATATATGGGAACCTTAGGGAACACTACCTAGCGAGATTCAACCGGGAAACTGTAAGGAGGGTAGATAGCGAGGACAAAATAAATGGTCTATTCTATTACTTAAATGGAATGTTAAGAATGTGATCATTTATGCTGAATGAATAATTTGATTTTAATGTTCTAATATTTTTTTTTTGTTTTTGTTTTTTTCTTTTCTGTTGTAATTTTTTTGTAAATCCTCTATCCCAAATAAGGGGAGGATAGAGATATACCTGGATCTGCATATAATCTCTTAAATGAATAAATAAATAAAATACTCCAGCTGAGATCTTACATATTTAAATAAATAAAAATTTGTTTTTGTTTTTTCTTTTTTTGTATTCTTTGTGTTTCTCTATTTTTAGATATATGGGTTTTTAAAAAGAATTTAATTCCTGTTATATATGTTAAATTTTTCTTTTGTTTTTCTGTTGTTTTCTTTTTTGGTAAATCCTCTACCCCAAATCCGGGAGGATAGAGATATACCGGGTTGTATATAATCTCTTTAATTAATTAAATAAATAAATATGTTTATTTATTTATTTGCTTAAAATTAAATAAATTTGAGAATTTTTAAATTCTTATTCTCAATTAAATTATAAATGATTTCTTTTTGAGTGAATTTAAATTTATTCAAATTGTATAAGAACACTAAAAAAATCTTTAAAACATTAAAAAAGTCTATCAATAAGTTAATTCTGTCAGCTTGATTCGCAATAAAAATTATATAATGAGATAAAATAAAAAAGTGTTGTGCTAATATGCTTGTATCAATCCACTAAATAGGTGAGTGGGAGAAATTTTTTTCTAATATTTTATTTTTGCATGGCTACTTAATAAATTAATTTCAAAAATAAAATTGACAAAAACTACATAAATATCAATAAATCAAATAATGAAATGAACACAGCATATTATGTATTATTTAATATTTAAAATAATCAATATTTTTAAAATTAAAAAAAAAATCTTTAAATTATTTTCTTAATTTTATTTATAAATAAAAAAAAAATTAATTAATTAATTAATTAAATAAAATTATATTTTTCTACTCTTCTTCATACGAGAATTTTGACGAATCATATTCATGTAATAAGTAACGTTCATAGTTTAGGCAATTTATCTTTCTCTGAAATTATCTCCTCCCTCGTTTTTTATTTATGTTAAGCACGCGGCTACGTGTATGGCGTGCTTTTGATCTCTGTAATCCGGCTTCTTGTTCTTTACTTACGTGCTTATCTAAGATATATGTTATTGCCTGTATGCCTCACGTTCATTAACGTGACTCAAGTAAATTCGAAAAAATAAGTCTGAATACAGATAACAACTGACCAATCAGTCACCATCTTGAAATTAGACTTGTAAACTTAAGCTTTATTTATTTAATAACAACGCTATCATAAATTAAAATATTTTCTAATCCAATGCGGACATATAATTTTTAAATATTTATATAGTAATTTATATAATTATTAATATTTTGTAAAGAATCTATTATTTTCTAATTCTAACATTAAAAATTAATTGATTAGTTAAATTAATCAAATTATTTGATAAATCATTAATTAATGAAATTTATAAATTGCCAGGTCTCATATTTTGAAATCAAATTATAGCTTGATACTTTGAAAATACTTTGAAACCAGTGATAATTTAAAAACTTGTTTATATATAAATAATTTAATTTGCATTTGATTGTTTAAATTCTATTTAAGTTAATGAAATGATAATAATTTATACGGTTTTATAATATAGGATGAAAAGTATAAGTAGTAAAGACAAATTAAATAGAAATAAGCAATGTGTCAAGAATCAATATTTCAATTCATTTATGTTCACTTAAAGCGAAAGAGAACGAACGTCTCATTGTGATATAAAAATTACAAAATATCACCATTAAAGAAGTATAACTCAAAACTATTAAGATAATAGATGAATAATTATAACTATAAAATAAACATTTTAATAAATAAATAATTCAGAAAGAAACAAATTAGAAATTATAATTATCAAGATTGTAATATGAAAATAATTGAGAAGCCAGAAAATTAAGGAGTATTACAGAGTCATTAAAATAAATAATAAAAAACTGAATATATAAATATATTTATTGGTTTTTTAAAGTAGGAAGTATGTAACTAGTATGAATATGAGTGTACAAATAATCATTAAAATAATTAAAACAAAAATTAGTAAAATCAATCAAATAATAATCCATTTTCAAAAGAATTTGTTTTAAAGTTCTATTATGTTTTTTTTATTCATTTTTTAGTATTGCATTCATAAAATTCATAAAATTATTTAAATCATTAAACTTCTAGAATTAACTTTAAATAATTCATTTTAATTATCAAGTTAAGTTTTTATGATAAATTAGATAATAATTGATATAATTATCTATATTAGAATATATCAAATTGTAACTTTAATAAGGTGTTTTGATTTGGTTGGAGATGGCCTGAAGAAAACTCGAATCCAGGACGCGTTACTGGACACTGGCCAAATGACACATTTATGCCCTGAGCCTTGCCATAATTTTTATAATGACTTGTGGCAGTTTTAAGATAGAAGTTGGGTAACCAACCAGGCAAAGAATTGGCACGTGGTTCATATTATATCTCTACAATATAAAGTATTCTCTGATTAGAAACTAGAATAAAAATAATATAAATAATTTCATTTATTAAAATAAATTTTAACCAAAATGAATTCACCTTATATTAATCTTTTTATTGGAAATCTTTCTATCTATCTATCTATCTATCTATCTATATATATAAAAGGCAATGTCTGTGTGTGTGTGGTGGTGTGGTGTCTCGCCTAAACTCAAAAAATACCCGTCCGATTGCGATGAATCTTTCGGAGATTGTTGTGGGCATCCCAGGGAAGGTTTTAGTGTAGTTAAATCCAAAATTAATTTAATTAGTAATATTTTGGTAAAAGCCTATTTTCATGGTTACCATGGTTACATTGGTTACTTATAAGTAGGTATATACATAAAATTACAATACAATATTTATATATATATAAGATATTATTTATTTGAATTTTCATTTTAAATTCAATAATTTTACATTTTAATTCTAATTAATAAATGATTCTACCTAAATAGTAAAATCTTTAAAATGTAAAAATGATTAAATTATATATTGAATATTTCAAAAAGAAAATAAAAAATTAAAGAAAATAATCACGATATTCAATTTTTTTTTTAATTCATAATAAAATCAAAAAAAAACAATTGAATATTTAATAGGGCCTCCTCCTGTCCCCATAAATTAGCCCTTCCAAGCCTCTCCTTACGGAATTTGGAAAAAGTAATGAAAAAGAAAGTTCGCCTTAAAAAAAAAATATTAAAAAAATAAGGCGTTTGGTCTGTACGCCTTTTTGAATCAGTTGAGAATGCCTTTGATTTTTTGGATTTCGAAATGAAACCGCCACATTCGGGGCAACCTGAAATAAAACCTGCCTACCTAAGAAGATGCATGGTCTCCACTATTAGGAGTGGATCGCCCATGCTAATCGAATCTATCCTACGCTCAAAAGGTATCCAACAATTTGTTCCTATTCAGGCTATTCCCATTTCGGAACTGTGCTGAATTACCTTCCCGAATGCTCGTTCATTCGATCCACCTCAACTACATTCTCAGCAATACAAAAAGGCACAATTCAGACATGACATGCAATTAATATAACCCTTCTCTTATAATATTGGCATGGCACTTGATTTATCCACCCACACTTTTCTAATTAATAATTCTAAACTAATCTATAGATTAGTAGGATGAGAACCAGCATCCTTCGATGGAAGTAGGAAGCAACCTCCTGAAAATCTCTAACAACAAAATATAAGTATATTCCAATGATTAACCCCCCCTCCCCTCAGTATAACGCAATTCTAATTACCTTTCTCTCTTCTGCTTCCTTTATCAATGATACTCATTCTTGAGAGATGTAATCTGAAATCCCCTAATCTCACTAAATTCTAGAATATATTTCACTATAATTTTCTAATTAATATTATCAAAATAAAGGAAATCAATCAATCCTAAATCAAATATAATTACTGTTATGTATGTTAAATTTTACTTGAAATATGTTATTTAGAAATTGAAATTAATAAAATTTATTCCTATTTGAATTTGTGCCATGCTAAATAAATAAATAACGATGATTACTTACATTTGGTGAGCTGTATGAAGGTCATTTCATCATCATCATCAGAGATGGAGAAGATAATCAAGAATTTGAATCAGCATCCAGTAGAAGGAACGAAGATTGAATCATGAAATGGAAGAAAAAAAATAACATATTAGATTATAAAATTTTAAAATAGAATAAAAATCAAATTTATAATAAATACTGACCTCGAAGTTAATAAAATTTGATAGAACTCGCAGATTAAACTCGAAGACTTGTATTGATATTCCATCTCACTCGACTGGATAAAAAAGAAATTAAATAAGATTAGTTATGTCATTTAAGAAAAAAGAAAAATATAATAGATATAAAAATAAAATAAAAATAACATTATAATGATTGAAGAGGTGTAAGTTTTAAAAAAATATTATTTTATTTTTTCAGTAATATTACATTAAAATACTAAAATTCTAGAATTATCCTAGAGCCACTACATTTTATGAATGGATGAATAAATTCATAAGTGTTTGAGTGGATTTTAATAGAAATACTTACAAGTTATTATACTCAATTAATAGTCATTAAAAAATTTCCTACAAAACACCACAAAACTAAAAATCTCTTCTTTCTTAATTATTAAAAAGATTATGGGATGCCACAGTGGAAATAAATTACATATATCTTATTAATTTCATGAAGATATATATTCTTCTGTGTAATTGACATATAATAGAAATACCCTTAATTTACTTTGCAAAAGTGTTATATTATAATAATAATAAATTGATAAAATAATTTTCATTTTTCATTTGGATATTTCTATTCTAATTTATTAAATTGCTTTTATTTATTTATTTTAAGAAATTTTATGAGAATTGTTTTTTTTTATTGATGTTATTAAATATGAATTGGTATATAAATGCCCTTTAAAGTAGTATTGTATATTTTTTTTTTTTGATAATGTTATTCTAATCACCTGTGTCAATCAATGACAATCAATGATAAAGGCTTATTTATACTATTTCACTTTATTTTTATATGATATTAATTTTATTATTATATTGATTACAAATTGAATATCATTTTATATTGAAAGCAATGTTGTTCTTTAATATATTCATAAAATTTAAATTTTGAAAATTGCAATGATATTTCAAATGTTAAAATAAATAAATCGATTTAAATATCTATAATAGATTTAAAATGTTTTATTTTCAAATTAAAAAAAAATATTTTAATTATTCGAAGCATTTTCATCGAACAAAGTCTGTGATAAAGCCACTGGAATAAATTGAGATTAAATAAAACTGATTTGAGAAATTTTTCCTTCAATTTATCGAAAATTTGTTTTGTTTTTTTTTTTTAATAGAAACTCCAATAAAATAATAATACGAGAATCGTAGAACAAAATTATTATTAAAGAGGATGAGATGTTGGTAAGTGAAAATATTAACTTGTTTAAAATTGAATGGTAATTTACCAAATGATTGATTGATTGATGTTGCAGTGTTATATTCATGGATTCAACACGAAGAAATTGATTTCCACACTGAAGAGCGATGTATTAATGAGATTAGAAATAATAAATAAAATATTTTAAATTTATTTTTTATATCAATTTTAAAAATAAATAGCGAAAGATTTAATAATTATTACAAATTTTTTAAAGAAAATTTAAAAATAATTCTAACATTTTAAAGATGATTTTAATTGAAAAAAATATTTAATAAATATATTTAACGAAAATTATATCTTATAATTGATTTTAAATCTTTTCAAAGAATTTGATTAAAAATTTATAATTATATATGCATATATATATTCAATGAAAAATATTGAAATATAATATTAGTTTTTTTTTGAAAGTTTACTAATAAAATCTTGGTTTTAATTAATAAAATAAATAAATCTTCAATTAATTCTTGATTAGTGAATGATTCAAGGGATGATTTCGGTGAATTGGACGGCGAGCGTCTTGCACTGCAAGGGGAATGAGAACTCAATGTGTTCGAGGCACCAGCGCATCGGCCGGCAGGCATGCAGGTGGGGCAGGCGTAGGGGACAGGAGAGGGGCGGGCGGGGTCAAGCGGAGGTGAACATTTTACACAAAGCTTTTCTTGCAATTTATCACAAATAAATATTATATTAATTAAAGAAAAACATAAATATTAATTTTTTTTATAATTAATGGTGTTTTTATATAGATTTTAAATCGAACCGATAGAAACAATATCTATATATTTAATACGACAGTGTCCGTATGTACGCAAAAAACTCCAGAGCATAAAATAGAAGGAGTAAGGTAACCAAATTTTTCTGAGGTGAAGGGTACCTCAAATGAGATGAAAAATAAAAAAGCAATTAAAATCTTAGGTAACTCCTGAGCTGAGCTGCGGGTGTTCCATTTTCAAGAAATATATATCTAATCAAAAACATACCTGTTAAAAAGGGGGCCAAGTTCCTATCGGCTATTTGTTTGCCTAAAAAAGGGTTCAAATCCATCCCAATGCCAAGTTTAGATGCACTTCAAAATCATTCATAATCATTTTTATCAACAGCCTGATCCACTGGTAAACATTTGGCATTCCAAAGATTCGCCACCACACCCAGTCCTCCGCCTCCTGCATCCAGGCACGCCACTTTATTCACGTCAACGGTCCATCTGGCCGAAATTCACTTTACCATACACCCAACTTAAAATATGGTATAGTTGTTAAAATACGTAGGTACATGGTTTAAAATATCTAAAATTATAATACTTAGAAATTTGAACTTGGCAGGTTTTCGTGCTGTACAAAACACTCAGTCCCACACCAAGTCCAGGCAAACTACACGCCACTTTATTCACGTCAACGGTTCATCTGGCCGAAAAATTCACTTTACCATATACCCAACTTAAAATATGGTATAGTTGTTAAAATACGTAGGTACTTGGTTTAAAATATCTACAATTTTAATACTTAGAATTAGCAGGTTAAATTATATATTTAAATAATAAATATAATTATACAATTAATCTAGTGTTACGTACAGTACGAAAACCTGCCAAGTTCAAATTTCTAAGTATTATAATTTTAGATATTTTAAACCATGTACCTACGTATTTTAACAACTATACCATATTTTAAGTTGGGTGTATGGTAAAGTGAATTTCGGCCAGATGGACCGTTGACGTGAATAAAGTGGCGTGCCTGGATGCAGGAGGCGGAGGACTGGGTGTGGTGGCGATTCTTTGGAATGCCAAATGTTTACCAGTGGATCAGGCTGTTGATAAAAATGATTATGAATGATTTTGAAGTGCATCTAAACTTGGCATTGGGATGGATTTGAACCCTTTTTTAGGCAAACAAATAGCCGATAGGAACTTGGCCCCCTTTTTAACAGGTATGTTTTTGATTAGATTTCAATACTTTTTTTTAAGAAAGCTTCCTATTTTTTCCTTTTTGTGCCGCGCCCGCGTCCATTCTTAGCCTTTGAAGTAATTTTGTGTTTAAAAAAATTGCAAATTTTTTTAAATTAAAATTATATTTGTTTATTTATTAAATATAATAATTTTATTTGTTCTTTTATTTTATAGTTCTGAATTTCCAACTTGTATTGAATAATAAATAATTAGAACTATTAATATTAATTGAAAATTATATAGAAACTGTTAAGTTATAACAATAAAAATAAAGAAACATTAATTTAAATTATAAAGTAAAATGGTTTAACACTATTATATATATTTATAATTTACACCTAACGCTACTTGTATAGGTAAAATGTCACTTCCGGTAGTCAGATCATGATGAAATTTGGTATCTGAATTTTTTTCATATTTTTAAATCTATATACAAAATATGAAGCAAATATCTCGAAGCAAACTGGTACTTTACTTGAAAGGTAAACGCAACCAGTGTAGGTAAAGTGCCACTTTCGGTTAACCGATTTTGACGAAATTTTAAAAGAAATCTACAAACTGTGAATAATATCGGTGTACCAAATTTCGAAGTCCTAGCTTGATTAGTTTCTGACAAAACCAATGAATTCGTTTGAATTCGTTAAAATCGCATTGATATTCGATTATAACAACTCAAGCTTGACCGATTTCTTAAATTTCATAATTTTTTGTTAACCTACTTATAACACACGACCTGTATGCCAAATTTCCAAAATAAGCCATTTTCACAGCGTCATATTTCAGGATCTACTGAAGCTATAACTATGAAATTTGGCATACTGCTTTAGTTCTAGTATATGACTACGTAGATAAAATTTTATCTCTGTACTTGCAATAGGCACTGAGATACAGGGGGGTCAAAAGTGACTCCAAACCATTCGTGTAAATATACTTACGGCATGCGCGCGGCTTGCTGGAACTTGGCCGGCGCACTGCCGTGTGCATAGATAAAGGAGAGTGTTTGTATGGATGTAATTTGTTTACTTTTTTGCTGTCATAGAAACAGATATATATATACACCTATCCCTCGATTTACACGGTAGATACGTTTCTGAGAAAAACGTGTAAATCGAAAATTGAAAATTTTCAAGTCAAAACCGTGTAAATCGAAAAGCTTGCAGAAAATGCATAATTTTGCTATTTAACAGTTGTGATTTTTTCAATATTTTTAGGTGTACACAGAAATAAAAATAAAATGCATTGACAGGTTAAAATATATGTAATATATTACGGAAACACTGTTTTTTTATTTAATTACAATACATTAAACAGAAGAACAAAAAATAAAACCAAAGTTGTTTTATTATCCTTCATCACTATCAGAAATTACTCTCATTCTTTTTTTCGGAATCGAAGGTTGAAATTCACTTTCATCACTCGAAGTTATTTGTGCCGATTCGATGTTTGAAGCAGAAATATTTACATTCTGAGAGGTGGTAATAAAATCGGTTATTAACAATTGCTAGATAAAACTTTAATTTTATGCGAAGAAATACAGACACAGTGTGTATGTGCAGCAAGTCAGCACATAAGCTCGGGATTCCCCGTGTTCAAACACAGTAGCATTAGTAGAGTGCGATAAAAACAAAAAAAAACTTATTTGGAAAACCGTGTAAAAGCGAAAACGTGTAAAACAAGTACCGTGTAAATCGGGGGATAGGTGTATATAATTAGAACCTCTCTCTCTCCCTCTATTTAAAATTTTAAAAAATGGGGTGTTCTAGCCAGTTAAATGAATTGGACTGGAAGAGGAGACTGTGATTAGTAAAATTGGGAAAAAATCAACCGAAATGTAATTAAACAAAAAAATTCAAGAATTATGCTACGGATACGACTTACATACAATTAACATACAAAATGTAGAATTTGAAAAAGTATAAATATTTAAATAATTAAGATCTCTAATCACGAAGGATAATAATATTCGAGAAGAATTTAAATCGACGTTGTAATTGAGTAACGCCTGTTATTATGCAGTAAAGGGGCTTATCTCATCAAAAAGGATCAAAATTAAAATATATAAAATAATTATTTTTCATGTTGATCGATGACTAGGGTGACCATATTTCGAAAACACCAAACCGGGACAAACGGTATACCTTTTTTTTAGAACTAAATTGAAAAAATTTTGAAAAAAAAATTACGAAATGTCCTAAATATTGAAAAAACGGGACAGTAGGGTGTCCCGAAGACATTTATAGGCCAAAGGAAGATGAGGTCACAGGGGGATGGCGGAGATGGCATAACGAGAAATAATGTCCAGATATAGTTAAGGTTATAAAATCGAGAAGACTGGGATGGGAAGGGGACGTGGTTGGATTTGGAGAGACTAGAAATTGGGAGAAACCGCTTGAGAAACGTCCGGTGGAAGACCAAGGTGGGTGGACAATGAAGGAAGGGACATGGGAGAGATGGGACAGGGTAGGATTTGGTTGTAGCTCAGGATATGGACGCTTAGAGAAATGTGGATGCTGCGGCTAAGAACTTTCGAAAACTGTAGAGACACAAAGTTAGATAAATATAACATATACAATAATAATATATAATTAATTTACTGATTAAATTAAAATATATTTTACAAGAAAACAAATAAATGTCTTATCTACTTATACTGATTGAAACAAGATGGATGAAAACCTTTTACATACAGACTTTCAAACAAATACTATGTATCACTCGGGGGTACAGGGGGCGGAGCCCCCGTCTAGGTGTGAAGAGCGCCATAGGCGCTCGGAGCAGCTACTTATATATATATAATGAATATTAAAAACTTAAATATATATTTTTTTTTATTTTTAATTTATTTAAAAATTCATTTAAGTAATGTTGGTTTAATGATTAAAAATTCTCAAATTCGATAAACGTTGGAGAAATAAAAAAAGAAGATGAAAATAAATTTACTATAAAAATGGTTTTTAAAGAATAACGTCCATTGTGCTGATGTCTCTTACATCCTACATGCATACCTTTTATGATAAGTTGAGTATAAAGAATTCTTTCGAAGTTCTCGGCCCACATCCTTTATTCGGGGATTAATAATGTAAATGCAAATTATGATATACTATTCTTTTGTGTTCTTCAATGAGATGGACCATAAAAAAACGTTTTATGATTTCATATCATTTATAAAATATATATATATATAAAAGTATTATAAAAATAATAATGTCCTTTTAATGTTTAATGTTTTATATATTTGAAATATTTTGTATTATGGAGTCCCTCTGGTGGTGGCTACACCGAGCAAAAAATTTTTAGGGATTCGATTTTCTACCTCAGAAACGCCAAAAAATGAATAAAAACTTTTCAATAAATAAATTATTTAATAGTGAAAGAAATCAGACATGAGTTAAGCCTCATTGTTAGTTAACTATAGTATCAGGTAAAGAAAGTATTATATCTACAATGCTCAACCTGTGGGGCGCGTCCCCCTACACTACAAGGAAGGCGCGAGAATATCCATTAGGGAATATTATTTTAAAAAATTGTAATCACTTTTGACTAACTGAAAGAAAAGCTCTTGCTACTTTTATTAATGTTTATTAATCTATTATTAATTTAATTTTTCTAGCTTTTTTACTATCTCGCCAGAGATAGTATTGCGATCACGAAAATTTTCGATGTTGAGATTTTGATGTTTTTTTACGTTTTCAAGGTTCCTGAATCATTTTCACTAAGGTTGAGAAAAATGTCTGTGTGTGTGTGTATGTATGTAACCAAGATTACGCAAAAACGGTTTGAGATAGTATGATGAAATTTGGTACATGGGCATTATTGAAAATTCATAGTTTTCTATCAACTTTTGAGAAAACTAGCTCAACCAGAAGAGGGTCATTAACTAAAACGTTTTGATTTTTTTTCTTCTAAAGTGGCCGTAAAAATAAAGATATATGTTTGATAATTTTTCACATGATTAATAATTGTATAAAACTGCTATATATAGAATTTCAGCTTGATTGAATGGCTGAAAGTACCAGAATTAATTTATTAACACTGCAAATCTCACGCGCCAACACGTGCCATGGTGCCATCAATAAAAAGCCAAACATGCGCTGGTTTAATAAATATTATTTATTAATTTTAATTTATAATTTAGTTAATTTAATTTAATTTAAATTAATATATGTTATTTAAATCAATTCATTTATTTTATGCATTATTGAAATATTAATCAAGTGAACTTATAATTATAGTAAAAATAATATAATATAAATATATAAGGTTTATAGAAAAGATCATTTGAAAAAAGAGTAATTTTTATGAAAATTCCGTAATCTTTCTAGTAAAGAAATTTATGGATTATTGGAATTATTCCGATATTAACGCCTGACAATGATGGTTGCACACAGCGTGCTCTTATTCGTTGCGTCCGATCTTAATATGTAAATCCTTTAGGCAGTGTTGCAATTGAATCGCTTTTTTGAACAAGTATCCAAGTCATCAATTTGAGGAATTTGAATTTCTTTTATCCCCAGGCGAAATTTATATTTTTTTCTTTTTGATATAATATTCTTTTGATGTGTACTGAAGAATAATAAATTATCCTTAACAAGGGGCAATAGATTTTTACCAGAATCTAACAACACCTAGAAGGAAAAGTAGATAATTCGAAGGGAAGGTCTAAATAGTACAAGAGCTGTGAACTTAATCTTTCATTAAATGTACTCGTAGAATTTATAAAATAAAATAACTTTAGATTTATTAAGATCTCAAACTTTGCAATTGTGTTTTAAAATATTTATTATTATTCCAACTTAATAGATGGATAGTTAAATTCATTTGACATTTTAAATATATGTATATCGAACGGGCGAGCATCCTCATTAAAGTTCGACATTTCTTGGCGGGCTGCAGACAAAAAAAATATAATACATAATAAATTATTAAAACTTATACTTAATTGTTAAAGCGCTTATTATAATATTAATAGGAATCAAATGGTTTAGGATACCAATAAATATTGTGAGACCGTGAAAATTTACCTATTTAAAGGATAAAATTTGTATTTAATATTTTTATTAAATTAAATCCTTTTTTAAAACGAAACTATATTTAAAATTTAAAATTTTTTTAGTAGATTTGTAATGAGTTTGTCATTAGCATCCTCTGGAAGTTTCATCTTCATAGCTTTTCTTCAATATGGAATTATTTTGAACATTAATGAACTGAAATGTTGAATCATGACACATTTTATTTGAATTTTTATTTCTCTTTATCTATTTTCAAAAAGGAACTATTTTGAAAATGAATGAACTGAAACGTTGACACATTTTATTTGAAGAACCTTTATTAATTAATTAACATAGTCTGAAATTATTTTTAATTCTAACCTCTCCTAATTTAATTTGATATTTCATTTTTTTTCTGTTCGTTATATTGTTTTTTCTTATATTTTTTTTAGGAGATATCCTATTTCTATATATTTTTATATTTTACTATACCTTATGCATGAAATATTGAATTATATTGTGTATTTATTTAGCGAAATCGTATGTGTACGATTTATGGTGAATGAATGAATGAATGAATTGATTGATTAATTGACTTTATTTTTTATATATTAATATATATTCTCTTTTATTATAATTAGATGTGTAAATCTTAATTTTTCTCCATTACAGCTGTTCCTCCAATTTTGAGGTTGGACTAAGAGTTCTCCACAAAAATAAAATCATGAAACACCAACCACACTATAGAGAGATCAGGGCTAGTAAAATGAGGGAACATGGAATGTACGTAGCTTATATAAACCAGGGGCATTCCAAAACTTACTAATGGAAATTAAAAAATATGATTTAGACATAATTGCCTTACAGGAAATGAGGTAGGTAGGAGAAGGGAAGATTGATGGTGGACAGTATATATGGTGGATCTGAAAGGCATCAACTGGGAACGGGCTTTATTATTAGAAAAGCAGTTGCCACCGCAATTAAAAATATTGAATTCATAAATGATAGGATGTCCATTTTAGTACTCAAGGGCAAAATTTATAATATGACGTTAATAAATGTGCATTTACCTACAGAGGATAAAGAGGGGGAAATCAAAGATAAATTTTATGAGGAATTAGAAGCCTAGATGAGGTCCCAAATTATAACAGCAAAATAATATTAGGTTATTTTAATGCCAAAATTGGGAAAGAGAAAATAGAGCCTCCACGAATCAAGTAACGACAACGGGGTTAGGGTATAATAATATTCGAGAAGAGTTTAAAGCGAGGTTTCAATCGGGAAGAAGAAGCGCCTGTTATCATACCGTAAAGGGGCTTATCCAAGGACGCGGTGGGTGGATAATGTAGGAAGGGACGTGAGAGAGATGGGAGAGGAGAGGGATTGGAGGGTTGTGGCTCATAATAGGGACACTTGGAGTAGTGTGGTTGCTGCGGCCAAGAACTTTCGAGTTCCGTAGAGCCACAGAGATAGATAGATTTAATCGATATTGAAACAATCATTTTGATTGTTTTAAACAGGACATGAGCAATTTTTTTGTTATGATATTTTTTAACAGGCCGCAGAAAAAAAAAACTTAATTATTAAACCTTAAATATTTAATGCACTTTGCATCTCTGTGGCTCTACGGAACTCGGAAGTTCTTGCCCACAGAAGCATTTTTCCCACTCCTATTCGAGCCACACACAATTAACTCCTATTTTTTCCCATCTTTTTCCAATCGGTCTTTTCACAAATATATTTTTCGCTAACCATGCCAAACAAATGCTACATATGTTAAATGAACAATACAAATACGTCGCTTTTAAGGTCTCAAAAAATCGTTTAATTGTTGTAGTCATTATTATAATATATATTTAACTAGTAAAGTGGTCCGAAAAAAATTTAGAATACCAATAAAATGATATTGTATTATGCTTGACGGGTCGTACAATCTTGTTCCGTGGTCGGCGGGTTACTCACCCCTGTTTCTGATATATGATTGTAAAATTGTATATAAGGGATGAATAAGCTCTATAAGCTAATCTCATTAAAATAAAATAAATAATACATCGTTTAGAGTTAATTGATAATGAAAAAGTTTCTGTCACAATGTATTGAAATAATACTAATTTTAAATATTAATTTCATCAGTATAGTAATTATAGTTTTGTTGTTGTTTGATCACGCACAGACACGTATACTGAAAATGATATTTATGAATATAGAGGAAAGTATTTCTGTTGGAAATTGAACTTTTGAATTTTCATTTCTAGATAATCAGCAAAGCAAATGATACAATTTATGTATAACAGTGGTTAAAATAAAATATAAAAGTTGAGTATTACATGTTGCATAGATTACAGGGGCTTCATTGAAATGTTAATACGCGACCTATGTCATCTATGTAAAATGACATCCCACCATCTACCATAACATTTTGATTTATTTATATTATTATTTAAAAAAGGCTAATGCTCTTTTATTCATATTTCAATATTTTAAAATAATTTTTGAAAATTATTTTCTTTAAAATATTTAATAATTGTTCCCTATTCGATTGGCTATCATTGGATATATATACTATATATATATATATATATATATATATACCTAAATGCAATTTTTATTTACTAAAAAAGTACTAATTTGAAAAAATTAATCAAACATGATCAACATTAGAAAAATTAAGTTAACATCTTAGTCAAATTGCAAATTTTCCAAGAATCAAATCAATTATGTTAATTAAATTACATATTTTTGTCAATATATAGGTATATAATAAAACTATATTAAATTCTGTTTGATATTTTATAAAAAAAATATTTAATAAATAATTTTACAAATAATATAATAATAATAAATAAATTACTACTTTTTTAAATTACTTAAATTTACTTAAATTATATTTTTATTAATTAGATATTTTAAAATAGAGAAATAATTGTCATCCATAAGATCACATTAAATAAATTTAAATAATCAATAACTTAAAAAATCAAAAGAAATTATATAAAAATATTAAATTAAACCTTTATATAGATACAAATTAAATTGATAATACTGAGAATATATAATTTAAAAATAAAAGATAATAAATATAAAAATTATTTACTTTGATTATATTATATAAATTAAGAAGAAAAGGAAAATATCCTATCTTTACTTTACATATTTTATATGATAATTTTTGTGCTCTGCTCTAAAGAGATAACGCTAATTTGGCACTTGGGGCAAGTGAAGTCTAACGGTCCAGCGCCTTAGGAGAGTCACGAGGCGTCTCAATCTCACTGATCTGGAGCAAATAACGAATGAGTAACTACATGTAGAACTAGGAAGAAAGGATTCCAATGTAGATTTTTACATTATTTTTACTATTATATACATTTTATTTATTTTATATTTTTCTCTAATCTGTGCAATGAATTCAGTTCACAATTATAAATCCACAGATAACATCATTGGATTGCCAAAAGTAATTACAAGGACATCCCAATAAATGTTGCTTGACCATATAAAAAATAGGTGAAGGTTGGTATTGTCTATCTTGTAGTTGAAATTATAGTCTCTTTTAATCGTTTTATTTTCCAGAAGATATATTATATTTACTTAAAACGACAATTTTTTTATTTAAAACATCGGTCCATATGATCATATTTGTTTATAGAAATAATCTTATAAATTGTTAATTTTAATTTAAAAAGTATTACTATAATTAATTATTTCAATTAAAATTTTAATTATTGAAATCTTTAAAAGTCCTAAAATGAGTAAAATTTGCAATTTCTGTTGAATTTTAAAGATAAAAATTTTAAAAATTAAATATTTTTTGTCTCTTAAATATAAAATTAAATAATAAATAAATTAATATATAAATAATATTTTAATTGTTGAGATATTAAACCAAACCCTATTCTCTTCTAAATGGCTCTATCTATTTATAGATTGTACTAATATATAATATAATAAGAAAAATGATAATATACTTATAAAATATAATTATAATATCTCGTATATTTATATATCAAAATAAGCTGGAGTGTCTCCACTCGACTATCTCGCAATTTGAATTGGATTAAATAACATAATATATTATATTTAAATTAAATTTAATTAATTATAAATTAAAATTAATAAATAATATTTATTAAACCAGCGCATGTTTGGCTTTTTATTAATGGCATCATGGCACGTGTTGGCGCGTGAGATTTGCAGTGTTAAAAAATTAATTCTGGTACTTTCAGCAATTCAATCAAGCTGAAATTCTATATATAGCAGTTTTATACAATTATTAATCATGTGAAAAATTATCAAACATATATTTTTATTTTTACGGTCACTTTAGAGGAAAAAAAATCAAAACGTTGTAGGTAATGACCCTCTTCCGGTTGAGCTACATTTCTCAAAAGTTGAAAGAAAACTATGAATTTTGAATAATGTCCATGTACCAAATTTCATCATTCTAGCTCAAACCGTTTTTGCGTAATCTTGTCTACATACATACACACACACATACACACACACACAGACATTTTTCTCAACCTTAGTGAAAATGATTCAGGAGCCTTCAAAACGTATAAAAACATCAAAATCTCATCATCGAAAATTTTCGTGATCGCAATACTATCTCTTACGAGATAGTAAAAATGTATTAATAATTTAATACAATACTTAATATAATATAATTAATACCGATTTTTTATTTTAGTATCAAAAAATTGTATTTATATTAGTTTATATATATATATATATGTTTTTTGATTTTTAAAAAAGTTTTTTTGAATTTCACGTTTTATAAGATTTTGGAGGTGAAAAACCCATAAGTTTTGAGTATATGTTTCATTTTTAATCAAAATATAATTAAATAATTGTTTTTTCTTAATCAAATAATTAATGATCCAAATAAAAACATTCAAATGATTCAAGATTGGTTTTAGAAAAAGAAATATATATATATATATATATATATATATATGTATAATTAATAGGTATATATATGAATATCTGTAAAAAGGGATAATTTTATATGTAAATATAAAACTTTTTAAAACCCCATCTCTAAATTGATTTAAATCATATTTCTTTAAAATAATAATTAAAGGACCATTTTTACTATCTCGCCAGAGATAGTATTGCGATCACGAAAATTTTCGATGTTGAGATTTTGATGTTTTTATACGTTTTGAAGGTTCCTGAATCATTTTCACTAAGGTTGAGAAAAATGTCTGTATGTGTGTGTGTGTGTGTGTGTATGTGTGTGTGTATGTATGTAGGCAAGATTACGCAAAAACGGTTTGAGCTAGAATGATGAAATTTGGTACATGGACATTATTCAAAATTCATAGTTTTCTATCAACTTTTGAGAAATGTAGGTCAACCGGAAGAGGGTCATTACCTACAACGTTTTGATTTTTTTTCCTCTAAAGTGACCGTAAAAATAAAGATATATGTTTGATAATTTTTCACATGATTAATAATTGTATAAAACTGCTATATATAGAATTTCAGCTTGATTGATTCGCTAAAATTACCAGAATTAATTTTTTAACACTGCAAATCTCACGCGCCAACACGTAACGTGGTGCCATCAACAAAAAGCCAAACATGCGCTGGTTTAATATTTATTATTTATTATTTATAATTTATAATTAATTAAATTTAATTTAAATATAATATATTATGTTATTTAATCCAATTCAAATTGCGAGATAGTCGAGTGGAGACACTCCAGCTAATTTCTAATATTTATTAAATATGATCAAAAATTTATATTAAATTAAACTAAATTATAATTTTTATAATATATTAATCCATTTACATAACATATTATATATATTAATAAAAATTAAAATTGCTTTAATTATTATAAGATTATTTAGTTTTATTGACGAACCGGAAGATAAATTGGATGAGATGAAAAATTTCTTTCTTTTATTTGATTTCTATTTGGGGATAATTCCCTGACTAGCACTAAAATTCTTATTCTAATTCGACAAATATTCAAATTTCTTTATTTGGATAGTTAATAAAACATAAACATAGTTAAAAATTAAATTTTAAATAATTTACAGACAAAATCTTTATATAAACAAAAGTATAAAATATTGTTTATACATTTTTACTATCTCGCCAGAGATAGTATTGCGATCATGAAAATTTTCGATGTTGAGATTTTGATGTTTTTATACGTTTTGAAGGTTCCTGAATCATTTTCACTAAGGTTGAGAAAAATGTCTGTGTGTTTGTGTATGTGTGTGTGTATGTGTGTGTGTATGTATGTAGACAAGATTACGCAAAAACGGTTTGAGCTAGAATGATGAAATTTGGTACATGGACATTATTCAAAATTCATAGTTTTCTATCAACTTTTGAGAAATGTAGCTCAACCGGAAGAGGGTCATTACCTACAACGTTTTGATTTTTTTTCCTCTAAAGTGACCGTAAAAATAAAAATATATGTTTGATAATTTTTCACATGATTAATAATTGTATAAAACTGCTATATATAGAATTTCAGCTTGATTGAATTGCTGAAAGTACCAGAATTAATTTTTTAACACTCCAAATCTCACGCGCCAACACGTGCCATGGTGCCATTAATAAAAAGCCAAACATGCGCTGGTTTAATATTTATTATTTATAATTTATAATTAATTAAATTTAATTTAAATATAATATATTATGTTATTTAATCCAATTCAAATTGCGAGATAGTCGAGTGGAGACACTCCAGCTAATTTAAAATACCGATCACAGTTGCTTGATGAATATTGTAATTTATCAAGTCCTGGGTAGGTTTCGATTTATTACATATATACGAGTAGATAAACATAGAAAATAGATATAAAAATGAAAACTATTAATCTATATACATATATAGAGAGAGAAAACTATACATCTATTTACATATATATATATATATAGAGAGAGAGAGACCGCTACATATGTTGAAGATAAAAGTTATGAATAGGGTGAATTACTTTTGTATTCATCCTACAAATGGCAAAATGAAATGGTTTCTATATATAAAGTTAATTCTTTATGACAGATGCACCCGTTGTTTGGCTGCTTTCATTTCTGTGGTCATATCACGTCATTTCCACTTTAACGCCTGCTCCCCTTTCTCTCTCTCTCTCTTTCTCGCTCTCCTCCCACTCGTTCAGTCCATTCGTTACGATAGAAGAGAAAAGCTAGCGAGGTTTGCACGGGTGTTTTGTTTTTAAAAAGAAATTGAAATCCATGATGTGTGCCGTGGCTTGACTTGGCATATACTCTATAGACATTAAGGGAGTGGATTTTCGGTATGCTGGTGGACGGGTAAGCTGGAACAGGAGCCCGAGGGGCCAACACTTCAGACGCAGGCCAGGGCCTCACTTCTTCTGGACGGAAATAGGAGAGAGCCTCAGGCATCGAAAAAAACTTCACCCTTCACCTTCACATACCACCACACTACTTGTTTCATGGATGGAAAACTCGACTTCTAGATGTTACAATCAGTTAAATAAATTTCAATGGCATTTTTTTAAAAATTTATCCAAATAAATTTAATAATACACAATTATCGCTATACACCATTTAAATGTTTATTTTTTAAGATTATTGGATTATTTCTAAATTAATGAATTTTCATCCTCTTAAAAACTTAATAATACTTTTTATTAATTTTTTATTAATATAATTCTGATATAATTTGTTATTATTTAATCTTAATAATAATATCAAAAGAACTTATAAGATTTGAAATTTAAATCTAAATTTAGGACCATTTTGTAAATAATTCTTTAAATTAGAAAAAATCATATATATATATTCGGTATTTACTAATAAATAAATATTTTTTTAAAAGAAAAAATTGTTAAAAGATTTAATAATAATTAGAGAGAATTAAATTTTAATACAAAAAGTCTCCAACTTTTAAATATTTTTATTTCTCAATTAAAATAAATTATTATAGTTCAAAGAAGTAATTATGATAAAATAGTACCTTTTTTGAAGATTTTATGAAATGAATCGCATGTATCAATTAGTAATCTTAATTTTAATTAAAACTATTGTCAATCTTGTGAAAAGACTTTATAAACCAACGAAGAACAAGAAACTTAACATAATTTAAATAGTGACTATAAGATGGAAGATAAAGAAGTGACAATGTCACTTGAACAAGAATTTCAGTGCGCCAATAATAGAAAAACATTAGTGAAAAATAATGGTGGCAGGAGATGGAATTAAAAGACTTATTAAAATGGAGATGGAATTGTTTGAAGACAAAAATAGGAAAATATTTAGAATTAATATATGGTTCCCTTCTTAAAATTCCACCAACCAGTGTTGAATCGGAACGAGCATTTTCCACCGCGGGAAAAATATAAGGTAATGGCACCAATAGATGACATTTTAAGCGCTCTTGCCACTATTTTCTTTTATAAAACTGAAACTATACGTCTCACAAAAAAAACCTTTTGGTTATTATAAAGGTTATCTTACCTTTTATCACCAGGATAAATATTTTAAACTTTTATATGAGTTTAAAAGGAAATATAATTTTTATTCAAAGTAATCAAATGGCACCTATAGATGACACCAAAAATTTTGGTGGAACCTAATGATGACAATTATGGAACCCAAAGATGACATCTATTTTTTTCACTTCGCTTGCTCTCTTTATCTTCAACTTATTTATTTACAAAGTAAAACATCTTTCCAACACCTTGTTGCTGATTTAACTTTAGTTATAATAAAAAAATCAGGTTTCATATAATGATACATTAGATATATTTATTGTGATTGATTTTATTTTTAGCTGATTATTATAATAAAATAAAAAATTGATTTTAAACAAATCTTTTTTTTAATTATGCATTTTTATTTATACATTGAGAACAGAGTAATTTAAAAAAATTTTCAAAAAAATAGTGTTTGAAGTTCTGGAACAGGAAAAAATTTTCTGACAATGAAAAACCTAAAGATAAAACACAGTGTCACCTTTATTCAGACATGCAATTTGGTCGAATTATATAAAATTATCTCCTCTTTACAGCTTTTAATATAATAGACAATTTTTTTAAAATCCTGCTTATAGCAGACATTGCTGTCATCTATAGGAAAAACAATTTTTAGGGGCACCTATAGATGACACGGTTGATAAAAAAAGATACTTTTAAAAATTAGGTGTTTAAATTGAAGTGATTTATATCTATATTAAGTCTATTTTATAATGTAGTTATTAAATTCTTAATAAATATGAAAATAAAAATATAAAATACTAATTAAGAACATTAGTTACCTTAAGGTTATCTTTAAGATTTGTTGAAAAAATCAATTGTTGACGATCAGGTCTGCTTTTCAAGTTAAAAGAAAAAAAAATAGGGCGACTTATTGTATTGTTGTAGGATATCTCAGGTGGTGGAAAAACAAAACTATCATTTAAAAAAAAAAATTGTTGTATGTTTTAAAATTTGCTTATTTTTTTAGTTTAAATTCAAAAGTGTCATCTATAGGTGCCATGTCATCTATAGGTGCCATTACCTTAGGTACACAAAAATAGGCTCACTTTGTTTTTTGGGATCTCATTTTAAAAAAAATAATGTTTAATTCTATTACATATTCTTTATTGTTCTATTTATACATGTAATTTTCTTTGTGCCCCTATTTTTAAATTGTTTTTTTTTTAGTTTATGTGATTATTTACAATTATTGTTATATATATAGGTAAATATGTATTATTATTGCTATTGATAATTGATAAAGAACTCATTTTTTTATATTAAAATAAATAAAGATTTGGGAAAATGGCAACAGTCTGGTTTATAAAAAAATTTCTGAAACTCACTAATACCGGTATTATACTGGCTATCCGGTAGCGGTTTTAAAAAATACCGAATACCGGTATTGTAAATTTGGTCTGGTATTGCAATCACTAATATATTGAAAGTTTTTATTATTAAATTTTACTTGAATATCAAAGTATTAATATCACACATTATTAATAATAATTAATTAATATCAACAATTATAATTTTTTATATTTTTTATTTATTCAAAGTATTTATTTATATTAATAATATAAATTGTAATTACGATTTTAAAAAAAAAAAATCAAAATGTTTTTAACAATAATGTAGATTTATAGATAATTATCACTAGAGTTTAAATATTTAATAAATTAAGTTAGTTAATTTAATTAGTTGGCATAAAAAAATAAATTTAACTTAATTTAATTATGGTAATGTCTTCAAGAGGGAAAATTAAAATTTTGAAATTCAAATAATCTATAACAAAAAATCTTTTTTAATTCGATTTTCTATAAATTTTGATCAATCTCTTTTAATTTTAATTTCTCAATTTTTTCCTAATTTTGTTGAGATTTGAACCTTCATCTTCAAGTTCAGTGCCTCAACTTTAAATCATCGATCAATGCTTAGGAGAAATTAATTCTTTTATATACCCAATTTTCATATCTAATCTTATGCTAGCTAAAATTGTGTATACCAGAGGTTTCCAATCTTTCTGGTTTGCGGCTCCCTAAATAATCGGATTTTTTCTGAGGCTCCCTTAGTACATCAGATTTTTATATAAATTTTTTACTTCTTGAAAAGTTAGAAAACTTTCTTTTTTTAAAAGCGAAAAATTAAAAAGCTTGCAAGATTGTTGGCACAAAATTTCAAGTATTAGAATATTTAATTGAATATTTCGCGGCGCCCTAATGACGGTATCGCGCTCCCCGGGGACTGGTATATACTACATATTTGTATTTTTGAATTATTAAACCGCTCTAAGGTTTTTTTTTTTGAAATTCATACCATAGATAATATTTATAAAGAAAAATCGATCTGTATTGGTTTCAGCCTCGGGAAAAATCATGATTGTTGGTTTTTTTCTTAATTTAAAATATGAATTTTAATAATAAAAAATGCCTGACAATACTTACTTAAATACAAAATATTACAAATAAAATAAAATGAAAAATATTTATTTTAATAATATTTTGTAAATTACGAAATACATATAGATTATGTTATATCCCCAGGCCATACTTTTCTGTTTTCACTGCATTAATACGTACATTTAAGGGTTGTATGTTTTATGACTATTTTTTTTTAATTTATGTTCTTTTAAATTATTTGAAATTGTTTCATATATTTATTTTTATCTTAAATAATCATAGTTCATAAGGAACAAATTTTTTAAAAGTACCCAGTGGTGGCTCGGTGAACCAGGTACCTCAAATTAAAACTATTTAACTTTCTAACAATGAAATTATATTAAATACAAAATAAAAATTAAATATTTTAAAATCTAAATCTATCTTTCATTTAAAATAGTTTGACTAAATTTTCATTTTAACTAATGATCAATCATGAAAGTTTAAATAAAGACTGAATAGGCACCATAACATACTACATATTTTAAAATTTTAAGAAACGGTTCATTGAAAATGTATATGTAATATTCCCAAATGAATGTAATGAGCAGAAATGATATTCCGATGAAATTACTCCATTCACCTCGGCACAGAATACTTAACTTTCCTTGTCTTTGATTCGTGAACTATGTTGAGTATTAAATATAAAATGATATTGTAACTCTGGCTGTATATAGAAAAGGAGGAAAGACTATTCATTTCCCTTTTAAAATTTATAAAAGCCGTCATATAAAAATCTAACTATATAATAAAATTATCATTAAAATGTTGATTAATTTTCAGCAAGGCGTAAATTTACAAAGCATCCCAAACTTTGTTTTCATTTTAACGATTAACATAAATCTAATCTTAATTATTTGACTTAATAGATTAATTAAATAATATAGAATTTTCAGAAGTTAACAAACTAAAATTAAATTTTTTAAAAGTAATTTGAAATTAAAATTTTTAATCTCTTATAAGATATTTTTTTAAATTTTAAAATAATTTTACTTAGATTTAACTTTGTAGTGTCATAATCGGTCTTATGTGGTTTTTATATGACTAATATCTGAAAGCATATCGAATATGGAATAACGCATATCAGATTGTTTTTTTATTTAATTATTTTGTTCAAGTTTACTAAAATATTTATTTATGTTTAGTATTTTTATTGATTTTAAAAATATTTATATATTTGTAAAGATTTGATTATATAATACATACATGCTTGACAAAATGTGATGTTCCAGCACCAGAGAGAGAGAGAGAGAGAGTTTATTATATCTAAATTAGAGTCAATTGAAAACATATTATAATAATATATTCAAGGTGTCTATCTAAATGAATTTCTAATAAACAGGTGAGAGTGATTTAAATACAAGATACACAAACAAAAATAATTTTGATCTTAATTAATAGCCTTCTAATGAGAAGTTTGTAGTTTATTAAAATTTATTATACAATTTCACAATGGGAATTCAAACAAAAGAAGGGAATAATAGATATATCATTTTGCTCGTGTCTTTTTTTATATTTCTTAAGGTGATCTTTTCAATAGTAATCCCCCATTAAAACCTTTTTTGTAAATTAAGATATCAACTTCTTAATGATGAAAATATAAAAATTAATAACATAATTATTTAAACTAATCACTCTTCATGACATATTAAGTAATTGATTAAAGTGAAAACATGAACGTGATATTTTTTACAGTTATTAAGCTAATAACTTTAGTGATATTTTAATAAACTAAAGATAAGTTTTTATCTGTATTTATAAATTGATGCCCCTGTACCCCCGATGTAATACATAGTAATTTGTTGAAACTCTGCATGCGAAAGGTTTTAATTCATTTTAATTCAATCAGTATATTTTTTATCTCATTTGGATCTTCGTTTTCACTCAAATTTGCAAATTGCACAATTTTCCATAATATAAATATAAATATAAAAAATATTAATTACTTTGTTTTAGAAAATATTTAAAAATATTGGAGCATTGTTTATCTGGGTCGGTTTTTTGCTCATAACTTTGGAACGGATTAACTTTTTTGAATTTTTCAACCTTATACCTTATCCTTGGGCCATGACGGTTCTAATAATACCCGAACCATTAAGATCCATGATGAGAACGATAGAGAATGGACGATCAAGGACGCGGTGGGCAGACTATCTAGAAAGGGTGAGAATATAGGTGAGACTTAGGGTAGGGGAGTTTGGAGGAATGTAGCAGCAAAGAACTTTCGATAGTGTAAAATAATATTGATTTGGGATTCATATGTATTTTATATATAATAGAATAAAATTTTTAATAAATAATTCTACTTATTTAAGACAAGTTATAATATTTTTAAGTTTCTGAAGGTTAGTTGAAATAACATCGAGTGCCTGAATCGGCCCGCAGGCTGCAGTTTGAACATGCCTATTGTAAATTATTCACCTAAACATTGTTTCTTCGAATGAAATATAAACAAGAGAAATAATGAAAATTTGATGATATATAGTTATATACGATATATCACATATTAGAAAAGAGAGAAATTAAATAAATTCCATAGAAGAAGTGACTTAAACGTATCCAAATGGATGGTCTGCTGAATCATTGATTTTTATTAATAAATAAAATAAAAATCGTTAATCTAAATTGCATGTGAGCGTGAGAGAGGGTTAATGATGTGGCGGGTGGCATTGGCGATGGTCGTTCACTTTCTCTCTTTATTTCGATGCCCTGAGGAAGCCTCTCATCTCTCCGAGGGCTCTTTCTCTTTTCTATGGCACCTTCATCCCCCGTGAACGTTGTACTCTTTTTGAGCAACCCTCTTCATTTTTTGTGCCCGCGGGGACGCCTTGGGGTACCGGGTCTTCGCCACCACTCCCGTCCTCGCGAACGTGGGGCGCAGACCTCGGGGGCCCTCGGGCACGGGCTCCCAATTGGTTCCATGTCGGCGATATTGAGTTCGCCCCGTTGCCATGGTAACAAGCTTAAGGCAAAGAACACTCAGTTTGTCCTGGAAAGCGCTCTGCTCGTACCGTGTTTTAAGCCCCGCGGGCATTCATTCGCTATATGTACCCCCCACCCCCACCTCCCCCAACCGCTCGCTTTCGTTTGGTTATGCTGTTTATATACAGAGTGTACCGAGGCTGAAAATTTCTTTAAGGCTAATAATAAAAATATGCTTTTGACCATATATAAATATATATTTTAAGATAATTTAATAATTAATTAATTAAACAAAAAATTTTAAAAAATTAATTAAAATGATACGATTTGGAATGTATATCATAATTAATTTTCTAGTAATTTAATTTTTGAACAAATATTTTTCTATATTTTATTATTGATAAAATCAAAAATATTATTTTTATTTCTATTAATTTTTGATTAAAAAAATACCTCCCTTACTATCATCGGATGGTAAAAATAAAAGTAAAAAGACGCTTTATAATTTAATTTAATATAATTTCTTAACTTAATATCAGTGAAAAGTCGTCGAATCAATTTTTTCCCAAATGAAAATTCATATAAATTTGTATATATTTATTACTTAGTTTTCATACCCGGTTATTGCGGTTAATATTCTCGATAGATAAATAATTATCGATAAATCCAATTATTACATTAGTTATCTTAAATATTTGATTCTTTTTATTTCTAGATGTGTATGAAATTATCAATTTCGTTCATTATATTTATTCGCATAGAATGAATTCCTTCCTGAGGGTGTAATAATAAATATAATTTAGTTAGATAATTAAAATTATTGTTTATAAATTTAAAATCGATATAATTAGTGTAGCTTTCCTTTAAGTATATCGGGAAGTCGTTATACTGTTGTTTATATTTGTTTTTAGTATATTTTAATTTTTTATTATAATTTTTCAAAATTATATTAATTGTGATTATCTTAATTTAAATACCTTAAATTAAAATTTTTAAATTAATAAAAGAGAATATTTCATTTATTTCTCAAATATCAAAAATATCATTTAGTATATCACAAGTATCATAGGAAAATAATGTATAAACCTATTATTTATAATATATATTTTATATTTAATAAAATTATAGCTAAAGTCAATTGATTTTTCATGTTCCATTCTATTTCCATTTACCTATATCTTTTACCTAGAGAGAGAAATTTTTCATTTTATTTTTTTTTTATTTTTATTTATATTCAATTTATTTATTCTAAAACTAATTCTATTAAATTGAATATCTATTTCAAGTAATTGTGTTTTTTTATTCAGTATTTTTATTATAAAGAAAAATTAGCTGGAGTGTCTCCACTCGACTATCTCGCAATTTTGAATTGGATTAAATAACATAATATATTATATTTAAATTAAATTTAATTAATTATAAATTATAAATAATAAATATTAAACCAGCGCATGTTTGGCTTTTTGTTGATGGCACCACGTCACGTGTTGGCGCGTGAGATTTGCAGTGTTAAAAAATTAATTCTGGTACTTTCAGCGAATCAATCAAGCTGAAATTATATATATATAGCAGTTTTATACAATTATTAATCATGTGAAAAATTATCAAACATATATCTTTATTTTTACGGTCACTTTAGAGGAAAAAAAATCAAAACGTTGTAGGTAATGACCCTCTTCCGGTTGAGCTACATTTCTCAAAAGTTGATAGAAAACTACGAATTTTGAATAATGCTCATGTACCAAATTTCATCATTCTAGCTCAAACCGTTTGTCCGTAATCTTGGTTACATACACACACACAGACATTTTTCTCAACCTTAGTGAAAATGATTCAGGAACCTTCAAAACGTATAAAAACATCAAAATCTCAACATCGAAAATTTTCGTGATCGCAATACTATCTCTTACGAGATAGTAATTATAAAAAATATATTATGTTATAAACAATTAATGATTAATAAAATGATTATTTTTTTCATTATATATGACAAATGTATATATAATACATGGCGACATTTTCCCACATTTCGCTCTAGTTATTATCCAGGCAGTTTTTGTCTGAAGATCGCCCACCAAGTAACCCACCAGGGAAATCTTGGGTGATCTGTCTTTTAACTCCCGGGTGGTATTTATTACCAAATTTTTTTCGATGTCATTTTCCGTTCATTCGATTAGAGTGGACGAACCAGATTAATTGACGTCTTTTTTTGCACATTGTCAATTAAATCTTTTATTAACTTAATTTTAATTCTTTGAATTTTTCTAAGAATTGGAGTTGAAAAAATTAATGTGAATAAATTTATAGAAAAAACAAATTATTTTGCAAGTAAAATTGAAATTAAATGAATTTTATTTAAAAAAAAAACCAAAACTATCCATTTTTACTACTTTTTTCATTCATTCTATATTATAAATTTAATAATATATTTGATAGATAAATCTAATCAACTGTCATTATTAATAGATAATTAATATTAATTTTAATGTAAAATAATAAGTATCCTTGACATTATTTTTTTATCTATTTTGTATTTAACCAACCAAGAAATGATTGAATTATATTAAAATTATTATATATTTTTTTTTTAATAAAAGTAATGAAATTATTATGAAAATTAAATTATTATCCAGGAAAAAATGATTAATTTTATTAAAAATGAAATTTTGAATTAATTTCATAATTTATTATATCCTATATAATAATATGGATTGGGATATAAAAAGGTAGGATAAAATGAATATTAATGCATTTTCAACAAATATTAGTTTAATATGGTTAATATTGGTTTAAATTATAATTTTACTGTTTTTTTTTTAATACATTACTTTCATTATTATTTAATATATATTTATATTGGCACTCTTTGAATAATAATATAATATTAATTTAATCAAAAACAAATATATAATATATTTATATAGTTTTATTAAATATCTCTATTCTACATTTTACTTACACAAAGATATTTTTGAAAAGGAGAAATTCATATTATCTCATTGTCATTATAATTTTCTATATAACAAGTTCTAAATTCATAAAATATGGCAATATTTTACAATTAACTGTGTAACAATTTTTTTATTTAATAAAAAAAAATAATATAATTAAAATATAATAATAATAATAATAATAATAATAATAATAATAATAATAATAATAATAATAATATAATGTTATAATATATAATATAAAAATAATAATATTAATGAATAAACTTGGGAAACCGCCTTTGTTACACTCAATGCAATATCTCACGCCAAAATAAAACTTTTTTTAGATGCTAGATAGACAGATGCTTTGAATAATATTCATCAGAGCAATTTCTAGAAGATAAGGATGTTGCATTCACGCAGGCGGTGAGATCAGACTTGCCAGAATCCGCCAGGATTATCATCAACATCGACTATTTATTGGTCTGAATAGTGAAGCGGCGTGAGTGCAATGTAAAAAAAAAAATTCGTGGAAAACAACCCAATAGAAATTCAGAATGTTTGAGTTGTTCCAGGGTTTGGAGAGATGTTTTCAGAGGCGGTGTTATCACAATATTTTTGGCCGATTTGAACCAACACATGGCCCATTCACAACCAAAGCAGGGTTAATTCTCATTTTAATTTTTACAATAATATAAGTACTTATTTATTAACGTTATTTATTAACATGAATACAATGTCTCCTTAAAAGGAATAGTTTATAAATAATATTTTTATATATTATATAAAAATTTGATTTTAAGGCCTTTCATTAATCCCTTTCTTATATCCAAGAGGCAAATGAATATTATTTAGATTCGATGTGACTAAATTATTTCCCAGGTATTTATTAATAAACCTAGAAAAAGGTTTTGACTAAATAAATGGATACATTCACAAATCAAAGGCCTTAAGTGAGAAGAAGAATGTATTGAAGAATGTCTTACTCGAGTAGATATTATGAAGAATGCTACAAGTCTAGAATAAAGGTTCGTTATAAAATTCCTCGCAATATCAAAACAACAGCAAAAGGCAAAGGGTGTTGATGTCTATTTACAAGCAAGGGAGGGCGAGGAATTCAGTCCATCAGCCGGGAAACACCTTCCGAACGAAGAGATACTCGCTGAATTGCTGGCCTTCAACGCCACCCCCGTTACTAGCAGCCACTCCAAACCCTGCATTCAACAACCGCGTGATCACCTGCACCGAATTGAGCTTGCAATATCCGTTGAGAGGGAAGCGGATAACATGACGAGCGTCGTGTTGGTGGTTCCACGCAATTCCTGACCTGGCATCCATTAACGCCTGGCTAGTTTCAGGGAATACCTCGTCAAGAAGCGCTCGTTCTCCGCTCAACATAATCCTTTCCCCAAGATCGGGAGAGATATGCAAAGCGACACACTCATAACTAGCGCCTGATCCCGCGGCACCCGAACCAACCGTCGACGTCGCTGTGCCAGCTCCAGGAGAATCGTGACTGTGAGCGTCTACAACACCACCACATCGTCCGTGACTCCCTCCCCCTCCACCACCACCCCCGCCACCCAACGTGGCCAATACCAAAGAGCGGCCGGAGTGCGAATTATTTGTATGGTCGGATGTGCCATTCTTAAGTCGATCTTTCTTAAGTTGCTCCAATTGTCGGCACATTGCTGGAAAAAACAAAAACAAATATTATTATTAGAAAATCTACAATCTCTTAAATTAATTAATAAAAGTAACAGATTAATTAATTAATGACATAATTAAATTTAAAATATGATCGCTATCAAAGAAAATTTATCTTTATATCTTTAAGCTTACACTTAGATTAAAATTTATACGAGGGTTTTATTTTATTTACAATATACGAGGGTGGGATGAAAAGTTTCCGACCTGACCAAGAAAAACGATGTTTTTAAATTTTTTTTTTGCTATATTTTTCAACTTAATCTCCATCAACACTGATACATTTCTCATAACGGTGTTCTAATTAATTTAATTAATTTAATTAATTAATAATTATTTAATTAAATTTGATTTAATTTAATTTAAGTCTCATCAACAGTTATGAATCGACGCAAAAATTCGTTTGGATTACGCCTACAGCGCCAAATTGTCGTTAGAAATGGTTTTTCGAAGCAATTTTTTTTCTAACGTTAGGAAATGCGGCACCCACGTTGCACACAGCTTTCCATATTCATATGGTTTTGCAAAATATTTCGCACACGTTCAGCTGACATCGTACAGGTCTCAGCTATCTTGAATTTTGAAAAATAAAACAAAAAAAAAAAATTGAAAAACATCGTTTTTCTTGGTCAGGACGGAAACTTTTCAGACCACTCTCGTATATTAACTTATATATATCAAAATAGACTTATCGTGAGATCGGGGACATGTTTTTCAAATAATAAAATATTGATTTAAAAATAAAACACACCAATTAAATATTTAATATTCAGGGTTAGTGGAATTTTTTTAATCATCAAACTAAACTATTAAGAAGAAGAAAAATTCAGGAAAGAAATTAGAAATCGGTAACAAATAGATAAATTCAAGGAAAACTAAACAAAATTTATTGAATCAATTTATCAATCAATATTTTATATTGCTACGTTAATCATATTTATATAAACGATTTATAAATCTACGCTCTATAGAAATAAATTTACATCCATTAAAAATAATGTATACTCGTAATAAATTAAAATTAATAATTTATAATAAATCTGTAATTTAATTCTAAATTAAATCAATTATCTTGATTTTAAGTTTTTTACATTAAATATTTGTTTATGACTTTTTATTGCATATTTTATTTTTATCAATTACTTTTTATTTGGAAAAAAAGCAAGTGATCAGCGTTTGAGGAGTGGCCAACAACATTTTGGGATCCATTATAATTCATTTAAAATTTTTCGATTATTTATTCTTTTAGATTTCAATTTTTAATCGAATCTACAGAAATTATATATTAATGTGAAATATATTTTCCTTATATTATTTTATAATAATTAATTTTAAATTAGTATTTTTATAGATCTTTTATATTCATAAAAAACATCTAGGAAAGGGACATATATTCTACAAATGTATTCTTAAAATAATATATTAATGTCGTTTATTATTTTTTTTTAAAAAACATTAAAGAATTATCAATCAAGAAATAAAACCTTAAAAAATGAATCATTACTATTAGTATCAATTATTTTACAGATTTTAATTAATAGAAAAATTAATATTTTGGCCACGATTAGAGCGAAGTTATTAATATACATGTATATATATTATGTATAGACCCTAACAAATATAAGTAATGCAATGAACCCCATTTCCAAAAATATTTTCAAACAATGCTTTTTTGATAAATTGACAAAAAATTTAAAAATTGGTTAATGTTATTATTCACATTTGATATGCAATATCTCTTGTATATATTCTTCTTTTTATATAAATCTTATTTGAAAATAATTCTAATAATTTTTATCTATTCTGAATTTTAAACCAATCATCAGGATAATCTTTAATTAACTTATAGTAAGCAATCAACTTTGATTTTCTTAGAATTTGAACAATTTCAAGTTAACTCAAGAAAATGCTCCACTTAATTTTGTTATTTGCAAGCAAGCTCGAGGCAAAGCCCGTCTCTTGACTAATTTGAATCCAAAGCGATCTGATTGCGACCATTTTGCCCTTAAGCAATACCAGTCCTTTTATTATTAATGTCCCTTCATCTTGGAGATGCCTCCGGTCATTTCTATAATACTCCGCAAGCCTCTAGTTTTTTTAAACTCCTTCCATTCTCTAATTATCCTCAGTCAAAGCAACAACACTTTTTACAAATCCATCGAAAGCGGAAGCCAATCATTTTCATGGGACCGCCACTGTTTCAATAGCCCTATAATAACACTCGATTAATGAATAATCAATTGATCTAGAAATGGATTTTAAACAACAAAATATGAATTATACTTATTTATAAATTTGTTATTTTTTTTTTTGAAACGTCTAATGAAAAATAAGGTCATGGTTATAAATTTTCAGTATGTTCCAACCAATTTAATGTTTTGATGAAATTCAATTTGAAAAAAAAAATTACAAATATAGTTTTTTTGCAGATGCAATTTGCTTTTAGCCTAAGGATTTTGATTTTCTTTGTTTCTAAAAAGGGTCACCAAAAAATATAAGAAAAATAATTAAAAAGACATATAAAGAAGATTAAAAGATTAATCATAAAAATTTATTTTAGAAGAAAATTCCAAGATAGAAAAAAATTTACCGAGCATTATATTTAACAGACACATAAGCCTAATACTATTGCTCTTCGTAAGTCGAATTAATATATTTTATGAATTATACTATCATAAATATATAATTCTCCTATCCTCTGCTAATTAAATTACCTATATATATATATGTTATATATTGTAATATAAATTTTTTCTCTAGTGTGGGTGGGCTATAAAAGTTTAAGCTCCCCATCTTCAGAAATTAATTAAAGGCATTAAATATATTTATTTTTAATTATATTTGTTTTAACAAATAACTCGTTAAATTTTTTATAAAAATATAAAAAATATGAGCTAATACCTCTCATAAAAATTATATTACTACTTCCTTGCCAGAGAGAATATACATTAATACATTAGAATCAATAAATGTTTCTGTGCTTTAGTATCCTATATATTCTTATTAATTTATAAGAATAATAATTTGTCATTTATTTATAATTATAAAAATTCCAATTATTAAATAAATAATAATAATTATTTAAGAATCAATTTCAACTTTTTCTTATCTTTTATAGCGTCGAACAAGTAAATAGATTACATTTTTTCAGAAGAAAATGGTAGAAACTTAAGACTTAACATAGAGAGAGAGAAACAACAAAACTAGTTGCTCTTATTAATTAATTAAATTATGAATTATTGGAAAGTGTTTCTTAACAGTACGGTCAAATTTAATCTCTTAGCATCTTTGAAAAATATAAAAACGATATAAAGCCCTGAAGGTAAATAAATTTACCCTTCTGACACAGAAAATCCTAAGTTGGAGACCGTTGAGGTCGACATGTTTGACTTAAAATGGAAAGTGGAATTAAGATAAAAATATTTTTTTAATCAATTTTTTTTAGTTAATTTTTTAGTTATAAGTACAAATAAATGAATATTATCTTTATATATTTAGATTTATTTGAATAACATATAATAATAATATGAATAATAATAAATAGTGCAATGTATTATATTAGAAGAAATTTAAATTTTGATTTAATTTAAAAATACATCGAAGTAATAATTATAATTAAATAATAGTTTTCATGTTGAAACGATCATCGAGATTGAGAAACATCAGAATGTTTTCATTTAACAAAATATTAATTTAATTAATTAATCGATGAATCTAATTATATAAATCAGCATTGGATCAGTAGCAAAACGTTCATTTTCTAAGACATTTTCCATTTCAATTAAATTTAATTATTAATTGAAAATAATCAACATTGATATTTAAATAAAATTAAAAAAAAGCAATGTCGATATCTTTTTTAATTCATTTGTAAATAATGATTCAAATGAATGATGATTGGAGATGATCTGAATTTTAAAAAATAATAATGACCTTGCTTTGGAACCTACAAACACTCTAATCCAGAGATTGTCCTTTAAAAGGATTCCGATGGCATTCTTTTTTTTTATGTGACGCATTTACTTAAAGTCAAAAGCAAGGACGAATGGAACTGTCTCATCAATTACATGATAGAAAGTAAACTGAAGATGGATATCTTTCAATTGAAAGAAAAGTAGTTTATATAATCGAGTCAGGAGAAAAAAAAACGGGAATGGATTCACTTTAAATCGGGAACAAATGGCAAATGAATGCCAACGGTCGACCGTTGTTCACATTTAGTCATCTTGAGCAACACCTCAAGCGGATGCCTTAGACAACCTATCCTTTCGGACAACTGGACACAGTTTTTAATTCAATTATTCTTAAAGTTTATTTTAAGGTAAATAAATATGAGCTGTTTAATATGTAAAATAATAATCTCTTTTAACTTAATGCATCACACAAATTACTTATTGAACTTATTCTGGAACATTCTTTTAGTATCTCTATTTAGAAATTATAAAATATACTTGTGTATACTTATTTATCCCTTTTTATATAATTTTCTTTAGGTCATCATATAATTTTTTTATTGCAAGTTGTTTATATTTTTATTATAACGCTTTTCTTAACTTCACTTGGCGTCTGTCTCTCTGTCTGTTCGCTTTTTTGACAAATTGAAATCGATTTTTCATCAACTTTTTATTGAGATAGACTTTTGAAAATGTTTATAGATATTTCAATGGATCCCTAGAAGGTATAGAAGAAATATAATTGAATTATAATTAATTAATTGTAATTAATTAGTGATTAATTACTTTTAGTAACTAACTCCTTTTGTATTTCCGATTAATTTTTTTCAACGGATTTTGAAACATAAATATTGATTTCAGCATAGATTTTAATTTTGAACGTATTTAAAAATGTTTCATAGCATTAAAATTAATGATGAATTCTTATTAATCAGTTGTATCGCCAATGAGGAGGGGTTTCTTCCCCTCAGATGGTATAGAGAAAATATCTTTTTTTATACATTGTATATGTCCCCGATAGAAAGGAAACAAAACAATAGAATAACCTTTTTTATGAAGACAATATATATATATATTTATAAAATATACATTTATATATATTTTAATGTATATATTTATATATATATACATTTATAAAATCTCATATTAATAAAAATTATTTATTTATAAATATAATAAAATAATTATTATTCAATAATAACATTTACTTAACATAAATGCATAAAATCAATTTTGGAAGATTAATATATTTTTTTGTTTTATTCAATTTGTAAATTTTCATATAACTTCATCTTTTCTATTTCTCTTGTTATATTAAATAAATTTATCATATTAAAATTGTACTAAAAAGGATAAAATAATATAAATATAAAAAAAATTTATAAAATAACGTTTTACCAATGGATTAAAAAGAATAAAATAATTTCTCTATAAGCTTGACAAAGTTTATGGATGAATTGCTTCATATTCAACTAAAAACTTCCTTTATAGAGCTATAATTCATATATATATTATATATATATATATATATATATATATATACTAAGATACATACCACACTAAAACACTTAATTAACAAGTAACACTATTTTTTCAAACTTAATCAATCATTTTGGATTTGATTGATAATATGTAAATTTAATAAAAATTCTTTTAAATTTTGATACATACTTTGATATTAGTATATTACAGTGAAAAATAATAAAAGATTAATTTCTTAGCTCTTAACCTATCAATTTTATTGCATGATAAAAAAATTTGTCAGTTTATGTGTTTAATAAAATTTTTATTATTACAAAAATTTGACTTGATTGTTCATATAAATAAATTAAAATAAATGCGCCCAACGTTTTTCGTTGAATATGAAGCAATTCATCCATAAACTTTGTAAAGCTTATAGAAAAATTATTTTATTCTTTTTAGTCCATTGGAAAAACGTTATTTTATAAATTTTTTTTATATTTATATTTTATTTATATATTTATTTGCATGTCTTTAGTTTATACTAGTTTTACGTGGTACAATAAATAGTACAAAAATCTTTACAAAATTATGTACATATATAATTTTTATTTAAAAAACTTGTATTACACGACAGATTTTGAATTACATAAATATTCAAAAGAGATTCTAATGGACTAACTGCTTCAGTAGACAATAGTCTGAACAGAAAATATTGTGACGTCGCCTATTTATTCTGTATTATATATTTCTGTACATAAAGATGAATGATAAATAATTAGCATTAGAAATCAATTCTAACCATTCAGATTAATTTTATTTTTTTAAATAAAAAGAAGATAAACCAAAATCTTAAGAACTCTTTAAACAACCAATAACAATAGGTATAAACCATATGTTTTTGATAATAATCCCAATTATAATATAATATTCTAAAATTTCATTTTTAATTATTTTCTAAGTATGGTCGTTTATTTAATATTTTATAAAAATGATTTATAAATATACAATAAAAAATATTAATTTTATTTAATTGAAACTTATTTTAATAAAATATGTTTTAACTATACAAAATATTGACATCAAAATTTATATATTATCTAGGATCTAGGCGAACCCGTAGCAAACGGTGTTTGCAATTTGAGTTAAAACTTCATTTATCGTGGTTTGCAGCAATTAATTAAAAAGTTCTTTGAAAACAATATTTTTCGTATTCCAATGATCATTTTTTAGTTACGACAGTTTCTGTCTCAAACTTTCTTCTCCTATATTCACGCATACACTCGTGCACGTTGCAATTTTTTCTCATTTTTCATCCATTTTTTATAGATTTAAATATTTAACGTAAATTATTCTATTAAACAAAATAAGAATAATAATAATTAGATAATAATAATAATAATTTATAGGAAATTTTGTTTCAAATACCTACAAAACAACACAATGTTTAAATATAAAATTATTAACTTTATTCAAATTGTCATAATAATTTTTTTATTTTTTTTTTATTTGACACTTATTTAATTTAACTAATCAAAATTTAAAAAAAATGAAGTTACAAATTAAATTAATTTTGACAATTTGTAACTAACTTCATAATGTTACAGGCATCGCATACATACATATATACTGTGGGTCGATACCCCCAGAGGGGTCGCGAGACTACTGAAAGGGGGTCGCAAAGATCTGATACTTTTGAATCATTATAAATAAAATTTTAAAATTATTAAATTATATATATGAGAAATGAATGGGTATGTATTCTTTAATCCTTATTTTATTTACATTGTAAAATAGTTATTACACCTTCATCTACGGTTAATATATATTTCATTATATGGAGGAGGGGGTCGTTTAAAATTTCCTAAGCTTGAAGGGGGTCGCTATATAAAAAAGTTTAAGAAGCCCTGATATATACGACGGAAATTTTTGTATTCTTTGTGTTTCTATTTTTAGATATATGGGTTTTTAAAAAGAATTTAATTCCTGTTATGTTAAATTTTTCTTTGTTTTTGTTTTTTTTTTATTTTTTCTGTTGTTTTCTTTTTTTGTAAATCCTCTACCCCAAATAAGGGGAGGATAGAGATATAGCGGGTTGTACATAATCTCTTTAATTAAATAAATAAATAAATATCTTTACGCTTTAAATGAGTGCCACTAATGTCAATAAACAAATTAATTCTTATTTTATTAATAATTCAAGGAAAACCCCCATACACACCCATACATACCTAAATATAGTGATTACACATATTATAATATAGTTATCAACATCCAATCGAAGTTTTCCTTTCTCTCCATTTCTAATAATGAACTTCTAAAAGCCTTTTCTAGTAAATTAATTCGATAGTTATTTAATAGAAGAAACCTGATAAATGAATCAATGAAACCTTTTAAAAGAATTGAATATGAATTGAAAGAATTTCAAATTGTACTCTCCAAAAATTACAATTTTTTTATACACTTATAATCTTTACTACATTTTGTATCTAATTATTATTAAATTCAAAAGAGCTTGGCTGGATTAATGGAATATGTATAATAAATCATATAATTTCTTTTAATTTCATTATGACAAATCAATAAATCATTTGCCTTTGGAGATAAAACTATTGAATTATTTATAATTGAATAATTGGTAGCTTCAAATCATCATTAGATTTACAGCATGAAATTCAAACATTTACTCAGGACAGAGTTGCATTTTTTTTATATCTTTTGAATTAAGTGATTGACAGTTTTATGATTTTGATTTTTTTTTCTAATGCCTGGTTACTTAGAAGATGGATATAAATAATATTTCAAGTTTAAGGAATCAAACAGAAAATTGAATAAAGTATATAATTTTAATATTTATCATTATTTTTAACTCCTTATAATTTTAGTTACTGAATTTTTTAAATATTAATACTTTAAGTTATTATAAATCAATGTCTTCAAAATCATTATAATTTGAAATAAAAAAATCGATAAAGAATTCAATCGCAATCGATTAATGATCAACAAAAGTTTTTTGTTAATGTGCATGTATTTTTATAATATATATATATATGTAATATCACACTTTCTATATATATATATATATATATATATATATATAAACTTAATTTAACACTATATAGTGATTTAATCTTTATTGTACTAATTGTCTTGATTTAACAATTTTCTCTTGTACGAGTGGTAGATAAATAAATAAATTACACGCTTTAAAAGACAATTGTATAGTTCCACTCGATAAATTCTCCAAGCTATTGCATCTTGACTGCTTGCAAGCATCCGAGAATGATCATAAATACTATTTTGCCATAAGCATTTTTTCCATTTGACGACCAGAATAACCTTATGGTGATTTATTTCGTTTGGCATGACCCCCAAGGGCTTAAAAAATAAACCTATCGCAAATTCTTTCTCTTCTGAGTTCGCTTAACAATCTTAACTCTCTTTCGTTGCCAGCTTCTTGAGATATGAATTTGATTATAGTGAAAGAGACGAGGAGCACTTTTTAAATTTGAAGGTGCTTATCAAGCGCTGACTTGGGATTTAGCTTTGGAAAGAGACGGGAGTTAAATAATATATATAATATACTTATATATATATATAACTATATTATATTTGTAGTTGAAATTTATAATTGATATTAGTCTGAAACTCCTCCCCCTTCTAGCTTGCATCTTTTGTGGAGGAATGAGAGCTATTGTATTAAGAATAAAATATAATGGTAAAAAAATATAGTAATAATAATAATAAATGTTTTGTTTGTAGCTTTGTGACTCAACTTAAATAATTTTATACTTTTATTATCTTTTATTTGTAAATAAATCATATAAAATTAATAAATCACTTAAATTTAAAACAATTTTATTTATATATATTTTTTATGTTTTTATAGAAATATTCGAATTATCATATAATGATAATTCAAATTTTTTCAAAATTAAAAAAATAAAATAAAATAACAATAATCATTATGTCAAAAAATTAATTTTTTTTCCGAAGGGTTTGTTTTAACGTGACACACGCTGCAACCACCCTCGAACGAGACCCTCTCGCGCATCAAATGTGTTCTGATTACCTCTCGCCACTTAAATATAACTGTATAAATATTATGTTTGTATTTGTATTTTGCATAATTTAAGTGTATTATTTTGCAAATATTTTTTATTTATTGTTTTTTAACGTAATGTAAGTAATTTTTACTTTATATTTATACATCAATTTCTATATTCAACCATTTTCATTTAGTTTCTTTTTTCAATTTTTATACAGACATGCCTTTTCTTTGCATTCAAGGTTTTATTCAGGTTTTCAGTTGCATATTTTAGGTGTATTATTTTGTAAATATTTTTTATTTATTGTTTTTGATCGTAATGTAAATAATTTTTACTTTACATCAATTTCTATATTCAACAATTTTCATTTATTCTAGTTCCGACACTGTAACAGATTCAAATCAATCACAAAATAATATATCCGACGAATGGACTGAAATAAATATTGAAACCGCATACCCGCAGCATCAACATCTTTTGACATTACCGCAAATTCGTAGATAAATGAGGAAATATCATCGTTTACAAAACCGAGTCAATTTTTCAACACTTTTTCGATGACGAATTAGTACAAAATATTGTAGATCAAACAAATTTGTACTATGTACAAACTATAAGAGAAAGACCATCAACTTCTTCCGCCAATGTTGAAAATACATGGTCTACCACCAGTTCAGAAATGAGGTTTTTTGCCGTTACCATGGCTATGAGTATTGTCAAAAAACCAGAAGAAAAATTGTACTGGTCTAGAAGACCGTCAATTTTAACATCGTTTTATGCTAAGTTGATGTCACATCGAAAATTTATTTTCATACCTACATTTTGCAACATAAGACCCCGCTATACATCCACAGAAAAAACTCAACAAAATTTGGCCTGTATATTTTCACCTAAATAAGAAATTCCAAGAGGCATTTACACCGCAACAGCACATCACTATTGATGAAAGTCTTATGTTTTTCAAAGGTAGATTAGGTTGGGTACAATACATACCAATGAAAAGAACCAGATTTGGGATAAAATGCTATTTTTTGTGTGAATCCAAATCTGGATATATATGGATATATATATACGGGGAAAGGAACAATTATCGGGGAACAACAATATGTCAACGCAAGTTGTAATGAAACCATAACTAAACAAAGGTTATTGCCTTACAATTGATAATTTTTATTCATCCGTTGAATTAGCAGATCTTCTAGTATTACATATCTCCGGTACCTATGGAACCATAAAACAATTAAGGCCGGGATTTTTATCAGCATATCGAAAAAGAAAAATAATGTTGATGAGAAGGAAGGGTAAGGGGGTTGTGTTCTTTTCTCTACCATACGTGGCACCAACTCCGTAGAATATTTAAAGAACAATATTAGAAAGAGCAAACCGCAAATAGCTATGGACAATTTCAATTTATTGGAGCAAGCATTGTGAAATGCTTTTGTTTGGAACAAAAAACAAGTGGGCTCTATGACTATCTTAGAGTTTCGCTTACTACTATTCGATGAATATGTAGAAATATACCATATATAAATGATCAAAAGGAGGTCGTCCAAGCAAGAGCAATCCATTAAGATTGACAGAACGTCACTTCTTAGAACCGATTCCAAGAATCGAAAAGAAATCGGCTACAACAAAAAGATGTGCCGTCTGCTTCAGTAAACAAAATGAGAAGGGGAAGAAAAAAAGAAAAAATATTTATTAATTTTAAATTATAATTGAATTAATTAAATTTAATTTAAATATAATATATGTTAATTAATCCAATTCAAATTGGATTGGTCAAGTGGAGACACTCCAGATTTTTATAAAAATATAACATTTTTCAATTTTTTATGTTTATATTATGATTTCTAATTTATCAATATATTATAAATAAATACAAAAAAAAATCTCTGCTTTTTTGACCTCATTTCACAAAAAAACCTAGCATTAAGTGGTTTCTTTACTGGGATCTTTGGGATAAAAATTGGGAAGCTACTTGATAAAAAATCGGGAGTGTCCTCCCCTAGACTTTCCCGCATATAAATAGGTAATAAGGTTATTATTATTATGTTTTAACAACAATAAAAATAAACAAATTAATTAATTTAAATTATAAAGTAAAATGGTTTAACACTATTATATATATTTATAATTTACACCTAACGCTACTTGTATAGGTAAAATGTCACTTCCGCTAGTCAGATCATGATGAAATTTGGTATATGAATTTTTTTCAAATTTTTAAATCTATATACAAAATATGAAGCAAATATCTCGAAGCAAACTGGTACTTTACTTGAAAGGTAAACGCAACCAGGGTAGGTAAAGTACTACTTCCGGTTAACCGTTTTTCACGAAATTTTGATAGAAATCTACAAACTGTGAATAATATCGGTGTACCAAATTTCAAAGTCCTAGCTTGATTAGTTTTTGACTAAATTTGCTCACAGATATTACATACATACACACACACAGACATAATTCGAAAAATGGTATTTTCCGACTCAGGGAGGTCTAAAACGTCAAGATCTATCGAAATCTCGAAGTCGAAATTTTTGACGATTCCAATACTTCCCTTATACCAAGTATGCGGGAAAGTAAAAAGTAGCGTCTCCGATCAAGTAAATCAAAGTAAAGGGTGATAGGACCCGTTTTACTTATAATAGGTCACCTAATTGATATGATCGACTTTATATGCCCTGTTCTTGCGTAGGACGTACCTACAAAATTCAGAGGAATGTGTTTTATGATAGTAATATAATGATTTGAAAAAAATTGTAAAACCCAAGGCTTTTAAATTGAATTCAAACATTTTAACCAAAATTAATTGAATTCAGTGATTCTTGTAAAGAAAAAAAAAATTATGACAGAGGTTGAACTGTTAATAAAAGAGTATGTTATTTGTTTTTTAAAATGTACCTAAGATATATGTCATATCTGCTTTTCGTAAAAAAACATGAATTATGAATCTATATGTCAATTTGTGTTAACAAAGTTGTTAAGAAAACATTAATTTATACGAAGAATATAAATAATTTGTTTATATTCCTTGGAAAATAAAACACGTTTATTAAATATAGATGGTCTTTTAAATGTTTAACATTCCTAACGATAAAGTCCTATAATTATATATTAAATTACATTATGTATAATTAATAAACAGGTAATTAAAATTAAATTAATTACCAACTGCCTTGGTTGAGTGGTTTGAAGATTAATAAGCCTGGAAACAGTGACGTGATCCGGAGTGAGATGAATGATCGAGTCTCAAGGGTCCCAGTCTTTCAGGCCAAGATTAATAATGGAAATTGGCAACGTTACAGGAATTAATAGAAACTCTAATAACCAATACACTTAAATATAATTTTTAAATTCTCTCTCTCTTGAAATAAATTGAATAGAATTTATCTAGTTGGAAAAATTACGAATGCATTAGATCGAAGTTAAGATGTCATCTATATCAAGTTTACAAGCATGGAGTTTGTCATGGAACAAGATAAATATTTCTCGGTAAATATAGTTGGTTGGCACATAGAAACAAGTCACCAATACATATTTTATAGGAGTTATAGCTCGGGGTTTCAAGACCGAATCAGCTATGCAAAGGCAAGGTTGGCAATCCTTATCATTTACTAACGAGCCTTTCAACCGACCATATTCTATGATGAATGAATGGTTGCAATTTCTATTTACATTAAGCAGATAGCTAGCTAGATTTGAATTTGGACTTGGTACTTTAATTGATTAAAGGATAACGCTGGATACTTAACATTTATAATTTAATTAATTACTTTTTAATCTATTCAGAATATTAATTAGAGAAAAAAAACAATTCTTTATTCAATTATTTTAAATAATATCTAAAATTATTAATTGTTTGAAGTATATTTTTTTTTAATTAGAATTTAAATCTATAATTAATTTTAATAAAAATTCTTGAGTTAGTCCTCTTAATATTAATACACTTCTAGGTGGGAAATTAAAGACAAGTTTTTTTAAATTACATCGTAGATAAACAAATATTAATTAAAGGAACATAGAAATTAATTTTTTTTAAGAATAATTGTTTATTTAATACTTAATGAAAATATTACAATAATTTTTAAAGGCTCAAATGGTAAAGTTTTGGGCTACAATATTTGAGAAAGAAGGTTCAAAAACTTTAACAATTTAAAACATTCAAAATTAACTCAATGACCTTAGACCCCAATAGTCTTAAAAAAGTAAATTCAAAAGAAATTTAATTATTTATTAATTGAAATTATTATATTATAAAAAATTGAATTTCTTTAAGATGATTCGAGAGAGTTGAATGCTTGATACAATTTAAAGGACATTTATCAAATATTATGTTAGTATAGTGATTCTCAACCTGGGCGATTATTTGACTATACGCTTTTGGGGGGCGAAATCATTTTCAACTCTAAAAAAAGGTAAGATGATTTTGCGATCAGGTTCTGAAACTCGATTTTTCAATATGACTCTAAGTATCACCAAGTGTACCTACCTTATATTAGGGATTATCATGCAATTTTTATCTCTTAAAATTTATAGGGGGGCGAATTATGAAGCCGGCCTTACGAAGTGGGCGTTTGGTCCAAAAGGTTGAGAAACGCTATGTTAGTATGTATTTTCTATACTATGTAATATTTTTTTTAAAAAAAACTGTTATATCTATATAACATACACTAAATTTCAAAATATTTATTTTAAAAAATATTATCTTTCCATTAATCGTGAAAATTGGTGATGTTAATCAAAGATATAAATTCCTATGTTCATACAATTTTAATATTGCTTACTACTCTGACATATAAATTACTCAAATAAAGAATTTCTTTGAAATTGTTAGTGCCGTTTTCGTGAAAAATGTGTGTTGATTTGAATTCCAGTTAACCGATTTTAGTAAAAAAATTTGCTGGATATATCATAGAAATAAATAGGAAATGACAGTTTTAATAATTTTTCTTTTTTGAGCTTTTTGTGTATTTCCATTTGAAAATTTCAGACCGGTCGCAAAACGCTTCCTTATATATTTGTATAGATAAGTAAAAAAATTTAAAATAACCAATTTGATGTAATCTTTAGAGTTTTTCACATCTACGATTATATATAAATTACACTACGGTGAATGATTCTACTATTATTTATTAATGTTCGTTTTAACTGTTTATTTTTCTTGTTATATACACGAGTAGAATGAATATTCCTTAAGATTTAATATCCGTTCAACTGATTTATAACTTTCGGAATGAATCAATGCCATTTATTAATATGTTAACATAGACTCATTTAATGATGATGAGATTCGTAGATGTAACTCTTGTCAGCGAGATTACATTTATTGAAGTCAAGTACTTCAAATAAATTAAAGATGAATAAGTAGATTGTTTGATGGATAGGAGGCTTCTTTTAAGTCAGAGGCCTAAAGTCTCTAAACATCCATAAATTTTACACCATTTTGTTCGAAAGATTATTAGTGGCGTTTATCCTAAATCGTGATATAATGAAATTGCTCTCTTTATATAGGAGATTGAAAAGGTCATTAAGAGGATTTCCCTTCGATCAGAGGAATTGTTGAAATCCACGAACGTTATTATCTAATTAATTAAAAGAAAGAGAGGGCTTATCTCTCTAAAGGGGTGTAAAAGGGCTTGGAAGCAAGCTTGTTCCTTTCTACTGCATTAAGAGATTAAGGAAAATATAATCGTTAGTAAAGTAGAGAGACAAACATTTAAGTATTAGCGATTAATTTTTTTTTTTTTTTTTCAAATATACTTACGTTGAATATCAAAATAGCGTGCCTCTTCAAGTAATAAATCTAAATCTGGGAAATTGTCTGGGACCACCAGTCGGGAATTTCGCATAAAATTTAGAATATGTCGGAACATGCCACCATCTCTATCAATGAAATAATGTTGTTTCAATGAATCGAGAACAATTGGTATACTGCCGTTGAAGAGTTTTGCTAGTCTTGAATCAGGATATCTGAAAAAATAAAAAAAAAAATGTTAATTTATAAATAACAAAATCAAAAATGTTTTCAAATAACTATGTATGTATATATTAATAGATTAAATTTATACAAATATATTTAATAATATGATATAAAAAACACATTTTAATACTGGATGGATTCTAAGAGATTTTGCCTCGAGCACACAAAATACGATCTGTGATCTCAATGTTTAGCGAACTGTTGTATTATGCAATAGACTTCATCTTGTCAAATAGAACGCGAATTACTGTCACCACAGTATTATGAATTAAATTAAAAGTCTAAAAGTTGTTAATATAATTTATTTAAAAATAGCATATCCTTGAACTCTCAAAGTTCAAAAATTTCTCACAACTCCTTCCTTTGAAGCTTTTAATGAATGGATTCTGTGGGGCATCATGTATTTAAGATTAGCAAGGGTATTTTTTTAAAAATATTGTTTAAGAATTTCGCTTCTTTATTCTTCTTTTTCTTTACCTTCAATCTCCCATTCAGGGATTATAAATTATTACAAAAAATTAGCTGGAGTGTCTCCACTCGACTATCTCGCAATTTGAATAGGATTAAATAACATAATATATTATATTTAAATTAAATTTAATTAATTATAAATTATAAATAATAAATATTAAACCAGCGCATGTTTGGCTTTTTGTTGATGGCACCACGTCACGTGTTGGCGCGTGAGATTTGCAGTGTTAAAAAATTAATTCTGGTAATTTCAGCGAATCAATCAAGCTGAAATTCTATATATAGCAGTTTTATACAATTATTAATCATGTGAAAAATTATCAAACATATATCTTTATTTTTACGGTCACTTTAGAGGAAAAAAAATCAAAACGTTGGAAGTAATGACCCTCTTCCGGTTGAGCTACATTTCTCAAAAGTTGATAGAAAACTTCGAATTTTGTACCAATCATTCTCGCTCAAACCGTTTTTGCGTAATCTTGGTTACATACATACACACACACATACATACATACACACACAGACATTTTTCTCAACCTTAGTGAAAATGATTCAGGAACGTTCAAAACGTATAAAAACATCAAAATCTCAACATAGAAAATTTTCGTGATCGCAATACTATCTCTTACGAGATAGTAATAATTCTAGAGAAGATCCTAGAATATTCTATTTACTAACATGCCGTTGTTTGAAATTTACCAAAGTTGACAAATTGAATCACTATCTATTTTTATTTTTTTTATTAAAAGAAAAGTCTTAATTTAACAGAATTTGGAAATCAAAAAAAATTTATTATTAATAGGTGAGTCTTACGAAGTGATATTGACACCAGATGTGGTGTTGGTGGCTTTGGCGCCCATTGCAGGGGACGACACGCGCCCTGGGCAACTCATTCTCCGTTGCGAGTTATTGGATGTAAAGGAGAGAGGGAAGGAGAAGGGGTTGGAGGCAGAGGCGGACGCCGCCGGTGCGTAATTACCCCATGAACCACGATAGTTTGTTCTTTACAAAACCCCTCAGGGCGAATTCAAAATGTATTTTCTATATTGAGTTGGAGTTGAAGGGAGAGAAAAAGTGAGCTCGAATCTCATATTCAAAATATATGTATATGATTTTATAAAATATAAAACCAACATATCTATAATATTTTAATATTCATTTTGAAATTCATTTTAAATAAAAAGGAATTTTAACGAAAATGTGTTTTTAAAGCGAATATTGATTATGAAATATAATAGATTTAGAAAGGAAAACGATTTTTTTTCTTATAATGAATTAATATTTTCATCGTTAGCTTTAGTTAAATCATTACTCGCTGCGAGAATAAAGGTATATATATTGATTAATATTTCAGATTAAATAACAATAAAAAAGAGAAAATAGGAGTATTTATTGTGTTATTAGATGTTAACACACATTCGAAACATGCTAAAAAAAGACAAACAGATAGTTTAGAAAACAAATAAATATTTAAATGAATAATAATTGATATAACCTATTTTTGAGATACCTCTAAATTGATAGGTTTCATTCTCTTATTTAATTATGTAGATATATGTTGTTTATCATTCTGGTATAATCAATGACCACTTGAAAGATAATGATAGATATTATTAATATTTATTTTTTCTGATATTAATTTAAATATTTTTCTATTATAAAATTAATAAAATTTAATAATTATTTGATAAAATTAAATTTTTATTTTATTGTGAAATATAAAAAACAAATTAATTTTATATAATTTAAGTGTAAAAAATCGTTGTATGTTTTTTTTTTTTTGTAATGAAAATTAATAATAGGATATAGATTAATTTATTCAATATCAACACTTTTTTGTATAAAATTTTGCACATCATTAGAGCAGTACAATCTATTTTATTGATGATATTTATCCATGGTATATATAAAGTGTATTAAAATTTTTTGTGATATGTATATATATTTCTAAAAAAAAATTTAATTAATCCTCTATAATATTGGAATTTTTTAATGTGAATGAAAAAGAGAAAGAGAGCGAGAGAATAAATTGGTAAAAAAAAAATCCGATATGATAGATATACCACTGATTTGAATCTATTAATGTATAAAAATAATAATAAAAAATAAGCTCTTGTAAAATATTTATTTTTAAAAATTGCAATAACGAGAGAGAAAGAGTGAGAAAATGAGAAAAAATTTATTTCATTTTTTTTTATTATAAATTATTTGTTAAATTTAAACATAATTTTTATTTTAAAATACTATTATTTAATTAGTTTCCACTTGCTTCTACTTTCTAATATGTTTATATGAATTAAGATGATAAAATATGATTGAAACAAGCCTCTTAGTTCTTAATCGGGGGATCGAGAGAAGCCCCTAATAAAAATTATTAAATATCATTTATTAACTTTCAAACCATCAAAAACGTATTTTTTTAGACTAAAAAATTAAAACACATTTTTCAAAGGGGTGCGGAGATATATTTTCAGATTCAAAGGGGGGTGACTCGCTAGAAAGGTTAATAAACACTGCTCTATAGACTGCTTGTTGTTTTTTTACCGGGGAGGTATTGTTTAGAGACAATTTATAATAATTGTTATTCGTTAATTCTAAAACCTTAATAGTAATATTCTCAAAAAACAACTAATATAATACATATATTATTAATTTTAAATTAGCTGGAGTGTCTCCACTCGACTATCTCGCAATTTGAATTGGATTAAATAACATAATATATTATATTTAAATTAAATTTAATTAATTATAAATTATAAATAATAAATATTAAACCAGCGCATGTTTGGCTTTTTGTTGATGGCACCACGTCACGTGTTGGCGCGTGAGATTTGCAGTGTTAAAAAATTAATTCTGGTAATTTCAGCGAATCAATCAAGCTGAAATTCTATATATAGCAGTTTTATACAATTATTAATCATGTGAAAAATTATCAAACATATATCTTTATTTTTACGGTCACTTTAGAGGAAAAAAAATCAAAACGTTGTAGGTAATGACCCTCTTCCGGTTGAGCTACATTTCTCAAAAGTTGATAGAAAACTACGAATTTTGAATAATGTCCATGTACCAAATTTCATCATTCTAGCTCAAACCGTTTTTGCGTAATCTTGCCTACATACATACATACACACACACACACACACAGACATTTTTCTCAACCTTAGTGAAAATGATTCAGGAACCTTCAAAACGTATAAAAACATCAAAATCTCAACATCGAAAATTTTCGTGATCGCAATACTATCTCTGGCGAGATAGTAAAAATTTACAAATTATCGTTAATATAATAATTATAAAAATAATAATATTAAAGAAATGTGAACATAATAAAGAAAAATTATATACCTAAATATTTACAATATTTTTAATTAATATGCCTATTAGGTAAATAAATAAGAGAGAATATTGAGTATAAATATATTTTTAAAATAAATTTAAAAAAAAAAATAAATTATAAAATGCGTCACGGTAGGTATACGCATTTGTGGGTGATTATTGATTGGATTATTTTTTAAATTTTATATAGATGAGGTCATGAAAAATTTCTACATCAGATTGAGACAAAAATCCAATCTATTTTATTTACTATTTATTTATTTGTCAGCATTTTTTTAATAATTTATATATAGAAATAAACAATAACTATTTGAAATACCCAAGTACTGGGTTATGAAAAATATGTTTTAAAATATTACTTTAATTAATAGATTAAATAAATTTAAACAAAAATTGTTTAAAAAGAGATTCAGGGAGATGAAATTGTAATTTAATATCAAGATTAAAAATCAAATTAAAATTATGTTAGCTGACAAATGAAAACAATTTGAGCTTGTCGTAATTGGGATTTGAATGAAAATTAATAAATATTGTTCTAGTTCAAATATTTATTGATTGATTATAATGATAAAATAACTCTGTCGGTATGTTAATTTACATATTATATAGGTATGTATTGGCGTTTGTTAATTTGTAATATCGTTTGAGAAAAGATGTATGAGAACCTACTTGATGACATGTTCACCGAAAACACCAAGGGCTTTACAAACATAATTGAACACTAATATTAGTTCAATAGACCTAAAGGGCTTGAGAGTTAGGGACGATTTCTTATTGATGAATTAGAATTAACGCTCGTGGATATATTCCAAATTATATTACATTTAGAGAGGAGGAGGTCAAGTAAGGAGAGAGTCAAGAGCCTTTATTTTTAATACATTTTAATAGACCAATCATAATAGTTAACTCTGTTATTTGTTGCGTTTCTTTAAGAATTACTTCAAAATTCCATTAGATAAAGTCATCAGCCGTCTCTCGAGGGAATATTCTACTTTTCTAGAATACGGAATTAATTTTATATCATACCTTAAAGCCAAACATGAAATAGTTACTGACATATTAGGCATATGTTTCTACATATATACATCGAAACTCTTTTATTAGCACAGGTTTGTTTTATGTTTGAACAATAATGCTCACTCAATTCACTCTTCTCCTGTCTCTTACCTGAACTTAAGTGATTTGTTTTATTTTTATATATATATTTCATTTTATTATTAGCCTTAGGTATTTATGGGATTTTAGGAAAATTATCAGGTTTTTATATATTTTATTATCCACCCTCTAAGCCGAAACTGCTTCTCGACTTTTTGAATATTAAATAAAAGTAAAGAAATCTAAGAATTAATATTTATAGAATTTATTTGATAAACATCTATTAGTATATTTTGAAAGATATATATAGTATATATATATGTAAAATTTGTGGAGTTTACGGGGAACTTGTGTCTGTGAGATTGGTAGTGTTTGGTTGTTAAAAGATGCTTGTTTGCCAAATAATTAATTTGAAAGATGGAATAGTTGGTAAATATTAATAAATATAATATCTGGTTTTGATAGTAAAAATAAATGAAGTGTTGACTTTAAAAACCAATTGTTTTTTAAGGTAACTGGGTTATATAATTTGTATATATTTTTAATTTGTATATATGTTTTTATTAAATTGTTTTTTTAAGGAATCCATTGGTCAAGTCATTTAACCTCAACTAATTACCAACCTATATATATATAAATACAATAATTAAAAATTCAATACTTCATCCTCATCACCAAAGATAAATTCACGTGTAATCATTTATTTTAAAAGTGACTTTTAAATTAACAAAAATAAATTATTTAAATTTGATTAGAATGTTAAAAATTTTATAAGTGATTAAAAAAAATATATTTAATAAATAATAATTATAAATATATAAATTCTTCTAAAAATAGTAGTTATTAAATATTTTTTTTTTAATCTTTTTTTTATATTTTAAAAAATATTTTTAACTGATTAATTATAAATAAGATTAAAATTTTTCTTCTTTTTGTCTCTTATTGTTAATAATTTGTTCCATTTTTTTTTAAATTTATATCTAAGAATAATAAATAAGTTTGATTCTTAGAAATAATTAATTTCACTTATTAAATATTTAAAAAATTAAAAATGAGACCAAAATTCATTGAATTGAATTTTTAAGAGAATTGTTAGATTTGAAAAACATCCTATTAAGCTAGTTGAAATTCCAATGTTGATCAATGTATCAAACTAATTATTAAAAAGGATATTTTAGATATAAAAACTGGACATTAGGGTTGAAAGCAGGAGGCAATGCCCGGAGGGCAGTTCGTCAGCTCCAAAAGCCATCGAGATTACAGATGCATGCCATCGACCAAGATAAATCGACCCACATAAATTCCATTGAGAATTGAACTAGCACCCTAGTCTTGATTCCCTGCAGGGGATTTCGATAAAAAAAAATATTTTTCTTTTTCTAAATGATTTTTCTAAAGAATTAAATTCTTTTCTTATTTTTGAACTATATATGAATTGTACCTAAGAATATTTTAATGTATATATTAGTTGGAGTTAGAAAATGTTTATGCAAAAACTAATATATATATATAAATAAAAAACATTGATCAAACTGAAAATAAGTAAAAGATACATTATTTTATTTCTATTTCAGTTGAAGTATACAAAACGATTTCTGTGAAATCAAGAGAAAGTCATATTATGAAATGTGCGAGAGCGATTATGGTCAGAGGTCAACAGTTTGAGTTCAAACAAAAAAAAAAAAGTAAACAATATTAAGTGTTTTTTATTTTATTTTTATTAAATGAAAATAATCTCATATCCCTCATTAAGTCAATTTAATATATATTTGAATTATTTTATAGTTAATAATTAAATATGATTTGTTAAATTAGATAAATTTGAAAACCAGTCATACAGTGAATTATGTATGTCAAATAAGTGAATTTCAAATAAAATTATCTTATTAAATACAACAAGATTCATTTATATGATTTAAAATTAAATTGATTTGCTCTATATATATTTAAATAAAATATGAAAGTATCTTCTGTTGAAAATAAATAGATTTAAAGATGACATTTATTAATATAATCATAAGAGAAGGTTTAGCTAATGAAGATAGGAATATATGCTAAATAAGCAATCGAAACGTTGTACAATTATTATTTTAATTTAATAAATAATATTTAAAAATAATGTAGTCTTTAAATAAAAATCCCTTTAATGAATATAAGAATGTTTTCAAGATTACTACTCTCCTCCTTCACCCTTAGGACCTATTCGCTTGAAACAATAGTCATTACAAATAATTCCATTTTTAGTCAAAGATATTTATATATTAAAAACAGTTCATGATTCATAAATAAAAGAGTGGAATTGTTTTTTATAAAAATCTGGAGTGTCTCCACTCAACTATATCGCAGTTTGAATTGGATTAAATAACATATATTAGTTTTAAAGTAAATTTAATTAATTAAATTTTAAATTAAAATAATAATAATAATATTTATTAAACCAGAGCGTATTTAGCTCTTTGTTGGTACCACTACGTCACGTTCTGGCGCGTGATCTGCAGTCGTGATAAAAAATTAATTCCAGTACTTTCAGCGATTCAATCAAGCTGAAATTCTATATAATTATAACAATTTTATACAATTTTTAATCATGTGATAAAACTATCAAACATATATCTTTATTTTTACGGTCACTTTAAAAGAAAATTAGCTGGAGTGTCTCCACTCGACTATAACGCAATTTGAATAATTATTAAATTATTGGATTAATTAACACATATATTATATATAAATTAAATTTAATTAATTGGTTTGGCTCTTTGTTGATGGCACCACGTCACGTGCTGGTGCGTGATTGCCAATTAAAACATTAATTCCGGTACTTTCAGCGATTCAATCAAGCTGAAATTGTATATATAGGAGTTTTATACAATTTTTAATCATGTGAAAAATTATCAAACATATATCTTTATTTTTACGGCCACTTTAGAGGAAAAAAATCAAAACGTTGTAGGTAATGACCCTCTTCCGGTTGAGCTACATTTCTCAACATCGAAAATTTTCGTGATCGCAATGGTACCTCTGGCGAGATAGTAAAAAATGAAAACGTGGTAGGTAATGAAAAGTTGATAGAAAACTACGAATTTTGAATAATGCCCCTATACCAAATTTTATTAATCTAGCTCAAACAGTTTTTGCGTAATCTTGTCTACATACACACAGACATTTTTCTCAACCTTAGTGAAAATGACTCAGAAACCTTCAAAACGTATAAAAACATCAAAATCGCGACATCGAAAATTACTCTCTCTGGCAAGATAATAAAAAGTTATTATAATGCATATATTTTTTTTCTAATTGTATATTATTATTGAATAGATTTCAAGAATGTCTTCTAGGTCCTGAACATTCTCTTCATTATTGTAACCATTTGATGTGTGAAATCGTGCCATGAAAAAAGACATTTACTTTGGACATGGTACTTTCGTTCATCGCATTGTAATCTGGAATAAATTTCTTTTCTCTCAAATTGTCTACATCTCGGGAGATATTCGCCTTGATGCAGACCTTGGTTGGTTGTCACGCACGTGCAATGAATGTTTGTCGCCTTGTTTGCACGGCCGTCTTCTAAACCGCCATAGCTCAACTGCCACTGCAAGATCAGAGTCACTTCTAATGGTATTTCTTCTTTTTTTTGTGTTGGTTAATAGTGAAAGAAAAATAAAATAAAAACACACTGAATTATTTATAAATAGGAGGTGTTACGAATTTAACACATACATAAATTTAACATATATTTCATTATTTTTTTAATGATTATTATTTAACTTTAAAAAACATAGTAATTAAGGCAAAAGTAATAAAGTACTAATATTTAATACAGGTAAAATAATTCTGAACTATCCCCCAATTTATTGATCTGCTCTTTTTTAAATAATCATTTTAATTCAATGAAATACTTTTTAATTTTATCATATTTTGAATGAACACAAGCAAAAAATTAATATTAATTTATGAAAAAAATTATATAATTGGTTTCAATAAGTTATATTATATATTTTAATATTAAAAAATATATTATTGGTGAAATTAGAATTTATTTTGATTTATTTTTTTTTAAGTTAATAATATTGTTTAAAAAAAATATATAATAATTTTTTTTCTTTATTATTTAATTCAAATCAAATTCTTCTTTCTTTCTTTTTTTCAAAATCAAGATTTTTTAAATAATTTTAAAAAATATCATATTAAGATATACAGTTTTATAATGGAATTTTGTAAATTAAACCACATATTGATATTTGTTATTGTACATTTATTCAACCAGATGGCGCTCTGGTTGGTGTCTTTGGTCTTATATTAATGATCATTGGTCACTTGTCACTGGACGCTCGAACAGTGCAGTCGCTTGATAACGATTGCAGAAGTAGCAATCGAAACGTTGTGTATATGTTTGTATTTTTTGAATAAATGTACAATAACAAATATCAATATGTGGTTTAATTTACAAAATTCCGTTATAAATAAAAACAACCACCAAAGCTTTAATAATATAAAGTTTTATTTATTTGTAGATAATATGGTATAAAAATGAAATTTTTATTAAAAAATTTTGGCGCCTCCCTTAGCAATAACCCGTGCCTTCCTAAGGAAGCTTGGAAATCACTGATTTAAAGGAAATATTTGATTGTTGATGCGCTGGCATAAGTGCATTATATTGCAATTACTTTGAAAAGTCGAAATGGATATTGATGAATAAATAAATACTTTTCGAAATAATTCAAAATTCATCTTTTCTTTTTAATAAACCTCGTATTGATGATTAATAACTGGTTAATATTTAAGGATTTAATCATTTTTTTATCAAATCTTTATTTTTTTCATTGTATAAAACTTCGGTTACATAAAAGATTGATTTTTATATTATATTAGTATCAGAATGTAAAAATTTTGTTTGCCTTAAAAACACAAATACAATAAAAAACATACGAGTATAAGTCAAAAGTTCACTTCTCCCTTAACCACTGGAAATCTCGACATGTACGGCAAGTATAATTCAGAACAATAGATTTTCTAAGTAGAATCTAGTTCAAACAAAAGATTAACGGACTCAACACATACGAACAATACAACAATACATTCCCTACATATACATTTGTTGCATGTAGACTAGGTTGCCACAATAATAGTTTGACTTGGTATAGATACATCTTTTTGTTGTTTCATTTTCCCTTCTAATTAATTAAGAATAAATAAAATTGTGTTTCAAGATTAAAATATTTATACAAAGAAAAAAAATTTACGAGTATTGGAATATTCTAATTATTTCTATATGTGACATCTATCCTTGAGATTCTCCCAAGGGGATTGAGCCTGGATATCTGATTGTCTACCATTTGTCTGAATCATAGATAAAAAACTAATATAATGAATGATTTATAATGATAATTAATAATACTGATTGAATTTGAAACTGAGGAACCTTTGAAACTTAATATATGATTGAGAAAATATAATTTTGTTTTTCTTATTTATCTATCTATCTATCTATATATATAAATGAATGTGTGTCTGTCTGTCTGTCGGTCTATTATGGATCCAATCACCATGAAAATTTGGGAAATTAGGTTTTTGCAAATTTTTATTAAAATCAAAGTTGGGGTTCCAAGTGTATTTAATTTAATATTCATTTACATTTTTTAAAGATTTAAATGACATGATAGTTACAGTTCGTCAAATCGCCACGCTTAACAGCCCTTTCATATTGTCAGTATTACTTGTATACTTAAAATTATTTGTTTTGCAAACATTTTAAGAATAATTTAATCATTTAATCATTTCTTTAATTAATTTTCATTTAAAATTATAATTAAAAATATTTTATTAAAAATAAATTGTTGAATAAATAATAATAATAATATAATAATATTAAATAATTTATAGAACTAGAAAAGCATAATTAATAGCTAAAATGTCAGTTTTATCTTCAAATAAATAATTTTTCACTTATAAATAATTTTTTGAATTCTTATTAGATGCTAATCACTAATTATTATTAATTTATATAGTTATATTTGTGATAATAAAATTTAATTATTTTTATAATTAACTTTCTGTTAAATAACTAATATTCAATTTCTCCCCTCTGTTCTATAAGTATAAATTCATTATTAAATTATATTCAAGACAGATTTTTTTTTTCAATTGTTTTCAATGTCAAATTGTGGTTTAGATTTAGAAAACTCATGTTACATGTTCACGTGCAGGGAAACCGTCGAATCTTGTGATATTTGTGTTAGATAAAGACAGGTTAACCTAAAATATTGTGCACCGATTAGTGCTTAATTAAATTGAAATTAAAAGTATTTATAATTCAAAATAATAAATATTATTGTTAAAGATTTAAGACTATCAGTCATACCTTCCTCATTCATAAGTTTAAATATCACATATTATTTAGTAATATACTCATTTGAGAATTTTTTTACAAGTGGCATCTATGTAAAAAAGCACGGTGGTCCCCATGACTGATATTCTCCTACTGTTTCTCTTAAATAGGTTACTACAATGTAATATAATAAAAACCTTAGTCACAGCAATGCGTGGCCAGGTCAGCTAGTTTTTTTATATTAATATACAATCAGTCCTCGTAGTTATGGCAGGTTAGGTTCCGAAAATATGTGACGTAAATCGAAACAACGTAACTCGAAGCACCATTTTCCTTATGTTTCCATACAAAATGAAAGGTTACGTTCAGCAAGAAATTTTACGTAATTCGAGGACTGCCTGTATTGTTAAAAATTACAAAATTTCATATTTCTTATTTAGAAAATCCAAATCAATAATGTTTAAATTGTTTTAATAAATATTTTTAATTTTTTTAAATACAAAATTTAAATTATTGACTTATTACTAAAAAGTAATTTTTGGAAATTAAAACTACTCACATTTGAGGAGTCTTAGTTATAGAAATATTTATTAACAATATTCGAGGGAGTTTATTAAGGAATTCCAGCTTTGTTGTGCTTCTCGATACACACCCATTTTTTGTTCATCAGTATATTTTTTACAAATACTTTAAAAAATCTAATTTTTAATTTTTTTTAAGTAAACTACTATTTTTTAAAAAATTTATCTAACCTAGAAACAAAATCTTTACTACGATCATTAATATAATCAAGCATATCATATAAAAATTTGTAATTTTAGCATATTCATTTTATGATTATATTAATTTTAAATTAATTTTTTGTTTCTGTTTGCATTAATAAAATAGGTGTATCATATTTATTAAAAATGCATTAGAACATTAATAGAAACAATAAATATAGATAAAATTATATAATTTAAAAATACTAGATTGATTTCTCTTAATTCTATACAATTTGACGACAAATCATATATTATTCATTTTTCTATTTGAAATTACTTTGAAAAATTTTCATTGTGAGAATTAATTCAAAATTAATATGAAAGAAGAATAATTCAATTTATGCAATTTGTTTTTTTTTTTTTTTGAATTTGAAAATTTTTATTTTTTTATGAATAAATATTAGGAGTATAATTTATTTTATATCAAAACTCCCGACACTGTCAAAATTTTATAACGATATGTATATAACTTTCTGGATTAATCTAAAACAAATGCACATTAGGTTTATTTATATACTATATTATATATGCAAAAACTTTGGAATTGAGATGCCTGTTGTTTTGGATAAGAAAAAATGATGTTTTCTAATCAATCTTCTCTCTTTTAAAATAATGTAATGAAATAAACAACATTTATAAAGTGTTTTTAAGGTGTGGCGTTTAGAATTCAAAGTACTTCTATTGTGTTCCAAGAAGTGGGCGGAAATATTTATCTAGTTTTTTCAGTATTTATTTTTTATTTGAACCACAAATTATTAATTTTATTAATGAAATAAAAAAGAAAAAGAAAAAAAATTATTAACATAAGAATTTAATTTTGATTTTACTCAAATTAGGGACAGTACGAATTAATGAAAATAAATAAGAATTATTTTTTTAATCTCTAGGGGAATGATAATGAAATAATTATTAAACTATAACTGAACCAAAATTATTATAAGCTTCTAAAATTCGGATGGGAACATGAATATAACATTGATTAAATCATTATATACAAAATTTAAAATGTGACTAACTAAATAGACTAAAATAAAATCAAAAGAAATAAATTAAATTATTTTATACTTTAATTTTTTATTATCAAATTTAATAATAAAAAAGAACCGTTATTGAGTGGGGAATTAGGTAGAGGTATTATCTTCAAGAGAGCAACTTAATCTGTAGAATAATGTATAGAAGAATAATTGGAGTCGTATAATAATTTTTATTTATTTTTTTATTAGTAGTAAAAATAGTCAATATCGTATGGGCTTTTCAAGGTATATACATTACTTAAGTGTATTTTGTCTATCAGCTAATAATCCAACTACAAATTTCTTTTATTTGATTTTCATTTTATTAAAGAAAATCTGTCAAGGAACATGAATGTATTCATTAATTAAATTTGGAGTTATATTTTCAAGAATAATTTGATTTAAAGGAAAGATAAGTTAGTTAATAGGTATAAACAATTTTTTATTTAATTAATTTTAATAAGTTGACCTGTGGCCAGGTCCGAACCGTCCGACGGTTTGAAATAAATTAACTTCCAGCTACAGAAACAATTTCAAATAATTTTAATATATCTATTAATGTAATAAAAAACAGATATGGATATAACATAAATATTTTTAATTTTATTTTATTTATAATATAGATGTAAGACCAGGCTGTGACGTCATGAATGGATGGATGAAGTCATATAATTTTAATTAAGAAAAAACTAATAAAGATGATTATAAAACCAATGCAAATTGAATGATTCGTGATCATATGTAAAAAATCTCCTCATGTGAAATTTGGTGTGAAAATAACCCTTCCCTTCCTATCGTCGATCTCTAATACTACCACTTCCGGTTTCCGGATTTGCACCAAAAGTTGATCAATTCATCCCACTGATGCATTAAGTAATTATACCAAATTTCATCAAAATCCGTTGAGCCGTTCAGGCTGTACAAATCTATACGGACGGACGGACAGACATCATGCTAAAAATACTTTTTTCTGTTAAGAAAATGCATGATTCGTGGAGATATGTAAAAATCTCCACATGTGAAATTTGGTGTGAAAACAATACCGCCCTTACTATCGTCGGTCGGTAAAAATGAGATATTAGATGTTTTCACTTAGATACCCATCTATTATAAATACTATATTAAAATAATTCTCAAACACATTGAATATATTTTGAATGTATAGAAATATCCTTATTTTTATTATATCTAAATTGAATGGTTTCAACGGCATTAATCAAACCCTGATATTATAATAGAATAGAAGTTGCTGAATAGAAAGTAGAAATCTTCCAATGATTTTACATTTAACGATAAAGCCGCTATGATTTAGCAACGAAATGTATCTAAACGTAATATACATGCATTGAATAGCCCCAGGATCATAGCAGCAGCATACAAAAGCCCGGGTTATGCACCCGGGGCAGTCACCATAGTAACCACAATTAGAGATCAACAAACAAGAAACAAATGCGCGGCCTGGGGCCAGCAGTGGCGTTGCATGTTCAATATATATATATATATATATATATATATATATATGGTAATATACCTTTCTAGCCTGGAGTGTATTTTTGCCTTGCCTGAGGTGTTAACAAATTCAATCCGTCGTATCCAATAGTTGGTTCATAAGGCAGACTGCACCGAGCATTGGCGTGCAGCCGCCAAAGTGCACTTTTAGGTTTTGCTGACATTTGCAAAATCCTGGCGGCTTTAGTTGATGAAAACGATCAATGCTTGTATCATTCCAAGTTACCCGAGGGGCTAATTGTGCCTGGGGAAAATTCTCAAATTTTATCTACATTTTTTTTTATATACCTACATTCCCTTGTTAAAAAGGGTTGGTTGCGCAAAAGTGCATTTGCAATAGATCGAGCATTTGACGCCTAATGGATCTATTTCATTTCGTATCATACAAGCTTTTGAAATTTAACGTCTATTTTATTAATTTTCTCTAATTTGAATTATATAGATAAATCAAATATAATTTATGCACACTCTATTTACATATTGATTATAATAGAAATAGAATTCTGACTAAAGATACCATATATTGTTAATTTATTCTCTACTAAATGACGATTGCTAATAATTTCAATTCTATTTATCTATCCCCTTTATTTACACGTTCATTTTCAAAGATAAACAATAAATCATTTCATTGAATTCGTGAATATAATATTATTAGATAATATGAGAAAAAGAAAAGTCAATGTATCAACACTCTAAACTTGAATCCTAAATTATACTGTTAAAATATATCATAGGATTTTTTTGCAATTTTTGAATAATCAAAAGATTATAAATTGTTAATCATTTAATTAATAATCTTATATATATAATCAATGTGAATATTTGAGAGGATGTTTCACGCAAAAACTACTGAATGGATTTTAATGAAACTTTACAATAATATAGCTTATATATCAGAGTTACACATAAGCTAATAATTACTTAAATATTAATTATAAATTAATCAAAATATAGCATTTACAATTTTTAGTTAATTTAAATGAACCAACTATGTTAGACAGCGTTTTTTGAAATCGATACGACACGTCGATTGACAGAAAATATTTTAAAATCTATAGTTGTTTTTAATTTAATTTCAAAATAAAATTAAAAATATTTATCTTAATAATTAATAATGTATTATATAATTGAAATATTATTTCTTTTATTTAAGCGAAATTGAATATCAAAAAATTTAATATATGTATATAATTCCATAGTTTTTAAGACATTTTTTTTTATTTGTGTGACTTTAAAATATTTGCAATTTTTTCATTTATTTTTTTTTTAATTAACATTTAATATTTATTTTATTAATTAGTTGTCTCTGTATAATTGTTTTCAATGAAGTAAATCTGCTTTATATAAAAGGAAACAATTGTATTTTTAGTTGACATGGTTGTCATGGTTACGAAATAACATATTGTAATATATAATTTTTTTGTTAATAACATTTTCAAGATTCCAATTTGATTAATTATTAATTAATATTTAAGTAATTATTTGTCTATGAATGATATTTTGATGTATAAGCTATATTAGTGTAAAATTTAATTAAAATTTATTCAGTATTTTTATTTTAAGAGTAACAAACATCCTCACAAACATCCACATTTATAATATATACTAGCTGCTCAGAATGCCTTCGGCGTTCTTCACATCTAGACGGGAGCTCCGCACCCTGTACCCCCGAGTGATACATAGTAGGTTGAAAGTCTGTATGTAAAAGGTTTTCATCCATTTTGTTTCAATCAGTATATTACATAAAACAATCATTTTTTTGTGTTCTTGTATATGTTCTATCTATCTATCTACCTCTGGGCTCGTTACTCGAAAGTTCTAGATTAGATTAGATGTTTTTAAATTTAAAAATTAATTAGGTTAAATAATAAATAATAAATGGAAAAATATATTTTATCTATTCATATTAAAATTAGTTGATTATTTGTATATATTAATTATATGCTTTTTATGGGTGTAGCAACGCAGGCCGGGTACTGTTAGTTTAATTATTAATTATTTATTATGTTGTATGTTTTAAGGTTTCAAATTATTTATTACATAAGTTTCGGGTTTAGTGTAATTTATTTTAGTGTTTATAAATGCTAAACACTTAGTCTAAAATATCATGATTTTACAAATTTACTACTTAATAGTATAGTTCTATAAGTTATTAATATAATATAATAACATTTTATTTGTAAACAGCAAAAAATAAAACATTTTTTATATTATAAGTAAATATTATGTATATATTTTGAATAGATAGTAATATAAGAAAGTTAGAATTTTCAACAAAAAGATAAATTTTTAATGTGAATGGTGGGGTTAATGTGTAGAACAATATTTTTTTTATTCGAAGAGTTATCGATACCAGGCTCTTCTTCTTTTAGCAGTTCTATATTTTTTGTTTTATTTAATTTCGTTCAATACTGAAAATCGTAATGTCCAAGTACAGGTGGAAAATTGTAACAAAAGTTTTTAATTTCTATCCCAAATTCATCAATTGAATTTTTTCTAGCAATCGATTAATTCAAATTTCAGCCGGTTAATTTTTTCTTGTAAAGATTAAATTATTAATTATTTGTTTATAATTAACTTTTCCATTCATGGGAAAGATTTAAAAAAAAATGTTTTTTTACAAATCTTGTCCATATATTTTTTTAAATGAGAACAATTTGTCAGTAGATGAACAAATTTTAGCATTGTTATATTTAAATTTGTTAGAAAAGCTTACTTCGGTTATACTTTATTATAAGATGGAAATGCCTGAATTAAAAAAAATAAATTATATTAGACTTTATTAGGTGATGATTATTAAAGAACGAAGTTTGGAAAATGATACTTCAGGCACTAACATTTTTTTTCAAATAAATATTTTAGTAAAATTTACAAGTAATAAATGTTAGTTAATATTAGTAATATTATTTTATATAAATATATTTTATAAAAAAATAATAAATGGTTCACTACCCATGTATATATTACAAAAATGTAATGAAAAAAATAATAATCTATTTATGTTAGTTAAATGAAAAATATATTAAAATAAAAAAATAATATAGGTATTTATATATGTATATATATAAACTTTTCCTATGCTAAATCAAATTAGTTTAATCTTATAGCTATAATTTTTTTAAAAGTCTAATTCTATATGCCTAAAATTTAAAATTATAATTTTATTTATAAACAAAAGAAAAATATATCATAACTTACTAAAAGTATTCGTATATAATAAATTGATTTATTATAAGATAGGAAAAACCTTTTTGTTTTTTTTTTTTTGAAGAAAAAAGAATATATATGAAAAAGTTCGAAAGCTCATTTTAGAGTATAAATTCGTGTAAAAGAAATATCTAACAAAGTCGGCGTTATTGGCGAATTGTATCTTGATAAAGTGGGAAGCGCTAGAGAAATTCACCTTCAAGAAGGTTATCGGTTATGGACCAAAGGCCATCGCCCTTCAATACAGTTTTTCTCTATTTGTTCAACCTATATACGAGGATATGTACCTATTAGATAGGCTATATACGCCTGGAGCTGTTAAAATCTCAACTAAAGGGGAACTAACTTTCAAAGACCCAGGAGGTGTTTGGATCGCGGCGGGTTTAAGTCACATAAATTACAGAGCCTAAGTTTACAAATAGTCTATAATTGAGTCTCCTTCCACTCATCTCTATTTGTAGTTTGCTTATTTCATGATAATACTCTTTGCATCTAATGATTTTCAAAAAAATTCTCGATTTCTGAATTTAGTTTCAATTCAAATTAAATCTCACTTAATTATAAATTAGAACATTTGTTTAAGATCCATCATTTTGTTCTATATAAAAAAATTATATCTTTGTAAATAAATCTTTAATCTAAGATCCATTGGATTTGTTAATAATATAACTACATATAACATCTAAATAAATTTTTCTGATAGTTTGTTGACAATTATAGTGAATTAATTATAAATAAGTTGACCTGTGGCCAGGCACAGAACCGACCGACGATTTGAAATAAGTTAATTTCCAGCTACAGAAACAATTTCAAATAATTTAAATGTATCTCTTAATGCAATAAAAAATAGATATGGATATAACATAAATATTTTTAATTTTATATTATTTATAATATATAAGGAGGCGCTGGCTGTGACGTCGTGAAGGGCTGGGTGACGTCATATAATTTTAAAATAAGAAAAAACTAATGAAGATGATTTTTCCCGAGGGTAAAACCAATATAAAGTGCATGATTCGTGGAGATATTTCATGTGAAATTTGGTGTGAAAATAACCCTTCCCTTCCTATCATCCATCGGTAATACTACTTCCACTGATGCATTAAGTAAATATACCAAATTTCATCAAAATCCGTTGAGCCGTTCAAGCTGTACACATCTATACGAAGACACAGACGGACGGACGGACGGGACGGACAGACATCATGCTAAAAATACTTTTTTTTGTTAACAAAATGCATGATTCGTGGAGATATGTAAAATCCTCCACATGTGAAATTTCGTGTGAAAAAAATAAAACAAAAAATGCCCAACAATTTTTATGGATTGGTATTCAAAAATAATAAAACAAATAGATAAATATTTATTTTAAAAATTTGTAAACAAAATAAATAAAAACAATAAATGACACAAAGATTGTGTATAATAAATAATAAATAATAAATAAAAATAATAAATAAAATTTTTATAACAAAATTATTTATTTTATAAAACATTTTAATTAATTAGTATAATTATTATTATGTTATTTTCAAATAAAATAATAAGTACATGAGAAAAAAGGATACATTTTTTTGAATCAACGAACAATTTAAGTAAAGCAAGACGAAACTAGCTCGAAGGGTCGTCCCGGTGGGAAAGAATTTGTGAGCCCAAATTATGCCTGGAGGACTTGAGGGTCTTCTAGATGCAAGAACCGCCCTTTTAAGGCCATTCGTGAGAAACTCTTTCAGAAAACACCCACCCAGAAATCAAAAATTTGAAAATTACCAATATTCAAATAATTTTTATCTATTCTACTATTCACTCTCAATCAATTTCAATATATATGAATATAATTTAGATAAAAATAATGAATAAACTGTGTATATTATCTATTTCCATTTTGTCAAGTTTAATTTTAAAATTTTGCTAAGAATTTAAATATTCTTATTACTATGGTAAAGAAATTACAAGATCCTGACTATTTGAGAGAATCCGTGAGAAAAACTAACGGACTAACATCATTTAACTAACAAGCCTATTATTCACGATAGGAAATTCAATTTCCACTTTACTAAATTCTTTTAACAGTAATTTGTAATAAATGTAAATTTTTTAATTAAATATCTTATAATGTTAATACGAATCCTTCCTCTTTTCGTATATATGTATGTAATACAAATAAGTATATAAATATAAATATATTCTTTTCAAATATCGATTTTACTCATATATATATACATAAATAGTATTAAAAATACAATATATGCAAGAAGAAAAACATTTGAATTGAAATGGTTTTTATTTGTATGATGGAGAGTTTTCCATAAAATGAAATAATTAAATGCAAACTGTTTTGTTTTAAATGGTTCATTTTTATCTCCAATTTAAAAGAAATTATTTAGACAGAATGGATATCGACTAGAAATGAATAATCAAATTTTTAAAAATATTTCTATTAATTCAAAAATATCCAGAAAATAATATTAGTAATAATTATAATTATTTTATAAAATTATTAATTTATAAATTAATAAATTAATTTATTACTTTTTTTGATCATTGCTTATTGTAAGAGAGATGAGAAAAAAAACTTGAAAATTTCGAAAAATTAATTCCACTTTTTTTAAGGCCAGCTGAATTTAAATATCAAATAAAAGTAGTAATTCAAGAAATCAAGAAATAATATTTATTAATTTATTTTTTAAAAGGTAAATTATACATTTGTTCCCTAATTATGAGTGATGTGTCAATGATTTGTATGGTCATCAGATAGTTCCTTATTTTTTTATAGCTTTTATTGTATATTTATTTATCATGTATTTGTGCGAAATATTCTATTTAAGTATTTCAACATAAATTAAAAATAAAATAATTAAGAAGAATTAATAAACTAAAATGTTAATGATAAACTAATATAATAATTGCTAAATAAAGAATTCATTTAATCCTTTCGAAAAGAAATTTGACATTTTGACAAACCATGGAAAAATGTATAATCATAAATAAATATGATTAAATATCATATTTGACTGTCAGCATACTATTCTCTATGCAGTAAACTTCAATATTTTATAGTTAAACTTTTTAAACTATTTGTTAATAAAAAAATGTTTGTTATAAAAAAATATAAAATTAAAGAAAATGCACGTCGTTTTATTGATTTTATTTTTTAAAAAATAAATTTTTTTGTACTTTTTCAAAAAATACTTTATTTTAATATTGAAATGTTTTAATATTGAATTGTAAAATATAATATAAATAATCAAAATATAGGTTTGTTCAAAAGAAAAGGTGAACTTTGAATTATTTCGAAAAGCATTTATTTCTCAATATCCATTTGGTCTCCTTCAAAGTAATTCCCCTCAGAAATAATAAAGCACCCATGCCAGCGCTTCTTCTAATAACATACATAAATTCTGTAAAGCGCTTGTATCTTGTACCATTGTAACATATTTTTGAGACAAATTAGGCTAGGTGAAAGCCACAGACAAAGTTTTAAGTGCGTTGGAGTACTTTATTACATTTTTAACGCAAAATTTAATATATATTCTTTGATCCATATTTTTGTTAAGTAAAAAATCGAAGAACGCACAAAAACGTGACTAACTTTTTCAGTTGTCAAAAACAAACTACTAATCCAAAATGGCTGATAATGTCACCATACGAGAAACATACATGTACCAACATAACAAAAAAATTTCAATAATTGAATGTACACAGTCCGCGAAAATACAAAATTCTCATTTTCTTTTGAACAGACATCGTATAAATAGTTTTGTAGATATATGTAGATTTGAACATTGGATTCATTAACTAAATATTTTTCCATGAGGGGTAGAATTATTTATTTATTCAATTCATTATTTATTATTCATTTATTCATTCATTATAGAATGTTTTTCGTTGACTGATTATAAGCTCTCGGAACTTTTGTCTCATTCAATCACTCCTTTTCAGCAAAGAGATCCGTCTTCTAATTATTATGATTATATAAATAATTCTGGCATCCCTAAAAGATATTGTTATTTATTTAGAATGAGTATTTAATTATTTATTATTACAGATTGAAAAAAATTAATTTGAGTAAATATAAATATTTGAAATCTATTTAATAAAAATAAATTACTAAAATTAATCAATATATGATAAAGAAGTTCTAATATTTAAATTGTAATGGACCTATTTAATTTTAAAATAAATTGTTAAATATAATGAACATTATTTTCCAATTTGTGTAAATTTATTTTCAAAAACATTTAAGTAAATTCATTTTTAATTAAATAATTAATTATATATATATATGGTATATATATAGTTAATTATAAGTTAATTATGTTATATGTATATTAATTAATATAGTATACAAATAATATAATATACAGAATATATTATTATAATCAAATTGTTTAAATCGTAAGTAAATTATAATTTTAAAAGACTATGACACATTTAATGATATTTTATAATTATGCAAGTAATTTATAATTTAATGGTTCTAAATAATAACTAGGAATACTAATGAATTAATAAATAATACTAAATAGCCTAGACTAAATCCTAGAAGATTATTAAATAATAATTCACGAAATTCTAGACTAATTAATTATTTATTAGTGATTTATTTAATTTACTATATATTTTTATTTAAGAAAAAACCTAAAGGTTTTTTGATAATTTCTGAATTTTTTCCAGACATATTATATTATTTTTAGATTAATTTTAAGAATGATTTATCTATCAGTATATTAGTTGACTAAAGAGAATAATTGAACTAATCCATGTTCTAATTTAATCTATAATACTTAAATCATTGTTTATTGATTCTGAATAATATAACTTGAATTTTATAAAAAAAATTTTCTCTCAAACTAATAATATACATAAATGAACAAATAAGCATTGAGCTAATGTTTACTTTTGTGCGGATATTCAATAAATTAAAAAAAAGAGATGTTTAAATTACGTAGCAATACATTGGTTGTGTGTTTCCGTAAATCTTGCTGGTCGTGATGGAGTCTGAAGCCCGGTGGGGATGGCGGCGAAAAAGAGGATGCCCGCAGGAAAAACGCAAAACACGCAGCAAGGGCCTTTTTTTTGGAGGGGGGGGGGGAGAACCCCGGCGTGGGATTGTAACGACTCGTGACCCGAGCTAATGTCAAAGGTGCACACACTCAACAACCACACACAGACACTGGACTCTTAGGAGTACTCTCCTTAGAGCAAATTCCTAAATTAAGAAACAGAAATTTATTATAATACAATTCATATTAATTAGAATTGAAATATATATATAATATACAACGAAATTTGTGATTTAATAAAAATGTTTATTAAAATATTATCGTTATATTCACTAATATATTATTCATGTACATAATTATAGGTTGCAAAATATAAATCTAATTTAAATTAAGTTTAAACTTTAAAAAAATTATTAAATAAGTAAAAAAGTGAAGACTTATTGTTTAAATATATGACCTATGAATATAATTGTATTCAATTATAAAGAAAATGAATCAAACAAGAAATAAAAATGCATAATTCAGTTCAAATCTCAATTTCGAATTTTTGGGTTGAAAGCAAAATTCCTATATATCCTTATAACTTTATATGTATTATATATATAAATATAAAGGGTCCGCCATGTAACAATTTTTTTTTAAATGCAATAAAACAAAAACGGTTGGATGAATTTTCAAATTTATTTTTTCATAGTGAAATATAGACCTTCCGATTATTTATGAAATACTATTTCATTAAAATGGCTGAGGCTGGCATTGCAGTACGCCATTGAAGGAGATGCCGATTTTGGCCAAAAAATTATCTTTTCGGATGAGGCGCATTTCCATATTGGCGGATACGTCAACAAACAAAATTGCCGCATTTGGGGGACGGAAAACCCACACGTTATCATGGAGAAGACAATGCATCTTCAGAGAGTGACGGCTTGGTGCGGATTTTGGTGTGGCGGCATCATTGGGCCATTTTTCTTTGAAAATAAGGCAGGAGCCGCCGTTAATGATTTCTGATTGGTTGTTCCCGAAACTTGAAGAGGAAGACTTGGACAACATTTGGTTCCAACAAGACCGCGCTCCGTGTCACACAGCTTACAACTTACAATCGATCTTTTGTGCACTGTCTTCGGAGACTGAATTATCAGCAGAAATTCTGATGTCGTTTAGCCACCTCGGAGCTGCGATTTGACACCGTTAGACTATTATTTGTGGGGAGCCGTCAAAGACAAATGTTATGCAGACAAACCAGAGACAATTCAAGCTTTGAAGGGCAACATTCGTGCAGTTATAGCTAAAATAGAGCCGTGTACTATCACAAATGTACTCAAAAATTGGACCGACAGTATGGCGTACTGAAAGGCCAGCCGAGGCAGCCATTTTAATGAAATAGTATTTCATAAATAATCGGAAGGTCTATACTTCACTATGAAAATATAAATTTGAAAATTTATCCAACCGTTTTTGTTTTATTGCATTTAAAAAAAAATGTTACATGGCGGACCCTGTATATATTGTCCCTATATTCGTATATTCAAAATACCTTTCAAATCAATTTCAATTAATGAATGGAACTTTTATTTTGAAAATGAATTGAAACGGTTTAGATGAGGTTATCAAAAACATAGTATTGTAACAATAAATGTGTTTACGGTTTTAATTGATATTACATACCTAAGAAGTATAGCTTCGAATTTAACATGTCAATAAGTATCGTACCATTAGATAGATCTTGTTGTTACAATAGTATAAATAAATAAAAAAATAATAATAACGCATACATAAAGTATTAACAACTACATCAAATAATCCATTTCATTTAAATGATTTTAAAAATACATCTTTGACAAAATAAAATTAAATGTTTATTGGAACATTTATAATAGATAATAGAATGGAGTAATTAAACTGGCACAACTCTATTTATAAACGGATTTACTGTATTCCTGCTTTGTAATTAAATTGGTCTTATTAAATTAATTATGAGAACATTTTCAATTTCAAAAACAATGTTTCTTATTGCAGTATAAATTTATAGAGGAAACATTTTGCAAAAGATGAAGAAAAAAATAAATAAATTAAAAACACTAAAAAAAACAAAAAAAAAAAATCAAGGTACAATGGTATACAAGTAATAAATACATCGTTCAATAAGTCCCGAGACTAACAACGAAAACACATTTTTTTTCAAAAATCATTTTTATTCATCAATATAATCTCCTTTTAGAGTGATACAATCTTTTCAACGCTTTTCCAACATTTCTATACCATGTTTATAGAAGGCTCAAAATAGGCTTTAGTTTCGGCAATGACCTCCTCATTCGAGCAAATTTTTTTCCCTGGAGCAGTTTTTTGAGATCAGCAAAGAGCCAGTAGTTGCTGGGGGCTAAATCTGGCGAATACGGGGGTGGGGAAGCAAATAAAAGCCCAATTCGTACAATTTTGCCATTTTGGAAATGTGGACAATGTTTTACCAACACGCGAAATTCCCTTTTTTCCATTTTTCAAACAAATTACAAAGTGACTTTACTCTAACTTCGATAACTCTGCTGTCTGTGATTCGATCGACGTGAAATTTTTACACGTTTCATGTACGCACTCGATGGAAATGTGGACACTTTGGTACTACTAGCACCAAATCTGGGTTAGTCTCGGGATTTATTGAACGATTTGTTATATTATATATAAATCTGTTTTTAAATAGTTTTAACAAATAAATATAAAATTCAGAGGTCAAATGCAAAAAGTTTAAAAAGATTTCCCCACTAATAGCTTAGTATATAATAAAATCTTTTATTTATTTTGCTGTTACTAATTTAATACAGCCATATGTTGAAAAAATTATAATTGTTATATATTCTATAAGATAAAATTTATCTGATCCGACATTTGGGAGATGTTATCTTTCATTTAGAAATCTTCGAATTGATATTGCTATATAATTAGCTGATGATGTTTATAAATATTTAATATATAATAAATACTCCATTATTTAATATATTTAACCATTTTGTATATTTCTATTTGTTCAATACTTTAAATCAGAGGTTCCCAATCTTTTCTGGTTTGTAGCTCCCTTAATACATCCGATTTTTATATAAATTTTTTACTTTCTTAAAAAATTGGAAAACTTTTCTTCCCTCCATCGGAAATGTTTCAGAGCATCGCAAAATCATCAGACCTTTTTTTTTTTTGTTTTTTTAGAACCGAAAATTTCAAGTATTAGAAAATTTAATTTAATATTTCGCGGCTCCCCAGGGAGCCGCGGCTCACAGTTTACGAATCACTGTTTTAAATGATAAAACTAGGTTTTACCAGAATTAAAATAATAGATTTATTGTTTAATTAAAATAATATTATTTTTCTTTACAATGAATCGAATATAAATTGGTTATAGAATAACAATTAATCAAAGTGTAATTATTTATGAAAAGAATGGGGTATGTAAAACAATTTTGTTTTAAATGTTAATATTTCTTGAAGTTGAAACAAAGATTCATATATCTCCTTTCATATTTAAATGGCCATGATGTCGCCTTTAATGTAATAATGTTATTCCTCCTTTCGTTCTTTATTAAAAAGTATAATGAGAACTTTTAATAGATGGTTCTTTTCGAGACTACATACTATAATGAAGGCCTGAGGAGGGCAGTATAACGGCAAGGAGGAAGAAGATTGGTATATCTTCAAAGGGTCGTCATATTGACAAGTTGATTCAGCAGATAGTATCTTAATCAGCCAATAAACAAATAGATTGACATTACAGATTAAATAATAAACGAAGAAGTAATGAATATTTTTACATTCAAAGCAAAAAACCCAGAATAGAATTTTCAAATTAAATTAGCTGCTTATTAATTATTATTGAAAAAATCTGGAGTTTCTCCACTCTACTATCTCGAAAATTTGAATTGGATTAATGAACATATATTATATTTAAATTAAATTTAATCAATTATAAATTATAAATTAAAATTAATATATAATATTCATTAAATCAGCGCGTATTTGGCTCTTTGTTGATGGCACCACGTCACGTGCGAACGCGTGATTTGCAGTCAACGTATTAAAAAATTAATTCCGGTATTTTCAACGATTCAATCAAGCAGAAATTCTATATATAGCAGTTATATATAGCAGTTTGTCTACATACACACATGCATACACACACACACACACATTTTTCTCAACCTTATTAGTGAAAATGACTCAAGAACCTTCAAACATATAAAAACATCAAAATCTCGACATCGAAAATTTTCGTGATCGCAATACTATCTCTGGCGAGATAGTAAAAATGTTTAATAAATGATGCTCATTCAATTCATCAGGAAAGAAAAATTATCAAATTATTATAAATTTGAAAATAAAAAAATAAAATTTTAAATTTAATCCAAAGAATATTTTTACATGTTATCTGTTTAGATTCTGGATGACGTTACCTAACCTCACTTTTAGATGGTTTTAATATTTCAATTATACTATTTACTTATGTATTAAATGAGTCATCTGCCCACATATTTAAAAAAAAAACAATATTTTCAATTATTTTTTAAATTCTAAAAATTTTAATTGTTTAATGTTTATTTAAATAAGAAATATATATAATATACATATATAACCAAAAGTAGCATTTAACTTATTAAAAATAATATAAATATTCTCTAAAAATTGCTAAATTGCTTGTTATTTTGTAGCAACTATTTTTTATTCGTCTTGCCAAAAATGTTTAATCCCCATATAAATATTATGGACAGAAAAATTTAAGTGATGTTTTTAATATTGTAAAATGGATTTATTATAATTTTTAGGAAAACAGTAAATCTAAATTTAATTTTAATATTACAAAGAAATTTGTAATTCATTAGAAAATTTAATTATATAAATTAATTATAAATTAATTATAAAATTTATACATATTTAAGATCTAGGTATTAGTAGAAAAATAAATTATTATTATCCACCTTGTTTATTAATATAATAGTTTAAAACCGGGTGCCATTTGACATGTATATAATAATACATACTTCCCCATAGAAAACATCTTTTACATATTTAATTAAGATAATCTAAATTTCAGATAACCTTAGGCTATTTTTCATAAAAAAAATTCTTTAAATATACGACGATTCAACATAAATAATAAAATAAAATTGAATTATTTATGAGAAAATTATAAATTAATATTTTCAATATTAATAATTTAATAATAATAATAATAAATATTTATTTGTCTTTGCTTAATCCGGCAAACAAAATTATACAATTTCATAATTTCGCACAGTTTAACAAAATTGCACAAAAATCAAACACATAGAAATATAAAAACGTTAAAAACAAGAAAATGAACAGTAGTCCATGTTATCACATAAAAGCACTATGACATGTATCCAGTCCTAAATTTAATTTCACGTTAGCCTCCTCACAGTTTGTGCATTTGAAAATTTTCTCTTGACATGTCTCAGACTTGTGTTCCCCACTGCATTTATAACATGATATATTTTTTATACAATCGGCGGCATTATGTGAGAATCCCCAGCATTTAAAACATCTTTTAATGTTGATATGACCGAATGCTCTGCATTTCTTCCACCCAAGATTAATTTTCTCTTTTTTTAGCAGTTCAGAATGACTCTTATCATCCAACTCCAGAATGATTGCACCCTCTCTCTGATTTCTACCATGTAATTTTTTTACAATTTTAAAATCTTTACACTCAAGACCGTTTTGAGTCTTGAATGCCTCAATTATTACATGATCCTCTTTGTTCATTATATCCATTTCAATATTTATTATTTTCAATTTTGGTTTCCTCTTTCTAATTTCATTTATTTCGAAATCGTCTCCCAGCTTCCTATTTAAAATTTCTTTGACTGAGTTGTTTTCAGCTCTCTGTAGGTTACCAGATTTCATTTCATTTTCATAGCCCATTAATAAACCTCCACCTTTGGTCTTCCTCAACCTAGTGACTCCTTTAGGTAAATTCTCTATATCTACCTTCTGTTTCATCACTACCTTCAGGTCCTCACATTCCCGGCCTGGTCTCACCATGAGGACATTTTGTTCACGTGAATTCTTCTTTAAAATCTCACTAAAGGTTTTATTCTTTTCTTTTTCTTTCTCTCCCCAGTTTTTCAATACAATCTTGTGATTGTCCTTATCTCCCTTAATTCAGTTTTTAAATCCTGAAGTTCCGCCATTTCTATTTCTTTAACCACTCTTTTGACCTCCGCTTTGCATAGCATCTCGTTTTTGATAGAGTGAACGATATCAATTATTTCTGTGAATTTCTTGTCACTTTCATAATACTTCCCGGAAGGACCAGGGAGCACAACTGAGTCGCTTGATGTCACCGAGCTCCCCGATGTCCTTCTTTCTCGAAGTGCCTCACTTCTAGCGAGCTCTGCTTGAGAGTCATTCGTTACCTTTTTAAATGGGCCCTCACAGGTTACAAAGTGCTTTGTCTCTTTTTTCCACTCCTTATGCTTATTTGAACATCCTGGGTGGAAGAATTGCTTCTCGCATGCAGTACACTGGTTTATTGTCTAACAATAGGCTTTTTACAAACTACACACGTTTATTCCGGGTAGTCCGACATTATGCTCACCCATATATATATATATATATATATATACAAAATAATTACAATTACAACTCAAACAAAATAATATTGAACAAAAATATAAAAATAATAATAACAAAAAACAACAGTAATAAAAACAAAAACAAGAACAAGAAAATAGCAAAAACAATAATAAAAATATAAATATTATGGATTAGGAGATTAGGATAAAGAAGGGAAATTTGCACTAACGGGGTCTGTCATAGTGACTTGTGGAGAGAAGAGGGGAAGACCTCGATGAGGAGATATTAATAAGGATTAAGAGTATTAGTATTTATTAAAAATAAAAAGATTAAAGAAATGGCTTCTTGGAAATTATAGTTTTTGCGAATGGTGGGAGAAGTTCTCTGATGGTCAATCTAAAACACTTGGCAAAAAAGGTGTCCAAAAGATATCGATAGAATTAACCAACCTTTCTGAAAACTGAAATACAGTCACCACCAAAAAATAAGAAAAACAAAAAACAACGGAGTTAATATCAAAAAACTGGGAGCCCACTAAGAGTGCTTAGCTCCTAATCGCCACCAATATTAATAATTTAACATTTATATTTTTGTCAAATAAGATTAAAGAAGTTTAATTTTATACCCTTATGGATTATACATACAATAAAGGGTTAGTTTCAATTTTATTTTACATTTTATATTTCACATTCAATTAAAATAATTTTATTATATCGATTTTATTTTGATTATTTTAGAAAAAACATTTATAAAATATTGTTTTATTTTCAAAATCACTAATAAAGATAAATTACAAAATATGTAAATGTATTTATGAAGATTGATAATATGAAATATACTCACATCTATAATGGTTTGGAAATGTAAAAAATAAATATGAACGATGGGGGAAGGTGTAAATCATTTTATGTCTCTCTAGAAAGTATGAACTAATCTTTTACACTTCAACTTTATTACCTAGGAAAAGAAATATAAATATTTTGGTAAAATAAAATTACCACTTTAATATTATACAGGCATATTTATTATGAGAAGAAAATTTCTCATTTGCTTTGAGCAAAGATCGATGGTCCATGTCAAATAAGAAAAAGTATATGTAATCTAACCTCGTTAAATAGCCATTTGGCAATATTTAAAGAAAAGCACAATTCCAATGACAAAGTGAAACTTTTTTTTTAAATGGAAATCTACTTATATAATTGAAGGTGGCTTCTTTAATAGATCGTTGATAAAATTAATAAAATTTGTTTTAATTTGAGTGAGATATAAACATAAAAATTCTAATAAATGTTTATTTGGTGTGTTCAGTTCAAAATAATTATTCTCATACAAATCTGTTGTTAAAATAATAAATAATAATAAATTTGAAAGTTCGCATAGATGAATTTGTAAATGTTCAAAATAAAATCGTTCAATCTTTAATCTTGGGTGTTGAGGCTTAAAATCGAATTAATCTAGGTGGAGGGTCGAAAACAGCCGGTTAGCGGATGATGGAGTTGCCTGGGGGCATAAGGCCGAATCAAAAGGGTGAATTTTCCCTAAAATTGGAAATCGCTTTTTCTTTCAAAATAAATCTATATTCAAATTATAAAAAAAAACAATTATGCTTTTATACTCAAGGCGCATTCTATTTTTCATGTTAATTTTTATGAATAAATAAATCTTTGATAAATCAATAAAGTATTTCTTAAGGGATGTATTTATTTTTAAATGCCAAAATTGTTGTTTGAAAATGCAAATCAAAATTTCTAATTAATTACATTTTTAAAGAAAATATATATATATATAGTTTTATATTTTCTCTTACCTAGTCATATATTTATATTATATATTATACATGTTTTGTCAATAGAAATCAAATCAAAAATATCAGAATCATGAAAATTTTGAATGAAATTATTTACATTTAACAAATATTAAAAATTTATTGTTTTTTAAAAAAGTACTTAAGTACTTAAATAATAAACGGATAAAAATAGAAGTGGTTTTGGATTTCGAAGGCGCCATTGGGTGTGCGGGTAGCCAAACTGCCTCACATTCACATAGTGTCGGGTTCAAGTCCTGGGCCTGGTAAGGAAATTTCCCTAGCTGGGGTCTATGAGACGGAGTCAACCCAGCCTCCGGGAACAACATTGGGGAATAGCTACTTGATAACGCCTCTGATCAAGAAAATCAAAGTAAAGGTTGTGAGAGAACCTGTTCTACTTATCATAGGACACTTCATTGATATAACCGGCTTGATAGGCGTTGTCCTTGCGTAGGACGTACAAAGTCAGATGTTATTTTTTTTTTTTTTTTTTTTAATTTTGAATTTGGAAACAGAGGAGGTTGATTCAAATCTTAAATAGTAATATAGACGGCCATCATAATTTTCTAGTCAAAATTTATAAATATTTATGTTAAGATTTTTAATAAAGTCAGTACAATATCAATATCTATTTTAACTCTCCTTTTACCCTCTTAAATACTTAGATATTATTATTCTCAAATATATAATTCAAACTCTTTATTTGAATAAATTTTAGATGATACTTATTACCGACCGACGATAGTAAGGGAGGTATTGTTTTTTATATAATGTCGATTTATCTATTAATTTTGTAAATAATAAATATATCTAATCCAATCTTATTATGCTAGCTAAAATTGTTTGTTTGTTTGTATATATATATATATATATAGTACCGGGACCCCGAGCCTCGGCCCGGTAATTAAGTTAAAAAAAAAATTCATTATTATTGGGTTTGGCTGGTAATATTAATACCTGATTCTCCGAATCGCCATTCAAATATAACATACAAACAGAAAAGTAGGCCTGTTGATATAAAATATACCTGGGACACCGAGCTATCGCTCGACCCTTATTTATTACAATAGTTAAATGGGATTTCTAAAAATGACCCATTAAAAATGTGTTTCCTAAAATGTTTCAAATTAATTAAAATATATTGATTTTGTAATATATACAATTTTAGCTAGCACAATAAGATAAGATATATGTAAATGGGTTCTCAGAAACCACTTTAACGATTTTTTTGAAATTCACACCAGAGGTAGTATTTATAAAGAAAAATTGAGTTTTATTGATCACATCTCTGGGAAAAACCATATTCATTAGTTTTTTCTTAATTTAAATGTATATATGTGATCCATTTTAATCAGATTGATGCAATAATATATTAAAAGTAAGAACACAAAATATATATATATATACAAACAAACAATTTTAGCTAGCATAATATATATATATATCTTACTGGGTTCTCAAAAACCAAACCCGATAATAAAGAATCATTTGTTTTTATTGACCTAGTGGTGGCTCGGTGAACCTGGTATTATTATTGAGGACTCCAGTTCAATTCATTTTAATCAGATTGATGCAATGATGCATCATTTAATAACTGTAATAAATAATTAAAGAATTGTATATCAATATTTTTTAAAGGGTCGAGCGAGAGCTCGGTGTTCCAGTTATTAATATTACCAGCCAAACCCAATAATAATGAATTATTTTTTTTTATAACTTAATTACCGAGCCGAGGCTCAGGGTCCCGGTACTATAGATACTATACTATATTATAAATTGTTATTTTATTAACCAAATGTTGAATGAAATAGACTGATCTTTTCAATTATTTTATCATATATTATTTTGTAATTTTATTCTGAAACTATTAGAAAAGTCAATTTACAATGAATTTCTAATTTTTTTTGATCTTAATTTGATGCTACTATCTCATTATTTATAATAGCGATCATTATTTTTACATTTAATAAACTCATGACTATTTAATCCCATCTATTTTTTTACATCTTAGCAAATATTAATTAATGAAAATAAAAAATGAAAAAGAATGAATTTGCATAATTTACATTTTAAAAAAATGATAAATGAATATATAATTTGAATCTCTTTAAATCGAAACAAGAATAGTATTAGATGATTTTCGTTTTTTGAAATAAAACTCAGCTAAAATAAAGATCATCCTAGATTGATATCTAACTATCTATATTAAGTAACTGAAGGAAAGGGCGGAAGAGGTTTAGCGAAGAAATTGAAGCCCGAAGCAGAATAGATTTCGTGACCCTGGATGGATATAATAAATGTTAGTTTAGTGAATTCAGAGAAGGGTATTTATTAATATCTCCTTAATATTATTTGAGTAAAGAGGGTAACTGTCCTCTGGGGAGATCTAAATAACATCAACTGGGTCCGGTATGATTTAACACGACCGTTAGCAATTTTTGCTCATCAAAATCGTTTGATTTCAATTAAATTGATAGATAATCAAAAATAGGATATAATATACGAATCTACGTTTACATATCATATATATTTTTTTTTATATTGTCAACAAATAAGATATTCTGTATTAAAAATAAAAATAAGTTGACCTGTGGCCAGATCCGAACCGACCGACGGTTTGAAGTAAATTAATTTTCAGCTACAGAAACAATTTCAAATAATTTTAATATATCTATTAATGTAATAAAAAACAGATATGAATATAACATAAATATTTTTAATTTTATTTTATTTATAATATATATGTAAGACCAGGCTGTGACGTCATGAATGGCTGGATGACGTCATATAATTTTAAATCAAGAAAAAACTAATAAATATGATTTTCCCGAGGATAAAACCAATACAAAGTGCATGATTCGTGGTGATATGTAAAAAAATCTCCTTATGTGAAATTTGGTGCGAAAATAACCCTTCCCTTCTTATCGTCGATCGCTAATACTACCACTTCCGGTTTCCGGATATACACCAAAAGTTGATGCATTAAGTAAATATACCAAATTTCATCAAAATCGGTTGAGCCGTTCAGGCTGTACACATCTATATGGACGGACAGACGGACAGACAGACATCATGCTAAAAATACTTTTTTCTGTTTAGAAAATGCATGAATCGTGGAGATATGTAAAAATCTCCACATGTGAAATTTGGTGTGAAAACAATACCTCCCTTACTATCGTCGGTCGGTAATAAGTAATAGTCGATAATAATTTTGAAAAAAAGAAGGCTTAAATATTATATTAAGACATATTATTATATTAATTTTTAAAAGTTCTGCCAAAATTTTTATTTAGATTATCATTAATTATTTATTTATTTATTCCTTAATTTTAAATTTTCAACAATTTTTTTATCCTCCATAAATATAATCAAAAAGTTGTTATAATGTTCAGAAATGATGAATCTGAAAAATTTAATAAAATATATCTCTCATATTAAATATTTAATAAAAATTAGAATTCATATTCAATTTATTCGTTTATATTCCTACAAGATAAAGTTACTACTGAATGACAAATGAAAATGTTTCTTTTTTAAATATATTTTACATATTTATATGAATATTTTACATGTGAAAGATTTTTTCTAGTTAAATAAATAAAAAAAAAGAACATTTAAAATTTTTATAAATTATTTTTAAAATAGAGATTTATTTTATAATCCTTATTAATGAATGAAATTATAATGAATAATTCTATCAAAAGTACTATTAATAATTAAAAGGAACTCGGGATTTTCATAGGAAAAACACATTTGAAATTTTACTGAGTGCGTGAACCCCTTCCTCCCTCAACCCCACCTCCTATTTCCTCATTCATATGAAAGACTTAGTAAATATTAAATTAAAGAAGAAAATGAATGAGAAATGTTTTAATGAGATAAAGAGTGTGTTACAGCAAAAAATAAAGCGGCTGGAAAATATGAAAAGCAAACGTGGATTAATTTTCTCATTAGTGTGCGATATAATTAAAACAGCTTGTTTAATTGAAAAAGAGGCGTTAGATGAAAAAAGATGGTGCACTGTTCTTTGTTTCTCCATTCGTTTAAAACCAACAGAGCACAAATTGAGATCAAGAAAAAAACCTAATTAAATTATATTAAAAAATAATATTCCAAGCAAACGCCTTCTTATTATTTATGGAAAACAGTATCAGATAAGAGCTTGTCTTCATTTCTATTTAGTTCAAGAAAAAAGTTCGATGGTTTTATTTTATAATTGGAATCTATTTAATTATGACATAGAATAGGGTAAACAACACCTATTCTCACTACCCTTCAAAAAATAAATGTAATCATATATGAAACAATATTGATTATTTTAAAAAGAAATCTGCTCCAGATGACTTTATTGTTCTATTTTAATAACTCAAAAGACTTTTCAGTGGTTTAGTGGTTAGCACGACAATCTACCACACTGAAGGCTCGAGTCGAGCTTAGGAAAATTCAATAATTAAAAATTTATCTTTAAAGCTCTGTATCATCCTCAGGGTCTATCCGCAAATAATAATAATAACTCAAAAATCATTATAATTGTATTTTCAAGAAAATATATATTACCCTGCAAACAGTTTAGACAAATTATTAATTTTAGTTAACGTAAAGTGGTAATTTTATTTTTTTAATTTTAATCTAAGAATCGAAGTTAACACTATTGAAATGAAAATAATGTCACTTTTAATTTACAAGCACATGAATAAGAAATTTCCAAAAAACAGATTTCAGATTTACTTAGAAAATAGATATTTCAATATATTTAAAATATAATATTTTAGTTTAATAAAAATATTTATTTATTTTTTAATAATAGAAACATAATATAGAGATACCTTTAATGGCCCTGTTGGTTATCTAAACCAAAATCAGCAGGTAAATATTAAATATTTCAACATATTTTTAATTAAAATGGGATATCTAAAATAAAATAAAATTTTAATTAACATTTTTCAATTATTTCCATTCAAAGGTAAAACTTATATTGTTAATGATTTCGACACATAATGACAATATATTTCCAATACATTATACATAAATACATATAAGAATAAAAAATAAAAATGTACCTAGGAGAATTCTTTCAATTTGCCAGTCACAAAAGATTAATTGTTTTGAATATATTATAGTAGCAATATGTGATGATTAGACACAGCCAATCCTTTTAAATAATAATCATGAAATTCTATATATATTTTATTACTTTTCCATTATGACAGTTTTGTATAGAGAAATTTATTATAAATTCATGCTCATTAATATATAAATGAAGCTATGGATAAATTTCAATTTATATTCAAAAGCATTTAGCTATAAATATAATACAGAAATAATAAAAGATATAATTTGATGTGGGAATAATTTTTCTTTTACTTTAAAAATAAACTTAAAGCAAGAGGGATGGTCTCATCAAAGAAAGAAATAATGCAAGTTTTCAAGATATGTGCGAGAGCATTCCAAACAGATGGGCCTCGTGAGATATCCCCCGGAGATATCACGGCTTGGTGAATATCAACCATCCATCTCCCCCCCTTCCTATTTTTAAATTCATCCCCGGGCGTCATAGATCAAGAAAACTAAGAGGAAAACTCGGAACCGAATCTTTACTAAGGACTCGACATCAACAATAACAACTGATTTATTTAGATTGGTGTCCACCTCCTCCACAATAAAAATCCAAAGTTTTATAGTAATAAAAAAATATATCTTAAAAATGAATAAATATAATTAAGTATACAATTTAATATTATATGTTTACAAGAAAAAAATATGTAAATGTTTTCTATAAGATTTACAGAAATACTTATTTTATACATGAACAAAAAAATAATTCCAAGTGTCATTTATTATTTATTATTACTTGAAATATTGGTATGTATTTAATAGTTTTTACTATCTCGCCAGAGATAGTATTGCGATCACGAAAATTTTCGATGTTGAGATTTTGATGTTTTTTATACGATTTGAAGGTTCCTGAATCATTTTCACTAAGGTTGAGAAAAATGTCTCTCTCTCTGTGTGTGTGTGTGTGTGTATGTATGTATGTAACCAAGATTACGCAAAAACGGTTTGAGCTAGAATGATGAAATTTGGTACATGGGCATTATTCAAAATTCATAGTTTTCTATCAACTTTTGAGAAATCTAGCTCAAACGGAAGAGGGTCATTACCTACAACGTTTTGATTTTTTACTATCTCGCCAGATAGTATTGCGATCATGAAAATTTTCGATGTTGAGATTTTGATGATTTTATACGTTTTGAAGGTTCCTGAATCATTTTCACTAAGGTTGAGAAAAATGTCTGTGTGTGTGTGTGTGTGTGTGTGTATGTGTGTATGTGTGTATGTATGTAGGCAAGATTACGCAAAAACGGTTTGAGCTAGAATGATGAAATTTGGTACATGGACATTATTCAAAATTCATAGTTTTCTATCAACTTTTGAGAAATGTAGGTCAACCGGAAGAGGGTCATTACCTACAACGTTTTGATTTTTTTTCCTCTAAAGTGACCGTAAAAATAAAAATATATGTTTGATAATTTTTCACATGATTAATAATTGTATAAAACTGCTATATATAGAATTTCAGCTTGATTGAATTGCTGAAAGTACCAGAATTAATTTTTTAACACTGCAAATCTCACGCGCCAACACGTGCCATGGTGCCATCAATAAAAAGCCAAACATGCGCTGGTTTAATATTTATTATTTATAATTTATAATTAATTAAATTTAATTTAAATATAATATATTATGTTATTTAATCCAATTCAAATTGCGAGATAGTCGAGTGGAGACACTCCAGCTAATTTTCTTCTAAAGTGACCGTAAAAATAAAGATATATGTTTGATAATTTTTCACATGATTAAAAATTGTATAAAACTGCTATATATAGAATTTCACCTTGATTGAATCGCTGAAAGTACCAGAATCAATTTTTTAACACTGCAAATCTCACGCGCCAACACGTGACGTGGTGCCATCAACAAAGAGCCAAACATGCGCTGGTTTAATAAATATTATTGATTAATTTTAATTCATAATTTAATTAATTTAATTTAAATTAATATTTATTATTTAATCCAATTCAAATTTGCGAGATAGTCGAGTGGACACACTCCAGATTTTTTTATTATTAATTCAAATTATTTCAAATATTTCAGTATAAATATTATTTCTATTCTATTTTTGTAATAAATACTTTACAATTGTAGTAAACTAGACTAACTTCCACTCCATTGTAAACTATTTCATCCAATTTTAATAAAATCGTATTGTTAAACTCACCCAAACTCCTCTTTAAATAAAATTATTTTTATTTTACTTTTTTGAATTTTATTTAATATAATTTAAATGATTATTATTTAATAGAATAGGAAAATACAACAATTTTACAATTTCAATACAAAAACATTAGAAATAAATTGAAGATTGATTAAATAATTAATAAATTAAGTTATATATAAGTGAAGTGATAAAAATTGTAACAATTTTTTTTCGTAAAATAATTATTATAAATATCGTAACATAACAAAAATGAAATCAATGGAATGATATTAATATTATTTACTCTTAATTATAATCTTATTTAAATTAATTAATTTTCTATCTTTTTTTTTTTTTAATTTTATAAATGATTTTTCTAAATATGTTATAAAAGAATAAATGGAATGGGAAAGATTTGCAGGCGTGGAATGAAGTGTAAGAGAGTGTGTAAGGGTGGAGGGGGGGAGAGGGAGGCTTAACCTCCGGAGTGTTTGGTCTGTGGCGTGGAGCACGTGGCGAGGGGCGGGCCAAGAGACGCACGTGCGTCACCAGGCGCCTCTCTTCTTAAGCTGCGCTCCAACCTCCACCATCTGCCTCGCTTGAAGCTAGCAACGCAAACAGCATTGGGCCAGATCCGGCTGCCCAAGGCGCTTACCGCTGCATTAACTTCTCCTCTATAAATCAAAGGGGAATGCGGACAGCTCACTAACGATATTCTGAACCAGACCGCCCGACTGCATCTCGAATATTTAGATGAGGTTAAAAAAATATCCAAACATTTTCATGGAAAAATACATTTAAAAAAAAATCAAATATTTTTCATAAAAGTACGGAGACTTAAATAAAATTATTATCATTATGTCTATTTCAGGGCTTCTTAAACTTTTTTCATTTGCGACCCCATTTATGATTGCGATATATATAAACCCCGTATAAATATAAAAGAAAGATGTATAAATATTTTTTGACGATATATTTATTAGGCAACAATATACATACATATAAATCTAAATGCGCAAATACACATCTATAATCTAGATTCTAGATGTTTCAAAATCGTGTATTTAAATATTTGACATTAAAATCTCTCGCGACCCCAGAATTTTGCTACACAACCCATAGTTTAAGAATTTATTTTATTACTTGTGTATATAATATTTTTTTTATATATTTTTTGTAAATAAACAATCATCAATCGTATGTTCATTTACATAATATTATAATTTATAAAGATAATTATTATTTTGTTTTTTATTAATAATATATGTGACTACATATATACCTAAATAAGCATATATTCTATAAAATTTTAAACAATAATAATTAAAAATTTCAAGAAAAACCAAAATATATATTATTTATTAATAATTTATTTAAAAAAAGTATAATGTCCAATGTTTTTCTAATTTTATTTTCCCTTCCAAAATATAAGATTTGTCGAGGACATCAAAATAGATTTGTTTGTGAGATGATTTCATTGTTTGGTTAAATCTCTTTCCGCCGAGTTATTTCTTCATGTTTGGAAACAAGAATAGCCACTCGGGGCTGAATCCGAATAATAGGGCAGATGAGAGAGCAATCCATATCCTAATTCATGGATTTTCAAGGAAATTCACTTTTTCCCATTTACTTCTCCAATCACGAGATAGTCTGCTATTATAATGAATGTAAAACAAAAACTAAAAAAACAAGCAGGTTCAAATTTCGACAGGGGTCAGCTGATAGTTGCCTACTGACAGGAGCAGAGTTGCCATTTCATTTAAGAGACAGAAAATTCAAAAAGTCACGAACTTATTGACCTGTTCTCGTAACATATTATAAATGTACTAACTGATGGATACGTACTAAAATCTATAAATTCCAGTAAAAGTTTAAAAAATGTTTATTTATTTTTATTCCAGGAGAGAGAAATATATTAAAATTAGATTCCATTATAAATCTGTTTTTGATTAATATCTATATATTTAATACGCTAGTGTCCGTCTGTACGCAAAAAACTCCAGAGCCTAAACTACAAGGAGTAAGGTAACCAAATTTTTCTGAGGTGAAGGGTACCTCAAATGATGAAAAATAAAAAAGAAATTAGAATCTTAGGTAACTCCTGAGCTGAGCTGCGGGTGTTCCATTTTCCAGAAATATATATAAAGGAGAGCGTTTGTATGTATGTAATTTGTTTACTTTTTTGCTGTCATAGAAACAGATATATATATATATATATATATTTAATTAGAACCTTTCTCTCTCTCCCTCTATTTAAAATTTTAAAAAATGGAGTGTTCTAGCCAAATTAAGAAATTTAAAAGCCTTATGCAACATTGATAGGTAAATGAATTGGACTGGAAGAGGAGACATATGATTAGAGAAATTGATGAAAAATCATCCGAAATGTAATTAAACAAAAAAATTCAAGAATTATGATACGGATACGACTTACATACAATTAACATACAAAATGTAGAATTTGAAAAAGTATAAATATTTAAATACTTAAGATCTCTAATCACGAAAGATAATAATATTCGAGAAGAATTTAAATCGACGTTGTAATTGAGTAACGCCTGTTATTATGCAGTAAAGGGGCTTATCTCATCAAAGAGGATCAAAATTAAAATATATAAAACAATTATTTTTCATGTTGATCGATGATAGGGTGACCATATTTCGAGAACACCAAACCGGGACAAACGGTATTTTTTAGAACTAAATTGAAAAAATTTTGAAAAAAAAATTAAGAAATGTCCTAAATATTGAAAAAACGGGACAGTAGGCTGTCCCGAAGACATTTTTGGGACAGTGCACCTAAAGACGGGACGTTTGGTCACCCTATCGATGACTCTGGGAGACGAGAGTAGATTTAGAGTATTTGTGAGATTAATATTGTTTGCAGCATTTATAGGCCAAAAGAAGATGAGGTCACAGGGGGATGGCGGAGATGGCATAACGAGAAATAATGTCCAGATATAGTTAAAGTTATAAAATCAAGAAGGCTGGGATGGGAAGGGGACGTGGTTGGAATTGGAGAAACTAGAAATTGGGAGAAACCGATTAGGAAACATCCGGTGGAAGACCAAGGACCAAGGTGGGTGGAAAATGAAGGAAGGGACATGGGAGAGATGGGACAGGGTAGGATTTGGTTGTAGCTCAGAATAGGGACGCTTTGAGAAATGTGGATGCTGCGGCTAAGAACTTTCGAAAACTGTAGAGACACAGAGTTAGATAAATATAACATATACAATAATAATATATAATTAATTTACTGATTAAATTAAAATAAATTTTACAAGAAAACAAATACATGTCTTATCTACTTATACTGATTGAAACAAAATGGATGAAAACCTTTTAAATACAGACTTTCAACCAAATACTATGTATCACTCGGGGGTACAGGGGGCGGAGCCCCCGTCTAGGTGTGAAGAGCGCCGAAGGCGCTCGGAGCAGCTAGTAATTATTATTATAATTATTTTAGAACTTTTTATATTGATAAATATATATTTTTAGATTAGGGTAAAATAAGAGAGATAGAACATATACTTCTAAATTAAAAAATTAAATAAATTATTTTAAATATAATTTTTTGTAAATTAAAATTTATGGAATTAATTTAATGTTTAAAATATTTCTATTCACAATAATATAACATATATACAATAGTTTCCTAAATAAATTAACTAAATTTTCTCTTTATTTAATCTTATATCCTAATAAACAATCAAAAATAATAATCTCTTTTTATAAATAGAGTGAAAGGAAAAAAATTATATATATTATATTATAGTATACAATATGTTTTAGTTGAATACAGACTGATTATTCACTAAATTATTTATCTCGTAGGAAATAAACCCGTTTGCGAATAAAGTTACCTTTTAATCGAATATAAAGTTTAAATTGATGTGAAGGTGAACTTTTATTTATAATTTTTCCTCTAACTTTCTCCCGTCAATCACTCTATTCCCTCGACTTGGTTCTGTAATCGAATATGTATTGTCCATTTATTTCTATTTTTTTACCAAGTTAATCTATTTATTTGTGTATATGTCTTTATCGGTAGGTGTGTATGGGGAAGAGAAAAAGTTATTTATTTAACTGGACTATCAGACCAATCAGAATTCAAATGAGAGAGTCGAAGTAAGAACAAGTACCTACATTTACAGGTCAAGTGTTAATTAAGCCTTTTTTGTAGTTAGTGAGTTCTTTGCGATGGCATAATTGGCGAACAGCGACTAATCGTTTGTTCAGGATCTTCTCTGACGTCTTAAGGGACAACTGCGAGAAGACATGGTGTCTGATTAGCCAAGCATTCGAGCGAAACGCCGTCTGTTCCTGGTTGACCATCGCGATCGTAAACCAATTAAGAGGAATAGCTAAATCGGATTTCAACTCCGATGAAAATTGATTTCAAATAGAAATTTATTGTTTCTCGCCCCATAAGACTTTTCCTAGCTAACTATTTTTTAATTAATAAATATAATCCAATCAATTATCACTACTTGTTTTTATTCAATCAAAGTTTGTCAACAACAGATGCTAACACAAAGCTTGTTTCATACTTGATCCTTCACTCTCCTCCTACACAACAATATAAATATTTATTTGTCTATATAAAACCTTTTAACCAGCCGCGAGGTTATAGTGACCGGTCCGCCGACTCGAGTTTGAGGGTTCAAACCTCGCCGAGTGCATCGATATATAAATAATAGGTTGGGGAAAAAGAAATCCATTATTTTTTCGGTAGATGGCTGTAGTGATCGATATCTCGTAAATTATCGATCAAACAATTTCAAATTTATGCTCGTTGTCAAGGTAACAGTTCGCACTAAAAGAATTCGTTTGCAGTTTTTTGTTTTGTCCATTCAGTTCTGAGTTACACGCCGTTAAAGATGGAAGTCAACAAAGAGAAAATTCGGTACATTTTACAGTTTTTCTTTGATAAGGGCGAAAATGCAAGTCAGGCGGCTGAAAATGTGAATAGTGTTTATGGTCCCGATACTGTAACAGCTAATTACGCGCAATTTTGGTTTCGTCGATTCCGTTCGGGTATTTTTGACGTTAAGGATGCCCCTCGCACAGGCAGGCCCGTCGTCGAAAATGTCGACAAAGTCACTGAAATCATCGAAGTGGACCGGCATGTTAGTAGTTGTAGCATCGCCCAGGAGTTAAAGATCGACCACAAAACAGTTTTAAACCATTTGCACAAAGCTGGGTTTAAAAAAAAGCTTGATGTTTGGGTGCCACACCAATTAACACCAAAAAACATGATGGATCGAATTTCCATCTGCGAAGCCTTGGCCAAACGTAATGAAATCAACCCATTTCTTAAACGGATGGTGACTGGGGATGAGAAATGGGTCACATACGACAACATTACCATCTTTTTCTTGCATTGCAAAACTTTTTTAGTGATAAGAAATTGGCATCAAGGGAAGAGTGTGAAAATCAATTGCTGGAGTTTTTCGCTAATAAGGACCAAGACTTTTATGAGAGAGGCATAATGAAGCTACCATTAAAATGGCAACAAATTATAGAACAAAATGGTGCATATTTGACCTAAATCGGACAATGCAAAACATGTTAAATAAAGTCTTGAAGTTCACGTAAAAATAATGGATTTCTTTTTCCCCAACCTAATATAAATAAAAATAAAAATAATAAACAAATCTGAGAAAGCTGGCAAAATGGAGATATGTATATTCCGAAAAAGCCAAAAAAAAAAACCTTTTAACAATAAAAAAAAGGATAGACGTTCAAAATAGGACTATGTAATCCTTCCAAAAGTTGTCCCCTTTGTTAATATTTAAGAATGTTTCGTTTTACTTGAGGAGGTGATATCCAAATTTTTAAGCCAAAAAACAACGAAACTTTTTAATCTTTATTTTTCATTTTTTTTTTTTTCTTTTTAATAAACTATATTTTTTTTCAATAATTTTCTAAAATAAATAACAAAAAGAAAAAAGAAAATAAATTAAAAATATGTTTCAACTTTTGAAAATGTTCAAATGTGTAACCATAATTAATTGAAATGTTGAATGTTGATCCCAAACTATATTTTTTTTTAAGAAAATTTTAATGATTAAAATTTAAGAAAAAAATTATTTATTCCAAGGGTAGAGGATTCGCGTTAAATGTATGCAGAATTAATAAATCCCTCTTTTCTTTGGCATATATAGGATAACTATATCAATTTAATTATATTTCAAAATTTTGCACATATTGAAAATTTCATTAAATCCGGTTTGTTATTAGTTATTGATTGCCAAACAATAATAAAAGTTTCTTTCTATCTCTGAACAATTTAAAATATGTCAAGGAAACAAATCCAGGCTAGAGTTAAATTTTTAAAATTTTTCAACTCGACTATATCATAAAATAGCTATTTAAAAGACGCATTAAGCATTTATAATATTTTTTATAAATTATTATTTTAATTATACCGTAAGAAATTGCTAATTATTTCTCCGTTGAAATAAGATTTTCTATTATAATAAAAAAAAAAAACAACAACAACAAAAGTTGACCACACACATACTTACTATTATATATACTACATTTTATTATATGTAAGAAAAAATTCTCTAAAATAAAAAAAAAAATATCTTGTCTAATTATTTCGTAAATTATCATCATAACACTCACTCAGTTATACCTATTTACTCGTATTTCATAATATTTCCAAAACAAATATGAACTGACTCTATTAATAGTATATATTTAAGTTGAATAAAAATTATATTTATTTTTAAATGATATATATATATAATTTAATAATCCTAATATTTTTTTCGAATAAATTTTTAAATTTTTCATTGAAAATTATGATTTTTAATATTCATAATTATAACAGATACATAAATAGATAAGAAAGATGAAACTATTATTACTTATTATTATTTATTACCTCTTATTAGTAATATTAACTACTAGATAAAAAAAGAGAGTTTTTTTTTTTTTACTTTTAAAAGAGAGAATGAAAATAAATGAATTATAAATCAAATGCAATGAAGAGTTATTAATTTTTCAGTATTTTCTAAGTAGAATATAATAAATTAAAACAATAATCATAATGAACTAACTTGGTAAGTGTTTCAAGGGAACTGGTGTAGATTGTACCGCCAACATCAATATGGACGGGAGCTGTGTAGCGGGAAGCTGCAGCTACGCAGGGGATGCCTGTGATCTTGTGATTGTAACCTGTGAGGGCGGCGGGTGGTGTTGGCGAAGATGAATTGGACATTGTTGGACTCGTCGCCGGTGAACTGCTCGGTGACAGTAGCCTATGGAAAATAATTTCACTTTATTAGAAAATCATTATTTAAAATTTTAGTCAATTTCAATTGGATTTTTTCCATTCATATTTTGAATGGCTTTTAATTTATTTTTATTCCTACATTTCTATGATATTTTAGAACTTTAGCCTTCTTTGGTGTTAAGCTGGGATAAATTTACTTTATATTTTTTTCTCTTTTTACAAATCTTATTATCTATTATTATTTTATTATTATTATTATTATTACCTAAGATATTTATTTTTAAATGTTTTTTTTATTAAGAAAAGTTATAATCGATTTATTAGAAATTAATTAAATCAATGATCTTTTGTAATTTTTAATATAAGTATGTTAGACAGACACATAAAACAAATGACATGGATAGAAAAAACCGCATTGCATGAATGATGAATCTAGGTCAAGAGAAGAGTCCACAATCATGAAATACTCTAACCATAAAAAGATTTAAAATTTCCATTTCTAATAAACATTATGATAAATTCAATCAAATTTAAAATATTAGAAAAAGTTAATTTTTTAAAAATGTCTTGTTTTATTTTTATCTATCTATGTAAATAAGATAAATTAGTATTAATTTTTAAAATTTATTTCTGTTATATCTATTTTAATTCTAATAAAATAAATTATTATAAAGTATTAATTTAAGAAATAAAAATAATTGTATTAAAAATAGCATCGTAAGAGGTTAAAAAGGTTTAAGCAATTTTGTTTATGTAGAAGAAAAAGTAGAAAATATTAATTTAATAATTTTTTTAAAATAATTCAACTTAAAATTATGAAATAAAAATTAAAAATCCATTCTTATAAAAATGTGAACTAAAATTTAACTAAAAATAAGACAATTGATTAAGGTATTTATAAACTTAAAAAGAATGTAAAGGGCAAATTCATTATTCTTCTTTTTCTTTATGCTGATGCTGTATATTGGTCTAGAAGACAGATAGAAGATATATGTATCATCAATGTGCAATGAAGGATAGAACGAAAGTACGTGGGATTGCAAATTATGCAATCAATTAGCATTTTGTATAAATGAAGGAATTAGAATGGAGCGAAGAATAAGACTAATTTGGAAAATAGTAAAGAAATATATATATAGAGATAAATATATACATATATTTGTCTGTGTGTATGTGAAAATTGCCTGAGGCTTCAGCATATATCGCATCAAGGTTTTCCTCGTCTGTTGGGGCTCCCTTTCCCCGGGGCTGTCTCTTTTTCTTGCTCGGCATCCTCTTAGTCTGTCATCGCAGGGTGAGGAGAGAAACCCCCGCGGCGGAGCAGCCTTCCCTAGCTAGACCACCGACTTCGCCCTCGGCCAAAACACAGAATACATACCAACGAGGAGGTTTTTCAAAAAAAAAAAAAAAAGAAAAGAAAAAAGAAGTCATTATTCGACAGGCGGAAAGGAAGAGAGCGAACAGGCAATTAAAAAAAAATCTTAATTCATTCATTTTTTTTCTTAAAAAGGATATTTCAATAATGAAGTCGGAGATCTTCTATTTATATCCCTTAATAATATAATTTTGGATTTTCAATTTTTAAAAATAGACGAATTATCTGTTAAAAATAATTCTAAGAATTTATTTTGAATAATGTTGGATAAAAATTAAAAGGGAGGATTATAATTCTTTTTAAAAATATAAGAAATTTATAATAATGATAATCAGAATCATAATAAACAAATTGGTTACTAAAACCAAAAATTATATCTTACAATTTAAATTATTTTGTTCATTTATTTTTAAAATTTTAATCCGACACATCAGGGAGGATAAAAAAAAGCATTGAAGAGCTCAGTGATTTGCTTTGTGGAAAATTACATATATTTTATTTTTAAAATTTTCATAAATATATAAATAAACTGTATTTATTTTAAAAATTTTAATTAAAAAATTTGTATATTTCATGGCCTCAAGGCTCTTTTATTATGTTAAATAATAATATGTTAAACCTTTAAATCTTTATGTTGCTAGTTCGATCCCAGAGTAAAAGTTAAATTATGAAACACAACAAATGTAGTAGATATGATAATGAACTTAGATTAAGCCCTTTTTTAACATAATTTTTTTAAAATTAAATCCCCTTTCAAATACTACCAAACATAACAATTTTAACAGATGGTGGTGATAAATTGGTCAATTTTAGTCGATTTTTCTTTATCTTATTGATAGATATAGACTAAAGCCAAGTACGATATTTAATCTTGTTGTGTAATATTATTAGTAAAAAGAATTCTAAGAAATTAGTATATAATTAAGTAATAACATTTACAGTTGTTTAATAAATAAAATTAATTTTCTGGAATTAATTGAATTATTTATATTTTTGGTTTCATTAGTCAGGCTTACATATTCACTAACACCCATCAACCATCTCTCTTAATACTTTTCAATTAATTTTAAATGAGATTTTAGTATTTCATAAAAATTACAACCGGTACGACAATAAAGCATCCAACGTATAATTATAAATAAATTATTCAATTTATTCTAAAAGACTGTGTTGGAATGGGTCTAGTACAAAACGAACGAGTATGTAAATAGTCAGAAGAGTATGGCTGAATAGAATAGCATATTCGATGAAGGTAATTTAACGATGTTTGATCGATATTTATTCTAGCGCCTGGTGTTTTAATAAAGATTATGAACAATAAATTATTCGTACTTTTTTCCTCATGTTTTCTCGTATAAATATTTAATTTGTTTTATTTTTAACTCGAAATCTTTTCAAAAGAAAAATTAATTATACAATCATTCTATTTTAATAAACTACTCTTTTTTTTTTTATAAAATAAGTTATTTTTTTTTATTCAAACATAGAATAGGATACATAAATAATCTTTTATATGGTATTTTGTACTCGAATAAGATAATTAATTAATTATTATCAATATTTATTATCTATTATTTATATTTAAAGATTCTTCTGATGGAAAAATTTCTGAAGAAAAAAAATGAATTTATGAATGTGGTCCTCATTATGCATAAACATTCTATAACGTTATTTATATATTTAAATTTTGGAAATTGGAATGACAGTTCAGTCTTCTTTTTTAAAATGTCAAAATATACATAAAGATATCAAAAAGTAAGAATAAGAAGACGTTTACAGGTACCCTTTTCCTTCCTACATTAGAAGTTCAGATTATTTTTTATAACAAATATATAACCATATATTGTATATGCATTTGTTATAAAATAAATAATTTATTCGTTTTAAATTTGATTGACACATCCCTAATAAAAATAAATAAATAAATAAAAAATTCCCTACCCCTAATTTCTTCTAAATTTTTTCATTTGTTTTTATTTATACATTTATAATAAATATTTATTCATTTTTATTTACATAAATTGTATACGTAAAATGTAAAAAGTAAAATAAACTAAAGTAAAATATTTATATTATTCTTAACAATTATTAATTATTGAGAATTATAAGAAATTTTTTCAAAATTTTTTGAAATGTATATCTATTGTATTAATCATCATTTATTTAGATTTAATTAAAAAATATTATGTAATTTTTATAAAATTTAGTCATTTCTAATAATTTTATTCATATATATTGGGTATATTATATACTTTTTAAATATATGTAAATAAATACTTTTATAAATGTACTTTTATAATTTTAAAATTAATAATATATATCTAATGATTAAAAAAATTGAACAAAAATTTCAATTTCACAAAATATTCTTGCAAAATGTTTGGGATAAGAATTATATGACTGACTTATCGTGATCTTTGCCCATTTTCGAAATTAGATGTCCAAATATAGAATTCTTCCTGTACACACCTGATATTTTTTAATATGGGTGTTAGTTTATATTGAACCCGGATTTACACATAATTTAAATGTAAAACAAGTAAAAATATGAAAAAGTATATTGACAAATGATGATGATGATGTTAGATGAGACAATCTCTTGCTTCATCTTGATTGAATTACACTCCAAATCTGGATAGATTAATCACTTTAGATCGTTGTGCAGAGATAAATATATGAATATAATTAATAGCATTAATCATCTACATATATATGTAATATGACAGAAAAATGAAAAATTAGAACATATTTAATTTTGAGGTGGGTGCAACACAAATATTTATTATATTTTCTTTTTAAAAATACACCTACACTATAAGTTCCTGATATTTTGATCTTTTTAAATTCCTGATCTCCATTTGAAACTTAATTTTTTTTTTAAAGTTTATTCTATTTTCTTTCGAACAAATTTATTTTTTAAATCTATAGCATTAATTCATTAATATGATATGAAATAAATATAATATTTACTTTAAATTAAAAATTAAATTTAGGTATTATTTATTATTATTTTGTACTTACGAGATAATATATAAAAAGATTAGTAATTGATAGTTAAGCTTCATATATAACAGATTTAAAAAAAAGAAAATGATTTATATTTAATTTTCTCCATTTTGAGAAAATTAATATATAATCAAATTTAAATAAATAAATAGAGGTTCGTTGTTAAAAAAAAAAGTTAAAGGAAACGTTCCAAAAAAGGTTCAATCCAAGATTGGTTTGATTCTAATCGAAGAATTGACTCCTAAGGCGAATGAATTTCCTGGAGCTTAATCGGTTGCCTAAGGGAGGTGGCTCCCTTTAACCTGAACGCCCCTTCATATTTGGATGCCCGATCGCCTTCAGGCTCCCTGGCCAACACGCTATCCATCAACAAATCCTAGTTATTGTACGATATTGGATCAATTTTAAATTTCTATTTAATTATCACTTCTCAAAGAGTAATACAATTAAAAAATATAATTCTTCTTATTATTATATTATAAACAATATATTTCAACTTAGGATCTAATATATCTATAACAATACCTCCCTTACTATCGTCGGTCGGTAAAAATCGTAGGTAATATGTATTCTATTAATATTATATTTGAATATGTTATTGTTCCAAAAAAGATTTCATTATTACCGACCGACGATAGTAAGGGAGGTATTGTTTTCACACCAAATTTCACATGTGGAGATTTTTACATATCTCCACGAATCATGCATTTTCTAAACAGAAAAAAGTATTTTTAGCATGATGTCTGTCCGTCCGTCCGTCCATCCGTCCGTATAGATGTGTACAGCCTGAACGGCTCAACGGATTTTGATCAAATTTGGTATATTTACTTAATGCATCAGTATGATGAATTGATTAACTTTTGGTGCAAATCCGGAAACCTCAAGTGGTAGTATTAGCGATCGACGATAGGAAGGGTTATTTTCACACCAAATTTAATATGAAGAGATTTTTTACATATCACCACAAATCATGCACTTTGTATTGGTTTTATCCTCGAGAAAAATCATCTTTATTATTTTTTTCTTTATTTAGAATTATAGAACGTCATCCAGTCATTCATGTCGTCACAGCCTGGTCTTGCATATTTATATATTATAAATAAAATAAAATTAAAAATATTTATGTTATATGCCTATCTGTTTTTTATTACATTAATAGATATATTAAAATTATTTGAAATTGTTTCTGTAGCTGGAAATTAATTTACTTCAAACCGTTGGTCGGGTCGGACCTGGCCAACTTATTTATCTAGTTTTTCAGTCTTATCGATATACTCTTTAAGTCCAATAAAATGTGTTAGTAGTGGTAGTATTAGCGATCGACGATAGGAAGGGAAGGGTTATTTTCACACCAAATTTCACATGAGGAGATTTTTTACATATCATCACGAATCATTCACTTTGTATTGGTTTTATACTTATCTTTATTAGTTTTTTCTTAATTTAAAAATATATGACGTCATCCAGCCATTCATGACGTCACAGCCTGGTCTTACATATATATTATAAATAAAATACAATTAAAAATATTTATGTTATATCCATATCTGTTTTTATTGCAGATACATTTAAATTATTTGAAATTGTTTCTGTAGCTGGAAATTAATTTATTTCAAACCGTCAGTCGGTTCAGACCTGGTCACAGATCAACTTATTTATACTTTAATAAAATTAATAAATTCAACAAACTTCAATCAAATGATTTTGATTATTTAGTAATTAAATAATATATAATTTCAAATAAACTATTTATTTATTTTTGAATGTTTGATTTAAAACAGGCCTGGCCAACTCGCATGCGCCCCACCGTGATAAATTGTGCGGCCCGCCAGTTAACTTTATATTTCTTTTGTAACTTTCATTTCTCGTCTGTATATTCAAAAACAGAGAAAATAATTGAAATAATTATAATTAATCCATTTTTTTATTTAAAATATGTCCTACAATTTTTAAACTACTTATTATATTATTATATTATATTATATTACATTTATATTCCATAAAAAGGAAGAAAAAAGTTAGAAATAATAGTAATTAATAGAGAATATATTTTTTTATTTTAAATTGTTATTATTATTTTTATTTAAAAAAAAGTAGCCGAAAAATAATAAATCAAAACATTAAACATTAAGCATCAAGAAAAAATTAAAAGTGTTTTTTAATACAGTGTTGCACGTTTCCCTAAAATGCAGCCCCTGTAGCATTACTCCTAATCAAAGAGGCCCATGGAGTCATTTGGGTTGGCCAGGGCTGATCTAAATTGTCTAAATTTAATGGCATTTAGACAAAAAATCCTACATTAACATACAATTTTTATTTTAGTTTTTTTTTTAAATATTAATTAATAGTAAAAATATAAGTTTTAGGAAAAATGGATTTTTCTTTTCTTACAATATTACTCTTTCCATCCACATTTTATATTCTTTCTAAAAAATATTTTGTATAAAATGATATATTAAAGTAAATTTAATTTTTCTTTTTGACTTTTTTTCAATATTTGTTTAGAAAAATGGATTAATAATTTTAAAATAATCGTTACAAATTTGTTTATACATATGGTAGATTGATCTATAATTTAATTGGTTTTCAAAAGAAAAAAAAAATTATTGATAAAAGAGAAAAAGTTAATCGATTATAAGTATATAAATGTATATCATTATGTTGAGATGAGAGATGAGCTAAAAGATTAATATAATTACATAATTTTTTTTTCTTTATTAGGTTGAGGAATGATTATATTTATTTTTAAACCGATAATTTGTAGCGAGTGTGGCTATCGTTGGATGTTCGATGCCTTCCTTGGTCCAATGGCGGAAGGCATTACGTGGTCGACAAAGCCCGGGGGCAGCGCCGAGAGCTCCAGCCATTCACCTCCGCCGGACACTCACCCGGCACCTCTGCCAGGAGACTTCGTCCAGATGTGATTTTTTTCATCATCCTGTCCTGTCATCGATGATCGGCATGCGGCCGGGAAAAATCAGTAAAGTAAAAATGAATAACCACCACTACTACTTTTGATAAATTATCAGGGAACGGGATCGTTCAGTCCATCTTGCATACGAATTTTAACAACTACATCCATTTGTTAACATCAACAAAAACATCTTGTCGACCTTTAATAAGTATTTCCTGTCCTTGAAATGATTTTTAAAAATCACTCTAGAAAATTAATTAGGAGAACAGAAATCAAGGATCAATCAAAACAATTTACAGTGAAATTACAAATTAACAAATCCATTTCATTTTATTTTATGTAGCAGAGTGGGTAAATTTTTTTTTATACAAAGACATTCATTCTTAAGGCTTTAACTATTTTTTAATAAATCATAATTAAATAGGTAAATCTAATTATGAAATAGTACAAATATATATTTCAAATTATTACTAAGATTAATATTAAAAATTCTTGAATATCTTATCTTCTTATGCTAGCTAAAATTGTATATGTTTGTATTCTTCTTAACAACCGCTCTAACAATTTTTTTGAAATTCACACTAGATATATTATTTATAAAGAAAAATTGAGTTTTATTGATCACATCTCAGGAAAAATACATCTTCATTAGTTTTTTCTTAATTTAAATTTATATATGGATGACGTCACAAATGACATTTATATTGAAATTTGACTCCCGCCTTTTTTTAAAGGATATTGTATTAATATTTTTTTATATTTAAAATATTTTAAAATTTTTTATTTAATTTCGAAATAAAATTAAAAATATATATTTTAATAATATTTTATAATTATAAATTACCATATATATTTATCATTCTTCCAATAAAAAAAAATATTCATGAACTTAGAAACATACCTAATAATACATATTTATTATTGAGGACCCCAAGTTCCATTCATTTTAATCAGATTGATGCAAATATTTAATAATTGTAATAAATAATTAAAGAATTGTATATCAGCTCGGTGTCTCAAGTATTAATATTACCAGCCAAACCCAATAATAATGAATTTTTTTTTAACTTAATTACCGAGCCGAGGCTCGAGGTCCCGATACTAATTATTAAGTAAAATGAGTAAATTTAGAATTTTTATCAAATAAATTAAACTTTTTAAGTATTTTATTATTTTTGAAAATTAAAAAACAAATAAAAGTGTAATTCATTAAAATTTCTAAAACCAAATTTTAATTTTCAAAGAATATAGATTAATAAAATAATTTAAAATAATCTTAACTAACGATCTCAATTAAATAATTATTGTTGATTAGATTTAAATTTAATTAATTCAATTAGTTAGAAACTATAATTTAGAAATTAAATTTAATTAGTCAATAAATTAATATATTTTTATTTAAAATTTAAATTTATATAAAGATTTTTATTGTTATTATTAATTTATTTTATCATTTAATTTAGACAAATAAATAAGAGTATATAATTAATTTTAAATAAATTATATCTTTATTTATTTAATTAAAAAAAGATTGGGGTGTATTATCAAATTTTAAGATTGATAGTGGAACTTGATATTTAATTATAATGAACGTTGCTGTTTTATATTTTGTATAGTTTGTATGATATATGCTAATTTAACTAATAAATTTGGATTGAATCATTCGCAACAAATTTGTCCTACAAAAAGTTTTCGTGTGAGAGCATCTCGAAATAAATGCCTACTAACTGAATAATTCAAATAAATAAAATATTATTCATTAGATGTAAATTAATCGGGCGAGACAAACAAGTGAAAATTCTTTTGTGATTTGCATAATAACTTATGAAGTGAAAATAATAGGAAAAAAAGGAATTCGATTTCTTATCATCATTGTTGATAAATAATAGAATTTGTAAAGCTTTTACTAATCGGAAATATTTATTGAAGAGATGCATTGGAATATGTTGGGAGATTATTTTTTTTCTTTCACGACAAATTATTATTATTTTTCTTTTTTTTTCGATAGAAAGTTCGTAGCCATTTATTTTCTAACAGAGGTCGTTATTTTCTTGTGAATTGATAATCAAAATCCTCTGGCAAGTTAATTGATCGAAAAGTGGGGTCACCGGGCAACGCCTTTTGGGCCGATTGAGACGTTCGAGACGAGTCACGTTTTGAAGTCAGGGAGATTTGCGTTGTCGCGTGGGCCCTGGGATGGGGGACCCAGTCAATGACACCGTCAGCACCAATTACCAAGACTAATCCCGGGCCGGATAGAAAATGCCGCCTGCTACTTAACATGCAGACGAATCTATTATCTTTTCACAGATGGAGATTCCCTTCAACAGCGAACAAATCCGACAGAACCATCAGATAAGGAAATTTCTTGAAGTTTAGCAAGAAGAAAGAAATGGACAGCAACAAGTCAAGTCTCAATTGGTTTTCACCACCGGCCTTTGTTCGGGTTGATCACCTAAAAAGTCCTGTCCACGCCCCAGTTACCCAACCAGTCCAGTGACCAGTCCTAAACAGTCATAAAGCACAGATACGATATCATGAAACGAATCAGCGATTTCTTAACCAACACTGAACGATCGTCTAATTTAATTGAATGAAATAAATATAGAGTAGAGTATGTTGCCATGATTGATTTAAAGAATGAACTTGACCATTACAACAATACCTCAGAAACTCATTCGCTTAGAAAAGAAAATCGTTTCTATATATATATATATATCTTTGGGATTTCTCTTTCTCTCCCTATCTATCTATATAGACATATATATATATATATATGTCTATATAGATATATCTATAAATATCTATATAGATAGATAGAGAGAGAGAATGTTTCGAAATAAAATAAAATTTAATTTTTTAATGAATAATTAAATTAAAAAGGAAATTGTACATTTTTAATATCAAGTATTAAAATAAACGTTTATACTATGTGGGAGAGAGATAATAACTTTTTTATCTCAAAAGATGAAGCTTTGAAAGTAATATTATTTTTTTAAGAAACAAACCTCTTGGATTTTTATTAGTATTTTTCATTAAATGTTAATTCCTCTCTCCTAAGTCTACGATCTCTAAGTTTATTAGATTAATTCTTTACCTCGATGAGGATTTTCTATTGAGATTTTTAGTTTAAAATTAGTCATCTTCTTATATATTTGTTCTCTTCCATACATAACAATCAATCAATCAATCATGAGAAGATATTCGGCAAAATGAATGAGCAGATATTCGAAAATATAATCACTATTAAGAAAATAAATATATATTGGTTTTTCGATTAAATTTTTGGCTTATATGAGTACCTGGTAGCCGCCGCTCGGTCATTCAAAAAAATGATTCCTTATTATCGGTTTAGCTGGCAATATTAATAACTGGTTCACCGAGCCAAATAATTTAAAAAAAACATAAAATAGTCATAAAACATATATATCTTAAACGAATGTATTAATGCTCTGAACTGTTGATATAACAATATATATAATATTTCGAAATTTGATTTAATATGATATATTTTGTAATTACGGAAGCACTGTCTGACGTAGTTGATGACGTCATTTAGATTTCCAATTTTAAATTAAGAAAAGACTAATAAACGTTCTGAAACAATTTCAAATAATTTAAATGTATATATTAATGCAATAAAAACAGATATGATAAAAAATGATCTTTCTTTATAAAAATTATTTATCGTGTGAATTTCAAAAAAATCCTTAGAGCGGTTTAATAATATATCCCAAATATTTACATATATAATATATAAATACATACATATTAAATATATAAATTTTGCTAGTATAATAAGATAATATACGATTTATATACACATACTTATTAAATTGTTTAATTACAAAAAATATATTAATATATATCTAATCTTATTATGCTAGCTAAAATTGTATATATATATATCTATATTTCTTTCTATATATCTATATTTCTTTCTATAACCATTGGTTCTCAAAAACCGCTCTAACGATTTTTTTCAAATTCACACTAGATATAGTATTTATAAAGAAAAATTGAGTTTTATTGATCACATCTCTTGAAACTTACAGCTTCATTATTAATTTCTTAATTGAAAATTATATATGGGTGTGACGTCATCAATTTTACTTCAATTAATATTTTTTTATATTTAAAATATTTTAAAATAAAATAAATTTCGAAATAAAATTAAAAATATTTATTTTTAATAATATATATATATATATATATTTATTAATCTTAATTAATTAATTATTAACAAAATTAAATATGGTTGGTTGACTCCCGCTTTTTTTTAAATGAATTGAATTAACATTTTTTTATATATTTAAAATATTTTAAAATTCATTATTTAATTTCGAAATAAAATTAAAAATATTTATTTTTAATAAAATATATATATATATTTATTAATCACTCTCAAAAAAAACAAAAACAAAAACAAAAAACATATAATTCTTGCAAAGAGAGTAAAAATGTCATGTTAATTAACTAAATATATATCAGTCTAATGGGTAAAGGCACTGTTTTGAATAGTCAACTTAGCAGGATCGAAACCGGCGGAAAAAAATTTTTTTTTTTTTTATCTATTATTTTATATTTATTTATTCATTGTTCTTTGATTAAATTTAATTTCTTTTATTTTATTTTATTAATTAAAATGATGCAACATTTAATAATTGTAATATTGTAATAAATTTTATTTTTTTTATTTTATTAATTACTTATTAGTCATTAACTAATAATTTAATATTAATTCAAATGTTTTTTTTATTTTTTATAAATTTTTATTATTTAATTTTGCTTTTGTTTATATATATATTTTAATTAACTAATCTTATCTTTTAATTTATATATGGACAAATGACACTCATATTGAAATTTGACTCCCGCCTTTTTTTAAAAGATATTGTTTTAATATTTTTTTTATATTTAAAATATTTTAAAATTTTTTATTTAATTTCGAAATAAAATTAAAAATATATATTTTAATAATATTTTATAATTATAAATTACGATATATATTTATCATTCTTCCAATAAAAAAAAAATATTCATGCACTTAGAAACATATCTAATAATACATATTTATGTATTATTGAGGACCCCAAGTTCCATGCAATGATGCAACATTTAATAATTGTAATAAATAATTAAAGAATTGTATATCAGCTCGGTGTCCCAAGTATTAATATTACCAGCCAAACCCAATATAATAATGAATTATTTTTTTTTAACTTAATTACCTAGCCGAGGCTCGGGGTCCCGGTGTGATCTTAATATATTGTCAGAATTAGATAAATAATGTAGAGAAAAATTATTTAAAAATAGATATTTATTTAAATGAAATAAAATTATTTAATTTACAGAATGAAAATGTCTATAATAATGTCTAAACATTTTTTCGAGCGACAGCTCGGTATCCCAGGTATTAATATTACCAGCCAAACCCAATAATAATGAATCATTTTTTTTAACTTAAGTACCGAGCCGAGGCTCGGGGTCCCGGTACTTACAATAATATATATAATATTGGAAAGTATAATAAATAAAAATATTAATTTGTTTCATTAATTTATATACTAAAAAATAAATTAGTATCTATCTAATCTAATTGAAAATGGTTAGTTAGTTTGATGTGTGATTCCATAAGAGAAAGACGGGCTTATTTGAAAGAAAAAACCGCGTTGCATCCTTGGACCCTTTGAAGCAATATGTCTGGCTTTGATGTCAAAAGGTATGGTAACCAGATTGTAACAGACATCAACTCCTTTTAACATTCGATTGTTTTTGCCTATTGATAGTTATTATGTCATCGAGGTCTCTGGTCAAATGTCAGGCCGCTATCTCTGTTCTTTGAAATATGATTTGCTTCTGGAGTTGGTTGGTGTGTAAATCACGATTTCAGCTGGAATTCGGCAGCTCAGATGGACGACCGCCCAGTAACTAATAATTAATATTATTTTTGAGCTAAACCGATCAATCGCATCTGTCAACAAACTCATCCAGTCATCATCGATCATCACTTGAATGTAAGACTACCTTAATTGTCTTTAATATACAAATAAATTTGGAATGAATTATAAATCAAAAGTAGTTTGAATTTTAGAAACTATACGATTACAAAGAAACATGACATTAAATATAATAAAATCATTGATATAAAACTTTATGTCAGTCTGTATGTCTGTCTGTCTTCATTGAATTAGTTTTTAACTAAAAGAAATCTAATAGGTAGTTTCATTCAGAAATCCTTTCAAGAAAATAATTTTTTGTAAATTTCTAGAACATGATCTTCTAAGATGCTCCTTATTGGTTTTTCTTCTAATATTATTTGTAATATTATTGGAATATTATATAAACTCATGAAAATAGTTTCATCCAATTTTATCCTAGATTTTTTTTAAATTTATATGTATATGGTTTGGTAGTAAACAATACCTCCCTTACTATCGTCGGTCGGTAAAAATAATAATAACAAAATGCAAGTATTATACGCTCAAAATATCTCAAAATGTATCCTTTTTACCGATCGACGTTAGTAAGGGAGGTATTGTTTTCACACCAAATTTCACACGTGTAGATTTTTACATATCTCCACGAATCATGCATTTTCTTAACAGAAATTTTTAGCATGATGTCTGTCCGTCCGTCCGTCCGTATAGATGTGTACAGCCTGAACGGCTCAACGGATTTTGATGAAATTTGGTATATTTACTTAATGCATCAGTATGATGAATTGATCAACTTTTGGTGCAAATCCGGAAACCTCAAGTGGTAGTATTAGCGATCGACGATAGGAAGGGTTATTTTCACACCAAATTTAATATGGGGAGATTTTTTACATATGACCACAAATCATGCACTTTGTATTGGTTTTAACCTCGAGAAAAATCATCTTTATTAGTTTTTTCTTAATTTAAAATTATATGACGCCATCCAGCCATTCATGACGTTACAGCCTGATCTTACATATATATTATAAATAAAATAAAATTAAAAATATTTATATGTTATATTCATATCTGTTTTTATTACATTAATAGATATATTAAAATTATTTGAAATTGTTTCTGTAGCTGGAAATTAATTTACTTCAAACCGTTGGTCGGTTCGGACCTGGCCACAGATCAACTTATTTATCTAGTTTTTCAGTCTTATCGATATACTCTTTAAGTCCAATAAAATGTGTTATATCTTTTTCTTATTGATCGCCAAAGGAATGGATTTAGTATTAAAATTAGATTAATGATTCGACAATTTTTTTTTTTTAAATTTCACTGAATTTTAGAGTGCAATGTACTCTTTTTTTAGAATTGAATTTTCATTCACTCTTTTATCTCTTTACAATTTTATATTTTAAATGGGTTGAATTTGGGTGGTGAAATGATGATTCATTATTCTATTAAAAAAGATTAACTTGTCTATATCAAGATTATTAATTTATTTCTAAGAGGATTTGCTTTTAAATAAACCCGCTTAGCATTAAGCTTTAGCTTTATAAAAAGAACTTTTTTTCGGATTTTTCTTCATTTTATCGAATTATTTTATAAAATGAACTGCATACAATATTTAATCCGGCTCAAGAAGCGTTTGTTCGTTGGTTAAAATGTTTTGATGAATCATCATTCATCGTTGTTCTCTTAATTCGAGCGATTCAATTCCTAATTTATGCAAACCTCGTCCTCTCATCACTTCGAGGCATCGCGAAGCATGGATTCAATTGGCATGAATGCTGAATGCTGAATGCATGCATGTCCAAGGCTGAGCTCCCAATCGAGCCCACACCGCCGTGATTGATGATCTCCAGGTGCTACCGGTTCACCCGAGCACGTTCCCTCCAACCACTTTCCAAAAAGTCAGCCGAGATCTTGTCGGATATCAAACGCGAATTATAGTTGCAACCATTGATATTTCCCCTTCTCCTCTCGCCAATAAAATAAAATGAAATAAAACATTCCACATTCTGCGATGAAATCCTCGAAACCCATCAATGCATTCGAATCATCATTATCATCCAAGATTATTCCAAGAATTAGGACTATTAAAATATCATTGAGGTTTTTTTCGAACATTTTCAAGAGATTATCTCTTTCTTGTTACCGATATGTATGCGCAATCGAGAGAAAAAAATCCGAAGCAGTGTTTTTTAACCTAAATTTAAGACATTGGACACAAGTCTACCAAGGTTGATTTAAGAATAATTTATCCTTGCAATTCGAAGAATGATAGATGTGAATATTAAGTGATCCATAGGCCCCACTCCTCGGAAATCGGATTTTAATCTTTTTAATTAAAATAATTACATTAATAAGAAATAGAGGTGTTTTTTATAAAGAAGAGGAAGATTGGAACTTTGGAACGAGTTGGTGTAACATTTGACAAGATTTTGATTTTTATAATGCAGGATATTTACCTATAAACTATAATTATTTTAAATAAGTACTACAAAAAGATTTATATTATATTATTAATCTATATTATTTTTTACAAAGCAAGGTATAATTTCTTATGTTTTTGTATTTGTCATCAATTTATTCGGAGAATCTTATAGAATTAGGCATAATCGAATAAAGCTTTCAAAATTGGCGTCATTCACTAAACAAATTAGCTGGAGTGTCTCCACTCGACTATCTCGCAATTTGAATTGGATTAAATAACATAATATATTATATTTAAATTAAATTTAATTAATTATAAATTATAAATAATAAATATTAAACCAGCGCATGTTTGGTTTTTTATTGATGGCACCATGGCACGTGTTGGCGCGTGAGATTTGCAGTGTTAAAAAATTAATTCTGGTACTTTCAGCGATTCAATCAAGCTGAAATTCTATATATAGCAGTTTTATACAATTATTAATCATGTGAAAAATTATCAAACATATATCTTTATTTTTACGGTCACTTTAGAGGAAAAAAAATCAAAACGTTGTAGGTAATGACCCTCTTCCGGTTGAGCTACATTTCTCAAAAGCTGATAGAAAACTATGAATTTTGAATAATGTCCATGTACTAAATTTCATCATTCTAGCTCAAACCGTTTTTGCGTAATCTTGCCTAAATAAATACACACACACATACACACACACACACAGACATTTTTCTCAACCTTAGTGAAAATGATTCAGGAACCTTCAAAACGTATAAAAACATCAAAATCTCAACATCGAAAATTTTCGTGATCGCAATACTATCTCTGGCGAGATAGTAAAAATTGATTTTAAAGTAATTTTAAGAGTGCCCTCTCTCTTAGTGAAGTAATAAATCAACACATCAACTATTCGTTTTTTCTATCAAGAAATTTTAAAATAATCATTTAAATTGAATTGTTATTTATAATTAATAAAAATTAAACTCATAGAGTTGAAAATCATTAAATAATAAATTTAAAAAATAAACCAAAAATTCTAATAATTATATTTTATTTATTATTAGTTGATTCTAAAATGTTTTAAATTTATTGTAGTAATTGTTCGTTGTATATTATTTCATTCATTGAGATAATTTTTTTTGTAATATAGTAATATTATTCATTTAAAAAAAATCTTAAGAGGGAATCACGCTATAAATAAGGTAAAAATAAAATGAATAGAAATTAAATTAAATTATTCTTTAGTAATGTATCAATAGAAATCAGAATATAGTTATTATTGCAGCATTAAAAAAGACAAAAGATTTGAAAACTATTTGCAATTTTAATAAAATTAATTGAATAGACCTTTAAGGAGATAAATGGGCAATTTTAAAATAAATTTAAATCTGTTTTACATTAATTCCTAATTAATAATGATCCTCTTGTCTTAATGAAGTTCAGAAAATGAACAATTAATGAGGTGCGAATGAAACGGATGAATGGTATGGCCTTCGTAACTCTTCCTCTTGTTAGAATATATCATTGATGATCATCTATCGGGTTCCTCGTGCCTGATCAGTAAATGGTATCCCAGAGGAACTTATTTGTTTAAGCGTAACTATCCAATGGTGGGTCTTGAAGTAAGATCACAATCGATTAGAAACTCACACTCAATCAGCAGATAATTGAGTGAGCGAGATCGGCCACCTAAAGATAGTACGATAGTATTCCCTTGCACAATTTAAAGAAAACAACAACAAACCTGAGTATAAACTATTCCATTACTCTACCAGTCTCTCTACCACTACAATTCAATCTTAATTATATTCTATTAAATTTATCGTCAGCACATATAAATTAAAATACAAAACAAAATTATTATTGCCTGTTTCAAATTTCACTCTCTATTTATATATAATATATAAAATACTGGAGTGTCTCCACTCGACTATCTCGCAATTTGAATTGGATTAAATAACATATATTATATTTAAATTAAATTTAATTAATTAAATTATAAATTAAAATTACTTAATAAATAATATTTATTAAACCAGCTTGGCTCTTTGTTGATGGTACCACGTCACGTGCTGACGCGTAATTTGCAGTCAACGTATTAAAAAATTATTAAACATGTGAAAAATTATCAAACATATATCTTTATTTTTACGGTCACTTTAGAGGAAAAAAAATCAAAACATGGCAGTTAATGACCCTCTTCCGAAAGAGCTACATTTCTCAAAAATGGATAGAAAACTACGAATTTTGAATAATGCTAGTGTACCAAATTACATTATTTTAGCTCAAACCGTTTTCGCATAATCTACTTACACACACACACACACACACACACAGAGAGAGAGAGACAGATAATTTTCTCAACCTTAGTGAAAATGACTCAGGGACCTTCACAACGTATAAAATCATCAAAATCTCGATATCTAAAATTTTCGTGATCGCAATACTATCATTGGCGTGATAGAAAAAAAGCATTGAATAGGTAAATAATTAAAAAAATATTTATTTCAATTAATATATTAAATAAATATGATCTAATAATATTACATTATATTAAAATGCGTGTACTAAACAGACGCACCGAAGAACGGGTCGAGTAAATAACTAAGTAATATTCATTGACCGACATAAATAGACAAGTTCTCTGAACCAAGGTAAGAAGTGAACAGATGCCAGTTTAATTTTATTGAATAAATATAATATATCAATTTTTACTTAAATTTATTGAATTTAATATATACATTTTATTTAAATTTGAATTAAATAATTTATTAATTGATTCACAATAAATCAATAAAAATAATTTTTACCGACCGACGATAGTAAGGGAGGTATTGTTTTCTCACCAAATTTCACATGTGGAGATTTTTACATATCTTCACGAATCAAGCATTTTCTTAACAGAGCATGATGTCTGTCCGTCCGTCCGTATAGATGTATACAGCATGAACGGCTCAACGGATTTTGATGAAATTTGGTATATTTACTTAATGCATCAGTATGATGAATTGATCAACTTTTGGTGCAAATCCGGAAACCGGAAGTGGTAGTATTAGCGATCGACGATAGGAAGGGAAGGGTTATTTTCACACCAAATTTCACATGAGGAGATTTTTACATATCACCACGAATCATGCACTTTGTATTGGTTTTATCCTCGAGAAAAATCATCTTTATTATTTTTTTCTTAATTTAGAATTATAGGACGTCATCCAGTCATTCATGTCGTCACAGCCTGGTCTTGCATATTTATATATTATAAATAAAATAAAATTAAAAATATTTATGTTCTATCCATATCTGTTTTTTATTACATTAATAGATATATTAAAATTATTTGAAATTGTTTCTGTAGCTGGAAATTAATTTACTTCAAACCGTCGGTCGGTTCGGACCTGGTCAACTTATTATAATATTAATTTATTAAAAAATAATAGAAAAAAATCTTAGACGAAAGGATACTTATTATTTTTTTTTTGTTTTTTGTTTTTAATATGAGTAAACAATTAATATTAAATAATATATAATCATTTTTTTTATAATTTAATGATTTTAATTAAAATTGTATAAATTCTTTCTTCTAAATATGAGAGAAATCGCAAGAAAACGGAACATCACCTCCTCCACTTTTATGTGCACTGTTATTACGTTTGTAGTTTTATATATAATATAAATAACAGTATGTAACATTTATAGCCGAGCACCTCCCTTAAAGTAAAATTCCTAACTGCGTACCTCAAATTTTTTGACCCATAAAAAATTATTAAGAAATAAAAGTGTTATTTAACAAATACTATTATAGTAGCTATTAATAAATAAATGAATACATATTTTAAGATATTTTGCTGCTTCTGTTAAATATTTTCAATTAACAATTATTTAAAAGTTGAACTTACATTATTTTTTTTTTAATGTTGTTATGATTAATAGTCATATATATTTTGAAGTACAATTTGGTAAAGATTAATTTTATCGACACCCAGGAAAATTTTTTCCCGTCATCTCCATGAAAGCACCTCAAGGCCTGCAGATGCTTAAAGCCCGCGGGGCTGAAATTCCAAGGACGATGATGTTTTAAATACTCTTTAACTTCAAAAATCCAATTAAGCATCCATTTAATTTACCTATAATTAAATATATTAGATATTTTTTAATATATAATTACTGATATTAACGGTTACGTTTCAAAAACATTATTTCCCTTACTATCTCTTCATCAGTCAATTTGATTTCGATATTAGATTTTACTTTTAATAATACGATAAGTAAATAAATAATTTTAAATATTTAACTTTAGAAAGAATAATATTCAAAAATATTTTAACTAAATTCATATCATTTTCATTTTGACCCTTACTCTAAATATAATTCATAATTTTTTAGATAAAGTATCAATATTTTTAACGGAATTTTGTAAATTAAACCACATATTGATATTTGTTATTGTAAATTTATTCAAAAAATACAAACATATACACAACGTTTCGATTGCTACTTCTGCAATCGTTATCAAGCGACTGCACTGTTCGAGTGTCCAGTGACAAGTGACCAATGATCATTAATATAAGACCCAAGTAATAATGAATGATTGCTACTTCTGCAATCGTTATCAAGCGACCAATGATCATTAATATTCATTATTACTTGGGTCTTATATTAATGATCATTGGTCACTTGTCACTGGACACTCGAACAGTGCAGTCGCTTGATAACGATTGCAGAAGTAGCAATCGAAACGTTGTGTATATGTTTGTATTTTGTGAATAAATTTACAATAGCAAATATCAATATGTGGTTTAATTTACAAAATTCCGTTATAAATAAAAACAACCACCAAAGCTTTAATAATTTAATATCAATATTTTGTTTTTCTTTTAAAAAAAATAATTTATTTATTTTCTTTTTTAGAATAGAAAAAAATAAGAATTATTAAAATTACTAATACATTTTATAGATATTAAATTTATATGTGAAATTTGTGTTTACGAATAAAGTAGAAATGAGTAGTAATATTTTGGTTGTGTTATGTTATTCGTGTGAGTGAGTGATGTGACGATGCTGCCATGTAAATAATCAGGGGTGAAGTATGACTTAACATCTTTCGTTCTATCAAGCGGGAGGATCTCCGGATTCTGCTATTAGTCCTTGTTTCTCTAATAACGTTTTTTTATATCTATCACAGCAGATAGGCAAGAGATGCTGTGTAGTACATGCATCAACAAGTGTTTCACAATCTGCACCGGATAGCCTTAGGTGAGATTGATTAAAGATCGGTTGTCTTTCGTTCTAGGATAGGGGCAGTTGGAAATAGAGAAATTAATCTCTGCTTAGGATATTTATCCGGGGGAAAAAAAAAATTAAAAAACTTTTGTTATAATTAATATATTCGTATCACTAAAAAAAACATAAATATACAAAATTTCATTTATTTTTTTTTTAATTAATTTGTATTATTAAATTTTAAAAGATATCGACCAATAAATCTATAAATATCATAAATATTCATTACATTGTCAGAAACATTCATAGTTTTTTCAGCATCTTTATTTAAGTAGTTATTTTATTTTATAAATATAATTTTAAAAAAATTAGATAAAATATTTATATGAAACAAATATTTTATAATAAAAAATAATAATAATAAATTAAATTTTGATTTTCAAACAATTTTTATCTCCAAACCATTATATTCATAAGGGTTAAAATATAAAATCTTTAAAAATATAACACATAGACTTATATTAAATTAATATTTTATATTAGAAATTATAATGGTATACATTCTATATATTAAAATAATATAAATATTCATCAGTTATCTTTTACGCTAATTAAAGATACTTTTCATTAAAATTAATTTTTAAATTTAATTATTTAGAAATAAAAATTAAATTAGTTTTCTTCTAAGTTAAGATAAATTAAAAAGAATTAAAAATTAAAATTTTCCTATTTTAATTTATTGTTAGTGTTGTTAGTGTTCGTATTATACAAATAACAAATATAAGTATTAATATTAAACAGCTGGTCAGAGCGCCTTCGGCGCTCTTCACAGCTGGACGGGGGCTCCGCCCCCTGTACCCCCGAGTGGTACATCGTATTTGGTTAAAAGTAGTAAAAGGTTTTCATCCATTTTGTTTCAATCCGTATATTACATAAAACATTCATTTCTTTTTGTGTTCTTATTTAAAATATATTTTAATTTAATCAGTAAATTAATTATATATATTATTATTGTATATGTTATATCTATCTATTTATATAGCTCAAAGATAGTCGAAAGTTCTTGGCCACATTTCTCCAAATGTCCCTATCCTGAGCCCTTGTCCTATCTCTCTTACGTCCCTTCCTATGCGTCCATGGTCTTGATTCCCTTTGATAATAATTTTGATGAGATAAGCCTCTTTACTGCATGATAACAGGCGTTTCCCGATTGATACCTCGATTTAAATTGTATATTAAGATTTTGTATGTTAATACTGTTCCTCTTTGTCACTAAATATTTTTTCTTATCACTATTAATTTCAAACCTCCATTAATTTTTCCTCGCTATCTGTAATTGCAATTGCCGAATCTCTTATAATATTTAAGACGTCTGCTTAGCCTAACTTTTCAATTATTTTGTTTAATTGCATTTCGAGTGATTTTTTCCCAATTTGTGTAATCACATACTCACAACATGCAACATATAATTGGTCAAAGAATATGTATATAATATTTATAATTTTTATGTTTTATTTATATTTATAATTTAATTTTGTTTTTGTTTTCTTTTAATAAATAATTCTAATATTAAAAATGCGTAGAGGACGTCTAAAAAATCATATTTTAATTTTTATATAACCAAGAAATCATTTTTCACTCATTTTCAATTGGCGTTTTGATATACAAAATTAAAGATTATATAAATAAGTAATTTTAATTTTGATCTCATAATTGGATTTCCTTTTTCATGTAAGTATATAATTAAGAGTGGAATTACAATATAATCAATAGCTAATATATAATATTAAAAATATATTTACGGATTCGTTCTATAATAAATTGATGATGTCATTTAATTCTCCTACTATGTATCGAATCGAATATAAAGATAAATCTTCTTTTAAACGTTGTGTGAAACAATTTCAAATAATTTAAATGTAAAACTATTAATGAAATTAAAAAATCAAATATATGAATATAATATAAATATTTTTAATTTTATTTTAAGAATATATATATCTCACAGGCGGTGGTTGTGACGTCATCGATATATTATAAATTTAAATTAAGAAGAACTAATAAAGATGTAGTTTTCCAGAGATGTGGTCAATAAAACTCAATTTTCCTTTATAAATACTATCTCTGTTGTGAATTTCAAAAAAATCGTTAGAGCGGTTTTTGAGAACAATGAAACAGAGAAACAGAAACAATTTTTACTCTCATAAGAAGATAAGATATATTTAATTAAAATATATTATCCAAAGGGCATTTATATATATATATTATTATTATTATATTGATTCATTTTACTTTTATCAATATTATTGTACCTATATTTGGCAATACTCCAATACTATCTATTAAATGAATTCAATAAGATGAATACGTAATAATAACTTAAACATAGTATTTGGAAGTGTGAACGATTGAAAAATTATTTTTAAGTATAATAGACAAATTTAATAAAAAACTATTAAAATTATTTTAATTTATTTTATTACATTTTATAAAATATTATTTTTTAAATAAACATATACAGTATCACTAGAAGAAAACAATAATTTTAATTTATATTTATTTCTCTTTATCTCACTCCCCCTCCTCCTAAAAATAACAATTAAACAGTTAAATATATAAATTATGATGTAATTTTTACAGGAGGTAGGTAATTTGAAGTTAATTTTATTAAATTGAAAGTTAAACACTGGTCAGGTTAGAAAACGCTAGACGTTGTCCAAGTTACTTTATTCTTAGCGGAGTCTATAAATTGCAGATCTTGTTCGTGAAACAAGGAACGCGGCAGATCTCGAGCAGGATTTTATTTCATTTTAAGCCACTCACTGAATCAGCAACAGGCTACTTGTTTCAACAAAACGGCATTGAATCAAATTCTCATTCATTTATCAAAAGAGCCTCTGGAATTTTTAGTATGAAATGATTCTTAAAAAATTTTTCATAAACATTTCAAGAAATGTTTTTATTTACAATTAAAAAAAAAACGAGTTTTAACTTTAAATATGGGAAATCGTGATCAGATGATAATTTAAATCTATCGTTAATCTTGTAGAAATTCAAAACTATGCAAAAAAAAAAAATTCTTAAAAGATTTTTTCAGAAGATATGAATATAATTCTGTTCCATAAATTAATCTGGAAAATTATATATATATATTTACTTGAATATGTATATACATTGGTATATTCATTGATAGTGTGATATATTACTTAAATAAAGAATGTTGAATAAATACTATAAATCAAGTAAAATATTTAGAAATATTAACGCGAATTGTTTTTGAATAATATAATTTATATTTTATTCAAAGATAATTATTAATTAATTTAACATTGGTAATAGTATTTCAATTATTTGTTATAATATTATGATGATACTATAATCGATTATATAATATTATATAAATCATTATATAAATCGAAACAGAATATATGTATTATTGAAAAAAAAATATTTCTAATAATATAATATTATGGTTTTTCTATTGATCTGAAAAATTTTTGATAAAAAATGAATTAAATATAAACATTTAACGTATGTTATTTATTTTCGAATATTAATGTAAAATAAACCTGAAATGGATACAATTCACTTGTAAATTGGTTTAGGGAAGTAAATTTAATTTAATCATAGCCAGAAGCTTACCACTTCGATCATTTTTTTATAACAAAATAATATAAAATAAAAAAAAATATAACTTTGTTATAAAGAATAAACTACTGAATTGTTAACTTTTTTTAAGAATTAAAACGATACTCTGAAAATATCTATAATTTTAGTTTTTTTCGTCATTAAAGTAATTCAGGGTTGTTTTTTTTATAAAGATATACGAATTTACTTTAATAAAAGATGTTCGTTTCAAGTTAGAGAAAAAAATTATAGAGTGTTTGTCAATATAAATAGTAAGAATAATTTATTCAATTTTCTTTCTTTTTTTCAAAAACTTTAAACATTTCATTATTTGTGTATTTTAATATTCTTATTGTATACTAATGTTATTTAAATTTTGAAGGAAATCACACAACAAGTAAACATAATTAAAATCTTTATATATAAAATATTTAATAAATGTCATTATTTATTTAGCCACAATATTCTAAATAGTTAACAGTTAACTAATTCAAGGATTAAATTAAAATTTAAAGAAATAACACGAGGAGGTCACATGAATAAGAAAGCATTTTGAACAAAATATATTATAACACCATTTGTATTTATTGAAAAAATGTTTATAATTTTATAATTTATTAATAATTATCTATCTATCTATAATAATGTAGTGTGGGAAAATATTGTTGTTAAATTAAGACACCACTAACTTTTATTAATGTACATATTATTAAATTATTTGATTTAATAATAAAAAATTTAAAAAAATTTTAAATTAACATTTAGTTGTAATCCTTATAACTAAAATGATACACTTAATTTAATATATTTTATACATACAAATAATTGATTAACTAATATATTACTAAAATTAACAACTATAAATATTTACTCTTAATATAATACAATATAGTTTAATTCTATAAAAATAACTTATTTATTTATAACACCAATCAAATTAACTTGATTTCTTGACTTAGTTTTAATCTTCACTTAACACTATTTAACTTGTGAATTTATATTACTTATTAATTGATAAGTACAAATATAAATTCTAATTAACACTTAATTTAATATTGTTTGATAAATAATATAAATTTTATTGTAACACTTCACAAATAATCACTTTTAAACCAAATATATATACGCACTCCTCTGAGTATAGGCCAGACGTGCAGCGGGGAAGGGAAAAGGGTCACACTCACAGGCAAGCCCGCACACCAAGACGATTCCTTCTTGAATGTCCTCCACGCACCCAGAACCTACCAATCGACCCCTCAAGTACTTTGTTCACCTTACTCCCCTCTTCTGCGAATCTCGATTATTTTAGAAATATTATTAATTAAAAAATCGATTTATATTTATTTTTATATATTATATATAATATATAAAAATATTTATAAATTAAAATATTACACTATTCCTCCCTTTAAAAAAGATTTAAGCTTATAGTTAGTTAAAATCTTTTCCGAAAATTTTTAATAAGAAAATACTGCTTTGGAATGGTGTCTTTGAGAACTATAATAAGTTTGGCTCCTTAGACCCTCTCTTCTTCCTCTCCTGGGAACAATATCTTTACCCAATTCACTTTGGTGTGGAATTACACAATCAGATAATGTACCTGGATCATCTTCCTCTGAGTATTGATGATCTTCCGTTTCCAAAAATGCTGGGGTTTCAGAGGGTTCACCTCCTATTGGGATAATTTTCCGTTTGTGGAAATTAAATATTTTCCTCTTAGGAGGGCGACCACGTCTCTTACCTCTTCTAGGCTCTTGTTCCGAATCTGGAATAGCCGGGTGATCATAGGAGTTATTATTTTCTCGCTCCGATGATGACACCTGCTCGTCCTGAGGTTCTATTTCTGAACTGGAGGAATCAACATCGCTGGTTGTTCTCCCGTTATCCCTTTCCATCTCCATCTCTGAATTAGGTTCTTTCTCTAACTGTTCCACGTCAATTGGTTTTTCCCTCTCTAGAAACTCCATTGTATTCCTCCAACCCATTCTCTCTGTTCTTCTGCCTCCAATAGCTGGATCATAATTCAGTACTTCATTAGAAGACTCTTTCTCCTTGTCGTCAGAATTCCGTTTCATATATATAATTATTTTTGAGGAATATCTTTTTAATAACTTAGTAAGGATAGATTTAATTACGTTCCAACGTAGTCTATCTGTTACTAAATCCTCTTTTGAGAGGCCTATCAGGCTACCCCCTAACTCTTCTGCATGTTTGAGCATTGACTCACATGCTCTTTTAAGATTGCCATAATTTGACCTTTCATGGCTTCGGGTTTTGGTAACCAAGTAGTATTTTTTTCTACTTCCTCTATTTAATTTTAGGGTTTTACCCTCTTCGGGTTGTTGGGCTTTAAGAGTGTCTAATCCATTGAACTTCTCTCTAACTTCGAGAGCTAAGCCCTTGGTCATAATCAAATCAGCACCAATGCAGACTCCAATAGGCTCATTAGTCGGATGACTAAAGAGGTTTTCATTTTTCTCTGAAATCGGACTAGTAGATTTACCCTTGATTGTGGAGAGTTTTAATCGGTTGATGTGAACTCTTAAGCGATTATCTGGGGATGTTTCTATTTCGTAAACTTGATCTGACAATTTCTCTGTTACCTGAAAAGGTCCTTTCCAGGGTTTCCGAAATTTTTTTGCCTCTGACGGTTTAATAGACGGAACGTAAAGCCAAACCCAATCGCCTCTAACAAAAGATCTTTCCTTTCTGCCTCTGTTTCTTAATATGTTTCTTCGTTCTCTTTGCTTCTGTTCACGTTTAAGTACTGCCTCATGTATTTTATTCATTCCCTGTCGCAACTTTTGTAAATATTCTTCTTCTGTTCCCAAGGGAGGTTGGGGAAGTTCATTAGGCATACCAGCCTCTCTTCCAAAAAATAAAAATTGAGGTGAGAATCCAGTAGAGGAATGAGGGGTGTTGTTATAGGCAAATACCTCCATGGCAGTCCACTCATCCCAATCACGACCACTTGCCTTAACAAAATGAGCTAGCTGCTCTATCAGTGTTCGATGGAACCTCTCAATCATTCCGTTACTTTCAGGATGATAAGCTGTAGTATTAATTTTTTTTATTTTTAGAAATCTACAAACTTCGCACATCAAGATTGAGATAAAATTTCTTCCTTGATCAGTAAGGAGCCTTTCAGGTGTACCGTACCGGCAAATAATGTGATCCACAAATGCTTTGGCTACAGTCCTAGCAGATTGATCAGGTAGTGGAATTACAGAGGCATATTTAGTGAAATGATCAATGGCTGTTAATAAAAATTTATTTTTTCGGTCTGTTAAGGGTAGAGGTCCCACGATATCTAGGGATATCATCTCCATTGGTTTGACTGATTCGTGAGGGAGACCGATCGGGGCGGATAAATTTACTGGACTCTTCCGTTGAGCACAAGAGGAACAATTTTTAACAAATGTTTCTATATCATGACGCATAGATTCCCAGATATATCTTTTTCTCAATCGTTCTAATGTGGACTCAATTCCTCTATGACCCCCTAATGGTTCTGAGTGATATGTATCCAAGATAGAATGAACAAATTTCTTGGGCACCAACAATTTGTACCAATATCTCTCATCGGATTTATCCTTCTGCTTTACATACCACAGCGTTTCATATTGAATAGTCTCCCTGTTGGGATCATTTATTATCCGCTGACAGAACGTGTCATTTAGTTGTTCTTGAGCGATATGAGATATATCCCAGTGGGGAACGACTTCTACCCCTGTAACTAATACGGCTCTACTCAGGGCATCCGCATGATGGTGTAATTTTCCTGGACGGTGTTCTACGGTATATGAGTATTGTGATAGTTTCCAAGCCCATCTATGTATCCGTGACGAAGGATCTTTGAGGTTTAGCATCCATCTTAAAGAAGAGTGGTCGGTGATCAATCTGAAGGTTCGTCCATATATATAACAACGGAATTGCTGCGTAGCCCATACAACAGCAAGCAATTCCTTTTCAGTCGTTGTATAATTTTTCTCTGCTTTCCTAAGCGTTCGGCTTGCAAAACAAATGGGCCTTTCTTCTCCATATTGCATCTGAGAAAGGACCGCTCCTAGTCCGACATCTGATGCATCTGTATTTAAAATAAAAGGAAGGCTAAAATCCGGATATGCTAAAATTAACTTTGATTGTATTAGTTGTCGTAATGACGTAAAGGCGGTTTCCTGCTCTTCGTTCCATTCATACCTTGCATGTTTTCCAGTTACCTTATGAAGAGGTTTAGCTATTTCAGAAAACCTAGGGATGAAACGCCTGTACCAACCTGCTAATCCCAAAAAGGCTCGGATTTGCCTCACAGTTTTAGGTCGAGGGTACTCCTTGATTGCTTTAACTGTTTCAGGATCTGGTTGTACGCCCTTATCCGTCACAATATGGCCTAAATATTTGACTTTATTTTTAGCAAACTCACATTTTCTTATATTTATTTTTAAGTTAGCCATTCTTAACGTATTTAAGAGTCTGTCCAAACGTTGAACATGCTCTCCAAAAGTCTCACTAAAGACTATCACATCGTCTAAATAGACAAAACATTCTGTTCCTTTAAGTCCAACAAGAATGGAATCCATTGTTCGTTGGAACGTGGCGGGTGCTCCAGATAATCCAAATGGCAATCGAACATATTCGTAGTGTCCATCTGGAGTAGAGAAGGCGGTTTTTTCCACATCTTCCTTGGCAACTGGTATTTGATGGTATCCAGATGCCAAGTCTATAGTAGAAAATATAGAGGCCTTCCCTAACTGTTCAAGGGTCTCTTGAATCCGAGGTAAAGGATAAACATCAGGTTTCGTTACGGCGTTCAATTCTCTGAAATCAGTACAAAAACGATATTTAACTCCTTCGCCATTATCTTTTTTTGGAACCAGGACAACAGGAGCAGACCATGGAGACGTCGAATGTTTAATTATTCCATTTTCTAACATATCTGAAACTTGACTTTTGACCTCTTCTTTGAGATGAAATGGAATTGGATAGGCTCGCTTATAAATCGGCTTTGCATCGCCTGTTCTTATGTTGTGAAAAACGTTGATGTTGGTACCTTGTTTAAGGTTTTGATTAAAGGTAATTGAGTTATATTTTTCTAAGAGATTAATCATAGTCCTATATTCTTCGTTGTTTAAGTGTTTCAATTTTTCCTTGGCAATATCTCTCAAGTTTTCTTCTTCTTCACCAGGTCCAAAATCGCTTAATGTTTCGGCTATATTACTAAGTGTTCCGATTACTTTACCTCGGGGGAGAGTAATGTTACTATTACTAGTATTTATTAATTTGATTGGAATTTTATTATCCTTTAATCGGATTACTGACCGTGCAACTCTCATCGGAATAAGAGTTTCGTTTTGAGGCTCTAGAATATAGTCACCTGCAATATTCTTGCCCCTTCCCTTAGTTAACCTTCCGGAGCAAACAAATTCACTCCAAGGAGGTAAAATTACTTTTTCAATCAAACATACTTGTTGCCCAGTCTCGTTATAAGGAGAACGGTTTGTTTTTATTTTTGATATTTTGGTTTCTCTGTTAGTGCAGTCGATAACAGCTCCTACCGCTTCTAGGAAATCCAGTCCAACGAGTCCATCATGTTGTGTTTCTATAGATGCAATTAGAAATCTATGTTCGATATCCACATTATCTATCTTACCTAATACATTTTGTTCTCCTCTAACCACTAATACTTCTCCACTAACCCCTTTAGCTTTTATATTTGATTGATGAATTTTCACCCCCGCAATGGGAGTTTTTAATATAGAAATATCTGCTCCTGTATCCACCAATAAATGATAGGCTTTATCTTGGCATAACATTGTCAGTATGACCCCTGCAGGTTTCCCTTTCAGAACAGACGGAACTCGTCTACTGTTCTCTTTATTTTGGGTCGTTCGGTCAGGGAATCCTAACGACCCTGATCTTTTGGGTATCGTTGGTTATTGTTAGTACCTCGAGGGATGCGATTAGAATTTCTATCAAATCTACGAGAACACTCTTTAGCTAAATGTCTTGGGCTCCCACATATAAAACATTGCTTATCGCTCACAACCTGTTTTTTTTTATTACGGTTTCTTGCTATATGGCCTTCCTGATTGCAATTGAAACATCTTATTGATGATAAACCCGTAACTTGGCAGTTATTGCTAAGTTCATTTGTTTTTAACAAAGCAACTGCAACTGGGCTCTTGCAATCGGCCATCCAATGGTCCTTCAAGACACAACAAATACATTGCTGCTCATTTATATAAGAAGCTTCACTTACTCCCATTATAGGAGAAATTTCATTGTATTCGCGCTCTCTTTTTATAGCTCTATCTAACGCCTCTTCATAAGTAGTGGGTGAACTACATCTAACCTCCACTCCTAATTTTCCTCTTAAACCTAATAGAAAAATTTCTAACATAGTTGTTTCATCTTCCTTTACTCCTTCCTTGGATGCTAAACTCTGAACATTAATAATTCTATCTGCGAACTCCCGTACACTCTCCTCAGGGTTTTGTGATAGATTTAGTAGTTTCTTTTTCAATAAAAGTTTAGTTGAAGGTCTTTCAAATTTCTTAGTTAACTCTTGTTTTAATTCCTCATATGTCCATTCATCTTTAATACCCAAAGCTGCTCTATCCTTCAATTTCATTAGAAGAATAAGCTTCTTTTGAACTATTGACCATCCACCTAACTGTGCAACTCTATCAAAGTTTAATAAAAATGACTCAATAGGTTCTGACTCGGATGAACCGGACCAAGATGGAACGAGGGCTTGTAGGGACAAATCAGGAGCTGCAGACATAGTACTAGTTGATTGAATACTTATTTTTGAAAGATGATCTTTCAATTCATTTAATACATCCGAGACTGTTTCAGGGTCAACTTTTGGCGGCATTGTGATTTAATGGTATAATAAGTTATAAAAGTTAATTGCACTTACTTTTTGTGATGGGTTCTATTAACACTTCTTGTTGCAAAGATTTCACTACTGACACCATTTGTAGTGTGGGAAAATATTGTTGTTAAATTAAGACACCACTAACTTTTATTAATGTACATATTATTAAATTATTTGATTTAATAATAAAAAATTTAAAAAAATTTTAAATTAACATTTAGTTGTAATCCTTATAACTAAAATGATACACTTAATTTAATATATTTTATACATACAAATAATTGATTAACTAATATATTACTAAAATTAACAACTATAAATATTTACTCTTAATATAATACAATATAGTTTAATTCTATAAAAATAACTTATTTATTTATAACACCAATCAAATTAACTTGATTTCTTGACTTAGTTTTAATCTTCACTTAACACTATTTAACTTGTGAATTTATATTACTTATTAATTGATAAGTACAAATATAAATTCTAATTAACACTTAATTTAATATTGTTTGATAAATAATATAAATTTTATTGTAACACTTCACAAATAATCACTTTTAAACCAAATATATATACGCACTCCTCTGAGTATAGGCCAGACGTGCAGCGGGGAAGGGAAAAGGGTCACACTCACAGGCAAGCCCGCACACCAAGACGATTCCTTCTTGAATGTCCTCCACGCACCCAGAACCTACCAATCGACCCCTCAAGTACTTTGTTCACCTTACTCCCCTCTTCTGCGAATCTCGATTATTTTAGAAATATTATTAATTAAAAAATCGATTTATATTTATTTTTATATATTATATATAATATATAAAAATATTTATAAATTAAAATATTACAATAATAAAAGCAAGTGTAATGTGTCTGCCTGTCTGACCGAGCTCTCCAGCCAAATCTATCGCACGCAGGGACCTGGAATTTTTTACACGGAAGCACAAAGGGGCTGGCCACCAGACCTCGAAGCCCGATTTTCGATTTTTGAATTAGAAAAATTTTAAAAAAATTATAAAGAATAATTAATGAAAAATAGTTTAGTTACCATACTAGATCATAGAGGCGCTGGTGGCGTTAATTTGGCGGTAATTTAAATTCTGAGCAATGTGCAGATAAAAATCTTTTTATATATCTATTGATATTTACAATATCTCAATTGATCTTATTGGCCTTTTAAACTTTGAAAACATTCACATTACGGCTATAATTTAATACTATTAATTTTTAAGATTATTTTAATTAAGAAAATTTGATCTCATAATTGGATTTTCACGTAAGATTTTAATATATAATATATTTTTTAATATTATTTTTATAGTAGTTTAGTGTTATGCTAATTTCTTTATATTTTATTTTTTAATTAGTATCAGAGAGAATAATATTTGCAAAGAATTTAAATCGAGGTTGCAATCTGGAAATTATTATCAAAGGGGATCAAAATTATTAAATTATTAATTGTATTATATGGGTGGGAGGCATGGTCTATAACCCTGGGAGATGAGAGTAGATTCAGAGTATTTGAGAATAGGATTCTTCCCAGCATTTATGGGCCAAAGAAAGATGAGGACACCGGGAAATGGCGGAGACTGCATAACAAGGAATTGCATGACCTCTATGCATCTCTAGATATAGTTAGGGTTATAAAAGCGAGAAGGCTGGGATCAGCAGGGCACATGCCTAGAATGGGAGAGGAAAAATATATTGGTGGGGAGTTCGTTTGGAAAACGTCCGTTTGGAAGACCAATTGTGAACAGGGTGGACAATGTAGAAAGGAACGTGAGAGAGATGGGACAGGGTAGGAGTTAGATGGTTATAGCTCAGAATAGGAACACTCGGGGGGGGGGGGTACAGGGGGCGGAGCCCCCGTCTAGGTGCGGAGGGCGCCGAAGGCGCTCGAAGCAGCTAGTAACATATAAGATCGCGTTGCTATTAACAACATGAGTCAAAGAGGTGATTTTTCAGATGGGACAATGTTTTTTTTTTTACTTTCTATTTTATTTCTGCTGCTTGCCACAAACGTTTTCTTTAATTTTTTTACATTTCAAATGCTGGAATGCATTATATTTTCAAAATTTCAGGATTAATTAATTTATACTAAAATTTAAAAAATGGTTTAAAAGATCGAAAAGTCGTGAATCCTTCCCAAACCAATTAATTTTTTGTCCAACACATATTTTAGAGAATTAGAATTATTATTAAAATTTATTTTTATAATAGTATAAATTTAGAATAATGAATAGAACGGTATACTTAACAGGAGGCTGAAATTTATTCCCCTCCTTTTGATTGGTAATTTAGCCGCCACATCGATAATCAATTCGTTTGGAAATTTGGTTGCATTTATACAGGGAATCTATATATGGCTCGAAAGTATCCCATAATTCAGCTATCTTAGAAATTTTTTGGTAGTCTGATCAATAAAAATATCAACTCTCCGTTATCTGAATATTTTCAATTCATGGTAACGACCTGATTTATAGCCGACAAACCGTTTATTATTTAATGATTGAACTAATTATGAATATATAATAGAAAAAATACACTTCTTTAAAATATAATGTAGGTTTGATTAAATATGCGGAAATATTGTAAAAATAATAAATAAATCATAAGTAGGGTCTGCGAATGGAATTCAAATGTCTATTAAACTGCCACTTACTATAATATTATTAATGAATATTATTTATAAAATATTTATCAAGTACTTGACCGAGGTCATGCCTGAACTAATATGTTTAATTCTCTTGATTTTTTTTTTAATACTTATATAATGTAGCTTTTATTAATTTTTTCAAATTTTTATTTTAACCCTTCAAAATGTAAAGAAATAAATTCAAATATTTATAAAATTAGAGATTATATCATTGTCTTTAAATTTTCTTTCTTTTGTAAAAATTAGAATTAATAAATTAATTTCTAGCTACAGAAACAATTTCAAATAATTTTAATATATCTATTAATGTAATAAAAAACAGATAGGCATAGAACATAAATATTTTTAATTTTATTTTATTTAGAATATATATGTAAGACCAGGCTGTGACGTCATGAATGGCTGGATGACGTCATATAATTTTAAATTAAGAAAAAAACTAATAAAAATGATTTTTCTCGAGGATAAAACCAATACAAAGTGCATGATTCGTGGTGATATGTAAAAAATCTCTTTATGTGAAATTTGGTGCGAAAATAACCCTTCCCTTCCTATCGTCGATCGCTAATACTACCACTTCCGGTTTCTGGATTTGCACCAAAAGTTGATCAATTCATCCCACTGATGCATTAAGTCAATATAACAAATTTCATCAAAATCCGCTCATCCGATCAGGCTGTACACATCTATACGGACAGACGGACGGACAGACATCATGCTAAAAATACTTTTTTTCTGTTAAGAAAATGCATGATTCGTGGAGATATGTAAAAATCTCCACATGTGAAATTTGGTGTGAAAACAATACCTCCCTTACTATCGTCGGTCGGTAAAAATGATCTTTAAGATTGTTTGGAATGAAACGCTTCTTAAATGATTGAATACCAATAAGAATTCAACACTTACCTATTCATAAAGAGAGAGAGTTCTATTATATTTATTAATTATTTATTCTTTTGATTTATGATATCTTTTAAAATTAATTGCAAAAATTAAAAGAATCTAATTTGAAAATTATTTCACTAATTTATTATTTACTAAAAAATTATAAATTGATTTTCATATCCCTAAATTATGTATATTATTTAATTTTGATGTGAGAAAGTGTGAATTTGTAAATAGTCCAATCACAATTTGGAAACAAGAAATCAATTAGAGGCCACGAAGATTGAAGTTGATTCGATTTATGGTGTCTGAGACAGGGGCTTTATATCCTTATAAATATTCTAGCGTGGGAAAGACACGAGGGAATTATTTAAGTCACGACGCAAAATTAAATTCAATACGCTTGCACAAGACGACGGACAAAATTACTGGCGTCCGTTAGATGTTCAATTCGCGGCATTGCTATCCAAAAGCGTCCATCAAATCACTCCATTTCTTTTCAAAGATTGATCTTTAAATTGACTAAAAGTTATGATTACGATGTCCAAAACAATGGAGTAGAATTTGTAATAAATTACATTTCTATCTATTTTATTTCAATATTATATTCAGGAGAGAATTTCTAGGTAAATACACATTACCCTAAACCCCTAAAGAGATTTATCCTAATTAATTATTATTAACTATATCTAATCAATTTTAATAATTTGATTCATATTATTCATTTTTTTATTATGTTTATATGTTTATATATTTTTATATTTCCTTTGGAAGGAGGTAATCTTAAGTAGAGTGAATATGAAAGAATTCCTCCCTCAATATATTAATTTATATTATAAAAATTATACATTTCAGAAATATCTAATTATTAAATATTCATTTATATACAACCACATAATTATAACATTTTCTAAATTAAATATTAAAAAGCAAATTTAAATATTCAATTTAAAATATACTAATTTATAATATATTAAAAACAATTAAAAAAATAAGTTGACCTGTGGCCAGGTCCGAACCGACCGACGGTTTGAAATAAATTAATTTCCAGCTACAGAAACAATTTCAAATAATTTAAATATATCTATAATTGTAACGGACAAAGTATTTATATTCTTAGTTATTTTTTTTTATTATACATTTTATTTTGTTTATCTATTTTTTAGTTTATTTTGTTTTTCTATTCCCCTATTTTATTAACAAAGTTATTTGGTCGCATTAATCTTAAAATGTAATATATATATAGATATTATATTTCACATAAGGGGAGGATCCATCCCTCCAAGTTTTAATATTTTTAGAGAGTTGAGAATGGAGAGTGGAACTAGTGATATCATCCTGATATGACCTGTATTTATCACGTCCCGTGATATAATTATTTTGTATATAATTGTGTATCATCACACCTTGTGATACAGTCGAACTAGTGATATCATCCCGATATGACCTGGTATTTATCACGTCCCGTGATATAATTATTTTGTATATAATTGTGTATCATCACACCCTGTGATACAGTCGAACTAGTGATATCATCCCGATATGACCTGGTATTTATCACGTCCCGTGATATAATTATTTTGTAAATAATCATTTTTTTATCACACCCTGTGATACAGTCGAACAAGTTATATCATCCTGATATAACCTATACTTATCACGTCCCGTGATATAATTATTTGTGTATAATCCTTATCATCACACCCTGTGATAATTGTTTCCGCTAATTCCAGTGATATTAGTGAATTACATTTTCTTATTTTTCTATTTAAAATTTGTATATTTAATTTGTTAATTTTTTTATCTATTTAATTAAAGTAAATTAATGTGAACATTATTATTGTGTTTTCCCTTTTCCCTTAATTTTTCAACACTATTTTATACTTTGGGATATCCAAAGTTGGCGCCCATCATTAACTTAACATAATTAACAATTCACGGTCATCGTGGGTCATTACAAGTGCCTCATACTTAGATCCCCTTATAAATTGGCACCCAACGTAAGAGGATCGTCTACAAAGTGACCCCAACTTGAAACGGTCCTCCTTACAAAGTGGCAGCCCAACGTTTGGCTCGATTAGTCATCCTTACATAATGTAATAAAGAACAGATATGGATATAACATAAATATTTTTAATTTTATTTTATTTATAATATATAAGTAAGGCCAACCTGTGATGACGTCCTATAATTTTAAATTAAGAAAAAACTAATAAAGATGATTTTTCTCGAGGATAAAACCAATACAAAGTGCATGATTCGTGGTGATATATAAAAAAATCTCCTCATGTGAAATTTGGTGTGAAAATAACCCTTCCCTTCCTATCGTCGATCGCTAATACTACCATTTCCGGTTTCCGGATTTGCACTAAAAGTTGATCAATTTATCATACTGATGCATTAAGTAAATATACCAAATTTCATCAAAATCCGTTGAGCCGTTCATGCTGTACACATCTATACGGACGGATGGACGGACGGACAGACATTATGCTAAAAATACTTTTTTCTGTTAAGAAAATGCTTGATTCATGGAGATATGTAAAAATCTACACATGTGAAATTTGGTGTGAAAACAATACCTCCCTTACTATCGTCGGTCGGTAAAAATACTATAAGTATAAAATAGATCTTAATGATGTTACAGAATTTAAAAATATGATTATAATATTTTAAATTTTTTAAAATGATTTTAAAAATGATATTTTCAATAATTTGAATTTTTAAATAAGAAATTAAAAGATAAAAACATATTGATCATATAAACTTGTTTCTATTCTTAGATTAAAGTTATTCAATGAATATTTATATTCTTAGATTATTTTTATTTATATTATTATTATGGTTAATCAGCATCGAAATCCAGTTAAGTAAGCTGTATGAATGAAGAATTATATTTTATTAATAAATATATAATCTAAATCGATGAGCTAGAAAACCTGGACCGAGTAATCAAACCACACCAAGTTCATAAAATTTAAAAATTGAATCAATAAAGATATGAATGAAATTTAAAATAGAAAAAAAATTGTCTTTCTTGATCCCATATATATAATTTCTTTGATTATTAAATATTTTTTTATATTGATGTAAATATTACGATCAATTCATTTCTATCCATACCTATTAAATTTTACAAAATATGATTATTAATATTCCAAATTATGTAAAAATAAAAATATTATCTCTTTTATTAATTTTACATATTATAAATAATATACGATAATGATAGGTACTTTAGATTAAATTAAATTGTGTAATTAAATAAATAACCTTTCTAATTTTGTTAATTTATTTTTTTCTTATTAAATTTATCTATTTAATCATTACGATGATTGATATAATAATAATAATAAAAGAGGTGACAAGTGATGAATCAATTTACCTCATTTTGATCTGTGCGCTAGGGAACATACCGGCCCTCGAGGTCAGATCTTTGGGCTCCTTCCCATCCGTGTCGCCGCGCATTTCGCATTTGCGCCTGAAATAAAAAAAAAACATTTATTCATTATAAATATTAACAGTTAGTAAAAACAATTAGAAAGCTTACATTTTTTTTATAAAAATGAATAATTAAAATAAAAATAATTAATAACGATATAATTTTTATATTTTAAAATAAATTTAAATTATAAATTTTATATTTGATACAATTATTATTTATCAATATGAATTAATTTAATTTATATTTAAAAAAAGGGGAAGGGAATAGAAATTACCATTGCCCCTATTCGTTTATGCAACCAATCTAATTTATATGGCAAATTGGATATGGATTATATAAATTCAAACCAATGGATATTTCAATGCCTCTAAACTATTTCTATTTTTAAAAACTTTAGTTGACAATTAAATATAGATTAATTAAAATAATATCTTTTTTTTATAAGTATTTAAGTATTTATAGTATTTGGGGAAATATATTAATGAACCTATAATTATTTTTCATAAAATATTTCGAATGAATTAATTTATTTAAAAAAAAAAAAATTAGTTTATTTGAATATATTTTTAAAGCGTTTTTATTATCTCGCCAGAGATAGTATTGCGATCACGAAAATTTTCGATGTTGAGTTTTTGATGTTTTTATACGTTTTGAAGGTTCCTGAATCATTTTCACTAAGTTTGAGAAAAATATATGTGCGTGTGTATGTATGTAACCAAGATTACTCAAAACGGTGATGAAATTTGGTACATGGGCATTATTCAAAATTCATAGTTTTCTATCAACTTTTGAGAAATGTAGCTCATCCAGGAGAGGATCATTAACTACCACGTTTTGATTTTTTTTCTTCTAAAGTGACCTTAAAAATAAAGATATATGTTTATAATTTTTCACATGATTAATAATTGTATAAATCTGCTATATCTAGAATTTCAGCTTGATTGAATCGCTGAAAGTACCCGAATTAATTTTTTAACACTGCAAATCTCACGCGTCAACACGTGACGTGGTGCCATCAACAAAGAGCCAAACATGCGCTAGTTTAATAAATATTATTTATTAATTTTAATTTATAATTTAATTAATTTAATTTAATTTAAATTAATATATGTTATTTAATCCAATTCAAATTTGCGAGCGTTTTTATAAATATGACTCGGTTTGTAAAATCGCTTGATTCATCATAAATTCATATTTAAATATTTTGTATATAAAATTAAATAAATAAACAGATTCTAAAGAGAAATTTGTAAATGAAATGCCAGAGTGAAATGATAATGATAAATATAAATGCGTTTTCGTAAGATAAATTTTCTAGTAGGAAAAATAAAATATAAGAATATAAATTAACAACTTTTCCAAGTCTCGCATTTATGATTTATTAATTTTTTTTTATTTAAATTGTGTGAAATGGAAGAATTAATTCACAATAAAAAGTGATGGAATGTTAGCTATTTGAAGTAAAGGTTTTCTAAGTGACGACTGACTATCATTAAAAACTCAATAAAGACTCGTTCTGTTTAAAGCTTGAGAAAATATATATATTTTTTTTTTTTGCTTTGATTAATATAAATGCTAATGGGGGCTGGTTCTAAGGCCATGTGTGGAGAAAGGGATAAAAGGAGGGCCAAATTGGTTTCTTAATGTCTATAGAGGAAATGAAAGCACCGTGTTCGGATATAGAGAGAATTCGTCGAGTATACACCTTTGTTCCACACATACATCGCATTCAACTACACGTCTAATTTCCCTTGGAGTTATGCATTTATTTTTCTTGGCCTGGCTTTTCGCCTGTAAGGCCTTGTATAAATTTCCCTTTATCGTTGAATGAATATACTAGTATATATGTCGGAAGGGGTATGTAGAGTTTATATCAGGAGAGAATTTGCACCCCTTCTTTGATGCCGAGAGGCTGATTCCCTCTCTGTCTGACGTAAAGGGCAATTTAGCGTAGACCTGAACCTAGCTATTGTTAGCCATCTCAATTAATAAAGTTGTGTTTGCTTTTTCGAAGTTCACGAGGGAAAGGGTTTGGATCGCGGACTCCTCCGATATATAGATAGAGAGCAATGGCGGAATGTATGTTTTAGAGAGAAGGCGTGTGTGTGAAAAGAGGCAAGGCCCGCGGGCTCTTTAGGACAGCGGCCCCAGAGACCGAGGGCGAAGTACCCTTCACGCACCCCCACTCCATTCATGCCATCTACATGATGTCTTCAATTAATAAACGGCGCAGAGGAGAAAGGGAGAAGCACACCACCCTGTCGTTTATTTTTCAATATTTCATAGCATAATTACTTATATTTGACTTCTATTCCACGGAGAAATTGTTTTCCTTTTTAAATTTAGATGGAGTCATAAATTTACAATTAATTAAGGTTTTTTTTTTATTACCAGAATGAAAGGGAGAGAGGTAAATGATTTTAAGTGGAGGCGCTCAAGAATGAGAGAAATAGAAAATTTGCATGTCAAAGTTCCCTCATTAATATTGAGAACAAGGAAAACTAGTAATCGAATGAGCCAAAGTCAACTGAAATTGAAAGAAGAGTTAAATACTTAAAAATTGTATATCAATTCAATTTAAATAAGCAAATAAACTTATTTTTCTGATCTTAGCGTTTAAACGTTTCTTAAGAAACCTGATTTTTAATAATAATTCAAAACAATAAAAAATAAACAATTTGATAATTTCTTATCCTCTTCCCATTTTTACTATCTCGCCAGATTCAATGTTGAGATTTTGTTGTTTTCATACGTTTTGAAGGTTCCTGAATCATTTTCACTAAGGTTGAGAAAAATGTCTGTGTGTGTGTATGTATCTGTGTGTGTATGTATGTAACCAAGATTACGCAAAAACGGTTTGAGCTAGAATAATGAAATTTGGTACATGGACATTATTCAAAATTCGTAGTTTTCTATCAACTTTAGAGAAATGTAGCTCAACCGGAAGAGGGTCATTACCTACAAAGTTTTGATTTTTTTTCCTCTAAAGTGACCGTATAGGTAAAGATATATGTTTGATAGTTTTTCTCATGATTAAAAATTGTATAAAACTGCTATATATAGAATTTATACAAATAAAAAAAATTATATAATAATGCGATTGAAAAATATGGTAATTATAATTATTTATTAAAAAAATAAAATTGCATTGAGAAGATATTAATATATTTTTTTTTTAGTTTTTTTAATAATTATTTTTAATTTTTTTTTAATCAAAATGTGTCAATGTTTATTTGGGAGAATTTCAACTGTACATTATTTCCTCTTAGGATTTTCTATATAAAATGAACAAGATAAATAAATAAATAACTTGACATTTTAATTAAAAATAATTTAAAATATAAATAGATAAATATAAATCTTTTGATTTTTTTTAAAAAAAATAAATAAAAATGTCAATAATAAAAAGAAATTACATTTTTAACTTAATAAAATAACTGTAATTGAAAAATAATTACGAGATTCTCTCTTTTTAATAAAATGACTTTTTACTCTCAGGTAGCTAAGGAAATTAAAATTAAGAAATTGGTTTCGGTTTGATGAAAATTATATTAAATATATTCATATTTTAAAACATCAATTAATAATAAAAAAATATTATGGAATTGAAAATAAAGTAGAATGGCATAATATCGTGTTTATGTGCTATGCTTTCGTGTCGAATGTTAGTAATTCACCTGGCATTCATAAAGAAAGAATAAATTCCGAGACATGCCACAATAGTCAGAAAAAAGACATAAAACTAATCATTGAAATGCAAAATCCACATAGTTTACAAGTAATAAATTTCCTTGATTTAAGTAATTTCTTTACGATATCGACTGAGCTCGAACGAGTGCTGAGATTGATGAGGTGCAGGTGTCAAAATCTCTTTATTTAATCAGTTAATAAATGGTCGGTTGCCGTTTGCATGTCAGAAAGCAGTGAACTAACAAAGTCCTCCGTTCAATTCAAGAAATCATCGAGACTACGCGCAAATGAAAGATTATTAAAGAAGAAGAATATTTTAAAATTTTTAGTAAATTTTATAACAATTAAATATATTTTTTATCAAAATAAATTAATAAAAAAAAAACTTTTTAATGTACACGCTTTATAACCAAAAAAGCCTTAAAAAATAGAAAAGAAAATATTAATTATACCTTGAATATTATCCTTTACATATGCCCAACATAAAAGCATTGGTGCATATAATAATAATAAATTCTTTACCTACTTATGTTCATATGCGCCCACGCTTTTTTGTTGGGCATATGTAAAGGATAATATTCAAGGTATAATTAATATTTTATTTTCTATTTTTTAAGGCTTTTTTGATTAAAAAGCGTGAATATTAAAAAGTTTTTTTTTTTATTAATTTATTTTGATATATAAAATATATTTAATTGTAATATAATTTACTAAAAATTTTAAAATATTCTTCTTTAATAATCTTTCATTTAGTAGTCTTTTAGTTTTTTATATTTTTTTTTTTTGTAAATTTAATGGATAACTTTTATTAATTATACCCCAATTACTTTTTTCAAATATTTTTTTATTGTTTTTCTAAGTACATTTTAATTTGTATAATACATGTTAAGTATATCTAAAATAACAAATAATTAATTTACAAATTTCTTAGTTACTGGTGATATAAGTGCCTATAGTTATTCTGATTAGACACTAAAAAATAAATAAAAAGTAAATATTCACAAATTTTAAAAATCAGAATTTTTGAAAAATTCAAAATATTTCTTTTTGATTATTGCAGTGCCATCGACTTTCAAAATAGGTTTCAAATTTGAGCGAAATCCCTCAACTAATAAAGAAGTGGGTTAAAATCCATTTACAAATTTTGAACATTAGACAGAAAAGTGAAGTTAATAAAAAGTGTATAAAAAAAATGGTAGCATCTTAAAAAACTCAAAGCTTAATGACAATAGACATTAGCTTATGTGGAAAATTAACTAGTTGAGTAGAATTAAAACAAATTTGAAATAAAAAAGTGAATGATTGATTATTTTATTGTGTTTTTTTCAAATAACTTTTATATAATATTATACTTATATTGTAATGATGTTATTTATTTTTATGATTATTCAAATCAAAATCGTAACAATTCAGTATGATTAACCTTAAAAATTTTAATAATTTTAAAAAGGATAAGCTAAATTTCGTTTAAAAATTAAAATCAATCAATCAATTTGTTAATATTTTTTAAATAAGTTCTTTTATAAATATTTGTTATTACTAATAATATATATTTATAGATTCAACACAACTTTTGAAAATTATGATTTTTTTCTCTTCGTAATATATAATATTGACCATTTTAAATTTGCATAAATTAACTATACGAGTGAAAATGAATCGTAAAAACACATTATTTAATCCAAATTAAAAGTAAAAAAAAGAAATTATTAAAAACAAAATCCGAATAATTAATTTTTTTATATACATATTATAATACATACATTGTATATGGATATGTCAATTGCTATTAAAAAGAAAAATTAAATATCAACATATTATGAATTTATTTCAAATAAATTCTAGACTAAATTTGCATAAATTATTGGAATAATAAATGAAATCATATATCATGATATTTATTAAATATATATAAAAAATACAATTTTAATTAACTTAGTTAATTTTTATTTTATATGTTTTTTTTTAATTTCTTACTTTGGATAAATTATTCTTAATTAGAAAGAAAATGAATTCAATTAATTTTAACAAAGTTCTATTAAATATGTACAATCAAAAATGTAAATCTGAATTCGAAAACAGGATTTCAATTATAGAAACAAAATGTTTCTAATTATTTAAGTAAAAATTTAAATAAATAGTACAAAAAAAGGATCCAAATTAATGTATGTATGTTTCTTATTAATTCTGTTAAAAATTGGATGAAAAGTATAATAAAAACATTTTATACCAAAATATAATATTTTTATGGTATAAATATAAACATTGACCAGAATGGTAGCGCAATGGTCTTAATTTACTCCACTTAGCTTGAGGTCTAGTTATTTGAGGTCAAGGTATCGAACCTCGCCAAGTTCATTTAGATTTAAAATTAAATATTTAAAACTTAACAAATACTAATTGTAAAACTTGCTAAAATATAGATTGAGGAAGGTCAAGAAAGAATTGAAGAGAAACATAAAAATAAAATTATGGAATAATGTGTTTAAGTAATGTGTGTAAGAATATGAAAAAATAGTCAGAAATAATTTTTCATATATATCGAAAAGATTTATCGATGGTATTCGAATTTTTATTACGAATATACAAAAAAAAAAATATTTTATCTAGGTTATTAATTAAACGAACAAAAATAAGTAATAAATAATGAATAAAATTATGAATGTTACAGAATTAAGAAATATAATTATAATATATTTATGGGAGAATGATAAAAATAAAGAATAATTTAGAAAATTTTATAAAATGAAACATAAATGTCATGAGATAATATTTAAAGATGTGAAAACGTGAGGTCATTTGGTGATTAATAATAAATGGGGAAAACGTGTGGTCGGACTAATTACATATTATAAATTAGAATGAAGTATCTATTCTTTGTTATTTTTTTTTTAAATTGTAATTCTAATCGAAAAAAAAACATCTTAATATTTCTATTCATTAAAATTGAATATAATGATATTATTATATAATCATAATAAGTTGACCTGTAGCCAGGTCCGAACCGACCGACGTTTGAAATAAATTAATTTCCAGCTACAGAAACAATTTCAAATAATTTTAATATATCTATTAATGTAATAAAAAACAGATATGGATATAACATAAATATTTTTAATTTTATTTTATTTATAATATATAGCTGAAGTAGCCGGCGTTACCCGAGGCTGTAACGTCATGAAGGGCTGGGTGACGTCATTTAATTTTAAATTAAGAAAAACATAATGAAGATGATTTTTCCCGAGGATAAAACCAATACATTCGTGATGATATGTAAAAAAATCTCCTTATGTGAAATTTGGTGCGAAAATAACCCTTCCCTTCTTATCGTCGATCGCTAATACTACCACTTCCGGTTTCCGGATTTGCACCAAAAGTTGATCAATTCATCCCACTGATGCATTAAGTAAATATACCAAATTTCATCAAAATCCGTTAAGCCGTTCAGGCTGTACAAATCTATACAGACGGACAGACGGACGGACAGACATCATGCTAAAAATACTTTTTTCTGTTAAGAAAATGCATGATTCGTGGAGATATGTAAAAATCTCCACATGTGAAATTTGGTGTGAAAACAATACCTCCCTTACTATCGTCGGTCGGTAAAAACAATAATCAAAATTATTTAATAAAATAAAATAAAATAATTACTGGTACTAGTCTTCAATTATATTGTCATTTTGGTGATTAATTATCTTTTAATATTAATTTTAATAATTATTTTGTAATCTATTATTAAATTCTATTCTTGTTTTTATTTGATTATATACCTTTTTTTAAATAAACAGATTATTGTTATCTGAAAAACTATATATTCTGTCATTGATCCAATGCATGAATGGACTTGTGTAAATAATTTATGCCCGTTCATTTGCTGTAATCAAAGAAGATTTTTTTTTGAAATGGTCTTTTGTGTTTAATTAGTACGATGACGATTATCACGGATGATGCATTGATCCTTGTTTATGCAATCAGCGAGTTTAATTTTTCTCTTAAATTGAACGAATGGAACATAATGGAAGTAATTAGCTCCTCGCGTGGCGGTAGCCGTTTCGGCCGTCGTAAATTTAGCTACTGTTAGCTGGACGATTGGCCTTCCCTCTTCCACGGCAAGCTCCTCGCATCATCTCACGCACCTGAAACACCTGAACGCATGGCAAACATGCGTGCCCATCTACCACACTTCTTATAGTCATATTAAAATATTTCTAAATTAATTGAATTTTCTATTATTTTTATTATTTTATATGTTTACTTATTTATTTATTTATTTTTGTTCAATTTGTTATTATAATATTTTTTTTTTATTCAATAGGTTATTATATTTTTAGGTAAATTACTTAACAAATATAAAATTAATTGATTAGTATTTTGCCAAATTAAATAATGCATCTTTGTAATCATAATTAATATTATTTAGTAAAATGTGATATGTACAATACATATTTATTATTTTTATGAAAATTGATCTATAATTCTAACTAATTGAAATTAGAATGGCATCATGGAGAAGAATACATGTATAATTTTTATTCATTTGTTCTGTATGGACATTTGAATTATAAAAATAAAGAATATTATATGGAAGGGGATAAGGCTGGGATCAATAGAGGGTGATAGAAAAGCAAAAATCTATTTCTATTGGGAAAGAAAATCTCAAATATTTGAAGAATAACACTTTAACCTTTTTACTATCTCGCCAGAGATAGTATTGCGATCACGAAAATTTTCGATGTCGAGATTTTGATGTTTTTATACGTTTTGAAGGCTCCTGAATCATTTTCACTAAGGTTGAGAAAAATGTCTGTATGTGTGTATGTGTTACGGTAAAAGTAGATATTGTGGCAAATGTACACATTTTCCGGTAAATGTGCACATTAGCCTCCTCATTTGGGTAATGTGCATTCAACTAACATTTACAATTTCAAATAAGGGAAATGTACATTGAATTCACAATGACCATGTCGTTTTGGTAAATGTGAGCATAGATTACTAATTAATGCCATAGTATACTGATATAATTTAAGATATTTAGAGAAATAAGACTCAGGTAAGTTAAAATTTTAATTTTTCTACACAAAATTATTTTTTAGTTAGAATTTTTGAAAAACAAAATGGAACAAAAAGAAAAATTTAAAAACCAACTAGAACAGATTGTATCACAAAAAACAAAAACATTGTATATGTACATATACATTATATTCAGTTCACATATATCTAACTTTTTGGGAAATGTACACATTTTCCGGTAAATGTGTACATTTCCCAAGAGTGTACATTTACCGTAACATATGTATGTAACCAATATTACGCAAAAACCGTTTGAGCTAGAATGATGAAATTTGGTACATGGCTATTATTCTAAATTCGTAGTTTTTTATCAACTTTTGAGAAATGTAGCTCTACCGGAAGAGGGTCATCACCTACAACGTTTTGATTTTTTTTTCTTCTAAAGTGACCGTAAAAATAAAGATGTATGTTTGATAATTTTTCACATGATTAAAAATTGTATAAAACTTCTATATATATAATTTCAGCTTGCTTGAAAGTACTGGAATTAATTTTTTAACAATGCAAATCTCACGCGCCAACACGTGACGTGGTGCCATCAACAAAGAGCCAAACATGCGCTGGTTTAATAAATATTATTTATTAATTTTAATTTATAGTTTATAATTAATTAAATTTAATTTAAATATAATATATGTTAATTAATCCAATTCAAATTTGCGAGATAGTCGAGTGGAGACACTCCAGCTTATTTAGAAATGTAGCTCATTCGGAAGATGGTTATTACCTACCACGTTTTCATTTTTTTTCTTCTTAACTGACCGTAAAAATAAAGATCCCTATATGTTTGATAGTTTTTCAAATGATTAAAACCGCTATATATAGAATTTCAGCTTGATTGAATCGCTGAAAGTACCGGAATTAATTTACTTAATTAATTTTTTAACGCGTTGATTGCTAATCACGCGCCAGCACGTGACGTGGTGCCACCAACAAGGAGTCAAACACGCGCTCGTTTAATAAATATTATTTATTAATTTTAATTTAAAATTTATAATTAATTAAATTTAATTTAAATATAATATATGTGTAAATTAATCCAATTCAAATTTGTGAGATAGTCGAGTGGAGACACGCGCCAGCACGTGACGTGGTGCCACCAACAAGAAGTCAAACACGCGCTCGTTTAATAAATATTTTTTATTAATTTTAATTTAAAATTTATAATTAATTAAATTTAATTTAAATATAATATATGTGTAAATTTAATTTAAATATAATATATGTGTAAATTTAATTTAAATATAATATATGTGTAAATTAATCCAATTCAAATTTGTGAGATAGTCGAGTGGAGACACTCCAGAATTTTTCAAGATGAGTTTCAAATTATAATTTTTTTAAATATTTATATGTTATTTACTTAACATTTTATGGAATTCATTTAGAAAATAATAAAAATTGTACCATAATTCCATTGTTTTATTTAATTGTGATCATTTATTGAAGACATTTAAAAGAAAAATAGAAAATAAAATAAAATATCGATGAGTTTGAATAATGTAAAGATGGTGGGAATTCGATAAATTCTCCTTTCACTAATGCTATAATAAAAATTAAAGAATTCTATGTTAGTATGATAAAACAAGCAATTAAGTTTTCAACATAGATTATTTATTAATTAATTAATTCATTCATTCGTGAGCCTTTGAAAAAAAAATGGATATTTATCTAATTTTAAGCTGTTTACTTAAAAGTTCAATGAGTTATGATTAAAGAATGAAACGGCGTTGTATTAATTTTTATTGGAAGGTGGTAGTTGGTATTTAGAGAGGCTTAGTAATGAGATGGCCATTCAAGGAAATGAATAATAATGAGTACTCTTTACAATGTTCGACGATTGTGTAGCAACCCAATTACGATGATTTAAAATTCTTGAAAGATCAGATGAACATGGCTCCTCTTGGTGGTTGCGAGAAGCGCAAGGTAAAACGTTTTTGGAACGTAACACGCGATCCTCTTCTCGAGATAACCATCGTTGCGTACTAATAAATCATCCATCATTATTAATAGAGAAAGAAAAAGAAAAACAAGTGGGGTGAATATGGAGCCACCGGCATCAGCTAGCAGCTTAGATCTATTTCAACGGATCCATTTACAAGTTGTTGCGGCTACCGCGCAGCCGAGCCCAGTTAATTAGCGGTTGAGTCCCAATTGAAATATGATTCAACCAAAACGTGCGTTTATAACATAAATAATAGAGCTTGTTGTGGAAATTATTGAAACGTTTCGATTCATTTTTTTAGTGTTATCTAAACATAATATTACTTTCAATTAATTTTCGACTTTTATTAATAAAGCAAATATTCATACTTATACATACATAAATGAAATAAACTTTAATAAACAAAAATATAAATAATTGTACTTAATTAAAAATGAATAGAAAAAGAAGTTAGGTTTTTAATTTATTGATATTTTAGAAAATTAATACTTGCATTTATTAATCTAATTAATTTTGTAATCTAATTTTTTGTTTAAATAATTATTTATTATTATTATTATATAAATTTACAAGCTGTTACAAGATAACATTAAATAAATTGTTTGTTTATTATTAATAAGTCATGTAGGGAACATCCCAGTGAATGTTTCCTTTACTTTATAATCAAATTGTTTGAGATTGGATTTAAAATCTTGTTATGGAATCACTGGGCAGGAAATTTTTTTTGAGTCTACGTTCCCTAGGTAAAAGGTTGTTTACTAAGTCACTGGGGTGGTTTACAAGTCGGTTAGAATATTTTTGGTAATATCTTTTTAGTTCGTTTTTGACTGATGGGTTATTTAAATCTCGAATGATGACGGTATTTGGGACAAACCAGGGGCATCCACTCTAATACGATAATATTATTAATAGTAATCAAAGCTGCAGATTAATATTCAGTTGTGAAGATATACGTAAAAAAATGTTTCTTTAATTACAGATGCATTTGCCATAATAACCGAAAAAATGTCAATGACATAGAAAAATATTACTTATAAGCTAGCTTATAAAAATTAATATAAGTTATAAGTATAACTAAAAGTTATTGTTATGCGATAACATTTTAATATTAACAATTATTAATAATAAATATTTCTTTGGGCTTTAGATAAATTAAATATTGCTTGATCTTTCCCGAACCTACAAATAATAAATATTAAATGAGTGGCCCAATGATTGTTCGGTACATCAACAGCCTTATATTACTGACGGAAGTAATAAAAACAGAAAGTGATATTTGTTAAGTAAGTAATACGCTTGTATGTCTTCGGACGTAAAGGGCGCTCCAAAAGCTTACCGTCAGTATTAAAAGAGAATATTGGAACGCAATCTAAATATAAAGTCATTTTTATTTTTCTCCCTATTAATGTCTCAAATACTTAAGTTTTCTTTTAATAAACAATCCTTAATTTTTCCAAGCAACAATTTTTTGTTTCACGTCAAGTAGTATCAATATAAATTACAATCGAGAATAATTCTTACTAATATTAATAATATGTCTATAGATATTTAGAAATTGATCAAACATATAAAACACAGTATCTATCTATCTATCTATATATATATATATATATATAGTTATATATATAGTTCCATTAAATTTTTTCCATTTTCATTTTTAATCCGTTTATAAATAGATTTATGCTGATTATTCATTTAGGTGGGTTGTTATTAAAATTTTAAAATTTTTAATATTTTTTTTTGTAAATAAAACAGGGTTATTTATTTATTCAAATATTTTTTTTTTTTAAGAATGTTTTTTGTAGAATGTTTGTTCAATATTTGGGGCATTTTTAAAATATATAAAATTATTTCATTCTTCCAATTTTAGTATATTGAATATTTTTATAATTATTTAAATAATATGTTCTCGTAGTTGGTTTCATTCATTATGAGAGTTTGCGTGCTGAAAGAACACGAGTGAACGAATCGCGTGTTACAAGGAATGCATTTCGAGGACCCATTGAACTTTATTCTGAGTTTCTGATGATTTTTTTTTCTAAATCTATTTAACTTATTTAATTATAAAATATTTCAAAAAAATCAAAATATTAGGACCTTAAATGTTAAATGAAAAAAATTTCAGTATATAATTCATTTTTTTTAACAATTCGTTGATTTGATTTGATTTTTTGGAAGGTTATTTTGGAATAATTGTTTATAAGTGAAATCAACCAAATATAAATAAGGTGTTGTATATTTATATATGAGTATTATTGTTAATTATTAGTAACAGACTATTCAAAGGTAATTTTTAAAAAAGAAAAATTAAGTTTATTTAAAAAAAATAGCAAATTTAAAATCTGCGAATCTTGGAAAGTAGTTTACCTGTATGGTTGGCTGCAAACATTTAGGAGCAAAATCAAATAATTGATTATGCATAATGAAAAATATCAAAATTACTTCTTTAAGTAATGATAATTCGATCTCAATTAAGTTATATTCAAATTATTCTTAATGATTCAAACTAAAGAAGGAAGAGTGTTGAACGTTTAAGTCAATTTATAATAAACAATTATATTATTATTATTATTATTATTATTATATTTACATTAAAAATTGTTTTTATCTTAATCTTATCCGAAGAAGCAATTCCTGTATATTATTAAATTCAAATTCAACAATTGAAATATTTAAATTATTTTTGTACAACACATTATTCTTTGCTAAAATTTCAATTTTATCAAATAAAATAAAATCGATATTAATTTATAAAATTTGAAATTTTAATTTATGAAATTATTCGCTTTCAAGATCTTTCAATTTGATTAGAAAAATTTATTTTTCTATATATTGATTTATTTCATTTTATGTTTGCATAAAAGTATTTGAACGATTTAATATCTTCAATATAAATTATTTAAATATAACCATAAAAATATTTCATTAAAAAGAATGTCTAGACATTATCTAATCATTATTTCTCATTTTTATTTGATAATTTTTTTTTTTTTTTTTTTTTATTTGTCATCATTGATAAAAATGATATTTCATTTTCTCTTCTTCTTTCTCTATTTTATGTTACTTACATTAAAAATGATTGATTTATCTGTTTTAAATCAATGTAGATTGAATTGTAGTTGAAATGATTTCCTGGAAGCTGTTAGCTTGGAATTGTTCCAGCATTAACATCGCCTCCCTCTCTTAACGAAGGGAAAGAAAGTTGGTTGGCGTTTTGATTGAACTACCAAACATTTGAGATGAATGAGTGAAGAAAGAAGAGAAGACCGAACAACTCGAGAGGGAAGTCAATTTGCCGGATTAAATTGAGTCAAATTGCTGCTTGATTGATTGCGCTTAAAAGATTCGTCTTATTAGTAACGGCCATGAATAGTAATCATAAAAATCAAGTGCTGGCGTGTCTATTAGCAGTTGAATAATTTGCTTTTAAACGAGCTTCGAACTGAATTCATTTGATTACCAACCTTTTCTGAATGTCTCTTTTCAATGAAGGGGATTCTTTAATCGCACCGAACGACCGTTTAAAATTATCCAAGTATGACGGGCGAAATTTGATATTTTTACTCGATATTCTTTTTCTGTACATCCATTGTGTATGCATGGAATATAAAAAACCTAAGAAAAATGTTCAAGCTAATATCTTGTTGAATCTTTTACTATTTATTATATTATATCTACACTATATTTACTAAAAAATAGTTTATTTTATAATCTATTTAATTTATTATATTTATATGTGTATAGAAATGCATAAATATGTGTATACATATATATTAACTTATTACCGACCGACGATGGTAAGGGAGGTATTGTTTTCACACCAAATTTTTACATATCTCCACGAATCATGCATTTTCTTAACAGAAAAAAGTATTTTTAGCATGATGTCTGTCCGTCCGTCTATCTGTCTGTCTGTCCGTCCGTCCGTATAGATGTGTACAGCCTGAACGGTTCAACCGATTTTGATGAAATTTGGTAGATTTACTTAATGCATCAGTATGATGAATTGATCAACTTTTGGTGCAAATCTGGAAACCGGAAGTGGTAGTATTAGCGATCGACGATAGGAAGGGAAGGGTTATTTTCACACCAAATTTCACATAAGGAGATTTTTTACATATCACCACGAATCATGCACTTTGTGGTGGTTTTATTCTCGAGAAAAATCATCTTTATTAGTTTTTTTCTTAATTTAAAATTATAGGACGTCATCCAGCCATTCATGACGTCACAACCTGGTCTCTTACATATATATTATAAATAAAATAAAATTACAAATATTTATGTTATATGCCTATCTGTTTTTTCTTACATTAATAGATATATTAAAATTATTTGAAATTGTTTCTGTTGCTGAAAATTAATTTATTTCAAACCGTCGGCCGGTTCGGACCTGGCCACAGGTCAACTTATTTTTAAATTTAAATTAGAATTATTATTTTGTTATTTATACAATTATTTACTTTTAAAATATTTTCCGATTTAAAAATTCTTAAATTTAAATCATCTTAATAAATTCCACATTTTCGGAGTTAATGTAATCTAAATATTGAATAAAATAAATAAATAAAATAAAATCTCTTAAAAGTTTAATTATAAACATTAATCTATAGAAAATAAATAATAAAAAAATATATATATGTAAATTATTTTATATATTGGTATATAGATTGGCGGATAAATTTATTATTATTATATATTAGTTATTATTGGTAAATAGATGTACGACAAACGTTTTTTGAATTTTGAATAAAAATCAAAAAATTTAAAATTATCTAAACATTCAACAATTTTTTTCTAACTTCAAACAACAAATTCATTTTTTAAGATTATTGAATTCTTCTTTGTTCACTTATAGATGGCTTAATAGTAAAATCAGGTAACTCTATTCTAGCAAAGCAGGAGTTACCTGGTTTTACTATTAAGCCATCGTTATATTATTTTATTTAAATTAAAAATGGGAAAATTATATTTAGATGAATTACAATATACGATTTGTCTAAAATGATATCCTCTAGATTTAATTTTAAATAAGAGTATAAATTTATAGAATGTAGTGAATTTACGAGAATAGAGCAAAATAATTATTATAATATTGAATGTCCATATATGAATATCATATAATTAAATAAATTTTAATGAATTACAATAAACCATGTGCAAATTATATTGAATTAATAATTTGAAATTGAAAGCAATGTAAGTACTATAAGAATTTGAAATAAAGTGTAATTGAAATTAATAATTAAATATAATTAATCCTTTAATTCTGTTTAAATTCAATTAGATTTTGTATCTTTTCACAGAATAGAAATTAAGTTAAATTTATAGTTAATTAAATTCATTTCAAAAAACAAGATTTTCTTTTTAAATTGAGTATTATAATCTGAACATTCAAGGTTAGCAAGAATAAGCTTCACAAATATGAATATTAAAACAAATGTCAATATATATTTATTTACAATTATTGTATTTAAATATTTTACAAAATTTAATAATTATAAAAATTATCTAAATATTTAATTAATTAATCGAATTTAAAACAAAAAATGTAAATATTAAAAAAAAAAAAATATAAAAATTGGCATTTTTAGACTATATTTTCTTAATGAACTTTTAAAACGAATTCCTCTTAACATGAAATAAATAAGTTTAAAGGATTAGATTATTTTTTGTTAAATGATTTCCTCAACATTTTTTTTTGCTTCTATACGATGTGGTCTTATCAATTGGTGTTGACTTTTTTGACTTAATGATTTTTTGAAATGATCTTGATATGGAGGGGAAGGAGTTAAGTCGGAATTGAGGAGAGGTTATTGGGCATTTCCTGACGAGGTGCGTAGAAATCAATCCCTGGGATGGGAACCCGGTGCCGGTGGGATTTTAGCCGCGGTTGAGCGTGGGAGAAATCCCCGGGGCAAACGCGGGGGAGGCGATCACGAGGACTCTAGAGGCCAACACCAAACCAAAGTCCCCAGAAATTATACATAACAGCCCGATATTTTTTATATTCATAAATGATTATGAACAAAAAAATTTAATTTAAGAATTCCTTGCCGATTCAGAGAATATCAACAGGATTAAGAAAAACAACTGATTAAATAAAGGATCTAGACTCTTTGAAGGTGGGGGGGGGAATGTTTGAATATTGAATCGAGAGTTAATTTGCGAACAATTAATCTAGAGGGTATTCCGTTGACCTGAGGACTGTTTTGAAGTCACCTTCGGGACTTTCCCCTGTTCAGTCTCGGCTCGAAAATCTGCATTATCCTAATAACTAATAACAAAGAGAAGCAACCTCTCGATTCGATGTTTGAACAACCCATGGACACAGTCCTTTTTCAATTTAAATTTACGTTTGCTCCAAAACAAACAGAATCAGAAGTCTGGAATGGCATATTAGATGAGACGGTTTTTTTCACCGCCTCATTGTCTGAGCAAATGCTATTATTTACTGGTTTTTTCGTTTTTCTCAATGTACAAACAATGGACAAAGCGGAGACATTTTTTTTAACATTAAAATTAATAAATGAATTACTAAACTATGATGGGAAATTCAAAAAAACATTTGTTTAAAAAAAAATAAACAAAAAAATAAAACTTTTTGAACAATAAAAGGTAGTAAGCATGGACAAACAACGAGATAACTTATTAAAGAGAATTATGTATTTTGTTATTAAATTTTGATTAATGAAAATAATTAACTCACTGATATTGTCAATAATTAATATACAGGATTAAAAAAAAAATAGATATCTAATTAATATGTAAGAATATGTAGGTTTAGGATCTAAAACATGAGAATAATATTTATTAGTGAAATAAATCAAAATAATGTTTGTTAGTAGAATAATGAAGAAAAATAAGTTCACCTGTGGCCAGGCACAGAACCGACCGACGGTTTGAAATAAATTAATTTCCAGCTACAGAAACAATTTCAAATAATTTTAATATATCTATTAATGCAATAAAAAACAGATATGGATAGAACATAAATATTTTTAATTTTATTTTATTTAGAATATATAAGAAGGCTTTGGCTGTGACGTTATATAATTTTAAATTAAGAAAAAAATAATGAAGATGATTTTTCCCCGAGGATAAAATCAATACAAAGTGCATGATTCGTGGAGATATGTAAAAAAATCTCCTCATATGAAATTATAACATTTTCTTTTCTATAGTCATTCGGTAATACTACCACTTTCGGTTTCCGGATATACACCAAAAGTTGAGCAATTCATCATACTGATGCATTAAGTAAATATATCAAATTCGTTGAGCCGTTCAAGCTGTACACATCTATACGGACATACAGACGGACGGACAGACATCATGCTAAAATATTTTTTTCTGTTAACAAATTGCATGATTCGTGGAGATGTGTATCACATCACATTCCACATGTGAAATTTGGTGTGAAAACAATACCTCCCTTACTACCGTCGGTTGGTAAAAATTGTCAATTAGATAAAAATAAAATTTAATGTTATTTAATAATTAAATTAAATTAGTAATTAAATATCATGAAAATTTTTTACAGAACGTACGTATTTTTGAGTTTTTTTATCTAAATCTTTCTTAAGTCCGTGATTCTCCTCTATAATGACAATAATATATATAATATTAACTTTCAAAAAAAAAATATTGGCACGTTTTTAAATATAAATTATGAGCCATCCATAATGGGGTAGAATGAAAAAATTGTACAAATTCAAAATTGAAAGATAAAATTATGCAATTGATTGATTATGATCCGTGAAAAGTGATAATTATTTAAGCACTTACACGTTTGTTTGAAATTTCGTTAGCCGTAGGATGTGTGATGTATTTTAGTTGATGCTGCGTGATGAAGAGAGATGAGGGCTTAACAATTCGCGGACTTGATGCCCTATTCGAGGTCCTTGGGGCCCAGGAGATCGTCTTCATCGGGCGTGAGAACCGAGGCCCGCCCGTCGATGTCTCTTCGCCCTGTCCCGTTCACGTGGGCCGAATGCGTGGGTGCTTGGCCCCTCTTTTTAGCCTTTATTTTTCCCCCGAGGCAATCACCTCGCTCATTACTGACGATGCCGCCTGTGCGACTTATTCCGATGAGAAATCATCCATAAGTGGTTGCTTTGTTCCAGAGTAGTCTCGTCGAATACCGAGATGAAGGTAACAACAACAACCAAAATCAAATTGAAAGGGTTACTGGCCAATTAATTCACTTTATTAGTTAAGGTAAAAACACAACGGTTAACACCCAAAAATAATTCAATAGGAAACTCCGGAGACAAAACTTTAATAGCAAAATCTTGAAACAATCTTAAAAGATTTTGTCGATTTTCCATCTATTCATGAATAGTTTTTTATTTTATTTTATTTTATTATTTTTTTTTATATATAAATATAAAATATAAAGATGTTTTATCAAAATACACCGAATCTAATCGATTAATTTATCACTTGTCCACCAGTTAAATTAAATAAATAAATAAAATAAATTTGTTTGCTAATTTTTCAAAACGCGATGAAGTAAAAAGATAAATAGTAGAAAAAAAGTTTATTTTAAGATTAAAATGTTTTATTGATATCTTATAATAATTTATGTTTAGAAAATAAATAATATAATCCCATTCAAATTACAGTAAGCAATTTATATTTTTTTGTTTATTTTTGACGAAAAACTCCTATAAATTATTTCTTAAAAAATCTGGACTGTCTCCACTCGACAATCTCGCAAATTTGAATTGGATTAATTAACATATCTTCTTCGTTGTCGAAAACTTCCTAGCGGAAGTGTCGTGGCCCTAATAACTCCAAGGAGTCATAGGGTGTTCATGGGAAAATTTGACCGAAGTGGTTTCCCCTTGCCTTCTTCGGTGGGGCAGCCGATGTTAAATTGAATTAGATTTTTATATTTATTAATTCATCAATTTATTAAATTAAATTAATTAAATTAATTAAATTAAATAAATATATAATCTTGAGTTCTATGCTGGGATTCGAACTCAGGCTTCCTGTGTAGAAATCTAGTACTCTACCCATTCAGCCATGCTGCCCCTAATTAACATATATTATATTTAAATTAAATTTAATTAATTATAAACTATAAATTAAAATTAATAAACAATATTTATTAAATCAGCACATGTTTGGCTCTTTGTTGATGGAACCTCGTCAGGAGTTGGCGCGTGTGATTTGCAGTGTTAAAAAAATAATTCCGGTACTTTCAGCGATTCGATCAAGCTGAAATTCTATATATAGCAGTTTTATACAATTTTTAATCATGTGAAAAATTATCAATCATACATCTTTATTTTTACGGTCACTTTAGAAGAAAAAAAAATCAAAACGTTGTAGGTAATGACCCTCTTCCGGTTGAGCTACATTTCTCAAAAGTGGATAGAAAACTACGAATTTTGAATAATGCCCATATACCAAATTTCATCATTCTAGCTCAAACCCTTTTTGCGTAAATTTGGTTACATACATACACACACACACATACACACACAGACACAGACATTTTTCTCAACCTTAGTGAAAATGATTCAGGAACCTTCAAAACGTATAAAAACATCAAAATCTCAACATCGAAAATTTTCGTGATCGCAATACTATCTCTGGCGAGATAGTAAAAAATATCAATGAAGGAGATAAGAAATAAAAATATCCGATAATATAACACTGTTAAGTAAAACATTAAAAATTATATAAAATAAATGATATAAATTATTAACAATAATTTATAAACCAATATAAAATAAAAATGCAATTTATTTATTATACAATCAAATAAAAAGAAGAAAAAATAAAAATTATAATTTAAAATTAAATTCTGTTTATTTGTTTTTTATATTAAAGGTAAGTAATATCTAATCCCAGATACCAATATTTTATGCTTAAAAATTAAAATCAATTAAAAAAAAATGGTTTCAATATCCACTATTTATCAATTTTAACAATAATCTGTTTGTAAAAAGATTCAATTTTAATATAAATTGTTTTCCCACTCCTCCATTTATTATATTTATTTTAAACATATTATTGAATAAAGTTTAAAATTTGGATGAGTTTTATTAATCAGGAAAATCTTTTATCTAATTGATTCAGTTAATAGTGAATGAGAAAACTGAAATTAATAAATAATCGGATCAATTATAGGGAACTCTAAAAAATTAATTATCTTTTGAAACGTGCAGGATATGCTAATCTCTCTTCTATTCTCCCCCTTTACCCTCCCCCGTTATTCTACGTATACACACTTCTTCATTTCGTGATATAACTTATAACCGGTAGGACTTCTCTGTTCATTTCAATGAATATCCTGGAGAAACCAACACAGATGAATTAAGCATCAACAAAAGTAAACGAAATATAGTTGATTGATTAATTAAAATTGAATGGAAGATATCAGGAGAATGGAGGAGATGATGATTGGAAGGAAATTATGAAATATTAAATATGAATAGGTGAATAAGGAATTTTTTTTTTAAATCGACAAGATCATTCAATGTTAAGGTAAATTAACGCAAATTGGTGACTATAAAAAACTATTAAAGAGGTTGGCATTCAAGCAACGAAAATAGTAAGAGAAGAAGGCATTCAAGTTCTTTTGGAGAGTTGAAAGCAGCCTAAGATGCAATCTTGTATGAATAGAGAATGGATAGTAAGTTGTAAGATTTCGTTTAAGAAAAGTATAGATTGGAACAGCAGCTGTTCACGTTCACGAATAAACACAAATCGCATCATTCTTCTATTAACTAGTTACAATTTCGTCGTAGTTATCAGAAGATATAAATATAAATAGTTGATACCAAATTAAAACTTTCCAATTTCTCTCATCCTATAATATTAGAAAATAATAATAATAATTTTAAAATTTTAAATAATTTTTAAAATTCGGTGTCTAAAATAGATTTTATTTATATTGCCATTTTTCTAAGAAATGTGTGTGTGTATGTCTTTATTGGAATATTTTTTAAATATATTTACGAATTTTTAGTATTATTATTATTATTATTACTTATTCTGAAATTAATTAATAATTATTTATTTTTTAAATTTCTGTTATTGGCCATTATTTTAACATCTTTCACATTTTAATAAGGATCATTTAATTATTATTCTATTAAATTAATTAATTAATATTAAAATTAAAAAATCTCGATCTTGTTGGAACCACAGCTCCTGGACATCATGGTTGTTCAATTCAGGAGTGAAAAAGTTAGTAATCATGGCTCTATACCGATCATCATTGACTCTAACGTTCTGGCTCTACAGTAGCAATAGCTTCTTCTGTACGCACCGTACGGCGTCTCTGGGGATGCGAGTTATCAATAAGAGTAAACGTGGTGCGAAAACGTTCCATGGTTAATCAAATTAACTGCTCTGATGGTCGATTTTGTCGACGATAAAATGGACGTAGTGCACGATACGTATTCCGCGCAGAACCGTTATTTTCGAAATAAAATTGCACTATTTGCAAGTGTTGTTCAGGAGTGAGTCTATTCATGATGAATTGCCAAACCAAACTGAGAATAAATCACTTGACAGCTGTTAAATCGGTCGACAACTTGAACAGTAATGCCAACTTAAAGTTCTATACCTCGAAAAAAAAACACCCTTTAGTAGATAAATGTAAAAACTAAAGTACAAAAACCAATAATATGGTATATATTACATATAGCTATATAAAATAAAAAATATGACTAAACTACTATTTTAAGAATATTGATATATATGCAAATATAGAATAAAGAGAAAGAGATTTTATCTATGTATTGTGTCAACAAATGATAAAATTTCAATTTCAATAATCCTTTTGCAAAAGTGACTCAGTCTTTTTAATGAATTAATCATTTGGTTTATTATATTATAATAAATGATTATGTTAAGTAATATACGTTAATTAATTGTATCAGAGATTTTATACTATTATAAATATAAAGCATCTATATTTAAATTAAGTCTTAATAACACTATAATTTTCATATCATGATATATAATAATTTAATTATACTAAAAGGATAAATGGATTTTTTTATGTTATTAGAATTGAATCAAAAATAACTCTCGTATATATTTTTCAAAAGTAATCTGAGTTTTTTTTTTTTTTGTTTTTCAGTTGAAATTTGGTAATCGCTAGGATCAGGTTGTAGTGTACTTTGAATGCAGTTCTCGATTGGTGTCCGTTTTTATTGCCGAGTACAAATATGTAAGTAGGCCTAAATGAAGGAAGTACTGAAATGGTTGCAGAAGAGGCAGATTTTCGCTTCAAGATAAAACAAAGCCACGATTTAGTTGGCAATAATTTGGTGTGTGATTAGTTTGGAGAGCCTGGGGCGGCCGGGCATCTCGCTAAGCCTGAAAGCGTTTGTCCTTGATGCGGAGAAACCCCCGCTAAAAGTGGGAGGCCCCGTTTACCAATGAGTCGAGTGAATGACTTGAACACGAGTAGGTAAGAAAAGGCCATTTAGTTAATTCATTGTCCAGGTGTTATTAATCAAGATTCACGAGTGGAGATAAATGCTGATCAACACCACCGTCATCTGGCCAAATGAACGGATGACAGTTAATTGAATAGTATAGAAAAGTTAACTAACGACAAGTCAATCATTTTACAGTAGGTGAACAATTAACAATTCAATGCTAGTTAAAGAACCATTATAAACATTTTAATATGAATTGAATAGATTAAAAATATAAAGGAAAATACATTTGTTCAAAAAACTAAACTAGAGCAGGCGTGCATCGCATAAATTTTACTTACTAACCATAAGAATAAAGAAGAATGTAGAAATAATGTAAGATTTAAATCCGGCTCGAAGGACCATGAATGTGTATCTGATAAGTTTGAAGCTCTTGATCAAATATTAATCATAAAATAATCCAATATTAAAATTCATTCGTATATTAAGCACATTGAACTTTCCAAAGATTCTGAATTATTAGATAATAGATTTTTTTTAAATAAATTTATTCAGAAAATATATATTTTTATGTAAGTTTACAAATTTTGATAGGATATTCTATTATCTGCAAAGTTTATTAGTCAAATCAGTTAATTTTAAAGTAGTTTTTATTAATCAATTAATCTTAAATATAAGTTTCTTATATCGTCAATCTAAATTATAAAATTATAAAACACAAACTTTTCAGGACAGAGAAAAATCTGCTTAAATTTTGATCTTTTTGTTCTGTTTTGTTAAAAAAATTCTTATTAAAACTTTTGTCTACAATATAATATGTTCTAAATAATGGAAATTAACAAATGTTTAATATTTGTTGATATTATAATACTGGTTTAGATTAAAGTGGATGGAGGTTTTATAAATTAAGTGACGATATAAATATATATATATATATATATATATATATATATATATTTAGAATCAGGTTTTGAAATCGGATTTTAAGTAAAAATACTAGTGCGAGCTCACTGGTGATTTATAAAGGCCATATAAACAAAATTTGATCTCAATCGAACAAATGGTGTAGAATCTAAAGCATCTACCTATGGAAACTAACAAAGATGTGTGAGTGCTTCACATACAAAGTTATTTTCAATCGATAATCTTTTAAATTAAAAAGTTGTATTGTTATATCTTTTATCTTATCAGACATGTTTAAATTATGAATCTTTTTGAATGAATAAATAAGATTTATTCAAGGCTACTTCAATCTTATTTTATTTTATTTATTTATTTATTATTCGTTTTTTTTTATTTTCATTGTAGAAGTAGATTTTTTATCGGGTGTCTCTGTCATTGGTGGGTAGCCCGGGGCGGGATACTCGCCTGTTGCCAACGATGACGGTCCGCCACTTGTTTTTCATGGATTTATCCTCTGGTGCATTTTTTGGTCACTTTGCCTTCCAGCATAGCAAAAATTACTCCACTAAACAAGATCGACCGGAATATCTTTCAATCAACTAATCTTTTTACATGAAAAAAAGGAATATTGAAATAAACTATAACAAAATTGCAAATAATTTAGAAATGTTACATCTGAACACAAATATTTTTTCTATTGATTAATTTATTAGCGCCATTTTAAATATATATATATATATACTATAACTTATCTACATACATAAAGGGCTTCTCTAAATTTAAAAATAAATAAAGATAAAACTCATTGATTAATTGATGTAGTGATGATTTATGATTTCATAAATTATTATTTTACTTTTAAAAAAAAAAATATGAAATATATTGAAAACATATATATATATATATACTTACAAAATCAAATAAATCTTATTTAATATCTTCAAATAGACGAAATTTAATGTATTTATTTGATAAATATTTTAATCAGAATTTATCTTATAAATATATTAAATAATTGTAATATTTTGTAATTAATAATGATAATCTATAGTAATAAAATATATTAAATATTATTAGTATCAGGAGCATTTTTTAATTATTTAAAGTAAATAAAATTGAAGTATATATATTTTTACTATCTCGCCAGAGATAGTATTGCGGTCACGAAAATTTTCGATGTTTAGATTTTGATGTTTTTATACGTTTTGAAGGTTCCTGAATCATTTTCACTAAGGTTGAGAAAAATGTCTGTGTGTGTTTGTGTATGTGTGTGTGTATGTATGTAACCAAGATTACGCAAAAACGGTTTGAACTAGAATGATGAAATTTGGTACATGGGCATTATTCAAAAAATCATAGTTTTCTATCAACTTTTGAGAAATGTAGCTCAAGCGGAAGAGGGTCATTACTTACAACTTTTGATTTTTTTTCTTCTAAAGTGACCGTAAAAATAAAGATATATGTATGATAATTTTTCACATGATGAATAATTGTATAAAACTGCTATATATAGAATTTCTGCTTGATTGAATCGCTGAAAGTACCAGAATTAATTTGTTAACACTGCAAATCTCACGCGCCAACACGTGACAAAGAGCCAAACTTGCGCTGGTTTAATAAATATTATTTATTAATTTTAATTTATAATTTAATTAATTTAATTTAATTTAAATTAATATATGTTATTTAATCCAATTCAAATTTGCGAGATAGTCGAGTGGAAACACTCCAGATTTTTTTACTAATACATTCATGTATATTAGAATATTTTTATTAGATTTGGATGACTAATTGAAATGAATAAAAAATATTTTAATTACATATTACAAATGAAATTTTCAAAAAATGATTAAATTACCTTTCACTGGTCAAATATCTTGGCTTTGAGTTCACCTCCCACCACTCCCCCGATGAGCAAACTTTGGTTTAAGTGACCTTATCATGTTTAACTAATCTCTAATTCAAGATCAACAACATATATTCTCGATTGCTTAATAAATCAAAATTGTAAACGATCTAAGTTTCAGGTCCACTAGTTAAACTTTCGGATAAATTTCTCTATTCCAATTAAGATATTTTTCTTAAATTATTAAAAACATCATCAACCAGGGAAAGATAAATAAATAGTAAGTATAAGTCGGATAGGTTGATAATAATTTTAAAAAATCTACTATCAGAAAATATCTAAAAAGAAAAATAATATTTTTTTATAATATATTGGTAATGAGAGAAGTATTAAAAGAAGAGATAGTGCATTGAAATCTCTTGTCTTTCTTTTCACTAAAATCAATCTTATTTTTTCAAGTTTGAAATTATTAAACATTTTCAACGTAATTTTGATAAATTATAGTAATTGAAAGAATTTAATAAAATGTTTACTTAATTTATTAATAGTTGATGTATTGATTAATGGCGTGTTTTAGTCAAAAATATATGTTTAGTATGATCTTTTATTTAAACAAAAAGAAAAAAAAAATAAATCAGAAAATTAAAAAAAAAAAATATAAATCATTTTTTAAAAATATTTTATATGTATATAGTTTTTGTATCATAATCTATTTAGATTATCTCCACGGTTGGATTGTTAAGCGTGTCGAGTGGTTTATTTGAATTAACGTCTCCTAATTTAGAAATTTAGAAAATCTAAGTTACCTTTTCTGGTTAGAGAATAATATTGATACAATTTGAAAAAAATATTTTATTAATAAATCATTATAATAATAAAAATAATTACAAAGTAAACATGTAAATTATGTAGAATTGTTAACATTAAATAAGAATTTCTTTGTTTTTTTATTTCTCTAAGTAACTATCAGTTATAAATTGAAATGTTTTCCCAATCGGTTAAATGATATAAGATACATTTTTATGATTATTAAAAATGCTTGTTTTAATATAGTAATTGAAAAATCTAGTAATTATAATTGATAAACATGTAAATAAATATAATTTAGATTGCTAAATGCATAAGTGTTGGTGGAATAAAAAAATGTCAGTAAAAAGCAGTCGTCGGCCTGAGGGGCTCCGAGGACATCCCGCGGTCGTCAGCCGCCAACGCCTTATGCAAATGAGGGCCGCCGGACAACCGTCTGGCAAAGTAACCAACCTCCTCCATGAGGATAGTTCCCTTCCCTCCTCCTCACAACCCCAGGTGTGTTTTCATGTAATTAGACGCATTACATTTCCTCGAAGGTTGAAAACAAAGCAATTAATATATTTACTATATACCTATATGAAGTAACTAGCTCAAATAATGCACGATTCCCGGTTTCTGATAGCTATTTATTTACTTGTTACGTGTTCTTTATTTTATTGAAGTCATTAATTAATTTAAAAAAAAAATATTTTTACTTTTGCCATTTTTGGTTTTTAAGAGACAAAAAAGTATTTATTCTATATTTTTTTTACCTTATACTAATAAGTATAAATAATTAAAGGCATGAATTAGCCTAACATCACTTTTTAATATTTTTTTGGATTTTGGTGAATTAAAAAAATAGCTTTTTTCCCATTTCTTACTCCTAACATAAGTAATTTATAGATAATCTTGATGTTATATCCTTTTTTTCTAGAATTCTTTATATTTTATTCTACCATTATCTTCTTATATATAAAATTCTCCTGTCACAAAACTTTGAAATCATACTCCTCCGAAACGGTTGGACCGATTCTTATGAAATTTTTTATGCATAGTAGGTCTCAAAGAAGGTTTTTATTTTACCACTAATTGGTAAGGTGTGTCCAGAGGGTGGTATTTACCTAAAAATAGTTTAGTTAAAATGCTAGATCATAGAGGCACTGCTGGCGATAATTTCACCTCTATATATATCCTAATAGGACATTTGTAAAGAAGAATCATTCGTGGGTGAGCGTGCTAAGTCGTTATCTTATGACTTTGCTTCCTCAGTTAGAGACTCTCAAAGGCACATTTTTTTTTAAGTATTATATATTTTTTTTACAAATTTATTAATTTTTATTATTTTAATATTTTATTAAATTATTATTATTATTATTATAATAAACCTTTTACTACTTTCAACCAAATACTATGTACCACTCGGGAGTACAGAGGCGGAGCCCCGTCTAGCTGCTCAGAGCGCCTTGATATATATGTCAATTTAAATAAATAAATAAATAAATAAAAGAATAAATTTCAGATATTTCAATAAAATATTTAATTTAATAAATATTCTCCTAATTCTTCTATTTATTAACACTTTTGATGAAGCTCTCTCTTCATTATAGAAATATAATCGATTTAATCTATAAACAGTAATAGATAACAGTAATATCTTATGAATTTTTTAATTTTTTATTTTTCAATTCATAAAACCATTAACAGAAATAATTCATTTGTATTTAAAATTGCGTATATATTATAATATAAAAACTCATATAATTAAATGGTGTGTAACACACCTCAATTCATATATTTTAATCGTTCTCTTAAAGAATTGGTTTTTAATAATAATACCATTAAAGCAAGAGAGTTCGAACTGTTGCATTTTTATGAGCAAACCAGGCATCAATTAGAGTTCAATTTTCTAGGAGGTATTGATTTCATGCTAACAAAAGAAAGGCGCTCCCAGAAACATATGATTGCGAGTCGACTGGAGCTCTGGTTATAATGTATAAATAATCTTAATAAATAATGAACAATATTAAAAAACAAGCATCTTTTTAAATAAGTAAAATGCATATTTATAAATTGAAGAATAAGACAAATATTTCGATTCCTCTATATAAATAAATATTAAAATTGAAAGTTTTTTAATCAATCATTGATTAATTTGCTACTCATCAATTTGTACAAAAACTTAATAATAAATCAAATTAGAAAAAAAAAAAAAATTTAAATGTTTGATATTTTTTTTCAAAATCTTAGTATCTAAATTTTTCAATTTTTTAAAAGTAGGTAAAAAATAATTTCTCCCCTGACCAAAACATTTTTATGTCCATGTCTCCTTTTTTATATTTTTTCATTGAACAAATTTTTATTGAGCAAAAATTATAAAAAAAAACTATCTTTAATAGTTGATATATAAGATATGAATAAATGAGTGATATATATTTATTACTTAAATTATTATAGTAAATAGAAAATAGTCAACATCATTACAATATAAAAATATTTTATATAATTATATTCATAAACATTTTAGAAAAAAAATACTTTTATTTAAAAGAGAGAGAATTGATTGCTATTACAATTAATAAGATAGTTTAATTACAATAAAAATCATGAAGCAGTAAAGAAATTATTTTTAACCGAAGGCAAATTATTTCATTGAAATCTAATCTATGATAATTATTATATTTTATTGACTCCTGGCAACGTAGGTGAGTTGAACATTTCTTTTTCTAAATAATTCAACGGAAGGAAATATGGGGAAGTTTTAGTGCCATGGGCAAATAAATATTTGCCAAGATTTCAGGAAAATGGAATATCGATGTAGAGAGGGAGAACGGGTAGGGAGAGGGGTAGGGGGCGTAGACGAATGATTTGGGCGGCATGGTGTATATTTTCGAGCAGCGCGAGTGTACTCGCCCGGGGCGTCTCTTGACAATGGCTGACCTCCAGCCAGGCAGCCGCCACATGGCCTGTTATGGGCAGACGGGCCGCCCTGGCCCCGGGCCCGGACCCGGCCCATAAAAAAGCCCCGGCGGCCCCACGCCCTCGCGGGACACTCCTCACTCCTTGCCTTCAGCCGACACAGGACGACGGAGACCAACACAACAGGAGAAGGAAAAAAAAGAAAAAAAAGAAAAACGCTCGAAGACAAAATGCGTGGGCTCCAGCCACTCGGGGACATTGAAGATGAATATCAACCACAGCCCTTTTTTGGTGAGATAAGTCACCGTGGAATCATTTCACATCGAAAGAGTTACACCTCGAAGGTACAAGCTTGGATTGTCTCCTTCGGGGAGAGGCAAGATTAAATCAAATCATCTCCTATTAGACCAACTTTAAATATCAATAACATCTAATCCGCAATTTTCTTTTTTTTTTCTTCTGATAGGATAGATTTACTTTTGATTCATTATAATATAAATTTAAATTAATCTGATATTTTGATAAGGAAAATCAAAAATATTTATTGAATTGGTATTTTATTTACATCTTTTGTTTCATTTTATTTAATTAAACTTAATTTATTTTCTTATAGGATTGTAAACCTTAGTCAGCCCTTCGCACTATAAATCATTATTAATTGAAGATTAATTGATCATATATAATTATTAAATTATTGCATTTTATGCAATGATGCAACAGAATCAGTTATATTATGTTAAAAGACCATGTGTGGGCATTGCAAAAATTTTAAATCTATAAACTGTTTTAATTATTTAGTTGACCACTAAACTTATCAGATTTCATTCAATTTCAAATATGTTTTAAATTCAGTTTTTATGAATACTACAATAATAATTTTAGTCTATTTAAGATTATTTTGATTGAGATCAATAATATATTTATTTTAAAGACTTCAGAGCAAGTTATTTAGAGAAATGATTATTACAGGGCCGGTTCTAAGGTTTTGAATGCCCTGGGCAAAACAAAATTTGGCGCCAAATTAACTTTTAATAATGAATGTAAAAAAATATTTTATTTTTAAATCGACGCCCCTCAAAATTTGGCGCCCCGGGCGGCAGCCCAGCTTACCCTCCCCTTTATCCGGTGCTGTTAGTTTATTGTTGATTGAATTTGTTGTCAATCATCCATAAAAAATGTTCTAACTTTTTTTATGTGTAATTTCTTTAATAAAATAAAATTTAAGATTAGTTTTTCTTGATTATGATTTTCAAAAGATATTTTCAATTTATATGAAAATTAAAAATTTGTTTGATTAATAACTTGACATAACGGATTGATGCATAAATAATCTTAGATTGGTTCACCTTAAAATTCAATTTTGGTAAATAGCGCGAAGGTCTATACATATTTAAATAATTATTTCTATGAAGACTTAGAATAAAAAAAAAAGAAAAACAAAATAAAAAGAATTAATTAAACTTAATTCATGTTATTAATTTTTTTATGATTATATTTTATTGATTTCATTTAATTCAAATGTGATATTTTATAATCTCATTACATATTCAAAAAATAAATAAATAAATTAAAAAAATATTCATATATATTCTTGTTATTGTGAATATAGTTTTTAATAATTCTCGAATTTATTAATTTCCAATTTATTATGTAGTTTATCCAATTTAATTAAAAAATAATGATGTTAATCAGATTTTATGAGAAATGAAAATTAATTTCTAAATAAAATTGAATAAATATATTAATTGCTGCAAGAGGAGATTATATTACGAAAGAGAGACAATGAAAGGAAGGTAACTGGATTTTGATAAACATATAATCATTGGAAGCAAATATCCTCTCGCATGAGTGTCGTGTTTCGATTGGAATTAACAACTCCCAGGAGACGTTCGATTACTCCTTTCTAGCCAATAAATAATTGTAGTAGCGGTTATAAATTCCCTGCAGTATACAACTAATAAGGAGTAGCATTTAAAATTGTCTTTTATATCAATCTAACAACGATTTTTATGATATTATGTAAATAAAAATAGATATTTTAGGTCGGAAATAAAGGAGTGCATTCTATTAATACAAAGAAATAAAATTGATAATAGATAAATTAGGTAAAATTTGTTGTTAAAGCATAAATAAAAAATATTTCAATACATAAAAATGTGAAAATGATAAAAAGAATTCATAAAAATCAGATACATATGTTTTATATATTTTTTAAGTTTACTTATATTTTGTCATTTTTACTATCTCACCATATCACGAAAATTTTCGATGTCGAGATTTTGAAGGTCTCTGAGTCATTTTCACTAAGGTTGAGAAAAATATCTCTGTGTGTGTGTGTGTATGTAGACAAGATTATGCAAAAACGTTTTGAGCTCGAATAATGAAATTTGGTACACGGACATTATTCAAAATTCGTAGTTTTCTATCAATTTTTACCGACCGACGATAGTAAGGGAGGTATTGTTTTCACACCAAATTTCACATGTGGAGATTTTTACATATCTCCACGAATCATGCATTTTCTTAACAGAAAAAAGTATTTTTAGCATGATGTCTGTCCGTCCGTCCGTATAGATGTGTACAGCCTGAACGGCTCAACCGATTTTGATGAAATTTGGTATATTTACTTAATGCATCAGTGGGATGAATTGATCAACTTTTGGTACAAATCCGGAAACCGGAAGTGGTAGTATTAGCGATCGACGATAGGAAGGGAAGGGTTATTTTCACACCAAATTTCACATGAGGAGATTTTTTTACATATCACCACGAATGTATTGGTTTTGTCTTCGGTAAAAATCATCTTCATTATGTTTTTCTTAATTTAAAATTATATGACGTCACCCAGCCCTTCATGACGTCTTATTATGATCACGGGCAATGCCGGCTACTTCAACTATATATTATAAATAAAATAAAATTAAAAATATATATGTTCTATGCCTAATTGTTTGTTTTTACATTAATAGATATATTAAAATTATTTGAAATTGTTTCTGTAGCTGGAAATTAATTTATTTCAAACCGTCGGTCGGTTCGGACCTGGCCACAGGTCAACTTATTTAGAAATGTAGCTCATTCGGAAGAGGATCATTACCTACCACGTTTTCATTTTTTTTCCTCTAAACTGACCGTAAAAATAAAGTTATATCTTTGATAGTTTTTTACATGATTAAAAATTGTATAAAACTGTTATATATAGAATTTCAGCTTGATTGAATCGCTGAAAGTACTGGAATTAATTTTCTAACACTGCAAACACATGACGTGATGCCACCAAGAATCAAACACGCGCTGGGTTAATAAATATTATTTATTAATTTTAATTTATAACTTAAAATTAATTAAATTTAATTTAAATAAAATATATGTTAATTAATCCAATTCAAATTTGAGAGATAGTCGAGTTGAGACACTCCAGATTTTTATAAAAGAAATAATTGAGAGATCTGTTTAATATTAAAATTTCCCCCACCTAAATTTAATATTTATAATAGCAAATTATTTTTAATTTTTTTTTCTAAAATCTTAAGAACTTTTCTGACCAAAGTTTTTAAAAAACGATAAACTAATAGGGAGAGGGGATATTAGAGAATATCTCTAAATATTTGAAATAATATTTTATTACTAAAAGATATATATTTCTACTCACTCCTGTAATCTATAAAAAAATTGGTTTAACAGATAATTTTAAATTATAAATTATTATAGACCAAACATTTTTTTAGCTAGAGAGATAGTTGTGTAATTAATTATGTGAAAATGATACATAATTCTGTTAATATTGTAATAATAATAATAATATCTAAAAATCAGATAAAATTAGATACATTACTATTATGGCTCGGAAAATAAAAATAAATAACGATTCGGATTGTGTATGATATAAAAATATTAATTTAAATTATCATTTTTACAGATCCTATTTTTAGCAACAAGGAAGAAAACATATTTTTTAAATTTTTTTATATTAAATTGAATAATATAAATATGTGCAAAAACTTATGTAGTATCTATTTGGATATGTTTATCGGAGAGAGTGGCGGAAAACTTGATTGATCCAGCCAGCAAGGAAGCGGTCATAAATTGTTAAACAAACAGCAGCAACAGGGTCTGCCCCCTGAGTCCTAAATGAACGCGCTCGTTCCTATCTTGATCAGATTGACACAATAGAGCATGAACGGATAAAATTTTTTGCTTGCAGGCCATATTTTACACCTTATTAGTATTCTTTCTTTCATAAGTAAATATTATAATAATAAAACAGACAATCATGAAATCAATTAGAATATCTATTCATTTATCATCATCCAAAGAAACGAATATTTTATCTAAATATTTGTTACTTTATTCAGATTTAAAAATAAAAAATAATATTATTATTTTCAATAAAAAATATCTTGTTTTGTCTTTTAAAATAGAAATATAATTTTTTTTTAAGAAATATAAGATGTATCCATATTTTTCGCAGATAAATTAAGGTTGAAACTATCGAGTTGTTTCCAGTTGAGTTGATTTTCACTGAATTTTAAAGTAATAGAGCAATCACCTGTTGATCCAAACAAAGCTTATAATATATTATAATATAATATATTCATATTTTTTAATGAGAACAGATCATAACAATAACAAATTTTATTTTATTAAAATCCAACCTATGGTGAGAGCATCATACGAATTTTCTCAATTATATTTAAATAATAATTCTAACAGTATGTGAAATAAGATTTATTGTAATTTATTATATTTTATTTTGGAAAATAGAAAAAAAATCATATTTTTATAAATGAATAAATATTAAATAAAGTACAAATGTATACATAGGGTGACCAAACTTTCCGGTTTTCCGGGATTGTTCCGATTTTAGGTGCTCTGGCCCGAAAAATGTCTTCGGGACAGTCTATTGAGCAGGTTTTTAAATATTTAGGTCCGACGAACGTTTTCTTACAATCAGTTTTGGCTCTTATATATTTTCGATTTTTCATTCAATATGGCTCTAAAAAAGGGCAATTTTTTTTTACAAATGTCCCGGTTTGGTGTTTTCGAAATATGGTCACCCTATGTATACAGATTCTTTTTGATTTTTTTGATTTTTATGTATTGATACACATTCTATACATTCAAATTAATATGTATTATAAAACTATTTAAAAAAATATAATTTTGATTCCAAAAATAAAATTTAATAGATATATAATAAAAAACTTTACTGGCATTCAACTATACTTTAACTATTATTCTTAATTTCTAGTTTAACTACTAATTCGAAATTATAACATTTCTTGTTTATAGAGAGTAAATGAAATTTCAAATTTGTGGTGCCATCAACAAAGAGCCAAACTTGCGTTGGTTTAATAAATATTATATATTAATTTTAATTTAAATTTAATATATGTTATTTAATCCAATTCAAATTGCGAGAAAGTCGAGTGGAGACATTCCAGCTAATTTCCTTGAGCTTGGCAAACACTTGAGGCGATCTTCTTCCAACCGCCTTCGTTCTCGTTTATACTCACATAAGAAATAGAAAGATTATAAAAATAGTATAGGCTTTTTGGATTATACTTTCAGAATGAATTTCATTTAAATGATGGTTAAATTTTCATCTACCACATAAGTAAACCTATTATGCGCTTTTTATTTTTATTTGTTCATCTAATAAACAAGTCACAGTAGTATAATTTTAAAGGAAAGGATCAATTTTAAAATATTTTTTTTTTATTTCAAGGAAAGAAAAGTGAATAATTATGATAAAATTAATTAATAAATCCATACGAGAATAAATCTTTTATAGTAATATTATTAATTTTTTTTTAAATTTTCTTTTAATAGGTTGTTAAGTCAGACTAAAATTCCTAAAACTCGGGTAAAATATATATACATATAGATTCCCTATAAGGAATTAGCTTGTAATTGTAATTTATTCAAGAGTATATCTGAAAATCAAATGGAATGGCAGTAAGAGAAACGATAGAGCCAAATTTAATCAGGTGGATCTGAAGCGGGACTCCCTCGCTTCATATTGATGGCTGGAATGTATTATATATCACTGAAGGGAAGAGAGGCGTAGCCACCCACCCTCAGGCTGATGGATGACAGCATCCGAGATGGTGGTGGTAAGTGGTAAGCTCCAAACGCGAGAGTTAACCGATAAATTAGAGCTGGTCTCTATCGGGACGATCGACAGCATTCCAGTTTGGAGAGCATCTCGAGGGTACTGAAGCCCGCAAAAGCCCCTGTCCTGAGGTCCTTAAGTCGGGCCCACCCGGCAGGCAGGCACTTACAATGCAAAGTTATTTTCACAGTTTGGAAAAAATTAATTTTTTTTTTTTTTTTTTTTTTTTTTTTTTTTTTTTTTTATTAAATTTTTTTTTTAAAAGACAAATTTCAATTAAACTTTATGAATTTACAAAAACTTATTTGTGTGTTATTTACTTCAAGAGTTTAAAATTAAGAGCAGATATTTTTTGTTTTTTAGACAAGATAATACATCATTAAACAGTTACCGTAACAGCACCTTTTTTTCAACCCACAAGAAAAGAAAATGGAATCGAAGAAAATATAAGGCCTCCCCGAAAAAAAATTCGCTGGTTGTTGAAAGGTTTGGAAATCCTGTTGGAGTAGGAGTATTATGAAGTCGATCAAAATTGATTTGAAATAATAAATGTTGATTTTCATTTTATAAACAATTTCATCTTAATTTTGATCATCTTTAATGCTTTAATAATTAATAATGCTTTTTATTAATACATTACATTACTTTTTGTAAAACAAGTTTTTAAGTAAATCGTTTACATTGTTTTCCTCATCGAAAAATAAAATAATTTACGTAAATTTACATATTTACATAAATTGAAATTCTTTTCCTAATCGTCACAGGGAATAAATCAGCTTACAATAATTTAATAATTTAATAATTTTATTTTTACTTAAAACTATCAAATATAGAATTCAACGATTGAATAAATAAGTTGACCTGTGGCCAGGTCCGAACCGACCGACGGTTTGAAATAAATTAATTTCCAGCTACAGAAACAATTTCAAATAATTTTAATATATCTATTAATGTAATAAAAAACAGATAGGCATACATAATAATAAATATAAACATTTTTAATTTGATTTTATTTATAATATATATGCAAGACCAGGCTGTGACGTCATGAATGGCTGGATGACGTCATATAATTTTAAATCAAGAAAAAACTAATAAATATGATTTTTCTCGAGGATAAAACCAATACAAAGTGCATGATTCGTGGTGATATATAAAAAAATCTCCTTTGGTGTGAAAATAACCCTTTCCTTCCTATCGTCGATCGATAATACTACCACTTCCGGTTTCCGGATTTGCACCAAAAGTTGATCAATTCATCCCACTGATGCATTAAGTAAATATACCAAATTTCATCAAAATCGGTTGAGCCGTTCAGGCTGTACACATCTATACGGACGGACAGACGGACAGACGGACGGACAGACATCATGCTAAAAATACTTTTTTCTGTTTAGAAAATACATGATTCGTAGAGATATGTAAAAATCTCCACATGTGAAATTTGGTGTGAAAACAATACCTCCCTTACTATCGTCGGTCGGTAAAAAGGAAATTAACGATATGACATTAGTAGCTAAGTTTAATTTTATTTAAAATTAACAATTTGTGAATTGGATGGTATTTAAAGTACACTCTTAAAATTATCAAGTATGAATGAAATAATTTCTAATATAAATTAATATCATTCAAGTTTAATATGCATACATACATATGTATATAAACAATAAAAAAAAATTAATATTCAAATTATATAATTGTAGTTGGTAAAGAACTTGAGTCAAAAATTGTGATACAATGTTTTATTATTATTATTATTATTATTATTATTATTCCTTAAAAAAAAAGAATTGTTTCCTATTATAATAAAATATAAATTATTGCAAAAATCAAATAAATTATCGAGAAAATATTAAAATAAGTGTTCATACATACAATGTAACAAAACAAAATATTTATAAAATAAACAGAATAAAATGGTAAACGCTTTGTATAATTTTATATATGAAAAAGGTAAAATTTTCAATCCAAAGAAAAAAATGATTTCATAAATTAAAATAAACTTTGGAAAAAAGTAAGGATTTAAAAGAAAATAATAAAAATAATTCTTCTTTAATTTTATAGATTGTATCTTATATTTACAAAGAAATTGGAAATTAAGGATTAATGATGATGAGAATCGCTTTAAAAATAGCTATACAAGAGTTTTTTCATTTATAAAATAGCAAAAAAAAAACTTCAGTTGGAAATTGGAGAAGAATGGATTTCGAGTAAAAAGATATGTCTCCTGTTCAATGAATAAAAAAATCCTGCTGGATATAATCAGAGGGAGAAGAATATAAGATTTTCAACAGACATAACATACGGTGGGGAAACAAACGTGCTAGCAAAAGTAATTTATTGCCTTCATGAAATATTTTATTATATAACACAAAACGAAGATTTTCAAGGTGTTTTCAGGTAAACATTTACATAATTTATTCGCTATAACGAACATAATAAAGGGCAGTTAATATCAACTCTATTATATTGAAAATGAAATAAATATTTCTAAGAGAAGAAAAAATAACAAATATTTAATTAAATTTTTAGTAATATTTGTATGAAGTTAAAATGAAGGAGAGGTGGATTGAAATAAAAATAAAAAAAAATAGTTTTAGGTATATATAACAAATATATCATTATTTTAAGATAAATAAAATAATATATATTTCTCTGATTAATATAATAATTATTTATAATTTATATAAGTGTATCATAGCTGGTAGTTTCCTAAAAACAAATACAACTATTCTAATTTTGATAGAATGAAATATTTAATAAAATAAAAATAATTTATGAAACAATGAAATTTATTTCTTGATTCATAGGATTTTAAGTACGTTTTTAAAAAAGAAAATTCTATTGAAAATATTGTGTTTTTTATTATAACCATGATTCGTTTTTATGCATTTTAGTGACTCATAAAATGATTTTATTCAAGAAATGGACCGATAATCTCTAAGCAAATATTTCTAAAGGTGATAAAAAAATATAAATAAACATAATCTGTAGTTCAATAAATACATACGATTTATCCATTCATTAAATAAAAATGACTTGAATGAAAAGGCCCGAGCACTTAATGGTCTAATAGAAGCGATTCATTAGGCGTCTTGGTTCAAGGTGGGCGACTGGCTGTACTGAAGCCTTGGCGAGGCCCCTTCCACCGACCTCATTAAGGAAATGTGTCAATCCCCCTTAGGATTGAGCCCGAGGCCTCTGATTCCATCCAAATTGATGAAAAAAAAATAGAAATTGAACAAAAACATCTGAAACATACTGTTAAATGAGAATTAGACCTTAGCTACCTGCTCACAGTTAGGAAACCTTTCTTAATGATGAACTTAACAGTTCCCCATAAATTGTTTCAATGTTTTATTCATTTTTTTCAGAAAGATTTTTTTTTTTTTGCTTATACAAAAATAGTTTATTTTAGATGGTTCAAATAATAGACCTATACTACTAAATTAGTTTTTATATCATTTTCTCAAATTCCTATTGAATCTGAATAATTAACGCATACTAATTTATTAAAAAAAAATTGTTTGTTAATTGGAAATCAAGCTGAGACTACTTTGCTGTCTAATGCAAATTTTGTATGATTATTCTAATAGTTTATAAGTTTATTTCCAGAAATAAAATAATACATTGAAAATTCTTTATTATTCTGGCTTGTAGAAGAATAATATCAAATAAATATCCATTCGAGAATGATTTAAGTTCCACTTTGTCAATGTCCAGTAGGAAAAGTTGCCGAGTAATAATAATTCGGTCGACAAGTATTTTCTTGGTCGCAAGGGGCTCTCTTGTACTGGGAGACGATCAATGTTAGGTCAGAGGCCAAACCACAACTGAGATCGAGTCTAACCGCTTTTCACTCGTAAATGTAATTGCAAAGTCTTGATATGGGACTGATTGATTTATTTCCTTTTCCAAAGTGTATCCATTTGTAATTTCGTTGATGGATTGATGAATAAAAATCACGCGCATTGGTTTCCAAAAAGTTTACAATGCAACTTTCAACATCGTTTCTGAGAATTTGATAAAGTAATCGTAAAATAAAGAAATCTATTTATATTAGAAGATATTCTTTAAGACATTAAATACAAAATTAATATTGTAAAAACAATTATATTTTGTTCTTTGTTTTTATAAAAAATTAAATAAATATTTTCATATTAGTAATAAAGAAAAATTTGTTTTTCATTAAAATTTCTAAAATTGTTGTTCTAAATAAATTATATTTCCTTCTTTCTATTTGTATATTTATTAATTAATTAATTTTTAATGTATAGAAGAAGAATAAAATGAAAATTAAAATGTGATGAAATAATAAAAGGGTTTATATATTGATAGAAAAAAATACTAGTGTTTACGATGGTAACCTTGGAGATTGGAAATGTTGGACAACCCTTTGAAGACATACCTAGATCTTTGTTATGCTCTAGGAAAGTACCGATTGAGATGGACACATGTCGGCCGAGCATTCAAATCTCTGAGATCGGAATGTCTCCGGGTAGATACTTTCATTCAAAGTTCATTCGAATAATCACTGAAACTTAAATCCAGAATGAAGACGAAAATATTTCATATCTCATGACATTTGTATGTTAACATAAATGTATATTGGAATAATAATACATAATATAGAATATGATCTTAAAAGAAAATAAAGATTGAATAAAGTATTAATATATCTAATATATGTAATACTAAATATTTATTTAATTGATTAGAAATTTGCAGTAGTGAATTAAGTAAAATTCATTTATTATATTATAATTATTAATTTAATTTTTGAAACATTTGTCAAATAAAAAGAATAAAAATTTGTATAATAAGTTGACCTGTGGCCAGGTCCGAACCGACCGACGCGACGGTTTGAAGTAAATTAATTTCCAGCTACAGAAACAATTTCAAATAATTTTAATATATCTATTAATGTAATAAAAAACAGATAAGGATACATAAATAATAAATATAAATATTTTTAATTTTATTTTATTTATAATATATATGCAAGACCAGGCTGTGAAGTCATGAATGTCTGGATGACGTCATATAATTTTAAATCAAGAAAAAACTAATAAATATGATTTTTCTCTAGGATAAAACCATTACAAAGTGCATGATTCGTGGTGATATATAAAAAAATCTCCTCATGTGAAATTTGGTGTGAAAATAACCCTTCCCTTCCTATCGTCGATCGATAATACTACCACTTCCGGTTTCCGGATTTGCACCAAAAGTTGATCAATTCATCCCACTGATGCATTAAGTAAATATACCAAATTTCATCAAAATTGGTTGAGCCGTTCAGGCTGTACACATCTATACGGACGGACAGACGGACAGACGGACGGACAGACATCATGCTAAAAATACTTTTTTCTGTTAAGAAAATGCACGATTCGTGGAGATATGTAAAAATCTCCACATGTGAAATTTGGTGTGAAAACAATACCTCCCTTACTATCGTCGGTCGGTAAAAAATTATATTAAAATGAAGTAAAATGAGTGAAATGGTGAATAAAGTTACAAATCTTTACAAATATTTCTTCTCTGTCTTTAAATGACATAATGAAAAAATAGCAAAATTAAAAATAAAACGGTAGTCAATTGATTGTAGAATAAATTCAACGATAACAATTCCTATGGAAGAAACAAGCTGGTAAAAATTTTGCTGGTTCGGTTTATTTATTTTAAATGTTTATTAAATAAATAATTGAATAAATAAACTTATTTATATTTTCATTTATTATAAAAAATCTACAAAGATATTTTTTGTAAATATTACTTAATTAAATAATTACCTTTTAATTTTTAAATTCATTAAACTTAAATATTTTTATAGATAAAATTTTTAAATACTAAATGACTGAATATTATATAATATAATATATATAAACATAAACTATGTTATAAATAAAAAAAAAAATAAAAAAGATATGTTAATTTAAATAATAATAGGGCAGAGATTTGTCGATAGAAAAAATAGTTAATTGTATATATTAGATAAATAATGTTAATGTGATCAATAATATTCTCGAAATCTATATTTTACTTAAAATTCTCTTTTTCGTTTTAATTAGTAATTTTCAATGATTATAATAGTAATAATACAATTGATTTACAGTTTATTTATTAGAAGAACGGATTGTTAATTGCAGATTAGTCTTGCATTCATTTTCATTTGGTTTGTTTGCAGCGGAAGGATACAAGTCCTACCCAAGTATAATTATTATTTTTAAATCGGATGATATCTGAAACATTGAACAATTCTCTCACTATACTAAGTCATCATACTAATCAAATTGTCAGATTGCTTGATTTTTTTAATTATTATCCTGAAATTGCAAAGACTTAATGAAGATCGAAATCATTATTAGTCTCAGAAATGACATCATTTAAACGTTTATAATAAAAAAAATGATTTTATTTTTTACGACTTTAACCCGAATGGAAGTATAACGAAATAACGGTGTTCGTTAATCTTATAATTAAAAAAGAATTTATCACTGTAAAGTACAATCTAGATATAATATGAACAGCGTGACGGTGGGTGTCCTAAGTCCTGCGATTTCTACAGGTCTATCAGAAAAGATGCTTCTATGCATTTCACCTAAATTACAAATGTATTTTTTTTTTATGTTTCACTGGCAGTCATCAATCATTCCTAATTGATTTTTTTTTGGACATTTTCTGATAGACATATATAGGTATATATAGTATAACTTATAATTTAAATGCAAAATTTTATTTGAATAATAAAAAGTTGGAAAATTATTTAAAGCAAAATAAATATAATTAGAGGTTGCTTATAAAAACAAATTATGCCAACTTTTTTTTTATCCCCATCACTGCTATATGTCTAAGTCTAAGTCTTTTAAATTTAAAGATATAATTTAAAAAAGAGAAAGAATTTTAATGAAATTATAGTTAATTTTTATCATTAGTCAAATTTATTATTTTTTTATAATAATAATCTCCTTCATGATAGGAAGTTTATTTTTTAACATACTTTTTTTTAAATTTAATTCATTTCACTTTTATTTAAGAATGTAAGTAATATTCCAGGGGGATTTTTACCCACTTTCAAATAATTATTAAAATTATTGAAATAATTATTAATTTAAAATTTCTAGAATTTAGAATTAAGAACCTACTATTGATAAAATTTTTGATAAATTTTCATTCAATTTAAAAACTAATCCATGATTAAGAAGGTAAATTAATAATAATAATATTAAAATTATGTACATGCTAAACATATTTGTAGAATATATCGCTTTAAAATCATCCTTTGAAATACAAATTTTAATTTTGTTTTTTAGTTTTTTAAACTAACTATTATAGATATTTTATCATTAATACCACTATCAAGTTGAATCTAATAAAAATTGAAATTTTTTAAATAATCATTCTACTCTCAATATTTGAAATTATTGTCAGACTCTTTCTTTTATTAAATAATAATAATAATATTTAATATAAAATTTAACAAACTAATATCCCTTTAATTAAAAATAATAAATTATTATTTAATTATTTTTTAATTATTTTTCGAGGATTTATATTTTCTTCAACATGATAACATTCATTCTTCATTAATTATAAAATAATTCTATCAGAACCTATTCTTTTATATTTATAATTAAATGATTGAACTCTTATCAAGAATCTATAAAATTTGTAATGTGAGTTTTATCTGAAAAACAATGTGATATTAATTATCTAAAGATTAGTTAAGGAAAAGAAAGATATAATTAAATATTCGATGAATCTAGTGTTAAATCTATATATATAAATAAATAAACTATAATTAGAATTATTTGCAAACTATTAACAGGTACGGCATTCATTATATTTCTTTTATTTTTACATCTCTTTAAAAGCAATTGTAATATAAGGGAAAAAGTAATTGAGGTCTTAATGTATGAATTGTATTGATTCTTTAATTATAACTAATAAAATAAATAAATAGAGTTAAGTAAATAAATAAACTGGTTTGCTTATAAATAATAAAATAATCAAAGGGAACAAGCCATATAGGTAAACTAATTTTCAACTCATTAAATGGAAATAATTAAGCAAGTAGAGAGATTTGATTTCAGTGAAATGAATTTAGGAAAGGGAAATGAAAGAAATAATAAAAAGTATTAAATGACTCGAAGCGAGTCAAGTGGATTATTTTATTAACTCGAACTCAATTGGATTGAATGTTTGGAAAGGGTGAGTGTCATATAGCAAGAGTGTAAAAAAACGATCGAAGAGTGTAGCCCTTTCAGGTGGAAAAATTCAATTGAACTGAATATCTCGATATTAGCGAGCTAAGTTAAATGACTAACGGGTATAAATGATTGAAGTGACGATTAGAGGGTCAAAAAGGGGTGACCAACTGTCATTTCAGTCAAGTCCAATCAAATACATCCATTCCCGATTTGATTAGAAGAATTCGAAAAACCAATTCGCTTGATATCAAAACCATTAACTCGTTTTATGTTAAATAGAAATGTCGTTTGCTCTCAAATAAAACTTGAATCGTTTATTTAAAAGTCTAAACAACATTACCATGAACATTCCGCTTCCAGTGTTATGAACTGATAGTATATTTACCAAATAAAATAAGGTTTTAGAAGCAATATTTTGAAAGAAATAAATTACTATAAAGAACTAAAAGAATAAATACTTAGTTAATAATAAATTTAAGTATTAATCACAATGTTCCCCCTGAAAATTTGATTTTTAAACAGTAATTGTTATGATCAGAAGTTATTAATAACATTTAGGGATGTGAAAAATTGAAAAGAAAAATAAATTAATAAATAAACTATAAGAATTCAGATACAAGTTTACGCAATAAGGAAATTGTGGAATTCAACTCTCTCAGTTGCATTCCTCAATTAAATATACATGTGAAAGTAGAAAAAAATGAAGAAACTATTTAATTTGGAATACCTATCTTTATTAAGTACTATAAAATACTTAAAAAAAAATAAATATTTTAAATAAAAAATTTAAAAAATATATCATATTAATTATAATATTCAATTGAAAAAAGGCCACAAAAATCCTTTATTATATTTTGAATATACTTCATATAATATAATAAACAAAAGTTCATCATGTTCTACTTAAAGTTTTTGAAAAATGAGTCCATTTTAGAATTGACTCAACTCGATTTGTCAATGTTAGTATCGCGGAAATAATTCCAAAGGGAGAAAAAAAAATGCTAAACACGGTTATTTTCAATGACATTCCTTTTATAGTTAAGTGATTTGATTTATTTGGTGTTTAAATTGTGTGAAATAGAATGTTCGATAGAGTGTTGTAGATAATTAACAACCACTAATTGGTTCAAATTAAAATATTTTATATATTATGAGGAATGATCGTGAAACTGTAATTAATGGATCCATATATTCAATTAATTGTGAATTATTTTTTTTCAAAAGTATTATTCAATTTCTTAACGATACATAAAAAAAAATATTAATGAATGCCATTTTGTATTATAACAATAATTTAAGAATCGATGTATATATAAACTACATTTAAATTCACTGTGGATACATTTACGCTCAATATTTTTCTAATAAGTAGAAAATTAAATGAAAACTAGAAAATTATTAAATATTTACAAATTTTAAAAATAGTTTTATAATTATATTACTTTGAGCAAATTTAATTAGAAATCAGTTTTAAAAAATTAATATTCATTAGTATTATTTCCAACAAGAAAAAATGGATATATTTATAATATACTATTATTATTTATTATAATGGAAATTCGTTATATTATTCAAATACTTGATTAAGAATATTATTTTGAAATTTCTAAAAAATGCACAATATATAATAAAACCATCTTTTGGAATTAGTAGTACTACATGTTTATATTTAACAAGAGAATAATATTCAATTATTTAAATATTTTTTCCAACTAATTGAATTATTGTATATATATACCAATGATCCTAAATAAAAGTAAACTTTTATTTAATCAAAATATTAATAATAATGATTAGTATATATTTGTGATGAGGATTATTTTCAAAATGATCAAAACAATAATAGTATTTAATTGATTTATTGATAAATTTATATTCTAATCTATATATTTATTATAATTAGACTCCAATTTTTATATATTGGTATATATAATATTGATTTTTATGATATTTATTTAATCAAATTTCAAATGATGTTATGTTTTGATTTAATTAAGATATTGTAAATAGGTAAATGGATAAGGATGAATGATTCTTTCATAATTATAATAACACCCAAGATCTTTTTTTAAAAAATGATTTTAATGAAAGAAATTTTTTTGTAAATCTAGCTTAACACACTATGAGCGGGGCGGGTATTTGTACCCGTTGCGAGGACTGCCACTTATAAGCGGGGCGGGTATTTATACCCGTTGCCACTTATAGGAGGGATATATATTAGTTATCGTTTAAAATAAGTAATTTTAAGTGACACAAGGGAAAATATATATTATATAAGTGGAAACGGGTATAACCTGCCCCGCTTATAAGCGGCAGTCCCCGCAACGGGTACAAATACCCGCCCCGCTCATAGTGTGTTAACTAAAATTTGAACAAAATAATTTTAACGATTAGTTTAAAGGCCAGAATTCTAGTGATAGATATTAGTTTATTCTTTATATAGATCTTCCCTTTGGGTGATGAGTTGAAACATTCTTAACAGAAGGCAAATATGCTTGTTAGTGTTTGCGATTAATTTTGATAGTCATATGAAAATGTGTAAATCAAACCGGGGCCAATCCGTCTTATGGTAACAATGTGCCGCCCCCTTAAACGTTTCCCTGAGGCCAACACGTATTGTTAATCAAAGATCTCGTACGGAGGACGCCTTTCGATTCGATGTCGCAACGTTGGCCATATGATGCAAATCGTCAGCGAACAAAACGTGTGGGCTGAGCACCCCGCGGCTTCCAGGCCCCCTTCAATTAGCTCTGGATTGGCTCTGGTAAGCCCTGCGGTAAGCCCATCAATTGCCAACTGCCTTCGGGCCATTCATTCTCCATTTTTCCCCTTTGCTTTGTTTCATGTGGCCGCTTTTAATTGTTCTACCGCCAGGTATTAATCGTTAAAGCCAATCACGTTGTCTATGAATTCCTTATTCGACACAAACAAGATATTTATAAATGTATTTCAAGTTCGATTTTTTTGTTTATCTTTTTTTTTTAATTAAAAATTTAATAAGCTAGTATAATTTTCGATCGAAAAAAATGTTGCATCAACGAGTGGACATGCAGTATTTAAAACGAACATTCAATATAGAGGTAATTTGGAAAATGTTTTAATCCATTGATTTTGATTTGCGACATTGAACAAGTTGCTTTTTATTTTGACATTGATATATCAAAAAAAGAACCAAGTTTGAAAAAAATATCCTAACCCAAAACAATAATTTCATTTCCATTTAATTAGGCGCCATTAATATTCTTAATACATTTTCAATTAGCGTGTAGAAATAAACAAAAAAGACTAGAATAATTTATTTATTTTATTTTCAATTTAATAAAGGTTAATGTTTTGAATCCAAGGTTTTCCCATATAAATTGAAAAAAATCCACTCGACTATCTCGCAAATTTGAATTGAATTAAATAACATATATTAATTTAAATTAAATTTAATTAATTATAAACTATAAATTAAAATTAATAAATAATATTTATTAAACCAGCGCATGTTTGGCTCTTTGTTGATGGCACCACGTCACGTGTTGGCGCGTGAGATTGGCAAAGATAAAAAATTAATTCTGGTACTTTCAGCGATTCAATCAAGCTGAAATTATATATATAGCAGTTTTATACAATTATTAATCATGTGGAAAATTATCAAACATATATCTTTATTTTTACGGTCACTTTAGAAGAAAAAAAATTAAAACGTTGTAGGTAATGACCCTCTTCCGGTTGAGCTACATTTCTCAAAAGTTGATAGAAAACGATGAATTTTGAATAATGCCCATGTACCAAATTTCATCATTCTAGCTCAAACTGTTTTTGCGTAATCTTGGTTACATACATACACACACAGAGACATTTTTCTCAACCTTAGTGAAAATGATTCAGGAACCTTCAAAACGTATAAAAACATCAAAATCTCAACATCGAAAATTTTCGTGATCTGGCGAGATAGTAAAAAAGGAAAATTATCTTTTTTTAACTCTAAATTTTATCAATTAATATATAACAACATAAAAAATTCATTAAATATTTATTATATAATAGATTTATATATATATATATATATATATAAAAATGAATTAGATCTAAATGTTATGATATTAAAGTTTCTGTAAAATGAAAAGTACAAATTTCAATTTAATTAAGCTTAATGGTTAAAAAATATTATCAATTCCTTTGGATTTAGAATTTTGGATTTGATAATAAGAGTAAAAAGTATAAAGTACAATAAATTAATTACGAATGATTGGATCGTAAGACATTTTAATAATTAATGTAATTATTTATTTATATAATTCTTAATAAAATAATATAGATGATGATGATGTGAAATCATTTGATTACAAGTTAAAATTGTCATTTCAAATACATTATTACTATAATATCACTAAGATTATATAAAAAATTATAGTCTAATTTATTTAATTATTTTTAAGTATAAATATAATATAGTGTAAGATTCAGACAATTATGGATAGGTAAGTAAAAAAAAAAGTAAAAAAAAATCAAAAAAAGGAAGGAATATTTAGTTATGGGCATTTGCTAATATTAATAATACATTTAATATTTATATATGACATATTAGTCTTAAGTCTTTTAATCAATCTAGAAGTAAATGTTGTTATGATTATGACTAATCAAATTCTTATGGAGCTATTAATTATAGATATGAATATTTGATTTTTGGTTATAATGAATTCATTTTGTTGATTTACAACATCAAAATCCTTGAAAATAAAATCAATATAATTTTGAATACACAAAAAACACCAATTAATTATTTTCAATTTTTTTCATTATCCCTTTGTTTAAATCGAAATAGATTTATACAATAAAATATATAAATAAAAAATACATTATAGCCTGTTTTTTAAAAATGGTCAAATATTATCAATATCTTTGAATTTAGAAGTTTGTTTTTGATAATAGAAGTAAAAAGTATAAAGTACAATAAATTAATTAAGTAGGATTGGATCGTAAGACATTTTAATAATAAGTATTATATTATTAATGTATCATTATTCAAATATTGAAAGATCATGTCTGTTTTTATCTCATTAAATCAGAAATCGATTTTCAATCACCGACACAACTCGGAAGACCCTTAAAAAATGACCAGAAGAAAATGAGAAGTCATTGGAGGACTGGCACACACATCTCGGCCAGCCACTGTCTAATTATAGTAATTCTATGGCATTCTACAAATTGGTTTTGTGCTTTTTCTTAAGTGTCCGTGCACGTGTGTTAGTGTGAGGGAAAGGTAAACTGCCGCAGCATCAGCAGCAGCTACCGTTAGAATATTTAATGAAACCATCCCGCCTGCTAATGCACTGAGGCAAGCTATACTTAAGCAACAGCTACCGAATCATTATCTAATTCGCCGCCTAAACGTACAGTTTAGGTGAGCTGAAATTTATATGGGTAAGTGGAGGGGGATGGGATGAGGTTTGGAGAAAAATGGGGACACACCATTTATTAAACAAAAGAAATAAAATGAAATGGCACACGCAGCCCAAGTAAGCAAGCAATTCGCCAAATATTATAAATTGAAATAAGATTGAAAAAAAAAAATATCCGTTTCTAATGCGTAGGTTTATAAATACAAAATTATACACGAATAGCAGACGAATGGAGCTTGATACCCTCGGGGAACACGAATCACGATGATGGTCTCTTGTCCTTTTTCCAAAAGGGAAAACGAATCGGAACAATCACGTTTATTTACATTGCAATAGATTTATATTATGATAGAAAATATAAATATTTAATTTCAACTTAGAATAGTTTTGATAAAAAAAAAAAAAAAAAAAAAATGAGAAATAAATAGAAATATTTAAATAATAAAGAGAAAATCTTCGTATTGGTATCTATTGGTTTAACAGTAGAATAAATAATAATAAATATGTTGAATCAATATTCTATAATATTTACACAAGTCACAAGGAAATTCTATATTTTATATTATATATAAATCATTAACTTAGATATTATTTTTATAATCTCTCTACTTATATATTTATTATAAATTAAGATTTTTATTATATTAAATTAACTTACAAAAATATCTAAAAATATTAAAAAATAAGTATTATTTAATAATCTATGATTACCTATTATATCGTAGATTGGTTTATATAAGATTGCATAATAATTGTATTCGATTTTAAATTAAAAACCTAAAAATTAAATAATTAATTAAAAAGTCGGGAGTGTGTCCTCCCCTAGACTTTCCCGCATATAAATAGGTAATTAGGTTATTATTATTATGTTTTAACAACAATAAAAATAAACAAACTAATTAATTTAAATTATAAAGTAAAATGGTTTAACACTATTATATATATTTATAATTTACACCTAACGCTACTTGTATAGGTAAAATGTCACTTCCGGTAGTCAGATCATCATGAAATTTGGTACCTGAATTTTTTTCATATTTTTAAATCTATATACAAAATATGAAGCAAATATCTCGAAGCAAACTGGTACTTTACTTGAAAGGTAAACGCAACCAGTGTAGGTAAAGTACCACTTCCGGTTAACCGATTTTGACGAAATTTTGATAGAAATCTACAAACTGTGAATAATATCGGTGTACCAAATTTCGAAGTCCTAGCTTGATTAGTTTCTGAGTTTATTTGCTCACAGGCAAACATTACATACATCCATACATCCATACATACACACACCCAGACATAATTCGAAAAATGGTATTTTCCGACTCAGGGAGGTCTAAAACGTCAAGATCTATCGAAATCTCGAAGTTGAAATTTTTGACGATTCCAATACTTCCCTTATACGAAGTATGCGGGAAAGTAAAATAAAGTGTGAGGACCGATGCTATTTATGTGATTTGTTTAAAATCACATAAATAGCACTTAACTATTCAGATAAAATATTAATACAAAGGAATCAAAATGTTTTTTTGCCGATTTATTATTTATTCTATTTATGAGACGTAAAAAGAAAGCATTTCTTGATGAAAGAAATTTATTGAGACCATATATTTCAATCAATTAATTTCGAATGGGTGGGGCTACGCCCTTGGAACAATAGTATCAATATAATCCGTCTCCTTGAATAGAAAGTACATACATACCTATAGAAATCTTGTAACATTGGATTTTCAATTTCAAATATTATACAGTATATGTGCTTATACCAATATACATATTATATTACTTATCTTTATTTATACAAAATAAAAATGTTTTTATAATACTTTCAATGTAGCTGCTTATCAAAAGAGTGTATTTTATATGAAATATTAAATATATATTTAATCATATTTGAAATATGTTAGATGATGTTGATGTATATGTTATATACACATATATATATAGGTATAATAGTTGATGTTTGAACCAAAAAGAAATCGGATGACTCTTAGTCACGAAGCGAGCACCTCCTGAAGCGATGCTTACCTGAAACAAATGAATAATAATAAATTAGAGTAAGATAGATGATTTAAGAGAATCATTAGCGGAGGAGAAAAGAAATATTATTATGATTGCGAGACTCACAATTAGAATTGAAATGAGAATTTTAAATCAATCATATTCGTATATAAAATATTTACTATGTTAAGAAAATGGAATTTACCAAATACATCACTTAAAACAAATAAAAATAATATAACATTGATCAAAATATCATTAAATAATTTTATTTATTATTAATTTAATTAATTAATTAAATTAATAATAAATGAAAATTTATTATTATACGCACATTACTTTGAATAATTTCATTTTATTTAAATTATAATAAATAAAATAGCTATATTTTATTTCTACTGAAAATAAATAGATAAATAATTAAATTAACTCAACAATGTCATCCTTATTATCTGACACATGTACAATAGTATAATTTATTTACATTTCTCTTCACAATGTATCTTTTGAGACAATGAAATATTATATATATATATCTTTTGCTTTGTATAGAGATGTTAATAACAAAGTACAATACTTGATTAGATAAACAGAACGACAGAATATAGTTTTATATAAAAAAAAAGTAATTAATATCAGTTATTTAAGAAAATAATAATAAATAATAATAATAATTAATATTATTACAATTCTAATGTAGTGGGTTATATTTACAAAATAAATGGAAGGCGAAAACATGTATATATAATAAATTAAGATTTTTTTTGTTTAATTTTCAACAAATTGAATGTTTTGCCATTTTTCAAATAAAAAATAATATTTTTGTACTTTAGATTCATTTTTTTTAATATTTTCAATATTTTTTTTAATTAATTGTATTTTTTCAAATATGTAGATTGTTTAGCTTATGTAAAAGTGATTTAAACATTTAAAAAAAAAATGAAAATGCTATTATTGATTTGAAATATAATCTTTTTATGAATATTTTGTATCATTAAACAAATGGAGGTGAGTAAAAGATGACTATGGAGGTGGGGCTTCGACACTCGAGATATTATGACAGTTGATCTGTTGACAAAGACCTCACACGATCATTGCCCAGGTGGAAGGAAATGCTGGAACATTCCCTCTTGAATGAGGCTCTTGCTTGGAATTTAGTAGGAGTGTTTGTGATTGTGATCTTATGAGCTGTCAACCCATATCGGGATGATATCGCATTAATATAGTGAGATTAAGTCGAATCTATGTGTTGAAACAAGCAAGAAATCCCGTTTCAAACAATTCAACACCCGACAAACTGATGGGACACTATGGTGACAAAAAAATAGAAATTGATAGTTAGTAGGGGATTAATGTTGAATACCATCGATAAGTCACCATAATCCAAATAATATAGACTTAAAAAAAGGTAAGGACCTTCGAAAGTGAGAAAGAAAATAGTAATAGAGTTATGTTTAGTATGTGTCTACTTGACTTCCAATCAATCAAATGATCAGTGAATTTCATTTGCAATTATCCATTTTTTTTTTAATGTTAAAAATGAATTGATAATGATTGAAATGTTATAAATAATATTTAGTGGCAAATGAGTTAAATAAAATAATTAAAATTAAGAATATATAATAATAAATATTTGAAAAATGTATAATACATAATCAAATACATTATTATATATTTTATATATAAACAAATTTAGACACAATTTTATTAATATAAAATTATTAATCTGAAAATATAAATTATTCAATTAATATCATTTTACAAAATTATTTATTTAATTTTTTTATAAAATATTTATTATGTCATGAACAATACTATAAATATTTAATTTTATTATCATAGATATTTATATTTTATATAGTTATATATGTATATATGAAATGAGAAAATTTATTTCCATTATTTAATGTTATTGTATATGAAATATTATCATTTCAATGAAATTCAAGTTGTCATAGAAAGTTTTTTTTTTTTCATCTACGAAACAACATAATAATAATATATATAATGATAATTAATTTATTTAATCAAAACAACAAATAACCTAGAATTAAATTTAGAAATAATTATATGGGAGAAAAACATAATTATTCTTTTGGTTTTGGTATGTTTGTAGATCAGTAGTTTAATGAAAATTTTTAAAGAATAATTAAATATGAAAAATAGAAATATAATCAAATGATATAGGGAAACAAAGTGGTGATAAAATTAATATCATGGTGGATAAAATATTATTTTTTTTAAAGTTAAAAAAAAAATTTAATTATTTTTTAATTTTTTGTAATAAAGAACAAGAATGCAAAAGTATTTAGGATATATATATATATATATATATATATTATCTTGAATTGGAAAGTTTCCTTTCCATCAGAAGTATTAAGTAGAAGATCGAACATCACCTTAACTATTAATGCAAGTTCCTCAGGGCAATTTCATTCACTCACCCCTTTTTCTGGATTTTGAAGATATGGCTATATATACCAAACATAGATAATACAAGGACTGCAAAGATCTAAATAAAAATGTGGAAATATATTTAAACAAATATTTTTCTTTTTATATTTTGACTCATTTTATTAAAATTTATTGTATAATATTTCTCCTCGCAAGGGAATAGCAATTCAATAAAAAATTCATATTGTATTATAAAAATAATCATGATATATTGTAATGAGAAATGAGAAAAAAGAAAGAGAGATCAAAAATTATGTGTGAAAATCAAAATGTTTTTTTTTTTTTTAATTTTAATATTTTAAAATATTTAATAAAATAGTGATATTATAATCAATATAAACCGAGATCTGAAATAAGTTTTGGTTTCGAAAGTGAAAATTAAAATTGATTAAGAAATTATATTTTAATTTTATATCAATTGGTTTAAAATGAAAATAATATTATAGTGACTCTCAGATTTTCTTTATTTTCATGGTAAATGTATTACACAGTTATTTTAATTTCCAGTGGGAATTTTTTTTTTTTTTTTTACATTTAAATATTTTTCATCAATAATTTGTATATTAATATATTTTTTCGTTTTCATTATGGATAATCTCTCTCACGAATGTTGATGTTTGAATGTTGGCTAATTATTCTACGATCGAAGCTGACCTTTTCTCAAAGAATTCGCCAAAATAATAACAAAGGAAAGCTTAAAAAAAAAAAATTTGGGGAGGGAAAAGAAAAATAATGATGACGAAAGAATATTTCAACTATTTCCATGAAGTGGCACGTAGGCAGAGGCTGTGACTGGCCTCGGGCGACTGCGATCGTTGAATTAATGTCCAGTTATTGACCAAACGGCTGCCGCGGGTTGCGTTCTGTTTGTGGACGGGTTTCCACTGGAGGGCTAGAAAGCGTCCGTCTTGGTCAAGGAAAGGGCCCAAGGGCCCGGGGCATGGCCTGAGGATGTTGCCAGAGAAATCAGCCTAGAATATTCATGGATAGAGTGGGGTGGAGCCAATATTTTCTCAGTTAGTGAATTCATAACTATTTAAAAAATTTTGGAAATAATAAACTTTAACAAACAACGAATCATGAGAAAGAGAATAAAAGAAATCAACAAAATAGATGACTTGGATTATAAGAAATTGAGAATTTGTATCTCTAGAAAAGAACCGATCTCCAATAACAGTTAAAATCGATTATATTATTTAAATTCAACTTTCATTAATCACACACTAATATATTATCAAAAACATAATAAGTTCACCGATAATGTCTAGACAAATAATATATTATTTATTATTATAAATTAATAAAATAGAAAATAGATATCAATAATAAAGATAGATCATTGAAGAAAAAATTTCTGCCAAATGAAATAAAACTACAGAAGAAATTCTTCCACTACTTCAATTTTAAATTGCCTCTTCTCTTTTGTTTAGATAAAAAATATTCAAATGAAATAAATAAATTTCCAACAGTTAATTTTATTTTCTCTAACATCTTTATTACTAGAATCGAATGACACCAACGCATGCATTTCTATATTTTCATGGATTAATAGGATAAACAAATCAAGAAAGAATACAAAAGCACCAACGAATAAATTAATATAAATGCATTTCAATTTAGAATAAATTCAATTAAATGCAAATTTGTATTCCAAACCAGTTATGGAAGAAATATAATAAGACATAATAATTACGGATGAATAAATAAAATTATTATTATTATTATTATTATAAAAATTTATTTTACTGAAATGATTTTATTTTTAATTTTTTCTCTTATAAATTATTTCAACTAGTAAGTAGGATGTAAATAAGTGTAATGTACCTACATTAATTTTTTGGACGAGAATGAAAATTTTAGTATCTTGTTTTAATATTATAAAATATGTAAATTCCAAGTCTAATTTTTTTAATTTGAAATTTTAAAAAAAAATTCTTTGTTAGAAATTAAGAAATATTGGTAAGTAAATTGTATTCCACCATGGTAGTAACTATTTATTAATTTATTTATGTTTGGTATACTTATTAATATTTGTTGAAGAATAATTATTTAAATTGATTTAATTTAATATATATATATAAGTTGGGAAAATTAATTTAAATTGATTCTAGAAAGAACATTTAATTTACTAATGAATAAATGTATATTGACATATTTAAAATATAAATAGATAAATATAATATATTATAATCACACACATTTAAATAAATTCATTATATTATATTAATAATAATTTGACATGAACTAATAAAGGAAAATTTATTGATAACTATTTATTAAGAAGATATTTAAATATAATTAAGTCATTATAAATAATAGGTTAGTATATTTTTTTTATTGATCATATTATATTAAATAGATATTGTAAAAGCTTATTATATTAATAACGAATTTCAAATTGTTTATATATATAAATATATATGTTTGTGATTTATAATGCAAAATATAATTTATTTGGTGCATTCTGTAATTTTAAAAAGACATTAGATAAAGTAAAGTGAGGAAATTAAAATTTATCCTTTAATCGAGGAGTGTGGGCGAAACAGAACTCGACGTATCCATAGATCACTTGGATGTCTGGAAGGGAAGGGACGAACGATCGAGGAATATACAATACAACACGAGAGCATCGCATTTCTCGATTCAGGATCCACCATCATCTAGCCTCTTAATTTACCATCACCTAGCCTCTTAATTAAAAGAAGCTGTCGAGCATGAATTGGTTATTGAGCTGTCCAATTTGAATTTAGATTAACTTACAGTCACGGATCATGGAATATTAGGGTTCACAAACGAATTGAATATTTAGCAAATTTACAGGATCTGCTTCACTACGGAAGGATGAAATGTAAATATACGTAATTATTATCAAACTGATTATTCCAAATATATAGATAATGAGGAAAAATTTTTTTACTATTATTTTTTATTGATTTACTTAAATTTTAATATTTTAACATAATATAATAAGAATAAGAATATGCTATTCTTTCCTATTCAAATTCCCAATATTTATTCAGAATTTTCATTCATTTTTAGTTATTTCAGAAATAAAAAAAATTAAAATTTGTAAAAAAACTCAGAATCTATGATCATTAGGAATAAACATATCAAAGATCAACTATATCTTAATTAATTGCGCCAGTTAGATTTAATTAAGTTACATTTTATCTTTACAATATTTATAATTGATATTTTATGGAAATGAGTAAGGATACGATAATGATCATTTATAAACTATGTGATCGGAAATATGTAGAGATACTCATATTATCTAAATCAATAAACTTATAAAATAAAATAGTTTCGAAAGCATTAACATCATCGGTCTAATAATATTATTTTATTATTTCAATTGGAACGCAGCCCTTTGTTTTGTTATCCTTTGCAAATAAACAGTTTTGCTACTCTCGGCATCAGACATTTAAATATTTATTTAAACATGATTGTATGTATATTCTTCTAAGACATCCATCTATGCGTAGTTCTTATGGTTATGGAAATATATGATATAATATGATACAATATTGATTTATATCTAATATCTAGTAAGCAATATTGTATATTAAAAAAAATAAATTTATTTTTCATTTTAAACAAACGAATGAATTTAAATATAAAATTATATTAATTAAACCAGTATATATATATTTCGTAGTTTATATTTATATTATTAAACAGTTGATTATTAAGAACTTTTAAGTGTGTATATATTAAAGATAATTTAAATAACAATATTCACAAAGATTTTTGTATCTACAATATATATATAATGGATTAAGAATCAGCGAACGACCAGAATAAATACAAAAGGTTTAGAAAATAAACTCAAATTTCTTTTCGACCAATTTGTCGAAGTTCCAGTCCAGTATTCAGGAATTTGTTCTTGTTTTTTCACATATAATATGGAATATGACATAAATCGCGTATGGATATAGAAATACGAATGATGGTGTATAAGTCGAATAGAAAACAATATCGTAGATTAAAAAAATAAAAGATGAAGAAATTCCTTGTATGGAACCGAAACGTCGTAGTTGAAAAAGAAGTTAGTGTGTTTAATTACTAAACTATATGTTTTCTTGCTTGCCACACTTGGCAACTAATTCATTATACATTTTCTAATCAACTAATACCATTATAAATTTATAGAGTTACATAGGATATGAGAAAAAAATTTATGTCTTCATTTTTGTTAAAAGAGAAGAAAATAGCACTTGATTGTTTGATAATATCAAAATTGTATTCAAATATAGTATATAATAGTATAATATTAATAAAAGCAGTTTTGTAAGAGAAATTTATAATAAAACTACCATAATGACAATTTATGTAATTACCCAATTTAGACAAATATAAATTCACAAATTAGCTGTTTGTTTATAAAGACATGAGAGAAAAGGAAGAGGGAGGGGGAACGAGAGAGACACGACTTGATGCGCTTGGATGCTTCGTAAGTACAAATGGGACGAGTGTTGACATTTTACTTTAAAGCTTATAACATAATTGAGGACGACAATTAGTCTTAATTTGAGAATGAGTTGAATGACAGAAAATAAGAAATTTAATAAAACACTATTTTAAATTTATTACTACCTGTTCATTAATTATACATCTTTTATGGCTTCCGGTGCAATTTAATGTTTTTTTTTCTAAGCGTATATCTCTTGATATCGTCTAAAATATTTTCATTTAAATCACATTCATTCACTTAATTAAAGCTCAAGCAATAAATTACACTTAAATACTCATTTGACAATGTTTATTAAATAAAAGTGTGAACTAACAATAAAAAATGGTTTACCAAAAATGGAAATTAAGTGATTAAACAGAATACACAAATTCATAAGAGAACTTGAAATGTGCTTATTTAAAATTTTGCCTTAGCTATTAAAAAAAAATTAATTTTACTGTGGACATGACACTTTTTTAAAGCTTCTGTAATTATTATTCTTGAATATGATTTGGTCTTTAATTTTTTTGTTAATATTAATGTAATGTAATGTGTTTACATATAAATTCCAAATTGTATATATTAATTAAAATTAATTAAAAAATGAAACTTTGAAATATTTTGGGAAAGAATACCTATAGACTAAAAGCATCCATTTCAATTACGTTTTTATTTTTATTACAAATTACATATTTTTTATTGAGAGAACTTGAAATATATAATTAGAATTTTACCATAGCAATTTAAAAAAATTAATTTTATAGAATTTCTGGATTTATATAGCATGGATATAAAAAATTTTATATTGAATTCTAAAATTTATTTTTCAGATTAATTAATAAAAATGTATAGGTTAAACCTTCTTAGTCCGCTTTATAAATATATTAGATTAAAGAATAAATGTAAATTAAGGAATTTTTTTTTCTTTGTTTTAGTAAATATATTTAAAAAAAAAAATTAATTTGAATAAGAAATTGATTAATAGTCTTCATCTCAATTTCTAACCTTAAATTAATCTATTCCAAAAAAAAAAAAAAAAAATATTTACTAAAAGAAAGAAAAAAAAATTTCTACATGAATGAAAAAGGGGGAATTAAGGTTTGAATTGGAAAAGAACATTAAAGAGAAAGGTTTAGTAGCTCATCGCGGAGGGTATTTCTCGGTAGCTGTTCTGTATTAAACAAAGACCTTTCGACAGTGAAGCGCGTGCCCTCAACATTTGGAAGACAAAAACCGGCTTCTCGTATTCTTAATCCACTGCCTTTCGTCCAAGTTCTGGATTGCTTTTGCTTACTGACAACCTCATCTACATGTTATTCATTTCATTAATTGAAACGGGAGTAGTAACCATTAGAAAAGAATTCATAAACTATATTCTAATAAATATGAAACTTGATTTAATATAGCTATTATAATTATGAATAAGTAGTTAAAGATTTGTCTTATAGATTTTTTTATTCTTAAGATAAATTAGATTTTTTGGATGGTCGTTGTCTAGTCCAAAAAAGAATGAAAACCGTCATAATTTAATTTTTTACTTATTGGACTTAAATTTGCCATTTTTATAAGAATGGGAGGGAAATATTACTTCAAATTAACAAGTTTTAAGTTCTTAAGAACTTGGTTGAAAGAGGAAAAGAGGAAGGAGAAGTATATTTATAAAAAAACTTTTAGTATATATATTAAATGATGTAATCGATAAATTAGGAGAATTCATTTTTGAGCTGATTTAAAGATTTATATTACTTAAATTATTTAAGTATTTTTTACTATTAACATATTTTAATGGAATTTTCTTTCTTTATTTGTTTTATATTTTTACCGACCGACGATAGTAAGGGAGGTATTGTTTTCACACCAAATTTCACATGTGGAGATTTTTACATATCTCCACGAATCATGCATTTTCTAAACAGGAAAAAGTATTTTTAGCATGATGTCTGTCCGTCTGTCCGTACGTCTGTCCGTCTGTCCGTCCGTATAGATGTGTACAGCCTGAACGGCTCAACCGATTTTGATGAAATTTGGTATATTTACTTAATGCATCAGTGGGATGAATTGATCAACTTTTGGTGCAAATCCGTGAACCGGAAGTGGTAGTATTAGCGATCGACGATTGGAAGGGAAGGGTTATTTTCACACCAAATTTCACATGAGGAGATTTTTTTATATATCACCACGAATCATGCACTTTGTATTGGTTTTATCCTCGGGAAAATCATATTTATTAGTTTTTTCTTGATTTAAAATTATATGACGTCATCCAGCCATTCATGACGTCACAGCCTGGTCTTACATATAAATATATACATATATTATAAATAAAATAAAATTAAAAATATTTATGTTATATGCCTATGTTTTTTATTACATTAATAGATATATTAAAATTATTTGAAATTGTTTCTGTAGCTGGAAATTAATTTACTTCAAACCGTCGGTCGGTTCGGACCTGGCCACAGGTCAACTTATTTATTTTTGTGAAATCAAAGAAATTATTAAATTTTTGAGTAATGTTGATATATGAGATTGAAAATATTGGAATTTTCTAGCTTTCAAATAAGGTGGTCCTAACTCAATTCAATGATATTGGGATCTTTTCGAATTTAAGATATAATTATATACTTTTTAAAACTATACTAACATAAAACATAAAAAATAAGCAAACATGAATTTATGTTGATCTACTTAATCTTTTCTGAAATTTCTAGGATTGATGATAACAATGATTGATGAAGTTTTTAGCGTTATAAATTACAAAAAAATAAATAAATAAATAAAAAATAAAATTAAATATAATTTAGAGAAAACAAAATAAAGAGGGACTAAACTAAGAAATAAGTATAATACAAAATAAAATATATGCCACTTGAAGAGGTGGGTTACGAAAAGTTGTAACTGAAATGAAATTGCGTAAATGAACTTAATTATTTTTCTATTGAAATTTTCATTTTATGGTTTATGAATGAAATAATGAATGAAATATAATATTTCTTTCTTAATTTAGGTATGTATAATGTATAAAGAATTCATGTATTATAATAAAAAAAATGTTAAATAATAATAATAATAAAATAAAGGTGTATTATTTTTTTTTCAATAAGACATCATCTATGAACACACAAATTGTTCGTTAAGTTTTTTTTTTATATAAACGTATTAAATGAGAAAAAAATAATCTTTTTTTGCAGTCGTAGATATTTTTAATGAAACTAATACATGACTAATTATTCTATTTCCTTTAAAACAGTGGTGGCAGGCATTTCCAGATGAGAATAGGGGTCCGAATGCCGAGGCGGAGTCGAGAGGCCTTTGCAAGTAGCGCGTGGCCATCAGCCAGCCAGTCCGTCCCCTGCCTACCTCTTCAGCTGTCCTTTTCAAGACATTTGCCAAGCTACAGGAACCACCTAAACCGGACTCGATAGCCTCTGGTATCGATATTGATATATTGTTTGCAATTAGCTCGAGAATCCCAGCCGGGCTTCTTCTAGCAACAAAAGCAGCCAACATAAAATAAACCATTCCAAGGATTCTATTAGAATCTGTCGCTGCTGTCTCTTTATGTGATATCTCAACTGATGAGGATAATTTGTATTTGTTAATTATATTTTAAACCAATTAAGAAAAAGAAAATGTTCTTTCAACAATCGGTATTTTTTTTTTTTTTGTAAGTCAATTGAGATATCAACAGCCTATTTATTTAAAAATTAATATATATAGTATATAGTATATATATATATATATATAGGGAGATGAGATATAATCAAAGAATAGTTTTCGCTTATGATTTATACTTCCATTTCTACTATCCATGCAGGATATTTCAAATTAATAATCAGAGATTTAAAATGTATATCTAGATAGGAAATAAAATCTAAAAAAAATTGTCCAAAATATGTATTTAATAAAATCGCTATAGGCAATGTTTTTGTTTGAATGAAAAAAAAAAATAGTATAATATAATGAATTGTCCTTCGAAATTAATATGGTATAAGTGTTTTAGAAACGTGATGATCGTGTTCCCACATAAGAGAATTTTTAATTTCGATTGAACAAAAAAAAAAAAAAATATATGCAAATCCCCTATGGCAATGATTGGAAATAGAATTTGATATTTGGTTATTTTTAAGTATATAATATATTGAAATTGAAGATATTTACTCTGTAATTTCTAGATCTAATGGAAGATAGGAAATAGCTTATTAGACCAGCTTTCCTTTAGAAAGAAATGTGATTTTAAGTCATAGAATTTCTCAGCTACAACAAATAATAATAAATGGTAATATTCACCCAAGGGGGAAAATCAATCAAATATTCAAAGAAAAAAAAATATATATATAGGTATATTTATATTAATTTATTCATAATTTAGGAAGAAATATTTTATGAATTATATAAAATAACAAATAAAATAAAAAAGAATAATTTATTTTACTGAAATATACTTATGTTTATATGTAAGATATTCAATTATTTTTTTATAGATATTAATTGAAATTAGCTGGAGTGTCTCCACTCGACTATCTCGCAATTTGAATAGGATTAAATAACATAATATATTATATTTAAATTAAATTTAATTAATTATAAATTATAAATAATAAATATTAAATCAGCGCATGTTTGGCTCTTTGTTGATGGCACCACGTCACGTGTTGGCTCGTGAGATTTGCAGTGTTAAAGAATTAATTCTGGTAATTTCAGCGAATCAATCAAGCTGAAATTCTATATATAGCAGTTTTATGGAATTATTAATCATGTGAAAAATTATCAAACAGAGATCTTTATTTTTACGGTCACTTTAGAGGAAAAAAAATCAAAACGTTGTAACTAATGACCCTCTTCAGGTTGAGCTACATTTCTCAAAAGTTGATAGAAAACTACGAATTTTGAATAATGCCCATGTACCATTTCATCATTCTAGCTCAAACCGTTTTTGCGTAATCTTGGTTACATACATACCCACACACACACACACAGAGACATTTTTCTCAACCTTAGTGAAAATGAATGAGGAACCTTCAAAACGTATAAAAACATCAAAAACTCAATATCGAAAATTTTCGTGATCGCAATACGCAATACTATCTCTTACGAGATAGTAAAAATTAAATATTTAATTAAAAATCAAATTTTCTATTATATTGTATTTCATGATAATATTACTTCTACTTAATTTCTTATTTACGAATGTATAATTTTATAAATGAATATTTTAAAAAGTTTCATACTGTTTGGATTAATAATAAGGAAAATTAAGTTAAGAAAAATCCAAATTTAAAGGATAATATTTTTTTTTTATAAATATAATTGAAACACTCCATTCAGAAAATTTCCTATCTTGATGAAAACGCTTACTTACTCAAAATCAAAGAGAAGATAAATTGATATTCAGAATAATTAATTAAATAAACAACGCCATTTTAAAAATTACAAATAAAGAAAAATAACTCAAAGGGATAAATTAATATTTAATGATCTGAATGATAAATTTGTTAAATAAATATAGCAAATATATATCTCTAAAACAAGCTTCGCCATATGTCAATAACTAATGTTATATTAGAAAATTATTTCTAATGTTTGCAGAAGAAATGTTTATAATCTCGGTTGTGCACGCTTCTCAGCTTTTTGACTCACGTGGCGTGGTTTGCATCTTCGAAATTAACTCTCTAAATCGTGTTATTAACGTGAAATGATCGTTTAAGGTCGCTGTTAGATAAAGATTGTAATCGTAAAGAGTAGCTACTTACTAAAATGCACTTCAATATTTGTTTCTCGTTGTCCAGGGCAATCAAGTGCTAGACAAAGAAAGGGAGTCCGAAGGAATTGGACGAAGAGAGAAGGATTGCGCGCTCGTGCGCGACTTGGGTGGAGCACAAAAACTTGATGATGAAGAGGAGAGTTGAGGGAGAAAAAAACGAAACAAGCTGGAATGGAGTGGCAGAGAAGGAAGACATAAATTAAAAGAGAAATTAATATGGAGATAAGAAGAAGAAGAAGAAGAAGAAGAGAAAGAAGAAGAACATGAGAGAGAGAGAGAGAGAGAAAGATGGTTGAAATCAAATTGAAATATAAAAGAATGGTTTGTGAAGGATATTATTTGCTTGGAGGATACCCAGTTACAATCACGCATAGGTCCATGTGGTGGGTGCAGGTAGCATCCTGGGCGTGGAGGAGGTCAACAGTCATCGTTGCATGTGGACTGAGGTGTTATCACGCGTCGTTTTTCATTAAAAAAATCAACCACGCCCACCGATGTGTACTCTTGTTTAACGATTATTCATTCATATATATACCTCAATTCTTTCCATTCATAAATTCGATCTGTTAACTATATAAATCAACAAGAGAGGAATTCTAGTAATTACAACTTCAAATTATGTGCACTGTTTCTCGAGATCTCATTTTCAAGCAATATGTTCCGACAAAATGGATAAATGACTTATAATATCATCAATACTAAAATACAGAATAATTTATAATCCAAGGAAGCTCATAAATATAAACAATTAATAATTTTATTTTCATTCAATCGTATCGCTGTTGAAAATTAATTTATGAATGATTTATTATTTGTTTGATTTTCTATATTACGTCGATTTCAAATATAACATCACCGACAAATCGTTTTTATTCTAATAAAATGAAATTATTCTTATCTAATTATAAACAATTTAAATCAATGAAGATCAATACAAGATTTCTTTGGAATTTATAAGTATCCTAAAATGGTTTGATCTAAATTCTTGGATGAGTGGGAGAACGTCCTCCTCGGAGAAGTTTGCGTCCATCTCCGAAGGTTGCTGTGGTCGAAGGACCGGTTGGGGTCGTCCCGAGGTAGCCGTCCGTCTGTCGCCAGAGCCCCAGGCTCAGGGCGGTCCACCACCGTTCAGGTAAATCTGGCTTGGGAGACGTTCACCACAGCCCTTGGCAAGACCACGCAGCCGTGACACGACTTTTTTTTCTTTAATGACCAGGTCCAGGTTTAACACTCATGTCTAATTGTAAAAAAAAGATATTACTATCGTTATTGAAACTTGTCTTCTCTTTTTTTTACTAATTCTTTCTACTAAATAAAAATTAAATAATAAAAAATTGATTAAATTTATCAAAATATTATTTAAAAAAATAAAAATAAAATAGAATACCTATATTAGATAGGTATTGTTTATTTCTTGGAAACTAGAGATGAAATTATAAGATTTTTACTTCCAAAAAATTATTTTAATAATAAACAATTATTATTTTAACAAAAATAAAATATATACAATCAAAATAAAGATTAGTAAACACATTAATCACAAAATCGATTTTTATCCATAAATTATATAAGTATATGGAAATTTTCCATTTATATTTATATTTATTTTATTATAAATCTCAAAAACATTTATTCAAAGCTGATTAAATTGTATAGGAAAATGGATATATTTATTTATTATAATATTTTAATTGATTTTTATAATTATATATAAGCTGAATGATGAAAAATTATAAATCCGAATATTTTTCCATTAAAAATAAATAAAAAAAAAATTAATATTGTCCAGAAATGCGATAAGGAATCCAGTTTATAACCTTCTTATATCTTTTTGATTGAATAAATTGTAATAAGTGTAAAAGATACTTTAATCTTTGAAATTGAATTTTATAATATAAAATTTATTATTAATATTATTTATTTTATTATCTTTAAATATAAAAATCTTCGAATTCTTATATTATTAAAAATTTAACTTAAACCTCTTTTCTTAAAGCCGAATCCTAGAGTAAAACCTAATAGTTCTATATTTTTAATAGACATTTTTAATTCTTATTCATGTTATTATAGAAAATGAATTTGGAAACAAATTAGCCTTAAAATATATAAAATATATGTGTAAAATGTCTGAAGAATTTCCTTTTTCCTTTTTAAACGAGTAGAATTGTTAGTTTTTTTTTTTTATTTGGTTTACCTTTAAACTTCAAAGAATGTTCTTCCAAATTATCATTAAAATTCCAACAATTTTTGAGATAATCATTTATACGCTTCTAAATTAAAGCTTTTTTTAAAGACACCTTAATTGAAAAATCAATATATACTACTAATTAAATATAAAAAAATATAAAATATTTCTTTCTTTTTATAAATTGTGTACACAATAAACACTATATATGATAAATAGGTATTTTTTCTTATAAAAAAAATTCGATTAATTCTTTCGGAAGCGATCGCAAGGAGAATTGCAAATGATAGATTCTTGAAGCAAGGTAATCGCTAAGAGAATGATGTGAGGTAGCTTTAGCAAGGTGTGGTCGAAGCCTTGGGCACCAACCAAACAAATTTGCCTATACTTATATACATAGGGAGTGGAATGTGTATATACCATAGTCTTCCAGTCAGATGACACCATCCGTGTGACCCTAAGTGTGAGCTTCAGGACCCTCTCCCCGAGGGCGACATGATTACGAACTTTTGAGTCATTTTTAAAATTGCTTCTTATTACTTCCTACTTACAAACTATCATTGAATCGTATTGACATCAGCATTTGTGAGTAAAATTAATTTTTAGGTAATTTCCTTATTCTTAAACGGATGCTGGAGCTAAACCCTTACTCTAATCAATAAAAAGAAATTAACAAAAAATAACAATTATTATTAATAGTTAGTTAAGAGCAAGCAGGCAGTCAGTAGGATAAAATCTTCATTTACAACCAATATGTTGACTTTTCGGTTCCGTATTTGCACTATCTTCATGACTTCAGTTTTTTTTCTTATAAAATTCTAATCAGTTTTAAAATTCCTTAAAATTAAGTGTAATGCAATTTTAAAATTTGATTTTAATAATCATTATATAATTCAATTTATTTATTTTGAAAAAATTCAATTATTTTACTTATAAAAGAACAATATTAAATTGAGTGTAAAATTACCTTAATTATAAAATTTGATTTAATAATTTCATCATTTATGAATAAATTTTAAATATTTAATTTCAGATTCAAATTAAAGAATCATTTACGTCTTTTTTTATTCAATAGGTATTGGAGGTATGTGAAAAGCCTTTAAGAGTTAGTTCAGATGCTTAAAGGATATTTCACTATGTACATTTATGAATTTATTAAATTGGATTGTGTTTGGGATTAAAAAAAAATGGAGGGTGATTAAAAATATTGGAGGGTGAAATTCAGAGATTGCTTCTCTTTAATCACAATTTCTTTCAACTTGTTCATTTTCATTGTTAATTTTTTATCATCACTCCCTCTAAATTGGATGCCGAGTTAGGTTGTTAAATTAAAATTAACATTACATTTAGAGTCTTTTTTTCCTCAATTTTTATAATTAATTATGATTGCATTAATATAATATTGAAGTCAACTTTAAATAAAAATCATTTAAAATTCCTTAAAATTAAATCTCCATCAAATATTTTCATTATTATATATATTATTATTATTATTTTTATTTTATATATATATATAAAATTTGTAATGCAATTTTAAAATTTTATTTTAATAAGAAATTATTTATTAAAACAATTTAAAAACAGTAAAAAATAGGTAAATTTTTATTTTGTTTTTGATTTTAAATTTACATTGTTCATAATTTTTATTTAAATTCTAATTTAATAATAAATCTTTATTTTATGGAAATAATTGAAAAAAAAAAATCATGAATTTCAATATTACTCTATGAAAATACTTGTTGCTTGAAGATGATTAATAGATGAGTTTTTTTTTTATAACCAATCCAATCCATTCCTCGTACATAAGTTGAGAGAGTTCTAACAATAGTAAATCAATTCTGAATTTCTCGACACGAGCTTGGAGTCACATTAAGAATACTGGGCTATTCCGCTCTGGGCAAAATACTAAAATAAACATAAAAGATAATGAAAAATTTCAAAGAAAACTGATGGCATTGTGTATGAGTCAAATAAGAGCAAGAAATACGAACCTAGGGCTCAATTTATGGAGGATGCCGCGGGGTATCGTATGTTATTAGCCTATCTGCATGGACCATGTGCATTGCCCCAAGCATAACCAAAGAAAATACATTAGTCAACGACGCAGACCGGTCATTGGCACCATCACGAAAACCCTTCATTGCGCTTGAGGAACGGGGGTGTCTGTTGAGGGTGTAAAAATCCCCATTAATGAGATCATTCAGGTAAATAGAACAATTAGCTGATTCATATGTTGAGACATTTCATGTTAAAGGGTAATCAAAACAGATGTTATGAAATCATCATCTGATCTGGACTATTATTCAATAGCATTTCGAAAGTTATTTAAATAAGCAATGGGGCTCTTCTTAAATGAACTTGGATAGAATTAATTGGTTTTTATTTATTCTTCCATTTTTTCTAGAATCAATTTGCAATGAGAGCGAAATGGAGCGGAAAGTCCAAGTTCTCATTTACTTCAATAACTTAAATAATAAATTTAATAGGACTAATTTCACTTTTTTTAAAAAAAAAATCTATTTTTATTTTGATAATTACTCTTAGGTACATATATTTAGTAATTATTTATAAATAAGATTTTTGATTTTAAATATTAGTAAAAATTAGCTGGAGTGTCTCCACTCGACTATCTCGAAAATTTGAATTGGATTAAATAACATATATTAATTTAAATTAAATTAAATTAAATTGTAAATTAAAATTAATAAATAATATTTATAGAACCAGAGCATGTTTGGCTCTTTGTTGATGGCACCACGTCACGTGTTGGCGCGTGAGATTTGCAGTGATAAAAAATTAATTCTGGTACTTTCAGCGATTCAATCAAGCTGAAATTCTATATATGGCAGTTTTATACAATTATTAATCAAAATTAATTAATAATTAAAATTATCAAACATATATCTTTATTTTTACGGTCACTTTAGAAGAAAATAAATCAAAACGTTGTAGGTAATGACCCTCTTCCGGTTGAGCTACATTTCTCAAAAGTTGATAGAAAACTATGAATTTTGAATAATGCCCATGTACCAAATTTCATTATTCTAGCTCAAACCGTTTTTGCGTAATCTTGGTTACATACATACACACACAGAGACATTTTTCTCAACCTTAGTGAAAATGATTCAGGAACCTTCAAAACGTATAAAAACATCAAAATCTCAACATCAAAAGTTTTCGTGATCGCAATACTATCTCTGGCGAGATAGTAAAAATTTTAAAAACTTTTAAATACAACTATAATTACAACTTTTAATTACAATTATAATAAAAAAATGTAGTTCATAAACATAATGCTGAACTACTGAAATTGAGGATGATGATCCAAACCTCACCAAGTTCACAGGTGTTTAAGATATTAACATAACATTTGATGGGATTTAATCAAAATAACTATATTTTTAAACTATCTAATATGGCTTATTATCATTATTTATATTAAATTAAAATATAAATTATTTTATTTTAATAATAGTTTGTAAGTTGAACATTTTTCTTTCGTCCAATAAATAAGTATCGTGATGTTTGCAGCAATTTTTTTTTTATCGAGAAATAATGAATTTTAAAAAAATATTTAATTTGAAAATGACGAATTGAATGTAAATACCTTGATTCTTGATATTCGCGGCGGTTACTGCATTCGAAGAGGTCAGTGTGACATGAGGTCACTTTGCCCCTTGACCCCCCCTTGCCCCTTGAGCCCTGTGCTCCCGGAAGCATACATATCTTCGGAGACCAAGTGGGCCGACCGGTCATTCGCAGGCATATGGCGCCAACGCCTCCAATCATCATCCTCATTATGGACAGATGAAGAAAAACGCATCATCTGCACGACGATGACCCCGATTTCTATGCTAATCACTTTTAATGAAATAACCACAATTCTCATGATAATAACAAAAATACCAATTAACACATTTAAAATTTTTTATACAATTATTTATTAATTGCATTTCTATCATTAATCTTTTCTTAATGATTTTTAATCTATCGTTTAAATGAAAAATTTGAATAAAATAACTATATATATATATGTGTGAATGATAAGGTAATTTCTTGTAAAATCTCTTATCTTTGGAAAGTGTGTGAAAAGTAATAATAAATAATTGTTTGTAAACATTTTCATTGAGCGATTAATGAACGGGTCGGTAGCCTGATTTATGGACTCTTCAAAAATGTACTCACTCCCTTTTACATTTCCTATAATAAGATAGTTATAATTTTAAATTACTCAACGATACCTAATTTCAATGAACAAATTAATTATTTTACCATCTGCGTCTTCGATCTATCATAAAACATGAAAAAGAAATTCTGGAAAAAGAATTTATTAAATAGCAACATGAATATTATTATCGGATTAGGTAGATGACGGTTTATCTTTAACCTTCAGATAAGAATGTATAATTCAACAATGATGTAATCACATCATAAGTCAATTGATTTTTGTCGACATTTCAACAATTCAAATAAGTTGACCTGTGGCCAGGTCCGAACCGACCGACGGTTTAAAGTAAATTAATTTCCAGCTACAGAAACAATTTCAAATAATTTTAATATATCTATTAATGTAATAAAAAACAGATATGGATAGAACATAAATATTTGTAATTTTATTTTATTTATAATATATATGCAAGACCAGGCTGTGACGTCAAGAATGGCTGGATGACGTCATATAATTTTAAATTAAGAAAAAACTAATAAATATGATTTTTCTCGAGGATAAAACCAATACAAAGTGCATGATTCGTGTTGATATGTAAAAAATCTCCTCATGTGAAATTTGGTGTGAAAATAACCCTTCCCTTCCTATAATACTACCACCAAAAGTTGATCAATTCATCATACTGATGCATTAAGTAAATATACCAAATTTCATCAAAATCCGTTGAGCCGTTCAAGCTGTACACATTTATACGGACGGACAGTCGGACAGACATGATGCTAAAAATACTTTTTTCTGTTAACAAAATGCATGATTCGTGAAGATATGTAAAAATCTCCACATGTGAAATTTGGTGTGAAAACAATACCTCCCTTACTATCTTCGGTCGGCAAAAACAAATTTTATTCATTCAAAACAAGTGAACTTATTTCAAATAGGTGAATATTTTTGTTTATATTAAATATAATAATAATAGTGTGTATCGAAAAAGTTAGGTATGTGTTCTCACAAAATTTAAATTTATTAAGTTATCCAATCCTTCTTCTCTTAACACATTCCGTCAATCATCAGTCCATCGATAAATAAACGAGTAGCTATGTAAAGTATTATAACATGAGATATCTAAATTAATTATTATATAAGTTTAATTAGACTATAGGTTTAATAACCTTGAACCCTCTCTTGAATTAATTTTTGGTAACAAAATGAATTATAATTCAACCCGTGGTAAGCTTAAATTGTACACATAGACAAATCTCACCCTTAATAATTAAAATTTACATATATTGTCAAGAAAAATTCTCTATCTTTTTCGAAAAAAGTAAAAAAAAAAAAAATAAAATAAGTGTAATATAATAATTCGGTACTAAACGTACTTACTTGAAATTAAAACGATTCATTCATAGCCCTAGATTCTATTAAAGCTATTGTGTAGATTAATAATAATTAAATCTGATTGAGATTATAATGTTTTTTTAATTATTCTCATTTTAAGTTCACAGTCATCAAATGATAGGAATAAGTACGAAAAACCTTTGATAAGCGTTACTAATTTCAGATCACTTATAAAATAATTAGACAATGTTAACAAGCTAGATTATTTTCATGTTAGGTATTCCAATTTTTATTCGGATGAGTTTTATAACAGAAAATATATGTATAACTTATTTATATTTGAGTGAAAATTGAAATTACGAAAATTAGCTAATTTTCAGGATATTTTAAAACTGCAATTTTGTTTAAAATTAAATTATAAAATTCTGCAATGGATTTTGTGTTTAAAATGGAAATATTGAAAGTTTCCCCATCTCTTGAACTCTTTTAAATTAAGTGCATGAATCCTAACACTATTCTTCTTTGGTGTCTATTCTTATACCGAAGGGGTATACCTTCCCCCTTCTCCCATACTATTAATATATTCTGTTTATATTCATTGTATATATTTATTATATATATATAAGCTTAATTTTATAATAAGTTGACCTGTGGCCAGGTCCGAACCGACCGACGGTTTGAAATAAATTAATTTCCAGCTACAGAAACAATTTCAAATAATTTTAATATATCTATTAATGTAATAAAAAACGATAGGCATATAACATAAATATTTTTAATTTTATTTTATTTATAATACATCATGCTAAAAATACTTTTCTGTTAAGAAAATGCATGATTCGTGGTGATATATAAAAAAATCTCCTCATGTGAAATTTGGTGTGAAAATAACCCTTCCCTTCCTATCGTCGATCGCTAATTCTACCACTTCCGGTTTCCGGATTTGCACCAAAAGTTGATCAATTCATCCCACTGATGCATTAAGTAAATATACCAAATTTCATCAAAATCCGTTGAGCCGTTCAGGCTGTACACATCTATACGGACGGACAGACATCATGCTAAAAATACTTTTTTCTGTTAAGAAAATGCATGATTCGTGGAGATATGTAAAAATCTCCACATGTGAAATTTGGTGTGAAAACAATACCTCCCTTACTATCGTCGGTCGGTAAAAAAGTAAAAATTATTTTTGTAAAATTTGTAAAAAACACACTGACATATACACGAACAGATGTTAATGGAATATATATTTAGATATTAATTATTTTAACTTGTCTTTTGTTTGTTTAATCACTTTAATAACTTTTAATAGCAACATTAACTTAACGATAAAATGATATAATATAACTTAACATATTATATTAATTTACCTTATTTTCATGTTAATTTGAAATAAGACAAAGAAGATTGAAAACAATTTTAATTTATTGTATGTTTTCAATTTTTAATAATATTTTTTACGATCCATCTGGGAATAAGAAGTAGAAACAAAAAGATAATGTAGTATATTACTATGATGTTAAAGGAGTAAAAATACATTTGGTTGATCTTGAGTAATACAACTAAAAAAGCAATGAATGGATACAATGGGGAAATTTAGAGGCTAGGTAACTATAGCAACTCATGAGATAGAAAGCAACAAAAACAGAACAAAAGCAACGCTCATTCAAACCTGGACAAAACAATAGACATTGAGTGTTAGCGGACGGTTAGCTGCCAGGCTCTTGACTAATAATGTAACGTTTACAAAACGTCTTTTTTCATAGTCTAGGAAAAAAAATAATAAAAAAAAAAAAATTTACTTCGCTTTCAGATGAGATTTAAGCCGAATGTTGGTGTTTTACGAATGTCGAGTTAGCCCGAGCCTTATCCCCTTCAAGCCCTCCGGCTACAGTTTTTAATAAATCAGAAATTTGGGCAACTCGCGCCTGGGTGCCCGCAGGGCAATGTCCTCAAGCACCAGAACAGTAGAGACTTGCTTCGTAATTAACTGCCCCCTGTAATTCTGTTTGATTTAGAGGAACATAGAAATTAATAACTGAGGTTTGTTGCATACCGAATTTAATACCCAACTCCTTATTTGACTTTAACTCTTGTTTTTTTTTTTTATTTTATTATTATTTTTTTTATTATTATTCTTATTATTCTACCTTTCTCTCGCGTTTATCTCCTCGGGTTATACTATATCATTGATCTAACTTTAATCTAGATGCCTTGGGCAAATAAGTTTCCTGTAAATGACAATGGAGTTTTAATAATTATCAAACTCATTTTTAAATCAAAATTAAATTCCATTTGAAAACTAAAAGTTCAATTTGGAAAATTTAAATGAATTCTATCAATATTAGATTCTCATTTTTATTTATTTTCTCATTATAAATAGAAGCGAGTCATCCTTCACATATAACCATTTTTACCGACCGACGATAGTAAGGGAGGTATTGTTTTCACACCAAATTTCACATGTGGAGATTTTTACATATCTCCACGAATCATGCATTTTCTTAACTGAAAAAAGTATTTTTAGCATGATGTCTGTCCGTCCGTCTGTCCGTATAGATGTGTACAGCCTGAACGGCTCAACGGATTTTGATGAAATTTGGTATATTTACTTAATGCATCAGTGGGATGAATTGATCAACTTTTGGTGCAAATCCGGAAACCGGAAGTGGTAGTATTTGCGATCGACTATAGGAAGGGAAGGGTTATTTTCACACCAAATTTCACATGAGGAGATTTTTTTACATATCTGCACGAATGTATTTGTTTTATCCTCGGGAAAAATCATCTTCATTATGTTTTTCTTAATTTAAAATTATATGACGTCACCCGGCCCTTCATGACGTCACAGCCTCGGGTAACGCCGGGCAACGCCGGCTACTTCAGCTATATATTATAAATAAAATAAAATTAAAAATATTTATGTTATATCCATATCTGTTTGTTATTACATTAATAGATATATTAAATTATTTGAAATTGTTTCTGTAGCTGGAAATTAATTTTTTTCAAATTGTCGGTCGGTTCAGACCTGGCCACAGGTCAACTTATTGGTTTTAATGAAAATTACAAAAGAGAAGGTGAAAATAAAAGTCTTTTACCCAAACAATACAAATATATATACTATATAAAATCGAGAGATGGGAGGCGTGATAATTTTTAAATGAGAACATAGAAGATTAAAGAAATAGGCAATTTATGAGTTAGGTTTAAATGAAAAAAATAATAAAAATTAAAATAGTAATATTCCAAAAGGATTAAAATCCCCTCCCCTTCGTTTTATGAATAATTTTCTTTAAATTCAAATTTAATAAAATATGAATAAGTTGACCTGTGGCCAGGTACCAACCACAACTACAAAGAGCATGATTCGTGGAGATATGTAAAAATCTCCACATGTGAAATTTCGTGTGAAAACAATACCTCCCTTACTATCGTCGGTCGGTAAAAATATGATAAAAAATCAACTTCGTTTTGAAGTGATCAAGTATTTTATATTCATACGATTATAACTGCTAATAGTATAGCACAGTGATTCCTAAACTGTGAGTCGCGACACCCCAAATTTTCTAATATTGAAATTTTTGAACATTTTCGATTGTTTTTAAATTTTTTTCAATATTGTTCCTAAAAAAAAAGGTCAGATGATTTTGCTCTGAAACATTTACTATGAAGGGAAGAAAAGTTTTTCAATTTTTCAAGAGAGTAAAAAATGATGTATTAAGGGAGCCTCGTAAAAAATCTGATTATTTAGGGAGCCGTAAACCAGAAAAGTTTGGGAACCTCTGGTATAGCATATAATATTAATTTAATATTATATTTAATATAATAGTCAGTTTTAAAATATAAGTTTGAGTTTTTTTTTTTTTTTTTTTTTTTTGAAAATAAATAAAAATTATGTGGAAACGTCTGGAAATGTAATAAACGCATTTATTATAAAATATAATTTATGGAATATTATTTTTTGACATATTTTCTTTTTTAATATGGAAGGTATAAGTAAAATTTTTTTATATATTTATTATTGTTAAAAATTTAATCCATCCTTCTTGGGATCAATAATTATAAAGAAAAGGTGAAAAGATTCTATGAAAATATTTTTTAAAAAGAGAGAAGCTATTAAATTTGTTCGCTGAGAAGTTAACATTTTCGTTGATAATGAATGGATAATAGTTGTAAATAAATAAATGACCAGGCGTGTCTGGTTTCGTTAGGGAAGGTGGAAGACCAGGCCGGGGGTCACGACCCCTCCGTCATCGTCGACGACCGCATTCCACACCTGGACATAAGCCCTATTCGGAAGAGGGACGTTCACATGTAGGATCACACCAAGCCAAGGACCCGGTGTTAATCAAAGTCAAATTAACTGTTAAAACCATTTGATTTTATACCATTGTAAAAATCCCTCTTACGAGATTCCAAGTCTAAATGGCTTTCACTTGAAAATAAAATAAAGACAAAATAAAGAATTTTTATTGAACATATCTAAAAAATTTTTAACAATTGATTCCTATTGATATCGATTTTACAATTCATGGATAGTTGGGACGTTGTTAAAATAAAAGCAGTGACACGGATGATGATTTTTTGTTCCGGAGGAGGAATACTAAACACAGTAAACACTTTCATAATTATTTTTTTCTGCAATACTACCGAGCTACATGAAAGAGCGGTGTATTTGTTATTATTTTTCTTCCGGGGATGGATAGATTTTATTGACAAAGAGGGTCTTATTTTCTCGATCTGCAGGAAAAGGACTTATATCTCTAAATCCTGTAAAAGAAGTGAATTTAGCAAAAGTTAGTAGAAAGGAAACTAATTTCATTAACGAAAAGACAGCTCATTGTTTTTAATATTTTAATTATTAATAGAAATAAATTCGTCATCAAATATATTAATTTATAAATCTTATAAAATATATTACAATTTAATTATTATGAAAATAAATTGTATATTCACCATTTTAGAAATATAATTAACACAGTATATTTAGTTTGCAATATCTAAACTTGGTAACGAGAAATATCCACGCAGTCGGTGTCTATGTGAAATTGAAAATTTCAATTAATTTTCTATTTCCGTCATCTGTCCAATAAATCAAAATCGATCTAATACAGACATTAAAACATCTGTATCTATGAAAATGTTAACATCCTTACTCTTTTTATTACAATTTTTGGTAAATGTATAATTATTATTTAAGTAATTATATTTAAAAATTATATTAATAAAACAAATTAAGCTTAAATTAGTGTTTTATCGTTTAACTGTCTAATTCTAAAATATATTTTTAGAATTTATTTTATAATAAATAATAAAAGTTATATACAATAATTTTCTATTGAATAATATATAATCGATTCAAGTATCGATAAAATGCTGAACTATTATAGAATTTGAGGGGATTATTTTTTACACTACCTATTTTTTACAATGTGAATATGATAGATAAGCAAATAAATTGGGCACTACATCTCCAATTAACCAAGACATATAAATATTTAAAAAAAAACTTGTTTGTTAAATTTAACTAAATAATATTAAGCGGTTTTTGTTTGATATTGATATTCAAAGAATTTAAAATATAAAATAAGATATCTGATACTTTAATTTATTTAAATATTACAAAAAAAAATTCAAAGCTTCTTTGCTTAAGAAGCTCACCCTTCCGTTGGTTAACTTTCTAGATTCTCATAAAGCAACAATAATTTAAATTTATATTTTCCAGTTTGGTCCAGCTATTTATCTTAGTCTCAAAGGTAGAAACAATTATAGAAAATTTACATGTCTATTCACATTAAAAAAGAATGCCATAAAGCTCAATCATTCATTATGCTTTTTATTATCTTATTTCTTATGCATTCCCATTTGGAATCTTTTGTTTGTAGTAAGCTGGAAGAGGGGGAGGGGAGTGAAAGGCACACGTTGAGGTGGACAGGTAACAAGTCGCAGCTTCTGGAGAAGAGATTCTATCGTTCTTTCTTCGCCGGGACTATTCATAAGACATTGCATTTCAGAAAATTTGTCATTTATGACAAACGAAAATAATCCTGAAATAAGAACCCAAAGCATAAACTTTTGAGATTTTTTTTTATAAGCTTTAATAAATGGATTGCATTTATTGTGCATTGAATTCGTTATAAAACAAACCGTTTGTTAGTTTGAAGTTGTTATAAATTCACAAATAAATTCACAAAAAACTTATATTATAATAATTAGAATTGATAGTTTCGAGACAAAATTGGACTTCAGCATTGTATTCAAAATATTTTTTGGAAAAATCTTTTCTAATAAGATTGAGTATTTTTACTTAATTATTTTATTTTTAAAATAAACTGAAGTATTTATAATCGGAGGGTAAACTCTATACCACATATATGGGCAAACGAATGGGTGACATATTTACGACTCAGTTTTATTGTTTCCCTGAACTGTTTGTAGTGCACTTGAGTTATAGACTTTTGGTTGCGGGTTTTAATTACAAAGTGTATGTTATAATCTTATTGTTTCTATGTTTATATTGTGACTTGAGAAAAATATGCAATTATATTAAATAAATTTAATTTGTGTTTGGCTCTCTTTTAGAATGTTAAAAACCGAATTATGGCCCACCCCCTCCCTATACAGTCTACAGTCCGATTGCAAATATTGTGGTAGATTATAAATAAGCAAATAATGATTACTTAGTAAAAGTCAAAAGAGAAATAAATAGCATTTAATTAAAAAAATAATTAAAAAAATTAATTAATTAAATAATTTCTCTCTATATCCAAACCGAACCGAAAATTATGAATAAATGAATAATTAGTGAATTAGACAATAAAAAGTTACTTAATAGCTCATTTCGACGTTCATAGTCAGCTAATCTGCCAAACTTAAAAAATCTTTATTTATCTCATAAACTAGAAACGACCCGCAAAAATTGCATAAGAAGTTTATTTGGAATTAAAAAAGGAACCCACTGGTAAAGTTTTATCCAAATCCATGACATAAAGACTAATTTGAATAATGACCGAAAAGGGTATTGTAAACTCCAGTATATATATATATATAGATCTAATATTCTTTGGTGACTTCCTGAAATTTTCTTAAATCTTTAAAAAAATAATATTAAAAAATTCTTTTAATTCAAATTCTAAAAAAAGTTTAAAAATGTTTTATCTTTTAGTCAAATATTAAGAAAATGGTATTATATTGGCAAAGAAGTTAGCTAGCTGACTGGTGGTGGTTTTCGGCGACGACAGACACGATCGGGTGTCGTGACTGTAAAACCCGAGGTACCGTCGAAGACGCGACTTGGTTTGGTTCCCACTCGACGCTCGCTGACGCATACCCCAGCTCATATTTTTAACGGTCGCAATCGAGGTGGTCGTGCTTGCATGTTCATCTTTTCAGCAAAGTCACGTTAATGATTCTTACGGGAAATACTCCCGGAGGAAGACTAATTCATGTTTATATTAAGATTTTTGAAACGTGTTTAACTTCTACGAAGAAATTTAATAATGAATGCTTGCAAACCAACTTTAACTAATTTTATATGTATATAGGTATACATATCAAATGTATATATATATGTGTGTACAATGTAATTCAAAAAACTTTTGAAGATGAGATATATTAATTAATAAAATAAATTTTTATAAATTAGGGCTGGTCGAGTTGGTTGCCTACATTTTACAAAATGAGACTTAAAAGTCTTAAAGGGAAAGAAATGAAGAGTTGAGTTTAATATATCTCACCCACTAGAGTGTATATGTATGTTAATTGATTTAATTGATATTAATTTTAAAATTATTTTACAATATAAGGAGAATGTTTATTGTATCTAGTAAGTCAAAAAGATTTCAAAGAATTGGAGATTTTTTTTTTTTTTTTTTTTTGGCCTTCTCGGAATATATCTCCATTTAGCCAACCTTCAGAGATTTGTTTATTATTTATATTTATATTTATATTTATATATATCGATTTATATATCGATGCTCTCGGCGAGGTTTGAACCCTCGAACTCGAGTCGGCGGACCGGTCACTATAACCTCGCGGCTAAGCTCTCGGAGTTAGAGATTTAATTAGAGAAAAATTACACATTATTTTATTAATATTTATTTATTTATAAACATTTTCTAAAATAAGATTTATTAAATTAATTTATTTTCATCTTGAACTAAAAATATAAATTAAGAATAATTATATCACACATTAAATAGTAAATAAAACAGTAAATAGTAAACAAAATTTTTATATAATTTTTGACGGACAATATTATTTTTCCTTAATAGATAATATAAAATAATTTTAGTCAGGAATACCTATTATTTATCAATTTTATTGATATATTAAATATCATTTTAGTTGATAAATGGCATTAACCTTTAAATATTTGTTAATCAAAACACATTTAAGGATAAATATTTCTCTAACAATATAATAAATAATTAACGGGTTCTATTGTTATACATGAAATTATAATTATTTATTAACAGTAAATAAATACTTAGTTGTTTTTTAAAGAAAAATAAATTCGTAGAAATCTATAGATTATTTCCTTTTTGATGATTCTAAAAAATAATACCTTTATTGCGACAGTGCAAGAGGCGGTCGAAGTCACGCGAATAAATAAAAGAGAATGCATTTCTGTTTATCGCTCTTGGAAGTATAGTGATCCACACCCACCAGCCACCACGATCTCCCATCACTGCATTCGATAAGTATGATTGGCATAAATTTTTAGAATTATACTAGCTTACATTAGGCATATAAAAGAAGTTTTAATGAAAATATATTCTCTTCAACTATGATGAACAAACTCACTATAATTACAGATTTTATTTTAAATTGAATTTAAATATATCGGCTTTTACAGGATAAGAATACAAGTTAACCAAATTAAAAATAAGTTGACCTGTGGCCAGGTCCGAACCGACTGACTGTTTGAAATAAATTAATTTCCAGCTACAGAAACAATTTCAAATAATTTTAATATATCTATTAATGTAATAAAAAACAGATATGGATACATAAATAATAAATAAAACATTTTTAATTTTATTTTATTTATAATATATATGCAAGACCAGGCTGTGATGTCATGAATGCCTGGATGACGTCATATAATTTTAAATCAAGAAAAAACTAATAAATATGATTTTCCCGAGGATAAAACCAATACAAAGTGTATGATTCGTGGTAATATATAAAAAAATCTTCTTTGGTGTGAAAATAACCCTTTCCTTCCTATCGTCGATCGCTAATACTACCACTTCCGGTTTCCGGATTTGCACCAAAAGTTGATCAATTCATCCCACTGATGCATTAAGTAAATATACCAAATTTTATCAAAATCGGTTGAGCCGTTCAGGCTGTACACATCTATACGGACGGACAGACGGACAGACGGACGGACAGACGGACGGACAGACGGACAGACGGACGGACAGACATCATGCTAAAAATACTTTTTTCTGTTTAGAAAATGCATGATTCGTGGAGATATGTAAAAATCTCCACATGTGAAATTTGGTGTGAAAACAATACCTCCCTTACTATCGTCGGTCGGTAATGAAAATATAATATAGAATGAAACTTCAATTTTAAACTGGAAATCAAAAGAGTAGTGAAATTTTAAACAAATAATTTTTTTAAAAGTTTCTTATTTATTTTTTCAATTAAATTCAACAGATTTCTCCACCCTTCACAGCAAAATCTTAGTATTGCTTTTATTTTCGATCTATAAATAAAGGGAAATCAGTAAGTCTCTGTTAATATAAAATTAATCTTTAGTAAGATCAATTCAATTTTCTTCAGAAGTTTTATCTTTATTCATTTAGATACTTTTTAAATGATTGACTAAATTTAAAATTTGATTATTTTTAATATTATGGGAAACAATTATATATTCATAAATGAAAAGTCAATAATATAAAATATTTGAATAATTATTTTGCAATGGTAATTTTTTTTTTTTAAATAATTTCTTAAATAAAATTTTATAGTCATATGTTAATATTTCTCATATATGTAATACATGCCGTTGTAATATAATATATATAAAATTTTTAAATTCTTTATCTAATATTTATATTTTTACCGACCGACGATAGTAAGGGAGGTATTGTTTTCACACCAAATTTCACATGTGGAGATTTTTACATATCTCCACGAATCATGCATTTTCTAAACAGAAAAAAGTATTTTTAGCATGATGTCTGTCCGTCCGTATAGATGTGTACAGCCTGAACGGCTCAACCGATTTTGATGAAATTTGGTATATTTACTTAATGCATCAGTGGGATGAATTGATCAACTTTTGGTGCAAATCCGGAAATCGGAAGTGGTAGTATTAGCGATCGACGATAGGAAGGGAAGGGTTATTTTCACACCAAATTTCACATGAGGAGATTTTTTTATATATCACCACGAATCATGCACTTTGTATTGGTTTTATCCTCGAGAAAAATCATATTTATTAGTTTTTTCTTGATTTAAAATTATATGACGTCATCCAGCCCTTCATGACGTCACAGCCTGGTCTTACATATATATTATAAATAAAATAAAATTAAAAATATTTATGTTATATTCATATCTGTTTTTTATTACATTAATAGATATATTAAAATTATTTGAAATTGTTTCTGTAGCTGAAAATTAATTTACTTCAAACCGTCGGTCGGTTCGGATCTGGCCACAGGTCAACTTATTTTTTTGAGGGAGCATATTTCATTAAATAAATTATTCTATTTGAAAGTGTAACTTCCCCCATCTAATCTGATATTTTAATTTCAACAATTTAATTCTAGTATTTTCTAGAAAATTATCTCTATTTTGGTATTTTTTATTTTATTTTGTTTATTTATTTGTTACTTCATATTTCACCCTGAAATAACTCAGTAATCATATATCTAGGTCTTATTTAAAAATAATTTCGCTTTTGGGAAATTAAGATGAAATTTTTTCTTTTCTTGTCTGAATCAAATTTATTTTTGTTGTGAAAACCTTTTCTAAGTATAAATGTATCTAATTCATAAATGTTATTATAAATAATTTCTATTAATAAACCAACATGATGAGGTGTGTAAACTATGTTGTCAGAAGTCAAATAAAGAATTTTTACTATAAACACAATTTATAAGATTTTATGATAAACAAGGTAATTTTTCCAAATGAAATTTTTTGAACAAATTAAATCAAAAAAACATTTTTATATATAATATATATATATATGGCACACCAAAGATTCTAATTTGCAAATGATTGGTTGTCTGATGTGGGATTTAACATCAATATTGGTAACTAAAGGTTTTGTTAAAGTTTAATCTTGTTTAGATTGTATACATATCGTTGAACCGCATATGAATTTGAAAGGTTTGAGGTAGAATAGAAACTTTTATGGATTTTATCTGACAATAGTTCGATTACAGTTATCATCATCCATGTCATTGAAAAATGATGATCATTTTATAAATTTTTTTTTTTTTATAAATACAATAAAACTTATGATCATTGGATATTTGTATTATGTACATATAAATTGAAATTGTTGCCTGCATTAACTACTCTGTATTTCAATTTGTTCATGTTATTTAATATAATTAAACTGATCATTAATGATGAAAAGTTAACTATAGTCAAAATTATAATCGTATTCTATCCCAGAATGAATTTGTGATTTATTTATACCCAGTTAAAAACTTTATTTCTTATCTCATGAGAGGAGTGGAAAATTGTAATTTAAATCGGATTTATCATCACATATTCATTTTCAATCCAAAAGCACTATAAAGTAGTTTAGAAATATTCCGATAAGATTATTTTTATATTAAAATTCTCTTTTCTGACACTCTAATGATATATTAATACACTTATTATTGAGATGGTAACAGTTTGACAGTCTAATAGTCTAATCATTTCCATAACATCCATTTACATATAGAGACACATAGCTTAATATCTATGATAGTTAGGGGAACATGTGTCAATTGGCCTGAGGCCCATCACTCTCATGAGACACGACCGATAACATAACTTACAAGAAGACTTTCCACAAACACAGGAATATTGGTTTCTAGTCAGGGAAAAAATATGTTAACTTTTAGGGTTTCATTAATAATTTATATACTATATACCACAGGGGTTCTCAAACTGTGGGTCGCAAAGATCTGATACTTTTGAATCATTATAAATAAAATTTTAAAATTATTAAATTATATATATGTGAAATGAATGGGTATGTATTCTTTAATCCTTATTTTATTTACATTGTAAAATAGTGCGATATTACATCTACATCTACGGTTAATATATATTTCATTATATGGAGGAGGGGGTCGTTTAAAATTTCCTAAGCTTGAAGGGGGTCGCTATATAAAAAAGTTTAAGAAGCCCTGCTATATACCAACAATTGTTTTTTTTTAATATAATATATAATATATAATGTTTTTTTGGAGACATTGGATGATGTAAAATTTATTTAGAAAATATTTCGAATTCTTGTTTTTTAGTTAAGTAGGGTAAAATATAAAAAAAAATCTAATTATAATTGATATGGTGTACAAATTTGTATGACTGAGAGAATTGATTAGAGATGTAGATTGATCACTTACAAGTATAGATTTAGATCACATTATAAAAAAATTTTCAATCTAAAACATTATCTAATAATTAATTATTATATTATTTAAAAATAAAAACAAAATACATTTAATAAAATTACATTAAAAGCTTGTTGGAATAAATATTTATGTTTTTTTCTTATGTAGTTACACATTATATACTAACAATAAGATAAAAAGTAATCAATAATTATTCAAATTTCAATTTGTCGATAATTTATGATTAATATGAATTTAAATATATTATAAAAGAAATATTTCTCTAAACACTTATTTCCTAAAAAAAATCATAAAAGATACAGTTATTGGCCCCTTGATATAGTTATTGGCCTAGGTATTCTATAGTGATTGGGATGGGAGAAATATGGAAAGCAGCATTTATCTTCTGTAAGATAACCTCTGCTTTATTTTTCGTTTTACAATTTAATAGGTGAATTGAGCCTTGAAATATATGATCAAAATCCGATTTCTTCAGAAACATTTCTGGCTGATTGTCAGGTATTTCTGGTGATGAGAGTGGCTCGCTCCTCATATTTTTGCCCAGACACTTAGACAAGTTGATAGAGTTCGAAAGGATATAGCCATGTTACACTATATACATTTAAATAATAAAAGATTAGCTCTTAATTAATCAATTTTATTGCATAATAAAAAAAATTGTCAGTTTAAAATTTTTATTATTAAAAAATTTGACTTGATGTTTAATATAAATAAATAAAACTTAATGCGCCCAACGTTTTTAGTTGAATATGAAGCAATTCGTCCATAACCTTTGTTAGGTTTATAGAATAATTATTTTATTCTTTAAAGTCCAAGAGAAAAACGTTATTGTTTTATATTTATATTATTATGCGATATAATGATTGGCCCCCAAGGACTGTAAAGAGTAGGGCCAGAGACGGGAAAATTTTCCTGCCACTAATTAGAATGTTATTAGAGCGCAAGAAGCTATTTTTATTAAAAATAGTAAAAATCACATTCATTGAACCTCCAGTCTTTTCTGGATATAGTTATTGGCCTCAGCCAAATTATTGTAAACAACAACATTAACAAATATTTTAAATAATTAATCATTTCATAGAACTATTTAGTTTCATAGAAAAGAAAATAGCGATAACCATAGCAATAAGTAACTTTTAAACAACAAATTTAAACTATGCTTATGCTTACCCGGCTGCTAATTTTTGCAAGTACAAACACACGTTGTTGATAAAAATTCACTCTGCGCCTAAACAGTTGTGTGTATCTGTGAATAGCATTGATAGCATAAGAAAAGTTAATAGCGCAATTTTTACAATATTTTTTTATCCAATCTCTTATTATGGCGAGATAGTAAAAAACAATTATTCTTTGATCTATTGACGAAATTTTTTATTTACTTCATTTTGTATTTGATGATCTTGCAACGTAATTAATAAACAATTAATATTAATATTTAATTACATGAGGTGTAGTTATTTTTATGACATTGTTCATTCATTTAATGTTAATTTGATAATAATTAGCATGTCTAAAGAAGAAACCTCTTAAAAGAAAATCCTCTAGCGGCTAACAATAATTCTGAATCATCAAAGATATGTTGAACAGGAGAATTTAATTAGGAATTCTGGAATGAGAAATAAATTCTTTCTAGAAAAGCAAAAGGGATGGGGTGAGGTTAGAGGCGTAGAAGACAATGAAATGACAGAAGGCGAAGGTACCCCGAAGGGTTCCAATAATTTTGGACTTGTTATCATGATCCAATGCCTAGGGGAAGAAGGCGCCTTTCCTTACTGCTTGCGTCTTGCTCCATTTGTAACATGAACCATGGAAACACGTCCTAGTCGATATTTCAACTTTCGAAAACGTGCGCAAAATCTCCTGGCTAAGTGTCGATCTTTTTATCCCTTCCTATTTTGATTAACAGTAAATGAAGATGTAAGAAAGGATTAGATGTTTGTCTAGAAACCGGACCTTGGGGGAGGTGTAAGATGGTAATTGGGCGGGTCAAATGCCTTTAAGTGAATTTAGTTCATAACATTTCATTTGAATCAATTTCATGCATGAATAATCGCCTGGTTCATTTACCGATGTGAATATTTTACTTAAATAATAAATAGATAAATTAATTGAAAAGAATACTAATAACAATAATAATAATAATATTTTTTTAGTATTAAAATACATATATTGAAAGAAAGTAAACATTGGTAACGGTTTTTATTGAAATCAATTAAATCTTCTATCTTTCTAAATGTGATCATTTATCTAGCAATGCTTCTCGTACAGAGTTAATCGGATTTCTTGATTTTCCGGTTTGTAGGACCAAGGTTTAATATTTTTCAATATCAATAAATCGTAATTGTATTTAAGAAGTAAAAAAAAAAAAAAGAATCAGAACACATTTTTTAATTGGGCCTTTATATTCACTTCATTCTATATTTGCACGAAATGTGTTTGTTTAAAAAGAAAGAAATGGAAAATGATGCTTAAATATTATCATTCAACTGTCTGCAATGGGAACAAAATATTTGTATTAAATTTCAAAGGATTCTTAAGTTGAAAATTTATCATATGTGTTTGAAATATAAACAGTGAAAATTATAAATAAATAATAATTAAACATGTTCAAAATTGAAACCCTCTGAGAAGGAGATAGTGATGATGAAGTCTTCTCAATTTTTTTATATATTTAAAAGAAATAATACTAAAATGTATGTATTTTTACAATTTTTTATTTAAATTTTAAAAAATTAAGTGTAATTTAAAGTTTTATTTTTTTTTAAATTATTAGTCCCTCTTCAAATCCCTTATATTTCCAATTAGGTATATATTTTATATATTTTAATATTAAAATTAATTCAAAATCACACCTAGTGTCAGATTATTTCTAAATAATATATATTTTTTTATTTAATTATTTTATTAAATTGATATATTTTTTATATAAACTATTTTCAAATAATTAAAATTTTTTTACAACTTTAAAAAAAATTTTGTACTATTATTCTAGGCAATATAATATCTATAAAAAATGTATCTATTTCTGGTTTTATGAATCTCCTTCAATTCCTAATATGATACTTTCTAAATAATTGCTATTCTATTTGAATAGATTAGGCTTTAGGTGAGAATTATTCTAAAGAAATCTACATATTTAGGTGGACCCGATAAAATGCCTCGGGAAATCATAAATGCAGAAATACACGCGCTTCAATATTAATTTATATTAATTGATATTTTTGTTTTACAAAATTCTTATTATAAGATTAAAAAATTTCTAAAAAACAAAGTTAAAAATTCTTACAATTCCTATCAATAAACGAAAAACGAGATTTAAATACTCTCTTAGAACTTTTTTAAAAAATTTATAAAATGAAAATAATCTGATTCCTATAATAATAAGTTGTTTGCGATTAATGAGTTAAAATCTGATTCACTATAATAAAATAATAAAATATTGAAATCAACATGTTGATATATCGAATGAATTGAACTATCAATGAGGAATAGGGAGGGTAATGATGAAATATCTAATAATTGCATTTCTCATAAAGTTTTTTTCGATTAGTTTTGAAAATATACATATTTCAGAAATACATATCTCGGGAAAATAACTACTAATAACTCTTGGGAATTGACATTTTTGCAAAAAAATATTCTAATTATTATTATTATTATATTATTAAAAGTTAAAATGAAAAGAGCAATAATATTTTAAAAATCCATATATGTTTTATGTAATTGTCATATATATATAACTATATAAGATAGTTTATTTATGATTCAAAATAGAGGAAATCAAAATTTATAAGTATGTAGTTGAGAGAAAAGATTTCAACCCAAAATACCAACTAACCAATCAATATCATTTAGAGAAAAAAAATCTGGACTGTCTCTACTCGACTATCTCGCAAATTTGAATTGGATAATCAAGTTTTTTTCTATATTTGAAAATTAATTAAAATTTTATTCTATTCGATCATAGGATTTAAGATTTTTAAGATAATTTTCACTTAAAACATTCTATTGAAATAAGAAGGCAATCAAATAATATCAACACTGTTTTGATTTTTTTTTCAACGTAAAATTTACCTTCATTTTTAAGTCAAAATTTAAAAAAATTAATTCCGGTACTTTCAGCGATTCAATTAAGCTGAAATTCTATTCTAAATATGGCAGTTTTATACAATTTTTAATCATGTGAAAAACTATCTTTATTTTTATGGTTACTTTAGAGGAAAAAAAAACAAAACGTGATAGAAAATGACTCTTTTCCGAAAAAGTTCAATTTCTGAAATGATAGAAAACTATGAATTTTGAATAATGCTCGTGTACCAAATTTCATTATTCTAACTCAAACCGTTTTTGGGTAATCTACACACACATACATACATATATACATACATACATTTTTTTCAATCTTAGTGAAAAAGAGTTAGGGGCCCAAAACGTATAAAAACATCAAAATCTCGACATCGAAAATTTTCGTGATCGCAATACTATCTTGCGAGATAGTAAAAATTAAGTGACAAAAATTGCTTCCTAATATGAACCATATAAAATCACATAAAATTCTTGTAATCTATTTTATTTCCTTTCGTATTTTAATATTATTATAATTATTATTAATGTCCGATTTCCACTGTTAAAAAGCAATTTAAAATTTAAACGGTATGAAGTTATCGTAATGCATAATATATTATAATGTATTTCAGAGATAATCAACTATATTTTAATTTGATGGACTGAGAAAAAGTGGAGATTAATTAAATATTTGTATGAATGAACATATATCAAAATTGTTTTAGTGATATCACCTCAACGAAAAATTAAAATGAAATATTCAATTCGAAATAATTAATTTCAAATAAAATTTTTGTTTAATATTTTTTCCTATGCTAATTAATATATGCGTTTTATAACATATTTTATAATAAATGTATCTTCACATCTCTCATTTGCTTTGTGAGTGCATATCTTTAATTTATATTTATTAAATTTAATTTGATGAATAAATGTTAATCATGCTTTGTAATAATAATAATAGTAAAAATAATTCTCTTCTAAGAATTAATCTACAATTCATACTATACTTAGTAATTATATATATATATATATATATATATATATATATATATATATATTATTACTATCAGATTTATCAGGGATATAATCACGTATTTTTGGGAGTTTGTTTTCTCGACGCGTTTCGTCACCCATTTTGGCGCCATTTTCAAGAGATTATTTAGATGGGATTATTTTTGGGATTCTGGGTCTTAGTCTGTGTGACCAAGGGTTAATATCGGGATTTTGGGTTGATAGGTTGGATGGGGTTTTGTACTCAATGCGTTGCTGTGGAGCTCCGACTGGCACACGTCCGTACTGGACAATAGCCATATATATATGGCAATTTTAGGACAATAGCATTTGCCTGGCCAAATAGCTTCAACTATAATTTAATTTCAATTTGACTAGGAAAATAACATTTGCCTAGGCAAACGCCATTTGGCTAATTGTGAAAATAGCTTTATAGCATATTTATCCAACTTTAGCTTGTTATAACTTCAGTGCAGTTTTGAGTTCTATATTAATAAAATTTCAAAATACAAATTTGTTTGAAATAAATAAAATAAATAAATTGTAAAAATTTTATATTAGACAGAAAGATGATTTTACAAGTAAGTAAATATTCCATTATTTAAGTGATATTTCCGTATTTTAATTATATAATTTTATATTGCTTCAATATCAGATTTTAAACTATTTTCCAGTTTAAGCTATTTGCCCAACAAAAATCTAATTTGTCTAGGCAAATGCTATTTTCCTAAAATTGCCATTTTCCTACGACATATATATAGTAGAAATAATCAAATCAATCAATATATATATATATATATATTTATTTATCCCATTTATAAGATAGGAAAGTAATCCACATTTCTCCAACCACTAAATTTCTATTCTCCTATTTTTTTATCTCTAATTTCATTTTATCTTCACCACAATATTGTTGGCCCACCCATTAATTCACTAGTCGTTTCCTATTTGATTTACAAAAAAAAGTTCACAATTCTCCCATTTAAGCTTATATGATTTCCCTTTGCTGATTTTCTAATTTTCCTTAATTTAATCTATGATTTTAATGATAAATAATACTTTGAGAAAATCTCCTTATCTTAATATTTTCTTAAGAACAATAAAAAAAATTTAAATTAATAATATGCGGATATAACAGGATATAACTTTGAGAAAATCTCCTTATCTTAATATTTTCTTAAGAACAATAAAAAATTTAAATTAATAATATGCGGATATAACAGGATAATATAGACAACCCTCATGGAAAAATGCCAAATAAAATTTCCATTACTCTTGTACTATATAAGCTGGATGATTACTTAAGAAAATATCAATAGAATCCTTTCAAATTAATCTATTTTCATTAGTAAATTAATTCATAAATACAGTGAAAATTAATAACAGTTTAATAAATTGTTAATAAATTTTAAAGAGAATAATTTGGTTTTTACTTATAGCGGAAGCTTCCCCCACCCGACTTGTCTAGTCCCGTTTTCCATCCAATGACTGGCTATACTCTAATAATGAAATGCTGTAATTCAATAACTCTTTGAAACGACTCAACACAAGCATAGAAAAATTAATCATATTAAAACACAAGAAGAGCGTTCATTCCGTTAATGCAAACAGAATTTCCCATCCCCACCCCCAAGTTCTATCCAATGCGCTTTAGAAGGAAAATTGTGCTAACATGGGTTATTAGAGAAAAGTTAGATCAAAGGATAGAATACTAAAATGGTATATTATTTTTAGAATTTGATTAGAAATAAGCGTTGGGAAGAAGTATGTATATTCATGATGATAAGTGGATTTCTTTAAATTTAATCATCTTATATATTATAATATATTATAATAAAGATAATTATTATAAATTAATATTTAATTCCTTTTTAATAATAGATAGGTATATTAATAAGCTTGAAATTATTCTTTATTTAATTTCTTTTTAGATTTTTTATTGTCAATTGATTAAATAAAAATAGATTTATTTAATCAAAAAAAAGAAGAATAATTTTATATATTTACATCTTTTTTATAAAATGTAATTTTAATGAAAATGATTTATTAAACATAAATAATTTATCGGTTCATTAAATTTTATATAATAATATAATAATATATATAAAAGGGTCGAAACCAAAATATTTGATGAAACATTACAGAAAAATTGATTCATTCATAATTTTATATTTTGAATTAATATAAGATTAAAAAATCTCTAGGTTTTAAAATTAGGAGATCTTGTTAACTTTCCACACCTTATAAGTTAATATATAAATAGAGGTCTTGAATTTTTTTTTATTGATGATATTAAGTATAATTGTCGTATTGAATATTTATATAATAATGATTTACCCTCCTTCAAATATGTATTTATAAATTATATATTATATGTTGTGTGAGATCAACATAATTAATTCTAATAAATTGATTTTAAATTTAATTAATTTAATATCTAAACTTAAAACTCTTTTAAATCAAAAGAATAAAACGATATTCCAATTGTACTATATGTACAAATCTCTGAAAATTTTTCCAAAATATATACCTCCAAATATTCGTAAATTAAGTTTTATTAAGAGATTAATAATAAAAATAATTGAATTCCTTATTAAATCAAAAAATAGAATTACATGAAATTTAATATAAATATCTTTTTAGAAATTTATAAGAATTTTATTCATATTAGCCTAATTTATAAAATTTTTTACTATATCTATATGAGTTGGCAGAGATGATATTTAATATCTGAATTATGTGATTAGAAAATATTAAGAGAAAAAAGTTAAAAATAAATAATTTTTCAATTTTTCACTATTTAAATTTACATCATTATATACTTATATAATTTGAATATATCAAAAATCAATTTAAGTTGTATTTATTAATTAAGAATAATGTAATGCTAATGGATTCCAGAGAGGACTTGGCGAAGGGTTGAATTCTGAATGGGTATTTTACCAGCCCCAAGGGCTAATTACCTCGGCCCAAACGGAGATTTAAAGGCAACTTCCATATTCTGCAATGCTCAAAAATAATTTGCCGCCTTTACAATATCGAAAGACCCCGGGCAACGTTGGGGATCCTTTCATGGCCACAAGGCCTCTGGTCATTCCAGGAAAACATTGACAAGGTATAATATTACGTGGTAATTAGATGATTTTATCTTTCAAATCTCCAAAAGGTATTACTATTTTTCTTTTTTCTTAGTGTTGCTATAAGATATATCATTGATTTTATACAAATTTTAAATACCACCTTGATTTTATTATCAGTAATAGTATTATTCAATGTAAAACATTTATAATTGAAAATAAAATCGAAATATTTGTATATTAACAGCAGAATTGATTTAAATGTGCAAGAATGCAAACAATAAGAATCTGATCCCATCACAATTTCGTAGCAACACAAATCCAAAATATTAATTAATAAAGTAATAATAACATATTTCGTACAAATCGAAATCCTATATAAAGTATACAGTACCGGGACCCCGAGCCTCGGCTCGGTACTTAAGTTAAAAAAAATGATTCATTATTATTGGATTTGGCTGGTAATATTAATACCTGGGACACCGAGCTCTCGCTCTACCCTTTAAAAAATATTGATACACAATTCTTTAATTATTTATTACAATTATTAAATGTTACACATTTGCATCAATCTGATTAAAATTAATGAACTTGTGCTCCTCAATAATACATAAATATATAATATATAGGTACATATATTTTTTTTCTATAGTGTTTTTTTGAAAAACTGTTTAGCGCCCCAAGTGGTTATAAAACAAACTAAAGACAAAAAAACGTGCTTTGCAGCTTTTCGGAATTAAAAAAGCAAAATTGGCAGTCGTGGGACTGGCCGACAGAAGTGAAAACTTCTGCGTAAGAAATTTTAAAACAGACGAAATTCGCGCTATTTCACGAGAAAGATGAATTTCATATGCATGTATATATATATAACTTATATATTATTTTAAACATATATTTTAAACAAATTTGTAACTTATATTTATATATATATAAATACACAACTTTGTTTAAAATATTGCAATACGAACTGTTTTATAATTCTTATCTCTAACATAAAATATATATTTATTATGTGAAGTTCATTTCGTATAATTTTGATTATATATGTATATATGAAATGAACTTTACATAATAAATATATATTTATATGTTAGAGATAATTTATAAAACAGTTCTAATGACAATTCAAATTTCGCGCTCTGTTATAAGAAATTTGAAAGCAGACGTAATGTGCTAGCTTCATGGTGTTGGTCACGATCACGCGAGTTCTATACTTTTTCCCCATCCCGCAAAAGTGCTCAACGCCGCTAAAGAAGTTTTCACTTCAAAAATTATTTAATATTTGGAAATATATCTGACTTATAGAAAAAATGAAAATTAATTAAAGAAAGAAATTGTTTTTAAAATATCCTGAATAATATGTAACAATTTTCAAGATAGAAATTTATTACAATATTACAATTATTAACTGTTGCATCATTGCATCAATCTGATTAAAATGAATGGAACTTCGGGTACTCAATAATAATAAATAAAATAATATTAATAAATATATTAAATAATATTTTATTGAAAAAATATTAAAAATTATAAAACTATCTAAAACTTAATTAATAAAAGAACAATGAATAAATAAATATAGAATAGTAATTTATTAAAAAGTAAACAATAGATAAAAAGAAAAAAAAATAACAAAATCATTATTTTCATTTTTAAATAACGATTCACCCGGCGAGTTTCGAACCGACGAAATCCACTCGTTAAAACATCAGTCCAACCTCTGGACTATATGTATTTAGATAAAAAATTGTCATTTTTTTACTGTCTTAGCAGTATTTGATGTTTTTTATTTATTTTTTTTTTTTTGATAGAGATTAATAAATATCTATATATATTTTATTAAAAATAAATATTTTTAATTTTATTTCGAAATTAAATAATAAATTTTAAAATATTTTAAATAAAAAAAAATATTAATACAAATAAAAATGGATGCCAATTTTGACGTTTTCCATATATAATTTTCAATTAAGAAATTAATAATGAAGCTGTATGTTTCAAAAGATGTGATCAATAAAACTCAATTTTTCTTTATAAATACTATATCTAGTGTGAATTTGAAAAAAGTCGTTAGAGCGGTTTTTGAGAACCAATATATATAGATAGATAGATATATACAATTTTAGCTAGCATAATAAGATAAGATAAGTATGAAAATATACTTTGAATTTATTTTGAATAAGATATTCTTTATCATTTTAAATGAATGTTTTAAATCATTTTAATAAATGTTTTAAATCATTTTAAATAAATGATTTTAAATGAATGAATGGATGAAAATTCAAATTTTATATATAGTTTTTTATATATGTTTATTTATTCACAAAAATTTAATTGACATAATTATCAAATAATTGACATAATTATCAAAAAATAATAAAAGTTGTTACCTAGCTAAAGAGAGAGTAATAGAAATTGTTACCTGCAGGTAGACTTGTGAGACAGATAAGAGAATATACGTATTCCGAAAACACTGTTAATTAAAATGTAATAACTATTAACAATTAATAAAGTAGAAATAATTTCCCAACAAATATTTCACTTTTAGTTTAACAAAAAATCAAAAAAACAATATTTTGCAGAATAAAAACGAAACAAAAAACAAATATGAATATAATATAAATATTTTTTTAATTTTATTTTTAGAATAAATATTGTAATATATATAAATATAAATATAAATATAAAAATGCTTGTTTTTTATGCTTATATATATTGGATATATTGGATGTATTATGATACTGAGCACATGGCAAAGACTTTCTAAAAATAATTGTTTTAAAAAAAAAACGCAGGGAAAACCCAGAGATATGCCTCTTCGTTACCCCAATAGAGAGAGAGGGGTGGACAATTTTGCCAAGTGGCAGAGGAGGGGATGATTGGCTTCGACATATTTTGAAAATTCTCAACAACTACACAATATACCAACTGTGGTCGACAATTGGTAATTAATAATTAAGTATAAATTGCAATTGCTAAAATATAAATTAAAGTTCTTTTAATTTATATTTCTATTTTTACGGTACCTTTCAATTATTCTATTTCATCTTAATTTAATAAAATAATATTAATAAATATATTAAATAATATTTTATTGAAAAAATATTAAAAATTATAAAACTATCTAAAACTTAATTAATAAAAGAACAATGAATAAATAAATTAAAAAGTAAACAATAGATAAAAAGAAAAAACAATAACAAAATCATTATTTTCATTTTTAAATAACGATTCACCCGGCGAGTTTCGAACCGACGAAATCCACTCGTTAAAACATCAGTCCAACCGCTGGACTATATGTATTTAGATAAAAAATTGTCATTTTTTTACTGTCTTAGCAGGCAGTATTAAAAATTTTGACGTTTTCCATATAATATATAATTTTCAATTAAGAAATTAATAATGAAGCTGTATGTTTCAAGAGATATCATCAATAAAACTTAATTTTTCTTTATAAATACTATATCTAGTGTGAATTTGAAAAAAATCGTTAGAGCGGTTTTTGAGAACCATGATATATAGATAAATACATATATACAATTTTAGCTAGCATAATAAGATAAGATATAAAAAAATAAGAAAAAAAAAAAAAAGAGAAAAAATTCCATTTCATAATTGTTTATAATAAAAATTTTAACTGTTGTCTTAAAGAAGTGTAGCAAAATACCTTGACATAAAATAAACAAATATGACATAAAATATAACAAAAATATAATTAAAACATGTATGTAGTTAAATTAGATTCAATGAAAAATTTACTGAGATATGAATGATAATAAAAAAGAATTTTAATCTTACATGAAAGGGACAAATAACTTAATGAAAAGTCGCATGTGGTGAGAGGGGTGTAGTGAGGTGGGGGGCACCTCACTTGAAGCAGGTATAATCATAAATAATTATAAAGTAATGAAACCTAACAAAATCTGCAAATTTCTATAAGAGCACTGATTTATTTTTCTATAATTTTCTTAAAATATTGGTTTCATCGCTACTAAGTTTTATAGAATTTCTTTATATTGTTTAGATTTAGACTTTAAGAAGACATATGATATAAAATTTCAAATATTTTCCAGAAAGTAGTACTAAGATAAGATTTTGAATGTAATACATTATAAAGCTCATTAGATTACATTCAATTACTTTAAGTTAAAGTTAAAAAACAAATTCATAAGGTATAAAATGATATATAGTGATAGTTTAACATGAACAGATTTTTAAACAATATCCAAAAAAGGATCTAAGATCATTTTCCTCCTCATCATCATCCGATGACAAGAGCTATAATCATCGTCTTTTCAAAGTAGAAATATAAATTATGATATATATAATTTTTAAATAAAATCTTTATTTTTCATTTTCATGAAATTGAAATTGATTTCCATAAATTTATTTTTAATTAAAGAATTTTTTTTTTATTTGTATTTTATTCGAATACACACATTCATTATAGTAAATCCAAATATATATTATGAACCCCTTACCATAAAAAATATTTCATTTTTTTCTAAAATCCTAGATTTATTTCACCCGCAAAAATTATTATAATGATTGAAAATAATTTATGGATTATTTTTTTAAATTATTAAATTGTGTGTGATCAATGAATTATTAATTTTTCATTTAATTTTATATTCTTTATTTATATTTCGTTTTCAATAACTCGTTTCATTCTCTTGTCATTTTATCTCTCTTCCCCTCTGATATAGATATATACAAATATATACAAATTCAAATTAATTTTTATATAAATTTTCATTATATTTATCATTTAATAGGTTAGTGTTGAAAAAATATACATAAATTATTCAAATAATGATTCAAGATATTAATTTGTATATTCATTGCATTCAATTTTTTTCATTATACTTTTATTATGAATGTAGTATATAATTTTTGTTTACAAACAAAATAATAATTAATCACACGGTAAATAATTAAATAAGTTTTTGCAGATAAATGGAAAATTGAAAATTGGAAATCTCTTCTATTTGTGTTTATTAAAAGTAGCTGAATATTGCATTAATATTCAATATCATCTCTGTAATGTGTTTATTTTTTTCTAAAAATTTAAAATTTATTACCTGAATCAAAAATAAATTTTTTAATATATATAATATATATGTATATTAGTTTTTAGAATTGAATTTTTCTATTCTAATCTATGAAGAATAGAGAAATACAATTTATTAGAAATTTGTGTAGAGATTGTAATGGTTTCGGGGGTTGACGGAGGGATTTGACAGTTGCGCTTACCTCTTATGACACGTGGGCTCCAGCGTGACTGCGCCTCTGTTCTCCACGGTGACGAGGTTGGGCACTCCAAACACTTGGGGGTAAATCTTAGCGGCCGTCGTCGTTTTGATTGTGTCCAAATGCAATTTTTAATATTTTTAGGGAGAGTGTGAAATGTCCAATGAACAAAGCAAGTAAAGGGTAGCCGAAGAGATTTTTCAACAAAAACGCCAAACTGTCAAAGTAGAATGGAAATCAAGATCGACGAGAGTCTCGGATTGGAACGAACGCGCGGACGTCAAGTCTTGCACTGGCGGGCGGTGCGCCTCGGTTCAACAGGCCGGCCCTCCCCTCCCTCCCTTCTGCCCGGCGCTCCCCTACTGCCTCGGGCTTAACACTCGTTGGTTAATAACGCCCCGCGGCTTCAAACCCCAACCAGTACACAACATAGACAGCACCACTGATATTTTTTTTTAATTACCCCGTATTCATTCGGGCAAATACGCACAAGATAAAAATGTCAATGAATGATTTAGAAATAAAAAATTTCTTGTCTTGATAAAATCAGCTCTTCAATTAGATAATTAACATAAATTATTATTTTAATTATTACAATAAGAAACTGTTGTAAAATAATTGTATGTAATTTTTCTAAAATACAATTAATTTTAAACAACAATTTAAAAAATAATATTTATATATATTGTAATATATAATCCTAAAAAATACATTTTTTATGTATATAATAATGCGAAAGCTAGAACTTTCATTTTTGAACACATTGTGCTAAATTAAAGAAAAGGACGTTTGGTCATGGGACATGTCTGCACGTGTACAGGGACCCATCCATGTGTTCAAGGTGGGGGAAGGTTTCATTATTGGTGAAAATGAGATATTTGAGTTAGTCTTGATCAAGGTTTGAGAAAAGGGAGACGAACATTTTTTCCTGGCTGGAAGGGCATCTCATACACAACCCCTTTTTTGAGAAATGTTGCTGCACAATCGATGTCCCAGTTAAATCCGCCGGACGACACTCAAGACTCAAGTCTCCAATGAATTCTCAATTCCTTAACTACACAATATACTAACTGTGGTCGACCATTGGTAATTAATCATTAATTATAATTGCAATTGCTAAAATATAAATTAAAGTTCTTTTAATTTATATTTATATCTTTTTTTACGGTACCTTTCAATATATTTTAATTTCATATTAATTTCATTATTATATATTTGTGTAATATTAATTCTCCTAGTTTAGTAAATAAATAATTTTTAGTTGTAATTTTATATAAGCATTTTTAATTGAACCTATTCAATTTTATCATTTCCCATATCAACCTACGCGGTTTCAATAACCCTTTTTGTATTATTCTAAATTCCATCCAGAGTGCTACCAATTAATTAAACTTATTGTTTTAACCAAATTTTCTCATAAAATACCTGCCCCAAATTCCTCTTATATACGACAATATATATATCTTATAATAAATATGATCTGTAATAAACGAGGGCAGGTCAATAAGTACGTGACTATTCGAATGCACAGGTTTTTGGGTAAAAAATTATTATATTTTCAAAGTAGTCTCCTTTGAGCTGTATACACTTCGTCCAACGTTTCTCCAATTTTTGTATCCCTTCCAATTTGTCGAAGACATCAAAATAGCCGGAGAATAGGGCAGATGAGGGAAATTCCAATTCATGGATTTTCATGAAAATTCACTTTTTACCTACCGACGATAGGAAGGGAAGGTATTGTTTTCAAACCAAATTTCACATGTGGAGATTTTAACTTATCTCCACGAATCATGCATTTTGTTAATAGAAAAAAGTATTTTTAGCATGATTAGAATTTGGTATATTTGCTTAATGCATCAGTACCATGAATTCATCACCTTTTGGTTTATATCTGGAAATCGGAAGTGGTAGTATTAATTTTATATTCATTGTCTCAAAATATTCCACTTAAAATATAGTAGTAATTAATAATTGAGTAATTAAAAATAAAAAGCAAAATAATATAATTTAATCATTTTAATTCGAGTTTTAAAAATATTTTTAACTTTATATAAGGTATATATAATGTCGTTTGGAAATTTATTTATTTCAAATCGTCGGTCGTTTCTATGTCTGGCCACAGCTCATATTTTCATTTTCCTCTCAAATCACGAGGTAGTCTGTTACGAATGGATGTGAAACAAAAACTAAAAGACCCAGCTGATTCAAATTTCGACAGAAATCAGCTGATAGTTTCCTGTTGACAGAAGAAGTGTAGCTATTAAATTTAAGAGACGGGAAATTCCAAAAGTAACGGACTTATAGACCTGCCCTCGTATATAAATGGTGTTTCATAAAATAGCCAGTTTTTTAATTGCGCGGGATTTGTTTGTTTGAAGATTATCAGCACTGGTCCTAACATTTTCGTTATCTATTATCACTCCCATTAGAAGACCATTTGTCGTTTTTCCATTTTGTAGCCTTGGACCGGTTCAGTATCGAGCAACGCATTCTTATTGTGAAAACTCATTACAAAAACGGGGAGTGCTACGCAGAGACTGTCCGTAAACTTCACGCGATCTTTGGACGTGACAATGCCCAGACCGCAACAACAGTTTCGAGGTTGGTACAGAAATTCGAAGAATCTGGGTCAATTGCAACCAGAAAATCGCCCGGTCGAAACCGTAATGTTCGAACGTAACAAAACATTGCGGTAGTGCAAGACAGTGTGAAAGTGAGCCCCGTGAATTCGCTTCGCCGTCGTTCACAACAGCTGGGTATGTCAACATCTTCGGTGCATCAAATACTGTAAAAAGATCTTCATATGCACCCCTACAAGATTCAGTTGACACAAGAGCTGAAACCAGCAGATCATGCAAAACGGCGAAGATTCGCCGATTGGATTTTGACTAGACAAGAGGACGATAATTTTTCAAAAAGTTAACGTGAACAAACCTTAAACGATTAGCAAACTAAAGATGAAAATTCAACGGGTAATCGGCGAAATCGACAGGGACGTCTGCGAAAGAGTTATCGTTAATTTCAACGATCGGATGACTGCTTGTAGAGAAAGTGGAGGTGGACATATGCTCGATATCATTTTTCATTATTAAATTGAAGTATATGTTGAATGAAATTAAATAAAAATTTTGCTTCGATTTTGGCTGATTTATTGCATTTTTAAAAACAGCGTTCTTTATGAAACACCCTCTACATATTAGAGTATTCAGAAAGTCTGCATTTATCATTTCATCGTCGTTTCTGTTCCTTTTTTGCAGACCTTTTCTAGCAGAGGTTGTGCTTATGTTATTGTTTGGTAATCTTTGAAAATCGGAGTTTCATTCTCAACCGCTATTGGAAATAGATGGCATTTGTTTTATCCACCCATATTTTATTTATTTATTAATTCTAATCTAATCTATGAATTAGTATGATGAGAACATGCATGGATGTAGGAGGCAACCACCTGAAAATTCCTAACAACTATATATATATATATCAAAAAATCGCCACCCTCCCAGTATAACGCATCGAAACCTACTAATTCTAAAAATACCTTTGTCTCTTCTGCCTCCTTTATCAATGCTTCTTCTTGAAAGATTACTCTGAAATTCCCTAATCTCACTAAATTCTGTCATATAATTTAATATATTTCTCTATAATCTCCTAATGAATATTATCAAAAGCAAAAAATCATTGTAATTTAATTCTACTTTCTATATTCTATTAAACTTTACTTTAAATATTATATTTACATTTTCTATTTTAAAGTGCGCCATGCTAAATAAATAACGATTATTACTTACATTTGGAGAGCTGTATTTCAATCATTTCATCGTCATGAAGGATGGAGAAGATAATCAAGAATTCAAATCAACATTCAGTAGCAGGAACGAAGATTGAAACATGAAATATAAGAAGAAAAATAACTTATTAGTTTATAATCAATAAATTTAAATTGAATTTAAAATAAAATTAATAATAAATACTGACCTCGGAGTTAATAAAGGGTTGATATTTCTTGCAGATTAAACTCGAAGAACGGCTCGTAGACTTGAATTGATGTCCATCACTCTCGCCTCGATAAAGAAAAAAATAATTAAGATAAGATATTTATATTATATACAGGAAATAAAAAAATAAGATATAAATAAATAAATAAATAATCTTAATAGGATTAAAAAAGTGTATAGATTTTTAAAAATATTATCTTATTTCTGTAATATTAAAAGACTAAAATTATTTTACATCCTATATAGAACCATGATTATAATAAGTTATAATACGCATTTAATAGACATATAATAAAAATATCTTAGAAAACATCAGAAAACTAATTATGATTATATTATTAATTTCACGAAGATTTTATTCTGTCTAATTGATATATAGGTAATATTCATTTTTCAAAAGTGTTAAAATAATATGAAATTGACAAACCAATATTCATATGAGATTTGAAAGGAACGGTGTGAGCGATAATGAGATTAGAAAGAATATATAGAATATTTAAAATTATATATTCATCTATATATATAAAGGAGAGTGTTTGTATGTATGTATGTAATTTGTTTACTTTTTTGCTGTCATAGAAACAAACAAAAAAGAAATTCCCAATCAAAGAATTATTATAATATTTAACTTTTTATTTTAAATTCTAATATTCAAATATCATTTCAATTAAATAATTTATTCTAAAAAAAAAAAGCAAAATGTGCAGCATCGTACACGTGGCGGAAGTGAAACTTCTTACAATCTAGAGAATAAGATAAATTTTAGTTGAGAGTGTGAGTGAGAGAGAAATAGAGAAAAATAAAGGGATCATTTCGAAAGACATATAACAGTATAAAATTTTCGTAACAAATATTCGCTTTATTATTATTATTATCTACTCTATCATCATATCTACATTGCCTGTACTATTGTCGGTTGGTGCTTCAATTGGTAATACTGATATTAATGGCTTGTGATAACTAAAATAAGATATATATGTTCGTGATTCGACATTTTCTATATAACGTGTAAAAACAGCATCTATTGTAGTTCCAGATTTTGTTGTTGATTCCTTGGGATCGTTATTTATAAGCAGACCAAATGTTTCTTGAAGAAAGTTGATCAACGGCAACGAATCATCAGATCCAAAATTTACATTAAAATCTCCCCCGAGAATTAGAGGGATTTTATCTTCGCCTCGTTCAAGTGCATTAGCACCTGTGTGGCTATAAACCAGTAGTGAACGGTGTATGAAATAAATAATATCGTCTAAATTTTGGTCGTTATTTTTTTTCGGCATAGTGAAATCTGTGGAGTAGAGAAAAGCAGTTTTAAATGCAATAATAATTTTAAATCGATTTAGTAGTGTTAAAGTAATGTTGAGATTCGGATAAATAACGTGAATGGTCATCGACGCACATAACTGGATGTGTTGGCGTGTGAATCGCCGACCATGTTCACACACACAATTACATGCGTCGGTATGCGTGCACGCTGTATATTTGACTTGAGAATTTTAATTATTTCACGATATATATATATATATATATATAAATATCAATTTTTACTATCTCGCCAGAGATAGTATTGCGATCACGAAAATTTTCGATGTTGAGATTTTGATGTTTTTATACGTTTTGAAGGTTCCTGAATCATTTTCACTAAGGTTGAGAAAAATGTCTGTATGTGTGTGTGTGTGTGTGTGTGTGTGTGTGTGTATGTATGTATGTAGGCAAGATTACGCAAAAACGGTTTGAGCTAGAATGATGAAATTTGGTACATGGACATTATTCAAAATTCATAGTTTTCTATCAACTTTTGAGAAATGTAGGTCAACCGGAAGAGGGTCATTACCTACAACGTTTTGATTTTTTTTCCTCTAAAGTGACCGTAAAAATAAAGATATATGTTTGATAATTTTTCACATGATTAATAATTGTATAAAACTGCTATATATAGAATTTCAGCTTGATTGATTCGCTAAAATTACCAGAATTAATTTTTTAACACTGCAAATCTCACGCGCCAACACGTAACGTGGTGCCATCAACAAAAAGCCAAACATGCGCTGATTTAATATTTATTATTTATTATTTATAATTTATAATTAATTAAATTTAATTTAAATATAATATATTATATTATTTAATCCAATTCTCAAATTGCGAGATAGTCGAGTGGAGACACTCCAGCTAATTATATATGACTTAACTAGCGCGCATGCGCGCCATGGACTTTGGACCTAGCGAGAGGGTATTAGAACGAAAGACAGCACAAAAGCAACACGCAGATAGCCTCTTTCTCAAAGACGAAAGACCGGACAAAAGAAAGACCCAGATAGCCTTTCTCTCAAGAACGAAACACCGCACAAAAGAGAGACGGAGATAGAGGCTATCTCATTCTCACTCGTTATATCTATATCTTTTTTCTCTCTTGCGTTTCGTAACGCGTTACGAAATTTCAATTTTTCAATTCACTCTCCATTCTCAACCAAATGTCAGGACGCCGCTAAAGAAGTTTCACTTCAAAAGTTCTCATTTTAATTAATATAATAAAATATTTAAATCATATTTAACTTAAATTTTATTTTGTATTTATTCTTTCTATATTTGAATACTTCTTTTATTTTAAGGGAGGGAATTAACTATGATCTAAAAAAATTAATAAATGAACTTAATAATAAAAAATCAAATAAATCCATTAATTTAAATTAATACTATTAATGAATGTATATATTGTTGAAGTGAAACTTCTTTAGCGGCGTCCGACCAAAATTTAGACGATATTATTTATTTCATACACCGTTCACTACTGGTTTATAGCCACACAGGTGCTAATGCACTTGAACGAGGCGAAGATAAAATCCCTCTAATTCTCGGGGGAGATTTTAATGTAAATTTTGGATCTGATGATTCGTTGCCGTTGATCAACTTTCTTCAAGAAACATTTGGTCTGCTTATAAATAACGATCCCAAGGAATCAACAACAAAATCTGGAACTACAATAGATGCTGTTTTTACACGTTATATAGAAAATGTCGAATCACGAACATATATATCTTATTTTAGTTATCACAAGCCATTAATATCAGTATTACCAATTGAAGCACCAACCGACAATAGTACAGGCAATGTAGATATGATGATAGAGTAGATAATAATAATAATAAAGCGAATATTTGTTACGAAAATTTTATACTGTTATATGTCTTTCGAAATGATCCCTTTATATTTCTCTATTTCTCTCTCACTCACACTCTCAACTAAAATTTATCTTATTCTCTAGATTGTAAGAAGTTTCACTTCCGCCACGTGTACGATGCTGCACATTTTGCTTTTTAATTTATCTTTAGTTTTATCAATGCTTTTATACCGTTAATTTTTATAAATTAATTTTTATAAATTGTCTCAAGTCTCTAACTTTGCATTTTCTCAAATTTTATTATAATTAAAAATATTCAATAAAAATCAAGCAATGAAATTAAAATATCAAAATTAAATGATCAAGAAATATTATACTCTATTATAACATATACAATACTTATAAACTATAGGCGGAGGAAATATTAGACGATATCATTGCGGGTTCAGGCCAAATCGATCAACATTAATTAAGATATTTTCATTATGACAGATATTAAAAAAACCGCGAATTCAATAATTCTGTTCACTAATTATTTGTAGACTTTAGTAAAACCTACGCATAACTCAATAGATCCGGATAAACTTTTTCAAATTTTGATCTTAAAATTTATCTTGAAGGTAGTAAAGAAAGAGTAAGATGTGGAAATCAATTGTAAAATATTAGGTTACCCAGACGACTTAAATATAATAGGAGATTCGGCAATTGCAATTACAGATAGCGAGGAAAAATTAATCGAGGTAGGAAAAGAGATGAAGTTTGAAATTAATAATGATAAATAATATATTTAGAAACAAACAGGAGCAGTATTAACAAACAAAATGTAGAATTTGAATATGTAGAAAAATTGAATGTAATCACGAAGGATAATAATATTTGAGAAGAATTTAAATCGAAGTTGCAATCGGGAAACGCCTGTTATCATGCAGTAAAGAGGCTTATCTCATCAAAATTATTATAAAAGGGAATGAAAATTATGGATATTTATTATGAATATGAATTTTTTTTGTGAATTTCACATGAAAATGTTTTGAAAGCTTGAATTGACTTAGACCACTTTCATAATTATGGGCATATATATACATATATATATATACATATATATATATATATATATATATGTATATATATAGAAAGAGAGAGATTTTTCTTTCAAATCCCAAAAAACCCAAGAATAAATTAAAAAAATATTAAAATATAAACGTATTTTAATAAGAATTTTGTAAAAATAAAAAAAAGATAGTTTAAAAAACTGAAAGTTAATTAAAAACAATAATAATTAAACCAATTTAATAATACAATTTAAATTTTACATTAAATATTTAATTTAATGAAAGATCTATAATTAAGATGAATACTAATGGTTGCATGATGATAACAAGAGCCTATGTCTATAGATTTTACATTTTTTTTTTAAATGAAAGAAGGGAAACAGCGAGCGAATAGAGATATGGATGTTGTCATAATTAGAAATTGAATATATCATGACGGATGAAATCAACTGTCTCAGAGATAGGAGGTTCCTGTCAATTTATGATAGACAGCAAGCAAATGTTGGTCCACTATCATTCTCGTATTCACATTCGTTTGTTAGCATGGAGACAGATCGCTGTTTGATGGATCTCTGTTTACCCATTGTCTGTATACGTTATAGGTTTATGTATAAACACGGAAATATATGCGAGGATGTTAGTGTTTGGAACAAACTGTCCATTGCTTTCACGCAATACGTTATATCCTATCACTTTGTACGGGATAATGTGACGGATATAGATTATACAATACATCATATAGATGGAATTGAGAATATAGAGTAAGTAAAAGAGAATGGGAGAGAAAAGCGATGCGCGCCGATTGCCTGAAGGGAACATCATTATCTATGCAGATGAGCCCCCGGGAATAGAACTCGGGACTCTTTTGTCTGTTGTCTCGGGCATCACGTTGGGGCCCGCGGCAATCGAGGCGAATCGATAGGTCTGCGCCCCCCTGCCTTGGCATTCTTGCCTTGGGGCCTTCGTGTTTTACTGGGGCTCCACTTCTCCGCCCCCGCTTCTCTTTAAGCCCGGCGGGTCGTTCCCTTGGAGATGAGCCATCAAATCACTCAGATAACCATCGTGCAACGCCACTCAGCAAATGAGGCTCCGGTCAAATGAAAGAGCTTTTGTGAAAGAAAGAAAAAGCCTAGACTTAAGATCTAGTTGTGTCGATACGAAAATGTAGATAGATCATCTCTGATTCACATTGATCTTCAATTCTTCAATCAAATCTTATTCCTTTTTCTTCTTCCTTCTTTCTAAAAACTAAAGTATTTTGGTAAAATTTAAAAATAAATTAATTTACACATAAAACATACGACATAGACATATTATACTATAATCAGTAAAATCTATAAAAGTATCGAGTTTTCCTTAATTTCAAAATACAAAAACTAACAACTATCAATAATTAATTGAGATATTTAGGACTAAACAGCCAATGCTTACTTAACAGATGAAGTTATTCAAAAGAAAAGGGGACCATCACCCAACTTATAAATTCTTTTATAAAAATTACACATAAGTATGAGTAGATATATATAAATAATACTTCAACATTTTAAACTTACTATATTATAAAAATAGCTTTAAAATATCATTGAAAATAACTTGTTAATGCAAAATTAACAATTAAATTAAATTTTATAGGAAATTTTTTTTTTGAGCTTTGAATTTTAAATATGGAAATCGTAATCGATAATTAATTGAAAATATGTTTAGAATAAGTTTAAGAGACTGGGGTTCCATCCCTTTATTAATTTAATTTGGTTGATTACAGTTCCGATCTGATAATTTGTCCATTCTTCTATTTATCCATATAATTCAAAATTCATTTAAAGACATAAAATTCAGAATTAGTAAAAATGCTAAGAATTAATTTCTTTTTTTTTAAAAAAAAATAACACAATTAACAAATTTTCTAAAAAATAATCCATTGGTAATTTTTAATAATTAATTATTCTGAATTTGATTAAAATTTCATATATTATTTTTCACTAATTATATTTTGTTCTATTTTCATATATATATTTTATTTATAATTTCTTCCTAAAATTCTATAAGCCAGGGTGTAGAGTTATAATATGGGACGAATTAAGAATTAAACACCCTCCTTCCCTAAAATTTTGACTATTTAAAAATTTGAATCTAAAACAGTTAAAATAAAGGTTATTTTACAATGATCCTTATTATAATTATCTAGTACCGGGACCCTGAGCCTCGGCTCGGTAATTAAGTTAAAAAAATGATTCATTAGTATTGGGTTTGACTGGTAATATTAATACCTGGCTCTCACTTGACACTTTAAAAAATATTGATATATGTTGGATCATTGCATCAATCTGATTAAAATGAATGGAACTGGGGTCCTCAATAATAATACCTGGTTCACCGAGCCACCACTCGGTCAATAAAAAAAAAATGATTCTTTATTATCGGGTTTGGCTGATAATATTAAAACCTGATTCACCGAATCGTTATTCAAATAATAACATACAAACAGAAAAGTAGGCGTGTTGATATAAAATATATACCTGGGACACCGAACTATCTCTCGGACCCTCTAACAAATTTATACAATTTATTTTTATAAACTTTAAAAATTTTACAATTTTTTAATTATTTATTATAATTGTTAAATGGGATTTCTAAAAATGACCCATTAAAAAAATAAATTGATTTTCATTTCAATACCTGGGACACCGAGCTATCGCTCGACCTTTTGACAAATTTATACAATTTATTATTATATACTTTAAAAATTTTACAATTTTCAACGAACTTTTAGTTCGTTTATAAAATCTATAAATCTGTGTGTCTGTCGCCAAAAATTTTCGATTTTTTAAATTTTGATTTTGGATTCGAGTAGAGCTTAAAAAAAAGTGTAATTGTAAAGTAGTTTTGGTTTTTTAAAATTCGGTTGGGAACTTGGTTAAATCGGCGGTCAAAGTTGAAAATTTCCCATATATTATAACTACTGTAATTAGTGTTATTATAATATAAAATTATAAAGAAAAAATGTTTAGACATTATTGTAGACATTTTCACTCTGTAAATTAAATAATTTTATTTCATTTAAATAAATATCTATTTTTAAATATTTTTTGCTCTCTCTACATTATTTATCTAATTCTCACAATATATTAAGATCATATAAATTGGAATTATTTATGCAATTTTGTGATAAATATGAATAAAAGTTCGTTGATAGTAATGCTTCCTAGCATTCCCAGATGTTTTAATTATTTATTACAATTGGGTTTGGCTGGTAATATCAATATCCGATTCACCAAATCGCCATTCAAATAATTTAAAAGAACATAAATTAAAAAAAAATAGTCATAAAACATACACCCCTTAAACGTTAGCAGATACATTTAAATTACTTAAAATTGTTTCTGTAGCTGGAAATTAATTTATTTCAAACCGTCGGTCATTTCATGTCAACTTATTTAAAATTTGATATCTACATGTTGTCATTCAAAGAATGTTTATATTTTTATTTTTTATGTTATATTTATATTTTATTATTTTATTTCTGAGATCCATTTACATATATGTGTATATATACAATTTTAGCTAGCATAATAAGATAAAATAAAGATTTATTAAATTTTAATTTAATATATTTTGATTTTATGATTTATAGGAATTTGTGATATTATAAATTTTTTTCTAATTAACTAATTTCTATTTGTTTCTAAGAGAGGAATTTGGAAGTTGTAAAAATTATTTAAGGATATCTATTAGCAGACTATTTACTATAATTTCAATAACAAATAAAAAAATCAATAAAAATATATTATGACGAACCCTTCTGAAAACTACTCAAGTTTAATTAAAATAAAGCTTATTATTTATTCTTTATTTTTAAAATTATATTAATTCTTGTAAGAAATACAGATTAAAAATGTCAATATTTTGCGAGGTCCTATACTCCTTAAGCTCAAGGGATATTTAATATATATAGCATATATATCCCCCTTGCAGAAAATAGTATAACTCTAATAAATATTATACTATTAAGTCAGCTCCCGATCTAGCAAAAAGACAAATTGCCGCCCCTCTAAACAAAATTTTTTTGTTATTCAGAGCAAAAGTTTAAGACGAATAAGATATTTACAATAATTATTTTACAGAATTTTACCAGAACCTAGGGAAAAAAATTTATAATATTTTTACTTTTATTGGACTTAAACAATTGGCCTTTTAAATTGAACAATTACCAAAAAATCAACAAATATAAATTTTGATTAACTGATTATCAATATTTTATGTCAATAACCACCAAAATACCCTTTAAATGTCCGGGTCAGCCGGCCCTGGAGCGGGCGCTGATTAAGTATATTTTTAAAGAGTATATGATTATTCTATTATTCCACGCAATTGCTATCTTCAACAATTAGAGAAAATATCATTGATTGAAATTATGTAAAAAAAGGGGGAAACCATTGATAAATACATTCTCCGCCTATTGGCCAATAAAACAGCGTGATAGATTGATAAGATGTTGTTAATAATTATTAGTAAACAAATTATGTTTTATTTTTACTATCTCCTCAGAAATTTTGGCACCCTTTCAGAATATTTAACATTGTTGGGAGATGTACAACTAATTTAGGTAATAAATATTTAACATATATTACATATGAATATCTCATAGTCTCATATATTTATATAATTTATAAATCAATAATATATATGATCAACAAAACCAAAAATATATAAGTAATTCTTCCTTCAGTTCAAAGTAGATAAACCAGTTTCTTAAATTTTTTGGAACCTTTATTATTTACGAAGATTTTGTACATGTACAACAAAAATGTAAACAAATATAAAATGCTGACAAGCAATTATATTTAGTTGATTTACCCATAAGAATTGATGATAGCAGAAGTGTGAAACATGTATCCCTACTAAAAATTAAAATAAATAACTCTTATAAGGAGATGGCAAGAATTGTAAAATTGTTTTTTAAATGAGTCATAGTTCAGCGGATAGAGTATGTTGAGGAATGAAAATGCTTGTGCTACAAGGATAGTTAACTAATGTCCGCGTAAAATGAAACATTTTTCGCGAAAACTAGGGCCCATTCACTCAAACCCCTTTCCTTTATACATTTTCCTACTCTATCGACTGAACTATGACTCATTTAAAAAGTAATTTTTTAGAATCCTTGCCATCTCCTTGTTAGATAACTCTTATTACTATCTCTCCCTTTGCATGTGTGTATGTAGATTAGATTACGCAAAAACGGTTTGAGTTAGAATAATGAAATTTGGTACACGGGTATTATTCAAAATTCGTAGTTTTCTATCAACTTTTGAGAAATGTAGCTCTTTCGGATTTGATTTTTTTTTCCTCTAAACTGGCGTTTCTCAACCTTTTTGGACCAAACGCCCAATTCGTAAGGCCGGCTTCATAATTCGCCCCTCTATAAATTTTAACAGATAAAAATTGCATGATAATCCCTAATAAAAGGTAGGTACACTTGGAGATACTTAGAGCCATATTGAAAAATCGAGTTTCAGAACCTAATCGCAAAATCATCTTACCTTTTTTTAGAGTTGAAAGTTGATAGTTTTTCTCATGATTAATAATTGTATAAAACTGCTATATATAGAATTTCAGCTTGAATCGCTGAAAGTACCGGAATTAATTTTGCCTAACAATCACGGGCCAGTACGAGACGTGGTGCCATTAACAATGAGCCAAACAAGCGCTGGTTTAATAAATATTATTTATTGATTTTAATTTATAATTAATTAAATTTAATTTAAATATAATATAAGTGTTAATCCAATTCAAATTTGCGAGTGGAGACACTCCAGATTTTTACCGACCGACGATAATAAGGGAGGTATTGTTTTCACACCAAATTTCACATGTGGAGATTTTTACATATCTCCACGAATCAAGAATTTTCTTAACAGAAAAAAGTATTTTTAGCATGATGTCTGTCCGTCCGTCCGTCCGTATAGATGTGTACAGCCTGAACGGCTCAACGGATTTTGATGAAATTTGGTATATTTACTTAATGTATCAGTAGGATGAATTGATCAACTTTTGGGGCAAATCCGGAAACCGGAAGTGGTAGTATTAGCGATTGAAGATAGGAAGGGAAGGGTTATTTTCACACCAAATTTCACATGAGGAGATTTTTTACATATCAACACGAATCATGCACTTTGTATTGGTTTTATCCTCGAGAAAAATCATCTTTATTAGTTTTTTCTTAATTTAAAATTATATGACGTCATCCAGCCATTCATGACATCACAGCCTTGTCTTACATTATATATTATAAATAAAATAAAATTAAAAATATTTATGTTATATCGATATCTGTTTTTTATTACATTAATAGATATATTAAAATTATTTGAAATTGTTTCTGTAGCTGGAAATTAATTTACTTCAAACCGTCGATCGGTTCGGAACTGGCCACAGGTCAACTTATTTTTTATAATGTGGTTGAAATTATGTTTAAAATTAGATATTGCTAAGATCTTATTGTTCATTATTTATTTAATTACCCTATTTGCAAATAACTTATTCAATCCATGAAAATAATGAAAATTAATAGGATTTAAAAAAGAAGAAATATAAATATTTATTTTATAATAAAATTATTCATTTATTATAATCTAATGATTATAATAATAATAATAATAATTTATATTTTATATTACAAAGAAAATTAATTCATAATTCAAAATTAAAAAATTATAAAATTTTACATAAATTAAAACAAATAAGTAAAAAATATTTATTCGGAAGAAGTTGTATCTTAATATATCTGGAAAATAAAAAATTTAACATTATTTTATTTTATTAAAATTATTATACTAAAATAATATATTTTAATATACCTTAGTAACCAAACCAGCTGCGATCGTAACTCCACTTGTTCTTAACATAAAACGTCCTAGTTCTTTAAAATCTTTATAAAGTTCCATACATATTGGTCTTGATGTTGTAATTTCAATAATAGCACTACTATTTTTAAGTAAACAACGTGGTCGGTTTTTGCTTATTTCTCCAGAACTTTTATGTAATTGAGCTATTAACTTAGTTATTATTGCAGGTTCAGTTAGTGCTTGAGAATGTAAAACAACCTAGAACATTTAATAAATTTTAATCTTTTCAAAATTAATAAATTAGTGTAAATTTAACAATTCTTTATTTTTCTATATTTTAATTCAATAATTTTATCATTTTAAATTCAAACACCCAGTTCTATTTTAGATGTAAAATTATAATCTCTGTATCTTTTTCAATTAAATTAGTAAAAGTTAAATAAAATAATTATTTTTAAATAAACTGATTAATATATGGAATAAATTATAGTGTATTCATAATTTACTAATAAATGTTGACCAATATTTAATTAAAAGTAGGTAATTAAGTACACAATATACTCACTGAATATCCACGTGTAATTGGAACAGTTAAATTGAAAACAACTATGCGAGCTTCTAATTTAGTACAAATGCTTATTGGCTGATTAATATCACATAAAACATAACCAATTGAAACATTTTGAATATCAATTCCTGATAAAGTTGCAGAAACCTGATCTCCTGCAAATGACACTGGAACTGGGTGCTCATCCATTGATAAAGCTGAAATAAAAAGATTTATTTTTACTAGTTCCTAGATAGCGGTGTGGTAAATAAACATTTTTTGATAGAGATGTATAAGGTGCATAAGGGTATTTTTTTATTTATAAGGAATCAATCTACCATTTATTAAAAAATTGATTTCGCATAACATTGTTTTTACCTTTAATCATAGCAACTTCATTTTGAGGCTGTACCAGAATTTTGTCTCCTACTTGAACCATTCCAGTCTCTACTCGTCCTGATACACAGAAACTGGAACTTGTACCTTTGAAAATATCATTAATAGACATACGAAATGGTTTGGTAATTGGACGTTCGGGAGCTTTAAATGTATCTAAAATAAATAAAAATAATATGTGAGGTTTTATAAAAATATTTTCTTGACATTTATATTGATGAAAAAATATATATTTAAATTTAATTTTAATAATAAATAAGAAGGTTTTTCTTGTCATTAGTTAATTGATTTTATATTTTATATTATTTTATTTCTAAGTGCTAACATTAATTATTTATTATAATTTTTTAAAAATGGGAGGAGCGTGTATAATATAGAACAGTGATTCCCACACTGTGAGCCGCGAAAAAATTTCCTAATACATGAAATATTTTGGTTCTTAAAAAAAAAAAAAAAAGTAAACGGTTTAGTGATTTCAAAATATGGTCACCCTAATTAAGGGAGCCGCGGAAAAAATCCGATGTATTATGGGAGCCGTATACCGAAAAAGTTTAGGAACCTCTGATATAGAATATATATTTTACATTCAAGCTTCTCCAAAAATAAATCGCAGCTTGTAATATTATCTATAATTTATTAAAACTAAAACAATTTAATAAATGCATTTTTATAATTTTTTTAAAAAATATTAGATTGCTATTACCCAGTTGGTTTATTTTTCAAGTAATTAAATCATAATTATTAATATTAAGAAATATACAAAATGTAAAAACTTACCTATCACTTCTAATAAACAAGGTCCTTTATACCATTGAAGCAAACCTTCTTCAGTTGGTGCAGAAATTAAATTTTGTCCAGTGAGTCCACTACAAGGAATATAAGTAACATCTGATTCTCTGAATCCAGCCGATTTTAAAAATATACCCAATTTAGAACAAATTTCAAGGAATCGATCTTGCGACCAGTCAACTGTATCTAATTTATTTACAACGACTGCAAGTTGATTAACTCCTAGCGATCGAACAAGGAGAGCATGTTCCCTAGTTTGACCTCCTAACTCAAATCCTGTTTCAAATTCTCCTCTTGTCGCATCTGTTACAAGAACAGCAACATCAGCCTGAGTTGCACCTGTGATCATGTTTGGTATGAAATCTTTATGTCCAGGAGCATCTAGTAATGTTATAGTTTTAGTTGAAGTTTCAAATTTAGACTGGGCTACATCCATTGTAATTCCTCGAGATCTAAAAACAATTATTATTTAAATAAAATAAAAATAAAAAATATTTTTATAGATACATACCTTTCCTCTCCAGTTTCATCTAAAATCCATGCATACATGAAGGATTGTTTTCCAAGCTTTTTACTTTCTTGTTCATATTTATGCATTGTTTTTTTGTTTACTTTACCAACTAAATAAAGTAAATGTCCCATTAAAGTACTTTTTCCTGCATCCACATGACCAATGACCACCATGTGCAAATGGTCTTTGCCATTCGCTCGTTCAACTTCATATTGCTTGATTGGATCAGTCTTTGTATCCCTAGTTCTAAAAATGATAATTATTAATTTAATATATATTTTGAAAATTGATATATTTTAAATAGTAATTATTTCTATTCTAAAATTGTATTATTTCTATTATATTACAAATTAATTATATAAAAATAAAACATACGAATAAGTGCTCAATTTTGTATCACAAGAATACAATTGAGCAGATGTCGGTGCAAACGAAATATTGAAAATTTTTATAATAAATATATCCACTATATATATTATACAAAAGAAAGAGATATTAGAGAACTGGTAAAAAATATAAAAATGAAGTTATTTAAAGGATTCAATTGCTCAAGTTGTGAAAAGATTAATAAAAAGTGAAAGAGATTGCAATAGATAATGCAACATTTAATAATTGCAAATTATAAACATATTATATAATTATAATTTCAAACATAGCATAATATAATTAAATATATATATTTATATATGTATAAAGTTAGCTACTATTGAAATAATGTTTCTAGGTAATTATTTATTATCAATACATTTATACGCAAAATATATATTTTTAATAATAATATATTTAAAAAAATATTTACACTACCTTGGTTTATTTTTCCCCATTGCAGTTTTGCGACCGTTTTCTGTTATTGAATCTATTTCAAAATTGCTGGGAGATTGAGTCCGCGGAGTAGAATTGTTAGATCCTGTTTTAGAATTTTCGCCTAAAATTTGATTTTTTTTAAATATTAAAATATATTAGCCTTTTCATTTTATTTATTGATTTTGGACTTACCAGTAAATTTCTCATTAATTACATCAAATCCTTTAGTTATAGTTAAAGTTTTGGCTGGAACAACTTTAACATTTAAATTCGAACTGTTAGATGATAAACTTTTTTCACCTATTGAAGTAGAATCCTGAGATATGTCTTTTAATAATGCTCTATTCTTTCCTTTTTCATCAGAATTTGAATTTTTTTTAATTCCTAAATAAATTTACAAATAAATATTTTTATTACAAAGAAAGTTAGTTCTTTATGTATATATGTATAAAAATTCAAATGTAACAAAAATTGAAATTTAATATTAAAATAAATTAAATATTTTATAACTAATTAAAATAATATATAATATATATATATATATATATATATATATATTATAGAGAGAGAGAGAGAGAGAGAAACTTTGTTCGTGTGATCCCCTTTAGGTGGGGACATGAGTGATCTAAGTGGGAGGGGCTATTAGTGTTCGCCTTCTCCCTTCAAGTGTAAGTTTGAGTGGTTTTTCTCGAAATTATTTGACTGTGTTCTTTGAAATTATATAACTTATCTACAAAATAACGATTGATGATTTAGATGCTAAAGATATCTTAAAAATAAACATAATCACATATACACAGGTATATCCTGGTAAAAATGTATGTACGTTAATTCATGCCATCTTAAAACGTAAAGAAATACAAAAATCTAAAAAATCAGGATTTATACTTTATTTTACACAAAATAGTGAAATTTTTAGAATTTGTTTTTTGTATATAAAATGAGTTCATTTGTTAGCATATTAAAATAGTATATAAAACAAAATTGAAATATTAAAATAAATCATACAATCTAAACAATGTATACAATTTGTTTAAACTATCAAAATATAATTTTATTTTATAATGTATTGACAAGATGAATAAAATGTCCGAATTAAATTTCCATAGATATAATTTTGATCCAAAACTTAGTAGCAATAATATTCTTTTCTCGAAATTTTATTTAATTAATGAGGCTTTAGGTACAACAATACAACAATCAAAAAATTGAAGAAAAATATTTTTTATTTGTAATGAAAGATATAAAAATAAACACAAAATAGTAAATTTTGAGTAAGGTGACCCAGTTTGCAAAACAGATTGCCACAACCGTGTAATCTAAAAATATTTTAACTATTCCAGAATTATCAATTATAAATATATTGGAAAAACTATATCAAATTTATTTAGTCATTCTTTGTTACAATAATCCTGCACAAAAGGTTGATTATTATATTAATTTAATTTAATATTTTAAATATAATTAATAATGAACTATTTGTATAAATCAATAGTTCTTTTAAACAAAAATAACATCAATATTTAGATCAATTGTGTCCATCATCATAAATTTATCTTATAAATATATATTATACATATAAAAAAAATTTTAAATTTTAAACTTTGTTTAAACTATATAATCTATAATATTATTATTAAAGATAAAATAATGAATGCAAATTTGATTAGAGCATATTTTATTAAGTGAATCTACCAAACTTTATTGAAAACTGTAAAAAATTTTTTCAAATCATACCAACAAAGAATATATAGCATAGCGCATATATATCAATTATATTCTTGGTTTTTGCAGAATGAAAAGGAAAATTTGATATATATTATTATTCATTCATATTATTGTAACTAGTGAAAAAAACGAATATGAAAAAAATAATTTATAATTCCTAATATATTTCAATTCTTACAAAAAAAAAAATAAAGAAAATTTAATATCTATTTCACTTACTAAAATTCAATACACTAAATAAATCTTGAGATTAAAAATATACATAATTATACTAATTAAAATTGTTTAAAAACTCATAATTTTAAAATCTTAGGAATGAACAATTTTTTTAACATGAAAAATCGAAATATCTATCTATACTTTTATTTACATTCGTATATATACACGAAATTTAAGATTTTAATATAAAAACTAAAAAGTTAAATTTACATTTATTTATTTTTTTCTAAGATCATCTGGGGAGGGAGTATCAAATTTAAATCTATATTTAATTTCATTTCTTTTTCTTTTTTTAAATTTAATTTGCCTATATTCCCTTTGTTTAGAAATAACATTTCCAAAAGTTGAACAGGAAGAATTAATGTAATGATGTTTACAATTGATGAAACTAATATCAAAATTATAAAAATTTTTATTTGATTGAGTTACCGAACTTTCAAAATTTTCAGTATTTATATTTAATAAATTTCCATCATTGTTATAAATAGAATTATTTAAAGCACTTGATAAATCTATAGTCCACTTTGAAGGGTCTTGAGATTCGGAAAATATTTCTTGATCTTGTTTATGTTGACAATTAAATGATAATTTTGGGATTGAAAATTGGCATGATTTTAATTTTCCAGTTTGAGAACATAAGTCATTTGAAAAGTTTTTAAAAAACTTTTTGTCATCTATTGGATTATTTGTATTTAAATGAGTTGTTACTAAATCACTCAATGAAGAAAAATTATCAAACGATTCTTTATTACTAAGTGTTTCTTGTTCATATGTACTTTTTGATGAGTTTCCTAAATTATTTTTTATTTGATTGCATGTATTTATATCAACAAAAGAAGCTTTTTTATGTTTATCTTTAAGAGTCGTAAATGATGAAAAACGGTTATCTTCTTCTTCTTCAGAATCACTCAAGTCTTTTAATTTATTTTTAGAAGAATTAAATGTTAAATTTGGAATTGCAAATTTTTTTACGGATGAATTTTCAAAATCTACTTTTGGAGAATTAATAGTTTTTAAATATTGTTTTAAATCTTACCTTACGAAATACAAAATAATTATTTGAAGAACATGAAAAAAAAATATTCATTTAGTAAAAGTAATAATAAAAATATTATTATATATAAAAAAATTGTGCTTATTCACCTTTATTCTCGCAGAAGGCATTTTGTTGAATATCTTGAACATCTATAAATTAAAATAAATATGATATTTTAAATAAATATTCAATTTTAACATTTTTTTAATTTATATAACCAGTTATAATTTCTTAAAACAATATATTTATATAATACAATATGTGTAAATAATTTATAAAATAATTTTCTTATCTAAACTATTTTTAGATCTGTATCCTACTTAAAAATAATGTCTTTATCTAGAGTTAATCTATTTATAATATAATATAATAAATATTTTATGTACATAGAAGAACTACTGTTTTTATCTATCTCTATGGTTCTCCTGAACTCTAATGTAGTTGGCCGCAGCATGCACATTTCTCCAACAGTTCAAATCCTGAGTTACACCCATCAAACTCTTATTTTCTTCTATCTCTCCTAAGTCCCTTCCTACATAGTCTGCCAAGCGCGTCCTTGGTCTTCCTATCTGTCGATTCCCAATCGATCTCCCCACAAATAAACTCTCCTCTCCCAATCTAGCCACATGTCCTGCCCAACACTTCTCGATATGGACCCTAACTATATCTGAAGTTGTTTTGAGGACATTGCTCGTTATGCAGTCTCCATCATTTCTCAGTGACCTCATCTTTCTTTGGTTCATAAATGCTGCGAAGAATCCTATTTCCAAATACTCTAAATCTACTCTAGTCTCCCAAGATCATAGACCACGCCTTACATCCGTATAATATAACCGACCTACTGTTATTATAGATTATTATTATTGAAATAATTTGAGTTGTTCCAAGAAAAAAAATTTAAAATTAGAAAAAACAATTAACAAATTGGTTGTTGAAATTCTTTTTAATAAATATAAACATGTGTCTAAGAAGCTCACGCTCTTAATTGGTTATTGTAATAATTTTGAAAAAAATTTTAATTTTATAAATATTTTTGTTTTGTATAAATATTTTATATATATATACACGTGCCAAATAATGTTCTTTTAATAGGTTATTGCACTGATTCCCAAAGTGTGCGCCGCGGCTCCCCTTCAAGTCAAATTTGAATCATACGTGCTAGTTTTTTGGGAATTCCAATTAAGATCAAAATTTGAAAAAGTTTTTCTCGGTCTATTGAGTCATATGCTTTCCTAAAGATTACAAAAAATTGGTGAACAGAAATAATGAATTAGCGTTTTTTTTCTAATGAAAATATCTGATCTACAGTTGATCGATTTGGCCTGAACCCTCACTAATATTCTCCTAATATTTCATCTGCACAGATCTGCATTAATTAACAATTTTTTTAAAACTTAATCAGAAAACTTCCGCCTTAATTCTTAGATTTATTCTACATTGTTAATATCTAAACACTGAACAAGTTTTACCTTTCGAATTTGAAAGTAATGCATCCAAAGATTTTGAAAAATCAAAATTATTCTTGAGAATAGTATTAATAATAATTGATTCTGAAAAAGCATCACCAATAACATTTCGAATTTCTTCTAAACAAGAACGAAGGCGAACTTCATCTGTTGAGCTTAATTCAGGCCGTTTAAATTCATTTCTTCTAAAATTTTCTTCATATTCCAAATCTTCGTCTTCTTCTGGAATATATTGCTCTTTATCCATGAATAAAGATATTTGTGTAGGTTTATTTCGATCAAAGAGAAATTGTTCAGCTGACATTTAGAAAATTTAGTTAGAAGTTATCATTCAAAAAATAAAATTATAATGTAATTAATTAATCATTACCATCGCTTGGTGATATACAATAATCATCTTCAACTGAATGTCCATAAACATCATCAAATCCTTCATATTCTAAAATAAAATAGTATATAAACAAATTTAAATTAAAAACATTAAAGTTATTTATTACCTTCAGAATAATTCATGGATCTAATATTTCTGTGTCGCGACATTTTTAATTTAATTTAAATTAAAAATTAATATTCGAATATTATATTCACATAGATAAATAGAATAAAAGGTCTGTCATAGAAAAATTGACAAATTATAAATGAATATGAGAGCTCGCCATGAAGTTAGAATGGTAGATAGGAAACTCAATCAATTTTCTTCTTGGTTTTGAAGAATTGTTTCAAATTAACTGCTAAAAATAGTAAAAAATTATTTTTTACATATTTAAATGTCATAGTTTATATAAATATATATATATTATAATATCCAAAGATAACAAAATTGTTATATTCGAATATTGAATATATCTACTTATTCAATGAGGATAATAAATGAGTATACTTAATAAATATTAATATTTTTCATTAATATAATTTCAAAAATATATTTTTATTAAATGTTTTTTAAATTTATCAAAAAATAAAGAAATGTAAAACAAAAACAATTATTTATTATATTTTGACAATTATATCTTAAAAAAAAATTTGATATGTATAAATAAATAGAACAAAAACTTATTATTGGAATAATTAAATTTTAATTAAAAAATATATAGATATAATCTTCCCGATTTTATTATTTTAGATTCTGAAATTCGTCAATAGGGGTTATAATTTTTAAACAACTAAATTCATTTACTTTGAAATAGTTATTTAGAGGGCGTAAGTGTAGATCAGATACATAGCCTTTGTATGGGAGTTGGGTATCTATTATATCTATGGTGCATCTTTTCCGTTGTATTCGCCATAATGTTGCTGTGAAATGGTATTATAAAATATTCATCCCGATGTTGGACTTAGGAAATTTTAAATGTAGTAATTACTCTTTCGTCAATATAAAAAACAGCATTTCGTGGATACCTAAGAAAGCTTCAAATCTGTTTGAAGCTTTCGAGGCCGTATTCATGGAACTATGAACCTGGACTCATTGTCTTTTGCCTTGTCACAAATATCATATCTGGTAGCAAATTTAACTAAAAGAAATTTTAAACAAAGCAACCAAGAATTAACCCAAGTATGTAAAGTAATATATCTATGTAGATATAGTAGATATATGCATATTTATATATGTATATATATATATACATATATATACATCAATCTTTACAGATTCATATAAATAAGAATGTGGAAATGCATTTTTTTTACTATAATACTACAAAATAATTTAAACCTAAATTTTCAATTTTTATCAATTTTAGTTGGTGGCAGTACATGGTCTAGAAGCCGATAGATATTTGCTGCGTTGTCTCTTCTCACACATAGATTTTGGTGCTGAGGGGAGCAAAACAAGCAGCAGTAAAGATTATCATCAAATTCAACTATTGATTCAAGAGTGTCAAACATTAATTTCTAAACCAACATTGATAACTAACCTTTGCTACGCAATTGATCACCCCTTACATCATCAAAAGGTTTAAAAGAAATTTTATAAATCTATTATTAGAACGCCTTTATTTATAATCTATCAATTTCAGACTTTAAAACCATCTCCACAATTATTTGCTCAACTTACAAAAGTTTTAAAACTAACAAATATACAAGAAGTTGTATTTGCATTAGCTTTGTTACATTCATCAAATCCTGAAACTCGAAATTACGCTACACAATTTGTGAAGCTAAAATTGCCTGATCTTATACGATCCTATATTGATAGTGGTGAGAAAATTATAAATCATTTATTTAAAAATAACTTTACATAATGTTCATTTTATCTATTATATTAGGAAGTGGCGCTCAGGCAGAAGGTGGTCTCCGTGACGCTTCACCTGAAGTTCTACATCTTATTTTAAGTAATTTGCTCCACGGACCTAAAGATCGTTTTGGTATTTTATTATTATATTCTATTCATTAATTACAAACTTTTAGATAATTATTATTTTTATCCTTTATTAAAGGTATTGGATCAGAAACCAAGGAGGCTTTTTTAAAAAATTTAAGACGGGAATTTCGCAGAGAATTAGTACCAGTGGTGCTTGCACCATTATTATATCCAAATAATCTTGATTTGCCGATGGACAAGATAAATCAAGAAAATTCGACCATGGCTAATAATATAGTAATGGTAATTCCAAATTTATCTTAATATCATTACATTCTTCAATTTTTGAAACTCCAAATTACACTACATTTGTGAAACTAAAATTCCCAAAAGGTTTATAGGTTTTAAAATATTTGTCTCCTTATCATATTCGTTTATAAATTGTCATACTTTTTTAACCAAAAATTTTTATTTATTTAAGATAATTTTAAACATAATTTTTAATATATATATATAGGCATATGCATATAGAATTGCTTGACCTCTTAATCAAATTAGGTTAATCCTCTTTAAAATTAATAATAAATTTGTAATAGATAAAATTAGTATTATATATCAAGTTTAGTAAAAAAAACCAAAATCTATAAAAAAAGTTTTTTATTATTAATAATAGAATTAAAAGTATTTTGAAATAATATCATCACCTTGGCATTCAACATTGATTTACTAAACTAAACGTTTTTAATCACAAAATAAATTTACTAATATTAGAGGATTAGACCGTTGTGATATCATATTTACATTTGACATTTGGCATATAAATATATACAATTTTTTTTAATAATTAAAAATATATATAATTAGTGATAAGTTTTTAATTCTTTAATTTAATGGTATTTTGGTGATAAATAACGATTTCTGTTTTGTACAGTTTTCATAGAAATTTTTATTTTATTCTACCAATCTTAGTTCATTATTGGATTATTATTTTAAAAAATCTTTTTCATAAAATTTAAGTTTTTTTTTATCTATTTTACTAATACTGAGTTTATATATAAATATATCAATTTTAATTTTGTTTCTTATAAATTGTTATTGATAATAATACATAGAAAAATTAAACTTGGAGATTAAAGATATATTTATATATATATATATAAATATTTCATAGAAATGATTATTTATCCATTACTTATTAAAATTCAAAATACCGTTTATATTTAGTTACTTCATTTGAAGGCATTGTTAGAATGTGTTTAAGTTTTTTTTTAAAAATTAATTTAAATTTTTTTAAAAGTTAAATTTCCAAAATCAAACTTTTGATCATTATTCTAATTATTTAAATAATTAGTTATTTTTTACAGCAAAAATTGCTATTAATAAAAATTTTCTAATTTATATATATTTATAATTATAATTTTATTTATACAATAATATTTACAATTTCTCTTTTTCTCAGTTGGAGAATTCGCTACCTGAACTGATTTTAGAAATGGGTTATGGTTTTTGTTCTAATATCGAAGAATGCCGTCAAAATTTACACAATTTGGGAATAGGCCGAGATCCCTCGCCTGCTATTATTGCAAGAATAATTTCTCTTATGGCTAGAACCGTTTCAGGCTTAGATGAATCTATCGGGATTCAAACTATGCAATCAGGAACAAACGTTCTAAATCAAGGAGGAGCAAATTCAAACAATCCTACAAATGGAAGCGGATCTTCTATTTGGAATGATAAACCTGACAAAGTAAATTCTGGATCAAGTGGATCTGGAGAATCAGCCCTTAACACTTGGAATATTGAAATATTTGTACATACCATTAAAGAAATTGTAAGTATATTTTTTTTAATAGAAATTTTTATTTTTATTATAAAATCAATTTCATGAAAATATTTAATTTGTATGCATAATCCAAAAATGTATTTATTTATTTTTTTAATTTAAATAAAACGCATACAAAGTTGAATTTAAAAATAGGTTTTATGAGTTATTAATTTTATTTATTTATTTTTCAGTCTCCAAGTTTTGCATGGAATGACGTTATTCTGGAACTAGATCATTCTGAATTCTCAATCAAAGACAGATCTGGTTTTATGCTTTTAATTAATGCACTAAAATTAGGATTACAATCACAAGGCTATCTTCCAGAAATGTTTCCTGTTGATCGTTTTTATCGACATTGGAAGAATGCAGATGGACAACTCTCTTTATTTCAACATTGTCTTAAACATCAAGATATATTTTGCTTTGCTGACTATCCTCATCATTCAGTGCCAGTTGACTCTTTAAAAGCACCACCAGAAGCTGATAATAAAGAACTTGCATGTTGGAGATCGATTGATTTGGTTGAGACTCTGCTTTATTTGGCAGATCGTGGTCATTTTGCCCCAGTTCACGAACTTTTTAAACCTGCTATTCAACATTGTCCAGATGTTTTAGTGCTAGTTTTATTGCAAGTGCAACATAATTCAAATATGTCTGTACTCAGACAGGAATTACTTACCAGTTTAATGCCAATATTTTTAGGGAATCATCCTAATTCTGGTATTATTTTACATCATTCTTGGCTAACCCCTGTAAGTGATATTTTAAAATTATTAATAATATTCGAAAATATTTTATAAGAAAAAGTATGTTCAGAAATTTCAAAATTATACATTTTATTTTAAATTATATTAATATTTAATATCTAATTATTTAATTTATTTCAATTTATTTAATTTCAAAAGTTTTATTTTTAAGAATATATAAATTTTTCAATTTTTAATATTTTTTTAGAATATAGGGATAAAACAAATAATTATGCACTCAATGGCAGAGTGGTATATTCGAGGAGACAATGATCAAACTAGACTATCTAGAATTTTAGATGTGGCTCAGGATCTTAAGGTTAGGAATCTTAATGATTAGAAATATTTTAAAATATAAATTTTATAAATATAAATTATTTCTATTTATTTATTTTTAGGCTTTATCTACTTTACTGAATGTTCAGTCATTTCCTTTCGCTATTGATCTTGCCTGTCTTGCATCTCGCAGAGAATATCTAAAATTAGAAAAATGGCTATCTGATAAAATTAGAGAACATGGAGATATATTTGTATCTGCTTGCGTAAAATTTTTACATGTAAATATTATTAGTTTCAAAATTTCTTGGAATATTCTACAAATAAATGAATTCTTTTATAGAGAAGATGCCCGCAAATTCTCGGGGGTATAGTTAAGGAAGATAGTATTCCTAAATCTGCTCAATTACCTCAAGAGACATTAACCACTATGCTTGCTTGTTTACAAGGATGTATGGGGTAAGAATCAATATTTATTTTCTTTTATATAAAAATTTCCTGAAATTAGATGTTTTTAAAATAATATCTCTCTTACTTTTAGCAATGTTTCTCAAGAATTGACAGATGCTATACAAACAATGGTATCAAATTGCAATATCCTTTTAAGTAAACCAAGACAACCCCCTCCTGGAGTTGTTCGTACTCATCGAGGCATAGAATCTGGATTCAATCCTTCCTCTTTAGGGGGACAATTATTTGCGGGTCCCCCTCAAGTTGATACCGTTACAAATATTAGTTCAAGTTTGGCTAATATAAATCTCGGTGGGGGTCCAGTAACATCATCTGCTTTTAATTTACCAGGAGCTCTTGGACCATTAGTTTCAACTCCAGGATCACCATCAAGAATAATGGCACCTTCACAAAGCCCATTTCCTATGATGCTTCCTCTTGCCACTCAATTGCAACATTCAGGTGCAGTTGGCACCCAAGTAACACCGGCAGCTGCTGCTGCTGGTAATACATTTGCAAGTGGCGTTAGCGGAGTACCGATTGGCGGTATTAACAGATTGGGACCACAACCAGGATTGGAAAAAAATAAAATAGGTAAATTGAAAAAGACTAAATATATTTTTTTATTTTAATTTATTGAGTATAATCATTAATAATCAATTAAACTATAACTTAGATTTTATTTTAGATGGAGGTCGACTACCCGATACAAGCCTTATGTTTCCTGATATCTCACAAAATGTCACTAAAGAAATTGAGGACGAAGCTAACAGTTACTTTCAAAGAATATATAATCATCCCCAACATCCAACATTATCAATTGATGAAGTTCTTGAAATGTTAAAAAAATTTCAGGAATCTCCCAATCGACGATGGGGGGATGTTTTTAATTGTATGCTTAGGAATTTATTTGAAGAGTATCGTTTTTTTCCTCAATACCCCGATAAGGAGCTGCATATTACTGCTCAACTTTTTGGCGGAATAATTGAGAGAGGATTGGTGTCAAGTTATGTTTCACTTGGGATAGCACTCAGATTTGTTCTCGAAGCCTTACGAAAGCCAAAAGGAAGCAAGATGTATTATTTTGGAATTGCAGCTCTAGATCGGTTTAAATCTCGGTTAAAAGATTTTCATAAATATTGTGAACATGTAGCAGCTATACCACATTTTTCCGAATTCCCTCCACATTTAATTGAATATGTAGAATTTGGCCTTCAAAGTCAAGAACCGCCAGGAAGACCAGATGGTCCTGTTCTACCATCAACACTAGCAACGATTCTTTCACCTATGAATATTCCAACTACTGCCTATAAATCAGTTACAATGACTTCAACTACTGTGACAACTACAAATACCGCAGTTAAGACAACCACAACAACAGTTAATACTCAAGCACGAGTAAGTATTTTTTTGACCTGATAATATAAAAAAAATTGAATTTTAATTAAATTGAGTTATCAACACCAATAAACCAAAAGAATAATCAAAATTACATTTTAAAATTATTTTGACATAAAATTGAACTAATTTGAAAATATGGTTCTTTAATCACTTCCTCTTTTTTGAAGTTTATGGACTATTTTTACACAAATTCTTACCCTTATCTTTATTTGCATATTTATTTACTATATATATTATAAGTTTCAAATTTTAACTTTTTAATCCACATCATTTTGTATCTATTTTTTTCATCAGATGTAATCTAAGATTTGTTTTAATGTTCAATTTTATCCACTTTAAAGTCCTCTCAGAAGACTTAAATTATAATGGTTTTCTCTAAAATATCTTTCATTTTGTACTTTCACTTATATATTATTACATTTGCTACAAAACAATATTGATCTGTTTCTGTCAGTGAACAAACAGCGTAGCTCACAAACGAAAAAGTCTTCGAAAGTGAAATTCCCTATTTAGGATTTACATATGCTTAAGACGTTACAGCAGCTTTCTCGCATTGATTTTGCATTTTTTTCTCATAAAACGACTAAAAATTTTTCGCGGAACTTACTGATGAGAAAAACGTTGCTTTAAAGTACTTGAATTTATTTAATTTTAGATCCTTCCTTCTTACATTGTTAATAGTAAGATGAGTAAATATAAAATATGAACGATATTTTTAATTAAGATCAGGAAAAAATTGAAAAAAATAAAAAGTAGGAAGATAAGTGAAAGTTATGTGATTCTCTCCTATTTGAGTTATGATTCTTTTATTTTTTCTCTTTTCCTTCCTCAATTATTAATTCATTATTTCTATTTTATCTCTCTCTACACTGTACAATAATGACTTGTTGCTTCCATTTATTTTTTTACCAATTTTTTAATTGTTCTAAGTTAATATATATATTAATCCAATTAGCTATTTTAATGTTTAATTCTTATTTTTATTTCCTTCATATTCTACTCCTAAATATTTAATTTTCTGCTAACAATAACGTATTTCATTATTTATATCAATTATTTGATGTTTCAATTCTTCTCTTTGCTATTTTCTTCACTTAGTTCCTTTAATTCTACATTTATTTTTTTAATTTGAGATTCTTGCATTTTTAGTATGACATCCTCTTCGGTTATTACTTTTCATTTTCGTTTTCTTTCACTGGACTTCTTTCTACGCTTCTTTTTGGTTAGAATCTTGATTGAAACTTCCCTCAATGCCTCTATGGTATTTTATATATATTAATGAAAAATTTAATATTTCGATAATTGTAGATGGTTCAACAACCATCCTTAAATATAACGATACATCACTTATATTTATATATATATATATATCAATTTTAATTCTAGCCATCGATTGCCAACGCTACAAATATTGATACTTTGTTAGTGGCTACAGAAAAAGATGAAAAAATGACAGCGCCTCCAGAAGCTCTGCAAGATAAAATCGGTTTTATTTTCAATAACTTAAGTCAATTAAATCTTCAAATGAAAGTAAGTAATATATTTTAAAATTATATATTTTTTTTATTAAGTTATTTAATTTTTCAGTGTGACGAATTGCGTGATATCATTACGGAAGAACATTGGCCTTGGATGGCTCAATATCTTGTCATGAAACGTGCTAGTATTGAATTGAATTTCCATCCCCTCTATTCAAACTTCTTAGATGTTTTGAAAATAATTGAACTCAACAATTTGGTCTTACGAGAAACATTTAGAAATATTAAAGTAAATATTTTATGCTTGTATATTATTATATCAAGATAATCGTATGAATATATTAATATGAAACATTTCATTTTAGGTTCTTTTAAGAAGTGATAAGGGGATAGCTAATTTTTCTGATAGGTCTTTGCTTAAGAATCTCGGTCACTGGTTAGGAATGTTAACATTGGCTAAAAGTAAACCCATTTTACATAGAGATATTGATCTAAAAGCTCTCTTAGCAGAAGCTTATCATAAAGGACAACAAGAATTACTTTATGTAGTACCATTTGTTGCTAAAGTTCTTGAATCTTGTGCAAAAAGCAGGGTAATTTTTTTTTCCCTAACTATTCATTTAAGAATTATTGTTAAATTATTAAAAATATTTTCTTTTTAATAAATTAGGTTTTTAAACCACCTAATCCATGGACAATGGCTATCATGAATGCTTTGGCAGAGCTTCATCAAGAACCAGATCTTAAATTAAATCTGAAATTTGAGATTGAAGTTCTCTGCAAAAATCTTAACATAGAAGTATCTGTATGTAATCCTTATTTTCATTATTATATTATGAATTTCTTCTAATATATTTATAAATAAAAATTTAGGAATTAAAACCATCATTATATCTGAAAGATCAGGAAAAATTAAGAAATCTTGACAATCAGCTTTCTCATCCAATTAAAAAAGTTGATACTCCACAACCAACAAATTCTCAATCACCGGCACAAGGACAACAAGGTATATATAATAATTTTTAAAAAATAATATTATTTTAATATAATTAATATATATAGTTAATTCATAATCTTAAATATTATATAATAATAAATATAACTTCAGATGGCCAGATCAAATCCAAAATGTCATTTAAATTTTGAAATTATTTTCTAATTATTTAGAAATATAAATAAAATATTTAAAATATGAGAATTAAGATTTTTTAAAAAATCTATTAATTATATAAGGTGTATGAATTAATTCGTAGCTTTTTTTTTTTTTTTAAATTGAGGCTTTATTGTGCAAAAATAGTTACAAATAGATTATTCGAAATATTGACTATCACTAGCCACTACTTTTTGCCATCTTTCTGGCAGCATACCGATTCCGCATCAGAAGAACGAATCATCTTTAGAGGAAATCCAAAAATTGATCCATTTTTTACAATCTTCATAAGAAGTGAAGTGTTTCTCAGACAGACCATGGCTCATCGATCGAAACATGTGGTATCAGATGGAGCAATGTCTGGAGAGTACAATGGGTGAGGAAGGACCTCCCATTTGGTCGTTTCGGTGTAGGTTTTGACCGGTTTTGCGACGTGCGGACGAAGTGTCGTGAAGGAAAATGATTTTGTCGTATCTATCGCCATATTCCGGTCGTTTTTCTTTAATGCGCGGGTCAAACGCATTATCGTTTCATTTGGTTTTAGCAGCTCACAGTAGATCACACCACTCTGATCCCATCAAATACAGAACATAATTTTGGATCCATGGATATTTTGCTTTGCCGTTCATGTTGATGGTTTGCCAGGCTTAACCAATGACTTTCTCCGTTTGGGATTGTCGTAGTGGATCCACTTTTCAACTCCAGTCATAAATCGGTACAAAAATCCCTTCCTTTTTCTGTCCTTCAAGCAGCTGTTCACATATTCCACGTCTCTAGGTTTCAGTTTGTATGGAACCCAATTTCCCTGCTTTTGGATCATTCCCATGACTTTCAGACGTTTGCTGACTGTTGAAAAGTCAACTCCTAATGATTCAGCTAAATCTTGAGGCGTTTGGCATGGGTCTTCATCGAGCAATGACATCAATTCTTCATCTTTGAATTTTTTCGGCTGCCCAGGACGTTCCTTGTCTTGCAGCTCAAATTCACCACATTTAAATTGAGCAAACCATTTCCGGCACGTTTGTTGAGCTAATGAATGCTTTCTATAAACTTCCACTAAAATTCGATGACTTTCGGCAGTACTTTTCTTCATTACTCTCGAATATATTTATTAAAACTTTTGTGGTTTTTATAATTATTAAACGGATTTTTATTAAAACACCACATATTTATATAATTTAAATAAATGTACATTTATTTAATGCCCATTATTCTCTTTATATTGATAAAAGCTGGTTAAGTTGATTTCTAAAATAACTAATATCAACAATATTAATATTAATAAAAGATAAAAATTAAAGTAAAGATGTTATTCAAAAAAATTTTGCTTTATTAAAATATAAAATATAAAAGTAACATAATTTTTATTTTTATTTTTAGTTGTTGCAGCACCTACGCCGAATTTAACCAACCCATCTGCGGGCGCTGTTGGTGTTGAAGAAATTAATCAAATAGCAATATCTTCTTCGGTTACTCCACCAACATCAGTGCCTCCTTCAAATTCTACTCCAACACAAAATTTACCTACTGGTCCCCCGGATCCACGGTTTAGTTATATGGATATATCCATCAATAGTTCTAGTATAGCCCAACATATAACAATTAATCATCAGGTTTGTTTTGATTATAAAAATGATTCATATTTTAATTATTTTTTTTATTTAATTTAAATATAAGTAATCAAAATTCACATTGATAATTATGTGCATATCTAATCAGTGATGTATTGGTAAAATAAGAATTAAGGGAAAGCATAGTGGGAGCAAAAAAAGTCCTATTTTCAGCAAATTATTTTTTTCTATATAAGTTTTTATTTTTTTCTTATTCTTACTATATAAAATATTAACGAACACAAAAAAAGAAATTCTAAAAGTAGATTTAAGTGGGAATTGTCGCGGGACATGAAAAAGTACTGGAACGCGTTCTAGTTCTGAATAAAAGGTAATGGAACGTCGTTCCCCTCCCAATACGCCACTGTATCTAATGAAGAAGGCGTAAGTTACAGAGTTTGCCTTTAAAAGAGAATTTGACAATTTAATTTATATATTTGTTAATCCATTCATTTCCGCACACATTTTTTTTTCTTAATACAACTTAAGGTGGTTTAGGCGTGCATTTTAGATTTGTTTTGCTCACGATACGATATAGCCTGATTTTCTACCGGATTAAGTTCACCAAGTTCAATAAAACCATACCTTAAATTTATTTAGTTGTGGTGGTTAAAACAAAAAAAAATCAACAACAAATACAATACAAATCATATTAAAAAAAAATTTTTTGTATATTTTAGTGCCCACTATTTCAAACACATCCTCACCTTAAACAATTTATTCGTCCAGCTGTTGAAAGGGCTGTTCAAGAATGGATACATCCAGTTGTAGAAAGATCAATAAAAATAGCTCTCACTACTTGTGAACAAATCATTAAAAAAGTAAGCTTGCCTAGTTTTTTCCCTGTTTTATTTTTTTGACATATTCTTTATTATTTAATTTAAATTTAATTTATTGTTTTATTTTAGGATTTTGCTTTAGATTCGGATGAATCTAGAATGAGAGCTGCTGCACATCATATGGTACGAAATCTTACAGCAGGAATGGCAATGATAACTTGTAGAGATCAATTAATGATTGCTATTTCTTCTAATCTTAAATCTGCATTTATGAGTGCACCACTTGTAAGTTTCCATTGAAAAATTTTATACTTGTATAAATATATATATAACATGTTAATTATAATTTTAAAAAATACTAATTTATTTGCTGAAATAATAAAAAATAAGGATCTCTTCAAAAAAATTAAAACTTTGTTTAAAATATTTGAATTATAAATAAAATATTTATACATATTATCAATTATAATTAAGGTTAAAACAAATAAAAATTTTTGATTCCATTTAATATAAATAATATTGACATTCAATGCTTAGCAACATTGTTTTGTTTTCAAATTTAAAAACTTATTATTTATAGGAATTTATTGAAATAAATTTTATATTTTAGTAAATTTGACCAATTTATTATTTATAAATATTTTAATTTTAGTTTATTAAATTAGTTTCTAGATTGATATAAATCTTTTTAAATTTAAAATTATTTTACATTGTTGTTTACAGGCAGCAAGTCCTCAACAAAAAGATTTAATAGAACAAGCAGCCCAAATGGCTGCTCAAGATAACATGGAATTAACATGTGCTTTTATTCAAAAAACTGCTATTGAAAAAGCTATCCCCGAAATTGATAAGAGGCTCATTACGGAATATGAATTACGTAAACTGGCTCGAAATGAGGGCCGAAGATATTGTGATCCTCAAGTGCTTACATATCAAGCAGAACGAATGCCAGAGCAAATTCGATTAAAGGTTGGGGGTGTTACTCCTCAGCAAATGGCAGTTTATGAAGAATTTGCCAGAAATATTCCGGGTTTTCTACCTCTTTCGGATCGTGATGCTGCAGCAATGTTTATACCTAAACCTGTGACCGTGAGTGCTTCACCACCAGCTGGTGCTGGTCTTCCAATACCTCCAAATCATAGGCATCTTCAAACTTCTTATGGATTTCAAAAATCCTTATTCGCTTTGCAGCAGGAGGTTGCCACATCGATTACACAGTTTGCTAATGCTGGCCCGTCACAATTGGTACTTAGCTAATTTGATATTTTTAAAAATTCTTTTTTTCAAATTAATTTTCACTATATTTTATTTTAATCATTTGAACATTTTAGACTTATGGAACTGATGAAATTTGTCAAATTTACGAAAAACTTGGAACTGAAGTAGATCACTGCCTCCATTTAATGGGATCTCCTGCTTTGGCTTTATCATCTAATCTTCAAGCCACAAATCTACACAATCTTCTTGAGGCGATACTTATGGCGCGAAGAAATCGTGATGTTATGTCTGCAATAGGCCTACTACAAAAAGTATAAATTTTCTTCTAATCATCACATCATTATATTAAAAAAATATCTATAATATTCTTATTGAATAACATTGTTTCAAATTTGATAGAATTTAAAATAAAAACATTACTTATTTTATTTTATTTTTGTTTGCAATAATAAAAAAATATGATATGCATATAAAATATAATAATTGGCACAATATTTATTGCAAAACATACATATGTATTATTTGTGGTTTCTTAGATTGGTTAAAAGTTAATATTGAAACTTATGGTTTTTAAAATATTCAAAACTTAATATTATATATAAATTAATTATTATTATTATTATTATTATTATTATTTTCAGGCTGTAGAGGGTTTATTAGATGGCCTCACCCAAATGCCAAATGATGCCGAAATGATGATGAGATATCGAGATATGCATCTTCGAGTTCTTAAAGCTCTTCAAGATCCCAGAATGTATGGAATGCAATGGACAAATAAACAAGTATAGAAAATTATCAAATATTTTAATATAAATTTATTAATTAAACATAATTTTTATATACACTTTATGGTGGATTAAATGTGGTAAATGTTATAGAAATTGTAAATTTGTTCTTTTTATTCAAATGAATATTAGGTTATCTTTTGTTATTTAAAAATTTAAGTAATTTTTCATCTGTAAATATTATAAATCTAATTTAAATAAAAACTTATTATTTTTCATTATTTAAAATAATCATTTTGTTGTAGGTCACTCGCTGCCTTATGGAATGTCGTGAAGATTATAGATACAATTTAGAAGCTGTTGATTGCCTGATTAGATCTCAATTAGTGAACATTCAACAATATGATTTACATTTAGCTCACTCTCTTGAAAATGGACTTAATTACATGGCTGTTACATTTGCAATGCAATTGGTGCAATTATATCTAGTCGATGATAGACATAACTCATTTGTTAGTGAATCAGACCTTATAAATACTATAGAAATGCTTGCAAGGATTGCAACTCACAGTCGAACTCCTCCAGAAGGGTTAGTTATTGTTTAATATATTTTTCATCTAATAAATTTCATTTTTGTATTTATATTTACAGGTTAAACTCGTTGATTGAGATCTTGCGTGCAAATCATGATCCAGGTGTTTTAGTCGATAGAGCCCAAGCTGGTCCTACAGCACATATCCATTCTGGAATCATGCAGGTAATCAAATATATTATTTAGAAAAATAAAAATAATTTTAATTAATTATAATAAATATAATCTTGTCTTTTCTTTTTTTATTTAATTTTTACTTTTCTTATATTTAGGCTAGAGAATTTGAAGATCCTCCTGGTTTACTTGAGAAAACAGAATTCCTTTTAAGAGAGTGGGTTTCAATATATCATTCTCCAAATGCTTCACGAGATCCAACCCGTGCTTTCAGCGTTTTTGTACAACAGGTTAAAATATTTTCATATTTTATTTTAATTAACTCAGCATAAAAATAATTGAACTATTTCGTTTTTAGATGAATACTCATGGAATTTTAAAAACAGATGATCTTATTACTCGATTTTTTCGACTTAGTACTCAAATGTGTGTAGATTTATGCTACCGAGCTCTAAGTGAACAATCAACTTCATCTACACATGTTAGAGCTAAATGTTTTCACACACTTGACGCATTTGTGCGTTTAATTGCACTTCTTGTTCGTCATAGTGGAGATGCAAATAATACGAATACAAAAATAAATTTATTAAATAAAGTACTTGGAATTGTTGCCGGTGTTTTACTTCAAGATCATGATAATCGTCTTAATGAATTCCAACAACTTCCTTATCATCGGATTTTTATAATGCTCTTTTTAGAATTGAATACACCCGAGTCTGTTCTCGAAGCAATCAATTTCCAGGTAAATATATCAATATCTACTTATATATATAGTTAGATGAAATTAAACTTTTAATTCATGCCCCTCTTCAAACTCTTTAATAATTGGTACCCACCTCCTCTACATCTTTTCACTTTTCTTGTGGATGATTACTTGACCAGCAGACGTTATCATTTATCTATCTTTTTCTATAACTAATCTTTCCATCTTAAAATAAATCTAAATAATTTCTTGATAGATGTATTTTTCTCCATCCTTACAAGTTGTTCAAACTATTCTCTAATTTAAATCTCACTAAATAAGTTTTTTGAAACATTTAATTCTTCGTTTAATATTAACTTAAATCATTGCACAAAGGGTTTTTTAAAGATGTTTTTCTTCATATATTTTAAAGTTAAACATTACTCTTTTTTTCATTTATCCCCAGAATACTTCACACATTCTTGATTTTGAGGGCTTGTGAGGACAAACATTTTTATATGAAATTATTTACAGGTACTTACTGCTTTCTGTCATACTTTACATATTCTTCGACCATCGAAATCGCCAGGTTTTGCCTATGCTTGGTTAGAACTTGTCTCTCACCGAGTATTTTTAGGCAGAATGTTAGCCATAACGCCCCAACAAAAGGTAAATTAAAAATTTTTTAATAGTTTAGAAGAATTAATTAATATTTTATTTTCAATAACAATGTTTTATAAATATAAAAATAAAATATTAAATATACAAATAAAAACATCAATCTTTCATTTTCTGACAAATCAATCATTCAGATATTTTGTGGCGTTTATTTGATTTGTGATTGATTTTATATTAAATAGCTTATTGATTCTATTACTGAAATTGGATAATTTTGATAGACATTCAATTCAATATTGTTTGTTTTCAGGGATGGAGTATGTATGCTCAGTTGCTTGTTGATTTATTTAAATTCTTAGCACCGTTCCTCCGAAATGCTGAGCTTGCAAAACCTGTTACCTTACTGTATAAAGGAACTCTTCGAGTGTTACTTGTCTTGCTTCACGATTTTCCAGAATTTCTGTGTGATTATCACTATGGCTTTTGTGATGGTATTCCACCCAATTGTATCCAAATGCGGAATCTCATCTTATCCGCTTTTCCACGGAACATGCGTTTGCCTGATCCATTTACACCTAATTTAAAAGTTGATATGTTACCCGAGATTGCACATGCTCCTCGTGTTGTGACTAATTTTACTTCAATGATACAACCACTGAACTTTAAAAAAGAACTGGACTCATATTTGAAAGCAAGAGCGCCTGTTACATTTTTATCTGACCTAAGAAGCAATCTTCAAGTTTCTAATGAACCTGGCTTATGCTATAATATCCAACTTATGAATGCTCTCGTTCTATATGTCGGTACGCAAGCGATTAGTCACATTCGAAGTAAAGGACATGCTCCGAATATGTCTACGATTGCTGCTTCAGCTCATATGGATATTTTCCAGAACCTTGCTGTAGATCTCGACACAGAAGGTAGTAGTAATTGGATATTTATTTATATCGAATCAATTCAATTGTTTTTTTTTTTTAGGCCGATATTTGTTTTTAAACGCTATTGCCAATCAACTGAGATATCCAAACAGCCATACCCATTATTTTAGCTGTACATTACTTTATTTATTCGCTGAGGCTAATACAGAAGCTATTCAAGAACAGATTACAAGGGTTTTATTAGAACGATTAATTGTAAACCGACCACATCCATGGGGCCTTCTTATTACTTTCATTGAGCTCATTAAAAATCCTACATACAAATTCTGGAATCATGAATTTGTGCATTGTGCACCAGAAATTGAAAAGTAAATATTTCTTATTTAAATTCTTTATTTTTATATATTAAAGATGAGTTTTCGTTTTATAATTTAATTTTTTTTTTAAACAGGCTCTTTGAATCAGTAGCGAGGTCATGCATGGTGCAGAAACAGGTGCAACAAAATCAAGAAAATGAGCTTACTGATTAATCACCTTTTGAAGAGAATTTTAGTGAACTCATTCGGTTTTTATATTAAGCTAGTTTAAGAGACTTAATTTTTCTACTTATTTTAATATAAAATTCTAAAAGAAAGATTTTGTATGATTTATAGAGTTTGAACAAATGTGTATACATCATAATTTTTTTGTTCCCTACTTTAGAATATACTTAAATCATATATTATTAAAAAAATTTCATTGATTGTAGATTTTTTTTTTAATTTTTGTAAATTTAATTATTATTCATTATATTTTTATATATAGATTTATTTAATTTGCTTTTGATATCATTTTTGATTAAGGCAAATGTTAAGATCCAGCACAGCAATTGTATGTGAAGACATTTGATTTGATTATTCAACATTTATTATTTAAAAGAAGTGGCAAAAGAATATTTATTTTTTGAATTATTTCATTTATTAGATTTAAGAATAATTTAGATAAGATATGTTAATATAGATTTAAGTTTTCTTTTTTTTTTTTAACATAAAGATATTTTAGAGTAGTAACATTTTATCGGGATTAGAATTGTAAAATATTCATATTATGTAAAACTTGTGAATATGATTTGAACTGTATACTTTTTGATTCTAATTAAATCATATTACATTTTAAAAAAAAATATTTATTTTAATAAAAACCCCCTCAGAATAAATATATATAAAAAAAACCTCTGACTTGTACGTCCTACGCAAGGACAACGCTTATCAAGTCGGTTATATCAATGAGGTGTCCTATGATCAGTAGAACGGGTACTCTCAACCTTTACCTTGATTTTCTTGATCGGAAGCATTACTTTTTATCAATTAACTTTCCAATGTTGATCCCGGAGGCTGGGTTGACTCCGTCCCATAGACCCCAGCTAGAGAAAATCCCTTGCCAGGCCCGGGACTTGAATCAGGGGCCATATGAGAATAAATATATATTAATCATTCTCGACATTCTATGGAATGGAATCATGGACTCTAAACAAGTAACTATGTAAAAGAATAAAGAAATGTGGGTCTATAGAAGAATGCCCCGAATCTCCTGAGTAGAAAATGAACCAAATACCAGAACTAATGTTCAACATAAAGAGACGGCAATTAGAGTATCTGGGACATGTTCTTACTCATTGCTCCGTCTTATAATGGAAGGAAAAATATCGGGAAAGCGGAGCTTCGGGAGAAGAACATCTTGGCTGAAAAACCTGCGCGACTGGTACGGGTTCGGGCAGCAGCTTCTAATGCTATCCCAGTCATTATGTTGACCAAACTCCGAAGGGAGACGGCACCTTAAAGAAGAAGAATCATTTTAATTGGAATTAGATGTTTTTATAATTAAATGGATATTGAAAATTAAGTCAAAATCGCCAGTGTTGATTTCAAATTTAAAAATATTAAAAATTTTTATATATCATTTTCTATTATTCACTTTAACACGGTGACGTAAATGACGTCTATAGACGTCCGGCTACTTTTGATGTAGGTACAAACAACGACTATCGACGTCTTAGATTATAATTATTATAAATAAATGTATATGAAGCAAATATTGATCATAAATTTATTTTCTTTTAAATTCAACAATATCAATCAGTGTAATAATTAATTTCAATGAATAAATAATAAATTAATTATTATTTATAAAAAAAAATTAGTAATAAAATAATTGGGATTTAATACTAAACAAATTGAATTTATACCCATTAGACAAGAGAATAGTATCTATTTGGAAACATTATTCTTGAAAATCCACATGAAAACATTTAATTCTATTTTGAAATAAGATTCATAAATATTTATTTTTTCAATTATTTTATAACTTAGTAAAATTTAAGAAAATAAAAATATATAAAATAATGTAATATACTTTAATTTCATATTAAATATAATGAGATATAACATAGAATTATTTTTTTGAATATAAGCTAAAAAATAATATATACGGATTTGTGAATCTATCTCGATAAAAATGTCCAAAAACTAATTCTGCAAAAACTTGTGCTTTTTTAGACCTTCAATAGTATAAAAATGGGAATTAACGTGTTAAAATTGTTAGTTTTAAATTTAATTTAGATACTTAAGTTATAATATTAGTTTCACTCTCATTAATATACTTTAAAACAGGGGTCCCCAAAGTGGTCTATTTAGACCCTCAGGAGTCTATTTAACAGTAGGGGTCGAATGGGGGTCGAGATTGGAACTCGAAAGAAAAACAGTTAATAGGCAAATCACACATTCCTAATTGCGTATGAAAATTTTTATTTTTTATAATTGACTTAAAAAAGTTTGACGACCCCTGCTTTAAAATAATTAGGACCATTCAATTATGAATATATTTAATATTCAAATGTTAATAACTGGACTTAAATGATAATATCTCTAGAAAAAAGTGGGGTGACCCAGCCAGTAGTTCATCAAATGTTCCAAACATTGAGCCAAGCGAAAAAAGAAATTTTACTGTCACCAATATAAAATATTGGTAATTGTTTACAAAACTGGTAAAGTTTCAACCAAATCCATGAAGCTTCCCGTTTTGTAAACAATTACCAAAATATTTTTGTATAAATATTGGAAAATTTACTGGGACATCATTTTCCGGTGTCTGTCAGATTTGACGCCGTCTAGATTTATTTATTTATTTTTTAAGTTAACGAGAGAGGGCATTTTGCATTGGCTTCTGTAGAACACATCCTGAGCTATGTAAAAATTATCTTCTTTCTTAATTCAAGTACAGTGGTGCCTCACACAACGAACTTAATTCGTTCCAGGAGCAAGTTCGTTATGTGAAACGCGTTTTCCCATAACAATACATGTTAAAAAAAAATAATTCGTTCTGTAGCATAAAATATTCTAAGATGACATAATAAAAGATAAAATTTTTGTTACTATTTTTATTTAGATACATATTTAGAAAAAAAAAAAAAAAAAACATAATTAATCTAAAAAACCACCCCTGCTGGCTTTGAATTCTTCTTCATTATCTTGATTGCTGCTACTTCCAGGGACGTTTTTCTTTAGATCGTCATAAATTCTCTTGGCTTTGTGACAGATAATATCTTGGGTTGATACGTCACCTTTCACCTGCCTGTCCTTAATCCAAATCGCTAATAGCCTCTCCATTTCCTCGTGGATTGAAGACCTGTTTTTCATGAAATAATTTTGATACTCCTTTGGCTACTTTGGCTGATTTGATTGCATCCTTATTTGTCAAAATGGTGTAAATAGTGGTCTTGCTGAGGCCAAACTCTTTGACGAGGTCACACTGTTTTACCCCAGATTCACTCCTTCTAATTATTTCCTGTTTTATTTCAACAGAAATCACCCTCCTGCTTTTTTTCGAAGCCATGATATAAAAAAAATATTGAATGATAATGATAATTGAAAATGGTAATGAAGAACGATTGCCGTGATATATACGTGTTTAAGTTAAGTGCAGTGACTATAATGACTGCCTGCAGTGCCTGCGCAAGGGGATGCAATACAACGGCAGCGATCGTGGAAGCTCGGGCGAGTTCGTTGTGTGAATCACGAAATTTAGTTCATTATGGTTCGTTGTGTGCAGCGTTCGCTGTGCGAGGCGTTCGTTATGCGAGGCATCACTGTAATATGTTTATAAAATCTAATGTATTGCATTTTTAATAGTAATTAATTTTAATTTTTATTTAGCTTTTGTTAAAGAGATGAAAAATGGCTGATCAATTACTGGTTTTATTTAATAAGTAGTAGTTGATCTCGACATAAAAACAGATTCAGTTTTGGAGAAAAATTCGAAATAAATGTATTCAATCACCCGCGACAGTAATGGTATCCGAGAGAGGACAAGAGTCTGCATAAGCTCCTGGTAATAACTATGAGACACAAGCTCCTTCCTCCTTGTTTAGCTCATTTTTAGGCAATACCGACAGTGTGGGTTTCAACCAGGAGGACTAAATGAGATCACATATGTAATAAATAACTTCAACACCCATAACCCATAAAATAAGTCCAGCTTTTGCAAAAGCATTTTATGACCCCACGAGTCGACAGACAATTCTGCAAGAAAGCGGCTACCTTATGCCACTACTTCGGCAAAATGAATTATGTCATTTGAAGAGAAAGAAAAAAAAACTGAACAAGGCCTGAAAAAACTGATGAAGAAAAAGTAAGAGAAGAAGGAACAATTGGAAGGAGAAAAAAATAGAAATTCCAATAAAGCGAAAAAACAACTGGTTAGTTACTCAGGCAGCAGTGGTTCCAGTGTTGAAGTTTTGTTGGAGCGTAAATTTTGCTGATGCGGTTGCTTAGAAACGTGGCAGGAAAAGAAAGATTATTTTTATGAATGGACTAATATCACATATAGAAGAACCTAAGAGAACCAGCAAATTAAAATCTTTTCGGTTCCTGAGTTGAACTTCCAATATTCTTGCAAAATGTTATTTATAATTTTCTTTGTGTAATTAAAATAAGTTTAAAACAATTTACACTATTATATTTTATTTTTTTATAATATATATTATATTCTTTGTTCAATGGAACTAAATTTTTCCCTTAATAAGACATAAATAAGAAATTATATTGATTTTAGTTTACCATTACGACAACCTATTTGTTGTATGAAAAGTATTGGGAAGCATAGGCTTTATCAGTGGCGTACCTAGAGGGGGGCGGTGTGTGCGGTCCGCACCGGGCGGCACTTATCTTGGGGCGGCATTTTTTATATTTAGTTATAGTTGTAAAAAAAAAAATCTATTCATTAAATATTTTTTTTTCTTTCTTGAATAATAAATGATTATTATAAGTTTACTATTTGATTTATATAAATTATGATTAACTATATGATTTCGAATATTATTCCTCGATGTATATAAATGCATTTTAGTGTAAATTTTGAATTCTAATTCCAACAGGATAGTAATTTTATTTTATTGTATTCATTAAAATTCGTTGAATTCGTAAAAGCATCTTTACGATTTTGTTCGGCAATTTTTCCTTACTAAAATTTTTTGATTTCAGTTTATAAATGTCAATTCTTTTGAAAAGTTTATGATTACTTTGAAGTGATATACCAATATTTTTTTAAATCATCGATTTTTCTTTTGAAAAGCAGGGCCGGTGGAAAAAATATAAATATAAATTTTGAGAGCATTATACACGATTTTCCTAGTATGAAAGCTAGAAGAGTAAATATTATATAAATATGTTTACGAGTGCATACAAATATGTGTAAAAAAATTTACTCTCTGTGTATTAATTAATATTGATTAAATAACTTAATTATTAATTAAATTGAATAAATTAATTATAAGAAAAAGTAATAATCTTGAATTAAATATAAAGTATTTTGTCTGAATATTGCTTAAATTGAAAAGAATCATTTCATGACTTTTAAAATTTTTCATGTCTGTCTGCCTACATTTTATCCCAAACCTTAACATTTTGAGAAATAAGAAATAATAATTAATTTGTATTTATTTATATAACATATATATGTAATATTAAATTAGTTTATATGGTTAATAAATGTCGTGAGAATTTAAATAGTCTAACTAATCGATCATATAGAATTGCTTTTATTTTTAATCAAATTAAAAAATTGTCATTTTAGAGAAGAGTAGGATGAATAATTTTTCGTGCACTTTCGGCATAAGTCGGAAAAATTCGTTTAATATAAATGTTTATTTTTTATCTCTTTCCCACCTATAGTAAGCAAATCTTTTTAATCATTTTAACCCTTTGCACTCCGAGCAATTTTTAATATGGGCTAGCAGCAACTCCGAGTCATTTTCACTATGGGCTATCAGCTACTCCACGCTATTTTTAATGGCGCGAGCGCGCCTCAGTTGAATATTGAAAATTGTGCTTTGTCATTAAAAAAAACCTGAATAAACTAAAAAATATGCTTTATTAATACAATATAATTACGAAAATATAAAAATACAATATATTTTATAAAAATCACTTTTTGAATTTCTTAATTTTATGGTATCTTGCAAAACAATCCCCAAGGTGCATTCTTGACATATCAGGACTAGTATCACAGTATTCAATCGTTGTTCGTCTTTCACCTTTTTTCAGTCTATTGGAGCAAACAACGCAATCTCTTTTTTTACCTTTATGCATTTCATGAAGTTTTCCGTTTAACCTGAACTCAGATGAAGAGGTAGAGGCTCTAGATTTTTCTTGTCGAAAATTATTAACCAGTTGATCGACTAACAGTTTCATATATTTCAAATGTGTCAATGGTTTTTCGTTTCGTTTTGTTTTTTCAATTTTATATAAGATATATGAATTAATTACAGACACTTCCATGCCCCAAAAAAACATTTTTTTCCACCACTTAAGAGATTTTCTCAAAAAACAATAGGTAGATGCATATTGATCAGCTCGATCTACACCGCCCATAGAATTTGTGTAACTGACGACTACATTAGGCTTTCTAATATCTATTTCCGTACCCCCTCGAAGAATTCTTTTTGAATTTATCATTCCAGCATCATTCCAAGTGCTCAAAAGTGAGACAATCCTTTTGTCTTTCCAGGCTAAGAACATAATTTTTACTTTTTTACTAACAAAAGTTTTCTTATCCGAAAACTTGGGTTTTTTCAGAAAGGTCGGAATGCCTTTTCTGTTAGCTTTTATAGTACCAGTCAAGTGGCATTTCAATTTCATTAATTCTTCTGCTAAAGATATGCTGGTATAATATCTATCAGTAAACATAGGGTAACCCTGTGCTTCCCGGATTTTATATAGCAGCTTTTGATATAAATGCAGCGGAATTCTAGTGGTGACTGGGAAATCTGAACAAATAAGACTTTCTGATGTAATACTTCCATAATAAGGTAAGATGGAATAGATATAACCTGTTTCAGAATACGCCATTGCATAGATTCTTATACCCCATTTTGTTGGCTTGATGGGGTTGTAAGTATTGAAATAAATTTTTCCTTTAAATTTTACAATGGATTCGTCTACGCAAATATTTTTACCAGGAATAAAGTGTTCAGAAAATTTTGAGTCTATATAATCTAAAAAAATACTAGCTCGTTGTATACGAGTTTTGTGATGTTTGCTTTCCGAGTCAGGTGTTTTTAAATGGAGCATCCAAATATTTGATTAAATCGAGCTCTTGTAAATACATCAGAAAATAAGCTGGAGTGTCTCCACTCGACTATCTCGCAACTTGAATTGGATTAAATAACATAATATATTATATAATAAATATTATATAAATATAATAAATATAATAAATAAATAAATAAATATAAATAAATAAATTTATAAATTATAAATATTAAATATTAAACCAGAGCATGTTTGGCTTTTTATTGATGGCACCATGGCACGAGTTGGCGCGTGAGATTTGCAGTGTTAAAAAATTAATTCTGGTACTTTCAGCGATTCAATCAAGCTAAAATTCTATATATAGTAGTTTTATACAATTCTTAATCATGTGAAAAATTATCAAACATATATCTTTAATTTTACGGTCACTTTAGAGGAAAAAAATCAAAACGTTGTAAGTAATGACCCTCTTCCGGTTGAGCTACATTTCTCAAAAGTTGATAGAAAACTATGAATTTTGAATAATGTCCATGTACCAAATTTCATCATTTTAGCTCAAACCGTTTTTGCGTAATCTTGGTTACACACATACACACACACAGACATTTTTCTCAATCTTAGTGAAAATGATTCAGGAACCTTCAAAACGTATAAAAACATCAAAATCTCAACATCGAAAATTTTCGTGATCGCAATACTATCTCTTACGAGATAGTAAAAAGGGGATTCTACTGTTGTCTAGTCAACCAATATTCTTGCATGTTAGAAACAGGCATTGTACCCATATTTAGAATAAGTCCAATGAAAGCCCAGAATTCATCTTTATTTACATCGCGCCATGTTTGCCATATAGAGTCTTTAGATATATTCTTTGATTTCAACAAGGATTTTGCATAGCTGTTTGTTACTTTTATTATTTCATTTACAAGTTGTTCTGAGAAAAATAGTTTGAAAAACTGAATCGGTTCAAAAATATTAGAGGGAATTTGGGGGCCTGTTACTTTTTGCCCTATTGAAAAATTTACTCTTTTGGGCATATATCCATTCTCTGTAATACTGACCCAATCATCTTCTTCTGAGGAGATGCTTGCATTGTCATCGGTGTCACTATCAATAGGTCGTGCTTTTCGACTTCGATGGACTATTACATCGCTGCCAGAAGTATCACTATCACTATAATCTTCATTTATATTAATTTCAGACAAATTGTCGCTGTATAATTCAAATTCGAATTCATCTTCACTTTCGGAGAATTCATCAATTGCATTGAAATTATTTTCTTCTATTTTGAGGAAAAATATAAAAAAATGATTATAATTTTAACGCAAATATTTGTAAAATCCAAGAGTATAGATTTTGATGAAGAATTATAGAATATTTGAATTAAATATTTATATCATATTTAAAATAAAAACAATGTTTCTTTTCCATGTCGCTGCTGCGGCGACAACGGAGTAGGAGCTTAACTTACAAAGTCGCCACAGCGGCGACACCGGAGCTATATGATTGCCTTACACTGTCGCCGCTATGGCGACAACGGAGTGCAAAGGGTTAAGAATTGCGGGTGCCTTCGGTCGACAATTTTTAGAACCGAACCGAACCGCAAACAATGATATCTTGATTTGAAAGTGCATAGGTAATTTGAATGCTACCGCGAAGGGAGAAATTTTTCTGTGATTTTAATTCTGCCCCCTTTTAATAAATAAACAAATATTAATTTTAAAAATAATAATTTATAATAAAATTATTTAAAACTTTAGAATATTTCGAAAATTTTAAATAAATAAATATATACAAATATAAATATATTACAAAGTTTATGTTGATTATCTTTTTTTTGTGATATAATATTGATAAATAATAATATTAAATCCTATATAAATTTAAGAAAAAAATTGAGTTTGTTTACAATTTATTGAAAATATTCAAACAAATATAAATTAAATAGATAATTGTAAAGATGAATTAGTGACTATAAAATGAGTTGATGATATTGAATTTCTATATTTTTATACACATATTTTATAGAAATATTTATATTTCTTGACGTATTTTGCAGTGATGTATTGGTAAAATAAGAAGTAAGGGAACGCATAGTGGGAGCAAAAAAGTCCTATTTTCAACAAACTATCTTTTTCCATATAAGATTTCATTTTTATATGATTACTTTGAAGTGATATACCAATATTTTTTTAAATCATCGATTTTTTTTTTGAAAAGCAGGGCCGGTGGAAAAAATATAAATATAAATTTTGAGAGCATTATACACGATTTTTCTAGTATGAAAGCTAGAAGAGTAAATATTATACAGTGGTGCCTCGCATAACGAACGCCTCGCACAGCGAACGCTGCACACAACGAACCATAATAAACTAAATTTCATGATTCATACAACGAACTTCGTTTCACACAACGAACTCGCCCGAGCTTCCACGATCGCTGCCGTTGTATTGCATCCCCTTGCGCAGGCACTGCAGGCAGTCATTATAGTCACTGCACTTAACTTAAACACGTATATATCACGGCAATCGTTCTTCATTACCATTTTCAATTATCATTATCATTCAATATTTTTTTTATATCATGGCTTCGAAAAAAAGCAGGAGGGTGATTTCTGTTGAAATAAAACAGGAAATAATTAGAAGGAGTGAATCTGGGGTAAAACAGTGTGACCTCGTCAAAGAGTTTGGCCTCAGCAAGACCACTATTTACACCATTTTGACAAATAAGGATGCAATCAAATCAGCCAAAGTAGCCAAAGGAGTATCAAAATTATTTCATGAAAAACAGGTCTTCAATCCACGAGGAAATGGAGAGGCTATTAGCGATTTGGATTAAGGACAGGCAGGTGAAAGGTGACGTATCAACCCAAGATATTATCTGTCACAAAGCCAAGAGAATTTATGACGATCTAAAGAAAAACGTCCCTGGAAGTAGCAGCAATCAAGATAATGAAGAAGAATTCAAAGCCAGCAGGGGTGGTTTTTTAGATTAATTATGTTTTTTTTTTTTTTTTTTTCTAAATATGTATCTAAATAAAAATAGTAACAAAAATTTTATCTTTTATTATGTCATCTTAGAATATTTTATGCTACAGAACGAATTATTTTTTTTTAACATGTATTGTTATGGGAAAACGCGTTTCACATAACGAACTTGCTCCTGGAACGAATTAAGTTCGTTGTGTGAGGCACCACTGTACTTGAATTAAGAAAGAAGATAATTTTTACATAGCTCAGGATGTGTTCTACAGAAGCCAATGCAAAATGCCCTCTCTCGTTAACTTAAAAAATAAATAAATAAATCTAGACGGCGTCAAATCTGACAGACACCGGAAAATGATGTCCCAGTAAATTTTCCAATATTTATACAAAAATATTTTGGTAATTGTTTACAAAACGGGAAGCTTCATGGATTTGGTTGAAACTTTACCAGTTTTGTAAACAATTACCAATATTTTATATTGGTGACAGTAAAATTTCTTTTTTCGCTTGGCTCAATGTTTGGAACATTTGATGAACTACTGGCTGGGTCACCCCACTTTTTTCTAGAGATATTATCATTTAAGTCCAGTTATTAACATTTGAATATTAAATATATTCATAATTGAATGGTCCTAATTATTTTAAAGCAGGGGTCGTCAAACTTTTTTAAGTCAATTATAAAAAATAAAAATTTTCATACGCAATTAGGAATGTGTGATTTGCCTATTAACTGTTTTTCTTTCGAGTTCCAATCTCGACCCCCATTCGACCCCTACTGTTAAATAGACTCCTGAGGGTCTAAATAGACCACTTTGGGGACCCCTGTTTTAAAGTATATTAATGAGAGTGAAACTAATATTATAACTTAAGTATCTAAATTAAATTTAAAACTAACAATTTTAACACGTTAATTCCCATTTTTATACTATTGAAGGTCTAAAAAAGCACAAGTTTTTGCAGAATTAGTTTTTGGACATTTTTATCGAGATAGATTCACAAATCCGTATATATTATTTTTTAGCTTATATTCAAAAAAATAATTCTATGTTATATCTCATTATATTTAATATGAAATTAAAGTATATTACATTATTTTATATATTTTTATTTTCTTAAATTTTACTAAGTTATAAAATAATTGAAAAAATAAATATTTATGAATCTTATTTCAAAATAGAATTAAATGTTTTCATGTGGATTTTCAAGAATAATGTTTCCAAATAGATACTATTCTCTTGTCTAATGGGTATAAATTCAATTTGTTTAGTATTAAATCCCAATTATTTTATTACTAATTTTTTTTTATAAATAATAATTAATTTATTATTTATTCATTGAAATTAATTATTACACTGATTGATATTGTTGAATTTAAAAGAAAATAAATTTATGATCAATATTTGCTTCATATACATTTATTTATAATAATTATAATCTAAGACGTCGATAGTCGTTGTTTGTACCTACATCAAAAGTAGCAGGGAGTGGTTTTTTAGATTTAATAATGTTTTTTTCTAAATAAAAATAGTAAAAAAATTTTATCTTTTATTATGTCATCTTAGCATATTTTATGCTACAGAACGAATTATTTTTTTTCACATGTATTGTTATGGGAAAACGCGTTTCACATAACGAACTCTTCGCATAACGAACTTGCTCCTGGAACGAATTAAGTTCGTTGTGTGAGGCACCACTGTATAAATATGTTTACGAGTGCATACAAATATGTGTAAAAAAATTTACTCTCTGTTTATTAATTAATATTGATTAAATAACTTAATAATTTATTTATGTGTATTAATTTATAAAAAAAAACTATTTGATTGACTTATAATAAAAAGGGCGGCAAACTGGAGATCGCCCCGGGCGGCAAAAGTTCTAGGTACGCCACTGGGCTTTATTTGATTAACTACTGGCTGTGGGTCACCCTATTTTCCTCCAACTTAACCCTACTCCATCACTTTTAAGTGTTTTAATAACTTGAATTTTTTATTCCTAAATTTTAGGTGTTAAAATTAAAACAAATTGAATTAAAAAAATAAATTTTACATATTTGTATAAAAATATTAAAATAATTGTTAAATTATAAGTTGTAAAACAAAATTAGAATTATAATATTTTACCTATTTTTTTTATTTAGCTATATTATTTATTTGAAAAAATGCATATGCTCTAATATAACACGAAAAAAGAGTTGAATTAGCACAGACCCTATTAATGTAAAAAAGTAAAAATAGAATAATATTTATATATTGATTAAATAAACGTTTTGGTTTTTATTTTTATTATATTTTTCGAAAAAGAATTCAAATGAGTTACACCGAAAATTTTTTAACACTTCTTTGCCACCTGAAAACAATAAAAAAAAAATCAGTAAAAATTAAAAATATAATTTATATATAACTAACATTATTAATAGCCTTTTTTATAATTTCGCATGATTCATCTACAAGTTCTTCAGTTATGATTAATGGTGGTGTTATTCTTATCACATTTCCTGAAGCACTCTTCGTAATCATACCAAGTTTCAATATTTCTTTTGTTACTTCATCAGCTTTCATATCTGATTAGTAATTAATAAATAATGGTATTAATTAATTTTTATAACTTTATTGAGAAATATATATATACCTCTGACAAGAACTTTAAATTTAAAATTAATTCCCCATTACAAAATGATATAGATATATGCCATTATATTTACATATATATGATGATCATAGTCACCCCAGAAGAAGTATTCGCTCAGAGGTTCTAAACGCGTTTCTAAAATCTTTCCTATTCCTCAAAATTATAATTGCTATTCTAAATGATCCGATCTTAATTTTAATATTAATAATTATTATATGGGTCGACCATTTACTATATTTTTACTTTTCATTTAAATATTTCTATAATAACTATACAATCATAATTAAGAAAAGATTTTCAATTTATAGCAAATATAGAATCAAACATTTTCAAAACATATCAATCTCTTCTATCAATTCCAATGTTTAATTCACTTATAAATTAATTCAATTTAAATTTTAAATGTTAAAATAACGATTCAGAATATTAGGCAAAAATCGGCCCCTCCCTTTTGAAAGCCTTAATTTTTTTATGTCAAATATAAAACCTTTGCACAATTCAATTCCAATCATGAGTCCTCTTCCACGAACATCTTTGACATAATTAGGTGATAAATCTTGTAAATTACACAAGTATCTTTTCCCCATTAATTCTGCTTTTTCTATTAAATTTTCTTCAAGCAATACCTAAAAAGAAAAAAGTCATATCGGTTATTTATATAAATAGTTATTTACATCTAAGAAAACTATAAAGATAGAATGCATTTTCAAAAATAAATAAAAAATTAATTTATAAAAAGCTGTTCTGAATACTAGTAACTTGCGTTAATAAGAATTTACATTAACTGACTAATTGTTTTACTTAATATAAATAAACAGGTAGTCAAAACGTTAGAAAAATATTTTAAAAAATTAATCCGAAATTTAATAATTATTACTTAATAGCCATATTTTCAATATAAAAATTATTTTTTAGTCAACCATAACAAACTATGGACCATTTAACTAATGAATTTTTACAATATTAAAATTTGGAACTTATTTGTAGATAGTTCCGATAGTGGTTAAATGTTAAATATAATACACTATAATTTTATTATTTTTAAAAGTAGATAAAAATATATTTTTCTGATTTATCTTAAAATATCTATCAAAAACTAATTTATTTCTTATAAACCAGATATAAGATATTAAAGTCATCTAATTTTAATTTGAAAAATATATAAATTTAAGTAAAAAGAAATCTTTTTAAAAAACACACTTTACTTAAAATTGCACTAAAAAGTAAAAAATAAAATCACTGTAAAGTGTGTGCGCTCAAATTATAATAACACCGTAAAACATTTGCTTCCACTATTGGGCGCACACCCTTTACAGTGATTTTATTTTTTACTTTTTAGTGCAATTTTAAGTAAAGTGTGTTTTTTAAAAAGATTTCTTTTTACTTAAATTTATTTTATACTTTTTAGTCGTGTTCAGCGTCTGTAGAACTGCTATCGCCATCTATGATTGAAATAGTGAACTATTCCATATTCCGCATATAAAAGTTTAGTTAATTAATTACCACTAATAGATAAATAATTCAGTGGATTTTTTAATTGATTCGTGTATTATTAGCAGGAGCAAGCGCGTATGCAAAATTTCAAGTTGATTGAATGACGGGAAGTTGTTGAAATATCGATTATAAAATGCCGCGGACAAACAACACACGGACAACCTGACAGTGTGAGTTAAGTAAAGTGTATTAAAAAGTGTATTAATTAATAAGAAGGCTGTTACACACAATATACAATAATTTTAAAATCTTATATCTAAATAATATTTAGAATTTGATCCTGTCTAATAATAATTACTAAAATTAACACTAGTATAATAGAATCATTAGTAACGGATAATTACTTCGAGAGTGGCAGTTGCTGCAATACATGCGACTGGGTTACCTCCATATGTTGATCCATGTTGACCAGGTTTAATAAGATCGAGAATTTGAGCACTTGCAAGTACAGCAGATGCCTAATAACAACAAATTTCAAAATTTTCATTTTAAATTTATAGAATAAAATTAATTATATATATATATATATATATAATTATATTTCATATTACTCCCAAGGGAACAAGCAATGAGGCACTTCAAACGGATTTGAGAGCCCTGTTAAGGTCACGTTGAAAAACGATTAAAAATCAAAATTAAATAAATAAAGCTTTAAAAATGAATTCCTTATTTTCAAATTATATTTATTTAGCAATAATTTTTATGAATCAAATATTAATGAATTTATAGTTACTTATTTATTTTTCTTTTAATAAATGTAAACGTTTATGAAACTAAAATAAATTTTAAAAAGATTAATTAATATAAAAAATATTTAAAATAAAATGAGAGTTTTATTAATAAAAAATAATAATGACCATATCCCAAAATATTATGACCTTTTCTAATAATTCATGATTAGATTCTTAAAGTTGAAACTATTCATGAATTTCTCAAAATAAATATCAATTTATTGTTTTAAATAAAAATTAATTATATATTTGTATATATATATATATATACTTACTGGGATAGTCCCAGAAGTAAGTCCTTTCCCCAGAGTAACAATATCAGCACGAACACATTCATGGTCACAACATAAAAGTCTACCTGTTCTTCCTACACCACTCTGGACTTCATCAGCGATCCATAAGATTTTTTTTCTTTAAATGAATAAGTTTATTTATTAATTTTTATTTACGAATTTCTCATTCTTTAAAATTGTATTAATTTACCAAGTCATATAAAAAAGAAGATAAGGAAAATGTTAAAAATGTTAATAAAATCTGACTCGAATAAATCGAATAATATGTTAACAGTAAATAAAAGTAGATATTTAATAATTTTATTAGTAATTACAGTGGAGAGAGACATATTGTCTTATTTTAAGTTACAATTAACAAACTTAATATTATAATATTCAAGATTTTTCATACAAGTTTTATTTTTAATTTTTTAAAATTAATTTATTTAAAAAAGATGCTTATATTTAAGTCTAAATAAAATGGTTACATTACCAGTAAGAGTCATGAATAGTCATTTAAGTTGAAAGATGGATTATTGAAGAAAATATGGAACCTTGGAGCTGGTTGAATTGATATAAAACGAGCAATACAAATCCAAGCAGTAATGGAATTTGATAAAGTAAAGTAATTTGAGGAGTGAGTAGGTCTACGAATAAGACCTTTAGAAGTTTTTTCAAAGGAGATTTGCGAGGAATAATTTTTTTTATTTTGTAGAGCAGTTATTTCCTCGGAAAAAACTTGTAATTGGGTAGATTGTATAATAAAATTCAAAGCTTGTTTTCTTTCCTTTGAGTCTAAAATGGGGCTTATAATTTTGGAGAGTTTAGCTAGAGATGTTTTTATATTGTTGATAAATAGATAAACATAGCCTATGACATTAACTAGTGTTTTTAGTCGAGAATATTTTTCAAAACAGAACGTTGACTTTATTACTTTCAAATTTGGATTGGATACTTCAGTGTGAAAACCCATTAATTCTACTGAGAATTTGTTTTGGGGAAGATTTCTGGTAGTAAGCCATGGAGGTCCAGTGTACCATAATTTTGAGTTAATTAATTCTTGCAAATGAATTTCTCGTATGCCTAGGTCAGCAGGATTCTGGTTTGTAGGAACATATGACCAGATGGCATTGGGTAATATATTGTGAATTTGATGAATTCGGTTGTTTATAAAAACTGGTAGTTTCTTATTAGAAGATTTCAGCCAGAATAAGACTATTTCCGAATCACTCCAACAATGGATAATTGGGTTGAAAATATTAAAACATGTTAGATAAAATTTAAGTAGTAAGTAGGTGTGCTGCTAAACGAGGAATAGTAGTATGATGAATTGGAGCTAACTTTGATTTTGCTGCTTTGAGAGCAGATTGGTGAGAGTGGTGGGGGAAAACATATCATGCAGGAACAGAAAAAATAACATAAAAGAAAAAATATTTATTATAAAAATATAAAATTTAATAATGAAAACCTCAGTTATATCTTAATCATATCTTTGTAATAATTAATATAAATTAAAAAATTATCAACTATACTCATTCAAAATATCATCACTATCCCTTAATGATCTTTTTGGATAATTTATTGTTGTAAGGTAATTAAATGGTTAATGAGTATCCAATAACGTTTCCTACATTCTAAGTAACATCACAGACCCTTATCCTGTCCATATCGCTTACCAGCAGAATTCAGTGAAAAAGTATTGAATATTAAACAGCCCAGTGTGTTTCTCTGTTCGTTAGGTTTAACTATTCTTGACACATCTCTAGGCTTTCAGTTCTCCCATAATAAACTTGTTGAATAACAAGCTATAATTAAACAAATATTAATTATACCACCGAACTGATATCAACGTGTTTGAAGGGCAACAGTAGTAGTAACCTATTTGCTTGAGATCTCATCAGAATTTCTACAACAAAAATCCTCAATAAGCACGTCTCTGAACGATTTTGGCGCAGAAAATGCGACCTATAACAATCACAATCCTACCATAAAATTGACTATAACATTTCCTCGTGCAACAATTTTTATAAATTTACACTTACACGTATTTACACACACCAACACACAACTTAATGTTGGATATTCCCTCTTATGGGGGCCATACACTATGCGATTGCCTGCAGGCCGTCGCCTCAACAGGCGATCGTAAGACCAATATCGCCGAGTTGCATACACTAACAGTCAACAGCCTTCAGGCGGCCGTACTAAACTGCAGATGATAGCCTGATAGCACACACTACAGTCCGGTACCTGCAGGCGGACTGTCGGTCAATGAAACAGGACTGCAGGAAATCCCCAGTCAGTCCAATCTCGGCTGGTAAATGATCTCACGAAAATTATCTCACGCAAAACTGATGGAAACGGTGACAACAGATCGTTTGCCTGCAGGCTAACTGACAGTGTGTTGTGAGGGGGACACGCTTTAAGCGCCCCATACACTGTCAGTTTAACTGAAGATAATCGTAAGGCCGTAGATCGGGATTGCCCACACATTTATCAGTTGATCTGAAGATAATGGACTGCAGTTCGCCCGGACTGAAAGTGTGTGGTCGCCGGGCAGGCGGGGATAGGATGAGAGATTCGCGACAGGCAGCGGCCTGTCGGATAATGATCTCATCTGCCCCCCACCACACACTGTCAGTTAGCCTGCAGGCAAACGATCTGTTGTCACCGTTTCCATCAGTTTTGCGTGAGATAATTTTCGTGAGATCATTCACCAGCCGAGATTGGACTGACGAGGAAAGATGGACGGGAAACCTCCTTTCATTTCTGCATTTATTGAATTATATCGGGCCTACCCCTGTTTATGGAAAGTCAAGAACGATGCCTAAGCTAATAAAAGATCGCGGGATGAGGCGTACGGTGAGTTGTTGAAGTTCTATCAAAAAACTGTGCCGTCAGCCACCATTGACACAGTGAAAAAAAAAATTAATAACTTGAGATGTGCGTTCCGTAAAGAGTTGAAGAAAGTAAAACAGCAAAAGTCGGGCTCATCGGGTGATGACGTATACACCCCGTCACTGTGGTATTTCGACTTGCTATTGTTTACAGCCGACCATGAAGAAACTAGAGCGACGATTGGGAGTGAGGAATGTGAGAGCTAGCCTCTCTATCTCGCAGCCAACTTTTTACCCAGACCCTTTTTTCTTGGGGTTCCCCAAGGACTGACAAAACAAACATAGCGCAACGTTTCAGACGGATGGTGAAAAACTGGGATCTCCTGCAGTTCTGTTTCATTGACCGACAGTCCGTCTGCAGGTACCGGACTGTAGTGTGTGCTATCTTCAGGCTATCATCTACAGTTCAGCACGGCCGCCTGCAGGCGGTTGACTATTATGGGGGCCATACACTATGTGATTGCCTGCAGGCCGTCGCCTCAACAGGCCATCGTAAGACCAATATCGCCGAGTTCCATACACTAACAGTCAACCGCCTGCAGGCTGCCGTACTGAACTGTAGATGATCCCGATCTACGGCCTTACGATTATCTTCAGTTAAACTGACAGTGTATGGAGCGCTTAAGTGTATGGAACTCGGCGATATTGGTCTTACGATCGCCTGTTGAGGCGACGGCCTGCAGGCAATCGCATAGTGTATGGCCCCCATAATAATTGTTAGAAATTCGATCTAATTAAAGATTCGTTTTTAAATTTCTAACCATCTCTAAAATTAAAAAGTATAATCCCCTTATATATTAATAGAAATTGAATTACAATAAATTAAACATAAATTCAAAAAAGCAACGCCTACATAAGTATTAATTTCAATTTTTCATATTTATAAGCCCTTTTCATGACCTTATGTGGTTTAACAATGCGAGGTCAAATCCTTAAGTAAGATTTTGTTAATTATCCTTTTACGTTGCTAATATTTATATTTAATGCTTCTGGATAATTCAATAAATAATATATATTGTAATTATATTTTTACAGATGTTAGGGGGGTGTAATGAGGGGTGTGAATAAATTTAATTATAAAAGGATAATAAAGAAATAATTTATAAAAATAAATAAAATAAAATTTTTTTAATTTTTTTGAAATTTCCTTTTTTTTCTTTGGAAGGATATTCCAGAATGTACATCAGGTGCCACCAAAAAAAATCGATTTTTTTTTATTTTCCGGTTTGTTTTTTGAGATGGGCGACTGGTGTTTGCGACACAACGTAGCACAAACTTAGCACAACATAGCACAATTGCGTTTTTTCGGGAATTATAAAATGGCGGTGTTAGCTTCACGCACATATATTTTAAATAAGAATACAAAAAGAAACCTATGTTTTATGAAATATACTGATTAAAGCAAAATGGATGAAAACCTTTTACTACTTTCAACCAAATACTATGTACCACTCGGGGGTACAGGGGGCGGAGCCCCCGTTTAGGTGTGAAGAGCGCCCAAGCAGCTAGTATTTAATAAATTTATGTTTACTAGTGAGATCATCGCAAATTTTGTAATTTTAATTAATTAATTTATTATTATTTATTTTATTTATTAATTTTAATTTTGTATTTCAAAAATTAATTGAATAGTTTATTTTGTTTTAATTAAATATGTTGTTTTTTTATTTTTTGTATGTATGTAATGAAATTTTATTTTATTTTTGTTTTTTAAATATTTACTTTGTTCAATTTTTAGTATTTTCGTAAACCTAAAACCTATCTTCGATCTTTACATGGTTTGCTATTGAAAATCGTCGGGGTTACGTTCCAAAAAACAGGACACAAAGTTGAGATAATGGTATATATATAGTTCACTTATTCTATTTATTTATAATTATATATCAAGTGAAATATACTTTGTACATATTTCGCGAACTTTTCTGAGATATCCTTCATTAGGAACAATTACACCGCCTTCCCCTTGAAGTGGTTCTAACATAAATGCACAAACACATGGATTTTCTGCCTCTTCCTTAAAGATAGAATAATGCATTAATATTTATAATTTGATGTGTGATAATTAATTAATGTAATGTTCAAAAAATCACTACTATCTATTATATATATCTATTTTATACTATAATATTATTCTATATTACATATCTTAAGCTATTTATCTCTGAATTTAATCTTCTCCCTCAAAGCCATGAATCGCGCTCATTCATTTAACACAACCGACAGTGTAATAGTTTTTAATCCGTTTTTTGTGATCGGAATTCATCGACGACTTTCGGTACAATACGGGAATAGTGTTTTTTCACAATGGAGTGTCTACGAATGGATTGAAAAATTCAAAAATGGTCGCACAAGTGTTTCGCACAATGAAAGAGCCGGACGACCGTTTATCGCCATAATTGAGGAAAACATTGAGCGTTCACGTGAAATGATTCTCGTAGATAGACGAGTAACTGTTGACGACGTCTGCAAATTAGCCACAGTTCTGCCTACGAAATCATTCACAACAGAATTGAGTTTCATAAAGTTTGTGGAAGATGGGACACAAAACAATTGTCACAGTTGCATAAACAAACGCGCTTACACATCAAATAACATTTGGATCGATATGTTAACGAACGGGACAACTTCGATCTGATCATTACTGATGACGAAACATGGATCCATCATTACGAGCCGGAGAGTAAACGGCAGAGTAAGGAATGGAAACATCCAAATTCGCCGAGAAAGAAAAAATTCAAGACCCAACCGTCCGCAGGAAAACTGATGCTCACGGTTTTTTGGGACTGACAAGGTCCAGTATTGGAACATTATCAAGAAAGGGGGGGGGGAACAATAAACAGAGTACGTTACATTGAGATGCTTACTGCCAAGCTAAAGCCTACAATTCTAAGCAAACCCCGAGGACTTCTGTCAAAAGGTGTTTTGTTGTTGCACGACTGTAGACTGCTGCCCTCACTGCTGAAATGCTCCAGAAATTAAATTTTGAAGTACTGGCTCATTCTCAATATATGGTGGTCGAAAGAAATGCTCAAAAAATACGATCGCGATGCTTCGGAACACGTCTATGACATCGAGATAGATAATGAATCGTGGATTTACGCGTGTGAGCCCGAAAGTAAACAGCAGTCGACTGTATGGGTGTTTTAAGATAAGCCAAATCCAACAAAACTTGTTCACACACGAAGCACTTTCAAGCAAATGGTCGCCTGTTTTTTCGGAAAACTGGACTTGTCTCAACCGTACCACTAGAAAAATCAATTCTGGATGGTACACATCCATTTGTTTGCAAGTTGTCTTCCAAGAAATCAAGAAAACTAACCAGTCTTCATCCCCACAATGCGAGCTCTCACACATCGGCTCAAACAACTGCATTTTTGAGCACTCAAAACATCGATTTGATGAGTCATCCGCTGTATAGTCCTGACTTGGCAACGAATGACTTCTTTTTATTCCCGTACGTAAAAGACAAACTGAGAGGTCAACGTTTTTTGACACCTGAAGAAGCGGTTGCTGCGTTCAGAATGTATTTTTTGGATCAATCAGAATGGCAAAAGTGACAATTGGTTCAAACGCATGTAATATTGAATATTTTGAAAAACAATAAAGCGATATTCGATGATTAATATTTGTTTTTGTTTTCTAATCCTGAAATAAAAAAGGCAACTCTCTCTCTCTTACTAATTATTATTGTATATAAATTCAGCCGTGACATGCTTTAATTTAAAATTTTCTCGAATATTATTGTCTTTCATAATAAGTAGATATTTATTTAAACATTTTCATTAAATATCTTAATATTAATAATGATATATTTAATTTTGTTCTATTTAAACTTAATGAGATTACTTGATATGCGTTCCGCCATGGAGGAAGCAGTGAACTATTAATAGTAATGAGAAAATTTTAAAATGTTTATTTATTTTGTTATAAATATTATTTTATAAATAACATGGAAAATGGTAAATTTTATATTTTAATAATAAATTTTAAGAGTAAGTAAATATAATTATTTTTTGTACATATAAAACCAATTCACAATGTAATAATAAATCCAAAACTCACGTACCATTAAGATACGATCTTCGAGTTTTATGAAATCATATTTATGTGACTGATTTTATTTAGATAAGTATCCCTTTATTGATAAAATAAAAAACATTAAATTAGGTGATTGTAATTTGTAAATAATTTATAATTACTATTTTTATGATTTATTTAAAAATTTATATATATAAATTAAGTAAAAATATTATTAAAATCTGTTTCTCAAAACTTAATAATTCACAAGACAAATCAAGCCATTTCAATAAGTCAAATGGAACAATACCAATCATTTAAATATTAAATTTAAAAAAACCTGAAAAGCACAAATATCATTATATGGAATTAATTTTAATCCAGGTAAAAAAGGTCCAAAGTTTTCTTTATAGAATTCTTTTGAAGATGCTGATGTTGCTGTAATAGTTCGGCCAAAAAAATTTCCATGAGCAAAAACAACAATAGCTTGATCTTTTGGAATTTTTTTAACTTCATAGCCCCATTTACGAGCAACTTTTACTGCTGTTTCACAAGCTTCTACTCCTAAAAAATGTGAGAAAATATAAAAAAACCTTGATTTCTCATATAGAGAAATTAAATATCTTTTCAAAAGTTTTATTTAATATTATCTAGGAACCTTTTTTATTTTAATACCGCAACTCTAGAATAATAATTTATGTAAAATTAAAACATTTGTTTTAATTATAGTGATCAGAATTAAGATTAGAATACAGTGAAATCTCGGATTACGAGTTTAATTTGTTCAGGAATTATGGTTATAACCCGAAATGCTCGTAAACCGAATCAAGTTTCTAAGAATTATTATTAAATACAATTAATTCGTTCCGGACTCCAAAATATTACTATTAACTACTATTACTGCTACTACGTGAGTAGGCCCAATGGACCGCGCGATGATGAACAAATTTTTCTCGATCCTGTTTTCTCTCCCCAGTTCTCCCATTCTCCTATTGCATACAGATCCTTTCTGACTCCGTCCATCCATCTTATCCTGGGTAATCAACGAGGTCTTTTCCCTATTGGCAGGGCCGTGCCTGACGGGCGTTCATTGCGTGCACCGCACGCAGGCGGCCAAATCGTTACAAGTTGTTTACTGGGCAAAAATACAATCGGTTTGTTTTCATTAAGATACGAAGTAAAAACAGTTTCTCTAATCTAATCTATCTAAAAAGAGTTTCTCAGAAATAAGAAATGTATAAAAACTGATTAGGTCGTTGTAGTATTTATATACCTAGTCATGCAGCGAATCCGAATTTTTTCGAACATTGCACGAGCGACGAGCCGAAATAGTTTTTTCAATTGACCGGCGTCGCGTAAGCGGTCTTATTCGTCTTATTAGTCGTATTAGTCTATAGACTAGCGAGGATAAATCATTATTTGTGTCTTGTGTGTGAACCGATATTATTAAAGTCTTTAATTTAACGAATAAAAATAAATTGCTTAATTCCTGAAAACTTTTAGTTGTGTGTTCGTGTGGTGAAATTTAATAAAAAGTTTATTTACTCGACAAAGACTGAAAAAGGAAATACACAAAAAATGTAAAATTTGGGTAGACTTTCACTTTTGGGGCCCGGGAAAATTTGGCGGGTCTTTTTGGAGGGAAAAGGCCTTTTGATATGAAATTCTTAAATAAATATTAAAAAATATTTAATAATATTAAAAAAAATTAAATAATAATTAAAATAAATAATAAAATAGCGCAAGAGTTAATTTCATTGAAAATAATTATAAAAGATAGGAAACAACCCGAAGAACTCCTAAAGTATTTGTACAAACACAATTTACAAAATTCATTTCCAAATGTATCTACAAGCTTAAAACTATTATTGACCATGCCTGTATCAGTTGCGTCTGGAGAACGTAGTTTTTCTAAATTGAAAATCATAAAAAATTACCTACGTACTTCCATGACGCAAGAACGTATGAGCAATCTTTCAATTATCGCGATTGAAAGTGAAATTGCTGAATCTTTAAATATTCACGAAGCAATTGACGATTTTGTCAGTAAAAAATCCCGTAGGATTAACTTTTAATATGTACTTTATTTAATAATTGCTTCGTGAAGATTCAGCAATTTCACTTTCAATCGCGATAATTGAAAGATTGAAAGATTTTCCTAATTAACCGGTAACCTAACCGAAATAATTTTATGAAACCGGTTAATTAACCAAAAACCTTTACTTTTTTCAATATCAATAAATAATACGTAAGATTTGATTTTTTAAAATCAAATAATTTTAAATTGTCACTGAGCGACACCTAGGATTTTAAATTATCGTATTCCTATGTTCTTTATGTTTGATAATTTTGTCTGTGATTATAATACCAATACCATAATTACTTTTTTTCATGTTATTATTAAAGTAAGTAAATTAATTCTATTTTGTATACCTCCCAAGTTGCAAGTCAGCCCAGATCTGCCATTGGCCACTGAGCTTTGTTATCCTAATATGTTAGTATAGATTTAAGGGTTATTCCTTGTTCTTTATGTTTGATAATTTTGTCTGTGATTATAAAACCAATACCATAATTTTTTTCATGTTATTATTTTTGTTTAAATTTTAAATAAAAAAATGTTTATTTTGTGCATTTTTTTTTTCTTAAATTTCATCCAAACATATAAATCTCATAAAACCGGTTTTAGCCGGTTTTTCTTTTCAGAAACCGGTTTTGGGAACAAAACCAATATTTTTTTTCGTTCTCGATTTCGGTTAACCAAAAACTGATTTTTTTCCTGGTTTGATGCCCTGTGTATAATAATAAACATTAAAAATTAAAGTAGTTTTTTTTAATGTTATCCTGGGGGCGGCCATACAGATTGGCACGCAGGCGGCCATATACCCAGGCACGGCCCTGCCTATTGGCTTTGTCATTAACCACTCCTGGCCAGCGAGAGCCGTCCATTCGCGCTACGCTACGTCATTGTAGACGCTTGCTCTTCATTATCCCCCTCCGTATAGTTCCTCCAGTTCTTTATTATATAGTCTTCTCCATTCTGCTGTACTAGTATCTTGTACGGGGCCAAAGTTCTTTCTTAAGATTTTCCGTTCAAAAATAAGAAACCTATTACAATCTTTCACCTTTATACTCTACGTCTGGCTCCCATAGAGAACTACGGGTTGTTTAAGGGTCTTATATATACGAATCTTGGGGTCCTCCGATATACTGAGGGATTTTAGTAAGTGGCTCAGTTCATAGTAGCACCGACATATTACTATTCACTAATAAACAATATTATTTATTAATGCTTAACCTACATATATATTTGTAACATATTTATATAAAATATTAAAACAATTGTTTATTCCTATAATTTAACTATTCTCGATGATATTGGTTCACATTAATCAGCTTTTCTCTTAAAGAAATTAGTAATTAGCAGCTGGAATTCGAAGAGTGTCCTCTGAACTGTGCAGATGTGCTGATGCTCGCTCTTGTTTGTTTTCTGGATATCTTTGGTCATTTTAGTGCTAGCGTCTTGCTTGTTTCGCGGGTTATTCGTTTTTTGCTCACTTCTACTGCCTTGTGGTGAGTCCCGTGTCCAAGTCACGTTGCCAGCTCTTATATAGACAGTGACATTCACGCCCACGTCACGAAAGTCAGTCCGCTTGAATCGGAGCAAGCGTATGGTACTTGGAAACGACTGCAGAATAAGCAGTTGAAACGTTGTACAGATATTTTAATTTAATCAGTCTTTAAATAAAAATTCCCTTAATAATTATAAAAATAACCACAAAAGCTTTAATAAATTCATAATTGAATTGTTTATATTGTCTCTTGGAATGTGCTACTTCCCTCCGGACGGCGACATTGGAGTTTGTGTGGATCTTCTGGGAGAGACGATTGCTGCACTTGAGGCCTCTAACACTCCTGTGTGATAGTGATGAGAGACTTCAACTGCAGAATTGGTAACTTGAACTAACTTGAAAAGGAGGCGGTGCTCGGAACTCGGTTGGTCGGTTTCCGTGTATCGATGGACTCGGTTGAAAACCGGAGAGGTCGTGAGCTTGTGAAATTTATGAAGAAGGGAGGTCTGTGATTATATAATTTATTCCGTGAGAAAGGTGGCAGTGAGTGAGTGAGTCTGAGGGGTAGAGGAGTAAACCTGGTTTGATAATGGGTGTGTGAAGATGGAAAGGAAACTGAAGGAGTCGTATTAGGCAATGAAGAGAAGTGGTTACTCTTTGAATTACTTGAAGTCCAAACGTGAATTTAAATTGTACACAGCTAAATGCAAGAAGATGTTCTACGAAGAGAGGTACAACTGGGATTTTTTTCTGGGCGATGATTGTATCTAGATACCGAATGGAAAGAAACGCTCCAAGGAGGAAAATGACATCACAGTTGTGCTGATGATATAATGATTAATTGTATAATAATGGTATGTAATTATATAATATGACTGTAAATGCTCTAAGAATGAAGGAATATGTTATATTTGAAAGAATTGTTAAGTAATGCCGACTGTGGCTAAATACATTAAAGAATAAATAAATAAAATAATTGGCAACTGAACTGACTTTTTATCAAAGAGTTGAAATGAGTCATTGTACCATTGTCAAATAAATTAATAGCCCTAATAGCTGCTGATGGTTTTCTTTTACAAATTGTTTTAGTTTTACCCATATTGAAGGCGCCACAGGGTACGAGACAGCATCGCTGTTTCACATTCTCGTGGTCCCGGGCAAGTTCCGGACCTGGCAAGAGAATTTCTCTAGCTGAGATCTATGAGACTGATTGTGAGTCAACCCAGCCTCCGGGATCAAATTTGGGAAGCTACTTGATAAAAAGTAGCGCATTCGAACAAGAAAATCCAGGAAAGGGTTGTTAGGACCCGTTCTACTGACCATAGGATGCCTAATTGATAATTTAATTTCTTCGACAGTCAACGTCCTCTAAGTTTCTTTCTAAAACCAACTCGGGTCCCAACTTTATCCACGTAGAAATGAGTATTCTCTTTCAGTCACCTTGCCATCATGTGTCAATGAGTTCGAAGCAATGTACAATGTTGTAAGATCTAAGGCAAGCATACCGTATGATGCGCAGGAGAAATTAATCTCTGCCAAAAGTGGTCATGCGACTCCTAACCCGAAATTATTCTCGTAAACTGAAACAGAAGACAAATTCGTAATCCACTGTATTCTAATCAGTATAATTATACTCAAAGGAAAAGATTATTCTCCTGTCACTTCCCCCTCCCCACTTCAACGACCACCAATTGTTGTTTGGTTACTGACAACGATTGGTGTTCAAATACGTAAAAAATCAAAAGATTGTGAGGATCAGCTAAATGGGAAATAATAGAAGAGAAACAAATCCGAATTTCCTATATAAAATGTTTTGCGGTGCACTCAAGAAAAAAAAGAAAAGAATGCGTTTTCTCACATTTGAGTAGATATAAAAGATTTTTAGTTAGAAATAAATAAGAATTAGTTTTAATAATATAAACATGTGTTTTTATTATTTTATTTTAAATAATTTAATTTATAATATGTGATAATACAAGTACCTTATTTAGTAAAAGAGTTATAAAAGAAAAAAATATATATGTTATTGTATATATAAAAATGTAAATAAATAAATACAATAATTCTTATGCTTTCAATAAATTAAATTATTTATTCTTATTTATAGAAATATATATTTTTTTATCCCCTACCTGTATTCATTGGTAATAATTTGTCATAATCAAACAATTTAGTTAGATAACTTGAATAATTTGCCAAATTGGCTATATAAACCGCTCTAGAAGAATGGGTTAAACAACTCAATTGATTTTTAATTGCTCCAATAATTTTTGGATGACAATGACCAGCACTCATTGCGGCAAATCCACCTAAACAATCTAGATATCTTTTTCCTTCGACGTCAAATAAGTACATTCCTAATATTAAGATAATTATTGATAATTATTAATTAATAAAATATTTATTTTAAATATTACCTTTTCCCTTTACAATAGCAATTGGATGAGCATCATATGTTAACGCAGTATACTTATTATGTCTTTGTATAACTTCGGCATTATTTTTTGGAAAAGTTCTTTTTACAGACATATGTTTTTGTTGAAAGCCTAAATAAAAAAATATATCATATAATAATTATTTCATATTAAATTTTTAATTAAATAAAAATTACCAAGGTTATTATAAAGATTTTTTAATTTAAAACATGATGGAATGCATTTTATAGAAATTAAATGTGAAAATTTAAACATTTTTACTTTTTAATTTTATCCTAATAATACTAATAATTTAATATTTACAGAAAATTTTAAATATTTTGATTATATTTAACAATAAATAATGAAGATAGTAATAATCTTTATTATTGAAGCTAAGTTCCAAACCTTTTTTGTTTATATTTGTATCATGACATTGTATAAATGACATTTATCTTTTTTTAAATTTCTAAATTAAAAATGATTTATGAAAACAATGATACATGAAAACTATTAATTTTAGAAAAAAATAAAAATTATTTTAACTATTCTTATTAAGCAGTTACAATAATTAATGCCATTAATGTAAAATGCATAAAATGTTAATAAAATATATCTATGGAGCACATCTCTATTTTATATTTGGGATTTTTATAGGAATAACTTTGTGTTTAATATTTTCTTATACAGACTGTGATTTTGAGAAAAATTATGGATTTAATTCAAATGAAAAAACAGATGATGAATATGAACCAGTTATTAATCTAGCTGGAAAACCAATGAAAGCTCATAAGACTCCTCAATCAATAATTCGACCCAGATATTATTCTACCGAACTCGGTATTCGATCTAAGTTATTTGTGGGTGTATTAACAAATAAGAGAAATATCCTTAGAAATGGTATTAGTTTCAATCGTACTGTTGGGCACCTTGTGGATAAATTAATGTTTTTTATTGAATCTACTGGGTCCGAAAAATTAAATATTTCTCTTCCTGGAGTTGTTGGATTTACTGATACACGAACTATTCTTAAGCCCTTTCATACATTAAAATATATAAGTGATATTTTTTTAGAAGACTATGATTATTTTTTTCTCATATCAGATGTCTCCTATCTCAATGCGAGGAAATTAAAAAATGTTGTAAACAAAATTTCAATTAGTCAAAATGTTCATTTAGGATCTACAATAAAAGATAATTCTATATATTGTTCTTTAGGTATGCTTTAATTCGTTTTTTTAATAACTTTAAATTAATTTTTCTTTTTTCTTTAGATGCAGGATTACTTTTAAGTAACTCTATTATGAATAAATTAAAATATAATTTGGATTGGTGTGTTAAACATGCCTACTCGGATTCTGATAGTGATAATTTAGGGAGATGTATTTTACATTCTACTGAATTACCTTGTAAAAATTCTATTCAGGTAACCTTATATATTTCATAATTTCATTTCAATATATTAATATATAGTTAATATTACTTTTTTAATCATATTTCCAGGGTCAGCGATTTGAAAGTTTTTCAATAAATTCAGAAATATTATTTGAAAACAAATTAAAAACACTTGCACCACAAACTATTATAAATTCTCTAAGCTTTTATCCCCTTCATAATCCTACTTTATTTTATAAAGTTCATTTAATAGTTTCTCAGGTAATAAAAAAAATAAGAATGAAAAAATGAAAGATCGTTTTTTTTTATCAAATATTTTATTATCAGAGTTATATAAATGAAAAAGAAATACACATAAAGGATCTGAGAGAATCTATTAAAAAGGAAAATAAAAAAACTCCTAATCCAAATGAATTTCTTAAATGGCCAATAGGAAATCGACCATCAGTTAGGCCCGGAAATCGATTTGATGTAATTAGATGGGATTATTTTACAGATAAATATATTTATCTTAGTGATGATTTTAGTACTATAAAAGAATTAGAAGGTTCTGAAAAAATTGATATTCAAGTTAGTATTTTTTACTCTCTAATAATATTATTTCTATAATATTTATTTCTAATAATTAATTCCAGCTCATATTAAATGCATCAATAGAAAATGTATATTCAAAGAGTAAAAATAAACTAAGTTTTTTAAAACTACTAAATGGTTACAAACGCTTTGATCCTGCTAGAGGAATGGAATATAAATTAGATCTTTCATTTAGAGATAAAGTAAATGGTTTGGAAATTCATAAAAGGTAGTACTTTTATAAAACATAATTATTTAAAAAATATATTAAAGTTAATAGTTTTATTTTCTTTTTTTAGAATAGAAATTTGTAAACCTTTAGGTAAAGTTGAATTAATTGCGATGCCTTATGTAACTGAAAATACAAGAGTAAATATTATCTTGCCTATTACCTCAAATCATATTGAAGAAGCAAAAATGTTTATATACAATTATTCAAAAATTTGTATGGAAAAACACGAAAAAACATTTTTAATTTTGGTATACTTAATATTACATTTAATCCAGGACAAGAATGAGCTGATTTTTTTATTGAAAAATTTATATATTTAGTTTCTTATCGAAATCATATCCAATAGTTTCCCAATAATCAAATTATAAATTGTATTTAATATTTCTATTTCTATAAGTTTACACTTTATAATCTTATAAACAAAAAATTAAGCAAAATATAACAAATTAAAGTTTAGCTATTTGTCAAAATTGATTTATTTTTTCAATTTATGTACACATATTATTATTATTAATTTAAATATTTTTTTAGGTTTTAACTTACAGTAATTTAACTCCTGGAAAAGGAAATTATGATATATATAATGAAATAAAAGATTTAGCAAATTCTCTAAGTAATAAACATAAAAAAGATGGTGGAAAAATATTGTGGGTGTCTATTAAACTTGCAGAAGAAATCAGTGAAGATGAACCAATAATTGATTTTATCGTAGCTGATTTAGGAACCAAAAAATTATCTCCGGATTCATTAATTTTTCTTGCTCAAGTGAATATGGAAATAAGACTTGATTTTTTAAATAGAGTATGTATAATTTTAATTTTTAGTTAAATAAATTTTAATATACATTATTCAAATCCTAAAATTTCTTCAGAATATTTTTTAATCATATAATAACAATTAATTTAATTAAAATTAGGTACGAATGAATACAATTTCAAAACATCAAGTTTATTGTCCAATACCATTCTCAGAATTTAATCCAGATATTATATACAATGAAGAAATTCGCCCTCAACAATTAGACATTAATAAAAATTATGGACATTATGTATCAGGTTACACAAGCATTATTTCATTTTATCTATATGATTATTTGACAGGTAATAATACATATTAAAAAATTAAATATACTCTATTAATAAAATATATTTATATTTTTAACAAATTTCAGTTCGAAAAAATATTGAAAATACAATTCCATTCATTCAATCAGATCGAGAAATTCCATTAATGATAAAGGCTTTGTCTAAAAATAATTATTTTTTACAAAACACATTATATTCTTTATTCGTAAGAAAAAGTAATTTACACATTTTGAGAGCGGTTGAACCTGGATTACGATTACGTTATTTGTCTTCCAATTGTAATATTAAGGAAGAATATTTTCAAAAGAGATGTTATAATTTCCAAGCATCAAACCAAGGAACAAGGAGTCAATTAGCCAGTATAATTTTATCTTATTTAAATAATAAATAATTAAATAAATAAATTGAATAATTTATATAGGAAGGATTTTATCATTAAAAATATATTGTAATATAAAATTTTATTAAGAATATATATGTAGTTTTATACATATCTGATATAAACTTTTATTATACATAACTGACTTGTATATTTAGGTCGAGTCTTAACTGATTATATACCTAAAACAAAAAACAACAACATATTTTCCGAAATTATATACAATAAATTAATATTTTGACAATGTATTTATATGTTTTAATAAAAGTGTATATAAAGTTTTATATTTTTTCTTACTTTAATCAGAATCAGAACCGGATTCGGAAAGCTTAAGATCATCAGTGAGCAAAAGATGATCAGGCATAGAAAGTGAGGGCGAAGCAGTTCCATTTATATGGCCTGAAGAACATAAGATTTAGATGTATAATATTTTATTTATTTAATATACAAATTAGATTATTAAAAACCTTACCGTTAAGATGTTTATTTTGAAGAGGAGCATTTTTTTCATCACTGTCGGAGTCACTTGATGACCCACTATCACTTGAAGAGTCACTAGAAGATTCAGTTAAAACTCCAACATTGTCTGAAGGAGTGGGATCCTAAAATTAATAAATAAATGATTATAATTCATTAGATATATTTTAAAAGTTATGATTTAATATCATAACAAAAATACTGTAAATTAACGGACGTATATAGTACAGACAATATTTTCTAAATAGTCTAAATCAGGGTTGTCTAAACTATGACCATTCGAGGGCCACATTGCAAAAAAAAATACGTAAATATCATTTTACCTTTTTTTTAGAACCATATTGAAAGAATTTAAATATTTTCATAATTTGCGTTTGAGCCGCAATTTAGAGACCCCTGGTCTAAATCTTTGAACCTAATTTTAATTTCTAAAAGTTAAGAAATTAAAATTTGAAAAACGTTAACAAAAAGATTTTGTTTTCAAATTAAAAGTATTCAATTAATTTTAAATGTTAAATTTGGGATAATAGATATTCAAATGACAACAATTCACTATTTCACATATCGAATTTATTTTTAAAGATTATTATATAAACGATAAAAACTTGTATTTTAATTTAAATACACATAAATTTGATAATTGTTAGAAACATTATTAATTTAATAAGGATCTATGCTAATTTACCCAGACTTCGCATTTATATATGTATTAAATTTGTGTAAACTTATAGAGTTTGAGATCTTGTCCTCAAATCAGAAATTTACCTCTAAGCTATGCTTTCAGTTAAATATTTTTGGAATATTTAGTTTAAAATTTATCGATGAAATAAATATGAAGTAATTATTTATATATATTAAATATTATTGTAATATGGTATTGTGATTTCTAATGCTAAAAGAAGAAGGCTAGTTTCGATATTCATTTTAACTGTCGTTTAAGATATAGACAGACTAATGATAATGACAATGTTGTAGAAATAAGTTTCAATTCAATTTTCAGTAAAAGGTATTTATATATTTAAATACTCTTAAATCATTCTATAGACTTAATCTTTGAGAATAATTTAAAGTTCTTAATTTTTTAAAAGTGAAGAATTACTTACAGGAGCTGTTGTAAGAGATATTGAAGGAGGAGGAGGATGCGAATGTGGAGGTAGTGGAAGTTTAGGACTTAAACTCGAATTGTCTAAATCCATATCAAGTCCTATCATAGGTAGACTTGGTGCTGGATTATTATTTGAAATGCCATTCTGATTTGTAGGGCTTGACTTTGACCAATGCCTTGGAGAAGTTTGTAAAGGCGAATGTCTTGGCACTCCTGAAAGACGAGGAAGTTTGGGACTTGTTTCTTTGTTTTTGTGGCGTTTTTTTATAACTCCACTGTTTGAATTATTTCCAATAGCACCATTCTTGATATCAACAGGTGTTGATGGACGAGATGAAGGGCGAATACTAAAAAATATTTTTGATATAATAATAAAATCATGATAAAATATATTCAGTTTTTTCTTTTTATAAAAATAATGTAAAAATATGTATCTCTAACCAATTAATTTTATGTCATTGAATAAATAGAAAAATAAAGTTATTAAAATAACAAACCTTGAACCTAATATATGATTATTTTGTTGGGAAACATTTTGAGTTACAGGTTGAGATGTACTCGGTTCCAACTTTTCCATCCTAAAAGAAAATCAATAGAATATGAATATAATATAAATATGTAATTTATATATATATATATATATATATAATATATCTTACCGGGTTTTTTTAACTTGCAAATTGCTGGCAAGTTTTTCCAAAGTAATAATCCCAGTGGTTTTATCTAAAATAAGCACACATTCTTTTTGGCAAGGTTTTTGGGAACCTTTAAAGACTGTATGAGTTGTTCCAGAACCTTCTAAATGAGGAACTGTTACAGCAACTTGATTATTCACACCAACATCAACAGTTGCAACTTTTGAAAAATCCACACTTGCAGGTTTAAAATCATCTATATTTTGATTAAAATAAAAAAAAGATGAAAATTAAATAAATAATTACTTAATCAAAGTAAAATATGTGAATTTTTAATATATTATTAGTTTTAAGTATCATCAAGTGGTTCAATATTGTTAGATACTCACATCGTAATGTGTGGAAAGACGTTTTTCTATTATTTGTAAAACTTTCTCCAAGTTTTAATTGATAAACTTTATGTCCAAGTCCCATTTTATCGGTTAGAGAGATGTCTCCATTCATTTTGAAATAAATAAATTAATTAATCTATGATAAAATAAAATTCAAAAACATTTGAATTTAGTATCACCCCATTGGGGAAATTTAGAGGTTACTTGTGTAAAAAATAAACAATGACAGAACATAAAAACATTTAAATAAGGTTAAACAATATTAACAAAATCAAAAAAAATAAATAATATGGAATGTTAAATATTTATGACCTAATTATAGATGTTAAAGTATCTTTTGGAAATGAAATGACGTAGATCTCAAAGTAGAAAGTCACAGAAGTAAATAAATGAAGAAAGTATATTTAAAAGATGACAGTTATATGCGTTAGAGGACTCTGTTATCCAATTGTCTTTTAATGACCTCTATGTTATATTTATATAGTTATATATTAATTTATATATCAATTTGATTATTTATTTATATTTAAAATACAAATAATAATAATAATAATAGATGAAATATTAGCTTTATGAAATAAAACCAGTTGGTCAGAGCGCCTTCGGCGCTCTTCACACCTGGACGGGTGCTTCGCCCCCTGTACCCCCGAGTGGTACATAGTATTTGGTTAAAAGTAGTAAAAGGTTTTCATCCATTTTGTTTCAATCAGTATATTACATAAAACATTCATTTCTTTTTGTGTTCTTATTTAAAATATATTTTAATTTAATCAGTAAATTAATTATATATATTATTATTGTATATGTTATATCTATCTATTTATATGGCTCAAAGATACTCGAAAGTTCTTGGCCACATTTCTCCAAATGTCCCTATCCTGAGCCCTTGTCCCATCTCTCTTACGTCCCTTCCTATGCGTCCATGGTCTTGATTCCCTTTGATAATAATTTTGATGAGATAAGCCTCTTTACTGCATGATAACAGGCGTTTCCCGATTGATACCTCGATTTAAATTCTTCTCAAATATTATTATCCTTCGTGATTACATTCAATTTTTCTACATATTCAAATTTTACATTTTCTATATTAAGATTTTGTATGTTAATACTGTTCCTCTTTGTCACTAAATATTTTTTCTTATCACTTAATTTCAAACCTCCATTAATTTTTCCTCGCTATCTGTAATTGCAATTGCCGAATATCTTATAATATTTAAGACGTCTGCTTAGCCTAACTTTTCAATTTTTTTTTTTTAATTGCATTTCGAGTGATTTTTTCCCAATTTGTGTAATCACATACTCACAACATGCAACATATAATTGGCCGTGGGAAAAACATGGGGATTCCAAATGAATTCCGCAGCACTTGAGTGTCTGGCCCTGAGCTTTGTTGATAGTATGTTTGTTTCCTTAGAACCTTTACCTCCACAAAACATACTCACATTGCACTTTTATAATATATACCGGGACCCTGAGCCTCGGCTTGGTACTTAAGCCAAAAAAATGATTCATTATTATTGGATTTGGCTGGTAATATTAATACCTGGGACACCTAGCTCTCGCTCTACCCTTTGAAAAATATTGATATTCAATCTGATTAAAATGAATGAACTTGTGCTCCTCAATAATACATAAATATATAATATTTACATATATTTTTTTTTGAAAAACTGTTTAGCGCTCCAAGTGGTTATAAAACAAACAATTTTAGCTAGTATAATAAGATTAATCCAAGTAATATCGTCTATTTGTATTCGACACTATTTTCACTCCTTATGGTAGCGGCCCAGTCGATGATGTTATATGGATCGTTAATTAACATTAACCATTCACCGAATCGCCATTCAAATAATAACATACAAACAGAAAAGTAGGCGTGTTGATATAAAATATATACCTGTGAATCCGAACTATCACTCGACCCTTTAACCAAATTATACAATTTATTTTTATATACTTTAAAAATTTTACAATTTTTTAATTATTTATTATAATTGTTAAATGGGATTTCTAAAAATGACCCATTAAAAATTTGTTTCCTAAAATGTTTCAAAATAATTAAAATAAATTGTATAAATGTGTTCGTTTATAAAATCTATATATCTGTGTGTCTGTTTTTCGATTTTTTAAATTTTGATTTTGGATTCGAATAGAGCTTAAAAATTGTGTAAATGTAGTGGTCTTGGTTTTTTAAAATTCGTTTGGGAACATGGTCAAATCGGCGGTCAAAGTTGAAAATTCCCCATATATTATAACTACTGTAATTAGTATTATTATAATGTAAAATTATAAAAAAAACTTTATTATAGACATTTTCATTCTGTAAATTAAATAATTTTATTTCATTTATATAAATATCTATTTTTATTTTCATTCAAAGAATATGTATTTTTGTTTATGTTAGGTTTATAATTTTATTTTTTTAATATTTTATTTATAAAACACGAAAACATTTAAAATTATATGAATAATTGATCTCATAATTGGATTTTCATCTTCAATTGACGTTTTGAAAATATTTTTGTATTCATAAAATAATAAAAAAAACTTTTAAAACTTTTTAAATTATTTTCAAGTAAGTATATAAGATATTATATTATGGGTGAATTCAAAATGTATAAAGGGACACACAGAGATAGATAGATATGTTACGGTAAAAGTAGATATTGCGGCAAATGTACACATTTTCCGGTAAATGTGCACATTAGCCTCCTCATTTGGGTAATGTGCATTCAACTAACATTTACAATTTCAAATAAGGGAAATGTACATTGAATTCACAATGACCATCTCGTTTTGGTAAATGTGAGCATACAAAGTACGAAATAATGAAATTGGGTTTGAAAACATCAAATTTACCTATGGAATCTGTTGAACAGCTGGAAACAGAAGAACAGTTAGAGCAATTACTAGAAGGAGTACACATAACCAATTCACCACATAGCAATGTTGCAGAAAACGATGAATTTTCCATTGAAACGTTAGACATAATTTTGGCTGATGATTCATTATGCAACCAAATTGAAGATATAAATGGAAGTTTAGAGTTAAATTCTGTTTTAAACGAAAAGAAAATTTTAATTGATAATGCTCGAAAGAAAGCAAGGGAAAATTTAGAAAATCAAGCTATCAAAATGTGTAATCTTTCGAAAGAAAAATTTCCTGCTGCTGTTATTGGTGACAATATTAGAGTTTCCATTCCAGACGTTGATCCTGGTAAAACGGATCCCAAAAATTTGATTTGCGTTGTTTTGTCTAGAGATGACGATAAAAATTTATATAAATTAGCAGTGGCGTACTAGGGGGGTGCGGTGGGTGCGGTCCGCACCAGGCGGCACTTATCTTGGGGCGGCATTTTTTATATTTAGTTATAGTTGTAAAAAGCAACGTATTCATTTCATATTTATTTTTTTTCTTTCTTGAATAATAAATGATTATTATGATTATTATAAGTTTACTATTTGATTTATATAAATTATGATTCACTAAATGATTTCGAATATTATTCCTCGGTGTAAATAAATGCATTTTAGTGTAAATTTTGAATTCTAATTCCAAGAACAGGATACTAATTTTATTTTATTGTATTCATTAAAATTCGTTGAATTCGTAAACGCATCTTTACGATTTTGTTCAGCAATTTTTCCTAACTAAAATTTTTTGATATCAGTATATAAATGTCATTTCTTATGAAAAGTTTATATGATTACTTTGAAGTGATATACCAATATTTTTTTAAATCATCGATTTTTCTTTTGAAAAGAGGGCCGGCGGAAAAAATATAAATATAAATTTTGAGAGCATTATACACGATTTTTCTAGTATGAAAGCTAGAAGAGTAAATATTATATTAATATGTTTACGAGTGCATACAAATATGTTTAAAAAAATTTACTCTGTGTATTAATTAATATTGATTAAATAACTTAATAATTTATTTATGTGCATTAATTTATAAATACCACTATTTGATTGACTTATAATAAAAAGGGCGGCAAACTGGAGATCGCCCCGGGCGGCAAAAGTTCTAGGTTCGCCACTGTAAATTAGGAACTAAACAGGGAATTTTTAAACAATCTTATTCTAGGCATGAATTCGCCATTTGTGAACAAAAGTTTATATCATACGAAGATGTTCCTCAAGATGTTGAGAAATCGGTAAGAGAAATTATAGGAATGCAGTCCCTTACTGGTGGCCAAGGTTTTAAAAGATGCATCTATAAAGGAACATGTTCCTCAAAAAAATGCAGTTGTAAAAATGCTGGAATATTATGTAAAATAAAATCCAAGTGCCACAATAGCAATTCTTGCTCAAATAAATAGCACTTTCTTCATTATGAAATTTCTATATGTTCCTTTATAATTTTATAAAATTTAACTGTTATAATAAAAAAAGTATGTTAATATTATAATTATTACGACATATTATATGTAATAAGTATGTTTTGTTTCTCATTCACATTTTTGAATTAAAATAATTTTCGATATTAAAGCTTTTTGTATTATGTTTATTTAAATAATTTTTTTTTACTGCAACAACATTTTTAATTTACTTGTATTCCACCTTTCCTTAAAATACGAAGGTAAGAGTATACATTTACCAAAACGTAAAGGCAGGAGTACACATTTGCCGGGAAATGTACATATACATTATATTCAGTTTACTTATACCTAACTTTTGTTACAATAAATGTACACTCTTGGGAAATGTACACATTTACCGGAAAATGTATACATTTCCCAAGAGTGTACATTTACCGTAACAGATATAAGATTTACAATAATAATATATATAATTAATTTACTGATTAAATTAAAATGTATTAAAAGTAAGAACACAAAAACAAATAAATGTTTTATCTAATATACTGAACAGCTTATTAGTATAGAGTATAATATATAATATTTTTTATATTTACGCAGTATAATAAATTGATGATGTCATTTAATTCTCCTACTATATATCGAATCGAATATAAAGATAAATCTTCTTTTAAACGTTGTGTGAAACAATTTCAAATAATTTAAATGTATATCTATTAATGAAATAAAAATCAAATATATGAAAATAATTTAAATATTTTTAATTTTATTTTAAGAATAGATATGTATATATCTCACAGGCGGTGGCTGTGACGTCACATATATACATTTAAATTTAGAAAAAAAAACTAATAAAAATGTATTTTCCAGAGATATGATCAATAAAACTCAATTTTTCTTTATAAATACTATCTCTGGTGTGAATTTCAAAAAATCGTTAGAGCGGTTTTTGCGAACAAACAAACAAACACAATTTTTACTCGTATAAGAAGATAAGAAAAAAAAAATAATTTTTTTAACCAAACATAAATATACGCAAGGTGGTAGTATTAATAAATAATATTTAAATCTCGCGGTTTTTATTTGTTATAACCATCTTCCACTTTTTAGATATCCTAATTTAAAATTATATATTTTTATAATTAATATAATATATCATTATAACATCGAAAATATATCTATTAATTAAACATTTGTGACTACTTTTACATTATTATATTTAGTAAATTTTAAAAAGATATGGAAAAGTTAATAAATTGGTTTTCAACAAAAACTGGAAAAAAATTTATTTTTGGATCAGTTTGTTTTTTAGGATTTGGTTCTTTTAGCATAAATTTATTACCTCAAACTTTATTTATTGAAAAATCTAAAGAAATTGTACAATGTTACAGGTAATTATAAAATTCTTAAATTTAAAAAGATTTTTTTAATGATTCTATCCTTTCATGTTTGGGGTTTAGAAGTTTCGAGTTTACAATATATATACATACATGTATAATTTCTGATTTTTTTGTTAGTATAGAAAACTTTTTTAACCATAGTTATAATTTCTCTTTTTCTGTTTAGTTTATTTTAGTTCTTCTAGTAAGAGAAAAATTTGTTGCAGGTTAAATTGTTTATGTATTATTAAAAAATTTCATCTCATGATTAAATGTGTTTTTTCATCAACATTAATTCTATAAAATTTGAATAACCATACAGATGCTCGAAAACTGTAATATTATGCATTATATACGGGAACTTGATAACTGACATTATTGGCTATAGTTTCACAACCTTTTTTCTACAACTACCCCTTTTAAATTTGCTTCTCGTTTAATAGAGCCCTAATTTTTGATGCAGTATAATTATATTAATTAAGTATAACTTAGAACTATGAGCATTTAGAGTATATTTTTAACAATTTTACAAGAAAGTAAACATTTTTATTACATTAGTATTAGTATCATTAATAGGCATTCCTAATTAAAAAAAAAATCTGGAGTGTCTCCACTGGACTATCTCGCAAATTTGAATTGGATTAAATAACATATATTAATTTATATTAAATTAAATTATAAATTAAAATTAATAAATAATATTTATTAAACCAGCGCATGTTTGGCTCTTTGTTGATGGCACCACGTCACGTGTTGGCGCGTGAGATTTGCAGTGTTAAAAAATTAATTCTGGTACTTTCAGCGATTCAATCAAGCTGAAATTCTATATATAGCAGTTTTATACAATTTTTAATCATGTGAAAAATTATCAAACATATATCTTTATTTTTACGGTCACTTTAGAAGAAAAAAAATCAAAACGTAGGTAATGACCCTCTTCCGGTTGAGCTACACTTCTCAAAAGTTGATAGAAAACTATGAATTTTGAATAATGCCCATGTACCAAATTTCATCATTCTAGCTCAAACCGTTTTTGCGTAATCTTGTCTACGTACACTCACACACACAGACATTTTTCTCAACTTTAGTGAAAATGATTCAGGAACCTCTGGCGAGATAGTAAAAAAATAATATGAATGTTGGGGCTGTTGTTTTTTGATATCATGTTCAAATTTTGATTAATAATAAATTTCACATACGATAATAAAATTAATAAATATAAATTTTATTATATAAAAATTAAATATTTTCAATGATTTATTTTTTGTTTTTATCTTCACGTGAGCTACAATTCTGTGAGGAATTTTTCAGTACTAATTTAAAACGTATTTTTTACACCTAATACTATTCTTGAATTATAATTAGATTGATATTTGTTTTTAAGGAATGGTTCTCCTGTTAAAGTGGAAAAAAAAATAATTAAAATTTTAGATCAAGTAATGAATGAACTTGAGGTACCAAAAGAAAATCAAGTTAGAATTAAACCATTCACTGTTCTTGGATTTGATTTATTTGGATTTGGTTCATCTATTACACCTTTTGGGGCTTGTTTAGGAATTCCAACATCATTTTATTATTCTACAATAAAAGATATAGACAGAAAAAATATTAAAGTATAAATAATATATAATTTTGAAATATTATAATTATCTTTATTTTTATAAGTCATTTTTTTATTTTGTTTAATTTATAGGTTCAACACGAAAGTGTAAATTGGAATTCTGATGAAGGTCAACTTTTGGGTGAATCACTTGTATTAAGTGATAATGCGAAGAAGTATGCAATAGCTTCTAAAATTTATCTTATTAACTCTCCTCAAATTTTTTTAAATAGTTTCTATCCAGTATTTAGTATTATGGGAGCATATTCGAGTGCACATTATCTAAATAAAAAATATAAATTATTTAATAAAAATATTATTATTAGAGGAATATCATATAGTTTGATATCATTATTCTTTTATGGATATTACATATTTTTAAAAGATTTTACAAATTCTTACTATGAATTAGAAACTGATAAAAATATTGCAAAAATAAATAATGAATATTTGGAGGGAGGAATTGAATTTTTATCAAAAAATCTTCAAAGAAATATTGCATTAAGAACTTTACTTGGTTCAGATGGAGAAAAATATTATTCATCATTTGGTAATGAGTCAAGATATTTTAGAATAAAACGATTACCTCTTACTTTTAGAAAAGCTCATTTAGAAAAAATGAAGGAAAATATTAATTAAAGTAAATTTTTATTTTCTTTAATATATTTAATGTTATAAAATTGTATATAAGTAATGTACATTATGTATTTAACTAATCTTTACAAATAAATTATTTAAAATCTTTACATTAAATTTATTGAATAATGTGTTTTTAAATTAATATAAAATAAAATTTTAAATATTCAAGTATTTTTAAAGTTTTAATTTTCAGGAAGTGGACGAATTCCTCTCTCTCTCCCTAAATATATATATAGTATATTGTTTTTTTTTTTAATTATTCTGAACATGATTATTAAAATATATGCTTTTTTACTTCCAAATATTTGTTTTTAATTAGAGAATCCTAGATGCCCAAGCTGAAAAAAACGATATATATATTTTTGAAAAATTCCTATTAAAAAATATAGAAATAAAATACCAAAGTTAATTTTTGCTCTTCTTTTTGCAATATTTTGTTTGTCTGCTCATTATCAAACTTAACGACTGCAGAAATTACCTTTGCAAGAACCTGGAATATACAAAGTATAAAAATGTTATTTCATCATTTTTTGGATGAATTATGTCTAATTACTAAGAATTCTAAATTTTTGAAACCAATTATCTATGATGTTATATTAATTCATTAATTAACAAACATTATGTTACTACCCTACAGAATGTATATATTTTAGTGTTGTCTTGTTTTATTTATTTATAGATGTATATGCGTATGTAAATGTTTTTGTATGTAGATTACGTAGAACTTAAAAGATTTTATGTTGGATAATCCAAAAGTAACTTTGTAATTTTTCGTATTTGTTTTTGATTTTCCGGGAAATTGTTAGGTTATAAACTCGAAATTGGTTGTGCCAATTACTTAACATTATTTTTAATAATTTTTCTAAACAACTTAAATCTTAAATCTTATAAATATCTAATCAAAAAACGAGAAAATAATCGGAGTTAATTTAGTGTTAAATTAAAAGTTTTATAAAACGTTAAAAAAGTTAATTTTAGAACGATAAAAATATACTTATATCTTTTTCTTTAGAAACTATTCTAAAATTAATATAAAAAAATAAATTAAAATTAGTATTAAGGATTATTGTATCACAACATTTACAATATAGTATATAATTAATTTAGTGATTAAATTAAAAAAATAAATAAAATGTATTTAATATATTGATTGAATTAAGATAAATGAAAAGCTATTACTAGTTTTAACAAAAATACATTACTCAGGAACAGAGGCATCTGTCTAGGTGGGATGAGTATAGAAGGCATCTAGTATTACAATAAAAATATGTTCCATTGTACAGATACTTAATAAATGAATATTTTGTTTAAATAAGTAATTAAATGTATGTTATTGAAAAATTATAAATTAAAACTCTCAACTTCAAGTATATATTGTTTTCTAATAAGTTTTTCTCAAACAATTTTAAATAAATAAATTGGAATAAAATTTCTTACCAAAGGCTCTCTTCCCATCATATATTCATATAAGATATTTCTTAAATATTCTAATTCTGTAGCATCTTCTAATTCAGTCGAACCTGAAGTTTTATGTTTAATGGAATGGAATTTTTTTAATTCTTGAATTTCCAATCTATGATGAACAATCAATTTAAATCAATTACTCAACTAATTTTATGTCCTAAAAATTATTCAAACCTGTGTTGACGTTTAAGTTCCTTTAATTCTTGAGATTGAGCAATAAATTGCTGTTGAAGCATTTCAAAACTTCCTGAACCTGATTCTATAGCTTTCACTGCGATATGGCTAGTGCTTTGTAACTCCTATCAAATTATAAATATTTTATTATATTATTAAAAATAAATTGAGCTAAGATGAAACAATAGAAAAATAAAATGAATAAGCTTTTAAATTAAAATACCTACACTATTGCCATTTGACTTCAATTTCTGAAATAAAATAAAATAAAATAAAATAAAATAAAATAAAATAAAATAAAATAAACTATCAAAAAAAGATTATTAACAAAAGAAAAGAAAAATTTTAATAGGTTGTCAAATATCTCCCTTCCGCCTTTTTCGCGGCTATGTACAAAGCGCTACAGAGCTCGCATCTGGCAATACTATACATCAGAGATGAGCAACCCGCGGGCCGCATGCGGCCCTTTAAATATTTTTCTGCGGCCCGCCGAGCATTTCTAAAATATAATTTTATTATTCGTCTCGATTATTTATAAACAATATTATAATGTTTAGTAGTATATATATAAAGCTTTGTAAATTATTAGTAAGTGCGGCCCGCCACAAAATTTTAAAATTTAAATTGGCCCGTGGGTTAAAAAGGTTGCTCACCCCTGCTATACATCATTTGAAAGGCCTTAACATAATCTACAAAATGACGCTATGCATGATTAGTTTAGATATTGCGTTCGACAGTTATAGACGTGTAAACATGGAGTTCACTAACGCCGAAATTCGCGCTATTTTAGTTTTCCTTCGTTAAAGGCAAATCCGCTAGAGAAACGTTCCGTGAGATTAATGTTTTGGGGGATGGCACTCTATCACTTCGAACCACGAAAGAATGGTTTTGACGATTCAGAGCCGGTAAAAACGACACCATGGTTTTGCTGTGTGTTTGGTGGGATTGGAAGGGAATCATCCACTATGGCCAGTCGCTTAATTTTACCATCTACTGCGAATGACTGGAACGCTTGAAGCAGGCGATCGACTAGAAGCGTCCAGAATTGGCCAACAGGAAGGGTGTAGTATTCCACCAGGACAACGCCAGACCACACACTTCGTTGATGACTCGTCAGAAGCTACGGGAGCTCGGGTGGGAGATTTTATCGCATCTACCATATAGACCGGACGTAGCGCCAAGTGATTATCACCTGTTCCTGTCCATGGCAAACGCTCTTGGTGGTGTAAAGTTGGACTCAAAAGAGGCTTGTGAAAAGTGGCAGTTCTTCGCAAATAAGAAGGGGGGTTTCTACGAGGGGGGTATTATGAAGTTGCCGTCTAGATGGAAACAGATTATCGAACAAAACGGTGCATATTTGAACTAAATCCGATCACTGTAACACTTTTTATAAAGCATTGAATAAAGAGCAAAAAAGCGGAAGGGAGATATTTGACAACCTATTATGTATTGAATAAATAAACAAACGATTGAGTCTAAATAAAAGGTGATGTTTCCTTTTAATTAGGTAATAAGGTTAAAAAATAAGTTACCGATCTTTCCCATTCCCATTGACTTTGTAAAATTTGTAATTGATCTTGATGATGTATTCTTTCTTGTTCCAGTTCTCTCTCTAGGCAATTTCTCCATCTACTCTCACATTCTGCTAATTCTTTTGTTCTTGCTGCATTAGCACGATCTAAAGCTGCTTCTAGTTCCCTAATTTGAGTTGAAAATTCCTTAAAATAAAAATATATAATAGATAAATGATAATTTTCTTAAAAAAAAAATTAAAAAAAAAATCTTTACATTCAATTTTGAATTAGATTTTTGTTCATGGCTTTCAAAATTCAAATGCCTCTCTTCTAGTTCAGTTTCTAACAATTTTATTTGTTCTCTCAATTCTCTCATTTGTTGGCTTTCATAACTCTCTTGTGTATCTAAAGAATATATTATTCAAATGATATATTTTTTAGAATTTTATTAATTAAACGTAAAAAATAAAATTAAAATATATCCAATCTTACCTATAAATTTTTCTTTATCTGAAATAGATTCCTCTTTTGTTTTAGCAAGTTGTTTTTCAAAATCTATAACAAGCTGCTTAATTTTCAACCGATGAGCCTCTTCTAATTCGCTATATCTTTCATTTTGTATTTTAATTTGCTCTTCTAAATTTTTTTTTTCACTAGTATACTTTTGTTCATGTTTTTCTAGTTCTTTTACAGAAGATTCTATACTTATATTTAGTTGTAATTTTAAATCAGAATTTTCACTTTGAAATTCTTCTAATTTTTGTTTTATTTCAAAAAGGTTGTTTTCTAATTCTTGCTTTTCATTGGAACATTCCGTTAAAGTTTGACTTAATTTTTTTTTAAGATGTGATTTTTCCAAATTCAATTCCTCTATTTGATATTTCAAATTGTCTTTTATTTTTGACATTTCATTTTCTAATTCAATATTATTTTCAGCAATTTTTTGTTCAAAAGATGATTTGTCTTGGGAAAGTTGTTCATTCAGATTTTTTAATTGTAGTTCTTCTTGCTTAAGAATATTGATTTCCTCTTTATATTGTTTAATTTCATCATCTAAACAAGAATTTATTTCTGAAATTTCTTTTATTTTTATTTTACATTCACTTAATTCTTCTTTTAATGATTTAAGCATCATAGAATCAGATGAATTTGAAAGAAGTTTTTGATTATGAATTGATAATTTAGCATTTTCCTCAATTGTTAATTTTAGATTGTCATCTAATTCTTTTATTTTGTCTTCTAAACATATTTTTAATGCTTGAATTTCCTTGAGTTTTTCATTTTGTTTGAACAATTCGTTTGATAGCTTTGAATTATCAACAGAAATATTACTTTTATCACTTTTTAACTGATTAATGATTTGTTTAAGATCGTTGAATTCTAAATGTTGTTTTTTTAATAAATTAGATTCATTTACTAATTCTGAATGTTGTTCATTCATGGTTTTAAATCGGTTTTCTATGTCTATATATAAATCTTTATATTTTAATAATTCTTCTTCAGTTTTATTTAAATTAATTTTTAAATTATTTATAATTTCATTTTGTCCATTTATTTGTGATTTAAATTCACCATTCTTTGAAGTTAATAAATTATTAGTTTCTTCCAAAATTTGTATTTTCTTAACTAATTCAACAGTTTCCTCTTTAGTTGATTTTTTTATGTTATTGCATTTTTCTTCTAATTGATTAACAAATTGTGAATGTTTATTTTCAAGATCATTAATTTTTTCTTTCAAATTAATATGTTGATTTTCATAATCTATGAGTTTTAAATTATTATTTTCTATAACATTTTCACTAATATTTAATTTAGAAGATAATTCATCACAATAATTTCCTTGAACTTGAATTTGATTTTTTAATTCAATTATTTCTGAAGATAATTTTAATTCCAAATTTGTTAAATTATTGATTCTTTCTTGCTGATTTTTAAGATCAATATCTTTTTTAGATATTTCTTTATTTAGAGTAACAATTTTTACTTTCATTTTGTCTTTGATCTCATTATTGAAATCAATTTCTAATTGTAATTTTTCTGAAAGTTTTTCAGCCTTTTTATAATTTTCTTCAAGTGTTATTCTTAAATCTTCTATTTCTTTGCACTTTCTTTCTTGAAATTTATTCCAATCTTCATATGTAGGATATTCAAATGACTCAAGAGATTTATTATTTAATTCTTGATTAAATTCTAACTGATTTGTGTTATTTTTTTTAATTTCACATTCTAGATCTTGTTGTAATTGAATTGTTAAATTATTTTTAAATTCCAATTCTTCTTTTAATTTCGCTATATCTATTTTTAAATAATTTATATTTTTTTCATAATTTTCTTTTAATTCAGACTGTTTGTTTATTACAAAATCATTAATTGATTGGGTCATATAAATCTTAAGATTATTAAAATCTTCGATAATAGTATTGTCCATACTCTTAAAAACATTGAATATTTGATGTTTTGATAATTTCAAATTCTGAATGGTTTCCAAAAGAATTTCATATTTATCAATTAAATGTTTATTTTTTATCATATTTTGTTCTAAATCTTTTTCTAAGCTTATTTTTTCTTGACTTAATTGAAAAATTTCCTGTTCTTTTTTATGGCCAGACAGCGAAAGAATATCAAAATCTTCTGTCAATTTAACAAATCTTGTAGATTCTTCATTTAGTTTATCACGAAGTTCATCTAGTTCATGGACGGTTTTTTCAAAATCTTTAACTTTTTTTTCAAGAAGCGATTCTCTTTCTTTTGAATCATCAAGTTTTTTAGATAAAAGTTTAATTTTATTATCTTTTTTATTAATATTTAAATTTAAATCATCTATTATTTTATTTAATGTATTAGATTTATCTTCATTAGTTTGAAGCTTTTCCGATAATTGTTTATTTTCCAAATCAATTTCAAGGATTTTATTTGTTTTCAATTTTAATTCTTGATCCATTTTATTTTGTAAATCAATAATTTTTTGCTTCATTTCTTCTTGTATTGATTGAATAGCTCCTGTGTTAGATTTTGAAAGATCCTAAAAATAATATTTATAAAAGGTGTTAATATTTATTATATGTTAGAAATCTGAGATAAAAGACTTAATAAATTAGATTGTTTTTCAAATATATGAAATTTACCTGCATTAAATTTTCTTTAATTTCATCTATTATATAGAGACTTTGTTCTTCCTTTTCTTTCTGAGCTATTTCTAGACATTCTTGAAGATGTTTTATTTTTTCTTCTTTCTTTTCTAATTCTTTATGAATAGATAATTTATTTTCAGCAATAGAGAGAGCATTTTCTTGTTCTCTTTGTTTTAATGATTCAATAGTTTCATTTAAATTTTTTATTAATATTTGAGCATCAGTGAGGGACTTTTTTAAAAATTCAACATCACTTGGGGAATTACAATTTTTTTTAAATTCATATTTTTCTTGTTCTAAGGCCTGTATTTTCTCAGTGTTTTGATTAAGAATTTCCTTATATCGTAATAATAATGTTTCTAATTTTGTAATTTTTTCTGAAATGATAAATATTTATTTTAACACTAGTAAAAATAGTAAAAGGTAAATATACAAAAATGAATCACAATATTTTACGAATTTATTTTCAAATTAATATATAGAAAGTTTATTTTGATGAAAGTATAGAAGAGAACAGAATATTAGGTTCAAATATTTTTAACCTAATTTCAACTGACATTCCTATATTTTCTTTAAATGAAACTAAATATCTTTATATTGTGAAACAACAGATTTTTCTATATAAAGATAGCAATTTACTGAAAATTAACCAAAATAAATAAAAAACTGTTTTTAAATTTTTAAATACAAAAATATCGATCAAAATCCTGATTTTTCTGTCATTTATACCTATATATATATTCTTATTATATGTAAATATATATGTGAAAACAAGTTAAAATAATTAATTACCTGATGGAAGATTTTGATCTGTTTCTGAAGACGATTCAGATTCTTCATTTAAATCTATTAATAATTCGTCTTTTGATTGTTCTAAATGATCTTGACCAGCTTTCAATAAAGATATCTGAAAATTGTATATGAGTTTAAAATATTGTGTGTATACATATATATAATAATAAATCAAAATCAATAAATAAGAAGCATCGAAACAGAAAAAACCTAATTGATAGACAGCAATTTATATAACAATTCAATTATTTATTGGAATATATACACAACAAAGAGGTGAGATCTGCTTTGAATGTTAGATCGGTAATTAAAAAAAAGAAGATATCAGGACACTCATAAGAAGGGTTAGAATAAATGAATATGTAATATGTTAATGAGAAAAGTATGACAGAGTAATGAGATTTTATGGGTTCTAAGATAAACTCATGCTTATAAGGGTTGTGAAGAAATAATTTGAAATAATCATTTTTTTCAATAGAAGGTATAAAATAAGACCTTAGTTTTAAGAGCTGCAATATGATGATCCTTTTCTTCAATATCATTTCGCAAAGCTTCTTCTAGATGAGCCTTTGCTTTCTGTTCTAATATACATTGTTCTTTCAATTCTCCTATTCTCCTAATTGCTTTATCTTGACACTCTGTTAATATATGCTAAATAAAAAAATATTAGTAAAAATAAGCCTATATAAAAATTATATTTTGTGAAAAACTTTTAAAAGTTTCTTAAATATATTTAATATACAATTGTTTAATACAAGTGAACTATTAAATCACCTTGGCTTTTATGTGCTCTCTTTCCAGATCTCTATAATGATTGGCAAGTTCTTGAAATCTAGATTTATATTTCTGATATCTTAATTGAGTCCGTTTGTAAGCGTTAAAAAGATGTTCTTTATTTATACGATCCAATTGGGAATTGAAATTGTCTTCTACTTCACTAGCTGATTCGAAATCAGACTAAAATTGAAACATATAAAATATATATTACAAAGCTATTTTTTCAAACGGTTGGAAAAATCATTATAAATTCCTACCTGTAAATGGAATGTTACATTTGAATCAAGAACTGGGAAAATTGAAGATGCTTCGGAAGTTACAGAACTTAATGAATCTCGGCGAGATCTTGTTTGAACAGATGGTGTTGGCGATACCAAATCAACAGAATGAAATTTTGAAGGTGAATTTTGGGGTGTGTCTGAATAATATATTTAATTTAATTAATAATCAATATTTTTTATTAAATGTCTGGATGTTATTTGAACAAATAAATACCTTCACTATCATCAATAGAAAATTGATCTTGAATATTATTTGAAGTTGTTCTATCCACCACAGCCTAGTTAAAGATAATGACAAATCATATTTGAAATTAATTTTATATTCATATTTCATTTTAAATTAGAGATATGGTTTACCTGTGCAAATTGTTGAACAGAAGAAGTTATTTTCATTGGTGACTGTTTCACTTCTTTAGCCAATCTATCTTTAAGGTTTTTAAACATTTTAGTAATTTATAAAAAAATATAAAAGTTAAAACGAGAGGAATATAATATAAATATAGATAATTATGTAAAAATAAGAATTAACAAAAGTTTACATAGTTAATACAATAATATGTAGATCGTCACGTCACTGTCATTCTTGTTATTAGATTAACTTGATCCCTGGATAGATGCGCCCTCTTCATTTGACATTCCATAATCAATAAATTCAAAATCTAGATAAGTATTATCCATAACAATAAGCTAATACTTTTGTCCCGACTTATGTATGACCTTACTCGTAAATTTGAAATTAAGAAATTTAGTTACTGTTTACAAACATTTATAAAACAGTTGCTCTTTCTTTACACTCAGAAAAATATTAAAATTTATATTGTAATAAATAAATAAGTTATATAATTTATAAATATAGTAAAAATATAATAATATGGTACTATTATTAATACTATACTAGTGAATAAAATATTTATATAGGTAATATAACAAAATTACAAAGTTAATAAGTAAGAAAATATACTACTTTCTATCTTTTAATTCTAATAATAATAGTAATACTAATAATAATGCACAGAGATTGTACAATTTCAGATTATGCAATTTCGCCTCTTTTTATATATATAATATTTTTATAAACTTAATTTTAAATCACATAATTTTTTTAATGGAAAATTATATAGCATCCATTTATACATTTATATAAATATATAAATATTCATATAAATATATATATAATTAATATATTTTTTTAAATAAATAAGTTGACATGTGGCCAGGTCCGAACCGACCGACGGTTTGAAATAAATTAATTTCCAGCTACAGAAACAATTTCAAATAATTTTAATATATCTATTAATGTAATAAAAAACAGATATGGATAGAACATAAATATTTTTAATTTTATTTTATTTATAATATATATATGTAAGACCAGGCTGTGACGTCATGAATGACTGGATGACGTCATATAATTTTAATTAAGAAAAAACTAATAAAGATGATTTTTCTCGAGTATAAAACCAATGCAAAGTGCATGATTCGTGATGATATGTAAAAAATCTCCTCATGTGAAATTATTTGGTGTGAAAATAACCCTTTCCTTACTATCGTCGATCGCTAATACTACCACTTCCGGTTTCCGGATTGGCACCAAAAGTTGATCAATTCATCCCACTGATGCATTAAGTAAATATACCAAATTTCATCAAAATCCGTTCAGCCATTCAGGCTGTACACATCTATACGGACGGACGGACGGACGGACAGACATCATGCTAAAAATACTTTTTTCTGTTAAGAAAATGCATGATTCGTGGAGATATATAAAAATCTCCACATGTGAAATTTGGTGTGAAAACAATACCTCCCTTACTATCGTCGGTCGGTAAAAAATGCTCATTTTGTAGAATAAAATAGAATCAATAGAATCACAGAATATAATATCCTATATGAATGATTGTTATAGTTTTAGTAATAATATAAAAATATTAAGATGAATAATAATAAATCATTTTTACATTTTAATAAATGTTTGAAAGGAAATCTCACTTCTCGTGTGAGATGCGAAGGTGGTTATAATTATTACATTGATATCCTTACAATTAAAGGGAAGGTTTTGTTTACTAATTATAATGAAAATAAATAAATATAAATTTAGTTGTTATTATATTTCTACTTCTTATCTCTCTTCATCGGCCAAACTACCAGAGTAACATATTTTTTTTATTAACAGATGGGGTGCTTTGTCTTATATTAAAATTAGATGGTAAAAGTTCATTAAATATTGATTCTTTTTTTATAGAAAATTAAAAAATCTTTGTATCTAAAGCTATAAAAAATCTTTTTGAATTTTTTATTCATTCCATTTATAATATAATTACTATGTTTATGTAAATTTCAATTGCAATAAAAATAAGAAATTTTTTATGAATTGCTTCAGGTTTATCTTTCAAAATATTTTTAAATTTCCCTATTTTGTTTTTAATATGTATTTTTTAATTTTATTTTATAGAATATAGATAAAATAAAATATCATTAATAGCTTTCGAAGAAAAAGAATGATTGTTTTTTATAAGGAATGATGCATTGCGATGACTTTGGCCTTTGAGCGGTTTTGGCAGGGGTTCTGAGCCAATGTGTTTAGCTGCGTCTATACGGGAGCTATTGATTAAAAGTAGCTAGTATGGAAGTTAGTGTGCCCGACTTGGGGCGAGTAATAGTACGCATGTAATATTAGCGGCAGGCTGCCAAATAAACTGACAGATTGCAATTGCGAGATTGCAGTTAGCCACTTAGCAGTTACTATTAACTTTTACTCAAATTCAATGTTAATTGGATGGAAGTGCATTTGTAACCAGCTTTTCTTCAATGACAGCCTGAGAGGGTGAGTCATTTTATTTCAAGCTACGGTCCTTTCATTGGATTTTGCAACGACCCATATACCATTCATTTATGTCATATAATAAATTAATCGCCACTTTTTAAAAGAACAATTATATTTTGATAGAGTATATAAAATGTAAATTATATATGTATTTATTTTTAAGTATATAAATAAATAATTTTACTATGTAAATAAAATTAAATATCCGCAATGGAAAACCATAACACACCTGTTTGATGTTTTCTGAAAAAAAATTAATAACATTTATTATTTAAAAAATATTATTATTCTACGATATATTATAAAACACATATTATTTATTTTAATAAATGACAATTCGAATTCTTTTATAAATAATATTTTTATTAATATAAATCTAAGACTTTTCTCATTACTTAAAAATAAACATAATTAAAAATGAATGAACAATTTTTTCATTAAAGCATTATATAACATATAACAACTAATGTTTCTTATTTTTAGTTATGTTCTTTGATTAATTATTTTTATTTGTTTAAACAACAATAAAAATTAAAAAAAAAAAATTCTTAATAACACTAATTAATAAATATTAGAACTTATTTCTTATTAAAAATTATGTAAAATTTTTTCCAAATCTTAAAACAAAATATATTTTTTCTTTGATTATTTATTTATTAGGAACATAATTATGTGAAAGAAATTAAGATTGATTATTTAAATCATATAGATTTTTTAATTTATGATTTTTTTATATATAGATTTTTTAATTTTACTATTTAAAAACATTACTTATAAGAGAAAAAAAATGAGCTGTTGCCAGGCACAGAACCGACCGACGATTTGAAATAAATTAATTTCCAAACATTATTGGCATATATATATATATATATATATATATAAAGTATCAAAAAAAATTAATTAAAATTAATAAATTATATTATCTTAGTTTTTATTTTTACTTTAATTAATCAATTATTTATCATACTATATTTTAAGTGAAATATTTTCTGACAATGAATATAAAATTAATACTTTGTAAACTACCACTTCCGGTTTCCGGATAAAAGATAATGAATTCATGCTACTGATGCATTAGGTAAATATACCAAATTTTATCAAAATCTGTTGAGCCGTTCAAGCTGTACACATCTATACGGACACACAGACGGATGGACAGACATCATGCTAAAAATTATTTTTTCTGTTAATAAAATGCATGATTCGTAGAGATATGTTACAAATTCAAGTGAAATTTGGTGTGAAAACAATACATTCACTTCCTATCGTAAAAAGATTAGCAATATGTTCTTTTAAAAAAATAAGTAAATAAGATTATTGTTTCGATAATTTATTAATATATTTATATATTTAGAAAATTAAAATCCATTTCTTCCACTTTTAGTTATCTTCAATAATATAAATACAAAAATATGTGTTCACAACTTTATTAAATTTTTCTAATAAAAAAAAAATTCGAGTTTTCATTATTAAATTTAAATAATATGATGCTTTTTATATTACATTATTTATTATAATTGAAAAAATATTAAAGTAAAAACATTAGCTAAGATTTTATAATTTTTTTTGATATTTTTTTATTTAATTGCCATTACTATTTTATTTCCGACATTTTTATTGATATGTTCTTGTTATTAATTTACGATTTTCATAAAACTAGTGGGGTATGTACCTTTGAACTTTAATAGGAGGGCATTATACTGCTTATTTTGCTCTATTAGTATTTTATTTCCAAAATCTTTTTTTAATTCAATGAAAAGTTCTGTAAATTATAAAATTTTAATGAATCTTTTCGTTTTAATTTTTGAACTTTTATAATAAGGATAAAATATATCAGAAAATTAAATTTTAAATATATACACAATCCTAATTTTTTTCAATGTTATTTTTTTATAATAAGAAACATATAGAAATAGAATAACTACATTAAGCACAATAATAATTAAATATGAGTATATTTGATTATTTTGTACATTATATTGTATTGTTGCAATAAAGATCGTTCTGTTGATAATTTCCATATTTACTTGATAATCGGTGTTTCTAAAAAAAATTAAAACGAAAATAAAATTTTCAAAAAACAATGATTTAAAACATATTTCTATTAGTTTTATTTACACTAAAAAGTATAAAATAAATAATTTTGAAGAAGAACAAATTAAATAATATATGTTAATAGCGATTCATACTAACAATAAGCTTAATACTTCTCTTCTAAATATCTTATCTCAAAATACTTATTTTATTTAATAATTTTTAATATGAATCAAGCCAATAGATTCATAGATAATAATGGAATTATGAAATTTATTAATATTATTTGATTGACAAACCAATAGGGAAAATGGTTACAATAAGAAAGAGATTTGGGTCCTTAAGGGTGAGAGAACTAAGGCGCAACTTATGTCAAATAAGGGAGCAGGTGATGATGACCTCTTGAACTTGTATAAATCATCATAATAATATTTTATTAAATTATTTATTTAAATTAAATAGTATTTACACACTTATTTGAAATTAACATATGATCATTTTTTAAAAAAATAAATGTTTCCACCATCTTTATTAAAGAACTCCATCTAGAATTGTGTAACACCTTGCATTAAGAAATACCGTATTTTACAATAATAGTTTAAGAGAAGTGTTTATTGAACAATCACATATATTTTTCGATAATATATAATTTGATATTTATTAATATACGACAATTATGATATTAGATTTATTCACATTGTTCGTACTTTATTAAGCTTTAAGTATAATTTTCATGTAAACATTTTATCATTCATAAAAAGTTAAATAAAATCTTTTATTCCTAAGATACACAAAAACAATAAGCTCTTATATAATAAATAATATTATACACATATATTAGTTAATTGAAGTAAAAAAATAATTGAAGTATTTAAAAAAAATTAGAATGTAAAATTAAGTATATTAATACATATCTATAAAAATCGGTTTTCACTTTCGTTCAAATAAAAAAAGAAATTCTATCTTTTAGGATATCGACACAGTATGTCTCTTAATCGTTGTAACTTATATAGAGATGAACGATATGAATTAAATGGAGCTGAATTTTCTCAAGATCGAGGATATGGTAGCATTAATTCAAACGAAAACCACAATTTCCTCCAGGTAAGATATCCCATTTTAATTAATATTAAGATTAATTAATTTTAATTGATCATGTTTAGGAAATGAGATTTTGTCTTAAGAATTTAAATTAAATAATATTCGTCTTGTAAAATTATTTACTATCTTTATTTTATCATGTGGATTAACAAATTAATATGAAAAAATATTATATAGATAGGTTAGGGGTGGGGGAAACTTGAATTAAAATGAATTGGCTCGAAAGGATATACGTCTAAAGCAAATTAATATAATTTATTTTTTATACATAATTATAATTAATTTTAAAATAAAAAGGAAGTATTTAATAACGAAAATTTTCTATTTTCTTTATAAAATCTATTTAGTCTTAGAATATTCAAAATCATTTCAATTCAATTTTAATCAATTTAATTTATTTGAGTTAATACAATTAATTTGACAAAGACGAGAATAATAAAAACTAAATAAATGTTTTATATATCAAATCAAAGTTTTAACCAGTGTATTTATAAAATTATAATATATTACATGTATATATATATATATAGGTAAGTTATAATTATTTGTTTTAAACAATCGATAAAATTATTCATTGTACTTTTCTAAAAATGAAAGATTTTTCCTTTTTTTTATTATTTAATTAATACAGAAATAATTATTATTGACTTAAGATATTAATAAACATAATTGTGTTTAAAAATAGTTAATAATAATAGAAATATCATGTCATTTTCATCTTATAAAAAAGATTATCTTTATGATAATTTTTCTAACGATATCATTCTAGGGCAGGGGATATCTATAGTTGTATAGGAAGTATACGTCTTCCTGTTAGATTATTCCCTATTATTCTTTGTTTGGTTCCAAACGTTTATGCTTAAAATTACTTTCTTTAAAATTAATTTTCTTAAAGCTTAATGATTAGAATAAATGATAGCTTTAAATAGTATAAAGGTATAATTTAGTGAATTTTAAAAGTTTAAAATAAAACAAATTATTTTTGGAATGTATATAAATTATACAAAGCATGATCAGAAAGATTATTTATATATTTATATTTTAAAATATAGGATTAATAATATTTTTGAATGTTGCTTTTTAAACATATATAATAAAAAAAAATATGTTTGAAAATGCTTTTGACATTTATATGATTTTAATCTGAAGAATAAAATTAATAATTTATTATATATTTTAATTAAAAAAAAATTAATAAATAATTTATAATTCAGGAGGAGGATGAAACAACCGACAGAGGATCGTCATCACCTGCTCCATCCCCTCCTGCGGGTCCGGAGACACAGGGCACACATTTTCGGGATGGGCGTAGAAAAATAGATTTTATACTCGTCTATGAAGAAAATATAGGTATGTGACAACGAGTAATTACTTAGAAGTGAATTAAGGCCTATTAGCTTTAACCAAATATTTCATATTATGTTTCGAAAGTGGAAAGTGTTCAAATAAAGTTTAATCATTTTTTTTAAATTGAATTTATTTTCATAGGTTTATAGGTATAATCAAAATATATTATCTAATAGTTAATTTTGCATTATAAAGAGATATAAAAATAGAATATGAATGAACTTAAATAAATTGTCAACAAAATTGATTTTTAAATTTGGATGAATAAATTTTATAATAAAAGTATTAATAGGAATATTATGATTTTAAAATTTTAATTGTCCCCTCAATGTAGAGATCCTTCCATTTAGTTGAAAATATTTTTTTTTTTTGATGTTTAATTATTCTATATATAATTATAATCTTATTTATGAAAATATATTTTATTTTTTTATATAGTAATTGATATCTTGGTTATATGGAAAGATGAATTATTTATGCGATAAATTATAAGTGAATATTATAGTGTAGATCATGGTCAAAATTAATGAGTAAATTTTCCAATCGATCTTTCTATAATCCGAAAAAAAAAACATTTACAATGCAATATCTAAAAATTACGTAATGTCAATTTAAATACAATTTATGTCAAATAAAATAATTAGTTGATTAATTTTTCTTTTTTTCTTTTTGAAATCAATCATTGGAGAAATTGGTGAGGTAGTAAAATTGAATTTCAATTCATTAATTATCTAAACGAAAGAACTAAAAGTATATTCTTATGAAAAAGAAATTACTTCAAAATGTGAGATTTGCATATTGCACGCAATTGGTGAATTTGAAAACTGCTCTCATAAAATTCAAATAACACAAGGATTTATTTTATATATTTGAATATAGAACAAAGACATTACGTTTTCCAATAAATTAAAACTGATGAAAAAAAATTACAATTTATTGAAATAATTTATTCAAATAAACAAAATATTTACTTGATTAATTTTAATTTTTTATTTTTGAAATCGGTCATTGGAGAAAATGGCGAGGTAGTAAAATTGAATTTAAATTTGAATCAAATATAATTATATATGAGCATTAAATAATATTCGAATATTATTAATATAATAATGAAATTTAATTAATATATATTATTAACTAAATTAAACTAAGAACACTAGTAACTAGTATATAAAATATTTATGAAATCTTAAATAAATAATATAAGAATCTTTATATATATATATAATCTTTTATTCAACAAAAGACACCAACATAAATATAAATAAATATATCATATCATTATCAGACAATCACATATATTATATTATTATAATAAATCAATATCTATAATAAAATATTTGCTGAAGAATATACAATACATTTATGCAAATAAATATTAATTTTTCAGAAAATAATTTTTTAAGGCTTACTTTAAGGTTTCAAAAATCAAATAGTTAAGTTGAAGGTCATTGGAGGGGGGGTGGATAGTTAAATAAGGAGTGTATCAACCGCTCACGCGATCCCTTTCTCTATTCTAATTGTGTGAATTTCTTCAGATAAAAAGAAAGTACTCTTAAAGAAACTTATTGAATTATTTTTATCGAGTATACATAATAGAAAAAGTTATTTTATATTTTAATAATTAATTATGTTAGCAATACTTTATTCTATATCTTAGAAGTATTTATCATAAATATTTTTAAAAGTATAATAAAACCATATATCTTTAAAAGTTATAGAAAAAAAAGTTGAAATATAAATAAAGATTTGAAATAATTTATTTTAAGTTATTTCTTTATTTGTGAAAAAAGAAACTATCTTTTTTTATCTATTATAAAATTTATATAAAAAGTTTAATTTATTAAATAAAAGCAATATTTAATTTAGAACATAAACTACAGCAACTTTCATATATGTAAAAACTAATAAATAAGCTTTTACAATACATATATATATCTATATATATTAATACTTTAATGTATATCTTATATATATATATATATATATGTACCAATACATAATTAAAAATAAATTGAATAACATTTTTAATTTATTCTTTAGCGCTTTAATTCGATATCAGTTATGAATAAAGAATATAATGCTGCTTTTAGACAAATATTATTTACTTAAATGGCAGATTTATTAGGAGATTATAAAATTAATGAAAAAAATAATGTGTGGACTATTTTTTTATGCGATAGTAATTTTTTTTAAATTGTAGAATTTTATTTTATAATCTAATCTAATATTACCGATATTATATGAAATTATAAAATGTAGTTAAAGGTTTATTTCTAATTATCGATTGGATTCTTGTATTATTTTATTAATATTTAATATTCCTATTTCAATTTGATTTAAGTTTAGTTTTGTTTGGGACTAAAAGTCCACAAAAAATATCTTATGCAATATCATATTTCAAATGTCAGAGGTCAATTATCCATACAAAAGGGTAAAGGACAGTTCATCTTTATTAAATTGGAAAGGTTGAAGCGTGGGCCATATTTGTGGGTACCATATCAAATATTTAATTAAATAAATTTTTCTCAAACAAATACAACAATAATATATATATAAACAAAATTTTATAAAATAACGTTTTTCCAAAGGACTAAAAAGAATAATATACAAAATTATTATTTAATAATTTTTATAAAAAAATGTTTAATTGTGATTAAAAGAATGTAGTAATAGATCTAGACCAGGGGTCACCAAATTTTTTAAGTCAATTATAAAAAATTTAAAATTTTACATACCCACTTAGGTATGTGTGATTTGCGTATTAAGAACTGTTTTTCCTTCGTATCCCAATCGACCCCCATTTGACCCCTTGGGCCACAGCGACGACCCCTATTGTTGCTAAATAAACCCCTGGAGGCTATATACGTAGATCACTTTGGAGACCCCTGATCTAGACATAAAAAAAAAAAATTAACACAATAAAATCTGAATAACAATGTAAATAAGTTATTAGTTATATACAAGTATTATAGTTATTATTATTAATAAAGCAAATGTTTATAATATTATAATATTATATTAATTATTAAAAAATGTTAAAAATAATTAAATAATTGATTGATTAAAGTTAATTTAAAGGGTTCAGTGAAAAAATTCTAAAATGATAATGAGGATAATGAATATCTATGCGCACGGCAGTGCGCCGGCCAAGTTCCAGCAAGCCGCGCGCATGCCGTAAGTATATTTACACGAATGGTTTGGAGTCACTTTTGACCCCCATGTATCTCAGTGCCTATTGCAAGTACAGAGATAAAATTTTATCTACGTAGTCATATACTAGAACTAAAGCAGTATGCCAAATTTCATAGTTATAGCTTCAGTAGATCCTGAAATATGACCCTGTGAAAATAGCTTATTTTGGAACTGATTCACTGATTGGTCAACAAAATTCTTAGGGTATTTCCAATTGTCCTAGCGCTATGAAATTTGGCATACAGGTCGTGTGTTATAAGTAAGTTAACAAAAAATTATGAAATTTAAGAAATCGGTCAAGCTTGAGTTGTTATAATCGAATATCAATGCGATTTTAACGAATTCAAACGAATTCATTGGTTTTGTCAGAAACTAATCAAGCTAGGACTTCGAAATTTGGTACACCGATATTATTCACAGTTTGTAGATTTCTTTTAAAATTTCGTCAAAATCGGTCAACCGGAAGTGGTACTTTACCTACACTGGTTGCGTTTACCTTTCAAGTAAAGTACCAGTTTGCTTCGAGATATTTGCTTCCTATTTTATATATAGATTTAAAAATATGAAAAAAATTCAGATACCAAATTTCATCATGATCTGACTACCGGAAGTGACATTTTACCTATACAAGTAGTGTTAGGTGTAAATTATAAATATATATAATAGTGTTAAACCATTTTACTTTATAATTTAAATTAATGTTTGTTTATTTTTATTGTTATAACTTAACAGTTTCTATATAATTTTCAATTAATATTAGTAGTTCTAATTATTTATTATTCAATACAAGTTGGAAATTCAGAACTATAAAATAAAAGAACAAATATAATTTTAATTTAAAAAAATTTGCAAGTTTTTTAAACACAAAATTACTTCAAAGGCTAAGAATGGACGCGGGCGCGGCACAAAAAGGAAAAAATAGGAAGCTTTCTTAAAAAAAAGTATTGAAATCTAATCAAAAACATACCTGTTAAAAAGGGGGCCAAGTTCCTATCGGCTATTTGTTTGCCTAAAAAAGGGTTCAAATCCATCCCAATGGCAAGTTTAGATGCACTTCAAAATCATTCATAATCATTTTTATCAACAGCCTGATCCACTGGTAAACATTTGGCATTCCAAAGAATCGCCACCACACCCAGTCCTCCGCCTCATGCATCCAGGCACGCCACTTTATTCACGTCAACGGTCCATCTGGCCGAAATTCACTTTACCATACACCCAACTTAAAATATGGTATAGTTGTTAAAATACGTAGGTACATGGTTTAAAATATCTAAAATTATAATACTTAGAAATTTGAACTTGGCAGGTTTTCGTACTATACGTAACACTAGATTAATTGTATAATTATATTTATTATTTAAATATATAAATTAACCTGCTAATTCTAAGTATTAAAATTGTAGATATTTTAAACTAAGTACCTACGTATTTTAACAACTATACCATATTTTAAGTTGGGTATATGGTAAAGTGAATTTCGGCCAGATGAACCGTTGACGTGAATAAAGTGGCGTGTAGTGTGCCTGGATGCAGGAGGTGGAGGACTTGGTGTGGGGCTGAGTGTTTTGTACAGCACGAAAACCTGCCAAGTTCAAATTTCTAAGTATTATAATTTTAGATATTTTAAACCATGTACCTACGTATTTTAACAACTATACCATATTTTAAGTTGGGTGTATGGTAAAGTGAATTTCGGCCAGATGGACCGTTGATGTGAATAAAGTGGCGTGCCTGGATGCATGAGGCGGAGCACTGGGTGTGGTGGCGATTCTTTGGAATGCCAAATGTTTACCAGTGGATCAGGCTGTTGATAAAAATGATTATGAATGATTTTGAAGTGCACCTAAACTTGGCATTGGGATGGATTTGAACCCTTTTTTAGGCAAACAAATAGCCGATAGGAACTTGGCCCCCTTTTTAACAGGTATGTTTTTGATTAGATTAGTTTTACGATAATTATTTAAACTCTAATAAATGTGAAGGTTGCATAAAATAAAATTTAAAAAAACTTTAAAATTAAAATAAAATTATGATATTAATGAAATAAATAAATGTCTGATTAATAATTTGTTAAAATACATCTTAATTAAAAATATTAAAATAAAAAAATGAACATAGGATAGCTTTCAAATAAATTAATTTCTAAAGAGTATGTTAGAAAAAAAATTGTGCTTGTGAGATTTTGAAATAAATTTTAATTATTTCGAGAAAATTTAATTATAATATTTTTATAAATTACAAAGATCTTGGTAATTTTTTATAAATATTTTTTCTTTACCATTTTTTTAATAATTAATATGATTACCAATATATAAAAACATTTGTTTTATTATTAATATCAATCATAATATTAATAATATATAGGGATTTATATTTATAATAATACCTATCTATTGCATAGGTCGAGGTGGTATGAGTTCCGGGAGTGTCTTCAGTAATAGTGTTCAGAATAGTGATGGGCAAGCTACTTCAGAAACTCATCTTACCGAATCTGGCGTCCAGAAAAGAGCACGTAAACATGAATTATGGAGACAACGTTATTTATCGAATTTGAGAAAGGCAGGATTAGATATGGAAGAAGTAAGTGTACACTTATTATTTTTATTATAATTATTATTATTATGTTAAAGATAAATATTTATAAAATGAATAATTTTTCTTTTAGGAACTTGTGGAAAGTTCAAATCGTAAATTAGTATACTTTTTAAAATTGCATGCTACGTGGCCGGTACTCTGTCACTATGCTGAAGAACTAAATATGCGGGCTCCTCTTCAGGCTCATCCTAACCCGTCCGTCAATTGGTCACATTCAATGTTGACTGCGCTTCATTTACCGAATATTATGGATGAAAATGTGCCTGGAAAACCTCTCGATTATTATACATGTCCATTTCGTAAATCTAAAATAGATAAGTAAGAATAATTGAAGATTTGAAGCTCCAATGCTCCATTCCGCATATAAATTCAAATCTCTAATCGAAATTTTTTTTTATAAAATACATATCATTTATATATTTATTTAAATGGAATTTCTTTCAGGTTTCTTGGAAGTGACAATCATGACAATTATTTCACTAATGTTCAACGAGGCCGAATCTTACATGAAATACTTTCTACAGCTGTCTTTGGTAAAAAGAAAAAAGGAGAAGTAGGAATCGAACGATTAGTAGAAGAAGGTGTATTTTCTGCTGCTTTTCCTCTTCACGATGTTAGTTTTAAATTTAATTTTTTATTTATTTTTATTTGATTTTAGACAAATAACAATTTTTCAGAGTTCTATTATGAAGTTATTCTCTTTGAATTTTATTAATATTATAATTTACTTTATAAATAGAAATGATTAAGACAGTAATAAATTTTATTCATTCTTAAAACTGAGATCATAATTTTAATTGAAGTGATTTTAAAAGCGTATCATTAAATGACGTCATATCCTTTTTGAAAGAGTAGAAAGAAAATTATATTCCGATCTGGTTAAACAAAGTTCTTTAAATTTAGCTAATTATTTTCCTGTGATAAGCTGATCATTATTAATTTACTATTAATTACGACTTATGGTGGTGGAAATTAAAAAGATAACAAACAGCTTTCACATTAAGTCCTAATTGTAAATATTCTAATAACTTGTTTTCATTAATACTGAACGAAAATTACTGATCGTTACAACTAAATTATTGATAACTATTTTTATTTTGTTTTTAATATTTGTCTGTTCAGGGTCCATATAAAGTGAAGAAAAAACATGGTCAGATACAAGGTGAACTCAACCCTCGACAAATATTATATGAATATTGGGCAAGATGGGGAAAATGGTATAAATATCAACCTTTGGATCATATACGAGAATATTTTGGCGAAAAGATAGCTATATATTTTGCCTGGCTTGGTAAATTTCAATATACTAAATATATAATAGTTAGTTAATAATATAAATATTGAATATTTAGGATTTTATACTGGCTGGCTTCTTCCTGCGGCTGTTGTTGGTTTATTTGTCTTTCTGTATGGAGTAGCCACAATGCACTCAAATCAAGTGGCTATTGAAGTCTGCGATTCAGGTTCACAATTTAATATGTGCCCTTTATGTGATGTAGAAATTGGATGCAATTATTGGAAACTCTCCGATGTTTGTGGTTATGCTAGAATTGCTTATCTCTTTGATCATCCAGGAACAGTATTTTATGCTGTTTTCGTTTCTTTTTGGGGTAATTTAATTACTTACTTTAATAATAAAGACTAAGTTATTTTAACTTAAAGTTATTTTATTTTAAATTTGTAGCTGTGACTTTTCTTGAATATTGGAAAAGAAAATCTGCATCATTAGCACATCATTGGGATTGTATGGGATTTCAAGAAGAAGAGGAAAGACCTCGGCCAGAGTTTGCAGCTCGAGCACCATTTCTTGAAAGAAATCCAGTAACTGGAGTAAGAGAACCTTCATTTCCAGCAAATCTTCGGAATAAACGAGTTGCTGCTGGAATTGGCATTATCTTTCTAATGATGTCACTCGTGATTATTTTCATAGTAGCTGTTATTATATATCGGGTTCTTGTCTCAATTCCGCTCTTCCAAAATTCAACATTTAGGTGAGGTTCAAGATTGTGTAACTTTTAATTTTATATTATTTGTTTCTATTTTCTAAAATCTTTTTTAGAGCTCAAGCACAGGCAATCGCTAATGTAACAGGAGCAGTAGTTAATTTAATTCTTATTATGGCAATGAGTAGAGTTTATGAAAAGCTGGCTTATAGGTTGACCACTTGGGGTAAGTAAAACTCATAAATTGAAAATCTTCTGGCTTATAAATAAGTTTCTTTATTAAAATAAAATAATAAATCAATAAATGTTTCTTTTTAATATCTCATTAGTTATTCAACAAGGAGGACAGAAACATTGGTTAAATTAAATAGTCAAATAATAATAAATTTTGTTTTGTTTTGTTTTGTAGAAATGCATCGTACCCAAACAGAATTTGATGACAATCTCACCTTCAAAGTATTTATCTTCCAATTTGTTAATTTCTATTCCTCTATATTTTATATTGCCTTTTTCAAAGGAAGGTTCGTTGGTTATCCTGGAAATTATACTCATATTCTCAAGTTACGTAATGAAGATGTGAGTGATTTATCATAGTGTTATATTATAAAATAACATTAGCAAAGAAATTTGAAAAAAAATTATTTTAAATAAAAATAATTATTTGATTATAAAAAGCGGCATTCATTTTCAGTGTAGCGCAGGGGGATGTCTTATTGAATTGGCTCAGCAATTGGCTGTGATTATGATAGGTAAACAAATCATTAATAATGCCCAAGAAATTCTAGTGCCTAAAGTGAAAGCGTGGTGGCACAAAAAGCAGGTAACAAAAATTGAAATTTTTATAAATATAATTGTTTTTCATTTTCAAAATTATAATTTTTGTTTACTAGAATATATTAATAATATATTTCAACAAATAGTTCTCATTTAATTTATATTTCATAATTAGTCCAATCATTATGATAATGATTAAAAATTTCTATTTTATAAATATTTATTCAATTTTTCCTCCTTTTAGGTCAAATTATCGAAAAAGCATAAAACCCGTTGGGAAGAGGATTATCAATTAATTGATAGTGAGGGGCTTTTCCAAGAATATTTAGAAATGGGTAAGTAATTTATTTTATTTAATATTATACTATTATTTAATTCTAACGATCTAAAAAAATATATTTAATTCATGTTGTAATTTTTAATATTTGTAATATTTCTAATTATTCATTTTCTTTTTTATGTGAACAATATTTATTTAAATTTAATTGAAAAAAAATATCATTTATATAAAATATATTTTAATTTTTGTATATTTATATGAATTTAAAAAGATATAATAAATTAAAATTATAAATATTAATGATTTATTTTTATTCAGTTTTGCAGTTTGGTTTTATCACAATTTTTGTGGCTGCATTTCCATTAGCACCTCTTTTCGCTTTACTTAATAACTGGGTTGAAATTAGGCTCGACGCTCAAAAATTAGTCTGTGAAACAAGAAGGATTGTTGCTGAACGAGCTGAAGATATAGGTCAGTATAATTATTAGAAATTAACCCTACATTAGAGATTTATGTAAATTTAAGTTAAAGAATGAACAAAAATTTTGGGTGAAGTTTTACTCTTTGTATGAACCACTATTTAATGAATGATTTTCACATAACAACAAAAGCTTCTGTTAATAAAACAAACCCCTTAAATACCGAAGTAAATGAATAAATAGAAAAAAGAATCCAAAGAAAGTTAAAAAAATCAAAAATAGTGTTTTAATTTATTGGACCTATTTAGCGAAAGTTTTCAAAGAAAGAAGAAAAAGCTATAATACTTTCTTTTCAGTGAATGACTATTGTTATAAAACAATTATAAATGTTTATTTTTATAAAAGGGAAAAATAGGTCACTAGGGTAATAGAAAGTGATTTTTGGGTCAGTCGTAAAACTGCCTAAAAGACAAAAAGCCTAAATACTATTAATAATAGGATATTATGAACAAAATCTTTTGTGATTTTTTGCCGATTGTTTTCAAAAAAGGTTCAAACATCATCTAGTTAGAAAGTGTGATGATAATTTTAATGTTTTATTTGTTTCAAGGGATTTGGTTCAAGATTCTGCACATGTTAGCTCATTTGGCAGTTATCAGCAATGTAAGTTATTTATAAAAAAAATATATTTTATATTTGTTAGTTATATTAGTATTTACTAGTTAAATTGATTTGAATTAATTATTAATTAAGTTGAAGTTGTTAATTAATTAATTATTAAGTTTAACAATATTATATGCTCCATATTATCTTTTGTTCTCTGATATCTTTATGTTTATTTTTAATTTAATAATTATTAATAAAATTATTATTTACTTTTATTTTCGAGATTCAATTTTTTAATATTTTTTAAAAAAATTATCATATTACCCAATTTCTATTATTAATTTTAAATTAATTATCCCTAGGGTTTTTTAATAGCATTCACTTCCGAGTTTTTGCCAAAATTATTATATCAATACGAATACGATTGGGAATTGAGAGGCTACGTAAATTTTACTTTAGCCTATGCACCACCAAACAAAATGACAGAACCCTGCAGATATCGTGGAATGAGAGACGCTTCGGGAAAACATACTCCTTTCTTTTGGAGGCTTCTGGCTATAAGATTAGCGTTCGTAATTATTTTTGAGGTAATATAAAAACTACTGAACTACTTTTTATGATTATTTTTTTAAAATTATTTTTATGAATATTAAATTAAAATTTTAAATAATTTAAAATTCCATCATTTCGTTTCAGCATGTTGTTTTTGGAATTTGCCGGTTAATTGATGTTCTAGTACCAGACATTCCAGAATCTCTTGAACTCAAAATTAAGCGAGAAAGATATCTAGCGAAACAAGCTTTACAAGATTCTGATACCATTTTAAGGGTAAACTTTAATATTATTGAATTAAAATAAACCATCATTAAATAAAAAAATGAGCTCTGGCCAGGCACAGAACCGACCGACGATTTGAAATAAGTTAATTTCGAAACAACATTATATCATAATATATATATATATATATATATATAATGTATACATATAAAGTTTCAAAAAAAAATATTTTTAAAACTTGAATTAAATTGACTAAATTATATAATCTTAGTTTTTATTTTTAGTTTAGTTAATCACTTATTTATCACTACATACACCGAAAATACGGTATACGGACACATAATGGTCAGACGGACAGTTATACAGACGGACGGACAGACATCATGCTAAAAATACTTTTTTCTGTTAACAAAATGCATGATTCGTGGAGATATGTAAAAATCTCCATATGTGAAATTTGGTGTGAAAACAATACCTTCCCTTCCTATTGTCGGTCGGTTAAAAAGAATATTTAAGCAATGTCACTAAAAATAATTTTACAAAAATATTGATACATTATCTTTATTATCGAATCAAATCTTTTTTGGGAGGGGAGAGTAGTAGCTTTGAATCTATTCATATATTTTAAGCTTTTGCTTTGTTATTTTTAAAAGATTTAATTATTAAAATATGTTATATTAATTGATAGTTTTCTCTTTATATAAATTAGTAATAATAATTTTTCTTCTGAAAAAGAAAGAGAATGTTTGAGAAATCCTTATGAAACTATAATATTATATATTTAGTATATGATATAATTTGAAAATTATAAATCTCAATTATAAATTTTTATTAATATCTTGTTTAATTATATTTTTAGGTTGCTGCTGGGAAAGATGATTTTGAAGATGAACTTTTATCAAATGGGAATGGAATGGTTTTAGATTTAACTGCAGAATTAGGAGGCTTAGCTGCAGCTGCTGCAGAATTAGGACCGGAGAAAAATGAGGGTCCATCCACTTCTGCTGCCCCTATAAATCCATCCTCAACCACAACCAGTCATTTAGATCAACCACAATCTTCTTCCCCTGAGGAGAATGTCGTTATTCCAATCAACTCAGACACTAGTCCAGCAGAAGAACCCGATACATGACAAGAGGCTCCGGGGGCGCCACAAGAACCCCCACGTCCTGGAAGGCGGCCAATCGGAGGTGCAGGTTGGCTTCGCTGACAATTGCTCAATAACCACTGTTGTGGTCTCGCTGGCCTTTGACAGTGGTTGATTTATTCCCATACTTGGATTTCTTGTTATTCTTATTGAAATTAATTATTATTCCATTTCATTATCAAAAAAAAAATGTATTTCTTAAATAAATTGATATTAACCAATAGTTTTTTTGCAGATTAAAAAAAAAAATTATAAACATGAATATTTTTCTTTTTATGTTTTATAATATTTAAATATATTTATTAAAAATGCCTAAATAAAATGAGATTAATATACGTCTCTAGTATAAAACTAATAAAATTATTACTAGTGATCCATTAAAAACTTTTAAGACTGACAAATCTAGATTTTACATATTATTAATCATATTTCATTTATTAGACGTTAGATATTATATTGTTTTAACATTATTTAATATTTAGAATATAATTATATTAACCATTTAATAAAATTAAAAGATCTTTTTTTAAAGCTGATATAAAAATGATACCCTCATGATATATTTATACATATTAGATGTTGCATATCAACAACAAGTTTAATTGCACTTTTTAAAATTATATTTATATAAATTTCTAAATGTTCACATAAAATCTATTTTCTTTAAGTTGATAAATAACAAGATGAATTTTTTCAAGCCTTTAGAGTAGGAATTTTTTTATCTCTTAGAAGCTACAAAAGCAAAATTTTTATTTATATATTTGTTATAACTGAAAAAATTGTTATGAATTTTATCGATATTTTAATAATATATAAAAATAAAATTTTAAAATACATTTTATCATCATATGTTATAAAGAATGTGAATCGGTACATAATATAAAATATATTTCTATTTAAAAAAGATTTATACAAATGCAATTGCTTATAAATTGATATCAATTCACTGAAAAGACTTTTAACATAATACTTGTAAGATTTTATCATTAGAATATTGTTATATAAAAGAATTATCATTTAAAACATATTTTAGAATGGAAAAGTCAATTTGGGATAAAATATTATCAACCATTCATAAATAATTAGACTTGAGAAGTCTATTTTATTCTAGTCCAATTAGTTAATAACTTTAACCCTCGCAATTATGCTTGGCTGATGCTCGAATGCAAAATTTTATCATCGAAACTTTAATTATATATATGGTTTATTTTTATTGGCTGTAAAGAAATACTATATCAAAAAACACTTTATAAAAATAATATAATAGTTGTAATTCACTCCCTTCCTATTCTCTCTCTCTCTATATATATATAATATACACAAAAAAAAAAAAATAAAAATGAATAATTTAACTATAAATTTCAAAAACCAATGTTTTTTATCTTAATATAAATATAAGCTTCGTATTGAAAAAAAAAGTTTTAACGTATCTCTCTATCGTCCAATTTGTAAATTTATAATTCACATATCTGTTTAAATCTGTATCACGTATTTTTTGCTAAGACTAATTTTGCCCATCTATAAATTAATTCCCAAAAGGCCTATAATATTATTAATACAAGTTCAAAATAAATTTTAACATATATATATATATATATACTTTTTACCTAAGCTTTTAAAATTTTTAAATAAAAAAATCATATATGTATTTTATAAAATTAAAAACTATTTTTGAGTGTCTAATTGAGCAATAATTTTTCATTTTAAATAAGACATTCTTTTCAACTACTCCTTAACATATTCTAAATTATTTATTCTGATCTTTAAATGTCACTCTGCTTAATTTATAAATTTTATTGGATTATATATTGTATTATAGTACAATAAAGATGTTTCTATTCGATTAAATAAATTAACATCTAAATTTTTTAAAGATATTTTTTATTTATTTCTTATCTAATATATTTTCCCTTTCCTTTAATTTTTTTAATAGGAACAAATGATTATATTAAATATTAAAATAAAGCAAATTATAAAGAAAATGGAAAGTGATAATGAAAATTTGTTGTTATTAGTTTTAAGGTTTTAAGAATCTTTCTGACATCTTTTGTGATTAATGTGTGTATAAGGATGAACTTTCTTTATATCCGAATGAATTTCACTTATTGTTAGCTTAGGTAGATCCTCAAAGAAGGTATGGATAATTTTTTTTTTAACAAAAACAAACTTTTACTTTTTCAGCAGGAAAACCACCTATTTCTTATTAAATATTTTGAAAAAACAAATTTTCTTGTTCAAACACAATCTTTACTTTTATAATTACTTATTTTAATTTCATTAATGTTTCTTTAAAATTTCCTGGATATTAATTATTTAATTTTAAAAAAATTTAGAATAACCTTGGAATGAAAAAAACTTTTCTAATTAATTGTTACCTTAATTAAAATGGACCATTATCCAAAATAAAAAGCGTACCGAGAGAAGGGGCAGTTAAGACATTTTAAATTAACTTGTCCTGAACTTAAAAAAATAAATAATTCACCAAAAAACTATTTTGCCAAATACATTTCTGTATTTATTTCTATTTTATATTAATTAGTGATTTTTATAAGGGGAGGGGCATTGAGAAAAAAGGAAATTTAAGAGGATTATGTTGGTGTAATGGAATTGGTTGATTTTAGGTAAAATAGCACTCTGGATAAAAAATGGGAAATGGAATTGAATCTAGCTTCAGAATCGATCCGGTACTTTTAAGTACTTTCCCGAATTCAAATTTCTTTGGATTTCCAATAAAACTTTTTCAAATAGTGGTAGTACCTCCCACATTACCACAGAGTATTTGCAAAAGTTTTATTGGAAATGCAATTAAATACACTATTCAAGAAATGAACGTTTTAAAAACAATTAATATTGTAAGGTGAGGAACTTGGCGGCCAAGCTTTGATTTCACTAATTTTTTTGAAAGACAACTTTGCGGGGCCCTAACTTTTTTGATTTCCTAACTTTTTAGGGCACACAACTTGGCGGGGAACCTCTACCACGAAGTGGTTTTTTGTCAGATATATTCATTTGTGTACGCTTCAAAAACTCAAAATGTTCTGCACCGATTGAGCTAAAATTATAGCACGATAAAAGATGTTTTTTTAAATCTTTTTTGTGCATCAGTTGTATATTTACGACCGGGAGAAAACAGATTTTTTAACGGTCAGCTGTGTACCAGTGACCACTCCTTGGGCGGGAAAAATGAGAACTTTTCTTGGGCGGCACTAAGAACACTAAAAACAAATATAAAAAGTTTAAGCTAAAATGAAATTTTATTAAAACTTCAATGTGTAAATGTCAGAGAGAACGGAAAATATGGCAGAAAATTACACTATACCACTAACAAAATGAAAATATAATAATATTGGTAATTGAAAGGACAATTAAATATAGATGGAATATATGCAAATAAACATATTTATTTATTAAATTTGTTTCACATATAATTTATGAATTAATTTGAGAGTTGATCCAATCTAAAAAGAAACCAACACGAGCAAAACCGAAAGGTAAATCGCTAGCACATCCTCTAACTGTAGCGAAACTGGTTACCCCCACTTGTTCTCCGGTCGAAGCCAGAACAAGAGGTCCTCCACTATCACCCTAAAAAAGAAATGTATTTATTTAGATCTATTTTTCTAGTAGATAATAATTCATTCTTTCATTTACATTGCATGTGGCGTGGATGTTGTCACCTCCACAGCATAAAGTGGATTCAAACACGAACGGCCCAATCATTGATTCACATAAATCATTATCAATGACAGTAATTTGAACTTTATTTAAATTCCTTGCCACACTTCCAGCATCTGAAAAAAATGAAAAAATTTAATATTAATTTTACAAAATAAATCATGAGTTGATAAGATGATAGTTACTATTGCTCTCTTTCCCCCAACCACTTGCTCTTACAGCTTCACCGGTAAACGAATTCTTAGCATTGCCTGGATTTATCAATTGGACAAGATTGATATTACCTACAAAAAATGATAATTTTTATTTTATCTTCATATTAACTGCTTTATTTAATGATTTCACCTCCAATTGGAGCTGGTGATGCCAACTGAACAAGAGAAACGTCATTTTTCAAGACTGAAGAATCCCATCCTGGATTAACAATAATTCGAGAACTTCTTATTTGAACACCATCTTGGACCTTAGTCGAGCCTAAATAAATTGTTACGGCTGGAGTACTAAAAGATAGATTTATTTTAAAAAAATCATTTATTTTTTCATTATATATTATTTTTTCAATATAACTCAAATAAATTATTTAAAAACTTTTTTATTCAAATAAATACAGTCTTATTCAGAGGGACTTATTTGTTAAAATATTAAAATTTAAAAAAAACAAATATCAGTAAAAATTAATAGCAACAAATATGTTAATTTGAAGAATATAACAAATTAATGGAATTTCTAATTAAATAGATTTGTAGATTTTTTTAATGGGAAAAAATTCAAAGAATTTAATTCAATATGTGATATCAATTTATATATATACCAATATATATATATATATGAATTGTTAAGAATATTTTTAAAATTGTTAAATTAACGTGAATAATTTTTTTATTTTATAAATAAATATAAATAAATGTGTTCTTGTATCATCAGTTTATGAATAACTTGCCCCCCCCCCCAAAAAAAAAAAAATTATGAAAATTTTAAAACACATACAATTCCATACTGTTTAAAGAACACAATTGTTATATATCGGGAAAATCAAAAGACAAACTAACCCATCACCACAATGGGCTGCGGTCAACACCCAATTGGGTTGGATAAGAGAACCTCCACAAAACCAGCCAGCATCAGCTACCAATCCAATTTGGTAGGGGATCTCACCTGGCTGCACTGCCTCACCCCCAATGATACGTGGCGAAACTAGAAAAGAATAAGAAAAATTTAATGGAATATATAAAAATCTCATAATGCAAATAGAACATGGCCCCTTAGATTACATCGTTTATTACTTTGTTACTTTATAGAAAAGGTTGAAAGTAAAAATTTTACAGTGCATTTATTAATTTGATCATCCAAGTTTATTAAAAATTTTAATTTTAATAAATATTTTAAAGGATATGAAATATTACTTACGTCCTCGATGAATATCCTTTACATAAATGGGCTTAATATATTCCTTTTCAGCCTAAAACACAATTATCAATTATTTTTCTGAAATAAATATCATAAGAATCATCCTATAAATTACCAATTAAAAAATAATATTTAAAATAAGTAATTGAATCAGATTTCTAAGATAAATAAAATTTGAGTTTGTAAATTGTACTCCCTCCTATATTTTATTGAAAAAGAACTATTGTCGAAAAAATATAAAATTTTAATTTATATAAACATATAAGATGGTAATTAATCATTTATCTTTATTTTATAATGAAATTTAAGTATTTTTTTAAATTTAAAACCAAGATATATTTTTCAATTATTTAAAATTACAATTAAGCTATTTTACTCTTTATATATATATATATGTCGTAGACAAATGGCAATTTTAGAAAAATAGCATGCCTATGCAAAAGCCATTTGCCTGGCCAAATAGCTTCAACTATTATTTCATTTCAATTTGACTAGGAAAATAGCATTTGCCCCGACAAAAGCCATTAGATAAAACTTTGTTGGGCAAATAAATAGCTTTAACTAATATAGTACCTAATTACGAAATTATTCAAAAAAATTTTTTTGTTCTTAATTGTATGTTTATCTAAGCTTGCCATAACTTCAGTGCAGTTTTAAGTTCTAAATTAATGTAAATGTCAAAATAAAAATACGTTTGAAATAAATAAAATAAATAAATTATAAAAATCTGAAGATTTACCAAATAGTGAAATATTATCTGAGAAATTATAATATTAGATAATGTACCCATTGCCATTGAAGAAACATTAGTACATCAAATGATATAATTTTTCCAACTATATTAGAAAAACATTATTGTGAAGATGGTATTAATTTTTATTGTTGTGTTTGTGGTAAAGCCTGTAAGGACCGTGTATGCTTAACATGCAATAAAAACGTCCATTTAATTTGTGGTGAACCAAAAAAAGATTCCGATGAACAAATAATTTATTATCATTGTCTCCGTGAAGAGGACATTAAAACAAATCGAATAAAATCTTAGGAAGGACAATTAAAAGCGGCCGAATTAATGGAAAATAAAAGTAATTCTATTTGCCCAACAAAGATTTAGTCAAATGGCTTTTGTCTAAGCAAATGCTATTTTCCTAGTCAAAATGAAATGAATTAATAGTTGAAGCTATTTGGCCAGGCAAGTGCTATTTTCTTAAAATTGCCATTTTCCTACGACATAAATTTATTGAATATTAATATATATTAGTTCAATGAAACATTTAAATAAATTAATTTATTTACCTGAACAGCTGAAATAGAAAAAATGAAAAGTAAATACAACAGCATCTTTATTTCCCTATACAATTAAAACAATTTAAAATGTTTATGTGTAATTATATATAGATATATGTCTTATATATATTTATAATCTTATCAAAATAAAAAAAATTATTTATTGATAATATTTTTGTTTCAATTGATAAATAAAATATCTATATCTTAATAATAATATAAAAGTAAAGATTTCCTTATATCTTTTCTCTTTAAAATTTGAAATATTACATAATATACATAAGTTAGTTATTATTCCAATAGTTTGGGTAGTAAATTTAGAAAACTCCTAAACCTTGTACCGAGAGGACCAGAATGGTGTTTAAAAAAATGTAATTATAATTAAATAACAAATATTAATCTATAATTCTCCTTCCATTATTATTTCATAATATATATTATTGTTAAATTATATAAAATGTAATTATTTGAATATAAAATTTTATTTTCTAGTTATGTTCAGACATTAATATTTCTAAATGTCATCTCTCCCATATTCTTTATACTTAATAAAATTCATTATAATAATTTTTTTTAATAAATTAAAAATAAGATCACAATTTTAATATAGCTTATTCATATTACCTAAATTTTTATGAATTTATTCATTGATAACTTATCAGAATAAGTTTAACGTTTTTTCAGATAAGAGATACTATCATTTGTTATTATAATTTTATATAAACTTAAATGTTATTTTTTATATCATTTAGAGATTTAAATCAACATTCTTATTTATTTTATATTATTTTAAAAATAGATATAAATATTTTATTAATAATATATTTTTTCATTTTATTAATTATTATGAGAGTAACGATTTAATTATTTTTATATATAATATCTGTTTGATTATGATGTCGAAACTATTTTTACAATAAATTTATTTTTGCTAAAGATTCATAATTATATATTTTTGAAGTCTAAATAATAGTTTATATAGAATTGATTTATTGGAAATTTTAAGATAAAAAAAAATAATTAAAAATATCTCTCTTTTAGAACTTATACTGAATATACTATATACGCTTATAAGAGTTACAAAATTAAATTAATTGTTAGTAAGAAAAAATAAATATTATTAAATATTTCAAAATATTATTTTACCTTTAAAATACAATTAAAATTTATGAAGAAGAAATCAATTCTACATAATCAATTCCACTTCGTAATCAGACAGATATAATATTTAAAAATAATAATAATACTTATTAAAAAATTATAAGTGTGTTTTTTATAAATAATAAAAATATTATCCTGTAAAAGTAACGTATTTATTTACTTACCAAAAAAAGAACAAAAGCTACTTAATTAAAATTCAAAAAGTCATATATTAAAATATTAAGAATAAAATGATAATCCATATTATTTAGATTATTATATTTTCACAATCAATCTATCCACAAATCTTATTTCTTTGATACTATCATATATAAATCACGAATTTTTGTTAATTTATTAAGGATCAATGAACATTTAGCTAAGTATATACGTGAACAAGATTTTGTAGGGTCTTCAATCTCCGTGGAATCTTCAATAGGTTTTATGTTTTTTAACTAAAAAAATTATAATTTTGTTTAGTTACTAATTAAAATTATTTCTTTAAGCATAAATTATATGAATCAAAATGATACAAATATAAGTCAATTTTTGAAAATAAAAATAAAAAAAAAATAATAATTTTTTAAAATTATTTCTATTTATCAGGGACCTATCATATTTCTTTATTAATTTTTCATTTATCATTTAACATCTTTAAATCTTTAAATTAAATTATCAATTATCAATTATATACATATCTTTGAATTATAATTATTATTTGAACAACTTTCTTGATTTCGAAAGCAATTAAACATTATAATAATTCTTTATTTCATACCTTAGGAGTTCTGAAAAAATGAAAAAATAATGAATAATGTTTTATATATAAGATTAAGCTTAAATAAAAATTAAAATTCACTCTATAATTGGTGGAGTAAAATTTATTTTGAGTTTTTTTGAACTCTTTGGCGGACAAATAATGGAAGGATCCTTTATAATCCATAGTTCTCCAATGTTGTAAGGAACTTTAAAAAAAGACCCGTCATCTAAAAGCTCTTGTTCTTTTTCGTTTAATGTTTCATCAAATTTTTTTGAAAGTGACATCTTTCTTGTATCTTTATTAAGGGTCATCAGAGAGTCATCGAGTTCAAGATCAAACTCCAATGGTAACTCACCATTATTTATTACCTATAATAACACAATATTTCATTAATATTAAATAGTACGAGAGAATATTTTATTATGGAAAATTAATTAATTTTTTGGACTTCAGGCTTCATCAGTATTATCTATAAGTTATTTATAAATGTATTATATATATATATATCCATATTATAATAAGCGCCTTCCCTAACTTCTTTGAAGAACGATTATAATATATTCAAGAATTTAAGTTATTTTACGATATTTTTAAAATTTTTAAACTTTACCTTTAATAATTTATAATTTATAAAAAAACATGTAAAATTTAATATTCTTAAAGTAAAATCACTCATTTGTGACTATTCACTTACATCAATCTTTATTTCAATAGTTTTATTTGGGTATTCCAAACGCCATACATTTGTATCAGGAAGAACCTGGTATTTAGGCAAAACCCCTCTTCCTGTTACATGAATCTTCCACAAGGTCGATTCCGAATAAAACTCAATGTATTCATTTATCTATAGGAAAATAAATTAATAATAATAAAATAAATTAATAAAATAATCATCTATATATATAAAAAAAGTTTTCGTCTGCACATTGCTCAGAATTTAGAATTTTTTGCATATCTTCGCGTTCCATGACCTCTAGAATCCAAAAGTGACTTTAAAAGTTTTCATGTCTGTCTGTCTGTCCGGAAAATAAGGATGTTAAAGACTCAAAATTGGCTGAAACGATTTCTATTAAATTGCATCACAATATTCTTATAAACCTCTATGGTAACATAGGCTATAAATTTTATTAATATCTAATCAATAACAGCAGAAATTAATTTTTTAAAGTTTATATAATTCTCCGTGTTGTTCATTCAAGAGCCTGGCGAGGCACACTGACCGGCGGACTCATTTTTACCGACCGACGATAGTAAGGGAGGTATTGTTTACACAATGTATATAAATTTCTCTAGCGATTCCCAATTAAAGAATTATTACAATATTTAACTTTTTATTTTAAATTCTAATATTCAAATATTTCAATTAAATAATTTATTCTAAAAGTTCTCATATTTTATATAATTTAATAAAATAAATTAGATCATATTTAACTTAATTTTTATTTATTCTTTCTATATATTTGAATATTTCTATTATTCTTTTAAGGGAGTGAATTAACTATGATCTAAAAAAAAATAATAAATGAACTTAATAATAAAAAAACAAATAAATCAATTAATTTAAATTAATACTATTAATGAATGTATATATTGTTAATTTATCTCTAGTTTTATCTATAATTTTATAACGTTAATTTTTATAAATTTATATAAAAGTTTAATCAAATTTCATTATAATTAAAAATATTCAATAAAAATCAAGCAATGAAAATAAAATATCAAAATGAAATGATCAAGAAATATTATACTCTATTTCTCTAATATAACATATACAATACTCACGAACCATATATAGGCGGAGGAAATATTAGGAGATATCATTGCGGGTTCAGGCCAAATCGATCAACATTAATTAAGATATTTTCATTATGACAGATATTAGGAAAAAAACTACGAATTCAATATTTCTGTCCACTAATTTTATTTGTAGACTTTAGTAAAACATACGTATGACTCAATAGATCCGGATAAACTTTTTCAAATTTTGATCTTCAAATTTGTCTTGAAGATAGTAAAAAAAAGTGTAAGATGCGGAAATCAATTGAAAAATATTAGGTTACCCAGACGACTTAAATATAATAGGAGATTTGGGAATTGCAATTACAGATAGCGAGGAAAAATTAATGGAGGTAGGAAAAGAGATGGAGTTTGAAATTAATAGTGATAAGAACAAATATTTAGTAACAGAGAGGAACATTATTAACATACAAAATCTTAATATACAAAATGTAGAATTTGAATAAGTAATAAAATTGAATGTTATCACGAAGGATAATAATATCTCATCAAAATTATTATCAAAGGGAATCAAAATTAAAACATATAAAACACTTATTTTGTCTGTTGTATTATATGGGTGTGGGGCATGGTCTATGACCTTAGGAGATGAGAGTAGATTCAGAGTATTTGAGAATAGGATTCTTCCCAGCATTTATGGGCCAGAGATATGAGGTCACTGTGGAATGGCGGAGACTGCATAACGAGGAATCGCATGACCTCTAAGCATCTTCAGAGCATTCTTTAGGGTTATAAAAGCGAAAAGGCTGTGATAGGCAGGGCACGTGGCTAGAATGGGAATAGAAGATATTGGTGGGGAGACCGATTGGAAAACATCCGCTTGGAAGACGACGCGTAGGAAGGGACGTAAGAGATATGGAACAGGGGCTCAGGATAGTGACACTTGGAGAAATGTGGTTGTAGCGGCCAAGAACTTTCGAGTACCGTTGAGCCACATAGATAGATAGATATAACATATACAATAATAATATATATAATTAATTTACTGGTTAAATTAAAATATATTTTAATCACACAATAAGAAATGAATATTTTATGTAATATACTAATTTAAACAAAATGGATGAAAACCTTTTACTACTTTCAACTAAATACTATGTACCACTCGGGGGTACAGGGGCGGAGTCTATTAATAAATAACAAATTATATATCATACGAAATTAAATTATTAGGATAGATTTTCTCATTGTTTTTTCATAATGGTGACAAATAAACTGCCTATGTTGAAACAAATGACACCTTGTTTCATAAAATAAAATAAAAATGTCAATGAACGAAACGATAAAATTTATTTGTGAAGGAATTAATGAAGATCTCAATAAATTTACCTTGAATCATTTTATTCTATTATCTACACTAAAAAAATTTTATTAATCGTGAATAAATAAATAAATAAACTTTTCTTAAAAGGGATTATAGAGAAAATCTTTAAATATATTATTTATTTTTTCTAAATGAGAAAAAAAAGTATTACATTACAATTTTTTCCAGGCATAACAAGTGAAGTTATAAATTTATATCTAAATATAATATATAAATATATAATAAATTATTTATATATTATTTACTTATTATTTTGATTTTTTCAATTTTCAAATATTATTTATAAAAATTAATCCTAGCAAACTGCTTTGAAGAATTACCGAAGGAGAATATAATGAAGCATTACATTTAAATACCTGAATTATAAATGTATTACTCTTTGTTTATGAGTAATTAACTGGTATTTGTTTCAGATCTATGGTTAATAATATTATAAATAAGCTGCTTTGAAAAAGCCTTCCTTTGTTCTCCCGACATTCAAATAAACAAAGCTTAAGGCATTATGAACATATGGCAATTAGTCACATCATAACGATTTATTTTATTTAGTTTTTGAATCATTGATAAAAAATTAAAAAGAGAAAAAAGTATAGACTGGGACTTGTTTAAAAAAAATTATGTTGAGATTATCATAATTTTAATTTATGGAAAAAAAGATTCATCTAGTAATAAAATACAAGTAATTCTTATTTCGGCTTAACCAAAGCTATTCCTATTTTGGTGTTATTCGGAAAAAGTTTTATAATTTTTTTTTTTCATTTAGTTTTTAATTTTTAATCGTTTAATTTTTGTTATATTTTTGATAAATAATTATAATTTGTTATTCTTTGAGTAAAGTATTTTGGTATATATACTATGTTAAAGTCAAATAACTATATTAAAACATCCATTGATTTTTTGAGCAATTCTAAAGCTTATCATTTGTTTAATTGTTCTATTATCAAACGCAAGTACTATTAATTAAAAATAAATAATTTAAAAATTAACATTAAATAATTTCAACTATAAAAATTCCTGAGATCGTATAGTTTATATATTTTAAATTCTCTCTAAAGCTACATGTCATAGGATTGATTAAGTAATAAAATTTATTTAATTAATAGCTTTATTTGTTGGTCAGCTATCTCACGATTAATTTCATTTTGATCAAATATTTAAAAATTATACTATAATATATACGAAGTCTAGTTAAAATGGGCTTAAGATAGCCAATAAAAAATTGTTTCTATTTTGTTTCCATGGAATTACTGTAAGTAAATAATTATACTTAAACTTTTTCTAATCATGAATATACAAAACAAACTTATAAAATTTAAACAAAAATCAAAGGGCAAACGGAGAAAACCACCGCCGCCTTTTGGAACTACACAACCACGATTCCAGACTCATGGTCTTCCTATACAAGAAAGTTATACATCGAAATATGTAAATTTAGGTCCAGCTACCTATGATGTAAATCAGGCACTTAAAAAAAAAGCAAAGAGTATTCCAAATTGGAATGTGCAACTTAAAAATGAAATTATTCAAGGTAGTAACTACAAGAAATTCAATATATAGATAAAATTAAAAAATATTATTTGAAATATTAATTTCAAAGATATAAAATTAGTTATTTTAAAGACTGTGTGTAATTAGGAATTATTTAAAATTATGTAATTTACTATTACTAATCATAATTATCTTTTGAAAAACTAGGTCAAAAAAAGAAAGTAATTCTTGGTCCAGCAACACATAATATCCCAAATTTCATTGAAGATTTATTGAAAAAATCACATAATTACAAAATGGATTTGGGCTTCGGAACTTCCCCACGGATGAAGGAAGCTGAGACAAAATTTGTCATTCCAGCACCAAGTTAGTTATTTCCTCATATTATATCTTTTTATTTTCTTTTTAATCTTAAAGAAGTTTTTTCTTTTTTCAGATCTCTATGATACAAGAGATGTCGAATCAAAATTAGATGTATGGCGGAGTACAAAACCCACTTTTGATCGTGATAATCGAATGCAAAGGTTTAAAACAAGAACATATTTAGTACCTTGGTCCCTTCCATCTACAAGATATGGTTTTTATAAGAATATTAATGCACCGATGGTTGCAGAGATAACCGATAGAAAAATTTCTTTGAGAGGACCATATGATGTCTCTTCAGGTATGGGAAGGTTACTATCGATAAACAGGTTTTTTCTTTGAACAATCTCTATTATTTTGTAGTTGTGCTTAGCAGATAATACCAACTGCTTACTATTCTACTTCAATATGCAGATCCATTTTAAAACTTTCATACTTTTTATCGAATTTCACATTGATTTAATTATTTAAAACCAGTGGTGTTGTCGAGGCAGAACGCTCCGGAACTAAAGATGATTTCTGATAACAGGAATTGGCTGACGTATTAAAAAAAAATTAAAAAGAATTGCTGATTTTTTTTTTCTAATTTTTGACGAATTTTTATATGTATTATTATAAACAAGGGTTTGAACCGAACCCGAACCGGAACGAACCGGCTTGTTTTTCCGGAACGCGTTCCGGTAAAAAAAAATTAGCACAACACCACTATTTAAAACTGTGTTAAACCTTCAATATTTAGACAATTATTGTTTATTTTGTAATATATTAAATATACAACTATAATAATAACCATTTTATTATAACAAAATTAACATGGTTAAAAAAGGTTTATTTGTTGTTTTCAATAAACTTATCTCAATGCCATTAGTAGAATCTTTATTCTTATTTGTTTATATATATAATTGTTTTGATATATATTAAGTTGATAGAAATAAAATAAATACTGATTCATATAGAAAACCTTTCTTTCATTAGATCAAATGCACTTATTTTATTCTCTAATTTTTTTTAACATTAGTTCTTTTAGCAGATAAATGTAGTATGAATACATTTACATGTTCCAAACTGTAAAATAGGTTAATATCTAGTTATTTTGATATTTACTTAAAAATTTCAATCACTAAAACTAAAAAAGATTATATATATTATATATAATCAATAATTGATAAATTAAAACAATAGAATATTTAAAACAATCAAATTTGAATGGAAAATCGTATCAAAATATTATTTTGACTTAATTTAAGTAGATTTTTCTAATTATCTTTGGCATTATTTTTTTTATCATTTTTTTATACTTTGACATTTAATTAATTAATTCCAATCTATCATTTTAAATAATTCTTTCATTAACTTTAAGGTCCAAGATTTCCTTCTGTCAAAGATGAAACTGTCAATTGGCCTGGGAAACTTCCTGATTTCTTTGAAGAATTCAAGAATCCAAGACGTGCAAAGTAGATTATATTAGATTCTATTCTAAATTAATATAAAATTAGTTTTTGACAATTTATAACCGATATTGAATCATATATTTTGGGAAGTAAATAAGGAAAGCTGGCTGAATAGAATTTAAAATATTAATTTAGATTTTTTAATTTTTTTAATTATTTGTATATTGAATAATATATAATTCACACACTTGCAAACAAAATATGAGAAATCTAATTTAACCAAAAAAAAAAAAAGAAAAAATAATACTCAAACAAACAACCTTCTTTTCACATTTATATAAATCAAACTTCTCATATAATCCCAACAAAGACATCTAATATAAAATAAAAATTGTAATGGATACGAAAATTTATAAATTAAAAAAAAAAAATAGAAAATAGAAAAAAATATTACATATTACAGTAAATATTTCACTAAATAAACTACTAGTTGATAAACTGGGTAGGGTGGTGTGAAAATCCCTCTTATAGAGAATTTAAAAGTATTTTCTAGTGAAGCACGTAGAGAATGCAGGGTATTTATAAGAAAGTATCTGTTGAAGTGTTGCACGATGACAACTGTAAGAATTTTCAAGTATTTTGAGTAGGAAATGTGGGTCTGTGTTCAGATCGGGGCTAAGGGTGCATTCAGAAATATTCTGAGAAAGTCGCCCGTCACTATGTTAAGAGAAGGGATATACTCTATTATATACTAAACTTTATACATTACATTAAATACTACATATTTATTAATTGAAATGAAAAAGAATAAAAAGAAAATAAAAATATTGAGATTCTAATTTTTTAAAAGAATAAAATTAATGAAAACCAGATAAATATGTTTATCAATAATATATGGTATAATTTAAGTTAGAAAAAGAAAAGATGTTTGGGAAGCTAGAAATTTTATATACATGGTTATATAGTATATATACAATTTCCTCTTTTTTTTAATTATAATTTATAAAATAAAGTTTTAATATTATTTTTTATTTACAACATTTTATTACAACATAAAAAAGACACAATGAACGATGATAGGATAATATTAAGATATTTAAATAATCAGATTTCAACCAATTAGTCTCATTAATATTTAATTTTTATTTGTATAAAAAGGCAAGTGTTTTTAGGAATAAATTAAAATAGCAAGTATATATTAAATCGAGATTTATAAATTGAAAAAAAATCTTTACAGTTATTATAAATTGTATAATTATAATGACAAATATGTTAAACAAATGAATTTGAAAAACTCATAACATATTTTATTAAAATTTCTAATTAATTATTGTTAGTTATGGGAAATGGAGACCATTGGAAAATGAATCTAAATATACTGGATCACGACTTGAACGTAAACAAATGAAATCAAGTCCTGAGGATCCTGGTCCAGGACATTACTGTTTCCAACGATTTCCTTTCAAAATCCCTGAATCTAAAATTGAAGTACCTTTTATGAGTAGCGTTAAAGAATGCAGACCATTTTGTCGGCCTAAGGTAAAATTTTTATAAAACATTAAACATTAAATTCTATCATAATTGTTATTGTTTTTGATTATTATTATTAAGACGGTGGAAAGTATCGACACCCTTTTGATTTATAAATACTCTCTTTCTACAACCCACCACCACCATAAATATAAATATTCATTCATTTTATTACAAAATAATTATTAATTTTTTTTTGTTTTAGATTTTTCCGGGCCCAGGGCGATATAATCACATAAGAAGGTCAAAATACTCGATCCGTTATTCATATAAAAGTGTTTTTAAATCAAAAACAAAACGTCAAGGCTTTATTCCACAAGAAGAATATCTTGCTTGGTAAAAATTGAAAAAAATTGGAAAAAGATTTATTTTAGAACAATTTCAAATATAAAATAAAATGATAAATTTTTTTATAATAAATATGTTCATTCATGTCTTCATTTATCTATAATGTCTGAATTTACGTATAATTTATCTATTTTTAATTTTGGAATTATTTAAATGAAGGCGTTGATAAAATACTATCATAAGTAAATAGTATGATATTAATTTATCAATGTGTTCGTTTCAAGATTTTGTAAACAAAGACGAAATAATGTAATTTTTGTCATAATAATAATTTAAGTACAAATTATCGATATTTATTTATGTTTATTGAAATAATAAATTATGAAACAGTATACTTTTCTAAAAATGGAATGTTGAATTCCCAAATGATATTAATAAATACCAATAAAATTTCTTGTGCTAAACAGATCGTGATTTACCTGACAGTAAGAAAACTTGCTAACCTATCTCTTTCCAGCTATAAATTGCCAACGATGCAGATGCAGAAAAAACTTAAATTTACAATGAAATAGATATAAGGTTTATCAATATCTCAAAATTTATATATAATCATAACTAACTAACCACCTCTGAAAAGGACTGTTGGCCCATCAGTTAAGAAAACATTATAGAGAGGCATAGTATATATATATAAGTTAAGGTTCTGATTCCTGGAGTCGTGTTTTTAAAAAACCGGGTTTTGAAGGAAAAGTACAATTTACTTTTCTTCAATTTATTTATTCAAAATTTGAATATTACAGAATCAGTACATATGTGCTATTGCACGTTAAGCAATAAATCATTCAAAGATTTATTGAAATATAGTACGTATTAAGTACTGTTCACTATATGGAATTAGTGATTTATATAACAAATGCAGGTGATTCGCAATGAATCCCTGAGCAAAAGGGCAGAGCCTTCGGCCTTTAAATGAGTTGACTAAGAACTGGCTATGGGGTCGAGAAGCCGCCTTATATAGTTAATTTAGTGCTGCGCTTGCAGAAATCATGACGTCATGGATTCTGCTGGCGTTGCAAGATCTCTGCTAGCATTGCAGGATCTGGGTCCATAACTTATATATATACATTTATATATATATATATATGAGAAATATATGAGATATTGTCTTTGAAATTATATTTTCTAATAATCATTCAATTTTTAAACATGATTAATTAATTAAATTTATATAAAATAAATAAAAAAAAACATATGGTTGCCAAATAAATTATTAAATGAAGAGTAAATATAATTAATATTTACATGGAAATTTCATATATTATTTTTTATCTTTTTATTTACCTCAGTTTCTGTTAATGGTGAATAAGTGATAGGAACTATGCCAACAAAACCTGATTCGATGACTATCCCATTTCGTGTGCAGATCCCTAGAAATAGGTCTCCTACTGGATTGGCCAAACTTGATTTTACAATAATTGATCTATGAAAAAATGTATAGTCAATTTAAATTCATATAATATAATATTAAACAGATTCCTAAGATAATTTAAATTTTAAATAAAAACATGATTTTCTAAAATTTATTTAATATAGGAATGAATATATATATACCTCTCCCTCCCCCCAAATGAGAAAAATAAATAATATCTCAGAAATGTAATGGTTAAAACAAAATATTTCTAATATATTATATTATAAATTAAATAATTTCAACTTATAAAATAAAATAAAAAGAATAAAGAAATGCAATGAACTCCGGATATTGTTTTGCAAATTCTGTTATATTTAGCTCCCCCTCTCCTCTTCCAAAAAATTAAATGATGGTTCAATACCTTCGAGCAATGTTGTAAAGAGGAATATGAAAATGAGGCCGGCATCCTATATTCACACTGCCAAAATCAATCAATTGTGTTGGTAAATTAACAAGAAATAAAGGACGAGATACTGGACAGGTTAAAGAAATCGGATGCATTTCCGTTTGCCTTTATTAAAATAAAATGTTGCAATAGATTATTATATTCAAAAATTATTCACAATAAATTCATACATTTCACTATTTAAGTTTTTTATAAATATTAATAATAATGAAATTTGATGAGCTTTGGATTGGGCTTTCCTGCACATCATATAGGGAGGTATATTTTATTTGTTTAAAGTTTTTTTTAATAATTAATTAATATCTTTAATGACGTTATTAGTATTGTTTTAATTAATTTTAAAATTAAGTTCATACATTTTGTTAAAAATTATTTAATAAAAATATCATAAGAAAATCTAAGTATATAAAATTTAAATTAGTTGCTCTAAAAAAAATACTTCGTGATATTAAAACTTTTTTCTTAATTGATAAAATCAAAGCACCTTGGTTCATTCAATGAAAAGGCCGTTTTTATTAAAATAATAACCTTCGTTTCTAATTTATAAGGCTCAAATGTTTCCAAAAGGAATTTTTCCGCAGTATAAAGGTCACTTTTGGTTACTTCTTGAGATATATCTTTCGTCGTTTTATCTTTCTTCTTTTTTTCATTAGTACTCATCTAGAAAAATATAAAATCACTTGATGAACATAAGCGACATTTGATTGAAAAATATATTTCTTCTAGAAATGTTAGGAAATTAGATAAATATGTAAGACCCGAGATTTAGTCATGAAATAAACTTACTTGAAGAAAAGGAGAAGATAATACTATTTCCTAAAACAAGGGTTAACGAGGGAGGTAAACAATAAAACATATATTTATGTATACATGTATTTATTTTATTTATATTTGGGCTAATAATTCAATAGATACAGTAAAAAAAATACTTACTCTTTTTTCTATTTCTTGGCGAATTTTTTTCATTTCTTTTGCTTGCTCTTCGATTTTATTTTTTTCAAGAGTTGGTTTAAATATAATATTTAATTTCTTTTCCTAAAAAACAAGATCCATCATTCTGGTTTGAATTTGAACCTCAATTATTATTATTCTACCCCAGAAGATACAAACAAATAATATTATATTGGAGTTTCTTAGAAGCCGCTAGATACTCTTAAAAAATAAATAAATACAATCTTTGTTAGTATAATAAGATTAGATGGGTATTCCAAATATTAGTGGTAAATCCCAACTTTATTAATAAAAAAAATAGTTTTTCTCCATCACAAATATATAAACCAATACCGTAACCTTTAGATGGAATTTATATTCGAATACTTCTTGATATTCGTATGGTAATTATCGTAATTTTCTTTATTATTCATTTTTATATAATTAAAACATTAGTTATAGTAATCATGGAATAGCTTACTTCGCCTTTGGTAAGAGTTCCTTGTCGAGGTTGAACATCAATATATTTAGAAACAGATCGACTTTCGAACCAAATATATAAATTATTTGAATTGAAATTTTGAAAACCACATAGACAGGATAAATCTTGACATCTAAGCTAAATAACAATAAAAACAATTAAATTTATTTTATATAGTGTACCATCTTAAAGTATGTCTAATCTCAACAAATATATATTGATTTATTTATGAAAATGTATTAAAATAAAATATATTAATTATTAAGTCATTAGTAAATATTAATAGTTTGTTGCCATATATTGAATAGAAATGGGTTTTCTAAAAATTACTTCCCTTCTCTGACTAGAAAACCGTGTAGTGCATAAGCGTTAGGGCTCTAAATTAACAACTCTATATTGAAATAGTTTTGTTTTGAGTTGAGTTATATATATATATATAATAAAGTTGTTATTTTCAATTTTTGAGAGCAGTATTGTCCAGAGTATGAGTTGAATATATTGTAGTTGCAGCACTGTAGCATTATACACCCCTGTTTACACTATTTGAGATCCTTTATATTATCTATTATTTTCTTTCAACATAGAAACAGAGTCATAAGACAAACCAAAATTGGAATTGGTCATTTGCTTCAATAGCAGAAAGGCGTCTTATGTTATCCAAGAGCTGTTTACTTAAAAGAAGAAATTCTACAGACTTGGGATGATTCTCTGTACACAAGTATAATAATTGGATTCCATTCCTATTGAAACACCTAGTTTGTTTATCCATTTTTCTATTTGTATTATTTTCTATTATTGTTTATTATATTTGTCTTAAGTAAATTAAATATAAGGGGAAATCTGCATTGGGGTTTCTTTATTCATTTATATTTTGAGTTGAACCAGAATCTAGACACACTCTTTGTTTAGGCGATATAAGCCCGTTCCAATAATTTAAACGTCAATTTATCCAAATGTCCAACGTTGGATTACAGTGACATTTAATATTTGATTATTATTATATATTATTACTAATAATATTATTTTCATAAATAAATAATATTATTAAAATGAAAATATAAAAATTACTAATTGTATTTATGTATAAACTTATATATGGTCCATGACATTTAAGATAAAAAAATATTAAAGTAAAACCATGAGGGAATTAAGAGAAGGCCGTGAAATAATTGACCTTAATAGGTGATGGTATTAAAACTGTGGTTTTCAGGTTCAATAACTTATTAGTATATTATATAATAGTACTATAGAGAAAAAAAGATATCTATACCTTAACCGATGCAATACTGTATCCGAGGCATGGAGTCACTGGGAAGACAATTCTATTTATATCTAATTGACATTTAGGATCAATTACCCAGGCTCTAACATTAATTTGATATTGATATCTTATCTGTTTGACTTCATTTTCTTCTTCTTGAATTGATATTTGTGTATTATTTAAAGAACTAATTTCATTCAAAGTTTCCAAGGAAGAAGATTTTGAGGATAATTTAGGTACTTTAAGAGAATTACTTTCATAATTTGGTGCTGGTTTTTCAATTGCAGCGAGGAGTTCATCGAGAGCTGATAGAAGAGGTGACACTGTGGTCTCAGGAGAAAATGTTTCAAAAGTATTCTCACTATCGAAATTTGGAAGACCATCTTTGTCCACTGAAGTAAATGCAAGAGATTACGTCATTTTCTTATTTGTTTTTCAAATATTTAAATGATAATTAATATTGTTTCGAGTTTGTTAGTTTTTAATTTAGTAAAATTATTTAATTTTTTCTTAATTGAATACCTTGCTCTTCATTAAAATTTTTCTTTTCTTTTTGACCATTTTCTTTTAACTCATTAGTATCGTCTTCGTCGTCTTCATCTGATTCTATCTCATATGTTTTCTCGCCGTTTTGAAGAAGATGAAGATTACGTATGCCTTCACCAGTACCTCCAAGCGACTCCAAAGAACGTACCTTAAAAATTAAAGTTATTTTTTCAATTTCGATTCAATATTTTTAATATGATTATTTTATTATCTTTAGGAACAAGAATATAGAACTTGAAATAAAAAAATTAGAACGAAGAGCAGGCAAAAAATTATCTACTTTATAAAATACAGAAATATAAAAAATTAATAATTATTTTAAAAAAAGACGTGAATATTAACATGATTAGATACATTATATAAATGTTCCTTCCTTTTAAAGTGTATTATATAAAAAGTAAACCTCGATTTGAAAAAAAGACGGCCCTTCAATACAAGAATAATTTTCCTTATTATTCTCAATATCCTCTTTTTTTGGTGAATACAGCATACGAAGATTTAATTCTTGTCCACTCAAAATTTCTCCAAAACCATAACCAGGCATTATACAAACATTCTGAAAAAAATCATTCTCATTTTCGTATTTAACTATTTTGATTATTGATAATTTTTTAATTATTTGTGTAAACTCTATATTTAACTTTTCAATTAAAATTAATAAAGAGAGCAAGCTACCTTTGGAACATTAAAAAAACCATAGTTCAATTTGGCTAGTGAATAATTTGTGAGTTTTAAATCAATTGAAATGGTTTCATTCGTGCACACTGAACCCAATTCAATTTGAGCAGGCTCAATATTCAAGAAGTCCGGACTGGTCACCGTGGCTAAAACTCGAAGAAGGAGTGGTTTGGATCCTGCCCATGAACCAGATGAAATAGGAGAACAACCGGTTGAATATGGTGGTGACAGTGCATACATTCGACAAGAAAAATCAAGAATGCTTGATTCGGGATCATAATGCATGTGATTCTTCAAAATTTGCCAACTATAAATGATGAATGAAAAATATATTTCATTATAAATTAAAATAAATGAATTAATTTAATAGTTTTTTAATTGACAGTTTTGATTCTATCAAAGGCGCCATTGGGTGTGTGGGTAGCGAACCTGCCTCACATTCGGGTTCAAGTCCCGGGCCTGGCAAGGGAATTTCCATAGCTGGGGTCTTTGGGACGGAGTCAACCCAGCCTCCGGGAACAACATTGGGGAAAAGCTACTTGATAGCGCCTCTGATCAAGAAAATCAAGGTAAAGGTTAAGAGGACCCGTTCATAGGACACCTCATTGATATAACCGGCTTGATAAGCGTTGTCCTTGCGTAGGACATACAAAAGTCAGAGGTTTTTTTTTTTGATTCTATCACACACAAATTCTACCAACCAGATAAAAGTGCTGAGTAATTTCAAATTGAAATAATATAGGAAAGTAGTATTTTATGCCTTCTAAGTTTGTACCCCGGGTGAGAAATTATTCAAACACCAACAATTATAGATACAATAATACATATTGTATAATAGATATTACCTACATTCATAAACATTTTCTCTCAAATAATTGATCAATATATAATTTATAAATATTTTAAAATCATGCTTATGTAAAATATTAAAATTAAAAAATTGAAAAAATAAGACTATTTTTATTTATTCTTATCATTAATATAAGGAAGAGCAGGCAAAAACTTATGTACTATAGAAATTATAATTTTTTTAATACATTTATTTTGTGGTATTATATGAGTTAGGTACGATATTTTATCTTATTATACTAGCAAAAATTATATACATATATTCGTATATATATTTGTATATTTTTGAGATATTAAACCGCTCGATGAATTTTTTTTGAAATTCACACCATAGATAATTTTTACAAAGAAAATCGATCTGTATTGGTTTCAGCCTCGGGAAAACCATCTTCATTAGTTTTTACGAACCGACGATAGTAAGGGAGGTATTGTTTTCACACCAAATTTCACATGTGAAGATTTTTACGTCTCCACGAATCATGCATTTTCTTAACAGAAAAATTCGGGAGTGTCCTCCCCTAGACTTTCCCGCATATAAATAGGTAATTAGGTTATTATTATGTTTTAACAACAATAAAAATAAACAAACTAATTAATTTAAATTATAAAGTAAAATGGTTTAACACTATTGTATATATTTATAATTGACACCTAAAGCTACTTGTATAGGTAAAATGTCACTTCCGGTAGTCAGATCATGATGAAATTTGGTATCTGAATTTTTTTCACATTTGTAAATCTATATACAAAATAGGAAGCAAATATCTCGAAGCAAACTGGTACTTTACTTGAAAGGTAAACGCAACCAGTGTAGGTAAAGTACCACTTCCGGTTAACCGATTTTGACGAAATTTTGATAGAAATCTACAAACTGTGAATAATATCGGTGTGCCAAATTTCGAAGTCCTAGCTTGATTAGTTTTTGAGTAAATTTGCTCACAGACATTACATACATACATACATACATACACACACACAGACATAATTCGAAAAATGGTATTTTCCGACTCAGGGAGGTCTAAAACGTCAAGATCTATCGAAGTCGAAATTTTGACGATTCCAATACTTCCCTTATACGAAGTATGCGGGAAAGTAAAAAAGTATTTTTACCATGATGTCTGTCCGACCGTCCGTCCGTATAGATGTGTACAGCTTGAACGGCTCAACAGATTTTGATAAAATTTGGTATATTTACTTAATGGATCAATATGATGAATTGATCAACTTTTGGTGTATATCCGGAAACCAAGAGTGGTAGTATTACAGATCGACGATAAGAAGGGAAGGGTTATTTTCACACTAAAGCTAAAGGTAGCTGGAAATTAATTTATTTCAAACCGTCGGTCGGTTCTGTGCCTGGCCACAGGTCAACTTATTTCTTCTTAATTTAAATTTATATGACGTCACTAACTACGTCATCCATATTTGCCTCTTGCCATTCTTTTTAATTGATATTTTATTAATTTTTTTTATATTTTAAATTTTTTTATTTAATTTCGAAAATAAATTTAAAAATATTTATTTTAATAATATTTTAGAATAAAATTACGAAATATATTTATTAATCTCTCACCAAAAATGCAATCATGTAACATTTAATAATTGTAATAAATAATTAAAGAATTGTATATCAATATTTTTAAAGGGTTTTTTAATTTTTTAAGAATTACTTATTTGGAATTATTTTATAATAAAATTTGAAAGAAAAAATGCCAATAAAGTCTAAATTATATCAAATATTAAAAAGATATAAAAAATATAATGTTGAAATATCTAATAAAAGAAATATGAAGTGAGAACTGATTAAAGCAGGTAGAAATATTTTTGCTTTTGGGAATAAGCGTGGCTCATATCAAAGGATTCATTTTACAAAAGAAATTTGGCAAAATGTTTCCTCCAATTTCCATTTAAAGAAAGAATAAATAAATAAATAAAGCAACTTTAATATATCCTTTCAAATAAAAAAGAATATTTTAGGAGAGTGCAAACGATGTTTGCGCTCAAGTGGAAATCCCTTGGGATTAATGCCACGATTTATATATATATATATACATATATATGTGACATCCATGGCTTAAAGAAAAAAAGGCGAAATGTCAAAATTAAAATATTCCCACCATTTAAAATTATACAAAATGTTGTTCATATAAAGATTTTTATTTTTATTTTAGAAAGCCATATACTGGAGATTGGAGGATGGATAAAGTTTGATAAAATATAGCAAATAAATCTTTATATTAAAATGCCAAGCCAAATAATATCTACAGTCTGTGAAAAAAATCTATCAGGACAGATTTATAAATTTAATTTTAAGAGAATATTAGTTTATTTATTAAATATTGTCTATAATTATTACTTCATTTTAATTTTAATTTATTACACTATTACTATCTCAAATATTATACAATAATACTATATACCATGTGATATACAGGCGATCTATCTAGATCAGTAGATATTAAAATCGGCAAATTCCACGAAGACTTAGCTACCCGAATTTAATTTTGATCCTATCTCAATTCACGCAATGCCCCTTTATAATATCCTCCCACGACTATCCGAATGTAATCTTAATTTAAATTCTTCTCCTTAAAGAATCTAAATTAAACATGAATTCAAATTTTTATGCATTATCAAATTCAACATTCTGTATTTTAAAATTTTCTGTATTGTTTCCAATCCCGTAATTTCGAGTCTTATGTCATTATCTGGGTCTATCAATTTTTCTTTGATATTCATAATTATCTCGATATATTGATATTTTAATTACTTGAAAAAATTTGTTCACATTGCATTTTTAAATAAATTTTTAAATATTATATAATTAATTTATTTTTAAATTTCATTTTCAAATTTTATCATGCTTAAACAATTCAAATAAAATTTAAATAAAAGTAAAATGTTTCAATCACACGAATAGTTCTTATAACAATTTGTATTGTCATCAACATTAATGATCAAATTTTTTTTTTATATTATATTTCCTAAATTATATTGATTGATTTTTTTTTATTGGATATAAATGTTTTTTTTTAAAAAAATGCGCGCTCTAGATGCCCCTTGTCATCTGCCACCTGCATTCAATCACACGGTGACAGTTTAACATATGTAATAATTTTCCAACCAACCGCTTAGTGTTTGTGATCAACATTAATCCACACAGAGAATATTGAAGACTTAATTAAGCTAAATTTATTAAAATTGAATAAATTTAAGTAAGTAGTTTATTTGTTGTTAAATAATATATACTTACATTTTTTTTAATTTATTACTATCTCGTCAGAGATAGTATTGCGATCACAAAAATTTTCGATGTTGAGATTTTGATGTTTTTATACGTTTTGAAGTTTCCTGAATCATTTTCACTAAGGTTGAGAAAAATGTCTGTGTGTGTGTGTATCTGTCTGTGTATGTATGTAACCAAGATTACGCAAAACCGGTTTGAGCTAAAATGATGAAATTTGGTATATGGGCATTATTCAAAATTCGTAGTTTTCTATCAACTTTTGAGAAATGTAGCTCAACCGGAAGAGGGTCATTACCTACAACGTTTTGATTTTTTTTCTTTTAAAGTGACCGTAAAATTAAAGATATATGTTTGATAGTTTTTCTCATGAATAAAAATTGTATAAAACTGCTATATATAGAATTTCAGCTTGATTGAATCGCTGAAAGTCATTTTTTAACACTACAAACGCGCCAACACTTAACGTGGTGCCATCAACAAAGGGCCAAACACGATGGTTTAATAAATATTAATAATTTATTAATTTTAATTTATAATTTAATTAATTTAATTTAATTTAAATGAATATATGTTATTTAATCCAATTCAAATTTGCGAGATAGTCGAATGGAGACACTCCAGATTTTTTTTCTTTAAATATGGAAGGTTTTATTTAGAAAAATAATAAAACAAATTAATATATTTACATATATTTTAACTTTAAATTGTAAAATTTTTTCATACAATTTAAAACTTTTGTCCAGGATTTTATTTAATAAATATACTTTATAAGTGATTTCTTATGGGTGTTAATTAGAGACAAAATGAGAATCAACTATGTATATAATAATAATAGTATAAAAATAGTATAAATTATAGGATTTGTTGTTGATTGTGATAAATCCTTAAAAGGATCATTAAGACCTTTACAGTTAAATATATAGTTGATAATTTCATACCATTATAATTATAAAAAATGGCTAAATTACTATTGTTCTGATACTTCCATGTAATTATCTATTTGATATTGATGAAGTAAAGTGGTATGTCTTTTACCTGGGTTGGAGACGAACGATAAAAACCGTTGAAGAGCGTGGTTCCGGATGAACGTATGCTCTCCTAGGGATGATTTGCACGTGTGAAGAGAGCTTCTTGGGCACGCGCCACTCGACTTCGATGGGCACGCGGCTGGACGTGCGGGCGGTGACCAGACTCTGGGCCAGGAGTCCATCGGTCGTGACCAGACCCAAGTCCAGTACGGGTGTGTCCAGGGTTAGAGGCAGCCCGAACACCTCTGCCGACGCCTCCACCTGCGCCTGAGGCAATGTCCGCCTTTAATCGCCCCGGACTCTATAATTTCGGCATTCTCCGGCAGAATCCATTTCACAAATAACGCACAATTGCCTTCCCTTTTCATCTCTTCACAAGCACCGCTAATCACCCAACCAACCCAGCTATTTGGACAGATATTCAAATTTTTCCGATAATTTCGGTGACATCCCGTTCTCCTTCTTTCTCCCTTACAATTTTTCAAATTCCATTATTAGATAATAATTTTGATAGATTTTAAATAGCTAATTGACATAACATTTCTTCAAACGATTATATATATATATATATATATATATACATTAATCCACACAGAGAATATTGAATATATATACATGGTTATATATATATATATATATATATATATATTGAAGCGGAAGATTTATTGGGAGGACCACCCTCGATGAAGGAAGAAAGATAATTAAATGTGTAAATTAAATGAACACGATTTGATACTTCTTTAGCACTTTCTTATTCATGTAGTAACAAGAAATCAACTTAATATTTTTTAAAAAAATAATTTTTAAAACAATATATGAATAATTAATCAAAGATTCCTATGCTTTAAAAACAATTAAAATATTTACAATTCAAAATACCTAGCTCTTTCAACGACTTTTCAGACATATTTTTGTTTATAATTAATTGACTGACATGAGAAGATTATATTTTGACACTTAACAATTCAAAAACCAGTATTTTTAGTTAAATAGAAATTAATTAAGTAAAAAACTAATCAAAAAATGTACTTGTAAAAGTGTGGAGTCATCATCAATATCGATAAATTCAAATTCAAATTGTTGTTGGAAAAAACCGCATTGACCTCTGGGATTAAAAGAGATTTTTAGATCAATGTTGCTATGTGCAGGCAAATGAACGCAGAAAAGCATTTCCCATCGAAATTTTTCAAATATATTATCTATACATTGGCCAATTGAATGTGAAATAGTTGTCATTATTAATAACACCGAACAATCCATCTCCTCATGATCTCCAGTTCCATCTCCTATAAATATTTCTTCTTGTTGTTCATTTAAGATATTTTTGCTGTATCAGAAATAGAACAAAAAATTAATAAGAATTATCAAATAAACATTCAGGAAAATATCGAATAATTTTAGAAAGAAGAATATTGTTTACAATTAACTAATTGAATATGACTACACACAAATATAATTTTTATTTATCATATAAAATTAATATTTGGTGGAGAATATTGGTATATATATTTCTTTGTTATGAAATTTTACATGTAATACTTAAAAATATAATAAATGAATATTAAATAATACATTTTATAAATAACATCTTATAGATATAGAGTATAGAGATTCCAGAACACGGCACCTAGGAGTTCTGCAATACATTTCCTTAAACTTTCTTCATATTTATCGTTCTTCCGATCACCAAAGACATTTATTAGTTTAGCATTAATATGAAAAAATTGGTTCACCTGAAGGTATCATAAAAACATTTGCTTTTTGCTTTTCTAAATACATAGTAACAAATTTCGTTTGAAAATAAACAATGAAAACCTTCTAAATACTATTTTACAGTTAAATAGTTTTTTCCTTAAATTCAAAAGCGCGTTATAACGAAACAGCGCTAATAGAGATATGCATGTATTCTTATCTTTCACTCCCTCATCTAATGCCTATTATTGTTTTCTCTTTTCTCTTTTTCTTTTTTTTACTTTTTTCTAATCATGTTTTTAAATATTATTTGTATATATATAGATTATATTATTGTCCTAGAAATGGGAAGGTCTAAAAAAATTCGATGGATAAAAAAGTTATTTAATAAATTCTGGTTGAAGAGTTACTTTAATAAAAAAAAATTAAATTAATATTATACAAGTACACATCGCACAATTCCAAATGATGACGTCAGTGATAATTCTAAATTTGTTTTATTAAAGAAAATTCTATTTTTGTATTTGTACACAAAATTTCGCCAGTAGGGATGCAGTTTACTTCTGACGGAAATATTAGATAGGAAAATATTTAACTTATTAATGTAGGAATTGAAACTTGTGTCCAAAAGCTCTGGACAATTTTTCCATTAACTCTACCGAAGACACACCCATGCGAGTCAAGCGGTGGTGGGGCCTTTCCGCAAGAATGGCGGGAAGGCCCCTTAGCCCCTTTCCAAATATGCCCGATCTTGGCTTATATAAGGGGGCCCGCAACCAAGAGCACATCACTATCAAACTTCTGTAATTAAGAAGATCTTTAATATAAAATTTATACTACGAATTAATCTTAATGAATCTAAATGATGTCTTAAGATTGCAAGACCGCCACATAATCTTAATTTATGAATTTGCAACGACAAACACCTCTTCTGACATTAAATAATTATTATCACAATATAATTAAATATTTTATAAAATATCATTTAGAAGTGAAAGTAAAAAAAAAAGAAAAAGAAAAAAAACATATGAAAAAAGAGGAATTCATCTGGTTGACACCTGGAATCCAAGGAGGTGATTCGCAAAACGCATGCTTTATGCCCGTGATTGGAAACTTGAAACTTTTTGCAAAAGCCACCGCGTTTAACATTCCAAACCGCAACCTGAAACCAAAACCACTTGTAATATTATTTATTAAGTTAGAGATAAAAAAAAAATGTTTCTAAATGAAATCCAAACGATGCGTATTAAACTTTCATTTCCTAGAAGTGGAGGAGTAAGTCTTTAATTGTTTTTTGAATTTCACTTAATTCATAGTTGAATAATTAGAAAAATTGAAATAAATAAATGAAGAGAGGCTGGGAGTAAAGAAAAAAATATGTCGTGTTCATAATACGACTTTCTCTTATTGTTGATTTATTTTTTTCTTGAAATTTTACTATTTCAATTTTATTCTAATATTTAAGAATTTACCTAATAATACCAAAAACTTAATTTTTATCTTTTTTAAAAAACAAATAAAAAAATAATAATATTTATTTTTATTCGAATTTTCAGTATTTATAGATCAATAAAAATAATAATAATCAATATGATTTGAATCAAATGTAATTTTTTTCTTACCGGAGGAAATTTTACAAAGTTTTTATCAAGAAATGGTTCTGCTTTAATTTTTTCACACAGGATAGGAACTACAAATCTTTGCCGTTCTTGAATTGGCTTTGATAAAGGATTTCTCCATGTGATAAAAATAATAGCTCCTTTTAGTTCTTTTGTGCATTTCCATGGTGCAAATTTAACAAGTACAATAAAGTTTAAGCCAGGAAGCAATTTTGTAACGTCTTGGGGTTTGATCTGATATAAAAAAAAAGATAAATAAATAAAAATAACACTAAAAATAAATTATAGATACGTGTATATACTATATTTTTTTATTTTATTTATATGTTAACCTTTAACAAAATATAATCATACAAATAATCAAGTTTTACATAATTTCTTAAAATATAAATAATCGTAATAAAACAAATCATTTTTTCAATAGTAAGAGAAGATCAAGTAGATCAGGGGTGGGCAACAGCCGGCCCGCGGGCCGGATCCGGCCCTTTTGATTATTTTATCCGGCCCGTTGAAAAAATTTGGCTCTTAATTAGATCATTCATTCATCAATATGGCTCTAAAAAAAAAGGTAAAATTTTTTTACAAATGTCCCGGTTTGGTGTTTTCGAAATATGGTCCTCCGGCCCGGGAGACATTTTGAAAATTTTCTTTAGGCCCGCGCTTAAAAGTATTTGCCCACCCCTGAAGTAGATGGAAATATTATTGATTATTGATATATTATTAATTAAATTAATAAAAAAATTACCTCAATGACTTTGTCGTCATCATCATTAAGTTCGATTTTTGACAAACGAATAAATAATGTAAAACTTCCTTTATTTAAAAGAGTAAGTTTTTTTCGGTAAATGAAGTTGGGTTCAAAATTCTGAAAATAATCAATATAGAGGAAACTTTAAAATACTAAAGAACCAAATTTGTAATCATTTAGATTAAATATAATTCTAATTCGAAAAAGAAATATTAAGTAAATTGGAATGAGATATGTGTCAAGAGGTTTGATAATTTTATTAGTTTTAATAACTAAATAAGCGGGAGTGTCCTCCCCTAGACTTTCCCGCATATAAATAGGTATAAAGAGTTGTGAATGAATATTTAGAATGTGTAAACTTGGTATTGATAAAGAGCCAGTTCGTGTTAGTTTATTGGTGTCAATTTGATATTTGGTAACATTTATATATATATATATATATATATATAGAATAAAGTGCTACTTCCGGTTAACTGATATTTTAAATGTAAAAAAACAGATATGGATATAATATAAATATTTTTAATTTTATTTTATTTATAATATATAAGGGCTGGCTGTGACGTCATGAAGTGCTGGGTGACGTCATATAATTTTAAATTAAGAAAAAACTAATGAAGATGATTTTTCTCGAGGATAAAACCAATACAAAGTGCATAACACGTGGAGATATGTCCTCACGTGAAATTTGATATGAAAATAACCCTTCACTTCCTCTCTTCGATCGGCAATACTAGCACTTCCGGTTTCTGGATTTGCACCAAAAGTTGATCAATTCATCCTACTGATGTATTAAGTAAATATACCAAATTTCATCAAAATCCGTTGAGCCGTTCAGGCTGTACACATCTATACGGACGGACGGACGGACAGACATCATGCTAAAAATACTTTTTTCTGTTAAGAAAATGCATGATTCGTGGAGATATGTAAAAATCTCCACATGTGAAATTTGGTGTGAAAACAATACCTCCCTTACTATCGTCGGTCGGTAAAAAAGAAACGCTACTTGTATAGGTAAAATGTCACTTCCGGTAGTCAGATCATGATGAAATTTGGTATGTCAATTTTTTTCATATTTTTAAATCTATATACAAAATATGAAGCAAATATCTCGAAGCAAACTGGTACTTTACTTGAAAGGTAAACGCAACCAGTGTAGGTAAAGTACCACTTCCGGTTAACCGATTTTGACGAAATTTTGATAGAAATCTACAAACTGTGAATAATATCGATGTACCAAATTTCGAAGTCCTAGCTTGATTAGTTTTTGAGTAAATTTGCTTACAGACATTACATACATACATACATACATACATACATACATACATACATACATACATACATACATACATACATACATACACACACACAGACATAATTCGAAAAATGGTATTTTCCGACTCAGGGAGGTCTAAAACGTCAAGATCTATCGAAATCTCGAAGTCGAAATTTTTGACGATTCCAATACTTCCCTTATACGAAGTATGCGGGAAAGTAAAAATTAGATTTTCAATATTAATTTTATATTTTTTAAATTTCTCATCGAGATAATATATTTCTTTATCTTAGAAGTCTTTTATATTAGAAATAATTAGAATGTTTATTGCAAACGATTTTTTTCTCAAATTAATAAAACAAAGATTTATTCGTTTTTTTGAAATTAATACTAAATAATATCTAGAGTGTTTATTTTGATGAGGTTGTATAAAATAGTTGCATTATGATTTTATACGAAAATACATTATTATAAAAGTTAAATAAAATTTAAGTGCATAGAGGAAAAAGAGAAAATACGTTAATTTATGTATGAGAAATACCCATTGAATTTGAAAATTATTGTCTTATCTTGTTAATTTGGTCTCATAATTCCACTAGGCAAAAATATATAACAAGTGACAACAACAACCGAAAAAATACTTACTTTAAAATGTACAAGGGATGGATGACAAACTAAATTGGTCTCATTTGCTAGTCCAATATGTAAGTCTGGTTTGGAGAGAGAATCCTCTTCCAAAATACTATACCATTCTTCAATCGGGAATTCATTAAATAGTGGAGAAGGTTTCTAGAAAACAAATTATATTATTATTTTCAAAAATGAATAAATAATTATGTGTCATCAAATAAATATCTTTTGAATTCACCAAACTGACTGTAACCTATAATAAATATTTATTTTTAACATTTCAAATCGATATAAATTATTAATCTTTTTAAAAATAGCTTAAATATGCTTAAAGTAAATAAAATCATTTCTGAATTCTTCTTCTTCTTAGTTATCAAATTTAACTAATGAGATAAACTAAATAAAAAGAATTTTGCAAAAAAAGTTAAAAAGGAGGTATTTAACCAAATATCACAATTCAATTACAATTTAATTTTCCAAAATTATCATTGCGAATTATAAATGTTTAATCATAATGTACTTACCAAATTTAAAGAAATACTATTCTCGTACTCGGGATAATAATCATTTTCTGGGATTTTCATATCATATTGCTGGTCATTACCATTATATATCTTATTTTCAATAAACTAGAGAAAAATGTTTGAATAATTATTAAAAAAAAACAAGAAATATAACTTTCATTAATATTATTAATTAATTCATTCATTAATTTTTACCGACCGACGATAGTAAGGGAGGTATTGTTTTCACACCAAATTTCACATGTGGAGATTTTTACATATCTCCACGAATCATGCATTTTCTAAACAGAAAAAAGTATTTTTAGCATGATGTCTGTCCGTCCGTCTGTCCGTCCGTCTGTCCGTCCGTCTGTCCGTCCGTCTGTCCGTCCGTATAGATGTGTACAGCCTGAACGGCTCAACCGATTTTGATGAAATTTGGTATATTTACTTAATGCATCAGTGGGATGAATTGATCAACTTTTGGTGCAAATCCGGAAACCGGAAGTGGTAGTATTAGCGATCGACGATAGGAAGGAAAGGGTTATTTTCACACCAAAGAAGATTTTTTTATATATTACCACGAATCATACACTTTGTATTGGTTTTATCCTCGGGAAAATCATATTTATTAGTTTTTTCTTGATTTAAAATTATATGACGTCATCCAGGCATTCATGACATCACAGCCTAGTCTTACATATATATTATAAATAAAATAAAATTAAAAATGTTTTATTTATTATTTATGTATCCATATCTGTTTTTTATTACATTAATAGATATATTAAAATTATTTGAAATTGTTTCTGTAGCTGGAAATTAATTTATTTCAAACAGTCGGTCGGTTCGGACCTGGCCACAGGTCAACTTATTAATATTCAAGACCTCGTTGAAATTAAAAATTGTAATTTTATAAAAAATTGTATAAATAATAAAAACAAATGTTTAAAAGATGGTATAAAAAGATTAAATAAATAAAAAAAATAAATAAATAGTGATACTATATTGTTCTATAATTAAATACAAATATTATTTTATATAAATATTACAATATATATAATTAATAAATTTAATAAAATAATTTAAATTTCAATGAAATCAAATTGCTCACAGAAATACAATACACATTAGAATAGAGTTAAAAAAATAAATTTAAACTATTAAAAAAATTTATGTAAACTACTTAGAGTCTTTTAAAATATCATGATATTTTATAATATTTAAGGAACTTATGAAATATAGCCTATTATCTAAAATTATTTATAATCATTGATTCAATAAAAAAAAATTTAAATATAAGTAGATTGTAATAAGAATAGTTTACATTTTCTCTTCGCTATGTTTTACTTGCTATTTTTCAAAATGCAAAAGTGTCTAAAACAAATTAAAATACCTTTTTATTTCGTACTTTTTGCTTCTTTTTTCCTTTCGCTCTGAATGTAGTCTTTGGTTTTTTAAATATATAATCCTCTTTCAAAATTTTTTCAATAATTTTATTATATCTGTCTTGTTGTGCTTTTTTAAATTTCAATTTATCCTTTCGAAATTTTCTTATTCTACACAATATTAAATCAATTTGACTTATTTATATTTTCTAACATATAGAATTCGTTAATTAAATGAAAGTTTTTGCTAATGATGACCTTAAAGTTGTACATCAGAAATAATAAAATTAATTTTTTTTAATTATTTATTATCAACCATTAAAGATTACGACTTCATTTTCATTTTATTTCTTATTAATTAAATATAGAAATAAATATCCAAATAGAATAATTTTATTCATTATTTTGATAAATTTATAAACCAAATATACTTATATATATATTTTCTTTCACCTTTTCCATCCATCTTTAAATTTGAATTACCTCTAGATTTAATCCTGAATGCTTTTATGTATATAAATATAGGTATATTTTACATAAAAACTTATTTACAAAGCACAATCTCTAACTTCCTATCCTCTGAAATTCTTCGTTTCTCTTTATTTATATACCATATATGCATATATTTACGAGTTTATACAAAATAAATGATGGAAAATATGGTACATTTTTTTCCTTTTTAGTTAAAATAAAAATTTAGTTTAAATATTTACTCTTCTTAAATTTCAAATACAAAAATTCTTTCGTTTTGCAAAAAATAAATTATAATATGTTACTATATTTGATATAAAAAAAATTGATTTAAACTATTATAGGATCAAAACATTGATTTATTAAATTATAGATTATTTAAATATTTTCTCAAGAAATGATTTTGAATAGCTACATATCAAATAAAGAAATTTAGTATATTATTATGGATGCCCATTATAAATAAAGAAGAAAAAAAATGTTTGTTTTTTTCATATAATATATTAAAAATCCTAAACAATAAATATAAAATATAAATATGGTTGTGGGAAACAAATCCTTTAAGTAGTTGTAATTAAATTCTAATCTTTTTTTATTCTTAATGATTATAATTGCCAGCGCGAAGTAATTAGCATAATTTCACCCTCTATTCTCTATCGCGTCGGGTTTTTATAATTTATATTTCTGTTTTATATTGCCGCCATCATATTCCTTTATAGTATTTTCTTAATCAAAAAATTTAATATTAATTAATCAGCACTGGAGAAGACATGTTCATGGGTTTGTATTAAAACAAGTTGTCAAGTAATCGGCACGAACTTTGTTAAGAAAAATAGGATTTACTCAACTCACTACCTTTTTACTAATTCCTATCATTTCTTTTGAATCTTAACGTATATGTGTCATTTTGTTAATTAAAATCACATTTTAAATTAATCGTATTCTATTTATATACAATTGAAAACTAAGAATAAGCAAAGTATTGTCCAAATGTGCGTCTACCGTAAATTGTTTATTAGTTCTTCTATCAATAACATCCTTATATGGTAAATATTTTAATATAGTTTCCCTAATATACCATTATTATTATGTATATTTTTTAATATTAAATAAATATAAATAAATTAAATTATATAATATGGTAGGTATTTGTAAAAAAAGATTAACAGAATTACATTTAAACTTAAATTAAAATTATAAAATATTTCTTTTTACTATCTCTTAAGAGATAGTATTGCGATCACGAAAATTTTCGATGTTGAGATTTTGATGTTTTTATACGTTTTAAAGGTTCCTGAATCATTTTCACTAAGGTTGAGAAAAATGTCTGTGTGTGTGTGTGTATGTAGTCAAGATTACGCAAAAACGGTTTGAGCTAGAATGATGAAATTTGGTACATGGGCATTATTCAAAATTCGTAGTTTTCTATCAACTTTTGAGAAATGTAGCTCAACCGGAAGAGGGTAATTACTTACAACGTTTTGATTTTTTTTCCTCTAAAGTGACCGTAAAAATAAACATATATGTTTGATAATTTTTCACATGATTAATAATTGTATAAAATTGCTATATCTAGAATTTCAGCTTGATTGATTCGCTGAAATTACCAGAATTAATTTTTTAACACTGCAAATCTCACGCGCCAACACGTGACGTGGTGCCATCAACAAAAAGCCAAACATGCGCTGGTTTAATATTTATTATTTATAATTTATAATTAATTAAATTTAATTTAAATATAATATATTATGTTATTTAATCCTATTCAAATTGCGAGATAGTCGAGTGGAGACACTCCAGCTAATTTGTAAATGAATTTGTTTGAGAGAGATAATTCTTACTATTATATTTACTAAGATAAAGCAAATGAAGAACTAATAATCTATTTGCGGTAAATCATCCATTGGGAGAATACCAAAAAGAATCTCTCACTTATCCACGATAATGGTTGTTGTTTTTGGAGGTAACGTTGCATCGATCTTTAAACTTTGCTTCAATTTTTCCTTGCATTTCTCTTCGATTTCAGCCGCTTTTTGTAATCTTACATCCAAATGACATTTGAATTCTTCTCTATGCCTATCAAGCTCCTCCTAAAATTATTCCAGTACGAATCCATTGTAATTCTCAATTTGTATAATATTTATTTATAATCTTTAATATTTAATTCTTCTAAACTTATAGATATATCTATTTATTAATTTATCAATTAATTTTACTGTTTATTAATCAAACACACTCAATATTAAGTTCATATCTTAAGTGATAAGTTAGATAAATCACAAAAAATCAATAAGTATCAATAGTATTAAAATCTTAAATAAATAAAATAAATCTTTAATATAAACACAGACAAAAATTATCATAAATGTGTCAAAAATGAATATCTAGGATCTTCAAGAACTCACATTATCTAAATAATATTTATTAATTTTTTATAATGTTTTCTGCTAATCTTTTAACTATTTACTACTATGAATATATTATTATTATTATTATGAAACAGTATCCTTCATAAATTTTTGATAATACAAATTTTAAATATTTTATAATAAGAGATTATTTTTAACTTTCTTCTATCATATTAAAGATGTTTATTACTTCGAAAACTTATAGACGTGTTAATTTGAATTAAATATCATATAATAATATATTATCCTTTTTGGATATTGATATCTACTTTATTTGGCTTAGAAAAGCGTTTTATTTAATAGTATTTAAACCAGTGGCGTACCTAGGGGGGTGCGGTGTGTGCGGTCCGCACCGGGCGGCACTTATCTTGGGGCGGCATTTTTTATATTTAGTTATAGTTGTAAAAAAAAAAATCTATTCATTAAATATTATTTTTTCTTTCTTGAATAATAAATGATTATTATAAGTTTACTATTTGATTTATATAAATTATGATTAACTATATGATTTCGAATATTATTCCTCGATGTATATAAATGCATTTTAGTGTAAATTTTGAATTCTAATTCCAACAGGATAGTAATTTTATTTTATTGTATTCATTAAAATTCGTTGAATTCGTAAAAGCATCTTTACGATTTTGTTCGGCAATTTTTCCTTACTAAAATTTTTTGATTTCAGTTTATAAATGTCAATTCTTTTGAAAAGTTTATGATTACTTTGAAGTGATATACCAATATTTTTTTAAATCATCGATTTTTCTTTTGAAAAGCAGGGCCGGCGGAAAAAATATAAATATAAATTTTGAGAGTATTATACGCGATTTTTCTAGTATGAAAGCTAGAAGAGTAAATATTATATTAATATGTTTACGAGTGCATACAAATATGTGTAAAAAAATTTACTCTGTGTATTAATTAATATTGATTAAATAACTTAATAATTTATTTATGTGCATTAATTTACAAATACCACTATTTGATTGACTTATAATAAAAAGGGCGGCAAACTGGAGATCGCCCCGGGCTGCAAAAGTTCTAGGTACGCCACTGATTTAAACTATTATATAATCTAAGTTCTAAATCATTGAAATTTTTTCTCTTAATAGCTATAGATAGGTGCGTAGCTATACATATAATAATTTTAGTTAAAAATTTCCTAAAATCTCAATATAACTGTTTGTAACCAAATTATATTTCAGTAATGCTGATTAGTCTTTACAAAAAATTAAACAAAAAATATTAAGTAACAAATCAAGGGATAAAATATTTATTTATTTTCCAGAACAGTGATCATCGAGGATTAAAAAAAAACTTTTTTTATCATTAATTTCTTTTATAATAAATATCTTACTTTAAGGTGATGGATCCTCTCCTGACATTTTTGTTCTTTTTTCTCTTTTTGTTTTTTAATCCACGCTGCTGATTCTCGTAGATTATAATCGAAACTTGTGTGCGTTTGATTTGTGAGAGGAAATTTATTCAACATTGTAATTGATTCAACAGCACTTGTCGTTGTAATGCTTAGATCAGTTTCTGACATTAGTTCAAAATTCACATACTCTCTTACCGCTTCTTCGTAATCATTATCTTCCTTAATAATTTCAGTAAATTCTGTTCTAAAAATTTATAACAATAAGGAGAATTTATAAGTTTATTTTTTAAAGACAAATTAGTAATTTAAATGATATATAATACAATTTTTTAAATTTGAAAATGTTTAATTTTTTTTGATTTTTGTCATTTTTTCAAAATACTTTTATTGTTAAATAAATGGTGATTAAATGAAAGTTTATAGGATTTTATTTGAATAGATAATGTTTATAATAATAATTATTTAATTGTTCATACATTTAAATACATATTAAAGAGATATAATATAAAATATTATAAATTACTTGCAGAGTTTTTGGGACAGAGAGAGTAGTATTTAATGAAAGAGAAACTAAAAAAAAAAAAAATTAAAATAAACATCTATGAAGAGATTCATACATCAATTCAAATAAACTCTTTTAGTAGTACTTTCCCCACCCTGTTCTATTTAAATATTAGAAGATTAGTTTTCTTTTGACTTCAGAATGACCTCAGATATATTTATAATGATTTTAATAAAACTTAAATGCATGGAATAAAAAAAGCTAAATTATACATACAGCATGGAATTTTCAATTTGTTCTAAAATTTGATTATCATTTGTCTTCATTCTAAAAATATAAGTTTATAAATATTTGTTCTTCAATAGATTTTAAAATTAATTTAAATTAATGTGTACATAAATAAATTGAGATTATTTCATTAAACTTGCCTAAATTTAGAATTTTCTTGAGAACCTTTCATTTGTTTTTGTTTTTCCAATTGAGAATTAGGAGACATATTTTTTGGTGATATTTTTTTCATATTTCCTGATTCAGTTTCACTCTCTTCTTCTTGTTCCTTGTCATATTCTATTAACAAGTCCTTCTTGAGTGCAAATTCTGCAGCAAGAATTTTTTTCTGAGCTTTTTTCCTAAAACAGGACATTCAATTAGACATAAATAAATAAATCAAAGCATAATTAGGCAATAAAGAAATTATATTTTTTGTAGATACATTTAATGATGGTTAATATTAAAATTTAAAATAAAAAATTTTTCAGAAAAAATTATTTATTAAATCATATAGATTCTATATGATTTAATAATAAAATAATTCTTCTATAATATAAAAGAATTATTTTATTATTTTTTCATCTCAACACATAGGTGGTTTAATTTATTTTTCCTATAATAGAAATGGAGTTAAAATTTTATTATAAAGATTAAGATTTACATGATAAATTAAAATAAATATTCTGATGAATAATAATAGAATAATTAATAAAAACTATTTAGATTTTTGAAGTTGATCTGTCTTTATAAATCATTTTATTATATTTCCTACAAATAATGTTGCGTCCGATATTTCCGACGTAATTTTTTCATTTCACATCTTTCCATAGCAATTTTTGTAGCTTCTTTTAATGCATCAAAATGTTTTTGTTGTTTTTTATAATTTTCGTTTAATTTTTCGGCATTTAAGGTATAAAGTCGTTCTCGGGCGAGTCGATCCAGTGCTTTCAAATTTATTTCAGGAGTTTCCCCACTCTCATTGCATGAACACTCTTCTTTATAAGAACCCATCTATTTTAAACATAAAAATAAACAGAATACATTAAATATTTTATCTTTTTAAATAATAATAATAATATTATTAATAACACTAAAATAGTGATCTATAAAATAAAATTGTAATAAAATGTAAATTCCAAATATTAAAATATTATATGCATAGTTTGCTTCTATTTTAATAAGCAACCGTTGGAACAAACATCTTAAAAAAATACAAAAACTAAAAGTCTAAAACTTTTCTATTCCTTTATAAAAATCAATGAAATATAAAAAAAGTGATTTTTTTATTATTTTAATTTTGTGTTGATCGGAAGTATGGCTTTTTGTTATTTGTTGTGTTAATAATGTATAGTAAAGAAAACAAATTTAACTTCTTTATAAATAAACCTAAAATTAATTGAGTTTATAATAAGAAGTCGAATGCTTTTGGGATCGTAGAAGAAGACGAAGCGAGATGTTATTTAGAAAATTCAAAAAGGTCCGTTTTCGCTGCGTCACTAATACGAAGAAACCCTTACAAATGAGCTTTGCTCTCTCGTCATCAAAAAAAACCATCTCTTGTTTAAAGAAATCCAATTGAAATAAACATTTATTTCCCATCAAAGAGATTTATATATATTACACATATAATATATTATAACAAATTAATAATTTTAACAATTTCATTAAAAAATTTTTTATAATTTTTATTTTCTTTATGAATTGAACATGACAATTTGACTTTTAATTTTCTCAAAATATATGTAAGATTAGAAATGTTGAATAAATAAGATTAGTTCTTTAATAATGATATTAATTAAGTGTAATAAAAGGATAGTTTTGCAAAAAAATCAATTATTACAATATTCTCAATCAATACACTTATTTCATATTTAATTTTAATAATCGATTATTTTTTAAAAACAATTTATTTTTAACATTAAAAAAAATAAAAATTTAAATAAAATATATAAAAAAAAAATAAAATAAAATAATTTAAATCAACGTCATAAACAATACAATAGATAGAATGTTCGAAATCTATCAATTGAATGGATATCTATCAAGTTTTAGAAGAAAATGTCTGCCCTTTCTCATTTAGGACAGTGATTTGAAAATCGAGATCAATTTTTCTAACTTATTTATTTTTTATTGGAAAGTCGATGTGAAATACATTGGAAGTGCTTCCCATGCCCACCCTAGGTTCAATCAGGAGTAGTGCGTGTTTTGGAGGGGAAGTGGAGGGGATTTTCGAGGTGTAATCGTGTGATTTCGTTATTTTTCAAAATAGGAAAGAGGTTTTCTATAGACGAGATGCGATGCAGCGTGAAGTGTGACTAATGTATAGATATAGCTACTGTGGCTCGGCGGCTGCAGGAAGGAGGAAGGGGGATCGCAGCACAACAGGTGTCATGGCCCAGCCAAGGGCCTAATCCACAGGAAAATCTCCTGACACCCACTCTCGTTCGACATGCGCCTCCTTCCTCATCCCCCCTCCCAAGTCCCCTTTCAGGCCGGATCTCGCTTCCTTCGTTCTTGAGAGGGAATTCGAGCAGAATTCAACCTCTTGAAATCATTTACCATTAAAAACCACCAACAAATTAATCAATCAGAGAAAAATTAGTTTCCTTTTTGTATTTTTTTCATTACTTAGATCGTTTTTTTTTATACTTGTCTATAGAATTCGAATCTTTTATCCTTTAAAATTTAATACATTTTTTAAATTCAGAAAAATTTTTATCATGAATTAACATTTTAGGATTTATTATATTCACGAAGTAAATTAAATTCAATAATTTTAACGCTACTGCTAAATTTTACAGAGAATAGTTTTATAAATTACTGGCTGCGGTGAATTACGCCTGGTTTTAAGTAAATTTTAATCTGATATATATATATTCACTTGCTTATTGGTAAGTTGTAAAATTTTAATTGAAATGTATTTTTTAATTTAAATCAAAGTACTCCATTTAATTTTACAATATAATGTTAAAAAGTTGTATAGTTAGATAGTTTGATATCAGAAACAGGATAAGACATATATTAAGTGCGATTCATAAATAATTGATTCTCCAAGTGGATGGTAATCAAAATAAATTTGAGAATTTCCGAATTATGTCATTTGATTAAATTTAAAATGGGTTAGTCCCCGAGGTCATTTTCCTTGTTTCTGTTGCATTAAATAAATTAAAAAAATTTTAAAATTAATTCATAAAAAATAAATATTTATAAAATTATATATTTTTATAGGAAAAACAAATTATGGTCCTTCCATTTGAAATTTATATCTAATATATATTTTAATCTGACTCTTTGAAGTCTCAATTGAATTGTCAGCTTTTGAGAATATTGAATAATTAATGCCAAAATTTTCAGACTCGAGAGAAATTTCTGATAAGTGATATTTCACAGTATACAAATATATTTATATACTTAAATAAATATAAATATAAATTTATATAAAAATTTTAAATCTTAATGACTTTAATAAAAATATTCATTTTAACAGAATTATAACAAATCTAAATCATTACTTATGTTTTTTATTTTGTTAAAACGAAATAAAATTATTTCTTTTAAATATATATATTTATATAGGTTTTTGTATATTTCTGTAAAAGAAATCTAGATGACTATTCGAACTTGATTGCCCAACATCTGGAATCTCCTTTATTTAATTTAAAAATCTGCTTTATAATTGTTCAAAAATAAAAAAGATATAAATAAAAAAAAATAAATAAAAAATCTCGATACGATAAATTTCTTTGTCACGGGATTCTTTTGTAAATCAAGTTATTGAAAGATCTATAATGCTTTTTTAATATTATTGTTTTTTTTTCATTTTCAAATGATTAACTTCACAACAAATTCATAAAAAATTATGATTTACCAAATATTATTTGTATTATTTGTAATTTAGAAATATAAAATAATATTTTTAATGTTATATTGTTTATATAAAAAAATATAAATATAAAAATTTTTTTTATAAAATAACGTTTTTCTCATGGACTAAAAAAGAATAAAATAATTTTTCTATAGGCCTGGCAAATTTTATAGATGAATTTCTTCCTATACAACGAAAAACCTTTGGCGCATTTAATTTTATTTATTTATATGAAACACACATCAAGTTAAATTTTTGTAGTAATAAAAATTTTATTAAACACATAAACTGACAAATTTTTATTATGCAATAAAATTGATAGATTAATAGCTAAGAAATTGATATTTTATTATTTTTCACTGTAATATACTTATATCAAAGAATGTAACATATTTAAAAAAAATGATTATTTTTTTAAAATTTACATATATTATCACTCAAAGTCAAAACAGTTGATTATATCAGAAGAACTAGTGTTACTTGTTAATGAAGTGTTTAAATGTGGTATGTAAGTATTTATATAAATTATAGCTCTATAAAGGAATTTAATTGCAAAGAAATAAAATAATAGAAAGCAAATGAAAACTAAATGCGCCAAAGGATTTTCGTTGTATATGAAGGATTTCATCCATAAAATTTGCCAGGCCTATAGAAAATTATTTTATTCTTTTTTAGTCCATGAGAAAAACGTTATTTTATAAAAAAATTTTATATTTCTATATTTTATTCTTTTTAGTGCAATTTTAATTCGATAAATTTATTAATATATCATGAGGCATAGAAAAGGTGATATTATACGAGAATTTGCAAATATTGATCTTCTAAAAATGTATTTATTTAAAGTAAATGTTAATAAACAAATAATATTTTTAACATACACATTTTATGATTATAATAATGTATTTATAAATAAACTACAATTAATATAGTGAGATTTTGTAAATATGGATTTACTCATAAATCTTTCTTTTTTGTATTTTAAATATTTTACACTTTTTAGTATAATTTTGCAATCGATATTAATTCACAATTGATTGTGATAGTAATATGTCGACTTCAACTCTTAAACTTGGCACAGCTATGAATCTTATATGAATTTAAAACTAATGTGTAACGGACACATTTTGTTTATTCATTTTATTTTATTTTATTTTATATCATCTATCCTGAAATCAATATTTATGTTTCAGAATCAGTTGAAAAAAAATTAATCGGAGCAATACAAAAGGAGTTAGTTACTAAAAGTAATTAATCGTTAATTAATTACAATTAATTGATTATAATTCAATTATATTTCTTCTATACCTTCTAGGGATCCATTGAAATATCTATAAAAATTTTCAAAAGTCTATCTCAATAAAAAGTCGATGAAAAATCGATTTCAATTTGTCAAAAAAGTGGACAGACAGAGAGACAGAGGGACAGACGCCAAGCCAAGTTAAGTTAAGAAAAACGTTATAAAAAATGATTTATTTGATGTTTAATTATATTTTTAATTTTAATTGTTTATTGTCTATTAGTGCAGCGGTCGCCAAACTTTTTGACACCACGGACCAGTTACTTCATAATTTAAATCCCGCGGACCACTAATAGGATTTTTTAAGTGTTAAATATATTTATAAATAAAAATTGTAATCAAAGAACACATAAAATGTACCTAGTTAATAAAATGAAACTATTATCACGTATTGTTATGAATTGAATCATGTTTTAATGCATCTTAAAACATAACTTAACATGATGAGTAAGTATATTCCACATTTTTCTGCGGACCAGCGAAATTTTCTCGCGGACCACTAGTGGTCCACGGACCACCACTTTGGCAACCTCTGTATTAGTGCATCATGATTATCAAATTTTAAAACTAAATTATTATTTATGGAACCAAAGAAAAGGGAAATAGATTTATCAAAATATTTAATCATGGCGGAGCATTAAAATAGTGCCATAAGACAAAATGGAGGATTTTTTTTTCATAATCTTTTAATTACAATCTATTTTTCACATATCAAGAAACAAGTAAGGGGTCTCAATTGGTGACTAGCACTTCTTGGGACCTGAGCTGCGCAAAAGAAGGGGAACCATCATCCCTTTCAATCTTTGGTTTCAACAGGTTGAAGTACTTCCTCACAATAGCAATGCCTCAATGGACAAAGCAATCGAATGTTTTCCCGACCGTTTCCTATCGCTTTCACCCTTTCTGAACAGTCTTGCTTCTTGCTATGAATTATTATTTTATCTATATTCAACTTTTTTTATATCATTTACTTGCTATTGATTAAATTTATGTATATACATTGAATTATTTTTATGATCATTTTCAATAAATAATAATAATTTTTAAAAATTATCTAAATAATAAATCAATTTAATTAAGAGAGAATGAAATAATACATGAATGAAATTCGATAGATATATTTTTATTAAGTCAATTAAAAAATTAATCGAAATAATATACCTAATTTGAGATGTATTCTTTGTATAGGTTCTTCTATATATATAAAAGGCAATGTCTGTCTGTGTGTGTGTGTGTGTCTATCAAAAACTCAAAAACTACCCTTCGGATTGCGATGAAACTTTCAGGGATTGTTGTGGGCATCCCATGGAAGGTTTTAGTGTAGTTAAATCCAAAATTAATTTAATTAGTAATATTTTGGTAAAAGTCTATTTATGGTTACCATAGATACATTGAAAATTTACAATAAATAAATAAAAATAATTGGAAATCTTTTCAACTTATTATTTTGATAAATTTTATTAATATTTTTAATTTTTTTTAAACTGTCAAAAATAACATACCCATAATAACAGTTGTAATAAAAATAAAAATATAAATCACAATGTAAGTAAAATATTGAATCGTTTTATTTATATTGTTTCAATATTTGTTTGAATATTTATTAAATTTATATATAGATTTATTTACATATTTAAATGTATATTTAATAAATTTATTTATTGATTCTTAATAATAATAATTCCAATTACTATCTTCAATTTTTTTTTATTTAAAAGCATATTGAAATTGCCATTAAATATGCAGGTAATTGGAACTCCAACATGTAATATTAGCAAATATTCTGGGATGGGAAAAATACTAAGATCATGTTATGTCCTATTAAATATTTTGAATTTTATTTTGAATCATACAATGGTAATGAAAAATTGTAGGTAGACTTGTGAGACAAACAATAAGAATCTCTATAATAAGAGAATATACTTATTCCGAAAACTGTTAATTAAAATGTGATATATAACTATTAACAATTAATAAAGTAGAAATAATTTTCCAACAAATAAAAATGTAATAATAATTAACAAAAAAAATAAAAAATAAAAATAAATTATTAACAAAATAAGTTGACCTGGCCACGACTGTTTGAAGTAAATTAATTTCCAGCTACAGAAACAATTTCAAATAATTTTAATATATTTATTAATGTAATAAAAAACAGATACATATGGATATAACATAAATATTTTTACCGACCGACGATAGTAAGGTAGGTATTGTTTTCACACCAAATTTTTCACATGTGGAGATTTTTATATATCTCCACGAATCATACATTTTCTTAACAGAAAAAGTATTTTTAGCATGATGTCTGTCCGTCCGTCCATCCGTATAGATGTGTACAGCCTGAACGACTCAACGGATTTTGATGAAATTTGGTATATTTACTTAATGCATCAGTGGGATGAATTGATCAACTTTTGGTGCAAATCCGGAAACCGGAAGTGGTAGTATTAACGATCGACGATAGGAAGGGAAGGGTTATTTTCACATGAGGAGATTTTTTTAAAACAGATATGGATATAACATAAATATTTTTAATTTTATTTTATTTATAATATATATGCAAGACTAGGCTGTGACGTCATGAATGGCTGGATGACGTCATATAATTTTAAATTAAGAAAAAACTAACAAAGATGATTTTTCTCGAGGATAAAACCAATACAAAGTGCATGATTCGTGGTGATATGTAAAAAATCTCCTCATGTAAAATTTGGTGAGAAAACAATACCTCGGTAGGTAAAAAGGGGAGATAAATATGTATTTAAATAATTTATATTTGAAAGATTACTAAAAATATTTTGAAAATTAATAAAATATAAATTATTTTTAGGTCTTTTTAACATAGTTAGTTTTTGTATAATAGGAAATTAATTAAAAATTTATTATATATTGAAGGGAAATTAAATTAAATATATAATTTATTTAATAATAATTTTAGGATTTTTTTTTAATTTTATTGAATTTATAAAATGTGAAATTTTGAAACAATTAAATTGATTGTATCTTGTATCAATAAGCATTTAATTATAAGTTATTAAAATTATTATCGAATCATTATAAATATTATATTTAATATCATTTAAGTATGATTTAATTTTTTTTTTTGTTCTAACGATCAATAATAATTTATGGGTTCAATTAATAGGTAGTTAATAAAAATAAATTAATTTTCAATTTATTTTTTTATTATCGAGTGATTAAGGGTTGATTTTAGCCGACATCAGCTCTGCATATGAATGCACTGCGCTGTGAGTGTGTGTGAGTGCTCACTTGCCTACTGAGGCCGGCCGAAGGTGTAGGAAAGCGATGGAGCTCGGGGTAGAGGAAGGGTGCGCGCGCATTCAAAAACAAAATTATTTGCAAATTCATGAAATAATTATAATTATTTATTAAATTTGATTTTAATCTTTTAATTGAATTTTAAGGTACGTTTTACACATATTAAAATTTTTTTTTTGCTCATTTTTAATAACTATTTTGTTCCAAATATTTAAAAACTTCATCTTTATCCGTTAACCATTAATAAATTGGATATTATAACATCACACTGACATATGATAATAAAAAAATCAATCTGATTTATATATAAATTTTATATAATTAATTTTAATTTCAGAAAAAATATTTTTTATTCTAAATTAAAATTTATTTATTCTTTATTAATTTTTTTTTTTTGATTTTTCTAAACAGAATATTTACAAAATAGATTAAAACAGATAAATCATCCTTTAAGAATATTAATAATAATTAAAATAAAAAAGTCGAATTGGCAGTCGTGGGACTGGCCGACAGAAGTGAAAACTTGTGCGTAAGAAATTTGAAAGCAGACGGAATGCGCACCAGCTTCACGAGAAAAATGAAATTTATATACGTATATATATATATAAAATTCATAATTATTTTTTTCAGCAAACTGATTATTATTACAAAAATATTAAAAATACGATGTGTATGAATATATATATATATATATGTCTGTCTGTCTGTCTGTCTGTCTGTGTGTGTGTCTGTCAAATACTCAAAAACTACCCGTCCGATTGCGATGAAACTTTCAGGGATTGTTGTGGGCGTCCCAGGGAAGGTTTTAGTGTAGTTAAATCCAAAATTAATTTATCCAAAATTAATTTAAATAGTAATATTTTGGTAAAAGTCTATTTATGGTTAACATGGTTACATTGAAAAATTTACAATAAATAAATAAAAATAATTGGAAATCTTTTCAACTTATTATTTTGATAAATTTTATTAATATTTTTCATTTTTTTTAAACTGCCAAAAATAACATACCCATAATAATAGTTGTAATAAAAATATAAATCACAATGTAAGTAAAATATTGAATCGTTTTATTTATATTGTTTCAATTATTGTTTGAATATTTATTAAATTTATATATAGATTAATTTACATGTTTAAATGTATATTTAATAAATTTATTTATTGATTCTTAATATTAATAATTCCAATTACTTTCTTGAAATTTTTTTTTATTTAAAAGCATATTCAGCATATCAGCATAAATTTGAATTGGATTAAATAACATATATTAATTTAAATTAAATTAAATTAATTCATTTATAATTTAAAATTAATAAATAATATTTATTAAACCAGCGAAAGTTTGGCTCTTTTTTGATGGCACCACGTCACGTGTTGGCGCGTGAGATTTCCAGTGTTAAAAAATTAATTCTGGTAATTCTGGCAATTCAATTTTCGATGTTGAGATTTTGATGTTTTTGATGTTATAAATAATATTTATTAAATTATAATTTAATTAATTTAATTTAATTTAAATTAATAAATATTATTTAATCAAATTCAAATTTGCGAGATAGTCGAGTGGATAGTGGAGTGTGGCTCTTTGTTGATGGCACCACGTCACGTGTTGGCGCGTGAGATTTCCAGTGTTAAAAAATTAATTCTGGTACTTTCAGCGATTCTATCAAGCTGAAATTCTATATATAGCAGTTTTATACAATTATTAATCATGTGAAAAATTATCAAACATATATCTTTATTTTTACGGTCACACACACACACACACACACACATACATTTAAAAATTAATTTATTAAAATATATATTATATAATATATTATATATAGTATATAATTTAATATATATATATATATATATTCTGAAATTAATTTTAAATTATATAAATATATTAGAAATTAATTTAATATTTATAATTTAACATATAAGTAATAATATATTAAAATATTTTATTTTATATATACATAATTTAGTAATACTGATTATTCATGTAAATATAAATAATAATATTTAATATGGCAAATATGTAAAATTTTGTAAAGAATGTATCAGAAGTTTAGTGTCTAACATTCTGGCGTATTGCGCATGCGTATATCGGTCGGTCGGTCGGTCGGTCGGTCGTTTTGGAATCTCACGCGAAATCTATATTTTTTCCCCAACCCGCAAAAGTGCTCAACGCCGCTAAAGAAGTTTTCACTTCAAAAAAATATAAAAAAACTTTTTAAAAACAGCTTTTATTTAAATGCACTAAAAGGAGAAAATAATTTCTGTAATTCTGAATTTTGGTGTGAAAATAACCCTTCCCTTCCTATCGTCGATTGCTAATACTACCACTTTTGGTTTCCGGATTTGCACCAAAAGTTGATCAATTCATTATACAGAATGCATTAAGTAAATATACCAAATTTCATCAAAATCCGTTGAGCCGTTCAAGCTGTACACGTCTATACGGACGGACGGACAGACATCATGCTAAAAATACTTTTTTCTGTTAAGAAAATGCATGATTCGTGGAGATATGTAAAAATCTCCATATGTGAAATTTGGTGTGAAAACAATACCTCCCTTTCTATCGTCGGTCGGTAAAAAATAAAAATAAAAATGTAATAATAAAAAATAAAATTTCAATTATATTCATTTAATAAATTATTATTATTATTATTATTATTATTATTTTTACGTATTAAACGGTATATTATTATTATTATTATTTGTAATAATTCCAATAAAAATAAATAAAAACCAAAAAAGTCCAATTAAAACTAAAATTTCAATTATATTCATTTAATACATTATTATTATTATTATTATTATTAAGTGTTCAGTTATCACATACGTATATATGTATACAGACACACATGCAAAAGCGAAGCTTTGCCGGGTCTGCTAGTTAAATATAGAAAAACATCGATTTCGACAAATGTAGAGAGTTGCCTATACTCCAGGCGTCTGAATCTACCTTACTGTTATTCATTAAGAATTATTTAACACAGAGGTTCTCAAACTTTTTGTGTCGTAGACCCCTTGCCATGTTTTCGGCTTTGGCTAGTCTCCCTACTCACCTGATATTGATTTTTTGTAAATTTCTAACTGTAGGGAAGTTTAGTGTTAAAAACTTACAAACAAAACACATGTTAAGTTTTATACATTTATTAATCGAATTTAAATTTAATTTACTCAAATAAAAATTTTGTATCTGTTATATAAAATATACATAACATATAAAATAAACATAAAATAAACTAATCAATAAGTAAATGTTTTTAGTAGGAAGGGTGAACCTGATGCTTTAATAGATTATCAACATTTGGTGTTAATTTTGTAAGGTTTAATCTTAAATCTCCTCGGCTAATGATGTCCAGTCTGTTTTTTTATAAATACCAGTTTATATTATTATAAATATTTTCTTAGCACTTTCCTTTTCAAGATTTAGGAAATTAATAATTTGTCTCATATTCGTATTTATAGAGTGACGAATTGATCAAGTCCGTGCAAGTTCATTGTAAGAATTTTTACTGCAGGTATACTTCTAACAAGATAATTCTGGTATATCGGTATATCAATATGTGCAGATTTTTACAAGTTTAAAATGTATTGCGATCACAAAGCGAATGCCTACATCCTACAACTTTTATAAATATATATATTACCTTTTTTAAAAATACATTTCAATTTTTGAAAATTTTAGTTTTATTAAGTAAAATAAAAAGTATTGTTTGTGTTAAAATTCTAACTAATAAAAAATAAAATAGTATGTGTGGAGTTCTTTCATTTATGACATTCCATAATTTATAAAAATATTTAAATAATAAACTGTATAAAAACAATTTTAATAACAAATGAAATAATTAATAATAAAAAAAAGAAAATATTGTATTTTATTTGTTTTCTTATTATTTTTTGGAGCAGTTAAATATTTTTCAAATATAATTTATTCAACTCTTAATAAAGAATTTCAAAATTAATATTTAATAATAAAAAAGCAATCATAGAAAAAACATATATTTAATTTCTTATAGTTTATTAAAAAATTAAATGAAAATATTTACTTTTATATTAGGAAATTGATATTTATTCCTCTTAAAACTTACTCAACTCCTTTACCGTTTTTATATACATACTTACATATTTAAGTAAATCACTATCATAAAATGTAAACATATTTTAATTATAAATACTTAACTAATTATTTTCTAATGAATTTTTCAATAATAATAATAATAGTTATAATTATTATTTATTATGTATAAATATATTCTAACACATACAAATATAATTTTAAATAATCTTAATTTTCTAGTAATTTTTTGATGTAATACAACACAATACTCAATACAAGACATTTATTTTAGTTAATAATTTATTGAAATAATTTTAAAGCAAAATATTATTCATTTGGGACACCTTAGACTCATTTTTAATTTTGTTAATATTTAAGTTATTTTTCTGAATAAATGTGTAAAAGGGGTTGAGATAAAATTAAAATACTACAGTTGTGAAATTATTTTTATTATTTTTACTATCTCGTAAGAGATAGTATTGCGATCACGAAAATTTTCGATGTTGAGATTTTGATGTTTTTATACGTTTTGAAGGTTCCTGAATCATTTTCACTAAGGTTGAGAAAAATGTCTGGGTGTGTGTGTGTGTGTATGTAGACAAGATTACGCAAAAACGGTTTGAGCTAGAATGATGAAATTTGGTACATGGACATTATTCAAAATTCATAGTTTTCTATCAACTTTTGAGAAATGTAGCTCAACCGGAAGAGGGTCATTACCTACAACGTTTTGATTTTTTTTCCTCTAAAGTGACCGTAAAAATAAAAATATATGTTTGATAATTTTTCACATGATTAATAATTGTATAAAACTGCTATATATAAAATTTCAGCTTGATTGAATTGCTGAAAGTACCAGAATTAATTTTTTAATACTGCAAATCTCACGCGCCAACACGTGCCATGGTGCCATCAATAAAAAGCCAAACATGCGCTGGTTTAATATTTATTATTTATAATTTATAATTAATTAAATTTAATTTAAATATAATATATTATCTTATCTTATTATGCTAGCTAAAATTGTATATATGTATTTATCTATATATATTGGTTCTCAAAAACCGCTCTAACGATTTTTTTCAAATTCACACTAGATATAGTATTTATAAAGAAAAATTAAGTTTTATTGATGATATCTCTTGAAACATACAGCTTCATTATTAATTTCTTAATTGAAAATTATATATTATATGGAAAACGTCAAAATTTTTAATACTGCCTGCTAAGACAGTAAAAAAATGACAATTTTTTATCTAAATACATATAGTCCAGCGGTTGGACTGATGTTTTAACGAGTGGATTTCGTCGGTTCGAAACTCGCCGGGTGAATCGTTATTTAAAAATGAAAATAATGATTTTGTTATTTTTTTTTCTTTTTATCTATTGTTTACTTTTTAATAAATTACTATTCTATATTTATTTATTCATTGTTCTTTTATTAATAAAGTTTTAGATAGTTTTATAAGTTTTAATATTTTTTCAATAAAATATTATTCAATATATTTATTAATATTATTTTATTTATTATTATTGAGTACCCGAAGTTCCATTCATTTTAATCAGATTGATGCAATGATGCAACAGTTAATAATTGTAATATTGTAATAAATTTCTATCTTGAAAATTGTTACATATTATTCAGGATATTTTAAAAACTATTTCTTTCTTTAATTAATATTCATTTTTTCTATAAGTCAGATATATTTCCAAATATTAAATAATTTTTGAAGTGAAAACTTCTTTAGCGGCGTTGAGCACTTTTGCGGGATGGGGAAAAAGTATAGAACTCGCGTGATCGTGACCAACACCATGAAACCATCTGCTTTCAAATTTCTTATAACAGAGCGCGAAATTTGAATTGTCATTAGAACTGTTTTATAAATTATCTCTAACATATAAATATATATTTATTATGTAAAGTTCATTTCATATATACATATATAATCAAAATTATACGAAATGAACTTCACATAATAAATATATATTTTATGTTAGAGATAAGAATTATAAAACAGTTCGTATTGCAATATTTTAAACAAAGTTGTGTATTTATATATATATAAATATAAGTTACAAATTTGTTTAAAATATATGTTTAAAATAATATATAAGTTATATATATATACATGCATATGAAATTCATCTTTCTCGTGAAATAGCGCGAATTTCGTCTGTTTTAAAATTTCTTACGCAGAAGTTTTCACTTCTGTCGGCCAGTCCCACGACTGCCAATTTTGCTTTTTTAATTCCGAAAAGCTGCAAAGCACGTTTTTTTGTCTTTAGTTTGTTTTATAACCACTTGGGGCGCTAAACAGTTTTTCAAAAAAACACTATAGAAAAAAAATATATGTACCTATATATTATATATTTATGTATTATTGAGGAGCACAAGTTCATTAATTTTAATCAGATTGATGCAAATGTGTAACATTTAATAATTGTAATAAATAATTAAAGAATTGTGTATCAATATTTTTTAAAGGGTAGAGCGAGAGCTCGGTGTCCCAGGTATTAATATTACCAGCCAAATCCAATAATAATGAATCATTTTTTTTAACTTAAGTACCGAGCCGAGGCTCGGGGTCCCGGTACTGTTATTTAATCCAATTCAAATTGCGAGATAGTCGAGTGGAGACACTCCAGCTTATTTTAGATTAAATTTAAAATAATTATGAGAAATTATTTTTAATTTGATTAATTCTAACTAAAAGAAATTTTATTTATTATATTTTTTATTAAGTACTCATAGAATATTTTAATTTAGCCCCCCCCCCCCCAAATGTTACAAAATATTCGTTTAAAAATGTCTAAGTGAGATATTGATTTCCTACTTATTTCTAAAAAGCAATCTTGTTTTACACACTTAGCGGTCCATTAAGAATAAATATGGGTTCCCCACCCGGGGGGTTCAGGTTCCCTATTGTTACACTATTAGTTACGTAAATCTGCCAGAAGAAACGGCTATTGTTTTTGACATGGGACAAGAGAGTGAGTGGTCAAGTGTCCGTATGCCATTTAGTCATTCAGTTTGACATTCAGACAGCAATTTTAGGTATAACAAATAAATAGTAGTTTGAGCAACCTTGCATGGAAAAAGAAAAACATGTTTTTCTTTGTGAAAAACAATCGCAAAAGTTGAGTAGCATTACAATTGAAATTTCGTGCAAATAAAATAGCTTTGTTGTATTTAAAGATTTGATAAATTAATACCTTAATACCCCTTTTCCGGATATTTGTGTTAAAAATAGTAAGTCAATAGTAATAGTAAAATAGTAATAGTCTCGAGAATAAAGAAACAATATAAACAAATTATTAGAAAGAATTTAAACCAAAAGTAACATATTATAATTATTAAAAAAAAATTAATTCAATCTTTTAGATCCGTGATTCCCAAAGTGGGCTCAATTGACCCCTCTTTGCTGCAGCGAACTGGGGGGGGGGGGGTATGGCTACAGGTGCATTTAGGGAAAATTACTTTTATATTCTGATTTCAATAAATAGATACATAATTTCAATGTTTCTCTTTTACACCTTTATTTATAATATTTTGTTAATAGGTACATTTATCTTTAATATATTTAATTGATATTAAAATTAATAAAGTTAATTTTCAGGGGGCGCTGTGTAAAATTTTTTCTGGAAAGGGAGCGCTGGGCCAAATAGGCTTGGAAATCACTGATTTAGACAAATTTTTTGATTGCACAAATTACATTTTTCAATCTCAAACCATATTCCCATTTTTTAAAATTTATTTCAAAATTGTTAACAAAAAAAATTATCCTTTAATTAATTAGGGTTTCCCAACCTTTTTTTACCTCGGCCCTTTTTAAACTTTCTCGATTAATAGCTCCCTATTTTTTGATGCAGTATAACATTTAACAAAGTTTCACATGAGCATTTTAATAGAATATTTTACAACAATTTTATTACAAAATTACATTTTTAATAGTAAGAATAGACCTAATATTATAGTGAACATACAATTCAATACATATTTTATAAATTAATAATTTTATAAATGATCAATAGAAATTCTTAATTGAAAAAATTAATGCGACGATTTAGGCCGTGTTTTTGATAATGTGATTGATATCTATTCTATTTTTCAGTGCCTCTATGGAACTCGAAAGTTCTTGTTCGCAGCAACCACATTTTTCCAAGTCCTGAGCCACAACCATCCAACGCCAATCCTCTCCAGTTTCTCTCACGTCCCTCCCTACATTATCCCCCACCGCATCCTTGGTCTTCCAACCCAATCGGTCTCCCCACCAATATATTTTTCGCCATTCTTTCCACTCCCATTCTAGCCACGTGCCCTGCCCTTCGCAGCCTTCTCGATTATTTATGCAGTCTCCGCCATCCCTTTGTGTCATCATCTTTCTTTGGACCATAAATACTGCAAAGAATCCTATTCTCAAATAGTCTAAATCTATTTTCGCCTCCCAGGGTCGTAGACACCCATATAACACAACCAGCAAAATAATTGTTTTATATATTTTATGAGAAGAAAAGCCCCTTTACTGCATGATAACAGACGTTACCCGATATGGGATTGATATCAGGTTCAAATTTTGATTAATAATAAATTTCATAATATAATAATATAATTATATAAAAATTATTGGAAAATATTAATGTACAAAAATCGGGAGTGTCCTCCCCTAGACTTTCCCGCATATAAATAGGTAATTAGGTTATTATTATTTTGTTTTAACAACAATAAAAATAAACAAACTAATTAATTTAAATTATAATATTATAAAGTAAAAGGGTTTAACACTCTATTATATATATTTATAATTTACACCTAACGCTACTTGTATAGGTAAAATGTCACTTCCGGTAGTCAGATCATGATGAAATTTGGTATCTGAATTTTTTTCATATTTTTAAATCTATATACAAAATAGGAAGCAAATATCTCGAAGCAAACTGGTATTTTACTTGAAAGGTAAACGCAACCAGTCTAGGTAAAGTACCACTTTCGGTTAACCGATTTTGACGAAATTTTGATAGAAATCTACAAACTGTGAATAATATCGGTGTACCAAATTTCGAAGTCCTAGCTTGAGTAAATTTGCACACAGTCAAACATTACATACATCCATACATCCATACATACACACACACAGACATAATTCGAAAAATGGTATTTTCCAACTCAGGGAGGTCTAAAACGTCAAGATCTATCGAACCTCGAAGTCGAAATTTTTGACGATTCCAATACTTCCCTTATACGAAGTATGCGGGAAAGTAAAAAAATGATCTCAAAAGACCCTTTTCAAAGCTCCATAGACCCTCAGGGGTTCACCTGGACCCCATCGGGAATTTTTGCTCTAATATATGAATGCATATCAAACTCATGATTTACATGTATTTTGATTTAATTTCCGGGTTGAATAATCTATTTCGTATTATGTCAGATTTGGTATGAAATTAAAATAAACTTAAATTTTCATCTGATTATATTTATTATATTATATTTTTTATTAGACTCAATTTCAAGCTGAATTTATCCAACCTGTCTATTATTTGTATACATATCCACATATTCATTTTATATTTTATATTGTCATTTAAACTAAAACTTTAAAAAATATTTAATAGTAATTCAATTTTTTTCAAGTTGCAACAAATTTGAATAAGTAAATTCCAAATATTTATCTAAGATTATTTTTTAAAAATATTAAAATAATTATCAGATATTAATAAAATATTAAAGGAAAATATATTTAAATTTTCATATTTAATTCTTAGTATTTTTGATTTTTGTAATTTGTAAATGTTTAATTTAATCTTGTATTTTTTCTATTTTAATATCAGTAGATTATAAATAATTAAAATGTAAAATTTAACTGATATTAAACTAAACTGTGCATGAATTATAATAAAAATATAATATCTTTAATTATTTATTTTCAAAAAAATTTAAAGTATCAAAGTTTGAGTGGTTTGAGTGTATGACTCATCTACTACCAACCCTGAACAATTTAAAATTTTTTAAAGCATTGATATTTTTATTTAGTATGGGGATGGACCTTTTTATATAATATAAAAAATATCTTTTATCATCATGTCCATTGTTAAAAGAATGAATGTTGATTTCCCATTTGTGACATAATCGTTTTTTCATTTAACACAATAGTTGAAAAGTATTTCTTTATTTTTTTTTTAAAGAAAAGAAGACACGTTGACACGCACCCAGACATTCTTTTGGCACGCATCTATTGTTCCTATTAGAAACAACAAACATTTTTCTATTTGAGTTTTCAACAGTTTTCTTTAAAATAATGGGTCCTTATTCAACATCTTTTAACATTTTGGAGTTTAATTAAATTCGATAATTTATTTTAAAGAAATAAAGAATAATAAAAAATAAATAAATAATTTGTTGAGTCAATGATGATTAATTAGAATTAATCGGTCGGTAAAAATTAATTATTTATTCTATTAACTTTAATTAAATGATAGAAGTGCTCATGTAATAAACTTAAGTTGAAGAAATAATTTAATAATTATTTAAAAATTATTTTAATGGAGACATTTTCAAAGGAATGAAAACAAGATTTTTTAAAAATGAAAAACCTATGGGAACGGAACAAATAAATTCTAAACCCTAAACTTATTTGAAATAATAAATTAATAAAGAAAAATTTTTATATTCACGTTTTTTAATAAAAAATGGCCTAAAAAATAGAAAATAAAATATTAATTAAACCTTGAATATTATCCTTTACCTATGCCCAACAAAAAAGAGCGGGCGCAAAGGAACATAAGTAGTAGGTAAAGAATTTAATATTATTATATACGCCCCTCGCTTTTTTGTTGATCATATGTAAGGGATAATATTGAAGGTTTAATTAATATTTTATTTTCTATTTTTAGGTCATTTTTTATTAAAAAGTTTATTTATTAATTTATTTTCAAGTTTTTAGTATTTTAGTTTTATTAACTTCACTTCTCTGTTTGTCTGTAATGTTCAAATTTTGTAATTGGATTTTAAATATTTCTTTTTAATTATTTGCAGTGTCATCGACTTTCAATATATGTTTCAAATTTGAGCGAAATCGCTCAACCAGAGGTGGTTAAAATCTTATTATAAAATTTCGAACATTATAGACAGACAGAAAAGTGAAGTTAATAAAAAGCGCATAAAAAATTTTATATCTCATAAAAAATTATCATTTAATAAAAGAAAGGAAAAAATTATTATCATTATTTTTTAAATAGCAGCGAGAGAGAATACAAAATTCTATTTATAAAAATCTTAAAATTGTATTTAAATGTCAATTTTAATATTTTTCTTATATTTCATATACTTTGAAATGTAATAAAAATAAACCAAAATCCGAATATTTTAGTAATAAAAATATATTAACCATTCTGGGTAGAGGGTTATTCCCGGGAATTTCCGGGAAAACCCCTCAATTTTTATTTCCCGTTTCCCGGGAAAAAACGAAACATTTCCCGGGATAACAAAACAAATTATTTTTCATGCTGATTATGATGCTGATACCGAAATCTTTATTTATTAACTGAAATAATCGTAATAAATATAAAATACAAGTGTACATACATACATTTGTCTTTTGTTATAATTTTTTTTTCGTTTTCTTTTTTTCTCTCCCTTTAATTTTTGTTTATAATTTCCCTATTTTTTGTTTTTTGAACGGCAGTTGCCATTGCCAAATTATTTTGTATTTAACTTTTTTTATATATGTATATAATTTGTATATATATATATAAATAGTTCTTGAATAGGTAACAAAAATAAAATACACTATTGCATTTGACCATTTGGAAATGGAGTAATTTTCCTTACACCATTCAAATTAATTAACTTAAATTAATATAAATAAGCTGTGGCTGAGAGCGAGTAAGGAAAGACCTAATAATATTTTTTGACAAATAAATAAATATTATTATTTATTTATTCAAGAAATATATATACAATCATTCTGTATGTTATTTCAGTCCACCTTTTTGGGTGGTGACAAAAAAATTGCAAAAACATCATAAAACCAAACAAAAAAAAGCAAAACATATTTATATATTTACATAATAACTAAACTCTGGAATCAACGATCATAAATGTTTTTAATTGAGGGCACACATAATCACAGACTCAGAGTTTCAGTTTTCCATCTTTTTAGATATATGCAGTAAAGAAAAACCAAAATAAGAAAAACAAAATACAAAAATAATGCCAAAAATAAAAAAATAAATCGAAAATAACGCAAAAAAATAAAATAAAAAGGAATAACTAATCGTTACTCCTCTAATATGAAGGATCTCAGTTTTAGGTGACATTTCCCTTGATTGCCTTTCGTTTCTAAAATGTTATTTTCTAAACTAGGGCAGGGACACGCAATGTTAAATTTTGAAACTGCGTTTAGCGCCACTACATTCATACATACATTCACACGAACTAATTGAGAAAAAACGTCAGATAATAGCGAATACAAGCGAATCGCAGCGGATTAGCGGATGTAAGCTGTCAGATATTTACGATATTTAAAATGATTTAAAATGAGCCGGGTGCAGCCTGGTTTTGGCTGTTTTCGGCAGTTTTAGGATAATCGAATTAAAATTATATAGTGCCAGCAGCACCTCTAGTGCTGCGAACAAGCGAAACTGTTTTTCAAGTGGTCCCATAAGAGTCCGCCCCTGTTCTAAACAAGTAAAAGACAATAATTATGTTTATGTTATATTTTGATATATATTATATCTTACTGAATTTTTTTTTATTTTTGAATTAAATTTATTTTATTTTTTGGCAAAAACAACATTTATTTAACTTTTTCGTAAAACTTTTACAATTTCCACCTCAAATTTAGTATTTTTTATAATTTCTCGGGATTCCCGGGAATTTGGGGAATGCATTTTTAAATTTCCCGATTCCCGGGAACGAAAATACTCCGGGAAAAGTAACCCTCTAATTCTGGATATTAAAACAAAAATGGTTGTGAATTTAAGTTATCCAAATTTATTTTTATTTAATATTTTTTTTTATAATAATTTAAGAACCGGATTCTTTTTAACGAAGAATTAACAAAAAAATGCTCTGGATAAATTTGCATCGGATAATTTTAGACCAATCCCCCTTTTTGATGTGACTAGTTGATGAATTGAACAAACATGGATTGTGTAAGGCTGTTTGTAGCGTTGCTGTGAGTGGATGTATCTTGGTGTGCGAGTATGATTCAGCTGAAGGGAATGTGAGAGTGATGGTATAGAGATGAATGGACTCCATCTCCACATCTCAATGGAGCGAGAGGTACAAAGAGAGCTAATTAAGTTCTGCCCTGGACCACCCCTGCCACTCGAATTCAACATCCAATACCTCCAAACACCAGTCAACTCGACAAGAATCTGTTATTTTCATGAATTTTTGAAAATATCTTCAGTGTACCTCCTCTTTCTCCATCGCCCCCCCCCCCTCCACATTTCATTCCCTCCCACTAACGTATTCGCTCACTTTTCGTTTATTCGTTCTATCTTCTTGCTCTTTATAACTTAGTATATTAAAATTTATCCTGAGTCATTGGATTCATTCTTCAGATATAATAAATATACTCACAGGATTGGGTGAGTATTTATTTTTCAAACAGGTCATAAAAAAAGTATCTAGAAGTAGCACTCTATCATACCCCATTGAAATATAATTCTTTAAAGTATCATAAATTTGAAATGAAGGTTTTCGAACAAATTACATGCAGAGAACGCTTAAAAAGTAATTTATAGTTTATCATTTAACTCTACTGTTGATAAATAAGAGTTCGTTAAAGGACCATTAGAGGAATGAAAAATTATCAAATCTATGATAATAAGACCAATTTCAATTATTAAAATAGACTTCCTTCCGGAACCGCTGTTGTCTTTTCTCTTTTCATTTACTTAACATTACCAAGTGGTTATATCGGTAACATTCCTCAGATTCCTTTCCCCTTTTCCTCCCGTAGATAGCTGCGGGGATCCAAATAGAAGGCACCCTCTTGCTACTTAATTGTTAGAAAAACATTAATTTTAGTCAAATAAATTACCCTTTGGACTACCCATTCATTCTTTGAATATTTCCCGCCATCTTTTAATTAAAATATCTCGAGGATTAATCAAATTACACAAGAAAGATTGAAATATTCTGGAGAAAAAAAAAAGAATAAATTATTGTTTTTCTTTAATGAAGTCAGGATTCAAATAAACTTTATAATTTTTTGATCATAGAAGGAATCTTTTAGAAAAATCTATTTCTCTGAGAATTTAGAGTTATCTATTTCAATCTTTATCAATAATTCATGAATAATATTTTGCCATAAAATTTGAATAAATAATCTAAACATTCTAAAATAAACATCTTTTTTAAAATTTGATTTACTTAAGTTTTTAGAGACAAATTTTATAAATACCACAAAAACAATTATATTAAGTTACCCCGGTTATAGGCCAATAGTGGTGTTGATATCTCAAACGAACATGTGCTTAAAAGGTGACATTTTACTTTACAGTTTTTATGAAGATCGTTTCGAATTCACATTGCCCGTGTAATAAATATAAATTCATTTAAAAATGAGTAAAAAATATGCAATATTATGGTTTTTCACTAAAAAAAATATTTTTTTACGTTTGAAAATTGATTTCTTAAATATTCTTGGAAAAATTAAATCTAACGATATAAATTATTTAAAATAATATGAATACCAATTTATGATAAGAGTTTCTAATTTCAAATTAAAAATCAAATTTATTCAGTTATACATCTTATTTCATAGTAATATGCACATATATTCTATTAATATTAATGTTTTCATCTTATTATATTTTTTTCTATTGTACAATAAAAAAATTGCCTTCATCTTAATTTGTTAAGAAAATTACTTTTTAATTTGATAGCCTAGCATTTGGTGGTGAAAATAATAAGGGCATTCTCTGGACATTTTGACAGAAATTGACTCTCGTGGCGAGAATTTGACGGAGTGACTTTCGAGTGAATGTGTCAGATTCGGAGCTCACCTTGACAAATGAAGCTCTGAAGAGTAGTTCCCAGTGCGGACAGTCGGATTTGATAGAATAGAGCACGGCCGGAAAAAAAAATGATCGATGAATGAACGTCTCCTTTCGAAAATTTAATTTTCACAAAAAAAGGACAAAAAAAGCCAAGATAACCTTTGTTGAAAATCAGAATATTCTTTATTAGATTTTCTATTATTTCTTTGATCTCTAAACGAAATCTAATCTAGTGAACTCCTAAACTTTATTTTTTTTTGAAAAACATAATTAATAAAAATATTATGCCCGAAATAAATGTAAACAAAATCTATTTACTTATGTTTTGAAATTCATTTGTAAATATTATCGATTTTACATTAAAAAAATCACTCTTATAAACTTTTTAATTAATTATACAATTCTTCAAAATTTAAATAATTTTTTATCCTATATAGTTGCAAATTTATTAGCTTTGTAAATAAAGTCAAAGTATAGTAGTATTTTGCAAATACACAAAGAAAAAAAATTTAAAAAATTTATTAATGACATTTTATAAAATAAAAATCAAGAATTTATTTTATAATTTTTAAATGGGATTTTAGATATTTTTAAAATTGTCCTTCTTCTAACTAAATTCCAGGATCACGCCTGATTTGATATCGGTGCTATAAAATTTCAAAAAATGAATTTGTATTCCTTTTTTGAATTCATCGAAGAAATAAAGGAATTCACTTGAGGAATCATAATTGAATTTGAAAATTAATCTTTAATAAATTTTATTCAGAGATCATTCCGAAATTTATTTTATCCAAAAAAAAATTTATTATTCGATTGTATAGTTTTCTAATAAAATAATTTCACTTTTGTCTTTTTCTTAAATATATCTCTTGATTATATAAATCTACCAGCTGGTCCGAGCGCCTTCGGCGCTCTTCACAGCTGGACGGGAGCTCCGCCCCCTGTACCCCCGAGTGGTACATCGTATTTGGTTAAAAGTAGTAAAAGGTTTTCATCCATTTTGTTTCAATCAGTATATTACATAAAACATTCATTTCTTTTTGTGTTCTTATTTAAAATATATTTTAATTTAATCAGTAAATTAATTATATATATTATTATTGTATATGTTATATCTATCTATTTATATAGCTCAAAGATAGTCGAAAGTTCTTGGCCACATTTCTCCAAATGTCCCTATCCTGAGCCCTTGTCCTATCTCTCTTACGTCCCTTCCTATGCGTCCATGGTCTTGATTCCCTTTGATAATAATTTTGATGAGATAAGCCTCTTTACTGCATGATAACAGGCGTTTCCCGATTGATACCTCGATTTCAAACCTCCATTAATTTTTCCTAGCTATCTGTAATTGCAATTGCCGAATCTCTTATAATATTTAAGACGTCTGCTTAGCCTAACTTTTCAATTATTTTGTTTAATTGCATTTCGAGTGATTTTTTCCCAATTTGTGTAATCACATACTCACAACATGCAACATATAATTGGTCAAAGAATATGTATATAATATTTATAATTTTTATGTTTTATTTATATTTATAATTTAATTTTGTTTTTGTTTTCTTTTAATAAATAATTCTAATATTAAAAATGCGTAGAGGCCGTCTAAAAAATCATATTTTAATTTTTATATAACCAAGAAATCATTTTTCACTCATTTTCAATTGGCGTTTTGATATACAAAATTAAAGATTATATAAATAAGTAATTTTAATTTTGATCTCATAATTGGATTTCCTTTTTCATGTAAGTATATAATTAAGAGTGGAATTACAATATAATCAATAGCTAATATATAATATTAAAAATATATTTACGGATTCGTTCTATAATAAATTGATGATGTCATTTAATTCTCCTACTATGTATCGAATCGAATATAAAGATAAATCTTCTTTTAAACGTTGTGTGAAACAATTTCAAATAATTTAAATGTAAAACTATTAATGAAATTAAAAAATCAAATATATGAATATAATATAAATATTTTTAATTTTATTTTAAGAATAGATATATATATATCTCACAGGCGGTGGTTGTGACGTCATCCATATATTATAAATTTAAATTAAGAAGAACTAATAAAGATGTAGTTTTCCAGAGATGTGGTCAATAAAACTCAATTTTTCTTTATAAATACTATCTCTGTTGTGAATTTCAAAAAAATCGTTAGAGCGGTTTTTGAGAACAATGAAACAGAGAAACAGAGAAACAATTTTTACTCGTATAAGAAGATAAGATATGTTATTATAAGGCTTATTGAAACATTGCTCTTAAAGTAACAATTGTTTTTTTATAAATAATAACTACTAGAAATATTTACCTATGTTAATTATAAATATATATATATATTAAAATTTAATAAATTCATTTCAGAATTTTGGCTCAGAGATTATGTTCTACATTTTTTTATAGATCTTGATGTAATTATATTACAGACGGGCCCAACAAGGTGGGTGGTTGAAACTTACTTTGAGGGGTTCCTTGAATGATTCTGAACAACTTTATATGCAACTTTTTTTTATGATCTCTTTTAGTTTAATTAATAAAGTTTATTCATATTAAAGTCATTTAAACACATTTTCGGTTATTTAAATTCGGTTTATTTTATTTTAGAAATAGTTAGATTGATACTAAAGTCATTTAAACACTTTTTCAATATTATTAATTATAAAAACAAATTTATTATTTTTATTAATGACTTATGTATGAATGTAACTATTTCTAAAATAAAATAAACCGAATTTAAATAACCGAAAAAGTGTTTAAATGACTTTAGTATCAATCTAACTATTTCTAAAATAAAATAAACCGAATTTAAAAAACCGAAAATGTGTTTAAATTAGTCAAAACGTCAACCTAAATATGGGAAATACACTGAAAAATTAATTACTTTTTATTAATTAAACTAAAAGAGATCATAAAAAAAATTGCATATAAAGTTGTTCAGAATCATTCAAGGAACCCCTCAAAGTAAGTTTCAACCACCCACCTTGTTGGGCCCGTCTTCAATATAATTACCGATCTTGAATTATGGAGGAAAGTTCTTACAAATAATATTATTAATAATAATATATATTTTTCATGATAATTTATTTATATGTATGATATACTTATATATATATATATTAATTTTTAAATGAAATTAGTAATTTATAATCTAAAAAAATGAACAAAAAACATACTTTCCCGGTGTAGGAATGAAAGAGATGAGATTCGTAGATCATTTTTTATTTGGATGGAATTAATAATTTTTCATTTAGAGTTAATAACACCTTTGGAAAGTTAAATTCGATTTGAACTTATGGTGATTATTTCCAAAATTGAAATTTGTAGATAAAAGTATAAAAACAAAATCAAGACCCAAAAGTATACATTAGAAGAATAAGATCAAGTAAAAATTAATAAATATATACTCACCAAATAGTAAGGTTTAAATAAAAAACAAAAAAAAAAAAAATTAATATAGTACTGGTAAAAGGTGAACATCTAATTTACTAAAAGACTATCATTACAATTGGAATTAGATTTCCAAGTGGCTCTTTTACACACAAAAAAGAGGCTATAAACTTAATTATAAGTTTCTGATCGAGTCAGAGCGGAGTAGGGGACCCAGTTTCTGTCGACCTCGACGATACAATGTATTTTAACACCTGGTTCTCGAATCATTTTCGAATGTTATTAAGCTACTAGTGTTAGCAGCCGCCGCACAATAGCTAAGATGGTCGGTCTCATTACTTACCCGGAGGCCCCCGGAGGGCAAAAAAGCTCCCCCGTCATCGCTGATCCCGTCCCCCCAAAAGCTAGACTCCGCGACTCCGATGATTTTTTATAACCAGTTGCCTTTTTAAAAAATATCCTCGAAACGTCAAACATGTTTCTTATTCACAAATAACATAGAAGAAAAAGTATTTAAGAAAATTTTCAGAAAAAAAGACCATTTACTATTCATAGAAATCGAATTGTGAATTAAATAAAGAATTTCCTTATATCTGACATTTAATGAGCAGTTAATTAAACATTCACTTTCCTATTTTATTCATTTGCGGAACACCAACGTTATTTTTTCTATTAATTAAATTATTTATTTATTTATTCTAATTGATATTAATTATTTAATATATGTAATTAATAATCAAGAAAATATATATTTTATGTTGTAAATGTGGTTTCTTTTTTCGAAATATATTAATATATTATTTGTTTTATTCTATTTATGTGACATTTTTTTATTGATTAAAATATATATATATTATTATTACTTTAGCAGAGAATAATAATAATTAGTAATAATAATAATCTTTCTACACTCCTATTAGAATAAAGAATTTACTTTTATTTTTAATTCTTGAAATTTAATAATTTTTCAAAACTCATTTAATTTTGCTGCACTTTTATTTAAAATATGATTTATTATCAAAAAATAATTTAATATATCCATAAGTTTTTTGTTTTTTTTTTTTTTGTTGCTTTTCGTTTTACGAACAAAAAATAGCTTTCCCCGACAGTTGTTTTAATCAAAAACAAATAAAAAAAAGAAAAAGCTAATTTCATATTTGTCTTTTTTCCTGTTTATTCTTAAAATGAATTAATTCCGTATATATAATATAATTCTAGTAATATCAACCCATTTGTTGTTTGAAATTTAACATTTTATATAGAAAATTAATTTAAAATATAATCGGCAACCAATTGGTAAACGACCGTTAGATTTCAGGGTGTTGGGCCAGGGTAGAAATTATAAGGACTTAATTGAAAAAATGTGATTGCTGAGACCAAAACCTTTGGAGTTCAATAATATCATAGATAAAATTGTAAATTGAGACAATTATCCAAAATATAGAATTATTCTCCATAAATTGAGTGTGAAACTACCGAGAATCATATACTATCACGATAGTTAAAACACAAATCGTTTCTAATATATCGTTGCTAATAGATGAAATCGAGTATTTACTCTTTCTTTATTCATGGGACAATTTTAAATAGATTTTCTGTCATCTCTGTTTACATTGGAGTGGGCTCCACCCACTGGAACTGAAGGAAGGTTAGAAGCTCGGTCATTGTTTTGACAAATAGGAACCGGAAATGGCATGGGCCCCTTCACCCTCATCTTATCCCTTTCCAAATGAATAGGGGGGAACAACTTTTTAATTAATCATATTCTCCGGAGGCAAATATATCTCGAGAGAGTGGGATGAGGAGGACGTGGTTGCCATCAATTTCTGAAGAGAGTTAATCTAATTTCACACCTGCCCTATTTACTGTGCATGTGTCATTGGTGAGCGAGAGTAATCATGCTATCCAACATGAAGGGACCCGACGGGAACTTGGCCTATTATTCGCAGATGCCTATCTTCTGGTATCATACCCGGCTCATTGTGCCATGCGTCGTTGCTTCTGATCATATCATCATCCAGTTTTTATCAAAACGACTCTATTAAATGGCTATTTGCGCCTTAACACGTTTATTTCGATCTTTTTTGTTATCTTGGAATTATTAATTAATCGTATTTTGTATGAAAAATTATTTAGACTATGTTTGTGTTTAGTATTAAACATAATCAAAGGGATCATTAAGAAATATCTTCTATCACTTTTAAATTAATACTTAATGAAAGAGATTTAAACACTAGAAATGTTACATCAATACATATTCGATGATGAGTGAGAATAAAATCTAACAAAATTAATAAAATAAATAACAAAAAGTGTGAAAAATATTAAATACAACAAGACTACTATAAATTCAGTTGAAAAACAGGTTGTTTTATTCATAGGAAAATTATAATATCCAGAAGAAACTTAACTTAAATATCTGTAACAAGTTTATCTATGACTTTTGTGTGCTCTAGGATACTAAGGTATGGTTTGTGATTTCTAATTTCCAAAGCCCACAATTTAATAAATAATAAATAAATTTTAATAATAATAATTTAAATTTTACTTAACATATTATTTAGTACATTAAATAAAGATGTATTTATATAAATAAAATAAAATCTTAATTGCCAGTTAAAAAGTTATTTTACACATAATTTATGAAAAATACTAATTTAATATTAGGTACAATGAATAATTCGAAATCAATTGATGTTATTATATCAATGGTTATTGACTGTATATATAAAATAACTCATCTTATTATGCTAGCAAAAATTGTCTATATATTTGAATATATATTTGTATAGATATTTGTATATATATTTGTATATTTTTGAATTAATTTATGAATTAACCGCACGAAGGATTTTTTTGTGAAACACCATAGATAATATTTATAAAGACAAATCGATCTGTATCTCTCTTTGAGCCTGGAGAAAAATCATCTTCATTAGTTTTTTCTTAATTTAAATTTAAATGACGTCACAAATGACGTCATCCATGTTGAAATTTGCCTCAATGATTTTAATTGATATTGTATTAATATTTTTTTATATTTAAAATATTTTAAAATTTATTATTTAATTTCGAAATAAAATTAAAAATATTTATTTTAATAAAAATATATTTATTAATCTCTAAAAACAATAACAAATACGTCTTGGTAATTTATTTTTCTTGCAAACATTGTAAGTATTGTATTTTTTTTCTCTAAAATATTTGAAATTTTTTAATGTTTTGTTGTTTAATTTTTTGTTAATTCTTATAAATTTTTATTAGTTAATTTAATTTCTTTTTACTATCTCGCCAGAGATAGTATTGCGATCACGAAAATTTTCGATGTTGAGATTTTGATGTTTTTATACGTTTTGAAGATTCCTGAATCATTTTCACTAAGGTTGAGAAAAATGTCTGTGTGTGTGTGTGTGTGTGTGTGTGTGTGTGTGTGTGTGTGTGTGTGTGTGTGTGTGTGTGTGTGTGTGTGTGTGTGTGTATGTAGGCAAGATTACGCAAAAACGGTTTGAGCTAGAATGATGAAATTTGGTACATGGGCATTATTCAAAATTCATAGTTTTCTATCAACTTTTGAGAAATGTAGCTCAACCGGAAGAGGGTCATTACCTACAACGTTTTGATTTTTTTTCCTCTAAAGTGACCGTAAAAATAAAGATATATGTTTGATAATTTTTCACATGATTAATAATTGTATAAAACTGCTATATATAGAATTTCAGCTTGATTGATTCGCTGAAATTACCAGAATTAATTTTTTAACACTGCAAATCTCACGCGCCAACACGTGACGTGATGCCATCAACAAAAAGCCAAACATGCGCTGGTTTAATATTTATTATTTATTATTTATTATTTATAATTTATAATTAATTAAATTTAATTTAAATATAATATATTATGTTATTTAATCCAATTCAAATTGCGAGATAGTCGAGTGGAGACACTCCAGCTAATTTAAATTTATTTTCGTGTTTATTTTTTATTAAATTACTAATATATATATATTTATTCATTGTTCTTTTATTAATTAATTTTTAGATAGTTTGATAATTTTTAATATTTTTCACTAAAATATATTATATTATCTATCTATCTCTGTAGCTCTACGGAACTCGGAAGTTCTTGGCCGCAGCAACCACCACCCCTCCAAGTATTCCTATTCTGAGCTACAATCCTCCAGTCCCCTATTATATTATTTAATATTTATTTATTATTATTGAGAACCCCAAGTTCCATTCATTTTAATTAGATTGATGCAATGATGTAACATTTAATAATTGTAATAAATAATTTAAGAATTGTATATCAATATTTTTTAAAGTGTCGAGCGACTCGAACGATAGCTCGGTGTTCCAAGTACTTATTACTTAAATGTTTAATATAAAAAAAATAATTTAATGAAAAAATCTTGTAATGATATTTTAAAAATATACGTTTCCCCTGAAGAGAATAAGTGTTGAAAAGTCAGACAACGGCATTCGTTCGTGGGCTGCCGTCGAGACCAGACGGACTTTATTGGAGGACAATAGGACCACCATTACACTCGGTCGTCCACGGACTATCTCTTACAAAAGGACCAACATACATTATTAACAAAAAAATTTGTTTTTCAAGAAGGATTGTTTTTTTAATTTTTTTTTTTTTTTTTGATCTAATTAAAGAAATTTGTTTCACAACAAATATTGGTTTCTCTATAATTTTTGTAAAACGTCTTTTTATTTTTATAAGAAAGAATATAAAAAAATTTCTGTATATAAAATTATAATTTAAAAGATTTACATTTAAACCTAAAGGTTTTAAAAATTTATATTTAAACAGTAAATATAATAAATCTTATTATAAATTTTAATTCTTAATGATAAATTTAATTGTTTTTCTCTTTTTTTTAGTCCAGATCTCCAGGTCAGTTCACGCCGATTCAAAGTCCACCCTTTTCCATTACACATTTGTGACCAACCCTTATTTTTCTTAAAATTTTCCCCTGCCAAATCCACCCACATATAAAAAAATCATTACAATATATCATATAAAATTATTATTTTGATCCTATTTCAGAAATGTAATACTATTTAGTGTATGAAATTGATATCAAGGGGGTAAAATAATATTATCCTTTTAGGGTGAGATTTAGTAATAAATAAGTCAATTACCCCTACATATGATCCAATTGTATATATATAATAACAGTGTTTTATAGTAATAATATAAAAAATACTATAAAGAAATAATAAATCATCCGCCTCAATATAAATCAATTTTAAATTTAATAAATTTAATTTTGTTCAATTCAATCAACATAATAACCCAAATAACAAAGTAGATTATTTTCAATGAATGATGAAATCATTAGAAGTTTATTACCTTTTTTAAAACCGAATTCTCTATCAGTGATAATGTAATGATTTATAAATGGGGCGTAAAACGAAGGTGGAGGTTGTGGCCAGCTGGTCTCCCCCCTCTTGAAATGTTCTGGAGGTCGCAAAGAACGGTCAAGCCTACTTATTTCTGCTCAATAAACTTCAACATTCAGTTGTAAATAGAGATCCACAGTGCTAATCTCTACTTTAGACCACAATTGACTGGCCTATTGACCATTTGTCCTGAAAGAGTGCCTGTAAAGAGGTGCTTCATAACTGTTCTATAGAAAAGAACGCTTCGATTCAGAGAAACTCAATCATGCAAAAGCTTGTTTACCTGTGCAATTAGACACCCGATAGGTTAGGCGAATTTCTAATAGAGAGCAACGAAATAATTTGTTAGAAAATGTATATTAACTTTCACTATTTTAAAGAATTTTATTATATTATATTATATTATTATTTATTATATAATAATTAAAGAAGTTTTTGTTATAATTAATTAAAATGATTTTATTTTAGTATGTTTTCAATTAAGTGTTTTTTTTTTGTAAACGATTTTTTTTAATAAATAATTTTATACTACCAAATTTTTACCCAAATTTTAATTTCATTAAAATACAATATGTTTAAATTAAAAAAATAAAAATATATGAATCAGATGGGTTTTAAACAATATGTAATTATTACTGATTTTTAGTAAAATATGGTGTCACGATTTTTTATTTTATATGAAGACGAACATTTTTTCCCACCGATTTCTATATGAATTAGAATAACAACTAAATTGACTCCTTTTCATATAAGTGACACCACTTCGTGGTTTAATATGTCAAAAATAACAAAATCTGAAGAATGTTATAATTTATAACTCCCTTGAGTAAACATCTTTTAAGGGTGGTTAATCGGAAAAACATTTTAGCAAGTGTTAAACATAACTGTAACCAAACTTCAGACAAAACAGAATGTACCGTCTGGGGAGAAGAAAAACACAATAGAATATAACAGTATCTTTGGTTAACTTGTACTAAACTTACAAAAGTATAAAATAAAAACTATTAGTGACATTTCAAAATAGAATAGTATTTTATAGAAAATTATGATCAACTGAGAGAATTTGATATATATATATATATTTCTAAAAAAATTGTATAAATAAATATTTTTCTTAAAATTTTCTTTTCTCCGGGCATTCGTGATTCTTTTATATCAGATTGATCAATGCTATTTTTAATTTTGTTATTTTTGTTTTCTTTATTCTTGTTTTATATAAAAATCGCTGGTATCTTATTTTAAGTATTTATAGGTTTTGAATATATATTTATTTTATTTCTATAATATTAATAAACAAATATTTTTTGTAAATTTTTTTATTAAAATGACATGAAAATGTGTGCATTAGTTTAGTACATAAATATAAAAAAAAAATAAGTTGACCCGTGGCCAGGTCCGAACCGACCGACGGTTTGAAAAATTAATTTCCAGCTACAGAAACAATTTCAAATAATTTTAATATATCTATTAATGTAATAAAAAAACAGATATGAATATAACATAAATATTTTTAATTTTATATTATTTATAATATATATGTAAGACCAGGCTGTGACGTCATGAATGGCTGGATGACGTCATATAATTTTAAATCAAGAAAAAACTAATAAATATGATTTTTCTCGAGGATAAAACCAATACAAAGTGCATGATTCGTGGTGATATATAAAAAAATCTCCTCATGTGAAATTTGGTGTGAAAATAACCCTTCCCTTCCTATCGTCGATCCCTATTACTACCACTTCCGGTTTCCGGAATTGCACCAAAAGTTGATCAATTCATCCCACTGATGCATTAAGTAAATATACCAAATTTCATCAAAATCGGTTGAGCCGTTCAGGCTGTACACATCTATACGGACGGACAGACGGACGGACAGACATCATGCTAAAAATACTTTTTTTTGTTAAGAAAATGCATGATTTGTGGAGATATGTAAAAATCTCCACATGGGAAATTTGGTGTGAAAACAATACCTCCCTTACTATCGTCGGTCGGTAATAAATAAAATGAATATAAGACGAGTAAATTTATATATATTTACAATTAAAACATTGAAAAAGTTCAAAACATTATCTTATTATTAATCCCATCAGAACATTGAACATTTATTTCCTTCTGAATTAATTACATTTTTATTTTTTACATTTAAAAACAAAAAATAAATATATGTTACAATTTTATTTCTCATATTCCTGGAGAAGAATCTTACAATTGGTCTTGACACATGTCAGTTCCTTTGATTCAAAGGGTTCTTTCTTTTCATAGTGTTTGTTTTTTTTTCTTCAATGTGTACCCATCTAAAAGGGACTATACTTGAGGCATGTGACATCATCAGGTCAAAAATCATTCTCTTCAAGGATAATGATTCAAAGTTAATTCATTTACAATTAGTGTCATAAATTCCTGTCCTTATGGGTCTGTTTTTATAGTCTCATTTTAAAGAACAACGAAATAAATTTTCAATTTTGTAAAAAAAAAATTCATTTTCACTTCAGTTGTTTTTTTTGGGAAGGTGTTTAAGAAATGTACCGTGAAAGTATTATAACCAATTAGCATTCATCTTATATAATTAACCTAACCTGTAACTACGCTTATCTTACTATTTCATTGAAAATTAAACTATTCTTTTGACGTATTTAATTTAGATATATTAAATATAAAGGAAATTAAAATAAACATTTTCTAGTAATTCTTATTTAAAAATTCGATTTAATTATAAAATAACAATAAATCCCGGTAAACTTAAAATTAATAAAAGAAAAGACCATTCAGAAAGTTCCAGATATCACGAAACTATTTTATATTTGAACTTATTTAATACATTTATACTTTATAGTTGTATTATTATTGAATAAACAAATTAATTAATTTATCTATATGAAAAAAATTCAATGTTGATAAAAAGTGCATAATTGAGTTATATTGTATATTTTATTTGAGTAGATTGATAGATTGGATATTTTTACTTTTTTTTAAAATTCTCTGTCATATAAAACTAAACAATTTTCTCTATAAAGAAGTCTTCTCATTGTAGTTATTAAAAGTCTACTTTCAAAGAAATTTTATATCATAAATTCATTTAGAACAGCCATTTTGTAAACTCTCTATGTAAGGATGAGAATCAAGTATATATTCAAATATTTATATAGGACTGTTTAAGATTCTTTCCTTAGAAAATATATTTTGTAAAATTTAACTGTTAGGCTCCTCCCCCAATTGGAAGCGTTACGCCCCTGAAAATCATTTGCACCCTAGACTTCTCCATTTTGGTTTAACATCTTTTTGGCATAGATTTATATTTTTATTTACCTTGAACCCAAAAAAACTTATTTCCGTAAAATCTTTTGGTGTGGCTATCAGTGTATGTCTATGTGTTTGTGAAAAGGTGTTCAAAACTGAAATTCTTGGGAAGTTTCAGGAAATTTATATTCAGGTATAAATAAAATCAGGTAAGTAATCGAGAGTGTCATTTGACATTAGTGATTTTAAGCTGTTTTATAATTTTCTTAAAAACAAGTGTAAAAATTTTTATTAAAATCACGTTTTCAATGCCGAGTGAAATTTTCTTTACTATCAGGAAGATTTTATTTTTTTTCCCCACTGAAAAACTTATATTTTTAATTTCTTTTTTTTTTAATTAATAAACACACAATTGTCTTAATGGGGTTATATTTTTTGGAAAAAATATAAAAATCTCGAATTTTAGCAATTATATTTTTCATTATTCTTTAATTTCAGTTTTTAAAATATATTAAAAATAAGTTGACCTGTGGCCAGGTCCGAACCGACCGACGGTTTGAAGTAAATTAATTTCCAGCTATAGAAACAATTTCAAATAATTTTAATATATCTATTAATGTAATAAAAAACAGATAGGCATAGAACATAAATATTTTTTATTTTATTTTATTTATAACTAGCTGCTCAGAGCTCCTTCGTCGCTCTTCACATCTAGACGGGGGCTCCGCCCCCTGTACCCCCGAGTGGTACATAGTATTTGGTTGAAAGTAGTAAAAGGTTTTCATCCATTTTGTTTCAAACAATGTATAACATAAAACATTCATTTCTTATTGTGTGATTATTTAAAATATATTTTAATTTATTTAGTAAATTAATTATATATATTATTATTGAATATGTTATATCTATCTACTCGAAAGTTCTTGGCAGCTACAACCACATTTCTCCAAGTGTCCTTATCCTGAGCCTCTGTTCCATCTCTCGTACGTCATTCCCTGATGTACTCATCTTTCTTTGGCCCATAAATGCTGGGGAGAATCCTATTCTCTGAATCCACTCTCATCTCCAAAGATCATAGACCATGTCTAACACTCATATAATACAACAGACAAAATAATTGTTTTATATATTTTAATTTTCATTCCCTTTTATAATAATTTTGATGAGATAAGCCTCTTTACTGCATGATAACAGGCGTTTTCCGATTGCAACTTCGATTTCAATTCTTCTCAAATATTATTATCCTTCGTGATTACATTCAATTTTTCTACATATTCAAATTCTACATTTTGTATGTTAATACTGCTCCTGTTTGTTTCTAAATATATTTATTTATCATTATTAATTTCAAACCTCATCTCTTTTCCTACCTCGATTAATTTTTCCTCGCTATCTGTAATTGCAATTGCCGAATCTCCTATTATATTTAAGTCGTCTGGGTCACCTAATATTTTACAATTGATTTCCACATCTTACTCTTTCTTTACTACCTTCAAGATAAATTTTAAGATCAAAATTTGAAAAAGTTTATCCGGATCTATTGAGTCATGCGTAGGTTTTACTAAAGTCTACAAATAATTAGTGAACAGAGATATTGAATTCGCGGTTTTTTTAATATCTGTCATAATGAAAATATCTTAATTAATGTTGATCGATTTGGCATGAACCCGCAATGATATCGTCTAATATTTCCTCCGCCTATAGTTTATAAGTATTGTATATGTTATAATAGAGTATAATATTTCTTGATCATTTCATTTCGATATTTTAATTTCATTGTTTGATTTTTATTGAATATTTTTAATTATAATAAAATTAGAGAAAATGCAAAGTTAGAGACTTGAGACAATTTATAAAAATTAATTTATAAAAATTAACGGTATAAAAGTATTGATAAAACTAAAGATAAATTAACAATATATACATTCATTAATAGTATTAATTTAAATTAATGGATTTATTTGATTTTTTATTATTAAGTTCATTTATTAATTTTTTTAGATCATAGTTAATTCCCTCCCTTAAAATAAAAGAAGTACCTATTCAAATATGGAAAGAATAAATACAAAATAATTTAAGTTAAATATGATTTAAATATTTTATTATATTAATTAAAATGAGAACTTTTAGAATAAATTATTTAATTGAAATGATATTTGAATATTAGAATTTAAAATAAAAAGTTAAAATTTATAATAATTCTTTGATTGCTAGTTATATACATTGTGTAAAATGAGTCCGCCAGTCAGTGGGCCACGCCTGGCTCTTGAATGAACAACACGGAGAACTATATATAAACTTTAAATCTCTCTCTCTCCCGCTCACACACACTCTCACCTCTCTCCTCATCCCCTCCACCTCTCATTTCTTAGTTATTTCAATTTCCACAAATTGTCTAATTTTTAAAATATTCACTAATTTACTTTCTATTTTTATTCTTTAATCCTTAAATAATATATTTTCTATTTTATGTTAAAATGTAAATAACTTACATTTTAACATATTAAACTATGACAGCAAAAAAGTAAACGAATTACATACATACATACAAACAGTCTCCTTTATATATATAGATATAAGATATAAGATATATATGCAAGACCAAGCTGTGACGTCATGAATGGCTGGATGACGTCATATAATTTTAAATTAAGAAAAAAACTAATAAAAATGATTTTTCTCGAGGATAAAACCAATACAAAGTGCATGATTTGTGGTGATATGTAAAACATCTCCTCATGTGAAATTTGGTGTGAAAATAACCCTTCCCTTCCTATCGTCAATCGCTAATACTACCACTTCCGGTTTCCGGATTTGCACCAAAAGTTGATCAATCCATCATACTGATGCATTAAGTAAATAAACCAAATCAAAATCCGTTCAGCCGTTCAGGCTGTACACATCTATACGGACGGACGGACAGACATCATGCTAAAAATACATTTTTCTGTTAAGAAAATGCATGATTCGTGGAGATATGTAAAAATCTCCACATGTGAAATTTGGTGTAAAAACAATACCTCCCTTACTATCGTCGGTCGGTAATAATTATTTTAAATAAACTTATATATTATTAATTATATTATATATTTATTAATTAAATAATGAAAAATTATTAAGACTTTTTTATTTTATTTTTTTGTATAAATTTAATAGAAAGATATACTAACATTATTTTGATGATTAATTTTAAAGATAAATTAACGAAATAAAATAATAACCCTAAATATTCAAATATACAAATACTTTATATAGAGAATTTTTAAATCTTTATTCATTGCAGTATAATTTTAAAAAAATTGAATTTTTTTTAAATTCATACATCTTTATTTTATAATACAATATAGGTATCAGTTACATACAGTTTTATAAAATTCTAAGATTCTTACCTGGAAACTAGACAAATATAAGTTATGAAAACTTAAACAATAAAGAAAAGTGTTCTTTTGAGAATATGTCACCTCAAACAAAAAAGATATATATCATTTACTTCAGTCCTTAAACAAAGAAAATTTTAGAAATTTTATTAAACTCAAAAGAAATAATATTTCTCCTTCCCTTTTTTTGTACATTTATTTTGTTTATTTCATCTTACGATAAATGTTGAATTTCTTAAAAGACAGATTTTTATAGTAAAAAAACAAAATTCAATTTGAAATGAAAATCGGAATGAAAAGTTCGTTTTTATAAAAAAAAAAAAAAAAATCAATGAAATCAATGGTCATTTGAGCCCTATTAGAATTATTTTGGAAGATTATCCCTGTTTGGAGAATTGGTTAGTTAGATTGTTCCTTTCAGTGTGGGCCATTGGGGGAGAACAGAGGGGAGGGGGCTAAAGGTGAACCTTTTCCAGCCAAACTTCTTGTGAGGTCCTAAGATTGGATTTTGATGATTTACTTAAATCCAATTGACCAAATTTTTTCAAAGATGTGTATCTATCGTTCTATATAAATATATGTATATATATTACAATTTCAATTTCACTATTTAAAATTCATCCAACATCCAAATTCATACAAATATATTTTTATAGTTGTATTTAAGAATTGATTACATAAATAAATAATCACACAATTATGATGATATGGATGGATGAAGTGGGATGATGATTAGGATATGGCAAGGTATATATCACGTCGATATATGTAAATTTATTAATTACACTCATGGAATACTAGCGGTCAACGTTAAATCAATTCAGAAAAAAAAATAAATAATTTAAAAATTTTAAATTTTAAAAAACATAATTCTCCCGACCCAAAAGCAGCCAACGTGTGAGCTGTGACTATGTACCTGGCGCTAGCTTCCCATGCGTCCAGTCGGGTCTTAAATATAAACATAAATGTATGTATAGGTCGAATTAAAAATGATATAAAATTTAATTCGGCCCCAATCTATTATTATTATATTAAACTAACTGGTGAAATAATATATATATATAATGTATTTTTAATTTTTTTAATTATTTTCAAATCCTCGGTCGGTTCTGTACTTGGCCACAGCTCATTATTACTATCTCGCCAGAGATAGTATTGCGATCACGAAAATTTTCGATGTTGAGATTTTGATGTTTTTATACGTTTTGAAGGTTCCTGAATCATTTTCACTAAGGTTGAGAAAAATGTCTGTGTGTGTGTATGTGTGTGTGTATGTGTGTATGTGTGTATGTGTGTGTGTATGTATGTAGGCAAGATTACGCAAAAACGGTTTGAGCTAGAATGATGAAATTTGGTACATGGACATTATTCAAAATTCATAGTTTTCTATCAACTTTTGAGAAATGTAGCTCAACCGGAAGAGGGTCATTACCTACAACGTTTTGATTTTTTTTCCTCTAAAGTGACCGTAAAAATAAAGATATATGTTTGATAATTTTTCACATGATTAAACATTGTATAAAACTGCTATATATAGAATTTCAGCTTGATTGATTCGCTGAAATTACCAGAATTAATTTTTTAACACTGCAAATCTCACGCGCCAACACGTGACGTGGTGCCATCAACAAAAAGCCAAACATGCGCTGGTTTAATATTTATTATTTATTATTTATAATTTATAATTAATTAAATTTAATTTAGATATAATATATTATGTTATTTAATCCAATTCAAATTGCGAGATAGTCGAGTGGAGACACTCCAGCTAATTTTTAAATAAATATTATTTTAGTTTTACAATTAAAATTTATAAAAAATGATTTCATCAATCTATCTATCTATTTATTTGAATATAAATTTGAAAAATATTAATCAAATAAATCAAAGGTATAAGTTTTAATACTATTGAGAAATATTAAAATATTGAATAAAAAGAATAAGTATTAAATTGAAGGCATACATGATAAAGTCAATCAATAATTATTCTTATACACAATATAAAATACACAAAAAAATTTAAAAACATGTACAATTATATAATCAATCTTTTCAAAGTTTGTTATTATCATTTATTTCATCGTATTTTATAATACAACAAATATTTCTATGCTAACTTGCTCATGCAAAAAAAAAAAAAATTCGTTGAAATGCGATGAGAATAAATAGACATTATGGAATCGAATAATTTTTGTCAAGAGTGAAGGCAGCTTAAAAAGAGTTTAATTAATGATCGGAGTGAGAAAAAAGCGGTAGGGGGGATAAAAGAACAGAAGTTGAACCCTTATAGATTTGAGAAGCGTAAAGCAATCAAATTTTGCCTCACTACTATTTTTAAACTTCATCTTTGCAGATGTAAGCAGATATAATAATAGTTTTTTTTCTTAAAAAGAGGGGGTTGCACCCTGTGGGGGGTTCGTGATCCGCCCTTGCTGTCTTCTAAAGCCTAAATAGTTGTGAGGTCTCCATTTAGCCGCCAATCAGACAGGCTGCCTGAGGAGACCCCGACCGGACTACGGCGACTAGAACAATTCTTGAATCGTCCTGGTTTCGAGGTGAAAAAGGGCGTCAGGGTGTCAGTTTCATCTGAACTGGGATCATATCTCTAAATGACTGCCCTTGTCACTCATTTTAAATGGTTGACCAAGTTTTGTGAACGACATATCCATCTAAAAGGTTTGACTTTTTATGTTTGTTCAAATAAATAAAATTATTTGAAAGAGAAAGTGTATTTGTGTTCGAAAATGAGTTTACAATATTTAACGAAAATCTTATTTTGGAAACTAATGGAACATAAGAAGAAGAGGTAAAGAAAACAACAACAAAATAATATGTTTGGACGTTTAAGAAAGGTTCAGTTTCAAAAGCAAGGCCTTTATTTTTTTCTCTCAAATTTTCAGGACTTTAAGAAAATAATCCGTTCTAATAAATATAAAAATATAAAATGAATACCTCACATCTCTTGAAGATTATGTAATTTTAATTACTATTTTTAATTAATTAATTTTTTAAATGATTTTTCTTTAATTTAATTAAAAAGTGATTGTTTTTAAATAGTAAAAGAGAATCCTTAAAACATCAATATTTCTTCAAGTTTATTATGTATTAAAAGAATTCTAACGTGTTAAAGTCTAGTATATTATTTTATAAATATAAGTATTATATTGTTCGATCCTATTACAATAAAATTAAAAAATATTAATAAAAATTAAAAATATAAAAATAATATTGTTCTTTAAAAATGAAGGCGTTGATTAGCACAATATTATTGTACATAGTAAAATCTGGATTACTAAAAAAAAAAAATTACAGTTTTTCAATTATTTATTTTTATATTTTGATGCTATACTTAATTGTTTTGTTATGAGAAAAAAATTCTCTCATTCAAAAAAAAATATTTATCAATCTTGAGTTCGACGGTTTTTTTTATAGCTTGATACTAAATACCTATATATTATATATTTGCATTTTATGATAAGTATATTGAATAGAATTTATTAAACGAAAAATATAATTTTTATTTATATTCATGCCTAAGAATCTATATATATAAAAAAAGGTTTTTGTCTGCACATTGCTCAGAATTTAAAAATTTTTGCATATCTTCGCGTTTCATGACCTCTAGAATCCAAAAGTGACTTTAGAATTTTTCATGTCTGTCTGTCTGTCGGTCTGTCTGTCCGGAAAATTACTATTTTATAGACTCAGAATTGGCTGAACCGATTTCTTTGAAATTACATCACAATATTCTTATATACCCCTAGAGTAACATAGGCTATAAATTTTATTAATATTTAATCAATAACCGCAGAAATTAATTTTTTAAAGTTTATATAATTCTCCGTGTTGTTCATTCAAGAGCCTGGCGTGGCCCACTGTCCCTAGCGGAATCATTTCAAACAATGAATTATCATAGCGATTCCCAATTAAAGAATTATTATAATATTTCACTTTTTATTTTAAATTCTAATATTCAAATATCAATGCATTTAAATCATTTATTCTAAAAGTTCTCATTTTAATTAATTTAATAAAATATTTATTAGATCATATTTTTATCATAAATTATTTTTTATTTAATTGAATATTTCTTCTTTTCTATAATATATATAATATAATAATATATAAATTTTATCATTGAATAATAAAAAAAAAATATTATTTAGTATTTTATGAAGTGAAAATATATAAAAATTAAAATATGATGATATAAAGTTATTTTAAATTTTTGACATTTTTAAATTGCGTATATTTTTTAAATTTATTAAAATGTTTTTTATTATTATTATCTATATATATAAAAAAAGGTTTTTGTCTGCACATTGCTCAGAATTTAAAATTTTTTGCAGACCTTTCATGATCTTTGGAAGCCAAAAGTGAGTTTAGAATTTTTTATATTTGTCTGTCTGACCGAAAAATTTTGACGTTAATTATATCACAGTATTCTTACATATCTCTATGAATGTTTTATGTAATATACTGATTGAAACAAAATGGATGAAAACCTTTTACTACTGTCAAGCAAATACTATGTACCACTCGGGGGTACAGGGGGCGGAGGTGTGAAGAGCGCCGAAGGCGCTCTGAGCAGCTAGTTATATATAAAATTCAAAGTAAACTAAAATTAGTTTTAATTAAAATTATATTTGTAAAATGTATAATAATATATTTTTGTTATTTTGGTTCAACCCAGAATGAGTATCCATATATAAATATATTTAAATATCAAAGGTTGAGAATTTTTAAATAATTTATATATGAGCCTATATGCATTATAAAATATATATACGTTAATAAATTAAAATGATAATGTTTTGATAATATTTTATGTTTTAAGGCAAATTTACTAAAAACATTTCTTTTCATAATATGTTTTTCAATTATTTATTTATTTTTATATTTATATTTAAATCGTAATATAAAAAATAGATAAAAAATATATAGATATAAATAAAATAGATATACGGGTAAATATCAAATAGTATGTGGATGTAAAATGATGAGTTATTTTGATAAAGTAATTTTTACTAGTTACTTATTTAATCAAGAAGATTAGGTTGTTTTATATGTTTATTAATTATTATATTTCTGTGTGTTAGTTCATTTTAAAATAAGATAATTCTTTTAATTTTTTAAACTATATTTTCATTACTAAATTTGCTGCGACAAAAATAAAATCGAAAAACATATTAATAAAAGAAATTAATATTTGTTAGTTTAAGGAAAAGATAAATATTTTTTTATACATAACTATTTTTATTTTATACAATAAAATTGGATAATTCAATTTGATTATTTAATGAATATTAAAATTTAAAAATGATTAAGAACGATTGTTAATTTATATATTTTTAAATTAAATTTCGTTATTTACTTATAAAATTTACTTATAAAATTAAATCAATATTTAATGCCCATTAAATTCATAAAAAATGTTTTTTTAGATACAATTAACATTTTTTTTTTTTTTTTTTAAAAACAAACAACAAATTATCACTTAATCCTAAACATTAATCAATTTAAAGGGGTTTTTAAAGACGGTAGCTTAAATAGATTTAAGTAATTCTTTTTTCATGGTCTCTGGTTAATCCATCGAAATCATAAGTTCATTGGCTAAGGACCCAAATGGAGATTTTCATTATTAAGTGATCGTGAATGTTATTCGCATTAAGTATAGATAATTGGTTGTGAATTAGATGCCTAAACGTCGTGAGCAATAAAAGTTATAATTTTCTTCTTTAATTTAATAATTGGACTTAATTTATTAATGCATTATATATATATATATATATTTAAATTTATTAAAAAGTGTTTTCTATTCATATTAATTTAAATTAGTATGTAAATTATATAAAAACTATTATAAATGTTGAGGTATTTAACTTAAAATATATATATATATATATATATAGGATCAGGTATATAATATTATATGATAAGATAAAACATGTTTATAAAATAAATAACAAGAAATACATATATTACTTTGGTTATTTATGCGATTTCTAGTATGGAATTAAATTGAATCAATAAAACTATTTAAAAAAAATAAAGGAAATTTTGAGAATCCATAAATTTATTTAGATATAATAATTATATTTACAATTAATTTTAATAAGTATTTTGTTTAAATATAAATAATTATAGTTAAAAACAATGATTTAAACTATAAAATCATTTATATAAAGTTATCGAGATATTTATTGTAAAATATTGAAGGGTAGAATTTATAAATAAAATAGTTTTTAACACATAAATTTTGGGTTTATTTTATTTTATTAAAATTTATCTTAATATTTTTACGAAACTGTAAAATCATTACATGATTTTAATATTTTTTTTAGATCCGCTATACTAGCAATTCACAATATTCTTTATTCTGTAATTTTGGCGACCATTAGAAATTCTTAAATATTTAATATGAGCTTATCAATAGAAATTTCGAATCCTTCTCCCAGGTTTTTAAAACAATTAAAGTGGTCTGAATTTTATTTCTGTTCGAAGGCCAGAATTCTTGGTGAATCAGAAATAGCTATTCGACAAAGGAGTAATTATAAATCATTTTACTTAAGTAAAGAGAAATTTAGATCAAAATATGATTATTATAGGAAATAATTAAATATTTTAATTAATTTACCACATATTAGTGTAAGAAATGTACAATCTACAATTTCAGGTTTATTTTTCTGCACTTTGAAATTAAAATACTTTAAGGTTTGATAACTAATAAATATATATTTATCTTGTGTCTATAGGTAGTTTTAGAATTAATAACATAACTATAAAAATATATTTCTTCATTTTATTATTTAGATAACAAGAATTAGTGTAGATTCTTTTTCTATAATATATTAAATCATAGTATAATTTTCATTATCAAATTTTCTTCCAGCTTAGTTAAATTTTTGAAAACAAGGAGTCAGAAGAATTTTTCTAATTATTTTTTCTTTTAACTGATATACTATTTGTAGAGGAAAAGCTTCGATACTTAATAATTTTCCATTTATTGTTTTAACATAAATTAAAAACATGCCATAGTGAAATAGAAAATTTTATTTTATTTAAGTAATTGATTAATAATTTTAATATTAAGTTAAATTAAACTTTCTAGAATAAAAAAAATTTATTTCGTTTATATAATGATGTCAACCGAATTAATGAATGAATTTCTATTATTAATAATATATTGGTATAGATTAATTATAGATATTTTTATTTAAAATTTATTAACATAATATATAATATATATATATATATTAATAATTAATTGCAATGGTTTTATTTCTTGAAGTAGCTTAATAAATAATTATTTGGAGCTCGAGGTACCTTAACAAAAAAGGCCATTTCATTGTGCCGTATAAAAATCATCCATCTTTTCTATACGTTTTTGATTTTACTTTATACCAAGCAAATTCTTCAGTGAGAATTTAGACATCTTCTCCGGGACACAACCAGTCCTTTCTCATTTCATTGTGTCAGACTCTGGTAGATCACTTAGAAAGAAAGATACTATTTTTGCTCCAACCAAGAATCTATGTTAATAGACTTCTACATAAATAAATAAATAAATAAAATATCACAGCTCCAATTAGGGACTGTAAAATGGTCCCCATTGACTTGACTAGAATTAAAATAAAGGTAAAATAAATGAAAATTAACAAACTTTTGAATTATTTTTTGTATATTAAATTTTCGAATGGTTTATTTAGAATAATGATTTGCATTAAAAACTAATACAAGAAATTTTATTATTTTTGTTTAAAAAGTTATGAAGTTATTATTATTATTATTATTATAATTTTTTAAAAATAATTTTAATATCTATTAGTGAAAAATAAGATTTATAAGCAAATTAAATCGACTTTAAATATTAAATAATAATTTAAAAATTTCCAATTATGTGTTCTTTAATATTATTTTTTTTTGAAAAATATTATAATTTATGGATTTGTGTTAAAAAATTATAATGAATATAAATTGTATTCAGATTCCAATTTAAAGATGATATTTAAGCGAAATCTAATTAATAATTAAATTTCATGGATTAAATAACAAAAAGAAAATTTATTTTTGAATTTAAGTTGTAGAAATGTTCGAGGTGTTGAAAAGGTGTGTAGCGGCGATGCATCCACTCTCCACGGTCAACGATCTGCCGCCGCACTCGGCTACGCATTTTTCGGCCGGCGCTTCATTTTCAACAAAATAATATATATGAATTATTTTTACTAATATATATATTTTATTTTTCTCTTATTTATATATAAAGATCATTGATATTATATTATAATTGTTAAAATATATACTTATTTATGAAATTATATTCAGATATAACTTTAATAAAAACATCCATTTTATTTGATTTTGTATTATTTTTATTTTTTTAATTTAAATTTCTTAAGATTCTACATAATTTCTATTCTCTAGATTTTAAGTTCTTTAACTTCTCTTTTCTTTTATGGTAACAAAATATAATTAATTTTTCTTTAAGATACACCATCTACACACAATTATTTTGTTGGTTTATTTAAGTCATTTTTATTAAATCACTGAATGGCAAGTTTTAGTACAAGCCTATAAGATTCAAATTATAAATTTTAAAAATAAAATTATCTACATTCTCATAAATAATAAATATAGCAAGTACAGTTAGTATTTTTATCAATTGCATATAAAATTAATCAAAATAATTTTGGATTATAAATGACTTATAAATTTTCTGCTCCTATTGTGTTATTCTAAAATTTCTTAAATAAAATTCTTTTAATCAAGTTATCACTTTTCAACATAATTTGTTAAAATATAAGCAACTCAAGTATCATAGATAAATCAAAATCAAAATAAATACAAGAAAAACAACAAAATCATGTTTAAAAAATAAATTCTTAAATAATAACAATAATAATTCCATTCATTATTTTTGTAGCCAATACACTATTTTTCTCATTTAATATTTCATAAACATCATATTTAAATAGGAAGTATCCAAATATTTTAAAGTTTGACATATGAAAATATTTACATAATTTAGATCTTTATTAATTTAATAATAAGAAAAATATAGCATTAATATTTTAATATTAAAAATATAAAAATTCTTTAGAAAATATAAAGAAAATGCCACAATATTTAGATTACATTCTTAATGGAGACGTCTTGAGAACATAGAAATTACAAGAGAAATAAGACCTATTAAGAAAATATTAAAATGAAGAAAATAAATAATTCTCAACGAAACAGGTAAAATTATGAAAAAATAAATATAATTTAAAATATTCTATAGTAAAACGCGCGTTTAAAAAGTATAAAAATATTTAAATAAAAAACGAAAATAAATTTTAAAATAATATGAATACCTAAGGGATAATTTATCATGTGATAAAGTAATCAACCGTTTTCTAAATAATTTATAAAAAAAAAATATAAAATATAACTATTTTAAGTGTGAAATAGCTAAAGCTCGAAAGAAAGCAAGGAATTTGGCCATTTCTAATCTGCATCCTCTTTCTCTAGTTGCTGGTCCGGAAAAATGCTTCGGATAAGATTCCAAATGCATTAATCGCGAATGGAAAATTTATTTCTCGTTTAAACTGGAACCCATTTTTACGTATTGTTTTCAATTGAACGAAATCGATTCTGTTACAAACAGTGAGTCGAGATAATGAACAAGATCGCCAACTCGTGAAAGTGCTTTTCCCAAAAGCTTATAAAAAAAAAATTGTCACTTTGCGCATTAATTGAACAAAAGAGAGTGGATATATCTTGAAAATTGTTTGGATATTTTTTTTCCTTTATTTGTCATTTAATATAAATCATACTATCTCTTAATTATCTTAATTAATTATTCAATTGAAATGACCACCAAATATATATATATATATATATATATATATTAAAATTTATAATTCAAATTGAAATAAATAGAAAGAAAAAAGAAAAAAACAATATAACAGATTCTTCCCGGGACTGGAAAAAGAAAGCAGCGGAGGGAACTGCAATGCAAATGGCAATCAAATGCCAAGAAAAAAAAAAACGCCTGTCCAATTTGAAAAGCAAGAGACGAGACTCACCACTTTTATGGTTTTTCTTCGGAGCGGAGAATCTAGGCATTAGGCTGAAACTAATTGAGAAACGAGAGAGGAGAGCCAAGGCGCCGCCATAAATCCTTTTCTGAGATTCAAGACAATGAATAAAAATTTATCTTTTTGGCATACGGATTTTGAATTTTAGATAAAAATAGTGTTTTTGGAAGACCAATTGAATTTTTGGATCAATACAACTTTTTTCTTTATTTTTTAAATTGAAATTTGTAAATATCAATTATTTATATATGGTATAACTTTTTTTAAAATAATATTTTAAATTTATTAATATTTAAATATCTATAATTCAAATATTATTGCCACATTATACAATATTTTAAATTAACTTCATATTTAAAAATATGATACTCTCAATATAAATAAACGACTCAATTTATATAAATAAAACAATAAATTATATAAAAAATCGGAATTTTCAATTTTATTAAAATATTTAATACTCCTAAGAAAATAATAAATTTTAATAAATGAAATACAAAAATATAAATACATAGAAGTTATAGAAAGATAGAAAATTTAAAAAATAAGTTGACCTGTGGCCAGGTCCGAACCGACCGACGGTTTGAAATAAATTAATTTCCAGCTACAGAAACAATTTCAAATAATTTTAATATATCTATTAAAGTAATAAAAAACAGATATGGATACATAAATATTTATAATTTTATTTTATTTATAATATACATGTAAGACCAGGCTGTGACGTCATGAATGGCTGGATGACGTCATATAATTTTAATTAAGAAAAAACTAATAAAGATGATTTTTCTCGAGTATAAAACCAATGCAAAGTGAATGATTCGTGATGATATGTAAAAAATCTCATGTGAAATTTGGTATGAAAATAATCCTTCCCTTCCTATAGTCGATCGCTAATACTATCACTTCCGGTTTCCGGATTTGCACCAAAAGTTGATCAATTCATCCCACTGATGCATTAAGTAAATATACCAAATTTTATCAAAATCCGTTCAGCCGTTCAGGCTGTACACATCTATACGGACGGACAGACGGACAGACGGACGGACAGACATCATGCTAAAAATACTTTTTTTTGTTAAGAAAATGCATGATTCGTGGAGATATGTAAAAATCTCCACATGTGAAATTTGGTGTGAAAACAATACCTCCCTTACTATCGTCGGTCGGTAAAAATGTAGAAACATGGGATTTTTAATAATATTTCATAATTCTTTAAATAATAGTATTTATTTAAATGTAAATGGATAAATCCATATAAATATAAATAAAAGATGTAAAAAATAATATATATAAAAACATATAAATATAAAAATTGAATTTGTTTATGTTTAAGACGATAAACTTAAACAAATTATTTATTTAATTTATTTGATATATATTTTGATTAATTTTCTATCTTATTGCTAGTTATATTATACTTTTTAAATTTTGTTTTATTCTACATATATTTATTCATTTTAATAATTTATTGAATATAATGATTCAATTTATAAACAGATAAATTAGGTATTATGTTATTATGTTGATTATCAGATCTGGAGAAATTTGCCTTATATTCTCTTCTGTCCGTTCACTTGTCTATTATTATTTATGATATCATATTACTAACTTATAATTTCAACGCTAAAATTTAACTTTCAATCGTTAACATAGTATGAAATTAATTCTTTAATTATTTCTTGTACATTGATTATTTATTGATATATTGTTTAGCAAAGGATGAATTATTTATTATTTGTGATCATGGCTATCACAATAATATTTTATTATATAAACATTTTTGTTCTATGACCTCATAAATTAACCATAAAATTTTGAGGTGCGTGTCTGGGATTACAGATTGATTTTTGTAAGCAAAAGAATAATTTGATAATTCACTATAATATATAGTATTTGCCAAAATTTCGCATTCAAATAATTCATTATTTATTATTATCTAGCAAATAAACATATCCACGTTTATTTGTTTTATTTATTTATTAAAACTGGAATAATACACCTAAAATTATAAATGGAGAAAAATCATTTTAAACTATTTTCACATAAAATATTTATAAGTATATGAAATGTTTTTATAAAATAATCATATCTATAATAATAAAATAAAATATTTATATATTATATGATATAGATAATAATAATTAGATTCACATATAAATAAAATTACTTTTCAGTTTCAATGAACTCAAATGATAATATTAATAACAGGGATTAATAACCAGGATAAATCTATTAATAGGATTATGATGACATTTCCGCAAATAGACCTCTTAATTAGTTCTGACTTCATTCTATTGGGATATCAAAAGCAATTTAAAAGCATTTCCAAGGGAATATCCACTTTCTGGATAATATTAATCAAGCCAACACTTGTTGCTCCCCACTGTAAATGTAATGTAGTTGAATATTTCAAGGGGTGTGTTAAACAAGGAAAATTAAATCATAAATAATTATCAATGAATTGGGAATGAACAAAAACAATTCTAATCCGACTTTTCTATATTAATATTTTATATAATATATTAGTAAGTATATACTTATATTAAAATTGTAAAAATTCAATTTTATTTATTAACAAACATCGAAATTCAAATCAATATTTACAATAAAATAAAACTAAAATATCTTTAAAAATGATAATAATAAAAAAAAAAATTTTTTTTTAAATTTTTAAGCTAATTTTCTCAATTAAGAATTGACAACCTATAAAATAGGTGATCCAATTTCAAATATAATATTTTTAACAGATCTTACACATATTTTTTCTTTTGTCTTTTTTAATCTAACCTTCATAGGAAGATTATAAATATTATAATGATTGACATGAATTTTATTCACCAACTACACATAAAATAAGTTGACCTGTGGCCAGGTCCGAACCGACCGACGGTTTGAAATAAATTAATTTCCAGCTACAGAAACAATTTCAAATAATTTTAATATATCTATTAATGTAATAAAAAACTGATATGGATATAACATAAATATTTTTAATTTTATTTTATTTATAATATATATGTAAGACCAGGCTGTGACGTCATGAATGGCTGGATGACGTCATATAATTTTAATTAAGGAAAAACTAATAAAGATGATTTTTCTCAAGTATAAAACCAATGCAAAGTGCATGATACGTGATGATATGTAAAAAATCTCCTCATGTGAAATTTGTTGTGAAAATAACCCTTTCCTTACTATCGTCGATCGCTAATACTACCACTTCCGGTTTCCGGATTTGCACCAAAAGTTGATCAATTCATCCCACTGATGCATTAAGTAAATATACCAAATTTCATCAAAATCCGTTTAGCAGTTCAGGCTGTACACATCTATACGGACGGACGGACGGACAGACATCATGCTAAAAATACTTTTTTCTGTTAAGAAAATGCATAATTCGTGGAGATATGTAAAAATCTCCACATGTGAAATTTGGTGTGAAAACAATGCCTCCCTTACTATCTTCGGTCGGTAAAAAAAATGCAAAATTAATTTCAATTTTTAAATTTCTGACTTCTTCCAATAAGAATGAATAAGTTATTCTTTTTATTTGTTTGAAATATAATAATTTTCTTCTTTAAAGATTTATAAATATAAATAATATTATTATAATTTCTACAAAAAATTGATAAATGTTAATAATTAATTAATTTTTACATTATTATCTGTGATGGTCGTAAATCATTGAAGGGTAATTGCTCTCTCTCTCTCTCTCCCTAGAAGCATAAATAAATAAGTACCGGGACCCCGAGCCTCGGCTCGGTACTTAAGTTAAAAAAAATGATTCATTATTATTGGATTTGGCTGGTAATATTAATACCTGGGACACCGAGCTCTCGCTCTACCCTTTAAAAAATATTGATACACAATTCTTTAATTATTTATTACAATTATTAAATGTTACACATTTGCATCAATCTGATTAAAATTAATGAACTTGTGCTCCTCAATAATACATAAATATATAATATATAGGTACATATATTTTTTTTCTATAGTGTTTTTTTGAAAAACTGTTTAGCGCCCCAAGTGGTTATAAAACAAACTAAAGACAAAAAAACGTGCTTTGCAGCTTTTCGGAATTAAAAAAGCAAAATTGGCAGTCGTGGGACTGGCCGACAGAAGTGAAAACTTCTGCGTAAGAAATTTTAAAACAGACGAAATTCGCGCTATTTCACGAGAAAGATGAATTTCATATGCATGTATATATATATAACTTATATATTATTTTAAACATATATTTTAAACAAATTTGTAACTTATATTTATATATATATAAATACACAACTTTGTTTAAAATATTGCAATACGAACTGTTTTATAATTCTTATCTCTAACATAAAATATATATTTTTTATGTGAAGTTCATTTCGTATAATTTTGATTATATATGTATATATGAAATGAACTTTACATAATAAATATATATTTATATGTTAGAGATAATTTATAAAACAGTTCTAATGACAATTCAAATTTCGCGCTCTGTTATAAGAAATTTGAAAGCAGACGTAATGTGCTAGCTTCATGGTGTTGGTCACGATCACGCGAGTTCTATACTTTTTCCCCATCCCGCAAAAGTGCTCAACGCCGCTAAAGAAGTTTTCACTTCAAAAATTATTTAATATTTGGAAATATATCTGACTTATAGAAAAAATGAATATTAATTAAAGAAAGAAATTGTTTTTAAAATATCCTGAATAATATGTAACAATTTTCAAGATAGAAATTTATTACAATATTACAATTATTAACTGTTGCATCATTGCATCAATCTGATTAAAATGAATGGAACTTCGGGTACTCAATAATAATAAATAAAATAATATTAATAAATATATTAAATAATATTTTATTGAAAAAATATTAAAAATTATAAAACTATCTAAAACTTAATTAATAAAAGAACAATGAATAAATAAATATAGAATAGTAATTTATTAAAAAGTAAACAATAGATAAAAAGAAAAAAAAATAACAAAATCATTATTTTCATTTTTAAATAACGATTCACCCGGCGAGTTTCGAACCGACGAAATCCACTCGTTAAAACATCTCTCTAGCCTCTGTACTATATATGTTTAGATAAAAAATTGTCATTTTTTTACTGTCTTAGCAGTATTTGATGTTTTTTATTTATTTTTTTTTTTTGAGAGAGATTAATAAATATCTATATATATTTTATTAAAAATAAATATTTTTAATTTTATTTCGAAATTAAATAATAAATTTTAAAATATTTTAAATAAAAAAAAATATTAATACAAATAAAAATGGATGCCAATTTTGACGTTTTCCATATATAATTTTCAATTAAGAAATTAATAATGAAGCTGAATGTTTCAAGAGATATCATCAATAAAACTTAATTTTTCTTTATAAATACTATATCTAGTGTAAATTTGAAAAAAATCGTTAGAGCGGTTTTTGAGAACCAATATATATAGATAGATAGATATATACAATTTTAGCTAGCATAATAAGATAAGATAAGATAAGATAATAATTAAATTATTATACAGTGATGAAAATGATCCAAAATTCATAAAAGCACTGCTTCACTTATTTTTACTTCTTAATAGTGAAAAATTAATATATAATTTTGTAACTGGGTTATAATATAAACATATGACTGTGTTTCGATCTTAAACTGAAGTAAGTTCATCACCAGGTGGATTGAAAATACGAGTAAAATGAGAACAGGTGAATAAAACATTTGATCCATCGCTATTTTCAATGTAAAACTACCCGTTACAAATTTAAATTAATATAATTAATATAATAATGTATAATTATATAACATCATGTATGTATTTCTTTATTCAAATATATATTTTTAATTTGATACTTACTTAATTTTTAAAAAGACGTTTTATTTAGTAACTTCTTCACAGTCAAAAAATCTACTTTTTATATTTAAATAAAAGTAGGCATTTATGTTTTTTTTTTAATTTGTTTTTTTTTTTATAGAATTTATAATAATTTCTAGGAGAAGATAATTTGAAATAATTGTGATGGCTGACTAATTCAACGATTTGGCAAGAAATGTCATTAAAGAACGCGCTGTTCTGACTTCTCTCCAAGAGATGGAAGAATAATTTGTCATTTTAAGACGTAGATAGACGATCAATCAAGATGCATCTCTGGAAGGAGTGACGTTAGTTAAAAATATCGGTGTGGCCGCCGGCACTACGACCGGGGTTAGACACAAGTTTGGTAGCCACATGTTTACACCGATTTGTCAGCTCACTGTAATAACACAAATTAACCCCGAATTATGCGCGCCAATTTGTCCAGGGTTCCATCCACAGGCTAATTGGTCTATCGACGAGATGGGTGGGCTCTAATCCAACCATCGAGAAACTTACCCTCTGCGTTAATTTTTTGTTTTTAAGAGAGATTTCGAAAATGAAAGAAAAATGATGTTCAAATTTTTTTAATCCAACGCGTTAGTAAGAATAAGATCAATTGGATGAAATTAGATAAACAGAGAATTGGTCTTGGATGATTTTAAATAATTATTATTATTATTGAAATCAACTTTTGCTGGGTTGCGCAAATAAACAAAAAAAAAAAATGAACTATAATTTGTTTTTTATTCAAATTGAAATTTTGTTTAGATGAAGATAACGGAAAAAATCACTTTTTTTTCCTAATTCTTTTTCTGATTTCAATATAAAATATTATATGATTAATCTAAATATAATTTTTTTTTTATTAGAATTGTATTCCATTAATAATAAATAGATATGATAGAATGATGTTCTTATAAGTCTAATTTCATTTCAACACAAGTCGATTTTTAATTCACTTCAATAAACCATTAATAACCATAATTTATTTTTATTCTTTGTCTGCTGTGCTTATTTTATCTTAAGAGGAAAGAAAAAGGATCGTCCTCAACTTTAAAGCTGATGGACAACAGCTGAATGACTAAATTTGTAAGTTTGTCAATGCGTGACGTCGCCTTGTCAAAAACCCTTCGGCTTGAAACAAGTGTTGGAACGACAGGGCGGTGCGTTAAAAAAGTTTTTAAATCTGGTTTCAAGCTGTTAACCATCAAAAAACACCCCCCCAGGAAATGAACAAAATCTGATAGTTATAATTTTTAAATTTCCATTTTACCCTCTGCAAAACCTCTGAAATATTTCTTTAAAAAAATGAAAGTTCCTTTGACAATCTTATTAAGTTAATTATCTATGCTTAAAAAATAAATAAAAAAAAAAAACTAGTATTTTCCGGTGAAGTAATATACTAGTCAAACTATAAACAAGCATTCTTCACTCGATGGTATTAATTTGCTGATTGAATAAAAAAAATTTTATCAGAAAATTTACAATATTTAATTAAAAATAAATAATAATAATTTTGCTATTTTATATACTCGATTTTTTCAAATAAAATGTTGAATCCAAACTTACAGAGATGATATCTAAACATTATATATATATATATATATGAAGACCTTAGAGCGAAACAGTGGTAAGCCACAAAATCAAAATGTTGAGATATTGCAGTTTAAAGTGTAGAAAAAAGATAGAAAACATTGGGTTTACTGCATATATTTCAAATTTGCTCAATATGTAATATCAGTAAAGGGAAAAAGTCAGCAACTATTATTTCTTAGATATATATAATTAAGAATGAAACAATTTTCTACAAATGTGGCTTACCATTGTTTCGCTCTAAGGTCTTCATATATATATATATATGTAACAGCGCTTCTGATGGCGAAATATTGAACTAAGAAAATATATTAATTATGACTTATCTAAGATGCAGGACTTAGATTACCCCTTCGTTATTAAAATAAATATTAATAAACCTAACCTTAAATAATTATAATAAACATCATTATATATATAGGTTTATATGATAACATATCATGTCCACGAATAAATTTTTGTTGAAATTTAAAAAACAAATATTTATTATTGGTATACATCAGGGATGTCCAACCTTTTAATTTAATGGGCCACATAGCAAATTTAAATATTTAACTGGGCCGCAAAATTACCAGAATATGTTAAGCCTAGCTAGTGAATGTCTCAAAACTTATGGAGATTTTTGGGGATAGAGGTGGTTTTTTTGTTTTTGAATGCACACAGCCTTTTTTTTATAGCCTCGAAGTTATTGGTCGCTTGCCGGACTGTGAATTCTTTAAAATTTAACTACAAAATGAGTCGATAGTGGGCCGCATCAAAACTTTGAGTGGGCCGCAATGCGGCCCGCGGGCCGCGTGTTGGACATCCCTGGTATACATATTATGCTCATTACAATGAAAACAATTCCTTCACATCTGCCTTTATTCATTTAGCCTTACTCTGTGTTTGTAGTTTTTCAATTAATTTCTCTGTCAACAAGCTTTTCCTTAATCTTTCGTTACCCATTCGAGCCACTTATCTATCGCAACACTCTTGATTTTATCGGATGGAGATCATTATTTCTTTTTTTGAACTCATCTTTTTCGATCCATAAAAATTACAAAGAATTTTTATCATCAATGGTATAATTGAAAAATAAAATAAAAATAAAAATAATAACAATTTTTATTCGATTTAAGTTCAAAATTGCAATAAAAAAAAGAAAGATTTGTATCCTATGGTTTGAAAGAGAAATTATTATTTATATATAAAAATAATAATAATAATGATAATAATAATAAATATTTTTTTGAAACGGTTCTCTATTTTTGTTGGGGAATTTTCTAATTAAAATGATTTCTATCCTTGTCAATTGTATTTCCTCTAATTGTTCGTTAGATGGGGAGGGGAAATGAATCGATTTGTGTAGTTGGCATGGCAGGTTGTGCTTTCATCTTCTGAAATGATGCTTCTGGAAGTGGGCTGAATGAAGAGCTGTTCCCTAATGACCGGTGGCTCTCCAGGAATTAATTCGATCTCTTTCCGATGACAATGAACGGCGGAGTCTGCGAGAAAAAAGAAGATAGAACCCCACCTGAATCTAAACCCAACCAGAGGGGCAATGACATCTTGATCTTTTAGGACACCCATTCCCATTAATTGATTTACCACCATGGACATGCATATTCAAATTAACATCCCTTCCAAAAATTGTAGGTATATATTATCACCAAATTAATTCCCAACTGATTTCCATAAATTGAAACCATCATAAATAATATCACTAAAATTGTCAATGACTTGAACATATTTAAGCAAAGAAAAAAATGATTTGAATTATTTTTGTTGAAGCTAATTTGATTCGAATTCTATTTAATTTTATTATGAATGAAATTCTATAAGATCGATGAGTTGCTTAGTTTATAAAAAAAAAAAGACTGGGCATTAAAATCGAATCTAAAATAACTTTAATAGCCTCTGAATAAATTTTAATGAAACCAAAAAAAAAAAAAAAAACTCATAAGGCAAATAATGACATTTCTTAAAAATATAGATCTTGTTTTTTTTTACGCAGATTACGATTTTTACCGACCGACGATAGTAAGGGAGGTATTGTTTTCACACCAAATTTCACATGTGGAGATTTTTACATATCTCCACGAATCATGCATTTTCTTAACAGAATAAGTTGACCTGTGGCCAGGTCCGAACCGACCGACGGTTTGAAGTAAATTAATTTCCAGCTACAGAAACATTTTCAAATAATTTTAATATATCTATTAATGTAATAAAAAACATATAGGCATATAACATAAATATTTTTAATTTTATTTTATTTATAATATATATGTAAGACCAGGCTGTGACGTCATGAATGGCTGGATGACGTCATATAATTTTAAATCAAGAAAAAACTAATAAATATGATTTTCCCGAGGATAAAACCAATACAAAGTGCATGATTCGTGGTGATATATAAAAAAATCTCCTTATGTGAAATTTGGTGCGAAAATAACCCTTACCTTCCTATCGTCGATCGCTAATACTTCCACTTCCGGTTTCCGGATTTTCACCAAAAGTTGATCAATTCATCCCACTGATGCATTAAGTAAATATACCAAATTTTATCAAAATCCGTTCAGCCGTTCAGGCTGTACACATCTATACGGACGGACAGACGGACAGACGGACGGACAGACATCATGCTAAAAATACTTTTTTTTGTTAAGAAAATGCATGATTCGTGGAGATATGTAAAAATCTCCACATGTGAAATTTGGTGTGAAAACAATACCTCCCTTACTATCGTCGGTCGGTAAAAAAATATTTTTAGCATGATGTCTGTCCGTCCGTCCGTCCGTATAGATGTGTACAGCCTGAACGGCTGAACGGATTTTGATGAAATTTGGTATATTTACTTAATGCATCAGTGGGATGAATTGATCAACTTTTGGTGCAAATCGGGAAACCGGAAGTGGTAGTATTAGCGATCGACGATAGGAAGGGAAGGGTTATTTTCATACCAAATTTCACATGAGGAGATTTTTTACATATCATCACGAATCATTCACTTTGCATTGGTTTTATACTCGAGAAAAATCATCTTTATTAGTTTTTTCTTAATTAAAATTATATGACGTCATCCAGCCATTCATGACGTCACAGCCTGGTCTTACATATATATTATAAATAAAATAAAATTAAAAATATGTATGTTATATCCATATCTGTTTTTTATTACATTAATAGATATATTAAAATTATTTGAAATTGTTTCTGTATCTGGAAATTAATTTATTTCAAACCGTCGGTCGGTTCGGACCTGGCCACAGGTCAACTTATTTTAAACATGGAGATAAAACTCGGTGCGGCCTGTGCTCTGAAATTATTGTATGTCGAACGTCTTCTATTAAGCGACACTTTGAAACGAACCATAAAAACATCACCGAAAAACATATTGAAGAAAGAAAAGAACTAATTTCTCAACGGTTAAAAATAGCTGAAAATCAATCGAATTTATTATCAAAATTTGTAAAAACCAACAGCAAAGTTACGGAAGCTAATTTTGAAATTTCTTATTTGATTGCTAAGAAATCAAAACCATTTTCTGATGGGAAGATTATAAAAACGGTTATGTTAAAGGCGGCTGATAGTTTGTTTCAGGATTTTAATAATAAAGAACAAACAAATTGTAAGAATTTTCTATGATAATTATTAATAAAATTTATATAATTTATATAAAATCTTTATATTTAATTAAATCACATGATCTCTAATATTACAATTTCTTTCTTTTTTTTATTGTATTTTTATCAATTATTATAATCCATTAAAAAATGCATATAAATAAAAGGTAAACGGGCACGCGAAAAAAATTGCATTTAAATTTAATTTATTTTGGTACTTTGACCAAATCCTATTTGCCATCCCTGCTGTATACTATAAAATAAATATAAAAAAGTATTAAAGAGTCGTGATAAAATTTTTTTTAAAATTCAAAAGTTCTCTTAACTGGTTTTTTAAAAGTGATTATTGCAATCTTTTTTGAGTGGTTTTGGAGCGAAAATAAGTGCTGATATTGTTTCAATATGTGTTTATATACTGTTTTTTTTTTGCTTTTTTAAAGACCTTTTATAATCATACGTATATTATAATAAATATGTAGAAAAAACTATGGGACTGATTTGTTGATTTACAGATATTATTAGTTATATATTTGTTTAATCGGAATTGTGTTTTAATATTTACAATTTGGAACCCTAGACTTCGAATCAAGTGCTTCTTTCTATCTTTATCTACTTATAAGAACCAATACTTAAATTTAAAAATATTTTTGTGTGGTCTTCAAACTATTATAAATAAACACCAAAATATATATTTTTACAATAGTGTGTATAATTAATTAGAAAAAAAATTTCTCTTTTATTAAATAAATAGATTTTGAACCCATTTTAATGAAGATGAGTTTATGAATTAGGAAACGAAAAAAAAAAAATTTCAAAAATTTAAATAAAATATTTGATTAATATTAAGAAAGTTTTATAATTTTGATTAAAAAGAATTATTTTCTTTTGTTGATGGATTTTCTAATACTCTTAAATATTTTTTCAATTTTAATAATTTTTATATTTTAATGGTTTTAATTATTAATTTCATAACCCTAAACTTATTTTATTCAAATTTTTCTATATGAACATTTTGTTTTCATTTTAAAAATATTTAAGTATGTGAAAGCAAATAGAATTTAAATAATAATTCGCTTATTGACACAAATGCTCCAAAAGGAATTTATTCCATCATGATCTAATCTAAATATAGGAATCTAATATACATATTTATGTTCTGAGTAATTTGATTTTTATATGAATAAATGAAATGAGAAACTTGACATTTTACGGTATGACTAGCCAGGCCTGTTTTTATCAGCTAGGTATACTAGTTTATCTATACTAATATATATAATCCATGAGTAAAAAAAGAAATAATTCAAAGTTTGAATTATATAGTACATTTGCTTAGCATTTCACTTTCACTTGATGTGAAATTCCCTCTTAAAATATTTCCAAAAAGAAGTATGATAGAGTCGAGTAGGAATTTATAAAAAAAAAAAAATTGAATTTAAGAGGTTTATTTATATTATAATTATTTTACTTTTGCAATATTCTATATATGAAAGATATTATAAAAATACTATCTTATTTTTGATAAATTTTTATATTTATTTAATATCCATTTGTCATATTAAAGTTATTTTAATATAATTAATATAGTATTGCTATCACGAAAATTTTCGATGTTTAGATTTTGATGTTTTTATACGTTTTGAAGGTTCCTGAATCATTTTCACTAAGGTTGAGAAAAATGTCTCTCTCTCTCTCTCTCTGTGTGTGTGTTTGTAGACAAGATTACGAAAAAACGTTTTGAGCTAGAATGATGAAATTTAGTACATGGGCATTATTCAAAATTCATAGTTTTCTATCAACTTTTGTGAAATGTAGCTCAACCGGAAGAGGGTCATTACCTACAACGTTTTGATTTTTTGTCCTCTAAAGTGACCTTAAAAATAAAGATATATGTTTGATAATTTTTCACATGATTAATAATTGTATAAAACTGCTATATCTAGAATTTCAGCTTGATTTATTTGCTGAAAGTACCAGAATTAATTTTTTAACACTACAAATCGCACGCGCCAACACGTGACGTGGTGCTATTAACAAAGAGCCAAACATGGGCTGATTTAATATTATTTAATATTATTTATTAATTTTAATTTATAATTCAATCAATTTAATTTAATTTAAATTAATATATGTTATTTAATCCAATTCAAATTTGCGAGATAGTCCAGTGGAGACACTCCAGATTTTTTTTTAACAAAATATAAAAAAAAAAAGAAAATTTATAAATTAATTATATTATTTGAATAAATTTATAAATAATTATATTAAATAAATATAAATTATAGATTTCAAATAATTTTTTTAAAAAGTATTTTTTCACCAAAATATTATATTTTTAATTAAAAAAAAAATTTATTAATAATTTTTAATTTTTATAATAATAATATTGTTCTGACGCTTGTAATAGATTTGAAAATGTTTCATGAACTTTTGCATTCCGATTGAAAGATAAAGATGCAAAGGATGCAGAGTAGGGGTGTTTGTCCGAGTGGCCAAGAGGATGTCGGCGGCGGCATTCCAATCGAGCAGGCAAGTCGGTAGCTGCTTTTTGTCATCGAATGAGTCTGTATAAAAATATAATTATTTTTTTGCCGTACAGTAGCAGCCACGGCATTGATTGATGGGGATCGAGATTAGATGGCGCGCTTCTCTCTCACTCATCTGCGTGGCACGCACACCATCACACAAGAATAGTGAGCTGGTCATTGATGAACTCGGAGGAAACTACCTGCCGCTCCCAATTTCTCACCCACACCTAAGGCGCGAAGAGAATCCCAAAAACTCATCAAAAAGGTCTTCAGCCCCTCCCACCCCTCCCGGCGTGACTCCGAAGGAAGCTCATTCTCTGTCGACTTTGAATGGACGCCCTTTTTTACATTGTCTTCTCAATTATTATAACCCTCTGGATCATTGTCAACCTTTTTCGGTTTACGAAATACAATTAGAAATATTACAGGACGTTGTAATTTAAAATCAGAGGGTAAAAAAAACAACAACCAAGACTTTTATAACTCCCACAAAAAATCAAGATTTAATCAAATTTAATTTATCCTAAAAAAAAAAAATAATAATAAAAACGGTTTGTAAAAAGAAATAGAATTTTGATTGAATATAGGGTAATTTAAAAGGGAATTTGAAATCATAGAGCAAAATATTTAAATTTCTATGAAATTATTAGATTAGATAACCATAGGCAATTGCTTGAAACAATTTAATATATAATGAAAACTAAATTTGAACTAATAATAATAATAATAATATAATTATTTATATAAAAAATTAAATATAAATTTAATTTATTAATTTAATTTAATTTAATTTAATATAATCTTGATTTTTAAATTAAATCACTCGATTAAGGAAGAAGAACGTTTCTAAAAATACACATAAAGAAAATAAATAATAACTATAAATTTTAATTAAAAATTATTATTATATTCAGTTTTATATATTATAATTAAATTTAATTTGACTGTACAATCTATTTAATTTTTAACTATATTACATTTTTTATCACAATAATATTTTTATATTTAAATAACCGAGTATTTAAAGATTTATGCATTTGTTTTATTTTATCTTTTTTTTTTAATTAATTTTAATCTATTTATGTAATATAAATAAATATATTAGTTAAAGACGATTATAGAAATATTTTTATTTAATTAAATTTAATTAAAATAAAAATAATAATTATGATTTGTGGAATTGAAATAAATCGATGACTTTATTGAAAACATTCAATTCATTGATCAGATTAATGATATTTATTGGGATACATTTTTACATTAATAGATATATTAAAATTATTTGAAATTGTTTCTGTAGCTGGAAATTAATTTATTTCAAACCGTCGGTCGGTTCGGACCTGGTTTACAGTTAAGATAAATAAGTTTTCCATTTTATAATAGGATTATGAAAATTTAACATTTCTGTAGAATTGATATGGTAAATCAAAATGAAACATTACAAGAATTATGACTTTATTTATTATTGATCTTACAATATATATGATTATATTCTTTAAAAAGATAAAATATTAATTTCATGTATCGATAATTTCAAAAACATAAAACTATACAACCAAAACTTTCGCCACCATGGAATACAATCCAATCGGATAATTTAATTGAGGATTGAGCATGAAATATTAGAGGCCTTGAAAATATGCTCCAGGCTGTTTCACCTGTTGATGAGGATTTAATTAAACAAATCAACAAATCTCATTTGATTATCAAGCTGTTTTTATGGATATAAATAGAAGAAAGAAAATAACTTATAAAATATGATTTTAAAAAAAATGGCCAACTCAGATGATCGATTCAATTGATAATTTACTAGAAATATAAAACACCCAAGCATGATATTGGATTGTAGTGTAAAATGATTTTTTTTTATTATGTAGTGTTTAGATTTTTATATAATTTATCATTTTTAGATAACCTCATATATATATGCATTTATTTTTATCTATTTTCTGGTTTAACTGATAGTTCTGAATTTATTTCCAAGTCAAATGTAAAAAAAAATTATTCAAAATAAATGCAACTTAATTGTAATTTCAATAATAATACAATATAAATGTAAATAGTCCTGTTTATAATTTAATTTCTAGCAAGGATAATATGAATAATAGAATTCATTGCCCTTTGTATCTCATATTAGCATTATTATAGAAAATTTTAAGAAAAGAAATTATATTAATACATATAATTTTTTTTTCTCTGGCGTTTAAATCTGGCTCGATGTACAAATAAATAAATTTTCATTTGATCGAATAATTTACAATTGAATAGGTAAATTAATTAATATTTAATTAAATTACCACGTATTTATATTTATATTTTTATTTATTTTTTACCGGAAGGGTTATTTTCACACCAAATTTCACATGAGGAGATTTTTTACATATTACCACGAAGCATGGACTTTATATTGGTTTTATCCTCGAGAAAAATCATCTTTATTCTTTTTTTCTTAATTTAAAATTATATGATGTCATCCAGCCATTCATGACGTCACAGCCTGGTTTTACATATATATTCTAAATAAAATAAAATTAAAAATATTTATGTTATATCTGTATCTGTTTTTTTATTACATTAATAGATATATTAAAATTATTTGAAATTGTTACTGTAGCTGGAAATTAATTTACTTCAAACCGTCGGTCGGTTCGGACCTGGCCACAGGTCAACTTATTTTTTTAAGAATCAAATTGAAAAAATTTAGAAAAATCTGGACTAGATTTATGAATTAATTTGCATATATAAAAAATTATTTTGAAAATAGTTCCTCCAACTTAAAAATATACTGGAACCAAAGAAGGTTGAGATATATAAAATGTTAATTGGGTATGTAACTAATGTATTAAATACTAAATTTTTTTTAAAATTAAAATAGAAATTCATACTAGAAAAGAATTGTTTAACGTAATTTGCTAAGAACACAGCAAAGAAAAGCATAACTCATCGATATCTTCGAAATGACATGCAGACTTACTATACCGTATCCCAACCAAGATAAGAGAACAATTCTTACCATTTACCCTCTTTTTAGCGACCGTCGATAGTAAGGGAGGTATTGTTTATGAAATATATTTACATTAAATTAAAATTATATCACATTCGGCAACAAATTTTAAATTTAAATTGAACCATTTACATTAAAACGCCACCTCCTTGTTTTTTTTTTCAAAATATGATAATTTCATTAATGAACTTCTTACTGATATATTTTTTTTTTAAATTTTCATTAAGATCTTTGAATAAATTTAAGCTTATTGATTTAATAGAATTAATAGAATTAAACTTATTGATTCGATTTAAGATGTATTCTAAAACACCACTAATTTTATAAATTAATATTTGTTTATTTTATTTTATTTTAATATGTATTTTATTTGAAATAATTTGCAGTAGAGCGCTCACCTCTGCACTCCCCGCTCGCCCCTCTCCATTCCCCTCCGCCGCCTGGCCAAACCTCCTCCTGCCGTCCGGCCGACTAGAACGCATTCGTTCCCCTTCCCTCGTGAGTGTGACACCCTGAACGGCCTCTCCACTGAAATCATCCCTTAATCAGTCGCTAATCAAGAATTAATTGTAATTTTATTATTTATTTTAATTAATTAAAAGGAAGATTAATGAACTTTAAAAAAATAAATATTTCAATAAAAATTGCATTAAATAATTTTTTATTCATATACCCAAATAAATTTATAAATTTTTCATTCAAATCTTTGAAAAGAATTAATCTTAAATATTCTATCAGATCTCATTAATTAAATTTTATTAAAAATTAAATTAAAATTATTTAAAAATTAAAAAATCAATTCAAAAATTCTATTTTTCTTTAAATATATTTATTGAAATATTTTTTAAATTTCAATATATATATTAATCCTATTAAAACTTATTTATTTAAAAAATAGGAAGATGTGCTGATTATTTTCAAAATTCATATAATATAATTATAAATCAAAAAAATATAAATTTCTTATATTCATATAGGAATATATAATTTTAAATATTCTATATATTCTTTCTAATCTCATTATCGCTCACACCGTTCCTTTCAAATCTCATATGAATATTGTTTTGTCAATTTCATATTATTATAACACTTTTGAAAATAAATAATATTTCTATTACCTATATATTAATTAAACGGAATAAAATCTTCGTGAAATTAATAATATAATCATAATTAGTTTTCTGGTGTTTTCTATAAGATATTTTTATTAAATGTCTATTAAATGCGTATTATAAATTATTATAATCATGGTTCTATATAGGATGTAAAATAATTTTAGTCTTTTAATATTACAGAAATAAGATAATATTTTTAAAAATCTATACACTTTTTTAATCCTATTAATATTATTTATTTATTTATTTATATCTTATTTTTTTATTTCCTGTATATAATATAAATATCTAATCTTAATTATTTTTTTCTTTATCGAGGCGAGAGTGATGGACATCAATTCAAGTCTACGAGCTGTTCTTCGAGTTTAATCTGCGAGAAATATCAACCCTTTATTAACTCCGAGGTCAGTATTTATTATTAATTTTATTTTAAATTCAATTTAAATTTATTGATTATAAACTAATAAGTTATTTTTCTTCTTATATTTCATGTTTCAATCTTCGTTCCTGCTACTGAATGTTGATTTGAATTCTTGATTATCTTCTCCATCCTTCATGACGATGAAATGATTGAAATACAGCTCTCCAAATGTAAGTAATAATCGTTATTTATTTAGCATGGCGCACTTTAAAATAGAAAATGTAAATATAATATTTAAAGTAAAGTTTAATATAATATAGAAAGTATAATTAAATTACAATGATTTCTTGCTTTTGATAATATTCATTAGGAGATTATAGAGAAATATATTAAATTATATGACAGAATTTAGTGAGATTAGGGAATTTCAGAGTACATCTTTCAAGAAGAAGCATTGATAAAGGAGGCAGAAGAGACAAAGGTATTATTAGAATTACTAGGTTTCGATGCGTTATACTGGGAGGGTGGCTATTTTTTGATATATATATATATATATATATATATAGTTGTTAGGAATTTACAGGTGGTCGCCTCCTACATCCATGCATGTTCTCATCATACTAATTCACAGATTAGATTAGAATTAATAAATAAAAAAAATGTGGGTGGATAAAACAAATGCCATGCTATTTTTAAGGGATTGATTGCATCAATTGCACTCCAGGTCTGAATTGTGCCATTTTGAATTACTGAGAGTGTATTTGAGGTGGATTGGATGAACGAGAATTCGGGAAGGTAATTCAGCAAAGTTCTGAAATGGGATTAGCCTGAACAGGAACAAATTGTTGGTTACCTTTGGAGCGCAGGGCTTTTTCGATTAGCATGGGCCTTTCATCCATATTGATGGAGGCTATGCACTCCCTTACTAGGTAGGTTTTATTTCAGATTGCCCCGAATGTCTCGATTTCATTTCGAAATCCAAAAAATCAAAGGCACTCTCAGCTGATTCAAAGAGGCTACAGACCAAACGCCTTATTTTTTTTAATCTTTTTTTAAGGCAAACTTTCTTATTATTACTTTTTCTAAATTTCGGAAGGCGAGGCTTGGAGGGCTAATTTATGGGGAAAGGAGGAGGCCCTATTAAATATTCAATTGTTTTTTTTTAATTTAAAAAAATAATTGAATATCGCGATTATTTTCTTTAACTTTTTATTTTCATTTTGAAATATACAATTTCATAATTTAAACTTTGATATATTTTAAATATTTTACTATATAGGTAGAATTAATTATTATTATAATTTCTCAATTTAAAATTATAATACAAACATCACAAAAAAAATCATATATATTGCAAAAATATAACTCTTTTTCATTATTATTTCTTTTTAACTTACAAAATATAAAAATATTTTATTTTTTTTATTATGGAAATTATTTCATATGAATATAAATATATTGTAATTGAATATATCTATACTCACAATAATAATTTAATATTAATAAATTATCGAATTTTTTTCTTATCATTGTACTGTTAAATCATATTTGGAAAGAAATAAAATATAGTTAAGCTTATTTAAAAAATTAACTTAACGTATAATTTTTGTTTATTATAAACATGTGGTACAACTTATTTTAAATAAATAAATAAAATTAGATCTCCTAAAATTTTTTTTAATTTTGATAGATCAAATATTCTTATTCTTTAGCTGACTTACAAATCCCATACGATCATTTTGCTTATTCTTATGTGTATTCTCTGTCCCAGTGTCCCCCCAAAAATTCTCTGGGAGATAAAAATATCTCGGTTTACATAAATAATAATATCATCCGTGAATAAACACAATATTATTTAATTTTTACCGAATGTATTGTTTTTACACCAAATTTCACATGTAGAGATTTTTACATATCTCCATGAATCATGCATTTTGTATTGGTTTTATCCTCGGGAAAAATCATCTTCATTAGTTTTTTCTTAATTTTAAATTATATGACGTCACAGCCAGCCACTACATATATATTATAAATATAATAAAATTTAAAATATTTATGTTATATCCATATCTATTTTTTATTACATTAATAAATATATTAAAAATATTTGAAATTATTTCTGTAGCTGGAAATTAATTTACTACAAACAGTCGGTCGGTTCGGACCTGGCCACAGGTCAACTTATTTTATTATTCATTTTATTTTGTTTGTCTATTTTTCTTATTATATTAACAAAGTTATTTTGTTGCATTAATGTTAAAATGTAATAAATGTATATAGATATAATATTTCGACTAAGGGGAGGAATCATCTCCCTCCAAGTTTTTATATTTTTATGAGTTGAGAATTGGCAGTTGAAAAAGATATATCATCCTGATATCACCTTGTAACTAACACGTCCCGTGATATAATTATTTTTTTTTCTCATCACACCCTGTGATTATTCCCATTACTCCCTAAAATAATAGTGAATTTCATTATCTTATTTTTTTTATTTAAATGTCATATTTAATCTGTTTAAAATTTTTTTTATTAATTAAAGTGTATTAGTCCGAACATTATTTGTTTTCCTTTTCACTTAATTATTTTTTCACCCTTTTGGTATTCTGGGATCAAGACAATTTACCCAAAGTGTCTGGCGCCCATATAGATAATTTATTTTATTTATAAAACTTGAAAAAGAATAAAAATTTTCTTTATTTTTTTTACATTAATTCTGAAAAGATTTAAAAAGTATAATCAGTGATATTGAAAAAAGATAATATTTTTTTAAAACATTTTTAAACATATATATATATAATAAAAGAAAAATTGCTTACAATCATTTTGAAATGATGAGTTGTCATGGCTTAGCCAATCGCTTGTCTCGGATCTGAAATGGAAATAGAAAAATTAGTAAGTGAATTGGTTGTTGGGTGGTTGTCTTGCTTATGATAAATGTCTAGTTGAAGGTATAAAATAGTGGCCATTTGAAATTCACTCTTGCTGGTGATTCGTCAGCTCGAATTGCTTTCGTCCTGCTAATGCCTCATCGTGTCGGCGATCCAAGCAACACCTGCAACCACCTGCTCCACTGAATGAGAATTCTATATGTAATATCAATGCAACATCAATAATAATTATAATAAATTTTGTAATAAATTTTTATATAAGAAATGAAAATAATGAGTGAATGATTGAATTTATAGTAATAAACAATAAATAAATAGTAATCAATTGAATATTAATAGAAAATTTGATACAATCATCGTGTTTGTTTTTCTTTTTTATAAATTGAAATTAATTTAAAAAAGTAAAATCAAAATTCATTTTTTATTTTTATTTTGTTATTTGAAAATGATTTCTGATTTGCATTGAAGTTTTTTATGATTTTTTTAAGACCCATTTAATGTCTATATATATTTATTTATTACCTTCCTAACACTTTCAGAGAGTTGAGGACTACTAATCTAAGCTGCTTGTTTTTGAATAGTAGGTAGATAGTTGGCTTGCTAAATTATAAAATCAATAATTTTATATGTGATTAATTTTTTTTTAATTATTATAATGGCTTCAACATTAAGTTTTAATTTTAAACTATAATAATCTAGCAAGAGTGAACTATCTAACTACTATTTAATAACAAGCAGCTTAGCCCAATTCCTATAATTCTGATTATTCATCATTGACTCATCAAATCATCATCATCAAATTTTTCTGAAATTTTTTTTTGAAATTTTAAAATAAAACTTTAAATATTTTATATTACCGACCGACGATAGGAAGGGAAGGATTGTTTTCACACCAAATTTCACATATAGAGATTTTTACATATCTCCACGAATCATGTAATTTATTAACAGAAAAAAGTATTTTTAGCATGGTATCTGTCCGTCCACCCATCTGTCTATTATGTGTCCGTACAGCTGGAATGGCTCAACGAATTTTGATAAAATTTGGTATATTTACTGAATGCATCAGTACCATGAATTCATCAACTTTTGGTGTATATCCGGAAATCGGAAGTGGTAGTTTACAAAATGTTAATTTTATATTCATTGTCGGATAATATTTCACTTGAAATATAGTAGTAATTAATTATTGAGTAATTAAACTAAAAATAAAAACCAAAATAATATAATTTAGTCATTTTAAGTCAAGTTTTCAAAATTTTTTTTTGATACTTTATATATATACATTATATATATAATATGATATAATGTTGTTTGGAAATATATTTATTTCAAATCGTCGGTCGGTTCTTTGCCTTGTGCCAAAGCTTATATTTATTTATTACTAACTTCTCCGAGCGCCTTCGGCACTCTTCACACCTAGACGGGGGCTCCGCCCCCTGTACCCCTAGTGATACATTGAATTTAGTTGAAAGTCTGTATGTAAAAGGTTTTCATCTATTTTGTTTCAATCAGTATAAGTAGATAAGACATTTATTTGTTTTCTTGTAAAATATATTTTAATTTAATCAGTAAATTAATTATATATTATTATTGTATATGTTATATTTATCTAACTCTGTGTCTCTACAGTTTTCGAAAGTTCTTAGCCGCAGCATCCACATTTCTCTAAGCGTCCCTATCCTGAGCTACAACCAAATCCTACCCTGTCCCATCTCTCCCATGTCCCTTCCTTCATTGTCCACCCACCTTGGACCCTGGTCTTCCACCGGATGTTTCCCAATCGGTTTCTCCCAATTTCTAGCTTCTCCCATTCCAGCCACGTCCCCTTCCCATCTCAGCCTTCTCGATTTTATAACCTTAACTATATCTGGAGATCATTCAATTCCTCGTTATGCCATCTCCGCCATCCCCTTCTGACTTCATCTTCCTGTGGCCTATAAATGCTGCAAACAATACTAATCTCACAAATACTCTAAATCTACTCTCGTCTCCCAGGGTCATCGATAGGGTGACCAAACGTCCCGTTTTTCCGGGATTGTCCCGTTTTTAGGTGCTTTGTCCCGGTGTCCCCAAAAATTTCTTCGGGACAGCCTATTGTCCCGTTTTTTCAATATTTAGGACATTTCGTACTTTTTTCAAAATTTTTTCAATTTAGTTCTAAAAAAAAGGTAAACCCTTTGTCCCGGTTTGGTGTTTTCGAAATATGGTCACCCTAGTCATCGATCAACATGAAAAATAATTGTTTTATATATTTCAATTTTGATCCTCTTTGATAATAGTTTTGGTGAGATAAGCCCCTTTACTGCATAATAATTATCAGCTATTATTTTTATCAATTAGTAATTACATATTACATAATATTGAAAAATAGTAATTATGTACATATTGCATAATATTGAAAAATATATATGGGGAAAAGGGGCTGTTTTTAGGGTTTTCCCGGCAATTATTCGATTTTTTCTCGCCGTAAAAACCATCCTTAGACTTCAACGAACATTTTAAAAATAGAATTATCAAAATTGGTCCAGGCGTTATTGAGTGATGCGGTTACCAACACATTTTGCGATTCATTTTTATTTGAAAGGGTGAAGTGTGTCTATGAAAATCAGTAAAGATATAAATAAATAAACGAATCTAATAAATTATTAGTTTTAAATCTTGAAATATAAAAATTCAAAATAATGAAGGAATTTTTTTATTTATATTGTATATATATATATATAATATTAAATTAATTATTATGAATATAATCAATATTTATTTTTATTTATCTACGTTCTATTAATAGTGTAGAACATGGATGAATCTATTTAATTTTTTAAATTAAATAAGGGATGATAGGTCGATATTTCATATTATTTTTCGATTCCTATGTTATAATGACTCGGGTATTTTTATTATTCCCCAGTCAAAAAGAATGTGAGCTTATTATTATATTTTGAGTTAATAAATTATTTGATTAATAGTAGCGACTAATGTATCTGTTAGGGTCAAGGACTGTAAAATGAAGAGGTGGTTGTTGGGGAGTGGTGATGGTGATGTAGGTGGAGAATGGGTGGGGGGAGTCGGAGGCTTAAATTGGAATGTCCAGTTGGCCAAGGCGTGTTGTGTTGGTGTGTTTAGCAGCCAGGCTTGGAGTCCAGCGGTCTGCTCTGGTCACTCGCTGACACTCACACATTCCTATTTTCTCGCATAGACAGGCGGTGCCCGTGAACACGTAATCTGCTTTCCCAGAGGGGCAGCCAATCAAACGGCCAGCTATTGTATTCTGTCCAGGTCGCTCGCATCACGCTGCGGCTGCCATCAAGAAAAAATGCCAGCTAGATAGTTGGATCGTCATTGCCAGGGTGAAAATGCTTGTTTTCGTAGTTTCCTCGAGTTTTTGACAAATTGTTTTTGTTGCCTGAGGCGAGTGGAGCGGCTGGAGACAATGGGGCGCTCCCTTAATTAAACCACACCGAAGGACGGCTTCCAGAGTCCAGCAAAAACTCGAAGCCAATATCCGGCTGAATATGAGATCTAAAGCGCTCCCAATCACACCTCCTCTATTCAAGCTTCCACTTTCTCATTAGCGAAACTTGCACAACCGATACCTGCCGCTTTTTTTGGATCAGAAAAGAGATTCAGAAAAATTTTCGATTTCTTCATCTCGCTGCCTCTTGTGTAAAGTTATTAAAAAAAAAAGAATGAAATTTAATTTGGTAACCGACCCCAAGATTTCAAATTTACTATTGTATTATGCTCTCTTCAAAACAAAAGGGCACTACTTCATTGTTCATATTTGTCTATATTAACTTTTTTTTTTATATTATTTATTTTTTAAATGAAATATTTTAATAGTACAGCATTTCAGTTAGAAATTAAACCTATTCAATGTTAAAGAAATATTTCTTAAAAAATTAACAATAATCTTTTTAATATATATTTATTAATCTTTAGGAAAATTATAAATGTATTTATTTTTTTCATATACAAATTGAAATATATTTAAATCATAGATATAAATTATAGCTGGAGTGTCTCCACTCGACTATCTCGCAATTTGAATAGGATTAAATAACATAATATATTATATTTAAATTAAATTTAATTTATTATAAATTATAAATAATAAATATTAAACCAGCGCATGTTTGGCTTTTTTTTGATGGCACCACGTCACGTGTTGGAGCGTGAGATTTGCAGTGTTAAAAAATTAATTCTGGTACTTTCAGCGATTCAATCAAGCTGAAATTCTATATATAGCAGTTTTATACAATTATTAATAATGTGAAAAATTATCAAACATATATTTTTATTTTTACAGTCACTTTAGAGGAAAAAAAATCAAAACGTTGTTGTAAGTAATGACCCTCTTCCGGTTGAGCTACATTTCTCAAAAGTTAATAGAAAACTACGAATTTTGAATAATGCTCTTGTACTAAATTTCATCATTCTAGCTCAAACCATTTTTGCGTAATCTTGGTTACATACACACACACACACACACACACATACACACACACAGAGAAACATTTTTCTCAACCTTAGTGAAATTGATTCAGGAACCTTCAAAACGTATAAAAACATCAAAATTTCAACATCGAAAATTTTCGTGATCGCAATACTATCTCTGGCGAGATAGTAAAAATAGAATAGAAATTTTATTTGTCATAAATTATATTGGAAATTATGTAAAATTATATAAAACATTAATTAATATTAATTAATACCTCTATCGAAATTATGAAAATTCGTTCTCTTTCAATTTATACATTTTGATAAAATCTTGATTTGAGATTTAGTAATCATTTACTTATATTTTTACGTTTTCATCTACTCGAAGATAATTCTGTATGGTTTCTTTTATTAAATAAGCGGGAGTGTCCTCCCCTAGACTTTCCCGCATTTAAATAGGTATAAAGAGTTGTGAATGAATATTTAGAATGTGTAAACTTGGTATTGATAAAGAGCCAGTTCGTATTAGTTTATTGGTGTCAAATTTGATATTTGGTAACATTTATATATATATATATATATATATAGAATAAAGTGCTACTTCCGGTTAACTGATATTTTAAATGTAAAAAAACAGATATGGATATAATATAAATATTTTTAATTTTATTTTATTTATAATATATAAGGGCTGGCTGTGACGTCATGAAGTGCTGGCTGACGTCATATAATTTTAAATTAAGAAAAAACTAATGAAGATGATTTTTCTCGAGGATAAAACCAATACAAAGTGCATAACACGTGGAGATATGTCCTCACGTGAAATTTGATATGAAAATAACCCTTCACTTCCTCTCTTCGATCGGCAATACTAGCACTTCCGGTTTCCGGATTTGCACCAAAAGTTGATCAATTCATCCTACTGATGTATTAAGTAAATATACCAAATTTCATCAAAATCCGTTGAGCCGTTCAGGCTGTACACATCTATACGGACGGACGGACGGACGGACAGACATCATGCTAAAAATACTTTTTTCTGTTAAGAAAATGGATGATTCGTGGAGATATGTACCTAAAAATATCCATAGGTGAAATTTGGTGTGAAAACAATACCTCCCTTACTATCGTCGGTCGGTAAAAAAGAAACGCTACTTGTATAGGTAAAATGTCACTTCCGGTAGTCAGATCATGATGAAATTTGGTATCTCAATTTTTTTCATATTTTTAAATCTATATACAAAATAGGAAGCAAATATCTCGAAGCAAACTGGTACTTTACTTGAAAGGTAAACGCAACCATTGTAGGTAAAGTACCACTTCCGGTTAACCGATCTTGACAAAATTTTGATAGAAATCTACAAACTGTGATTAATATCGGTGTACAAAATTTCGAAGTCCTAGCTTGATTAGTTTTTGAGTAAATTTGCTTACAGACATTACATACATACATACATACATACATACATACATACATACATACATACATACATACACACACACAGACATAATTCGAAAAATGGTATTTTCCGACTCAGGGAGGTCTAAAACGTCAAGATCTATCGAAATCTCGAAGTCGAAATTTTTGACGATTCCAATACTTCCCTTATACGAAGTATGCGGGAAAGTAAAAAATTATTGGAGAATTTTTTTTAATATAATATAGAATTGAAAGAAATTTTTAAAACATTCAAATATCAGTAATTTTATTAAAATTACAAAATATTTTTTTTTTTTTTTGTTATCCAATTTCGTGAAAATTTGTTCTCTTTAAACACATAAATGTTCTATTTGTTTTGTTTGTTTGTTTTTTGTTAATAAAATAATTAACTTATTATATATGATAAAGAATTTTTTTTGTATTTTTAATTTTTAAAATCTTGCTAAAAGTTCCATGCTATCTCGGAGCATATTTTTATAACCAAAAACATTTTTTCTGAATATTGTGAATCCAATAATTACAAAGTCAGTGACATTAATTGTCCCCAATGGGGTGATCGTAAATCAGCAGAGTTCAACTCTTGTGGTATATAATGCGACAAAAGCCTTAACATTGGCGACGACGCCGACCACACAGTGATCCCTTGTTCTTTTTCCGGCTGATGTTTCAACACTGCACAGGTCGCTGAATGGACCCCAGGGTGGCTTAAACAGCTCCCATCGATTCTGAGTCGAAGACTTTGGATGCAATCGATGGTGGTCCCTGCCCCGACAAAGCACTCGGCACGCGCACGACAAAATGAACAAAACTAGGTTACAAATCGAGCATCGGAATATGAGAGGCGGCTTCTGAAGTCATACCCTAAACTACAAAGAGCCCGAAAATAAAAAAAGAAACCGACCGTCTTTGGGGGAGCCTTCGACCGCGGGGGCGGGAAGAGATATTGAAACCAATGCCACACAACGACCCCAGATGAAGGGGGGTCCGCAATGCAAAAGGGCCGACAACCACCACTCAAAGAAATCATACAAAAAGATGCAACCGAAAATTCATAACCAACTATTGACATGAAATGTTTTTAGAAAACCTGTTTCTGTCGCTCCAGTTCCGGATTAAATCCTGATGATTTATTTTTTTTATTTATTTTTTTTTTTTTTATCAAAACGGGGACCAGAATAAAAAAAAGGAAGAAAGATTAAGAGCTAAATATGTAGCAGAGAAGAAGGAAAGAATCACTTGTTCAATCTGCCGAGACAAACCATTTCTTTCCACTGCCATTCGATAGGCCGTGCGATATTTGGTTTTCAATTCGTTCGGCAACATTATGGTAAATAAAATTACGTTGACTCCATTTATTAATAAAATATTTCAAAAATACAAATGTAATAAATCATAATACCATTTATTCATTAATAGCATAGAAATTATTATGTAACACATCTACAATATATACATATATATGTATATATATAAATATATAGTATATAGCTTATATTAATAGCATCCTGGTTCCGGTTGGGAAGGTAGACTCAATATTATTGTTATTAAAAGAAAAAAAGACCTTCCTTACGGTTGTTAACGAAAAATTAATCATAATTAAAAAAAATGAAAAAACATTCAAGATGGCCTTTAAAAAAAAAAAAGATATGAACGAGAATCAATAAAAAAAAATAACTAAATTAATTGTTTACTATGAAAAATTACACTCTTTTGCTAAAAAAACAAAAAAACTTCCAGAAAATTATTAATTTTTTATTTTTTTTATTTTAATTACATATTTTAATACTAATTTCAATCGTGTAAATTTATAAATTTAATGATTAATTATTAAGTAAATAATGAAGTAATAGCAATCAATTAAAATAAATAAAATAAAAATGAAAGGGATAAACATATTATTTGTTTTTGAAATTTATCTTCTATAATAATAATTTTCGTCGTATGTATGTATGTGATGTCGATAACATTATTAAGTTAGTTACAAATTGTCAAAATTAATTTAATTTCTAACTAACTTGATTTTTTTCAAATTTTGTGTTTTTAAATTAAATAAGTGTCAAATAAAAAAAATATAAAAATTATTACGACGATTTGAATAAAGTTATTAATTTTATATTTAAACATTGTGCTGTTTTGTATGTATTTGAAACAAAATTTCCTATAAATTATTATTATTATTATTTTGTTTAACAGAATATTATACGTTAAATATTTAAATCTATAAAAAATTAATGAGAAATGAGAAAAGATTGAAACGTGCCGAGTATATGCTTGAATATTGAGACAGAAACTGTTAATAAATAATATAAATATAAAAAATTTTTGTAAAATAACGTTTTTCTAATGGACTAAAAAGAATAAAATAATTTTTCTATAAGCTTGACAAAGTTTATGGATAAATTTCTTCATATCCAACGAAAAGCGTTGGGCGCATTGAAATATCTATAAAAATTTTCAAAAGTCTATCTCAATAAAAAGACGATTTCAATTTGTCAAAAGAGCGAACAGACAGAGAGACAGACGCCAAGTGAAGTTAAGAAAAACGTTATAAAAATGATCATTGGTTTACGAAAAATATTGTTTTCTAAGAACTATTTAATTAATCACGATAAATTAAGTTTAAAATGAAATTGCAAACACCGTTTGCAACAGGTTCGGCTAATTTTAATAATAATTTACCTAATATGAGCTAATAGGGTTGACAAATTTATCAAAATAAAGATAAAATTTAAATCAATTACAACATTTATATAATAGAAATTCCAATTTTTCTAAAAATATAAAAAAATTTTATATTTATATTGATTTATTTTATATTCATTTGATATCAATGATTTTTAAGCAATTCCCGTCTGAACACAAATCTTTGAGTTTTAATATCTATGATGACTTAAGGAAAATATATATATATATATTTAAAGATATTATAAAAAATTGATTTGTAAAAAGAGCATAAAACTTTTAATTAATTATAATATAGTGTAAAAAGTTTTAATTTTGTTTATATTTATTAATTTTTTTTTCATTTACATTTAGTGTATCTATGTAATTAAATAAATACTAATAAATTGATGAAAAAATAAAATTAAAAAAAAAATTTAGTTTTTGGAAACTCCTCAGGGGTAAGCAGTTTGCACCCCGCCAAACCTAATAGAAAAATATTATTTTATTGTTAATGGTATTTTAACCTTTTTGTGGGCCACTTGATTACTGTTAATTAAATATATATTATAATAATCACTACAACAATTTGAGATCTTGATAAGACATTTATTATTTGCATTACCCGTTAAATATGGAAGGTGTCCAGCTTTCGATTGGCGCATTGATTATAAAATAACGAATTTTACAATTTTACTTCAAATAACAGTTTATTTTTCATTTTTATTTTATTCGCTTGTTTTATTTAAGGATAAATTAGGAAATAATTTTATAGTTCATTAAAAATATTCATATGATAATTGTAAATTTAATAAAAATAATAATCATTACTATTTGAATATTTTTCAATTTTAATTTTGGTTCTTTTAATCTAAATATTAATTAAAAGAGAAATATTAAACTCTAACATTTAACAGTCATGATAATACCCCATTTTAATTAATTCTCACTGCACATTAACTGCCTGACAATCTCAATAAAAGTTCTGCATTTAAAAGAAGTTCATTTAAAAATTCCTACCAAGAGAAACATGAAAATAAAAACAAAACTCATTCCACTATCCTATTCTTGTATTAAAATATCTCAATCATAATTGTTACAGGCTTCGAAAATTGAATTTTTTACATTTGACACAAAAAAAAAAAAAAAAAAACAAAAAAACAAAAACAAAAACAAATGAAAATTAATTAAGAAGAAATGATCAGAGTCTTATTTTTAGTCCGGCCTTCTAAATTTATTTAAAGATATTTAAAATAATTATATGGCGTTTTAATTAGGATTTTTTTAATTTTTGGCTTTTTATGATGAGTTGAATCTTGATTAATAAATCATTTCGCCCTGGATCTTTCATTCTTTATATTGCAGAAGAACATAAATCCTAGATTTAAATAAATTATAAAATAAATTAAAATAAAACCATTTCAAAGCTAAATAAAAGTTGAATAGAAAAGGCATAAAATTTTTAATTACGCTTATATGAACACCATATGATCTTTTCTCAAATGAGTTCTTTTAATTTGTCTTTTTAATTTCTTACTTAAATAAGTCTATTAAAGAATATACTTAATGACGTATATATATATGTATATATATATTCTGTTGATAACATAAGCCTGACCATGTGTGAAAAATTTCGTGAGTTATAAAAATTGAGAGACATCAGTCGGCTGGAAGCAAAAGAAAAAATAAATATTCTGAGCGCAAAACATTTTCCATGTTTTATAGGTGCACGAAATGGGCGCAAAAATGAACGAAACTGAGAATGGCAAAGTATTTTTTTTTTTATCCTTTTTGTCCTACCGTCATGTTCCGTGCAAGAGCAAGTTTCCATTGTGGAATGAACTTCCCACGGCTCTTCTTTCTTCGTCTACGCAAAATGGCCGATTCGCTCAACACAACTTGTTGATATATTTTTTATTTATTTATTTTTATTTCTCTGTTTTTTTTTTTTTTTTTTTTTTTGTAAGCAGTTTATGTTTTTTAAAGGCGCCAATAAAGGCGTGATCAGTCAGCAATTTATATAAATTTTTTTCTTTTGATAGGTTAAAACATTTAAAAATTCGGATTTTATGGGAAAATTATGAAAAAATCAATAAGCGATTTTGGGGATTCAACTAAGCAGTTAAGACCACTAAAAAATATTCATAAATAGACATTTCATTCATTCATATTATTTTAATTGAATAGTATTATAAGAAAAATTATAATTTATAATATAAAAAAAATTTATAAATTTATAAATTTAAAAAAAACTAAGAATTATATATATTTATATTATTTATATTATATTTATATTATTTATATTATATTTATATTATATTTATATTATTATTTCCGGACAGACAGACAGACAAACAGTCATGAAAATTTCTAAAGTCACTTTTGGATTCTAGAGATTATGAAACGTGAAGATATGCAAAGAATTTATAAATTATGTGCAATGTGCAGACAAAAACCTTTTTTTATATATTATTATTATTTTATTATTATTATTATTATTATTATTATTATTATTACAAACATTTAAAAATTCGAATTTATGAAGTTATGAAAAGAACAATATTTAAATATTGATTATAGACATTGTCAATTTGAAAAGTCTTAGAAATTAATTTTTTGTAAAAAAATATCCAAAAAGAAATAATCCCAACGGTGCGGGGTAGAAACCCATAACTTTTAATTGACTTTTTGTAAAAATTAGTCTTCTTTTATATGTAAAATGCTACTTGACCTGACTTTCACAAATGTGTTTTGAAAATATTGCGGCGACATTTATCGGTCGGTTTATATTTTTTCTCATTAATTTAATGCGAAAAGTTTATTTTTTATTCATATCCTGCTAAGTATAACATTGAAACTAGAGATTACAGATAGTATAGGGTGAATCGAGAATATCCGTATACAATTTTCTCTAATTTCATTTTAAAAGGCGTAAAACGCTCAATGTCTACAAATAACATGAAAGAGACTTTATTAATTACAATTTTAATTAACTATTTTTATTTTTCCCTTCGTGTAAATTTAGATCGTAGATTTTTTTTTTTAACCACTCATGAGAAATATAATGGCGAACAATTCCTTCGAGAAGACTGATAAATGAAGTAATTAAATGCGCGGCCATACTCTCTCCTCTCGGTGTCGCTCTTATCCAGGTTATGTCTCGTTGAGTAATCAATGTGTGCGATAATTAATAACGGATAACGGCGTCACGGTCTAGCGACACGATCTTGGGTAACAAAAAGTGCGTGGGTGGTACCGGGCTTGTCAAGTGGCCCCTGCGTAAAGAACGCTTGAGGAATGGCCCGAAGGATGGCTCATTGCCGTTTGCAAATGGTCCAATCGCCTCCTCCCCCTTTAACACGCCTCCCAAATTACTGAACGTAAACAATCATCAAAGTAAAAATAAAAATAAAAAAAAAAAATAAAATAAAACAAAACAAAATCAAGCTTCCTCTAAAATCTTTCCGAAGATGTTACGTTTGCGGCTGCCGGTGGAATCGAAGGCCTCGCCAGTCATTAAACGCCTACCGTGAAAATTTTCAAGCATATTTACATAAGAAAAGAAGCCGAACTCGCCAGGCCACAAGTTTATTGTATTTATTAATAACTTGGAAACGACAAACAAATAAAAGATTATATATCCTTTTATTACACTACATCACTACACACTTCAACTATATATTAATAAAAAAAAATAGAAAACTATCAGTTTGTAATTTTTATAAATATCAAATCAAGCTGTGTAAGAATATGATTATAAAAATGATTATCAGATTGAAAATACCAAGAATCCAATTCTGAGATTTGTATTATTTGTTTCAATCAAATATATATATTATCTATATATATAATAAGCTGGAGTGTCTCCACTCGACTATCTCGCAATTTAAATTGGATTAAATAACTTAATATATTATATTTAAATTAAATTTAATTAATTATAAATTATAAATAATAAATATTAAACCAGCGCATGTTTGGTTTTTTATTGATGGCACCATGGCACGTGTTGGCGCGTGAGATTTGCACTGTTAAAAAATTAATTCTGGTAATTTCAGCGAATCAATCAAGCTGAAAATCTATATATAGCAGTTTTATACAATTATTAATCATGTGAAAAATTATCAAACATATATCTTTATTTTTACGGTCACTTTAGAGGAAAAAAAATCAAAACGTTGTAAGTAATGACCCTCTTCCGGTTGAGCTACATTTCTCAAAAGTTGATAGAAAACTATGAATTTTGAATAATGCTCATGTACCAAATTGCATCATTCTAGCTCAAACCGTTTTTGAGTAATCTTGCCTACATACATACACACACACATACACACACACACACACACAGACATTTTTCTCAACCTTAGTGAAAATGATTCAGGAACCTTCAAAACGTATAAAAACATCAAAATCTCAACATCGAAAATTTTCGTGATCGCAATACTATCTCTGGCGAGATAGTAAAAAAAGGTTTGTGTCTGCACATTGCTCAGAATTTAAAAATTTTTGCATATCTTCGCGTTTCATGACCTCTAGAATCCAAAAGTGACTAGAATTTTTCATGTCTGTCTGTCTGTCCGGAAAATAAGGATGTTATTGACTCAAAATTGGCTGAACCAATTTCTATGAAATTACATCACAATATTCTTATATACCCCTAGAGTAACATAGGCTATAAATTTTATTAAGATCTAATCAATAACCGCAGAAATTAATTTTTTAAAGTTTATATAATTCTCCGTGTTGTTCATTCAAGATGCCTTATACAACGCGGATGGGTAAATGAATTAGGCTAGAAGAGGAGGGAATTTATAATTTTCTTCTAATTCAGATTTAGGACAAATCGGACAACTTTAAAGCATTGTTTTTTAAAACTATCGTATAATCAATGTTCTAAAGTTTGGGACAGGTTGAAATGGTCACAAGATATGCCAAATTAATTTTAATTTTTACAAATTACATTGTGTGTGTAAAATTACAGAGTGTTTAAAATATTTTTTTTTAAATCTACGTAACCAGTGTTTATTAATAGATATTAATTCTTTTTTCAGAAAATATTAGGCTTAATCATGGCAAGGATTAAAATTAAATTATCTGAAAAAGATCAAATAGTTCGTCGTAAACAAAATTAGGTATACGTATTAATTTTTAATAGTTTTATTACTTTTAATAACTTATCATTTAAAATAATTATATTTTTTTGAAGAATCAATTTTAAGTAAATTTAAATTAATTTATTTAACTTTTCAAATATACTTCAAATTGTACCAAGTTGGGCTACTAGGTAGTACACGTTTAAGTCTTCTAAATATTATTTTTTTAATTTTTATATAATGGATATAAGATTTAAAGTTATTTAATAATGTAGACAAAGGTGTCACGAACACTAGATAAAATTTTGACAATAATTTATCAATAATAAAAACTCAGAAAAATGATTGAAAAAAGTGTGAGTTACTCTAGATACGAATTTTGTTCAAAACGAAACGTGAATTTTGAATTATTTCGAAAAGTATTTATTTATTCGTCAATATCCATTTTGTCCCTTTCAAAGTAATTCCCCTCAGATATAATGCATTTATGCCAGCGCTTCTTCCAATCGACGAAGCACTTCTGAAATGCGTTTTTCTGTATGGCCATCAGCTTTTTTCTTCGAATCCGACTTTATCTCATCAATTGTGGCAAAACGTTTACCTTTCATTGGTATCTTCAGTTTTGGTAAAAGGAAAAGTCTTAGTGAGCCAAATCTGGTGAATAGGGTGGTTGAAACATGATTACGGTGTTGTTTTTGGCCCAAAAAATCACGAACAAGCAATGATGTGTGAGCTGGTACATTATCGTAATGCGAAGTTAATGCTTCCTTCCTGTTGTAAACATATCGCCCCCTAATCCATTTAAAATCTCAAAAATAAAATATCATATTAAATAAATTTTATTTGGTTTATTTTAATTTCATCACTAAAATTATCCCTTATAAAAAAATGTGTTTTTCCGTTTTCGTATAAATGTTTATTAACCGTGATGAAGAAGGCTATGTTTGGGATCTGATGTTGAGAAGAAATGAGCCGTAGATGTGTCTCGCAACAGGACCACCGTAGGCGTCAATGCATGGATCGCAGAGACTTTGGACACGACTGTCACTACAAATCATCCCCCCCTCATTTGCAACAAATCCTTCTCCCATTCTCAGGATTTATCTCCCACAACCCAACAATCATCTTCAACTGTTGTCATACGGCCAAATTTTAAGTTAACCATTTGATGCAAACCATGCAAATGCATTAGCAACGATCTCGAAGTATTTTCCATTCTACAAATAATTTTTCAGATTAGCTTGAAACGTTAAGCTAATATCTATGAAAACCTTTATTTATTTAAAAGTTTACTATTCACTTTTCTTTTATGTATTTTATTTTCTAATATTCTAATATTCTAATAATAAGTTAGATCTAAAATAAATATATATCTCTTCTAAAAAATTAGCTATCGACTATCTCGCAATTTGAATTGGATTAAATAACATATTATATTTAAATTAAATTTAATTAATTATAAATTATAAATAATAAATATTAAACCATGCATGTTTGGCTTTTTGTTGATGGAACCACGTCACATGTTGGCGCGTGAGATTTGCACTGTTAAAAAATTAATTCTGGTAATTTTAGCGAATCAATCAAGCTGAAAATCTATATATAGCAGTTTTATACAATTATTAATCATGTGAAAAATTATCAAACATATATCTTTATTTTTACGGTCACTTTAGAGGAAAAAAAATCAAAACGTTGTAAGTAATGACCCTCTTCCGGTTGAGCTACATTTCTCAAAAGTTGATAGAAAACTACGAATTTTGAATAATGCTCATGTACCAAATTTCATCATTCTAGCTCAAACCGTTTTTGCGTAATATTGCCTACATACACTCACACACACATACACACATACACACATACACACACACACAGACATTTTTCTCAACCTTAGTGAAAATGATTCAGGAACCTTCAAAACATCAAAATCTCGACATCGAAAATTTTCGTGATCGCAATACTATCTCTTACGAGATAGTAATAATAAGTCGTTATAGGATTTTTAAATTAAAATTAAAAATTAAAATATAAATAAATGTTGAAAATGTAATAATTTTTTTAATAAATCAGGTATAAATGTTAATAGTGGAAGTGAACAGGGATTCATACATATCCTCTTGTAATATAAACCATTTTTTTAATTTATTGAGCTTTGTTTATTTGATACTATTATGGAGATGTATTATTTAATAATATTGTATTTAATTGTTAAGGATGCAGTTCTTAGCTGACCTGACTGTGCCCCTACCAAGGCGAATCTCTTCTCCTTTTGAGGACCTCACTGATATGAATGAAAAGGTTTGAATAAAAAAACAAAATGGAGGAAGATTAATCAATGGCGAAAATGGCTTCCACTGTTTGTGTGCCCTAAAGCTCACTATAATAATAATATTAATAATTTTCTATAATTTTTAACTTTTTATACAAACTAGATTTTCAGACCTATTAAAAGCCTAGAACCTGGAACACCATTCTATCGCTCGACCCTTTAAAAAATATTGATATACAATACTTTGATTATTTATTACAATTATTAAATGTTACATCATTGCATCAATCTGATTAAAATGAATGGAACTTGGGGTCCTCAATAATAATAAATAATATTAATAAATATTAAATAGTATTTTAAAGAAAAAATATTAAAAATTATAAAACCAATGGTGTATTGGGAGGGGAACGACGTTCCCTTACCTTTTTTCAGAACCGGAGCGCGTCCAGTACTTTTTCATGTCCCGATAACTCCCTCGTAAATCTCCTGTTAGAATTTCTTTTTTTTTTGTGTGTGTTCGTTAATATTTTGTATAGTAAGAATAAGAAAAAAAAACTAATTTGGAAAAAATAGTTTACTGAAAATAGGACATTTTTTTGCTCCCACTATGCGTTCCCTTACTTCTTATTTTACCAATTCATCACTGAATAAAACTATCTAAAAATTAATTAATAAAAGAAGAACGAATAAATAAATATAAATTAGTAATTTAATAAAAAATAAACACGAAAATAGATAAAAATACATAAAATTAACTAATAAAAATTTATAAGAATTAATAAAAAATTATACGACAAAACATTAAAAAATTTCAAATATTTAAGAGTAAAAAAAATAACAATACTTACAATGTTTACAAGACAAATAAATTACTAAGCCGTATTTGTTTTTGTTTTTTTGAGAGATTAATAAATATATTTTATTAAAATAAATATTTTTAATTTTATTTCAAAATTAAATAATAAATTTTAAAATATTTTAAATATAAAAAAATATTAATACAATATCAATTAAAATCATTAAATGGCAAGAGGCAAATTTCAATATGGGTGACGTCATTTGTAACGTCATATAATTTTAAATTAAGAAAAAACTAATGAAGATGATTTTTCTCCAGTGTTTTATATCTTCGCGTTTCATGACCTCTAGAATCCAAGAGTGACTTTAGAATTTTTCATGACTGTCTGTTTGGAAATTTTGATGTTATAGAGTCAAAATTGGCTGAACCGATTTCGATGAAATTTCAACACAATATTCTTACATACCTCTATTTTTCGATATATATTCAATAATCACAGAAATTAAGTCTTTTTGTCGGGAAATTTTGACAATATAGACTCAAAATTGTACGGATTATTTACGGAGGCGCTGAATGACGAAATTGATGACGTCATTTAATTCTTCTATATCGAATAAAGATAAATCTTCTAAACGTTTTGAAACAATTTTTAATAATTTTAATCTATGTATCTATTAGTGCAATAAAAACAGATATGGATATAACATAAATATTTTTAATTTTATTTTATTTATAATATATAAGAGGCAGTGGCTGTGACGCCATGAATGGCTTGGTAACGTCATTTGTGACGTCATATCTATTTAAATTAAGAAAAAACTAATGATCTTTCCCAAGGATGAGATCAATAAAGATCAATTTTTCTTCTATGGTGTTAAAAAAGGCGCCATTGGGTGTGTGGGTAGCGAACCTGCCTCACATTCACATAGTCCCGGGTTCAAGTCCCGGGCCTGGCAAGGGAATTCCCCTATGGCTGGGGTCTATGGGACGGAGTCAACCCAGCCTCCGGGAACAGCATTGGGAAATAGCTCCTTGATAGCGCCTCCGATCAAGAAAATCAAGGTAAAGGTTGAGTACCCGTTCTACTGATCATAGGACACCTCATTGATATAACCGGCTTGATAGGCGTCCTTGCGTAGGACGTACAAAGTCAGACCGACGATAGTAAGGGAGGTATTGTTTTCACACCAAATTTCACATGTGAAGATTTTTACATATCTCCACGAATCATGCATTTTCTAAACAGAAAAAAGTATTTTTAGCATGATGTCTGTCCGTCCGTCTGTCCGTCCGTCCGTCCGTATAGATGTGTACAGCCTGAACGGCTCAACCGATTTTGATGAAATTTGGTATATTTACTTAATGCATCAGTGGGATGAATTGATCAACTTTTGGTGCAATTCCGGAAACCGGAAGTGGTAGTATTAGCGATCGACGATAGGAAGGAAAGGGTTATTTTCACACCAAAGGAGATTTTTTTATATATCACCACGACTTTGTATTGGTTTTATCCTCGAGAAAAATCATATTTATTAGTTTTTTCTTGATTTAAAATTATATGATGTCATCCAGCCATTCATGACGTCACAGCCTGGTCTTGCATATATATTATAAATAAAATAAAATTAAAAATGTTTATATTTATTATTTATGTATCCATATCTGTTTTTTATTACATTAATAGATATATTAAAATTATTTGAAATTGTTTCTGTAGCTGGAAATTAATTTATTTCAAACAGTCGGTCGGTTCGGACCTGGCCACAGGTCAACTTATTTTATCTATGGTGTGAATTTCTGTGAATTTTGCTAGTATAATAAGATAAGATATCTATATGCTTTTCAAACATTAATTTCTATCTTTTTGTGAGTAATTATTATTTTTATTTTATTTTTTTTAATTGAAATTATAAAATATAAGTAAATCATGGATTATTACTCCTTATTATTCATTATAATAATTTTTTTATTATAACTCGACTTTTTACGAGAACTAAGAGGTTTTGATAAATGAAATTATTATATAGTTCCTATATTATTTCCTCCTTAATTGATAAATTTATAGGCTAATAAATAAAAAAAAGATTATTAATTTTTTTTTACATCAGAGTAAAAATAATTAAAATATAATTTATTCAAAGCTCTAAATAAGTGAAATGATTATTAATTTCAATAATATATAATTTATTATCTGAAAATTCTCTTAAATGTTAATATATTTTTTGTATTTCGATATATGAATAAAAAGTACCATAAAATTAAGAATAAAACTATCTCATTTGTTCTGATTATTATTTCTATAATTATAAATGATGACTTCAATTTTTCAAGTGAAAAATTACATAATTGAAAAATTATTAAATTATTGTTTATCAACCACAAAAATTTAACTTATATCTTTTTTATTTCTATTTTTTTTATTTATTAAAATAACAACTGAATTAGAGATGAGTTCACTTGATTTAGAACGTGGAAGCTCCGAAGTATCCAGCTTAAAATCTCAAGCGCCACTCAACCACAAAAGCCGTAAGCGCGAGAGAATGAAGGGGAAGAATGGAAACAAAAACAGCACAGATTCCGGTGTCTTCCAACGGATTGCAGAAGGATTCTTGGATTATATATTTAATATGAACTAGGATATTTGCGGTAAATATTATAAAATATGATTATAATCTTTAAGTTACGGAAAATTAATTTTATAAACAAAATTACATTCTTTTTTGTTCTCATTTTCGTTTATTAATATATTAATATTATAAATATTTTTAGTTTTGGATAAATAATAATTCTATCTTCCCATTTTTTACCATTAAGCAAAAACCCCAATACTTGAACCAGCGCCAATTCTAGCATTTATGACTCTACAGGCAATGGAATAAAATATATTCATATAATAAATATCTATATATATATAAAAAGGATTTTGTCTGCACATAGCTCAGAATTTAAATTTTTTGCATATCTTCGCGTTTCATGATCTCTAGAATCCAAAAGTGACTAGAATTTTTCATGTCTGTCTCCCTGTCTGTCCGGAAATTGTGATCATATAGACTCAAAATTGGCTGAACCAATTTCGATGAAGTTACATCACAATATTCTTGCATATCTCTATTTGAACCTAGGCTTTTTTATTAATATCTAATAAATAACTTCAGAAATTAATTTGTTAAAATTTGATATGAAGACTTTCTTTTTATTGTATTCTTTGCGCACATCATGTACATATAAAGGGAAAATGTAGTTACTATGTTAATGTTTTCAGAGTGTTAAATAAGTTAAAAAAGCCAATATGAGTAATTGAAATATTGTAAATATTAGAAAAATAAAAATAAAAATATAAATATTATAAACATTCTTTTTTTTTTGTATTCTCTGCTGAGTGACAACATGTTTATATCAAATTTTTAAAAATTAATTTCTGCGATTAATAAAATTTATAGCCAAAAGTCACTTTTGGATTCTAGAGATCATGAAATGTTTTATGTAATGATTGAATGATTGATTTATGTAATTACTGATTGAAACAAAATGGATGAAAACCTTTTCATACAGACTTTTAACCAAATACTATGTATCACTCGGGGCGGAGCCTCCGTCTAGATGTGAAGAGCGCCGATATTTGGTATACGACCATTATTCAAAATTCGTAGTTTTCTATCAATCACTTTGATAAATGTAGCTCATTCGGAAAAGGACCATCACTTACCACGTTTTCATTTATTTTCCTCTATACTGACCAAAAAATAAATATACATGTTTGTGATAGTTTTTCACATGATTAAAAATTGTATAAAACTGCTATATATAGAATGCTTGATTGAATAGCTGAAAGTACTGGAATTAATTTTACAACACGTTGACTACTAACACGCGCAGCAGGTGGACGAAGTGCCATCAACAAAGAGCTAAACACGCACTTATTTAATAAATATTATTTATTAATTTTAATTTATAATTTATAATTAATTAAATTTAATTTAAATATATGTGTATATTAATCCAATCCAAATTTCAGAGATAGTCGAGTGGAGACACTCCAGATTTTTACCGACCGACGATAGTAAGGGAGGTATTGTTTTCACACCAAATTTCACATGTGGAGATTTTTACATATCTCCACGAATCATGCATTTTCTTAACAGAAAAAAGTATTTTTAGCATGATGTCTGTCCGTCCGTCCGTATAGATGTGTACAGCCTGAACGGCTCAACCGATTTTGATGAAATTTGGTATATTTACTTAATGCATCAGTGGGATGAATTGATCAACTTTTGGTACAAATCCGGAAACCGGAAGTGGTAGTATTAGCGATCGACGATAGGAAGGGAAGGGTTATTTTCACACCAAATTTCACATGAGGAGATTTTTTTACATATCACCACGAATGTATTGGTTTTATCCTCGGGAAAAATAATCTTCATTATGTTTTTCTTAATTTAAAATTATATGACGTCACCCAGCCCTTCATGACGTCACAGCCTCGGGTAACGCCGGCTATTTCAGCTATATATTATAAATAAAATAAAATTAAAAATATTTATGTTCTATCCATATCTGTTTTTTATTACATTAATAGATATATTAAAATTATTTGAAATTGTTTCTATAGCTGGAAATTAATTTAATTCAAACCGTCGGTCGGTTCGGACCTGGCCACAGGTCAACTTATTTTGAAATCATTTAAATCTGCCTTAATATTTAAAATATTATAAATTGAATATTATCATGAAATAAGTATATTTAATATTTTTAAATTAAATTGTTTAAATTTGACTTAATTTTATTCTTCTAATTGAATTCTTAATATGTTGTGTTTTTAAAATTAGCTATGTGTTCTATTAAATTCGAATCGAGTTGAGCAGAACCCCTTATGGCTCATAAAAATCATTTTATCAATACTAAATTATTAAATAAATTAATTTTTATATGTATATATAATAAATAAAACAATTAAGTCTTGTTACTTTCTCTGATATTTTATTTGAATATATTTACTTTCATCCTCTTTTATAAAAAGAATATCATTCAAAGCATTCTTATATATCGACATCTCAATTCATTCAATTGATCAATAGAATTAAATGTTTAGTTAAAAAGAAAACAACAAACAAGAGAAATGCCCTATGTAAAGTGGATTCCCGTTTCATTACTAAGTATATAGTTTACCAGGATTTATGTAGCAGTTCAATTGGTTCCATGCGGCTGCATCGGGTTGCGCTCTGCGAATTTCTCTGAAAGCAGCCAACTGCACTTTTTACTTTTTCCCTCTTTCTCGGTTTCTCTCTCTTTGGCTTCGGTTGATTGGTTGGTCGTTCAATCGATCCTTGCAAACACCTCGCGGATTGACTTTGACATGCAGTTATTCTCAACATTCGGTAACAGATTGTTTACATTGACATGGATTCGTTAAAATTAGGTTAAGGGTTTTTGGATCAACGCCGACGGAGGGTGCCCTATGGCTACGGATATATGCATATCTTATCACAACACAAGTAAGTATCACTAGATATCAATTTTTAATTTCTTACGATTATTAGAATTCATTTTTATTATCATTTCTAAAATATTATTTATTACCTTCCAAAAATAATTTTCTTTTTTAATAATTTTAATTTTTCAATTTATTAAAATATATTTTAACTTAAATGTGGTAATTAGGTTTTTATTTTAATTTAATAGTAACTCGATTTTTAATATTTAACAAGAACAAAATTATATTTGTCGTCAAAAATATTCGAATTCATTTCATTCTTCATTTGCTTAATATTCTAATCATAATATACAGTACCGGGACCCCGAGCCTCGGTAATTAAGTTAAAAAAATGATTCATTATTATTGGGTTTGGCTGGTAATATTAATACCTGGGACACCGATCTGTCGCTCGACCCTTTAAAAAATATTAATCTACAATTAATTATTTATTACAATTATTAAATGTTGCATCATTGCATCAATCTGATTAAAATGAATTGAACTGACCCCAGTAATTCAATAATACAAACAAACAATTTTAGCTAGCATAATAAGATTAATCCAAGTAATATCGACTATTTCTATTCGACACTATTTTCAGTTATGAAATGAGAAGGAATTCACAGTCAGTAGAGAGTAAAAAAAATTCTAATTGAAGACCGCCGTTTTTTAAAATAATTAAATTATTTTATAGATTATAAAATAAAAATTATTGTATTAACATTAAAAAAATTGAAATAAAAAATAATAGTAATAGTTTACTCATATAATCTTGAATGTTTATATTTTTATTTTTATGTTATATTTAAGTATATTTATATTTTATTATAAATTTAATTTAATTTTTCTAATATTGGCCTTTTTAAATTATTTATAAAAAACCGAAAACATTCAAGATTATATGAATAAATTATTTTAATTTTGATCTCATAATTGGATTTTCATTTTCAAGTAAGTAAGATATTATTATGGGTGGATTCACAATGTATGAAGTGACACTTCTAGAAGACCACAGAGATAGATAGATATAACATTTACAATAATAATATATAATTAATTTACTGATTAAATTAAAATATATTAAAATTAAGAACACAAAAACAAATAAATGTTTTATCTAATATATAGATTTAAATTAACATATATAGATTTAAATTAAGAAAAAACTAATGAAGATGATTTTTTCCAGAGATGTGATGAATAAAACTCAATTTTTCTTTATAAATACTATCTCTGGTAAAAAAATCGTTAGAGCAGTTTCTGAGAATCCATTTACATATATGCAAACAAACAAACAAACAAACAAACAATTTTAGCTAGCATAATAAGATAAGATATACATATTTATAATAAAATATGTATCTTAGTGGTAAATATTGAATCAATGTACTTGAAGAGAAGAGGAGTAACCAAAAACAGAAAAATAATAATTTAATTTTTAATGTGATATATTATGAAAAATATAAGTAAAAACTAAAAAGGATCAATAAAAATGTATATAATATCAAAAAAGTTTTTTTTTTATAAATATTAGTATTAATTTTATGTAAATTTTTGTTAATTGAGAAACTATTAAATAAATACAAACTAATATTTTTTCACATTTTTAAAAATATAGAATAAACATTCTATTTATTTGTAAATCGGTATTATTTATTATGAAATATTAATATTAAAATTTTATAATTTTATAATAATATATTAGTTTTCTATGTTATTGTCTTTATATTTCCTTATAATAGATTATACATTTTTTTTAGAAAATTTTTAAATTTAAACTATATTTTTTATGTTAATTTAAAGGTAGAAAAACTCAATATAACAAATATTTAGTCACAAATCCATTATCTTTTAGTTATAGTAATTGATTTAATCATAAAAAAATATTCCCAGGAATTGCAAGTCAGACATTTTTTATTCCTGAAATCTTCTTCTAGTTTATTGGTGAGAAAATGTTTGAATTTTTCGCTTAGTTTACCTATTATTTCTGCCCCGATAAAATGTTTCTTATAATAAAGAAAAACATATAATCTTGTCTTCAAATATTTTTTCTTGATCAAATTATAACAAGAACAAGAGAAAGTTTTTTTTAAAGAGATAAAGAGAATAATTTGTTTTGAGAAATGTTTTTATTTTATTGTAATAAAATTACAAAAATTCCTTGGGAATCTGATTTATTTTAAAATGATAATTATTATTTTAATTTTAATTTTTTAAAATTTAGATTTAAATAGATTTATACATTTTTAAAAACAATTTTTTTGTTATTTTAATTTTAACTCAAGGTATAATCCTAAAATAATGACAAATTTGAAATAAATAAATAGAAAGAAAACATTATTAATTCAACTGGAACAAGTTTAAATTAATAAATTGTGGTCATTCTTAATCAAATAATTAAAAACGACGAATCGAAACAGTAGACGAAATGTATAAAACAAAATACTTTATCACAACCCTCTTTTCAATTTTATGCTTCTAACTTAATTTTCATGTGAAAATTGAAACTTGACTCGATCGCCACAAACAAACAACTAAACACGTGTCTGTAACTCTGAGGGCACAGACCATTCAAGGCAAGGGTGAGAAACGTTTTTGTAATTTAGACTACAATTGAAAACAAGCAACATGGGCCAGGAACTTGTCAGAAAATTTTAAGAAAAAATATGCTGACCTGTGGCTAGGTCCGAACGGTTTGAAGTAAATTAATTTCCAGCTACAGAAACAATTTCAAATAATTTTAAGATATCTATTAATGTAATAAAAAACAGATATGGATATAACATAAATATTTTATTTATAATATATAAGTAAGACCAGGCTCTGACGTCATGAATGGCTGGATGACGTCCTATAATTTTAAATTAAGAAAAAACTAATAAAGATTATTTTTCTCGAGGATAAAACCAATACAAAGTGCATGATTCGTGGTGATATGTAAAAAATGTCCTCATGTGAAATTTGGTGTGAAAATAACCCTTCCCTTCCTATCGTCGATCGCTAATACTACCACCAAAAGTTGATCAATTCATCATACTGATGCATTAAGTAAATATACCAAATTTCATCAAAATCGGTTGAGCCGTTCAAGCTGTAGACATCTATACGGACGGACGGACAGACATCATGCTAAAAATACTTTTTTCTGTTAAGAAAATGCATGATTCGTGGAGATATGTAAAAATCTCCACATGTGAAATTTGGTGTGAAAACAATACCTCCCTTACTATCGTCGGTCGGTAAAAAATGAATGACTAATATAATTTTCTTTTGAAAATAAAATTCAATTGTTTATATAAACAAAATGTAAATTTAATAAAATCACAAAATAATTTTCCTCTTTTTTTTTACCGACCGACGATAAGGTATTGTTTTCACACCAAATTTCACATGTGGAGTATTTTACATATCTCCACAAATTATTCATTTTGTTAAAAGAAAAAAGTATTTTTAGCATGATGCTTGTCTGTCAGTTCGTCCGTCCATTGTGTATTACTTGAACTGTTCAAAGGATTTTGAAAAATTTTTGAAAATTACTTAATGCATCAGTAGCATGAATTCATCAACTTTTGGTATATATATAGTAGTAATTAATAATTGAGTAATTAAACTAAAAATAAAATTCAAGATAATATAATTTATTCATTTTTATTCGAGTATTAAAAATACATTTTTTTGATTGTTTATATATATATAATGTTTTGAAATTAAATTATTTCAAATCGTCGGTCGTTTCTGTCCCTGGTCACAGATCATATTTTTTTTAATATTTCAATAAAATTTAAAAATAATAATTTTTCATCATTTTTTCTTCGGCAATTTTTTATATATCTTTTTTCTCTTAGTGAATGAAAAATACCTCTTTTATTTGAATATCTTTCGATTAATGAGGCTGTAATGCAAAAAATTTTTGTATATCACAACTTGAATTGAATATTTGAGAACTTTTTCAAAAAAAAGGTGATAAGAGATGTCAAAAGGATTACAAAAACTTGTTAAATAAGCTATAATATACAATTCAGTTCCGAGAAATGACTAAAATGACTATTGTTTTGTTTGTTTTGTTTCGTGTATGCTTGTAACAGGTATTGTTGAAAAACTATCACCATCATACACTAATAATTCACAAGGGACCAGCCGTAAATCTTTTCCTAAAAAGAAACAATGTAGATGTGTCCTTTTACATTCCTTTCTTTTTTCTTTATGTTTATGGTTATCCTATTTTTTTTAACAAAATGGCGCAATTTATGATACCATAAATTAATCACAACTTCTGAATAGTAAGTGATCCAGTGGTCTTTCTATTTTATTCTATTCTTAAAACAATGAAAATACATTATCACAGAGAGTTTACATTATTATTTTAGTGTTTAAAAAGAGGAATGGTAATTCTATTTATTCAAACTTCCTTAAATGATTGATTTTTATTTAAAAAAAACTTTTAAATGTTGATTTCTTGACTTTCTATTGTTGATATGTTGACATCTATATTAATTAACGTACTCAAAAATATATACCTATTTAATTTATATTTATCTAAAATCTGCCATTTTTATGCCATTTACAAAGTCTGCCTCCTCGCTTCGATACTGATTGGGTAAAAAACCCAAAAATTTTCAAATCTTACACCCTTACTATAGTTTTAGCATAGAACCCTCCTTACAGAAAAACGAACCTTAATTACAATCTCGCCAGAGATAGTATTGCGATCACTAAAATTTTCGATGTTGAGATTTTGATGTTTTTATACGTTTTGAAGGTTCCTGAATCAATTTCAGATTTGAGAAAAATGTCTCTGTGTGTGTATATATGTAACCAAGATTACGCAAAAACGGTTTGAGCTAGAATGATGAAATTTGGTACATGGGCATTATTCAAAATTCATAGTTTTCTATCAAATTTTGAGAAATGTAGCTCAACCGGAAGAGGATCATTACCTACAACGTTTTGATTTTTTTTCTTTTAAAGTGACCGTAAAAATAAAGATATATGTTTGATAATTTTTCACATGATTAATAATTGTATAAAACTGCTATATATAGAATTTCAGCTTGATTGATTTTTTTTTATCAATGAATCATTTATATTTTGATCTTCATTTTTCATGGTTTCATATACATTTCCAATTCTAATAATTCAATTATATAGAATTTTCCTTTCGAGCGATTCGTTCCTCTTCTTCCAATGAGAATCAATCGATTATATTGTTTACAAAACCCAGTCGGTCTCAATTAGTTACTTAAATAATTACTTTAATCCAATTCAAATTGCGAGATAGTCGAGTGGAGACACTCCAGATTTTTTTAACCACATATGCAAAAATGTTAGTCTACCTAGAAATACGAGGGTCTTTCGGAAAGTAACCTCCGGTTGATTAAAAAAAATACACCAAGTTAAATAAAAATATTTTAATATATACATCTTAAAACTACATCTTTGCACTGTTTTTCGACATAGTCTCCATAACGATTGAGGCACTTATCATATCTCTTCACAAGCTTTGAAATTCCTTCTGCATAAAAATCACCCGGTGTGCCTGGAGCCAGCCTGTGACCGCATCTTTGTGCTCTTCGTTGTCATCAAAGCACTGGGACCCGAGTCATGTGCATGAAGAGGTGATAATCACGTGAAACGTCGATTTCCACGAACTTTTGCATCAACTGTTTGAACGAGTTCATCAGTGACCAATGATGGGCTACCACTCCTCTCTTCATCATGAACGTTTTCTCGTCCACTTTTAAATAAACGTACCCATTCACGGACAATTCCTTCACGCATAACTCTGTAAGTCTGTATGTAATAGGTTTACATTTATTTGATTTCAATCAGTATATTATAACTTTCATTTCCTTTTCGTGTTCTTATTTATTGAAGTGAAAACTTCTTTAGAGGCGTTGAGCACTTTTGCGGGATGGGGAAAAAGTATAGAACTCGCGTGAGATTCTAAAACGACCGACCGACCGACCCGACCGATATACGCATGCGCAATACGCCAGAATGTTAGACACTAAACTTCTGATACATTCTTTACAAAATTTTACATATTTGCCATATTAAATATTATTATTTATATTTACATTAATAATCAGTATTACTAAATTATGTATATATAAAATAAAATATTTTAATATATTATTATGTGTTAAATTATATTAAATTAATTTCTAATATATTTATATAATTTAAAATTAATTTCAGAATATATATATATATATTAAATTATATACTATATATAATATATTATATAATATATATTTTAATAAATTAATTTTTAAATGTGTGTGTGTGTGTGTGTGTGACCGTAAAAATAAAGATATATGTTTGATAATTTTTCACATGATTAATAATTGTATAAAACTGCTATATATAGAATTTCAGCCTGATAGAATCGCTGAAAGTACCAGAATTAATTTTTTAACACTGGAAATCTCACGCGCCAACACGTGACGTGGTGCCATCAACAAAGAGCCAAACACTCCACTATCCACTCGAATATCTCGCAAATTTGAATTTGATTAAATAATATTTATTAATTTAAATTAAATTAATTAAATTATAATTTAATAAATATTATTTATAACATCAAAATCTCAACATCGAAAATTGAATTGCTGAAAGTACCAGAATTAATTTTTTAACACTGGAAATCTCACGCGCCAACACGTGACGTGGTGCCATCAACAAAGAGCCAAACTTTCGCTGGTTTAATAAATATTATTTATTAATTTTAATTTATAATTGAATTAATTTAATTTAATTTAAATTAATATATGTTATTTAATCCAATTCAAATTTGCGAGATATGCTGAATATGCTTTTAAATAAAAAAAAATTTCAAGAAAGTAATTGGAATTATTAATATTAAGAATCAATAAATAAATTTATTAAATATACATTTAAACATGTAAATTAATCTATATATAAATTTAATAAATATTCAAACAATAATTGAAACAATATAAATAAAACGATTCAATATTTTACTTACATTGTGATTTATATTTTTATTTTTATTACAACTATTATTATGGGTATGTTATTTTTGGCAGTTTAAAAAAAATTAAAAATATTAATAAAATTTATCAAAATAATAAGTTGAAAAGATTTCCAATTATTTTTATTTATTTATTGTAAATTTTTCAATGTAACCATGGTAACCATAAATTGACTTTTACCAAAATATTACTAATTAAATTAATTTTGGATAAATTAATTTTGGATTTAACTACACTAAAACCTTCCCTGGGACGCCCACAACAATCCCTGAAAGTTTCATCGCAATCGGACGGGTAGTTTTTGAGTATTTGACAGACAGACATATATATATATATATTCATACACATCGTATTTTTAATATTTTTGTAATAATAATCAGTTTGCTGAAAAAAATAATTATGAATTATATATATATATATATATATACGTATATAAATTTCATTTTTCTCGTGAAGCTGGTGCGCATTCCGTCTGCTTTCAAATTTCTTACGCACAAGTTTTCACTTCTGTTGGCCAGTCCCACGACTGCCAATTCGACTTTTTTTTTAATTTAATCTTTAAATTGATTAAATATTTTAGTGTATATATTATAATGTTACACATGCACCACATGCACCACACCAACATACATGTTGGATGAAATTTTATTTCGATTTGTCAATTCATTCTTTGTTTAAAAACCATTTGAAGTTGACGAGTCAAAGTATATTTTACAATGGAATAATATAAATATAAAAAGTAATTTTATTAAACACATAAACTGACAAATTTTTTTCTTATGCAATAAAATTGATAGATTAAGATTTAAGAAATTAATATTTTATTATTTTTCAATGTAATATTTTTATATCAAAGTATGTAACAAATTTTATAAGAATGATTATTTTCTTAAATTTACATATTATCAATCAAAATCAAAACAGTTGATTATATCAGAAGAAATAGTGTTACTTGTTAATGAAGTGTTTTAGTGTGGTATGTAAGTATTTATATGAATTATAGCTCTATAAAGGAAGTTAATTGCATAGAAATAAAATAGAAAGCAAATGAAAACGAAATGCGCCAAACGTTTTTCATTGTATATGAAAAAATTCATCCATAAACTTTGTCAGGCTTATAGACAAATTATTTTATTCTTTTTAGATTTTAGATAGATTTTAAATAAATTTTTTATAAATTTTTTTTTATATTTATATTATTTCGTTTTCTAGTTGGAGTTTGGGATGTTTATATAATTAATTTTAAAAATTAAAGAGTCAAGAGATTTAAATTCCTATATGTTTTGTTATTTTTAATTTCTTCTTATCCTTTTTGATAATTCCTTTTTAGAAGTCTCCCTATTTGGGATATACCTACATATATTTAATTTGGTTCTTTTTAGGCAGTCTATTATCATCCATCCATATGCCTTGACAGGCATATAGACAAATTATTTTATTCTTTTTAGTCCAAAGGAAAAACGTTATTTTTTATAATTTTTTTTTATATTTATCTTATTTTATTCTTTTTAGTTTTATTTTAGTTCGATAAATTTATTTAATATAACAGGAGAAATAGAAAATATGATGTTATACGAAAATTTGCAAATTGAATAAAACCATGAAAGTTTAGAAAGTCAATTATTGAGGAGAAAAATAAAAATAGCTGGAGTGTCTCCACTCAACGTAATTTGAATTGGATTAATTAACCTAATATATTATATTTAAATTAAATTTAATTAATTATAAATTATAAATAATAAATATTAAACCAGCGCATGTTTGGCTCTTTGTTGATGGCACCACGTCACGTGTTGGCGCGTGAGATTTGCAGTGTTAAAAAATTAATTCTGGTACTTTCAGCGATTCAGTCAAGCTGAAAATCCAGTTTTATACAATTTTTAATCATGTTAAAAATTATCAAACATATATCTTTATTTTTACGGTCACTTTAGAAGAAAAAAAATCAAAACGTTGTAGGTAATGAAAACTATGAATTTTGAATAATGCCCATGTACCAAATTGCATCATTCTAGCTCAAACCGTTGTTGCGTTATCTTGGTTTCATAGATACATACACACACACAGACATTTTTCTCAACCTTAGTGAAAATGATTCAGAAACCTTCAAAACGTATAAAAACATCAAAATCTCAACATCGAAAATACTGGCGAGATAGTAAAAATTGTTAAAATTACCTAATAATGTTGAATAATAATTTTTAATAAATATTATTTATTAATTTTAATTTATAATTTAACTAATTTAATTTAAATTAATATATTAATATATTATTTAATCCAATTTAAATTGCGAGATAGTTGAGTGGAGACACTCCAGATTTTTATAATTAAAATATAAAAATTAATTTTAACAAATAACATTATACTCTGAAGAGAAGATATAATAAATAAATGAATTTTCTTCACAATTTCAATAATTTGAAGATTGAATTTAGATAATTTAAAATTTAGAATAATTTCACAAATGGTCACTCATCTGAAATAAATGCAAAACATCAATTGAAGCCATTTAATTTAATATAACTAGGAATTTTATTTGTTTTTATAATATTTTTTTCTTAAATAATAAAACATTATCCATTTCAAACAAAGCATATCTTGTGAGAGGATATAATAATTTTAACTTAATATTTACTTTAATGACTTAATTATTTTTCTTAGAGAGCAGGAAATATCTTGGTAGATTTATGGATTTTAGACATGCTATTTTCATAGTTCACTCAAAGCTAAACAGACAACAAAACAAATGATAGTATAATCATTCCTTTTGTCTTTATTGTTTGGGAACTAGGCATTTGTCACGAGCAAAAAGTATTGTGATGTGTGAAATAATAAATAAGTTAATTCTATTTGAATTAATTTAAAATTTAATCTTTATAAAATCTAAGTAATATTTTTTTTATATTTGTTTTGTACTTATTAAAAATACATTATATTACATCACACCTCACTCCTGTATCGGATTAAACAAGATGAAGCCCTTAACTATTCCCAGTCCCTTCACCTAATAATATTTTACCAATATGATTTTATTATTACCATTTATAGGAATATAATTTTATTAACCAAAAAAAACAAAATATTATCTAATTAATAGAAATTATAAAAATAAAATATAATTATTAAATATTACCTTCTGAAAAATATAATAATAATAATTATAATAATAATAAATTAGAAATAATTATATATTTGCTTTTCTGAAATTATTGATCTAGAATTCATTTACAACATCTTGGAAATCTATGAACTATTTGGGTATTGGACAAGCCTAAACAAAATAAAATATTGTTGAGCCAGTCGGATCACCTGTGCCACTAGTGAAGGAGTTAAAAATATAATTCTCAACTCTTTCACACGGGTTGTAAATTAAATTAATTGGGAAATGAACTCTAAAATAAATTTCACCCAAGAGTGCAGTACGTTTGACTATTAGTGCTTAGGCGAGTCGCCTTGGAAAACCAAGATCGGAAAGAAATAATAACAAATCAAATTAATCAAAATATCCGATGCTAACATAAGGATCTGCAAAGGAAAAATTAGATTCACTTTTTTACAAATAAAAGAAAAATGTTAATAATATTTTATGAAAAGAAAATTAATATAAAGTAAAAATAAAAAATGAAATTGATATTAAAGGAGATAATCCTTAGAATTTACAAATTAAATATAAAAATAAAAAGGAATAAATATAATACTCAGCTAAAACAAAACAAGTTTACAAAAAAATTAATAATAATAATAACTCAACACAGTTTAACAAGCAGGTGGTCCACAACAAATCTAAAAAATGGCGAATTCACAGCTAAAAAGCCAAAAGCGTGTAAACAATAGCAAGTCCAAATAGCAAGTGGGAAGTGATCAAATCTTCATGCCAAGGGAGAAGCCCTTGGCTAACATCAACTAAAAGCAGCAAGGTGATTGGTTGTAAGGGGTCACGTGACCCTTTTGCGTAGTTAACTTAGCTACTGAACAATTTGACCACGTGTTTGTATATAAATATACCAAAAAATATATATAAAAAAAAAACTTATAAAAATTATATAAAAATAAATTGATATTAAAATAAATAAATCTAAATCAGGGAGAGGCTTTAAGAGGTATATATAATATACAGTTTAATCTAATTGTCCACTTTGGGGCTCTACTCCATCTAATCTGACACTGACCATCCGTTATGTATTAATATGTTGGTCGTGTGTCCGCAATCTTTTTCTAACTCTGGGTAAAGTATATTAATACTAATTTTTATTGAGAAAATAATTAATAATAATAATTAAATAATAATAATAATAATAGTGATTAAATAATAATAATTAGTTTTAAATATCCAAAATAAACATTACTTTTTATGAATTAATGTATAATATAAATAGCTCAAAATTAAATGTTTTTGCAATTATTTTTTCTGTAGATCAATAATAATTCCATATGTATCAAGTCCAATACAACCGTATTTCTCATTACTGGAATAAACAAGATGAAGATAAATGAACTAGGAATGTATAGTCTTTGCTTAGAGATGTTTTCTGTTTTCAAGGTAAAATATTTTTATTTATCAACACGTGCTTTGTTATTGCGCCTAACCCCACTGCCTCCTACTTCCAGAAGCTTGACTAGTTATGCGTGCAACTATAACAATGCAATCATACAGTGATAAGATATGTTGTAGGAAAATATCGTTGTATTTTGTGCATTTTCTTGATTATTACAATTTTAAAGTTTATATTTTATTTTTTATTTATACATCAAATATTGTTTTCAAAACTTACTAAATTAAAATTAATCTTAAAATTACTAACTGAATTTTATAGTAACCTGCAGGTCATAAGTTACCGTTTCCTGATATATATATAGGGTTAGACCAGAGGTTTACAATCTTTTCCGGTTTGCAGCTCCCTAAATAATCAGATATTTTCCGCAGCGCCCTAATGACGGGAACGTGGCCCCCCTGGGATTAGATACTCAATTAGATACTCTCCGTTCTTGTCGAGGACCTTTTGCCATCGTTTTGGTAGTATAAATATTACACGTTCGTAAAATTTCTGATCTTTACTATCAAAAAACTGAATTGATCTAACATCATCAGCATTATTAAAAATTTTACTATGGAACGAAACAAATGATAGTTTGAAGGCGCAAGATCAGGGTTATATAGTGAATGTGACAACACATCCCAACCCAGTTCCAATAATTTTTGACCAAAGACCTGTGGGATTTTGCACTATCATGATGGAAAACAACATTACTACGATTTGACAAAACCGGTCGCTTTTCTTGAATAGGTCAGTTTGGCGAGTTGTTGAACATAAACGTTTGAATTGATCGTTTGGTTTTGTGTCATAAGTTCAAAATATTATATAATTTCTTGTCATTTCAGAGTCATTTATTATAATTGTATTTTTTTTTTTAGAAATTCGATTTTCATTTCACTATTGGTTTTTCCTATAAATACATGGACATTTCGCAATTGATACTTTACATTTTCATTTCTAGTTTATTTATTTATTTATTTTATGATTATTATTTTTGGTTTAAAAAGACTTCTGACTTCTGTGTATGTAGATTGTGAATGTATATTTTTATATCAATAAAGTAAGTAAATTTTTTACTGAAAAATTCGTAGTATCATATTAATTCAATTGAAATATATTTTAGTAAGCCTCTTATGTAACATTACGAACACGTATATATTTGAAATGTACCAATTTATTTTAAATTAAATTTAATAAAACCATTTGCTATCCTGGTGATTCAAAAAGACCTGTTACTACCGATTTTGTGATTGGAATAATTTTTTCTAGGATTAATTAGCAATATAATTGTGATTATACTTAAAATAACCATCCAATCATACCTTTTAACTTGTCAATGCGTAAAAAAGCAAAAATATCACCATCGAATAAAATAAATTCACGCGAATTTTATATTTTGTTTTTCCAATGTCAAATTTTATTTATAAAAATTCACGCGAATTTTAAAATTTTTGTTTTTCCAATGTCAAATTTTATTTATAAAAAAATGAATATCTATAGTAAACCTTTTTTCTAATTATAAAATATATGAGCTCCAACTTGATATAAATTTAATATAGATCATAATATAATATTAATTTGAGATCAGCTTATAAATTATTATTATGAAATCGTGACTTAAAATAAATTGACAAATTTTTTACGGTATTACACCTTCTTCTAACACTTCATCAGTGAGGCGCTTAATAGCCGACAGCTTTAATGATATAAATTAAAAATTCCGAGACCAATTGTAATTAAATCTTAGAATTTTAGAAATATTTTTAATTAAAGATCCTATTTACTATTTTATTTTATTAAAGAATATTTAATGTTGATTTACTTAAAAACTTTAGTTTTGCAACTCCATTTTCAAAAAAATTTCGAGAGACATAAACAATATATATATTATACATATTATAAATTAACTTCAATAAATAATCTCATTGAGTTTTGAATTTATATTAGTAATTTAATCAATATATTTTATTAAGTTATTGTTACAATATAATATGAAATATTGATAGTTTGGAAACTTGTTGTATTTGAAAATTAATTAAACTTTATTTCTCTTTAAGTAATAATTTTTAAAAAATTAAAATTTTAAGTAATAATATTTTTATTCGGTTACCTATTCATTAAAAACAAATTTAGAAAAAATATAACTTTGTTTTGAAATAAAAAAAAAACTATTTTGTGATATTTTCTGGGCCCCTATAAACATATTCCATAGATAAAAGATTTTCTAATTGGTCGAAATGTAATATTTATATAAATCAAATTACTTTTTACCGACCGACGATAGTAAGGGAGGTATTGTTTTCACACCAAATTTCACATGTGGAGATTTTTACATATCTCCACGAATCATGCATTTTCTTAACAGAAAAAAGTATTTTTAGCATGATGTCTGTCCGTCCGTCCGTCCGTCCGTATAGATGTGTACAGCCTGAACGGATTTTGATGAAATTTGGTATATTTCCTTAATGCATCAGTGGGATGAATTGATCAACTTTTGGTGCAAATCCGGAAACCGGAAGTGGTAGTATTAGCGATCGACGGTAGGAAGGGAAGGGTTATTTTCACACCAAATTTCACATGAGGAGATTTTTTACATATCACCACGAATCATGCACTTTGTATTGGTTTTATCCTCGAGAAAAATCATCTTTATTAGTTTTTTCTTAATTTAAAATTATATGACGTCATCCAGCCATTCATGACGTCACAGCCTGGTCTTGCATATATATTATAAATAAAATAAAATTAAAAATGTTTATATTTATTATTTATGTATCCATATATGTTTTTTATTACATTAATAGATATATTAAAATTATTTGAAATTGTTTCTGTAGCTGGAAATTAATTTACTTCAAACCGTCGGTCGGTTCGGACCTGTTCACAGGTCAACTTATTTTACTTGATGGTTATAATCCAGGTTGAGAGGAGCGAGCCTTATTAATTTTCATAACTTATTGAAATAGAAGATTCAATAGTAATTTAAAAAATAATTAAGTAAGCTGGATAATGTAGAATTCGATAGCACAAAACAATTTAAATAATATATATAACATAACGCAGAACATCAGTTTTGTAATGGTAACTATGTACTTAATTGTTGCTTTAACAGAAACTAGATTATTTTATAACAATACCTCCCTTACTATCGTCGGTCGGTAAAAATAACCAAAATGTTTAATCTAAACACATTTGACAAGTAATATCAGAAAAATTATAAATATTTTATTACTCAGATTATTTATCTTAAAATTAAAACAAATTCAAATATTTAAAAAAATATTTAATTTAATATTAATTTATAAATATAATATTTTTTATAATACGAGAGTATTTTGATAAGTCAGTCACTTTTTGAATAAAATATATATTTTTAGGCAAATAACCCTTTTATGTAATTTCTCAACATAGTCTCATCGATATTTTTAAATGATCGTTAAAATAATTTCAGCCAATATCAATATATCAGTTTTCCCTTTATATTTAAAGGAAAACCAGATATATTTATACTATATACTTTAACCAAGATATCTTTGTTTTCATTCTTTCCCTCACATTAATTTATATATACCTTATCACAAAGGTTTGAGTATAACATATGTTACACTATAATTTTCTCAATCATTCGAACCGCAAGACCCTAATGCAATTCCTCATTATGTGATATCCGTCATTTTTCGATTTTCTCATTTTTATCAGCTCTTAAATGCTATGAAGAATCATATTTTTCAAATATGATCTATTCTCATTCCCTAAAGTAAGTCATGAACCACTCACCTCTCACGCTTATAATGTTTTTAAACTATTATTGTATTTTTTATCTTTTAGATACAAAATATTCTATATTTATTTAATTACAATAAATACTTAGGAACATTACGATCGCAAAATCAAAACAGATTAAAAATCATTAAATTATATTCATATATTAGCTATTTAACAAAACCAAGAAAGACAGACATTTTCTTATATAAATCTATATCTATATCTATACTGATGTAAATTTATTAATAACTTTATTTGAATATTCTATATTTATTTAAAATATCATAAATTCCTTGCTGATTAGAGTAATTTTTAGAAAAAAAAATAAAAACAAAAAAACTGGGGATTGAGTGGATCTAGTTTTTTGGATGTATGCGATTTAGTGACAGGCGAAGGTGGAGCTGCGGCGGTGTTGTTCCCACAAAGAGTATTGACCTGCAGTAACACGGTCCAGTGGACGGCCGAGGGGTAACCCAATTCCCACAGCATCCGTCGCTGGACCGCCCGATCTCCGACTGTTCTGACACTCGAGACCTTTCTCCCCGCGACAGACACGAACCTCCCGCTTTTTACTCATTTCTAAGAATTTAATTGAATTTTTCCAGAGTTTTCAAGGGTTCAAAAATCACGTTTTTATTTTTTTTTAAATGTATTAGCTAGATACTTGAATTAAAAAATTAACAAAAAACAATTTTCAAAAAAAAAAAATAATAACGACTATGAGAACGAAACAAAAAATATTTTTGCAAAAGTTATTATATTCAAATGATGACTAAAAATAATAAATTTCTCTAAACAATATTCTAAATAATATTTGAAATATTACACAAAATTTAAATATTAAATTAAATAAAAATTTGATTTAAAAAGGAAAATTTTAACTCATATGGGAAGAGAGGGTTGATAATTTTTTCCCTCATTAATCGGTGTTAAAAACACAAATAAAGGTCATGAATTGGGGGAAGGGAAGGATTATAAATTATTATAACTAATCTATTTAAATATGGAACCTGAAAAAAAAAGAAATTGAAAAGTTTTTGAGATTAAAGAGTAATAAATATTCTATTAAATATATTAAATATTTTTAACTAATATAAACGTATGCTTGTATACTACTATGACCAACACTTAAGATGACATTTGTTTTAAACATCCGTGAGATTTACGTATTCATATCAATACAATCATTTGTTTTTAAGTTAGTATGACTGTCCTTCAAATCTGACAGAAGTTTCATATGATTTCGTTTGTTAGATTAGAAATTACAGCGTAATTGATAAAAAATTTTGTCGGCAATTTCTTAAAATGGAAAAATTAATCAAGCAAAGAATGTACATTAAATTAGTAAAAGTTTTTTTTTTATTTAAAAAGTAGAGTTCTTCCACTCTCTCTCTCTCTCCTCCAAGCAACTTCAATATATAGATATAAATCAAAGAAATATGATGAAAGATAATTTAACATTTTAAAATTAAGATTATTTATAATGTTTTATTATAAGATTAATAATATATAGTATTATTTTTAACTTTAAACCTTTCGGTTTAATATAAGAAAGAAGAAGAAGAACTAAAAAAAAATAAAAAAATAAAAAATTATCTCGTTTTTGGAGAAACTAGATTTAGTTTTTAGAAATTTTCGACTGTTTTTACTTTAATAATATTCATTCAAAACCCTCATTAAATTCTTATTATTAGTCTATCATTGCTTCTCAGGCTCACCCTCTCCTCTCACGATCGAACCATTCTTTTGGAAACCTACTTTTTTGTAGATATTTAATTTATTTAATTAATTTCACTTTTTAATTCACTTTGCCTATTTTAATGGTCTTTGAGATATTTTTTTTCAATTTTTGTAGTACTACTAAAAAGACATTGATTTGGATCAGAAAAGTTGCACAGCACTATAGACCTGGTCGATAGGTTAAGACAAAATTCCATTAGTTTATTATGATATCTTATATATTTTTTTGAAGATAATATAAATAATATAATAATATAAATATATGTACATATAAAAATATTCAAAATACCTTATCAATTTTGAGACTCTTTAATAAAATAAACAAATAATACAATAATGATATTATCCAAAACAAATTATAGAAATATTTTTAACTCATCTTTAGTTTGGAAAATAATTATTTCTTTCTAGTTTTGAAGGATTGTTAGCCTAGAATGCTTCAGCCCAGTCATTTGTCATCAGTACTCGGCATTCAAATCTCCGTCGTGTGTTACGAATTAAAGTGGAAATAAAAAACAGTAAAAAGTAAATAAGAAATCAAATTATAATCATATTCAAGAACTTGTACTAGGAACGATGTTTTTCTAATATTATTTGAAAGTCACCAGAGATTTAATTTTGTTGGCAAAAAGACTGAAAAAACAAATGATTTTCAGATTTTAAGAACAATGAAATAACAATTTTAAAATTATACTTATATATATAATTTAGTTTATACATTCCAAATTCTTAACATTCAAAAAAGATAATTTCACAAAACCGCTGAATAAAAATAAACAAATGTAATAAACTAAGTGTTTATTTGCAATGGAATTTTAATAAGCTATATTTTTCTAGCGAGTAGAAATGTATTATTGAGAATGGGTTTAGTCGATTTCAGTCTACAAGTTTAGAATAATTCTTTAAAAAATATAATAAATTTATTTAAAGTTATATACTTATAATACAAATTACAATTTTAAAAATAAATTAAAAATAAGCTGGAGTGTCTCCACTCGACTAGCTCGCAAATTGGATTAAATAACATATATTATATTTAAATTAAATTAATTAAATTATAAATTAAAATCAATAAATAATATTTATTAAACTTTGCCTCTTAGTTAATGGCACCACGACACGTGCTGGCGCGTGATTTGCAGTGTTAAAAAATTAATTCCGGTACTTTCAGCAATTCAATCAAGTTGAAATTCTATATATAGCAGTTTTATACAATTTTTAATCATGTGAAAAACTATCAAACATATATCTTTATTTTTACGGTCAGAGGGAAAAAAATGAAAATGTGGTTCTTCTGGTTCAGCTACATTTTTCAAAAGTTGATAGAAAACTACAAATTTTGAATAATGCCCATGTAGCAAATTTCATGATTCTAGCTCAAAACGTTTTTTCGTAATCTTGTCTACAAACACACACACACAGAGAGAGAGAGACATTTTTCTCAACCTTAGTGAAAATGATTCAGGAACCTTCAAAACGTATAAAAACATCAAAATCTCAACAACGAATAGTAATAATCGATAGTAATAATTAACATCCCACTTTATAAAAATATTTTTTAAGTCCTAGGGATATTAATAATCTTTTTTATCATCATCACAATTTAGTTTTATAAATTTATAATTTATTTTCAAAATCTCTAATCATAACTACATACTTATAAAATAAAAGAAGGCATTGTTTCTAGAAAAGTAAAATTATATATTTTACTATTTATATTTTCTACGTTTTAGAATAGAAATTTTAAAGAGTTATTTTAGAACATATAATATTCAAATGAATTTTAATTTTAAATTTTATAATATTCTCACAACAAATTCTAAATTTTAAATTTCTAATAAATATTGATACAATTTTTTATTAATTTAGTAAACTTGTTTGCTGTTAAAATATTAATATAAAAAATAATATAAAAACTAGGATTCGAACAAAGATCTTGATCTTTACAAAATTGACGAACAACGTTGGATAGATAGACTGAGAGATTTTTCATTAAATTTAACTCGAATCGCATTTAAGTATGCGATGATATGAATATGAATTTGTTTTGAGAAAATATTAACCACTATATTAAATTAAATTAATAGTTATTTCAATTGACAACTGTTAAAATATTTTTTAACATATTTCTCATAGTATGTAACTCCAGTAGTTATCAAAGTCAACAAACTTTGAAAAATATTTATTCAAATTGAATTTTAAATTAATAAATTTTTTAGAGTGGTTCAGGCGATAAATTAATGTGCTGTCATCGGAAACAGTTAAGTACGTAAAATTTAAAGTGAATATGTTGGGGGACAATTCGTAAAACTTTGAGTATAAAATTCCATCACACAATTAATTAATTCATAATTAATTAATATTTTATTTACAATTATAGATAAATGAATAATTAATTAAATTGTTTCTTAATTTTATAAAAGTTATTTTTTTAAAATTTTTCTCTCTCGATATTTAGAAAAGACTACTCCGTGGGTGGCTTTTGTAATTAAAACTCGGGGGATGTTATAAAAAAAATACCACATGGAGTCTATCCATTGAAATTTGGTTAGCATAGCTAATAAGATCTGTCATTATCAACTGTTAATGATAGTACATACACTTAAACACACACACAGACGCAGACACACCATTTGGATTTTTGATAAAGTAATCAGTTCAATATTGCATTTTACAGATGAACGTTAATTTAATAATTATAGCTTGTATTCTCGGTGATTCAAAACGAAACATTGGTTATTGAAATTTTGGAAACATAGAAAAAACAAAAATTGGACTTATCGAAATAGAGATTACAATTCTCGTGACCAAAGTTTATTAAAAGCTATCATGTTTTTTATATTCAATTTTAATTGAATGTTTTACAAATGAATGGTTATTTTCAGTTGAATTATAAACAATCAACATCTATCGTCAAGAAGAACTTATTTTGATAATTTAATCGTTGACTGAAGTGAATTCGCTTTTTATTTTGAACTGACCCCATAATAAATTAAAGAGACTGGTAATCATACCCCCTTGAAAGATTATCATTGGTCATTTCAACTCATTTCCAATCCCCCATCAACAAATTTTTCTGATCTGACAATATCTCCATGAGATTAATGTTGAACAACTCTTTTGTTAATCTCCGTTCCCCTATTAGTTCTTCCGCCACGTGTACTCCCCATCATTTCTCCCGCGATTTCATTTAACAAACCATAAAATGTGAGGAAGTTGTCGTTCATGAAATCTTCTTCATCAAGCATTATACTATTTTTATAAAAGCCTAATTTATTAAAATTTAAATCTATTCTCGATAGTTTAGAAATAGAAAAATGCTTGATATGTGGGCCACATTATTAGTACGCACAATTATTTTAAAATTATGTGAAATATTTAAATAGTTATTATTAAAATTACTATTAATTTATTTTAATTATTTATAAAATTACCAAGTTTTTAATTTTTTGTTTAGTTTTATATAAGTTAATTCATTTATTAAGTTTTATTAATTAAAATAACAATCAATTATTCAATATGTAAGAGTGATTTTATTTTTATATTTGAATTATTACTACCATCAAAATAATATCAATTCCTGGTCCGCCGAACTTGAGTTCGAGGGATCGAACCACGTCAAGTTCATTTAGATTTAAGAATAATAAATAAATGGAAAGTTATTGCAAAGGCCAATAACTATATATGTATATAAAATAAGCCCCTCGACTATCTCGCAAATTTGGATTGGATTAATTAACATATTATATTTAAATTAAATTTAATTAATTAAATTATAAATTAAAATCAATAAATAATATTTATGGCAGTGAACGTGTTAAAAAATTAATTCCGGTACTTTCAGCGATTCAATCAAGCTGAAATTCTATATATAACAGTTTTATACAATTTTTAATCATGTCAAAAACGATCAAACTTTCAAACTATCTTTATTTTTACGGTCAGTTTAAAGGAAAAAAAAATAAAAACATGGCAAGTAATGTCCCTCTTCCGGATGAGCTACATTTCTCAAAAGTTGATAGAAAACTATGAATTTTGAATAATGCCCATGTACCAAATTTCATCATTCTAGCTCAAACCCTTTTTGCGTAATCTTGTCTACATACACACATACAGACATTTTTCTCAAACTTAGTGAAAATGACTCAGGGACCTTCAAAACGTATAAAAACATCAAAATCTCGACATCGAAAATTTGGCGAGATAGTAAAAATGATATCAATTAAAAAATATTTCTTTTTTTTTTGTAAGGATATCAAAATTAAAATATTAAAAAAAAATTAAAATATAATATATAAATAAAATATAATATATAAATAATTGAAACAATTGATTATTTAATAAATGAGGACCTTTCACTTTAAATTAGATTATTTATTAAATTAAATGATTCAAAAAAAAAAATAATAATAATTGTCTTGCGAAATATTGCTTGTAACTTATTTAATATTATGCAAATACAAATAATAAAGATGAAACCAATCAAGCAAATAGTATTGATTTTTATTTATTTATTTTTTATAAAAAAAAATTATTTTTCATTCTTTAAAAAATAATTATAAATAATATCAATGTGAAAGGATGCCCAATGAAATAAAAACAAGTCTTTTCACTAAGAAATTTAATTTATAAAAAATTCAATTGTAATTCTTGATTTATTATATTAATTGATTGAAATTGATTTTATTAGCATTCTTAAAAATAATATTTTTATAAATTGTTATTATTCTTATTAGGTTTTTTAATTTTTTAAATAAAAACTTATTATTTGATTTAGTAATAATTTTTTCAAATTTATATAGACAATAAAATTAAATGAAAATATTTTTAAAATAAATTTTGATCAATCGTTCAATATTTGAAAATTCATATATTTTTACCATCAAATTGATATCAATAAAAATAATTAAGCTACTTTTTTATTAGCAAAATTGATATATTTTTTTTCTTGTTGACAAATATTAAACTGCAAAATGTTAATTAACAAAATATTTTATATTAAAAGTAATAATAACGAATGGTTTCTTTTTAAAATTGACTAATATTATATGAAAATAGTAGATCCAATACATTTTTTATATACAATATTTATTAAAATTTAATTCGTATTTGTATTAATATATAATTCAATAAATGTTATATGTTCAGTTAAATAAACATAGATCACTCATAATAAATTCGATGAATTTAAAATTTCTTGTGTGGAGAAATTGATAGCCCGTTAAGCTGATGATGCTTTAACAGTGGTAGTAACGGACCAGGTAAATTTGAATTTCGAGACTTTATTGTCATGGGTCATTAATAACATGTTTCAACTTCCTTACCTATTGTTCTAGATATTTTTCATTTGTTAATATGCATAAATTCACTTGGAATTCATAAAAAAAAAAAAATTTAACATAAAATTTTTGAATTTTTTTTTATTTCTAAATAAGAATGAACGTTAAATTCAATTGAAAAAAAAGATCCCCTGTCCCTATTTCTTTCTCCCTAGTGAATGCCTAGGCCGTTAGAATTTGATTTTTTCCAAAGGTAAATTATAATAATTTATATAAATATATATATTTTATTAAAATTTCATTATTTTTACTGAAATTTATATAAGTTTAGTAATTTATTCACTTATTAAAAAACAAATTCGGTCCTGTAATAATGATCATAATTAAATTTATTTAGTGAATAAGCCTGTGAAGTTCTAGAATAAATTCATAATAAATTTCCAATTTATCACAAAATAAATCTTAAGTTACTAATCTACCTAACCGTTTTATATAAAATTTTTAAGGTACACTAGTAAAAATCTTATTTCATGTTATTATTACAAATTTCATTAATGTTTTATACATAAGAAACAAAAATAAAAAAATTGTGAAAAGGTGTTTAATTTAATATAAATAAATAATTGATTTTATTTATTCTAGTCTCATAAATTAACATAAAAATTGGGTAATTATTTTTGAAAATAATAAATTTTTACCGACCGACGATAGGAAGGCAAGGTATTGTTTTCGCATCACATGTGAAGAATTTTACATATCTCCACTAATAATGCATTTTATTAACAAAAAAAAAGTATTTTTAGCATTCTGTCCGTCCACTCGTTTGTTTATTGTGTGTCCGTATAGTCGTGTACAGCACGAACGACTCAACGGATTTTGATAAAAATTGGTATATTTACTTAATGCATCATAGCATAAAATCGTCAATTTTTGTTAGATATCCGGAATCCAGAAGTTTAGTTTAAAAAGTATTAATTTTATATTCATTGTCGGAAATTTTTTCACTTAAAATATAACAGTAATTAAACTAAAAATAAAAACCAACGTAATATAATTTAGTCATTTTAATTCAAGTTTTAAAAAAAAATATATATAAGGTTGTTTGGAAATTAATTTATTTCAAATCATCGGTCGGTTCAGCTTATTTTTAAAGTATAAATAGTATACAAAATAAAACAATACCTTCCCTTCCTAAAGGAACAATGAATAAGGTGCAAGGGGTATCCAGCAGAAAAATAGATAGTTTTCATTTTTAACCACATTTTTCGTTCAGTGGTTGGGACAAAAATTTTCTAATTGCCCATATCATTATATTTCTAAAAAAGAATTAACACATAATTAAAATGTTATTTATATTTTAAAAAAAATCTCAAAATATTGAGTCTACTAGTCTTCTTTAAGATGACTTAATTAAGAAGTTGACTTTCATTACCATTATCATTCATTCAATCTACCATTTCTTAAATTATGACGGTTTTTATGTTATTCTTATTTAAATTTGAATTTCACACTGGATAGAGATCTCCCAAGATTCTATTGCTATCCAATATTTACATTAATTGATAATTAACCTAACCTAACTAAAAAAAGATGATTATATATTAGCCATTATATTACTGACTAGACATTGAAATAAAACCATTGGAATGAAATTCAACAAACATGATAATTAAATTGATTCTTTTTATCACAATTGGAAAATAATAAATCAATTTGTAATCCCTTCAAATATAAAAGAAAATTGCAAAAAAATATTACATTCTGATAAATTATGAATATATATTCAGAAACAAATTAAATAAAAATTTTAACAAATTAATGAATATCATCTGAGGGCCCAGGAATATATTAAATTATTTCTGACATTTCTGAGTCAATTTTATTCATAAAAGTAAAAGTAAATTGTTTGATTTGAGAGAGACGGACATCTTCTTTAAGTAACGCAGACAGGCAGGCATGCAGGCATTGAGAATAGGATCACTTCACCAAGAACCAGTTGCAACCCTCTAATCACTCAACGAAGGGCGACGCGACCAACAGAAGAATGGGGAAGATTGGAAACGGTACAACACCCCTATCGAATACTGTAAAAATCCAAATTAACTTCGCCTCGTTTCTCATTGAATTCATTTAGATTTAAAAAATTATTTGTTTTCTTTTCTTTTACCTATAAAGACATAATAGACAAATTTTCAAGCTTGTTAGAAACGATTCTTCCAAACTAATTTTTTTTTAAACTCACTTCTTGTTCAATTAAGGGTCAACTTATATAGTTTTATGATGTGAAACATTTGATATTATCTAGTATTTATTACTGTATAATCATACCTCTCTCAAAAATCATAATCATCTTAAAGTGGAAAAAGTGCATTAGATGGTTGATTTTATTATTTTTAGTGATAAATATAAAAATAATTAAATGCGTATTTGAACATTTCAGAAACATCATTATCAATGGAAATTTCAAATTGCATTCAGTCAATTAGCCGTTTTTCAAATTTGAATTCAAATAAAAAGAAAACGAGAAATTAAATTTTAATTATTTTTTTTTATTATCTATAATGTGATTAAAATTTAAAATTAAAAATTTTATCTTGATAATTTTTATATAATTTCAATGGTTAAAATTTCATAAGAATTTAATTTTATAAAATTAAAAAGTAAACTTTAATAATTTTTATGTAGTGACATGTAAATTATAAATCTGTATAATTAATTAAAGATAAAGACAATGTTCAATTTATAAAATTAAATTATCATCACGTTATCATATTGATAACATTCGAAAATTAAAGGTATAATCAAATTAATACAAATGGCGCGTATAATTATTAATTTTATTATTAAAATAATTAAAAATTAATAATTGAATTAAATTAATTTAGAATATATTATCCTCGCGTTTAATTTTAATTAAAAAATTTATATAACATCACAATATATATATAACATTTCAAATGATACAATCAAAACGAAGCGTTAAGAAATTATATAAGAATTTATGAAAATATAATAACAAAAGTTATGTAATCAAATTAAAAATTTGAAATAAAGATTTCAACCGAATTTTTTTGTTAAAATTAAAAATTATTACAAAAAATAAAACCTTTTCTAAGGTATAAATAAAAATAAATTTTTTTTTTTTTTTTTTACTGTTATCAAAAGCAAAGAATTAAAATTTATATTAAAAAAAAAAAAAAAAAAAATGAACGTAGGGCAGATGTTATTCTCTTTGAAAGCAGCTTCATGTAATGGGCCACGCCTTTTTTTATATATTGACCAATAATTCTATTTGCCAGATTAAAGCTCCGCCTTGAGGCGTGTCCTCATGTCAGTAGGTGGGGATTCCCTCCTTTCAGGGTTCCCCTAATCTAGAGAGAAAACTCATTCTAAAATACTCAGTTGGTTACAAGACGCGCTACAGACAACACGTTCAATTTTTTTTTTTTTTATATTTCATTTTCGGTGTTCTTTTTTTTATTCTCAGACATATCTGATAGAAGTGCTTATTGTAAAAAAAAAATGCTAATGTAGGTAATTCCTTATTTATTAAGGAAAATATTCCTTCGTTCAAAATATTTATTTTTATAAGTTTAAGAAAATTCATTCCAAGAACTTTGGAAGATATTATTATTAAGTAATTGATTCCTAAAGTACTATAAGTGATTCCGTGTGTCGTTTAGTGACAAATTTTTCGACATTAATTCGTCAATTGAGGGAGATCCGATTGAGCAGTCTTCGGGAATAATGACTGTAACCAATATGATGATGCGGCCTTGTTATACTGGATATCCTTTTCAAGGTAACACAAATAAAATTAGAGTATTAGTATTTATTTAATTTATGACAAATATTTATTTTTAAATCATCTTAAAAGATTATCATAATTGGATTTATGTATTTATATATTTTATATTTATTTTATTTCATAACACATTTAAACAACATATATATAAGAGAGAGGAAGAGGAAGAGAGAGGAGAGAGAGAAGTGGAAGCCAGCTGGAAGGAAATTTAACATAATTTTTGAAGAAATATCCTGAGGGACCGAAACGTTGTCATTTTGGAGTAACTGGAGTGATCTTTATTTCTTTCCGTCACTCATTTATTTAATCGAATCAGCCAAAATTATTCTAAATGTTATATACATATTTATATAAACTGTTGTTTAAATGCCTTAAATTGGCGGGTTTGTCTTTATGTACAATTCTTTTTACGATTTTTTTTTATTGCTATTTTAAAATGCTTTTGTAACTATGTTAGTACTTTACCAGTAACAATTTTTCTTTATTACAACTTGCGATCAATTTTTTAATTGATAATAATAATAATAATAATAATAATAGTAATAGTAACAATAATATTAAATAAAATTGTTTAATGTCTCAAAAATTAGATAATACTTTTTCCAAACTCAGATTATAAAAACAATTTGAAATTTGAAATCTTTTTAATATTCTCATATTTTTATGTTAATTAATTAATTTAATTAATTCAGAAAAAGCAATTAATGTTTTTCTTCAAAGATTAAACCCTGTCAGATCGATGTTTCAACTCAAAAACCCTTATACATGGTTAGAAAACAAGCCTTGAGGTTATTTTCTAGATCAAGTATATATATATATATATATATATATATATATATATATGTTTTTAAACTTAATTTAATTACTTATATACCCCAATTAATAATTTTATTAAATTTATTATTATTGATTAATTTAAAATTCAAATAACATGTGATTTGAATAGTTTTTTCTTCAATTTAAAAAAATGCTATAGATTAAACACTTGACAGATTAGTTTTGAAATAATAATAATAATAAGATGAATACCCTGATGAATTCATTTTAAATTACCTCTCTTAACAGCATTGGTTAAATCGTGTTAGGGATTTGTTCTTTTTAAAGAAAAATATTTTGATTTTAAATAAACATTACTCTCTTATACTATTTAAAAAATTGAAAATGATTAAAAACATTTTCCTTTGTTTTGAAATACTTATATCTTTTTTTTTTTTAATTTAAAATTTTTTTTCTGAATTAAGTATGAAATATTATATTATTTATTATATATTTACATATTATATATTGTACATTATATTATTATTAGTATTATTTAATTAATATTTTTACAAAAATAAGTTAAATAATTTTAAATATTATTCACAAATTAAGGTTTTAAAGAACTTAAACAAATTTATTAAACAATAAAAATGATATAGAGTTATACGTATAAACGAGTAACACGTTTTATTTTACACGAGTATTTTTATTAATTAAAAAATAATTTTGAAAGGACCTCGGAAAATTATTTAGAAAATTTATATTATAAATTAAATATCTTTATGTGGGATTGTATCTAAAATGTAAATTAAATATAAAATAATATATACATATATAATATTTTATATAAAAAAATACAATCCTTTTTTACTAAATCGGGAATAAATTATTCCTGTGTAGTTAATTATTTTGTTTTATTTATTTTTTTTACATATTACTGGATAACGTGGAAGAGTTGACTTATAGAAAATGTCTCAGATAAGGCAATGATAAAAACAGATTTTGCAATTGTCTCGTATAAATAAAATCATAAATTATTTTGAATGAATTATTAGTTCTAAATTGTTAAATGTCGAGAAAAGAAGATATATGATGAATATATAGAGAAAGTTTTTAAACTTTAGTCTCTTTTTCTTTATAATCTTTCTATTAACAAAAACCTACGATTCTTTTTCATTAACAGCTTTTAGTTCTTTTATTTTAAAATTTAACTGGCTGAAATTGTTTTGGAAAAAAAAAAAAAAAATTAAAAGAATAATAGCTGACTATCTTTTGTTGGCCCAAAGTCATTGACTTTTTCTGAGTAAAACACAAAAACATAAGGTTTGATTTTGACCTTTTGATGATAAATACATACAAAAACTTACCTCCTGGATTTCTATTCATGTTATATATCTTCTTTTTTTTTAGGTTCGATATTTTTGAAATTTTTCAACCATATATTCCTAAAATTTAGATATTTATATATTTATTTAATTATTAAGTAAAAAAATGATATTTTCCCTAATTAACTTTTCATCACTTTTCAAAAGAATACATTCATGAATTATTCATGAATTAGTTATACTGGTCGGATCTCATCCCAGCATTCCAAATATTTAGATGGAATATAATTTTTTAAAGTATCGATAAGAATATCCTTATATATTTATTGATTTATCAATAATTTCATAAACATATATTTACTATAAATAATGAATAAATTATATTATTTATTTGAATGTAAAATTATATTTTAGTAACTTACAAATCTTGAAATTATATCATTTATAATAAAATACTTAATTGATATATTTTATCTTTATATCAGGTTTTATAATTTAATTTATTTTTTTTTTAACTCATTGAGGAATACTAGATATAAACATACTCTTGTTTATCTAAGATCTAAGATTTTATTAAAAATATAGAAATATTAAGTAAGCATGGTTATAATTTTTTTTAAATATTTCTCGTTCCAATTTTTTCATTTTATTTATGTTTGTTCTAATTAAGTTCTAAAAAGGGAACTGTAATTTTTTTTTTTTTTTTTTGAATCGAAGATCTTGTGAATTTTACTCCTTTACTCGTTGATTTATTTGTAAGTAGCTTGTAATCTATTATGAAATCGTATCTCTTGTTCGATATATATGTATATATATATATATGTGTTCAACAAAAACTTGAGAGTCCTCTTAAGGCCATAAATCGTTATGGGGAAAATGGGCTTTTCACCGCCTGGTTTTGTACCTATTTAGGTTCAATTCATTCTCAACTCGAGCCCTCACTCCCTCGAGACTCTCCGTTTCCTTCGATTTTTGATTTCAAAGCAAACTTCAAAATGTGTTGCTGTTGTTTATGATTGGACGATTTTGCTTCTTCGCTGAAAATGACTGAGTGTTGTCGTCCCTGGGGGCACTCTCTTGACCCTATTCTTATCTCGAAAGCTACACAAAACTCCCCATAATTATATTAAATTTCATATGTATTCCATCATCCATTGAATAGATCGATAATTTTAGAACATCAAATTCGTCACTACCTTTTTGTGATATTGAAAACATATCCATCTAATAGAATTGAAAACATTTCACCTCCGTTTTCATTTAATAAATAGAAATTTTATATTATTTCTCTTCTTTTTTTTTTTTGGTAATTGTAGACCATTGAACAAAAATATATATATACCATATACCAGGCGTAGAAGTATGAAACTGGGATTCCCCTTTAGATTAGTGTTTCTCAACCTTTTTGGACCAAACGCCCACTTCGTAAGGCCGGCTTCATATTTTAACAGATAAAATTGCATGATAATCCCTAATATAAGGTAGGTACACTTGGTGATACTTAGAGCCATATTGAAAAATCGAGTTTCAGAACCTGATCGCAAAATCATCTTACCTATTTTATTAAACTCACATTGAAAAAAATTGAAAATAACGGAAATGTCTGATCGCAAAAACACCTTACCTCTTTTTTTAGAGTTGCAAACGATTTCGCCTCCCAAAAATAACTATCGCCCCCCAAAAGCGTATAGTCAAATAAAGGCAACCTTTAAGATGTCGATCGCCCAGGTTGAGAATCACTACTTTAGATGATGCTCGCTATCAGTTTAAAGACCGTAAGACCGCTTCTGTAGCGCCATCATCTCCCTCAAACATCTGACGAAGTTTGTCAACACACAATTACCTAAGTTCCATACACCGGTATATTTTTCTGTATCCTCAAACATGTCGAGTTTTGTGCCTACGAACTATGATTTGCGGAGAGCATTGGTTTACTGCTATAATTTGAAGAAAAAGGCTGCAGAATCAAATAGAATGCTTGTCGAAGTTTACGGTGAACATGCTCTTGACAAAACTCAATGCTTTGAGTGGTTTAAAAAATTTAAAAGTGGTGATTTTGATGTGAGAAACGGAGGAGTGTGGAAAACCACTGAAAAAGTTTAATGACAAGGACTTGCAAGCCTTATTGGATGAAGATGCTCAGACTCAACAAGAACTCGCAGAACAATAAAATGTTACGCAAAAAGCAGTATATATTCGTCTGAAAGCTATGGAGATTCAGAAAGTGGGAAAAATAGGTAACACATGAACTGAATGAAAGACAATAAGAAAATCGAAAAAACTGTTGTCAAATGCTGCTCGTCAGATGTAAAAGAAGATAATTTCTTCATCGATTAGTAACAGGTGATGAAAAGTGGATATATTTTCAGAATCCTAAGCGTCGTAAATCATGGGTGAATCCAGGCCCACTATCAGCATCCACTGCAAGATCAGATCGTTTTGGAAGGAAAACAATGCTGTGCAATTTTTACAAAAAAAAAAAAAAAAACGGTTTCATACTTCTACACCTGGTATATATATTTTGTGGTTTAAATAATAAAATACTCTTTCAAAACAAACCAAATGATTTGATTTATTTTTCTTATTAATTACAATAATATATTATTTTGAATTAAGGATTTATTAATTGAAAGTTTTCTTTATTTGAGATATACGGTATAGGCACTCTATTTATTATATATTTTAATCCTAATTGATAAAACGTAAAATCATAAAATCAAATTTCTAATCCCTATATATATTAATTATCTGAATTAGTTAAATAAAGAGAAGGGCAAATCAAAATTACATAAATATTTACAAAATATATATTTGGAATATATAAAACGTGCAAAAACTATTACAACAAATATTTCTCTAAATATAGCATAAATAATTTTATCTTCTAAAAAATATTTTATCTTTATGATTCATAAAATTCAATTTTAATTGATTGATTTCACCCTTTTAATTATTATTTTTTTCATCTATATTAACAAATAACACAACGGACTGTTCTTATGAAATGAGATCAAAAATTCTGTACAATTCCTTTCACAATTTAAAAAAAATGATCCAATTTTCTCACCTTCAATTATTCAAGATAACAAGATTTGTTTATTCTTAAATTATTATTATTTATTACTTATATTATTAAAAATGATTAATTTTTAACGGAATTTTGTAAATTAAACCACATATTGATATTTGTTATTGTAAATTTATTCAAAAAATACAAACATATACACAACGTTTCGATTGCTACTTCTGCAATCAAGCGACTGCACTGTTCGAGTTTCCAGTGACAAGTGGAATGATTAATTTTTTTAAAAATATCAATTTAAAAAATAATTATTCTATTTCAGCTAAAATTTATTATATAAATATAGCATATTTAACATATATCTAAATATTAAAATGAATATTCTTTCACCTTTTTGAAGTTATATAAATACTTCAAAATTTAAATCAAGTAAATTATTTTAATATATTTTTTTATTTTAAAATATTTATATTGAATATTTTAAAAATTTAAAATATAAGATTATTATTAATTTTACATTCAATTTAACTAATAAATACAAATTCTTGTTAGTATGAATATAAAATGTGATGCTGGTTCGTGTATTTCTTTACCCACTAGAGAAAAGATCCTTGAAATAGTGAGAGGAAGATGTTGTAATGCAATAGTAAAATTAATATGTTCATATTTTGACTTTTGAATATTTTATTTTATAACAATAAAAAAGTAAATTGACTTTCAATATTAAAAAAAAAAAAAATTAATATTATTATTTTATCAATCTATAACTTTTATAAAAATTTTTTGTTTTATATGCTTCCTTACCTTTTCTTTTCTTTATGCGAGTAATGCAATACAATTTTACAATACAATTTACAATACTATTTTCCACAAACATACAAAATATTCCCAATAAAGGTTGATATAGAATTTTAATAAATAATTTTTTTTAAATCATCCATTTTTATTATCAAACACACTTTTTTCTTGATTTGTTGTTCATTTATCGCACTATTGTTCCACTATATTTTAAAAACTCGATATTGACCTGAAAAAAACAAAGATATTAAAATTTTATAGTATTAATAATTACTCACTAAATTAACAAATATTAAATATTTATATTTATAGGATTGTATTTATGATAACATATATCTACTAATATATCATCTTTATTGTAAAAAATTAATATCGTTTTAATTATAAACGATTAAAAAAAATTCCTATAATTGGTTATATGATTCTGAAAAATTTCACTTCATAAAATAAATACAGTTAAGCAATAATATTTCTGAGTGACCGAATGACTGACAATTAAAGCACTTTCGAGGTAATTATTCCGGTGCACCCTTTCCATATTGTGATTTAAATTGGAATGGAATATCGATTTCTAAAATAATCAACAACCTTTACTCTACTAAAATATATGATTTGTGCTAGCTAACTTATAGAAACTTTTATTCTTAATAAAGTCATACGGTAAAATATTAATCTTAATTTTAATAATTAAGGTTAATAAATATAAATAAAATAATATAATGGATATTAGAAAGAATTGTCATATACTGTGATTTAAATTGGAATGGAATATCGATTTCTAAAATAATCATCAACCTTTACTCTACTAAAATATATGATTTGTGCTAGCTAACTTATAGAATATTGGCAAACCTTTATTTTTAATAAAGTCATTATACGGTAAAATATTAATCTTAATTTTAATAATTAAGGTTAATAAATATAAATAAAATAATATAATGGGTATTAGAAAGAAATGTCATTTTCTTTTATCTTTTATAATATTTTATTTGAAATAGGTATTGACTTGGAAACTGGAGCATAAAGGCAAATAAAGATGACTCTCTCGAATTTTTCAATGGTTCATTTCACATAACAAATATTGATCAGTTTCTTTCTATTCATTTCAATGGAGAGTTTGCTTTCCTCTTGATATGACTTCCATTCAATGATCACATTTCATTTACAATGAATCGGTCGAACAGATCAGATATTCTCCAATCATGTTTAGAAACAGAGGGAAATTATTTATTCAAAATCACCTTAAATTATTTATATGATTTATAAATTAAGCTATTTTAAAACATATACATTGTAACGAAATTAGAAATAAAATTTCAAAATATTTTTACCTGTTTATATTAAAAAGAAAAATCCCAATTCTATATTATAATAAATCTCATTTATTTCTTTCTTAAATATTTGTTTATTATTTACTAATATATATAAAAAATATTGTACTTAAATATTATACATTTTACTATAAAAAAAATTGTCAATGGGAGAGAGATTTACTTTCAAATAAAATATAAAATTAATTAATTTATGTTTCAACTGAAAATTAATGCAATTAATTATAAAAAAAATCAGAATGATTATTTACATGCACATTTCATCAACATTTATCTTAATGAATGTAAAAACATATTTTAATAATTTCAGATTAATTGAAATTAAATCAAAATTCAAAATTCATAAATAGAAAAAAAATATATATATATATAAGTAAGTATATTTTCTTTTAAATAACTTATTTGAATATCAAGCCAATGATTAAAAAAATTATGTGTAATAAAAATATGAAATATATAAAATAATATTACTATACTTGAATCATCTCCCTTTTTAAATTCATTGAAATTCTAATGTTATTAAAATAAATTATTAGGTTTAGAAAACATAAGACCTTCAATATAATTCTTAATTACATATATTTGGGTTTAAAGACCACTGAATATATAAATAATAATAAGCTTTGTTGCTTTTAATAAATTATTTCATTTTTCATTTATAATCTGGGCTATTTTCTAATCTTTGTTAATTTTTACTATCTCGCCAGAGATAGTATTGCGATCACGAAAATTTTCGATGTTGAGATTTTGATGTTTTTATACGTTTTGAAGGTTCCTGAATCATTTTTACTGAGGATGAGAAAAATGTCTGTGTGTGTGTATGTGTGTTTATATGTATGTAACCAAGATTACCCAAAAACGGTTTGAACTAGAATGATGAAATAATGTATAAATACGTTTTGATTTTTTTTCCTCTAATCTGACCGTAAAAATAAAGATATATGTTTGATAGTTTATCACATGATTAAAAATTGTATAAAACTGCTATATATAGAATTTCAGCTTGATTGAATTGCTGAAAGTACCGGAATTAATTTTTTAACATTACAAATTACGTGCCATCAACAAAGAGCCAAACATGCGCCTGTTTAATAAATATTATTTATTAATTTTAATTTATAATTTAATTAATTTAATTTAATTTAAATTAATATATGTTATTTAATCCAATTCAAATTTGCGAGGTAGTCGAGTGGAGACACTCCAGATCTCTTTTTCATTAATATTATTAAAATGACAATTGTTTCAAATTCGAATAACATGATAAAATAAATTCAAATATCTTTTTTTCAAAATAAATTTGTCTTAAGTCTGGTCAGTCATTTATGAATAATGTATAAATAAAGATGAATAAGTCCCTTTTATAATGAAGATTTATTTTAATATTCCTTTAATCGTCTTTATTCTATTTAATTAAAATCATTAAAATACTAGTTTATTATATTAATAAATAAAAAATTTATTAGACTTTTCTCCCAAAAGAAATCATAATTGCTTTGGTCCTGAATAAATTAATGAAGATTAATTTTTATATTGTAATTATTTAAAATGATAAATTTGTAAAAAAAATAAATAAATTGAAAAATAGATATGATATATTTTTTAATTTGCAATTCTAATTAATGTTATTAAATAAATATTAATCTTGATTTTTTCATTATAATTATTATTATTATAACTATTATTATTATTATTATTATTATTATTTCATAATTAATTATCAAACTAATTTATATTGTCTTCGTGACTAAAAGATTAATATATAAATTAAAAAAAAAAGTGTCAATCATAAAAAATAATTCCTTGAAGATTAATCGAGGATGGTTATTTTGAAGATGGCGCAGGTGGGGCGTGGAGAAAAGGGGTTGAAAAATTCTTTTAGGATAACTTGGATGATGGTATACTTGCAGGCCAGGGCCGAGTCAACCAGCTGGGTGGCGTGTTCATCAACGGACGCCCTTTACCAAATCATATCCGGCTCAAGATAGTTGAATTAGCAGCAAGCGGTGTACGTCCTTGTGTCATCTCACGACAACTTCGAGTATCCCACGGTTGTGTCAGCAAAATTCTCAACAGATACCAAGAGACCGGGTCCATTCGACCGGGTGTTATTGGGGGTAGTAAACCTCGAGTGGCCACCCCCGCGGTTGAAGGACGCATTGCTCAGTATCGACGGGAAAATCCAGGCATCTTTAGTTGGGAAATCCGTGACAGGTATCTGTCTTTGGTTCTCCAAGCAGATTTCTCCTTGCAATAAAAATTATTTTCGTATAGATAAAATTCTGTTCAGATAAACTTATGCTGTTCGGTGTAGATCCTAACCCTAAGTAAAATTTATTTTGGATCACCCAACAAATTATACATACAGATATAAGTAAACATATTTATATATTTACTGATTCAATTTTCATTTAAATTAATATTTTAAATTTAAATTTATATTATTTATAAATTCTGTGGATAATATTTCAAAATTTGTCAGTCCATATGGAGATATCACTCCACATGGAACGAAAATAATTTTTTATCATCTTTTATTTGGAGAAGCTTCTTTTGCAACTACCAAAAAAAAAATTAACAATTCTTAGTCATATCACAATGTTGGATACCTAATTTTATAATCTATATTGTTGAAAAAATTTTAGTAGATCAAAATGATCTTGTCTGTATTCAAGTAAAATTTTTCGAGATACTATTTTCTACCCTACTTGACTATCAGGAAAAAATATTCGATATCATATAGGAAACATTCGGTGAAAAAGTAGGCAAGTTGTATTTTATAACTATAATTAAATATATATAAAAAAAAAATAATGTCCCAAAATATGTGCCTTTCGGAGCGGACTGAACCCACCGAAGGATATAAAATTTTATCTCCATTGACTGAAATTTACTTATTTATAAATTGACTAACAATATGATTTTCAATTACGTGCTTTCATTAATATTTATTATTAAATATTTATTTCCATATTTATTTATAGATGTAGTAAAATATCCCATTCTCTTTTACATTTTCTTATTTGTCATTTTTCTTCGATTGGCAAATGAAAGCATAGATCTAAATGTATTTGGTTCAATAGGATTAAAATAGAATCTTTAGACTAATTTTAAACACCTCTTCTATTCTTATTATTTTCCTGTTTTTTTTTTTTTTTGTTTTTTTTTTTTTTAATTTAGTGGAAATATTTGAAATGTCACATTTCATATATATTTCTAATAAATTACCTCTCCGCTACTTCTGTCACTAGGAAAAGTAAGTTTATCGGAAGAATGAATCGGAGGAAATATTAGTGTTATGTTTCTTGTGTATGTGCCAGCAGGTTGGTCAATGATGGCTTGTGTGACAGAAGCAGTGCTCCATCCGTCTCTGCAATCTCGAAACTTCTTCGAGGAAAAGATGGAACTTCAGAAGACGTCAAAAAACTAGATCCCGACTGTGAGTGTTGTCTCGCATGCTTGCTTGCTTTTCTAATTTGTCTTGAGTTTCCCATCCATCAATGAAACCTTTCATATAACTTATTAATATCTATCTTTTCATATCTCTTCTACAAGGACTTTTTTTCATTTTTTTTTTCTTTTTTTACCAGACTGTCATTTCAAAAATAAAAGCCAAATGTTCCATGTTTATATTGGAAATTATTAGAACGAAATTAAATATTGAAATCTAAATTTGTTTAATAAGATACAATGAACTTATTATACAAATTATATATAAATCCTAAAGAGATATAAATTATCCTCTAAAAATTATTCTAGATATATTGCTAATGAATTTAATATATTGTTTTTTTTGTAAGATATTTTTTTATAATTTAATAAAACTAAAACTATTTTACTTAATAAATAAATATAATATTAAAAATAATGGAAGAAGCAAAATTTATGAAAATATAGATTTTTCATTTCATTACTAAAAGAAATTGAATTATTTGTTTTAATAAAAAAAAAATATTTTGCAAATAATAATCTCTAGATAGTTTTAATTAAATATCACTTATAATCATTGTAGAATGTAAAATAATTAGAAAATAGTTTTTTTAGTTGATAATAGATAGAAGTAAACTTTGAATAAGCCCGGATTGTAATAATAACAACTAATTACGTTATTTTGATTTGGTTAGTAGTAGTTTATCAGTCTATATGGAGATATAACCACTGAAAGGATAGAGAAAATGTGATCTAGGTTAATAATTATCAATATGAAAATAACATTTTTATTAAAAAGATAGATGTTTAGAGTTAGGGATAAGGGGCTCTGCTCGCTGAACTCCCAGAGTGATTTAGTATTTTGTTGAAATCTATATACACCTATCCCCCGATTTACACGGTAGATACGTTCCTGAGAAAAACATGTAAATCGAAAATTGAAAATTTTCAAGTCAAAACCGTGTAAATCGAAAAGCTTGCAGAAAATGCATAATTTTGCTATTTAACAGTTGTGATTTTTTTCAATATTTTTAGGTGTACACAGAAATAAAAATAAAATGCATTGACAGGTAATATGTAATATATTACGGAAACACTGTTTTTTTATTTAATTACAATACATTAAACAGAAGAACAAAAAATAAAACCAAAGGTGTTTTATTATCCTTCATCACTATCAGAAATTACTCTTATTCTTTTTTTCGGAATCAAAGGTTGGAATATGAAAAATTAAATCTTTCTGAAACTGTGAAACTTTCACTCAAATACAATTTTCCGTAGATAAAACTTTAATTTTATGCGAAGAAATACAGACACAGTGTGCATGAGCAGCAAATCAGCACATAAGCTCGGGATTCCCCATGAGATGTGTACACAGTAGCATTTAGTAGAGTGCGATAAAAACAAAAAAAAAACTTATTTGGAAAACCGTGTAAAAGCGAAAACGTGTAAAACAAGTACCGTGTAAATCGGGGGATAGGTGTATATATAAAAGACCGACAGATAAGAAAAATATATAAGTCATATTTGGATTTTCCAGACAATGAGATGAAAAAATCTTTAAATTCTGAACAATGTGCAAATAAAAACTTTGATATATTTTTATTTTATATATATAGGTATATATAGATTTTCTGAACAGACATACTTACAGACACACAAAATGACTTTGAAAGCTCTAAAGTCATATTTGAATATTTCATGTCATGAAACGTAAAGATATGCAAAAAATTTTATATTCTGAACAATGTGCAGTCAAAACCTCTTTTTATATGTATATAAAATTCACGATACAACATACATACAGACTGACAGACAGACAAACAGACCTGGAAAAACTTTAAAGTCATATTTGGGTATTTCATGTGATGAAACGTAAAGATATGCAAAAAATTTTATATTCTGAGCAATGTGCAGTCAAAACCTCTTTTTATATGTATATATGTATATATAAATTTACCAGACAACATATAGACTGACAGACAGACCTGAAAATGATAAAGATATATTTGGATTCTTTATGTCATGAACAAATACAAATGTATAAATTATTTTAACTTTTAAAAAAATTTATAAAAAAACAAACTATTAATTTATTTACAATGGCTGTGACACCATTTTGAAGTCCGATCCATGTCCAATGTGCTATATTTAACTATTATATTATTATACCTATATCTTTATCTATCATACATGTATATCTATTTATTAGATATATATGGAAATAAATAACTCTAATTTAGTATCGAAATATGTTCAACATATTTTTGAAAATATCCGACGCATATGCTTCGTTCAATATTGTGTTTTTATAAGTAGGTTATTTTTATAAATGTTAAAAATATTATTGTATAATTCTCAAATTATATGTTTATATGTTTTGAATATATGCGTTCTTCATTACATATAAAAACCTTTTACGCCAATATAAAAAATAATCCGCAAAACAAAAAATTCTGTACTTATCCGTTCGTTTTGCTATCTTTATACAAGCCCACTAACCTACAATAATTGTAATATATAAAAAAATAAATCTCCATTAATTATAAAAAATCAAATACAAATATTTCAAATTGTGAAATGAAAAAAAAAATTTAAAAATTTCAAATTGTGAAATGAAAAAAAAAATTTAAAAATTTCAAATGTGAAATATAAATGAAAGACTAAAAATTAATATTCTTTTCGTAAATTAGAAAGTATTTGCATACTACATATAATACATTGAAAATAGAAAATCAAATACAAAAATGTGTTCAATAAGTCGTGCCAAAAATATATTTATCGAAAAATCAATTGGGAAACCCCAGATAATTGAAAACGAGGTAGAAGAACAATCTAAAATTAGGAATAAGCGATTTGGGAGAGGTAAGAAATTGGTTTGTTTCTCGCGACAAAAAGTCATGCCACAGAAATAGTCATATTTTAATTAATTATCTTGATATTCAGAATTTTCATACTTCTTTTGAAAATATTTTTTGCTTCCCCTTTTTACCGACCGACGATAGTAAGGGAGGTATTGTTTTCACACCAAATTTCACATGTGGAGATTTTTACATATCTCCACGAATCATGCATTTTCTTAACAGAAAAATGTATTTTTAGCATGATGTCTGTCCGTCCGTCCGTCCATCCGTCCTTCCGTCTGTCCGTATAGATGTGTACAGCCTGAACGGCTCAACCGATTTTGATGAAATTTGGTATATTTACTTAATGCATCAGTGGGATGAATTGATCAACTTTTGGTACAAATCCGGAAACCGGAAGTGGTAGTATTAGCGATCGACGATAGGAAGGGAAGGGTTATTTTCACTCCAAATTTCACATTAGGAGATTTTTTTACATATCACCACGAATGTATTGGTTTTATCCTCGGGAAAAATCATCTTCATTATGTTTTTCTTAATTTAAAATTATATGAAGTCACCCAGCCCTTCATGACGTCACAGCCTCGGGTAACGCCGGGTAACGCCGGCTACTTCAGCTATATATTATAAATAAAATAAAATTAAAAATATTTATGTTATATCCATATCTTTTTTTTATTACATTAATAGATATATGAAAATTATTTGAAATTGTTTCTGTAGCTGGAAATTAATTTACTTCAAACCGTCGGTCGGTTCGGACCTGGCCACAGGTCAACTTATTTTTATTAATTTTGACGTTTTTTTTCTTAAAAATCTAAATATACGATATATATATAAATGAAAATTAATAATTGTATATAGGATGAATTTGAAATAAGCAAAATTCTTTAAAATTTTTAATTAAAAAATAGTATAGGTAGAAATCAAATTCTAAAAACGCATTTCTAAAGGCTCTTTGATAGAGATAGATGGTTGCTATGACCTCTGACATTCAAACATTTGATTAAAGGTATAAATCTTATTTCCCTTTGATGTGTCAAAAACTATGTAAACGTTTTACGGTGATTTCGTCGATCTTTAAATTTTCTATATACACTTTTCATTATCATCCATGTTGTACAATTCAGTTCATTTTTCAAAAAATATTTTATAACCAAAAATCTTGCAAATTGGCTTCACTTCATTCCCTTTTCTACACATTGACATCTGACAAAATAGTTATGAAGAAAGAAAACAAGAAATATAAAAACTCTTCCTTAAGATTTATTATATTTAATTAAGAACGAGAAAAAGAACCTTCGAAATGTCACTTTTAATTTGTTTCTTCATTATATATTTTAGTGTTGGTTCTAATTTTTTTTTACGACTCAACAAATGGATTATGAACTATTAACGCCAAATAATTTATGAAATTTTAAAACTAATAATATTAATATTATCTCATTTATTTTCTAAAGAGAAGAATGAATGAATTATATTTGTTTTACTAAAGCAATGAAACTGATTAAACTGCATCGCTCTCTTTTATTAAGAAAAAACTTTATTTATTATATGTATATGTTAAATATTTTATTTATACTTATAAATACTTGAAAAATATTTTATTTATTAAATATTTATTATTAAAAATAAAATATTATTTTTATAACTTTGGATCAAAATAAATTGAATACTATTTATAAGTAATTATGAAAAAAAAAATATTTTTATTCGATTTAAATATATATTTTTATACTTAAATATAAATTGTTAGATAATTTTTCAACACGTTTTTCGAACACCCGTTGATGATGTATGTATTTTCGAATAATTTGTTAAAGGACCTTTTCCTATTTTATAATCATGTCACTATAATTAGTCATCATTTGTCTTCGTCTTCTTCGACGCTCGTCTCCAAGCCGCCGTGAATGCGCCTGAGGATGTCTCGACGACGTGAATCCGGGACTCTTAGGACAGACAGACAAGAGAGACGAACAGGGATGGGAGGGCCGCCGGGGGCGGACCAATGCACGCACGCACCAGTAGTGCAACATTTATCTTGTCTGACCGCGAGGAAATATATGGCTTTTTAAACGGTGGCTTAACATTTTCGTCTGCTCCACCCCCGCCTCTCATCACTCGTACTATTTAAGATGCCAAAATAAAACACCAGAATTATTGTTCAATTATTTAAGTAACTAATTGAGACCGACTGGGTTTTATAAACAATACAATCGATTGATTCTCATTGGAAGAAGAGGAACGAATCGCTCGAAACGAAAATTCTATATAATTGAATTATTAGAATTGGAAATGTATATGAAACCATGAAAAATGAAGATCAAAATATAAATGATTCATTGATAATAAAAAAAAAAAAAATTCATTTTGATTTTTTCATAGAATATTTATTATTCACAAGACACGTGCTTAAGTAGAAAAAAATCTGGAGTGTCTCCACTCGACTATCTCGCAATTTGAATTTGGATTAAATAACATAATATATTATATTTAAATTAAATTTAATTAATTATAAATTATAAATTAAAATTAATAAATAATATTTATTAATACAGCGCATGTTAGGCTCTTTGTTGATGGAACCAAGTCACATGTTGGCGCGTGAGATTTGAAGTGTTAAAAAATTAATTCCGGTACTTTCAGCAATTCAATCAAGCTGAAATTCTATATATAGCAGTTTTATACAATTTTTAATCAAGTGAAAAATTATCAAACATATATCTTTATTTTTACGGTCAGTTTAGAAGAAAAAAAAATCAAAACGTTGACCCTCTTCCGGTTGAGATACATTTCTCAAAAGTTGATAGAAAACTATGAATTTTGAATAATGTCCATTTACCAAATTTCATCATTCTAGCTCAAACCGTTTTTGCGTAATCTTGGTTACATACATACATACACACACACAGATATTTTTCTCTACCTTAGTGAAAATGAATCAGGAACCTTCAAAACGTATAAAAACATCAAAATCTCAACATCGAAAATTTTCGTGATCGCAATACTACTCTGTCGAGATAGTAAAAATAAACGAAATAAACTTATTTCTTTTATTATTTGAATATGAAGAATGAATTTAATTTAATAATAATAAAATAACAATCTCACACACACATTTAATTTAATTATAATATTTCTCCATTAATAACTTGAACGCTCCTATCATAACGTATAAATTATAACCTATTGTTTAGACTAAATTATAAGAATCTATTATAATAAGAGTCAATTGAAAAGGGCATGACCCTGTATAATAAATATGATGTCTTTAATGAGGAATTCATCACTTAGTGGAGATATTATTATCTTTCAAAGTGTATCTATTAAAAAGATGAATTCAATTTAATAAGGGTCTAATGAAATTAAACTTTTATTAGAAGATAAATTAAAACGTTTTTATTTGTCTTCTAATATGATTAAAATAAATTAAAAATTTATTAATCAAACTCATTAATTAACTACATTAATTTTAAGATATATTTTTGTTTTATGAATTTTTCCAATGACATTTAAGCATCTTGAATTGTTTATTATAAAATTATTATGCAAATTCTTATTGCATTTAACTTTCATCTTTAACAAACTTTTACTAAAGCTTTGAAGGATTTGGAAATTGATGGAGCATAATCACATTATTATCGCGTTAATATTTCAAATTTTCAGAAGTACTTTTCGTTAACTATATTAACATACACTCAAAACAATATCACTTCTACATTTTGACAGGATAACATTAATTGAAAATTCAAGCTATTTATAAATTTTCAATTATGTTCTTGTGTAAATACTACTTACTCGATCTATTGAAAATTTCAAAATTTTTACCGACCGACGATAGTAAGGGAGGTATTGTTTTCACACCAAATTTCACATGTGGAGATTTTTACATATCTCCACGAATCATGCACTTTCTTAACAGAAAAAAATATTTTTAGCATGATGTCTGTCCATCCGTCCGTCCGTCTGTCCGCCCGTCCGTATAGATGTGTACAGCTTGAACGGCTCAACGGATTTTGATGAAATTTGGTATATTTAATGCATCCGTATGATGAATTGATAAACTTTTGGTGCAAATCCGGAAACCGGAAGTGGTAGTATTAACGATCGACGATAGGAAGGGAAGGGTTATTTTCACACCAAATTCCACATGAGATTTTTTACATATCACTACGAATTGTATTGGTTTTATCCTCGAGAAAAATCATATTTATTAGTTTTTTCTTAATTTAAAATTATAGGACGTCATCCAGTCATTCATGACGTCAGAGCCTGGTCTTACATAAATATTATAAATAAAATAAAATTAAAAATATTTATGTTATATGCCTATCTGATTTTTATTACATTAATAGATATATTAAAATTATTTGAAATTCTTTCTGTAGCTGGAAATTAATTTACTTCAAACAGGTCAACTTATTTATTCTATTATTGTAAAGATATAAAACTCTTCTTGAAGGTTTCTTTATTATTGTTATTTCTTTTTTATGAGCTAGAATTTGTTGTTACACTTCGAAATAAATTCATTGTCTAAAAAATCTGAAAAATCTGAAAAATAGTTTTTGCAAATTGTTTGATATTGTAAGGGGTGGATGTTCTAGAAGTAAAGTGACCTAAAGAGCGGAAAATCTCTCCCAGCTTAAGATGTTCTGAACGAGATAAATCAGCGGCTAGTGGTTGCCGTCTAATTAATTAACTGGGCGGTTCTGCTTATCAGCTCATCTGACAGGCGGCCGGCGCGCCGCCCACCACTTCTCGATTAAACACCTCTTAGCCAGTGAACGCTAATCACCTTCGGCTGCCTATCTCCAACACAATTTGATTAATTAAGTTTTTCTTCAAATACCGTTTGGCTACAAAAGCATTCTTAGCGTTAATTAATTATACGGATTATTTATAGCTTTTAGAGACCTCCATTGATAGGTTCTTCCTTCGTTTACACAGTTTACCATCTGGGAATACTATTTTCTTCACCAGATATTAGAATATCATCCATTAAAATTTTATAAATTTAATCATAATAATTTTTTTATTTTTTATTTTATTTTATTTTTTTTTATTTACAAAAATTGAACGAGTCATAAGACCGTTTTACGATATTTTTTGAACAAATCAAGATAATAATACTTGGTGCGAGTTTGACACCGCAGAAGTGGTCATAACTAATTCTTTAATAAATTTCCATTTATCACTGGAGGGGGAGTAACACTCATAAAGTTTTTTTTTTCACTAAATCGGCGGGTTTAGTTCGTTTAAGTCGTCTCAAAATTTCATTGTGGATTAAGAGACGAGAAGCCAGGAGATTGGGGTGATTTTTAAGGCGAAGTTCATGTCTCTCGGACATTGCACTTCGTTCTTCAATAATGGTATTCATTTTTAGATCTCGATGAATAACTTTATCTCGACAATACCATGGAGCATTAACAATACTTCGTAGCACTTTATTTTGGAAAGTTTGAATTATTTTTATATTTGATTTTGCACTACAACCCCACAACTGTAGTCCATAAGTCCAAACAGGTTTCAAAATTTGTTTATATAGCAGTAGTTTGTTGTGAACCGAGAGTTTAGAATTACTACCAATAAGCCAATCCATTTTAGATCTCACTATGTTTAGATGTTTTATTTTTATTTTTTTATGCTCTTTCCACCGAAGTTTGGCATCGAGTGTCATACCCAGATACTTCACAGAATTTGAATAGGTAATAATTTAACATTATATGTTGAAACATATTCATTTTTATTCGGTTCATTTATAAAACTAATTTTGAATACACCTATAAAGGGTTAAGAAAGATCGGTAGTTGAAGAATTAGAGAAATTTGTGTGATTATAAGTTCACTTCTTGTGGGAGAAAAGAGAAGTGGTTAAAAAAAATTATGATCGCATTTGCATAGACACAACACCTCCCACCTAATAATAAATTAGTAACAGATATGTCTTAAAAAATATACAACCAAAAAATCCCTAAAGTTTAAAATTTTGTAAAAGTTATTAAAATTAACTTTTAGCAAATTCCTTTTGTAATAAATTATTATATAGCTTTGTTGTTTTCAACAAATGCTTTTAAGTTAATATGTTTCTTTTAAAAAAATATATATAATGAAATTATAAACATTTTCTAATATTAAAATAATCCATTTAAAATCCTTAGATTAATTTAATTTGAAATCTTTTCTTCTTGATTAATAAATAAATATTATATTTTTTTTTTATTGATAAAATTATTAAATTTTCAATAAAAAATTCATAATGATTCATTTCAATAAAATTAATTTAAATTTTATTTCTAAATTCATACACTATTGTTTTATATTTTACAAACGAATTTCATGTCAATTCATGTCATTGTTTTCCATTTTGTTTTCCATTTTCCAATTTTTCTTTCGTGTTCAACGGAAAGAGGTAAATTAAAACCATGACAAGGTGGAAAAAAGTATAGGACAAACTTTAGGATTGTTTTGTTAATGCAATGTTTGAGAACAGCTTGCGAGTCATTTCCTTCGGGAGTGAGGCACTTTGAATAGCACGACAGCGTGGAGTCAGGCAGAAATCCTGTGCTAAATATACATCTACTATTTATTGAATTGGCTCCACTCAACCAAATATCATCACAATCAATTACATCAATATCAAACAGTATTTCTCCTTATTCATTACGAAAAAAAGGAGCTGTTCATTAAAATTATTAGAATGAAAAATACATAAAAAAAAAAAATAAATAAAATAATTTCTATAATAAACTTTCAAGATAAAAATTTAAAATGTTTTGATCTCAATCTCTTATATAATTATTTTTATAAAAATAAAATATATAATCTATTAATTGATTGATAGATTTTTTTTAAATTAAAATTGAACGAAGAAATACATATATAGAATTGAAGAAGGGTTTCTAAATAGTATCTAATATATTTATTTGAAATTCTCAGCTTGTGGAACAGGATTTTCGAGGAAGTAAGAAGGACGTGTTGCAGGCAGGCGTGGCGGTTGCCGGTCCTCCAGCCAATCGACAAGCAGCAATGGAGACGCGTACCAATCGTATAATACTTCCTCAGCCCCTCCGACACTCTAGATCATTTCCCAACTATCTACCTTGATACATACACGAGTTGTCAATTCGTCACGGCATGAAACCCTTTATTTACCTTCTTTTAACACCTTTATTTATTGTTTGTTCTAAATTTATCATACGCCAGACTAATGCCTGAAAAATAGATCTTTACATTTTTATTATTTATTTTTCTATTACAATTAATTAAATATAAAATAAAATAGATAAAAAATCTCTTGCTGAAGAAGTTTTTATTAACTTATGGAAAATGGTGGTTATTAAACCTTTAACATTTAAATTTATGAAAACAGTTCTTACAATTTATTGGATTAAGAATTTTATAATTTTTATACAAGTTAGAAATCGTATTTATAATTTGAAAGAATTAAAAATAGAAAATTTTGTGTATTTAAAATTTATTTATTTTATTTATATTTATTTATTTGAAAATTCAATTGAAACTATTTCTCTAATTTTCAGTGTGTTACAATTTTACAATTATAAATAAATTTTCAAAACAACAAAAATATTTTCTTATCTAGAATTTAAGTCACCATTATTGCAAACCTAACCAATAAAATAATATATATATATTATTACTTACTTAAATAAAATGTTTTATTAATAAATTTCATTACATTTATATATTTTTGGTTGGAATCAATATATAGGAAAAGGAATAAATATCCAAAGCCCCTTTAAATTATGCAACTAGACCTGTCGGGGCATTAAAGTCTCCATGATTGCAAATTTCAAGCTAGGAACATTAAAAAATATACAATTATCAATTTTAAGCATATATTATTATTTACTTAAATTAATTATTTTTTTATTAATAAATCTCATTATATATATAAATTATTGATTTGAATGAATATGTTGAAAGAAGTATAAATATCCAAAGAGCCTATAAGTTATGCAACTATCTAGTATTTCAATTTCATCTTTCAATTCCGATTAAATATTTTCAAATAAAAACATACATATACATATTATAATATATGCTAAAAATAATTATATTCTTTTAAACATAGAACTTCAGCATAATTTTAATTATTTAAATACTGATTTTTCATAATATATTATATTGTGCAATTATTTATAATATTTATTATTTTTATTGTTAATATTTTAAATCTTTCAAAAATATGAGAGATTGATTATTTTATTGAATAAAAGTATATTCCGTATAGCAGCGATCTTCAAATTATTTTAGAATATTTTTTTTAATAATTTTTATTGATTTTTCGCCAACTTCCAAATTTACATTCGAATGATAATAAAAAATGATAAAAGATTATTTAAAATACGATTTTCAAAAATTATATATTTATTATAAATAAAAGAAAGTAATAAATATAAGAGGCATTACTATACTATTTTATTTTTTCTTGGTGAGAATTTTTCAATTAATTAAATTATATTTATAGGAAGGTTACAAATAAATAAAAATATCAAAATAATATTATAAAATATCGTAGGATACGACAGAAAAGATTAATAATAATCAATCGAAAGAATAGATTGAAGCCTTGATGGCCTACGGTCATATTCCTTTTAAATAACTTTACATAATAATATAGAATTTAATTAATAATTCCCATTTATTATCTACTGATATCTGAATAGTATCGGTCTTTAGACATTTGTGTATGTGTAATTTCATGAATAGATAATCGAACGCCTATTACATAATAATCCTTTCCTGAACATTACCTCGATCTTATCTGATGAGATTGACCCATTAAATATTCGTCTAGAGGAAAGAATACACTCATTTTCCATATAAATAGGTCTGGAAATTCCTTAATTCCTGGGCGATTGACACTTTGGGCTAAGCTAAAGCCTCCGTTGGATCCCCTTCGAGTCTCTTTGAGTCGCCGCCGCCACGCCTCCGTTTTCAAGGGGGCCCCGCGCGTGCCCCCTCACTCACACCCTTTGCTAGGCAACATCTGTAGGGTCAACACCGGGTCAAAAAACACACGGGTCTTTTTTAAAAGCCGACTCGCGAGTGTGTGTGTCGATTGTAGCATGGGTGAGTCTCAACCGGAGACGCCAATGACATCGGCCTAGCTCAGGCTGACAGGGACAAATGTGTGTGCGGTGGCGAGAGGCTCTGTGTGGTCCACTGCTACAGGTTGATTTATTTGCCCGGTCAATTACCGGTCAATCAGTCGGAACGTTATGGAAATTGCCCTGTGAGAACGTACCCGGCCACCTGCTCCCTTCTCCCAAGGATTTGCATCACTATTAAAATACTCATAACTTCGCTCCTTCCCACCCCACCACTCTTTCTAATTTTCAATAAATTTTCATATGAATACATCGAACAGATATTCATATACAAGCATCCAATCTTTTATTTACACATACTCTCACCTAAACCGTAAACTCGTAGTAACAAATAGCACATTTGAAAAAATAAAATGTAAACATCATGTTTATAAAAGTACTTATTTAATTTTTTTTAATTTTTCTAATAAGGATCAAACTCATTTCGCAATATGTATATAAATTATATATCACAAGATAATCTATATATCAATATTAATTTAATATTTTTAAAAAATATAAAAAAATTTATAAAAAATAAGTTGACCTGTGGCTAGGTCCGAACCGACCGACGGTTTGAAGTAAATTAATTTCCAGCTACAGAAAGAATTTCAAATAATTTTAATATATCTATTAATGTAATAAAAAACAGATATGGATAGAACATAAATATTTTTAATTTTATTTTATTTATAATATATATGTAAGACCAGGCTGTGACGTCATGAATGGCTGGATGACGTCATATAATTTTAAATTAAGAAAAAACTAATAAAGATGATTTTTCTCGAGTATAAAACCAATACAAAGTGAATGATTCGTGATGATATGTAAAAAATCTCCTCATGTGAAATTTGGGGTGAAAATAACCCTTCCCTTCCTATCGTCGATCGCTAATACTACCACTTCCGGTTTCCGGATTTGCACCAAAAGTTGATCAATTCATCCCACTGATGCATTAAGTAAATATACCAAATTTCATCAAAATCGGTTGAGCCGTTCAGGCTGTACACATCTATACGGACGGACAGACATCATGCTAAAAATACTTTTTTCTGTTAAGAAAATGCATGATTCGTGGAGATATGTAAAAATCTCCACATGTGAAATTTGGTGTGAAAACAATACCTCCCTTACTATCGTCGGTCGGTAAAAATTAATTCTATTCAAATATACCTACATTTAATATTACATAAAAAAACAAACAATAATTAATTTGAAATTCAATTTATAAAATCTTAAAAATTTTAGTAGATAATTAACTTCCATTAAATTATTATTTATGTTGTTTATTTAAATCTTACACCTATATAAACTTTTTAATGAAAGATAAAAATTTTAGAAATCTAAAAAATGCATATTTAATATCATCAAATATGTAGGCTTATTATTTAAGATAAATATTCATTAAATTTTTTAAACGATTTAAATCGACAATATATTATCCAAATATTTTTAAACTAATTTTCACAGCATTCTTTTTCTAAAGATTTATTGAATTTCTGTAAAAACTATTTCCTTATCTTTCTCTTTTTTTTAAAAAAAAGCATATTTTTCTAACTCCAATCATATATTTTTATGAAAGTTTCTTTATACATTGATTTATTGTCGGATTAAACCTCATAATTTAAGATTATATCTTATTATATTAATAGATGTTTCAGTGAAATAGCTTTTCCTCTAAAAGAAGTGACAATCAAAATATAACTCATAAATATTTTTAATTGAATTTTAAATATTAATCATATCTGAAGATTTCCACTTTGTAAAAATAAATTTCTTCGAACTGCCAATAATTGTTTCTTGTAGATATTCCATATTAACAAAAAAAAAAATAATAAAATAAAATGAAAAATGTAAGCAAATTTAAATTTAGAAAATTCAATTTTAAATTTTGATTTGTTGGGAATTATGTGAGAATTTTTTTTTTATGGAATCAAATGTTATTTCAAGTTTTTTTTTTTTTTTTTAAGAAAATATTGTCAAGCTGTTTTCCCAAACAGGATAACATTTGTTTTGCGAAGTCAATAGTAGAATGGTGGGAAAAAGGCCTGCTGCGCGGGTGGCAACAAGGGCGTGAAACCTCAAAGACTCGCCGCCAAAGCCGCCCTTATTCTTCATCCCCCCTGTGTCCATGCTAATATTCCACTCACACTCGAATGTGTTTGTGTTCATTGTCAGTTCGATAGAAGATTACCTAAATGAAGTATGAGATAGATGGACCAGAACAAGTTGAAGCAACTGACTGATGTTAAAGAGCTCAAGACCTATGCAGAGCAGACATCGATCTTAACGTCGCGTCAAAGAGCCTATTACACTTTTGAATCCTCAATGAAGCAGGTTATAATTATCCTGAAAATATATCACGACGGTGAATAGGCCCGGAATAAAATTCGTATAAATCATCATAGTTTTCATTTAGGTTGAGTGTGAAAGCGATCTTTCAAGGGACGAGTGTGGCCTGTTCGTGCATCGATGTCATCACAGAGCGTTCGTGCGTGTGGGCAATTTATCGACCCGGGACGTTTAGTCAATTAGCGCGGGCGGTGGGTCTCGGGCCCCCTGGGGCTCCTGGCCTCCGGGACCAAATATTAAGGCCAGCAGGCTATATTACTCTTGGATAAATATTAAATCCAACATTTTTCTTCGGCAGCTTTCTAATTATTTTTTTTTTTTTTTTTTGCGTAATTAATTTATCTTTTAAGATATTTTTCACTTGTCTTAACTTAATAACTTAAATGAAAGACTAATTCTTTCATTTAAGACGACGTTAACTGGCAACAATACCACATATAAATATTAAAAATTATTTCTTAAATTAAATAATAAAAAAAGGTGAATTCAAATGAAATTAATTAAAAGATCTATTTATCTATTTATATATTTATCCAAACGGTATATTTCAAAATATAAATAATTTATTATTATAAATAAATAGACTGAATAAGAATGTAAGAGCCAACCATATCGATAATATATATGCATTTATCAACTTTCTTATCCTTTTTATAATAAAAAAAAACTTAATTTATTGTTACTGTTCATTAATTGATCACAAAATTGAAAATATTAACCCTTTGCACTCGTATGTCCCCGTATAGGGGACATCAGTCGTTTTACCGTTCCGCTCGTATGTCCCCGTACAGGGGTTGTAAACAGGGATGAAAATTTTGTATTTTGAGATTTGAACCATCAAACCTTAAAGTTGAAAAGTAATATGTTCTCATAAAAATAATTTTATCCTAATCGATTATGAAAAAAAAATTCCGAGTTGGTAGGTACTCTTCTCAGAAAAAAAATACGAGTACAAAGGGTTAATATAACTCGAGAAATATTAAATTTTAGAATTTTTGACTGTGTATCTTTTTATAGTTCCATTTAATTATTAAAAAAAAAAAAAAAAAACATTAAAAAAAAATGAATTTATTTCTTCTGTTCTTATTATCAACATTTTCATTAAATAATGTTATTAAGGGGTATTGTCAAAAGTTTCATTATAAAGTGTCGGTGTGACTGAGAGCAAGAAAGAAAGAGAGATATGACAAAAGTAAATAACTAAAATAATATAAGTAGTTAAAAGTTTTAACGAATACAAAAAATACATTTCTGCAGGTTTAAATGATGTCATTAAATCATTTGCTTTCAGAAGAAAGTGTTTTCTTTTATATATATTTATTAATAAAAATTTTTTTTTTCCCAAAAAGGGGATATATATATAGACAAATGGATAACTTTTACTATTTTCTATTAAACCTATAATTAATAATAATAAATAAAACAATATTTAGTAATGTAGAAAATCTGACCATTATATTTATAAATTATTTATTCTTTAATTTCCCTAAATTGACACTTTATATTTTATATGTGCTCTATATTTGACAGTTGATATAATAAAAGTAAAATTTCAAATTTAAATATACGTTTAATATATAAACCTTTATTTCCTAAATAGCACTATCATTTTTATTCAAATGGATTAAAGGACACAAAAGAATCAGATTTATTGACACATAAAGTGAATCTAGGATAGAAGAATCAGGGCCATTTAAAAGGCTGTGAATAGAGCGCGAACGAATCAGTTTGATATTTATTAGCGTGCAAACGAACCGAATAGGATTGATGTTTGCCGCTGGCGTTCCATTCATCTCTAAATACTTAACGTCAATATATATATATATTAATGTTGGACTGGCCGGAAACGTAGCAAGAGTGTCTGCGACCTCCTGTCTTGATCGTAACGGCTGTAGCCACGATTATAAACGGTTTAAATTGTGAGGGTGCTTACCATTCAGATCGACCGTCACGGTATCCATTTCGTCACACGAGACACACGACAAAGCGTAGTCGGGGGGTGGGCCCGGAACTCCCCTTCTTTCCTATTGGAGCCCTCGATAAGAGACATTTGCGATTTGCTTAGCCCCAAAGAGAGGGGTTGGATCATGGAGGGCGCAGCGCATTCGCCATGGCCAGGTGGAGTGCAGCGTTTGCAATTGGACATGCTCCCCCGAAGAACACAAAACTGCACACCCCCTTGCTTCTTCTCTTGTTACTTTGGACCCGGTGTTTTCCAATCTTTTTTGGATACAACTCCAAGTGTGCCAGATGCCCCCCTCATATAGCTTAGACAGAAATTGATCGAAACGTATAGATTTTATCCGTCCATCCGTCTCTCTCTCTCTCTCTCTCTCTCTCTCTTTCTCTTGTCATATATATGAAAATTAAAAACGTTTTTTAACTAAAACTTCTAAAAATAAAGTTTTTAGTTTGATATTCCTAAATACCGTATATTAAATAAATAACGTATCTAAAATACAATAGTCAAAATATCAATTGTTATTAAATGCAATATTTCCATCTTAAAATTTAAATATACATATATAATTACTAAAATAAATTAATTCATAATGAAATGATTAAATAAATTTAAATTATACATTGTATAATATTTTTTCCTCATGTTTAAATTTTCAATATTGGAATAAATTATATAATCAAATTTGAAATTGCTTTATAATAAAATTATTTATTATAATAATATTTTACTTTTAAAAATATATAGGCTGATGATTATAAAATTTTAATATAATTAGAAATTAATATTTTCCTATTTTCACAATTACTTATTTATACTTTATTGTAGGCAGTTAAATAAGTAATTTTGAATTCTTTATTAACTTATTTCCTTTTTAAATTATTACTGGCTTTTCAATAAAATAATAGATAATAAATGATTTGTATATTTTATTATTAGTATTTATGAAAAATCAGAAACGTTAGAATCCATAATGAATATGAATGAAAGATCTTGTTCTCACCAGAACCACCCCTTATGGTTATTCTAACCCAATGACAGGGAATTCCAAAGGGTGACATCCATTAGGGGTTGGGACCACCCTAAAAGATCCCCCTTCTATATTTCATCAGCGAATAAGCTTCGGGCTAACTTCTTTACAAAGAACCCAAGCAAATAATCTATTCAGTTTTTATCAAAAGACCCGTTCATGAATATTAAACGATTGTGATATACAATATAGTTTGAATTAGATATTAAAAGGGTTTTGAGAAGGGCTAATAGTTTTAATCATGTTGATTCTTTGGATGTTTAAATGATTTCGGTCATCAATAAAGAGCAGAACAAATTGAATAAAATTATTATAGAAATATATAAAATAAATAGCAATAAATCTTTATCAATTATCTAATTTAAAAAAATTACCCATTAAAATAAATATATATAATCACTATAATCTTACTTTTAAATTTGTAAAATTTTCTTTGCTTAAGTCCGTGGATTTCAACCTTTCAATATTTTATTAAAAAACAAAACAAAAATTGCAACCTTCTAATAATCGAATTTGATAGAATTTCAATGAAAAATAGAAAAAAATACACAAATCATACAAAAATACAAAAATCTTATTACATAATTAATATACAATAATAATAATTTAATCTAATTACATAACTTTTTCCGAAATCTAATATTAAAGAAAATTTTTTTTTTTTTTAATAGTAGAATCGGGTGATCTTTAGGATAAACCCGCGACTTCTTAAGATATTAAGTCTCTGAGATTGAAAACCACTGATTTTTTAAAAAACGTTTATTTTCTATTGATGAAGTAATTTAATTTGATTTTTAATTAGTGATGATAATATACAATAGTTATTGATAATCAATATCAAATATTATATCTCAAATTTGAAGAAACTATATTTTAATAGTTTTTTTTTTTTTTTTTTTGAAAATAAAACTTTTTTTCAAAAGATCAAATATGAATATTTTGAATATAATTTTCAAATTTTATTATAAAATATTGAAAATTTAGTTATTTTTAAGAATTTTTTTTTAAATCAATTAAGTAATCAAATGAAAATAATTTTTTCTACTTCTTTCGTAGTAATGATTCAATTAAAAAGATCATTTTCTAGATCAATGTCCAGTATAAATTAATGAAACACTTTATACATATAATTAGATCGAATGGAGCGGGACTGCATTTGAAAGGAAGCTTTGATTTAGACCTATAGTTTCATGAAATCAGAGTGAAATCGAATTATGGCTAATAATATGAATGTTGTAATATAATAGCTCAGGTGGGAAGGGCAGATTGAAGCGATGCTGGCTGGAAGGGCCGACTCCCTCTCAGCCCGATGCGTTTGATCCCGAGCCGCGAAGACGCATATCTTAAGAGCGCTCGCGGCCATCGGCGACCAACTTCGCGCATTCTTCATTCATACCACGTCCCGCTAAACTAATATTATCAAATCGAATTTGAATCAGAAAAAAAAAACCGGTTGGTTTATTAAATTATAACTACTTGTTCATTTATTAAAATTCTTTTATGAAAAATGACTTATTTATTGTTGATTGATCAATAAATTTTATCTGTTGAAACGACCAATCGATATAACTATTTTGCCAGTAAAAATTAATTCATCAAGATTGTAAAAGAAAACAATTTTCTGTTTAAAATTATAGTGTATGTAATACAGTATAATTATGCAGATGATGCGGCAGCTAGATCAAAATTTCAGGGAAATCCATTAGAATAATGAATAGGAATTAAGCATAATTTCATTCAACACTATAAACTAATATTAGATGCATTTTGTGTGGTCACCATTCACCAGATAAATAACATCTGTCTACAATGGAATCAAACAGGAAAAGATCAAGATTTTATTTGATATTTATCTATAACAAAGTTCAAAATATTTTAAAAAATAATTCTTCTAACTTCAAAAATATTATTTATCTATCTGTTTTGTGAAATTTTAATAATTAATTAAATTGTGTGATTTAACAAACAAATATAAACAACTTAATAAACACTTATGATATATAAAGGAATTTTGTAAATCAAACCACATATTGATATTTGTTATTGTAAATTTATTCAAAAAATATAAAAATATACACAACGTTTCGATTGCTACTTCTGCAATCGTTATCAAGCGACTGCACTGTTCGAGCGTCCAGTGACAAGTTGAAGTTTAAGAAGACTGGAGTCTGTTTTGTTGAGTTCATACCTTTTTTGATCGAATCCTTTCTTTCATCAGTGCTAGGCTTGTGTTATCATACATTTTTGCAGCTGAGATAGATTTAATTACTCTCTTAATCCGAAAACCTTTTGGAATTATATTGGAATCTCTGCATCTTTTTAGAAAATTTAAAGAAGAGAGAAGTTTAGCACGTTTTGTTCTCAATTTATCAAAATTTCTAATCTGTCTGAAAATGTCCTTACCATAATTTGTAGATATTAAATTATTAAAGCTTTGGTGGTTGTTTTTATTTATAACGGAATTTTGTAAATTAAACCACATATTGATATTTGTTATTGTAAATTTATTCAAAAAATACAAAAATATACACAACGTTTCGATTGCTACTTCTGCAATAGTTATCAAGCGACTGCACTGTTCGAGCGTCCAGTGACAAGTGATATATATAAACAACTTTCGATAAGATAAAAAATTGCTTTACACAAAACAGTTAATATATAATCATCTTAAATATACATGTAAGGAGTTTTTTCATATTTCTAATAATTATAATAAAGTGTTTAATATTTTATTTAATTTAAAAATTAAAAAATTGTATGATAAAATATATATTTTAATATAATTGTATAACTATAAATATAAATTTATTCATTTTCAAAAACGATATGAAAAACAATTATGTTTATTATATATAAGTAATTTGAATTTTAAATCATTAATATACAAAAAAATATTATTTTATTTTAAATCAAATTAAGTTAATCTTATATTAATTGTATAATATTATTATTATATCAAATAATAAAAAAAATCCTTCAATAACGAAAATATTTTAGTGCTTCTTAGTTTAACACTATATAATAGCTTTCTATAATCAAAAACATATGCTCGTCGAAAGTGGATGAATATTTGTCAAGGAGCTGTCAAAATGTCACCGTTGGTGACATGTTGTTTTTTAGCCGGAAAAATATTAAGAAGAGCAGAGAACAAAAAAAAAAGAATAATAATAATATTATTAACAAAAAATCAGTTCGGTCTTTTAGAAGTTTTTACACTACCGTTCGATTAATATTTATTAAAATTGAATAAGCTAGAAAGATGAATAAATCTTAAGTTCTTCCTCTAAATTATTCTAAAAATTGATACAAAAAAAATTTATTTATTTTATTTATAATTAATATTTATTATTATTATAGAAAAATGAGTAATGATATGAGTAAAATATATAGTTCCAAAATTTTATATTTTAAACCAAGATTTTATAAAAAGGTTGATATTTAATTGTAATATATTAATTCAATACATAATTAATAGAATAATATTCGAATTAAGCAATAGAGGATAAGAACTGATTGATTTCAGATAAACAAAAAAAAAAAAAAAATAGATGGATATCAATTACTTCTGCAAGAGAAATTTTTGAACTTGAAACCACACGCGATCTTTTCATATGATTAAAATGTGGCTTTTGGCCCATCTAAAAGACGTCCTTATAAATAATTGTAGTGTATTTGTGATTCAGGCTTGTAATCGGTCGGTCGGCGGTGGAATTAATTAGATAGCGAAGGCTCTCTGAAGCTCGAGGTTTGCTTAAAGCAGCTCTGGTCCAGGATTAGAGCAGGCTTGGTCCAGGCGGCGGCTTTCCAGCAAAAATAACGGGGGAGGAGACCGGGTCCTCAGGTAATATCCTTTCAATCCTTGTCTGCCGGAGGCACTGAATTTAAATAAGCCACTTTCGATTATATCATTTCTTTTGACATTTATGGAAACATTTAGGCAACAAAAAATGCATATTCCAAAAAAATATTTTAATTTAATTTGTAAACTTGTTACAATTATTAAACTGTATTCATTTGTATTTATTAATTATTTTTCGAAAAAATTAATCTTTTTTTTACTTCAAATGTTTTTAATAATAAAGATCTTATTATAATTATTATATATATTTATTAATATCAACATAAATATTTTCTACTTATTGACTTTTTTTATTTATTTAAATGAAAATATATCATTATAGTACGCAAAATCATAATTAATAAATTGAAGATTTAGATAAATATTAAAAAAAAATGAATTTAAATAGTTATATAAAAATAAAAAAATAATAAAAAAAACTTCAATTAATTATTAAATCATTTACTATAATTATAGTACATTTAACACTATCATCATTTTAACATAAATATATAAAAATATTAATTAATAAAAATTATTTTGTGTTCTATATATAATATAATTCTTGTTTATATAAATTTATTTAAATTCATTTTTTCTTAATTTCACTAATTTTTTTTTTTCAATTAAAAATATATTCTATCCAAACAAAGTATATAGTATGTGTATAATATATATCGATTATGAATAAAAAGGGAGTTAGAAAAGTTTTTTTGAAAATGGTCCAAAGGTGACTATACAAAAGCAGTTTTTGTTATGAATTTGCGAGTTGTTAAAATACCATAACATATATACATTTTAACTTTTGAACATTGTCAACTTACTTTATTATTACTTTAAAAGGATATTCCATCAAAGGTATGTCCATCTATAATTATAATAAATGCCTATCTATAACAAAGAAAAGATCTCTACCAAGAATATCTCGTCTTTAGATAAACGTTGGTGATCAGTTCCTTTGATGTACCGCTCTTCTCGAGCCTTTCATGGGTAATCAAATCAGCTGGCTAGCAGTTATTGGACACTGCACGTGTTCTCCACGGTCAGAAATTCCCCGACCTGCCTGCTCTTTTAAATATTCATCCCAAATAGAAGCCAAACCTAAAAAAAAAATTTATATTATGGAATTTACAATTGAAATTTATCAAAATAATATGACTATATATATTTTAAAATATATTTCAATATCGTAAATTTATAAATTAATACTATTATAATACAAGTTTTTTTTAATAATTGTAGAATAAAAATTTTAAGACTTGAAACTTTTGAGACCTTATTTTCAAATTCAATTATACTATTATATTACTCTTTTAGTTATTGGATATATTAAATATATTATTATATTAAATCAATAAATTAATAAATTATAAATTTAAATCTTCCAAACATTGAATTAGTAAAGTGATTTTAATTCTTCTTCTTCAAGTGGCGTGTCCGCTCCGGACCTTGGCTACCATCTTAGCTAGTATTATCTTGTTCAGTGCTCTTAGGAACAACTCGATTGAGGTAACTTCAAACCACTCTTTAAAATTTCACAAACCTTAAGCTTCGCGAATATTTTTTCTTACAAAATTTTAGCTGGTTTCTCAAAATATACCCAAAATCTTCACTTGACTTTGAACAAAAGTTCTTTAATTACATATACATATTTTAATCCTTTTCCTTTGCCAGAGGTTAGAGTAAAATTCTTAAAATCGAAAAGTGGCCGTAATTAAAAAAGTTTAATATCACTGTTGCCTACAAGAGATGATCAAATAAACACTTCTAGTAATCTATTCAAAGAAAAATAAAACAGGAAGAGGGAGTAATTTAAAAAAAAATAAAATCTACATTTTCCTCTCATGATAAGGATCCATCTTCTGCCTAAACGAATAATTTTCTAAATAATAATAGGGTTTCGTTTCTTCTAATCCTCTCTTGAGATTGGCAGGCCTCTGTCATCATAAATTGACTTCTAAGTCTTTCTATCACTCAAATGGTAAAAATATCTGACGATTTTATTTATTTTTAGTTGTTTTCTTTCATTTTCTTTACAAAATTGAAAACATATCATAAAATGAACATAATTTTAATTGTTGAGTGTAAGGATGGTGAGATCCATATTCCGTGTGAAAATAAAATCCAACATGTGTCTGAGCGTGCCAATTATGGCTCGGACCCTTTTAGACACGGCTGTGATTTAATTTAATAACCCAGAGTCACAGAAATTTCTTTTCAGCAGGTGTCTTCTCACTAAATGTTTATAAGAATGTAAATAATTCTGTAAATTAAACAAAATCAATAAACTTCCAACTTATTAATGGGGGGATTCATGGTATTTTAATAAATACATAAAATAATAATATACATATACGAGGTGTGTTCAAAAAGTAAGGTGACTTTGTATTTTTAAGAAAAAATATTTATTTATTTATCAATATTTATGTTGTCCCCTTCAAAGTAATCCCCCTCAGATACAATACACTTTTGCCAACGGTTTTTCCAATCTTCAAAGCACTTCTCATAAGCACTATTCGGTATAGCCTTGAGCTCTTCCAGCGATGCAGTCTTTATCTTCTCAATCGTTGCAAATCTCCGTCCTTTCATAGGTCTCTTTAGTTTTGGGAACAAGAAAAAGTCACATGGGGCTAAATCCGGTGAATATGGTGGCTGAGGCATGATTGTGGTGTTGTTTTTGGCCAAAGAATCTCTCACAAGCATAGATGAGTGAGCAGGGCCCATTATCGTGATGCAAAATCCATGAATTGTTTTTCCACAATTCTGGACGTTTTCTTCGTATTGCTTCTCGCAAACGGCGCATAACTTCAAGATAATACTGTTTATTGACCGTACGACCATATGACAAGAAAACAGTGAGCATAAGCGTCCAGAGCGAGGCTCGCCATTGGCATCTTCCCGGCCATCTTGGAAGAGTTTATACCACTTGTAAACATTTTTTTTACTCAGAACAGTTTCACCGTATGCCACTGTTAACATTTCAAGTGTTTCGGAGCACATTATTTTATTTTTTACACAAAATTTGATGCAAATCCTTTGATCCATATTTTTCGATTGCAAAAAATCGCCGAGCACGCAAAACACTTATAACCTTTACGCCTCTCACAACCAAACAAAAAATGCTATACAATTGAAACTTGGTACAGATGTTCGGGAAGAGTGTATCAACATAACAAAACAAAAAAAAATCGATAATCGAAAGTACGTTGCCCGTGAAATTTTAAAAGTCACCTTACTTTTCGAACACACCTCGTATATTATATATGTATTTACTTTATTTTATTTTTTAATATTAAAATGTTTTTTTTTTTTTTTTAGGCAAAACAAGTGACGGTTCCGATTGTGAGAGTGAACCAGGAATACCATTAAAACGAAAACAAAGACGAAGTCGCACAACTTTTACCGCACAACAACTCGATGAATTGGAGAAGGCTTTCGAAAGGACTCAATATCCTGATATCTATACCAGAGAAGAATTAGCCCAGCGTACTAAACTAACCGAAGCACGTATTCAGGTAACAAATCTATTAATGTTACCACTCTATAATTATTATTATTACTATTTAATGGAAGAAATCCGTTAAATATATATATCCGTTAAATTATATGGTAGCTTTGTGTGCACGAGAAATCTGATTATTTTCAATAAAATTAGTATGAAAAAAGATATATTTATAATTTGAATCTATCAAAGCTTTTTATTGAAAATTAATTATCATTATTATTTAATAATTAATCTAATTAAATATAAAAATATCCACACACTAGAGTACAAAAATTTATAGTATGGGCCTGTTTTAATATAATTCAGATAATATAACTAAAAATAAAATAAATTTACTTTTAGGTTTGGTTTAGTAATCGTCGAGCGCGTTTACGAAAACAGTTAAGCAGTAATTCTTCGAGTAGTTATGGGTCAATGCCACCTTTACCCATGTCCTATCCAGGCACAGCGGCAGCGGCAGCAGCTGCGGCGGCAAGTTATTCCTTGCCACCACAAGCCGCTGCAGCGGCTGCTGCAGCTGCTGCCGCTGCTGCTGCAGGAATTAATGCTCCTCCAGAACCAGCCTTTGCTTCTGCTGCATCAGCACATGGTTAGTTATATTTATTTCACTTTAATTTAGAATTATTATAATTAATAAAATAATTTTTTATTAATATATTGTATAATTAGTAATACATAAATATACATAAATCAATACAGAATTCTAGAAAATGATTTATCTTTATTCAGAAAAAAATAATAAGTTTTTTATTTAAATAAAATTATTTATTTAAAATTATAGTTTAAAGATATATAATATTTTATAAATATAATATCTTATTTATTGCGTTTTAATTAAAAAATTTTTATTTTTAGTATTGGAACGTCATAATAGTGGAATTTATGGATCTCATCATCAGAGCACAATTGCAGCATCTACTTCCAATGCCTGTTACCCTGGTTTAGGTGCATCATCTTACAGTTCACCTGGAACACAACTTATATCTCCTCAGGTAAATAAAAGGACTAATCAGAGAGGAAAGGAAGGGCTACGAGAGTGGATTGCACACCGAGAAATGATTAAATAAAACTCACATGTTTTTATCTGACTTTCATTTGTTTAAATTTAATTGCCTAATTTCACATTCACAAAATTTCATACATTTATTAAGATTTTGTTTTTCAAGATTTATTTCAATTAATATTCATGACCATTGATTTTTAAACATTTTCAGCTCATTATTTCATAAATTAATATTGACTGAAATTAATTTATTTCATAATTAATTAATAAAATGTAATATATATCATTTGAACAGGTCTTTCCAAGAATTTAGTCGTTTCAAAAGACTTAAATAAAAAATCCATCTGTAAACTCATCAGCAACACATCTCCATTCCCTATTTGATGCGTTTTAGATATATATTTTATTTTATAACTAATTAAAATATTATATCATATTTAATTTATGTTCTTTGCATTTTTTCAGATGAGTTCAACTGGTTCACATCATGGTTTAGCACCACCGCCTCCTCCACATAGTCACCATCATTTATCCGAACCTGGCTCTCCTAATTTGGCTGCCAGCACTTATCATCAAGCAGCGGCTCCTGGAGCTTCTGCCTCAGCAACCCACCATCTCGCACCTCCTACAAGTCTTGCTCTTCTCTCGGGTAAATATATAAAATAATTAGAAATTTTTCGTATCCACTTAATAAATCATGGATTAATTGGATAATTTCTTTTAGAGAAACGACCACTTGTGCTAGTAAAAATATGTTTAATTTTACTTATGTTTATTTTAGAATCTGGCCAAGAGTTGAGTGGTATCTCGAGTTCCCCAACAAATGCCTGGTCTTTATCGAATCCAACATCCACACATCTTGGAAGAAGTTTATCTCCTGCAAGTGCTATCCATGCAGGTCTTGGCAGTTCCTCAGGATCAGCTGCAGCTCATGGACTTCACTCTTCAGGACCTGTTACAAGTAGTGCTCTTTCTTCATTTGCTCCTCCTAGTTTTGGACAAACACGATCGCATATATCACAAGGATTTTATACTTGGTATAATCCGTGATTGGAAAATATAGAGTTGTATGTGTATATATATATATAATTAAATATAAATAAGGTTATATTAATTATCCATTCAAAATTATTTTAAAATATTTATTGATTTTATATATATAAATTTATACTATAAAATATAATTATTTAAAAAAAAAACATTTATTTGTATAAACTTGAATTTAAATTTAATTTAAATATAAAACTGAATGTTTTATATGAAATAATTTAAAAGAAAATGATTTTATTAGAATTTAAAGAGAATAATGAAAATTTAAAAATAAAAAACAATGATCTCTAAAACATAAATGCTAACAATAACAAAATATAAGTAAATCAAACCTAAAAATGAAAATAACGGTATTAAGAGGGAAATTAGAAATAATAAATAAAGAGTTGATATCCCAATTGATTGATTTCTATAATCCTTCTGAGGAAAAAATATAACTTAAAACAATCAACAAAGTCCGAACAACGAAAATTTTGGAATAATCTAGATGTTCTGACACATTCCAAAGCAGACCAATACAAATTAAAAATTATTATTTAAACTGCTATATGCTTTAACGGATTTATGATTAAGAACTGAGTACAATCTCCACCTGTGACGAAAACCGAAATAATTAGAACAACGTAATAACATCCAGAGGAAAATGAAATCATTCTAGAAAACTAGAAAGTTTTATAAATTCGTCAATGATTCGGATTTATATTGTATTTATAAGATATCGACTCTTGGTCACACAATCAACTCCTAGAATCCCAAAAATATTAACATATATCCATTTAAGCACTCAAAGGAAAAATTTATAATATGACGATAATAAATGTGCATGCACCTACAGAGGATAAAGATAAGAGAGGGGAAATTAAAGATAAATTTTATGAGGAATTAGAAGCCATAATAGATCAGGTCCCAAATTATAATAGTAAAATAATATTAGGTGATTTTAATGCCAAAATTGGGAAAGAAATGTTTCAACCATACATAGGAAAAGAGAGCCTCCATGAAACAAGCAACGACAACGGAGTTAGGGTAATCAGTTTCGCGACCGCAAAGATTTAATAATAAAAAGCACGTTTTTTAGACATAGAGATATTCATAAGAGTACATGGAGCTCACCAGATGGAAAAACATGTAATCAAATTGAACATGTTCTGGTAGACAGAAGACGCCAGTCTAATATTCTGGATGTCAGAGTTTATAGAGGAACAAATTGAGATTCGGATAATTATTTTCTTGTAATAAAATTGAGAGAACGGCTCTCGACGCTTAAAACGAAGTTAGAAGAAATTAATAAAAAAACTATACTAAATTGTAATTTAGATAATTTTAAAAATGAGCAACCTAAATTAAAATATCAAATTGAAATCAAAAATAGATTTAATAGTTTGATCTTTGGAGGGAATGACGAGACGAAAGATCTAGAAGAAATTTGGGACAAAATAAAAACAAAGCAGCTTCAAATAGTATAGGTTTTAAAAATAACAAAACGCATAAACCAGGAATGTTTAGAAGTAATAAAGATTAAGAAAAAAGCAAAATTACAATGGGTTAACACACTATGAGCGGGGCGGGTATTTGTACCCGTTGATGCATCAATCAATCAAATTTTAAGAGACATATAAGAACACATCCAGATAATAATTAAAGAATTGTATATCAATATTTTTTAAATGGTCGAGCGATAGCTCGGTGTTCCAGGTACTATATATACAATTTTTGCTAGTATAAAAGATATAAAAAAGTTTTTGTCTTAATACACATTCATCCATTAAGTGTGGGCGTGATTGGATTTGTTTTGCTAGGGCAAATAATAATAATAATCTCAAATAACAAATATTAAAATCTTGCGATGGAGCTGAATTCTTTATAGAAATTATCCAGTATAAAGATAATTCCAATAGTAATGTTGGTTGAAAGAATATCTCCAATGAAATTTAAACATAATTTAAAGGTTTAAGTACTATCTGTTAAACTTTCCCTCATTATCCAAATTATACTACAACTTGCTATATTCTCAGAAAAGTCCTAATTCTATAAAGGAAAAATAAAGGATGTTGTGTGTTTGGGTGATTCCCTCTCCACCGAACTCTTGAGCCTAATCCTCAAGAAAATTTTGGGATAGGTAAAAAAAGTTAACTGACACTTAGAAGTTTTGAGGATTTCTAAATGTCAATTACCTAGAAGGCGGCAAACCGGACATTTGTCCTGTGCGGAAAATCTAAAGGGCGGCATTTTGTTTATGAATGTAATAAATTTTACGAAAATAGGGGCGCCAATCTATTCATTTGCTCGGGGCGCCGTATAATAATAATAATAATAATAATTTGAAAGAAATTATCCCAAGTAGTAACCAATGTAAAAAAAAATTCAGATTGAATTTCTAAATAGATACAATGTTTCAACGAGAGTTGTCGGGCCAATTTTTAAATATAATTAAATATATTTTTCTTCAGCACTCAGTAAGTCAAAGATTAGCCACCCTTTCAACCCAAAATTCAAAAAATTCTCTCCTAAAATCTCTCTTGAAAATGTCGAAAATCTCCCAATAAAACGTGAAAATAGCCTGGAAACAAATTCTCATACATATATATACACATATATATGTACCAAATTGTCGTTAGAAATGGTTTTTCGAAGCAATTTTTGGTTTAACGTTAGGAAATGCGGCACCCACATTGCACACAGCTTTCCATATTCAAATGGTTTTGCAAAATATTTCGCACACGTTCAGCTGACATCGTACAGGTCTCAGCTATCTTGAATTTTGAAAAATAAAACAAAAAAAAATTTAAAAACATCGTTTTTCTTGGTCAGGTCGGAAACTTTTCAGACCACCCTCGTAGATATATATATATTGAATTGTACTATATATATTTTTATATTCTATGTGTAAATATATATATTAATAATATTAAAAAATAATTAATCATTAATAACAATTCTTAATATTAAAAAATTTAATATTTAAATTTGTTCATAAATATATTTAAGGTTGCCACGTGAAATTTAAAACTTGGCCTTGATAACTAATAAAATGGTTATTGCATTTATATTTTTTTATAAAATATAATAAAAAAGTATTATAAATATATTTAGGAAATTATTTTTTATTTTTTACGAATATATTTTTAGTCTTGTATTTACAATTTGGATATAATCTCCAGATAAAGTGATAACCTTAAATATATTTATTTTTAAGATGAAAAAATAATTAAGTATGTAAATGTAAATTCAAATTAAACTTAAAAAATATAAAACTTATTAAGAATAATTTTAAATTAGACACTCGATTAATTTATTACATATATTAATTTAAATTATAATTACTCAAAGATTGAAGTTCACTTATTTAAATGAAATTGTAAAGTATCTTTTTATATAATTTTGAAGTATTTATGATAATAATGATATTTTTATTTATAAATATAAATAAATACACGAAGAGATGTATTCAGTAAATAAATAACAATAATTTACATTTGATACTTGTATATATTTTGTAAAAAAGTCACTTATTAGCGTGTTTTCCTAATATATGAGGTTGAGTAATTTATAGTAAAAATTTTAGTTTTTTTATCGAAATTAAAATTGAACTAAACATATAAAAAATTAAGAATATTCTAATGTATCATATTTTATATTTATTCATCTCAAATTATGAGTATATTTTATAAAAAAATTTTATTTTAAATTTTTAAAGTGTTGATGAAATAATTTATTTAATTTTGTAATTACATTGTATTGATATTTAGTATAGAAGTTTCCAAAAGTTTAATATAAGATTTACTTGATTATTAATTTCACATTAAAAGGGCCTGACTTACATATTTTTATGGCCTAAATATCAAATAAAGAGCCTTATAGTTTTAGAATAATCACATTCTATAAATGAATATTTAATCTTAAGTTGCTTTAATGTTTTTTCCTGTTTTTATTTTATTGTTTTATTGTATAAAAATAAAATTCAATAAAAAAAATATATATTTTGAGATGATTTTTCAGAATTTCATCAATACCTTAAAAATTTAATATTAATATTCGAATCATAAGAGGTATTAATCAAGATACTACATTTTAGTTTTTAAGAACTCAAATTTTATGCATATATTCGTTTTAATATAATATAATCAAATATAATATCTTTGGATTATGAAATTTTAATAAGAAGAGAGTTTTGAAAACACTGCTTTTTTTACAAAAACCTTTCTTTAAAAAGAAGCAGTTATCTCTTAAAAGTATTACAAAAAATCTTGCTTAATAAAAAACTTAAAAAAGGCATATTTATGTAAATAATATTAGATGAAAACTCAATATATTTTATATAATAAAATGCACAATAATATTTCATAATGTGCATTACTAATTTTATCTATCTATATAATATTTTATATTTTTCTAAAATTATATAACTATTTTCTTTTTACCAAAACAGTATTCTAAAAGTGTAGTGCCTTACTTATATTTTAAATACCTAAAATAAATATAATAAATAAATAAATATAAAAAAATAGTTCCTAAGAAGAATTAATTATAATTTTGGAAAATTTATTTGTATATGTATATATATTTTCTAATAATAAATAATTTTGACAATACCCTAGTTCTAATTATAAAATCTATTTCCAAAATTCAAATAAGATTCAAATATAAATTTATTTATTTTAGAAATTTAATCAACTACATATTTCTTGCACCTAATAAGCTATATTCTAAAAAGTGAGAATTCTTTTATTCGAAGTATTTGCTCTCGTTGGTCACACATTTTTTCCATCTTTTTGGAAGATTGTGGATTCTACAAGAGAATTCATCCCATTTGGACAGGAACCACCGATCAAGCCATATTTTCTTCTAGTCCCACCAAACACATTATATTCTTCCCGACCAGATCTAACTTAGCGGAGGATGTTGAATCGATGGAAAAATGATTTTCTGTAATGCTGTTCAAACAAGATTTCGCACGTGTTCTGGAGTTGTTCCATCTGTCATTTAATGATGCGGCATCCACTTCCCGATTTTTTGCATAGCATGAAGGCGTTTCAAAATTGTTTATGATCTAACATTTAATTGTACGGCAAGTTGTTTCTGCGATTGGGTCGTGAATGAATAAATTTCTATATGATTTCAAATATATTTTCACATAGTCATAGGTTGAAAAAATATTAATTCCAAAATGTTGCCGAGACCATCTGGTTCTGAAAGGAGCTTTCCAAATTGAAGTTAATAAAGTATTTTTTCGTTCTACAATAAGAGAGAGAAAGTAATATAATTCAACAAAATCTTGTAATATTACCAGTAGAAAAAGAAGTTTCTATGAGATCATTCTTTCATTCATTTATTTATCATTCTAAGTCATCCTTTAAGATGCTCTACACCTCTACAGAGAACGACTAGACAAGCTCAGAGTTGAAGTACGGCCAGACGCTCTTATTTTGTCAATATTTTCTGGATTTCACGGTGACGACTAGAGACTTCTGCTTCACGACTGATTCAGTTGTGTGAAAAGAGCGAACTCACCGAAGTATTGAGTTGCCATCTAGTATCTTTCATTTCGCGAGACATTGAAATGTTGACTAAAAAGCCTTTGAACAGATTCATTACTTTTATTACTACTCGGTCAATGTTACTAATGGTAAGTTACAAAATAGCAAGTCCCCCTACCCAGTCTACACTTTCACCACTTCTTCAACTCAAACCCATCTGTTTTTTTTGCGCCATTTTGTACTTCTACACAGGCTGAGTGAAGAGAAGAAAAATGATACTGAATTGGAAGGTATAGTTTTATTTTATAAAAAGTTACATTTTACAAAAAAAAATCTTTATGAAAACTTAATTATTAATATGATCTGTCATATCATGGAACACCCAAGAGAATAAATTTAGACAGGTTTTAATTTTACAAGCAACAAACCCGAATGTTATTATCCTTCGGGAATACAGAACCTAAGTATTTAATTGTTTCTACATTTTCGAATTCTACAATTTATGTTAAGACTTGGTGTGTTAATCCTATTCCTCTCTGTTACTAAATTCTTTGTCTTTGCACTATTAATTTCCAGCCCCACCTCTTTTCTTGCTTCGATTAATTTCTCTACGCTATCTTTAATTGCAATTGCCAAATCTCCTATTATATTTAAATCGTCTGTGTAACCTAATACTTGATTTTTTTTGTTTAATTGGATTCCGTTTGATTTTGTCCGTCCAATTTGTCTAATTACATATTCCAGTACTAAATTAAATAAAATTGGTGATATTGGTGCGTCTCCTTGATTTAACCCATTCCGAATTTCGAAAGTTTCTGACAGTTGATATTTTTCTAATATCTGCCTTAATGAAAATATCTGATCTAAAGTTGATCGATTTGGCCTGAATCCGCAATGATACTCTCCTAATATTTCCTCCGCATATGGTCGTAATTTTATTAAAACAATATTCGAGAGAATCTTATACGATTATCATCAAAAGAGATATTTCCCTTTAGTTAGTGCAGTTGGTTCTATTTCCCTACTTAAAGAGTGGGATAATAACGTGCTCCTCCAAACATTGTGCAAAATATAAATTTAAAAGTGATAAGTTTTGTAACTGAGAACCCAAAAGAAAAAAAAAACATCTTTAAATTACATATAAGTATAGTCTAAACGTTATGAATAAATAAATAACTTATTTTGTCAAATTTTTTTCTGGGGGAGACCCCCGGACCTCCTCGTGCCCCCCCAACATAATAGGTCAGGCTACGCCACTGGTGCCTGATAACCCTTTTTAATATTTTTAATTACCATTATAGATATCTACTATTCTTGTTGCAGTTACTTTCCTCTATTTCTAATATTTTATTATTTAGAATTTCTCTTTTTTTGTTCTTAATGACTTCGTCACTATTTTCCTGATATTAATATATTCTAATCTATCTACTTCGCGTTTACTATTAACATACTATGAACGGGGCGGGTATTTGTACCCGTTGCGGGGCCTGCTGGGATCGGCAGGGCACATGGCTAGAATGGGAGAGGAAAAATATATTGGTGGGGAGTTCGATTGGAAAACGTCCGTTTGGAAGACCAATTGTGAACAGGGTGGACAATGTAGGAAGGAACGTGAGAGAGATGGGACAGGGTAGGAGTTAGATGGTTATAGCTCAGAATAGGGACACTCGGGGGGGGTACAGGGGGCGGAGCCCCCGTCCAGGTGTGGAGAGCGCCGAAGGCGCTCGGAGCAGCTAGTATATATATATAAATGTATATCATAAAGTCCTATTATAAATAAATATATATAAATATATATAAATTCTAAATAATAAAATATTAGAAATAGAGGAAAGTAACTGCAACAAGAATAGTAGATATCTATAATGGTAATTAAAAATATTAAAAAGGGTTATCAGGCACCAGTGGCGTAGCGTGATCTATTATTATGTTGGGGGTGGGGTAAGGGGGATCCGGGGTCTCCCCCGGAAACAATTTTGCGAAAATAAATTATTTATTTATTCATAACGTTTACACTATACTTATACGTAATTTAAAGATGTTTTTTACTTTTGGGTTCCCACAACAGTGTGTGTTACAAAACTAATCACTTTTAAATTTATTTTTTGAACAATGCTCCGTACCCCCCCCCCCCGGCCCGAAGTCACTGTATATATCCCTAAATCACCTTCCTCGCGTCTTAGTTTTTAGTGGTTTATTTTCATTCTCTTCTCAGCGTGCTATATGTAAAGACGCGTGTCCTAGTGTTTAAAGACGATCCTCCATGTTGGATGGATCTTTTGTAACCTTTTGTCCATAATTAATGTTCTCAAGGAATCCCATATATTTGGGGAGAACATCCTTTTATATATATTCAATTAATCCCTGTAACTGGATTATAATTATATTATTTGTGACTCCCACGGTGGACAATTTATATAATATTCTATTTAACTTCTTATAATTATACGTTTATTATTTATATATCTTTTTAAATTGATTTAACTACTCCTTATTGTCCTGTCTCTTCGATTTCCATTACCCTGTGTATAGCATTGCGCCCATCAAACTTCATCCTCGCTGGACCATTGGAGGAAAGGCCGTTTGGACTCTTCAAGTGCATGTAATATTTTTCCTCTCTCAAGAAAATACCCACCTGCTTACCTGTGGAGACCTAAACCCTTTTTCCATTCCATAAAGTCCATTTTTCCCTCTCCCACTTCCCCTCTCCTCTCTTTGATCATATTTTCCCTCCCTTTTCTCCCCCCTCTTTCCCTCTCCTTGTAAGGGGCCTACTGGCACCCCGAACGTGGGCACTCCCCTTACAAATTGGTATATAAATATTGATTTCAGGATATAATTGAATCAATTATTTCGAAAAGGCAACATCTCTGATTTTTTTCAAAATTGAGGAAAAAAAATTCAATTTTGTAAAATAAGCGTAATAATTTAGACATTTCCGAAGTTTTATCATTAAGAAAAAAATTATGATAACTTTATTTATTTCGAAAAGGTAACAACTCTAGCAGTTGTTTCCGTTTAGGTCCCTGAGAAGTATATCGAATTAATAAAATCATCATCAAATACCAATAAAATTGATATCTACATCATTACAACTTCCGAAATTATTGATTTTAAAAAATGGTGGCCGCAATTTTACAAAAAAACTGTACTATCCAAAATAAGTTTTGGAAAGCAAATTCCAAGAGAGCAAAGGGTTTCGTTTGCTGTAAGCAGCTATAACGAGTTTGTATACAATTCCGTCACCCCTGGAACTGTTAAGGTACGCCAATAAATAGATAATGATATGAACGAAGAGGAATTTCATTTACTAAAGCATTTAACAAATTTCCCTTCTTTAACAAATTAAATGGATTTTGCTGTCTATTCTTCAAAAGTGCCACTTAATGCAAAAAAAAAATAGTCAACATCAAAAAGGTGATTCAGTATATTCCAGTAGAATATACACAATTTTACGAAGATTTATTTTTGTGGCCCATAACTAATGAAAATACCGACCAAGATTTGTAAATTGTCTACAGAAATAAAAATAGTCCAAAATGTTATCAAAAATGACATTTATTGCATATTATACTTGTGTTTTTAGTATAATATTATTTTTGTAAGTTTTTTTTCATATTTTTAAATAAAAAAACAAGTCATAGTAACATATTGTTTAACTTATTTCAACCTAACAAAGGACGTTTATTTCAAAAAAGGAATATATAAAAAAAAATTTTTTTTTAATTTTCATTACAAAACTATTTTATTAAAATAATGATTAACACAAATTAATATTACCTTAAGATAGCTAAAAAGAAACAGAAGAAATAGTTCAATACAATTTTTATTTTTTTTCAAAAATCAGTTTTTTTAGTCCCCTGAAGAATTACATTTTTTTGGAGATAATACCTTTTCGAAATAATCGATTCAATTTCATTTTGAATGTAATTAAGAATATTTCATAGCATTAAAATTAATGATGAATTCTTATTAATCAGTTATAGCGCCATGGAAAAGGGTTTTTTTCCCTCAAATGGCATAGAGAAAAGATCCTTTTTTACCGACCGACGATAGTAAGGGAGGTATTGTTTTCACACCAAATTTCACATGTGGAGATTTTTACATATCTCCACGATTCATGCATTTTCTTAACAGAAAAAAGTATTTTTAGCATTATGTCGATCCGTCCGTATAGATGTGTACAGCTTGAATGACTCAACGGATTTTGATGAAATTTGGTGTATTAACTTAATGCATCAATATGATGAATTGAATGAACTTTTGGTGTATATCCGGAAACCGGAAGTGGTAGTATTACCGATCGACGATAGGAAGGGAAGAGTTATTTTCACACCAAATTTCACATGAGGAGATTTTTTACATATCTCCATGAATCATGCACTTTGTATTGGTTTTATCCTCGAGAAAAATCATCTTTATTAGTTTTTTCTTAATTTAAAATTATATAACATCACAGCCTGGTTTTACATATATATTCTAAATAAAATAAAATTAAAAATATTTATGTTATATCTATATCTGTATTTTATTACATTAATAGATATATTAAAATTATTTAAAATTGTTTCTGTAGCTGGAAATTAATTTACTTCATCGTCGGTTCGGACCTGGCCACAGGTCAACTTATTTTTTTAAGAACCAAATTGAAAAAATTTAGAAAAAAATGGACTAGATTTATGAATTAATTTGCATATATAAAAAATTATTTTGGAAATAGTTCCTCCAACTGAAAAATATACTGGAACCAAAGAAGGTTGAGATATATAAAATGTTAATTGGGTATGTAACTAATGTATTAATTACTAAATTTTTTTAGAATTAAAATACGAATTTATACTAGGAAAGAATTGTTTAACGTAATTTGCTAAGAACTTAGCAAAGAAAAGCATAACTCATCGATATCTTCGAAATGACATGTAGACTTACTATACCGTATCCCAACCAAGATAAGAACAATTCTTACCATTTACCCTCTTTTTTATGAAATATATTTACATTAAATTAAAATTATATCACATTCGGCAAACAATTTTAAATTTAAATTGAACAATTTACATTAATACGCCACCTCCTTGTTTTTTTTTTCAAAATATGATAATTTCATTAATGAACTTCTTACTGATATATTTATAATTTTTTTTTTTAAATTTTCATTAAGATCTTTGAATAAAATTAAGCTTATTGATTTAATAGAATTAATAGAATTAAACTTATTGATTCGATTTAAGATGTATTCTAAAACACCACTAATTTTAAAAATTAATATTTGTTTATTTTATTTTATTTTAATATGTATTTTATTTGAAATAATTTGCAGTAGAGCGCTCACCTCTGCACTCCCCGCTCGCCCCTCTCCATTCCCCTCCGCCGCCTGGCCAGACCTCCTCCTGCCGTCCGGCCGACTAGAACGCATTCGTTCCCCTTCCCTCGTGAGTGTGAGACCCTGAACGGCCTCTCCACTGAAATCATCCCTTAATCAGTCGCTAATCAAGAATTAATTGTAATTTTATTATTTATTTTTATTAATTAAAATGAAGATTAGTGAACTTTAAAAAAAAATATTTCAATAAAGATTAAATTTTATAAAGTGCATTTTTATAATTTTTTATTCATATACCCAAATAAATTTATAAATTTTTCATTCAAATCTTTGAAAAGAATTAATCTTAAATATTCTATCAGATCTCATTAATTAAAAGTTAAATTAAAATTATTTAAAAATTAAAAAAATCATATACAAAATTTTATTTTTCTTTAAATATATTTATTGAAATATTTTTTAAATTTCAATATATATATTAATCCTATTAAAACTTATTTATTTAAAAAATATGAAAATGTGCTGATTATTTTCAAAATTGATATAATATAATTATAAATCAAAAAAATATAAATTTCTTATATTCCTATAGGAATATATAATTTTAAATATTCTATATATTCTTTCTAATCTCATTATCGCTCACACCGTTCCTTTCAAATCTCATATGTATATTGTTTTGTCAATTTCATATTATTTTAACACTTTTGAAAAATGAATAATATTTCTATTACCTATATATCAATTAAACAGAATAAAATCTTCGTGAAATTAATAATATAATCATAATTAGTTTTCTGATGTTTTCTAAGATATTTTTATTATATGTCTATTAAATGCGTATTATAAATTATTATAATCATGGTTCTATATAGGATGTAAAATAATTTTAGTATTTTAATATTACAGAAATAATCTTAATTATTTTTTTCTTTATCGAGGCGAGTGTGATGAACATCAATTCAAGTCTACGAGCTGTACTTCGAGTTTAATCTGTGAGAAATATCAACCCTTTATTAACTCCGAGGTCAGTATTTATTATTAATTTTATTTTAAATTCAATTTAAATTTATTGATTATAAACTAATAAGTTATTTTTCTTCTTATATTTCATGTTTCCATCATCGTTCCTGTTACTGAATGTTGATTTGAATTCTTGATTATCTTCTCCATCCTTCATGACGATGAAATGATTGAAATACAGCTCTCCAAATGTAAGTAATAATCGTTATTTATTTAGCATGGCGCACTTTAAAATAGAAAATGTAAATATAATATTTAAAGTAAAGTTTAATATAATATAGAAAGTAGAATTAAATTACAATGATATTTTGCTTTTGATAATATTCATTAGGAGATTATAGAGAAATATATTAAATTATATGACAGAATTTAGGGAGATTAGGGAATTTCAGAGTACATCTTTCAAGAAGAAACATTGATAAAGGAGGCAGAAGAGACAAAGGTATTATTAGAATTACTAGGTTTCGATGCGTTATACTGGGAGGGTGGCTATTTTTTGATATATATATATATATATATATAGTTGTTAGGAATTTTCAGGTGGTCGCCTCCTACATCCATGCATGTTCTCATCATACTAATTCATAGATTAGATTAGAATTAATAAATAAATAAAATGTGGGTAGATAAAACAAATGCCATGCTATTTTTTAAGGGATGGATTGCATGAATTGCATGTCAGGTCTGAATTGTGCCATTTTTTATTACTGAGAGTGTATTTGAGGTGGATTGGATGAACGGGAATTCGGGAAGGTAATTCAGCATAGTTCCAAAATGGGATTAGCCTGAACAGGAACAAATTGTTGGTTACCTTTTGAGCGCAGGGCTTTTTCGATTAGCATGGGCCTTCCATCCATATTGATGGAGGCTATGCACTCCCTTACTAGGTAGGTTTTATTTCAGGTTGCCCCGAATGTCGCGATTTCATTTCGAAATCCAAAAAATCAAAGGCACTCTCAGCTGATTCAAAGAGGCTACAGACCAAACGCCTTATTTTTTTTAAATCTTTTTTTTTAAGGCAAACTTTCTTTATTATTACTTTTTCTAAATTTCGGAAGGCGAGGCTTGGAAGGGCTAATTTATGGGGAAAGGAGGAGGCCCTATTAAATATTCAATTGTTTTTTTTAATTTAATTAACAATAAAAAAATAATTGAATATCGCGATTATTTTCTTTAACTTTTTATTTTCATTTTGAAATATACAATTCAAGTCTACGAGCTGTTCTTCGAGTTTAATCTGCGAGAAATATCAACCCTTTATTAACTCTGAGGTCAGTATTTATTATTAATTTTATTTTTAATAAATTTAAATTTATTGATTATAAACTAATAAGTTATTTTTCTTCTTATATTTCATGTTTCAATCTTCGTTCCTGCTACTGAATGTTGATTAGAATTCTTGATTATCTTCTCCATCCGTCATGACGATGAAATGAATTAAATACAGCTCTACAAATGTAAGTAATAATCGTTATTTATTTAGCATGGCGCACTTTAAAATAGAAAATGTAAATTAATTCAAGTAATATCGTCTATTTCTATTCGACACTATTTTCAGTTATGACATTCTTAAAATCACTTGAAATGAGTAAAAAGATTTGCTTAGTAAAATAAATAAACATTTATTTGGAACGAATTTTTCCGATTCATGCCGAAAGTGCACGAAAAATTAATCATCCTTCTCTTCTCTAACATGATAATTTTTTAATTTTAGCTGGAGTGTCTCCACTCGACTATCTCGCAATTTGAATTGGATTAAATAACATAATATATTATATTTAAATTAAATTTAATTAATTATAAATTATAAATAATAAATAATAAATATTAAACCAGCGCATGTTTGGCTTTTTGTTGATGGCACCACGTGAGATTTAGTGTTAAAAAATTAATTCTGGTAATTTCAGCGAATCAATCAAGCTGAAATTCTATACATAGCAGTTTTATACAATTATTAATCATGTGAAAAATTATCAAACATATATCTTTATTTTTACGGTCACTTTAGAGGAAAAAAAATCAAAACGTTGTAGGTAATGACCCTCTTCCGGTTGAGCTACATTTCTTAAAAGTTGATAGAAAACTATGAATTTTGAATAATGTCCATGTACCAAATTTCATCATTCTAGCTCAAACCGTTTTTGCGTAATCTTGCCTACATACATACACACATACACACATACACACACACACACAGACATTTTTCTCAACCTTAGTGAAAATGATTCAGGAACCTTCAAAACGTATAAAAACATCAAAATCTCAACATCGAAAATTTTCGTGATCGCAATACTATCTCTGGCGAGATAGTAATAAATGCAATTCTATATGATCGATTTGTTAAACTATTTAAATTCTCACGACATTTATTAACCATATAAACTAATTTAATATTACATATATATGGGAGGCGAACACGGGGGAACGAGACGTTTCCTTAGTTTTTTTCAAGGAAAAAATAGTTTGTTGAAAATTGAACTTTTTTGCTCCCACTATGCGTTCCCTTACTTCTTATTTTACCAATACATATATCACTGCAAAATACGTCAAGAAATAAATATTTCTATAAAATATGTGTATACAAAAATAGAAATTTAATATCATCAACTCATTTTATAGTCACTAATTCATCTTTACAATTATCTATTTAATTTAAATTTTTTTGAATATTTTTAATAAATTGTAAACAAACTCAATTTTTTTCTTAAATTTATATAGGATTTAATATTATTTTTTATCAATATTATATCACAAAAAAATTAATAAAGATAATGAACATAAACTTTGTAATATATTTATTTATTGAAAATTTTCTAAATATTCTATTTAATATCAATGAAGTTTTAAATAATTTTATTATAAATTATTATTATTTTTAAAATTAATATTTGTTTATTTATTAAAAGGGGGGAGAATTAAAATCACAGAAAAAATTCTCCCTCCGAGGTAGCATTCAAATTACCTATGCAAAAATAATATTAAATCCTATATAAATTTAAGAAAAAAATTGAGTTTGTTTACAATTTATTAAAAATATTCAAACAAATTTAAATTAAATAGATAATTGTAAAGATTGTAGGATTTAATATTATTTTTTATCATTGAGTAATAGACTTGGTGGCGAGTGGTCGCATATAGACGAGCTCCTGTCTTTTTTGCCAATTTTTGACATACCGATTTGATTTTTGATCGTCCACTTCTCTCAGGGACTAGTGGTATTTAGAACCATTATTCTGACTACAATTCACTCCTATTCTGCCCTTTTTCAATAGTTTTAGTATATTTTTTCCATATTTCAAGTACATTCCTGAACTCTATAACCTTTTAATCCCTCTGAATCCTATTCTAAAGAAATCATTATCATACTACACTTATTTATTAATATCTGCTATTTTTAACTCGTTTTGTTTTTATTTTTACTTTTATCTTTATTTAATAAATACAATATTTTAAGTTGGGTGTATGGTAGAGTGAATTTCGGCCAGATCATTGACGCGAATAAAGTAGCGTGCCTGGATGCAGGAGGCGGAGGACTGGATTTGGTGGCGATTCTTGGGAATGCCAAATGTTTGTTTACCAGTGGATCAGGCTGTTGATGAAAATGATTATGATTGATTTTAAAGTGCATCTAAACTTGGCATTGGGATGGATTTGAACCCTTTTTTAGGCAAACAAATAGCCAATAGGAACTTTGCCCCCTTTTTAACAGGTATGTTTTTGATTAGATTTCAATAATTTTTTTAAGAAAGCTTACCTATTTTTTCCTTTTTGTGCCGCGCCCGCGTCCATTCTTAGCCTTTGAAGTAATTTTGTGTTTAAAAAAATTGCAAATTTTTTTAAATTAAAATTATATTTGTTTATATATTAAATATAATAATTTTATTTGTTCTTTTATTTTATAGTTCTGAATTTAAAACTTGTATTGAATAATAAATAATTAGAACTATTAATTAATTCATTGAAAATTATATAGAAACTGTTAAGTTATATTTAATAGTGATATCTTTAAAAATTTAAAGATCTATCTTTGTGGGTCTACGACTAACAAATAGTAATAAGATTTTTAATTCCTTCTATATTCACGCTTATATTATATATAAACTGATGAGCAAATTTATCACATCACTATCAATTAATATAAAATATGAAATAAATAAACTTTGTATAAAAAAATCGGGAGTGTCCTCCCCTAGACTTTCCCGCATATAAATAGGTAATTAGGTTATTATTATTATGTTTTAACAACAATAAAAATAAACAAACTAATTAATTTAAATTATAAAGTAAATTGGTTTAACACTATTATATATATTTACTAGCTGCTCCGAGCGCCTTCGGCGCTCACCACACCTAGACGGGCTCCGCCCCCTGGACCCCCCCGAGTGATACATAGTATTTGGTTAAGAGTAGTAAAAGGTTTTCATCCATTTTGTTTCAATCAGTATATTACATAAAACATTCATTTCTTTTTGTGTTCTTATTTAAAATATATTTTAATTTAATCACTAAATTAATTATATATATTATTATTGTATATGTTATATATATCTATCTCTGTGACTCTAAGGAACTCGAAAGTTCTTGAACGCAGCAACCACATTTCTCCAAGTGCCCCTATCGTGAGCCCTTGTCCCATCTCTCTTACGTGCCTTCCTACACGTCCTTGGTCTTCCAAGCGGACGTTTTCCAATTCAATATCTTTTTCCTCTCCCATTCTAGCCACGTCCCCTGCCTATCGCAGCTTTTTCGCTTTTATAACCCTAACTATTTCTGAAGATGCATAGAGGTCATGCAATTAATCGTTATGCAGTCTCCTCCATTCCCCGGTGACCTCATCTTTCTTTGGCCAATAAATGCTGGAAAGAATACTCTGAATCTACTCTCATCTCCCAGGGTCATAGACCATGCGTCCCACCAATATAATACAAAAGGCAAAATAATTGGTTTATATATTTTAATTTTGATTCCTTTTGATAATAATTTTGATGAGATAAGCCTCTTTACTGCATGATAACAGGCGTTTCCCGATTTCAACCTCGATTTAAATTCTTCTCAAATATTATTATCCTTCCTGATTACATTCAATTTTTCTACATATTCAAATTCTACATTTTGTATATTAAGATTTTGTTACTAAATATTTTTTCTTATCACTAATAATTTCAATCTGAATTAGAATAAAATTATAAATTGCCTCCTCTTCCAGTCCATTTGCCTATCCAGGCATCTTAATTTCTTAACACTCCGTTTTTTTTAAATTTAAAATAAAAGGAGATAAATAGTTTTAAATTATATTCGAATGGTCTATTATATTCTATATATCAGTATTATTTTTTTCTGAATTTAATACCAACTTGATTTTCAAAATGTTCCATTCGTTATCCATATGATTAATTACATGTGTTAAAATTTAAAAAAATTCAAATATTCTAATTTTTAAATTTATATATAATTTAATATTATTTTTTATTGTTTATTGTTTATTGTTTATTTTTTAATGAATGTTTTATGTAATATACTGATTGAAACAAAATGGATGAAAACCTTTTACTACTCTTAACCAAATACTATGTATCACTCGGGGGGTACAGGGGGCGGAGCCCCCGTCTAGGTGTGGAGAGCGCCGAAGGCGCTCGGAGCAGCTAGTAAATATATATAATAGTGTTAAACCAATTTACTTTATAATTTAAATTAATTAGTTTGTTTATTTTTATTGTTGTTAAAACATAATAATAATAACCTAATTACCTATTTATATGCGGGAAAGTCTAGGGGAGGACACTCCCGCTTTTTTATATTTATATTACTAGCTGCTCAGAGCGCCTTCGGCGCCCTTCACACCTAGACGGGGGCTCCGCCCCCTGTACCCCCGAGTGGTACATAGTATTTGGTTGAAAGTAGTAAAAGGTTTTCATCCATTTTGTTTCAATCCGTATATTACATAAAACATTCATTTCTTTTTGTGTTCTTATTCAAAATCTATTTTAATTTAATCAGTAAATTAATTATATATATTATTATTATTGTATATGTTATATCTATCTATCTATGTGGCTCAAAGATACTCGAAAGTTCTTGGCCGCAACAACCACATTTATCCAAGTGTCCCTATCAGAGGCGGATTATCCGTAAGGCAAACTAGGCACGTGCCTAGGGGCGTGTAGTTACAAGGGGCGCGCGAGCTCAGAATTTTTAAAATTTATAGTATTATGATGGGCATTTATGGCCGATACAGGGGTGCTCTGGACATTGTAATAAAATTTAAACAAATAAAAATTTTCACTTTGTTAATTTATATAAATTTCAATTTACACTGATTGTGAGTGATACGCTTTGCCAATACTCTGAATAATTTGTGTATAGAAATATTGAATGTTCTTAGCGAGAGATTTTTTAACCTTTCTCTCACTTTCAAATAGAAAAGAAGAAATATTCAAATATATAGAAAGAATAAATAAAAATTAAGTTAATATAAATATGATCTAAATATTTTATTAAATTAATTAAAATGGGAACTTTTAGAATAAATGATTTAATTGAATTGATATTTAAATATTAGAATTTAAAATAAAAAGTGAAATCTATATATATAAAAAAAGGTTTTTGTCTGCACATTGCTCAGAATTTAAAAATTTTTGCATATCTTCGCGTTTCATGACCTCTAGAATCCAAAAGTGACTTTAGAATTTTTCACGTCTGTCTGTCTGTCTGTCTGTCGGTCTGTCTGTCTGTCCGGAAAATTACTATTTTATAGACTCAGAATTGGCTGAACCGATTTCTTTGAAATTACATCACAATATTCTTATATACCTCTAGAGTAACATAGACTATAAATTTTATTAATATCTTATCAATAACCGCAGAAATTAATTTTTTAAAGTTTATATAATTCTCCGTGTTGTTCATTCAAGAGCAGCTCGCGGCTCACTGCCGGCCTAGCGGAATCATTTCAAACAATGAATTATCATAGCGATTCCCAATCGAAGAATTATTATAATATTTCACTTTTATTTTAAATTCTAATATACAAATATCAATTCAATTAAATAATTTATTCTAAAAGTTCTCAATTTAATTAAAATATTTATTAGATCATATTTTTATCTTAAATTATTTTTTATTTAATTGAATATTTCTTCTTTTCTATAATATATATATAATAATATATAAATTTTAATATTGAATAATAAAAAAAAAATATTATTTAACCTGAATTAAAATGACTGAATTATATTATCTTTGTTTTTTATTTTAATTTAATTACTCTATTATTAATTACTAAATATATATATATATTATATAAAAATTAAAATATGATGATATAAAGTTGTTTTAAATTTTTGACATTTTTAAATTGGATATATTTTTTAAATTTATTAAAATGTTTTTTTTATTTATTATGTTTAAAAGATTCATTTTTATCATGTGATATTAATAAAAAATAACGATGCTCTGTGCAAGTCGAATCATGTTGCACATAATTAAATAACAATTGCCAAACAAAGAATATAATATTTTTTTAAATTCTTATATTTAAATATCATTTCAATTAAATAATTCATTCTAAAAGGTCTCATTTTAATTAATTTAATAAAATATTTAAATCACCATTCAATTTTTTATTAATAGGCTTCTTTTTTTATTTTTAATTTTTAATAAATTCTCTTTTTTTGATATGATATTAATAAAAAATAATATTAAATTGTATATAAATATAAAAATTAGAATATTTGAATTTTTTAAATTTTAACACATGTAATCAATCATATGCATTAAGAATGGAAAATTTTTAAAATCAACTTGCTATTAAATTCAGAAAAAAAATACTGATATATAGAATATATAGACAATTCGAATATAATTTAAAACTCTTTCTCTCCTTCTATTTTAAATTAAAAAAACGGAGTTTTAAGAAATTTAGATGCCATATGCAACATGGGTGGGTAAATGAATTGGGCTGGAAGAGGAGGCAATTTATAATTTTCTTCTAATTCAGATTTAGGACAAATCGTACAACATTATATCAAATCTCGCTAAGAACATTCAATATTTTTGTACACAAATTATTCAGAGTATTGGCTAAGCGTATCACTCACAATCAGTTTATATTGAAATTTATATAAATTAACAAAGTAAAAATTTTTATTTGTTTAAATTTTATTATAATGAATCAAAAAAAATTAAATATATAGATCACATGATTAAGAGAAGCAAAAAACTTGACAGAAAATAACTGTTGGATGGAGGTCGGACATGACAGAAACTGTAAGCGAAATCTTCATATTGCGACGAATGATTTTCAAATCCCCTAGCACCACAGAATTTAAGTTTCTTTTAAGGAAAATAACTATGATCTAAAAAAATTAATAAATGAACTTAATAATAAAAAAACAAATAAATCAATTAATTTAAATTAATACTATTAATGAATGTATATATTGGTCATTTATCTATAGTTTTATACCGTTAATTTTTATAAATTGTCTCAAGTCTCTATTTTTGCATTTTCTCAAGTTTCATTATAATTAAAAATATTCAATAATAATCTAGCAATGAAAATAAAATACCAAAATGTAATGATCAAGAAATATTATACTCTATTTCACTATTATAACATATACAATACTTAAGAACCATAGGCGGAGGAAATATTAGGAGATATCATTGCGGGTTCAGGCCAAATCGACCAACATTAATTAAGATATTTTCATTATGACAGATATTAGGAAAAAAACCGCGAATTCAATATTTCTGTTCACTAATTATTTGTAGACTTTAGTAAAACATATGCATGACTCAATAGATCCGGATAAACTTTTTCAAATTTTCAATCTTCAAACTTGAAGGTAGTAAAGAAAGAATAAGATGAAGAAATCAATTGTAAAATGTTAGGTTACCCAGACGACTTAAATATAATAGGAGATTAGGAAATTGCAATTGCAGATAGCGAGGAAAAATTAATGGAGGTTTGAAATTAATAGTGATAATTAATAGTGATAAGAAAAAATATTTAGTAACAAAGAGGAAGAGTATTGACATACAAAATCTTAAGATACAAAATGTAGAATTTGAATATGTAGAAAAATTTTATGTAATCACGAAGGATAATAATATTTGAGAAGAATTTAAATCGGGGTTGCAATCGGGAAACGCCTGTTATCTTGCAATAAAGAGGCTTATCTCTTCAAAATTATTATCAAAGGGAATATATAAAAAAATTATTTTGCCTGTTGCATTATATGGGTGGGAGGCATGGTCTATGACCCTGGGAGATGAGAGTAGATTCAGAGTGTTTGAGAATAGGATTCTTCCCTGCATTTATTGGCCAAAGAAAGATGAGGTCACCGGGGAATGGGGGAGACAGCATAACAAGAAATTGCATGGTCTCTCTGCATCTTCAGAAATAGTTAGGGTTATAAAAGGGAAAAAGCTGCGATAGGCAGGGCAGGTGGCTAGAATGGGAGAGGAAAAAGATATTGGTGGGAAGACCGATTGGAAAACGTCCGCTTGGAAAACCAATGACGCGTAGGAAGGGACGTAAGAGAGATGGAACAAGGGCTCAGAATGGGGACACTTGGAGAAATGTGGTTGTTGCGGCTAAGAACTTTCGAGTATCTTTGAGCCACATAGGTAGATAGATATAACATATACAATAATAATATATATAATTAATATAGTGATTAAATTAAAATATATTTTTTAAATAAGAACACAAAAAGAAATGAATGTTTTATGTAATATACTGATTGAAACAAAATGGATGAAAACCTTTTACTACTTTCAACCACCAAATACTATGTACCACTCGGGGGTACAGGGGGCGGAGCCCCCGTCTAGGTGTGAAGAGCGCCGAAGGCGCTCTGAGCAGCTAGTATTATAATAATTCTTTTATTGGGAATCGCTATGATAATTCATTGTTTAAAATGATTCCGCTAGAGCCAGTGGGCCACGCCAGGCTCTTGAATGAACAACACGGAGAATTATATAAACTTTAAAAAATTAATTTCTGCGGTTATTGTTTAGATATAAATGAAATTTATAGCCTATGTTACTCTAGGGGTATATAAGAATATTGTGATGAAATTTCATAGAAATCGGTTCAGCCAATTCTGAGTCTATAAAATAGTAATTTTCCGGACAGACAGACATGAAAAATTCTAAAGTCACTTTTGGATTCTAGAGGTCATGAAACGCGAAGATATGCAAAAATTTTTAAATTCTGAGCAATGTGCAGACAAAAACCTTTTTATATATATATAGATTTCATATATATTTATTGAACTACTAGTGGCGCTCTCTTTATCATTGAGTTTCTGAAATGAGAATTGATCAATGAAATTTATGTTTGACACTTCTCATTTTGAATGTGACGTGGCTTCGAATTTGGATTTAAAATTTATTCTAATTTGATTAGGAGAATAATTTGATATACAATGTATCTTTTAGATTCCATTTCAACTCATATGGTTGGTATATATATTTTTTGAATTTATTGCAATTTTTTATTGTAATGTCAACAAATGTGTTCCTATTTTTATAATCAATTCAAATAACATAAATATTATTTTTTTATATTAGGATTATGAAGGGCAACAAAAAGCAGAAAAGATTTCTAGGATAATCATTACACTATTTGGAGTAAGTTTAACACAATTCAAAAATTTTTATTTATTACTCATGTTTTACAAATTAGATTACATTGATATATAATTCAAATATTTTGATCATACTTTATTTTCTTCAATTTCATTTATTTTTAGAATGTGATTTCGCTATTTTTTAAAGAAAAGTTATTGATATTTTTCAATTTAAAGATTTGTTACCTTCTGAAAATTTCTTATTTATTCATTGAATTTGCCTATGTTACAATGATTATTTCTGTTAACAGACCTCATTATTTAAATTGATTTAAATTTTACAAATTATTTTGTATCTCTAATCAGATTTAATTATCATATCACAATTTATAATTTTCATTTAAAATTACTCTGAAAGACTAGGAATTCTTTCTAAATTTTAGGAGTCCCAAATTAAATTTCACAATTTGTAAGTCATAATGTTTTTTCTAATAGCTTTACTTTACATACCCGATTTCGAATCATGTTAGTGTTATAAAATATGGAGTGTTTTTATACAATTTATACTCAAAAATAAAAATATTAAAAAAACAATTGTTTAAAAAAAATTAAAGACTACAATAAAGGTATTTAAAAAAAATTAAATAAAATTTAAAGTTTTTTGACGGGTTGTGATTAGTTTAGTTTTTATATTTTATAACATAACTAACAATACTTAACAATTGATATAGTATTTTTATTATTCATATTAAAATTATATTTTGTTTTTCAGTGTGTTGGACTGGTTTGGGGATATATAATTCAACAGTTTTCTCAAACTGTTTACATTCTTGGTGCAGGATTCGTGTTAGCTGCTATTATAACAGTGCCACCTTGGCCAATGTATAGAAAAAAGCCTTTGCAATGGCAAAGAGTAAGATCTGAAGAAATTAATGAAGCTCCTATAAAAGGAAAAAAAAAGAAATAATTTACGCCAATAATTTTTTTTAAATATATGTATTATTGTATTTTATTTTGAATTGTAATAAACATAATGATTTATTTATAAAAACAAATTAATTTAATTCTTATAAAAACAAAATAAATTGTTAAATACAAAATTAATAACTTTTTATGGTTCTGTAACAACTAGTTTTAGATCTTTTAAAAATGGATCAATAAGACTTTCTAGATTTAAAATATGTCCTGTGTTTGATTCACTACTAGCAATAAAACTAAGAACAAGTGGAAGTTTATTAATTTGTATAAGTTGATAGGTAGAATACATGCATATCAAGAATTTATTTTTGCCGAGCCCTAGTTTAGATCCTTGATCTGTAGCCATTCCAAAAGTAGAGAGAAATGAAGGTCGCATTGCAAGTTCAACTGCATCATCTGAATTAACTCTTATAAGTGGTACACCGTCCCTATCTGTAATTAAAATTGAATGTAAACCTTCTACTTTTGGTAATAAAGAGGAAAGAAATTGTTTTATTTCTTCATTCATTATTATCATAATCTAAAAAAAAAAGATTTATCAAAGTATTACAAAATGAAATTAAAATTGAGTAAAAAATGTCTAAAATTCTTTACCTTTATAAAATTCAACAAGATTTTTGACAACACTATTAACCAACATAGAAAAAAATAATTCGTTTTATTTCTTTAGATACTTTATGTTAACAAGGTTGGTCACATTGGTTCATTGGTTGCAAGTTTAAGTTTAGTTTTCAAACAAATATTGAATGTCAGTAAATTCAAAAATATAGGGAAAGAAATAAATAATAAAAAGCAATTAAGAAAAAAAAACAAATGTATGTATATGATATAAGAAAAAAACCATTCATTATTTTTTTATTTATTTTAATTACAAATCTTAAATATTATAATTAAATAAGGAAATTAAACATGTTTTAATATATCAAGCTGTCCATTTCAAACATCTTGTATCTAAATGAGTCCCCAAACATTTTACACAACAGTAACGGGCTCCACAAGGTATACATGTGTAATTGCTAGGAAATCCACAAACAGCACAAAAATGTCTTTCTGGTAATTTTGAAGGCATTGCTTGTGCAGATAAATAATTAGGAGGATTAGGGTGCAAATTTCTATCTTCTTCAACTAATTGAGGAAATGTTCTTCTGAACCTATAAGTAAAATATAAAAAAAAAAATTAATTTAATACATATAGTTTTCTAAATTTATATGTTAAAATTACAATTAAGTATAATTTATACATTTTTTCTATTTATAATTAACTCATAATTTTGAATTGTACTTTTTAACAAATGTTTCATAATTTAATTAACTAAAAATTATTTCTATATATATATAAATATTTAAAGAAAAAGACCTTTGTTTATAATATTCAGCACTTTTATGTTTTTTTTTCCTAGTGCCTCTTGAATCAAGAGTTTCTTGAAACTTCGGAATTTTTTTACTCATGACTAAAAAAATGTCAAGTATTAATTGTATTGATAAAAAAAATATCATTAAATAAACTTAATTAATTACCTAGATCAGCATGAGGATCTTCATGAAAATTATCTTGTTCCAATGCTTCAATAGCTTTTCTTGCCCTTCTTTTTCTAGCAGCATCATCCAAAATTCGTTTTTGATTGGCGTCTTTAATTCTTCCAGATTCTCTAGCAGATGCCATTTTGTTAAGATTCTTCTAATATAAAAATTATTTACAATCCTTTATCAGCTAAAGGAAAACTAATTCTGTCCATTAAATCGTCGACTTTAGCTTGCAAAGTTTCCAAAATATCTGAAGAAATAAACAAATGTGTTTCATCCAAATCTTGGATTATAAATCGTTTTCCTAAAGCTGAAGTTTCATCCAAATGCAAAAGAAATTGTTTCATAGCATGATCACTAAAATAATTGAAATTTATTATTATTTAATTATACTAATTTGATTCTAGAAAATGTCCAAAAAGAAAGGAGTGAGTATGGAAGAAAAGAAACAAAGAATGTTGCAATTATTTTATGAGAAACAAGATTTTTTTCAATTAAAAGTATTTTTATTATTTTATTTACAAATTATAATTTTTGTGAACATATATTTTTAAAACAAAAATATTGTAGGAATTGGAAAAAATTGCACCAAAAGAAAAAGGGATTGTGGCTCAATCAGTCAAAGATGTAATTCAAATGTTGGTTGATGATAATCACGTAGATAGCGAAAAAATAGGGACATCAATATATTTTTGGGCATTTCCAAGGTATTATTTAAAACATTTATTCAATTCTTAAAAATTTTAATAAATCTATCTAAAATTTTGTCAGTAAAGGCATCAATATTAAGAAAAGAAAAATAGATAATTTGAATGAAAAGCAACAGGAATGTATAAAAAGAATAAAAAAAGCTGATAATGATGCAGAAATGTTACAAAAAGGTAGAGAAGATACTACTGAGCGAAATAGTCTCTTAAAAAAATTAGAAAACTTGAAGAATGAAGAAAAAGCTTTAAATAATGAAATTAATAAATATAAAGAATCAGACCCAGAAATAATTGAAAAATTGAAATCGGAAATTCAAGTATGACTAAATTTATAATTTATGAAAACGTATATGTATTCTTTTAATAAATTAGAATTATTTTATTATTAGATTTCAAAAGAAGCAATCAATCGATGGACTGATAATATTTTTGCAATAAGATCTTGGTGCAGAAATAAATTTGGAATCGAAGAGTCGGAAATAAATAAACAATTTGATATAGACTCTGAATTGGATTATATAAATTTATAATTAAAAAAAATAAAAGTCTATTTACCATTCAATTAAAATACCTTTCATAACATTAACCATATTTAGTGTATCCAAAAAATTTAAATAAATTTATCATTCACTTCAATTATTGAGTTTTTATTATTTTTACAAAATTAACTCCTAGTTAATTTATATATAAATGCAAAGGATAAAATTATACATATGGATGTAATTACAGTTAAAATTAAAAGAAACTATAATGCTAAATTGATTAATTGCAATATTTAAAATATCAAAACCATCAAAACAAACTTACTAATCACAGACTGTCACAGACAATCCATTTATTTCTAATTTCAAAGTAAAATTTAACCTCTGTGTAAAAACTAAAACTAAAAAATATCAAAGATATAGTACTTTAGTCGTTTCGATGGCGCAATTATTTGAATTTTAATGTATATCAATTCAAAAATAATAAATTTAATCATTTTTATTATGTCTTAATTTCTTGTTTTTCTTCTTTATTACAAAAATATATTAATATTAAATTCATAACTTTATAAAATAATATTAGTTTTAGTTACGAAGATTTCAAATATAAAATTAATTTTTCATATATATAAAATTATTAATTTTAGCCCATATTGGTATTGATTAAATTATATATGTAATTATTTTTATTTTAAAAATTAAAAAGAAATTTCAATCTGAATTATTTTGATTTTAAATATCAAGGACAAATTTATGTGAATTCACTGCCATTTTTATTAATCAATCTTACTTTGTAAAATATTAATTTTTTTAAATTAATAGAATAATAAATTTCCCTTAATTAAGAAATGGATAAAGTTTTAGTTTTACTTGCGGACGGAACAGAGGAAATGGAAGTAGTTATTACCGTGGATGTTTTGAGAAGGGCTTGCGTATGAAAATAACCTAATCATTTTTCTGAATAATTTCAATTTCTTATGAAATAATTTATTCAAATTTTAGATACAAGTAACACTTGCTGGACTCTCATCAAAACAAGTTAAATGCAGTCGTGATGTTTTAATTTCACCAGACATAGATCTAAAAGGGGCAATAGCTAAAGGACCTTATGATCTAGTTGTTATTCCTGGTGGTTTAAAGGGGGTCGAAAATTTTATAAAGGTAATATTTTAAATATTTCTGTAAAATATAATTATATATTTCAATAATATTTAATATAATTTTTCAAGTCTACGGAAGTTGGTGAAATATTGAAAAATCAAATAGCTAATGGAAAAATGATTGCTGCTATTTGCGCCGGACCAAAAGTTTTATCTGAAAACAATTTATTAATAAATTCGAAAATCACATCCTACCCTGCTCTAAAATCACAATTAGAAGATAAATATTCATATATAGATGAGGACGTAATTGTTGATGGTAAAAGATTAATTTTCAATTTATATCTTTATTAGCTGTATACATTGATTAATCCTTAACAATTAGAAAAGATTTATAGATCGTTCGAATGGGTCATTAAAATTTTGCTTTAGGTCAAAGAATCAAGTAACTAATATTATTACCAAGAAAAACAAACATGATAAAATTTAATTTATTAAATCAAGATATGAAGTAACACCCCTTAATGAATCTCCTTATGGGATCTCTTAAACAAATGTCCAGGAAAAGTCCATTTTTGGGGTCCTGGAATGTACAGGGTCTAAACAATACTAAACAAAAATTAAAGTCAACAGGAAATAATAATTAATCTTGCAATGTGGATTGGAGTATATACATAAATAAAACAATATAATAATAATTGGACATTAAATTAATAGATTTAATAATAACTGAAAAAAATTTGTAATCCAAAATTAAAATGAGAAGATATAAACTTAATAAGAATAATTTTTAATTAAACACATAAGTTAATAATCTCATGTTCAACTATACATAATCATAAATAAAAATTTGAAATTAAAACTTTAGAATTTATTCTAAAAAGATATATTTATTATTTAACTTAAGATATTAATTAAGAGTAAAAATAATTTTATAATAAAAGTTTATGTGAAAAATTTACTAACTACTTACTTAGGAAATTAGTAATAAAATTTATTTCTAATATCAATCTCAAACACAATTATAAAAATTCTGAAAACTAATTAGTTGAATTTTCACGAGTGAGTGAAATATTGAACAAAAGACCTTAATATTTTAATGAAAAAAACTATAAAATAATTGATAAAAAGGATTTAATAAAAATTAAATCAATTTTTTGTTATGAAAAATAAGATATAAAGTTAATTTATATTTACAATAATTATTATAAAAGAAATTATAAAAATGAATTTAAAAAGTCAAAATAAAACTTAGAAATAATATATATCAAGATTTTTGTAAATTAATATTATAATTAAATAAAATCGTTAATATTTTATATTTTAGGGAATTTGATTACAAGTAAAGGACCAGGGACTGCATTTAAATTTGCTCTTACAATCGTAAAACTTCTGAGAGATATCGAAACTGCTAAAAAAGTATCTAAAGAGCTTCTCATCGAACCATCTTTTCTTTAATTATTTAATTGTGCTGTATATTATTTTTTTAAAATCAACTTTTAAAGATTAAGATTTTTTATATAAATATATTCAGATTATATAGTAAAAATATACAATAAAATTTTCCATTTATAAAAAATAATTTATTGAATCTCCCTCTCTTTTCCTTTTTTTTATCTTGATCACGTGGTACTTTTCTCCAATCAGAATAAACTTTTAAATAATGAAGACTATTGTTAATTTTTGTTTAATTACTTAAAATGTTTAGTTTGAATTTTATTGATAATTATTTTTTTAATTTTCCCATATTATTTTTGTGTTTTTGCAATAGAACGATTTCTATTTTTCAAATTTCTTCTTTTTAGTTTTTGGCGGGGTTTGTTGGGAAGGTTTTTCAGTCGGCCATCTTTCATTAGCTAGAATCTCTCAAAAAGCAGACGATTTCGTTATCTTGCAAAAACATTTTTTTCTTTGTTTTCAGAATTTGTTGATCTCTCCAGTCATTGCTAATGGTAGGTTATTTAGTTAATTTTCATTTTACTTATTTTTTTTAAAAGATTTAAAAATATAAAAATATTTTGTTTTATATTAAATTCTTTTATTAAAAAAATAAACATTTTATATTTCTTATTTTTTTATATTTTTTGAAAATTCCATTAATCAAATTTTTTTATATTTTATTTATTATTTTCCTAATCAATTTTAAATATATATATATATATATATATTTTCTTATTAATTAACCTAACCTGTCACATTTTATTTCTTTATATATTTATCTTGGTTTTAAAAATTAATTTTTTTAATTTTATTTTGTTAACAGTTTGGAACTTTGCTAAATATTAGTTTATCTAGATTTAGGATTAACTAAAATAATAAAATACATAACGTCTAATTTCAAAAATGGCGTCTTATCTCCCGAAAAAAAATAAGGTAACCTATTCATCTAAAATTTATATTTTTAGATTATATAAATTAAAATAATTTAAACATATTATCAATTAAAAATATATATAAGATACTAAAAACTTGTAATCAAATATCTAATATAATTGAAAAATATTCATTTTTTTCTCTCTACAGTCTGCCAATTCAAGTCCTGAAGGAAATAGCCCTTCTACTTCTCCAAATTCATCAGTCAATAATTTAGAAACAAATATAAATCAACAATCTATTCAGATGAATTCAAATTCTCAAAATGGAACCACACAAACTAATCCAAATAATGCTCCTAAATTTGGAACGCTTGTTCCCAACAGAGTATTTGTAGGTGGAATTTCTGGAAATACAACTGAACTTGAACTTGCCCAATTATTTTCAGGTAATTATAAGAAATTATCATTTATTATTTACATTTAAATATATTAAAATTCAGTTAATAAATAAAATTAAGAATTATAAAAAAAAAATTAATAAATTTAATTGCTTGTGTGTGTGTGTGTGTGGCATTTAAAAAATTCAATTATTAAAAACTAATTTTTTTAATTAATTACTTTAATAAAATAAAGTATTATTCTGCTTAATAATTAACATTGCAAACACCTCAGATATGTTTTTTTAAGGTAATTTTTTTAGATTTTTAATCTACAAATTTTACACTTTAATTTTTGAAATTATATGAAAATTTAAAATTGGTTTTCTCGTTAAAATGTAGATTTTGACAAAGGCATTAACAATAATAAAAATAATATCCTGAGAATTCTTTAATCATTTTCATTATCAATTATGTCCTTTATATGAAGGTCAAGCATTAAAAATCCTTGATTATTTGATACAAATTCAAATATAATGAAATTATTTAAAAACTTATATCAAATCAAAAATTATAAAAAATAATCTATTTAATTGTTAATACTTAGTTTTAGAAAATTATAATAAACTTGCACTTTCATTATTTTGTTTTAATAAAATTAAGTATGATTTCAACTATATTTATTCTAATATTTTTTCATATAAATTAATAAAATTGACTTAACTTCATATTTTGAAGAAACATTTAATTTATTTTTAAAAGAATCGATTTCTGGACCTGTCATTTCTTTAAAAATAATCTGCTTAATAGAGGATTTACTGTAACAATTAACTTAACTGATTATTGTTTTTTCTCCAACGTTTAAGGTTTATTATCTTAGACTCTTAAAAAAAAATAAAAACATTTTGTTTGCGTTTATTTATAAGTAATATTTTTAGTCGGCCAGAAACTACGATGGTATATAAGATCTTAATACCTAATTTTATATTATGATGCAAATTCTTTCCTTAAATTAAATTAACCAAAATCTTTAATAATTTATATAGAACTATTTAAAAATTTTAATTCAGTGATTGCTGTTTCTTAAAGATTTTGCAAACATTTGGCACCTTGTCTATAGCAAACATAGATCTGATTACCAATCTATAATAATATTGAGTAATAGTTTATTATACTTTCATCAGTAAGTTACATTTAGTAAAAATTATGAAATTTATTTAGTTTTAATTCAAAATCAATTTTATAAAAAATTCATTTGATTTAATTAAATAAAGGGAATCGTGATATAAAATGACATTAAGATACTAATTTTATTCCAAAAAACTTTTTTTTTAGCTTACGGGAACGTAAAAGCAACCAAAGTAATTAGTGATAGAGCAGGTGTATCCAAAGGTTATGGTTTTGTTACCTTTGAAACTGAAGATGAAGCTAAAAGATTAATGCAAGATGTAAGTTTAAAATTCTTTTATTTATACAACACTCAGCATTCCCTTGTTAAACTAAATGATTTCTTTTAATAATACATAATTTTTCTTTATATAATTAATACAAATTAAAAAAATAGTTATTATAAAGCATGATATTAGATTATTGATTAAGAGTCAGCGCGCGGTCAGAAGCAAAAAGTTTACAAATAGAACTTTTAACTACTTTTTCAATCAATATCGAGGTTTCAGTGCTAGTTCAGAACTCGCTTCAGGACCTGGTATTTGTTACTTTTAGTATATGGTGAGATTTCTGATATGGGGCCGAAACTTTGACGTTGATTGAAAAAGGTGTTTAGGGAGTTTTATTTAAAAACCTAATTTTTCTGCTTACTGTTTACTAACGCCTAGTCCAGTATATATTTACTAATCAGTCGAATTAGAAACTCATTTCTATTCCATTAGTATTTATTAATATTATTTTATATTTTCAAAAGGTTTTGATATAAGTTGTGCTACTACTATTGTTTTATTCGATTAATTTCTTTTTACTTTCTAGTCTGATGGAATTGTCCTAAAAGAACGAAAATTAAATATTGCCCCAGCTATTAAAAAACAGGTATTGATAATTTATATTTTCAAATAATAAAAATATCTTTTATAATTTATATACAATATATATATATATATATATATATATATATAAAAGGGCAATATAGCAATTAGAATTTAACAGATTTCAATAACAAGACATTCTTATAAGACAGGCTTATATGTTTATTCATTAAGAAATAATCTTAAAATTCAGAACGTAGAATTCGACATGACTTAAGATCTATAATCTCGAAGAATAATAGTATAGAAGATTTTGGGTATGTATTTGAAAATAATGCTTAAGATAGATAAATTCACTGGAGAAGGGAAAAACTGTAAAATGAGAAATTGTAACTAGACATATTTAAGATCTGAAAAAAAGGTGCACGTGACCACAGAATGTATGATAAAAGACTATCCATAAACTTGCTTCTAGGGTGACGAATAGAGAAGTGACCTAGAACACTTTAGCCAGTCATAAGAAATATTTGAAGGTGTGAGAAAAGAATAGGAACGATTGAAGGAATATGATTGCTGTGTTAAAAACTTTAGAGTTCCAAAGCGCCACCCATATAGTTAAATAGATATATTATGTATTATTGATTTTATTAAATTATATAAAATTATTTCTTAATGGATATTGGAATAAACTTTGCACATTTTTAATTTTACTTAAACATTTTTTCACTTTTTAATCCAATGTTTCATTTAATTTAATTCTATATTTTATTTTTTCTTATTTTCAAAATTTAATAAATTAGGAATTATTGAAATGAAAAATTCTAATTGCTTACAAATATTAAGATATTAATTAATTAATATATTTTTTAAATATTTTAAAAGGCTTAAACTTCATTCAATTTCAAAATCATTTAAATTTCAGCCATTTAGTCGTTCTTTTGATGCACCTTCGCCACCTATTCAAATACCAAATACAGTTTGTTATCCAAACGGAGTACCAATTACTTTTCATAATGGAATGGCCTATTTTCCATCCATGACTCCTCCTATTACAACTACATCTCCTCTTGCTAATTCTGTTGAACAAGTCCCAGTTTATCCAGGTAAATTATTTATATTTATGTTTTTTATTTGTAAATATCTTTGTAAAATAATTTGGCATTTAAATTTTCTAGCAACTTATGGACCTCCTCAACCAGCACCAACTATATCACCAGCTACTGGTTATTCAGTTTGTTATCCTTATACGCAGACTATGTATATGCCCCCGCAATATCAATATCAAATTCCTGTAAGTATAGATTTGCTTTTAAATTTTTTAATAAAAGAGCTCTCTTTCCAAGAGTTCTTTATTTTTCAAAAATGCTTTTTTTCACAGTAAATTAGACTAGAATATTTAGATTGAAATTGCAAGCAGGGTAAAATTAATATATCCTCAAATATTCTTAGCATCTTTGAATTTGTATAATACCCATTGAGTCATTTCCCACATTTTACTTGTTCACTTTTGTTGCATTCTAACCACTTTATAGTTTTCAAAATAAAGAAAATATATCGATGCTTGGTTTGCATACTTATTTTTTTTCTTTATTCTTAATATATATATCATATTTTGGACTAACTTGAATTTAGAATTTAGAATATCAATATCAGACTTGTGTTTGTTAATTTTATAATATTTATTATAATTTATGGTTTTGAAAATTTAGATTTATAAATATTACTATTTTAAATAATTTTGTTATTGAATAAAAAAGATTTTAAATTAAAACATTATAAAAATTCTGGAATATCTAACTTTGAAATTTTTGAAAAGTTCATATATTTTTTTTTTTAATTTTTAATTTAGAAATGAAAGCAACAAAAGAATCTTACACATAGAAATTGAGTTATACATATACATTTTTTAAAATAAACAGCTAAATTTACAAGAATAAGTTTTACAGTTAATAGTAGTTAATTTAGAAATGTAAGAAATTAAAAATAGTATTTAAGAATTATAGAAAACATTTTTTTATAAAACATAATAAATAAATAAAATTATTAGACATCTTTTCAAATTTAAATTAAATAATATTTTTGAATCATCTATTTAAAAAATGATTTTATAATTTTATTGTTGAAAATTTAAAATAATTAAATATTCTTTTTTTGATAATAATGAAATTTCAATACTATAGTTTATCCACATTTCTTAATGAATATTTTTTAATTTTATATTTAAAAGGATTAAATCCTTATCCATTTGGATTTAACTAATAAATATTTCATAAAAAATTTTAATATAACAATCATATACAATTTGGGAAATTTTGAATTTATCTATAATCATATTAATATATTAATATATTATTTTAACTCCAAATGATTCTTTTATCCAATATAATTTTAAGTTTAATACCTTTTTTTTATTTCATACGGAACGAATTTATTTTTCAAATTTTAAGTGATTTCCATAGAAAAAAAACCTAGGTAATATTTTTTATAAATAATATAATGAATATTTAATTTGAAAAAAATTACAACTCTTAAAGGACTTTCTAATTTTTTTATACCAAATTACTAGATAATTAATTAATTAAATTATACCAAATTAAATTAAAATTAACTAAATTATGAAATAAAAATCCAAAACGAAAATGGTTTCTTTGGTTAACATTTTATATAATTTATAATTATAATAGTTATTTTTATTAACCAAATATGATTTATTTCTTATTATATTTTAATTTTATCATTATAAAGAAAATATATTGTTTTAAAATTAAAAAATACAAAAAAAAAATAATAATCTACATTACTTAAAAAATATTCTGAACACTATTAGTAATATTTATTGTAGTAATTTAATTAGATTAGTGACAATGCTGACATTTTTTTCATGTAATTTTTAGTTAATTTAAAATAATTTAATAATTTACTTTTGATCAATATATATATATATATATATTTATATATATTTAAAGATTTTTTAATTATTCTATTTATTTTATCATAAAAAACTTTGAAGCCAAAATTTAATATGTTAATTTATATTTTTAAATATTATATAAATTTTCTCTTCAATTCTCTTAAAATATTTCCCTTATTAAAGATTTCTTTTTTTTTAATATTAGTAATTAAGAATACTTTAATAACATTGTTTTTTCTTAAATGAATCTCCGATAGTTAATTACCCCCCAGAACTTTCATACTTAACTTTTCCAATATGGTTGCCAATTTCTAGTCGAGCGGCAACTTTATTCACGCGACGGACTCTGCATATCCACTTAGCTATATCGTTCCGGTCCTCGACCGAATCTATTGAGACACAAAGACCCCTTCACAGCAGCCATTCGCCGAGAAGGTGGGCGACTAGATACATTCGAGCACGACGGAATGGCCATCTTGTTTTATTTTTATTTTTTTTATCACATTTTATTTCTTTTTTTATTTGACGCGTTTGCCATTGGTTTTATTATGCTACCTAGAATAACCTAGAAAGTACAATAATCAAATCCCAATATTTTAGCAAGAATTTGTTGTGGACTAAACAATATCCGTTAGTGCTTCTGGAGTTTCCTTCGCCATTTTTGCTCATTTAAACACATTTACCATCTATTTTTATCTTGATATAAATAAAAATCATTATTACTAAAATTAAATTTATATTTTGATATTCTAAACATCTATATATGATGATGAACCGTTTTATTTAAATGGAATTTTTAATTTTTCATCATATTTCATCTTTGAGTGAATTTGCTTTTTAATATTTAATCAATTGAATCATAATTAATTACAAAAATGTTTTGTTTTTTTCTAATATTAAGTGAAAATGAATCAAACTTATTCTAACACAAATTCTGGATTGTGTTTTTCGCAATTAGCGCACGTTTTTTTTAATATATTTTATCTAGCATGCTATTTTTAGAATCAGGTGTAGTTATTTTCCTAATAGCATATAAAATTAATAATTTTAAATAAACTTTTAATAGAACAATATATTTTAAAATAAAATATATAAATATATACCAATCCATTTGTTTATGAACTGATTTACTATTAAAAGACAGTACGACCCTTATTTTCAGACACCTGGTCAAACTGCTCATCCCTATATATATCATGGACACGCTCCTCCTAGCAATGGAGCTTCTGGCCAAGCGGCAAATGGAGGCTCTTCTGCCTCTGGACCGCCACCAGGAAGCGGAGGTGGAGGCGGCGGTCAAAATCAAGGAGGATCCACTGCTTCAGCTGCAGCTCCACCTCCCCCTGCTCAATCAGCCCCACCAGCATATTATCCAGGTCCGGGTGACATTTATTATACTGCTCCTACTCCTAGTCAACCTACAGGACAACACCCTCCTGCAGGCACATTTATCTTCCAAAACGATATGTATTTATATGAATCGCCAGCACAACAACCAAGCACACAGACGCCACCAGAGACTGTGAACCTTAATCATAATAATGAGGTTAGTAATAAATTTATATATTCTGTGTTAAATTACTCAATTCATCCTGCATGTTCCATACCTTCCTTAGTTTTATTCGTCTTGACACTATTTTATTTTATTTTTTAATATATAATATATTTATGGGAACATCTAGGACAATACGGGCACTTCAGGTGGCAAAGAGACGGCTTCTGCATCTAACCACAAGCCCCAGTTAAGCAACAATGTTAGTGGTGTTAGTGGTACCAGCGCTCACACAAATAATCACCGCCGCATTAATACTGGCACTCCCAGTCATATAAATAACATCTCAACTCATCAAATAGAAGAGAATGACTCTACATCTAAACAACTTCATCATCAACATCCCCATCATCCAGTTACCCAACTTCAACAGTCAGTACCACCACTGCCGCTGATTCACAATATTGAATATCCACAACCTGGTGCCACTAGTTTCTATCCTCCAACTATCACCCAGCATCCACATCCACATCCACAACATAATCATCATTTATCTCAAATTCCATCACATCCCCCACCGCTTCCTCAAAAACCTCAAATGATCTATCCCCATATACCTTACTTTCCTGGTCCTGGATTCATTCCACACAATCCTAATATCCAACAATTGCCTCCCCATAATTCAATTCGACCTACACATCGCGGTAACAAAATTCATATTCCTCCATTCCCTAAATATTTTGATAAAAACCGAAGTGGTAAACGAGTATTTAAAGACAATCCAACCAACTCAAATTCAAATTATAATAAAACTTCAACTAAATATCAAACCTCACATCAAACATCCCAACAGATTCCGACGAATAGAAAAGAGGAAGAAAAAACTCCTCCCCCTTCAACTTATTCTCCTCATTCACGTATGAACCAAAACGTGTCTCCACAGTTACAGTTCCCTGCCAGGAACAACACTTATTACCAACCTGCACCGCCTGCTCAGATGCATCCTCATGCTGCTCAGTCTCAACAACGGCGTTATCAACAGCGGAAACCTACATCTCAAAATGGAAAGAAATATAAAGTAAATGGAGTGCATAATGTAATATCTAATAACAACAATAGTGGAAGTGCAAATTCAGGAAATAATCCAAATAATTCTGGTACAAGCCCAGGTGGTGCTGGGGATCATGTTTCTACCACTAATCAATCTTGCCCTAGTCCACAAATAGTGATCGAAGAAGTTGGTTCAGGTGACGCTAAATCTTTAATTCCCCTTACCCCCCCCTCAACCCCTCGTATAGCTTCGGCGCAAACTCAAGAAATGACGCATCAAATAGGTGCACTCTCCATATAAACTTTAAAACTATTTATTTAAAAAAAATATTTATTATTGTTATTAAATTATTGTTGTTAGGGTGTATAAGGGTTTTATATGGTCCTTTGTCAAAAAAGCGTCCAAGTGAACGACTTAATGTGTTCCAAATGTGTTCACTTAGAGAACATAAATTCAAGCCCCACACCTAGACTGATTTGTTATTGTATCTATACTCTATTTTCTAATAAATATAATATTGATAAATTTTTGTGCCAAAAGACAAAAGTCTTCCAAGGCTATATTTGAAATACTAACTTACTGTTATTTAATTGTAAGATTGTAAATATTTGCTATTTACTATTAGTAGTCGATTGTATGGATAGAAATTTGTATAAAATGTCTTTCTTGTCTAGGTGTAGTTAATAAATAGCTAAGAGGTGCTAGCTTCTTTTTGAATTTTTTTTTTATAAATTAATTTATTGGATCTCAATTTATCGTCCTTGGCACGAATTTTTTGAGAAGTATCTTATAAAACCCGAGAATATATATTATTATTATAAATAAATATATATATATATTACATATAATATCCAAAGTGTGAGTGGGAGACATAAATAAATATATATTATTTGTCCATAAATGGATGTTTCTATTTTCTCGGGTTTTGTTATGAAATTTTAATTAGCGATTAAAATCGCCCTAAATCATTATGATCTCTTTCGCGTTATGCGAAATAAAAAGGCTTTTAAAGACATTGCCGAAATAAATATAGATCTTTCATCTATATAATAAAAAATGTAAATTACGATTACGTTTATACTACGTGTTATAAAAAGACATGTATACTCACAGCTGTAGAAAGTGAAGTGAACTGCTGTAAAAATGTGTTCATAGTAAGACTAAGGAATTTAGTTAGAAGTACTGTGCTTTCTGGGTTGAGTGAGCCAAAAATTCATGTTTTATACAAAGAATCTTGAGTGCCATTTTGCTCAAATTGCCAAATTTTTCAAATGAGTTCCTAAATATAATTTCAAAATCGAGGCCTAATATAAATGCTTATTTATTAAAATTAAATAAGCAGAATAATTGAAAAAAACATAATGTTAATTAATTAATTTTTAAGAGTTTTTTTCTAAGACGTACTTCTTAGTTGACCCTAGTCACTTGAAGACTTGTGTCATTTATAATGTTTATAATATCAATTAAAGAATTTAGTCAAGAGTTTTAAAAAGGATTATGGAATTAAAGGCAGCACGATCTCGTTAGAATAGGTAAAGTACAAATAGCCTCGTGTTTCTTTAAGTATTTAGGGACTTGAAAATTTAATTAAAAAGAATAATAAAATTGGAGTACTTAATATAGAACTATGCTTCCAGATTTATTATTAAATCTCTTTAAGGCTGTGAGAAAATATGAGTTTGGTGCTTATTTAAATGATGATTGTTTTGTGCTCTTAAAAATTAATACATTTTTTACTAATTAACTATAAATTTTTGAATCAAGAACCTCTTATTAGAATCTATAAATGTTGATTTCTAAAAATTATTTATACAAATATAGCAGAATTTATATTTTGATAAATTTTTCCAATAGATATTTTCGATTTGTTATATTTATTGCAAAAAAATTAAATTAGAATTATTTTGATAAATCTAATTAAGAGGATCTTGCGGTTAGAAAAAAACGATATACAATGTTATAAGAGCACATATGTAAAGAATTATCTAAGCATTCAAACGACAGGATTGTATAATATACATTATATATATATACATAAATGTTTATAAAGGTTTGAAAATTTGTCTATAGCAATACAAGAGTGCCTTTGATGTTGATGAAATATTTAATTTGCAACTTGATTTAAGGCCATTTATGTGAGTGAGTGAAATTGTGAATTTGTGATATTACATATTGATAAACGTGACTTGAAATTATGAACAATTTTCTTTTTAAAAACTTAAAAAAAGACACAAAAAAATATTAAAAACAAAAAAAAAAAGAATTAAAAAAATTGTGATCTTAATATTATACTTATCGTCTATATATATCTATATATATATATTTATATCCAACTATCTATATATATATGTATATATAATATATATATGTTTATGTATATATATATATATTCTCTATGTAGTATCTTAGATAGGTAGCTAAGTAGCTCTTTTATTTGAATATACTAAATTGTTTCCCCCTTACCAAATTTTCAATGTTTTTCGATCCCTTTATGGCGATGCAAATTAGCATGCATTTGTATAACCATATACCAAATTTATCTTAGCATTAGAAGTAACATAGTTAAAACTGTATTTATTATTTGCTTATTATTATATTTTCTATGTTTCAAATTAATAATGCAGTTTTGGCTTAATATCAATTTAAGAATTTTGTACAAATTTATGCAAAAAATTAGCTGATTATTTCTGAAATAATTATTCTCCAGAATATTCATTGAAAATTTAATTATTTTAAAAATTTAAGTTTAGCAAAATTGATTTGTTATTAAAACTAAAAGAAATATATTGTAAAATATTCAAGTTAAAAATAAAAAAAATTAGCTAAATGTATAATTTGTACTTGTTATAAGAATAAAAGTTAATAAAACGCCATAAATTTATTTAATTATAATTCTTTTAACAAAAATTTTAAAATTTAAAAAAAAATACCAAATTATTAAATTCTATTTTAGTTTTATAATTTAAATTATTATTATTATTATTATGTTAAATCATTAGTTTTTTAGTCCTCGAGGAACCATTAAAGGATATAAAAATAATATCCGAATCTCAATTATGATTTTGTTTGTAAATATCTAAGTATTAAATTGTTTAAAATTTTAATTATTTAACCAAAATTGACCTTCCTACATATTTAAATAAGAATTTAATATTTTTCATTCTATCTATGACGCGTGCCTATCACAAAATCAATTAATTTTCGAATAAAAAAATAAAATTGTACAAATTCATATGAATCAATCAAATGAATATATATAGTTATATTTTATATTAAACCTAAATATTAAATATAAGATATAAATAAATTGTATAATTTAAATTAAAAATATGTCACGATTTAGAGTTAATGGTTTATATCTTGAAGATATAATCTATTGTATACATAAATCAACTGTAAAGAACCTGAGTACAAATACCCTTTTTTTAAATTAATTTAACCAGTTTGTAAACTGCACCAAGTAGACTTCTAGTTCCCAACTTTGAATTCATAAGATATTTGAACCCACATTAATAGGCTTTGGATGTATCGTGGGTTCATGGTTTTATATATTATCTTAAATGTTTAGGTTTTTTTTTTTGTTTATTAATGAGGAACTTTTTAAAAGTATAACTTTTCCCACATCTATTTTTTAGTCGTTGAAATATTTTAACAAATTTAAATAATTATTTTATTGTAATCATATCAAAGTAATGTAATAAATACTCAATTTTTCTTAAAATTTGTCAATCCTCTTACCATATCACATATAAGAACTAATGACACTCACCTGAGGATCAGTGACGAGCTTCAAGATTCTGAATAAAAGAAAAGGTAATTTTTTTAAAAATAATTATATGTTAAAATTTGTTTTAAAAATATTCTTAAAAATGTATTTTTATTGAAAAGAACACATAATCTGAGATATAATTATTGAATTCCTTTGCTACCTAAATAAACTAAAGTAATATCAATATATCCCCCAGTGAACCGATGTTTCCAAACTCGGCATCTGAAAATTTCGTTTTTCCATCTTTATGTCAACTTTAAAACTTAATTTTCAGTTTTATTTTAAAATATTAAAAATATAATAATTATTTCCTAAAATTATTTCAAAACCTCAAATTTCTTTTTGTTTTGGAATATTAAAACCACTTATAATGATAGATTTGATATGATGAACCATTGTCATAATCAGCTTTACAAAGTAGTGTTGATAAAATTAAATTTAGTTTTTTTTAATTATTTAATCGTCCGATAAATATATAAAATTCATGTTCATGTTTTAATATATTTATTAAATTGTTTAAATAAAAGGTTATTAAATAAAATTTATTTCTTAGTTAATAATTTAATTATGAATTTTGTATTTAAAAAGATATAGTAATAATTGTATATTTATTTATATATAAATTTGAATAACCCATGATTAAATTTATGGTCTGTGCATCACAGAGCATACATACATGCATCTGTGATTAAATCCATAGATATCAATAGATATATAGATAGATAATTATTCTAAAAATTCTAAAGGGTATATCCAATGTTACCAAAATGAAAATAAGTTGTAATAATTAGAAATAACTTTTCAATATACTGATATAAATTATATTAATTGTAAAAATATAATTCGCTATCTAACATAAACTATAATACTATTATGGAATATTATAATAAAACTATTTTTTATAATAACATTTTTTTATTTAATTTCGTATAATTGCATTATTAAAACAAAAAATATATTCCTAATATTTTATTTTTATTTTCTTTTAAAATTATTTATATTAAATTATATTCAATTATGAAATTTATTAATAATTAAAACTTATTAAAGCCTGTTACTTTTTTTAACTTTTTAATAAGCTGGCATAATTTCATATTTAATGTTGAATATTCGCTTTCAACAAATTAATAAAAGTTATATATCTCCTTAAGATATATCTCATATGTTAATTTTTAGATATATAAATAAATTGATAAATTGATAGATATACATTGTGAAGAGAGGATTGCTCTTTAAACTAATCTCTGGAAGTTGAAGATGATCCTCAAGATGGCTGGTCTAAGTGAGTGCTTTAATATTGGAAGTATTGTTTCATGTAAAACATGTTATAACTTGGAAATTGAAGGCGAAGTACTCGCTTTTGATCCTCAAACTAAAATGCTTATATTAAGTATCCTTTTTAAATTAAATCATAGTACTTTTGACGAATCACCATCTTTCACTATCACCGTCAACATTTTTATTATATTATTAATTTAATAAATTAAATTTAATCATCATTAAATTATTTCGAAACATGTAAAAATCTAGAAATGTATTTTTTCAAATTTCATATCATTTTGAAAAAAAAAACTACAATTGATTATGAAAAATAGTTTTTAAAAATGTCATTTTACATTTCCTTAATCCATAATTAAGAATGTCCTGCATCAAATGGACGACCACATTTAAATGATGTCCATATCGTAAATCTTGCTTTGGTTAGTGATATTCAAGTTAAGAAAGAAGTCAATTCAATTCCAGAAACCCCACAGTCGTTAAATCTTCAAATGGTAAAAACTTTCTTCATTAAATATTTAAAAAAATTATTATATTGAAATTTATATTTTTAGTTAAATACAAGGGTACGTAATCAAATTGAAATAAAAAGAAGACTAGTTACCGGAATGACAAATGCTGTCCCACCTGAAGGACAGAAATTATTTTTGGCTATTTCTAAAACGTTAGTACTTAAATTAAAATAAAGGTATTTTATAATTAATCATTTATTATTATTTTTTAATGTTTTTTTTTGACAGAATAAAAGACATATGCTGGCAAGGAAATAATATAGTTGTTTTCAGCCATGTACAAATTACACCTCCTTATAAGTCTGAGAATGTAACATCTTTAAATGGAGATCAAGGACAAGCACTAAAACACATTAGAAAAGTGGTGAGTAAAAATAATTTATAAATAAATAAACAAAAACAAATAATACAATTTAAAATTCCAGGTTGAGAAATTTGCACAAGATCAATTAGCGGATGAAGCTACAACAGCAAACATAAATAATTCATCAACATCAAACCAAACATCTTCAGTATAATTTATAAAAAAAAATATAATTATTAACAAAGACACAGAAACATTCTAGTTGCCTTTAATTCATAAGAAGAAAAATATTAGGATGAATATTATAAAAAACATGTAAATTGTCTATGGTCTTTAAATTAAACTGTATATTTATTGGTAGAATCCACTTATGAGTTATTGGCAACTATATTTGAGTATCCTTGAAACTATAAGTTTTCTAGGATTAACTTGAATCATTCGTGGATTTTAAAAATATTGACTTTGTTAATTAAAGAGATATCTTTACCTAAATCAAAGATAATATTTTTATTGATCCAACATAAAATGTATAGTTTCTTAGTAAATTTTTTCTACCGAAAACCAAACTTGTTTAATATTAGTAAGCTCGTTACATTTTGTTATAATCATTATTTCTTAATTCTTTTGATCTGGCAGTCTTCAAAATTTCTGTTATACACATTTGTAAATCAGAAATGATAAAAAGTTTGAATAAATTCTTGTAATATATTCACAAATTTTAATATCTTCAACCATAATTTATGTTATCTAAAAAACATGTAATATATTACATATATGGATATTCTAAATATGAGTGCATCAAGTTTCCTTGTCAACATGGAGAGAACATCATATCCTGATCCACACCCTTTAATTCTAAAATATTTGGTTAATATATACATTTGTACATTTAAATTTAAAATTGATTAATTAACAATTTCATCAATATAAATTCTCCCTAAATGCATTAAATAATAGTATTCAATTAATATGAATACTTATTTGCTTGTTTTATTGATCACAGTGGATTTTTCTTTTTATTTTATAAGTTCCCAAAAATAAATCCAACATATTGGATCATGTCTTCTCGAAAATAAAATTTAATTTAAGCATTTACCAAAAATATGCAGAAAGTGATTTGTTTAAATTCATTACCAAAGTAAAATAATAAATCTGAATTTTTTTTTTAATCATTAATAAATTATAAATATGTTAAATTCAAATTTTCATTTAAAATTGGGGTTTATATTTTAACAATGTCATTTAAGTCTTCTCATATTTATTTATTTTTTATTTATTTATTTTTTATAAGCTTCAAATTTTAATTCCCTGTTCACAATATGATGAATAAATAAATAAGATTTGTACATATTGTTTTTAATTTATTTTTTAAAGGGGTTATTTACCTTTCATATTTAATTTCATTTTTTGGATGTTTCAAGGGTTCCTTATAAAAAACGGAATAATTATTAAATATTTTTAATTTTTATTTCTGTTTTTTTTTTTTAATATTTCATTATTAATATTATATTCTCACTGATGGTTCAGTTTAACTCAATTTTAAATTAAATAAATAATTAATATTAATTTAGAAGATTATATTTGAATAATAATTTATACATTTATATAAAATCAGTATAATATAATTTTATTTGAATTCATATATTATTTTACTAAGCTTTTTAAATATTCCAAAAATGTCTATCAATAAAAAGAAAACACGACAATCATGTATTTCTGTTGTTTCCTCAGGGGAGGAGGGTGCAATGGAAAAAATTGGATTTCTTCCCGCAGTACATTATTTAAGCTACTTAATGAACAATTTAAAAAATTTTAATATTGAAAATTAAGAATAGCTAACATGGGGAGATATTTTAAATTTTTAGAAGTTTTAGTGAGACATGACATATAAAAGGTTCGGAAACACTGATCTATTTCAACAATGACAAATTTATATTCTTTTTTAATATACCAAATACCTATGTTATAGCACTATGTTTTTATAAGTTATGGTCAAATTCAAAGAGTATATAAGCATTAGATTTTTCCAATAATGTTTTAAAAGGATTAAAGATTTTAAACAAAATAAACGTTTATCAACGTATAATCTGGTTTCTTATAATAATAATAAAATTATCAATACATTGAATACATTTAATAATGGGCTTGACTTATTTATTTATTATGTTTTACTTAATTAAATCTAATTTAATATAGACTTCATTCCTTGGTCCCAATTTTAAATATATTTTTATTATTATCGAAGAATATCAAAATTAATGAGAATAAATAAATGATCTAATTTTCCGTTATATTAAATTTAAAGAAATTCATTTATTAATGGCATTCAGTGAATAAGCTGGTTGTGTTAAATCGGATTCCTGTTCCCGAAGTGGATTTGTAGGACGTTCTTGGTCCTTTTGTTTCAAGTCTGCCAATTTTGGTGAGATCTGATTCACTACACATGTATATATGTATATTTTCTTAAATGAAACAAACCGAATTGTCAAATTTTGACAATTTTGTTAATTTTTTGTAAAAATTTTATATAATTTTTCTATATTTTTTCTTACTAAATAATAGGATCGTTAGTTAATACTTTCCTATTTTAGATTTTTATCCTTAAATCTCCTTACTTCAAATCCTAGTTAAAGATTAAATTTGAATTTTATTTTATTTTTAATTTTTAAATTTCCAGGGCTTTATCTGCTAAGATTATTCACACCCAAGAGCCGGGGCTGTGTGAAGAAAAACTATCCTCTCACCCCCCCCCCCCCTCATATCCTTCTCTTATACACACCTTTTATATAAATGTATATATTTGTATATTTTTATTTCTTTACAATAAGTAAATAGTTAGTTAAATATAATATAAAATAATTATTGTTTTATTTTTATTTTATCATAATATGAATCGGCATGAGTCAATAAACCCTTTCCAAGGGACAAAATTACAGAGAACCCCGCCGCTCAAATCTCAAATAGAAGATGTTAACAAAAAAATGTAAACAAGGAAATTACTAAAAATTCAAATAATGAATCAGGAACCTCTGAGAATGAAATCCTATAAAAAATGAAAATAGTCATTTAAAAGAAAAGTGATAAAAAATCTCACAAAAGATCTTCAAGAAATTAAAAGTAAGATCTTAGGGGGGCCATACACTATGCGATTGCCTGCAGGCCGTCGCCTCAACAGGCGATCGTAAGACCAATATCGCCGAGTTCCATACACTAATAGTCAACCGCCTGCAGGCGGCCGTACTGAACTGTAGATGATAGCCTGAAGATAGCACACACTACAGTCCGGTACCTGCAGGCGGACTGTCGGTCAATGAAACAGAACTGCAGGAGATCCCCAGTTTTTCACCATCCGTCTGAAACGTTGCGCTATGTTTGTTTTGTCAGTTCTTGGGGAACCCCAAGAAAAAGGGTCTGGGTAAAAAGTTGGATGCGAGATAGAGAGGCTAGCTCTCACATTCCTCACTCCCAATCGTCGCTCTAGTTTCTTCATGGAGGGCTGTAAACAATAGCAAGTCGAAATACCACAGTGACGGGATGTATACGTCATCACCCGATGAGCCCGACTTTTGCTGTTTTACTTTCTTCAACTCTTTACGGAACGCACATCTCAAGTTATTAATTTTTTTTTTCACTGTGTCAATGGTGGCTGACGGCACAGTTTTTTGATAGAACTTCAACAACTCACCGTACGCCTCATCCCGCGATCTTTTATTAGCGTAGGCATCGTTCTTGACTTTCCATAAACAGGGGTAGGCCCGATATAATTAAATAAATGCAGAAATGAAAGGAGGTTTCCAGTCCATCTTTCCTCGTCAGTCCAATCTCGGCTGGTGAATGATCTCACGAAAATTATCTCACGCAAAACTGATGGAAACGGTGACAACAGATCGTTTGCCTGCAGGCTAACTGACAGTGTGTGGTGGGGGGCACATGAGATCATTATCCGACAGGTCGCTGCCTGTCGCGAATCTCTCATCCTATCCCCGCCTGCCCGGCGACCACACACCTTCAGTCCGGGCGAACTGCAGTCCATTATCTTCAGATCAACTGATAAATGTGTGGGCAATCCCGATCTACGGCCTTCAGTTAAACTGACAGTGTATGGGGCGCTTTAGAAAATCCTTGCTCTGAAATTACATCGGATAAAAAAAACAGGGAGCAGACTGCATAATAAGCAGTCGAAACGTTGTACAGTTATTTTAATTTAATAAATAATTTTATACAAACAATGTGGCCTTTTAATAAAAATTCCCTTAATAATTATCAAAATAACCACAAAAGCTTTAATAAATGCAAATATGTTGCTTGGCATGATATTGTATTGTCAATGATATGGATGTATTGTGTGTATTTCACATTTTATAAATATTACTTATTGCCTATATTAAAATAGGTAGATTGTATATTTTATGAAATAATAAAAAATATTTATTAATGGCGGAGATTACTTAACGAAGAATTATAAACCACATCTATTCCTCCTTAAGGATAAACTTATTAGGTGGAGAAACAGGTTTGTATATTTTGGTGAAAGCAACGGTCGGTAAATTTGAACTTATATTTGAGGAAATTGGGAGAAGATATGAATTATAGATGGAGATGATAGGGGAAAAGTAAGGTTGGGAGAGTGTAATTACTGCAACCACAAGAAGTTTAGATGTCATTTAGGAGCAATTTTTTTAGATAAATATTTTAAGTAACTTTAATCACACAAAAGAAATTTATTTTATTAAATTAATTAATTTATTATAACAAAAAATAAAATAAATAAATACAATTTAATTTGATATATAATTAGAAATTAAAATTAACAGAAAAACTCTTTTATAATTTTTTATTCTAATCATAATTCAGAGTAAATTCAGGGTAAAGATAAATAAATAAGGATTAAAAAATAATATATTATTTTAAAAGCTTATAATCAGTTGGAATGATTGAGTATATATCTAAAGGAATATTACATAAATAAATACTAGGAACTAATAGGTATTAATTTCCTTTTTGTTTATGTAAATTTTGATGAAAATTATAGTGATAAAATAAATTTATTCATAGAGAACTTTTATAAAATTTAACCAAAATAATATTAAAAACAAGCAAAAGCTTTTTCTACGTCTATTTTAGATGAAATCTTGCTTTTGAGCCGGAAACACATTTCAGTCAAATCCAATATAGCTATAAAAGTTACCAATAAAGTGTTTGCGTTCTCCTTGCTCTAACAATAACAATATATATAGGTATATATATATATATATATATATAGTGTATAAAAATGTTTGATCGAAACTTTATACTTAGCAACCATCTTTGATATAAAATTGCATAATGTTATACCTTGGAAATTGTCAGACCTAGAGGTATTTCATTGTTTAAGAAAATAATATAAGTAAAATAAATTTCATCAAGAAATTACAAAATGGATGATAGAACAGTTGATTCGATATTTTCTGGATCCCTTAAATGTCTTCCCCCAGTTAGTTCAAAAATAGTTCGAATATTCACAAGTTCAACATTTACTGGTAAAAAAAAATAAGTTAAATAGAACAGTAAGAAACAATTAAAAAAAAAACACTTTCAGATACTACCATGGAAAGGAATACACTAATGGCTCAATGTTATCCAAAACTTAAAGATTATTGTCGAGAAAAACATGGTCTTGAATTTCAGGTATAAAATAATTAATATTAATAATATAAGTAAAATAAATTTCATCAAGAAATTACAAAATGGATGATAGAACAGTTGATTCGATATTTTCTGGATATTAATTATTTTATCTAAACCCATTCAAAATCATTATTTAGAAGATTTAAAAAAAGTTAAAGAGATTTATATTCAAATATTTTTATAGAACCTTTATCTTCAATATTTATATATTATTAGATAAGTTTATATATTAAAAAAAAAATTAAAAATATTGCTAACACATTTAGGGATAATAGTAAAAGTATTTATTTTATTTTATATAAATAGGTAATATTATCTTAACAATGGAATACGGTAATTATATTAAAAATACAATTTAATCTATTAAAGGTTGTTGATATGAGATGGGGGGTCAGAGATGAAGCCACTGATGATCATATGACAACAGAATTATGTATGCGAGAAATTGAAAATTGTCAACGACTTTCTATGGGCCCTAATTTTGTTGTAAGTCAAACAATTGGAAACTATATTAAAATAATTACTATTCTATGATATTGAATATTCAATTTCAATTATTTTTTCCAAGGTATTTTTAGGACAAAAGTATGGATACCGACCGATTCCTACCTATATTTTATCATCCGAATTGCAATTACTACGAGATGAATTGGTTGCTAGTGGAACTGATGTTACTCTCCTTGATACTTGGTATAGGAAAGATTCAAATGCTGTTCCTGCTATTTCTGTACTTCAACCTATCTCTTCTATCTTAGTGAATTTCAATAATAAGGTAGAAAAAAATTATGCAACACCTTTTTGTCTCTAAAATATGTGTCCTTTCGATTTAACACTTTGAAATTTAATTTAATTTATTATTTCTTTTTCAAATTGAAATATTTTTAATCCTATTTTATCTGTTTTAATAATTAGTTGATACTTAAATAAAATATATTTGGAGTTTAGTTTTGATTACGATCACCAAGGTACTTCATTCGTAAATGAAAGAATGCTGAAGGGGTTTGCAATTGTTGAATTTACGTAAATTTATTATTAATTGAGATGTTCAGGGAGAAACCAATCACTTCTCTAAATATATAAACCCTATAGCAGGGATGAGCAACCCGCGGTCCGCGGGCCGCATGCGGCCCTTTAAATATTTTTCTGCGGCCCGCCGAGCATTTCTAAAATAGAATTTTATTATGCGTCTCGATTATTTATAAACAATAATAATTTGTTATTTATTATATTGTTAATAAATATTTTTAATATATTTTTACCGACCGACGATAGTAAGGGAGGTATTGTTTTCACACCAAATTTCACATGTGGAGATTTTTACATATCTTCACGAATCATGCATTTTCTAAACAGAAAAAAGTATTTTTAGCATGATGTCTGTCCGTCCGTCTGTCCGTCCGTCTGTCCGTCTGTCCGTCCGTATAGATGTGTACAGCCTGAACGGCTCAACCGATTTTGATGAAATTTGGTATATTTACTTAATGCATCAGTGGGATGAATTGATCAACTTTTGGTGCAAATCCGTGAACCGGAAGTGGTAGTATTAGCTATCGACGATAGGAAGGGAAGGGTTATTTTCACACCAAATTTCACATGAGGAGATTTTTTTACATGTCTCCACAAATCATGCACTTTGTATTGGTTTTATCCTCGGGAAAATCATCTTTATTAGTTTTTTCTTGATTTAAAATTATATGACGTCATCCAGCCATTCATGACGTCACAGCCTGGTCTTACATATATATTATAAATAAAATAAAATTAAAAATATTTATGTTATATGCCTATATGTTTTTTATTACATTAATAGATATATTAAAATTATTTGAAATTGTTTCTGTAGCTGGAAATTAATTTACTTCAAACCGTCGGTCGGTTCGGACCTGGCCACAGGTCAACTTATTTATTAATAATAATAATTTATTTATTAATTTTTCTCTCATCAATAAATGAATTATAATGTTATGTTAGTAGTAGTCGCCAATTTATAAATCGGATACTATACAATTCGGGATTCAATCTGAGATAGTATAGTGTGTGTAAATTTGTGTGTAATTTGACAGATTAAAACATGATTTATGTAAAAGTATACTTCTTTCGAGTTAGTTTGAATTGCGAATACATAGACGAGTACAGTACAGTACCAATAATTAAATTAATCAATTTTATAAAGTCGCGCGGGTTAAATCACCGTGAATTTAAAGAATTCCTGAACAATTTGGAAACTGAATATGGCGACGTGGCTTTCAATTCCAAAGTACGTTGGCTTAGTAGAGGTGCAATGCTAAAAAGAGTATACGCCTTGAAAAGTGAAATACCATTGTTCTTGGATATGAAGGAATATGCCTTTCCTCATTTTGGAGATAAAGAATGGATATGCGATTTTGCGTTTCTTATCGACATAATTCAGCATCTCGGTGATCTTAATGTGGAACTTCAAGGCAAAGGACAGTTTATTCACAATTTGTATGATAAAATTCAAGGTTTTGAGCGCAAATTAAAATTGTGGAAATAGCATCTTTTGCAGAATGTGTCTCACTTTCCATATTTAGAAAAAGAAAACGTTACTACTTCTCAAAAATACGTACAATATATAGACATTTTAATCAACGAATTTCAATTACGATTCCAAATGTTCAAAGCTGAGAAGATAGCGGTTTCCATGAAAATGTTTTTTCGCCATTTAATATCGATGTGGATACAGTTCCTGAAAATTTTCAAATGGAAGTGATTAACATACAGAATAATACCGATTTAAAAAATTTATTTTTCTCAGTAAATATCGATAATTTTTATAAATCTTATGTGAGCCCTGAGAAATTTCCGCATTTGACGAAAAATGCAAAGCAAATGATGTCTCTTTTCGGAAGTACGTATGTATGCGAACAATTATTTTCAACCATGAAATTAATAAAAAATGACCACCGATCAAGACTGAGTGATGCTCGATTAGAAAGCTGAATACGTGTAGCTACTTCATCAATACCGGCTGATATTTATCAGCTTATATCGAAAAAGCAGTGCCAAATTTCTCATTAAAGTTTTCAATTAAATTAGTTTTTCTGTTCTTCTTCTATTTGTTTTTATTTTGCATTAACATTTATATACACTTATAATATACACTTATAATTATATAAAATATTTACGTTTTTAAATTTTGAATTTTTGTTCTTTTCTTGTCGCATTAAAATTTATATATGAAATATTTACTTTTTTTAATTTTGTATTTTTATATTATTATGTTTATTAGTATATATATAAAGCTTTGTAAATTATTAGTAAGTGCGGCCCGCCACAAAATTTTAAAATTTAAATTGGCCCGTGGATTAAAAAGGTTGCTCACCCCTGCCCTATAGGGTGATCATTTTATGTTGTACAATGTTCCTATCATGAAACTAAGAAAGTTAGGCAAATTATCAACCAATATATAAGAATAGATTATTTTAATTAAATAAAAAAAATTCAAATGGTTCTCTAACTTTTTTATTATTGATGACAACTTATATTTTATATTATGTCAATTAAAATTAATTTTTTCTGAAAAATATCTACGGTACATTTAAATATCTAAAAAGTTTTTTCTTAATAATTCCATTTCATAATATTTAACTAAATAATAAACTAATATTTATTTTAAATATGAGGAGAGCTTATAGGAACATTAAAAATTCTTCTCAACCTTCCTCCCTTTTAAAATTAAATCCAGTCCGAACTTCTCTAGCGAATTCCTAAACTTCAACAACATGATCAAGCAGTTTGGTGGGATACACTTGGAAAAATGCAAAAATTATTCCGAAAATCTGCCCATTCTCTTTATTCTGCCGGAAAACTTGATAAAGATTCTATGCACAATTATTTTATGTCAGGTAAAATCTCTATTAAATAATTATAAACAAAAGAAGAAATAAATTAAAATTATTTTATTTTATAATTAGTAACTGAGAGAGAAGTTATTAATGGCATTCTCAATGTAAAAAATACGAAAAATCATTGCTTGGCATATATCAGATATATCAATAACATCAATTTGCAAAATATAAAAAAAGCTTCTTTGTATATTGATATATTAAATCGCAGTGTTGATAGTGAAGCAGTGAAACTTCTCGCTGATTTAAGAGATGTTCGGGTTCCTAATCGAATTGAAACTACAAATATTCAAAAGCAAGTATTTTATGTTCCTTTTACATTTTATGTCGAAAATAATTTTTTTTTGGTAAAAATTAGTTAAATACAAAACTATCCAAATTATTTTTCAAAAATTATTCTTAAAACTTATGTTCTTTTTTATTTAAATGTTAAATTCTTTCTGATTTCATATTTTCAGATATCATATAGATTGGATTGGTCGAGAAGGATTAGATACGGAAACCCATGGAGAATACCTCCAACATTTTATAACCCATTTTTATCGAAATATCGTAAAACTTGTCGATCGAGCAATGCGTAAAGAAGATTCAAGTGCTCAAGGACAAATCGTAACAGAAATACTTCAACATCTTCATGTCTGTAATAATTCTGTTAAAGTAAGAAATAAATCAAATTAATATTTTACATTATTTTATAATTTTTAATTATTGAATATTTAATTTAAGGTTTTTTATGGAAGAGAAGAAAATCTAGAACGAATAGAAAATTACATGTTAGGAGATAATGATAAACCTTTGGTTTTATATGGCGAAGGAGGCTGTGGAAAAACTTCTCTTCTTGCAAAATGCGTCGAGTTAAGTGCAAACAAATGGTTTGCAAATGCAAAACCAGTATGTGTAATTCGATTCTTAGGAACCACTCCGGATTCAAGTGCTCTCGCTCCTGCTCTTCTATCTATTTGTCAACAAGTAAAAGTGTCTTTTAATTATAGAGATATAATTACTAATACTTAATAAAATATTTTAATATAATTTATACTAATTGTAAAATTAAAACACTCAAAATTAGATAATCTACAAATGAAAACTATAGAGAAAATTAATTTGCTGAAAATTATGAAATATATGCAGTGGCGTACCTAGAATTTTTGCCGCCCGGGGCGATCTCCAGTTTGCCGCCCTTTCTATTATAAGTCAATCAAATAGTGGTTTTTATAAATTTATATACATAAATAAATTATTAAGTTATTTAATCAATATTAATTAATATACAGAGTAAATTTTAAACCTAGCAGACCGCCTCCCGCCGGCCCTGTTTTTCAAAAGAAAAATCGATGTTTTAAAAAAATATTGGTATATCACTTCAAAGTAATCATATAAACTTTTCAAAAGAAATGACATTTATAAACTGATATCAGAAAATTTTAGTTAGGAAAAATTGCCGAACAAAATCGTAAAGATGCATTTACGAATTCAACGAATTTTAATGAATAGAATAAAATAAAATTATTATCTTGTTCTTGGAATTAGAATTCAAAATTTACACTAAAATGCATTTATATACACCGAGGAATAATATTCGAAATCATATAGTTAATCATAATTTATATAAATCAAATAGCAAACTTATAATAATCATAATCATTTATTATTCAAGAAAGAAAAAAAATAAATATGAAATGAATAAGTTGCTTTTTACAACTATAACTAAATATAAAAAATGCCGCCCCAAGATAAGTGCCGCCCGGTGCGGACCGCACCCCCCCCCCCCTCTCCCCCCTAGGTACGCCACTGAATATATGTATAATCGAGGGCCATTCACAAAGTAGGTTACGTTTTGGAATAAAGACAAAACTAGTTCAGGAAAATGTTTTTTATTATATACACACATTTGAAGGAAAGTTCGATTATGGTGAAACGACGGTTTCCTCTATCAGGCGGCGGATTTCTATGAGGAAGGAATTTCGAAGCTCGTTCATCGCTACGATAAATGTCTCAACTCTTTTGGCGATTATGTAGAAAAATAGTATTTTAGTTGCTCTTTCAAATGTATATAATAAAAAACACTTTCCTGTACTAGTTTTGTCTTAATTCCAAAACGTAACCTACTTTGTGAATTGCCCTCGTATCACTATAATGTTATTAATAATAAAAATAATAGGTTTCATAAATAATTACTGAATAAAAATATTAATTAAATATTTTTTTTTTAATTATTTATTAATTTTTTCTAAATAAAGAAATACTTTTTGAAGAATTGTAAGTTTATGTTTTGAATTTAAATTCTAATTTCAATTTAGTTTAAATATAGTTCCTATATATAAAATTTAATCTCATTTTTATTTCCTTTAATATCTCCCTAGATATCTTATAATTATATGCTTCCACTCGAGGACATTCCAACTGAATTAGTGCCTTTACAAGCTTTGTTGAAACAATTACTTACACTTGCATCACCTTCTCAGCCTCTTCTTTTATTTTTGGATTCAGTAGATCAACTTAAAGGAGCACAGGATGCTGCAAATAAAGTTTCCTGGCTTCCCTTAGCTCTTCCAAAATTATGTAAAGTAAGTTTAAGTTTATTATTTTGTAAAACTACTAAAAACTACTACTACTTAAAACTACTAAATTAAAATTAAATAATTTTCTTTTTTAAAGATAATAGTTTCTTGTGCTGCCGAAGAAAATAACCAAGAAGTTTCTAAAGATTATCATTTACTTTCAAGAATGATAGACAATAGAGATAATTTTATTGAAGTTACAGCACTTGGAGAAGAACTAGCTTTAAATGTTATGAAGTAAGAACAATTTAAATAAACATAAAATTTTAATTTAATATATTTATAAATTTGTAGGATGTGGATGAAGACAAATGGCCGCGATTTAACTAATTATCAATGGCGACTTGTTTGCAATACCATTGAACATTGTTCCTTGCCTATTCTTGTAAAACTAGTTTTCGCTGAAGTAAGTAGATGGAGGAGTTATACTAAACCTCAAGATACCAAACTTGCCAACACTGTTACTGATTCTATAATGATGCTATTTCAAAGAATAGAAAAACAGGTATAGATTTAAAATTTTTTTTATTAAAAAAATGAATAATTTATCTTATTCTTGATTTTAGCATGGGCGCCTTTTAGTTTTTCATGCTTTAGCTTATATCACAGCATCGAAAAGTGGTTTATCTGAATCAGAATTAGAAGATCTAATTTCCCTCGATGACAAAGTCCTTGATGATGTTTATCAATACCATTTACCACCAGTACGAAGAATTCCACCATTACTTTGGACACGAATTCGTAATGATTTACCTAATTATCTTACTGAACGAGAAGCTGATGGCGTCAGCGTATGCAATTGGTATCATAGGTAATTATAATATGAAATATTAATATTAATTTCAACAACGATTAAATATTTACTTTTCGAAATTTATTTATACTAATATATATTTTACATTATATTTACAATTGCTCTTTCAAAATAATTAATAATGGTTAATAATTAATAATTAATTAAATTTTAATTTTTATTTTATCAGGCAATTTCGAGAAACTGCAAAAGAAATGTATTTTAAAAATCAAAACATGGCGATTTATTTCCATTCTATGATAGCGGATTACTTTTTGGGTATCTGGGGTGGAGGGCAACCTAAACCTTTTAAATACACAGAGATTCAAAGACATAGGTATATTTTTTTAATTTTTCATCTTTTTAAAAATAAAATATAATTTTGATATTTAATTTCAATTTCATCATAATTTCAGATTTAATTTAACTGATAGAGATGGTGCCGCAGATAGAAAAGTGCCGTTGATGCCATTGGTCTTTTATACAAAAGATGGAAAAATATCTCGATATAATCTTCGAAAAGTATATCATTATATTTATTTTCATATATGTATATTCCATATAATATAATTTTTACAATTATACCTTAATGAAATGGAATTGATACTTTTTAAAATATTCATATAATCTCTATTACAATGCTCGATGATATTTTTTGTTACAATTTCATAATGTTTAATAGAATTTTTTGCGATTAAATTCTAGTTTGGAGAAATGCCATTTCATTTTGTACGCTCTCGCCGATTCGAAGATCTTTTCAAACATGTTCTTTTTAATTACGAATGGCTTCATGCAAAATTAAGCTCTTGCCCACTTCAGGCTGTTTTAGCTGATTATGAAGATGCATGCAATAATTTAGAAGTTCAATTTCAACGGTATTTTTTAGAGAATCTTATAATTCAAATAATTATTATTAAATATTTTTGTTACATTCTAATTCAGAGAATTAATTCTTGTTGCTGATGCTTTACGTCTGGGTGGAGCTATTCTCGGTGTCTATCCTGATATGTTAGCTCCACAATTAATTGGTCGCCTTCTGCCTGAAATGGGTCCTAATAAAAACGTTCATATGCTACTCAAACAATGCGATGCTCTTGGACCTAAAAATTGCGCTATTCTTCCTATCTATCATTGTCTTCACACTCCAGGGGGCCCATTAAAGGTAAGTTACAATATTTATGAATATAATTTTATTATTTATTTTTATTTCATTAATTTTTTTTTAATATTACAGTATTCACTAGAAGGCCATCAATTTGCTGTTTTTGGATTCTGTCTTACCTCTGATTTTAGATACATAGTTTCTATATCAAATCGATTTTTAACTTGGGATTTAAGTACGTCTGATTTAGCAAGGGATGTAAATCCAGCTCTTGAAGGTTTAATGCAACAGTTGTGTTTAAGCCCGGATAATCGATTCGCAGCCGCTTTTACCAATAATAATCAGGTATTTTTATTTTCGAACGAATTTATTAATTAATTGTTTATGTCTGTCTGTGTGTCCAGAATTTGTAAGATTTGTATACAATAACAATTAATAGTGAAATATAGAATAAACAAATGAATCAATTATTTTAAATTAACATAATTAAATGTTTATATTTAAAATCAACTAAAGTTTTATAAAAGTTAATTTTAGTTTAAGCATATATACTTAAGTCTATTTCTTTCGATACCTATCATTATGCAACATTATATATATTAATTATATAATGAATAACTGATAATAAAATTAATATTAACGAATATTATACCTCATTTAACATATGAAATAAAATATATAATTAATTTAGTGATTGTATATAATTATATAAATCGTTAATTTTTAATATTTACATATCTTATTAATAACTGATAATTAACTTTGATTTCAGACGGTCCTTTTAAATACTCTAACAAGTGAATATGTTATTATAGATAATCCTTTACCAGAACTGGAATCCCTTGAGGGAATTTTCTTACTCAATGCAAGACTTTTTATCCATGGATCTAAATTTTGGTAATTTATTAAAAAATAAAATTATAATTATAAAATATTTATTCAAATTAATTTTTAATGATCAACATAATTATTATTAAAATCATAATTTCTTTTAAAAATAAACTTTCAATAAGGAAGTAAAGGCGACTACCCGGAGTACATTGGTTAAATTAAAATTATAAATGAGACTATTTTATTTATTTAATAATAAATGTTTAATTAATTAAGAGTCATTGGTCAGCCAGCAGAAAAAATGAAGTTGAAGAAATGAAACTCTCTTAACTTATTTTACCATAATACATCAAAGTTTCGGTCAATGATTAGGATCCACTTCAGGATTAAATGTTATTATTTTGCATTTGGAGAGCGATATTGGATATTACTCTTAATGATTATAGTGTGTCTTCTGAATAAGCAATATCTAAGCCACATGGGTCACTTATATTACATATATTATATATATATTTCTATAACGAACAAATATCATTCATTATTACCCTCCACATTATCGATATTCCAATCAATAAAATTAATTCTAAATCATAAAATAATAGCTTTTGAAGAAAAAAATTAATTTATTATGTATAACGTAGAATTAGAGTGAAATAAAGTTTAGCATTTATTTCCTTATTTCATCAGTGATTATAATTATAAATTTTTATGATATTAATTTCTATAATCAATTGTCTTCCCACCGCGTCCTTGGTCTTCCAAGCTGGGTCTCCCCGCCAATATATTTTGTCGCCATTCTTTCCTCTCTCATTCTAGCCACGTGCCCTACCCAGCCTTTTCGATTTTATAACCCTACCTATATCTTGAGATGCATAGAGATCATGTAATTCCTCGTTATGCAGTCTCTGCCATCCCCCGGTGGCCTAATCTTTCTTTGCCCCATAAATGCTGCGAAGAATCCTATTCTCAAATACTCTGAGTCTACTCTCGCCCCCAGGGTCATTGACCATGCCTCACATCCATATAATACAACCAGCAAAATAATTGTTTTATATATTTCAATTTTTAACACCTTTGATAATAATTTTAACCAGCCCCTTTTTTGCATGCTAACAGGCATCACCCGATTGCAACCTTGAATTAAAATCTTCTCGAATTAGAAAAAAAATATAATAAAATAAATTAATTACATGGGGTCAAAAACTTCCCTCCTTCCTAATTCCCATCTTCCTTTCTCATTGTTAATTATTTATACATCATTTTCAAAGTTCTTAAAATCTAATTAGAGATTAATTTTCTTTTTCATTTTATTATTATTTTTTTAATTTTTTTTTTTTTATTTTTAATTATTATGTAGATTTATTTTATAATTATATTTATTTTATATTTAGCTGTGCATTTAATATGAAAGGAAAATTAATTGAAACACTTTCATCAAATGAACCAGAATGGAATTTAATTAAAATTGATTATTTAAGTGAAGAAGAATATCTTTTTATTTTTTGGAAGGGAAATTTAGAAATTCCAGATATGATGATTAAATCTTTTTGGGGAATCTCTATTATTGAACCTTTTAATTTTCATAGGTAATTATCTTGATATATTATCAAATGAAAGATAAATTTATATCATATAAATATCATTTAATGTTGAAATGTTGAATTTTAGTGTTATCGTTTTAATGAAAAATAAAAAAACCCTTTATTGTTGCTATGACAATAATAATTTTAAAGTAGCCAAATTTATTATCAATTATGATTGCTGTAAATGGATTAAAGAGGTAAATATTTATAACGTTTTATTAGTAAAGTTTCTGAACATTTCATAATTTATTTCCTAGTATGAACTTCCTTCGCCAAATTATAAACATGGAGAAGAGGAGGAAATACTTCAATTAAAAATTGACTATGGTAGGGGTGGAACTGGCCTTGGAGAGCAACATCTTGCATTATTAGCTACCACTTATAATGGATTTGTGATTTGGGATCTAGGAATTGAAGTAAATATGTACTAGTGGATTTAAATTATTCATTCTATTCAATGATAAATACAGTTTGTCACAAACATAAACATAAATATATATATTATTCCATCAACTTTATTCAACATTCCGATATTTTTTCTTTAAGGATATAGAACATGGAATTAGCTCTGGACCACCTGAAGAGGCTCTAGTTCTTTCATTACCTCACGGGATTCATAATATTAGTACAAGAATACTTGAGTCGAATTCAATAATGATATCTGTTAATCGTGATCTAGCTGTTGCTGGTGTTAGGTAAGAAGCATCTTTTTTTTTTAAATAATATGTAATCAAATGATTTCTCCTTTAATGTGATTAATAGTGTTTTTTTATATATTTTAGAAAAAACCTCTATGTTTGGAATTTGGAAAATTTCATGTTAGTTAAAGTACTGGATGCTCACTTCGGGAGAATTATATCTTTAGAGCCTCTCATAATTGGAAATTGGAATTATGTTAGTATTTATTATATTAGTATTTCTTATCTCTTATTTTTATTATTTATATATCATTAAAGTGATTCAAATTAAAATAATTCGACAACATGCAATTCTAATTAGACTAGTACAGATGGTAATATTTTAAGTGAATTTATCAGGTAATTTTTTTCACGTGTAAAGTATTAATGTAATATACAAATTAGTAAATAGTGTAATGCTTGAAACTTGTCTAGTATTTTAAAGTGGACGAATATTCAATTTCAATAAAATATTCTATATTTTATTTTATTGTTTTTAATTAATCTTTCTTTATAAAATCTAGGTTATAACTTCGTCAATCGATAGATCAGTAAAAGTTTGGAATATTAATAATATATTTGAACAAGTTCATGTCATTGACCGTCATGAACTGCAAATTGATGCTATAAGTCTTAGCGAATTATCAGGTATTTATTTTTATTATTTATAAAATGTTTTTTTCATTAATTACCTATTTTTATCTTTTTATAGATATTGCCGTAACAGTTACACGAGGTTGTATTGGTGTTTGGGACATCCGATTAGGCAAACTTGTCTCTAAACTGGCTGATTCTCCTTTGGGAGCTATAGTAACTCATGCATTAATTACCCCGGATGCAAAGTAATTTATAAAAATTATTTTTTAATATTACACTTAGCAAATATATCAAATATATATTTTAGGTATATTATTTCTGCCGAATCTGGAAACATCTTAGTTTGGAATCGCGCAACAGAACAAGTTATTTCAAAAGACGATCAACAAGGAATTCGGCAATTAACATTAATCGATAATGGAATAAGACTTTTATCAATTTCACTTTCCCCAATTGATAATAATCATATGAAAGCTTTAATAGTGATGAGAAATATTCCCGGTACATATATTATAATAAAGCACAATTATATACCTATTAAAAATAACTATTTTTTTTTATTCGAAAATAAATTTTATAATATAAATAAAAATTAAATTAAAAATTAATTTTAAATTGTTTTATAGGCAAAAATAACGAATTTATTTACAAATTTTCAGCTTAAAAATGATGCTGGATATTATATTATTTCCAACTATCCATTCAAAACTAAATGCACCTCAAATTATAATATTAGTATTATTTATACATTAAATTTGGAAAAAATTTGCTTCTTGAATATTTAAAAAATAATTTTCATGATTTCAGAAGGCAACAAAGAATTTTCAGTGACTTGTTTAGTCAAAGCATCAATCGTTGCTGGATCAACATTTAATCCTGGAATCGTTAATAGCGATGGAAGTTGTATTGCAGTCCTGTCTATTGAAAAAAGCTCCAAAGATATTATTAATATTTATTCATCGAGAAATGGACAAATTATTTCAAAAATTCCTATAAAAATAACTAACAAAGTAATTTTTATTTAGTCTAATGTAGTTTATAAAATCTTCCTCTGTGACTCTGGACTCCATTACTACTAAATGTATTTTTTATTAAAAAACTTATTTTAATTTAGAATAAATTCTTCATTATGATAAATTTTAAAAACAACTTTTTAACATAAAAATAATTATTAATTATAAAAAAGAAACTAACTGCTCTAGCTGAGTTTACAATTACTATGGTCAGCAAATTCTTCTTATAAAAATTGAATTGAATTGAACTTCTTTATTCATAGAACTACTGGAATAAAAAATATTTTATTAATAAATTTTTAGACCTATCTTCTTCTATGAGATATAAATGGGTAATTAAAAGGAAAAATACAAAAATACAAAAGAAATAAGTACTGAATCGAATCAATGTTTTCAATTTTTTTATAATGATTCCTTATGAAAAAAATATTCAGAGGTTAATTTTTATGGCCTTTTCTTACCATATAAAAATATACGAGTGTTCATTTCTTTTAAACAATTGTGACAAATTTTACAATTTAAAGCAGAAGTTCCCACGACACAAAAAAGTTTGGGAACCTATGATTTAAAGCTCATAGATTGTATAATTATAATTATAATATATTATTATAATTGAATATAAAATACGCGTTAATTAATTATAATTTGATTTATTTATTAATTTAATTTATTTTTAGGAAATTTTAGGACTTGTTGCAATGCCAAATAAATCCACCACTATTGGTTACATAACTCAAGAAAAAGTAACATTGTTGGATATAAAAACTAAGAAAATAGTTCGATCCATTCCGAAATGGGCTGGAATTTGTACGAAAGATGGAAAATATGGTCTTTATGCACCATCAAGGTTTATATCGACTATTTTCTTATTTTTCATTCAATTTGTTTTTAATTTAATTAATCTAGAATAATTAAAAATCTTTCTAGAGGAGGCCTTGAATTAATTGAACTTAAAAAAGGATCATCAGTTCGAACATTTATTCCAAAAGTGGCTGAAGGAGTATTTAGCGTCCTTTGTATGTTTAATAGTACAGATCAATATGTACTTTATTATCATAGTGGAAAAAAAACTATAAGAGTTTTCAGGTATAAAATAAATATGTTCATAATTTCATAAATTTAATAATCAAAATATTTTTAAAGGACTCAAGATGGTCAGATGATAGCTAATTTCAGGGTGCAAACTGAATTATCAGCTATAGCTTCCACTGCAGATGGTCTGACAATAGTTTTGGGAACTGCTGATGGTTGTGTTACTGCATTGTCAATTGCAGATCCCCTTTATCCTGAATTAGCAGAGGATTTGAAAGAATTGCCATCAAGAGATCCAGATGTTTGTATTATAATAATTTAAATATACATGTTAATAAATATTTTTTCATACAATATAAATTTGTTTATTTAGTGGAAAAAAAAACAAGAGAAAATAAAAGCTAATGCTCGTTTTAAAGCTGCCGTAAACATTGCAAAATTATCAACTCACTTTTCTAACAATTCTAATGAAGAGAATGGAAACGAAACAATTTTAGAAGATTGAATGAATAAAATAAAAATTATAACATTTTATATTTTTGATCTAATATAAATACTTAAATTATTTTTAATAGAATGCTATCTATATACTATCTATATTCAGTCATGTTTGTAACTTACATCAAAATTTATTAGAAAATTAGAAATCAATATTATATTCTAGCCTCTAGACTAGACTCTAAAGATAAAGATATTTAAAAGCAAAACATCACAGAGATAGTTTTACTATACCTAAATCTAGATTTAAAATTAAATTCTTAATCATTAAATAATTCTAATTATTTTAAGTATAAAATCCCAAAATAATCATTTTCTAAAAATTTCTTATTATTTTTTAAATTATTTACATAAAATTTTATTTATTTCTACTTATAATAAAGGATTAAATTCAAAAAATAAAAATTATTATAAGTTATTATATCATTCCTTTTTATTCCTTTTAATGCCAGTTCCCTTTCACAGTGAATAAGAATGAATAAGGCAATGCCATCAGTATCATTAATTGAAACCCACTTTTCCCAATAGATGTGACTATTTAGGTAGATGAAGATGATACGTAAATAGATAAAATACAAAAACAAATATATCAGTTTTATTTTACCTATTTTATTTCTCAAAGGAAAATATTAAAAATAAAATACCTAAGCAAAACTAATAAAATACAAAAATTGTCCAAAAGAGTCACACTATTTGCCATAACACGGTTACAGTTTGAATATATATATTCAGTATTTATTTTGACATACTTATATATTTCAGATACATTATCATTCATAATTATAATCGCTGATGGAATAAGGAAATAAATGCTAAACTTTATTTGAAAATATCAGAAATATATTCAAATTTTACCACTCTCTTTTCTTTTTATTCCTTACTTCATATTAAAATCCTAACCTCTATTGTACAATACATAATATATGATATTATGGCTAATTTAATAAATATTATTTTAAAACTGTCTAAAAAAAATGAAAATTGATTGACATATTACTAAAATGAAACTATTTATTTAAAGAACCTATTCAAAAATTTTAAAACATTTTCCCAAATATTTTAATGTATACTTTCTTTTAATCTAGTTATTTATTCAATTTTATATAAACACTAATTTTTCTTTTTGTTAAAATATTTTAAAATGTCCCTACCTGGGCCTTCAAATGCTCAAGAGCCAAATACACATCTAAATTTAAATTCATTTACAAATCTAGATATAACTACATTTAAAAATTTTATTGAATTGTTAATTCATCCAAATTCTAAAGATGAAACAAAACTTAAAGTAGCTCAAGAACTTTGTGAAAATTTCGAGGTAATGTTATTTATTTTAATGTTATTTATATTCTATTTGAGTTCTTCATCACATTTATATTAAAATTTCTTTACAGATTATTTTTATAAAAAAACAATATCCATCTTTAATTGAACCTGCCATAAATGTATTTTTAAAATTTTTATCAAAAGGCAAACCCCATTTTATTGCAGAATATCATATTCAGGTAAAAATTTAACAAATTAGAAAAAAATAATATTACTTGATTCTCCCTAATTTCTATTGCAGCAAGTGAGAAAATTAATTCTAGAAATGGTCAACAGATTACCATCTCATGACGTTTTAAAATCATATGAAAAACAAATTTTTGCTTTAATGATGAAATTGTTAGAAATCGAAAATGAAGAAAATGTACTTATTTGTCTTCGGATTATTATAGATTTACTTAAACATTCCAAACCAACTTTCAGCCTTGAAGTAATATATGTTCATATGTATATCTCTGTTCAAAAATTAAAATGATTTTTTAATATTTTGTGTTTAATTTAGATTCAAAACTTTCTTAAGTTTGTCCGAACAATATATAAAAATCTTCCGAATCATTTACCTAAAATTTTTGCATCTAAACAACCAATTCAAGTGAATGACTTATCTGACCTAAACTTAGAAAATCTTTTGTCCGAAACATTTACTGTAACTGTAATAACAGAAGATAAATTAACTGAAGGAAATACAACTTCCACAACTTCGGTAAGAATTAATTGGGAATTATAGTTTTCCTAATATTTTTTAAATTTTTCTTTTTTTTTATAGTATAATTTAATACCTAGAGGAATATTATCACTTAAAGTTCTTCAAGAGCTCCCGATCATTGTTTTATTAATGTATCAATTATATCAGAAAAATCTTGAACAGGAAATAGCTAAATTTATACAACTAATTATGTCCACAATAATGTTACAACCAACCCGGCAGCAAATGTAATTTTTTTTTATTATATATATATATATATATATATTTAATACTCTTTCTTAATTATTATTAATAAAATTTTTTAGGAAGGATCCATCTTTCAATAAAGAAGTATTTGTTGATTTTATGGGGGCTCAAATAAAAACCGTTTCATTTCTTGCTTATTTAGTAAAAATATTTCAAGAAGTAATTGCTCAAAATAGTACTAATCTGATCGGAGGAATGCTTGAATTACTTTCGCTCTGCCCTATGGAAGTAGCACATCTTAGAAAAGAATTATTAATTGCTACTCGTCATTTTATTGCAACAGATCTCCGGACAAGTATGACTTTTTAAAATGCCTTTATTAAATATAATTTATAATATCATTTATATTTTATATTTCACAGAATTTGTACCATTTATGGATAGACTCTGCGATGAAGATTTATTGTTGGGTAAAGGTTGGACTACACACGAATCACTTCGTCCTTTAGCTTATTCCACTCTTGCTGATATTATTCATCATGTTCGTACACAACTACCAGTTTCATTTCTTGCTCGTGCAGTGCATTTATTTAGCAAAAATGTTCATGATGAATCACTACCGACAAACATACAAACAATGTCATGTAGACTTTTGCTAAATTTAGTTATATGTATAAAACAACGAAGTGATCAAGAAGATGGCCAAGCAAGATATATACTTATTCGAATGCTTGAAGTATTCGTGCTTAAGTTTAAAACAATTGCCAAACTTCATATTCCTATTTTAATCAATAAAAGGTATTTTGTATAATAGATATAACCATTTTTATTTTAATAAAATAAATATAAAATATTTATATAAAATAAAAATAAAAATGTATAGTATGATACAGAAAACTCATTTACTTTTTCTAGTAAAACACAAGAAACAAATAATTCTGGGTCATCGCAATCTCAAATTCCTCCTCCAACAGCTCTAATTTCTAATATAGATAAAATTGAAGATAATAAAACAAATGGAACAATCAATTCTTCAAGTAAGATATCATATAACAATTAATTTTTAAATTTATTTAATCAACTAATATTTTCAGTAACGGAAGAAAAAGAAAAAAGTAAATTTGGGTTTCCCATTTGTCAATCTGCTAATTATACTGTTGTTGAATGTCGAGATCTTGTTAAGACATTAGTTTGTGGTGTCAGATCTATTACTTGGGGATGTGCTATCAACAAGGTAATTTTTTTTTAAATTTTCATTTTAAAAAATATTATTTGTTATTAGATGATAATTTTTATATATAAATACTTAATTTTATTAAAATAAATAATACTATTTAAAGGTACCACCTACGGAACCGCTATCGATCAAATTCCCACCTAAGGAAACACTTATTTTTATTCGATTAGTTAAATGGGCATTACAAGCTCTCGATATATACACTATACCTTACAATGGCCAAAATTCAAATTCTATTAACGCTGGATCTTCAGGACAGCGCCCTTTTATGCCTACAAAAGAAGAAAGTCACGTTCTTGAGCATTTTGCAGGAGTGGTAATATATTCATTTACTATATAAATTAAAACAAAAAAAATATATTTATATTAATATTAATATATTTTTTAGTTTTCAATGTTGAGTCCAGTGACTTTTAAAGAAATATTCTTTACCTCCATTGATTTTATGGTTGAACGTTTCTATAAAAATTTTTATCTAGAAATTGTTTTTAATACATTTTTATCTCCTCCAACCTCTCCTGTATTTGCATATATTCTCCTTGAGTATCTTCAAAATCGTTTAGAAGAAATGGGATCAAATCAAGATAAAAGCAATTTATATTTGAGATTATTTAGAATGGTTTTTGCATCTGTTTCTCTTTTCCCTCAAGAAAATGATCATATGTTAAGACCACGACTTCAACAAATTGTTAATAAGTAAGTATTCTAAATCACAGTTAAATATATACATATTATATAATAATTTTTTATATTCATAAAATGTAAATATATTAATCTTTATTACAGATCTATGGAATTAGCAATGAGTGCAAAAGAACCATATAATTATTTCCTTTTATTACGGGCCTTATTTCGTGCAATTGGTAGTGAAAGAAACCATGATCTCTTATATTTAGAATTTTTACCATTACTTCCTACTCTTCTTCAAGGTATTTGTAACTTTACATTTACTTTTCCAATTCTTATTATATTATTGTTATTAAATTTTTAGGTTTAAATAATCTACAAAGCGGACCACATAAGCAACACATGAAAGATTTGTTTATTGAACTTTGTCTTATTGTACCAGTCAGACTGTCTTCGCTTCTTCCTTATCTTCCAATGTTAATGGATCCTCTGGTTTCAGCGTTAAATGGATCTCAAAATCTTATTACCCAGGTAATTATGACTAAAATTTAACTTTAATTAGGAGATTTTTTTTGTATTTTTATTAATTTTTTTTTTTAAATTCAAATAATCCTTGATGAACATTTTTTGAATCAAGGAACTTGTTATAATTTTCTCTCTAAAATACAATTAATATACATATATATATATTATTTCTAGGGACTAAAAACATTAGAATTATGTGTAGACAATTTACAACCAGATTTTCTTTATGAACACATACAACCGGTACGAGCTGAATTAATGCAAGCACTTTGGAAAATTGTTCGCAATTCTTCTGAAAATATTGCTCAAACAGCTTTCAGGTAAATCCAAATTTCATCTTTATTATATATAATTAACATGCATATAGAATTGACATTCGAACATTTGTACCATTTGTGACATGGGTGTGAACTACTTAACTGCTGGCCAAGATAGGTACATAAATATGAAATTATTAGTTTTTATTTCATTTTAATAGTAATTTTTAAATAAAATGTTTTATTCAGGTCACCCTTATTAAGAAAGGCTAAAAATATATAATATTATAAGTTTATTATAATTAAAGTGAGGGTTTTTGGTAAAATCAAACAACAAGGAAATTTATTACAATGTAAAATTTGTGTAATTTATTGTAAAAGGGAAAGAAAATAAATGTACTTATACTTGCAAAAGAATTATTAAGTCTTTTTTTGAATAATTAAATAAATGAATATATTTAGATAAAGTTTATTATATTTACAATGTTGATGATTACAAAGAAAATAATTGTAAAAATTATATTGCCTAAAACACTGGGATAGCGAACTTTTTTCAATGTCCGTGCCACAAAGTTACAAAAAATCATTATGAAGTAACTAATGTGCCTCAAAAAAATTATGATTTGTTTTCTTTTTTATTTTATATTATTTATTTTTGTTTGTTTTCACTATCGAGAAAAAGTTACCTTTTCCCTTCAAAAACACAAATAATGTGTAAAAAGTTGATGTAGAAAAGAAAACCTAAAATTGTTATACGACCGGGGGTAAAACCAATACAAAGTGCATGATTCATGGAGATATGTAAAAAATCTCCTCATTAGAAAATAACTCTTCCCTTCCTATCGTCGATTGGTAATACTACCACTTCCGGTTTCCGGATATACACCAAAAGTTGATCAATTCATCATATTGATGCATTAAGTAAATACACCAAATTTCATCAAAATCCGTTGAGCCGTCCAAGCTGTACACGGACGGACAGACACCATGCTAAAACTACTTTTTTTGTTAACAAAATGCATGATTCGTGGAGATAAGTTAAAATCTTCACATGTGAAATTTGGTGTGAAAACAATACCTGACTTACTATGGAGGAATTAACTATTGTTTATGTATATATTTCTCTTATTGAAAAAATAAAAAATAAAATGTTGGTTATATTATAGGCATTTATTTAATTGTATTTTTAGATCAATCAAATAATTTAAGTGTTTTTTAATTTTGTAATTTTTAAATCTTTTAGAATTTTAGGTAAAATTGGAGGAGCTAATCGTAAAATGATGATAGAACCTCAACGTTTAGAATATGTTGACGAAGGACCTGGACCATTGCTTGTAGTTCATTTCCAAGAATATAAATCTCCAATTAATTTACCAATTCATAGAGTATGTTTAGAAGTATCTTTCACTAAATATTAAGATAAATATATTATTAATCTTTCATATTACCATTCACATTCTCTTATTCAACTCTTAGATCCATTTCCAATGGATTAATATTATTTTGAATAAAATCTTTTAAAATTAAATATTCTAAAGAATTTCCTTCATTCTTTTAAAAATATAATCATTAATTATTTAATTAATAGAAAAATGTTTATAAATATTTTTTTTTGTAATTCACTTAATTTTAGACAAAAATATTTATGTATATGTATTGAATGATAAGATAACTATTTAAATAGCTTGTGCTTAAAAATAATTCGATATATACTTCATTTTCTACTAACAAATAATTTAAAAAAATATTATAATATTCAAATTTTTACTAGATTATCGAAACAGCTTATTCAACTCTTAAATCCACTTCAACGGATATATATTATATTAAACAAAGTTGGGAAGTAATCAAATGTTACCTAGTGGCTACATTAAATCTTGATTGCACACATAATAATTTTAATCAACTATTTACTGATAATTCGTAAGTGTATCCTTGTACTTAATAATTTAAAATTAATTAATGTAATTTTTTTCTAAACAATTTGAAAGATTTCTGTCTCTATAATTATAATAATCTGAAAAATTTATTCCAGGTTTATTGATCCAAATAAAAAACTAGAAACAATTAAAGGATTACCTTATAAATATGAAAATAAATTGGAAAGAAATACTCTTCAAACTGCATTGACAGGTAGGATTTTATTAAATTCTTTTAGATATTTGTTTTCAAATTTTTATTAAAAATTTTTTTTAATTCATATACTGGAATAAATTAAATATCTCAAAGTGTAATTTTTATAAAATGATATTATAGTAATTCTACTATGGTAGCAATTAACCAAATATAAAATATTACTTTCTCTATAAAATATATATATTCTTTTTTACTAATTATTTTAGCATAATTTCATCAAAATATTATCTTTAAAATAAACCATTTTAAAATTGAATTAAATATCTAATAAATTTTTAATTTAATAATTATATATATATATATATATATGTATATATATTTCTAGGAATGTTTATTGCTGCTGGAATAAATGAAATGTCTCAAATTGTATTACCTACATTGGTATTTATAGTAACTCATTACATTATGGTAGCAATTTCACAACAAGCAGGTATAAAATATTACTTTACTAAATTAAAATATAAAAAAGATTAAGTTTTTTAGTAAAATTTTATTGTCAAATTTACAGGCCCACATTCATTAATTAATGAACAGATCAATTTAAATGGAATGGATATTCTTGTTTTAATAGATGCTCTTGCAGATATAATGGGTTATGAAGAAAAGGAATTTTGTAAAGTTGGAAGTATTGTCCTTAAAGTTATATTATTTACTACTCTAACTATTATGGGAACTAAGCATAGAGCATGCCAATTATCTTTCATGGAATATTTAAATGAGAGAATGTGCTCTCTATGTTATAAAAGGTCTTGGTATGCTAAAATGGGAGGATGTATTGCTATCAAATATTTGTTTGATAAAATGTCTATGATTTGGGTTTTTGAACATTTATTTGTTTTTCTAAAAGCACTTTTGTTCGTTATGATGGACCTAACTGGCGAGGTAATAATTTTTATATTTTAATAAATAAAAAAATATTTTCTTTGATGATTTCAATAATTATTTTAGAAATTAATATATTTTAGAATTAAATGCTTTAAAATATTTTGTTTGTATTACTAGATATTTTCTGTCTAGGTCTCTTATGGTGCAATTGATATGGCTAAATCAAACTTAGAAAAAATGATTATTTTTTGTGGACGTCCTATTGAAAGAAGAGAGAATAATGATGATTTGATTGCTGCGCAAGAAAAAGCTTTGTTTGAAGTTACAAATGAATTAATGCTGCAGGTGATATCTTCCAATACCTTAATAAGAGAACATTCAATGTATCTTCTTAAAATACTTGCCAACGTTCAAAACAAAACAGTTCCTGAAATAATAACCCCTCATAAAAAAGCTATAGAAGATATGATTCCCCCAAAAAAACATGTTCTTAGACACCAACCTGTTAATGTTCAAATAGGAATAATGGATGGAACTACTTTTTGCACAACACTTGAACCTAGGCTTTTTGAAATTGGTAAGTGTACTATTTTTAAATTTAAGTTTACTCATCAAAGAATTTTTACTTATAATTTCTTTTTAACTTTTGTTTAAAGGATTCCTTACAATTTTTACAGTACATTCCTTACAGTTTTTTACAGTACATTCCTTACATTCCTTACAGTTTTTTCCCTAAGAAATGGATAGATAGTTAATTAATTAATTTTTAGATTTTGTTATTTATTTCTAATTTATATATTTGGTATTTTATTTTCAGATATAACGAAGACTAATTTCTTTTTCTTCTATGAAGTTATGTCTTTATGCGAAACAGAAGATGCTAATTTAATGAAACTTGCTTGTTATAAATCAGTTACAAATTTAACGACCTTGAGAAAATGTGCTCTTCGAACATTAAGCTCTTGTCATTATTTAATATCAAATCAAAATAAGATTCTCTTAGTTTTATATAAATCTCTAGAAAAAAATAACCCTGAAATCCAACAAGCTGCTTATGAATGTCTTAAGACTTTTATAACTGGAATGCATCAAAATAATCCTGCTGAAATAGAAGATGTAAGTTCATTTATCTATATATATATATATATATATATATATTACTAGAACTTTCCATTTCAATTAACTTGCATAAGTAATAAAACAGCAAATCCTTTTAAATTAATATACATAGTTCCAATTTTCTTAGATTTATTGAAACACATAAAATACTGTAATTTTTCTCATTGATCAATTTTAGAAAACTTCATCAATTGTTCTTCCACTATTAAATAGTTTGGGAAATTATAACAATCTTGGTCTTACTGGAGTTAAGCGTCTTTATTATATAGCTCTGTTATTTCCAAACCAATTTGATCATTCTCATTGCAAACATATGTTGAATCATTTTAAGAGTTTAATAGAAGTAATCAATGTAGAGAATAAAGATAAGGGTATGAACTATATAATTAAATATTTTTATTAATACATTCTGTATACAATTTTTTTGTATTTTAGGTGTTACAAAGAATGGAGAAAATGAACAGAAAATTATTACAACTATTAATATATTTACACAAATACCCGTCACACCACCTTCAATTATGGAAATTTTGTGTGAATTAATTTTAGGCTCCGAAACTATTTTAAACGTAGAGGCGAGCTCAACGTTTCGAGAACCCTTACTAAAATTTTTACTCCGATTTCCAAGTGAAACTATAGAATTATTTTTAAGCAATTCTAGAATTAAAAATAAACAATGGAATCGTTATTTAAAATATTTGATTAAGCACGAACTTGGAAAACCTTTTCGAGATATTCTTCAAAAGAGTTCTCGTCGGTTAATTGAAATGATTAAATCAAAGCCATATTCTGATCCCGAAAAATTAAATGATCTTAATTCAGGTTACTAAATGAAAATTAACTTTATATTATATTTAATGATTTGTTTTACTAAAATTGTTACAATTGTATGTAATAGCTGACTGTTTGGAACTGCATTATCAAACAATTCGAATTACTTCTATATTGATTAAGTATGACGAACAATGGCTTAGTGGAGAACATCAATTAGTTTCTGTATTTAAAGAAATATGGTGTGATGCTGCCTATCAAGTAATAATATAGTACTTATAAAAACAATAATATTAAATTTATTTTCCATTTATTATATGTTGTAATTTTTGTAATTTCAGGAACGACTTACAAAAATTGAATCAATAGAATATCATCTTTGGAATGAGCCAAAACTTTTAGTTAAAATATTATTACATTTTTTTTGTCATCATACCAATGAAATTGAGCTCCTTTTCCAACTTCTTCGTGCCTTTTGTTCAAGATATTTATCCGATTTTCAGGTGTTTTAATCAATTTTTAGTTTAATTGTTCGATAACAAAATAAATTATTTCATAATTGATTTTCCTTTAATAAATAATAAAATTATTTCATTTTTAGTTTTTAAGGGACTTTTTAGAGAAAACTGTTGCTCGAGATTATACCGTTGATTGGAAACGCTCTGCCTTCTTTAAATTTGTAGAATTATTTCATGGATCTATTTTGTCTCAAGAATTAAAATCTAAAGTGCTACAATTTATTCTCATTCCTTGTTTCTCTGTGAGCTTTGAAAGGAGCGAGGGTGATCGTCTTATAGGTGGTCCAGCTTCTCCAGATCAAGAAAATCCTGATAACGTAGTTTCAGTTTTTATCAGTAAAGTTATAGAACCAGAAAGTACAAATAAATACGAAGATTGCGTAAGAATTCTATTACTTCAATTTTCATGTTTACTTGTTGAACAAGCTTCAGCTCATATACATCATGCAGAAGACAAAAATCAAGGTATAATTTTATAAATATTCATTATTATATTTTAATTCATTTTTTTAATTTATTTTTTTTTTTTAGGAAGTCGATTACGTCAATTAATATTCTTTGCATGGCCTTGTTTATTAGTAAAAAATTGTGCAGATCCTACAACTCGATACCATTGCTATTTGCTTTTATCTCATATTATTGCTAAGTTTGCTATTTACAAAAAAATTGTTTTACAAGGTAAAGTTAATTTTTTTATTGTTTTAAAATATTAATTTTATGAATTATGTCCAAAATACAATTCTTTTTCTTTTGGAATATGAATTTTAAGTATTTTTTTTTACAAAATTGTGAATGGTTTCTGTATTTAAATTTTAAATACAGAGTACCTCAGGTAAGTGTGGTTAATATTTTTTTTTTTAATATTTATCTATTTGATTAAATCTATTTTACAAAAACTATACCAATGTCAGGCCGAATGTTCTTCTGAATAAAAATTTCTTTAAATAATACCATTATTATACTATAATAATAAAATAATTGAATTTTGTCAAAATTTTACTAAAGCTCTCTGAATATATCTCACTTATCAAAAATTTAATTAAAATTCTTTTTATTATTTTAAAAAATCCTGGTTTACATTAAAAATATAAATTTATTTCTTTATTTGTATTTACTTTTCTATTACATATAATAAAATTCTATAAGATGAAAAATGACTTATAGTGTATTGTTTTATTAAACTTAATAAATAAAAATCTAATAATATATTTTAGTATTTCACCGACTTTTGAAAGCCCACACTGTGGAAGCAAGGACTGTGGTTAGACAAGCTCTTGAAATTCTTACCCCAGCAATGCCTTATAAAATGGATGATGGTTATAAAATGTTAATTCATTGGACTAAAAAGATCTATAGTGAAGAGGGTCCTAAAAGCATGCAACAATTATTACATATTCTACAACTTATTATTAGACATTACAAAATATATTATCCTGTCCGGCATCATTTGATACAAGATATTATTACCTCGATGCGTCGTCTCGGGTTTTCCCCTAATGGACAAATTGAACATAGAAGGGTTTCCGTAGAATTAGCCGAAGTAATAATAAAATGGGAATTACAAAGAATTCGTGATGAATCTAAAACTCAAGAAGTAATCATTTTTTTAATTGGAGATATATGTTTAAGGGAATCCAGATTAATGTAAATTTTTTTTATAGTCCATACCTCTCGGTCACTCAGGGAAACGCCCAGCACCCGATGACGGAGAATCAGTACGAAAAAGACAAACAACTTCAGTAGGTCATACATCTACTATTGTTCCAAATGCAGTTCCTAAGATAGAACCAAATTCTGCGAAACCTATAGAGAAATCCGATTCTGATTCTGTTCTTAATTTCTTATTACAATTAGCATGTCAGGTAAATTATTTAAAATTACAAAAAATATAAATACTTTAGTCAACAAAAGAAAAAAATATATATTTAAAATTTATGTGAATTTTTTCAGGAAAATAATCCAAAAATAATTGGTAGTGAAGTATTAAGTAAAAGGTGCGTAGCACTTCTTAAAATGGCACTACGGCCGGATGTTTGGCCACACCATTCGGACCTTAAACTTAATTTTCTTGATGATATTTTTCAATCAATCGAATCATCAACACCAAATTTGGGGAATATCTGTACTGCCTTAGATCTCCTTACATATTTATTAGGAGTTATGACTCAAGAACATATTCTTATTAGTATCAAATCTCTTCATAAAGGGATTATTGCTTGTATTACTTCATCAGATTCTAAGGTATAAAAATTTAATACTTCCAATTATAAATTTATAAAAACAATACATTTAAATTTTAATACTAATAAAATAACTAATAACTAATCTGATTTATAATAATTATACAGGTGGTTCGTTTAGTTTACTCTTTGTTAAGTAGCCTAATGAAAATTTTTCCTACTCATGAAGTCAAAAATGCTACAAATACTGATAAGTTTTCTGGACTTGAAAGCCTTTATTCAAACATTGAAAAGGTTCAATATCACTTTATATATTATCATAATTATATTTTATTTAATGTATCAATTGGTTTGTTTTTAAAGGTTATTTCAGAGGGTTTGTCTAATTATGAAAACGATAAATCTGCTCCACCATCTACTTTATTTGGAACCTTAATGGTCCTTAAAGCAGCTTGTTCAAGCAATCAATATTATATTGATAAATTCATTGTAAATTTTATGAGAGTCTTAAGTAGAATGGTTCAATTTTTTATTAAAGATAAAACTGATAATAGTCCGGGTAATTTGATTAACAATAATTATTATTTATTTTAAAATGAAAATTCTTAATTCTTCTTATTGTTGTAGTTACATGTGAACTTCTTATTTTAAGCCTTGATTTAATAAAAAATAGGATACAGATTATGAGCTTGGATACTCGGAAGAATTTAATTAATAAAATTTTACTAGAATTAATTGAAAATTCTAAAGATTTAAAAATCGCTAAATCCATTGCAAAGGTAATTTTAATTAATAAATTTTCAACTTATATAATGAATAATAGTATATATATATATATAATATAGTGTATGTTTAAATAAGAATATAGTGATGTAATTTTATATAATCGGTTCAGCCAATTTGGAATCTATAACGTCACAATTTTCCGGATAGACATACATACAGGCAGGCAGACTTGAAAAATTCTAAACTCACTTTGGATTCTAGAGGTCATGAAACGCGAAGATATGCAAAAATTATAAAATTCTGAGCTATGTGAAGACAAAATATATATATTATTTTGATTTAATACAATAAAAATGAAAATTGTCTTCTCTTGTTAATAAGAATTTTTTAAAATTGAAAAATAGTTTGCACCTTTATGATTTAAACATTTTTTTTAATTTTAATTACAGACTATTGATGAATGGATCAAAAATTCTAATATCTCTTCAAAGCCTTCAATGCAAGAATTATCTCTTCTGTTACTAAAAATGTTAGAACATTTCCCTTTTGATTCTGAATTAAATAATCAATTCCTCGAAACTATCAATTTTATTTACAGGTATTTAAAAAAAAAATTTTTTCTGATTTTGTTTAAATAATTTTATTGAATTTATTTTTCCTTTCTAGAGATAATAAACTTAAATTTTCTGAACTTTCTATAAAACTTGAATCAGCCTTTTTATCTGGATTACGATGTAATAATCCAGAATTGAGAGAGAAATTTTTTGAAGTTTTTGATTTAAATATAGATTCTCGGATTTATGAAAGAATTTTATATATAGTAACCTCCCAAAATTGGGAATCAATGGGAACACATTATTGGATAAAACAATGCATTCAAATAATATTAAATACTGTACAAAAGAGTAAATATATAAGGATATTTTAACGTTTTAATTTTTCTAAAGTTATTTTTAATTATTATTATTCTTTAGATACGCCACTTACTATCGCTAATAAAGATTCCTTACTACCTGGTGCAACATCTGTTCTCTCAAATTCAGATAAAGTGCATAATTCAGGACTAGAAATGATAAGTTGCATAAAAAAAGAAATCCCTGAACTCGATTCTAGTTATGCCAGTAATCGTTCTGATGTAAGTTATTAGTATAAAATTTTAACAAATAAATTTTAAGAATTATTGTTTAATACAATTATAAGAGTAACGTACTTAAGAAATTAATTTGATTGCTCAAAATAAAGAAAACTTAATTAATTGCTAAGAAATTATATAGAGGTATGCTCTATATAAATATGTTTTTAACTCTTGAAGATTCTTGATTTAAAAGATATAGTTATTTTATTAAAATGAATTTTCTTTTGTTTTTCTAACTGACTATATCTCAACTTATATTTAATGAAAACTTGTTTTTCTAGCAGAATGTTGAAATGGATATGTCTTCACTAGATTCAGTTAAAAATTCAGATGATCCCATCCAAAATTGTAATACAAATGCTCTTTTAATTCAAATGTTTACTCGTCAACAAAAAAAAATAGAACATCTCAATAAATTGACAACTAAAGACTTTTTATTAGCAACTATCCAACTTTGTCATTTGTATAACAATTTGGCTGAAAGAGTATGGCTCGATTTATTTCCTAACATATGGCAGATTATCACTGATGACCAACAAAAGGTAAAAAAATATTTATATTATTTTGTTGAATTATTTCGTTATATCTATCAATATTTTTATAAATTATTTACTTATATTGAAAAATGTATTCCATTCTTTAGATTCTGATTGATGAAATTGTTCCTTTTGTATACTCTGCTTCTCATCTCGCACAGAGAGATTGCAAACCATCTGCTATTAACACGTTTATGGAAGCGATTTCTCGTTGTAATATTTCCCATTCTTTCAAACCACCCTTATTCAATTTTTTGGGAAAGACACATAATTTATGGCATCGAATGGCTTTAATTTTGGAAACACTTGAAAATGATTCCTACCTCCCAATAACAACCTACTATAAAACTAAAAGAGAAGAATTGTTAGATGATGAGGTTTCTCCAACTCCTCAACAGGTAAATTTTCATAAAAATCAAATATATATTTATAAAGGGTATTTCAGGAAAAATAGTAATATATTTCTGAAAAACTTATTTATTATATATAATTTTATTTTAATTTTATGATAATTTTAGGAATTGTTAGATTCTCTTTCTAATCTTCTCTGGGATCTGAAAGAAGAAGATATGTGGGCTGCACTTTGGCAAAGACATGCACGATATAGAGCGACTACTGTTGCTATTGCTTATGAACAACAAGGTTTTTATGAACAAGCGCAATCCTCCTATGAAATTGCTATGTCAAGAGCAAGATCAGAATATGGCCCAGGACCTCTCTTGTATGCCGTTCAAAAGGAGGTTAAATTGTGTGAAGAACATTGGATCAGGTAATTAAAATAGTTATTTGAAATAAATTTTATTTTATATTTATCAGAATAAAATATATATTTTTTAATTCAATTTCAATTTATTTGCTATTTTTTATTTCAGATGTGCAAAAGAATTAAGTCAATGGGATGTACTCTTAGAATTTGCTTCTGACCGAAATAATTATAACCCTTATCTGCTAATTGAGAGTGCATGGCATCTTTCAAAATGGCAATTAATGAAAGATTCTCTTCAAAGTGTAACACAAATTACTCCAAAAGAAAACACTTGGAAATTATCACTTTTTCAAGGTTTTTTATCCATGTATAAACCAGAAGAACAAGATTTTAACTTAACTAGACATTATGTTGATTTATCTACAAAATTATGCATACAAGAATGGAGTAGGTATCCTCAAATTGTTTCACATATGCATATACCTATTTTACAAGGTGCACAACAAATAATTGAATTACAAGAATCGATTAAAATATACACCGACGAAATACAAGGCGATAATGTTGGCCTTAAAAGAATTGTTAAACTATGGCGAAATCGTTTACCCATCATTAGCGATCCACTCAGTCATTGGTCTGAAATTTTCCATTGGAGAAAGCATAACTATCAATATTTAGCTAACAAATTTCAAACAAGTAATCAAAGCTTGCTAGGTGTACATGCTAATGCTCAAACAATTGTACATTTTGGAAAAATTGCTAGAAAACATAATCTTATCGGTGTTTGTCTTGATAATCTTAGTAGTATATATAATATATCTAATATATCAACAATAGACTGTTTTCAAAAAATCCGTCAACAAATAAAATGTTATGTACAAATGGCTTCTATTTTCGATAAAAACCAATTACAAGAGGTGAGAACTTATTAATTTAGTATTAAATTTTTTTTTATTTCAAATTTTCATTTAATTTAAAATTATAATATATTTAAGGGCCTGGATGTGATAGAAGATACGCAACATGTTTCTTTTCCACCTGAAATGAATGCAGAATTTTTCGCATTTAAAGGAATGCTTCTTGCATATTCCGGTAAAAGCCGTTTAATATACTTTTTCATTGATAAGTAAATATTGCTAACTGAACTTTAGAGTTTAATTTTAATTGGTAGTAAAAGTGGTGTTTTCTAATAATTTAATTACCATTACCAAATCTTGTATTAAATATTTTTTAAGTTATAAAAATTTTTATTTTTGTATTGTTTTCCATAGGACGATCTGAAGAAGCAAATAAAGCGTTTTCAACGGCAGTTAAATTGCATGATACACTAGTCAAAGCTTGGGCTCTCTGGGGGGATTATTTAGAACACATTTTTACACGAGACCCTAAAAAAATGATTATCGGAGTTTCTGCAATAACATGCTTTTTACATGCATGTCGCCATCAAAATGAATCAAAATCAAGAAAATATCTTGCCAAGGTATTTCTATATTAATATTTCTGATTCAAATATTCTGTGTCAAACATAACTATGTAGTTGGTCCGTTTCTAAAATAAGAATTTTCTTTTTAATAATAAAAAGAAAAAATATGAATTAGCAAAATTAATGTTTTGTCTCACTTTGTTGTGTTTGGCATCATGTAGTATGACTGAGAATTATTTATATTAAAAAAAAATATTAAAAACTTAATTTTATTCAACACATTATTTTCTACATTAATTTCTCACCAATGTATTAATTTGAAATCGAAAAATTAATTTATAGATACTCTGGTTATTAATTTACGATGATGATAAGTTTTCATTGATGCAAGCTCTCAATAAATATTCAGTAGGAGTTCCTCCTATACAATGGCTTCCATGGATTCCACAATTACTTACTTGGCTGGTTAGAGATGATGAAAATTTAATAACTAATCTTCTTAATCAGGTATTTATTAAATTATATATATTAAATAATATGATTATATCAAATTTCAAGAAACTATATAACTATATTGTATACTTTTATTGTGGAAATTAAGCAAATTAATAAACCAATCTAAGTGTTTGGGACAAATAGTGACCTTTCACCCCTTCCTCCTGACCCCTCCTTTATGGGTGTACTGAAACGCGCTCTGACGAACACATTATATATACTTTGCTTATACTATGAGGTTCTGACTCGATAAACCCGCTTTTTTACCCGCTACATATACCTCTACACGTAACCAGATCATACCCGCCTATAAACGAAGCAAGAAGAAGAAAACACGTGTTTTTTGCCTTTTCACCGCGCATATGTGCATCGCAACCCGCGAGATTGAAGGGACAGTTTATAACAGCAAAGTGTTAATCATTTTCATCCCGAAGTGGTAAGTACACTCACTGTTCCTTCCCAGAACCAGCACAACCCGCAGAAAACGGAGATTAAAACTGTACGATTGCCGTTCACTTTTCTTCGTTTCAAACACTAAGAATAAAAAATATACAGGATTATAAAAATACATACCCTTTGTATCTAAATAAAATGATGAAACACTTACATAGAATAAAATATGCGATTTCCGGGAGCTATTGTTTTTTTTAAATTAATTTCCATTAAAAACAGGTTGGGCGAATGTTTCCTCAAGCACTTTTTTTCCCAATTCGAACTGTTTATTTAACACTTAAAATTGAACTTAAATCAGCGGAATCAGCAGCAACGAAACAACAACAATCTCGAAGCTTTGTAAGTAGATTAAATTTAATTTATTTAATTTCCTTTTTATCTAATTTACGATATTTTGTTTTTAAAGGTATCTGGACCACTAAACGAAAATTCTATTTCATCTTCGACATTAGATCATATGCATAATCAAATTCCAATTTCCTCAAACCATGTTCCTAACCTTTCTCAAAATACCACTAATATTAATCAAACAATTCAAGGAGAATCTTGTCGTATAAAGGCCTCGCCTTTTATGGAAAGATGTTTAAAGATAATGAAAATACAACGTGAAATTCATCCGATTGTGATATCTTCTTTGAATGGAATTGTGGATCAGGTAATTTAAATTTAATTAGTTTATGTCAAGAGATGTATATTGAAATAATTTTTATTTATTCATTTTCAATTATCATTTAGATGTTATGGTTCAGAGAAAGCTGTTATGAAGAAGTTTTAAGGCAGTTAAGACAAGGACTTGCAAAATGTTTAACAATTGCTTTTGAAAATCGTGAAAATGTTGCTGAAGCTACCGTTACTCAATATACAATTAATTTTATCAAAAAATTAGTCATCATTTTTGACCTAGCAAGTAAGAAAAACACACGCATTTATATAATTACTTTTCATTAATTATTGTTAATATATTTATTATTTTAATTTCAAGAAAATGCTTCAATGGAGTCAAGTGGTAGTACAAGTTATATCACAACTGGAAATGAAAGTTTAGCTTCTCGGGCTAGGGCTTCTGTTCAAGATCCAGATTTTCAAAAATTGAAAGATTTATTTGCTTCAGATTTTAATTTCTCAATTCCTGGATCAATGAAAGTTCGTAATTTAATTAGTAAAATAAGAAAATGGATTAATATATTAGAATCTAAAGTAAAAACTTTACCCAAGTAAGTTTTCTATTAATAACATTACTCTATATATAAGAATACAATTTCATTCAATTCTACAAATATTCTTAGGTCATTTTTAATTGAAGAAAAATGCCGATTTTTAAGTACATTTACTTTACAAACTGCTGAAGTTGAACTTCCAGGAGAATTTCTTCTTCCACGACATTCACACTATTATGTTCGTTTAGCTGGATTTCTACCCAGAGTTGATATTTTACAAAAACATAACACTACTGCAAGAAGACTCTTTATCAAAGGTCATAATGGGAAAATATATCCATACTTGGTTGTGAACGGTTCAGGATTAGGAGATGCTCGCAGTGATGAAAGAGTACTTCAACTTTTAAGAATGTTAAATCATTTTCTAATAAAACAAAAGGTACAAATTTTAAAATCCAATTATTACATTTTAAAATAATTATAAATATTTCCTTTGTTTTCATTTAAATTTTTAAGTCATCTTTTGCTCAGTAAAAAAGTTCTTATTCTTTTCTCAAGGAAACTTCAAGAAGATTCCTTCATTTTACGGTACCTCGAGTAGTAGCAGTTTATCCTCAAATGAGATTAATCGAAGACACCCCATCCTCATTATCTTATTTAGATATTTTTAAAAATAAATGTAAATCTCTCGGATTTGAACATGATGCTCCAATCCTTCGATATTATGAATATCTTGATTATTATCAAGTAAGTTTATATTTAATCATTTTTAATAATCTATTAATTTTATTGATTTTAAGTTATTATAATTCCTAAATTTTTTTCATTTTAGTCAAAAGGTATTCAGACAACATATCAAGGACTTCTTGATATTTTTAAAAACATTCAAAGTACAATGGTACCAAACACAATCCTTCGTGATTGGGCATTACAATCATTTCCTTCTGCTTTAGATTATTGGACATTTAGAAAAACAGTAAGTTATTTTAAATTATTTTTTTACCATTCTATTGTTGCAAGTATTTCTGCATTTTTAAATAAAAAATCAATAATGTATCTTCTCTTCCTTATTTTTCCTTCTGTTTCACATACCCAATGATACTTTTCCCTTTTATAACATTCATATAATTATTGTTAATTATTGTTTTACTCTCTTTTATTGCCTCTTTAGTAGATGTACGATGATATTTAAATAAAAAAAATATTTATGTCAAATTCTCAATTTAAATAATTAATCAATTAATAATTATATTATATTCTTTAAATCTTAGAAGGTTTACAATACTTCTATTATTAAAAGTATAATATTTAAATAAATAAATAGAAATATTTTTTTCTAGTTTACAGAACAACTAGCTTTGGCATGTTTTGCCGAATATGTATTATATCTTACAATAGTGAATCCTGATATGATGTATATACATAAAGATACGGGTTTAATAAATATATACTATTTTAAATTTGATGTATATGGTATAACAGGTAATTATTTAACATATTAAAAAATAATAACTTAATATTTTTTTTATTCGAACGGAATATTTATTTTTTTAAGGTGATCTAGAAGTAAATAGGCCTGTTCCTTTTAGACTTACGCCAAATATAGCTGAATTTTTAGGACCCCTTAATATTTCTGGTCCTTTAAGTGCAAGTATAATTTCAGCTGCACGATGTCTTGATCGCCCAAATTTTAAATTTCAAACAATTCTTAAAGCAATTTTACGCGATGAAATGATTGCACATCATAAAAAGGTATTTTATTTAGAAAACATTTATAATGATAAATTTATATAGTTTTATATCACAATAATTTATTCATTATAAAATATAAAAATTATTTTTAGTTAATCACATTAAAACAATCAGAAAACAATGTTTATATACAAGGAAACACATCAACTTCATCATGCGATATAGACAGCCAAGCTATTATTAATATGGTTACAAGGGCAGTCAGTTCAATTACCACTAGACTTAATACTTTATCAAATTTTGATGGGATGGAGAATAAGGTGAATTAATATTTAATATTTTATTTAATTCATTATTCAATTATTTAATGTATCTATATACAATTTATTATTTAATTTTAGGTTAGCACACTGATAAGCGCAGCAAATAATCCAATTCATTTGTGTCTGATGGACCCAGCATGGCATCCATGGTTATAATAATTATATTTTATATATTAGAATTAATTTAATCTCTCGCTAAGAATATTTTATATCTAATAGTTTTATATTTATTGTATTAAATGTAATTTTAAAATTTTTAAATAAATAATTGTGTTTTTTAAAAAATTTGAAAAAAATGAAATCCTACTTGGTTCTATTTCATTTTTAATTTCTTCAAGAATATGAATGAGTCATTATATTTTTAATTCTATCACCACAAAATTTATTAAATAAATAAAATATATGCTTTAATTGATCACTTTCATTGGCTTCTTTGATAGTGGTGAATTCAAGTTTTAGCCATTTTTTATTAATAACAAGCAAAATTTATTTTCTATCTCTGTGGCTCTATGCAACACGAATGTTCTTGGCCGCAGCTAAACCCATCCAACTCCTATTTTCTCCCATCTCACTTGCGTCCCTTTCTACAGTGTCTGCCCACATCGTCTCTGGCCATCCAATCCGACGTTTCCCAATCATTCTCCCCACAAATATTTTTTTCGCCAGTCTTTCCTCTCGCATCCTTGCCAGATATCTTGCACTTCGCAACATTCTTTTTTATGCCTAGAGATGCAAAGAGGTCATGTAAATTCTCACCTTGTAGTCTTCGCCATTCCCCGATGACCTCATCTTTTTTTGGTCCATAAATGCTGTGAAGAGGGCAGATCAATAAGTCCGTGACTTTTTGTATTTCCTCTATCTTAAATGAAATGGCAACACTGCTTCTGTCAACAAGCAACTATCAGCTGACTGCTCTCGAAATTTGAACCAGCTGGGTCTTTAGTTTTTGTTTGACATCCTTTAATAGCAGACTACTTCGTGATTTGCAAAGAAAATGGAAAAAAGTAAATTTTGTTGCTCAATAACGCACCGTCTCACGCTTTAAGAGAGACGAAGGAAACCATTGAAACATTTGTTTGGAAAATTCTTCCCCATTTGGTTTATTTGCCAAACTTAATCCCATCTGATTGCCATTTGTTTGCTTCGATGGGTCAACAACACTTAGTCTATTATAAAAATTTCGAGAAATGGCTCTAATTATATTTCTAATCAAATTTCTATACCTGCTTTCTATTCCCGCTTTGAATCTCCAAGAACCTGCTTTTTGTATGTTTTAGGAACTTTATACATTCTTTCTTTAAACAAAGGCATTCAAAATTAAACCAAGAGTTTTTTCTATTAAAAGGACGATCAAAAATGTTAATATTTTTAAATATTTCGACTATTCTACAACATTTTTTTGTTATCTTTGGAGAAAATTGCTGCAGAATCGGATCGAATCCTTGTGGAAGCTTACGGCGACGGTGCTCTTGGTGTAAAGAGTGGTTTAGAAAATCAAAAGCGGAGATTTTGATATTAAAAACGAAGAACGCGGTCGGCCACCCAAGAAGTTCAAAGACACTGAATTACAAGAGTTATTGGATGAAGATTCTTCTCAAACGCAACAACAATTTAAAAGCTATGGGAAAGATTCAAAAGATTGGAAAATGGGTTCCACATAAATTGAACGAAAGGCAGCAGGAGAATCGAAAAACCACTTGTGAGATGCTGCTTGCCTGGTACAAAAGAAAGTCATTCCTTCTTCGCATTGTCACTGGAGACAAAAAACTGGACCTATTTTGAGGATTAAAATAGCTATGCTACTGCCTACATTTTCTCTAATCCTCATTCACTTTTTCTCTTCATAATTAGTTATCGTGGATTCTAGAATTCATTTCTAGAATTAAAGTTCCACTTTTATACTTTTTTCTCCAGATAGTGTTGCTATTCTTTTTATCACTCTCATGTCTGTATTATATTAATATTATATTATTACGGACCGACGATAGTAAGGGAGGTATTGTTTTCACACCAAATTTCACATGTGGAGATTTTTACATATCTCCACGAATCATGCATTTTCTTAACAGAAAAAAGTATTTTTAGCATGATGTCTGTCCGTCCGTCCGTCCGTCCGTCCGTATAGATGTGTACAGCCTGAACGGCTCAACCGATTTTGATGAAATTTGGTATATTTACTTAATGCATCAGTGGGATGAATTGATCAACTTTTGGTGCAAATCCGGAAACCGGAAGTGGTAGTATTAGCGATCGACGATAGGAAGGAAAGGGTTATTTTCACACCAAATTTCACATGAGGAGATTTTTTTATATATCACCACGAATCATGCATTTTCTTAACAGAAAAAAGTATTTTTAGCATGATGTCTGTCCGTCCGTCCGTCCGTCCTTCCGTCTGTCCGTATAAATGTGTACAGCCTGAACGGCTAAACCGATTTTGATGAAATTTGGTATCTTTACTTAATGCATCAGTGGGATGAATTGATCAACTTTTGGTACAAATCCGGAAACCGGAAGTGGTAGTATTAGTGATCGACGATAAGAAGGGAATGGTTATTTTCGCACCAAATTTCACATAAGGAGATTTTTTTACATATCACCACGAATGTATTGGTTTTATCCTCGGGAAAAATCATCTTCATTATGTTTTTCTTAATTTAAAATTATATGACGTCACCCAGCTCTTCATGACGTCACAGCCTCGGGTAACGCCGGCTACTTCAGCTATATATTATAAATAAAATAAAATTAAAAATATTTATGTTCTATCCATATCTGTTTTTTATTACATTAATAGATATATTAAAATTATTTGAAATTGTTTCTGTAGCTGGAAATTAATTTATTTCAAACAGTCGGTCGGTTCGGACCTGGCCACAGGTCAACTTATTATTTAATATTATTCAATATTATTATCCTTCGTAATTACAGAAATTAACTATTTAAATTTTTATTAAGAGAATTTTTATTAAAAGACCACATTATTTGTATAAAATTACTTATTAAATTAAAATAATTGTACAACGTTTCAACTGCTTATTCTGCAGTCGTTTTCAAGTAACCGTACGCTTGCTCCGATTCAAGCGGACTGATGCATGTTGGGACACGTCACCTCTATTTAAATTTTTCTACATTTTCAAATTCTCCGATTTGTATGTTAAGATTTTGTGTATTAATACTATTCCTCTCTGATACGAAATTAATTTTTTTATGAGAGAAAATCATGGGGGGAGGTGACGCTACTGGAATGGAATAATGTATTTATCCCGAAACTGATCTATGTATGTTTAATTTTTATATACTTACTAGCCTTCGGCACTCTTCACACCTAGACGGGGGATCCGCCCCCTGTACCCCCGAGTGGTACATAGTATTTGGTTGAAAGTAGTAAAAGGTTTTCATCCATTTTGTTTCAATCAATATATAACATAAAACATTTATTTCTTTTTGTGTGATTATTTAAAATATATTTTAATTTAATCAGTAAATTAATTATATATATTATTATTATTGTATATGTTATATCTATCTATGTGGCTCAAAGATACTCGAAAGTTCTTGGGCGCAACAACCACATTTCTCCGAGTGTCCCTTTCCTGAGCCCCTGTTCAATCTCTCTTACGTCCCTTCCTACGCGTCCTTGGTGTTTTCCAATCGGTCTCCCCACCAATATCTTTTTTCTCTCCCATTCTAGCCACGTGTCCCTCCTATCGCAGCCTTCTCCCTTTTATAACCCTAACTATTTCTGGAGATGCATTGTGGTCATGCAATTAATCGTTATCCTGTCTCCGCCATTCCCTGGTGTCCTCATCTTTCTTTGGCCCATAAATGCTGGGAAGAATCCTATTCTCAAATTCTCTGAATCTACTCTCATCTCCTAAGGTCATAGACCATGACTCACACCCATATAATACAACAGACAAAATAATTGTTTTATAGTTTTAATTTTGATTCCCTTTTATAATAATTTTGATGAAATAAGCCTCTTTACTGCATGATAATAGGCTTTTCCTGATTGCAACCTCGATTTAAATTCTTCCCATATATTATTATCCTTCGTGATTACATTCAATTTTTCTACATATTCAAATTCTACATTTTGTATGTTAATGCTGTACCTCTTTGTTACTAAATATTTTTTCTTATCACTATTAATTTCAAACCCCATCTCTTTTCCTACCTCGATTAATTTTTCCTCGCTATCTGTAATTGCAATTGCCGAATCTCCTATTATATTTAAGTCGTCTGGGTAACCTAATATTTTACAATTGATTTCCGCATCTTACCCTTTCTTTACTACCTTCAAGATAAATTTTAAGATCAAAATTTGAAAAAGTTCATCCGGATTTATTGAGTCATGCGTATATTTTACTAAAGTCTACAAATAATTAGTGAACAGAAATATTGAATTCGCGGTTTTTTTCTAATATCTGTCATAATGAAAATATCTTAATTAATGTTGATCGATTTGGCCTGAACCCGCAATGATATCTCCTAAAATTTCCTCCGCCTATGGTTAGTAAGTATTGTATATGTTATAATAGATTTATAGAGTAATATTTATAGAGACTTGAGACAATTTATAAAAATTAACGGTATAAAACTATAGATAAAACTATAGATAATTTAACAATATATACATTCACATTAATAGTATTCATTTAAATTAATTGATTTATTTGTTTTTTTATTATTAAGTTCGTTTATTAATTTTTTTAGATCATAGTTAATTTCCTCCCTTTAAAGAAACTTATCTAATTCTGTGGTGCTAGGAGATTTAAAAATTATTAATTATTATTATTAATCCCTGTATTTCAAATTTCAAATACCAAATACCGGTATTCAGACTTTAGTACGGTATTTTAAGCCCATGTAAGCCCTAATTCGGAAGGCCTGTGGGGGGGATCTGCGGTCTTTTGTTGCGGTGCCATCTATCGGGCGCCTGTGTGCTGCAGGCATTCCGGATTTAAAAAAAAGGTATTAAGTGATCACCCCACAGAGCATCCTTATCACCCCTTGACGCCAGTGCGCCAGGCTCAGCCAGGCTCTTGAATGAACAACACGGAAAATTATATAAACTTTTAAAAATTAATTTCTGCGGTTATTGATTAGATATTAATAAAATTTATAGCCTATATTACTATAGAGGTATATAAGAATATTGTGATGTAATTTCATAGAAATCGTTTCAGCCAATTTTGAGTCTATAACACCCTTATTTTTCGGACAGACAGGCAGACACATGAAAAATTCTAGTCACTTTTGGATTCTAGAGGTCATGAAACGTGAAGATATGCAAAAAAATTTTAAATTGTAAGCAATGTGCAGACAAAAACCTTTTTTTATATATATAGATAAGCATTTAGTTTAAATATCTTATATAAATTATATACACATATATAAAGGGTAAATAATGACTATTTCATATAAATATATGTATATATAAAGACAATCCGAAATTTATAGATAAACAATAATTAAATTTTAAATCTAATTAATATTTTAATTTAATATTTATATAGTAATTCTCTATATTTATATATTTAAAAAAAATGATAAAAACGTTATAACAAGCTTTAAATTTATACCGCGTAAAATTATGAATATGTATTTGAGATGTCATAGCTCAATTTTATTCACATTGACTTAAAATCTTCAATAATATAAAAAAATAATTTCTATTTAAATACAGTTAATTCCAATTTACTTAAAATATATAATATTTGAATAAATGTTACAACATAAATTTATTCTAAAAATTGCATTTTTATTTTTATGTTGAAAGGATTAAACCAACAGTACTATTATCGAGATCTTTTTGAAAGAATTGACAAACAATTTATATAGACTAATTAAAAATTTATTTATCATTATAAAAAATGTGTATATTATAATTAAATTTAAAAAATATATTCAATTTTTATGTGTAAATATAAGTAACATTAACTTAATTATCCATGGCTTTTTCTATTTTTTCATTTTAAAGATTGACATTGTAAGTTTTTAACTTTAAATTATTAATTTTCTAAATAATATACTTATCTTTTTTAATATTTATTTTAATATTGAAACTATCAAATATTTTTTCATGCAAACAAATTGTGATACTTTGATATTTATCTATAAATGTGTGACCATAAATTTATTCAAAAAATAAAATTTAGAATAATATTCCTATAACTAATATTTACTTTTTATGATATTTAGATAATCCTTGAGGTTCTGCAATTAAAAAGCTCCAAAAATGTCTACACCCGGCCCATCCACTGTTCAGGAGCCCAGTGCTCAAATAAATACTTATAGGTCTTTTGTAACTACTTTAGCAGATCCTGTTGCAAAAGATGAAACAAAACAAAAAGCGGCCCAAGAATTAAGTGAAAATTTCGAGGTATTTAATACTATCTTAATACTAAAACATTTTTCAACATTACTTTTATATTTCTTTGTAACTTCTTTTTTAAATTAACTTAAAAGTCTTTATTTTCTAATATAAATGAGTTTAAATAAAACAAATAATAACAAAAAAAGACAATTAAAAATTATAATTGTCTGAAATGATAGTCTTTAAATGTTTTTCAATGTTCACAAATTACTTATATGAATTAATGTAAACATTATAACATTATTCATAGTTTTATATTTGAATACATATATAAATAAATATCTATGAACAAATCTTACCTTAATAAATTAGTTGAATATAATCAAGAAAACCAATATTATTTTTTAATATCAATTTTTTTATATATATAATAGAGATAATTTCAAAATTATATTATATATATATAAAAACAAATATACAAACGGGATTTCCACAAGGGTTGAATTGAACAAACAAAATAATCCATTTATAAAAAAACGGGGATGAAGATATCAAAAAAAAATTGTGTTAATTTTTACTTCTATAAACTTCATATGTAATAATAATTATTTTATCCAACATTTGCCCTTTTAATTTTTAGCCTTTTTCAACTCAACATATAAATAATATTTTTCAAATAATTAAAATAATCAATATATATTTTTTTTCAGAGTATCTTATCTTCTCCTCAATATCCGGCTTTCCTTGACCATTCAATGAAAATATTTTTAAAAATTTTATCAGAAGGCGAACCTCATTTTATTGCTGAATACAATATACAAGTAACCAATAAATAAAACTATAATTAGTTGAATCATGAAAATTTATTTAAAAATTTTGTTGTAGCAAGTCCGGAAGTTGATATTAGAAATGATACATCGATTACCAACCAATGATTATTTAAAACCATATGTAAAGCAAATTTTATCCCTAGTAATGAAACTTTTGGAAACAGAGAATGAAGAAAATGTACTCGTTTGCTTAAGAATTATTATTGATTTACATAAACATTATCGCCCAGCATTCAATCCAGAGGTATTTTTAGTTTTAAAAAAATCTAAAATAACACTTTATTCAAAAAATTAAAGAATTTTTATTAATTTATTTATTTTATTTTTTTTATATCCAGGAAAAATAAATATTAGTTTTTCTGTTTTCTATTAGATTATAGGTATTCTAGGTATAAATGATATAAAATTTCTTATTAAATATATTTATTTTTGTATTTTTTTTCCATAAATTTTTTTATTTTAGAATAGAATCTTAAAATAGTAATATTATTTAAATAAACAAATACTAAATACACCCAACATAATAACATCTTATTATTTATAAATATGTTAATTTTATCTATTTTATAATAAATTTTTCACACTGATGATTTTAAATTTTCATATCATTAATGATCACTGACATATTGTACCCTTGTTTCTCTCTCTCAATCATATTTTGATTATTAATTTTTCATTTAACTTTAATTAAAATTTTATTTTTAAAAGAAAAATTATTTTAAAATTGAAAGTATATTGAAAAACATTATTTTAATTCAATTAATAAGTGAAATTTTATAGCATTCACATTAACAAGCGAATGAATAAGAAAGTATATCATCAATAATAAACACAAATTTGATTGATTATTATATTAACAAATTTTCACGGATATTCATCTAAAATCAATTTATCAAATTAAAATCTAAATGAAATTTTTTTAAATATATATGATCTTACTTTCTGGACAAACACGGATCATTATTTATTTATCATTTATTTTTTATTTAAATAAATATTTTTTTATAATAATTACTTTTTAGATTCAAAATTTTTTACAATTCGTTAAATCAATTTATGAAGGATTGCCAAATCATTTATCAAAAATATTTGAACCAAAACAACCAATACGTGTTAAAGATCTTTCTGATATCAATATTGATGAACTACTAACAGAAACATACACTGTAACTGCAATACAAAGTGAAAATAATGCTGGAGATGGAACTCTTATTTCGGTATATTCTAATTATTTCATTTAAATTCTAAAAATAATTATTTTTACATTTTTTATGAAGGATTGCCAAATCATTTATCAAAAATATTTGAACCAAAACAACAACAAATAAATCAAATGTTAATTTTATAAATATTCTTTTAGTATAATTTAATTCCTAAAGGAGTATTGTCATTAAAAGTATTACAAGAGTTACCAATAATAGTTTTATTAATGTACCAATTATATAAACAAAATCTTCATGACGAAGTCGCTGATTTTGTACCCCTTATTATGTCTACAATTATGTTGCAACCAATGCCTCAACATCGGTAAAATTAAAATATTCTTTAAATAAAATGATAATCTTATTTTGCTCATTATGTTAAATAAAATATTTTTAGTATGAGTCCTTCATTCAATAAGGAAGTGTTTGTCGATTTTATGGGTGCACAAATTAAAACACTCTCCTTTCTGGCTTATATTGTACGGATCTATCAAGAAGTAATAGCTCAAAATAGTAACTACATGGTCTCAGGGATGCTTGGATTATTGACACTATGTCCAATGGAAGTTGCTCATTTACGCAAAGAATTACTAATAGCAGCAAGGCATATACTTGCTACCGAACTTCGAACAAGTAAACTTAATAAATTTTTATAATTTTAATATTTTTTCCATCAAAATAAATTTAAGTTATATATAAATATAATCTAAATTTTTTTTTTAGAATTTGTTCCCTATATGGATCGATTTTTCGATGAAGATATACTTTTGGGGAGAGGTTGGACTACTCATGAATCCCTACGGCCATTGGCCTATTCAACGCTTGCTGATCTTGTTCATCACGTTCGCACTCATCTTCCCCTTAATGATCTTGCTCGGGCGGTTCATCTTTTTAGTAAAAATGTTCATGACGAATCTTTGCCAACAAGTATTCAAACAATGTCTTGTAGACTATTATTAAATTTGGTTGATTGCATAAGACAACGAAGTGATCAAGAAGAAGGTCAAGGAAGACAATTATTGATAAGAATGTTAGAAGTATTTGTTCTTAAATTTAAAACAATTTCGAAACTACAACTCCCTGTGTTATTATCTAAAAGGTATTATTTTTATAATATTATTTTTAATATAATTTTTATTTATATATGAATTTATAAAATATTGAAAATATATTATCTGCTAGTAGGAAACATGTGAGGAATAGGCATTAAACGATTTTATTGACGGTTAAGGAGCTAAGTTCTTAACACTACAATAATTATTATATTATTCTGCTTCTTGAACTTTTTATTTAAATATGGATAGTCAAGAGTACTCTCAAACCCTTTTCTTTCATAAAAATAACCTGTGGTAGCTGACAAACACTATATATATATGAAATGATAAATAAAATAGCCAAGATATTTTTAGAAATAAATCTTGACCTTTTATAACTTTTGTATTTGTATAAGTTTACTAGGAATCTACAAAAATTGAACAACAGGGATTCAGAACATCTACAAAGCCACCTGTCGGAGGAAAAAATTTCTAATTTTTTCTTTTCTGAATTTTATTCATCTCCTTAAAAATAAATTAAATAAATAAAATTATTAATATTTAATAAAATGTTGAATGAGATATCTATAATTAAAAGGAAAAAAAAAATTTTCTAATTATGATTTTCAAATAAGTTAATAAAATTAGTTTTTAATATAATTAATCATTATTATTTAATATTTATTTTTTAAATAATAAATAAATCGAAAAAAATCTCTATGAAAATAACATATTTTTAATATATTTTAGTAAAATTCAACAAAGTCCTCCACCACCGGCAAATAATCCATCTTCGCCAAATTTGAATTCAAGTAATATTTCATTGAGTTCAGCGCTTCAAAGTATTCCAACCACTCCAGTAAAAGGCTCTAGTGTTAATATTTTAACCACCGGGACCCCAACTCCCGAAAAAAATGATGAATCTAAATCATATGTTGCCAGTACTGAGCCAACAAATCCTTGTAAAATATTTATTTAATTAATAATAGATTTATCTAAGTATAATGATAATTAATAATTTTTAATTATTTAATTTTTAGCAATGATTTTAAAATCAGAAGAAAAGGATAAAAGTAAATTTGGTTTTCCAACATCCCAATCAACTAATTATACAGTAACAGATTGTCGAAGTCTTGTTAAAACACTTGTTTGTGGAGTGAAAACTATTACATGGGGATGCGCTTCTTGCAAGGTTGATTATTTTTTATTATAATTATATCATTAATATCTATCTATCTCGGTAACCACTACAACTACCTTCCTCCAACTGTTCTTATCCTCAGCTATCTCTAATCAACTCCTATTCTCTCCCAATTCCCTTACATCGATCCTTGTTTTACCAACCGGTCACTTACAAATTGGCCTATAAACAAGATAATTTTATAACGGAATTTTGTAAATTAAACCACATATTGATATTTGTTATTGTAAATTTATTCAAAAAATACAAACATATACACAACAAGATAATTTTACTTTTCTTAACTATTCTAACCATTTTTTTGCACATTTATTATACTCCTAATTATGTTTGAAGAAGTATAAAGGTCCGGATATTCCATGTTATGCTATCTTGGCCATTCCTCAGTGATTTCGTCCTTCATCAGCCTATAAATTCATTCTTTTATTTCTAGATCAAATTTTAAAAAGACAATTTATTTATTTTAACTAATTTATTATCAAATGTTACAATTCTTTAAATTTTTAATAAAATTTTTGTAAGAAAATAAAATAGAATTAATATATTAATAACTTCTTAAAAAAAAATTAATAAATTTATTATTAAATTAATAATTATACTTAATTTAGACTGCAACAGGTGAAGCCGGATCCAAACAATTTCATCCTCATGAAACATTAATATTTATAAGACTAGTAAAATGGGCTCTTCAAGCATTGGATATCTATACTATTCCGGTAAATTTAAATGGTCAAGCAGTTCCTTCAACTACTTCAACTTCAGGAAATACTGGTTCTGGTCAACGCTCTGTAAGAACCAAAGAAGAAAATGAAGTTCTTGAACATTTTGCTGGAGTGGTTAGTTTATTTTTTATTTAAATAATTAATTTCTCTAGTTTAATTAAATTAATAGTAATATCATTCAAAAGTTATTATCTTAATTTTAATTTATATACTTTATCCTGGGTCTTAACATGTTAAGCTAATTGAAAATATTAAGTTAAATTCAATTATAATCTTATGCATTAATAGCTCATTCTTATAACTACAAATGTTTCTTGATTTAATGGAAAGAATTCTTTATCTCGTGATTATAAAAGTATTTTGAATTTATATAGTTTTCTTTAATTTTTAAAAATTAATAAAATCCTTAATCACTAAATTTCTTAATCAAATTTTATTTAATCTTAATTTCAGTTTTCTATGATGCATTCTCAAACATTCCAAGAAATTTTTTCAACTACAATCGAATACATGGTTGAAAGATTCTATAGAAACTTTGCTTTACAAATTGTCTTCAATACCTTTTTATCAACACCAACATCGCCAGTTTTTGCTACTATTTTAGTTGAATTCCTTTTAGAGCGCATGGAGGAGATGGGCTCGAACCAGGACAAGAGCAATTTATATCTGCGCTTGTTCCGGCTCGTGTTCGGATCTGTTTCCATGTTTCCTCTTGAAAATGAACATATGCTTCGACCACGTCTTCATCAAATCGTAAATAGGTAAATTAATTTTTTAAATATTTTTTTAGTAATTAAATATATAATTTTGATTATTTTGATTAATTATTTTTTCAGATCAATGGAATTAGCAATGAGCGCTAAAGATCCTTACAATTATTTTCTTTTATTAAGAGCTTTATTTAGATCTATCGGTGGGGGAAACCATGATCTTTTATATCAAGAATTTTTACCTTTGCTTCCTAATCTTCTTCAAGGTTTAAACTCAAGTTTATAATTAAGAATCCACATAAAATGTTTTTAAATCTAACTCTGAAATTTTTAAAGGTTTAAACAGTCTTCAAAGTGGACTTCATAAGCAACATATGAAAGATTTATTTGTTGAACTTTGTCTTACCGTTCCTGTGAGACTTTCATCACTTCTACCATATCTCCCAATGTTAATGGACCCCCTTGTTTCTGCATTAAATGGGTCACATGCTCTTATAAGCCAGGTGATTATATATTATATATTCTAAAAATCATATTATTATTTATAAATCTTCTTTCTAAATATTATTATATATTAAAGTTTGATAGAAAAAAAATAGTTAAGGTTAATATAAAATGGTATTCATATTCGGTAGGTCTCAATTGTGCTTTCCAGTTTAATAATTAAATCTGGATTAACTGGAATATATTATTTAATAATGACATATTAACACAATAGGAAATTAATTTTATACATAAATTTATAGAATCAGAAATATATTATTTATTAAGAGACAAATATATTTTCATTATAATATTATAGGGATTAAGAACACTAGAACTCTGTGTTGATAATCTACAGCCAGATTTCTTATATGAGCATATTCAACCTGTACGTGCAGATCTCATGCAAGCCCTTTGGAGAACATTAAGGAATCCAACAGATCCTGTGGCACAAGTGGCATTTCGGTATATTTCCTTTTTCTTTTTTTCTATTTTTATTTGATAGCTTTACGTTGATGTGAGTGGAAGTGTGTCAGTGTGCTCTCTCAACTACTTTTCTACGCCTCTTATCTTTATCTTCCCTAGTGTGAAATTATACCAAATTAAACAGCTTTACTAGATTTACTAGCTTATCCTAGTCGTAAGGGTGCAACTAATTACCGATCTTGATAACAGATTTACAGGTGAATTGTTCTATATTTATTGAATATAGTTTGCTTACATTCTTCAATTTTTTAGCCCAACACAACCCCTATTAAACTTAATTCATATTTAATCACCATATCATTATAGTTCATTACAGTTTTTTTTTCCTCGTCCTTTCTCTTCAGAGCCCTCCCTCTCCATCAAATCTCCTCGGTAAGGACTGAAGGAGCAGAAGATTTTAACCCTCCCCTCCCCATCCACCTTTTTTCTAACATCATTTCTCTCTCCTCCTTATTAATAATATTAATAATTGTAATAAATAATTTGAAAAGAGAAAAAAGAAGGAAAGAATAAATAAAGAATAAAAAAATAAATCTATTATTTTATTTTATATTCAATGGCATTATAAAAATTGGGCACTTTCCTTCGTCATGGAAACTAGCCAAAATAATTATGGTACCAAAACCCGGAAAGAAGCCAGAGGATGTAGGATCTTATAGACCTATCAGTCTCCTCTCGATTGTTCACAAACTTTTCTCAGACATATGATTCTGTCATGCCTGGTTAAAAAATAGTGATGTCATTCCCTTGGATTTAGAGCTGGACACTGAACTATCGAACAAGTTCATAGGGTGATACGTGTGATTTCATGCGTGATGGAAGGGTGGAAGTATTATTCTTCGTTTTTCCATCACGTATCCCAGGCCTTTGACACAGTTTGATATCAGGGTCTCTTCGTGAAATTGTTCAACTACTGCCCCTATCTATCTCATTTTGAGATTCTACAATACTCAACAGAAAGTTCAGAGTGATAGTTGGTGATGTCTTCAAGTGAGCAGCATGGGTCCCTCAGGGCAGTGTCCTTGGGCCCCTCCTATATCTCTTGTACACTGCAGATTTTCCCCTATTTGATCTCACTACCCTGGCCACCTTCGCGGATCACATGGATATATTAGCTAGTCACGAGGACCCACTGCTGGCGTCATCTGCCCTTCAAAACTACTTAGATCAGATTAGACCTTGACTGGCTCGATGGAGAATGGCAATTAACGAGATCAAATCTACTCACGTCACGTTTACTCTCATCAGAAAGATTTGTCCTCCAATAAGTTTTGACTCAATCATTCCCCAAAAAGACGCAGCAAAATATTTAGGAATTTTCCTTAAAAGAAGACTTACATCGAAACATCATATCAAGACAAAGAAAAACAACTCTCGCTTAGGCTTCGTCAACTCCGCTGGATGCTTGGGTGGGAGTCACTCAAAATTCTCATATACAATGGATGTCAACTGTGGAACCTCTAAAATTTCCAACTTTAACATCATTCATAGGTTCCAGAACATCATTAGGACCATTGCTGGCGCTCCCCGTTTAATTCTATCAAAACTTCTTCATCAGAAATTTAACACCAAAGTCATTCTTAGCATAAAATATCATAAGACTCACCTTTTGTGTAAACCTAAAAGCTAGACGACTTACGGATACAGACCACTTAATAAGACGACTTAATAGACTTCAGCCACATGTCTAACTTACAAATAGACTAGCTATATCTCCATTAGCGTTAGCACGCTGCCTCTACCTTATCTTTCCAAAACACTCCCCTATTCCTCCTCTGCTTCTTAACTTCTTTTCCTCTAATACTCATTGTTTCCCTATGTTCTTTTCCCGTTTTTCCATATTCAATGCGCATGTTCTTTTTGTACAATTGTTATATTGTAAATAACTGTAGACATTTTATGATTGCCCAAAATGGACAGATGTAAAAAAATTTTTTTAGAAAAAAAAAAAAAATTATCAAATATTAAACTTATATTCTCCAACAGGGTTTTAGGAAAATTTGGCGGAGGAAATCGTAAAATGATGATTGAACCTCAACGGCTCGAATATAATGATCGAGAAGGATCTGGACCTGCAATTCTTGTACATTTTCATGATTATCAGAAACCTATTGAATTTCCTGTTGAAAAGGTATTTTTGTCAAAAAATAATTGGAAAGATAATTATTAAAATTTTTTATGATTTATAGGTTATTGAAGTAGCATTTAATTCTCTTCGTTCAAGTTCAACTGACCCATTTTATATGCGTCAAAGTTGGGATGTAATTCGATGTTACCTTGTTGCTTCTTTAAATCTTGACCCAGAACATAATAAATTACATCAACTATTTAACCATCAATCGTAAGTATTCATACTTTAAATAATATAATAAATATTCATCTTTTTATTATTATTATAATATCATCAGACCTAGATTATCCGAAAGTTTGTACTATATTAATTTATGTCAATAGTGATGAGCCAATTTATTTAAGTATATAGATTTATATACCATGCTTATCTCATATAATTCATCAAATAATAAAAAAATAATTTTTGAGATGTTGAACGCAATTACCTTAGGTAGGTAGTCTTACTGCAAAAATGATTATTTTCTACCAATCATAATGATATTGGAACTTTGTATTTTATTTTTGGGGTTGCTATAACGTCATTGTTAGGGTCCATGCTTTTATTTAGTTTTAATTATCAATAATATAAAATATTGCAACATTTGCTATATTATGTGAAATTCTTTATATAAACTAATTTTTATTTAGAAATCTTCTTTAATTTGTTTACAATTTTCATAAATCAAACAAGAAAATTAATATCTCTATTTCAATTTTTTCAGATTTTCCGAACCTAATCATAAAATAAATAGTATTCAAGGTGTTCCATATAAATTAAATGATAAAGTTGCAAGGAATACTCACCAGACTGCTCTAACAGGTTAAAAATAATTTTTGTCATTTGTATTTTGATGAAAGTGATTTTACTTAGAATATCAATTATTATAATTATTAAATAAATAAAGAAATGATATCACTTAATTAATCAATCTTTATGCTCGCTGATGAAAAATATGTCTTCAAAATTAATTTATCTTTTTGACTGATAGATAATTAGTATGATCTTAAACTAATCATTATTTTTTAGCAGATGATAGATATTTTATTTAACTTTACAAAAATAAAAATTTTCAAATTCTAGCCAATATTGGTAAATCAGACTAAAATATTACTATAATCAGTGCAAGTACAGTTATTTAAACTCAACATATAATAAATTACATTTGATTGGTAACTTTCACTGTTTTTATAATTATAATTAAAACGTTTTTATCAACTTCACTTCATGTCTGTCTGTCTGCCAGTTCGCTCTTATGACCAATTAAAATCGATTTTCTTCAAATTTAAATTTAGATAGACTTTTGAAAATTTTTATAGATATTTCAATAGATCCCTAGAGGTATGGAAGAAATATAATTGAATTATAATTAATTGTAATGTAATTAAGGATTAATTGCTTTTAGTATTTGAATTTTTATTCACGCCATTTCACGGAAAAATATTGAGTTGGTTTTCATTTTGAAAATAATTCAAAATAATTTATAACATTAAAAGAGGAATTTTTAATTAATTTAATTTAACTCATCTTAGATCCTTTTCTATGAATAATTTTATTTTATCGAATTAAAATCGCACTAAAAAGAATAAAATAATCTTATATATAAAATTCTCGTGTCACAAAACTTTGAAAAAGTACGCCTCCGAAACGGCTGGACCGATTCTTATGAAATTTTTTATGTATATTCAGAAGGTCTCAGGGCATGTCAGACTTCCTTCATAAAACCGCTAATTGGTAAGGTGTGTCTAGGGGGTGGAATTTAAATAAAATTAGTTTAGTTACAATGCTAGATCATAGAGGCGCTGGTGGCGATAATTTGACATTTGATCAGAATTTAAAAATTATTGTAATATTTCACTTTTTATTTTAAATTCTAATATTCAAATATCAATTTAATTATATTAAATTATTAAAGCTTTGGTGGTTGTTTTTATTTATAACGGAATTTTGTAAATTAAACCACATATTGATATTTGCTACTTCTGCAATCGAAACGTTGTGTATATTTTTGTATTTTTTGAATAAATTTACAATAACAAATATCAAAATGTGGTTTAATTTATAAAATTCCGTTATCAATTCAATTAAATAATTTATTCTAAAAGTTCTCATTTAATAAAATATTTAGATTATATATAACTTAATTTTTATTTATTCTTTCTATATATTGGAATATTTCTTCTTTTCTATTTGAAAGTGAAAGCTTAAAAAACAGAATATATTATTTTTAATGTTTTATGAATACAAAAATATTTTCAAAACGTAAATTAAAATAACTAAATTATATTATTTTTGATTTTGTATCAATTATTATTACAAATATATTTTAAGTGCAAAAATGATTTCTTGGTTAATTAAAATGTTTTTTAGACAAATGATATAAACGAGATGTTTTAAATTTATGTCTTTTTTATATTGAGTATTTTTTTAAAATTAAAATTTGTTTTAAATCAAAATTATTGTATTCAATTATATTTTTTTATTAATAGGCTTCTTTTTTTATTTTTAATTTTTAATAAATTCTCTTTTTTGATATGATATTAATAAAAAATAATATTAAATTATATATAAATTTGAAAATTAGAATATTTGAATTTTTTTAAATTTTAACACATGTAATCAATCATATGCATAACGAATGGAAAATTTTGAAAATCAACTTGGTATTAAATTCAGAAAAAAATACTGATACATATATAGAATATAATAGACCATTCGAATATAATTTAAAACTATTTCTCTCTTTCTATTTTAAATTTAAAAAAACGGAGTGTTAAGAAATCAAGATGCCTGGATAGGTAAATGGGCTGGAAGAGGAGGTAATTTATAATTTTCTTCTAATTCAGATTGAAATTAATGGTGATAAGAAAAAATATTTAGTAACAAAATCTATATACAAAATGTAGAATTTGAATATGTAGAAAAATTGAATGTAATCACGAAGGATAATAATATTTGAGAAGAATTTAAATCGAAGTTCTAATCGGGAAACGCCTGTTATCATGCAGTAAAGAGGCTTATCTCATCAAAATTATTATCAAAAGGAATCAAAATTAAAATATATAAACCAATTATTTTGCCTGTTGTATTATATGGGTGGGACGCAAGGTCTATGACCCTGGGAGATGAGATGAGGTCACCGGGGAATGGCGGAGACTGCATATCGAGGAATTGCATGACCTCTATGCATCTTCAGAAATAGGGTTATAAAAGCGAAAAAGCTGCGATAGGCAGGGGACGCGGCTAGAATGGGAGAAGAAAAAGATTTTGGATTGGAAAACGTCCGCTTGGAAGACCAAGGACGTGTAGGAAGGGACGTAAGAGAGATGGGACAAGGGCTCAGGATAGGGACACTTGGAGAAATGTGGTTGCTGCGGCCAAGAACTTTTGAGTTCCTTAGAGTCACATAGATAGATAGATATAACATATACAATAATAATATATATAATTAATTTAGTGATTAAATTAAAATGTATTTTAAATTAGAACACAAAAAGAAATGAATGTTTTATGTAATATACTGATTGAAACAAAATGGATGAAAGCCTTTTACTCGGGGGGGGGGGGTACAGGGGGCGGAGCCCCCGTCTAGGTGTGGAGAGCGCCGAAGGCGCTCGGAGCAGCTAGTATAAATATAAAAAAAATTTATAAAATAACGCTTTTTCATGGACTAAAAAAGAATAAAATAATTTTTCTATAAGCCTGACAAAGTTTATGGATGAATTGCTTCATATTCAACGAAAAACCTTTATAATTATTAAAGGAATTTTTATTAAAACACCACATATTTTTGTAATTTATTTATTTAGTTAAATAAACGTACCACTGTTTTTCACTGTTTTCCCTGTATTATTCTTGTTCTATAAAGGGGTCCGTTTTGGTCGCGGGCTGCTTGATTATTATCTTGGAAATAAATGATAACCAGTATATATTTTGGAAAAATACTAATATGATTGAATTTCTTTAAATGTGTATCACTACTCTTATTGATGTCCAGTATGCAAAAAAATTTAATAATACTTATTGAATATTATTTTAACTTGAGTGATTTCTAAGAAATGTTAAAATTTGAATAAACTTTATCAAAAAGTATCGAGGATAGGAATTGTGAAACGAACCACAATACTATTTTTTCCTTCATGCTTACATATCTTACGAGTATATATGATAGTTATATTGTTACAAGTATATTGTCGTACAAAATTTTTCTAATATAGAGTCCCTACTCGAACAATTTTAAGACACCCTGATATGATTAAGTTGTATTTTAAAAAAATGTTTCTTATTGATATTTTTTTCTCTAGGAATGTTTGTTGCTGCTGCAATAAAAGAACTAGGACACACAGTTTTGCCTACTATGGTATTTTTAGTAACACATTATACAATGGTTGCTGTTTCTCAACAAGCTGGTAAATGTTTTTTAATTATAGTTATATAATATATATCAATTATATTTTAATTTTTGTACAAATTAATTAAAATTTCATCACCTTTGATATTTTTAGGTCCATTTGCTATGAATCATAAACAATCTCATTTGCAAGGAATGGACCCTCTTGTAATAATTGATTCACTTGCTAATATAATGGGTCATGAAGAAAAAGAACTCTGTAAAGCTGGAAGCTTAGCGTTAAATGTTATACTCCAAGTAACAATGCATATTTTGGGCTCTAAACAAAGGGCTTGTAGACTTCCATTTATGGAATATTTAGCAGAAAGAATGTGCTCCCTCTGTTATGAAAGAGCATGGTATACAAAATTAGGAGGATGTATTGCCATCAAATGCATGTTTGAAAGAATGTCTAAAATTTGGGTATTTGAACATTTATTTCTTTTTCTAAAGGCACTGTTATTTGTTATGATGGATCTTACTGGAGAGGCAAGTAAAACTATTTTCACAAATTTCACAAGATTTTTTTTTATTAAATATATAAAATTTATTTATAATGCAAACTAATGATACTTTTTACATTTATATTTTAAAAAATCTTACAATCACCTTATAATTTTATACAAGTAGCATTATTAAATAATGCAAAAAAATCAAATCATGAGTTAAAACAATGATTTACTCTATAAGTATTTTCATTAAGTAATAAATATTAAAATTAATTATTTTAGGTGTCGAGTGGAGCTATAGATATGGCTAAAACTAATCTTGAAAAAATGCTGACAATATATGCTGCACCAATAGCGAAAACAGATGAAAATCAAGAATTAATTGCTGCACAAGAAAAAGCTCTTGTTGAAGTGACTCATGAATTGATGCTTCAAGTAACAGCTTCTAATGCTTTAATTCGAGAACATTCCATACATCTTCTGAAAGAACTTGCAAAAATCCAAAATAAAACTGTTCCTGAAATAATCATTCCTCATAAAGAGGTAATAGAAGATATGATTCCACCAAAAAAACATTTACTTAGACACCAATCCGTGAATGCTCAAATTGGAATAATGGATGGGAATACATTTTGTACAACACTTGAACCCCGACTTTTTCCTATAGGTAATATTAAATTAATAATATAATTTGATATTGGCATTGTAATTTATTTAATGTTCTTTTAATAATTATTTTTAATTTATTAATTATTTATTTTTTAGATTTAAATATAATAGAACATCGCGTTTTTTTTCATGAAGTAATGTCACTTTGCGAGGCTGAAGATGCGAATTTAATGAAATTAGCTTGTTATAAATCCGTAACTAATTTAACGCCATTAAGAAAATGTGCTCTTCGTACTCTAAGTGCTTGTCATTATATGATATCAAGCCGGGAAAAAATATTTTTAGTTTTATACAAATCATTAGAAAAAAATAATCCCGAAATTCAACAAGCTGCCTATGAATGTTTAAAAAAATTTATTGTTGGAATAGACCTTGATAATGATAAAGAAATGGATAAAGTAATTTCTTTTTTTTTTCTTTTTAATAATTTCAATTATAAAAATTTATTTTTAAAATCAATTTATTTTAGAAAATCAATTCCGTGATGCGACCACTTTTAAGAACTTTGGGCGATAATAGAACCCTTTGCTTAACGGGAATTAAGAGATTATCCTATTTAACCCTTTTGTTTCCATCTAGTTTTACTGAATTACATTGTGATCAGATGCTTGTTCATTTAAGGAGTTTACTTGAAACTCTTGCAAATGCCAATAAGGCTAAAGGTATGTATTTGTATAATATTTGATTTTGATAAATTACCGAGATAATTATTTAAAATATCATAGTAATATTATATTTTTAAAAGTTAAATTCTCGATTTTATTTAAAAAGTATAACTCATGTCCTTGACTTTAATTCCCTCTTTTAAATAATCCAAATTTTCTAAATTTGGATGTCCATGGTGAATTGATTTTTGTGGAAAACATTTATCTTTATCTTCTCTCTTTGTTCAACAATCTTCAGGCTAAAATATAAATAAAATACTACCTTTGAAATTGTTGATTGTCTAAAAAATTATTTTTTTCTATTTTATAGGAGTGACTAAAAATGGCGAAAACGAACAAAAAATTGTTACAATTCTTAATATCTTTACACAAATACCTGCCGCCGACTACAAATTCATTGAGATTATATGTCAACTTATTTTGCACTCTGAAACAGAAATATTGGTTGAAGCTAGTTCACCATTTCATGAACCACTAATGAAATTTCTTTTACGATTTCCTCATGAAACCATCGAGCTATTTTTAAAAGATATATATATTAAAGAACCTTTATATAACAGATATTTTGAATTTATTATTAAACATAAAGATGGAAAGTCTTTCCGAGAAATTATTCAACTCAATTCACAGAGATTAATAGAAATGACTAAAACTCAGTCATCCAATTTAGAAGATACGTTAACTCGTGGTTGGTTTTTTACATATATTATACTTGTTCAATAAAAGAAATTGATTACTATAGATAATTGTTTTTATCTTTTATTTAGAAGATTGCTTAGAGTTACATTATCAAGCTATTCGAATTACATCTATATTAATCAAGAATGACGAACATTGGCTTACTAATGAACATCAACTTGTTTCTGTCCTAAAAAATATATGGTGTGATGAAGCATATCAGGTTAGAATTAATTAATATTTAAAATTAATTTTAGTTTTCATATAATTTTAAATTTATTTCTCATATTTAGAACCGGCATACTAAGATTGAAGGAACTGAACATCATCACTGGTCTGAATCAAAATTAATAGTTAAAATTCTCTTGCATTATTTCTGTTACCATACAAATGATATTGATTTATTATTTCAACTCCTAAGAGCATTTTGTTCAAGGTTTATTCCAGATTTCCAGGTATATTTTCATTTTTAATTTTTTATATTTATATATATTTTCTTTAAATAATTTAAATATTTTGTTCGCTAATTATTTTATTGTCTATAAATGTTTTCTTTATCTAATATTTTCTTATGAATTTCAATTGATATGTTATGTAAAGAAAACTATTTAAATATGCTATTTAAAACATTTACGATCTTTGAATATCATTAAACAATCTATGTATTATAATTAAGAAAATTAAAAGTTATTTATACATGATCATTAATTCATTGTTGAATAAATTTCAAAATAGATTATTTTTTTAATTTTATAAAATATATTGAATCTTTTAATTACTTCTTTCTCTTTTAGTTTTTAAGAGATTTTCTAGAAAAGACGGTAGCACAAGATTATACAGTTGATTGGAAACGTTCGGCCTTCTTCCGATTTGTTGAATTGTTTCCTGGCACTACACTTTCTCAAGAACTTAAATCTAAAGTGCTTCAATTAATATTAATACCATGTTTTGCTGTAAGTTTTGAAAGAGGTGAAGGAGAACGTCTTGTAGGGAGCCCTGCTTCTCCAGATCAGGATAACCCAGACAACATTGTATCTGTCTTTATCAGTAAAGTTATAGATCCTGAAAATCCTTTTGGTTTTGATGATTGTGTTAGAATTCTTTTGCTTCAATTTTCTTGTTTGCTTGTTGAACAAGCATCTCCACATATTCATCATGCTGAAGATAAAAAACAAGGTATTATTTTACATTTATTTTATTGTATTATTTTACAATATTCAATTTTGTAAAGATTAATATTTTAATCTAGGAAGTTTACAAGTAAAATTTTAAATATTTTGTGCAATTATATACCATAAAAAAAGTGAATTTGACTGATGATTGATTTTTAAAAAAAAATAACCGTTCATAAATTACGCTTTTAACACAATATTTTTAAAATTCAAAAATAAACATTTTTAATTAGCACATTATTATGAAGAACATTTTATTCCTATTCTATGACATTTTTTTAATATATTATTTCTGAGAGTAGGTACACTTTAGATAAACTCTATCAACTACACCTATCCCCCGATTTACACGGTACTTGTTTTACACGTTTTCGCTTTTACACGGTTTTCCAAATAAGTTTTTTTTTTGTTTTTATCGCACTCTACTAAATGCTACTGTGTACACATCTCATGGGGAATCCCGAGCTTATGTGCTGACTTGCTGCACATGCACACTGTGTCTGTATTTCTTCGCATAAAATTAAAGTTTTATCTACGGAAAATTGTATTTGAGTGAAAGTTTCACAGTTTCAGAAAGATTTAATTTTCCATATTCCAACCTTCGATTCCGAAAAAAAGAATGAGAGTAACTTCTGATAGTGATAAAGGATAATAAAACACCTTTGGTTTTATTTTTTGTATTCTGTTTAATGTATTGTAATTAAATAAAAAAAACAGTGTTTCCGTAATATATTACATATTTTAACCTGTCTTATTTTTATTTCTGTGTACACCTAAAAATATTGAAAAAAATCACAACTGTTAAATAGCAAAATTATGCATTTTCTGCAAGCTTTTCGATTTACACGGTTTTGACTTGAAAATTTTCAATTTTCGATTTACACGTTTTTCTCAGGAACGTATCTACCGTGTAAATCGGGGGATAGGTGTATTTTAAATTTTAACTACTTAAAAACTTAACGAAAAAGAATCACTTAATTCCGATGTAAAAATTATACAGATTTGGGATGAAATTATTTGAATAGAGTTATTATATTATAATTATATTAAACTAATTTATTATATTTCGATTATATGATTAATATTTAAATCTGGGAAAATAGAAAATGAGATAAATTTCAATTGATATTAATCGTAAAAAAAAATATTTTAGGAAGCCGTCTTAGAAGATTGATGATGTTTGCTTGGCCCTGTCTTCTTGGAAAAAATTGTGTTGACCCTACAACTCGTTACCATGGACATCTTCTCCTCTCACATATCATAGCTAAATTCGCTATACATAAAAGAATTGTTCTTCAAGGTAAAAGGCTTAATTTTTTCTTTGTCACTTAAAATATTTATATGAGAAGTTAATTCCAGATTGTAATCACATTGGTTAGTGAGATTTGAATTTCGACGATTCAGATAATTAATTTTACAACCCGTAATTAACTTCTCATAAACAAAACATTTCTGGAAAATTAAACGAAAATATATATATTAAGATTTAACTTATAAACAAAAAAAGAGATTAATTAAATACATATGTATTCTGTTTATTTTAGTATTCCATCGTTTATTAAAAGCCCACGCAATTGAAGCACGTGCCGTTGTTCGTCAAGCATTGGAAATTTTGACTCCTGCTATGCCTTATAGAATGGAAGACGGTTATAAAATGTTAACTCATTGGACTAAAAAAATTTATCTTGAAGAAGGGCATAGTATGCAACAATTGTTCCATATTTTGCAACTAGTCGTTCGCCATTACAAAGTTTATTATCCTGTTCGTCATCATCTTGTTCAATATATGATTAATTCAATGCAAAGACTTGGATTTTCTCAAACTGCTACTCTTGAACATCGAAAAGTTGCAGTTGAATTAGCTGAAGTTATAATAAAATGGGAATTACAACGGATTCGTGATGAAGCTGAAACTCAGGATGTAATAATCATAATCATTTTTATAATTATTGAAAATTATCTAATATTGTTTTTAATAATTTTTAATAATTATTTAATACATTTTTTTTCATTAGGCTGCAATTCCTGGTTCATTAAAACGATCTGCAATTGATGATACGGATAATGTTCGAAAAAGACAAGCCACTTCGAGTGTTGGTCCCAGTCCAAGTCCCAGTATCGTACCTACCGCTGTTCCAAAACCAGAGCCAGATACTAATAAACCTATTAAACGATCCGATTCTGACGCTGTTCTTAATTTTTTATTACGACTTGCTTGCCAGGTTTATACATATTTCATTTTAACTTTTCTTGAACTTTTGTAAATATAATATAATATTTATTTTATTTCAAGGTAAATGATCCAAATATGACGGTCGGCTCCCAAGGAGAAATCCTTAGTAGAAGATGTGTTGCTCTTCTTAAAATGGCTTTAAAGCCAGATGTTTGGCCTCAGCAATCTGACCTTAAACTTAATTTCCTAGATAAACTTTTTCAATCAGTCGAAGTACAAAACCCTAATCTAGGCAATATTTGCACAGCTTTGGAACTTCTCACTTATTTGTTGGGAGTAATGTCTCAACAACAAATTCTCTTAAGTATCAAGCCATTACAAAAAGGAATTACTTGTTGTGTTAATTCTACGAATACAAAGGTTTAAATTTTTTATTAATCTAATTCTTACCCACCTTTTTTTTATAAAAAATTTAATGTTAATTTATTTTTTATAGGTTATTCGTCTAGTTCATGCCCTTCTTAGTAAACTCATGAATGTTTTTCCAACAGAACCTACCAATTCTAATGTATCTAGTAAATATCAAGAACTCGATGGTCTTTATGCAAATGTTGGAAAAGTAAGAATATTGCATATATTATATTACTGATTATCCCTACTTCAATTGGAGGTCTTATACGGTTGAATTTTGGCGTCTTGGATTTTTTTTTAAGAGAATTAATTTCAATTAAATATTGATATTAATTCTTTTGAAAAATGGGACAATGAATAATTCAATTAACCACACTTAGAAAAAGAAACCTTAGTGATACCAGAGAGGATCAAATAAAACCGGTCATATAAATACGCTTTCCAATTTAGACTCGTAGAAATAAAATAAACATTTTAAATTCAAATATCATCTATCGGCCTGGTATTTGCATATATAAAGCTTCTTCCATTGCTTTGAAGTTACATTTGAAGGCATTGAAAGCATCTCAATGATGGATGGAAAAGTTCTATAGTTAAGCAACATGTAATTGGGTTAATTTATGGATAAGATGAAATATTAAAACCGCCTTCAATCTTTTGGATAATCTTGCTCATGTCCATTGATTTAGAAATTGGGAATTTCCAACATTTTTTTCTAATATTGCTCAAAGTTTTACTATTGAATTTCGGGCAGAAAATAATTATTTTTTTTTATATATTTTTATTTTTTCAGTAAAAAGTAAGCTTGGTTAATTTTCAGGTAATTTCAGAAGGTCTTAATAATTATGAAAAAAATTTAACTGCAACCCCTTCTACTTTATTTGGTACATTAATGATGCTCAAAGCAGCATGTGTGAATAACGCCAGTTATATAGATAGGTTAATAGTTCCTTTTATGAGAGTTCTTTCTCGAATGACAAGAGAGCACCTAAGCCAAGATAAAAAAACAGAAACTAGTCCTGGTAATACATCTATTAGTAATTAACTATTATTATATATATATATATATATATTTATTTATTTATTTTTATTTTATTTTAGTTGCTTGTGAATTACTGATATTAAGTCTTGATTTAGTTAAAAACCGAGTTGGAGTTATGGGTGCAGAAATGAGAAAGAATTTCATAGGAACCATTTTGGTTGGACTTATTGAAAGAACTAGTGAAATTAAAATAATGAAGGCCATAACAAAGGTATTTGATTAATATGATTTTTTTTATTTTTGTATACTAATTTATTATTTGTTAGATGTTGGAAGATTGGGTTAAAAATAAAAATCCTATAACAATTAATCAGATGCCCACTCCAAGAGAAAAATCTATTCTTTTGGTTAAAATGATGCAATATGTAGAAAAACGATTTCCAGATGACCACGAACTTACTGCACAGTTTTTAGACATAGTCAATTATATTTATAGGTAAAAAATATTTGAACTATTATATGATAATAGAATGGTGATATATAAATTTATTTATGTCTATTGTTTGGTATTTTTAGAGATGAGGCTTTAAAATGTTCTGAACTAACTGTTAAATTAGAACCTGCTTTTCTTTCTGGATTACGATGCGTTCAACCTGCCATTAGACAAAAGTTTTTTGAAGTTTTTGATAAGAGCATGAAAAAACGCTTACATGAACGTTTATTGTACATCATGTGTTCTCAAAATTGGGAATATATGGGTTCTCATTATTGGATTAAACAATGTATACATCTTCTACTTGTTACTGCTCAAGAAAGTAGGTTATTAAATTTTAAAATAATAATATTTTAATTATTACATAACTAAAAATTTTTAGATACTCCAATTCGAATATCTTCTACAAATTACCAACTTCCTGGAGCTACATCAATTCTTCAAAATAGCGATCCTGTTCAAAGGACAACACTTGAAATATTAGCATCTATAAAAAGTGAAATACCAGAAACGTTTGATTCTTTGGAAATCCCAACTAGAACTGTAGTAAGTAAAACTAGTTATTTTTATCAATTCATTAATTGTCCGGAATTTTAATGTATAATTTTAAATCAAATTTAAACAAATCATTTATATCATTTTGACTAAATTTAAACGATAATTTGTTTTTAAATACGCAATATTTATTGTTGAATTATACTTAAAAAAAAATTAATCTATCTATCTCTGTGGCTCTATGGAATTCGAAAGTTCTTAGCCGCAGCAACCACACTTCTCCAAGTATCCCTAATCTGAGCCACAACCCACCAATCCCTACCCTCTCCCATCTCTCTCACATCCCTTTATACATCATCCACCCACCGCGTCCTTGGCGAAAAAAAAATTAAAATAAATAGCTCTGGAAACATTTGTTTATTAAACGAGTGATACTCGAACTTTTTGATATATTGGTTTCTTTATAATCATGCTCTTAATAATATTTTATTGCGGCTTATAATAACTATCTATTGAAATTCTTTAACTCAATTAAATATTTAACCTCTTTATTCGGTTTTTCCATTTTCAAAAAAAATTTTAATAATAATAAATTATTTAATCATTTCAGAATCTATCGGATAAAGAAAACTTAAAAACTTATTTTCAAAGCAATTTATTTTATAATTAAAATATTTATTACAATATTCATAGAGTTGTGAATTTATTTTAAGTATTTTGATTTTGATTTCATTCAAGGACACATTAGATTTGGATATATCTGCTGTTGATACTAAACCTTCAGAAGAACTTCTTCAATCTTCGAACAGAAAATCAACATTAACACAAATATTGGCTCGACAATTAAAAGTTATGGAGAATTTACAAGAAGTAAAGACTATCAATTTTTTAATAGCAACTGCTCATCTTTGTCATATGGATACTTCACTTGCAGAGCGAGTTTGGCTGGACTTTTTCCCTAATGCTTGGAGTATTCTCAGTGAAAGTCAGCAAAGTGTAAGACAATTTTCTATAATAATATTCCCTCATATTGCTTTCTTAAATAATTTAAAAATTTAAATTTGTTTTCTACTTTTAAGAAATCTCAAATAAATATTTTTATTTAAGTAACAATATTTTATTTTTTATTTATTAAATTGTTATTTAAATTTCTTTTAATTTTTTAGACACTTATATCAGAAATTGGGCCATTTCTCTCTTCTGGATGTCATGTAATTCAAAAGGATTGCAGACCATCAGCAATTAATACTCTAGTTGAAGGTCTGTCACGTTGTAACGGCCCAACTATTCCTTTGAAACCTGCATTACTCAAATATCTTGGTAAAAGTCATAATCTTTGGCATCGAATGACTTTGACTTTAGAAAAATTGGCTATTGAAAATACTCCAGGAGGTAGCACTGGGCCCACCATTCAATTTAAACCAAAAAAAGAATTAGGAGACACTTTTGAAACAGATCCAGCATCTCTTGCACATCAGGTAATAATTTAAATATTTATTAACTACTTAAACTAGGTATAGAAATATAAATTCTGTCAAATTAGAAAAGAATTTCTTTCTGGATTACCATGCGCTCAACCTGTTTTATGTTTATGAATTATTTTGCTACTTTGATTTGATAATCTAGATTTGAATATTAAACTTAAATGAAAAAAACATTTTTAGGAAATTATCGATTCTCTTGCTGATCTTTATTGGTTACTTCGGGAAGAGGATATGTGGGCAGGTCTCTGGCAAAGACATGCTCGATACCGAGAAACTATTCTTGCAATTGCTTTTGAACAACAAGGTTTTTATGAACAAGCCCAAGGATCATTTGAGTCAGCAATGAGTCGGATAACATCTGAAGCAAATGTCATCATACCAGCAATTGCTCAATCAGAAGTCCGATTATGGGAAGATCATTGGATTCGGTAATAAAATTTCTAATTGTTTTTATTTATGTAATTGATTATTTTGAATTCTTTGTGATCATATTATTTTTATTTTATCTTCTTTTAGATGTTCCAAAGAATTAAGTCAATGGGACTTACTCATAGATTACGCCACTGATCGCGTAACATATAATCCTTTATTGATTCTTGAATGTGCTTGGCATATCCCTAAATGGCAATCAATGAAAGAGGCTCTTGCAAAAGTAGATCAGAATTGCCCTAAAGAATTAAGTTGGAAAATTAATCTATATAAAGGCTTTTTATCCATTTGCATTGCAGAAGAACAAGATCTCAATGTAACAAAACGATATGTTGAAATATCTAGTAATCTATGCATGAGGGAATGGAGTCGTCTACCCCATATAGTATCCCATATACACATGCCTTTGTTGCAAGCAGCGCAGCAAATTATGGAATTACAAGAAGCAGCACAGATTCATACAGATTTATTAGCAGGGGATTCTGCATCGCTCCAGGACATGAAAGGCATCGTTAAAACCTGGCGAAATCGTTTACCGGTTATAAGTGATCAATTAAGCCATTGGTCTGAAATATTTCATTGGCGCCAACATCATTATCAATATTTAGCTAGTAATTACGATTCTCAACGGGATCAAGCAAGCAATCAAAGTATGCTTGGAGTTCATGCTAGTGCCCAAGCCATTATTCATTTCGGAAAAATTGCTAGAAAACATAATTTAACTGGCGTTTGTTTAGATTCTCTTAGTAGAATTTATACTATACCTAGTATACCTATTGTTGACTGCTTCCAAAAAATAAGACAGCAAGTGAAGTGCTACTTGCAAATGGCTTCTACTTCGGGCAAAAATGAACTTCAAGAGGTAATAATCATATTCTAATAACATTGTTTTTAACAATTTCTTTTTCAACCGATTAATACAATTTTATTTTTTAATTAATTAGGGGCTTGAAGTTATTGAATATACAAACCTTGTTTATTTCACTCCAGAAATGAATGCAGAATTTTATGCTCTTAAAGGAATGCTTCTTGAACATATCGGTAAATTAAAATTATCTATTATCATTACTAATTACTATTTTTCCTCCTTTAAATATTATTTAGAAATATATTTCACTTTAATTTTTAGGAAAAATCGATGAGGCAAATAAAGCATTTTCAGCTGCAGTTCAAATGCATGATACTTTAGTTAAAGCTTGGGCACTCTGGGGAGATTATTTAGAACATCTTTTCTCTAAAGATCCAAAACAAATTTCGAATGGAGTGGCAGCCATTGTATGTTTAATGCATGCATGTAGACATCAAAATGAATCTAAATCTAGAAAATATCTAGCAAAGGTAAGCAATTACTTTTCATTAAATATTCGAGCCATATTATTTATCAATTTTTTCTTAAAGGTTCTTTGGCTCTTAATTTATGATGATGAACGTTTTCTATTAATGAGAGCAATGGAAAAATATTCGCATGGAGTTCCGCCTATTCAATGGCTTCCCTGGATTCCGCAAATGCTAACTTGGCTAGTTCGTGATGACGTTAATCTCATAATGAACTTACTTACTTCGGTATTTTTCACTTTATTATTATTTAATAAAATTTAAAGATTTAATTTTTAATATTTTTCTTATTAGGTAGGACGAATGTTCCCTCAAGCTGTCTTCTTTCCAATTCGTACAGTATATTTGACATTAAAAATAGAACAAAGAGAACGTCTTAAATCGGCCGATTTAGCTGCAGCAATGGTTAAACAAACACCTACGGTAATAATTAATATTGAAATTATCTAAATTTTCGAATAATCTTCATTATAATAATAATTTTTATAATAAAGATGAGCAATCATCGATGTAATTGAGACTCATGAAATTAATATATTTTTTTCTCTTTTTTTAGAACGTCCAAAGTGAACAAAATCAACCATCTAGTTCAAATGATAATAACCAACAATCCAATAATCCAGCGCCAAATACACAAAGACCTCCAAATCAACAACAAGCTCCTGAGACTGGGCCAATTAAGGCATCTCCTGCAATGTGGCGTTGCTCTCGAATTATGCATTTACAAAGAGATATGCATCCGACTGTTCTCTCTTCTTTAGAAGGAATTGTAGATCAAGTGAGTTATTGGTTTTCGGATTTCCTATAATTTGATAAATTTTTAATATATTTATTTTTTTTTTTTAAGATGCTTTGGTTTAGAGAAAGTTGTTATGAAGAAGTCTTAAGGCAGTTGCGACAAGGTTTAGCAAAGTGTTTAGCTCTAGCCTTTGAAAATCGAGGAAACGTTGCTGATGCTACAATTACTCCTCATACGATAAATTTTGTTAAAAAGCTTGTTAGTACTTTTGGTATAGGAATTGGTAGGTTATTCATCATTTATATTCAATGTTAAATATCATAATTATTTTAAGTATATCACAATGTTTAATTTTTCAGAGACTGTATCTGGTGGAGTCAGTGGAGGGTCGTCAAGTCACTGGGGTTCCGGAAACGAAAGCTTAGTGAGTCGTGCTCGTGCTACTGTCCAAGATCCAGTCTTCCAAGAGCTAAAAGTACAGTTTACTTCTGATTTTGATTTCAATGTTCCTGGTTCAATGAAACTCCATAATTTAATAAGTAAATTAAGAAAATGGATCACAATATTAGAATCTAAGGTTAAAACTTTACCAAAGTAAATATATAATTTTCTCTTTATAATTAAAAAAAAAAATATTATTTATTTTAATACTGGAAAAACAAATTTCAGATCATTTTTAATAGAAGAAAAATGTAGATTTTTGAGTACATTCAGTTTGCAAACCGCTGAAGTTGAACTTCCAGGAGAATTTCTACTTCCTCGACATTCCCATTATTATGTTCGAGTTGCAAGATTCATGCCCCGTGTAGATATCGTTCAAAAACACAATACAGCTGCTCGCAGATTATTTATTCGAGGTCATAATGGCAAGATTTATCCATATCTTGTAGTAAATGATTCAGGACTTGGAGATGCTCGTAGAGAAGAAAGAGTATTGCAACTTTTAAGAATGTTAAATCACTTCTTAACAAAACAAAAGGTATTCACTATCACATGAAACTTTTTTTATATATAATTCTTTATTAAGTAATATTTTATTTAATATTTTATTTAAATATATTTGTTATTTATATATTTTAAACTTTTCACAAAAGAACTTGAATAATATGATGCTCTAATCCAGTGGTCTTCAAACTGTGAACCAAGCTCAAGGGTTTCGTGACTATCGTTATTTTTTACATTTTTCTTTATATACATGACTACACATATGTAATATTTTTAACATTATCGTTCTTTAGTATAATAATAAAAGTAAAATACCGTATAGCTCGAATATAAAGATTTTTTTTAAGTTTTAATTTAATATTAATTCTATAGGTTTCGTTGAAAAATATATTACCGTATAGTGTTGCGCAACTCCAGAAAGTTTGAAGACCACTCTAATCTAATCTAATGGGCGTATTTAATATATAGTTTCAATAAACAATCATTATTACTAAAATATTTAGATTATAGTTATAAATTGTGATGAAAATTCTTGTTTCATTCCTTTTTAAACTTAAACGTAAATGTTGCATAAAAAAATGTTATAATAAAATTAACTATGCTTAGGTGAATTACAATAAATAATTTTATTTGATTTAAAAAAATGTTTTTATTTTTTTTAAATAATTTTATTTATATTTTATTAGGAAACATCTAGAAGGTTCCTTCATTTTACTGTCCCACGTGTGGTGGCTGTATCACCTCAAATGAGATTAATAGAAGACAATCCTGCTTCAATATCTCTTCTTGATATTTATAAACAAAGTTGTCATCGCCTTGGAATTGAACATGACTCCCCTATCGTCCGATATTATGAACGTTTAGCAGCATATCAGGTCAATTATATAATTTTTAGTCTTTTTAAAAACTATTTTATAAAATTTTAGTTTAAAATGTGCTCGGCATTTCTTCAACAGAAGAATATCAAATTTAAACCCATTAGATTATGTCATATTCTACTTTGATTTGTATATAATTAATTGTAAATTTAATTTTAGGTGAGGGGGAGTCAGCCGAGTCACCAAGTCCTGCGTGATATCCTTAAAGATATACAAAAGGCCATGATTCCTCGTACTATGGTTCGTGAATGGGCATTACGTACTTTTAGATCAGCAACCGATTATTGGACTTTTAGAAAAATTGTAAATTTAGATCATTTATTTTTTACAGTATTTTTTTCACTACTAAATAATAATAACCTCTTATTGAATTTCAGTTTACTTTACAATTATCTCTCGCATGCTTTGCTGAGCATGTGTTATATCTAACAAGATTAAACCCTGATATGATGTATATCCATCAGGATTCTGGACTGATTAATGTTTCTTATTTTAAATTTGATGTCGATGATATTACAGGTAAATAACTCGTCACATTTATGTTTTTTAAAACATTAGAACAATAAATATTTATGTTTATTTTATATATTTTTCGATATTTCATAATATAATTATATTGGTTAAATTTATTTTTTTTATTTTTTAAAAATGAATATATTTTTGTTCTTGATATATAACATATGATTTTATTTATATTAGTTTTATTACATTTCTATAAATAATTGTATGAATATTTTTTTAGCTGATTTAGATGCTAATCGACCAGTTCCCTTCCGTTTAACACCTAATATTGTTGATTTTTTGAGCTCAATCGGTATAAGTGGTCCATTAACTGCAAGTATGATTGCATCCGCACGTTGTTTAGCACATCCAAGTTTTAAAGTACAAACAATACTTAGAGCTATTTTACGAGACGAAATGATTGCGGGACATAAAAAGGTATAATATTATCTATCTATATTCACTTAAAAGGATTAATGGGACAAAATATTTATTGTTTTAATAAAATTAATTTTTAGATTATGATGCAAAAACAATCTGAAAATGCTACACAAGGACCAACACCAATTAATCCTTCTACTTCAGCCATGGATATCGATAGTGAAGCCATTATTAGCCTGGTCACTAGAGCGGTTAATGCTATAACAAGTCGTCTTAATACTTTATCCAATTTTGATGGAATAGACAGCAAAGTAATTACTTATTGTATTTTTTAATTTTTTTATATTAAATATATGTTTAACAATTTAATCGATATTTTAAGTGAAATTGAAATGTAGAAAAATATAAATATTTGGGTTCTATAATCTCTGAGGAGAGGAATTAAAATTAAGGCTGCAATTAGGTAACTTGTCTAGTTAGAATGGGTGCCGCAAAGAGAAGAAACCAGTTAGTAGAGATGATGGGAAGGCAATATAAAAAGGAGATGTGAGGGAATACGAATTGAATGGAATTGTAAGATCACAAGATCTAAATTATATTTAATTAATACAAATTTGGTTTAATTCTTTTTTTAGGTAAGCACTCTGGTTACTGCGGCCAATAGTCATGATAATTTATGCCGGATGGACCCCGCATGGCAACCTTGGCTTTAATTTAAACTGAAAATTCGATTTTAAATAAGTATTATGTTACTTAATATTTAACTTTTCTATATTTTTATATTAATAAGAAAATTTTTAATTATAATTAAATACTATTTAAATTTAACTATTTTTATTAAAAAAAAATTTCTGTTCATTAAAAAATAATTTTTATATTTAGATTTATTTATTTAATTCAATTTGTCTAGATTAAAAATAATGTTTGCTTCAAATTTATTAGGGAATATATTAAACGAAATCACATTTCAATTCATTAATTAAAAAAACATTAAATATAAATTGACCATATCTTATTTAATTCCATCCATAGAATATAAACAAAATTTTAAATGCCATTAAGATGTGATGCTAAATTCTATTCTAATTAATGTGATATATACATTGTATAAAAATTTTAATAAATTTTGAATAATCTAATTAAATTATTACTTCTTGATTATTTTAGATATTCTCTTATATTTTTATTAATTCCTTTGATTTTATCTATAAATTATTTAACATGTGGTAAAAGAAAATATTTATTTTTATTAAGGTCAATTTTGGTAAATTATATATACAAATGATTGATTTTTAATATCTGTCTATTTTATATTCTAGTGAAGAACATAGTAGTCACGCAGTCTTAGAGAATTTATGATCTGAGCCATCAATTGATGCAACTCTGGAACGTAGCAAGTGGAGTATTAATGCTATGCCATTCCAAAACTAATATATAATATATTTCATTAAACCAATAAAGAGAATATTCAATAAAAAAATATTTCTGTTTGTGTAGGATAATTAGAATTTTTAGATAATTTTTGAGTTAAAATACTAATTTAGAGAACAGAGATTATATTTTGCCTTAATCAATACAAATTTGGACCATATATTTCTTATTTGGGAAAAATGCCACTAATTACCTGTTTGACGACTTCCCTATTTTTTGCACCCATGCATATTATAATTTTTTAATAGCTTAATAATACTGTCTTTCATTCTAGGGCACAGACCTAAAACATTTATTTTGCTAAAATATTAAATTTTATAAGTTTACTATACTTCTATACTAAAGATTTTATGATTAAATTAAAAATGATCATATGAGATCATTTATATATATACTTAAAAGGAAAAATTACAACTATAAGTGGAAATAGAATGGAAACACTAATATATGAAAAATAATTTATAAATTTTTACTTTATTTACATTAATATTTTTTGAATTCAGTTTTAGATTTTGTAAAAAATTAACTTATTTTATAGATATATATAAATTTATGTTTGTTGAAATTTTATTTTAGAATATTTCATAATTTTTATTAAATATATTTTTATTATAGAAAAATTATTTTTTTAGATATTTTAATTTTTAAATAGAAATATAGACTAATCATTTTATAGTATATACTCTTAAATTTTAGACAACTTTATTTAGCTATTACTATTTATTATAATTTTAAAATATATTAATTTTATTTTATTAAAGATGTATATATCGAATTTTGTTGAATGTTTAATTTTTTCATATTTTCAAGATTTTTAAAGAATGATGTGCATCGTTAATCATTAATTTATGATATTCATCAAAGAATAACAAGATAAAGTGTAGTGTACACGGTGTAGATCTTTCTAGCTAATGATTCGGAATGTTTATCTTCTTAAAAATAACGTCTTTTACTTTCGACTTGTCCTTATTCATGATATACTTTTTGTTCACACAATGGATTGATATTATAGAACTAAGTCTGATTTCAAATCAGATATATAGAATCCAAATCACTTAAAGTAATTAAAATATAAAAAAAGTATATTCAATTTAGAGCATCATTAAATTCTCTGCAATTGCTAGATTAAATAAAAAATTTTCTAAAGCTGTTGGAAAATTTTTTTGTCTCAAATTTTCTATTGAAATCATATTTTTTCCATCAGGTGTAATGGTAATAGCTAAATTTCTAAAAAGAACGTTGTAATTTAATGTTAGGTTGGATAAGTTTTAAAATATATGTATAAAATTTACTTCAATTGGTTCAGTAATTCTTGAGTTTTGTCTGCTATGTCTTTTATAATTTGGGCTTCAGAAGCATTATCATTTTCGGATAATTGTACCATAAAAACAGCTATATCTTTGTGAGTTTTTGTCATAGCCATACTATCTAAAATATTTTCAAGAAATTAATATATTTATCGATTAAAATTGAACGAATAAATATACCTTTTGCATGAGGCGCTACAGTAATTTCACGAGCAGGTAGATTAACTAACAAATCATAGATTTCCGTATGTCCTCCAATATTACTGTTACAACATCCAGCTAAATAATTGGTAGAGCCCTGAAACATTTGATTTATATATATATATATATATATACGTTTTATTGAGTAATTATAATTAAAGTTACACTTTGAAATTGCTCTAAAAAAAGAATTTGGCTTTTGGTCCAAGAACAAATAATTGAAAACCCATGTGATGAAGGGGCTTTCCACTAACATTTTCACATCAGTTAACAGGATATATATTGATATATTATATATTTTCCCATTCTTTCATGATATTTAATTCACCAAAGTGAGACTTTAATTATAAACACCCTGTATATCAAAATATGATATCTTACTTTGAGGTCAAAGAGCTCTTCAGGAATTAAATCAATCCAAGGAAAAATCCAGTCATCTTTATTACGATGGGACATTAAAAATGGAAATGTTCTAATCCACTACAAAAGGTATATAAATAGTGAATCAATTATTTGCTAGTAATAATACTAGGCAAGATGGAAAATAGAGACATTTTATAGTAATAGTTGAATAGCATTAACATTAAGCAAATCTGCATAAATTCAATTTTATTATATAGAATGTTTAACAATGTTAAATGGATGGCAGATATTTTCTCAAATAATATGCTTTTATAGAAAATGCAATATATAAATCTACAATACTGCTCTTTGAAATGTATTCAGAATTTGTTCAAAAACAAAACTAATAATTATTACGTCTAAATTAAAATGTTAAATAATATAAATAGAAATAATTGGTTGATGGATAAATTATGACGTTTTTATATGGTGCTCATAAAAAATTTTTCTTGGAATCTCCGAATATCAAATATCCGTTGACAAAGTGCATTTACGACACTGTTTGCATTACGAATTTCGTAAAGGGAATAATGCAAATAATACCACAAAAAACATTTGCGCCTTATAGAGACAAGCTCATAGATGGTTTACAACATTCCGATCGGGAGATTTTTCATTGACCGATAAACCAAGAACAGGACGCCCTTTGAAGACTGATGACGATGTTTTAAAGGCATTAATTGAAGCTGACCCACATTTAACCACTAGGGTGATAGCGTTGAAGATGGACATTAACCAATCAATTCAGTTCAATTGAACAAGTAAAAAACGCCCTTGATTCGTATTTTTCTTCTAAACCAGAGAATTTTTATTTTAGAGGCATTAATATATTAGTAGAGAGATGGGAGAAAGTTATTTTAAATGGTGGAAACTATATAATTGAATGAATAAATGAAAAAATTAAAAAACATTTTTTATTTCATACCAAAAAACGTCATAATTTATCCATCAACCCAATATATATATATATTTGTTTATTCCAAGATTTGAATCCTTATTATCATAGTTTTATAATAATGATATAATTTCATTTTGTACCTTAAGTAGTGATTGTAAACTGTGATGATAAACTATAATCCTTTTTTTTAATAATAACCCAGTGTAAATTAGAATTGTTTCTAAACCAAACATTTTAATTAAGTCTAAATATAAAACAAAGAAACAGATCAATTTATCTATTAATTATAAAATGTATATTGTAATATTACCTTTAACCATGGTGTTAGATGTCTGAAAGCAGTTCTTTTTGTAATTGCTGGAAATAAATGTACCATTTTCAGGGGTACTACATGAGCCTTTAGTTAAAACAGAAAGATATAATTGAAGCATGACAATAGGACTTCCAGACTTACAATAAGCTTTACATAAAATTCTCGAAAGAGTTTCATATTTTTCAGGATGTAATTCATTCGCCCAAAGAATTAAAGCAAATTGCTTTACCTTAAAAAATGATAATCATAATATTAGTTAAGAAGAATACAGAATTATTAATTGGAATTTAATTATTCTTACATTGGGAAGATTATCAGATTCAAAGACTTCTGTGCTTGTTATATAGAACCATGAATTATCAAAACGACCATAAACAAACTGTTGAAGAGAAATGTGATCGGCGTCTAAAGAACATTTACGTAAAATATGATTTTTTCTATTTTCATTTATAGAAGGAAATATCCATGTCCATAATAAATCACCATTAATATCTCGTTCTGTGTTGAAGGATTAAGATTTTATTATATATAATATTTAATTAATAATATTTTTAATATTAATACCAATAATATTACAAGACAGAAGTTCCATCATATTTAAAATTGATAAATTTGATTCATTGATATTTATATATCACTTAAATATGACAAGTGACAGTTAACATTGGCGAACCTGTTAAAAACAATTCATAGAATAGACCATCCGTATCATAATTCAATTTTTAACAATTTCCTACTATGGGTGAACATTTTGAACCCAGGAAAATCTAGAAATAAAAATTAATATATATATTTATATCGGTTGAATTAAATTACTAAATCAATTTGTTAATAAATAAATATATACTATATGAGATGGAATGGTAAAAAAGTAGAACACAACACCTACATTTTAATTCTTCACTTTTCTTTATTACTTTAATTTACTGCTTGTTATAGGAATTGGCTTAGAATAGGGAGGGTTGAGTTGAATTAAAATATATATGGAAGGGGCAAGTTAAAAGAAAAAATTGAAAAAGTTGGTATTTTTTTAATAAAGGAAAATTTAATAGTTTAATACAAACAAAATTTTCATTTTAAAATTATGTAATAATGTTAAATTTTATTTTTATTATTTTCTTTATTGGATGTTGTAATAATGGTCTCATCTGCAGAAAAACAAATGAGTTTATATTCTTTATCTATTAGAAGGATGGTTTTAATTTTATTATGGTTTATTATTTTTATTTCCCATAGTAGTTTTTAATTTTTAATTTGTGTCTTAAAAGCAATATATATATATATATATTATAATAAATTAATAGTGATAATTGTGAATTATTATATTTCCAAATATCTAATCAAGTAATTTTGAAAACATTCTCACCATTAGCCTTAAAGCAAATTTTTTAAATTATCCTGATTTATTATTGTTAAATGCAGAACAATTTATTTTTAATTAATTATTTTTGTACGTTTAAATATTTATAGAAAAATAATATACTAGGTATGCTTGAACTGTATAAAGTTAGTGTTTTTAGTTATTATCATGTTAGCAACAGTTAAAACATCGGATAACATTGACAACACCAAGACAATAGTACATTTTTGATTTAAGACAATTTTTAAGATAAAATTTGTGATTTTAATTACCATTATCTAGTCTTTATTAATAATCTGTGATCATTATATTGTTTATTTAAAATTATTAATTATAAAATAGGCATATTAAACAATCGCTTAGTGATGACTTTCAATATTTATATACAAATCAGAAAATACAAACAATTATATTCTTTAAATTTAGGAAAAAAATAAAAAAATAAAGATGAATTTACAAATTTTTAATGAAATTATTTTTTATTTTTAAAATTTACAATTCAAAATAATATATATATATTTATAATGTATATAAATATATATATATATATAAAATTTGTTAAAATGTAATTATAAAAATTTTAAAATAAGAACATTTTTAAAATGGTTATTCAAAAACTCATTAATGAGGTTGGTTCTGACATTTCCAAAAACTACTAAATGCCATTAAATTAAAACAATTGCAGAAACTTTATTGAATATATTATCTTTATGTACAAAATTATTGTTTTAGTCGCCCCTTGTTAGAGCAATTTTTTCTGGAGATATTGATGAGGTTAATTTATTAATATCTCAAAAAGAAGATGTCAATGCTCAAGATTCCGAGAAAAGGAGTCCTTTGCATGCAGCGTGTTTCCGAGGAGATGCATCAATATCTCAAATTTTACTTATGAATGGTGCCAGAGTTAATACAAAAGACAATAAATGGGTTACTCCGCTTCATCGAGCTTGTTGTGTTGATTCTAAGGTAGAGCATCGCCTTTAGATATTTTCAACCATCAAATTATGTACAAACATTAATCATTTGAAATCATAAAAAGATTTTTTAAAAAAATATGAAAATCAATGAAACTATTTAAAATAATTATTAATTTTTAATCAATTGGCCTTTACTACTTTTTTATCCATTTTTCTCTAAATTCTAGGAAACAGTAGAAGTACTTATTCAACATAGTGCCGTTGTTTCTGCAAGAGATAGAGGATGGCACACTCCACTTCATGTTGCGGCTGCCAATAATTCAGTTCAATCAGCTGAAGTCTTACTAGAACTAGTCCCTAACATTAATGTAACAGATCGTGCTGGTCGAACAAGCCTACACCATGCTGCTTATAATGGTCATGTTGAGGTCTGTATGTCATAAATCATTTTGTGTGATAAAATTGATTTTTTTCAATTAATTTAAATTTAAGTATTCAATTTACTTAATAGAGGGTAATTATTCAATCGAGTTATTATGACATGGATTTGGATAAAACTTTACCAATGGGTTCCTTTTTAATTCCAAATAAACTTTTCTTATGCAATTTTTGAGGGTTGCTTCTAGTTTATGAGATAAAAAGGATTAAAGTTGGTAAAGTTTTATCCATATCCATGTCATAATAAATCGATTGAATAATTACCAGAAAAATTTTCTAGAAGTTATTATTCATGATCTAATCATAATCAATTTAAATACTTTTTCAAAATTTTACTTTGATCCCATTTCTAAATTCGATAAAACAATTTAAAATAAATTAAAATATGAAATTAAAATTGAAACATTTTTTTTAGATGACTGAACTCCTACTTTCTCAAGGCTGTGTTGTTAATGCTTGCGATAAAAAGGATCGTAGACCTCTTCATTGGGCTGCACATATTGGCCATGAAGCTATTGTACAATTGTTATTAAACCATGGGGCTGATGTAAATGTTAGAGACAAAGATGTAAACAATTAAGAATATAATAATTTTAAAAAATCTAAAGAACATGCTTTTATTTATTATTTTCTATTGTTTAAGCTTTATACACCATTACATGCAGCGGCTGCTTCTGGAAACACAAGTGTTGCCAATTTACTTTTAGAATCAGGCGCCGAAGTCGATGCCAGAAACTCCCATGGAAATTCGCCCCTTCATACTGCATGTTTGAATGGACATATGTCAACATGTGTTACCCTTGCAAATACTTGGCATGCAAACATAAATGCCCTTAATGAAAGGGGCCAGGTAACCAGATCATTTTAGATAATTTTTTTCTTTTAATTCGAATCAGAACTACTCATATCTAATAAAATTTTTAAATTTATATATAGCTAATGGCTATGATTTAATGAAAAATCTTTAAAAAGTCAAAACCAATAGATTTTAAAAAATTTATTTTATTATTTATTAGTCCATGTATGTTATGTTGCAGACTCCTTTACATATCGCAGCTGCTTCCACCCATGGTGTTTATTGTTTAGAAGAACTTATTAAAGAAGGAGCAGCCATAAATCAACAAAGTAATGATGGCCGGACTCCTTTACATATGACAGCAATTCACGGCAGATTTACTAGATCCAAAACCTTGGTAGATAATGGTAATTTTAAATTGTTTCAATAAATTAATTTTTATTTCTCTGAAAAATATTTTAAAATTATAATTTAATAAAAATATTAATGTAATTTTATTGATTTAATAAAATATTTAATACATATTTATATGAAAGAATAATCAAGAGGTAATAATTTTTCGTTTTCAGGTGCAGAAGTCGATTGTAGAGATAAAAACGGCTGTACTGCATTACATATTGCAGCTTTAAATGGACATGAATTATTAAGCGGAACTTTGCTTACATTTAATGCAGATCCGAATGCTCGAGGATTTGAAGGTACAATGGATCTCCGTCAAACTGGGGTTTTGCGCAATAAGAAACAGGACATATCAGAACATATTTATATAATTACAAACTCGGCCAATCTTGTTTTTGCTGATGCAATAATTTAATTTTTCGTTCTGGTTTGGAATCATGTGGATTATTACTTATAATAATGGGATTACGTTAACTTGATTCGCTAATTTATAATTAATTTTCATTAATAAATTGTATAAAAATATTAGAAAAATCTCTTAAAGAATTGAAATTTGCATCCTTGACAATTGGAAAAAGTTATAATCAGATATCGCTATTACAGGAAATTCCTCAACTCTATCAGGAATAGGTGTAATAATAATTAAATTTGAGGAAAAATAATGATGAAGAAAGTTTTTTTCATATATTTGAAATGGTTATATTTCTTCGAATTAATTAATTATAATAAAAATATTGAAATAAATGTTAATTACTGAGTTTCTTATTTGCATCTTTATTTATTTTTGTTATAGTATTGAAAAATCATTTCATTTTTCAATAAAAATTTAAAGTTGAATAAAATTATTTTAGTTTATATCTATATATATATAAAAAAAGGTTTTTGTCTGCACATTGCTCAGAATTTAAAAATTTTTGCAAATCTTCGCGTTTCATGACTTCTAGAATCCAAAAGTGACTTTAGAATTTTTCATGTCTGTCTGTCTGTCCGGAAAATTACGATTTTATAGACTCAGAATTGGCTGAACCGATTTCTATGAAATTACATCACAATATTCTTATATACCTGTATAGTAACATAGGCTATAAATTTTATTAATATCTAATCAATAACCGCAGAAATTAATTTTGTAAAGTTTATATAATTCTCCGTGTTGTTCGTTCAAGAGCCTGGCGTACAATTCGTATTATATGAAGTCGCAAATAAAGAATTAATATAATATTTTATTTTAAATTCTAATATTCAAATATCATTTCAATTAAATAATTTATTCTAAAAGTTCTTATTTTAATTAATTTAATAAAATATTTATATCATATTTAACTTAATTTTTATTTATTCTTTCTATATATTTGAATATTTCTTCTTTTCTATTTGAAAGTGAAAGGTTAAAAAAACAATATATTATTTTTGATGTTTTATGAATACAAAAATATTTTCTAATTAGGATATTTGAATTTTTTTTAACATGTAATCAATCATATGCATTAAGAATGGAAAATTTTGAAAATCAACTTGGTATTAAATTCAGAAAAAAATACTGATATATAGAATATATAGACTATTCGAATATAATTTAAAACTCTTTCTCTCCTATTTTAAATTTAAAAAAAACGGAGTGTTAAGAAATTAAGATGCCTTATATACATGGATGGGTAAATGAATTGGGCTTGAAGAGGAGGAAATTTATAATTTTCTTCTAATTCAGATTTAGGACAAATCGGACAACATTATATCAAATCTCGCTAAGAACATTCAATATTTCCGTACACAAATTATTCAGTCTTGGCAAAGCGTATGGCTCACAATCAGTTTAAATTGAAATTTATATAAATTAACAAAGTGAAAATTTTTATTTGTTTAAATTCTATTATAATGAATCAAAAGCAAGAACCTTGAGAGAAAATAACCATTGGATGGAGGTTGGACATGACAAAAACTGTAAGCGAAATCTTCATGTTCATAATTTTCAAATCTCCTAGCACCACAGAATTAGATAAGCTTCTTTTAAGGGAGGAAATTAACTATGATCTAGAAAAATTAATAAATGAACTTAATAATAAAAAAAACAAAAAAAAATCAATTAATTTAAATTAATACTATTAATTAATACTATTATTGTTAATTTATCTATAGTTTTATACCGTTAATTTTTATAAATTGTCTCAAGTCTCTCTAAATATTATACCCTATAAATCTATTATAACATATACAATACTTACTAACCATAGGCGGAGAAAATATTAGGAGATATCATTGCGGGTTCAGGCCAAATCGATCAACATTAATTAAGATATTTTCATTATGACAGATATTAGAAAAAACCGCGAATTCAATATTTCTGTTCACTAATTATTTGTAGACTTTAGTAAAACACGTATGACTCAATAAATCCGGATAAACTTTTTCAAATTTTGATCTTCAAATTTGTCTTGAAGGTAGTAAAAAAGAGTAAGATGCTAAAATCAATTGTAAAATATTAGGCTACCCAGGCGACTTAAATATAATAGGAGATTCGGCAATTGCAATTCAGATAGCGTGGAAAAATTAATCGAGGTAGGAAAAGAGATGGGGTTTCAAATTAATAGTGATAAGAAAAAATATTTAGTAACAAAGAGGAACAGCATTAAGATATAAAATCTTAATATACAAAATGTAGAATTTGAATATGTAGAAAAATTGAATGTAATCACGAAGGATAATAATATTTGAGAAGAATTTAAATCGAGGTTGCAATCGGGAAACGTCTGTTATCATGCAGTAAAGAGGCTTATCTCATAAAAATTATTATCAAAAGGAATCAAAATTAAAATATATAAAACAATTATTTTGCCTGTTGTATAGGATTCTTCCCAGCATTTATTAGCCAAAGAAAGATGAGGTCACCGGGGAATGGCGGTGACTGCATAACTAGGAATTGTATGACCTCTATGCATCTTCAGAAATAGTTAGGGTTATAAAAGCGAAAAAGCTGCGATAGGCAGGGGACGTGGCTGGGAGAGGAAAAAGATATTGGTGCGGAGACCGATTGGAAAACGTCCGCTTGGAAGACGCGTAGGAAGGGACGTATGAGAGATGAGACAAGGGCTCAGGATAGGGACACTAGGAGAAATGTGGTGGTTGCGGCCAAGTACTTTCGAGTATCTTTGAGCCACATAGATAGGTAGATATAACATATACAATAATAATAATATATATAATTAATTTACTGATTAAATTAAAATATATTTTAAATAAGAACACAAAAAGAAATGAATGTTTTATGTAATATACTGATTGAAACAAAATGGATGAAAACCTTTTACTACTTTCAACCAAATACTATGTACCACTCGGGGGTACAGGGGGCGGAGCCCCCGTCTAGATGTGTGAGCAGCTAGTATATATATATATATAATTACTATTTTTTTTATAAACTGTTACTTCACCAGCTTCAAAAATTTATCTTTAAGGATAATAAGGGGCTATTTATCGCTCTATATGAGATTAGATAACTATTTGATAATTTACTTAACTTTGCTAGTTTTCTTTATTACCGACCGACGATAGTAAGGGAGGTATTGTTTTCACACCAAATTTCACATGTGGAGATTTTTACATATCTCCACGAATCATGCATTTTCTAAACAGAAAAAAGTATTTTTAGCATGATGTCTGTCCGTCCGTCTGTCCGTCCGTCTGTCCGTCCGTCTGTCCGTCCGTCTGTCCGTCCGTCTGTCCGTCCGTATAGATGTGTACAGCCTGAACGGCTCAACCGATTTTGATCAAATTTGGTATATTTACTTAATGCATCAGTGGGATGAATTGATCAACTTTTGGTGCAATTCCGGAAACCGGAAGTGGTAGTATTAGCGATCGACGATTGGAAGGAAAGGGTTATTTTCACACCAAAGGAGATTTTTTTATATATCACCACGAATCATGCACTTTGTATTTGTTTTATCCTCGAGAAAAATCATATTTATTAGTTTTTTCTTGATTTAAAATTATATGACGTCATCCAGCCATTCATGGCGTCACAGCCTGGTCTTGCATATATATTATAAATAAAATAAAATTAAAAATGTTTATATTTATTATGTATGTATCCATATCTGTTTTTTATTACATCAATAGATATATGAAAATTATTTGAAATTGTTTCTGTAGCTGGAAATTAATTTATTTCAAACCGTCGGTCGGTTCGGACCTGGCCACAGGTCAACTTATTTTTTAATTCTTTTTTTCCTTAGGAAGAACACCTCTTCATATGTGTTGTCTTGGAGGATATGTTGAATGTTGTCGGAAATTTCTGCAAACTGAAGTTGACTTAGATACCCAAGATGATAGTGGAAAAACACCTCTACACCTAGCAGCTTTTAAAGGGTTAGATGACAACAAAATTTATCTTAAACGCAAATCTTTAATCTCCCAATTAAAAATTAATTATTAAAAATCAAATCAAAAACAAATTATATGATATTTTGTGGAAAACTATATTAAAATTCTTTTATTGCAGTTCTGTTGAGTGTTTAGATCTACTTGTTAGTAGTGGAGCTAATTTTCAACTCCCAGATCACCATGGAAGGCTTCCATTACACTATGCAGCTGCCAAAGGAAAATATCCTTGTGTTTTTACTTTAGTAGGAATTGGATCAGAAGTAAACCGTCAAGATGTGGACGGTTGTTCACCTTTACATTATGCTGCTGCTTATGATCTTTCAGGAAGGTACCAAAACTCATTCTTAAATTCTATCAATTTTATTGCCTATCACCCTTTCTCTTTCTCTCTTTATCATTTTATTTAAAATATATAATTTATAAAATATAATATATATGTATTTGTTAATTGAGTTTACTTAAAAATAAATTTTTTAGTTGTGTTGAATATTTACTTCAACATAAAGCAGAACCAAAAGCTAGAGATTTAAATGGCTTTACAGCAATTCATTATGCTGTAGCTGGTGGCAATCAAACAGGATTAGAATTTCTCCTTGCTGCAGTTGGAAGTTACTATAATTTAAATGGTGATGATATGCCTCTTCTCACACCACTTCATTTAGCGGTAATATTTCTGATTTTCTTCCTCATAAATTTTATAAATATATAACTAATCAAATTATTTTCTCTTTCATAATTTCTTTGGGGTTTCTAAAGGCATATCATGGCCATGGAAACATATTACGTTTACTCCTACCTCTTTTTTCAAATGCAAATATAAAAGATTCTTCTGGTAAAACACCACTTTATTTAGCTGCTTCAAAAGGTCATATTCAATGTGTTCAATTATTATTAAGATGTGATGCCCATGTAAATATAAATGACTCCATTAGTAAACGAACTCCTGTACATGTGGCAGCTGCTCATGGACACGAGGCCTCTTTAATACTTTTACTTGAAAATACTGAGGATGGAAGTGTTGTCGATAATCGTGACTCCGCTCAAAGGTATTATAATTATAATAACTCCAGAATTGAAATTGCATCATGAAATTATTTTTTTTAGAACCCCATTGATGTTGGCTGCTGCATCGGGTCATACTCAATGTGTCATCACTTTATTAAAAAATGGTGCTAATCCTAATCTTTTAGATGATAATCTTCATTCGGCTCTTTTCCGAGCAGTAAGTATTGTTATATTTATGTATATACCAATTACACTAGCGGAAAAAATAAAACACAGACCTAATGGAGTTATGCTAGGAAAACAAAACATTAAGACACTTTGATAAAAGTTAATAATTAATCATATAGTTATTTTTTATTAACTTATACGTGATTTTATGGCTTACTGATTCTTCTGGAAATATCTCAAAATTAACAATAGAAATGTTCAATCGGAACACCAAGAAGAAATTGGATTAAAAATTTAGGTAAAGCATTTATCTACTTAAATAATTGATTTGATTACTGATTCAAGGTTTCATGCATGTGAAAGGGATTTCAAATGTGAAATATAGTGGCACTTTAAAACCTAGGTTTACCTAGCATAAATCCTTTTTGGTGTTGGTCTGTTTTTTTCCGTCAGTGTTTTTTAGTTAATAATTTTTTAATCAAATAATACTAAAAACATTGGTTTAAACCAAAACATTCTAAGTCAGAAAATGTAACTTTCGGAAAAAATTAGAACCTTTTTGTATACAGAAATTTAAATTTTTTAGATTTGTTTAAAAAAGTAATATTTTTAACTTTAAACAATTTTTATTATTCATAAAAGTGAAATTTATCGTAAAATAAATTACTCTTAGACTTTAATTGCTATATAACAATTCTCAAGAAAATTTTTTTGTCTAACTGTTCTATTTATTAAATCATTAGAACATAAATCTATTTCTTAAGAACAAGGTTTATCTTGTCTTAATTCGAGATAATTTTGAAAATAATAATTTCAAATTTTGATAAATTTTAGATAGAATACATTAAGAATAAAATTGATCAAACTATCATTTGAGGGTTTGTTTCTTTAGTTTATACTAGTTCGCCAATAAATTATTTTAAAATGAACTATTATTTTATAGGTTGTTCATGGATATGAAGATATTGTGGAATTATTAATGGCGAAAGGATGTGATATCTCTATTCAAGATAAACGTGGGAAATCGGTACTTCATTTATGTTCTGCTTGTGGTCATGTTGGTTGTCTTCATGAATTAGTTACTCATTCTCCACAACATGTAATCCAAACACTTGCTCACACCCTTGATTTTCAAGGAGCCTCCGTCCTCCATTGGGCATGTTATAATGGTATTCGTCCCTAATAGTTCTGATGTTTTTGTTTAATTGTTGTTTTGATTTTTCTATGTTAATTATCATTTTAGGCCATTCTAATTGTGTGGAATATTTAATAGAAAAAAATATTGTTCGTTCTTTAGAAGGACATCCATTTTCTCCCGTCCATTGCTCAGTGTAAGTTTTTTTCCTAAACTAACTAGGGTATGCCACGTTATGCTACCTCTTTTTTTAAATGAGCCATAGTGCATTTGAAAACGCAAGCCTAGATTAGAAAAAGTATGACAACTTTTTGCTATATGGGCTTTAGTTTCTGAGAAAATTGAGGTATTTTTCAGTTCTACGGTAAGTTCAATAGAGAGCCAGAGAATGTAGACATAATAAAAAAATCAATCATTTTTGTTTTTTTTATTGTATTATGTTATTATTTCTTATAAAATTTATTTAATCTTTATAAAATTCTGACTTCAATCTGCAAAGTTGGGGGTGATAATTTATATCCAGGGATTGAACTCTACTCACACGGACGCAAAATACCACGGTAGCTATGAGGCTTCATACCAAGTTATGGCTCTTACCGCACAGTTGAAAAAATGCCTCCCAAACTATGACCCATACACTCAAAAGTTCTAACACTTTCTATATCATCATCTCGGCTTGCCCTTTCAAATGCACAATGGCTCATTCAAAAGTAGAGATAGCTTAACGTGGCATCCACTTGTAAGATTAATTAACATTAATTCAACATATATTATTATTTATTTTCATTTATTATAAATTCAAATTATTATCTTATTTAAACGAGTTGTATTTTTTTATATAATTATTCAATAAACTATTCATAATCTTAAACTAATTTATTGTCAAATTCGAAAATTTGCTTAGTTTAAACTTTTCATGATTAATACATATTATAATTTCAATTTATTTTTAGGTATCAAGGTTCTGATACTTGTTTAGATTTACTTACTTACCACTTTGGTAGATCAATTATTGATTTGAAGGATCATAGAGCTCGTACACCCCTTGTTGTTGCTGCTCTATACAATAGTGTAGATTGTATCCAAATATTGCTCAATTTACAAGCCGATCTCGAAGCTAAAGATATAAATGGAAGAACTCCTCTTCATGCAGCTTCATTCAATGGACAAATAAATGCTTTAGGTAATAATTATTTTATAATTATTTTTAATAATATATTAGTAATGTATAGTATTAGTATATAATTATTTAATATAATTTTTATTTAGAATTACTTCTTGATTGGCAAGCGGATGTAACAGCTTGTGACAACCAACGAAATACTCCTCTTCATTTGGCTTGTTTGAGGAAACATAGTCGAGCTGCTCTTATGTTATTAGAACGCGGCTCTAATGATCAAATCAATATGACTAATCAGGAATTAAAAACGTAATTCAATTTATTATTATATTGTATTTTCTTAGCTTCAATAATTTATTATATAATACTTTAATTTTAAATACATATTTTTATCAATTTTTTTATTTAAAACTAACACTTGTTTTAATAGAAGTCTCATCTAAATTCATAGAAAGAAACCTAATACAATCTCATTTTAATTATCATAAAGTTTTATTTTAATATTTACTTATATTCCTTTGTTTCTAAAAATATATATTATTTTTATTTTAGAAAATAGCGAACAACAAAATTAATCTAAATTTCATTAATTTTCAGACCTCTACATTTAGCAGCTCGTAATGGTCTGGTGAGAGTAACTCGGGTGCTTATTGAGCGTGGTGGGGATGTTCATGCTGTCGATGCTCACGGGCTCACCCCCGCTCTGGCCTGTGCTCCGGATACCAGCGTTGCCGAATGTTTAAAAACAATTTTGGTTGCTGCACAAGCATCATCAGCTACAATCAACAACCAAGGTTAGATGAAATAGAAAGTTCTTCACATTATTTTTACCAGATATATATATATACATTATACACAACTTTTCATTCTAGTCGAGTATTTATTTTATTGGAAATTATTTAGTAATTTTTAATGATATATAAATATGACAAATAAAATTAATTCATAAAATGAAATACAAGATTAAAAATTAATAAATATCATATATAATATGGTATATTTTATTTTTAATTTATTTTTAAAGATTTTCACATTTAATTTTTATTTAATGTATAAAAAAAAACAATTTTATTATTTTTTAAATATATTTTATTAAATAATTGTCTAACTACTTTCTCCTAAACATTCTTCATTATAATTTATTATGTGCAATTTTTATTTAAATATAAAATAAGTACTTATTTATAAACCATTTAGTTTGACATATGCAATTTTTCAATTATTTTTATATAGGTCAGTCAAATGTATAGTATATTTTTGTAGATAATTTTATTGTTTATTTTTTTTATATAAGAATATATTTTATTTATAATTTATATGCACAAATTCTTTAAGTACTAACTATACAAATATTAATTGTTATAAAAATAATATTAATTAAATTTATTTGGAAATTTGAAATTAAAAAGTAAACTAAGATATTTATACATATTTCAATTTATCATATTATTTATCTTGAATTGTATTTTTTAATGAAATAGTTATTTATAATAGGTCTTCGATTTTTTTCAGGAAAAAATAACGATTAATACAATTGAAAAAGATCATAAAAATCAATCATTAACTATTTAATGAATATATTTATAGAAAAAAAATTGATATAAACATTGTAAAAAATTTTCTTGAAATTATATTTAATAAGTAAATGAAATATATTATGCAGGTGTGAGTTTTCTAGTTAGAAACTTAAAAAATAATAGTGATTCTTTTAATTTGAAAAAATAAATAATTTATTACAAAAATATTTTATATTCTTTATTTAATTAATATTTATATGTCAAATTAAAATAAAGGAATTGAGAATGAAATGTTTAAATTTCCAGATAATTTTAAATGTAATTTTTAGTTATTTAATGATTTAAAATAAAATATTTAACTGAACTATTTCAATACAACAAATAATTTATTTGGAGAGAAATCTTCAATTATGGTACAACTTAAGCAGGATTGTTTATGAAAATTGATTCAAAATAAAGTAATTATTATATATTAATTTTATATCAATGTATTTATTATTTTTTTATTTTTATGTTTTTTTTATATATAGAATTATTTTAACTTTAATTGATTGTAGATGAGATTTTGTTATATTTTTTTATTATTAATTTTAAACTTTAGTTTTCAAGAACTTTAAAACTTTATGTGTATTTCTATTTCTTTTTATTTTAACTTTTATTAGTTTTCAAAGTAATATAGATCTACAGAGAAATAAATATTTTGAAGTTTTTATTTCTTCATTTACAACGGTGAGTTAAAATTATGAATGAACCCAATTTAAATAATTTAAATCTATATATTAACAATTTTTTTAATAGCAAATTATTTTTTGATTTTTTTAATATATTTTAAATTTATATTATTTAAATAAAAATTTGTATTTCTTTAATTTTGTGTTTCAATTAAAATAATCGCTTTTTAAATAATATATTTATTTTAATTAATATTAATTAAATATAATTCAATTGAAATTTAAATAATTTTTTTAAACTAAGAATTCAGGTCGCTTTTTCATTTTGTTTGTTTTTTTTTCTCATAAGAATTTTATTCTACCAATTAATTTCATAGTAAATTTTATTTTATTATTAATATTTAAATACATTTTTACAGATATTACTATATTTATATAAAAGAACTTTAATATAATATAATATGTCTCAGAAATATTCTAGTTTTGGTGTAAATGAGATTTTAAATTAAAATGAAAAACAATTTTTTCTCTTTATTTATTTGTTCATATTTATTTGAAGGAATGAGTTTAACATGCTTCTGTAATTCTTAGTTTTTTTTCTACACTAATTTTCAGCTAATACTTAAGAAATTAACAATGGTCAAATTTCGCCAATATATATATGTATATATATATATATATATATCATATTCTACTAATAAATCTATAAGGTAACTGCTCTTAAGTGCTTAAGTGTTTCTTCTATCTTTTATTACATTCTTATTACTGGGAGATAGCAATAAATATGATTTCAATTTTTTTTACCTTTATTTTCGATTAGTATAACATGGGTCTCAAGGAGTTTTTGCATTGTCTAATTTAATTAACTATAAAAAATAAAAAACACCCAAGTTCATGAGTTTTTCCGCGCAAATTTACTTCATAATCACTGAATTTCATACTAATTCCCTTCCTATTAAATTTGAACCTATCTTATTAATTAGTCTTATAGCATTTTATTTATTTTTAAATATTCTTTACTATTATTTATTTTTCTATTATTTCTCCTTACTCAATCTTTTCTAATGTATAATTCTATCAATGTTCTTGTAAGATGTCTCATTATGTTAATATCTAAAAGATTTTTATTATTAGAAAACTAATTTCTTTTCTTTCTCTATACACATATACTTTCTCTATATTTTTAGATTATTACTTATTTTAATTAATATTACTGCTTTAAATTAAGATAATAACAAGAAAATTTTTCTTAAAGCAGAAATACTAATATTTCGATTCGGCAACCAATTATATTTCTGATACATTGAATTAAAATCAATTAAAATAACTTTCCTAACAACTACAAAAAAAAAAATAAAATACTTTTCTATCAGGCATGGTATTAATTAGATTTTATTGTTTATTTTCCATTATTTAAACTTTATTATTATAACAAATCAAATTCAAATAAGTGCATAAAGTTGAATTTTGTGTATTTGGAAACTTCTTCCCATCTCAATTACTACGATAACTCTTTAAGTCAACTAACAAACTTGTAAGTTGTAGAATTAACAACATTTTACCTTTAACTCTTATATAATATAATTCTTCATTTCAGTTTGATTTTGTTTGCTTATCATTGTTCCGCAATTTATGTGGCACACGCTCTCTTTAATTTAATATGATACCTACTTTTAAATTTTATAATATTAAATATTTTCGACATGCCCTTATAAATTAAAATAAATAAATTATCAATATATTTTGAATTTTTCATTAATAAGTAGGGTGACCATATTGTCTCGTGTTAAAAACGGGACATTGAAATATGAAATATATAAATATTGTTATAAAATGAATAGTTAAGCATTAGACATGGACATTTTGTTTGTTTACCATTATAACCTTTAATCTTATCATATGTATAAAAATATGATGTATTCATAAAAAAGTTAGATGATAATAAAAATGTTATGATATAAACATACATACGAGGGCAGGTCAATAAATCCGTGACTTTTTGAATTTCCTGCCTCTTAACTGAAATAGCAACACTGTTCCTACTACACGTAACAATCAGCTGACTCTTGTCGAAATTTGAACTAGTTGGGTCTTTTAGTTTATGTTTGATATCCATTAATAGCAGACTACTTCGTGAATGAAAAAAGTGAATTTAGTGTTTCCTTCGCAAAAAGGACTTGAGAGATATGGGAGAGGATAGGGATTGGAAGGTTCTGGCTCAGAATAGGAATATTTGAAGGGGTGTGGTTGCGAAACTCGAAAGTTCCGTAGAGCCACAGAGATGGATAGATACATCTAGAACTTCGCAAAAATGAATTGGGATACAATTTGGTTCCTCATCCGCCCTATTCTCCGGACTTAGCCCCGAGTGACTATTTCTTGTTTCAAAACCTGAAGAAATGGCTTGGCGGAAAGAGATTTGACTTCAATCTCACATACAAATACCTATTTTGATGTCCTCGACAAATCTTATTTTTTGGAAGGGATAAAAAAAATGGAGAAACGTTGGATGAAGTGTATAGAGCTCTAAACAGACTACGTTGAAAAATAAAATAATTTTTTATCCAAAAACCTGTTTCATTCACAAAGGCACTAACTTATTGACCTGCCCTCGTACTAATTCTAGAAACGATTATTCTATATCTATAGTGACAACCGACACCAAAATTTAGTTAGATACAAATGGAAGTTTTTTCCTACGATCGTACCATGATTATTTTGAAAGAAAATCTTAAACAGCAAATTTCGAACCAACAACTTATCATAGAACTTCTCACACAGTGGCGGACTAAGGTTAATCTGGGCCCTAGGAAACATGTTAATTCCAGGCCTATTGGGAAAAAATTTTCCCTTTTTTTTAGCGAGCCACGGTTTGGCCACCGTTGGCATATAGTACACGGCCCTAGAAAGGTAATTTTCGGGCCCCCAAAAATTGCGGGCCCTAGGCAGGTGCCCAGGTTGGGTTGCCTAGGCCTTAGTCCGCCCCTGTTCTCACATAATCAACATAATTTTACATTTTACTATTTATAGTTTGTTTAAAACTGGACAAAATGGACATTTTTATTAAAACGATCGTGCGATCTAAAAATTTGAAATAAACGTTACTGTCCCGTACAAAACGGTTCTTATGGTCATTCTAATAATAACTAAGATAAAATTGATTATTTTATATAACTTATTCAAATAAAATATTAATTATTTTATGAAATGAAAGTGATTCTACTAATTTAAACGTTTATAATTATAAATTTGATATAAGTTATAAACTCCTTTGCATTTGTGGCAAGTTGATAATTGTATTTGTTCCAGGTCTGAACGGAAGCCAAGTGTTATCAGGAGAGCAGCTTAGTTCCCCAGAGGAAGCTGAATTCTTCCCAGCAATTGGAGAACAATCCAGGCCTGTCTCCTATTATAGTTCAGATTCCGATTTTTATTAGATTATTATTATATTATATTAAATTTTATAATATCTTAGCTAAAATAATAAAAAAAATTAACCAAGGGATTATTAAAATGAATAACCAAGAGAAAGATGATCTTCTTCATTTAAAAAATTCTTAAAAGAGATGAAATAAAATATGCATAAAATGCTTGAAAATATCCATTTTGAGAAAAATATAAAAGAAAAGCTTATTAAGAGTCATTGAATTGATAACTATATTGATCTCTTTTAATTAATAATAATTTTTATGTATTTGTAATACTAATCATTTTATTAAAATTTTTATTATTTTTTTTTTTAATTTAAATAAATAAGATAACATTTAAATTAAATTAAACCTCAAAATCTATTAAAACTAATATATTTACAATAAACATAAAAATAGGATGGTTTAATCCAGAGCTTTTCTATCAATGTTTAATAACACTAAAAACATTTTTTTTTTTATTTACTTAGATTTAAAATATATAATATATGATTTAAAATAGAACTAAGATTTAAATAATTTATGTTTATTAAATTAAAATATTTTTTCTAGTCTTTCATACATAAAACAAGTGTTTAAATACTGTGATAAAATCTTTAAACTAATTTGAAAGTAAATTTCTTTTATTAATTTTTACTTAATTTTTATTTATTAATTCTATTAATTTTTTCTAAATTTAATGAAAATTGTATGTATTGATTCTAACTGAGAAATAATTAAATAAAACAAAATCAAAAAATGAAGCTAAAAATCAATAATACGGCAAAAATATTTGCACTCTCATTTTTGCACAAATATACAATATATTTCAAAATAAATTGAGTAAAAAATAATGCATATGCATTATATATTGTGATTAAATTAAAAATTATCATTAGTTTTTGTTCTTTATGAATAAACATTGATCGAAATCATATGGCTAATCTAGCAATATTAATCCCACTGATAAGAACCCATTTTGTTATATTTATAAAAGAATATATGACAATAAAAACGGTTATTTTTTAATCTACTACAATTTTATTATTCGAATCATTTTCCAGCTTTCAAAAGCCATTGCGTATAAAGAAGGATTTTTTTTTTTTGCATTTTTTTCAATAATTATTGCTTTGCGATAGTCTTTTTTTTTTTAATATTGAATACATACTTAGTTATTCCTATTTATTAATGAATTTAGTTACACTAAAGATAGATTATTAAGTAATGAACAAAAATTTCTGGACATCATTCTAAAATAAGCATTATCTACTCTTTATTTTAATTAAATTTATTTATAGAATTTTAAATGCTTAAAAACTAGTTTTAAAATTAAAATCCAGTTTAAAATACAAATATAAGCATTAAAAAAATTGATTGAATTGGAATTACCGGTAAAAATAGGAAATTAATTGATGAACTCGGAAAAAAGAATATAAAAATGTGTAGAAAAGTAGATCGAAATCCAAATACAGTTTTTGTTTTTGAAACGCAAAAGAAATAATAAAAAATATATTCAAAAAATAATTTTTTTTAGAAAACAATGGAGGGAAAGAGAGACGGAAAATATGGCCTCCTCTAACTTCTCTTTTTAATAATTGTTTTTTATTTTATATTATGAGTACTAGTGAGTACTAATAATCTCACATTTCAACAAAAGAATTTGATAAATAGTTTTGTTTGTAAAACAAAAAGAATAATTATTTATTATTTTCTTGTGAAATAGAAAATTCAAAAAGTCACGGACTTATTGACCTATCCTCGTATTATAATTTTTATATTTCAAATGAAATTGCAACTCTGCTCCTGTCAACACGTAACAATCATCTGACTTCTGACGAAATTTGAACCACTGGGTTATTTAGATTTTGTTTGACATCCATTAATTAGTCACCTCGAGATCTGAAAAGGAAATGGAAAAAAGTGAATTTCCATGAAAACCCATGAATTGGGATAAGAATTGGTCCCTCATCCGCCCTATTCTCCGGATTTAGCCCTGAGTGACTATTTTTTGTTTCCAAACTTGAAGAAATGGCTCGGCGGAAAGAGATTTGACTCCAACGATGAAATCATCTCACAAACAAATCTATTTTGAAGTCTTCGACAAATCTTATTTTTGGAAGGGATAAAAAAAATTGAAGAAACATTGGACGAAGTGTATAGAGCTTAAAACACTACGTTGAAAAATAAATAATTTTTTATCAAAAAACCTGAGTTTCATTCAAAAAGTCAGGTTCTTATTGACCTGTCCTCGTATATATATATATATATTGTAATGATTTTTTTGTGTAATGAGGGAATTGAGGGACTCTATAGCTATGAACCCGAACGTGAACTGACCGAGATCTGGACTAAAGAAAAAAATTAGAAAAATATTAAATTTAAAATTAAGAATAAAGTAAACAGATTTATTATCTTTGATATTTAAATATAGATTTATAGATTTAAATTTTTAGAAAAATGATATATAAAATAAATATAGATAAAGCTGATTTACAAAAATTACAAAAAAACAATCATTGTTGGAAAACAATTCCTTGACTTAGAAGCCGGTCCTTTTGTAGGATGGACAATCTTGAATCCTACGATTTGTTAAGGGGGCCCAAAATTGGCGGTTCCGACTAAGAGATGGTTCGTGGACGACCCAGTGTAGTGGCGGACCTTTTTCACCTCCAGAATCTAAGGTGCGTCTGCTCTCGACGCTACGCCACGAACGAATGAATGTCTTTTCCGATTTTTCAACAACTCTTTTCTTCAGGGAAACGTCCTATAATAATCTTTTCCAATAAAAATAAATTTATATTTAAATAAATAAATTTTCTTTTTCTTTGAAGGATTTTTAAAATATCATTACAATATATATATTATAAATATTATTTATTTCGTTTTATACTGAGTTATAAAGTAATTGTTTATAAATTAAGGAGTCATATATGTAGATAATTTGAAGAAAATTCACTATGTCAAAAATTCCAATTATCTTATTTGATCTTTTAATACATAGGCTAAAATAAAATTTACTTAAAATACACTTAAACACTTTAATCAATAAATTTCAATTTAATCTGAATAGTTTTAATATTAATTTTACCAGATAAATTACATTATTTTAAGTTTGAAAAGTTCTCCAAAATAGAATGAAAACCATAATAAAATAATTTTCGAAAATATATAATATAATTTATCATTAAAATAACAATTATTTTTTTAATTTATTTGAGTAAATATATATATATATAGTTATTATGTTTTTCTCGTCCTTTTAAGATCAATTTGTTAAGATTGCTATTCTTAAAAAAAATATTGAATTAGATGGAGATAAATTGCTGAACATTGTATCATTCATGGGACCAATACCTATCACCACTCTCAGGTGAGATTCAATGTTAAATTATTTTATTAAACATCCCAAACCAATTCATTATTCTGTCAACCTGAGAAAATTTTAAACAGAAATTAAATAATAAATAAATTCAAGAATTCGAAAAACTTTATTAACTAACTATAATCCAAGAAAAATAAATTTAAATTTACCCGTGCAATTTTGCAAAAAAATATCTTCTCCGTGCAATTGATTTATTGAAATTTACAATTTTAATAAATGGTATATAATATACGATATACAGATCTATACTTTAATAACTTATATATCTCGTTTATATCATTTGTCTAAAAAATCATATTTTAATTTTATATAACCAAGAAATCATTTTTGCACTTAAAACATAGTTGTAATTAATAATTGAAACAAAAACAAAAATAATATAATTTAGTCATTTTAATTGACGTTTTGAAAATATTTTTGTATTCATAAAACATTAAAAATAATATATTCTGTTTTTTTAACCTTTCACCACTTTCAAATAGAAAAGAAGAAATATTCATATATATAGAAAGAATAAATAAAAATTAAGTTAAATAAGATCTAAATATTTTATTAAATTAAATAAAATGAGAACTTTTAGAATAAATTATTTAATTGAAATGATATTTGAATATTAGAATTTAAAATAAAATATTATATTAATTCTTTATTTGCGACTTCATATAATACGAATTGTGAAAATGATTCCGCTAGGGACAGTGGGCCACGCCAGGCTCTTGAATGAACAACACGGATAATTATATAAACTTTAAAATATTAATTTCTGCGGTTATTGATTAGATATTAATAAAATTTATAGCCTATGATACTATAGAGGTATATAAGAATATTGTGATGTAATTTCATAGAAATCGGTTCAGCCAATTCTGAGTATAAAATAGTTATTTTCCGGACAGACAGACAGACATGAAAAATTCTAAAGTCACTTTTGGATTCTAGAGGTTATGAAACGCGCAGATATGCAAAAAATTTTAAATTCTGAGCAATGTGCAGACAAAAACCTTTTTATATATATATAGATATACTTATTCTGTAAAAAAACAGACTATATAATTTCTTATTTAATCTAATAAATTGTAAAAAGAAGAAATTTAACAATAAAAGTACAAAAACAATTAATTAAATTCATCCTTTAATGAGAATTCGATTTTTTCATTTATATGTACTTATAATCAAATAAAACACTATCAAAATTTTAAATCTAAAAAGGATTTGTGCTAATTCCAGATGATTTTAAAAAATATTAATTTTTTATGATTAATTTAATAAATTTTCCTTTTTGCATATTTGATTAGAATGCATTGTGCAATGAGCTTTTTTGAAATTAACAAATAAATCTAAAATAAATAAATCATACATTTTACAAAAGTGAAAAATATTAAGTGATAAAATATATTAAGTAATTAATTTCAGGAAAAGTTTCAATTATTAATTTTTCCAATTATGAAAAATTTTAAACATTTAAAATTTCTTTTATTAATATACAGGGTCATCGAAAAGGTGGACGGGATTTCAAAGAGTAATAAAAACCGTAATACAACTGGTAGAATACATCAAAAGACACAGAAAATCTTAAACTATTTTATGTACTCTTAAAAAGTTTCGATTTGTGCTCCCCCCCCCCCCACACAGACATCTACCCGTTTTGAAGTTGCAATGGCTGCCTAAATTCTTTTATAATTTGAGGCGTTTGTGAAGAATATTCTGTACAGTTGTTTTAGCCATACCTAGTTCCAACTTTCTTGATATCAACACTTCCAGTTTCCTTAAAGTGATTAACCAACGAACAGCTAAAATGACGCTGCACTAACACAGGTGATTTAAATGGCAACTGCGCATGCGCCCACTGACTGAGTAAATGCTACTCAAAATATTTATCATGCTACTCAATCTCTCGTTAATTTCGTGTTGATGACGTGTTTATTTATCGAATAGTTGTACAACAAAATCCTGTCCAACTTTTTCGATGACCCTGCATATAAAATAAAAATATAGTTAAACCTCCCACTTCAAATTGGAAAAAAAAATACTACGAACATTACGTTATTCACATTTAAGGGTATACCCATATTGCATGGCGTTCAATTATTTAACAAAGCTAGAATTAATTTTATATATAGTCTACTATCTTAATATATATACCTATATACAAAAATAATATATAAGTAGCAAATAATTTAAAATAAAAATAATATTTTTCAAACTAATAATTGAAATTGTAGTCCTATAAATGATAATCCGAATTATAAATATAGATAATGTAATGATATTTTAATAATATCATTAATTTTTAAAAAAAGAAAATTTATTTATTTAAAAATAAATTTATTTTTGGAAAGGATTATATTTGTAATACGTTTCCCGAGAAGAGAGAGAATAGTTGTTGAAAAGAGACAAGGGCATTCGTTCGTGGGCTGCAGTCGAGAGCAGACGGACTTTATTGGAAGAAAAAAGGACCACCATTACATTCGGTCGTCCACGGACTATCGCTTACAAAAGGACCGGCTACATTATTAACAAAAAATATTGTTATTCAAGAAGGGTTGTTTTTTTAATTTTTTTAATCTAAGAATTAAAAAATTTGTTCCACAACAAATATTGGTTTATCTATAATTTTTATTAAACGTCTTTTTTTTCTTTTTTATAAAAAATATAAAAAAATTACTGTATATAAAATTATAATTTAAAAGATTTACATTTAAATCTAAAGGTTTTAAAAATTTATATTTAAACATTTAAATCTGTTATAAATTTTTATTCTTAATGATAAATTTAATTTTTTTCTCTTTTTTTTGTAGTCCAGATCTCCAGGGCAGTTCACGCCGATTCAAAGTTCACCCTTTTCCATTACACATATGAGACCAACCCTTCTTTTTCTTAAATTTTCCCCTGTCGATATCCTCCCATATAAAAAAATCATTACAATAAATATAATAATTAAAAAATATTTTATATTAAATTCTTTGTATTCATGTAATAATAATAGTCTTATATCAATTCAATCATAAATATATATTTTCATACATTTTTATACCTTGCCTAATTTTATTCATCTATATGTATATATATATATATATATACCTGAGGATCATTCAGAGCTTTAAAGAGAAATTATTATTGAATTTTCCTAGGCTCGAACTCGAGTTTTCAGTGTGGTAAACAGTCGTTTAATTCGTTCGATGAAAAACAAATTATATTCAAAAATAAATTTAAGTAAAAAGAAATCTTTTGAAAAAATACACTTTACTTAAAATTGCACTAAAAAGTAAAAAATAAAATCACTTTAAAGTGTGTGCGCTCAAATTATAATAACACCAAATGGAAGCAAATGTTTTACGGTCTTATTATAATTTGAGCGCACACACTTTAAAGTGATTTTATTTTTAACTTTTTAGTGCAATTTTAAGTAAAGTGTATTTTTTCAAAAGATTTCTTTTTACTTAAATTTATTTTATACTTTTTAGTCGTATTCAGCGCCTCTAGAACTGCTATCGCCATCTATGATTGAAATAGTGAACTATTCCATATTCCGCATATGAAAGTTTAGTTAATTAATTACCACTAATAGATAAATAATTCAGTGGATTTTTCAATTGATTCGTGTATTATTAGCAGGAGCAAGCGCGTATGCAAAATTTCAAGTTGATTGAATGACGGGAAGTTGTTGAAATATCGATTATAAAATGCCGCAAACAAACAAACAAACAAACAACCCGCGGACAAACGGACAGTGTGAGTTAAATAAATTGTATTAATAATTAATAAACAATATTATTTATTTATGCCCATAATTACATAATTTATGTATAGAATATTAAAACAATTGTTTACTCATCGTTTACTGCTCTCTAATTACACTAATTGCACTAATGACTACTTCATACGGATGATTTTCTTTTCTTTTACAAATATTTTTAGCTGAAACCACATTGAATCTCTGCTCTCAACAATTTCTTTTTCTCCCTTTTATCTTGCTCCACTCATTACAGAACCTCGCTCATGCGTCTCTCATAACTTTAAATTTTTCTCCTAAACCGAGTTAGAAGACTCAGCTGGTAACCCCAGGTTTCATTTTATATATATATATATATATATATATATTATATATATATAATATATTAATTATTATATAACAGTACAATACAGTTCACCGATCCGCCGCCGCTAGGTACTTTAAAAAAATTATTCTTTATGTACTATAAATATTTCGAATTAAGATTATTATTTAAAATAAATAAACGACAAAATATATGAAACAATTTCAAATAAAAGAACATAAATTAAAAAAAAAATAGTCATAAAATATACAGCCCATAAATGTACGTATTAATGCACAGAAAGACAGAAAAGTATGGCCTGTGGATATAATATAATAATTTGATTACAAAATAATACTAAAATAAATATTTTTAATTTTATTTTATTTATAATATTTTGTATTTAAGGAAGCGATGCCGGTGCCATTTTTTACTATCTCGTCAGAGATAGTATTGCGATCACGAAAATTTTCGATGTTGAGATATTAATGTTTTTATACGTTTTGTTGGTTCCTGAATCATTTTCACTAAGGTTGAGAAAAATGGCTGTGTGTGTGTGTATGTATGTAACCAAGATTACGCAAAAACGGTTTGAGCTAGAATCATGAAATTTGGTATATCTGCATTATTCAAAATTCATAGTTTTATATCAACTTTTGAGAAATGTAGCTCAATCGGAAGAGGGTCATTACCTACAACGTTTTGATTTTTTTTCTTCTAAAGTGACCGTAAAAATAAAGATATATTTTGGATAATTTTTCACATGATGAATAATTGTATAAAACTGCTATATATAGAATTTCAGCTTGATTGAATCGCTGAAAATACCAGAATTAATTTTTTAACACTGCAAATCTCACGCGCCATCACCTGGCGTGGTGCTATCAACAAAGAGCCAAACATGCGCTGGTTTAATAAATATTATTTATTAATTTTTTTTTATAATTTAATTAATTGAATTTAATATATGTTCTTTAATTCTGGAGACACTCCAGATTTTTTTATTATTAAAATTCCTATTTTAAATTAAGAAAAAACTAACAAAGATAATTTTTCCCGATGTGAATTTCAAAAAAAAAAATCCTTAGAGCAGGATAATAACTCAAAAGATGTTGGTTCAAATTCGTTCCAATTTTTGCTAGTATAATAAAATAATTAAATATAATATAACATAATGTTTAGTTTTTCTTTTTCTATAGAGCTGCTAACATAGATTAATCGAGTGAATGTTCTTATAATGAATGCGGAGCGTGAAGGAGCGTAGCCAATGCCCCTTCCCCCGTTCATTGCTCGAAGTTGCGCAAGGGGAGGCGCATGAGCGGGAGGGGCGTTCCCAGGCATGATTGGTTTACAGTTAGGCCAATCACCAAGGCTGGCTACTTGCACCGGTTCAGCCCTCCGCACCTCGGTCACCCCTGCAACCTATCTATTTTCCCCTCTCTTACCACCGAAGGAACTCTTCCCTTAGTTTAGAACAGGGATGGCGAACCTATGGCACGCGTGCCAAAAGTGGCACGTTTGAAAAATTTCATGACACGCATGAAGACAAAATTATTTTTTTAATAATTATAACCTTGTAGAATAGTAATAAATTTAAAAAAAGCTGGAGTGTCTCCACTCGACTATCTCGCAAATTTGAATTGGATTAAATAATAAATATTAAAATAAATTAAATTAAATTAATTAAATTATAAAATTAAAATTAATAAATAATATTTATTAAACCAGCGCATGTTTGGCTCTTTGTTGATGGTACCACGTCACGTGTTGGCGCGTGAGATTTGCAGTGTTAAAAAATTAATTCTGGTACTTTCAGCAAATAAATCAAGCTGAAATTCTATATATAGCAGTTTTATACAATTATTCATCATGTGAAAAATTATCCAACATATATCTTTATTTTTACTTTCACTTTAGAAGAAAAAAAATCAAAACGTTGTAGGTAATGACCCTCTTCCGATTGAGCTACATTTCTCAAAAGTTGATATAAAACTATGAATTTTGAATAATGCAGATATACCAAATTTCATGATTCTAGCTCAAACAGTTTTTGCGTAATCTTGGTTACATACATACACACACACAGACATTTTTCTCAACCTTAATGAAAATGATTCAGGAACCTTCAAAACGTATAAAAACATCAAAATCCCAACATCGAAAATTTTCGTGATCGCAATACTATTTCTGGCGAGATAGTAATAAATAAATCACATTAAAATTAAAATTTATGAAATTTGAAGTACTGAATATTTATTTATCTATCTTAGTAGATTAAACCCGCAAATTATACATTTTATTAAGCTGAAATATCGCTTGAATTCCCTCTCAGTATAAAAACATTCATGGTAGATAGACTCAGTGTATACCGTTTGGACTTCTATTATGTCATTCTGTGTTGTTACCGTACAAATAGCATTGTTCAGGATTTAAAATTTTTTGCAAATCTTTACTCTTCATGTGACCTGGGGAACCCAAATATGACTTTTGTATTTTTCGTGTCTGTCATTTTAATTGTCTGTTTGTCTGGGAAATTGTGAAGTTATAAACTCAAAATAGATTGGGGCGATGAAATATTACCAGAATATTCTTATATGCTCTTATTTTAATATTTGCTGAAAATTTTATCAATATTTATTAAAAAAAAAAAAATTAATTTTATAAAATTTATATCAAGCTTTACTTTACGCATAGGACGGTTGGAGAATAGTGCCAGACTCGCAATCTTTTTCTAGAATTTAACATATCATTATCAAAACAAGAAAATGTAAGTGGTTCACGGTATCCAGTGGCGGATTAAAGGTCCAGAGCGCCCTAGGCAATCACTTTATCGGCGCCCCTGTATCGGCCATAAATGCCCATCATAATACTATAAATTTTAAAAATTCTGAGTTCGCGCGCCCCTTGTAACTACACGCCCCTAGGCACGTGCCTAGTTTGCCTTACGGATAATCCGCCTCTGACGGTATCAAATATAAATTTTGCTTTTTTGTCATTATCTACAACTAAAAACTACAAACTAAAATCAATTAAAGAATTTCCATACAATAAAAATAAAAAAAAAATTTAGGAAAGATATATTTTTACCAAAAATAAATTCCAAATTTTTAAATAATCATTTTATTTTTTTGGAATAAAGTTTAATATTTAAAATTATAACACTTTTATACAGGATAGTTAGAAGTTATACAAAAATATTCGATTATATATTCAAGCTAATAGGGGTACAGGTGGTAGAGAAAAAAAATGACAATTTTGTGGCACGTTAGTTACTTCAAAAAGATTTTTTATAATTTTGTGGCACGGACATTCAAAAAGGATCGCCATCCGTGGTTTATAACATCACTCCTATCTCCTATCCATAGTCATTAAAAAAAGTGCAACAGCTCACAAAGGCAGAATGGAAGAACATGTCAACGAGGACGCAGCGAATATTGTCAACATAAAAAATCAAACCTGAAGACTTAAAAGAGTGAAACTACATGAACTTTATTTAGAGGGAAAAAAAAGAAATAAGGAAAACAAACTTATATGAATATGGGGATGTAATGTATAATTGATTTAATGTAATATATAAAATAAAATTACTTATTACTAGTAATAATAATAAATTTATAAATGAATAAATAAAAAAAACTATCCATTTCACAAGGCTATAGTTTTTCTAAAACAATGTACATATAATTATGCCCTCATTCTTCATCCTATTCTTTTTTTAAAAAAAGAATTTTCCTATACATAAAATAATTCTCAAATGTATTTCCAAATTAATTTTAAATTTGTAAAGATGAATTCTTTTCAATTTTTAAATTTACTTATATATATATAAGTATATACATATAAATTAAAGCATTTACTCAAATTCGACCAATTTTGTTAAGTTAATTATTTAATTATTTTTAGTTATTTTCTAGTTAATCGTTAAAAAATTCTTTATTTTTAAACAAAAAAAAAGACCATTTTTTAAACATTAGACTATTCAACTAGTTTTTCATTTAAATATATATATATATATATATATTTATAATGATTAAGCTAAAATTTTTACAATCAAAATATTAACAATGTAGAATCAATGAATAACAATCCTGAAATATGATTTTAAAAACAAATAGTATTAATTTATTTCAAAAATAACAGTTTTATATATATTAATTAAAAAAGTTTACATAGAGTGCGCAATGGAGTGTCTTCTGCAAAAACATCCGCTAGATGTCAGGAATATCTATTTTGTAGTTCAGTTTCAATAAATATTATACTACACAATCTAGAAATCATTTTAAATCCAAATTATCAAAATAATTTTTAAAAATATTCCAAAATATGGAAATGTTTATCATTAAAGTAATAATTCTTTTATAATAAACAGGTTCATATATATATATATTATCTAGATATAATAAATACTATAATACAATAGATTCTCCTAAAATAATATAAAAATATCACTCTCTACACACTTTATATTTTAATTTCAACTATATAGAGCATCTTGAAGCATTTTAATAATATATTAATTACTTCAATCTTAAAAGTTTGAATGGATAACCTTAAAATCATTTTTTTAAAAATTATATTATAAGAATGAAAATAAAACACTTGTGATATCAAATGTTTTTAGAAATATACTCATATTTATAATTTTGTTAATTTTGTAGATATTCAAATTTTTAAAATAAATTAACAAACAAAAATACAAATTAGATAAGAATCATAATACTTATATATGTTTTTATATATAAATATACATATAATATTTATATAATTGAATTGGATTGTATTTTTTTAAACCCTCATAGCTTATAAAATCCAAATAAGATAAATATGTAAATTTATAAGAATAAATTATATAACTGGACTTTGACAGTTTAACAACTCCATTTTATAGATATTCAAATTCTTAAAATAAAATAATAAACAAAATATATTAAATAAATCAATGAAATTTAAAGATTTATTTTATAATTTTCATAATAATTTCAAAACTTAAATGTATTTAAGGTTTTCTGGAACAAGTGAAATATATAAGAAGGAAATAGAGATAGCAGCGCCCTCTCTTCATTGCTGACCAAGCGACGCCATTTTGTTGGCTTTGTTTTAAAAAAGAGATCAATACCTAAATATGAACATGACTCATAAATTCATTTCTATATATATATATATGACTAATTATATATATATATATATATATATATATATATATAATTAGTCACGATTGCCTTATATATACTACTAGCACCTTTAAAGTGGTAAAAATCGTCAAAAATATGAAACGAGATGAACATTTGTTATCTATGGGGTAGCTGCCCCATCTGTGGCTACTCCATCCTCGACAAACGCAAAGACTTTCGGAGAATCTCTTTTGTTAAACGGCATAATTGTGACGTGTTTAGTCGAAAATACACTCAAATAATAAATTTCAAACATATTATCAAAAGAAAAACAGATTAAAAGATTATAATAAAATTATCAGATTTCATCAAAAATCAATAAATGTGAAATTATTCGTTTTTATTTTATTTTAATTGTAATTTTTAAATAAAATGTGACACACGTATTAAGAAATGTTAAAAATATTTCATATACTTCAGCAGTTCTCAACCTGGGGGGAGCGAGCACATTCTAGGAGGGGGGGGGGGACATTTCAAGTGCCCGCAAACTTTTGAAAATTTAGTTGTAAAATCGTTCTGAAAAAAGATGATTTTGTGGACAAACATTTTTTTCCAATTTTTTTCAATGGTTTAATTTCTTTCTTAAAATGGTTCTAAAAAAAAGGTCAGATGATTTTGCGATACTCTGAAACAGGGGGGGGCGTGATCTCACATCAGTGATCTAAGGGGGGCACAGAGCCTGAAAGGTTGAGAACCCCTGGTATACTTAAAAAAGTTTATTCAATTTTATTGCATTAAAATTATATTTTATTAAGTTGCTTACGGTTAGTTGTTTTACATAAATTTACATAAAAAGACAACGCATAGATATTATAAACATGGATATCCTGATTTAAAAGAATAAAAATTTAAAGTATAAATAAAAAATATTTTAATGGTTAACTATCAAATAATTGATAAAATTATTTTTTAACTATGAGATTATAAAAAAATTAATAAACGAACAATATAAAATTTGAATAAAGGCATACTAACCAAAAAAACATAATTTATTTATATTGGATTTATAATGTATAAAAAAATCATAACTGAAAGAATTAATTTTTGTTCCCAACACATAAAAAAATGTCTCTGAAACCCAAAAAAATTATAGAAAAGATATTTATTGTTACACTATATCCAATATTTTGATATTAATTAATAAGCATTAATTTGCTAATCTATTTTGTTCGGTAATTCAAGAAAGCAATGCCAATTCCCTTTCTCATTTTTTCAATAATTGTTCTCTATTTTCGTGTTTCATAAAATAATGAACCTCTTATATAAACAGGCCCCAACCATCTCCAAGTTATTTTGGAAATTTAGACAATGATATGCAATAGTACAGAACATATAATTTTAATTTACTTTATTGACTTTAGAATAACATCAGAATATTTGATAAAGCAAGTTAGGCTTTTGAGTTTATGTAAAATTGCGTCATCAGGGTCCTTAGGCTTGTTCGGTCCTTAATATTCAAATTTTTGAATATGTATATAGCTTATGGTCACATTGAAATTTCATATCTATTTAAATTGTAATTATGAGTTTGAAAATCAAACTTTCAAGTCATTGACTAATTCACGGATGCCAAATAGGATTTGGTCAAAGTGCCAAAATAAACTAAATTTAAATGCAATTTTTTTCGCGTGCCCGTTTACCTTTTATTTATATGCCTTTTTTAATGGATTATAATAATTGATAAAAATATAATAAAAAAAAGGAAATAAATTGCAATATTAGAGATCATGTGATAACATTAATTTAATATAAAGATTTTATATAAATTATATAAATTTTATTAATAATTATCATAGAAAATTCTTACAATTTGTTTGTTCTTTATTATTAAAATCCTGAAACAATCAGCCGCCTTTAACATAACCGTTTTTATAAACTCCCCATCAGAAAATGGTTTTGATTTCTTAGCAATCAAATAAGAAATTTCAAAACTAGCTTCCGTAACATTGCTGTTGGTTTTTACAAATTTTAATAATAAATTCGATTGATTTTCAGCTATTTTTAACCGTTGAGAAATTAGTTCTTTTCTTTCTTCAATATGTTTTTCGGCGATGTTTTTATGATTCGTTTCAAAGTGTCGCTTAATAGAAGACGTTCGACATACAATATAATTTCAGAGCACAGGTCGCACCGAGTTTTATCTCCATTTTTAAAAAATTCGTAATCAGCCGTCCAAAGATTCGAATATCTTGAAGTTTTTGTTTTTTTGGTACCATTTTAATTCAAAAAAAAATTTCATTTAAAGTTAAACACAAATTTTAATAAAACTAAAAACTCATTAAAGAATATATAAGAATTATATCACAATCATATATATATATATATATACGTTTATACGTATGCAAAGGCAGCTAAAAAAATTAAATTTTTGAAAAAAAACAGAAACTATTTTAAAATAAGGAATTTTTTTACTTAATTTTTTAAATTTTTTTCGCGTGCCAAAGTTGGCACACGTGCCATCTAATTGCCATCCCTGCTCTAATTAATAATAATAGCTATTAATAAGTTCCGAAGTTTTCATTTTAAATTTTAGATATATTTTCTTTTTTACTTTAATATATATAGAGTATAAGTCTAATAAATGATTGACCTATTTTATTAGTTAATATATTCTACAAATTTTAAATTCGTTCTTCTATCTATTTATCTATCTATATACGAGATACATATATAAGATGGAGATTAGAATTTTAAATTAATAACCAAATCGATGTACCTTAAATACAAGCAAATTTTATTAATTAAAATAAGATAAAAATATACAATTTTAAGAGCAATTTGCTTTCCTTAAATACAAGAAAATCGATTTTTATAGTTATTTGTTTTATCAATGAAATACAATATAACAAAATTTAATATTAAAAGATTTATAAATTAGAATGAATTTTCTATGAAAAGAAAAATATATATCATATTATAATAACATAAACGAAATTCAGTCAGGCAACTTAAAATATACAAGAAAATTAAATAACTAACTAATTAAATAATTCAAATTATACAAATGTTATTCACATATATATATATATATATATATATATATCTGTATTGTTTTCATTGAAAAGGGAACAACAGCTTTATTTTAAGCTTCGTTGTAAATTGATTGTCGCCCTAATCGTATAACATCTGCTTGTTCGTCATATTCGAGTGAACAAACATTTTTGTTATGATATATCTAGATTTACTGCTTATTAATATAAAATTCCCTCTAATTAGTTATAAAAATTCAATAATTTTAATGAAGAAAAAAAGTAGATACGACTTATCAAATTTTCTGAAATACTTATATGGATACGAGGGCAGACCAATAAGTCCTTGACTTTTTGAATTTCCAATCTCTTAAATGAAATGCTCCTGTCGTCAGACAACAATCAGATGACTCCTATCGAAATTTAAACCCACTTGAGTCTATTAGTTTTTGTTTGATGTCTATTAATAGCAGATTACCTCGTGATTTGAGAAGAAAATGGAAAAAAGGGAATATGGACGAGTTTTTGCGTCGTTTCGTAACCGTGGATGAAACGTGGATCCACCACAACACACCAGAAACCAAACAACAGTGGGTTTTTCGGGGTGAATCGGCCCCAAAGAAGTCCACGAAAAATCTTATTTTTTGGAAAGAATAAAAAAAATTGGAGAAACACGTTGGACGAGGTATATAGAGCCCAAAGAAAACTACGTTGAAAAATAAAATAATTTTTTATCCAAAAACCTGTGTTTCATTCCAACAGTCATGGTCTTATTGACCTACCCTCGTATGATATTTGAAAGTTATAAATATATTTTATGCAATATAAATATCAAGTCACGAATATAAAAGAATCATTTTTTAAAGATTAAAACGAAGAAATTAAAAGTCAATTGCAATTACTAAATAAAAAGGGTTCGTTGAAAATGTTTGTTTTTGAAGGTGGGGCGTGGTTTCCAGAACCATCAATCAAGGTGTCACCAAAGAAGAGAGTTGCATTCTTCTGAGTCTGAATGGCTAATTGTACCTTTTGAATGGGAACACTTTGACGTTTATCTCAAGAAAAGGTTGCCTGCTAGTTTGGATTAGGGATAATTCGTCACGGGAGAAATTCGTACCAAGACGATAGATCCATTATTTGTTTATAATAAGTATTGTTTTTTTTATAATCAAATTTCAAGATCATTATTTACAATTGTTTACTAACTTTAATGAATTCCTAGGAGCTTTTTTTATCATTTAAATTTTCAGAAAAATTACTAATAATAAAATTTTGTTATATCTTATGCATTATCTGTGTTAAATTTGTTTCGTTACCAAAATTATTCCCCGATCCGTGGTTTGAATAAGCAATGTTTTATTTTTTGGCAAACATATAATTAAGTTTTGTCATCTCCTACACGTTGAATATTTTCAGAGGGTAGAGTAAGGATATTGTTTATAAACAAGAAACATTTCACCTCTTCCGGCTGTATTTTGAGTTTTTGATTAAAAATTAAAAATCAAAATATCATGTATGGCATAGGTTCTTAAACTTATGTACTCCACGGACCCCCACTTGAAAAAATTTTTTTTGACGGACCCCCATCACAACTTTAGGTACTTTTCGTCATTTTATTAATTAATTTCTGGCTTACGATCTCATAAGGACAAGGATATATGATGAATATTTCTAACAGTGATTGGTGAATAACGATTTTTTTGCATATTGTAGAACACATTTTATTAGAAATTATAATATTGAAGAAAGAAAATACAAACATTGTCATAGCAACAAATCTCACAAATTATAATGGGTACTTACATTAAATTCATATAAATATTTTATAATTTTTTTCAGAAAATATTAAATAAGAAATATTTTAAAAAATAACTGCATCTATCTCATTAAATATAACTTACATATTTAATGAGATGTATGCAGTTGTTTTCTTGAAACAAGAATCTCAATATCTGGCTTAATATTGGAAACTTTTAATCTAAGATCCGGCTCTACATTTAATTTGTTTCTATATTTAGACTTAATATAAAATAGTACCGAAAAAGCTTGTTCGCATAAATATGTTGTGCAGAATGGAATCAAGTGTTGAAGTGCTTTATTTGCAAGCGCAGGATAATCTGACCTGAGAAGTAACCAAAAGTTGCTCAATTCAGTTTTGTTAAATTTTAGTTTATAAGTTGTATCACATGATAATTCCACGAGAATATCTTGTTCAGGTGCAGATAAATGTTTAGCATTTGTAATTTCCATATTAAATGGATCTCTGATCCAGTTATTGCAAGGATCAGGAGTAGAAAAATACTTCCTGAAGTTGCTTTTCAAAGTAATTAAATGTTCAACAAATAATTGACGCGTTTGATTAAGCAATTTTTCACTGGAGCTTTCTATGAAATCATTGAGAGTTGGAAAAGACTCATATACACCGTTCTGGATGCGTTTCGACCACAAGTCGATTTTTTTAATCATTGCTTCTATTTTATCTTCAACTTTAAATATATTTACAACAGTACCTTGCAGGCTCAAATTAAGTTCGTTCAATTTTGTAAAAATATCAGTCAAGTAAGCCACCTTAGCTAACCAGATAAAATCATTGAAACATTCGGTCAGTTCAAAATGCGCATCTATTAAAAACAATCGTATTTCATCTCGAAGCTCAAAAAGGCGAATGAGTACTTTCCCGCGGGACAACCAACGTACATCTGTATGTAATAATAAATGTGTATGTTGACTACACACAAAATTTTAAAAACTCTGGAATTAAGTGGACGAGCCTTAATGAAATTGACAATTTTAACTACTTCGTCTAATGTTCTTTTCAAATCTGGTGACATATTTTTGGCTGCTAATGATTCTCTGTGAATGCAGCAATGATTCCAAACAACCTGAGGCGCAACATTTTTAATAAGAGCAATCAATCCAGTTCTTGTACCTGACATTGCACGAGCACCATCAGTGCAAATTCCAACACATTTTGGCCACTCTATTTCATTTTCGGTTATAAAATTATTCAAACTGTTAAATATGTCATTAGCTGTCGTTCGTGAAGGTAGTGAATCACAAAACAATACATCTTCTTGTATTTGATTTTCAAACTCATATCTAATGAAAGCTAACAAATTGGCATTATTAGTGACATCAGTACTTTCATCCAATTGTAATGAGTAATAGTGACTTTTACGCACTCTCGATATTAATTCTTCTTTTATATTACATGACATGTCTTCAATCCTATTCTTAACCGTATCATTTGATAATGAAATCAAATTTATATCGTTTGCTGCTTTAGTTCCTAACATTATATTTGTAATTACTTTTGTAGCAGGAAGAATTAATTGCTCTGCTATATTATGCGGCTTTCCTGCTTTAGCAATAAGTAGAGCTACTTCATATGATGCCATTACTGCTTTCTTACTCATACCACCAGATCCCGTCTTTACCATCAATTTCTGACTTGAATTAAGTTCTTCTTTTTTCATTTTAAAAAATTCGATAGACTTACTAACATGCTCGCTGTGCTTTGTTTGTAAATGACGTCTGAGATTAGCAGGTTTCATACTTTCATTGGATAAACTTTCCTGACATAGAACGCAGACTGGTCTTTCCACATCATTGTTGCAAATATAAGTAAATCCAAATGATAAATAATCATCCGAATATTTTCTAGTTTTGCGTTTCTTGGTAGAGTTTGCTGTTGATGCCTCATCATCTGATTCTTTCCGTTTCTGTGTTGAACCAGTTTGTAGCCAACGATCCATTTTATGGAGTAATTTATTAACATTGAACTACAATAATATAAATATAATATAAATATAATATAAATATAACGAATTATTATTTACTAGCTATGTTTTAATATGATTTTAAATGAATGTTTTAATATCATTTTAAATGAATGTTTTAAATCATTTTAATAAATGTTTTAAATCATTTTAAATAAATGATTTAATATCATTTTAAATGAATATTAATTTATATAATAAATATATTTCGTAATTTGATTCTAAAATATTATTAATTTCGTAATTTGATTCTAAAATATTATTAAAATAAATATTTTTTATTCATAAAACTAACTTATACTTACTCTCAAAAACAGCCTTTCTGGGAAATTGCAAAATGTGTTTAGTGTTTTTATAAAATAATGATCATGCAAATTACACTAAAAATTAAAAAAAATTATTAGCTATAATAAACTATTATTAGCTATAATTTAATTATAATTAATTAAATTAATAAAAATAATTTAAAGATACAACTCGTTGAGAAATGAACTTATAATTAACATTAATAAAAATAATTTAAAGATACAACTCGTTGAGAAATGAACTTATAATTAACATTTGCTTTAAAACTGTTTAAAACCCCAGAGTGGACGCTGACAATTTGGGTTTTTCCGGGTAAGACTGTCCCCTCCCCTGGTTTTCCCCAATAACAAAGTGAAAGAAAATTCCCTTATATGCCTCCCCTTCCGAGCCCCTAAGAGGGGTTATTTTAAAGGAACAATCGAAAAATGATTTTAAATGAATGAATGGATGAAAATTCAAATTTTATATATAGTTTTTTATATATGTTTATTTATTCACAAAAAATTAATTGACATAATTATCAATTTAATAAAATAAAATAGTATTATTAATAGTATTAAATTATAGCCGTAATTCTCTAGGAGGATATAGTTACACAATGAACTTTAAATATTTATATATGTATATATTTTTACGATGATTTTTTTCCGAGGACCGCGGACCCCCAGTAAAGGCTTCGCGGACCCCCAGTAAAGGCTTCGCGGACCCCCAGGGGTCCGCGGACCACAGTTTAAGAACCACTGGACTAAAGAAAGGGATGCTGGAAGCGTTCATATTTTCATAAAAAAAATTATAATATCCATAAAAATGATTGTATTGAAAATATAAAATAAAGTAATTTAAAAACAATATTCAAAATTTTTTTGTTAATACAAATATTATATATAGAATAAAATTTTGTTTCTTATTTCAATAAATTCATTTATTTGACAAGTTAATTTAAATAGTTAAATTAAAAAAATCAAGTTATAGTCAAAATCACACCCAATGTATAGCATCGCAATCTGCTTAGAAACGATAGAATATATAAGATCAAAAAGAAAAATATTGTAATATATAACGATAAAACTCCATTAATAAACCTGTATAAACAGAGATCAATTAGAATAAATTAGCTGGATTGTCTCCACTCGACTATCTTGAAATTTGAGAATTGGATTAAATAACATAATATATTATATTTAAATTAAATTTAATTAATTATAAATAATAAATAATAAATATTAAACCAGCGCATGTTTGGCTTTTTGTTGATGGCACCACGTCACGTGTGGGCGCGTGAGATTTGCAGTGTTAAAAAATTAATTCTGGTAATTTCAGGCAATTAATTAAGCTGAAATTATATATATAGCATTTTTATACAATTATTAATCATGTGAAAAATTATCAAACATATATCTTTATTTTTACGGTCACTTTAGAGGAAATAAAATCAAAACGTTGTAAGTAATGACCCACTTCCGGTTGAGCTACATTTCTCTAAAGTTGATAGAAAACTACGAATTTTGAATAATGCTCATGTACCAATCATCATCATTCTACCTCAAACCGTTTTAGCGTAATCTTAGTTACATACATACATAAATACACACACACACACATTTTTCTCAACCTTAGTGAAAATGATTCAGGAACCTTCAAAACGTATAAAAACATCAAAATCTCAACATCGAAAATTTTCGTGATCGCAATACTATCTCTTACGAGATAGTAAAAATGAATCAAATCAAAACCTTTACCCATGTTTCTTAGAAATTATATTTTCCAAAATCTTAAAAATTACAATATTCTGTAATAGATATTTCGAGAATTAATCAGTTTATAGTGCACATTCAATTTCATACACCAAAAGAAGCAATTAATATTATTTTAGAGCCCTTCTTGAAAGCAAAAAATTCTATTACTTATATTCCTCTTTTTTAACCACCAAGCATAATAGTGGAAGGGTATCTGGAGGACTTGGATATTAAAGACTTTCTAAATGAAAAGATTTCTTTTATCATCGAAGAAAATAAGAGTCGAAAGAATTTACAGAACTAAAAGGGGCATACTATTCAAACTCAGAACGAGCAGTAGAGAAGAGTGCTTTAAAAATAAAGCAGACAAAAAAACAAAGTTATAATATCTGCCAAAAGTTACAATGCTTCTCAGTAGTAATGAAAAATAAGAAAAAAATGTCAGATTTAAAAACAAAAACTGTCATTTTTTACATTATTTAAATAAATCAAGACAGAAAGTATTTTGACGACACTAATCTGTATGTAACTAGAGAAAATGAATTTGTACATATGAAAAGCTTTAATGTTTAGTGGCAAAGCCCTTAAATTTGATCCCAACCGCACACCTAGAATCAATAAGTTTGGTGATGATATTTCCTTCTATTCTTCTGCAAGACAGGTCATCAGGTTTTCATTTCTGGAGAATTTTCTTTGCTTACTCCGCCTATCGAACTTTTTCCATAAATGTTCAGATTAGGTCAAGACTTTGACTTGTCCATTGTTGAACTTCTTAAACGTAAAAAAACTGTTTAATATGAGTAGAGGGAGGTGTGTTTTGGATCGTTATTCTGCTGGAAAAAACAGTTTCAGGGATGTGCTTAGGATGAAGGAGCTTATGATTTTGCAGTATTTTACAGTAACGAAATCGATCGATACTGCTCTTTAAATCGAATTACGGACCGACTCCTGAATGACATGAGCAGCCCCACACCGGTCGATACCTGATACTTGGGATCATCTCTTCTGTTCGGAGGTCGTCTAACATTTCTTATACCATCAGATGAGAACATTTAACTTGCTTTCGTCAATCCACAATACACGGGCCCACTCCTTACTTTGTTCATTGCTTGTATTTTGGAGAAAATTCGAGACGCGCCTTGTTTTTGATATGAATGACTTTTTAGGGGATAAAATAAATTGTTTGTTGGTTTGTTGCTAACCGAGACTCTGAACTGCTATTTATGGTTCCAAACCAAAATTATTTATCTGGTCAAGTTAAAATTCCTCGTTACTTGAGTTTGAGAGTTTCTATTTTTCAATGTTAAATTAACAGCAAATTTTATGTCGTCAAAGTACGAGTATTCCTTTAGTTATGGCATATTTCCTGAACGTACAAAAAACATTAAGTAAGCAAAAGTTTTACCTACCCACAATTTCTAGTTAACAGTGAGTCAGTCCATTATGAGAGTACATTATAGCATTAATCAATACGAGTTGTTGGCTATAATTTATGGAATTAATTTTATTTATTGCTAACATTATTTTTGCATTTCAATTCATTAAACAAATCCGATTTTCATTTCAATAAATTTTCACGTGGTTTTATTATTTTTGCCATCAGAAATGTCTATTTGCTTAAATTGCTTATATTTTTATTATAAATCAATATTATAATCAATTATTCAAATTTCGAACTACCTTTATCTTTATTAATATTTTGCTTTATTTTTAATTAAATTGATTATTTTTTGTTATATAAAATCATTGTTTTATTAATTTATCCATATCATTATTTCCGAGTGTGAGAGACTCTTTTACCTGTGAATCATATTGGCTTGTTCATTCTTTCTATCACAGGTGTTTTTTCCCAAAATTTTTTATTTTCTCGTCCTCCGCGAGATAATATGAATAAATATTTCAAAGATTATTACTTAATATTTACTGACGCTATACTAATGAAAAATATAAATTAATTAATAGAAATAAGAAATGGACATGCAATTAATATTACATATTTCCATAGAATAATAATAATAATAAAAGTGTTCGCCATTTTTGTGAATTACAGACAAGTTGACCAGTTTATTGAATTAATTTAAGGTTTCAATGTAATGAAAGAAATTCAAGAAATGAATAAAAAATTTCATAATTTCTAGTACAAATTTCAATTTAGTCTCCCTAGGTGTGTTACAGAACATTTTAATGATGCAGAAAAGCTCTTTTTTATATTACAAACACTCCAAATCTAAATTCCATTATAAATTCTTACTAGATTATAATATTAATTAGTATATTTTATAAATAATTAGATAGAGAAGTAGAAATAAATTAATATTATAAATCAATGTTGGAAAATTACCCTTGAAGCAATTTTTTTTTCAAATGCTCTAAAAAAAAATTCATATAATTATAAAAGACAATATTAAGATTTAATAAATTATCGTAAATAAATAAATTTTTTAGTCTTAAGTATTAATAAAATAAATCCATAACTATTTCATTATCAATCTTGATTGGATGAAAAAGCACGCAATCAAATACTTCTATATAATATATTATATATTAGGGATGAGCAACCTTTTTTATTAAAGGGCCAATCGAAAGTCCGACATTTTTGGTGGGCTGTAAACAAAAAAAAAACACTTATATTATTAAACCTTAAATATTTAATGAACAAATCACATAATACATGTATCTTTCAAGGTCTAAATGTCTTATAGTTATTGGTTATTATAATATATAGTACCTGGTTTTTTAGTATAAATACATGAAAAATATATAAAAATAATAAAAAAAATAATTTAACTTTAACTTAACTTTTAATTAAATTAATTTTCTTTTTTTTTACTTTGTATTAAAAAAAATGTTTTGTTATTATTTTTTTTTCATTTTTACAATGATAAGTAAGATGTACTCGGGTTAGTTATGTAGTTGGTGACTAAGTGAGATATTAACAAAAATGGGAAAACCAGATTCACAGTAATTTGCTGGAAACCGAATGGAAATAGTAAACAAATATGAGTCTATATCTAATAATAAAATTTCCTTCGTTTGTATGTATGTATGTGAAGTCTGTAAGATTATGAAGTTAGTTAGAAATTCAGTGCAACGGGTTATAATATATCTTCATCAATTGGAAAATATAAAAAAATGTTGGATTGTAGAAATGAATTCTTAATATGAATCCTGAAATATGTGGATATCACTATCAAACTTCACACAATTATAAAACAAAAAGTAAAAATAAAAATTAATTAAAATGAAAAGTAATAATTGTCATGTACTTTCTAAAAAACAATATAGATATTTACTGTTAAAAGATACGACTGATGGCTCCAGTCCCTATTCAAATAAAAAGACGACCTATGACCGGCGTATTATACAAAATTTTATTATTAGTAATTTTTCTGAAAATCCAAATGATGAAAACCTTTTACTACTTTCAACCAAATACTAAGTACCACTCGGGGATACAGGGGGCGGAGCCTCCGTCTAGGTGTGAAGAGCGCCGCTAGTTAACTTATAAAATAATAAAGAAATAATAAAAAATATTTATGGTCTAATAATTTAATTCAATTAATAAAATCGCGCAAATAATTTCATTTAAATGATATTTGATTGATTATTTTTTGAATTTGATTTGCATTTTATACATATATATATTTTAAATAAAATATATTAATATTTTTTGACATATCAATTTCAAAATCAACATTTGCGTCTCGTTTGATCCGGTATGGAATCTTTCAAATTTCCCATTTTTCTACTAGATTTATTATTATTATCCTTTACTTAATCTTACTCGGTTAACCATTTAATCCTTCAACCTCTCCATCCATTCTTCAATATTATAATTTAAAGCTGAATTTAATTTAAAATAATATTTTCTTAAGGTATCAATGATTCTCTGAATGTCTATTTTATCGATGCTAAAATGACGATATCATCTGCAGATTCCCTTCTATCTCTCCGCCATTGATACAGTCGTTAAAATAAACAAGATAAAGAGTATGCAACCAACAGAACAATCTATTATAAATTCAAAGTTTTAATTTTAAATAATAATAAATAAATATATCGGTAGTTGAATATGAATTCTTAACCCTTACATAATAACACTTCATATTAAAGAATTTTAATTAGGAATTAATAAAAATATATAATTATAAAAATATAATAAATATAAAAAAGTATAATAAGTACTATATAATAACTAATCTTATTGGAATGGCTGTAAAAGAGCCACTCTGAACTTAATATTTGAAATAAAGATTAAAAGTAAAAACTTGGCAACATTGGAAAGCACTCGGTATTGGCAACATAGTTGCCATCCAACACCAAGAAAAAAACATCTAAAAATTATCAAGAATATTTGATTTGAGGTATATTTTATTTTCTGGTGTATTAAGAAAAATTTAAAATAGTATTTTGCATATATATATATAATCTTTTAAATATAAATATTTTAAAATTATTTCAACTATTCAAATACCATACATCAGTGGTTCTTAAACTGTGGTCCGCGGACCCCTGGGGGTCCGCGAAGCCTTTACTGGGGGTCCGCGGTCCTCGGAAAAAAATCATCGTAAAAATATATACATATATAAATATTTAAAGTTCATTGTTTAACTATATCCTCCTAGAGAATTACGGCTATAATTTAATACTATTAATAATACTATTTTATTTTATTAAATTGATAATTATGTCAATTAATTTTTTGTGAATAAATAAACATATATAAAAAACTATATATAAAATTTGAATTTTCATCCATTCATTCATTTAAAATCATTTTTCGATTGTTCCTTTAAAATAACCCCTCTTAGGGGCTCGGAAGGGGAGGCATATAAGGGAATTTTCTTTCACTTTGTTATTGGGGAAAACCAGGGGAGGGGACAGTCTTACCCGGAAAAACCCAAATTGTCAGCGTCCACTCTGGGGTTTTAAACAGTTTTAAAGCAAATGTTAATTATAAGTTCATTTCTCAACGAGTTGTATCTTTAAATTATTTTTATTAATGTTAATTATAAGTTCATTTCTCAACGAGTTGTATCTTTAAATTATTTTTATTAATTTAATTAATTATAATTAAATTATAGCTAATAATAGTTTATTATAGCTAATAATTTTTTTTAATTTTTAGTGTAATTTGCATGATCATTATTTTATAAAAACACTAAACACATTTTGCAATTTCCCAGAAAGGCTGTTTTTGAGAGTAAGTATAAGTTAGTTTTATGAATAAAAAATATTTATTTTAATAATATTTTAGAATCAAATTACGAAATTAATAATATTTTAGAATCAAATTACGAAATATATTTATTATATAAATTAATATTCATTTAAAATGATATTAAATCATTTATTTAAAATGATTTAAAACATTTATTAAAATGATTTAAAACATTCATTTAAAATGATATTAAAACATTCATTTAAAATCATATTAAAACATAGCTAGTAAATAATAATTCGTTATATTTATATTATATTTATATTATATTTATATTATTGTAGTTCAATGTTAATAAATTACTCCATAAAATGGATCGTTGGCTACAAACTGGTTCAACACAGAAACGGAAAGAATCAGATGATGAGGCATCAACAGCAAACTCTACCAAGAAACGCAAAACTAGAAAATATTCGGATGATTATTTATCATTTGGATTTACTTATATTTGCAACAATGATGTGGAAAGACCAGTCTGCGTTCTATGTCAGGAAAGTTTATCCAATGAAAGTATGAAACCTGCTAATCTCAGACGTCATTTACAAACAAAGCACAGCGAGCATGTTAGTAAGTCTATCGAATTTTTTAAAATGAAAAAAGAAGAACTTAATTCAAGTCAGAAATTGATGGTAAAGACGGGATCTGGTGGTATGAGTAAGAAAGCAGTAATGGCATCATATGAAGTAGCTCTACTTATTGCTAAAGCAGGAAAGCCGCATAATATAGCAGAGCAATTAATTCTTCCTGCTACAAAAGTAATTACAAATATAATGTTAGGAACTAAAGCAGCAAACGATATAAATTTGATTTCATTATCAAATGATACGGTTAAGAATAGGATTGAAGACATGTCATGTAATATAAAAGAAGAATTAATATCGAGAGTGCGCAAAAGTCACTATTACTCATTACAATTGGATGAAAGTACTGATGTCACTAATAATGCCAATTTGTTAGCTTTCATTAGATATGAGTTTGAAAATCAAATACAAGAAGATGTATTGTTTTGTGATTCACTACCTTCACGAACGACAGCTAATGACATATTTAACAGTTTGAATAATTTTATAACCGAAAATGAAATAGAGTGGCCAAAATGTGTTGGAATTTGCACTGATGGTGCTCGTGCAATGTCAGGTACAAGAACTGGATTGATTGCTCTTATTAAAAATGTTGCGCCTCAGGTTGTTTGGAATCATTGCTGCATTCACAGAGAATCATTAGCAGCCAAAAATATGTCACCAGATTTGAAAAGAACATTAGACGAAGTAGTTAAAATTGTCAATTTCATTAAGGCTCGTCCACTTAATTCCAGAGTTTTTAAAATTTTGTGTGAGGAAATGGGTAGTCAACATACACATTTATTATTACATACAGATGTACGTTGGTTGTCCCGCGGGAAAGTACTCATTCGCCTTTTTGAGCTTCGAGATGAAATACGATTGTTTTTAATAGATGCGCATTTTGAACTGACCGAATGTTTCAATGATTTTATCTGGTTAGCTAAGGTGGCTTACTTGACTGATATTTTTACAAAATTGAACGAACTTAATTTGAGCCTGCAAGGTACTGTTGTAAATATATTTAAAGTTGAAGATAAAATAGAAGCAATGATTAAAAAAATCGACTTGTGGTCGAAACGCATCCAGAACGGTGTATATGAGTCTTTTCCAACTCTCAATGATTTCATAGAAAGCTCCAGTGAAAAATTGCTTAATCAAACGCGTCAATTATTTGTTGAACATTTAATTACTTTGAAAAGCAACTTCAGGAAGTATTTTTCTACTCCTGATCCTTGCAATAACTGGATCAGAGATCCATTTAATATGGAAATTACAAATGCTAAACATTTATCGGCACCTGAACAAGATATTCTCGTGGAATTATCATGTGATACAACTTATAAACTAAAATTTAACAAAACTGAATTGAGCAACTTTTGGTTACTTCTCAGGTCAGATTATCCTGCGCTTGCAAATAAAGCACTTCAACACTTGATTCCATTCTGCACAACATATTTATGCGAACAAGCTTTTTCGGTACTATTTTATATTAAGTCTAAATATAGAAACAAATTAAATGTAGAGCCGGATCTTAGATTAAAAGTTTCCAATATTAAGCCAGATATTGAGATTCTTGTTTCAAGAAAACAACTGCATACATCTCATTAAATATGTAAGTTATATTTAATGAGATAGATGCAGTTATTTTTTAAAATATTTCTTATTTAATATTTTCTGAAAAAAATTATAAAATATTTATATGAATTTAATGTAAGTACCCATTATAATTTGTGAGATTTGTTGCTATGACAATGTTTGTATTTTCTTTCTTCAATATTATAATTTCTAATAAAATGTGTTCTACAATATGCAAAAAAATCGTTATTCACCAATCACTGTTAGAAATATTCATCATATATCCTTGTCCTTATGAGATCGTAAGCCAGAAATTAATTAATAAAATGACGTAAAGTACCTAAAGTTGTGATGGGGGTCCGTCAAAAAAAATTTTTTCAAGTGGGGGTCCGTGGAGTACATAAGTTTAAGAACCTATGCTTTAGTCCACCCGGTACCGTCGCCCTTTTGTCTCTCCCTTGTTGTGGGCCTGACAGGCTCAGAGGGTTTTCCCCACTGTTTAAAAACTTTTCAAATTTCACACCCTTCGTTTTTAACATGGCGTTGTGAATCTGGCCCTGGAAAGGTATTCTTATATCTCTTAATTTCCGAATAATTTATTATATAATTCTTAATGTCAAGAAAGAAACAAAATTTGTAATTATGTAAAATTATATGTTGATCAAATATCTTTTGTTAGTAGCGATTAGCTATTTCTTAAGGGTTAGTAAATAAACAATCCTGAATCCTGAATAATATTTATTTAATTGAGGTTCCTGAATCTTCTTAAATTATTTATGAATATTTAATTTTAACATTAAGAAAATTAAGAATTGATTAATATAATTTGTAGTATCAACCAACTATTAAATTGTACTTTGGTGTTTTGAAATTATTATTAAATAAAACATAAAAGTTATTGAAAATAAAGTGAAGTAACATTTTGCATAAGAAACTAACCTTAAAATGCAATAAAACTTTCCTCGTGTTTTTTAAAAGATTCACTTTTCTATTATAAATGCAGCGATTGGAATCTGTTACATAGTTAAGCAATCGGGAAGAGGCTCTTCTTGATATTTATCGATATTTCGAGTTTAATTTGAAATTAAAAAGCTTCTTTTGATAAAAAATCTATCAAATGATCAATCTGGCACAGTGGTCAACTACTGGTACGTTTACCCTAATAAATATAAAAAATTATCTTTATTTTTTTATAAATAAATACAATTTATTTTTTAAAGTTTCAACTGTTTCAGTTTTTTATTTTTTTTCAGTTTTTTTTAACATTATTATTTAAATTGAGCAATTTAGCTCAAATTAAATAATAATACCAATCTGTTTTAATTTTTATTATTAATTATTTGTAATGGGGAGGGTATTCGAATTGAGGTAACATTATCTACTATAATTTCTTAAATTAATTCATTTGTTTTTAGATAGTAAAATACTTAAGTAAATAATTATTCGAATCGATGTTATTATTTGACCTCCAGTAAGTAAATGACCCCTTATATTTATATAGTATCTGGTTCACCGAGCCTCCATTCAGCACTATAAGAAAACTATTCTTTATGGTGTGTAAATATTGTTTTAAGATTATGACGGGTTTGGTCGGGAAAAATTAATAAATTCGTTTGAGTGTTAATAAAAAAAATATCTTTCTTTCTCTCTCCTACGATTCTTATCTTATAATCTCACTTCTGACTCTATTTATACATATAAAATATCAATCAATTTCTTTTATAATTTGAGTATAAAACATTTTATAAGAATTAAATTAATTAAATTATAAATTAAAATTAATAAATAATATTTATTGAACCAGCACATGTTTGGCTCTTTGTTGATTGTACCACGTCACGTGTTGGCGCGTGAGATTTGCAGTGTTAAAAAATTAATTCTGGTACTTTCAGCAAATAAATCAAGCTGAAATTCTATATATAGCAGTTTTATACAATTATTAATCATGTGAAAAATTATCATGAAAACATATATCTTTATTTTTACGGTCACTTTAGAAGAAAAAAGATCAAAACGTTGTAGGTAATGACCCTTTTCTGAAAAGTTGATAGAAAACTATGAATTTTGAATAATGTCCATGTACCAAATTTCATGATTCTAGCTCAAACCGTTTTTGCGTAACACACACACACACACACACACACACAGAGACATTTTTCTCAACCTTAGTGAAAATGATTCAGGAACCTTCAAAACGTATAAAAACATGAAAATCTCAACATCGAAAATTTCCGTGATCGCAATACTACCTCTGGCGATATAGTAATAAAAATAAATAAGTAGTAGTTGAAATCCAAATGAGTCTTGTGGATTAATTACATATTTGGGTAGAAAGAAAAATATAATATAGGAGACGTGTGTCGATCATGCTTTATTCAATATTTAAACAAAAAAATCCTATAGTATAGTTTAATAACAATCAGAAAAGTTTTTAAAGCAAAAATATAATTTAAAACTAAATCAGGATATTTATTGAGGGATGCAATTGTTTTGTTGAGAAAGCTAGGGGCCTTGAATTAATAAGAAGAATATTCTTTATAAAGACAAAATATGACCAACAAATTTATTTGAAAGTAACCATAGTGCTTTATATAACATCTTTATATCCATAAAACCGTCCAATCAATTGAAAGAATAGAAGATGTACTGGATATGAAGATGTGTTACTAAACATCACTATTGTAATTATTAAATAAATTATATTATACTTAAAAATTATAATTATTAATTTATTTCAATATTTTCTAATAATAAATTAAATAGGATTTCTTGTAAATAATTTATACTTATTAATTTTTTGTTTCAATCAATCTAAATGACTATAAATTTCAGACCTTAAAATAACAATGTGATACCTGAAATATAATGTGTATGGATTTATTTTAGGAATAATTAATTTTTTTATCGTTTTTATTTCAACTTCTTCAAATATTATGAATGTCAGAAGGAAAATTTGGGAATAATTGATTGTGATCTTGTTTTTATTCATTTTTACCGACCCACGATAGTAAGGGTGGTATTGTTTTCACACCAAATTTCACATGTGGAGATTTTTACACATCTCCACGAATTATGCACTTTGTATTGGTTTTATCCTCGAGAAAAATCATCTTTATTAGTTTTTTCTTAATTTAAAATTATATGACGTCATAGTCTGGTGTTACTTATTTATTATAAATAAAATAAAATTAAAAATATTTATGTTATATTCATATCTGTTTTTTATTACATTAATAGATATATTCAAATTATTTGAAATTGTTTCTGTAGCTGGAAATTAATTTACTTCAAACCGTCGGTCGGTTGGGACCTGGCCACAGGTCAACTTATTTTTTATGAAATATATTTACATTAAATTAAAATTATATCACATTCGGCAAACAATTTTAAATTTAAATTGAACCATTTACATTAATACGCCACCTCCTTGTTTTTTTTTTCAAAATATGATAATTTCATTAATGAACCTCTTACTGATATATTTATAATTTTTTTTTTAAATTTTCATTAAGATCTTTGAATAAAATTAAGCTTATTGATTTAAAAGAATTAATAGAATTAAACTTATTGATTCGATTTAAGATGTATTCTAAAACACCACTAATTTTATAAATTAATATTGTTTTATTTTATTTTATTTTAATATGTATTTTATTTGAAATAATTTGCAGTAGAGCGCTCACCTCTGCATTCCCCGCTCATCCCCTCTCCGTACCCCTCCGCCGCCTGAACTGACCTCCGCCTGCCGTCCGGCCGAGTTGAACGTATTAGTTCCCCTTCCCTGGTGAGTGTGAGACCCTGAACGGCCTCTCTACTGAAATCATCCCTTAATCAGTCGCTAATCAAGATTTAATTGTAATTTTATTATTTATTTTCATTAATTAAAAGGAAGATTAGTGAACTTTAAAAAAAAAATATTTCATTAAAAATTAAATTTTATAAAGTGCATTTTTATAATTTTTTATTCATATACCCAAATAAATTTATATTTTTTCATTCAAATCTTCGAAAAGAATTAATCTTAAATATTCTATCAGATCTCATTAATTAAATTTTATTAAAAGTTAAATTAAAATTATTTATAAATTAAAAAATCATTTACAAAATTTTATTTTTCTTTAAATATATTTATTGAAATATTTTTTAAATTTCAATATATATATATATTAATCCTATTAAAACTTATTTATTTAAAAAATAGGAAGATGTGCTGATTATTTTCAAAATTCATATAATATAATTATAAATCAAAAAAATATAAATTTCTTATATTCCTATAGGAATATATAATTTTAAATATTCTATATATTCTTTCTATCTCATTATCGCTCACACCGTTCCTTTCAAATCTCATATGAATATTGTTTTGTCAATTTCATATTATTATAACACTTTTGAAAAATGAATAATATTTCTATTACCTATATATCAATTAAACAGAATAAAATCTTCGTGAAATTAATAATATAATCATAATTAGTTTTCTGATGTTTTCTAAGATATTTGTATTATATGTCTATTAAATGCGTATTATAAATTATTATAATCATGGTTCTATATAGGATGTAAAATAATTTTAGTATTTTAATATTACAGAAATAAGATAATATTTTAAAAAATCTATACACTTTTTTAATCCTATTAATATTATTTATTTATTTATATCTTATTTTTTTATTTCCTGTATATAATATAAATATCTATTCTTAATTATTTTTTTCTTTATCGAGGCGAGAGTGATGGACATCAATTCAAGTCTACTAGCTGTTCTTCGAGTTTAATCTGCGAGAAATATCAACCCTTTATTAACTCCGTCTCCATCCTTCATGACGATGAAATGATTTCAATACAGCTCTCCAAATGTAAGTAATAATCGTTATTTATTTAGCATGGCACACTTTAAAATAGAAAATGTAAATATAATATTTAAAGTAAAGTTTAATATAATATAGAAAGTAGAATTAAATTACAATGATTTTTTGCTTTTGATAATATTCATTAGGAGATTATAGAGAAATATATTAAATTATATGACAGAATTTAGTGAGATTAGGGAATTTCAGAGTACATCTTTCAAGAAGAAACATTGATAAAGGAGGCAGAAGAGACAAAGGTATTATTAGAATTACTAGGTTTCGATGCGTTATACTGGGAGGGTGGCTATTTTTTTATATATATATATATATATATATATTTATAGTTGTTAGGAATTTTTAGGTGGTTGCCTCCTACACACACATCCATGCATGTTCTCATCATACTAATTTATAGATTAGATTAGAATTAATAAATAAATAAAATGTGGGTGGATAAAACAAATGCCATGCTATTTTTTAAGGGATGGTTTGCATGAATTGCACTCCAGGTCTGAATTGTGCCATTTTTTATTACTGAGAGTGTATTTGAGGTGGATTGGATGAACGGGAATTCGGGAAGGTAATTCAGCACAGTTCCGAAATGGGATTAGCCTGAGCAGGAACAAATTGTTGGTTACCTTTTGAGCGCAGGGCTTTTTCGATTAGCATGGGCCTTCCATGCCTATTGATGGAGGCTATGCACTCCCTTACTAGGTAGGTTTTATTTCAGGTTGCCCCGAATGTCGCGATTTCATTTCGAAATCCAAAAAATCAAAGGCACTCTCAGCTGTTTCAAAGAGGCTACAGACCAAACGCCTTATTTTTTTTTAAATCTTTTTTTTAAGGCTAACTTTCTTTATTTTTTTTACTTTTTCTAAATTTCGGAAGGTGAGGCTTGGAAGGGCTAATTTATGGGGAAAGGAGGAGGCCCTATTAAATATTCAATTGTTTTTTTTTTTTTAATAATAATAATAAAAAAATAATTGAATATCGCGATTATTTTCTTTAACTTTTATTTTCATTTTGAAATATTCAATTTCATAATTTAAACTTTGATATATTTTAAATATTTTACTATATAGTTAGAATTAATTATGATTATAATTTCTCAATTTAAAATTAAAATGCAAACATCACAAAAAAATCATATATATTGCAAAAATATAACTCTTTTTCATGATTATTTCTTTTTAACTTACCAAATATAAAAATATTTTATTTTTTATTATTATGGAAATTATTTCATATGAATATAAATATATTGTAATCGAATATATCTATACTCAATAATAATTTAATATTAATAAATTATCAAATTTTTTTCTTATCATTGTACTGATAAATCATATTTGGAAAGAAATAAAATATATAGTTAAGCTTATTTAAAAAATTAACTTAATGTATAATTTTTGTTAATTATAAACATGTGGTACAACTTATTTTAAATAAATAAATAAAATTAGATCTCCTAAAAATTTTTTTAATTTTGATAGATCAAATATTTTTATTCTTTAGCTGACTTACAAATCCCATACCATCATTTTGCTTATTCTTATGTGTATTCTGTGTGGTGTCCCAGTGTCCACGCAAAAATTCTCCGGGAGATCAAAATGTCTCGGTTTACATAAATAATAATATCATCCGTGAATAAACCCAATATTATTCAATTTTTACCGACCGACGATAGTAAGGGATGTATTGTTTTCACACCAAATTTCACATGTGGATATTTTTACATATCACCACGAATCATGCATTTTGTATTGGTTTTATCCTCGGGAAAAATCATCTTCATTAGTTTTTTCTTAATTTTAAATTATATATACGTCACCCAGCCCTTCATGACGTCACAGCCAGCTACTACTTATATATTATAAACATAATAAAATTAAAAATATTTATGTTATATTCATATCTGTTTTTTATTGCATTAATAGATACATTTAAATTATTTGAAATTGTTTCTGTAGCTGGAAATTAATTTACTTCAAACCGTCGGTCGGTTCGGACCTTGCCACAGGTCAACTTATTTTTCTTGGAATCTGATAATTAAATAGGCTTACATACTATATGCTTTAAAACCAAACTACAAAACACGAAATATGTGTCCTCTGTTTGAAAAATAGGTCTGGAATTGCAATATTACCTAGGACCCACTTTAGCCTTAGTCCACCACTGTTTTGTAAATAGAAAAATAAATTAAGTAGAAGTTAGAAAAAAAAATCTTGATTAATATAATATTTTACAACCATTAAATATTATTAATTATTATCAAAGGGGATAAAAATTAAAATATATAGAGCAATTATTTTGCCGGTATGGGTGTGAGCAATGGTCTATGACCTTAGGAGACGAGAGTGGATTTAGAGTATTTGAGAATAGAATTCTGCGAGGCATTTATGGGCTAAAGAAAGATGAGGTCACCGGGGAATGGCGAAGACTGCATAACGAGGAATTGCATGACCAGATATAGTTAGAATTATAAAATCGAGAAGGCTACGATGGTCAGGGCACGTGGCTAGAATGGGAGAGGAAAGAATGGCGAAAAATATAAAATATAATAAAAAATTGAAAAAAAAGAAAATGTTAAAAAGTTTGGCCACAAAATCATCGTACCTTTTTTTTATAAAAATTAAAGTGTGGGTCTGTTAAAAAGCTTGGGTGGGTCAATGTCTGACCCACGGGTCATAGGTTCGCCATCACTGCCCTATAGTATACTTTTTCTTCCAATAAGTTTATAATAAATATATAGGTATTTATAAGAAATAAGTGATAGATGAAGTAGTATTTTAGAGTTTTTTTTCAATAATCCCAGTTGCTTTTTTAAAAAATCTGGAGTGTCTCCACTCGACTATCTCGCAAATATGAATTGGATTAAATAACATATATTAATTTAAATTAAATTAAATTAATTAAATTATAAATTAAAATTAATAAATCATATTTATTAAACATGTTTTGCTCTTTGTTGATGGCACCACGTCACGTGTTGGCGAGTGAGATTTGCAGTGTTAAAAAATTAATTCTGGTACTTTCAGCAATTCAATCAAGCTGAAATTATATATGCAAATTTGAAATAGCCGGTAATAGACTGGAAAGTAGCGCCACTTCATGAATGTGGAGAAAATATGAAAAAGATCATCGTGACAATTGATGAAAACCCGTAAATAGATATATGCGTATGCGTATGAAACACTTATATATAGATAATTTATAAATAGAACGAGTTAAGGACATTAAAATTCGATTACCTAATCTTCTAGGTAAATAAACAACATATGTAAATAGTTTTTAATTGTATATAATAATAATAGTAAAATAACCTAATTTTCTAGGAACTCGTTTTTTATTCCGCCATAAATTACAAAGATATTCCAATTTTACAAATCGAATTTTGTTTAGAAGAAAAAAAACCAAAACGTTGTAGGTAATGACTCTCTTCCGGTTGAGCTACATTTCTCAAAAGTTGATAGAAAACTATGAATTTTGAATAATCCCCATGTAGCAAATTTCATGATTCTACCTCAAACCGTTTTTGCGTAATCTTGTCTACATTCATACACACACACACACAGACATTTTTCTCAACCTTAGTGAAAATGATTCAGGAACCTTCAAAACGTATAAAAACATCAAAATCTCAACATCGAAAATTTTCGTGATCGCAATACTATCTCTTACGAGATAGTAAAAATAATTATAACAAATAAAATTAACTAATGTATCTATATATCATTCAGATTCTTTATTTTTAAAAAATTTTTTCTATGAGGGGATTATCGACCTCGATTATTATTTAAATAGAATTCAAATATGTTTTGTCAGTCAATTACTCTATTATATGTTTTAAAAATGTAAACTGCTGACAACATACAAAGAGAAGCAAAACGCAAAATTAATTCCAAATGACATTTCGATGTGTAGCACATTCCAACCAAGGTAAGATCCTACTCTCACCATTTACACTCCTTTGTTATTATAGGTATTTTTTAATAAATTTATATCACACTCGCCAAACAATTCATAATTTAAAATTGTAAAATTTCCATTCCACCCTAACGTTTTTTCAAAATATAATAATTTCAATAATTAATAAAATGCATTTTATATAACTTTTTACTGATTTATTACTTATAGACATGTATTTATTCATTTTTTTAATTTTTTGTTAACATTTGGGAATCAAATTAAGCTTAAATATTTTATCGATTCGATTTATATTCTATTCAAAAACACCATTAATTATAAAAAAAAAACAATATTTGTGTTTTTATTTTATTAATATGATTTTTATTTCACATAAATTGCTGATGAGCGGTCACCTCCACTGGTTCCCTCTCGTTCTTCTGCTTTCCCCTCTTCCGCATGGCCTCACCCTCTCCTTTCCTGCCTGACGGGCGCCTCGAATGCATTCAGTTGCCTGCATAGACTATTGCCTGCCCATTTACTACGCAATACAATACGCTGAGCCATTTCTTCACCGAAATGATCCCTCAAATCATTCGCTTATCAAGATTTAATTGAAAACTTATTTATTTTTATTAATTAAAAAATCTGGGGAGTGTCTCCACTAGACTATCTCATATTAACAGATATGATATTTAAATTTAATTTAATTAATTATAAATTATAATTTAAAATTAATAATTATATATTAAACCAGCGCGAGTTTGGCCTTTGTTGATGGCACCACGTAACTTGCAGGCGTGTGTTTTGCAGTCGTGTTAAAAAATTAATTCCGGTATTTTCAGCGATTCAATCAAGCTGAAATTCTATATATAGCAGTTTTATACAATTATTAATCATGTGAAAAATTATCAAACATATATCTTTATTTTTACGGTCAGTTTAGAGGAAAAAAATGAAAATGTGGTAGGTAATGGTCCTCTTCTGAATGATCTACATTTCTCCAATCGACTATCTCGCAATTTGAATTGGATTAAATAACATAATATATTATATTTAAATTAAATTTAATTAATTATAAATTATAAATTAAAAATAATAAATAATATATATTAAACCAGTGCAATGTTTGCCTCTTTGTTGATGGAACCACGTCACGTTATGGCGCGTGAGATTTGCAGTGTTAAAAAATTAATTCTGATACTTTCAGCGATTCAATCAAGCTGAAATTCTATATATAGCAGTTTTATACAATTTTTAATCATGTGAAAAATTATCAAACATATATCTTTATTTTTACGGTCACTTTAGAAGAAGAAAAATCAAAACGTTGTAGGTAATGACCCTCTTCCAGTTGAGCTACATTTCTCAAAAGTTGATAGAAAACTATGAATTTTGAATAAGGCCCTTGTACCAAATTTCATCATTCTAGCTCAAACCGTTTTTGCGTAATCTTGGTTTCATACATACACACACAGAGATACATTTTTCTCAACCTTAGTGAAAATGATTCAGGAACCTTCAAAACGTATAAAAACATCAAAATCTCAACATCGAAAATTTTCGTGATCGCAATACTGAGATAGTATTGTGACATAGTAAAAAGATACATTTCTTATATTCATATATATATATTATCTAATTCTAATAGTCTCATTAATCTTTCACACACCGCTCCTTTCAAATTATTTGAGGTTTATGATTCCGATTTCTTACTCTTGAATTAATTATAACTACAATTCAGTTTTAATGTGGTTAATATTTTCTCTTAACAACATCTCAACCTATTTAATAATAATTAATTATTTTCTATATTATTATTATTTAATAAATTTGGTATATTTACTTAATGCATCAGTATGATGAATTGATCAACTTTTGGTGTAAATCCGGAAACCGGAAGTGGTAGTATTAGCGATCGACGATAGGAAGGGAAGGGTTATTTTCACACAAAATTTCACATGAGGAGATTTTTTACATATCACCACGAATCATGCACTTTGTATTGGTTTTATCCTCGAGAAAAAGCATCTTTATTAGTTTTTTCTTATTTTAAAATTAAATGACGTCATCCAGCCATTCATGACGTTTCAGCCTGGTCTTACATATATATTATAAATAAAATAATATTAAAAATATTTATGTTATATCCATATCTGTTTTTTATTACATTAATATTAAAATTATTTGAAATTGTTTCTGTACATGGAAATTAATTTACTTCAAACCGTCGGTTGGTTCGGACCTGTCCACAGGTCAACTTAATTTTATAATAAAAAGAATAAGATTTTTAATTTTATGGTGTTTTTAAAATACTATTAAAAGAGTATCATAACTTTATTAGAACCCACCTAGAGTAGAGCCTATAAATTTATGTATCCAATCATACATAGTATTTCTAGGATAGTAAAGAATTTTAGTAATTTAATATCTCTCTCTCACAGAAATAAAAATAATATTTTTAAAAATCTTTACACCTTATAAATCCTATTAATGTTATTCATTTATTTTTATATCTATTTTTCATTACCTTGTTATAATTAACTAATCTTTCTTAATTTCTTATTTATATAGGGGAGTGAGATAAGAGATCAATTCAAGAGTCTTCGAGATGATCTTCGAGTCTACTCTGCGAGATCAATCAACCCTTTATTGACTCCGAGATCAGTATTTATTATTATATTTTTAATTCAATTTAAATTAATTTTATAATTTAATAAGTTAATAAACTTTAATTTCATGTTTCAATCTTCGTTTCTGTTACTGGATGTTGATTTGAATTCTTGATTATCTTCGCCATCTCTAAATGATCTACATATTACAGCTCACAAAATGTAAGTAATCAACGTTATTTATGTTTAATGTCACATTTTCAAAAATGTATTTATTTTATTTATTTTCAAATGTAAATTCTTGTTTTGATAAAATATGCATTAGGATATTATAGAGAAATATATAATAAATTATATGATAGAATTTAGTCAGAGCAGGGAATTTCAGAGCACATGTCAAGAATAAGGAGCTTTGTTAAAGGAGGCAGAAGAGATGAAGGTATTTAGAATTGGTAGGTTTCGATTAATTACACTGGGGGAGGATGACTAATCTTTGGTATATACATTAGGGAATTTCAAGTGTTGAAGCTACTACCTACTTTTATCCAGGGATGCATGTTCTCATCCTACTAATCCATAAAAATTAGAATTAATAAATAAAAAATGTGGGTGGATAAAACAAGTGCCATGTCAATGAATGAGTTCCATTAACTGCATGAATTGCATGCTAGGTCTGAATTATGTCTTTTTGTATTGCTTAGAGCAGTGATTCTTAACCACTGTGCCGCGGCACTTTTATTCAAAAGTGTGCCGCGAGATTATGAGGCTCTTTAACATTTTGCTAAATTTTTTCAATTTGGTTCAAAAAAAAAAAAAAAAAGATAAAACGTTTTTGGGACTAGGTTCTTAAACATTTCCGACTTTTTTTTCTAAATTTTTACCGACCGACGATAGTAAGGGAGGTATTGTTTTCACACCAAATTTCACATGTGGAGATTTTTACATATCTCCACGAATCATGCATTTTCTAAACAGAAAAAAGTATTTTTAGCATGATGTCTGTCCGTCCGTCTGTCCGTCTGTCCGTCCGTATAGATGTGTACAGCCTGAACGGCTCAACCGATTTTGATGAAATTTGGTATATTTACTTAATGCATCAGTGGGATGAATTGATCAACTTTTGGTGGAATTCCGGAAACCGGAAGTGGTAGTATTAGCGATCGACGATAGGAAGGAAAGGGTTATTTTCACACCAAAGGAGATTTTTTTATATATCACCACGAATCATGCACTTTGTATTGGTTTTATCCTCGAGAAAAATCATATTTATTAGTTTTTTCTTGATTTAAAATTATATGACGTCATCCAGCCATTCATGACGTCACAGCCTGGTCTTGCATATATATTTTAAATAAAATAAAATTAAAAATGTTTATATTTATTATTTATGTATCCATATCTGTTTTTTATTACATTAATAGATATATGAAAATTATTTGAAATTGTTTCTGTAGCTGGAAATTAATTTATTTCAAACCGTCGGTCGGTTCGGACCTGGCCACAGGTCAACTTATTTTCAATATGATTCTAAAAAAAAGTAAACCGTTTTTGAGATTACTTTTTTCAATATGGTAAAATGTTACTTTTATCTTTTTCTTTGTGTGCCGCCAAATTTTTAAACCTTTAAAAGTGTGTCGCGGTAAAAAAAAGGTTGAGAATCACTGGCTTAGTGTGTAGTTGAGGTGGATCGAATAAACGAGCATTCGGGTAGGTAATTCAGCACAGTTCCCAAATGGGAATAGCCTGAACAGGAACCAATTATTGATTATCTTTTGAGGATAGGGTATATTCGATTAGCATGGACGATTCACCTATTTGGTGGAAACCACGCATCCTTTAGGTAGGTTCTCTTTCAGGTTGCCCCTCGGTTTCATTTCGAAGTTCAAAAAATCAAAAGCACTCTCAGTTGATCCAAAGAGGCTTACTGACCTAATTAATTAATTATGTTAAATATATGTATACTTATATATATGTTTGTTTAAATTTCTGTGACATTTTTGTTTATGAAAAATTTATTCAGGGTGGTTTAATATAAAAAAATTATTCATGTTAATTTAAGCTAAATTTTAGTTAATATAATACACTAAATAAATAAGGCTTTAAAGAAAAATGGTGATTATAATAATATGAAATAAGCTAATATACTAATTTATTTTTAATATCAGTCTACATAGTAATATATTTTCCTCTTTTGCTTAGAATATCAACGAAACAAGGAAATTTATACATCACTTCAATCGGATGTAAGATATCATTTATTTTTACTATCTCGTGTGTATGTATGTATGTAACCAAGATTACGCAAAAACGGTTTGAGCTAGAATGATGAAATTTGGTACATGGGTATTATTCAAAATCTATTAACTTTTGAGAAATGTAGCTCAACCGGAAGAGGGTCATTACCTATAACGTTTGGATTTTTTTCTTCTAAAGTGACCGTAAAAATAAAGATATATGTTTAATAATTTTTCACATGATTAATAATTGTATAAAACTGCTATATATAGAATTTCAGCTTTATTGAATTACTGAAAGTACCAGAATATATATCAAATTTCACGTGAAGGCATATCTCCACGTGTTATGCACTTTGTATTGATTTTATCCTCGAGAAAAATCATCTTCATTAGTTTTTTCTTAATTTAAAATTATATGACGTCACAGCCAGCCCTTATATATTATAAATAAAATAAAATTAAAAATATTTATATTATATCCATATCTGTTTTTTTTACATTTAAAATATCAGTTAACCGGAAGTAGCACTTTATCCTATATATATATATATAAATGTTACCAAATATTTACGCTTATTTAATAATATTTCCATATATTAATTTTTGCCCCTATTTTTCTCAATATTCTTCACAAACTTTGTATTTTGTTTTCTTTCCCCCCTTCACACTCAATGCTAATATTTTATTTTATATATACATATATTATGTCTATCTTGCAACCAATGATAACTTAAATATTAACAATAATAATTTATCAAAATATAACCTTTTTAGTTTTGTTTCCTTGTTTTTTGAGAGGACAGATTGATAGCTGCTAAAAAAAGGGTTAATAAAACAAAACAACTTTTTTGATTTGATCTCATTTATTATTGTTATGTTTTACATATATATATTTGGAGTTTGTACTATTAATATATATTTTATTGAACACTTGAACATTATTTAAAATAAAATAAAACAAATAATAATAATAATAATAATAATATTAATAATAGAACTCAACGCATTCATATAGTTACAGTTACATAGATAATTTTATAATGTTGATTTGGTTTAGCTTAGAGTCGTTTCGACTAAATAAAGAAGGGAATTGGAAAAAGAAAATAAATCTAACCATAAATGGAGAGAATTTCTGTTTGAATGCTAGTTGAATTTCATTTTGATATGGTTTTGACGCGGAATCATATTACATTCTTACTATTGCACTTCAATATAAAAGTTTATAATCATATTTATTTATTTATTATTCTCGCTCTTTGGCCTAGTTAAAATATCATGTACATTTTAAGAGATCTATCATATGGACTATATATTGTATATATACAACTTTCTTATTTTATTTATTATTATTATAATTATATATAAAGGTATATACATCTATCTATAAATATATTAGTATTTTTTTTATTTTAGTATTTCTAGGCTTAAATTCTTATCACAACGAGGAACAAACGAAATGAGCTTTAATTTATATTATGCGGGAATATTTTTTTTATTTGTTCTTAATATTTTTGTTGATCCTTTAATTCACACATTTCATTTAGAAATAAATGGATTATTTGCGTCAGTTTATAAAATTATACATAAACCTTGATCAATATTCTATTAATAAGCTATTATTAATATTTGTTGAGTAATTACAATATTCTTTTTTTTTTGTCTATTTAGTTAGGTATTTGTAGAATTGGATGGATTTCATAAAAAATTAAAAATATCATCATTAGATAGAAAATATTTTAGTTTTTATTTCTCATTATTTTTCTCACAGTAAAAAACCTTTATTTATTATTATTTTTTAATTTTTTATGAAACTTCATCTGGTATTCGATTAAGAAGTCAATTAATATCCTGGACTACGAAAACTTGATGAATCATAACTTCTCACCATGATAACTTTATCATATATTAAGTGTACATCATGCATAATTGAACATGTTTAAATTATCGCTAAGGAGGAAGATTATTCATTTAAGCAAAATTATTCTCCCTATATAATTGAAACATATACTTCATACTTTATCTATCGAACTCATAATTTGGAGTGATTTTAATTTATGATCCAATAAGTATACTATGAATTTTAAATGATGAGTTAATTCTTTGGACTTTTAATTATTTCTATCCTGATTCCAAAACAATTAATCTTTTTGAAAATTTGACTATACTAAACAGGCTTAAATCCAATTGGATTCTTCTATTGTTTATTTTCGACATTAAGACAATAAATAAAAAAATAACAAAGTTAATGAACAGAGTTTTGTCGAAAATGGCAATAGATATATAAAATGTACAATGTCTTTTCATCGGAAGGCCGATTTCACAATATTAGAATATTAGTATTAATATACATGGTGATATTGTATAAAGTGTGAACAATTTCAAATTCCTACATTTCCTGCATTACACTATGTATTTGAATTCTTTCAAGTATATTTTAAAGAGGATGCAGTAGTTGTATTGAATACTACTTCTAGTGTAATCCATAATGTGTTATATCGTCAGTTGTTAATTGAATATATATACGAGGGTGGTCTGAAAAGTTTCCGACCTGACCAAGAAAAACGATGTTTTTCAATATTTTTTTGCTATATTTTTCAACATAATCTCCATCAACACTGATACATTTCTCATAACGGTGTTCTAATTAATTAAATTTGATTTAATTTAATTTAAGTCTCATCAACAGTTATGAATCGACGCAAAAATTCGTTTGGATTACGCCTACAGCGCCAAATTGTCGTCAGAAATGGTTTTTCGAAGCAATTTTTGGTCTAACGTTAGGAAATGCGGCACCCACATTGCACACAGCTTTCCATATTCAAATGGTTTTGCAAAATATTTCGCACACGTTCAGCTGACATCGTACAGGTCTCAATTATCTCGAATTTTGAAGAATAAAACAAAAAAAAATTGAAAAACATCGTTTTTCTTGGTCAGGTCGGAAATTTTTCAGACCACCATCGTATATTTATATATATATAGGAACTAACCGCGTGAGTTCCAAAGAACAAGATTTTTTTGCATTTGTGAATTCACTTAAATTAGAAAGAGCATTTGCGAATCAATCCGCAGACTATGAGAAAAGGTAAGAGACCTGTATTGGAGGAAAACAAAAAGCACATTTGTTATGTTTTAACCATAGTATAATGAAATCATGAGAGTAATTAGGGAACTTGGATTATTACAAACCTTACCATCTACTAATGGTACTATCTCTGCAAGGGCATCTGTAACTTTGGATATATGTACTTCCATGTATGTATAATCATAATTTTGCAGGAAATATAACAATTTAAAATTGTACATATTTTTGAATCACCCTATATATTTTAATGAAATTACTACATTATAATAAAATATTAAATAAATTTCAAGGCAGTTTTATAAGTTATGGGTTGTGATAATAAATTGATTTGGCAATTTGTAACCACTCCAAATTTTTCGATTTTTATGTTATGACACCTAGTACGTAATTCCGGGATATTATACAAATACACTCTTAGACAAATATTTAACACAAAATTTTCTTTCTCTATTAAATAGAAAGATTATTTATTATTTATTTTACCTGTCCAAAAGAATAAGTATTTAAATAGCAAAAAGACCAATACAATGGACTAAGGTAGTGTTTCCCAACGTGGGGCCCACGTCCTACAGGGGGGGGGGGGCAATTGATTGTAAAGGGGGGCAATTCGAAAATGGACTCGACACGAGTTTAACCCTTTTTAATATTAAAAATTATGTGTATGTTACATAGGGGGGGAGGGGGGCATAAAAATTTTAGAAGGACTTAGGTGGGGTATGGCACAAAAAACAGGTTGGGAAACACTGGACTAAGGTTTATTTGATTTTAAGTGAAATATTTTTTTTTCTTTTTAATTTTAATTTGTCATTTTGCTGAAAAGTAAATTGCTTTCATTATTAAGGCATAATTCATTATTTTTCCAAAAAAATTATCTAATATGAGCTTTACCTTATTTTTGGGTGTTTTTTTTTTATTATTAGTATTTTTAATTTCAAAATTTTTTTGAAAAAATATTTTTTGTTTGAGTTAAAATGTATCATTAATTAAAATGTACCATCATTTATAATAAATAAAATAAGTATTATAGAGGCTAGGTTATATTGAAGTTTTCTGGAATCTCCTCCTAGCTACGATAATGCAATTGGAATTTATTTTATAAGTATTTATTATATTGAAAGTACAATATTATGGTAGATATTATATACTCTATAATATTATTTTATAAACAATTTATAAATAAAACTTTGAATAAAAACAAATTGAGGAATTAGTTTTATCAGGCATAAATTAATATAAAGTTGAATTTAAAAAATAAATAACCTAGAAATTATAGTCATAACCATGAATTAAATATATATCTATAGAAATCATTAAAAATAAATAATACTATAAATTAATAACTATAATATTTAACTATAAATTTAAGAAAGAAACTAAATAGAATATACTTATCGTAGTATTTAAGAATACTTTACAATATTTATAAAAAATAAATAACAGAGATAAACGGGGAAAAATCTATATAATTTACATATTCACAAAGTGATTAGGAGCATTAATAAGAAATTATTTGTATTTATTTATTGTATGAATTGGAATGATTTTATTACCAGGCCTAATTGTAATAAATACATAGAAATTACAATATTTTTATTTATATATTTCTTACCAAGGCAATTAGTTGAATTTTCTTAAAGAGCGTACATTTCAATTTCATTAAAAATAGTCTTTTCGTTTATAATAAATTCTCCAACGGAAGATGTTTAATAAATTACTTTGAGTCCTATTAGGGCGATTACTCATCCATTTTTTAAATATGATTTATAATATTTAAAGTAATTATATATTATATATTTTTGCACTTGAGATATATAGGTATTATATTTTTTTAAACCAATCACTCACTATCAATCTCTTCATAATAAATTTGAAAAAAAAAAAAAATTGTTATTTTTTCCCGATAATTCGGTTACATTCACAATTACTATAAAAATAAATAATTTAATAAAATAGTTTAATTAAATTTTATATATATTAATAAAAAATCTCTCTTTTTTTTAAATATAACATGGGTATTTTAAATATTTTTAAATTTATAAATTATTATAAATGTTTCAAGAATTCGAAGCAGCATCTTTTCATTATTCGATTCGGTAACGGTCCATTCAATAAAAGGCGAGATTGTATATAAAATAATATGATGAAAAGAAAATTGAAATCAGAATAAATAGAGAATTTTGGTGTACAGTTCATAAAATGTCTAGGATAGGAGGCATTTGTGGGAGTCTATGGTACACGATTATTTTTTATCACACATTTAGTGGAAATTTCATTGGTACCGGGAATAAATAGTAGACATGCATTGAGTGATAAAGGATGAGATGCTTGATTGTTTTTGAGTTCTTGAGTTCATTTTGCGTTTTTTTTTTTTTTACGAAATTGATTTGGGTTTGGGTAATGCTTCCAATCGATTGAAATCAATGTATGGGTGTACTACGTGGCGTGATGTTGCCGATGTCGCTGTAAAAGGGCAGAAGGATTGGGGATGTTCCTGAGGCAGAGATTGGGTTTCAGGTTAGCAAGGGTATTCGGATAACTTGAGGCAGCGATTCTAGGGGCGGTTGGTGGTGGCTGATGCCCCATCATACTACGGATACGGACAGCTGCATCGGAGAGGGTTTGCAGGTTGGACATGGTGTCCTGGTCGGGTGGGGACTTCTGAAGCGACGCGCTCCCGCTTGCCGCCTCTTTTTGTAGGCGAAGTGCCGTGAATGCGGGTGTTAATTTCAATTTCAATTTGAGGACATCGTCGGTGGGCTCGGTGGTTAGGATCGGTTCCATCGAGATGCTTTTGCTTTTGCTCCGTTTGCGATGATGCTTGTGTTTGCGTCGCTGCTCTTTCTCTCGTTTGCGCGCCAGCTTACGAGCCACCGCCTCCGCGTCAGTGCCGTTGGCCGGTGCAGGCCGTGACGTCACCGCCGGCTCCGCCCACGCTACACTTGGCCCACGTGACACCACCGAATAGCTCAGTTCAAGCGGCGAACACTACACAACACAATAACAAAATACAATACACAAACTGTACAAATCATCAATGGCTCTTGGCATTTTCACTTCGAAACTACGAAAAACAATCCATCGGTCTCTTTACAAAATATTCTATTAAATAATTATTAGTAAAAATTATAAATTATATATTATAAAAATTCCCTTAAACGCTTTTTCTCAATAGAATTTATAAATAAAAATATGTATATTATACATTCAATATGCTAAAAAGCTAAAAAGTGTGAAATTTCCTCAAAATGGATGAGAATGATTTAGAATAAAATAAAATGTATTTATTAAAGCTTTTGTGGTTATTTTGATAATTATTAAGGGAATTTTTATTAAAAGTCCACACATTATTGTATAAAATTATTTATTAAATTAAAATAACACAGTACAGTTATTTATTAAATTAAATTAAAATAACAGTACAGTTATTTATTAAATTAAATTAAAATAACAGTACAGTTATTTATTAAATTAAATTAAAATAACGATACAGTTATTTATTAAATTAAATTAAAATAACAGTACAGTTATTATTTAGATAATAATAATTACAAAAGCTTTAATAAATACATTTTTTTATTCTAAATCATAGGTTCTTAAACTTATGTACTCCACGGACCCCCACTTGAAAAAATTTTTTTTGACGGACCCCCATCACAACTTTAGGTACTTTACGTCATTTTATTAATTAATTTCTGGCTTACGATCTCATAAGGACAAGGATATATGATGAATATTTCTAACAGTGATTGGTGAATAACGATTTTTTTGCATATTGTAGAACACATTTTATTAGAAATTATAATATTGAAGAAAGAAAATACAAACATTGTCATAGCAACAAATCTCACAAATTATAATGGGTACTTACATTAAATTCATATAAATATTTTATAATTTTTTTCAGAAAATATTAAATAAGAAATATTTTAAAAAATAACTGCATCTATCTCATTAAATATAACTTACATATTTAATGAGATGTATGCAGTTGTTTTCTTGAAACAAGAATCTCAATATCTGGCTTAATATTGGAAACTTTTAATCTAAGATCCGGCTCTACATTTAATTTGTTTCTATATTTAGACTTAATATAAAATAGTACCGAAAAAGCTTGTTCGCATAAATATGTTGTGCAGAATGGAATCAAGTGTTGAAGTGCTTTATTTGCAAGCGCAGGATAATCTGACCTGAGAAGTAACCAAAAGTTGCTCAATTCAGTTTTGTTAAATTTTAGTTTATAAGTTGTATCACATGATAATTCCACGAGAATATCTTGTTCAGGTGCCGATAAATGTTTAGCATTTGTAATTTCCATATTAAATGGATCTCTGATCCAGTTATTGCAAGGATCAGGAGTAGAAAAATACTTCCTGAAGTTGCTTTTCAAAGTAATTAAATGTTCAACAAATAATTGACGCGTTTGATTAAGCAATTTTTCACTGGAGCTTTCTATGAAATCATTGAGAGTTGGAAAAGACTCATATACACCGTTCTGGATGCGTTTCGACCACAAGTCGATTTTTTTAATCATTGCTTCTATTTTATCTTCAACTTTAAATATATTTACAACAGTACCTTGCAGGCTCAAATTAAGTTCGTTCAATTTTGTAAAAATATCAGTCAAGTAAGCCACCTTAGCTAACCAGATAAAATCATTGAAACATTCGGTCAGTTCAAAATGCGCATCTATTAAAAACAATCGTATTTCATCTCGAAGCTCAAAAAGGCGAATGAGTACTTTCCCGCGGGACAACCAACGTACATCTGTATGTAATAATAAATGTGTATGTTGACTACCCATTTCCTCACACAAAATTTTAAAAACTCTGGAATTAAGTGGACGAGCCTTAATGAAATTGACAATTTTAACTACTTCGTCTAATGTTCTTTTCAAATCTGGTGACATATTTTTGGCTGCTAATGATTCTCTGTGAATGCAGCAATGATTCCAAACAACCTGAGGCGCAACATTTTTAATAAGAGCAATCAATCCAGTTCTTGTACCTGACATTGCACGAGCACCATCAGTGCAAATTCCAACACATTTTGGCCACTCTATTTCATTTTCGGTTATAAAATTATTCAAACTGTTAAATATGTCATTAGCTGTCGTTCGTGAAGGTAGTGAATCACAAAACAATACATCTTCTTGTATTTGATTTTCAAACTCATATCTAATGAAAGCTAACAAATTGGCATTATTAGTGACATCAGTACTTTCATCCAATTGTAATGAGTAATAGTGACTTTTGCGCACTCTCGATATTAATTCTTCTTTTATATTACATGACATGTCTTCAATCCTATTCTTAACCGTATCATTTGATAATGAAATCAAATTTATATCGTTTGCTGCTTTAGTTCCTAACATTATATTTGTAATTACTTTTGTAGCAGGAAGAATTAATTGCTCTGCTATATTATGCGGCTTTCCTGCTTTAGCAATAAGTAGAGCTACTTCATATGATGCCATTACTGCTTTCTTACTCATACCACCAGATCCCGTCTTTACCATCAATTTCTGACTTGAATTAAGTTCTTCTTTTTTCATTTTAAAAAATTCGATAGACTTACTAACATGCTCGCTGTGCTTTGTTTGTAAATGACGTCTGAGATTAGCAGGTTTCATACTTTCATTGGATAAACTTTCCTGACATAGAACGCAGACTGGTCTTTCCACATCATTGTTGCAAATATAAGTAAATCCAAATGATAAATAATCATCCGAATATTTTCTAGTTTTGCGTTTCTTGGTAGAGTTTGCTGTTGATGCCTCATCATCTGATTCTTTCCGTTTCTGTGTTGAACCAGTTTGTAGCCAACGATCCATTTTATGGAGTAATTTATTAACATTGAACTACAATAATATAAATATAATATAAATATAATATAAATATAACGAATTATTATTTACTAGCTATGTTTTAATATGATTTTAAATGAATGTTTTAATATCATTTTAAATGAATGTTTTAAATCATTTTAATAAATGTTTTAAATCATTTTAAATAAATGATTTAATATCATTTTAAATGAATATTAATTTATATAATAAATATATTTCGTAATTTGATTCTAAAATATTATTAATTTCGTAATTTGATTCTAAAATATTATTAAAATAAATATTTTTTATTCATAAAACTAACTTATACTTACTCTCAAAAACAGCCTTTCTGGGAAATTGCAAAATGTGTTTAGTGTTTTTATAAAATAATGATCATGCAAATTACACTAAAAATTAAAAAAAATTATTAGCTATAATAAACTATTATTAGCTATAATTTAATTATAATTAATTAAATTAATAAAAATAATTTAAAGATACAACTCGTTGAGAAATGAACTTATAATTAACATTAATAAAAATAATTTAAAGATACAACTCGTTGAGAAATGAACTTATAATTAACATTTGCTTTAAAACTGTTTAAAACCCCAGAGTGGACGCTGACAATTTGGGTTTTTCCGGGTAAGACTGTCCCCTCCCCTGGTTTTCCCCAATAACAAAGTGAAAGAAAATTCCCTTATATGCCTCCCCTTCCGAGCCCCTAAGAGGGGTTATTTTAAAGGAACAATCGAAAAATGATTTTAAATGAATGAATGGATGAAAATTCAAATTTTATATATAGTTTTTTATATATGTTTATTTATTCACAAAAAATTAATTGACATAATTATCAATTTAATAAAATAAAATAGTATTATTAATAGTATTAAATTATAGCCGTAATTCTCTAGGAGGATATAGTTACACAATGAACTTTAAATATTTATATATGTATATATTTTTACGATGATTTTTTTCCGAGGACCGCGGACCCCCAGTAAAGGCTTCGCGGACCCCCAGTAAAGGCTTCGCGGACCCCCAGGGGTCCGCGGACCACAGTTTAAGAACCACTGTTCTAAATCATTCTCATCCATTTTGAGGAAATTTCACACTTTTAAGCTTTTTAGCATATTAATAAAAATTCTCTTAATAATTAATAAAAAAATCCCTAAATATCATTTTTCTATAATAAACAACAAATTAGTCTAAAAAAAAAATCATTTTATTATCCGTGTTCGCGAAAATTACAGTTATTTATTAAATTAAATTAAAATAACAGTACAGTTATTTATTAAATTAAATTAAAATAACAGTACAGTTATTTATTAAATTAAATTAAAATAACAGTACAGTTATTTTAATTTAATAAATAATTTTATACAAACAATGTGGTCTTTTAATAAAAATTAATTATCAAAATAACCACAAAAGCTTTAATAAATACATTTTTTTTTATTCTAAATCATTCTCATCCATTTTGAGGAAATTTCACACTTTTTAGCTTTTTAGCATATTGAATGTATATACATATTTTTTATTTATAAATTCTATTGAGAAAAAGCGTTTAAGGGATTTTTTCTAATAACAATGTGTTAATAAAAATGCCCTTAATAATTAATAAAAAAAAATCCCTAAATATCATTTTTCTATAATAAACAACAAATTAGTCTAAAAAAAATCATTTTATTATCCAAGTTCACGAAAATTTAGAAAGATTCAACATATTTGTCTATTTTTGAGAAAAAAAAAATCTATTAAATATTTTAATATCAATTCTAGAACAAAAATGTATAAAAATATTTAATTATCTATTTCTACGTTTTTATTAAAATTTTTCCATTATTTTAAATAATAAATTAAAAAAAAATATTGCTTAGTTTGATTAATAATCATTATTGAAGTTAATAAAAAAGCACTCAATTTTTTTTTGTAAAATATCAAATTAATTTTATATGAATTCATTCAATTTTGAAATCTATTTACAAAAGTATACAATAATTTCTGATGGAAGAGAAAAATATGTCTATTAAAAGAAATTGCTAGTTAAAATTTCCTGGTTACACGATATTATCTCGACTTCTTCTCAGTCTCTGTGTATTTCCTTTTATTTTATCAAAAATTGATATTTTTTGTTTTTTAATTTTAAATTAATTAATAGTGCCTACGATGCCATAGAGAAATCTAGGTTTCAGAATAAATGTGAAAAGTCACTCACCCGATCCCATCGATGAATGTATGCAACATCGATCAACGTGTGTTGCGGTGACAGCATTGTATTTCCACAATAAATTCGAACAACAAGGCCACTACTTCCGGCGGTACCATTTGTCCCTCCAAGTCCGGCTATTCCTAATTTAAGTGCCAAGAGTTTGCACAAATGACGAACTTTGACTGCAGCTGGACATTGAAGATACCTCCGTTTACCAGGACCTCCCTGTCCAATCAAAATCTTTAAATATTAATATATAAATAAAAAAAAAATATTAATAATGAATAATTTACCTCTTTCTCTTGACTAGAAATGTCACAAGAGTTAGGATTTCTGTAAATCAAAACAAAAATAAGTAATAATTTAAAATATTCTTACAATTAGATACATTCATTATTTATTAAAAATTCACTCTCATTTCAAAAATCATATTAATGTTGATTTTGTTTTTAAATAAATTAATTAATTTATTAAGAGCAATTTTTTTTGAAAAAAATATATTTGAGAAAACATGTACCTACTAAACCTATATATAAGTATATTCATCAATGTAATATGGATATAGATTACAAATTTAATAAGTTGACCTGTGGCCCCGACCGACGGTTTGAAGTAAATTAATTTCCAGCTACAGAAACAATTTCAAATAATTTTAATATATCTATTAATGTAATAAAAACAGATATCGATATAACATAAATATTTTTAATTTTATTTTATTTATAATATATATGTAAGACCAGGCTGTGACGTCATGAATGGCTGGGTGACGTCATATAATTTTAAATTAAGAAAAAACTAATAAAGATGATTTTTCTCGAGGATAAAACCAACAAAGTAATACAATGTAAAAAATCTCCTCATGTGAAATTTGGTGTGAAAATAACCCTTCCCTTCCTATCGTCGATCGCTAATACTAACACTTTCGGTTTCCGGATTTGCACCAAAAGTTGATCAATTCATCATACTGATGCATTAAGTAAATATACCAAATTTCATCAAAATCCGTTGAGCCGTTCAAGCTGTACACATCTATACGGACGGACGGACGGACAGACATCATGCTTAAAATACTTTTTTCTGTTTAGAAAATGGAGATATGTAAAAATCTCTACATGTGGAATTTGGTGTGAAAACAATACCTCCCTTACTATCGTCGGTCGGTAAAAATGGAAAAACTTAACGCAACAATTTACATACATGGTCATCGAAAAAGGTAGATGGGATTTCTTGGTACAACTATTCGAAATTAACGAAGGATTATGTAGTATTATAAATATTTTGAGTAGCCTAATTGTCCAAGATGCTCTTAACAACAGATTTCCTAACCGTTGGATTGGGAGGAATGGTCCTGCCGCCTAGAAGTCCTTATTTGACGCCTTTGGATTTTTACCGACCGACGATAGTAAGGGAGGTATTGTTTCTTTTGGGGCTACATTAAGAACAGCGTTCATGCGGAAAAAATTCGTGATCTTCAGCATCTGAAAGAAAGAATTTAGGCAGCCATTGCAACTGTGGCTCTCCTACAATGCTTCGAAACACGTAACGAGAGCACACATCGAAACTTCTTAGAGTACATAAAAAAGTTTAAGATTTTCCGTGACTTTTGATATATAAATAAATATTCTACCATTTGAATAACGGTTTTTTATTATTCTTCGAAATCCCGTTCATCTTTTTCGATGACTCCTTTATAAAATAATTATTCTGAAAATATTTTATTTTAACTTTAATAAATATTTCTTCAAATCAAATATGGGCATATAATAATCTTTCAATGACAAATATTATTAAATAAAATAAATTTTACATTGCAAAAATAAAAACTTGCTGGTAAACATTTTTTTCTTTGTCTTCGTTGAGTTTGATTGTGTTTTATTAGCTTAGTTTCACAATTTTGTATCTTATATTTTAGTGAATAATTTAAAATTTAAAGGAAAAACATTAATTTTTTTAGGTGTGTTTTCAAATACATTTCCAAAAGAATGGAAATCCCACTAGAGCAGGGATGGCAAATACGATTTGATCAAAGTGCCAAAATAAACTAAATTTAAATGTAATTTTTTTCGCGTGCCCGTTTACCTTTTATTTATATGCCTTTTTTAATGGATTATAATAATTGATAAAAATACAATAAAAAAAAAGGAAATAAATTGTAATATTAGTGATAACATTAATTGAATATAAAGATTTTATATAAATTATATAAATTTTATTAATAATTATCAAAGAAAATTCTTATTTGTTTGGCAATCAGCCGCCTTTAACATAACTGTTTTTATAAACTTCCCATCAGAAAATGGTTTTGATTTCTTAGGAATCTAATAAGAAATTTCAAAACTAGCTTCCGTAACATTGCTGTTGGTTATTACAAATTTTGATAATAAATTCGATTGATTTTCAGCTATTTTTAACCGTTGAGAAATTAGTTCTTTTCTTTCTTCAATATGTTTTTCGGCGATGTTTTTATGGTTCGTTTCAAAGTGTCGCTTAATAGAAGACGTTCGACATACAATAATTTCAGAGCACAGGCCGCACCGAGTTTTATCTCCATGTTTAAAATAACAGTAATCAACCGTCCAAGACGATACAAAGCTTCGAATATCTTGAAGTTTTTGTATTTTTGGTACCATTTTAATTAAAAAAAAATTTTCATTTAAAGTTAAACACAAATTTAGTAAAACTAAATACTCATTAAAGAATATATAAGAATTATATCACAATTATATATATATACGTATGCAAAGGCAGTTAGAAAAAAAAACTTTAAAAAAAAAACAGAAACTAATTTAAAATAATGAATTTGTTTACTTAATTTTTTAAATTTTTTGACGTGCCTGAAATAATTTTTCGCGTGCCATGTAATTGCCATCCCTGCACTAGAGAGTTCTGGAGTAATTTATAGATTTAAACGCTTATCACTTAATAAGAAGAAGATGATTGTATGAGTAAATAATACATAATAAGAGACTAATTCGATGCCCGGCACCCACCAGATCTCATCACCAGATTACATTGTGCTGAGCAAAACGTCAATTGGTTATTTGGCGATTTGAAACGAGTTTTTTTTCCTGATGAAACCAGAGTTGCCTTGAATTCACCAGATCAACATGGTCGAATATGGACAAGACAAGAGGAGCGATTTGATCAATGTAACATTGTGATAAAAAAAATCTAATTTCAAGGAGGTTAATGATTTCGAGAAGATAAATTTGAATGTATGAATTAGTTCCATGGTATAGGTCAGGAGTGACCATGCCATTTTAAAAATGTAACTTCCCGGATAATTATTTTTGAGTTAGTTTGAAAGGTTTGGAATGTTCAATTTGTAAAATAAAATATAATATAATTATTGTTTAAATCATCTTGGATTTTGCAATTAACGCTTTTTTTGATTTGGAAATTATAAAATAAATCTGGAGCTACTCCAAGAAAAGAAAAGTGTCAATACATACGAGCTAGCGACCACAAAAATTTTATTTTCATAATAAATCATTAAGATGTTATTAAAGTACAAAACTATTTCTTACTTATCCAATCTTATTTTCTTATTAATTAATTATAATTATTTTTTTCAAATAACTTTGTTAGAAATAAAGGGAATGTTTCCACCAAAAGTTTTTTCAAATAATTGTTTTCTAAAATTTTCTATTGTATAGGGAACTTGAATTAATACTGAGCGTTTTTTTTTCGAAATTTACGGATTTATTTTCAAATAATGGTTACAAATATAAGTATCAAAGTATTGTCCATCGCTGGCCACTAATTTTCCCATCTTTCTGGCAATTTTCGGATGCCATCTCGAAAAAACGACTCGTCTTTTGACGCAATCCAATCATCATTTTTTGCATTGTTCATATGAAGTGAACTTCTGCTGGGACAGACCATGTGTCATCGACAGGAACAAGTAATAGTCCGAAGGAGCAATGTCTGGAGAATACGGCGGGTGTGGTAGGACTTCCCATTTCAGTGTTTCTGGGTAGGTTTTCACCGGTTTTGCAACATGTGGTCCAGCGTTGTCATGCTGCAAAATCACTTTGTCGTGCCTTTCTTCGAATTCCGGCCGATTTTGCTTCAGTGCGCGGCTTAAACGCACTCCTGAAGCGTTTGGCATTGGTCTACATTAAGTAGTGATTCCAATTCTTCGTCTTCTAACTTATTGGGTTGACCCGGCCGTTCCTTGTCTTCGAGCTCAAAATCACCACTTTTAAAGTGACCAAACCATCTCCGACACGATTGTTCAGATAGAGCATACTCGTTGTAAACTCCTACTAAGATTCGATGACTTCGATGAAGAAGAACTTCCCGCAAAAACACTTTATCTGGTACGAAATTGGACATGTTCGAAACAATATTTAGTACTGTTGTTTACGTTTCAACCAAATGATACAAGCTGTTCAAGACGAGCTTTTAGCGGGAAGACATTGCAAACTGGAATATTGAAAAATACACTAGTGGGGGCCTCTTGTGCGAAACGCTCATTATTAATTCAAGTACCTTATATTATAACAAAACCAAATATGAAGTGTTGTTGCTCAAACAACTATGTAATTTCTTAAATCTTTCTTGATAGTAAATGAATAATCTATTATGAACTAAATAATTTTTATGATGTGAAATACAGTTTTTTGACGATATTCTGTTTTCCTGCTTGCTACCCACTGACTCCTAATCCATTAAATTAATTATTAGTTTAACTTTACAAACCCTAAGAGTTCATAATATTTTTTGCAAGTTCAGAATTGTTCGGAGTTTTAATTTTCATAGAATTTCAAACCATTTTGAACAAAAAGTTTGTTTTTTCCCTTTTTAAGGAAGTTGATCTGCCTACGGGTTTTTAATTACAATTTTATTTTTCCAACTCGTGGAATGAACCATTGATGCCGAAATAAATAAATAAGATTGTCATAATTTTTTACATTATATGGAAAATTTATATCACCTATGTATGTATAATTTATAATGTGTTGGAACGAGTCGATGGATGTAGATGCGCCTACACTTTTTCCTTTAATCTAAATTTGTAAAATATTTTATAATCTCCTTGTGAAAATGTAAATATGCTAAATGACAAATATCACATTTTTGGTCTCTTAGAAAGCTTATTTTTCTTTGAGGATTTTAAAAATTCTCTCTCGAAATGAAATGTTTTTCCTTTCCGAGTTTAATTGTTTTTAATATATTATTTTTTTATTTACATCAGAACAGAAGAATTTTTGTTTTTTTAAACAAACAAGAGAAGAGTTAAAAATTGTATTCAATTATAGAATGTGGTTAGAATGGAAGAGGAAAGAATGGCGAAAAATATATTAGTAGAGAGACCGATTGGGAAACGTTCACTTGGAAGACCAAAGACGCGGTGAGTGGACTAGGTAGGAAGATTGAAGAGGGTAGGGGTTGGATGGTTGTGGCTCTGGATATTGGAGAAATGTGGTTGCTGCGGCCAAGAACGTTCGAGTTCCCTAGAACTACAGAGATTGATAGATATTCAATTAAATAAATCTTATCTTATTATAGTAACAAAAATATATATATATTTGTATATTTTTGCGATATTAAACCGCTCGATGGATGTTTTTGAAATTCACACCATAGATAATATTTATACATAAAAATCGATCTGTATTGATTTCAGCCTCGAGAATAATCAACTTTATTAGTATTTTCTTAATTTAAAATTGTAAATTTATATGACGTCAGCAATTACGTCGCCCAAATTGAAATTTGCCTCTTGCCATTCTTTTTTAATTTGATGGGTTATTTTTAGAAAACCCATTTAACAATTGTAATAAATAATTAAAAAACTGTAAAATTTGTAAAGTTTATAATAATAAATTGTATAAATTATATAAATAGCTCGATGTTCCAGGTACTTTATTATTATCTTAATAAAAATGTTTTAGAAAGTCGTGTGTATTGTGCATTATCCAATGGAATAAACAAAAATCTATATATTGTATTGCATAATATAATTTTTGTTTTACTCACGAGGGGGTAGTTTTTTGTTGATTCTCCTCCTCGGTTTGCCTCACAGGTGATTGACTTCGAAATTGTAGAGCTAAACTGACACTGTCGTCAGGCATGACAATTTTCTCGCCATCATTAATAAAGTCTTCGTCAGTTTCAATCACGTTGGCCTCCTCCTCAATTTCTTCTTCATTCCCCTCTTCCTGTGTCCGTGTCTCATCCGAATGGTTGTTCCCGCGTAAATGCCGAAGCCTCCGTTGTGCCTCACCTTGATAGAGGCCAGGCACCAGTTTGTACACGAGCGTCTGAAGCAATGCGTCGCGTCTGAAAGAAAAGAAAACAAGTTTTAGAAAAAGAAAGAAAAAGAGATTTTGCTCTTGAATCATATCATCATTTAAGTATTAACTATTTCAACAGAGATCTTCAAAGAAGAGGAAGTATTCATATACATATTAAAATAAAATTTCATATTTTGATTATCTTTTAATGAATATGTGTTGTCATAAATTGGTAATTAACATAAAAAAAAATTTAAATTTATTGTACAATTTTAAATTAATAATTTTAAATATAGTTAAATTGAAAATTTATATATATTTATCTTAAAAAAAAAATATCTTTACTATGCACTTTTAAGGTATTAAATTTAATTATCTATCTTTACTATTTGAAAGATTATATAACAATACTCTTTTAATTATTTTTTACTATCTCGCCAGAGATAGTATTGCGATCACGAAAATTTTCGATGTTGAGATTTTGATGTTTTTATACGTTTTGAAGGTTCCTGAATCATTTTCACTAAGGTGAGAAAATTGTCTCTGTGTGTGTGTGTATGTATGTAACCAAGATTACGCAAAAACGGTTTGAGCTAGAATGATAAAATTTGGTACATGGGCATTATTCAAAATGTATAGTTTTCTATCAACTTTTGAGAAATGTAGCTCAACCGGAAGAGGGTCATTACTTACAACGTTTTGATTTTTTTTCTTCTAAAGTGAACGTAAAAATAAAGATATATGTTTGATAATTTTTCACATGATTAATAATTGTATAAAACTGCTATATATATAATTTCAGCTTGATTGAATTGCGGAAAGTACCAGAATTAATTTTGTAACACTGCAAATCTCACGCGCCAACACGTGACGTGGTGCCATCAACAAAGAGCCAAACATGCACTGGTTTAATAAATATTATTTATTAATTTTAATTTATAATTTAATTAATTTAATTTAATTTAAATTAATATATGTTATTTAATCCAATTCAAATTTGCGAGATAGTCGAGTGGAGACACTCCAGATTTTTTATAAGGGAGATGCAAAAAAAGTGTATACAAATATATATGGTACATATGGTAAATTTCAAGGTATGTTCTACACACGAATGATGAAAAATTATTAAGCAGTGAATCTCTACTCTATAAATAATATACAAATATAAAAAAATGCGTTTCTCATCGAATTAAAAACTTTTAGAGTTTAATTGAAGTATACAATCTATGAACTGGACATTACATTGAATATTGCATTGCTTTATTGAATTACAATGCATTTATAACAAAATAACAAAAAGAGTGAATATGTATAGAATTTGGGTATTCCTCTATTTTTTCTAAAAGTAAACAAGCTTTTTGACACTCACAGATGTGTGAATAATAAATCGAAATTCAAATTATAAAAAAGTTTTTTGTGATTCAGAGAGAGCAGACCAATAGCATTATGAACCGAGTAAAAAAGGGGTAATTGTATTCAAAATGTTTAGTATAAATTCTTTGGTAGGAATCAAAATTTACTATTCCGATTGATATACAGAAAGTTTTGAAATATAAAATATTTTGAGGCTAGTTTTGAATACCAGTATTGAAGAGAGCGATATTATTTTTGAAAAAGAAATAGTCGCAATCGATCCTGGACAAAAACTTTAATTTTCTCTCACTTTGATATTATGAAAATTTTGAAATAATTTCTTTTCAAATGTGAACTGGTACTAGGATTGGTTAATTTTAAGGAGGGAGGGGAACAGAGAGACCAAATAGAATTTCCGGGGTGGAGATATATTTATCTTTAATTTTTTTTTTTTTTTTTTGTCATGTATTCAATATTTAATCGAGATCGGAAAATCTAATAAAAAATAAAAAATAGCCCTTACAATGATGGACTGATAATAGACTATAAAGATTTAGTAAAATTGTGAAAAATGGGAGATGGCTTAGAATAGGGACTACTTCAGGAACGTGGTTGCTGCCGCCAAGTAGTTTCGAGTCTTTGAATACCTATCCACAGATATATATATATATATATATATATATATATATATATATATATATATATATATCGCAAATTATGAGTATTATTTTTTATTTGTTCCAATGATTAAGTAAAAAGAGTTATTCTACTGAGGCTTAAGAAAGTGTAGAATGAAAGCAAATGAATTTTTTTTAGAAATAAAATTAATTTTTTTTAATTGATCATTATTTTGAAAATTGCTTACAGTTTTATGGTATAGTAATTCATTTTCTTAAAAAGGAAATAATTTAATATGATCTTATGACTTATTTGGAAGTTTTATAATTAATTTTTGAATTTTAATTTATATAATTTTACTATTATCTTTTTTTTTTAATGGATATATGAGTTAATGATGTCAAGATTCTTGTTATTTCATTAATCTAATTGTTTCTATTACTATATTATATTTTTAAATCTTCCTCTTCTTTATTATGAATTGGACCTGTTTAAGCCAGATTAGAAATTTTGATACGAAAATTTGGATCAATCACGCAACTTTTAGGTAAATAAATTTTATTATTAAAATATTTTCTTTATTCCATTAATTATTTAAGTTTTTTAAATTATAGTACCGGGACCCCGAGCCTCGGCTCGGTACTTAAGTTAAAAAAAATAATTCATTATTATTGGGTTTGGCTGATAATATTAATACTTGGGACACCGAGCTGATATACAATTCTTTAATTATTTATTACAATTATTAAATGTTGCATCAATGCATCAATCTGAATAAAATGAATGGAACTTGGGGTCCTCAATAATACATAAATATGTATTATTAGGTATGTTTCTAAGTGAATGAATATTTTTTTTTATTGGAAGAATGATAAATATATATCGTAATTTATAATTATAAAATATTATTAAAATATATATTTTTAATTTTATTTTGAAATTAAATTAAAAATTTTAAAATATTTTAAATATAAAAAAATATTAATACAATAACCTTTAAAAAAAGGCGGGAGTCAAATTTCAATATGGATGTCATTAGTGTCGTGTTCCATATATAAATTTAAATTAAGAAAAAACTAATTAAGATGTATTTTTTCTGAGATGTGATCAATAAAACTCAATTTTTCTTTATAAATAATATATCTAGTGTGATTTTCAAAAAAATCGTTAGAGCGGTTTTTGAGAACCCATGGCTATATATAGAAACAATTTTAGCTAGCTTAATAAGATAAGATTTAGGACCATACATATTCTAATTAGTATTTTGAGCTTATACTTTTGAGGCTTTTTTTTAAATAAATATGAAAATATACTAGAAGTAGATTATTAATTAATCTTTAAGAAATTATTTTCTGCTAAAGTGAGACGTCCAAATCAAATGAAAGAGTTTATTTGTTTTGAGGACATTTCCAATTGAAGAATTAAGTTCTTCGAATGATTTTCACTAAAAAGATTTCAGATTAATAGATGTATTTACATACATATGTCATTCTCTAATACTAAGTAAAAAAGTAACTAAAAAATGAAGATCCTGAAAAAATATCCACCTCAGAAAATATACTTTTCTTTATGGTACTGTAATTCTGATCATTTGAAAAGAATCGACCATTCCATTTAAGATATTTATTTACAATCTAGATAATAATGCGTTTCTCTAGCATATCTTTTGAATAAAATTAACGGCAAGCGTGGTAAAACAAGAGAAATTACATCTTGCTTGAAAAGACATTAAGACTGGATTGGCATAGCTAACTTTTATCGATCTGTACCGCAAACCGTGTCGAAGGCACGCCAACCTTCATTAAAAATGAAAAACTAAATTTTTAATATTTTATAATTACATATTTAAATATTTTGTAAAAAAAATCTATAAACATAGAGAGTATCTTTATTTATAGGTTAAATTATGAATTTATCTATATAATTATCTTAATTTATAATATGGAGTCAATTAAAAAAAGACAAAAAAACATTTTATATTAGAACTATAGAATGTGTGTGTGTATGTAACCAAGATTACGCAAAAACGGTTTGAACTAGAATGATGAAATTTACTACATGGGCATTATCCAAAATTCGTAGTTTTCTTTCAACTTTTGAGAAATGTAGCTCAACCGGAAGAGGGTCATTACTTACAACGTTTTGTTTTTTTTTTCCTCTAAAGTGACCGTAAAAATAAAGATATATGTTTGATAATTTTTCACATGATTAATAATTGTATAAAACTGCTATATATAGAATTTCAGCTTGATTGATTCGCTGAAATTACCAGAATTCATTTTTTAACACTGCAAATCTCACGCGTCAACACGTGACGTGGTGCCATCAACAAAAAGTTAAACATGCGCTGGTTTAATATTTATTATTTATAATTTATAATTAATTAAATTTAATTTAAATATAATATATTATGTTATTTAATCCTATTCAAATTTGCGAGATAGTCGAGTGGAGACACTCCAGCTAATTTTAATACTAAATGATTACCGATCCAACTCATTAGGCCATCCAAATAATTAATAACAAAGAAAAGAAAATTTATTTAATTAAAAATATAAATTAATTAATTTTAATCCTGAACCCAATTATAAATCCACATCATTCTACTGATGTTCTACTGATAATAATTATAAAAAATTATCCACTTTTCATCTATTTAAAAAACAAAATGTAAATAAAATCAAATTTCCTATAAAAAATTAATATAATTAGAGTACATGGTTCATCGAGCTACCGCTTGGAAGTTTAGTAAAATTATTTTTTATGAATTAAGAATAATTTTTTAAAAATATTACAGGAAATTTATTAAAATATATAAATTTTTAAAATGTTCTTCCGCTGCTTGTAACCACGCTTGCCACATTTGCAGATGATACTGCCATAATTAAAGGGGTAAAAAGTTTTGAAGAAAATAATAATAATAATATTGATAATTTAACAGCGTGGACAAATAAACAGGCTATTGCTATAAATGAGAAAAATACTAAATTAATGTACTTTGGAAATTTAAAATTCAATCTAATACCAATTAAAATAAATGTCCATCTAGTCCAGGCTTCATATCTTGGTATAAAACTGGACACCAAACTAAGGTGCAAGGAACATGTCAAGATGAAAAGAAAAGAGTTGGAAATTAAATATCATAAATTGTTTTGGCTTCATGGAGGTCACTCTGAGTTGTCATTACAGAATAAATTACTGATATATAATCAAATTTTGAAACCTGTGTAGGCTTATGAGGCTCAATTAGGGTGGTGAGCCAAAAGTGTCACCTGGAAATATACAGCGTAAAGTATTGAGGAATTCGGTAAATTTGTAAAGATCAAGACTATCCAGAGAGTTATTAGAGAAATGGCCTCTAAACATCAAGCTAAGCTAACAAATCATTCTGATGAAGCAAAACGACTATTAGAACATAGATGGGTAAATAAAATACTAAACAAAACAAGAACTACTAAAACATTTATTTTTTTAATTAAAAGTTAATTAAAATTTTGTTAGTAACCACAGCTCCTGGATGGTTGTTCAATTCAGGAATGAAAAAGTTAGTAATCATGGCTCTATACCGATCACCATTGACTGTAACTTTTTGGCCATCATCGTTTTTGAAGAAGTACTGACCAATGATTCCACCAGCCCGTACGCACCGTACGGCGTCTCTGGGGATGTGAGTTATCAATAAGAGTAAACGTGGTGCGAAAACGTTCCATGGTTCAATCGAATTAACTGCTCTGATGGACGATTTTGTCGTCGATAAAATGGTCGTAGTGCACGATACGTATTCCGCACAGAACCATTATTTTCGAAATAAAATTGCACTATTATCAAGCGTTGTTCAGGCGTGAGTCTTTTCATGATGAATTGCCAAACCAAACTGAGAATAAATCACTTGACAGCTGTTAAATCGGTCGTCAACTTGAACAGTAATGCCAACTTAAAGTTCTATACGTCGAAAAAAACACCCTTTATGTGTCGTTGACAAATTTTTTAATTTAGATTTTAATATAATTTTGAAATTATAATCATTTTATAACATTGCTTAACCCTTTGTAGATCTCTTCAAAGTTCTAACCGAGTTCATTGTAGATTAGTATAACTAACGTGACCATTTATTTTTTTCCTAAAAACTGGACATTTTTTAATTTTCGGTAATAGTTTGGGAAGGCTATGAAGAAAACGTATATTTTTCATTATTTCTGTTTATTATAATGAAAATAACTGAATAATATAACAATAACTTAGTATAATAATATAATAATAAATTTAAAATAAGGGACAAGCTACCTGAAAACTGTCCCGTTCAAAACGGAACGTATGGTCACTTTAAGTATAACTGAACTTTGTTTTATTATGAAATATTATTAAAAATACATCTGGTCGATATCTATTAAATAAAACATAACCCATTAATTTTACTTTCAATCTCTATATATTCAGAAAATTTACCAATATACCATTTGTCTAGATTTTCACAATATAAAACTTTCGCAAACTGCTCAAAATATGGGTATAAAAATAACTAAATAACTAAAATAACATGGCGTAGACAGAGTTTCCAACCTCTGGCTGAATTATTATTTTTATTTTATTATTAATAAACCAATGCGAATGAATCATTTCCAATTTTATCTCTGCCAGTAAACAAAAAGATCAAATTATCTAATAAACCATGTAATTTTTATACCTAATTCATTTATATATTAAAAAAAAATATTTATTATATTAATTTATGATTGGATATATTAAAAATGAAAATCTAATTTAATTTTATTAGCCAGTAGTTTGACTTATTGCTAGTCCGTCGAACTTGAAAATTTCAAGTTCAATAATTTAATATATAATAAAAATTAATTAAGTAATATAATTAAAATGCGAAGACTTGTTAGAATGGGATTGAATCACGAAACAATCGATTGGCAGCAATCAGATACGTAGAACCCCAAGGCAGAACTGGCCTTTAGAAAAGAAAACCTCGAAAGTAAACACGTGTTAATCTCCTTCAGCCATTGCAATGTTTACTACCAATGCTGATGGTAAACAAACTCTACAATCCAGATTTTTTATGTTGAACTAGCAGACCCGGCAAAACTTCGCTTTTGTCTGTATACATATATACGTATGTGATAACTGAACACTTAATAATAATAATAATAATAATAATAATGTATTAAATGAATCTAATTGAAATTTTAGTTTTAATTGCACTTTTTTTGTTTTTTATTATCACGTTTTTCTTAGCTTGCTTTCTTGTTTATCTGTTCGGATCAAATCTTGCAATCGAAATTTCGACCACTTCCAGTCATCCAATCGCTCTGAAACTTTTCAGAGTTATGTATTCTGGATGACAATACAATAAAATAACACATTCGTAGCTTGCAAGTGATTAATTAGAGCATAATTAATGAATATTTGTATTTTGTTAACTTAAAAAGGAGAAACAATAATAATACAACAAAAGGCCCTTTCCAAAACTTACCTTTCTCAATACATAATACAAAAGAAGAAAACAACAAAAGGGACTTTGTCAAAACATTAAAAATAAATAATACAGATGTCCATAGTCCGCTTGTTTAAAAAAATATTCAAGAGTTGATTCTAGTATGTATTAAATATATTCAATATATTAAATATTAAATATATTATTTTTGATCTAAACGAATAGAGAATGGATTTTACATAAAATTTGTAATCATTTCACAAATTAATAATATAATAAATGACACATTGTGAATTGACGATAAAAATAAATATATTTCATTAGATCTTATTTTATTATACTAGCAAAAATTGTATAAATATATTTTTAATTTTCTTTCGAAATTAATTAAAAAATTTTAAAATATTTTAAATATAAAAAATATTGATACAATATCTAATACAAAAACGAGGCGGGATGCAAATATAATACATTAATTAATAATAATAATCAAAATATTAAAATCCGTTTAAATAAGAAGTTTGAAAAAATGTTCAGGTCGCTCCCCTCCAACTAAATGACAGTCCTGATCGTATGTTCCATGCTGCGAATTAAATTTGGATTAAGCATCATAAATTCTAAAATAATAATTAAATAAATTTCAAATAACGATTAGATATTTATTAAATGAATTACTAATAAATAATATTCAATCTAATGAAATAAAGAATCTCTATATATTATATACACGGTAAATGTATTAGAAAAAATAAAAAGCCATTTTTTTTTTATGAAGAATTTTGATTTTTTTAAATTATAATTTCTGACTTTTGATTGATTACATTTAAAATCATTTTAAAGTTATAATTTCGTCTTTACAAAGAGAGATAAAAAATTAATAAAATCAAAATATTGAAAAAATATAATAGGGAGGTAGAAAAAAGGTTCAAACTCCCCTCTTCTTATTTTTACTTAACGGGTCTTCTGATTGGTTGCCTGTTTCGACACACCTTTTTTCGACTTAAACGCCACCCTCAATTTCCTTCAGCTATCATTTGCTCTCTGCATCTCACCAAGTCATCATTAGCACTCTTGCTAACTGAGTGTATTTTACCACGTTTTTCTTAGCTTGCTTTCTTGTTTGTTTGTTTGTTTATTTATCTGTTCGGGTCAAATCTTGCAATCGAAATTTCGACCACTTCCAGTCATCCAATCGCTCTGAAACTTTTCAGAGTTATGTATTCTGGATGACAATACAATAAAATAACACATTCGTAGCTTGCAAGTGTTTAATTAGAGCATAATTAATGAATATAATTTTGTATGGGAAAATCAAAACAAAAAGTGTAAATATTTAAATTTGAAAAAAACCGTTAAAAACCCGTTAAAAGAATAATATAATATGTATAATATTTAAAATGTAAATAAATTTGAAAGAAGGTATATTAATGTTTTGTACTGTAATTTAGAAAACAAAATTTAAATTTATGAGTTTTAGGCAATAAAGAATTAAAATATGACAAATTTAAAAATTTCTCTTTATAATTCAATTTAAATTTATTACTTTCAGGATAATAGTATTTCATGACTATTAAAGTCAATCAAAAAACTTAAAAGTAGTATAGGTCAAGTGAAATCGATTGCAATATATGAAGACTAAAAAGTAGAAAATAATACTTTATATAAAAAAAAAACTTTTTTAAAAAACCACGTTTTTAACGCACTAAAAAGAAGAAAATAATTTTTCTGAAACCCCATAGGTACTGACATTACAAACAAGAGATATGATTTGAAGAAAATTTTCTATAACGTAAAACGTGGGGCGCAACTATGGCTAAAATATTCTGTATCGTATAAAAATTTATAAATAAATGTTATTAGGTACAAATTAATAGGATAAATGAATTCATATTTTAATTAGCTTCAAAAAGTAAAGCTTATAACTTATCGAAATTTTTAAAAGAGGTAAATTTAATTTATGAAAAGATTACCTTTAGATTACTAATAATATTCACTTTTAAAAAATTCTGATAAAAAATGACATCCTAACAATATTCTGGTAAATAATATAAGAAATTTAACTTGAAGAAATCTAAAACTAAATTTTGCTACTGCAAAACTTCTAGCAAATATTTAATATTTATGTTAATAAAATTTCTAAAGTGTAAATTGAAGATGTTTATTTAATATTAAGGAATTAATTTTCCAAAAAAAATTTACATTAATAAAAGTATTCTGTTGGATTACTAATAATATTCCCTTTTACAAAAAGTCTGGTAAAAAATATAAAACTTAAAATATAAATCCATGGATATTGAAATAAATTAATCAAAGAAATTATATTGCATTTAAAAAATTTATTATTATTTGCGCCCCACGTTTTACGTTATAGAAAATTTTCTTCAAATCATATCTCTTGTTTGTAATGTCAGTACCTATGGGGTTTCAGAAAAATTATTTTCTTCTTTTTAGTGCGTTAAAAACGTGGTTTTTTAAAAAAGTTTTTTTTTTATATAAAGTATTTTTTTATTTATTTTTATTAGAATTATTACAAATAATAATAATAATAATAATAATATACCGTTTAATACGTGGAAAATAATAATAATAATAATTTATTAAATTAATATAATTGAAATTTTATTTTTTATTATTACATTTTTATTTGTTGGAAAATTATTTCTACTTAATTAATTGTTAATAGTTATATATTACATTTTAATTAACAGTTTTCGGAATAAGTATATTCTCTTATTATAGAGATTCTTATTGTTTGTCTCACAAGTCTACCTACAATATTTCATTACCATTGTATGATTCAAAATAAAATTCAAAATATTTAATAGGACATGACATGATCTTTGTATTTTTCCCATCCCAGAATATTTGCTAATATTACATGTTGGAGTTCCAATTACCAGCATATTTAATGACAATTTCAATGCAGAATATGCTTTTAAACAAAAAACAAAATTGAAGAAAGTAATTGGAATTATTATTATTAAGAATCAACAAATAAATTTATTAAATATACATTTAAATATGTAAATAAATCTATATATAAATTTAATAAATATTCAAACAATAATTGAAACAATAAAAAAAAAAACGATTCAATATTTTACTTACATTGTGATTTATATTTTTATTTTTATTACAACTGTTATTATGGGTATGTTATTTTTGACAGTTTAAAAAAAAATTAAAAATATTAATAAAATTTATCAAAATAATAAGTTGAAAAGATTTCCAATTATTTTTATTTATTTATTGTAAATTTTTCAATGTAACCATGGTAACCATGAATAGACTTTTACCAAAATATTACTAATTAAATTCATTTTGGATAAATTAATTTTGGATTTAACTACACTAAAACCTTCCTTGGTATGCCCACAACCATCCCTGAAAGTTTCATTCCGATCGGACGGGTAGTTTTTGAGTTTAGGCGAGACAGACAGACAGACAGGCATTCCCTTTTATATATATAGATAGGCGTATTCTAACTACCGATATCTCTCTTTAGGTTGTCTGTACCAAATTCTATTTTTTTTTTATATGCAGGTTTGTAGTAATGATAATGGGAGTGAGGGAGTATAAAATTTTTCTACTCTATATTCTGTAAACGAAATAAATTTTTTCTTTGATATAGCCGTTAGTCCTCAATCAATCATTCAATAATAATTTTTTACGATATTTAATTGGTGGTATTTTTATGAATCCTGAATCTGGTTAGCTTCCTCTGTGTTGAGTTAAATTAAACGAAAGAAGTGATGAAAAATGATTCATAATCTTGCGCTATCTAACTTTAATCAAGTTAATCTTGTATAGTAAAACGGAGCAATTAATTTTTGTGATGGCATTATATAATAACTGGCTGGTTGAGTGAAATCCAACGATTGAAACTCTCAACCCGACAAAGCCGGTCTTGAATTATTATCCCGATCCTTGGCCGGTTCAGAGAAACAAGCCAGGCCGTTCATTAATTATCATTACAGACAATTTATTTATAAAATGGAAAAATGTATTTTATTTATCTAAAATCTCGTCAAATAATTAATGGATCATTTTTAGATTTATCTTACGATTTTTTTTTTTAAATTTTTAATTATTTCACTTAATTTAAAAATTCTTTAAATATATTTATTAAAACTTTTGTGGTTTTTATGATTATTAAAGGGATTTTTATTAATACACCACATATTTGTATAATCTATTTTATTTAGTATATAATAAATAAATAAAAAGAAGGAAAATTCAAAAAGTCACGGACTTATTGACCTGCCCTCGTAAGAGAAACAAATAAATTTTTTGCAAAAGTAAATATTATATATATTTAATTTTACATTTAGATAATATATTAATTATAAATAAATAAATAAATAAATATCTAAATCAATTTGTAATTACACCGAGTGATTAAATTGAAATAATCCTTATCAAATATTTATCTTTCAATAAAATATTTCAATGGATGTTTTCATTTAAATCCATCATGAGAGGAATAAACTATTTTAATCGTAATAGTACAAAGTTATTCGTAAAATAGATTAATTAATTAATGATTAATTTTAGTTATAATTTAGTTATAATTAATTTTAGTTATATAAATAAAACAAATAAATTTTTTGCAGAAGTAAATATTTTATTTAATTTTCCATTTAGATAATATTAATTATAAATAAATAAGTAAATAACTAAATCAATTTGTAATTACACCGAGTGATTAAACAACGTTTTAACTGCATATTCTACAGTCGTTATCAAGTACCGTATGCTTGCTCCGATTCAAGCAGACCACAGACTGCAGAATAAGCAGTTGAAACGTTGTTTAATCACTCGGTGTAATTACAAATTGATTTAGTTATTTAGTTATCAAGTACCGTATGCTTGCTCCGATTCAAGCAGACCACAGACTGCAGAATAAGCAGTTGAAACGTTGTACATTTATTTTATTAAATAAAATAGATTATACAAATAGGTGGTGTATTAATAAAAAATCCCTTTAATAAATTCTTTAAATCTTTACAGATTTTTCCATTTGGAGAAAAATCCACCATGAATTGTATGATATACGATATAGGATTTATGTAGCCTCCTAATATGATGGTACATTTTAATAAGCAATTACCATCTATTGTAATGATATTTTAAAAATATCATTAATCCTTAAAAAAAATAAAAAATAAAATTTATTTATTTAAAAATAAATTTATTTTTGGAAAGGATTATTATTGTAATACGTTTCCCCTGAAGAGACTAGTTGTTGAAAAGTCTGACAAGGACATTCGTTCAGGGGTTAGCGTCGAGAGAAGACGGACTTTCATGGAGGAAAAAAGGACCACCATTACACTCGGTCGTCCACGGACTATCGCTTACAAAAAGACCGGCTGAATTATTAACAAAAAATATTGTTTTTCGAGGAGTGTTTTTTTTTTAATTTTTTAATCTAAGAATGCAAAATATTTGTTTCACAACAAATATTGGTTTCTCTTTAATTTTTGAAAAACGTCTCTTTTTTTTATTTTTTTATAAAAAATATAAAAAAATTTCTGTATATAAAATTATAATTTAAAAGATTTACATTTAAATCTAAAGGTTTTAAAAATTTATATTTAAACATTTAAATCTGTTATAAATTTTTATTCTTAATGAAAAATTTTATTTTTTTCTCTTTTTTTGTAGTCCAGATCTCCGGGCAGTTCGCGCCGATTCAAAATCCACCCTTTTCCATTACACATTTGTGACCAACCATTCTTTTTCTTAAATTTTCCCCTTCGATATTTACCCCTATATAAAAAAATCATTACTATATTGTATTTGTTTGTATATGCCAACTGAATTTTTTTAAAGCCACTGTGGAAGTTAAAAATTTTTATTTTATACTGCTTTATTTATTTCATTTTAATGGAAAGATCAAGTTATTTCTGTATTTATTAGTATATGCTTATGAACTAAATATAAATAACCGGTAACTACAATAGATAGATAGTGTTATCTAATAAAGAGATTCCGATATGGTTTTTTATGATTGGAAACGTACTTTCAGAAATATGGACGATATATTATCTTATATTTTATATAAGTGATATTTTTAGAATAGAATTAGAATATTTGCTTTTGCAAAAATAGTTGAATATTCTTATTCTCATTTATTTTTTACTCAGTCCCCAATTTTGTGTAAATATATAAATATAAGAATTATAAAATCAGGTTTTAATTCTTAATGATGTAGGAAACCATCAAGTGTCACTCCATTTGAGGCCAAATTTTATTTTACTTGAATTTCTGAAATCTATAATAAAAGAATTTTTATGTAACAGCTAGGAATGACCGAATTATAATTTATTTAAATCAATAATACTATGTAGTATAAGCAGAATGCCGATAAACCCCTCTTTACATTGAAATATTTTAGAAGTAAATCTCTAGGTAAATTAATTTATGGAAATAAAATAAATTAGCTGGAGTGTCTCCACTCGACTATCTCGCAAATTTGAATTGGATTAAATAACATATATTAATTTAAATTAAATTTAATTAAATTATAAATTAAAATTAATAAATAATATTTATTGAACCAGCGCATGTTTGGCTCTTTGTTGATGGCATCACGTAACGTGTTGGCGCGTGAGATTTGCAGTGTTAAAAAAATTAATTCTGGTACTTTGTTATTCAATCAAGCTGAAATTCTATATATAGTAGTTTTATACAATCATTAATCATGTGAAAAATTATCAAACATTTATCTTTATTTTTACGGTCACTTTAGAAGAAAAAAAATTAAAACGTTGTAGATAATGACCCTCTTCCGGTTGAGCTACATTTCTCAAAAGTTGATAGAAAACTACGAATTTTGAATAATGCCCATGTACCGAATTTCATCATTCTAGCTCAAACCGTTTTTGCGTAATCTTGGTTACACACACACACACAGACATTTTTCTCAACCTTAGTGAAAATTATTCAGGAACCTACAAAACGTATAAAAACATCAAAATCTCAACATTGAAAATTTTCGTGATCGCAATACTATCTCTTTCAAGATAGTAAAAAATCATAATCATTATCAAACATAATTTTTTTAATGTTTTTATAAATAATTATCATTGACATAATAAATAGTTAAAAACTTACCGTATTTGAAGAATATCCCGCGCACAAACCGGGCAATCCCTTCTCGTACGTAAATATTTTACGATGCAACTCTTACAGACTGAAATCAAATAAAACACAATTTAAAAACTTGGAATTTAAAATTATAAAGGTATGTATATAATCCTCTCTACGATTATACTATTACCTATGTTATATATTTTTTTATAAGAAAATATATGAATTTTTAAAAAAAGAAATATGATTACTAGACTAAAATAGACATAGAATTTGGTATAAACATAATTACTTAATATATTTTTAATTTATACAATATAAGATTTTCTATATTTAAAAAAGCTAATATGTATTTTTAAACTTTTTGAGGTACATAACATGAATATGCTAAAATATACATTAATTTATTACAATGAATTTTTATTGAAAAAATAAAACGTTTTGTGCAAATAGATGTGTATGTTTATTTATTTGTCTCTGTGTGGTAATACCAAGGTAGGTCAATAAGTCGGTGACTTTTGAATGAAAGGTATTTGAATAAAAAATTATTTTATTTTTCTTTGAGCTCTATACACTTCTTCCAACATTTCTCCAATTTTTTATACCTTCCAAAAAATAAGATTTGTCGAGGACATCAAAATTGGTATCTGTTTGTGAGATGATTTCATCGTTGGTGTCAAATCTCTTTCCGCCGAGCATTTCTTCAGGTTTGGAAACAAGAAATTGTCACTCAGGGTTAAATCTGGAGAAAGAGGGAGCAATTCGTATCTTATTTCATAGATTTTCATGAAAATCCACTTTTTCCATTTTCTTTTCATATAACGACGTAATCTGCTATTAATGGATGTCAAACAAAAACTAAAAGACCCAACTATTAAAATTTTGACAGGAGTCAGCTGTTTGTTGCTTGCTAACAGGAGCAGTGTTGCTATATTTCATTTAAGACAAAAAAAGAATAAAATTCAAAAAGTCACGGACTTATTGACCTGCCCTCGTAAGCGAAACAAATAAATTTTTTGCAAAAGTAAATATTATATTTAATTTTACATTTAGATAATATTAATTATAAATAAGTAAATAAATATCTAAATCAATTTGTAATTACACCGAGTGATTAAATGGAAATAATCCTTATTAAATATTTATCTTTCAATAAAATATTTCAATGGATGTTTTCATTTAAATCCATCATGAGAGGTTTAAACCGTTTTAATCGTAATAGTATAAAGTTATTCGTAAAATAGATTAATTAATTAATGATTAATTTTAGTTATAAATAAAAATAAATAAAATTGAACATTTATTATTTTGACAAATAGAACAAAAGGATAATCACAGATTATCTTTCGGAGAAAATACTAACAGAATAATTTCCATGATTCTATCTCCATGTGAAAATGTTATAAATATTCAACAGGAATCGAAAAATCTCTCTATTCAATAGTTATTCAAGAATGAGTCAACAAAATAATATAAACATATGGTACTTTTCAGGACAGGTGTTGAATGTAACACTTCAGCATTGATGTACGGTAAACGTCAATTGATTTAATATTATTTACTTATTTTTGTTACCTCTATGTAAAATCTAGAAACCCGGTAGAAATTTATTATAAATTACGAAATGTAAATATACATTTTAGTTTATATTAAAATTAATTAATAGTATATTCCGGAATGTATTTTGATAAAAATAAATAAATTAACTAAGCAAATAATTAAAAATATTTATAAAACATTGATAAGAATTTCTCTGAAAGAATGTCATGTTTTTTTCTCAATACTTGGGTTGATTATATAACTTCTTACGTGATGATTTTATAGATAGATAGATAGGATAGACTTCAACTTACAGGCATGCAGACAAGGGGTGCTCGCCATCGCATCGATGAGGTAACCCGCACAGAGGGAGCAACATAGATGAGGGTTGAGCTCCCTGAGGAGGGGCCTCCACTCCATCGCGTCTTCCTCGTCCATTGGTGCAGCTGCAAACAACAAAAACCAATTGGCTATTATTATTCTTAACAATCTTATCAATCAATATAATAAAATATAGTAAAAAAAGCTGGAGTGTCTCCACTCGACTATCTCGCAAATTTGAATTGGATTAAATAATATATATTACTTTAAATTAAATTAAATTAATTAAATTATAAATTAAATTTAATAAATAATATCTATTAAACCAGCGCATGTTTGGCTCTTTGTTGATGGAACCATGTCACGTGTTGGCGAGTGAGATTTACAGTGTTAAAAAATTAATTCTAGTACTTTCAGCAAATAAATCAAGCTGAAATTCTAGATATAGCAGTTTTATACAATTATTAATCATGTGAAAAATTATCAAACATATATCTTTATTTTTACGGTCACTTTAGAAGAAAAAAAATCAAAACGTTGTAGGTAATGACCCTCTTCCGGTTGAGCTAGATTTCTCAAAAGTTGATAGAAAACTACGAATTTTGAATAATGTCCATCTACCAAATTTCATCATTCTAGCTCAAACCGTTTTTGCGTAATCTTGGTTACATACATACATACACACATACACACACACAGAGAGAGACATTTTTCTCAACCCTAGTGAAAATGATTCAGGAACCTTCAAAACTTATAAAAACATCAAAATCTCAACATCGAAAATTTCGTGATCGCAATACTATCTCTGGTCAGATAGTAAAAATGAGCTGTGGCCAGGCATAGAACCGACCGACGATTAGAAATAAATTAATTTCCAACAACATTATATATATATATATAAAGTATAAAAAAAAATATTTTTAAAACTTGAATTAAAATGACTAAATTATATTATCTCTAGACGTCTATACGGACACACAATGGACAGACGGACAGACGGACATCATGGTAAAAATACTTTTTTCTCTCAATGATTCGTGGAGATATATAAAAATCTCCACATGTGAAATTTGTTACGAAAACCTTCCCTTCCTATTGTCGGTCGTTAAAAATATATTTGACTATTATAAGAAATGATTTTTATTTTAAATAACATTTATAATGATTAAAATGAAATGATATAGGAGTCTGTATTATTCTGACTATTTGGGAATTAATTTGATTTATCGAAATTTAAAGAATGATGTTACTATAATCTACAGATTAAAATTCAAATAAAATACAGGATAAAATACTCAAACTTTATATTAAACTTTTTTATTTTAGGTAAAAGTAAACTAAAATATATTATATTATAAATTACTAATTTAAATTAATTAAATAAAATATTTCGATATTTATTTTATTTTTCATAATGATTTTAGTAAAATATAATGAATCAAATTCCTTAGACCTGTGTTTGAGAAAATCTTCCGGTTGTTCAATTTTAATGAAAAAGTTTTATTAAAAAATAGAATTTACTTATTTGTTAAAAAATCTAGAATCTATAGATTTTCCCCAGATTTTAGAATAAATTCAATTCTATTGCTGAAAATTATATTTTTTGGGCTCTTAAAAAAAGCAAAAAAAAAAACTTAGGTATTAAAGTTAAGTTTATTTAATTATAAATCTATATATTTTAATTTTACAAAAAATACATTAGTGAATATCTGAGTGTCATGAGATTATATTTTTCTATCTTTTAATCAAATGAATAGAAGTAATATATATGAAGAATATAAAAAAGATCAAATTTTCTAATTGTTTAGTATTTAAATAGACCGATAAAGTGACTATTATTTTATATAAACTCTTAATTTGAATATTATTTTAAAGTTGTAATGAACTACTCGAAGCGCATTCCATTCGCATCAAATTTCGCATCCTTGCAGTTGAGTCAGACAGCAGTGTCCGGCTCAACTGATCAGCATTTTTGATTTTATAAATTTTTATAATCTTTTATAAAACAATTTAAACTTTTATTATATTAAAATTATATATAAAAAAGTTTAATATTTTTTAATATAGCACATTACTCTCATAAAAAGTTTTTTCGGCGAAAAGACGGGACCCGGATAAAGGAGTAGGGACATGGGGCTGGAACCCTAAATAATAGTAATAATAATAATAAATAATATTTATTAAACCAGCGCATGTTTGGCACTTTGTTGATGGTACCACGTCACGTGTTGGCGCGTGAGAATTGAGGTGTTAAAAAATTAATTCTGGTCCTTTCAGCGATTCAATCAAATTGAAATTCTATATATAGCAGTTTTATACAATTATTAATCATGTGAAAAATTATCAAACATATTTTACGGTCACTTTAAAAGAAAAAAAATCAGAACGTTGTAAGTAATGCCCCTCTTCCGGTTGAGCTACATTTGTCAAAAGTTGATAGAAAACTGAATTTTGAATAATCCCCATGTAGCAAATTTCATGATTCTACCTCAAACCGTTTTTGCGTATTCTTGTCTACATTCATACACACACACACACAGACATTTTTCTCAACCTTAGTGAAAATGATTCAGGAACCTTCAAAACGTATAAAAACATCAAAATCTCAACATCGAAAATTTTCGTGATCGCAATACTATCTCTGGCGTGATAGTATAAATAGTAATATAAAAATCCGATATCTAATAGAAAAAAGCAGATCGGGAATATCCAAAAGAAAATATTATTTAAAAAAAATAGATTAAGTCAGTGATTCCCAAAGTGTGCTCCCCGGGGAGCCGCGTTTCCCTCTTTAGGGGGCCGCCAATTAGATATTTTATATTATCCCAAGGAAAATAGTAAGTATAAGTTTTTAAATGGATAATCGCTTTTAAAATAAACGGGAGTGTCCTCCCCTAGACTTTCCCGCATATAAATAGGTATAAAGAGTTGTGAATGAATATTTAGAATGTGTAAACTTGGTATTGATAAAGAGCCAGTTCGTGTTAGTTTATTGGTGTCAAATTTGATATTTGGTAACATTTATATATATATATATATATATAGAATAAAGTGCTACTTCCGGTTAACTGATATTTTAAATGTAAAAAAAACAGATATGGATATAATATAAATACTTTTAATTTTATTTTATTTATAATATATGGGGTAGCTGTGACGTCATGAAGTACTGGGTGACATCATATAATTTTAAATTAAGAAAAAACTAATGAAGATGATTTTTCTCGAGGATAAAGCGAATACAAAGTGCATAACACGTGGAGATATGTCCTCACGTGAAATTTGATATGAAAATAACCCTTCACTTCCTCTCTTCGATCGGCAATACTAGCACTTCCGGTTTCCGGATTTGCACCAAAAGTTGATCAATTCATCATACTGATGCATTAAGTAAATATACCAAATTTCATCAAAATCCGTTGAGCCGTTCAAGCTGTACACATCTATACGGACGGACGGACAGACGGACAGACATCATGCTAAAAATACTTTTTTCTGTTAAGAAAATGCATGATTCGTGGAGATATGTACCTAAAAATATCCACAGGTGAAATTTGGTGTGAAAACAATACTTCCCTTACTATCGTCGGTCGGTAAAAAGGAAACGCTACTTGTATAGGTAAAATTTCACTTCCGGTAGTCAGATCATGATGAAATTTGGTATCTCAATTTTTTTCATATTTTTAAATCTATATACAAAATATGAAGCAAATATCTCGAAGCAAACTGGTACTTTACTTGAAAGGTAAACGCAACCAGTGTAGGTAAAGTACCACTTCCGGTTAACCGATTTTGACGAAGATGATAGAAATCTACAAACTGTGAATAATATCGGTGTTCCAAATTTCGAAGTCCTAGCTTGTGATTAGTTTTTGAGATAATTTGCTTACAGACATTACATACATACATACATACATACATACATACATACATACATACATACATACATACATAAAATGGTATTTTCCGACTCAGGGAGGTCTAAAACGTCAAGATCTATCGAAATCTCGAAGTCGAAATTTTTGACGATTCCAATACTTCCCTTATACGAAGTATGCGGGAAAGTAAAAAAAGAAAGTTTTCCAATATTTAAAGAATGAATATTATGTATTGAGGGCGCCATGGAAAAAATCTGATTATTTAGTGAGCCGCAAAACCGGAAAAGATTGGGAAACTCTGGATTAAGTAATTGAAAGGAAAGCACATCTACCTATAGAAAAACTCTTGTTTTGGTAGTTAATCAAAAGTAATTCAAAAATAGAATCCAAAATATTCAAAATAGACACCGGCACATTGCACTAATTAATCTTACAAAACCTCCTCGAAAATCACAATAATGAACCTAGTTAAATATTCAAAAACAAATAAAAATCGAGTTATGTATATAAAATATACTTTTCAATATTGAATATTGTAAATGCATATATTAATTTAATTTAATTTACACAGATGGTTCAAAATTATTAGGAAAAACGGAATTTATCAAGTCTGATAATATTGAAATAATATTATAATCTCACCTAAATAAGACCGTAATAAAAGCTATTGAGATAACAATTAAATTAATTTGCAAAATCAATAATAATAAAATAATTATAATAAAAGACTTATATTATGCTCTCTCATGGGATTTGATTATCTATAACTCCATCGAGCCAATTATTGAAAACCTCATCAATTTCTAACATAATTAATATTTATATTTTAGAAGGAAAATAGAACATTTTATGTGAATTTCAAAAATGAATGAAATTTTGAAAATGATTAGGAATGAAGATTATCTAGCAAAAAATCATTGATTTGGCAATATATCCAGTTGAAGATTTAAAAAAAACAAATTATTATTTGATAATTTTTAACATGATTAAAAATTGTATAAAACTGCTATATTTAGAATTTCAGTTTGATTGAATGGCTCAAAGTACCAGAATTAATTTTTTAACACTGCAAATCTCACGCTCCAACACGTGACGTGGTTCCATCAACAAAGAGCCAAACATGCACTGGTTTAATAAATATTTTCTATTAATTTTAATTTATAATTTATAATTAATTAGATTTAATTTAAATATAATATATTATGTTATTTAATCCAATTCAAATTGCGAGATAGTCGAGTGGAGACATTCTAGCTATTTTTTTTAGAAAAGATGTCCTATGATGATATAAATTAAACCATGTTCATTTTTCTGAGGACATCTATTTAGAAATTTTCATAAAATGGTATATAAAGAATTTAAAAGTCGAAAAAAGAAGATATGCTACACAAAAGTGATCAACTAAGTAGTTATATGCACTGAACCCCGTCTTTGATATTTTTTTTTTATTTATAAATTTACAATCTGTTACTATTTATATAACAATGAGTAAATCTTTTGATTGATTAATTAATACAACAGTACCAATAATAATATTACTGACATTTAGGAAACAACCCAGTGGTTGCTTCCTTTTATTTCTTTTTAAAAATTGTTTTAACTATTAAAACGTACGATAGAATCAATGGGCAAGTTTTTTTTAATCTTCTTGCACTGGGGGGGACCATCAAGTCTTTGACTAGGTTACTTAGGTGGTGTTCAAGTTTGTTTACATATTTTACACAACGATTTGATATCACTTTTTTCACTGATGGGATCCCTAAGTTATTGGCTATCAGCTTGTTTGGCACGAACCAGGGGGCGTTCACTATCAAACGTAGAATTTTTGCCTGGAATCTTTCTACTATTTCAATGTTAGAGTTGGCGGTTGATCCCCAAAGTTCTAGCCCGTACGTCCAAACTGGTTTAAAGATACATTTATAAATTAAAATTTTATTTTCCAATTTCAGTTTGGACTTACGACCTATTAACCAGAAGTACTTGTGAAGAAGTATTCCTAATTGTTTCCTTTTGGTTCTTATATGGGTTTTCCATGTCATCCTCTTATCGAGATGCATACCAAGGTATTTGGCGTTGTCGCTTTGTGGAATCTGTTCGTTGTTAATAAAAATCGTCATTGATATGAATATTTTAAAATACTCCTTTCACATACAGACTTTCAACAAATTACTATGTATTACATCGGGGGTACAGGGGACAGAGTGCCTTCGGCGCTCTGAGAAGTCAGTATTTCTTAACCCATGGACATCTTATAATCACAGAAAACATTTCCAGGTATGCAAAGAGTGATGAAAAAATAACCCTTAACACAGTGATTCCAAAAATGTGCGCCGCGGCCACGATGCCGTCATTAGGGCGCCGCGAAATATTCCATTAAATATTCTAATACTTTAAATCTTGTAAGCTTTTTAATTTTTCGCTGTTAAATGGCTAATCGCTTTTAAAAAAGGAAAGTTTTCGAATTTTTCAAGAAAGTAAAAGATTTATATAAAAATCTGTGATGTATTATGGGATCCTCTGAAAAAATCCTAAACCAGAGAAAAGATTGGGAACCTCTGCCTTAACATCTTAACTAAATATGCCTTATACAATGGGAAGTCGTCGCATTTGCATGTTGTCACTTTCATTATTAGTCGGTAATTCCCACCCATGTCATGTCGTTTACTTCAGTCCTCGCCGCTTTTGAAATACACGTACACAATGGGTGACGCACTAATTTCATAATTCAGCTCGTATAATGCAGAATAATAAATCGATAGATTTTTCTTTTGACTTTTTGTTGTATCTATTGTCTATTTTATACTGTTTTGTACTTAACTCCTTTACATTTTCCTAAATTTCTTCTGATAAACTACATCAAATGTACTTCAAGATAATTTTGCATTAAAAGTGTTGAAAAAATGCACAATAATAACAGAGCAGAGATGGCGAACCTTTTTGAATGTCCGTGCTACAAAATTATAAAAAATCTTTTTGAAGTAACTAACGTGCCACAAAATTGTCATGATTTTTTTCCAGTACCTGTACCCCTTTTAGCGTTAATACGTATATAATCGAATATTTATGTATAACTTCTAACTATCCTGTAGAAAAGTGATATAATTTTCAATATTAAATTTTATACAACAAAAATAAAATGATTATTAAAAAATTTGAATTTTATTTGTGGTAAAAATTTACATATCTATTCTAAAAAAATGGTTTATTATTTTTTTTTATTTTTATTTTATGGAAATTCTTTAATTAATTTTAGATTATCGTAGTGTGGACTCACTAAATTATTTCCATTATTTAACTGAATTTTAGGTAAATTTACATTTCGACATTTTGAAAGAAATCCTTGTTTTATTATTCTAATAATTTTCTTTCTATCTTAGAAGTTATTAAAAATTTTTAGAAATTTTATTAAGTTATCATCACAAAATGAAAAAAGTAATAATTATTAAAAAAATAATCTTGTCTTTGTGCGTGCCATCAAAATTTGCAAACGTGCCACTTATGACACGCGTGCCATAGGTTCGACATCCCTGACATAGAGTACTGTGAGACAGAAAGAAAACGGTAGTGGCTGTGTTACAATCAGAGAAAACGCGGGCCAGTTCTTATTCTGCGCTTTACTTGTGCTCGATCGATAACTTCAAATTTTTATCAAATTTATTATTTATTTTATCATTTATTTCTTTTTATTTATTTATATTTATTTTATAAATAATGTAACTTTAACTTTATTTATTATAATTTAGCGATAATATTTTAAAATTATGGCGAAAATAGCATATACTTGAGTGATATTGGGTAACTTGGAACCGATTACCTGGTTATTTATGGGAAAATTTAATTTTCTTGTCGTCGTCTTTGGGTTTTCGACGTTTTTCCTGGAACGAATTAACGACGACATCCGAGTATTTACTGTATAAAGAAGAACAACGTCCAAAACATTAAAAGAAACAATTTTAAATCGAAATAATAATGAATTATCTCAAAAATATTTTGAAATTTTTATTATTCTAATTGAACCTGGCATAGCTTTACACTCATTTTATTTGTTTTAGGCCTCTATTTATTATTTGAAAAATAAATCGGTGTTGGCAGCTACTTTATTAATCCAATTTGTTGTCTTACGTTAATGGTTCGGATTAGAGTTAATTTATTTATCTTAATTCAGTCCCCTTTTTAGAATCAGCCCAATAATTTGATTATTTATTTAATGATTTATAATAAGGATGGCGAACCTATGGCACGCGTGCCAAAAGTGGCACGTTTGAAAAATTTCATGCCACGCATAAAGACAAAATTCTTTTTTGAATAATTATAACTTTTTACAATAGAAATAAATTAAAAATGAATAAATCAGATTAAAATTAAAATTTATGAAATTTGAAGTACTGAATATTTATTTATCTATCTTAGTAGAGAGAGAGATTAAACCGGCAAATTATACATTTTATTAAGCTGAAATATCGCTTGAATTCCCTCGCAGTATAAAAACATTCATGATAGATAGACTCAGTGTATACCGTTTGGACTTCTATTATGTCATTGCGTGTTATGACCATACAAATAGCATTTTTCTGGATTTAAAATTTTTTGCAAATCTTTACTCTTCATGTGTGACCTGGGGAACCTAAATATGACTTGTATTTTTCGTGTCTGTCATTTTAATTGTCTGTTTGTGTGGAAAATTGTGAAGTTATAAACTCAAAATAGATTGGGGCGATGAGATACACCTATTACCAGAATATTCTTATATGCTCTTATTTTAATATATGCTGTAAATTTTATCAATATTTATTAAAAAAAAAAATAATAATTTTATAAAATTTATATCAAACTTTACTTTGCGCATAGGACGGTGGGAGAATAGTGCCAGAATCGCAATCTTTTTCTAGAATTTAACATATCATTATCAAAACAAGAAAATGTAAGTGGTTCACGGTATCAAATATAAATTTTGCTTTTTTTGTCATTATCTACAACTAAAAACTACAAACTAAAATCAATTAAAGAATTTCCATACAATAAAAATAAAAAAAAAAATTTAGGAAAGATTTATTTTTACCAAAAAAATAAATTCCAAATTTTTTAATAATCATTTTATTTTTTTGGAATAAAGTTTAATATTTAAAATTATAACACTTTTATACAGGATAGTTAGAAGTTATACAAAAATATTCGATTAAATATTCAAGCTAAAAGGGGTACAGGTGGAAGAGAAAAAAAAATGACAATTTTGTGGCACGTTAGTTACTTCAAAAAGATTTTTTATAATTTTGTGGCAGGGACATTCAAAAAGATTCGCCATCCGTGATTTATAAGATACATTCTTTAATACATCATGTATCCGCCGTATTTAATTAATTCATTTAGTACAATTTGTTATTTTCATATTTAAGATATATTTAAGATTATACTTAAAAAGATATTATATATTTCCTTTATCTGAACTATACCTATTTGATCCAGTCCAACCAAACAAACTAATGTATAATTATTTATTTATTTTATTTATTTATTTAATTAAAGAGATTATATACAACCCAGTATATCTCTATCCTCTCCTTATTTGGGGTAGAGGATTTACAAAAAAATAAAAAAAAACAAAAAAAAAAAAAAGAAAAATTTAACATAACAGAAATTAAATTATTTTTAAAAATCCATGTATCTAAAAATAGAAACAGAAAGAATACAAAAAAACAAAAACAAATTTGCATTTATTTAAATATGTAAGATCTCAGCTGGAGTATTTTATTTATCTATTTATTCATTTAAGAGATCATATACAGATCCAGGTATTTCTCTATCCTCCCCTTATTTGGGCTAGAGCTAGAGGATTTTCAAAAAAAAAAAAAAAATCCAGCGTAACAGAAATCAAACCAAAGAATCTTCAATGACTAACTAATGTATAATTAAGCAGAAATTTTATTTATAAAATTGATCATAACTAGAATTACCACTTTACACATGTTAGTTATCTAATTACATTGTATTTTTGTGTTTTTGTTAATCAATCATTTTTTTTTTGAAATTCTATTAATAATAACTATATTTCTTATGAAAGTAGTGTGATGCTCTTATATATGTAGATATATATAGTTTTGGGTCTCTGAAGTTTCCTGGTGAGGGCCCTTCCCTCGACGAGTGCCCCTTCCGGACGGGGCATTGGAGTCAGAGGCCCTGGTTGGCCCCGGGCCTGTTTCGCTCCGCCCCTCGCCCTACGCACCCAACGCCTTAATTAATTAAACTCACGTTAATCACTCCTCTTTTTAATAGCTGATTAAGACAATTAAAAACAACTCTCAATAAAACGATATATCTCTCGAAATAGATAGATCAGAGAAACACCTCAAATTTTTAAAGTTGCTGATGCTTCTCTTGTATCTTATTCCCTCCAATGAGTGATGAAATTAAATTTCATTAATTAATCTTCCACCAAGTAATCTATGTATCTCTGTGGCTCTACGTAACTCGAAAGGTCTTGGTCGCAGCAACCATAATTCTCCAAATGTACCTATTCGGATCTACTCCGATCCAAAACTCCTATTTTCTCGCACCTTACTTACGTTCCTCCCTACATTATCTGCCCACCGTTTCCTTGGTTTTCCAATCGGTTTCTCTACAAATAGGTTTTGCGACAGATTTTCCTCTCCCATTCTTGCCCCGAGTATTCCCATCGCAAACTTCTCGATTTTTTGACTCTCTCTGTCTGGTGATTCCTCGTTATGCAGTCTCCGCTATTCCCCGGTGACCTCATCTTTCTTCGTCCCATAAATGCTGCGAAGAATCTTATTTTGAAACACTCTAAATCTACCCCCGTCTCCCAGGGTCATAGATCAACATTACCTCACACTCATATAATACAACCGGCAAAATAATGTTTTATAAATTTTAATTTTGAAACGCTTTGATAATAATTTTGACGAGATAAGCCCCTTTACTGTATGATAATAGGCTTTACCCAATTGCAACCTTAATTTAAATTCTTCCAGAATATGTCCTTCGTGATTACAGAACCTAAGTATTTAATTTTTCCTACATTCTATGTTTTGTATATAAAGATTTTGTGTGTTAATATTGTTCCTCATTGATACTAAATATTTTGTCTTAGCATTATTAATTTCGAGCCCCCCCCCCCTCTTTTCCTACCTCAATTACTTTTTACCGACCGACGATAGTAAGGAAGGTATTGTTTTCACATCAAATTTCACATATGGAGATTTTTACATATCTCCACGAATCATGCATTTTCTTTACAGAAAAAAGTATTTTTAGCATGATGTCTGTCCGTCCGTCCGTATAGATACTATAGATGTGTTCAGCTTGAACGGCTCAACGGATTTTGTTGAAATTTGGTGTATTTACTTAATGGATCAGTATGATGAATTGATCAACTTTTGGTGTATATCCGAAGTGGTAGTATTACTGATCGACGATAGGTAGGGAAGGGTTATTTTCATACTAAATTTCACATGAGGAGATTTTTTACACATCTCCACGAATCATGCACTTTGTATTGGTTTTATCCTCGGGAAAATCGTCTTCATTAGTTTTTTCTTAATTTAAAATTATATGACGCCATCCAGTTCTTCATGACTCCTACTTATATATTTTAAATAAAATAAAATTAAAAATATTTATGTTATATCCATATCTGTTTTTTATTGCATTAATAGATACATTAAAATTATTTGAAATTGTTGATGTGGTTGCAAATTAATTTATTTCAAACCGTCGGTGGGTGGCCACAACTTATTTTATGTTATCTTTATTTGCAATTGCCGAAACTCCTAATACTTTAATTGTTTTGTCTAATTAGATTTCCTTCAATTCGTTCCCCGATTTGTCTTATCACGTATTCCAGTACTAAATTAAATAGAATTGGTGATAGTGCGTCTCCTTGTTTTAACCCAGTTCGAATTTCAAATGCTTCTGATAATTCATTCCCGCATTTAATCTTCCATTACTACATACGAATCAGACATACTAGTTTTTTGGGGATTGAGATTAAGATCAATATTTGAAAAAGATTATCCCGATCTATTCATTGATATATTTATTTTGCTAAAGTCTACGAATAGTTGATGAACAGAAATATTGAATTCGCGTTTTTTTTATAATATTTGTCTTGGAGAGTAAATAGGCTCTTATACGAAGTCGTCAAAAGAGAACTTTCCTGTGATTATTTCAGTCCGTTCTTGTTAATTGCCTCTTGCTATTCTAATGGGCCTTTTCCATATGACAATTTAAAAGAACTGACTTGTGGATACAGTCTACTGCAGGTATTCCATCTATTCCCGGTGCTTTATTTTAAAATAAATAAGTAGAATAAATAAATATAAATAAATTTTAATTTTAAATTTTTCCATTATCATTTATCACTTATGTAACATCGTTTTTCACCAATTAAATATTTAAATTTCTTATCTTCCTCTTTGGTATTCAAAGTTATTAATTTAATCCCAAAATTAATATAGGATTTTTTTTATTTATATACCTGTTCTATCTAATTAGTTTGAATTTTGATTAAAAAAATCTGGAGTGTCTCCACTCGAGTATCTCGCAAATTTGAATTGGATTAAATAACATATATTAATTTAAATTAAATTAAATTAATTAAATTATAAATTAAAATTAATAAATAATATTTATTGAACCAGCGCATGTATGGCTCTTTTTGATGGCACCACGTCACGTGTTGGCGCGTGAGATTTGCAGTGTTAAAAAATTAATTCTGGTACTTTCAGCTATTCAATCAAGCTGAAATTCTATATATAGCAGTTTTATACAATTATTAATCATGTGAAAAATTATCAAACATTTATCTATATTAGTTTTACGGTCACTTTAGAAGAAAAAAATCAAAACGTTGTAGGCAATGACCCTCTTCGGGTTGAGCTACATTTCTCAAAAGTTGATAGAAAACTATGAATTTTGAATAATGCCCATGTACCAAATTTCATAATTCTAGCTCAAACCGTTTATGCGTAATCTTGGTTACACACACACACACAGAGACAGACATTTTTCTCAACCTTAGTGAAAATGATTCATGAACCTTCATAACGTATAAAAACATCAAAATCTCAACATCGAAAATTTTCGTGATCGCATTACTATCTCTGGCGAGATAGTAAAAATATAAAAAAAAAATTTATTTTGATAGAGATACGATAGAAAAAGATTATAACCAAGTTTGGCACATTATATTATAATTTTTCGATATCTATGAAGTACTGAAAAAGGTATTTTTCTATTCTTTTCATAAGTTAAAAAATTGGATTTACTAATAAAAGTTCAATTAACTTTATTAACTAAAATTCGTATTTCCTCCTAATTTCTACTTCAATGGCATTTGTAGTCGGTGCATACTTTTTAAATTGAAGTGTAAACAGGTACTTTGAACAGTAGTAGGCATCTGATGAACAGCAAGAAAAAGATTGTTAAATATTACCTATACCAAAAATTAATTTCTGACTTTTTTTAAAGTATTTATAATTTAATTTTTCAAATAAGCATATTAATATTATAAGAATTTTGTTACTCAGATCTCCTTAGACGTTTTTCGCACCTAAACAAGCAGTTCCCTGAACCCACATCTCCATTAATGTATAATCAAATATCTTTTGTAACTTTATATCAAAAAAATAATAAAAAAAATAATTTAATAATTCAATGAATATGTAATAATATATAGAATATTTTTATATTGATTTTTTTAAGAATTAATCATAATTAGTTTAATTATCTGTATAATATTCATAATTATAAATGATTAATGTGTAGGCAAACCTTTTTTTTATTCTTTCTAATATTTATATTTTATATATATTTTAATTTACATTCGAGTGATTATTTATATTAAAATTTAAACATATTTTGGACAAATGAATTTATTCATTTAATATTTATGAATAAATATTTTCATAAATATAAACACAAAGAAGATATTGATCTAAAACAGTGATTCCCATTTGGCCTAGCACCCCTTTTACAAAACAAATATTACTCAGGGCCTCCAGTAAATTATTTTTTTATAAATTTTAATATCAATTAAACAGAAAGATATAATTATCAGAAAATTTAGTAAAGAAATGTGTAAATTAGATTCATAGTTGTTTGAAATTATGCAACTATTTATTGAACTTAGAATTCAAAGGTAATATAATTTTCCTCAATGCACCTGTGACCATAACCGCCCTCCTTGATCACTGAAGCACCCATCTTTTTACAGAGATATTCTCTTCATATTAGAAGAAACCCCTCGTAAGCCCCACATGATTAATCTCAATCAGATTAATGGGCAACACGAAGCTTTGTTGACCTTAATATAAATTTTAAAATTTTAATTTCTGTTTTTTTTATTGGATATTGATAAAGTCTTTAACCAATAAAATCTAATTATAATCGATCGAGCCAATTTTGAGTCTTTAGAGACACAATTTTCCGTATGGACAGACAGACAGACATGAAAAATTCTAAAAAGACATATTTTGATTCTCCAGAAAAATTAATTGAATTAAAAGAAATAATAAATATAATAAAATTATATAAAAATATAAATAGTATATATATAAATAAATAATTTTATATTTAGGAATCACTACAATAGATTAATTGTCAAAATATAAACTGTAGAATTATTTTTAACAAATAATAAAAAATAAAGAAATCTTATTCTTTTAAATTTCACATATCAATGAAAACATTCAAAATAATATTCAATCAATAAATATTTTTTACATTAAACTCCTTTATTATAAATCATAAGTTTGTTTATTTTGTTTATTTTTACTATCTCGCCAGAGATAGTATTGCGATCACGAAAATTTTCGATGTTGAGATTTTGATGTTTTTATACGTTTTGAAGGTTCATGAATCATTTTCACTAAGGTTGAGGAAAATGTCTCTCTCTCTCTCTGTATATATGTGTGTGTATGTAGACAAGATTACGCAAAAACGGTTTGAGCTAGAATCATGAAATTTGGTACATGGGCATTATTTAAAATTCATAGTTTTCTATCAACTTTTGAAATATGTAGCTAATCGGAAGCGGACCATTACCTACAACGTTTTGATTTTTTTTCCTCTAAAGTGACCGTAAAAATAAAGATATATGTTTGATAATTTTTCACATGATTAATAATTGTATAAAACTGCTATATATAGAATTTCAGCTTGATTGATTCGCTGAAAGTACCAGAATTAATTTTTTAACACTGCAAATCTCACGCGCCAACACGTGACGTGGTTCCATCAACAAAGAGCCAAACATGCACTGGTTTAATAAATATTTTCTATTAATTTTAATTTATAATTTATAATTAATTAGATTTAATTTAAATATAATATATTATGTTATTTAATCCAATTCAAATTTGCGAGATAGTCGAGTGGAGACATTCCAGATTTTTAGATTTAAATATGTTAATAGAAAATATAATATATTAAATAATATAAAAATATAAAAAATAAATATTTAAATTTAACAGGAAAATCTAATTTTTAATTTCACGATTATGGGCAATTAACATTAATCAAATAACATTAAACAAATTTTAATTATAATAAAAATACAAAAATATTTAGGTAAATGAAAAAAATTAATGATAATAAATTTTAAAGGCATTAAAAAAATAACATTATTGAAATAAAAATTTTTGTTAAATATACTTCTGGTTACTAATCTTAGCTAATAACTCTAAATTGTGATAAGGTTTATAATAAATTTACATTTAGATTAGAAACAAATTTTAAAATTAAACTCTATAATATCCAGGCTGATTTAAAAGTAGTTGACACTAAATAATAACGTTTATTTTTATATTTATAATTACTTAAATTAAATCTGGGTTGAATGAAATTGAAGAAAATTTTCGATTAGATTATGGGGAGTGATGAAGCTTCTTTCAAATTGTCTGATCATATTAACAGTAATAATTGTAATTATTTGTATGGTGAGAACATACATTTTACATTAAAGAAACAACTAAATATATGTATTTGGAAAAAAAGTTTGAAGTGGTATTTCAAAAAGTGTCGAAAAATTACATAAGAGGTGCACTTATATGTGAGTGCTTAGTCATATACATAGGAGTTTTCAATTATATTTCAATTGATAAAAAATAAATTAAAAATAAAAACAATCAAAAAACATTTTTTTTTTAAATTTCGGTCCCATCGTAAAAGAAATTCAAATATATAACTTTTCAAAGAAACAAATAATTATCTTTTCTAACAAATCAATGATTTAGTATTTGTAGTAAGTTATCTTATTATCTATATTTCATTAAACAGATTTTTGTAAGATTTTTATTAACTTCACTTTTCTGTCTGTTTGTAATGTTCAAAATTTGTAATTGGATTTTAACCCACTTCTAGTTGAGCGATTTTGCCCAAATTTGAAACATTTATTGAAAGTCTTTCAATAACCAAAAATAAATATTTTGAATTTTTCAAAAATACGGATTTTTTAAATTTGTGAATTTAATTATATTTACTTAAAGATAACACATAAATTTAGGCACATAAATCATCGTGACAGGTACAAAGTTGACCAAAAATATTACGATTTTTAAAATCAAAATAATCTAGTAATCTAATAAATTAAAATTCAATCAGAAATGTTTAATGGTTTCATTAAAATTTTTAATATAGTTCTGCGCGTTCACCCTCACCACATCATTGATTTCTATTTATTTCTAAGTCAATGACTACAAACCCAATCACATTTGTTCAAACTGTCACATCAATTCTTGACTCTCTCCAAATTCTGTCATATTAATATTTTATATTTCCCAACTTCTTCATTGTTTTTTGATTATCAATGGTTGGTTTGGAAATAGGTTTTTAATAGTTTAATAGTTTATCTAAACTTTCGATCCACACTTCACGAAATTTTTATTTTGATTAATACAATTCACCATTAAATATTATCATTTTTAGTAGGTAGCTTTTGAGATAAAAACGATTTTGATTTCATATTAGTTCAAAATCATTTTAATAGATTATTAAAGCTTTTGTGGTTGTTTTTATTTATAAGTAAATTTGTAAATAAAACCACATATTGATATTTTTTTATTGTAAATTTATTCAAAAAAAAAAAAAAAATACAGAAAATACTCTGTAAAATACAATTCTGTAAAATTCAAAATACAACAATTTAATTATTTAACCTGACTGAATAATCACTTTAGTATCAATATAAGTAATTAAATCTACATGTATATTCATATATGTGAACTTATTAATTTAAATAATATTACCATTTTAATTTATATTATAATATAATGGTCTCAATATGATGCCTATATAAACTTAATTTTTACTATTTCTTAATCTATATATATATAAAAGGTTTTTGCCTGCATATTGCTCAGAATTTAAAATTTTTTGCATATCTTCGCGTTTCATGACCTCTAGAATCCAAAAGTGACTTTAGAATTTTTCATGTCTGTCTGTCTGTCCGGAAAATAACTATTTTATAGACTCAGAATTGGGTGAACCGATTTCTATGAAATTACATCACAATATTCTTATAAACCTCTATAGTAACATAGGCTATAAATTTTATTAATATCTAATCAATAACCGCAGAAATTAATTTGAATATTTCTTCTTTTCTATGTAAAAGTGAAGGGTATACATTTTATAAAAAAACAGAAATAATTATTTTTAATGTTTTATGAATACAAAAATATTTTCAAAACGTCAACTAAAATGACTAAATTATATTATCTTTGTTTGTGATTCACTGATTAATTAAAACTATATTTTAAGTGCAAAAATGATTTCTTGGTTATATAAAAATTAAAATATGATGTTTTAGATAAATGATAAAACGAGATGTTTTAAATTTTGAGTATTTTTTTAAAAATTGTTTTAAATCAAAATTATTGTATTTCTATTATATTTTTTTATTAGTAGACTTCTTTTTATATTTTTAATTTTTAATAAATTATCTTTTTTGATATGATATTAATAAAAAATAATATTAAATTGTATATAAATTTAAAAATTAGAATATTTAAATATTTTTAAACATGTAATCAATCATATGCATTAAGAATGGAAAATTTTGAAAATCAACTTGGTATTAAATTCAGAAAAAAATACTGATATATAGAATATATAGACTATTCGAATATAATTTAAAATTCTTTCTCTCCTTCTATTTTAAATTTAAAGAAAAGAAGTGTTAAGAAATTAAGATGCCTTATACAACATGGTTGGGTAAATGAATTGGGCTGGAAGAGGAGGCAATTTATAATTTTCTTCTAATTCAGATAATAAAAAATATTTATGCTCTAATAATTTAATTAAATTAATAAAATCGCGCAAATAATTTCATTTAAATGATATTTTATTGATTATTTTTTGAATTTGATTTGCATTTCATACATACCTATATATATTTTAAATAAAATATATTAAGTAATATTTTTTGACATATCAATTTCAAAATCAACATTTGCGTCTCGTTTGATCCGGTATGGAATCTTTCAAATTTCCCATTTTTCTACTAGATTTATTATTATTATTATCCTTTACTTAATCTTACTCGGTTAACCATTTAATCCTTCAACCTCTCCATCCATTCTTCAATATTATAATTTAAAGCTGAATTTATTTTAAAACAATATTTTCTTAAGGTATCAATGATTCTCTGAATGTCTATTTTTTCGATGCTAAAATGACGATATCATCTGCAGATTCCCTTACTATCTCTCCGCCATTGATACAGTCGTTAAAATATATCATCTGCAGATTCCATTCTATCTCTCCGCTATTGATACAGTCGTTAAAATAAACAAGATAAAGAGTATGCAACCAACAGAACAATCTATTATAAATTCAAAGTTTTAATTTTAAATAATAATAAATAAATATATCGGTAGTTGAATATGAATTCTTAACCCTTAAATAATAACACTTCATATTTAGGGCTTACAATACCGATCTAAAATCTGAATACTGGTATTTGGTATTTGAAATTTGAAATACCGGTATTATTAATAATAAATTTACTAGCTATATTTCTTCTTACCTCAGATGTTATATTGACTTTTTAACAAATTATATATGAAATCCAATTAATATTGTTCTGAAATGAGTAGATATTATTTATTTTATTACATAGAGAGTAGGAGTAGATAGATACAAAAAACGTGCAAGTAAAATAAAGTAAATATTAAATTCTATGTTACATTTTAAATATAATAGGCTCGTATGGTATTATATAATTAAAGAATTAAATATAATTAAAGAAGTAAAAAATATAAAAATATAAATTGAAAGTATTTAATATTAATAACTTGCGTTTTGTTTATTAAAGTATGCTCTTAAAAAACAACGAATCAAGCGTTTCACCATCAAGCGAGGACTGAATTTTCGTACAAATATAACCAGCGGCCGAAAAAGCTATTTCTGATTCTACACTTGTCGGCACTATTGGCATTAAAAAATCATACACATTTTGTAAATTCGTAATACCAAAATACCGGTATTTTTTACATAAATACCGGTTTTTAATACCGGACAAAAATCGTCCGGTATTCGGGATCCCGAGATCCCGGTATTGTAAGCCCTATTCATATTAAAGAATTTTAATTAGGAATTAATAAAAATATATAATTATAAAAATATAATAAATATAGAAAAGTATAATAAGTACTATATAATAAGTAATCTTATTGGAATGGCTGTAAAAGAGCCACTCTGAACTTAATATTTGAAATAAAGATTAAAAGTAAAAACTTGGCAACATTGGAAAGCACTCGGTATTGGCAACATAGTTGCCATCCAACACCAAGAAAAAAACATCTAAAAATTATCAAGAATATTGGATTTGAGGTATATTTTATTTTCTGGTGTATTAAGAAAATTTTAAAATAGTATTTTGCATATATATATATATATATAATCTTTTAAATATAAATATTTGAAAATTATTTCAACTATTCAAATACCATACATGATATTTTGATTTTTAATTTTTAATAAAAAACTCAAAATACAGCCGGAAGAGGTGAAATGTTTCTTGTTTATAAACAACTAGCTGCTTCGAGCGCCTTCGGCGCTCTCCACACCTAGACGGGGGCTCCGCCCCCTGTACCCCCCCCGAGTGTCCCTATTCTCTGAGCTATAACCATCTAACTCCTACCCTGTCCCATCTCTCTCACGTTCCTTCCTACATTGTCCGCCCTGTTCACAATTGGTCTTCCAAACGGACGTTTTCCAATCGAACTCCCCACCAATATATTTTTCCTCTCCCATTCTAGTCATGTGCCCTGCCGATCCCAGCCTTCTCGCTTTTATAACCCTAACTATATCTAGAGATGCATAGAGGTCATGCAATTCCTTGTAATGCAGTCTCCGCCATTCCCCGGTGTCCTCATCTTTCTTTGGCCCATAAATGCTGGGAAGAATCCTATTCTCAAATACTCTGATATCCTTACTCTACCCTCTGAAAATATTCAACGTGTAGGAGATGACAAAACTTAATTATGTTTGCCAAAAAATAAAACATCGCTTATTCAAACCACGGATCAGGGAATAATTTTGGTAACGAAACAAATTTAACACAGATAATGCATAAGATATAACAAAATTTTATTATTAGTAATTTTTCTAAAAATCTAAATGATAAAAAAAAGCTCCGGGAATTCATTAAAGTTAGTAAACAATTGTAAATAATGATCTTGAAATTTGATTATAAAAAAAACAATACTTATTATAAACAAATAATGGATCTATCGTCTTGGTACAAATTTCTCCCGTGACGAATTATCCCTAATCCAAACTAGCAGGCAACCTTTTCTTGAGATAAACCTCAAAGTGTTCCCATTCAAAAGGTACAATAGCCATTCAGACTCAGAAGAATGCAACTCTCTTCTTTGGTGACACCTTGATTGATGGTTCTGGAAACCACGCCCCACCTTCAAAAACAAACATTTTCAACGAACCCTTTTTATTTAGTAATTGCAATTGACTTTTAATTTCTTCGTTTTAATCTTTAAAAAATGATTTTTTTATATTCGTGACTTGATATTTATATTTTATAAAATTAACATTCAAATATCATATGTAAAATAATAAAAATATAGTTATGATTTTGTTATAATTACATATTTAATAAATTTAATATATTTCTATATTCCTTAAAAGACAAAAGTTTTTTGAAATTATAATAAGCTCTATAGCATTTTTTAAATTTCTAAATGAAAATAACCTTGATTGTTTTTTTAATATGTATTTCTCCTTCTTTTTTGAAATTAATGACAAGGGTTTGAAGGTTCGCCTCGAGGAGCAGTTATAAAAAGTCTTTTATTGTCTGTTTTTCAAAATATATAAATGGACTTAACAAGGCCATGGAAAATTCTTGTTGAAATTGTTCTCCTTTTGTGTGCGAAACTATTTTTTGTTAGTTCAAAGAAGAAGTAAATCACAATTCACAAATAATCCTTTATTGTTCTCTAAATTTTTTTTTTTTCAAAATGGCGCCTATACCTAACCAACCAGTCACTCACTCACTTATTCGTAACGCGTCTTTGTTCATTCAGTGGCTATTTCAAAAAAAAAATATTCTATAAATAAATGGTAATTTGATTTTTATGTATTTTAAAAAAATGTTAATTGAATACTAGATTTCGTATTATATATATATATGCCTATATTCCATTTTTTTAATCCAATTTCAACAAATACAAATAGAAAATAGAAAAATTAAATTCGTGACAAACAACAGCGCACTCTAACGGACACTTAACTCAGTAATTATTATTATATTATATAAAATAATAAATTATATTTCACATTTTAAATTTTAAATTATTTCACTTTTTCCTGTCCAGCTTAGCAGAGCGCCTCATTTTTTTTTCAAAAATCATTTTTATTCATCATCCTTTTAGAGAGATACAATCTTTCCAACATTTCTATATCATGTTTATAGAAGGATTTATCCTTGGCTTCAAAATAGGCTTCAGTTTCGGCAATGACCTCCTCATTCGAGCAAATTTTTGCAAATTTTTAACACTTTACTTATATTTTCCTATGTAACGGCTACCCGAACGTTCGTATCTGTTTGTGTCCATACGACCACGTTTATAAATTCAGAATACCAACGACAAATCCTCGTTTTGGATGGAAAGAAATCCGGCTAATGTTTTTCAAGCCATTTTTGGACTTCTACGGTGTTTTTACCCATTAAAAAACAACGCGCGAAACTCCCTTTTTCCATTTTTCAAACAAATTACAAAGTGACTTTACTCTAACCTCGATAACTCTGCTGTCTGTTATCCGATCGACGTGAAATTTTTACACGTTTCATGTAGAGGTTCGCACTTTATGGAAACGTGGCCACTTTAGTACTAATAACACCATCTCTGGGTTAGTCTCGGGATTTATTGATCGATGTGTTATATATTTAGTTTATTTTTTCTTTCATCAATATTCAAGAGGTAATAATACCTATTATATATTATTATTAGCTTTTTCCATTTGTGAGATAATAATTCCATTGATATACTTGTGTTGTTTAGACGTGAAAAATTCGGTTCCTTTCAAGAATATTTTATAAACAAATGATAGTCGGTTGACACTAGGTCTGGACTATATGATGAATGTATCAAAATCTCTTTAAGTGTGTGAATGGGTGTTCTCTTGATGGTAGACAACATCCTTTCTATTGATCAACTCCGGCCGCTAGGTTTGATTTGCTTGTTGTAATCTAGTTAATTGTTCAGAATAGAGAACCGAATCAATGGTTTGGTCAGGTTATATATATATATATATATCTTACTAAACTAACTTTCCAATCTCAAAATACAGGCAGCATAATTTTGTTGGCCATTTTTCCAGGCTTGGAAATCATTTGTAATGAATCACCCGCTTTTGTACTCTGCCTCTGACATTTCTAATTTTAATATTGTAACCATTTTTTAAATCGCCCGACGATACAACCAACACCACCCTCTTTTGTTAATAAAGCGATACAACACTTTTCCTACACCCAATATAGTTACTTTCTGTATTTATTTATTTTGGTATATTTTTATACCATTGCAATCAAGTTATGTGAAATGATATATTCTATGGCTTCAAATTTCTGTTATCTGTAATTATTAATAAATATATTAAATACTTCCTACTCATATAAAAGTTCAAAAATTTTATTTTGAGAATATATATACTCATTATTTTGTTTATTCGTGATTATAAATAGAAATCGATCTTATATATTTGACTGTTCCTGACTAAAAATAAATATGATAAGTGATTGATCAATAATAATTTTTTCTTTATTTTTGTTATTTAAAATACATTATTTTTGTATAATAAGCTTGATAATATTAATAAAATACGATATTAATATTTTAATATGAAAATAATTTTTCTTCACTTTCTTTTGTTTCGTATTTATGAATATTTAAGAGCGGGGGAGGGGGGGGGTGGAATAGATAAATATTGTAAATAGATTGGGGAGCTAAATTGCTTGTAAAATCTTCTCCACTGACTGGTCCAGAAAAGTATTGATTGTGAGGCAGCCGATTGATACCCTTTGGGGCCCTTTGATGGATGTGTTTGGCGACTGTAATTAATTACCGAGCATTATTTAACAATGATACGCATGCGCGTGAAGTGAGAACGGCAATCGGCGTCGCATGCTATATCAGTTCAGTCTTTCAGCAACGAGCAACACCAGAATATGTAAGGAAAGGAGAATGGTCAGGTCGCGTCCACGTGGCCCGCGCTCGGCTGCTCTCGGCTCTTTCCGCCACCCCGGCGCGGTATCGACCCCGGGATGATCACCCAACCCAGCAACTCATACTTGACACTCACAACAGACATCCCTTCTTCTTTGATCTCTTTCCCATTGACATTTATTAGATAAGCTATTCTAATTGAAAAGGCCCCTTTATTAAATCAATTATTCAAAAAAATTGCTCAACCCATATTTTTTTATCATTTTTTACCATCTCGCCAGATAGTATTGCGATCACGAAAATTTTCGATGTTGAGATTTTGATGTTTTTATATGTTTTGAAGGTTCCTGAATCATTTTCACTAAGGTTGAGAAAAATGTCTGTGTGTGTGTATGTGTGTATGTGTGTGTGTATATGTCTGTATGTATGTAGACAAGATTACGCAAAAACGGTTTGAGCTAGAATCATGAAATTTGCTACATGGGCATTATTCAAAATTCGTAGTTTTCTATCAACTTTTGAGAAAGGTAGCTCAACCGGAAGAGGGTCATTACCTACAACGTTTTGATTTTTTTTCTTCTAAAGGGACCGTAAAAATAAAGATAGATGTTTGATAATTTTTCACATGATTAATAATTGTATAAAACTGCTATATATAGAATTTCAGCTTGATAGAATCGCTGAAAGTATCAGAATTAATTTTTTTAACACTGCAAATCTCACGCGCCAATACGTGACGTGGTGCCATCAACGAAGAGTCAAACATGCGCTGGTTCAATAAATATTATTTATTAATTTTAATTTATAATTAACTAAATTTAATTTAAATATAATATATGTTATTTAATCCAATTCAAATTGGGAGATAGTCGAGTGGAGACACTCCAGCTTATTATCCATAGTTGACCTATACACTAACATTCAATTAATGCTTAAGAAACTATGAAATTGTCATTTATTTTTCATTAGAAATGATAAAAAGGGTTGTTACTTAATTTCCTGCGGTCAAAATGAATAAATAAATTATTATGGTCGAAATTGGTTTTATTAGATTACTTTTCAAAATATTCACTAAGAAGGTTAATACACGTTTTCAAGTGTTTGAACCTATTTTAACGAATTTTAATTTTATCATACACAAAGATTATTTAAAATGTTATCTTACAAATTAGTCATCAATATATTTTCATTCGATTCGAAAAACAAACATTAAATGACAAAGTTGAATAATTCATAAATAGATCTGATTTTATTTTTTTTTTGTTTTAATTATTAATTAAATTATGTTGATGATATGATATTTTTTAGTTTGTTATACTCGAAATTTTTTATTCAATATTTAATTAATTGATCTATGTTTATTTGATTGGAATAGTTAGGGTTATAAAATTGACAAGGCTGCCATGGGCAGGGCACGTGGGGAGACCGATTGGAAAACGTCCGCTTGAAAGACCAAGGACGCGGTGGATGAACAAAGAAGGAAGGGACGTGACAGAGATGGGAGAAAGTAGGGGTTGGATGGTTAGGGATACTTGGAGAAATGTGGTTGTTGCAGCCAAGAACTTTCGAGTTTGGTAGAATCACAGAAATAGATAGATAGATATTTAAAAGACAGTTCTATCACATACTCCTCCTAAACGACTTATGCGATTTCGGCCATTCCAATGCCATTAGATAGCCCTCGGGCTAATCAATTAATAGCGTGAAATTCATTGGAAAATAATAAATACTTTTTGAGAAAAGTGAAAAAATAATTTTTTTCTTACTTTTTATTATTTTTGACGTCATTTGTGACGTCACATCCAGTGCCTCTTATATCTTATAATATTTTTCAATCTTTTGCGTTTCAATTTCTTTTCGTGTGAGGGCTCTCACAGTGGTTCTCTAATATATAATTAATTTACTTATTAAATTCAAATATATTTTAAATAGGAACACAAAAAGAAATGAATGTTTTATGTAATATACTGATTGAAACAAAATGGATGAAAACCTTTTACTACTTTCAACCAAATACTATGTACCACTCGGGGGTACAGGGGGCGGAGCCCCCGTCTAGCTGCTCAGATGTAATGTAATAAATTAGTCCAAATTAGAACCAGAAGAAAGGAAAAATTAATTATAAAATTAAAAAAAATTTAAGAAAATTTTTAATATTTTGTATCTGTATTTGTATATAATCTTGATAATTTAGAAAGAAAGAACATTTTTTACCTAATCAGTAGAATGACTTGTTTTCCTTATAAAAATAAGTTATAAATAAGAACCTATTCTTCATCTGCGAATACGTATTAACGATAAATATATGTTTAGTATACTGATAAAAAATAGAACTTATATAAAAAATATTTTCAAACATTTTTATCAACAGTTTGAAAAATGATAATATTATAAATTGATTAACATATTCAAAAACTCTCTATTTAAAAAATGAAAATATATTTTTTTCTTCTAAAAGTTTTTCCTTTATATATGATTATATAAACATATATTAAATATATATATTATAAACTGATAAACAAACTACTACTTTTTGTTACAAAATCAAAGATTATTAATTATTTATGGCCTTTTGCTAAAGATTCCGATGAGAAATGACAGAAAATCTTTTATTTATTTTTAATTTCCTCTTTTAATACTCAATTGATTCAGGTGCTTTCTTAAATGTCATCTATTAAAGAAAATGGAAATAAATTGAAGAAAAGTAAACACTTCAGAGACAGACAATTAATTGTCTTCTAAGATAATCGAAATGCAATGAAGGGAAAAAATCTCTTCTTAAAATAAAAAAAAAATATAAACAAAAACTAAATTGTGAACTTTTATTTAATCATTAAACTTATTTATAAAATTAATAAAAAATCATATTGTTTTTTAATTTTGATAGTTCTCATTTTTTCCTTAAGCATTTTATAATATCAGAAATTAATCATAATTTTATGATTTCATTTTATTTTTTGAAAAGAAGTTTAAAAATCTTTATATCTATATATATAAAAGGCAATGTATGTGTGTCTGTCTGTGTGTCTGTGTGTCTGTCAAATACTCAAAAACTACCCGTCCGATTACGGTGAAACTTTCAGGGATTGTTGTGGGCATCCCAGGGAAGGTTTTAATCTATATATATAAAAGGCAATGTCTGTGTGTCTGTCTGTGTTATTGTTTTGTGTTTTGTACATATATATGTAAAATAAAGAACAAACAGAAATAAGAAAATAAATTTTAATTAATATAATTTATAAAAAAAAATAATGTTCATAAACTTAGAATATTAATTATTTAATTAATTAAAATCTACTTAAATAAATGCAAAGAGCCACAAATATATTAGTAAATATATAAATAATAATATGAAATAGTCAATAAATCTTACTTATTATACTAGGAAAATTTGTTGTTGATTAAATTAAAATATATTTTCCAAGAAAACAAATATATGTCTTATCTACTTATACTGATTGAAACAAAATGGATGAAAACCTTTTACATACAGACTTTCAACCAAATACCATGTATCACTCGGGGGTACAGGGGGCGGAGCCCCGTCTAGGTGTGAAGAGCGCCTGGAAGGCGCTCGGAGCAGCTAGTATTATTATAAAATCTCCCCTGTTTTTATTTCAAGGGCAAACTTTTTCATGTTTCAATATTTAAAAGAATGAAAAAATAATTATTTATTAATCAAGCTAAAACTTAAATGTGATTAATAACTTTTATAAAAAATTTATATAATTTAAATCAAAGAAAATATTCCCCTATCCTTTATTTATTGCAATAGATTCTTATTCCTTTTTTAAAAACAACATTTTCTTTGAGATAAGATCATAATGAAATCGATGTCCCTTATGGTGATGAGAAACAGATTATTAATTATGAAAAATAATTAAAGTTATAAATTTTATTCAATATCACATCTCTTTGTTTTGTAGTCCATATCTCAATTTCATTAACAGATTATCGAATTGTTAAATGATTTCAAGTTAATTGCCTAAAGATTCTAAATGTAATTAAAACTTTAATCATTAATTTTAAAATTTATAAAATTTATTTATAAAAAAATCTATATTATAAAGATTATTATATATATAAGTAAAATTTATTTAATATAAAAAGTTTCAAGTAGTCATCAAGGAAATCATTTAATTATTTAAATTTTACAATTTTAAAATAATTTTTATAAATATCCAAAATATTGATTTTGTTATCCATAAATAAAATTGAAATAAATAAAAATTCTCTTTTTTCTGGACAAAATGCGGGCTTTTTAATGAGTATTAATTAATTAAAAAAGCATTTAACGGGAAAAAATTCTAAAATAGTTAATATTTTTAGAATAATATATACCAAATATTTTTGTAAATAGTGCATAATAAAGAAATAATCTTTAAACCTTGCCTGTACAGTGATTAGGAATAAATTTATATTTTGCTTTATTGAATGGACTAATATATAAATACTTTGACTCTAAATTAATAAATATATGATTTATCGTTTATTTATATATATTTCAGTAATTTCTGTGGAATAGTCTTTCAGATATTATTGATAGTGATAGATAGAAATATTTAAAAATAAATTCTATTAAATAATAATCATTTAATAAAGTTATTCATTTTTTAAAAATCTCTCAAAATTCCATATCTCTGATCTAAAATTATAAAAAAAAAAATTTAATGTAAATTTATTTTTTATAATTAATAAAATCTCACGCACACTTGTTAGAAATTATAGATTAGAATAAATAAAAAATAAACTATTCGATTAATATATTCTTTTTGGACCTTGGTTTATTCCTGTTGAGAAAACTAAAATAAAAAATAGAATTGTTCTTTAAACATTTTTTCAACACAAAAATATTGTCCATCACTTATTGTTTATTTATTTATTATTCCTATTGAAAAAAACATTAAATACAAGTGATTAAATATTTAATTTGTTAGACTATTTTTATTATAAATATATATTATCATTATTATTAAATATTTATATCAAATGCTCCTCTTTAAATATATTTTTTATAGAATATATACAAATCAAGAAAAATGATTTTATTAATAAAATATATCTGGCATAAAAGAGTGGATCTGATTATTGATTTGCAATGAAATGTGAATTGACAAGTTGAATGGAACCAGAATCCATGATGTTCCATTTTTTTTACCGACCGACGATAGTAAGGGAGGTATTGTTTTCACACCAAATTTCACATTTGGAGATTTTTACATATCTCCATTTTCTAAACAGAAAAAAGTATTTTAAGCATGATGTCTGTCCGTCCGTATAGATGTGTACAGCCTGAACGGCTCAACGGATTTTGATGAAATTTGGTATATTTACTTAATGTATCAGTGGGATGAATTGATCAACTTTTGGTGCAATTCCGGAAACCGGAAGTGGTAGTATTAGCGATGACGATAGGAAGGAAAGAGTTATTTTCACACCAAATTTCACATGAGGAGATTTTTTTATATATCACCACGAATCATACACTTTGTATTGGTTTTATCCTCGGGAAAATCATATTTATTAGTTTTTTCTTGATTTAAAATTATATGACGTCATCCAGCCATTCATGACGTTACAGCCTGGTCTTGCATATATATTATAAATAAAATAAAATTAAAAATGTTTATATTTATTATTTATGTATCCATATCTGTTTTTTATTACATTAATAGATATATTAAAATTATTTGAAATTGTTTCTGTAGCTGGAAATTAAGTTACTTCAAACCGTCGGTTGGTTCGGACCTGGCCACAGGTCAACTTATTTTATCTAAAATAGTGATAGTGAATGCCTTAATTTTAAATTTTGTCTTTTGCAAACAATTATCATAATAGATAATTGATGAATTGATTTTTTTTAAGAAAATTATAATTTAATAAGGTAAGTTGAATTGTTTTAATATAATTTAAATGTAGGAATTTCTTATATTATGAATATATACATGTAGATAAATTTATTCCTATTTTAATAAGTTTTGTTGATTATTTTTTTTTCTTGTATAATATAAATCAAAGAAAATAAAAAAATAATTTGGAAAATTGAAAAATTGAAAAATTGAAAAAGAGCAATTAATTTAGACTTGTTTTCTAATACATTTATTTCTTTGCTGAGACAAGTGCTCTTAATGTTATTGTAAAATTGTATATTTAATGATGCCCTTAATAGGCCAGTTGTATATATTATTAGGAAATTATGTTTATGTGGGCTAGGAATGTTAAAAAGACGAATTGATCTTTCTGTTGACTAATGCTACTACACCTACCCTGCAATTTCTGATGAATTCCATCGGTTTGTTTGTACTTTCACCCCGATTCAATTGTAAATCATCACAATGAAGCCGACTAAATAGTAACTAAAAGTTATTTCGTTTTTAAAGCCGTTTTCCTGAATAAAATTAATAACTTTAGCATTAATTGTATAATCAATATAAATTTAAATTAAAAAAAGAAAAAGGAAATAATGTAATAATTTTAGATTCTAAATACATTGTATTTTGTAATATTTAGTTTAACAATGAATGTGCTATATTGCACAATTTTGTTATATATTTGTTTGATTATTAATTGTATATCCCATGTGTTTAGGGATAAGCTTCTCTGTAAATACAATTTGTAAATTGGCTCAATAAACACACTTTAAAAATTTAAAAAAAAATTTTGTTTTTAAAAAGTGTTGAGGAGATAATTGCAGTCCAAAAATTCTGCAGTTTGTGGTCAATTTGTTTGGCAGTTCTCGAACAGTGAATCGCGGATTGGTTTCAACTATCACTTTCAGTTTGTCATCAACATAGCCAGCCTGCGCACTCGACGTTTTTAAAGCTCTCAATACTTCATGGAATTTTTAAAACCCTCGTTGTTTGTAATGGTTTCTAAGCCAAACGCATCCTTGATATCACGAGTTGAATCGTTCGTTTACAATCTTACTTAAGTGGTTTAAGAAAATAGTACAAATTTGCTTCTTCCCTATAGTTTTTTTTTCAAACCTTGATAAAAACCAAATACTTTTAAATGAAAATGAGTTCAGACATTTACATAGAGCTAAATGCATTCAAATTGTATATAACCTTACATAAACACATTAAAAATTATATAGGATATACGTACATCATTAAAAAATCGAATAACAAAAAGAGTATGAACTTCCTTAACTAACAAATAAAATATTTATTGGGAATTGTTGGGAAGGGATGTTGTGTAGTCATGTGGTCTAAAGTAATTTCTAATATTGTTATTGACATTGAATTTTTTATTTAATTTAGAATACCCCTTTACTGCCACTTCATTTGCAGATAGTAATAAAACAGCATAAATTCATTCACTCTTAATTTGGATTTTCTCAAGGGATTATATTATACACAAAAGGGGTAGCTATATTTCTTCTTCTTCAATATAAGAAAAGATTTGTTCTTTTAAATAAATTATAATTAAAACTATTATAATTATTAAAATATTTCTTTAATTTATGAAATTTATGAATGAGAAAATATTTATCACTTAAATATATATTCGAATATCTTTAGTGTTTTTATTAATTAATTATAAAAACAATTAGATAAATGGCTTAAAAAAACATTAACTAAATAAAATAATGTTAAATATTATACAAGGACATCAAATAGATAAAAAAGTTCTTCACTTCCGAGCGATACCTATTAAAATTAAAGTATTGAGATTTTGAAAATAAACAATTGATCGGATTTTATTTATTTACGTTTCAAGGATCCATTTCTGACACTTCTAAAACGATGTTTGTATGTTTGTGTATTTACACTGACACATAAATAAATAAATTTATATACCGAGAAGAAGTTGTTCTCTGCAAACTTTAAACATTTGGATACTTTAATACAAATGAATTCTTAACTATAGTTTATTTTTAATCATGGCAAGAGATTTGATAGGACATTAGTCAATCAATCCAAACTCCAAGAAGAAATTGGTTTTCGGTAAAGCATTTATCTACAAAAACTTTTTATTAGATTAGTGTTTAAAGGTTACAGGTTAATACAAGTGCAAGAGGAGGTATTTCAAAAGTGAAATCGTGGTATCTTAATAACCGCTGTAGACGTAGTGGCAAACATCCAAATGTTTCATGTTTGAATTTTTTAACTCAGTGATTTCAAATAGTCATTTAATTATAATTTGTAATTATACATTTACTGCTTGACTGGCTGTGTCTCTTGAAAAGACTGTTTTATGCAACTTAATGGAACTTGTTTAATATGAATGAAATGATTAATGTGTGGCACTAATGACCCTAACTGCTAATTTGTTCTTGAACTACTACTAATAATAATGATAATAATAATGTTATAATTATATAATTTTGTTTGTAATTATATAATTTTCATAATTATTTAAGTAATAATAAAATATTTACCTATATTCTGTTTTGTGTCATCCTAGACTCTACCCTTCCTAAAAATTTCTTACCATAAATTTGAGGTACTTCTACTTTGAGTTCAAAATGGTTAATTCACGTATGAATGTTTTGAATTTTCTTAATATCAATAAAAAATAATTTATTAATAGAATTTCAAATATAATTAATATGGCTTCAGTATGAGTTTATTTATGTAAATTGGAAAATCAACCGAATAATATATAATCATTATAAATAAATTTAAATTAAGTAAATATGAAATAGAAAAAAGGGCAATAGATAAATAAATAGAATATTTGAACTCTTTTTAATTTGCTGTTTTTTTTTACTTCTCATTAATATTGAATTTCAAAATTGATTGAATATATAATTGTAGATAATTATATTAGTTATAACAAAATGGTACTGACAAGAAAATTTCTCTAACTGTAGTCTATGCTTTGGGATCAAAATTGACAAGTTACTTGATAAAAAGTAGTGCCTCTGATCAATAAAATCAAGTTAAAGGATGAGAGGACCTGTTCTACTGATTATAGAATACCTTTACACAGCTTAGATAGCAATCGACTTAATAGATGCTATCTTTTCCTAGGATGTACAAAAGTCAGAAATTTTTTTTTAAATAAAAAATGTGTATGTTAAAATGGTCAATATTTTTATACAATAATATTCTTGGTTATATTTGGTTGAAAAGGGAAGATAAAAAAAGGAAAAGATAAAAAGATAACAAAATGATTTCCGATATATTTGAATACGAAGCATTCAAAATTTTACAATATTTCTCTACGAAAAATCCATGTCTTAAATAATTTATACAATTATTTAGGTTATAAATGAAAATTGTGTCTAATTTGATGTTATTACTATCTTCTGATCAGCTCTTCTTAGAAATCTCTAGAAACAAATCAATAATTTATCATAATTTATTTTATTAATGAAATAATGATATTTTTAAAATACCGACTAATTCCACACACTAATTTTATATACAAATCATTATTTTAGCCAGTATTTTAATTATATAATTTTTAGATAACCTGACAAAGATATTTAATTTTGTTTAAAGTATAAACGAAGTTTTGTTAAATTTTTATAAATTTTATACAAAATTTTAATTTTCGTTTATTCAATCGAACGACAAATTTATCATAATACATAATATACATATGTATATATTTCTAAAATGAAAGGAAAATAAGAAAAAAATCTATGTAATTAGTAATAATAATCCTAAAAAAATATACAATATAAGATTTTACATTAATAATGGAATTTTTTCCTTATCGGAGCTCGAGATTTAATTTGATTTAATTCATATTCATAATTATTTTTAATCCTATTATAAAGCTGTAATCCATTGCTTATATATGAGTCAAACACAAAACAGCGAGGTCTATTCTTTCATTAATCTTAATAATTTATTTATTTATTTTACTAAATGGAAAGAAATTTGATCCTTTCTATCAGTGAGTTTTGTATTCTAAAATTGCCTTGCTTTTGAGAGAGGAACCTTTATCTTCATCTGTTAAGAAATTTCTATTGACTGGGGTTCGTTATCGTAGATTGTAAGGAAACAAACCGAAATAGCTTCGAAATGTTTATTGTATTGAAATACAAGACTCAACACAAGTGAAGCTCATTCTCGAAAGGACTTTATTGGGAAGAAAAATATTTTAATAAATTTTAATTAGCAAATCATTGATTTAACAAAATGATCAGTTGAATAGCAATGGAAATAGATCTCTATTAATATTAATTAATCCATAATTTTATTAATAAGTTGACCTGTGGCCAGGTCCGAACCGACCGACGGTTTGAAGTAAATTAATTTCCAGCTACAGAAACAATTTCAAATAATTTTAATATATCTATTAATGTAATAAATAATAGATATGGATACATAAATAATAAATATAAACATTTTTAATTTTATTTTATTTATAATATATATGCAAGACCAGGCTGTGACGTCATGAATGGCTGGATGACGTCATATCATTTTAAATCAAGAAAAAACTAATAAATTTGATTTTTCTCGAGGATAAAACCAATACAAAGTGCATGATTCGTGGTGATATGTAAACAATCTCTTCATGTTAAATTTGGTGTGAAAATAACCCTTCCCTTCCTATCGTCGATCGCTAATACTACCACTTCCGGTTTCCGGATTTGCACCAAAAGTTGATCAATTCATCCCACTGATGCATTAAGTAAATATACCAAATTTAATCAAAATCGGTTGAGCCGTTCAGGCTGTACACATCTATACGGACGGACAGACATCATGCTAAAAATACTTTTTTCTGTTAAGAAAATGCATGATTCGTGGAGATATGTAAAAATCTCCACATGTGAAATTTGGTGTGAAAACAATACCTCCCTTACTATCGTCGGTCGGTAAAAATTACCTTAGATTGCATTTTATTTTTATTATTTTATTTTATAATTAGATCCATCTTTAATTTTTTAATGTTTGTTATTTTTAGATATAAATGTCACTTAAAAATACATCAGATTGTAATGTTATTAATATTAGGACATGTTTCGTATCAGTAGACCATTTAAGCAAGCAGTTTCATATAGAAATTTATCATTATATAAATAAATAAATTCATGAATGAATATAAAAATCACTATAAAAGAAGAATAAATTTAAAATAAATAATAATACTAAATTTGAAATCAATCATAAGTACAGTTGCCTCCCAACACCTAGTAAATATTGATATTTTTAATTGAGCATTAGGTAAATTCAATGATTTATTTATAAATATTGATCACGAATTGATAAAATACTTTATTCACCTATATAAATTGTTTAAATTGAAAATTAATTGCCTTTAAAACAATATTTTTTTTAAATCTTTTTCCATTTTATATAAACATGTTTTAAATGCCACCTGTCGGAGTTTTGTTTGAGTGGTTGCTTCCCCTTGTTCCATAATTTACATTTTCCTCTTTTTTTTTTATGTTATGACAAATTAATTAAACAGTGTGATTTTCAAAAAACAATTTTTTTATTACTGGTAGAATTATAAAGTTAAGATGAGTGAATATTAAATAATAACTGGGGGGGGGGGGGCGGTGGATACCAAAAATAAGACAATACAAAATGAAGGAATTAGAGATAGCATAGGGATGATTGAACAAATATGAGGTTACTGTAACCACAAATGAGTTATATACATTGGCCTACCTAAAGAGGCGGTTTGCACCGGACGGTACATTTTTGGGGTGGTATTTATTTTATAAATATTTACATTTGTAAAATAAACTTGTACACTTTGTGTTTATTGTATACTATGCTGAAATAATATAATAAAAGGATGAATAAATTTTTTGGTAATCTTATTCTTATTTTTGAAGAATATTTTCTAAATCTTCCACAATGAAAGGATCTTTTATTTTTATGTGAATTTTATTCATACCACTAAAATATAATGTGATGACATGCGTGGGGTAGTTAAAGGGGCCGCTCTCCCCCTTATAAGCTCTTGGTCTTAAATTCAAAAGAAAAGAAAAGAAAATAATATTTTTCCTTGGCAAATTCGGAACATTCCAATTTATATGTTCTAATTGTTCAAATTTCTACATTTAAAAGAAAAGGTTGATAAATAAATGATGTACTATTTTTCACCTGTTACAACTGCAAAATTTAAATTTTTAGAATGAGATTTATGCGATAAGAATTTATTGTTTACTAATCAGAAGTGCTACTAATAAAGTTTTTTTTAATTATGAGGAAACAAAATTGACACAGAAGTCTGCTTTAACATATTTTATGAATCACATTGCTACCTCTGATTAAAAAGAAAAAAATCAAACAATTCCAATTGAAAGTTCCTTTATATCGAAATAGGAAGAATATAATTTGTACACCAATAAGAATTTATTCGTATTTCATTACTTTACTAGTTTTAACAATAAAAGTAGAATTAGTATTTCTAATCTCTAAGATTGAATTTTATTTTTTTTTTACTTGAATATGCATGTATAACTAGTAAATAGAAATTAAAGTTATGAAATCAACTTATCTTCAAATCTAAAAAATAAACATTTTTGGTTATAGTCCTGTATATATTTATGCCCAGTCGTTTGTGGTCAGCCTAGATCTAGAGCAAAAATTTCATAATTGAAACCTTATATTCAAGATACGTATTAATATCTCTCTGGAATCTCTTATATAATAAGGTTTACATTGATCATAAGTTTAATAATTTTTTAATGTTTAATGTTAATAATTTCTATTAAAAATCAAAAGAATCTTTAAATTTTAGTATATATTTTAGACTCGTTCGATCCACTTATAGCAAATATAAAAGTGGATTCCTATAAAATGCTTTTAATTTTTACCGACCGACGTTAGTAAGGGAGGTATTGTTTTCACACCAAATTTCACATGTGGAGATTTTTACATATCTCCACGAATCATGCATTTTCTTAACAGAAAAAAGTATTTTTAGCATGATGTCTGTCCGTTCGTCCGTAAAGATGTGTACAGCCTGAACGGCTCAACGGATTTTGATGAAATTTGGTATATTTACTTAATGCATCAGTGGGATGAATTGATCAACTTTTGGTGCAAATCCGGAAACCGGAAGTGGTACTATTAGCGATCGTCGATAGGAAGGGAATGCTTATTTTCACACCAAATTTCACATAAGGAGATTTTTTTTATATATCACCACGAATCATGCACTTTGTATTGGTTTTATCCTCGGGAAAATCATATTTATTAGTTTTTTCTTAATTTAAAATTTTATGACGTCATCCAGCCATTCATGACGTCACAGCCTGGTCTTACATATATATTATAAATAAAATAAAATTAAAAATATTTATGTTATATGCCTATATGTTTTTTATTACATTAATAGATATATTAAAATTATTTGAAATTGTTTCTATAGCTGGAAATTAATTTACTTCAAACCGTCGGTCGGTTCGGACCTGGCCACAGGTCAACTTATTCATGATAAAATTGTTATTAAAATCATATAAATATAATAACGATATAAAGTAGAATAGATATTTTTTATTAAATATTATTATAGCTATATATAATATAAATTTTAGTAAATTTGTGTTGTCAATGCTTAATAATGTTGAGAATTTTACCTTTTTACTTTCCCGCATACTTGGTATAAAGGAAGTATTGGAGTTGTCAAAAATTTCGACTTTGAGATTTCGATAGATTTTGACGTTTTTTAGACCTCCCTGAGTCGGAAAATACCATTTTTCGAATTATGTCTGTGTGTGTGTATGTATGGATATATGGATGTATGTATGTATGTAATGTTTGTCTGTAAGCAAATTTACTCAGAAACTAATCAAGCTAGGACTTCGAAATTTGATACGCCGATATTATTCACAGTTTGTAGATTTCTATGAAAATTTCGTCAAAATCAGTTAACCGGAAATGGTACTTTACCTACACTGGTTGCGTTTACTTTTCAAGTAAAGTACCAGTTTGCTTCAAGATATTTGCTTCATATTTTGTATATAGATTTAAAAATATGAAAAAAATTCAGATACCAAATTTCATCATGATCTGACTACCGGAAGTGACATTTTACCTATACAAGTAGCGTTAGGTGTAAATTATAAATATATATAATAGTGTTAAACCATTTTACTTTATAATTTAAATTAATTAGTTTGTTTATTTTTATTGTTGTTAAAACTTAATAATAATAATAATCTAATTACCTATTTATAAAGTCTAGGGGAGGACACTCCCGATTTTTTAGAAAGAATTTTTGTAAATTTTTAAAAAGGAAAAAATAAATTCAGTCCAAAAATGAAAAAATTATAATAAGATAGGGGCGATATATTAGGAATTTGTTATTTAAGATTAAACAACCGGAAATGCCGGTTACTCTTGTTATTTCAGATACTTGATTAATTAATTAGATTTTAAATTATTTTATTACTAGTTAGCTCTTCATTTAATATTAAAAATAATTATAGATCTATCACTTGTTGAAATTAGTTTTAGAAGACTATTATTGGATGTTATAAATATTACAAGAAGAGTGTTGCTCTCCATCTTATTAATAAAATAAAACTAAGGGATTCTATTTTAATAAAATTCATAGGAATATTATCATAAATTTATAAATAATCATAAAATTTTAAATATGTTTACATGTCATAGAAATGTAGAGAACTCTCTCTTATTCATTTGTAATATGAAATATAATATTAATAGCAGGTAACGATTTTTCACCAAAAAAAGGTGTTTCAGAAAAGGAAAGTGTAGGCGGAAGTTTCTAATGAATAGTACAAGACATATGCGTGAAGAATCTCTCTTCAAGAGACCAGGAAGGACTAACCGTTCCTTTTCCATTAATCCCAATTGTTTTTTTTCAAATACTCCCAACATTCTTAGGACTTGAAAAGAATTACAATAATACATGTAAATAAGTCTTTAGTACAGAATCAATAAAAGGATATTTTAATTTCTTTTCATTTTTGAAAATTCTTAAATCTAGAATTTTTTATTTTATTAAATGTTTCGATAAAGCTTTTCTAAATTATAATTTTACAAGTTAGAATAATAATATCATGATGTGAATAAGATTTATTTTTAAGAATAAAAATTAGTAAAAATAAATATTAATTGATTTTTTTTTTATTTCTGTATGATTTTATACTAATTCATTCTTTTTATCATTAAAATTAAACAATTATATTTCATATCTAAGATATACTATTCACAAAACCATCAGGAATACTGAAATTCCACAAAAGTTCTTTTAGTTTCTTAATTATAGACTATTATCTTGTTTAACAACACAACTCAATGCTTTCGTTCATTGAAGGGGGAAAAGGCTCAAACAATATGCAGAGAGAGATGTCAGAATGGAGAAACGATACTACAAAAGACCAGGGCTTTGACTGGGTGTCCAATGGATAGTAGTTTGGTAATCAAATGGAAAAGGGTTCTCATTCTCACAACTCTTTCCTTTTCAAATAATTTCTACCTTTATTCAGTTATTGTTGATATGCTAGAAACAAGCATCAAGTGTAATGAATAATAAATACCTAGATTGTTTCTTTTCCAAAAGATAACATCAATATTTCTTTAAACTAATTTAAAAATAAGTTGACCTGTCGCCAGGTCCGAACCGACCGACGGTTTGAAATAAATTAATTTCCAGCTACAAAAACAATTTCAAATAATTTTAATATATCTATTAATGTAATAAAAAACAGATATGGATAGAACATAAATATTTTTAATTTTATTTTATTTATAATATATATGTAAGACCAGGCTGTGTCGTCATGAATAGCTGGATGACGTCATATAATTTTAAATTAAGAAAAAAACTAATAAAAATGATTTTTCTCGAGTATAAAACCAATGCAAAGTGAATGATTCGCGATGATATGCAAAAATATCTCCTCATGTGAAATTTGGTATGAAAATAACCCTTCCCTTCCTATCGTCGATCGCTAATACTACCACTTCCGGTTTCCGGATTTGCACCAAAAGTTGATCAATTCATCCCACTGATACATTAAGTAAATATACCAAATTTCATCAAAATCCGTTCAGCCGTTCAGGCTGTACACATCTATACGGACGGACGGACAGACATCATGCTAAAAATACTTTTTACCGACCGACGATAGTAAGGGAGGTATTGTTTTCACACCAAATTTCACATGTGGAGATTTTTACATATCTCCACGAATCATGCATTTTCTAAACAGAAAAAAGTATTTTTAGCATGATGTCTGTCCGTCCGTCTGTCCGTCTGTCCGTCCGTATAGATGTGTACAGCCTGAACGGCTCAACCGATTTTGATGAAATTTGGTATATTTACTTAATGCATTAGTGGGATGAATTGATCAACTTTTGGTGCAAATCCGTGAACCGGAAGTGGTAGTATTAGCGATCGACGATAGGAAGGGAAGGGTTATTTTCACACCAAATTTCACATGAGGAGATTTTTTTATATATCACCACGAATCATGCACTTTGTATTGGTTTTATCCTCGGGAAAATCATATTTATTAGTTTTTTCTTGATTTAAAATTATATGACGTCATCCAGCCATTCATGACGTCACAGCCTGGTCTTACATATATATTATAAATAAAATAAAATTAAAAATATTTATGTTATATGCCTATATGTTTTTTATTACATTAATAGATATATTAAAATTATTTGAAATTGTTTCTATAGCTGGAAATTAATTTACTTCAAACCGTCGGTCGGTTCGGACCTGGCCACAGGTCAACTTATTTCTGTTTAGAAAATGCATGATTCGTGGAGATATGTAAAAATCTCCACATGTGAAATTTGGTGTGAAAACAATACCTCCCTTACTATCGTCGGTCGGTAATGATATCCATGTGATATTCCCTGAACCTATTTAATTTTGAACCTTTGTCTATATTATATATTATGTCCTTTAATATTCAAGCTTGATTATATTCTATGAATATTTGACTTAAACATATATATAAAGAATATTAATATAATTTTAATTATAAATTATCAAAATATATTAGATAACATATATTTTATCATTAGAATATCAGTTATCAAGTCCCATCATTATCTGTAGGGAAAATTTACATAAACAAATATAGGAAAAAAGTGAACCCTCAAGTTTTTAAATATTTATATATTTGCAAAATGTATATTTCTTTTGTTTATTTATTTGTGTCACATAGGATTTTACAAAAACTTCAGATCCTATATCTATTTATTTATTTAATAATTTAAAATCCCGAACTTTTCTTCCCTTGGTTATTTATTTATATTTTTAATATTTATGTTGTTTTTTTTTTAAATTCGATAAATAAGACCATTGATTCTGCTAGTCCCAAAAATTCAATAATCATCATTTTTTTTTCAAATTGTTGAAAATAATTTCTTTATAAATATTATGATTAAATTCATTATTTTAATATTTTTTAAACTTTTAATTATATTTGGAATCGGAAAATTGTTCATTTATAAATTCAAGTTAATCATTATTAAGAGCAAAAAAACAATAAAAATTAAAAGGAACCAAGAAAACCTTCAATTACCTTCCATTTCAAATAAAAATAAGAAAATATCTCTCATTTTGTATATTAAGTATACTATTTTTCTTATTAATTTATAAATTTTAATTTAGATAAATTCTCAATTCAAAGATATTTCAAAATGCGATTAGTTAAAAATTCATTTAAAATATATATACATCTCTCTATCTAAAAAAACATAATTATTTATTAAAAATGATTTAATAAGCTTTTTAAGTAAAATCCTAATTGTTAGATTAAAGAGATATGTTTGCTATCCTATTCATAAACGAATTAATGGCTTTCAAATTACGTCCTTTTTGAATTCACAAACAACATGCAATGTTCAACAAAAACAAATGGAAAATAAATTGAAAATTGAAGAAATCATTATACGTTTGACAGGATAATTATTTATGTTAAAAAAACAACTTTCATTTTACAGTGGAAAGTAGAATTTAATATTTAATAAATCGAAAGCTGATGAAATATAATATTTGAATTCTCTATTAAATGAAATGTTACATGAACTTTTTTAAAGGGAGGCACAATATGTTTTTAGGCAAAGGGAGAACCCCTCTGCTTAGACTTGAAATCGTTTTATTGAGGGGTGCGAGATGCAATTTATGTATTTTCATTTAACTTACTTCTAACACTTTCGTTATGAATGGAAGGTGTTATTCCTCTTCAGTTTTATCATTCTTTTTTTCTTTGTGAATAGAATGAAATTGAAAATATCATTTTTCATATAAAAATACTTTTTCAATGATAGTATCTTTAGTCTAAATGGAAATAAATTTAATCAATTTGTTCAAGACGTCAGGTGTCTAGTCAATAGAGATCGCTAGAAGTTCGATTTCAGTATTACCCTTAAGATATATTTTCATATTCATGTAAACAAAGTTTTAAAATAGTATCAAATAAATAAACAGCAAACTAACAAATCATATATCTAATAAGTGATTTAATTTTTCAACAATATTATCAATTAATCACATATAATCAAAACTATAGTATTAGTAGCAAAATTATTAATAAGTGTGATTTTATAATTGTAATTGCATAAAATGTCTTGATCATTAAATATTATATTTTAAAATTAAGAAAAAAAGAATTTCTATTCATTCTTTCTCTCTGTTTGGTATTTCTGGATGAATTTAGCATATTTTTTCTGGAAGTGTAAACAGTCCACTGGCTAGATTGTCTAAAGCTCCAATGCTATTCACTTACTGCACTTGTTTTGAGTCCCGCTCGGGGGAGTGAGCGAGAGAGTTGCTAACATCGCGTCACATGGCATCGATCTTCTCTTTCCCTCCCGCTATGGCTTGATCACCTCTTCCCTCTCACTCTCACTTGTTTCCTAAATGCAATCTATAGAAGCAACGTTGCCAGTTGGCTCCACGTCGATCGCCAACTTGGTGGCAACATGGCCTCACCGAAACACGTCGCGCGCGCACATATTCATTCAAGCTCACTTGTCTCTCTATGGGAAGTGCTGATTCCATCGGAATGAAGAAGAAAGCTGTGAGAAAAACACCCTGAACCGGCTTTTTGGATTCTAGAACGGCGTCCTATTTGTGGTCCATGCTTTGGCCCCGGCACCCTTTCATGGAAAATCGATATGCCGGCGTCTGCAGCATGAGCACTTGTCCCCTCCCTTCCCACCCACCCTTTCCTCTCTTTTCAAGTAGAAATGCGCCTCTCCCTCGGGTAGCTGCCCTAAAAGCAATGCAAACATTCCTAAGGACCCACTTGTCTCTCGGAAATGCACGTGATTGCAAACCACCGTGGACACCGGTTGGTCGATTGCCAATGGAGGCCATGCGCAACCGATCCGTATCGTTGGGAGCCGGGATCGATCGCGTGACCGGGAAGCCGCCTATCCGATACATGCGTGACATAATCTCTTGTTAGATAACAGGTAAGGGGACGGGCGGGTGGCGGTCCGCGCAGTGCTTACCTGTCGACGAGGGCGACGACTCGGGTGCGGTCCTCAGGACAAGGCTCGAGGGGCGAGCGCACGTGACATTCCTGGCGCCAGGCCCAACACACTCCTCGGCAGCACAGCACTCAATTCCTGTGAACGCCAGGCCGCTGTTGGGGCCACTGCGAGTCCCGGCCGCGGAGATCCCGCAGGATCGGCGGGAATCGAGGAGGCCACGCCTGCCCCCCGCGTCCTCTGCGCGCGCACCGCGCCGCGACGCCGCTCCCGGGCCTCCCGGGCACAACATTGCTATCCTTCGATTCCAAACCGATCCAAACTCCTCGATCAAGGACTCGTCCACTTGGCTTTTCCATTCACTGGGATTGGCCTGTCGAGAGATTCATCCTTCAGCTACTTACCTTGCAAGTTCTCCAGGTGTTTCTTGGCTACTGCGGCACACCAAAGCAATCTCGATCCACCGCATCCATCCTTTCGACAGAACACATCTTCAGGAGCTTCCACAAGAAAACAATTGCAATCCAATCCAAACCCAATTTTCTTAGTCTTTATGAGAAAGACAACAAGAAGGATGAATTGGACAATCCATTCTTTTTGATTTTTCAACGAGGAGGATAACAAATTGTAGAAATTGTCATAATTTGATCTTCTGAAATCTATTACTCAGACACCCTCCATTTTGTTGCTGTAAACCATTGATTCAGAAACAGATAATCCTATTGGGATACACATCTTACTAACGTTCTCTAGTACTTCTCTAATATCCTATTTTTATGATAAAATACATTGATAATCGATATGCCGTTGAATTATGGCCTCATCTACCTATCAATTGAAAACATGAATTTAATATCTTCACTTAAAATCTTTAGTAGAAGGCTTGTAAATTTTATCCTTCATTTTTTTGGATTTATTAATTTGCTTCGTATAATATATTGACAAAGATTTCTCTATCCCTAAATGATGGTAACTTGATATTAAGGAGCTTAAAGATTAATCTAAAAGACTATTATGACAAACCAAGTCAATTAAAAAACATGAATGTATATTTTTTCTAATATATATTTAATATTATAAAATCAACAACGCTTTTCTGATGTGTAAGACAAAATTAAAAACCAGATAAAGATTCGGATTAGAAGATTCTTATTAGAATTAATGTTTTAAATTGATCTTAGATATAATTAAGAGACATTAACTTTTCGATTAAAAAATAGATAGAATAGAATACAACAATTGTTGTAGTTTTAAGTATTAAATTAAAATAACGTGAAAAACTAGTCGAAAACTAATTAAATTTACAAATTCAATGAAATTTACCTGCTAAATATTTAACCATTATTATGAGAAAACACATATATTCAAATATCTTCGGTATTTTTGGAGTATTTTGAATTAGGAATACTAATTCATTCATATGATCAATAAATTGATGATTAGGCTTTCAATTCAATCAATACCTTCTTTATATTCTTAATCGAGTAAATTTTAACAGCAAAGTTCATTTGTTTAGAAGAATTTTATTAATAGACACTTTATTTATTACATTTCATCATTCAAATGCAATTGACAATAAAACTATATATTGATATAAATTAAATTAACAAAGATACAAACAAATAATATTTTCAATACTTATAAATGAATTTTTACAAACAAAAATTCAAGAATTCTCACATCGTTTTTATATTAAATTTTAATTGTCTCTGAAAGTATTGTAAACTAAGTATAAAATTTTGATATTTCTTTATTCAAAAACAACTACGTTGGACAAAATTAATTTGATTATTACGAATCATATGAACCAAATCCATGTTCATTTATGAATTTAAAAAAAATTATTTTATTTTTTTATGAAACATATGCATTGAATATTAAACATAAATAAACTATATGTATTTATACAAAATTTTTAAACCATTATGAGAAGAGAATTGAACTGGGGTGCTCAATAATAATACCTGGGTCACCGAGCCACCACTCGGTCAATAAAAAAAATGATTCTTTATTATCGGGTTTGACTGGTAATATTAATAGCTGATTCACCAAATCGCCATTCAAATAATAACATACAAACAGAAAAGTAGGCGTGTTGATATAAAATATATACCTGGGACATCGAACTATCGCTCGACACTTTTACAAATTTATACAATTTATTTTTATATAATTTAAAAATTATACAATTTTCTAATTATTTATTTTTTTTTATGAAACATATCCATTGAATATTAAACATAAATAAACTAAATTTTTAAACCATTATGAGAAGAGAAATTTTGATTTTTATTTAAAATTTAAAAAATTCTTAATTATTAATGTTATTTAACAAATTAATTGAAATTTTATAATAACTTAAAAAACTCTTTATTTATATTATTATATTTAATTGCATCATTAAACAAATAAAAGTATAAATTGGATTAACACTAACTACTACTACTTTGACTTAATGAGTTCAATGTTTTTATATTGGATATAAATATCCAATGAACGAACGGTACAAATATTATTACCCAATCGGATTTCCGATTCCTTTGGCAATGATGTCAACTTATATATACATCTATTCGTTGTAACTCGTATGATTTCTTCACATGCTCATTTAATTTGTTTGTATTGATTGATATTTCCGACTTCATTTGGCACGAAAACAAATGTTTAATACATCCATCTCGATTTGTTTTTTTTACTAGATTAAAAGCACTATCAACATCCAAAATAAACAATCCACTATAAGAGAGGTTCTAGTATTTGATAACCTTTCAAATTTACTTATAAAAGATATTAAATGAAGATTTTTATGAAATCGGATTAAATAATCAATTTTGTTAAAAGCATTCAGAAGTCAATATTAATTTAATATTGATTTAATGTCAAATATGAAATATAATTGAATGGCTATGATATTTATTATTTTATATTCGCTTTTCAATTTCAATTTCAGTTCTCTAGTAGAATAAATCAATTGTTTAAAGTCCATTGATTGTAAAAAAAAAATTTACAGTGCTCCTCGCTATTTGAAATGAATAATCGAGCTTTTTTCTAAATTTGAAAATTAATGAACATTTGATTCTATTCGATTTTTAGGTTTTTAGGTTTTTAACATAAATTTCACTGATAACATTTTATTGAAATAGAAAGAAATCAAATAATATCAACATTGTTTTGATTTTTTTCATGGTAAATAAAATACGGTTGGGACGCGGTAAAACAGTCTAGCATAGACCAAAGATAGATCTATATAATTAATATATAATTAATTTATTTAAATTTAATAATTTAAATTGAATTAAAACTTTTGCTAAATTTAAAACCTCTATCTTCATTTTTAAGTCAAAATTTAAAAAAATAATTCCGGGACTTTCAGAAATTCAATCAAACTGAAATTTTATATATAGCAATTTTATACAATTTTTAATCAAGTGAAAAACTATCAAACATATATCTTTATTTTTAAGGTCAGTTTAGAGGGATAAAAATGGTAATGGTCCTCTTCCGAATGAGTTACATTTCTCAATAGTTGATAGAAAACTACGAATTTTGAATAATGCCAGAGTATCAAATTTCATTATTCTAGCTCAGGGATGGCGAACCTATGGCACGCGTGTCATAAGTGGCACGTTTGAAAATTTTAATGGCACGCACAAAGACAAGATTATTTTTTGAATAATTTTAACTTTCTTCAATAGAAATGAGTTAAAATTGAACAATACACATGAAAATTTTAATTTTTGTAGTTCTAAATATTTATTTATCTATCTTACTAGATGAAACCGGAAAATTTTACATTTTATTACTGAAATGTCGTTTGAATTCCCTCGCAATATAAAAACATGCATGATAAATACAGTATATGCAGTTTGATGTTTGGACTTTTGTTAATATCATTGAGTGTTGTTACCGTACAAATCGAATTGTTTAGGATTTGAAAATTTTTGCAAATCTTTACTTTTCGTGACCTTGAAAATCCAAATTTGACTTTTCATGTCTATCATTCTATCGTCCCTTTGTCCAGAAAATTGTGAAGTTATAAACTCAAAATTGGATGAGCCGATTACAATAAAATATTACCAGAATATTCTTATATGCTCTTATTTTAATATATTCTGTAAATTTTATCAATATTTATAAAAAAAAAAAAATATTTTTTTAAAATTTATATCAAGCTTACAAAGCTTTACTTTGCTCATAGAGACGGTTGGAAAATAGTGCCAGAATCGCAATCTTTTCTTAGAATTTAGCACAGCATTATTAAAACAAGAAATTGCAAGTGGTTCACGATATTATCTATATAAATTTTACTTTTTGGTCATTATCTATAAGGAAGAAAGATTTCTATATTTCACGTGTATTAACAAACATAATTTATCTAAATAATTTACAAGAATTTGGTGGAAATTATATTGATGATATCTTAATAATTTCTGAAATTTTTGAATATCATCTGAGATAGAAAGAAAGTTATTAGAATAATAAAACAAGTATTTTTTTAAAAATGTCGAAATGAGAATTTGCCTAAAATTCAGTTAAATATTAGAAATTATGTAATGAATCCACAGCACTACACACTAAAATCAATTAAAAAATTTTCATACAATAAAAATAATATAAAAAAAAAAAAATTAATAGACAATTTTTAGGAAAGATCTATTTTTACCATAAATAAATTCCACATTTTTTCATAATCATTTTATTTTTTTAGTATAAAGTTTGAAATTTAAAATTATAACACTTTTAGTTATATAAAAATATTCGATTATATATTAACGCTAAAAGAGTTACATGTGGTGGAGAAAAAAAAAATCAATCATGACAATTTTGTGGCACGTTAGTTACTACAAAAGATTTTTTATAATTTTGTGGCACGGACATTGAAAAGGTTCGCCATCCTTGTTCTAGCTCAAACTGTTTTTGTGTAATCTTGTCCATATACACACAGACCCACACACAGACATTTTTTTCAACTTGAAAATGACTCAAAGGCCTTAACAACGTTTAAAAACATTAAAATTTCGAGATCGAAAATTTTCGCGCGCATAATAAATACTTTCTTTTGTGAGATAGTACAATTGAGTATATTTACTATCTCGTAAGAGATAGTATTGCGATCACGAAAATTTTCGATGTTGAGATTTTGATGTTTTTATACGTTTTGAAGGTTCCTGAATCATTTTCACTAAGGATGAGAAAAATGTCTGTGTGTGTGTATATGTGTGTGTGTGTGTATGTAACCAAGATTATGCAAAAACGGTTTAAGCTAGAATGATGAAATTTGGTACATGAGCATTATTCAAAATTCGTAGTTTTCTATCAACTTTTGAGAAATGTAGCTCAACCTTAGCTCATTACTTACAACGTTTTGATTTTTTTTCCTCTAAAGTGACCGTAAAAATAAAGATATATGTTTGATAATTTTTCACATGATTAATAATTGTATACAACTGCTATATATAGAATTTCAGCTTGATTGAATCGCTGAAATTACCAGAATTAATTTTATAACACTGTAAATCTCACGCTCCAACACGTGACGTGGTGCCATCAAAAAAAAGCCAACCATGCGCTGGTTTAATATTTATTATTTATAATTTATAATAAATTAAATTTAATTTAAATATAATATATTATGTTATTCAAATTATGTTATTCAAATTGCGAGATAGTCGAGTGGAGACACTCCAGCTAATTTAATATTATGATAAAAATAAACTGTGTAATCAACCCAAATTATTTATTGAATAAACATTCTTGAAAATCACCAAATTGTTTGTTATTAAGTCTGTAAAACCAAAACATAATGATATGTTTTGAAAATGTTAGTAAAGTTTAAACATATAATTAGAACTTAACATATATTATGAGATGAATTAAATTTTATAATTAAATTCGTCGCATTCATATGCTAATTTGATCAATCATTAATTTGATCATCAATAAATTCAAATTTATTTTCTATGTAATTACTAACTGTCATATTGCCATCAACACTCCTCGCAACTAGACAAGGGTGGCTCAGTATGTTTAATATTTTAATAAAATTATTTGTAATGTGTGATTTTTATTTAATTTATTTCAATCATTATATTAAAACTTTTTCTCTTTGTATTCTCTTTCATATTTTTATTTAATCATTAAATTCATTTTATTTATATATTATATTGGGATTAATAAGTCCTTAATATTCGTTTTAATTTTTTCATTTTTTATAATTTGACGAATGATTGGATTTATAATGAAAAGTTAGGAAAATATTTGAGTATATCTTTAACGTTCCAAAATTAAAGGTAACTTTTTTAACGTTTTCAAATAAAAGCATTTAATAATGTTAATTTAAACTTAATGATTTATTTATTTATTCTATGCGCATATCACTGTAACATATGTAGATTCCTTCTTCTTTAAGAGAATCTCATTAATTGGAAATTCACCCTTATCTTTATGAATATTTTAAGTAGAGGAACATAAATTACGAGTATTTTTTCTAATATATTCACTTTTAAGTAGCCGTTTATTAAAAATAGATTTATTTTAATTTAAATATATTTGAATATTTTAATTAAATTACGCATTTTAAACATAAACTTATTAAAGATAAAATTTTCAATTTGATTATTAATTTATATTAAAATTATTATTTAAAAAATGCAACTATCTAATCTTATTATGCTAGCTAAAATTGTATATATAGTATCGGGACCCCGAGCCTCGGCTCGGTAATTAAGTTAAAAAAAAAATTCATTATTATTGGGTTTGGCTGGTAATATTAATACCTGGGACACCGAGCTCTCGCTCGACCCTTTAAAAAATATTGATATACAATTCTTTAATTATTTATTACAATTATTAAATGTTGCATCATTGCATCAATCTGATTAAAATGAATTGAACTGGGGTCCTCAATAATAATACCTGATTCACCGAATCGCCATTCAAAGAATAACATACAAACAGAAAAATAGGCGTGTTGATATAAAATATATACCTGGGACACCGAACTATCGCTCGACCCTTTTACAAATTTATACAATTTATTTTTATATACTTTAAAAATTATACAATTTTTTAATTATTTATTATAATTGTTAAATGAGATTTCTAAAAATGACCCATTAAAAATTTGTTTCCTAGAATGTTTCAAATTAATTAAAATAAATTGATTTTCATTTCAATACCTGGGAACCGAGCTATCGCTCGACCTATTAGCAAATTTATACAATTTATTATTATATATTTTAAAAATTTTACAATTTTCAACGAACTTTTAGTTCGTTCATAAAATCTATATATCTGGGTGTCTGTGTGTCTGTCGCCAAAAATTTTCGATTTTTTTAAATTTTGATTTTGGATTCGAGTAGAGCTTAAAAAAGTGTAATTGTAAAGTGGTCTGGGTTTTTTAAAATTTGGTTGGGAACATGGTCAAATCGGCGGTCAAAGTTGAAAATTTCCCATATATTATAACTACTGTAATTAGTGTTATTATAATGTAATATTATAAAGAAAAAATCTTTAGACATTATTGTAAACATTTTTATTCTGTAAATAAATTAAATAATTTTATTTCATTTAAATAAATATCTATTTTTAAATATTTTTTGCTCTCTACATTATTTATCTAATTCACACAATATATTAAGATCATATAAATTGGAATTAATTATGCAATTTTGTGATAAATATAAAATAAAAGTTCGTTGATAGTAATGCTTCCTAGCATTCCCAGATGTTTTAATTATTTATTACAATTGGGTTTGGCTGATAATATCAATACCCGATTCACCAAATCGCCATTCAAATAATTTAAAAGAACATAAATTAAAAATAAGTTGACCTATGGCCAGGTCCGAACCGACCGACGGTTTGAAGTAAATTAATTTCCAGCTACAGAAACAATTTCAAATAATTTTCATATATCTATTAATGTAATAAAAAACAGATATGGATACATAAATAATAAATATAAACATTTTTAATTTTATTTTATTTATAATATATATGCAAGACCAGGCTGTGACGTCATGCATGGCTGGATGACGTCATATAATTTTAAATCAAGAAAAAACTAATAAATATGATTTTTTTCGAGGATAAAACCAATACAAAATGCATGATTCGTGGTGATATATAAAAAAATCTCCTTTGGTGTGAAAATAACCCTTTCCTTCCTATCGTCGATCGCTAATACTACCACTTCCGGTTTCCGGAATTGCACCAAAAGTTGATCAATTCATCCCACTGATGCATTAAGTAAATATACCAAATTTCATCAAAATCGGTTGAGCCGTTCAGGCTGTACACATCTATACGGACGGACAGACGGACAGACGGACAGACATCATGCTAAAAATACTTTTTTCTGTTTAGAAAATGCATGATTCGTGGAGATATGTAAAAATCTCCACATGTGAAATTTGGTGTGAAAACAATACCTCCCTTACTATCGTCGGTCGGTAAAAAATAGTCATAAAACATACACCCCTTAAACGTTAACAGATACATTTAAATTATTTGAAATTGTTTCTGTAGCTGGAAATTAATTTATTTCAAACCGTCGGTCAGTTCATGTCAACTTATTTAAAATTTGATATCTACATGTCATTCAAAGAATGTTTATATTTTTATTTTTTATGTTATATTTATATTTATATTTTATTATATTTTTAATTTTATTTTTTAATATTGGCCTTTTTAAATTATTTATGAAACACTGAAAACATTCAAGATTATATGAATAAATAATTTTAATTTTGATCTCATCATTTTCAAGTAAGTAAGATATTCAAAATGTATGAAAGGCACAATGTGGATGTTGCGGCCAAGAACTTTCGACTACCGTAGAGCACAGACATAGATAGATATAACATTTACAATAATAATATATAATTATATATTAAAAGTAAGAACATAAAAACAAATAAATGTTTTATTTAATATACTGATTGAACAGATAGAATAGTATAATATTTTGTATTTACTGAGTCGCTGTATAATAAATTGATGGCGTCATTTAATTCTCCTATATTTCGAATAAAGATAAATCTAAACGTTGCGAAACAATTTCAAATAATTTAAGTGTATCTATTAATGCAATAAACAAATATGGATATAATAATTATAAATATTTTTAATTTTATATTAGGAATAGATATATATCTCACAGGCGGTGACTGTGACGTCAAATATATACATTTAAATTAAGAAAAAACTAATTATTATTATTATTATTTTTAATTATTAATTTATTATTATTTATCATTTATATTTCAAATTCTGATATGTAGAAAAATGTTTTGTGAGAAAATTTAATCCTTCTCTTTATTGATTTTTATCTAAAATGATAAAAAGCTAAATTAGATTACGAAAAAAATAATAAAAACAACTTATATGATCAAAATTGTTATTAGGAAAAAAAATGTTATTAAAATTTTATTAAGTTACATATATATTTGTAATAATTACAGCAATTTTATTTTATAGTGTTAGAAGCCAGTGGACGCCATTTAGGGTTCTAGTTTATGAACAAGAGGGGTAAAAATGAAGGTGGCGCTCAGGGAATTGATTCTTGTTAGGCATTTGAGAATGAACAGGCCGGAGGGGTCGAGGAAGTTTTTACAACACTATCATCTACAAATTTAACCACAAGAGGGATGGAGGATCACTTTGTAATCTGTAGTTTCAGAATTCAAAAATAAATATTAAACATAAACTTCATATCTTTATTTTTATGGTTAATTTAGAGGGAAAAAAAATCAAAACGTGGTAGGTAATGACCCTCTTCCGGTTGAGCTATATTTCTCAAAAGTTGGTAGAAAACTACGAATTTTGAATAATTCCCGTATACCAAATTTAATTATTCTAGCTCCATCCGTTTTGGCGTAATCTTGTTTACACACATACACACAGAGATAGACAGACAGACATTTTTCTCAACCTTAGTGAACCAGGAACCTTCAAAACGTATAAAAACATCAAAATCTCGACATCGAAAATTTTTGTGATCGCTATTACTATCTCTGGGGAGATAATAAAAAGTAAACCATTTTTTCTGTTTCAATATTATTCTACAAAAATTAACAAATGCCAATATATTTTATTAATTAATATAATTAGAAATAAATATTATTAACTAGAAGATTTAAGATTAATATTCGCTAAATCTCGAAAATTGATTACCAAAGCACCAGGTTGATTTTTTCCAATAAAGAGATTTTTTTCTTTTACTTTTTTATTTTATATAAACCATAGGTTTTTGGTTCGTTTTAATTTCATTTTCATTAATGAATGTTTAAAAATTAATGTGTATTTGTAAAATATTAAATTTAAATTTAAAACCTTTACCTTCATTTTTAAATCAAAATTAAAAAACTTAATCCGGTACATTCAGCAAATAAATCAAGCTGAAATTCTATATATAGCAGTTTTATACAATTATTAATAATGTGAAAAATTATCAAACATATCTTTATTTTTACGGTCACTTTAGAAGAAAAAAAATCAAAACGTTGTAAGTAACTCGCAATTTGAATAGGATTAAATAACATAATATATTATATTTAAATTAAATTTAATTAATTATAAATTATAAATAATAAATATTAAACCAGCGCATGTTTGGCTCTGTTGATGCCACCACGTCTCGTGCTGGCGCGTGAGATATGCAGTGTTAAAAAATTAATTCTGGTACTTTCAGCGATTCAATCAATCTGAAATTCTATATATAGCAGTTTTATTCAATTATTAATCATGCGACAAATTATCAAACATATATCTTTATTTTTACGATCACTTTAGAAGAAATACAAAACGTTGTAGGTAATGACCCTCTTCTGGTTGAGCTACATTTCTCAAAAGTTGATAGAAAACTACGAATTTTGAATAATGACCGTGTATCAAATTTCATTATTCTAGCTCAAACCGTTTTTGCGTATTCTTGGTTACATACACACACACACACAGAGAGAGACAGACAGACAGACATTTTATCAATCTTAGTCACCGGGATGGGTGTTTTTGTGAATGTAAACAAACTGAAGCCCCACACATTGAAGTCATGCGGAAAATGTCAAAGAATCTGTGCAAGTTTTAAACTTTGACTGCAAACATAGCCGGAATCGCGAATGGAAGAGGACGAGATGGGTTCGAACAGATTCAGGAATTCCTTGATGAAGATTTGACTGAAATCGATTTGGAGGAAATGGTAAATTCACAGCCACAGAAGAAGAGGTTTCAATATGTACTGGAAACGTGACATTTAATTTGAAAAATCTTAGTGAAGGTTTAAGAATGGCAAATGAACAAGATCTTTTTATCCGTCTATGGCAGGGATGGCAAATAGGATTTGATCAAAGTGCCAAAATAAACTAAATTTAAATGCAATTTTTTTCGCGTGCCCGTTTACTTTTTATTTATATGCATTTTTTAATGGATTATAATAATTGATAAAAATACAATAAAAAAAAGGAAATAAATTGCAATATTAGAGATCATGTGATAACATTAATTAAATATAAAGATTTTATATAAATTATATAAATTTTATTAATAATTATCATAGAAAATTCTTACAATTTGTTTGTTCTTTATTATTAAAATCCTGAAACAAACTAGCAGCAGCCTTTAACATAACCGTTTTTATAAACTTCCCATCAGAAAATGGTTTTGATTTCTTAGCAATCAAATAAGAAATTTCAAAACTAGCTTCCGTAACATTGCTGTTGGTTTTTACAAATTTTGATAATAAATTCGATTGATTTTCAGCTATTTTTAACCGTTGAGAAATTAGTTCTTTTCTTTCTTCAATATGTTTTTCGGCGATGTTTTTATGATTCGTTTCAAAGTGTCGCTTAATAGAAGACGTTAGACACATACAATAATTTCAGAGCACAGGCCGCACCAGTGGCGTACCTAAGGGGCGGTGGGTGCGGTCCGTACCGGGCGGCACTTATCTTGGGGCGGCATTTTTTATATTTAGTTATAGTTGTAAAAAGCAACTTATTCATTTCATATTTATTTTTTTTCTTTCTTGAATAGTAAATGATTATTATGATTTTTATAAGTTTACTATTTGATTTATATAAATTATGATTAACTATATGATTTCGAATATTATTCCTCGGTGTATATAAATGCAATTTAGTGTAAATTTTGAATTCTAATTCCAAGAACAGGATAATAATTTTATTTTATTGTATTCATTAAAATTCGTTGAATTCGTAAACGCTTATTTAAGATTTTGTTCGGCAATTATCTTCGTTCTACAATGAGTCAATTAAGACTACAAAATCTTGCAATATTGTCAATAGGACAAGAAATTACAAATAATATAAATTTTGAGAGCATTATACACGATTTTTCTACTATGAAAGCTAGAAGAGTAAATATTATATAAATATGTTTACGAGTGCATACAAATATGTGTAAAAAAATTTACTCTGTGTATTAATTAATATTGATTAAATAACTTAATAATTTATTTATGTGTATTAATTTATAAAAACCACTATTTGATTGACTTATAATAGAAAGGGCGGCAAACTGGAGATCGCCCCGGGGGGCAAAAGTTCTAGGTACCCCACTGGGCCGCACCGAGATAAACTCCATGTTTAAAAAAACCGCAATCAGCCGTCCAAGAGGATCCAAAGCTTCGAATATCTTGAAGTTTTTGTTATTTTGGTACCATTTTAATTCAAAAAAAATTTTCATTTAAAGTTAAACCCAAAACTAAAAACTCATTAAAGAATATATAAGAATTATATCCCAATTATGTATATGTACGTATGCAAAGGCAGCTAAAAAAAATTTTTTGAAAAAAAACAGAAACTATTTTAAAATAAGGAATTTTTTTACTTAATTTTTTAAATTTTTTGACGTGCCATGTAATTGCCATCCCTGATCTATGGAGTTAAGTCTTATTTTTAAGAGGCAAATTGCTAATGCGACTGCAGCGTTTCAGTCTGAATTGAAGGAGCTTTTAAAAACTGCTAAGCAAAAGAAAATTACAAAATTCTTCAAACCATTGCCTAAACCTTAAGATAATTAATCAAAATATTCAAAAACTTCAATTAAATTGATTTTATTATATATTCTTTTTATTTTGTTACCTAGGAACGTATCCCCTATAATCCCATATAAATAACCATTCCGTATTCACGGTTTCTGTATTCGCGGCATATTTATGGAACATACCCCGCGAATAAAGAGTTTTTACTGTAATAATTTATTTATTATCTATGTATATAAATGATTGAATAACAATGACTATAATTCTGTATATTTGAAAGTCTTTTTTCAAATTATTATTTATTTATTCTTTTTCGAAGGATTCGAAGACATTTAAAATTTATTTATTTATTTTTTTCTTTTTTTTTATCTAAATGATTAATGTAGTTCAAATATGTTTTATAAATTAAAGTTCTGTTCCATTTTTTCAAATCACTCAATTATCACGATTTTATAAATCATTCTATTTTATATTCGTTCATCTTAAATAATTAATGAAAATTAAGCAAAAAAAAAATAATTATAAAGTATGTAAGCATAAAGACTAATATATTAAATAATTTTAATTTAAACATTTTGACCAGATTAATTCGTTGGAGACAACTCCAAAAGATACTTCTTGAATTAATTGATTGCTGTATTGTTTTGGGCTCACATGCACATATCCAAGTCTTTTGAGGATTTATCATATAAACTAACAAATATTTTTGAGTTACCTAAATTAGAGTGGGAAAAGTGCTTCTAAAATTCGTTAAAATAGGTTCAAACACTTGAAAACGTGTATTAACCTTCTTAGTGAATATTTTGAAAAGTAATCTAATAAAACCAATTTCGACCATAACAATTTGTTTATTCATTTTTACCGCAGAAAATTAAGTAACAACTCTTTTTTAACATTTCTAATGAAAAATAAATGACAATTTCATAGTTTCTTAAGCATTAATTGAATGTTAGTGTATAGGTCAACTATGGATAATAAGCTGGAGTGTCTCCATGAGACTATCGCGCAAATTTGAATTGGATTAAATAACATATATTATATTTAAATTAAATTTAATTAATTATAAATTATAAATTAAAATTAATAAATAATATTTATTAAATCAGCGCATGTTTGGCTCTTTGTTGATGGCACCACGTCACGTGTTGGCGCGTGATTAGCATTGTTAAAAAAATTAATTCTGATACTTTCAGCGATTCTATCAAGCTGAAATTCTATATATAGCAGTTTTATAAAATTTTTAATCGTATGGAAAAACTATCAAACATATATCTTTATTTTTACGGTCACTTAAGAGGAAAAAAAATCAAAACGTTGTAGATAATGACCCTCTTCCGGTTGAGCTACATTTCTCAAAAGTTGATAGAAAACTACGAATTTTGAAATTTCATTATTCTAGCTCAAATCGTTTTTGCGTAATTTTGTCTACATACATACACACACACACAAAAAAATTTTTCTCTACCTTAGTGAAAATGACTCAGGGACCTAGAAAACGTATAAAAACATCAAACTCTCCACATCGAATCATTTCATCATCTGGCGAGATAGTAAAAATGCAGTTTTAAGTTGATTGCCAAAATTTAAATTCATTTTTTTATTCTAATTATCATTTCAGCAATTTTTTCGCTTAAGTACATTAAATTAATTAAATATATGTATTTAGTAATTTGTTATACATATTTTATATTAATTTATTTCTTTTGACTAGATATATTTTGTTATTTTGACTACAGATAAAATTTTGACATTAACATGAAATAGTTCTTTTATACTTTCTCTCTTATAAATTTATTTTCTTGTATGTATAAAAAAACTTTATTTAACATTTAAGATTTGTGTATATTAATATAACTGTATTAATTTAAATCTAAATTTGGTTTGCTCTACAACTACAGAATAGAACTTGGTTATTTTGAAAAACTGGATTGGAACTCTCAATGATTTCCTACTCCATCTTTGGTTTAAGAATAAGTGATAAATATGGATTTCAAAAAATTAAAACAATTTTCTTGTAGAAATTTATTTATTAATATTAATTATGATATACATCATGTAATTTATATGTACCTATATTTTTACTATCTCGCCACGAAAATTTTCGATGTTGAGATTTTGATGTTTTTATACATTTTGTAGGTTCCTGAATCATTTTCACTAAGGTTGAGAAAAATGTCTGTGTGTGTGTATGTAACCAAGATTACGCAAAAACGGATTGAGATAGAACCATGTAATTTGCTACATGGGCATTATTCAAAATTCATAGTTTTCTATCAACTTTTGAGAAATGTAGCTCATCCGGAAAAGGGTCATTACCTACAACGTTTTGATTTTTTTTCTTCTAAAGTGGCCGTAAAAATAAAGATATATGTTTGATAATTTTTCACATGATTAATAATTGTATAAAACTGCTATATATAGAATTTCAGCTTGATTGAATCGCTGAAAGTACCAGAATTAATTTTTTAACACTGCAAATCTCACGCGCCAACACGTGACGTGGTGCTATCAATAAAGAGCCAAACATGCTCTGGTTTAATAAATATCATTTATTAATTTTAATTTATAATTTAATTAATTTAATTTAATTTAAATGAATATAAGTTATTTAATCCAATTCAAATTTGCGAGATAGTCGAGTGGAGACACTCCAGATTTTTATATTAGGTACTCGTTTCCATTATAAAATTCATTATATACATTATTTATATTAATAAATAAATCTATTTAATTAATAATAAATCTAATAATTCAAAATATTTTTTTATGAATGTTAAATTTACTAAATTTATGTTTATTTTTAACTTGCTCATTTCGGTGTTACGCCATCATCAGAAGCTTTCTTCTTCTCCTCCTCAAACTTTCAAAAACATAAAATTATATCTTTAATAAGAAATAAATATCCTTATTAAAGTTTATCTATATGTCTTTCTTTGTGGTTCTAACTCGGAAGTTCTTGGCCGCAGCAGCCACATTTCTCCAAGTGTCCCTATCCTGAGCTACATTAATCTATTTTCTCCTATCTATCCATCTCTATGTCTTCTTTTTTCCTATCTCTCTTACATCCCATCCTATATTATCATTCCACCGCCTTGGTCTTCCAATCGGTCTTCCCACCAATATATTTTTCGTCATCCTTTCCTCTCCCATTCTCGCCACTTGCCCTGGCTAACGCAACCTTCTAAACTTTATTTCTCAATTTCTGGAGATGCATAGAGGTCATTATTAAAGTTTATATTAAGTTTAATTTGTGTTTAATATAACTTACTATAATAAATATTATTTTTATATTGCAAGTTCTCCCGACTCTATCTCCTATCATTCCTACTTTTTTCTATATTCCCTCATATCTGTTTTTATATTTTTTCCCATCCCATCCTTCGCCCACTGAGCGCTTGTCAATTGATTTTCTTGAAAATAGAATCTAATCAAAAACATATCTGTTAAAAAGGGGGCCAAGTTCCTATCGGCTATTTGTTTGCCTAAAAAAGGGTTCAAATCCATCCCAATGCCAAGTTTAGATGCACTTCAAAATCATTCATAATCATTTTTATCAACAGCCTGATCCACTGGTAAACATTTGGCATTCCAAAGAATCGCCACCACACCCAGTCCTCCGCCTCCTGCATCCAGGCACGCCACTTTATTCACGTCAACGGTCCATCTGGCCGAAATTCACTTTACCATACACCCAACTTAAAATATGGTATAGTTGTTAAAATACGTAGGTACATGGTTTAAAATATCTAAAATTATAATACTTAGAAATTTGAACTTGGCAGGTTTTCGTACTGTACAAAACACTCAGTCCCACACCCAGTCCTCCGCCTCCTGCATCCAGGCACGCCACTTTATTCACGTCAACGGTCCATCTGGCCGAAATTCACTTTACCATACACCCAACTTAAAATATGGTATAGTTGTTAAAATACGTAGGTACATGGTTTAAAATATCTAAAATTATAATACTTAGAAATTTGAACTTGGCAGGTTTTCGTACTGTACAAAACACTCAGTCCCACACCCAGTCCTCCGCCTCCTGCATCCAGGCACGCCACTTTATTCACGTCAACGGTCCATCTGGCCGAAATTCACTTTACCATACACCCAACTTAAAATATGGTATAGTTGTTAAAATTCGTAGGTACATGGTTTAAAATATCTAAAATTATAATACTTAAAAATTTGAACTTGGCAGGTTTTCGTGCTGTACAAAACACTCAGTCCCACACCAAGTCCTCCGCCTCCTGCATCCAGGCACACTACACGCCACTTTATTCACGTCAACGGTTCATCTGACCGAAATTCACTTTACCATATACCCAACTTAAAATATGGTATAGTTGTTAAAATACGTAGGTACTTGGTTTAAAATATCTACAATTTTATTACTTAGAATTAGCAGGTTAATTTATATATTTAAATAATAAATATAATTATACAATTAATCTAGTGTTACGTACAGTACGAAAACCTGCCAAGTTCAAATTTCTAAGTATTATAATTTTAGATATTTTAAACCATGTACCTACGTATTTTAACAACTATACCATATTTTAAGTTGGGTGTATGGTAAAGTGAATTTCGGCCAGATGGACCGTTGACGTGAATAAAGTGGCGTGCCTGGATGCAGGAGGCGGAGGACTGGGTGTGGTGGCGATTCTTTGGAATGCCAAATGTTTACCAGTGGATCAGGCTGTTGATAAAAATGATTATGAATGATTTTGAAGTGCATCTAAACTTGGCATTGGGATGGATTTGAACCCTTTTTTAGGCAAACAAATAGCCGATAGGAACTTGGCCCCCTTTTTAACAGATATGTTTTTGATTAGATTTCAATACTTTTTTTTAAGAAAGCTTCCTATTTTTTCCTTTTTGTGCCGCGCCCGCGTCCATTCTTAGCCTTTGAAGTAATTTTGTGTTTAAAAAAATTACAAATTTTTTTAAATTAAAATTATATTTGTTTATATATTAAATATAATAATTTTATTTGTTCTTTTATTTTATAGTTCTGAATTTCCAACTTGAATTGAATAATAAATAATTAGAACTATTAATATTAATTGAAAATTATATAGAAACTGTTAAGTTATAACAATAAAAATAAACAAACTAATTAATTTAAATTATAAAGTAAAATGGTTTAACACTATTATATATATTTATAATTTACACCGAACGCTACTTGTATAGGTAAAATGTCACTTCCGGTAGTCAGATCATGATGAAATTTGGTATCTGAATTTTTTTCATATTTTTAGATCTATATACAAAATATGAAGCAAATATCTCGAAGCAAACTGGTACTTTACTTGAAAGGTAAACCCAACCAGTGTAGGTAAAGTACCACTTCCGGTTAACCGATTTTGACGAAATTTTAAAAGAAATCTATAAACTGTGAATAATATCGGTGTACCAAATTTCGAAGTCCTAGCTTGATTAGTTTCTGACAAAACCAATGAATTCGTTTGAATTCGTTAAAATCGCATTGATATTCGATTATAACAACTCAAGCTTGACCGATTTCTTAAATTTCATAATTTTTTGTTAACCTACTTATAACACACGACCTGTATGCCAAATTTCATAGCGCTAGGACAATTGGAAATACCCTAAGAATTTTGTTGACCAATCAGTGAATCAGTTCCAAAATAAGCTATTTTCACAAGGTCATATTTCAGGATCTACTGAAGCTATAACTATGAAATTTGGCATACTGCTTTAGTTCTAGTATATGACTACGTAGATAAAATTTTATCTCTGTACTTGCAATAGGCACTGAGATACAGGGGGGTCAAAAGTGACTCCAAACCATTCGTGTAAATATACTTACGGCATGCGCGCGGCTTGCTGGAACTTGGCCGGCGCACTGCCGTGCGCATAGATTTTATTTTAGTCTTTATTTTTTTATTTATTTCTGCAGATCCGCCCATCGTAACCTTTTCGATTTTATAATTATAAGTATATATATATATATATATAAGATATAAGGTATAAGTTCATCTCTCGTAATGCATTCCCCAGTGATTTCCTCTTATTACAGTTACAGGGAAGATTTTATTATCACAAACCATGAATGGACGATCAACCCAAATCATAAAACACGTCAAACTAAAGTTCAATCAATTTTAATTAAAAAATTTTTCGAAAAAGATCTTTAACTACATCATCATTTTTTTATCATATAAAAATATGAATTATCTGTAAAGAAAACTTATTTATTTTTCTCCTTATTATGATTATTTTTGTTATTATATATATTTATTTATGATTATGTCAAAATTGAATATTATTTTCCATTATGATATGAATAAATAAATATATTTTCATAAAATTACTATTCTTATTTCATGTGCTTGTCTTTTCGCCAAACTTTCAATAGGTTGATAATGTTTATTTATATTATGGCTATTGAAAACATTAAAAAAGCAGTGAAAAGTATATTCCCGATTGATAATCTTATCAAATAAGTTATATAATAGTATCAAGAATTTCACAAAGAGCCTTGTTAGCATACTATAAAATACATTTTTCTGATTATTAGCCAACTCAATGAAATCTGAAATAATTTTAATCCTTTTAAGGTCCTCTCAATAATTGATTTATATTTAATTTTTGTAAACAGATATAATAAAAAACAAAAAAAATAATAATACCAAAAAAATAACAGAATTTTAATTGAAATGTTATTTTTATTTATCTAGAATCTAGACCTTTTAAAATAATTTTTTATTTTATTCCGATTGGAATTTTTTTAAATAATTTTAATTATTTATCTGGGTTTAAAATTGGTTTAATAAAATTCTTAAGAGAATTTACTTATTTTAAAATATATTTTTCTTTTCTTTTAATATCTTCTAATATTTTGATTTGAGATTTAAATTTATTAACTTTTCCATAGATACTCTTATTTTTATTTTTATCTTTTGATACGACTATTATCAACCCTTATCAAATCTAGCCTTGTTAGATTATCTCGTATATTTTAAATTTCAAAATAAAGGTAATTAATTACGACCATTTTCTTATATTTTATCTCATGTTTATTAACATAACTCAATTTTTATTTCTCTTTTCGTTTATTTTTTTTCTATTTTAAGTATTCAAGCTATAATTTAATCTAAATATATACTTTCTTTTTTTTATTTTCAAAATTTCAATAACGCCATTAAGTATATAATACATAGAGATTAATAATAATTTTTAATTGTTAGTTATGTTTTATCTCTCCCGTTTTTACTATCTCGTAAGAGATAGTATTGCGATCACGAAAATTTTCGATGTTGAGATTTTGATGTTTTTATACGTTTTGAAGGTTCCTGAATCATTTTCACTAAGGTTGAGAAAAATGTCTGTGTGTGTGTGTATATGTGTGTGTGTGTGTATGTATGTAGACAAGATTACGCAAAAACGGTTTGAGCTAGAATGATGAAATTTGGTACATGGACATTATTCAAAATTCATAGTTTTCTATCAACTTTTGAGAAATGTAGCTCAACCGGAAGAGGGTCATTACCTACAACGTTTTGATTTTTTTTCCTCTAAAGTGACCGTAAAAATAAAAATATATGTTTGATAATTTTTCACATGATTAATAATTGTATAAAACTGCTATATATAGAATTACAGCTTGATTGAATTGCTGAAAGTACCAGAATTAATTTTTCAACACTGCAAATCTCACGCGCCAACTCGTGCCATGGTGCCAATAAATAATGGTGCCATCAATAAAAAGCCAAACATGCGCTGGTTTAATATTTATTATTTATAATTTATCATTAATTAAATTTAATTTAAATATAATATATTATGTTATTTAATCCAATTCAAATTGCGAGATAGTCGAGTGGAGACACTCCAGCTTATTTTAAAATACTTTTGATATTTTATTAAAAATTTAATTACCATATTATATTATATATATACATAAAATTTTTTGACTTTAGTTTGTATCAATTTATTGGGAATTCATTTAAATTGTTTTATTTTGTTTAATTATTTTGTAAGTATTTAATTTGTATTTCCATATTTGGAATGTTTATTGTATTAAACCTGATCTGTACACACAACTTATTATTTTTTGTATTTTTTTTCTACCTGAAAATCTCGTTTTGTATGAGATTTTTTGAAAATAGATAAAATGGCTATTAGCCTAAAACCTAAAACCTAAATATTCAATATTTCACTATTCCTATAAGCTGTTTATTTTTATTTATAAAATCTAAAATCGTTATGATAATGTTCTCATCCAATTTCTCCAACTCCTAACTAAAGTTATTGTATATTAAATTATTAAAGCTTTGGTGGTTGTTTTTTTTTATAACGGAATTTTGTAAATTAAACCACATATTGATATTTGTTATTGTAAATTTATTCAAAAAATACAAACATATACACAACGTTTCGATTGCAGAAGTAGCATTCGAAATGTTGTGTATATGTTTGTATTTTGCAGAAGTAGCAATCGAAACGTTGTGTATATGTTTGTATTTTTTGAATAAATTTACAATAACAAATATCAATATGTGGTTTAATTTACAAAATTCCGTTATAAATAAAGTTATTTTATATGTTTGTTAGCTTTCCACTCCCTACAGAAAATGAAAAATTGAATAAACTTATTGTATATTGATACAAAACATGAAACCATTTATCAAAGCAAGTTATAAGTATTAATTAGGAATAATATGCAAATAATTTCGTATTTCAACGTCATCTCTTTCAAGTCTCATAAATCAATAAAATTGCTATCTTTGTAGATATTTATGTATAATTGTCTTTGGAATTTTTGAATTTCTGGTCTTTTGCCCTTCAGAAATGTATTCCTGAATAGTGAAGCGAATATTGGAAAGTATAATAGAAAAGAGAAAGTGGCCAGTAAATGGGGCCCATCTCGGGTGCGGGTGTTCTGCTGGCTTAAGAGCGCATGCTTTGTGCCTCGGTCGATATTGACGTGGCCTCGCGTCCCAAACGACCTCTACGCCTCTACGCCTCTACGACTCAACTACGCACCACGAGTTCAATACCAACTACTTTGGCAGCCATCGCAACAGTCCAAACCGATTCAAGGGCCAAAAGCACTCGACAGGGGATTTGCTGCCGCTCTCCCCAGCCAATTATTATTCATAAGCGATAGGGAATTCCCCTCACCACTCAGCCAGGACTACAGCATGTTTTATGCCCCACGCGTCAATACGGACATTTTGAAATCAAATTTCCCAACGAATGAATCATTCGATTCTGTCCAACACAATTACAAGTAAATTTCACTCTCAAAATCTACTCTTAGAAAATATTAAAAAAAAATATTTTTATGATCAATGATTTTGTTATGAATATAATCGATTGACAACTATCAGTTAAAATAAATTTTTTATCAAATTTGAGTGCCATGTCTCAGATTATAAAAAGCATTCGTTTCTCATTATTTCTATAAATTTGCTTTGAAAACAGAAAATTTTACATTAGTTTTCGGTATATTATAGTAGATGATCATTTTCTAATTGAGATCAGTGGTATATATTAAAATCAAATTTCAGGTAAAGGACTGAAAAAATTTTAGTCCATAAATTCAACCTTCTTTGTTGAATTTTATTTTAAAATATAATCAACTCTTAAATATTTTTATTATTTTTAGTATTTAAAATAATGCCTATTTTTTCATTAAAATTTATAAAAAGTTTTAATATTTTGAGAGGGAAAGATCACATCTCAAACCGTTCAATCATCTCCATAAATTATAAAATGAAACTCAAAAATATATTTCAAAAGAATTTATACATCCTCTATAAAAATCTAAAAATTGAAATATATGCATATGTGTTTTAACAGTTATAAATAGCAGTTATTATAATATAATATGGTATGTTAGAAATATTTTATTGAAATTAAACAAATATAAATACTAATTAATTTTTCTTTGTATACAATTCTTTCTATTTTAATTTATATATTTATTTAAATCACCTAAACTCTAAACCAGGGGTGGGCAAAAGCCGGCCCGCGGGCCGGATTCGGCCCTTTTGCTTATTTTATCCGGCCCGCCGGCCCGTTGAAAAACTTTGGCTCTTATTTCGATCTTTCATTTCATTAAAAAAATGTGATTTTTTTTTACAAATGTCCCGGTTTGGTGTTTCCGAAATATGGTCCTCCGGCCCGGGAGACATTTTGAAAATTTCATTTTGGCCCGCGCTTAAAAGCATTTGCCCACCCCTGCTCTAAACTATTGTAAAAATCTCTATAACTTAAAATTTAAATTTAACCATTAATAGACATTTTATACCTTCATTTATATTAATTATAACCAGAAATCTATATTGAAAGATGATCAATAAATGTAAAATAATTTTACACTCATCCCTTACTCTCTTTATAAGATAATTATAGCACTTTTTCGATTTACGGCCCACTCACAATACGATTACGCATTGACCATTCCAGTGGATTCATGTTTTTGAACCCAGCAAAGGATTTCGGTTTTAAAGATTAGGAATGAACGTGATTTGATATTTTATGCTGATAGTGCATTCCTTTCATTTGAAACTCAAACAACCGTTCACTTCCATCACTCACATCAAAAAATTTGTCAAATTCATTTTCTTACTATAATTTGAACAAGGATTAAACATTCTCCTCCAAAATAATTCCGACTTCGAACGTAGCGTTAAAGTTTCTTCGAAGAATTAGTTGTTACAAAACACTGCAAATGGAAATAGGAAACAAGGCAAGATAAAGAACGTTGGACATTTTTTTAAGCCAGGTCGATCCTTACAAGCGGAAGGCATTTTAAATGAAATAAAAACAATAAAAATGCATTTTTAACGAAAAATCATGTTATTTTAAATAAGTTGACCCGTGGCCAAGTCCGGTGGTTTGAAGTAAATTAATTTCCAGCTACAGAAACAATTTCAAATAATTTTAATATATCTATTAATGTAATAAAAAACAGATATGGATTTAACATAAATATTTTTAAGTTTATTTTATTTATAATATAAATGTAAGACCAGGCTGTGACGTCATGAATGGCTGGATGACGTCATATAATTTTAAATTAAGAAAAAACTAATAATAATAAAGATGATTTTTCTCGAGGATAAAACCAATACAAAGTGCATGATTCGTGGTGATATGTAAAAATCTCCTCATGCGGAATTTGGAGTGAAAATAACCCTTCCCTTCCTATCGTCGATCGCTAATACTACCACTTCCGGTTTCCAGATTTGCACCAAAAGTTGATCAATTCATCACACTGATGCATTAAGTAAATATACCAAATTCATCAAAATCCGTTGAGCCGTTCAAGCTGTACACATCTATACGGACGGACAGACATCATGCTAAAATACTTTTTTCTGTTAAGAAAATGCATGATTCGTGGAGATGTGAAATTCGGTGTGAAAACAATACCTCCCTTACTATCGTCGGTCGGTAAAAATTGGGAACCGATCTCATTGAATTTGTAATACAATAATTGATTAATTATACTGCTTTTCGTTTTTTTGCGATTTTAGAAAGTATAAGGAGTTCTGAATATATTATAATAGATATAATGATAAGTTGATTGGAGAGAAATGAAAAATGGCGTATTCTTAACATTATTATTTAAAATATAATTTAATTGTTCATTTTCATTTATTTATACTTTTCAGTTAAACTATTCTTAATTAGTTTTAATTTTATAGATTCATTTCTTTATTTATTAATATTAATTATTAATGAACTAATTTGTCTTATTTGTGTTATTTTCTATATTAATGAAAATACTGTATTTAACATTTATTAATTTTCAAAATAACTTTGGAAAGACTTATAAATATTGGTTTAGTCAATGGATGGAAATTAAAAAACCTGATAATGATATTTTTATTTGCAATATTTTTTTATTAATTTTATGGTATAAAAATTAATACCTGGTTTACCTATATATATAGCAATCTCTCTATATTTTAAAAATGTAGGTATATTTAAGAACTTATAATATTGTTTTAAGAATTAAAGTATTTTTTCAAGAATATAGATCAATTGTGCCTGGACCGATTATTAAGAATATTCTCCATTTTACTATTTTTATTCTATTATATAATCAATTTATATAGATCATCTATCAATTTATTTTTACAAAAAAAAAATCAGAAATTAATTTTTGGTATAAAATTATAACAATTTATGTATACTCTACGCTGTTTATTCGATGCATAATTTAATTCGGAAACCCTGTCCATAAATCATTCAACAACAAAAAAAAAAAAGATGTAACACATAAAAAGATTAATTATAGTAATCTCCAGGATTTTATTTTAATTTTTAATAATCAAAAATCATTTAAATTATTTTATTGATTCTAAAAGTTATAATTTTAATTATTTTAATATGATTAAATCATACCCAGTGGGGGAACTTAACTTGCTGATTTAGAGTTAATAAAACAGAATTGGCTATAGTTATTAATTTATTTCTTTTAGACATTTATTCTATTATTTTGGAAATTTTAATTTGCAAGATCTTTGAAATATTGTATAGGACAGGCGACGCCCTCCATTAAGATTAAATAGATTAGATTAATATAATCCATTGATTCCCCAAGTGGGCATTCTTCGCCAGGTGGGTGCTGCAGAGATTCAGGGGGTCGGTGATGTCCACAGGTTCATTTAGGGAAAAATACATTCACTTTCTATTCTAAGTTCAATAAATAATTTCATAACACCAAACAAGAATGTTTCTAATTTACACCTTTCATTACTAAATTTTGCTAAAATGGTAGAAAAATGAATACATAATTATATCGTTCTGTTTAATTGCAGTTTAATTATAAAAAAAAAATATAATTTTGATAACTGAGTACTATTTGCCAAATACATTTGGGAAAAACTATTAAAATAATTCAAAATAAGTTGACCTGTGGCAAAATAAGAATTAATATTTAAAGTTAAACTGTATTTTGTGTAAGTTAATAAATATTATTTATATGCTTATTAAAATCTGTTAAACCTGTTTCGTTATTCGTCATTAATATTCTTTAAAAATAAGTTGACCTGTGGCCAGGTCCGAACCGACCGACGGTTTGAAGTAAATTAATTTCCAGCTACAGAAACAATTTCAAATAATTTTAATATATCATTAATGTAATAAAAAACAGATATGGATATAACAAAAATATTTTTAATTTTATTTTATTTGTAATATATATGTAAGACCAGGCTGTGACGTCATATAATTTTAAATTAAGAAAAAACTAATGAAGATGATTTTATCGAGGATAAAACCAATACAAAGTGCATGATTTGTGGGGATATATAAAAAAAAACTCCTCGTGTGAAATTTGGTATGAAAATAACCCTGAAGGGTTCTCTTCCTATCGTCGATCGCTAATATTACTACTTCCGGTTTCCGGATTTGCACCAAAAGTTGATCAATTCATCATACTGATGCATTAAGTAAATATACCAAATTCATCAAAATCCGTTGAGCCGTTCAAGCTGTACACATCTATACGGACGGTCGGACCGACGGACAGACATAATTCTAAAAGTACTTTTTTCTGTTAAGAAAATGCATGATTCGTGGAGATATGTAAAAATCTCCATCTGTGAAATTTGGTCTCAAAACAATATTTCCCTTACTATCGTCGGTCGGTAAATATAAAATATAAATAAAATGTGTGTATTTATTTATAGTTGTTTAGTCTTCTTTGAGCTGGTATCAGGCCAAATAAGTTTGCAAAACACTGATATAATCATTAAAATAATTCAAAAATATAAAATATAATTAAAATGTATTTATTTATGGTTGATTAGTGTCCTTAGAGTTTATAAATCTGACATTAAAAATAGAAATAATTTTTTATTCAAAAAATTAATAAATTGAATTATAAATCCAAGTTCCACCTCCATTTCAGTCCATTTGTATTAAATTATTTTATGAAATTTATTAGAAATCTACTGATATATTTTATTTGATCTTATTTACTTATTTATTTTTATCTATCTGTCTCCTTTTTTCCTATCTCTCTTACATCCCTTCCTTCATTTTCCACCCACCGCGTTCTTGGACTTCCAACCGGATGTTTCCCAAATGATCTCACCACACATATATTATATTTTTCACCAGTTTTTCATCTCCTATTCTTGCCATATGTCCTGCCCATCATAACCTTCTCGCTTTTAATACTCTTAACCATAGGTTCTTAAACTTATGTACTCCACGGACCCCCACTTGAAAAAATTTTTTTTGACGGACCCCCATCACAACTTTAGGTACTTTACGTCATTTTATTAATTAATTTCTGGCTTACGATCTCATAAGGACAAGGATATATGATGAATATTTCTAACAGTGATTGGTGAATAACGATTTTTTTGCATATTGTAGAACACATTTTATTAGAAATTATAATATTGAAGAAAGAAAATACAAACATTGTCATAGCAACAAATCTCACAAATTATAATGGGTACTTACATTAAATTCATATAAATATTTTATAATTTTTTTCAGAAAATATTAAATAAGAAATATTTTAAAAAATAACTGCATCTATCTCATTAAATATAACTTACATATTTAATGAGATGTATGCAGTTGTTTTCTTGAAACAAGAATCTCAATATCTGGCTTAATATTGGAAACTTTTAATCTAAGATCCGGCTCTACATTTAATTTGTTTCTATATTTAGACTTAATATAAAATAGTACCGAAAAAGCTTGTTCGCATAAATATGTTGTGCAGAATGGAATCAAGTGTTGAAGTGCTTTATTTGCAAGCGCAGGATAATCTGACCTGAGAAGTAACCAAAAGTTGCTCAATTCAGTTTTGTTAAATTTTAGTTTATAAGTTGTATCACATGATAATTCCACGAGAATATCTTGTTCAGGTGCAGATAAATGTTTAGTATTTGTAATTTCCATATTAAATGGATCTCTGATCCAGTTATTGCAAGGATCAGGAGTAGAAAAATACTTCCTGAAGTTGCTTTTCAAAGTAATTAAATGTTCAACAAATAATTGACGCGTTTGATTAAGCAATTTTTCACTGGAGCTTTCTATGAAATCATTGAGAGTTGGAAAAGACTCATATACACCGTTCTGGATGCGTTTCGACCACAAGTCGATTTTTTTAATCATTGCTTCTATTTTATCTTCAACTTTAAATATATTTACAACAGTACCTTGCAGGCTCAAATTAAGTTCGTTCAATTTTGTAAAAATATCAGTCAAGTAAGCCACCTTAGCTAACCAGATAAAATCATTGAAACATTCGGTCAGTTCAAAATGCGCATCTATTAAAAACAATCGTATTTCATCTCGAAGCTCAAAAAGGCGAATGAGTACTTTCCCGCGGGACAACCAACGTACATCTGTATGTAATAATAAATGTGTATGTTGACTACCCATTTCCTCACACAAAATTTTAAAAACTCTGGAATTAAGTGGACGAGCCTTAATGAAATTGACAATTTTAACTACTTCGTCTAATGTTCTTTTCAAATCTGGTGACATATTTTTGGCTGCTAATGATTCTCTGTGAATGCAGCAATGATTCCAAACAACCTGAGGCGCAACATTTTTAATAAGAGCAATCAATCCAGTTCTTGTACCTGACATTGCACGAGCACCATCAGTGCAAATTCCAACACATTTTGGCCACTCTATTTCATTTTCGGTTATAAAATTATTCAAACTGTTAAATATGTCATTAGCTGTCGTTCGTGAAGGTAGTGAATCACAAAACAATACATCTTCTTGTATTTGATTTTCAAACTCATATCTAATGAAAGCTAACAAATTGGCATTATTAGTGACATCAGTACTTTCATCCAATTGTAATGAGTAATAGTGACTTTTGCGCACTCTCGATATTAATTCTTCTTTTATATTACATGACATGTCTTCAATCCTATTCTTAACCGTATCATTTGATAATGAAATCAAATTTATATCGTTTGCTGCTTTAGTTCCTAACATTATATTTGTAATTACTTTTGTAGCAGGAAGAATTAATTGCTCTGCTATATTATGCGGCTTTCCTGCTTTAGCAATAAGTAGAGCTACTTCATATGATGCCATTACTGCTTTCTTACTCATACCACCAGATCCCGTCTTTACCATCAATTTCTGACTTGAATTAAGTTCTTCTTTTTTCATTTTAAAAAATTCGATAGACTTACTAACATGCTCGCTGTGCTTTGTTTGTAAATGACGTCTGAGATTAGCAGGTTTCATACTTTCATTGGATAAACTTTCCTGACATAGAACGCAGACTGGTCTTTCCACATCATTGTTGCAAATATAAGTAAATCCAAATGATAAATAATCATCCGAATATTTTCTAGTTTTGCGTTTCTTGGTAGAGTTTGCTGTTGATGCCTCATCATCTGATTCTTTCCGTTTCTGTGTTGAACCAGTTTGTAGCCAACGATCCATTTTATGGAGTAATTTATTAACATTGAACTACAATAATATAAATATAATATAAATATAATATAAATATAACGAATTATTATTTACTAGCTATGTTTTAATATGATTTTAAATGAATGTTTTAATATCATTTTAAATGAATATTAATTTATATAATAAATATATTTCGTAATTTGATTCTAAAATATTATTAATTTCGTAATTTGATTCTAAAATATTATTAATTTCGTAATTTGATTCTAAAATATTATTAAAATAAATATTTTTTATTCATAAAACTAACTTATACTTACTCTCAAAAACAGCCTTTCTGGGAAATTGCAAAATGTGTTTAGTGTTTTTATAAAATAATGATCATGCAAATTACACTAAAAATTAAAAAAAATTATTAGCTATAATAAACTATTATTAGCTATAATTTAATTATAATTAATTAAATTAATAAAAATAATTTAAAGATACAACTCGTTGAGAAATGAACTTATAATTAACATTAATAAAAATAATTTAAAGATACAACTCGTTGAGAAATGAACTTATAATTAACATTTGCTTTAAAACTGTTTAAAACCCCAGAGTGGACGCTGACAATTTGGGTTTTTCCGGGTAAGACTGTCCCCTCCCCTGGTTTTCCCCAATAACAAAGTGAAAGAAAATTCCCTTATATGCCTCCCCTTCCGAGCCCCTAAGAGGGGTTATTTTAAAGGAACAATCGAAAAATGATTTTAAATGAATGAATGGATGAAAATTCAAATTTTATATATAGTTTTTTATATATGTTTATTTATTCACAAAAAATTAATTGACATAATTATCAATTTAATAAAATAAAATAGTATTATTAATAGTATTAAATTATAGCCGTAATTCTCTAGGAGGATATAGTTAAACAATGAACTTTAAATATTTATATATGTATATATTTTTACGATGATTTTTTTCCGAGGACCGCGGACCCCCAGTAAAGGCTTCGCGGACCCCCAGGGGTCCGCGGACCACAGTTTAAGAACCACTGCTCTTAACTATGTCTGGAAATGAATAGAGGTTATGTAATTCCCCATTATGCAGCTCCGCCATTCCCCGGTGACCTCATCTTTTTTGACCATTAAATGCTGCAGAATCCTATTTTATGAATACCCTAACTCTCGTCCCCTAAGGGCATAGACCGCACCTCACACCCATATAATACAACCATTTTCTTATTTATTTATTTTTTAGAATTAGAAATATTTAGTTTTATGAATTATATAAAAAAAAACTTAAATTTTTCCTAAATATTTCATCTGGGTGGAAGTGAGATAGTTCTCAGCTTTCGCACTTACTCTGAATAACTTTAAATAGTATATATATATATATATCTCAAATATGAGTTTAATATTGATTAAAACATCATATAATATTTGTTGTTACACACGCCTTATGTATATTATAATAAAGTATTGGTTTTATTGAATTTATCTAATAAAAAAAATCCTTTCATTAGATACAAATGGTTATTAAAATTTACAATTCCATCACGAGAAGTAAATATAGCAAATTATTATTTAATATTTTGTTACATAAGCTTTTGGCATGTGTGAGTTTTATAAGTCAAAGGGTAAGATTAAAAAGAGTAAATAGGCGTTATCGCAACTTAAAAATAAATGCTAAAGTTCTTTAAGATAATTTAATAGAAGAATTATATAGGAATCAATAAATGGATTTGGATGTTTTCAAATTGTTCTTCTTGGTTGTTCGTAGAGGTGAGCATAGAGGAGCCGGTTTTTTAAGGTTTCTACTAGTTACTTAACAAAAGTTTAACATTTTATTCTAAGTAACTAACTTTATAGCACTTCATACTCAGATTAATATTCCTTTAATCTCCATTCTCTCTCCTCAGAATACAATTCCTCAATTTATCTATCAAGATTAGTGAGAAATTTAGAGTTTGATATTTTTTTTCAAATAAATAGGGTGAAATATTCTACCTTAATAAAACTCTATATAAAAAAATAAAAACTGACAATAAAAACAAAGAAAAATAAGGAAAATTGTTAAAATTTAGGGTTAAGTAATGGAAAAACGACGTGTCAAACGCAACCGGAAATAGTATTTAATTAAACATAGGGTTGCGATATTTTTTCACGGACGAACCGGGACAGTTCTGTCTATTTTACTTTAGGTTTAGGGATGTCGGTTTCGGGGGGGGGGGGGTATGAAAACAGTAATGTAAAAACACTTAAAATATAGAATAGATAATAAGCATCCATACTTAGTGCAACAAAATTTGCATTTATTAAATCATTCTTTAATTCTTCCAGCGCTAAAGGTGCTGTTATATTTAATATTATAGCCTCACATTTGGTTTTTCCCAATGAAAATTTTGGTTAAAAAATTTGTATTACTGTGTTACTTGCCAAAACGTTACTAATCACACAAGAGCAGATTAATCATTCTCTGATCTAATAATTTTGCTCAATTATTTCAAAGAAACTGTGCCCTGAATCTAAACCGGGACAATTTCAACAACCGGGCGGGACGCCGGGACAACCCAGTATATCAGAGACTGTCCCGGCGAAACCGGGACGTATGGCAAGTCTAATTAGACATCAATATTATCAACTTTACTCATAATTTCGTGCAGTTGTATATAAATAATATTTAAATAAATGTAAAAACATCTATTTTGAAAAAACGTTATATTATTCCCCTCTATTTACCCACATTCTCAATTTGCACATTCTCTTTTCTTCATAGAAATCTAAAATTATTTCTACAAAATTTATGAAAACTTAAATATATATATATATATATATATATATATATTTTAATTCTAAAAAAATATAAAAAAAAAATAATATTTTTTTAATTCTAAAAAATATATAAAAATAATTAATAATTTATTCATTTTAGTAATAAAAACAAGATTTGAAAAAATATTTTGTTTATGATTATTTTTTTTTTATATTATTTTTAGTTTAAAAATCATTTTTTAATGAACTCAATTATCAAGATGTAAAATTTGTACTTATTTATTTCTAAAAAAAAATATGAAAATATTTAATAATTTATTATTTTTAAAAATAGAAAAAATGGCTATCTAGCTATAACAAAAATGGATTTTTTTTATTTTTATTATTTTTTTTAAGTTTTGTCCTTATATATATATTTTTTCCAGGAAAAAATTTTATTTTATTTATTTTTAGTTAAAATTTGTAAAACATTGTTTCTAATTCTAAGATAATAAATGTTTGAGTGTTATAAACTAAAACTGTTGGCCATTATATTGACTCCATCTCACTCATATGCATAGGATCGATAATATTAAATCGATCTAACATAACTGATTTTAATTCAATTAATTTGTGTGCAAGAACGAGTTTTCCACTCAAGCGGTTCTTGACGATTTGAGCTCCAGCATCAAGAGGTTTATTTCGAAGCATGACGCCATCTTCTCAAGTGGGGTCTTTACAAGCGGCCTACCTGAGAGAGAGAGAGAGAGAGAGAGAGAGACAAGGGATTTATTTCTCTCATTTCCCATTTAATCTTTCAACTATTCGTTTTTTACTATGCTTTAAAATATTTGGAAACTATTTAATGGTAAAATATGTATTTGTACTCAGTACATATTCAGTTATTAGCCAAAAAGTATAGAATTCATTTCTTTAAAGATATCGAAAAATATTGAATTTAAATATACAATGAGAATATTTATTATTTGTTAAAAATCTTTTAAAATATATTCCAATTAATGAATATTGTGAAATAAATAATTTGTTCATTGTAAAAAATTCATATTTAATATCATTTTTATTAAGAATAGAATTAGCTCAATTTTTTTATTCAGGACAGGTACTCTATGCGAAAACCAAACACTATCCCCGAAATAGTCTCAAAGATTCCAAAAAGTATCGTTGAACTTAATATTTTATTTTTGATTGTGCTAATAAATAATTTAAGACTTTTTTATAATCATTTTATCTATAAAAATACCGCCCAAGAAAATACCCCCTCACTTTATACCTATATATACAGTGGCGTACCGTGAGGTTCTTGCGCCTGGGGGCAACTGAGAAATTAGCGCCCCATTTCTTATATATATATATATTTAATTTAATTTAATTTTTTTTTAAAGAATATTAATGACGAATAACGAAACAGGTTTAACAGATTTTAATAAGCATATAAATAATATTTATTGACTTACACAAAATAGTTTAACTTTAAATATTAATTCTTATTTTTTTTCCAAATTGGCTTCCCTAATTTTGCGCCCCCTAAATTTGTCGCCCGGGGACTATGTCCCCCCTGCCCCTCCCCCCTAGTTACGCCACTGTATATATATATATTATAAAAAAATTAAAATTCATAGTGATTTATTTTTATTTTGTGTTATAAAGTAGATAAATTTAAAAATTTATTTTACAAAATAGTTGAATAATTTTTTTTAAAATATTCAGTTGTTTTTATTAATTATGTTTTAAGAATATTTATTTATTGATTTATAAATAATGACTGAATAATCGTATAATAATTGTATTTGTAATATTTAGATATGACTAGAGAGAGAAAATTAAAATAAAAAACTAAACACTTTTCATTCTTCCCTATATTATATCGATATTTTAATTCAAAGGAAATTAATTTTTTTAAGTGTTTTTTTTTCTTTTAATATTTATATTAAATTAAATTAAAAATGTTACATATTAATTGAATTAATTGAATTATAAGAAAATATGAAGAAAATTTAAGAGAAAATAGGAGTTCGCTGGAAGTGGCTCAGGATAGGGACATTTGGAGAAATGTGGTTGCCGCGGGCAAGAACTTTTGAGAAGATGATAGATAAACTTAGCAATTATTTAAATAATATTTATTGAAATCATTTGAAATAATTTACTAATAATATTAATGTATTTAATTTTATTTATAATTCTATAGCAACACATTGCTTATAAAAAATAGAATATTTTAAATTTCTATATGAAGCGAACGGGTCTCTCCAGAACTATTCGTGTGGTTAAAATATTTTTCTTTCGATAAACTATTTCTTGGAAATACTATAACAAATTAAAGAAAATATATTTTTTCTTTAGTTTGCTTTGAACAGTGAATGAGGCAGTGTCCATTGATGATAAATAAGTAATAACTATTTTATTAATTCTTTTTAATTATTCATTAATATTAATTAATAATAGGTATTAATTGTTTATCCCTTGAATATATATATATATATATATATATATATATGAATTTTTTTAAATTTCTTATGGTTTTGTGGACACGAAATGAGATAAAAAAGTTAGATTTATTTTATAAAATGGCTCAAGTTCCTAAATTTAAATTTCCCTAAATTTCATTAAAATAAAAATTATTCTATAAACCAATTGTAACAAAAAACGAATATCAAAATAAATATTAAGAAATATTATAATCTATTAGAACATATAAAACATATAAAATATTTGATTAATTTACTTATTTAATTAAAAAAAATCTGGAGTGTCTCAACTCGACTATCTCTGAAATTTGAATTGGATTATTATTTATATTAAATTAGTATATATTATATTTAAATTTAAATTAATTATAAATGAAGTATAATTGGATTAATTAATTAATTAAAAAAATAAATTTACAGTATAGTATTGTTATTAAATTAAATTAATTAATTCACATATATTAAATTTAAATTTAAAACCTTTACCTTCATTTTTTAAAAAATTAAAAAAATTAATTCCGGTACTTTCAGCGATTCAATCAAGCTGAAATTCTATATATAGCAGTTTTATACAATTTGTAATCATGTGAAAAACTATCAAACATATATCTTTATTTTTACGGTCACTTTAGATGAAAAAAATTAAAACGTGGTAGGTAATGACCCTCTTCCGAAAGAGCCTCATTTCTCAAAAGTTGATAGAAAACTACGAATTTTGAATAATGCCTCTGTATCAAATTTCATTATTCTAGCTCAAACCGTTTTTGCGTAATCTTGTCTACACACACACACACACACACACAGATATTTTTCTCAACCTTAGTGAAAATGACTCAGGGGCCTTCAAAACGTATAAAAACATCAAAAATCTATTGAAGTCAAATAAATGAAAACCTATTACTTACAGATTTTCCATCAAATAATACTTATCAGTTCAGGGACAGGGGACACAGTCGAGAGGAATGCCAAAGGCGGTCGGAGCATTTAGTGATAAATAATGATGAAAATACAATATATATTTTATGTCTTAATGTGAGATTATTAATCATTTTTTGACAAATTAATTTATGTTCATTAATAAAATGAATGTATTAATTTAAAAATATTTATACTTCCTTATAGTTGAAGGTATACGTATAATTTATATAAAGATTCAAATTAAAATTTACATATAAACAAAGAGAGAGAGAGAGAGAGTCTTGGATTTTTCTCTAATTTCTTTGTTTATAGTGTAAGTGTAAAAACTCTTCGAGGCTTTTTCATGCCTTATTTTTGTCAAAATTATGTTAACCGTTAGGCTACATTAATCAAAACTAAAATAGTAATAATTATAAATCATTAAGAGCCGGTATATTCTTGTGGTTTTAAGTTTTTTTATTATTTTGTTTTTGATTAATTTCATAATAATTCTTTTATATATATATTTTTATTGAAAAATTCTCGTTCAAAGGAAAAAACTAAGGAAGTGTGGTTAGAGAGATTTTAAAAACCTTTTTTTCTATATATATATATATATGCCGTTTATTTTAAAAACGGCCTAACTCCATTTATATTTATTTAAGGGTTTAAGTTTCCATGAATTTAAAAATATAGCTTTAGGAAGTCACTCTGCTTAATTAAAAAAAAAAAAATTTACAGTATAGTATTGTTATTAAATTAAATTAATTAATTCACATATATTAATATTAAATTTAAAACCTTTACACCTTTATTTTTTAAAAAATAAGGGTGTTAATCCTTAGCACTCGAACGTCGCCATAAAGTCGCCACCCTACCTACCTTCTATCATTGGAGTCGTCAAAAATATTAATAATAGTAAAAATTGCTTTGTTATATTTTCAGACTAGAATATTTTTATTTTAATCAAATATGAGAAAAAATTCCGAGTTGCCACACGTCCTTTCCAAATTTAAATACGAGTGCAAAGGGTTAAATTTATAGTTCCTATTAAAATAGTGGCAATTATTAAGTGAATAATTTGCGTTTTCTTATCAAGAATGGAGTTTGGACACTTTCAAAATTAACAACCATATACATTATATACATTTTACATTTGAAGGTGTTCACACACAAGTCCATTTAACATAATTTAAGATGAAAAAAAAACAATACTGAATTTATTTTACAGAAACACTTAGGAAACATAATTTATGCTATTCAAAACATTTTTTATAATTACACAAAATATAAAAATACAATCATAAAATTATTACAAAACAATTTACTATTTATTTACATTTTGAAACGGATTTAAAGAAATCCTGATGTTCCGTTGGAATATATCGTCGTAATAGGCCAATCATGTCCTTGAATCTTGCTGTTGAAATTGGTCTGATATTTTTATAGAGTGGTCTCAATACAAAATTTTGGAATTTTTTTGGTCTACCCCGACGTGGTAATAAATAGGACTTTGAAATTTGCATTCTCATTCATTGATGACATATATAAATTTTTAACCAGTCTCCATCCGAATTCTTTGCCCGTTTAAAAATTGCGTCTTCGAATAATTTTGTCGATACAAAATCTTCTTGTCTCATTTCATTTACAATAAAATTATTAACTTTCCGACACTTTTTTTTTAATAATCTTGTATTAATCTTGGGGAACGAACAGGAAAATATTTTTTTTTTAATGACATTTCCACCACACCAAAATTTTGATGTAAGTATAAATGGAGTTAGGCGACTTTCAAACTACACGATTTAGTTATTGAACTAATCCGGGAAACTTGTGAGTCAAAAATTTATCGTAATTTCATGGAATATAAACAACCTGAAATACTACACTGATAAAACGACATGAAGTTGTACATGTAACCGTTGTAACCGTTGTAACCGACAAAAAAAAATCTGGAGTGTCTCCACTCGACTATCTCGCAATTTGAATTGGATTAAATAACATAATATATTATATTTAAATTAAATTTAATTAATTATAAATTATAATTTAAAATTAATAAATAATAATTATTAAACCTGTGCATATTTGGCTCTTTGTTGATGGAACCACGTCACGTGTTGGGGCGTGAGATTTGCAGTGTTAAAAAATTAATTCTGGTACTCTCAACGATTCAATCAAGCTGAAATTCTATATATAGGAGTTTTATACAATTATTAATCATGAGAAAAACTATCAAACATATATCTTTATTTTGACGGTCACTTTAGAAGAAAAAAAATCAAAACGTGGTAGGTAATGACCCTCTTCCGGTTGAGCTAGATTTCTCAAAAGTTGATAGAAAACTATGAATTTTGAATAATTCCCGTATACCAAATTTCATCATTCTAGCTCAAACCGTTTTTGCGTAATCTTGGTTAGATACATACATACACACATACATACACACACACACACAGACATTTTTCTCAACCTTAGTGAAAATGATTCAGGAACCTTCAAAACGTATAAAAACATCAAAATCGCAACATCGAAAATTTTCGTGATCTCAATACTCTGGTGAGATAGTATAAATGAAAAACGGAGTCAGGCCACTTTCAAAATAAACACCTCACATATAAATATTTTAGGTTTTAAATATAATTATTTTTTCACACTATAGATCAAATTCATATTCCAACTAAAACTAATTTAAAATAAAATAAAATGTTATAATACACCTATAAAGTAAAAATATAAATTAAAAACAAAATCAAAATTTAAGAATCACACATAATTACATATTTTCTTTTTTTCAATACGAATATAATATATTTTATCATATTCTTTTATCTTAATTTTAAAAACAATTGAGAAAAAAATTTAAAACATGATTTGGTTTAGATATATTTGTATAATATATATAATTCTTATCTAAATTGATGATGAAAGAATATTTATTATAAGTTGGGATGTTGCCGATGCAAATAAATTTGTTCTGGATTCAAGGAACTGGCTAATATAAAAATTCCATTTGATTCTTCGCTTCATTCGTGATTTTAAGAATAACCGGCTTATGTAGGTATATTTAGAAAGGAATTGCATTTGAATAAAAAAGACAATGCCCTCCATTAAATTCTTTGCATAATAGGTTTTTCTTCAAAGTGCAAAAAAATAATTTTTAGTTTCATTTCTTAAATTTAATTAAATTTAATTTAATTTTAATTTAATTTTCTTTATTTAAAATAGCAATTCATCTTATAAATTACATTATTATTATTATTATTATATTAAAATCTTCAACATAGGTATGTTTTGTTTTAATATTTAATTCAGAGAATAGAAAATGGCAATATAAACTCTTGTGGCACTTTTCGCAGATACCTACCACATTCCTGTTCTTTTACCCAATGAATTCCCCCCCCCCTCGCATGTCTTAATTCGTATTAAGAAATATTATATATTTTCACATTCTTTATCATTAATCATTAATTAACTAAAACATTTGATTTGCTTGACAGCCATTTAAAGTATTGGATCTCGATTAAAATGGAAAGTAAATTTTGAATGTTCTTCAGGTTTGGTAACTGGAAATGCTTGGATCTAAATATGAAAAATATAATGGAAAATCACATATGAAATTAGATTACATTAACATTTAATACAATTTTATAATTTACCAAGTAAATTCTGAAAACATTTACTTCTCTTTTCTCTTTCTCTATGCACATTGTATTAGGTAACTTTGTTTTCTTTTATATCTAATCTTATCTTATAATACTAGCAAATATTATTATATATACTAGCATTATTATATATTATATCATTTATCTTTGTATATTTTTGAGATAATAAACCGCTCGAAGAATTTTTTTTTAATTCACACCATAGATAATATTTATAAAGAAAAATCGATCTGTATTGGTTTCAGCCTCGAGAAAAATCAACTTTATTAGTATTTCCTTAATTTAAAATAGTAAATTTATATGACGTCACAAATTGCATCGTCCATATTGAAATTTTCCTCTGGCTATTCTTTTTTAATTGATATTGTATAAATATTTTTTTATATTCTCTATGCACATTGAAGCTTTTATAATTAAATTACGATATATATTTATCATTCTTCCACCAAAAAAAATATTTATTAACTTAGCAACATAATAATATGTATTATTATTATTGTATTAAATAATCAAAAAATTGTATATCAATATTTTTTAAAGGGTAGATATCTCGGTGTTCCAGGTACTATTATTATACATTTTAGCAAAAATTGCATAAATGCATGTCTTTGAGATCTTGAAAACTGTGGTTAAGGTTTTTATGGAATTTACTTATTGGGGGTTTTGAGGTGTAGAATTCATCTTTATAGAGGTCATATATGTGAATAATCATTTTAAATATTTTTATTAATTAAGATAATTAACAACAGGAATAAATAAAAATATAAATTAAAACATTACAATATAAATTAATATTGATATACTGCAGCCATAGATATACTAGCAAAAATATATGAAAATAATTAATGTTAAGTTATATATATATAATAATCTAAATTAATAAAAAATAATACTATATTATATTTTATTGCTAAAATATCTCTCACTGTAATTACATTAATTACCTGTATAAAATATAATTAATTACATCTTTGAAACTATTGTATTATGCCATCTAATATCTAATAAGTAAGGCATTTGTAAAAAAAAATGTACTTAAATATTTAGAGTAAGATTTCGAAATGTTCTTCCACCGAGATCGATATATTAATCCGTGTTTTTTACTTCTGGATTTCTGCATTGAGAGTTCCTGGTGTCCAGAATGAGAAGCTTAAAATCAATACTAACCGATGACGACAACGATATCCTTCAAGATGGGCGATATTTGTTTGAAAAAAACTGGTGCAACCCTCACATTACTCTCATTTATGTTATCTGATAAACAGAAGAAAAATTAAAATAATTCTTTAATTTTAAGGTCAAATGAAATATATATATATATATAATTATCAATTATTAATTATTACAACATAAAAAAAAAATTAACAAAAGATTTGAATTAATTTCATATATAATAGTAAATAATAAATTTGTTTTTCTTTTTTTAAGTTTATAATTATACTTGCATTTTAAAGTAAATATACTATTTAAAATTCATAAATTAATATTGATAATAATTATATTGGCCTTAAAACTAGGAAACCATCTCTACTATGGTTCCCAACTTCTCTACTAACAATGGTGTAATTTATATATAGTTATAGTAATAAAATAACATTATTGTTTAAAATTTTTATTAAATTTAAAACTTTTTATGAGAATTCAAAATCACTCTACACCATAGGTTCTTAAACTTATGTACTCCACGGACCCCCACTTGAAAAAATTTTTTTTGACGGACCCCCATCACAACTTTAGGTACTTTACGTCATTTTATTAATTAATTTCTGGCTTACGATCTCATAAGGACAAGGATATATGATGAATATTTCTAACAGTGATTGGTGAATAACGATTTTTTTGCATATTGTAGAACACATTTTATTAGAAATTATAATATTGAAGAAAGAAAATACAAACATTGTCATAGCAACAAATCTCACAAATTATAATGGGTACTTACATTAAATTCATATAAATATTTTATAATTTTTTTCAGAAAATATTAAATAAGAAATATTTTAAAAAATAACTGCATCTATCTCATTAAATATAACTTACATATTTAATGAGATGTATGCAGTTGTTTTCTTGAAACAAGAATCTCAATATCTGGCTTAATATTGGAAACTTTTAATCTAAGATCCGGCTCTACATTTAATTTGTTTCTATATTTAGACTTAATATAAAATAGTACCGAAAAAGCTTGTTCGCATAAATATGTTGTGCAGAATGGAATCAAGTGTTGAAGTGCTTTATTTGCAAGCGCAGGATAATCTGACCTGAGAAGTAACCAAAAGTTGCTCAATTCAGTTTTGTTAAATTTTAGTTTATAAGTTGTATCACATGATAATTCCACGAGAATATCTTGTTCAGGTGCAGATAAATGTTTAGTATTTGTAATTTCCATATTAAATGGATCTCTGATCCAGTTATTGCAAGGATCAGGAGTAGAAAAATACTTCCTGAAGTTGCTTTTCAAAGTAATTAAATGTTCAACAAATAATTGACGCGTTTGATTAAGCAATTTTTCACTGGAGCTTTCTATGAAATCATTGAGAGTTGGAAAAGACTCATATACACCGTTCTGGATGCGTTTCGACCACAAGTCGATTTTTTTAATCATTGCTTCTATTTTATCTTCAACTTTAAATATATTTACAACAGTACCTTGCAGGCTCAAATTAAGTTCGTTCAATTTTGTAAAAATATCAGTCAAGTAAGCCACCTTAGCTAACCAGATAAAATCATTGAAACATTCGGTCAGTTCAAAATGCGCATCTATTAAAAACAATCGTATTTCATCTCGAAGCTCAAAAAGGCGAATGAGTACTTTCCCGCGGGACAACCAACGTACATCTGTATGTAATAATAAATGTGTATGTTGACTACCCATTTCCTCACACAAAATTTTAAAAACTCTGGAATTAAGTGGACGAGCCTTAATGAAATTGACAATTTTAACTACTTCGTCTAATGTTCTTTTCAAATCTGGTGACATATTTTTGGCTGCTAATGATTCTCTGTGAATGCAGCAATGATTCCAAACAACCTGAGGCGCAACATTTTTAATAAGAGCAATCAATCCAGTTCTTGTACCTGACATTGCACGAGCACCATCAGTGCAAATTCCAACACATTTTGGCCACTCTATTTCATTTTCGGTTATAAAATTATTCAAACTGTTAAATATGTCATTAGCTGTCGTTCGTGAAGGTAGTGAATCACAAAACAATACATCTTCTTGTATTTGATTTTCAAACTCATATCTAATGAAAGCTAACAAATTGGCATTATTAGTGACATCAGTACTTTCATCCAATTGTAATGAGTAATAGTGACTTTTGCGCACTCTCGATATTAATTCTTCTTTTATATTACATGACATGTCTTCAATCCTATTCTTAACCGTATCATTTGATAATGAAATCAAATTTATATCGTTTGCTGCTTTAGTTCCTAACATTATATTTGTAATTACTTTTGTAGCAGGAAGAATTAATTGCTCTGCTATATTATGCGGCTTTCCTGCTTTAGCAATAAGTAGAGCTACTTCATATGATGCCATTACTGCTTTCTTACTCATACCACCAGATCCCGTCTTTACCATCAATTTCTGACTTGAATTAAGTTCTTCTTTTTTCATTTTAAAAAATTCGATAGACTTACTAACATGCTCGCTGTGCTTTGTTTGTAAATGACGTCTGAGATTAGCAGGTTTCATACTTTCATTGGATAAACTTTCCTGACATAGAACGCAGACTGGTCTTTCCACATCATTGTTGCAAATATAAGTAAATCCAAATGATAAATAATCATCCGAATATTTTCTAGTTTTGCGTTTCTTGGTAGAGTTTGCTGTTGATGCCTCATCATCTGATTCTTTCCGTTTCTGTGTTGAACCAGTTTGTAGCCAACGATCCATTTTATGGAGTAATTTATTAACATTGAACTACAATAATATAAATATAATATAAATATAATATAAATATAACGAATTATTATTTACTAGCTATGTTTTAATATGATTTTAAATGAATGTTTTAATATCATTTTAAATGAATATTAATTTATATAATAAATATATTTCGTAATTTGATTCTAAAATATTATTAATTTCGTAATTTGATTCTAAAATATTATTAATTTCGTAATTTGATTCTAAAATATTATTAAAATAAATATTTTTTATTCATAAAACTAACTTATACTTACTCTCAAAAACAGCCTTTCTGGGAAATTGCAAAATGTGTTTAGTGTTTTTATAAAATAATGATCATGCAAATTACACTAAAAATTAAAAAAAATTATTAGCTATAATAAACTATTATTAGCTATAATTTAATTATAATTAATTAAATTAATAAAAATAATTTAAAGATACAACTCGTTGAGAAATGAACTTATAATTAACATTAATAAAAATAATTTAAAGATACAACTCGTTGAGAAATGAACTTATAATTAACATTTGCTTTAAAACTGTTTAAAACCCCAGAGTGGACGCTGACAATTTGGGTTTTTCCGGGTAAGACTGTCCCCTCCCCTGGTTTTCCCCAATAACAAAGTGAAAGAAAATTCCCTTATATGCCTCCCCTTCCGAGCCCCTAAGAGGGGTTATTTTAAAGGAACAATCGAAAAATGATTTTAAATGAATGAATGGATGAAAATTCAAATTTTATATATAGTTTTTTATATATGTTTATTTATTCACAAAAAATTAATTGACATAATTATCAATTTAATAAAATAAAATAGTATTATTAATAGTATTAAATTATAGCCGTAATTCTCTAGGAGGATATAGTTAAACAATGAACTTTAAATATTTATATATGTATATATTTTTACGATGATTTTTTTCCGAGGACCGCGGACCCCCAGTAAAGGCTTCGCGGACCCCCAGGGGTCCGCGGACCACAGTTTAAGAACCACTGCTCTACACTAGACCAGAACTTTGAGTTTACTGATCTTCTAATATTTCAGGAAAATATAATTTAAATATAAAATTTCTATATGGGTAATATCTAATCAATTGATTATTTAACACTTTTTTAGTGATTCAATAAAATCTTTCAATAATCAAGATAATTACATACGAGGTGTGTCTAAAAAGTTCGGTGAATGGTATGATAAAAACATTAAAAAGAGAATGTTAATTGTAAATACCTTTATTAACCTTCAAAATACTCTCCACTAGCCACAACATACTTCTGACAACGTTCGTATAACGCTTGAAAACTGTTGGAGAAGTCTTGATGTGGAATCGTTCTCAGAATAGCTGTCACAACGTTCAGGCCGGCAATCTACAAGCAGGACACCAGAAAACACTGAACGTGTAGGAGAGTTGATAACAAAAGATCGGAGATTGAATCTACGACTAATATGCAAAGAATTGGGTATTAGAAAAGACACAGTAAGTAGTGTTTTCTGGTGTTCTGCTTGTGGATTGCCGGCCTGAACGTTGTGACGGCTACTCTGAAAACGATTCCACATCAAGACTTCTCCAACAGTTTTCAAGCGTTATACGAACGTTGTCAGAAGTGTGTTGTGGCTAGTGGAGAGTATTTTGAAGGTTAATAAAGGTATTTACAATTAACATTCTCTTTTAATGTTTTTATCATACCATTCACCGAACTTTTTAAGACACACCTCGTATGTAATTAACTATATAATTATTTAATATTGCGGCTTTGAACTAATAATTAATATTATGTAGCCATCAATAATTGTTTCTTTCAATATATCTTGTAGTTAGACCAATAACGTGAAAACAGACAATATAAAAGGAGATTGGGAAAGAATAGGAGTTGGATGGAGGTTCGAAGAATGTGAGTACTTCAGTTATATATATCTTTGAATTTACGAGTCTCCATAGCCGCAATATTAAATAGTTATTATTACTATAACTTTATCTAAGTTATACTTCTGTTAGTAGAGAAGTTAGGTACCATTATTTTAAACTTACAAGTAATTATAAACATTTGGGAGAGATTAGGATTTGGATGGAGGTTCGAATGATGTGGATACTTAGACATTAGAAACTCGTGAATCCAAAGATATATAATCACTCACACACAAGTTTCAAAGTGTTATATATATATATTCTGAATTTATAACGTTTATTGTTTTTGAATTCATTTATTTTTTTACATGGGGAATATTGAGTTCCAAATTTAACAACAAAAAGTTTTTATCACTCTCTAAATTCTTTAAAAAAATAAAAAAATAAAAAAATATTATTGAAACTAATTTATTAAATATTAAATAATTAAATATGAATTATTAATACATATAATATATAAAATATTTATAAAATTTTTATATGAAAAAGTCGCAAAATGGAATATTTATTTAATATTTTCTTAAGTACTAAGCGGATTCTTGATGATCCAATTCAAAATTTTTAAATTGTAAATTTGTAAAACATACCACTAATCTATACTTACTAAACTCATTGTTGTTCTAAGCGTAATTAAAGGAAGTTGAGTAACAACGTTCTCGCGGGAGGCTGCTCAGATAAAAATTGTCATTTGCCCAGTCATTATTTTGATTTAGAAATAATTCAAAATATTATTTAAGGAGAAATAATGCAACCTATTTTTCTTATCAGTCGAAATAAATTTTTCAGTGAACATTTTTTTTTCAATTTTTTTGGCTAAAATTTGAACAATTTTTTTTTTTTTTTTAATTTAAAAGATTTACCCACTGATTGCATTTTGTGCGGCACAAAGATTTTAAAAATTAGAGGATAATTCTTTTTTCTTACGAAGAAAAGTAAATGTTCACAAGTCAATGATTATAGTTTCAAAAATTATTAAAAATTCGTCTTCTTGATCGATATGATAATACACGAAGAAAATTCTTCTTTAAGCACTCACCACTTGTAGTTTGAATGATTTTCCCCCGATTCGCTCTTTATCTTCTAATAAATTTAATTATAATAAATATTAAAAACACTCTTTAATTATACACTCCTTTCCGGATATTTTACAATATTCTGAAATAATAATATGATTCACTAACATTTAAAAATGTTTTTATACGAATGTTTTGTTCTAACATCAACCACAAAAATTTTTATAAATTATTTTTAATTTTGACAGTGTAATCAGAATTCGATCAGTTTATGCATTATACATTTGTAAATGGCTTCATGCCTTGATTAATTTGTATAAAAGAGTTTATAGAAGACGCGAATTTTATACATTCTCACTTTTTTTATCGCGCTATAATTTACATTGTAATCAACACAACAATTATTTCCTCCGTGTAATTTTTTGTCAGATATCTGTTCTAGAATTTCAATATACTATTTAATAAAATATTAAAAAAGTGCATATTTAAATAAAATTTTATTTTTTAATTGAATTTGTATGTGGAAACTAAGTTTAATTTCAAATTTTATATGTAGGGTTGTATCTACCTAATTTCATTTTCAAACGAAAATTGGTTTAGATTTCAAGTTAACGAGATAAAAAATTTTAAATTTCTAAGAAATTTACAAACAATACCTTTATATATATTTTGGGAGCATATTTCCCAGGTCAGTTTGCAGGCGGTCTGGCAGCGTTTATTTCTAAGTATCGTACCTGTTGAGGTAAAAATGGTAATTTTTTTAATCATTTTAAGAAGGTTCATTTTTTTTCATTGCTTTTATGTCGCATTTGAAACATAAATTTATTATTGTCAGACATTTTGCATGTTAGTAAATTTTGCCAGACTCTATTTTTGTGTGAAAAAATGTTTTTATGGTATAGTTTTGTTTTTGTTTTTTAAAGTATAGCCAAAAATTTAATATGTTGTTATATAAATACCAAGAAGAACTGAAAAAATGAATCTTTTTAAAATTATTAAAATAATTACTATTTTCACCTCAACTAGTACGATGCTCAGAAATAAATAGATCCACTAGCCACAACCAGCCCAGCCCGCCCTAAGCCTAGTTTACACGGGCTTAGTTCTTACCATTAGTCCACTTTCTTCCTGCTTAGCTAACTAAGTCATTAGTAGTCGTTTACACGCACGCTACATGTAGCCAGGTTATGTGTTAGTGTTAGTATATAGAAGGCTACATGTGGCCAGGTTATGTTATTGTTTAGTGAAAAGCTGTCGGTCATCTGTCATCATGGAAAGCATAATTGTCAAACGCCGCATTATATATCATCATTAATAGAAGAACTTGAAGAAGAGTTAAATAAAAAAAAAGAATTTGGACTAGGAATTGGTTGTTCAGCAGGACGTTTAAGAGAATTAGCAATTGAAGATCATGAAGAATTTAGACAGTGTGTTTAAGAATAACACCAGTTCAATGCGAAAGTTTATTAATTTATATGAATTCAAACGTCAAATAAGAAATTTAAATGGTTAGAATGATTTGAATTTATTCATTTTTATGATTGAACTTAATTTAAATTTCTAGATTAAATATATGTACACCTATCCCCCGATTTACACGGTAGATACGTTCCTGAGAAAAACGTGTAAATCGAAAATTAAAAATTTTCAAGTCAAAACCGTGTAAATCGAAAAGCTTGCAGAAAATGCATAATTTTGCTATTTAACAGTTGTGATTTTTTTCAATATTTTTAGGAGTACACAGAAATAAAAATAAAATGCATTGACAGGTTAAAATATGTAATATATTACGGAAACACTGTTTTTTTATTTAATTACAATACATTAAACAGAAGAACAAAAAATAAAACCAAAGGTGTTTTCTTATCCTTCATCACTATCAGAAATTAGTCTCATTCTTTTTTTCGGAATCAAAGATAGGAATTCAATTTCATCGCTCGAAGTTATTTGTGCCGATTCGATGTTTGAAGCAGAAATATTTACATTCTGAGAGGTGGTAATAAAATCGGTTATTAACAATTGCTAGATAAAACTTTAATTTTATGCGAACAAATACAGACCCAGTGTGCATGTGCAGCAAGTCAGCACATAAGCTCGGGATTCCCCGTGAGATGTGTACACAGCGCACGTGTTCAAACACAGTAGCATTTAGTAGAGTGCGATGAAAACAAAAAAAAAACTTATTTGGAAAACCGTGTAAAAGCGAAAACGTGTAAAACAAGTACCATGTAAATCGGGGGATAGGTGTATATTTAAATAATTGTACAATTTTCAAGATACGGATGATCTGCAATTTATAATGCTCAAATAGGAATCATAGGAATGATTCATACTTTTGTTGCTAAGTTCAAAAATCAGCGGGAATAGAATAAATTTTGGAGTGGGGGTACCTTCTTGACGCTAGTCGACTCTACTCTCTATTCTACTACGCTACAAATAGATGTGACGTCACAAAAATGGTGTTAGGAGTAAATACTAATGACAAGAACTAAGCCCGTGTAAACTAGGCTTTAACTGGGGGACTATAATAGAGGACAAATCAAACAACCTTAAATTTTCTCTCGAAACCGTTGCTCACTTTGGGCGTAATAATTCTACATCTATATCTATACTTATATAGTACGGAAAGCTCGGTAAACACGGTAATGTTTCTAGACGTTTTTATATCTACTAAAAGTTTTTGGACAAAATTGCACAATCCTAATCTCAATATAATTTTTCAAAAATTACTTCTAAAATTCTCTGCTTCATCTTGATATATTATTATCATAATTAATTAGTTAAATACATTATTTATTTACTATTTCAATTAATAATTTTAAAATATTTAACTAATTTTTTACACAATGTATTTAAATATAATTATAATACCTACATATTCAATCCTTTATTAACTATTGAATAACTATAATAAATAAATCAGGAATGGAGGTTGTGAAGATATTTAAAAATTAGCTGGAGTGTTTCCACTCTACTATCTCGCAATTTGAATTGGATTAAATAACATAATATATTATATTTAAATTAAATTTAATTAATTATAAATTATAAATAATAAATATTAAACCAGAGCATGTTTGGCTTTTTGTTGATGGCACCACGTCACGTGTTGGCGCGTGAGATTTGCAGTGTTAAAAAATTAATTCTGTTAATTTCAGCGAATCAATCAAGCTGAAATTCTATATATAGCAGTTTTATACAATTATTAATCATGTGAAAAATTATCAAACATATAATACTTTATTTTTACGGTCACTTTAGAGGAAAAGAAATGTAAACGTGTTAGTTACCTTTTTCTGGTTGAGCTACATTTCTCAAAAGTTGATAGAAAACTATGAATTTTGAATAATGCTCATGTACCAAATTTCATCATTCTAGCTCAAACCGTTTTTGCGTAATCTTGGTTATATACATTCACACACACACATATACACACATACACACACAGACATTTTTCTCAAACTTAGTGAAAATGATTCAGGAACCTTCAAAACGTATAAAAACATCAAAATCTCAACATCGAAAATTTTCGTGATCGCACTACTATCTCTTACGAGATAGTAATAATAAACATTTAAGATTTACAAATAATTTTTTGTTTTGAATAAATTTTAATTTTATTTCAATCATTGGTTGCGAATTAAAATAAAAGAGTTTTATCATTTTTTTATAAAAATACCAAAACTAACTTTTAGGTAGGACAAACAATAAATCTATAAACTATTTAAGTAATATTTATATATTTTTTAATATTCCAAAAGATAATTTCCCTAAAAGACATTTTCTTATTTATGATAAATTTATCAATTCAATATTTTATTCTTATTTTATTCTAATACAATGAAAATATGATAATGAATATTTTGTTAGGCAAAGGGAAAAAGGATGTTGTGCTTTGTCAAAATGCCCAATGACTTTTATTTCCGTTCTTAAATTTGAATGTCGGTCGGCGTTACGCTTTCATAAATGAACGATAATTAACATATCTAATCGAGGAGAGGTTACTCAAAATATAAATCACCTTGAAAAATTTATAAAATATCATAAATTAATGGTAATTAATTAACATTGAGATATTAAGCATTTAGGTATTTAATCAAAAAATAGTATTGTAATATAAATAAATATTTTCGTTATTTTATTAGAATATTTGATACGTAGGGGTGATATATCGATAATTGGCTTTGTTTTAGTACTAAATTCCTGTATTGGAGTGGATTTATCTTGATCAAATTCATCATCCTTCGTTGAGTCGTTCCTTTGAAAATGTTCCAACTAATAATATTTAGTAATTCAACATTATAAAAAATAAATTCAAATATAATGAAAACTATAATAATATAAGAGCATACTATGTTATTAGTTTATTACCTAATTAATCACCTCCCACCAAAAAATATATTGTCTATACCCATCACTGGTTTAGCTAATCCGATATACTAATAATATTATTATTTTTGTAATTAGCTTATTTGAGTGATTCAATATTTATTATGGGCATTGAGCATTTCAAAATCATTTAGATTATAACAAAATAAATTATAAAAAATTCAATGGTGGAAATGGACAAAAATTAGATCCCAAAATGTATCTTTTTTTTTAAATAAAAATATTTAATATACATTACATTGTTTTGTAAAACAAAAGATGCATTCAAGGAAAATTTCAATTTTTTTTTCTTTCGCATCTTTATTTTTTTTCTTTAAATATTATTTATATTCAAACTACTTATTTATTTTTAATAATTTTGTAAAAAAAAATAACTCAATAAAAAGTGGAAAACAAATTCATTAAAGGAATATAATAAAATATTGCATTTTTTTTTAAATCAAAACTTTTAATATCGAATATTACTATCTTTTACTTTTAACCATTTCTGGAATCTTTTAATATTTTTGAGAGATTAAGTAGTATTATTATTCCTAATTCATGTAATTTTTAGTAACGATAAAATTGTAGGTGGTTTTTTTTTAATAAGTCTTGAGAGGTCATCCCATATTTATTATTGGACTTTGTGATGGCCATTTTAAAATTGGTATCTCAGAGTCGGGGGTAACGCTGGCAACATGTGGAGGAGCATTGTCATACATAAACAAGAAGTTCAAAAGATTAATAAAAAATGGCACAGTATAATAACTAAATTTCACTACAATATGTTAGACCATTTAGCGATACTCAGGAGCCAATGGGAAGGTCTGTCTATACCTCTAATGACTCTCTGACTGACAGATGTTATTTTGTTGTGATGTTAGAAATTATTGACTTTTATATTAAACTATATATGAAATAATATTTCCAATATTTGAATATAAATAAAATCTATTTAAAAAGATTTAAATTAAAAAAATAACTTCTCAAAAAAAAAATAAAATAAATTCTACATGCATGTTAAGTAATGAATGTAATTTATTTTAATCTTTGAATATATTAATTTTTTTTTTTAGTTAAAAAAGTGTTTTAAAAAAAGTACGTATATTGGAATTCGCTCTTGAATTCTAAAAGAACAATAAACAGAAAATAAAATGCCGGAAAGATGTTAGAAAAAAAGTAACTGTTACATATGCTTGGGAGCTTTTCTATAGAAATTGTTATCAGATCGGTTTAACATTTGTAACTAAACAAATAAATAAATAAATAATAAATAGCACCAAATTTTGTAATTAAAATATGTATAAGATTTATATTTTAGTTGTTGAAGATACGTAACACATAATTTAGAGTATTTTTCTCAATAAAATTGAATATGATTAAATGTACGGATTCATAATCATATTATTATTATTTTTTATCCACTGGTGATATTATTTAAAGCTAGAATTATGATGAGTTGAGCTATTTTACAAATTAAATATGCAAATGAATGAAAGAGATTCATTTATTTATAAAGATGAAACATAGAAAAGTACATTTTATTATAAATATATCTAAGATACGGTTCATAATTTAATGTTAATGTTGCATTTAGATTCAGTCATTTAAAAAAAAACAAGGGAAAGTGATTATGCCCTTATCCCTCTCCATTAGTCAGACTGATCTATTTAGAACCTCTGCCTGGAGTCCTTGGCGTGGGACTTGGACGCCAGCCTTTTTTGAGCCTACGCCTCGGCACAACTCCAACTACTTCATGGAAAGAGAGAAAAGAGAGAAATAATGAGTAGAGCACGTTCCCTTTGGCTTCCTCTCTCGTTTGCTCTTCTCTCTTTGGTATCTCTCGTTCTCTCTTATCGACTTCTCCCTTTGCCTTCCATTCTTCGTTGCGGAGTCGCCCCCCTCGTCCCTTGCCTACCACAGCCTTCTAGAGAAGCCTTGCGTTTGGCTCCCGAGCTTCAATGGGCGTGGCGCCCGTGACGTCACGGGCTGGCATTGGTCGTTTTTCCGATCGTTTCCGAAATTGTCCGACAACCGCGAGGCACCCGGCTCGGCAGATCGTAGGCGCTCCAAGATCAGTTTCTCCGAGAGTGTTGAACTAGTGACATCGTATACCATACAACTAGTGTTCTTTACAATTGTTTCCGTTTCTTTTTTCTTCGTGCGTTGTTGGCGCATTCATTACAATTAGTAATGTGTACGAGTGCGGTACAAGTATTCATTTTTGCAAATTGGCCCGTGTTCGTTTAGATATCGACCCGAGTGGTGCGCCCGTTAGTGTCTAGCCTCGCGCGTTCACTTGGCCTGCCTGCTTTGGCGCTACTGCCCCTGTTGAAAACATCGACCCTCGGCCTGGATCTTTCATGGTGAAGTGTTAGTAATCGTCAGTGCAGTGTTTAGTGTTGGGATCCTAGTGTGAGTCTTCCATGGAGTATTTTTTGGATTAACACTGCCGGAATTACAAATCAGGTAAGATAATTAGTATTTTGCCACCTCAACGTAACCCGTAACAAATAACGTTAACTTCACTGCCTGCATGTCGTTGAACAGCATTCGTCGAATAATTGTTCGCTTAACGGAAAACAATTGCCATTTTTTTCCATAGCATGTTTTTCGATTTTTTGTAGTTTCAGCTGTACGAATTTCGGTCTCCCTACACTTTTCATTCCCCCCTTCGAGTTTGCTCCCTCTCGCTCTCACCAGGCTCACATCCCCTCGGCCTCCCTTAACGGAAAGGGAGGAAAAAACCCGAGCTGCCTCATTCCGAATAAAAAAGAAAAAAAAAAAATGAAAATCTAAGGTAGTAGTTGTAGAGTCTCGACGGCTGCCTCGGCCTCTAATTAAATGGCACACATAGCGAGTGAGTGAGAGGGAGAGAAATGGAGATGGAAGGTTTGGGCCTTGGGACGCAACGCCATTCACAGCCGAAGGGCTCTCCCTCCCCTCTTCCCTAAGCACGCAGCCTTTCAGGCCTTGGAGCCGAAAATCTCAAAGGCAGCCCGAGAAACAAAAAGAATCGTCCTCCCGGTTTCTCACACAAATGACACCCTCTCGCTTCCTTGACATCCAATCCATTCCTGGACATGCTTGCTGTTTTGTTTATTAACCACATCACAATAGAAATTCATTTTTTTGAAAGATAAAAGAAAAAATCACTCCATTTCTTTTAGTCGATTTTTTTTTCTCTGCATTGACATTCTTTTAAATCTAAATGATACCTAGATGTTAATTCATGCACAAAAACCGTTGTTTCTTAAGAACTAACTTACATCTATATCTATATATCTATATATATATATATGAGTATATAAAAAGTTACCTATTTATTAATATTTATAAATAGTAATGAATCTTCTTAATTCAAATTAACAAGAGATTTTATGAAATTTAATTTTCTTAATATAATTAAAACATCTTGAATTTATTAATATTTGGCAAAAAAACAAAAATAAATTTATTTATTTGAATACAACTCACAAAAGATAAATTAAGTTATTTTGCTATTTTTTAATAATATAATAATATATATATATATTGTAATGCTAGGAATAAATACTCGTTTTAATTTTTATATTATTTTTAAAATAAAATAAATTTTATTATTTTTTAATCACTTTTTTAAATTTTAATTATATTTATTATATATTAATATTATATAAATAAGAAGAAGAAGAATATAATAACAATATAGATTGAAGGAATTGTATTCTTTAGAGAAATGGTTGCTGTCAAAGAGTAAGTAATTAAATGAAAAAGGGGTTGATTGTGTGAAAGGCATGGTTTTCCATGTGGCCTTTTCTTTCCTCCTCCCTTTGACTCTGATGGCAAGTTTCCCATCGAAGGGTCTCCTGAGCCCTTCGGTTGGTGTGTCGTCTCAAGGTGTAAGCTGTCCCCCTCGTGCCTCCGTGGCTTGCTTTGCCGCTTTTTGCCAGCGGCTTTCACTTGGCCCGATGCTAATTACCAAGCAACATATCGTCGTTTCGAAACAGTTAACATTTGAAACCCCCCCCCCCCCCCCGTCGTCAAAACTCCCTGTCCTTTTTCAAGGAAGACAATCGCCAACAATTTATTACAAAAACACGTAACACACATCCAAAAACAATTCAACAAAATTTATTTCACAAAAAAAAATAAATTAAATTAAATTTCATGAATAAAATAAAATAAAAATATAATAAAATATATAAAAAAAAAAACGATCATTTATTAAAAGCTATTATTATTTTATTTTATCTATTTTTATCAAAATAATCCACAAATATAAATTATATCTTTTTTGCATTTTTAATTAGAAGTTGATTTCATTATACATTTTTTTTTTAAAATCTAATAAAAATATATTTTTATTTTAAATTTATTAAAATCATTTTCTCTTCCACATACCCCATCCCATAAATTAATTTAATTTTTAATTTGCATGTTCATTAATGTGTAGCACTAATATTTTATTTTATGTATTTTGGTGTTGTTATATTTGCATGTTAAAATTTTATTATTTTCCGAAATGTTATGACCACGTGGTCTTTTTTTCTGAAAAATAAGGTTGTTTTGAAATCCAGTATCTACAGGTATGTAGTATTCATTTATTTTTTTCTATTGTCTAGTATACTCCTGTCATGTTCTATGAATCCTTTTCTTTTTTACCTGGTACTAATAATAACAATAATTTATTATTACTTTCAGGTAGAATTTTTTTCCTATTAGTTATAAAATCTAAATGAAAATAAAGGATAGAAAGATAAGCAGTCAAAAGAGTACGAGAAAGAAAAAACAGAGAGAGAGAGGAAGTTGGTGTTTGTTTCCTTTCCTTTCCTTTCCTTTCCTTTCCTTCTCACTCTCTCTTCTCTAACCGGGTTTTTCACCACAGTTCTTGGCTGTTCCCTCCCCTAACTATGAGAGAGTTCTCTCTCCCTCTCTCTCTCAAACTGACTGGATGGCTGAGCGCGTGCGTGCCGATGCAACGATTTATACCCTTCATGCAAAGTTCACGTCATACCCAGCTGGTGATGTTTCCTTACTGTTTATATATAGGTTTATATAAATACCAAAAACCTCTCGCTCCTCCTCGGAAGTTCCTCTCCTGGGAAGAGAGCGAGAAAGAGAGAGAAAGAAGACATGTGACATTTTGGTTGTCTCCATACGTCTTGCCACTTCGTGATAGCCGCAGGTGGCGTTTAGCTAACGTGAGGACCTTGCCCCTCTACTTCCCCTTTGTTTATGCAAGCTTTCAAAATAAACAACTCGTTGCCATTGGATTTTACAGAATCTACTTTTTTTCTTTTTCAATGATTTTATTTTTATACACGTTGTTATTTTTTAACAATAGAATTTTATACAATTTCAAAAACAAAAAATAATTATAATAATTATAGGTATTTTTTGAAATTTAATTTAATCATTTATAAAAAATCAGGAGTGTCTCTATTCGACTATCTCAAAATTTGAATTGGAGTAAATAACATAATATATTATATTTAAATTAAATTTAATTAATTATAAATTAAAATTAATAAATAATATTTATTAAACCAGTGCATGTTTGGCTCTTTGTTGATGGCACCACGTCACGTGTTGGCGCGTGAGATTTGAAGTGTTAAAAAATTAATTCTGGTACTTTCAGCCATTCAATCAAGCTGAAATTCTATATATAACAGTTTTACACAATTATTAATCATGCGAAAAATTATCAAAAATATATCTTTATTTTTACGGTCACTTTAGAAGAAAAAAAATCAAAACATTGTAGGTAATGACCCTCTTCCGGTTGAGCTATATTTCTCAAAAGTTGATAGAAAACTACGAATTTTGAATAATGCCCATGTACCAAATTTCATCATTCTAGCTCAAACCGTTTTTGCGTAATCTTGGTTACATACATACACACATACACACACACACATTTTTCTCAACCTTAGTGAAAATGATTCAGGAACCTTCAAAACGTATAAAAACATCAAAATCTCAACATCGAAAATTTTCGTGGCGAGATAGTAAAAATCGACTTTCTCTTAACTCGGAAACTAATTTAGAATTATATGTTTTTTTTATTAAATATTAATATATTTAGTAAATTAAATTGATCATCTTTGTAAAACTGAAAATTTGTAATAAAATAAGAATTATAATAATTTCAATAAATTGATCAACTTCATTCTAATAACATATATGTATATACTCATTATAAAAAAAATAGTTTAATTTAATTTCTTTCTTTCTTTTATTTCCAAAAATAAAATAATTTGTTCAGTTAAATAAATGACTAAAATAATATAAAATCTAAATTAGAATAAATTAGTGAGAAAGCTTCATATTATCTTCATATACGTAATTAAAGAAATAAATAAACACATAAGATTAATTTTTAATATACATATTATTATTTAAACACTAATGAGTGTATTTCACTTTTATATTCCGTAACTCACCACTAAGCTGGGGTTAAATTTAAGATTTTATTTATAAAATCTACTAATGAAAACAGTACTCCATCATTGATTATATTTACTTATATTTGAAATTTTAATCTATATTTATATTTTTATAATCTGGTATTAATATATGTATATAATACATTATATAACTCTTTATAATGAAAAATTCACTTATTTTGAAAGTCATTTCAAAAATATTACTATAAATAATAACAAGCTTTTATCTACATATATACTTTTGTATGATGTTATAATTATATAAATATATGTGCATTGTATATGTAATTGAAAATAATCATTAAATACTTCCATCTAATAACTTGACCAATTTTTTCTATAAATATATATAAATGTCAAAGCCCTATGATTAACTCATCACTAATTACAAATTTGTAATAAAAAAATGGATTCTAAGATATAATTTATCAACAAAATTGGATTCCAAACTTTGAAAAAGAAAAAGTTTACTAAAGCCTATATTTAATTATTTTTCATACATAATTCTTTAATCCATTTAATCCTAATATTTTAGGTGAAGATGGACCCAAGACTGAGAATTGAAATTTTTTTCCCAATTATAATTAATCCATGGTAATGTATTTTGGTGAGGAAGATAGCTTTATTACAAAAATCCTTAAAATAAATATCTATATTAATGTTCTTAATTTTTTTATTAAAAAATATCATTACTAAGAAAAAAAATAAATTTTTAATTAATATTTTTAGAAATATATTTATTCTTGAAAACTAAAAAAAAATTTTTCTAAGGTGGGAGGAGGATAAAAATAGAGATAATTAGAAAAAAAATTATAATAATAGTAAAGAGAAAATACCAAGATAGTTTTCCTTGAGTGGTCCAATGAAATAAAAAAATATATTTATTTGCCCGAAGTCTAATGAATTTGAAAAGAATAATCACGAAAAGCGGTGAAGCAAGAGGAAGTGAAGAAGAGCCTCTACGTCCGAACGAATGAACGGTTATCTACATAATTGCATTTCGTTCACCTTTTCTTATTCATTCAATGCAAAACACTCTTTAGACAACACCGGAAATAGAAATTAACTATATATATATATACATGAAGGAATTGCCCCAGGAGACTTTGCAGCCTTTCAGTGTTGGAATTAAAAGTATCAATAGATATTCGCAATTTTTTCAAAAAAAGAATCCAAAACAAACTTACCGGTTGAAAAGGTCTTAAAATTGAATTTTGCACTTTTTAAAAATTAATTGATCATTACTATTCTAGAAAAAATTTATTTTCAGTAGGGAATTTCTAATCTCATTAATATTAACAAATACAAAATTAAAATGTATAAGTTCTGATAATTAAAAAATAAAATATTTGTTCTAAATAAATTGTAAAATATACTCAATTACTATACTATTTTTTAATTTATTGATCCTTGGAAAATTATTATAAATAGTTATTTAATTAAAAAAAAAGTATTTTTAATGAAGATGTTGAATCTTCTAATCTACTTGATTATGCAGATATAAAATAATTTTTCCTCCTCCCCTCAGCAAGGTGTATTTAGTTTTAAACTATAAATATATTTTTTAGAAGTTTGATTAAAAATTTACTTAATTTTTTCTTGGTAATGAAACTTTTTTAATATAAAAATGAAAATTACTGTAAATATTAAATTCTATTAAGCTATTTTCCCCCACCGAAAGCCATAACTATCTCTGGATTAATTTTCATTTATTCCTTCTTCAATTTCAGAATCTATTTTTCAATTTATTAACTTAAATTTTTGAACATGAACTTACAACAAGTAATATAATTATAAATTAGTATTATTTTGTTATAAGTTCAAATTAAAAATAAAAACGTTAATTAATTCATACATATTATTAGTTAAAAGATTTTATGTTTAATTTAAAATGAAATGTGCTAGATTTGTTTTAACATGATATTATATATATAAAATATTTATTAAGTAAAAATATGTATGAATAGGCATTTTTATTGTAAAAAGAATAAAAAGTTTTGCAAAATCCTACTATACATGGAAAATTAATATCACAATTATATGTATTTACAATTTTCAAATAAGTATGTTGAAGAACTTTATTTATTTCTTTACTTGGAACAAGTTATATATTGCTGTGGTAATAATATACCTCATAATCTATTTTAGTTAGGTTTGCTTTCAACTATATATATATATATATATTTTAAAATACAATTAATAATGAAGAGATGGACTGACTCAAATGGCTTAATGTTGAATCAACATTTTAAAAAATGTAAAAAAAAAAAAATAAATAAAAATAAAATAGTGGTTTTACAAGCCAGGCTAGGTTTCAAATGTAAAATATGGCCCTTATAAATTTAATGGTCTGTTAAAAATATCGACATTGATGAGAAAGCAATATGATCTCCCAGGGGGATACCGGAACAATATCGAAACTCGAATGGTTTTTCTTTTTGGCTTCCCAGTAAAGAAATAAGATTTTTTTGGGGTCGAGACCGATAGGATACCTTTTATAAGTTTTCATTTGGAAGAAAAAATATAAAAAAAATTGAATTTATTTTAAAATATATATTTATATCTACTTACCTATATATTATATAAATGTGTAGGTATGTATATAATTGATTTAAATAAAGTAGGTATAATATTTATGGAATAGATAAATACAAAAAAATATAAAAAATACAAACTGATAAGAAAAATGTATAATTTTAATAATGCTATGAAATTATTTATGTCTTTCATACACATCAAATAGTTTGAATAATAATATATATATTTTAATAATATAATATTTCAAAAAGACTCAAGGGTAGAACCATGTCTAATTGAGTATACTCACGATACCAAGTTATTAAGCGCAGTAAAATTTATGATTTGAAAAACCGAATTAAATAAAAAAATTGATATTTTTTTTTTAATATTTAATAAATAGCATAGGCTTATGTTAATTAATTACAAAGAGGTAGGCTTTTCAAAGCTTTAGTAACGTTCCCTGCTAGAAATGGTGAAAACTTGGGGGACTAGGGGGGGGGGTGACGTAACTCTTCAAGTAAATATCAGGCTAAAAATAATTAGTGAAATGGATAACCTTGTGTTTTTCGTATCAAATTATTGGTTAATTAAAGAAAATAACCCACATATTATCGTTTTATTTTATATATAAATGTAATATATTATTTTTGTTTTATTTCTTTACGAAATTATTAAATAACAAATTAATGAATAAAAATGATACAATAAAATAAATTCCTATTTTTTTTTTTTTAATAAAACAAGTATTTTGATTTTTTTTAATTTAAAATTACATTTAAATTCCTTTATTTCTTATAAAATATTCTAAATTTTGTCGCAATATAATATATAATATATCCATTAAATTTAGTATATGGGTCATACTCATACCTCCGAGCCCTCTAATGCTAATAGTTTTATATACTGATTGAAATAAATGTTACCTACAGACATACAACAATATACTATGCATCACACATACACTCCGGGTATTTAGGGAACAAAGACCCTTGTCTAGATGCAAAGAGCGCCAAAACTTATTATAAATCCTATAGAATAAATATTTCTTTTTTTAATTTAGTAATTAATAATGGTCACCCGTTGAGGTTGATCAATGAGCCTACTTATACCTATTATTTCCTCGTTCTAGGTATCTAAGTACTATTACTACATTTGTTATTTTTTTCCAAATACAAATATTATTAAATAAAAAATTTTAAAGAAATTTCATAGTTTGAAATTAGTGTGATATATCATTAAAGTAACAATAATTAATTTTAATAATAAATTATTGATTTATTATTATTACTTCTTTAGGCATAATTCAGTTAGTTTTACATTTATTGATTAATAACAATAATTTTGTACAAATAAGATAACATTTAAATAAAATCAATTTTCAAATGATGATTTATTTAAAAAAAATAAATAAAGATAAATATTAAATTTTCTTTTATCATGCATATTTTTCTATGATATAGGGAATCCTAGTACACCTAAATCTTAAAAAAAATAATATACTCCAAACATATTATCTCATTAATATCAAGTTGAACACAGAGTAGTAATAAACAAATTTATATAAATAAACAAAAAAAAAGAACAAATGTAAATATTTTACTTAAGAAGAAATTCAATTAATATAGTATATATATATTGGATTACTCATAATGATCATAACAAATTCACTTGATATTAAATTTTATTTTTGATATTTTATATTTGATTTGTTTTTCCTAATCTAATAATACGTATAACTAACTATATATATATATATAGCTATAATTTTAAATTCTGATAAAAATCTAATTAGCATAATATTTAAATAATATCCATTGCAACTGCTTTTCTTATTGATTTTTTTCTAATCGTCTTCTCAATTTGTTGTTTGAGTTGCAAAGACTAAAAGACTATGCAAATCATTTCAACTATTTGCTGAGAAACCCTTTTTTTTTCTTTTTGCTATTCAAATCTACTTGAAAGGGATTTTGATCGAGTGGCGTATTTGAATTAATCAGTATTTATGTTAATAAAGGTTTTAGATACATTTCTACTTTAAGCCAGGCTTTCCCAACTGTTATTTTTCATTCTCTTTCTTTCAATATGTCATGTTTATCTCTTGTATTAAGTTCATGTTAAAGATTTTTTAAACAAAGTTGTGAAATCTAAAAAAAAACGGTTATATTTATGTATAGTAGATTATTTTGGACAATAACCGCCTTAATAGAGATTTGCATATTATGTGCAATCGTATTTTCAGATGTCACAAACAATTCATATTCTAGTTAACACACTGTTGTTTATTTAATATTTTTTTGTTCATGCAAGAGAAGCAGAAACCAGACTTTTAATTAAGATTTTTTTTTTTTTTTTTTAAATAAAAATAATATTTTCATATTTGCATCCTTGTTATTTGATATCATCATTAAGTATTATAAGTTTTTATTCAAATTAAAGAAAAATATTTAAAATAATCTTAAAAAAATCATAATTCTTTATATTTTTCAAAATAAATGTCAAATAAGAAAATAAGGTTGGCACCACTGTCGGGCGCCAAAATTTCCCTTAAAAATTTGAAACTGAATTGAATTAACTTTTTATTATGGTATCAAATGTTTCAAATAAGATAAAAATAATAAAAAAAAAATCAAATTATAAATTGAGTGTATTTTAATTATTCCATTAATTCGACAGATGATTCCAATTTTTAAAAATAATATCTTTTTAATAATGACAGACACTAATAAAATTAAAAGATGAAGGTGAATGATATCTCAATGTTGCCTCTTTCGTCATTAATAGAGAAATAATTAGATGCCATTATTATTTGAGAGTGAATTGTTCTTATTCTCGAATGCAAGGTGCTGACGTCCAGCCCTTAAGCCCTCCTGTTTGTTGAGATCAAAGACACCTGGAAGATATATTCAAGTCTACATTTTGAACAGATGTCCAAAAATACATCAGATTAGAGAAAGGTTCATAAAAAACCAATTATTATTCGAAACGGTAATCATCAGAAAAGATTATTTTATTCAGTTTTTATTTCACCCCTTCCACTCATCACACATTCTTAAATCTCAAAATCAAATAAATAATTATCATTCAAATTAAAAACTGATATATTGAGATAATATGTTAATTATTTATTTTGGATAATGAATATGCTGGTTGTGATAAGTATGATAAAAAATAATCTATATGGCAAATTTTGTCTACTATATTCCGTTACGCTCTAATTCAAGTGCTTTTATATCTTTACGAGGACCTATGAAAGATTCTTGATTTCTAACTTAACAGCGATAGAATGGATTTACGAGAAAGTTAGCAACATTGAATATTTAATACGTTCGGAGATATGGAAACGACAAAATATATTTCTAGAAAAAGAATAAAAAGAGAAATATCCCTTTAAATTTAAGTATCTAAGGAAGTTGATTTTAATACAAAAAAAAAATAATCCCTTTTTATTTCTCTTTAAATCCAAAATTAAATTATTTCCTTCCAGGAAGAAAATCAAGAAATGAAAGAGTCTGATATAATTTGCACATCACACAATTTTTGTTTATTTATTTGCTTATCGAAATTGGGCTCAAGTCAAATCAGTGTATGCAAGGGGAGATTTAATAAATTTTCTATAAATTTTTTTATTAAATTAAATAAAAATAATATATTAAATAAATGATTTAGTTTTGATTATCTACTTTTATCAAACTATAATTCAATAGTACCGGGACCCCGAGCCTCGGCTCGGTAATTAAGTTAAAAAAAATAATTCATTATTATTGGCTTTGGCTGGCAATATTAATACCTGGTTCTCAACCTTTAAAAAATATTGATATACAATTCTTTAATTATTTATTACAATTATTAAAAGGTGCATCATTGCATCAATCTGATTAAACTGAATGGAACTGGGGTCCTCAATAATAATACCTGATTCACCGAATCGCCATTCAAATAATAACATACAAATAGAAAAGCAGGCGTGTTGATATAAAATATATGCCTGGGACACCGAGCTATCGCTCGACCCTTAAACAAATTTATACAATTTATTATTATATACTTTAAAATTTTTACAATTTTCAACGAACTTTTAGTTCGTTTATAAAATCTATATATCTTTGTGTCTGTGAATCTATTTAGATTAAGAAAAAACTAATGAAGATGATTTTTCCCAGAGATGTGATCAATAAAACTCAATTTTTTCTTTATAAATACTATCTCTGGTGTGAATTTCAAAAAATTCGTAAGAGGGGTTTTTGAGAACCCATTTACAAACAAACAATTTTAGCTAGCATAATAAGATAAGATAAGATTTATTTTAATTTTTTATTTTCAAAACACGTTAATTTCGCTACTTTCGTCATCTAATTATTTTATATTTCCCGGAATTTTCAATCTTTCTGTTATAGTACCATTTAATAAAAATAATAATAATTTAATTGATTAATTCAATTAACATCAAAGTAGTTAAGTAATCTATTCAAAGAAATATATTTAAATGAATAAAAATATAATAATACAAGTATGCCATTTTGAATTCTTCCTATTTTTATATGCTTGTTATTTTTCTAATGAGGCTGGAATTATGTATTTATTTATCGCCTCAGTCACGTCACGTCTTCTCGTTTGCTAATAATAATAAATTTCAATAAAAAAAAAGGCAGCGAAGGACCTGAGGGTCTCCGGCTCCTCATTTACAACATAAAGACAAGGTGGTGAAGTGGAGGGGACACGATCTCTGAGATGTACTTTGTTTTTGTTTTTTTAAGACATATTCAATCTTTCGAAATATTTAATTTATCTAAATCTCGATTATTAATTATATATGCATTTAAGTAATATGGTCTGTGAATATTTAATTAATCTGGCAATCTCTTTTTTTTTACACGGGGACACATGTTCAATTTACTTTGTTGATCAACCGCGATAAAAGTGTCAGGAGACCTCTATTATATAAGGGCACCTCGATTGTAAGTGGTATTTACCATTCGTTTTTTTTTCTATTTATAAAAATTATTTAAATTCATCCCAAGTGGATAACAATTCAGAGGATGGAGTTTTGGAGTGTAGGTATTGTATTGTTTTGTTTTATTTCACTACAGTTGATATTATTCTAAAAACACAATATTTTATTCTTGATGAATACATTGAATAATCGTATAAAATATATTTTTTTTTTATAATTTAGTATCAATAATATATATACTCTAGATTTGATTTGATTGATATTGATTAGAATATTATTCAAATTCATGAAAGAATAATTAGATATTAAAAAATATTTATATTTTAAATTTGACGTTGTTTGTATTTCCTTTTTCATCAACAATTTATATTTTATTTGGTGCATTTCTATTTTATCATATCATCAGCTAAAATTAATTAATTATCAATTAATTTCGTCACATAAAATACTATAAATTGCATAACATTTATTTTTTTCTATGCGAATTAGAATCATAACTGAGATTAGAATTAAAGTGGGTTCATTGCTGAGGATGTAAATATTTTAATGAAAAGCGTAAGTAATTGCATGTTAATCCAAAGGAACAATCCAGGGACGTGACCAGAATTCGGCTTATTTTCAGGTGCGTGGAGGCACTTCGGGTTAAGAAATAGAGAGTCGGAACCATAAGGCCCTGCTGTTCCAAAATAAATAAATTCTCAGTCTAAAGAAGCATATTTATTTTTGTATTATGAAGATTTATGAAAATTACAACAAAGATATAGGACTGTTAAAATAAATAATATTGAATCAGGTGTCTCAATGAATAAAATATATTGGGCAGAATGTACCCAATTTTCTACTTTTGAATAGAAATTTTATATATTGAATTGACTTGTCAGTTAAATAAAAGCGAGCTAACCATTTAGTAACAGTCATGTAAATTACCTTTTAAAATTATTTAAAATAACGATACTTCAAAGACACTTCTATCCTATTGTAAATATTGGCACCATTGAATTTTAAGATTCTAGTCAATCTTAGTCGATTTGTAAATTTTATGATGGTTTTCCAGATCATTTAGGTTCAATTGACATATTTATAATGGATAATGATTTCCATTTTATATGTAGTAAGATTATTAAACGATCATTACACATCTATTATCGATTGAAAAAAGAAAATAATTTTGGAAAAAAAATTGTTTGAATATATAAATATATATATATATATAAATAAATAAAATTTTTCTAGACCTGGACTCGAGTCTTCTGTGTAGTAGACTGTCGTGCTAACCACTAAACCACTGAAGAGTCTATAAAGTTATAATAGTTTAAGATTTTATTTTTATTATACGTATACATATATTACAAATAGATATAATTAGATTTTATATATAAATAAATAAAATAACCCTTGTTTTTTTACAAATTTGTGAATGTTTTATCCGATCTTTTTAATACTTTCCATTCCTGGTCATATTGCATTCATTATATTAATTACCTGTGAAATTCTAATTATCTTAATCGTTTAAAAATAGCATTATTTTTGTATGGTAACAGTTTATATAGTTATATTATTATTATTTGCGGATGGACACTCAGAATCACTCAGAGCTTTAAAGAGGAATTATTAATTATTGAATTTTTCTAGACCTGAGTCTTCTGTGTAGTAGATTGTCGTGCTAACCACTAAACCACTGAAGAGTCTATAAAGTTATAATAGTTTAAGATTTTATTTTATTATACGTATACATATATTACAAATAGATAGAATTAGATTTTTGCAATTATTTTTACAATTTCGTAATTATTCTCATTATTATTATATTATATTAAAGAGAGAAAGAGAGATTGAGAAGGGGATTAGTTGTTTGATTTTTTTTAAACTATACTAAAATATATTTATCATTAATTTAACATCTTATGATCTTTCATATTTTCATCATAATAAATTCCTTATTAATTCAAGAATTTAATAAAGATGAATTATATATATATATATAACTTGTTCATAAACTTTATCACAATGAATTATTTGCCTTGGAATTTCATTTTTCTTAATCAATAACCATTTTTGAATTTCATTTAAATTTTCATTTGTATTCTTTTGAGGCATGTGTCCTTGGTTCGAATAGAATTGCACCAATTATAAATATATATATATATATATATATATATATCTTTAAAGATTTGTATATATAATTTTTTAAATAAAAATCCATTATATATGGATTTCTTTATTATTTACATTATATTTCATTTTTATTTTTTATTTTTGAAGATAATGGATAAGAAATAACTGTAAAGAGTTTGTTTGATAAAATAGAGAAGCTTATTGTCGGTTATACTGAAAGAAGGACCGGAAGGGAATGAATGGACGCTCGTTAATCACAGACGGCATTGGAAGGTTGATTAGCAGGGGCGAGGTGCCAGTGTCCCTGTCTGTCTCTGTGCCAGTGCACGTACGTCCAACGGAGTGAATGAATGGCGCGTCCTTTGTAGTGTGATTGACCCGGATAAAGCCGGGGCTACTTGTACTTTCCTCGCACAATGCAAACACCGCCAGTCGAGATCAATTTGTTGAGCAGCGTCTGCCACCACTCGTTTCTCCTTCGTTACAACACAAACACACACACAGACATACTCGATTCACTTAATTAACTCGTCTCGATGAGACAAACACGAATGTTTTCCTTTTGACACACCTCCCACTCCATGTCTATCTGATACGAAACCACACACACTGACTCATTGCTAATATAATTCTTATCAATCAATTAATGAAATAGTGACTTACCAAATATTTTTTTAAATAATAATAATAATCATAATTGAATGAAAAAGCTTAGAAATTAGGGCATTTTGATTAAAAAATTGTTCAAATATTTCATTGTCAATAACAAATTTGTTTGGCGAGGTGAAAGGGGACTCATGAAGAATAATCAATATTTTTTAAAATTATTTTGAGAAAACTTAAACCATAATATAATATATATATATATATAATTATATATATCTAAATATAAAAATGCGTGATGGTTTTTTACGTTGTCTAATAGGAAATAATGGGTTTAGGGAAGGATGAGAGAAAACTTAAGTCATGTTCTCCCTTAGAAGATTTATACTTTACTGAACTTGGTAAATAAAAGTAATTATGTAAAAATTTATGAACACAAATAGAGACAATAATCTTCTATAAAAAATTTTTTAAAACATTTTAACCATTTTTTCAAAATATTTTTTAGAATTTTTATTATTATTTATCATATTTGTCATTAAAAACAAAATTATTTATTTGTATTTCTAAAATATATTTTCATTCGTAATTAAGGAACACCTCTTGGAAAAAAAACAATATAATGAATTAATTTAAATTAGGATTAGTTGATTACATTTCTTAAATAAAGTCCCTTCTCTTTTTATTAATCGATTAAAATTTTTTATTTGATATGAATTTGATATTTGAATTGTTCCATTTAAACAAAAAAAAAACAAAAAAAAAAAATAGAATTCATTATTTTAATTGAAAAGCCAATTTTTAAAGAATTTAAAAACTATTCACACCCTGAAATTCTTTGTAAAAATTAATAGAATCAATTTTTTTTTATTCGCCTGATAAGCTAAACTGATTAGGGAGTATTCAACTTCCGTTCTATGGTATGAATCATTTGTCATCCCAGGCGTCTCAATCAGCCATTCAAGACACAGGTTTCCGACCCGCCGTGACAAGAAAATACATATTACATTTAATTATCATCAACAAATTCAAACAGGACACTGATATTCTTATTTTTTGTCCTATGGTCATCTTCATGCATTTATCATTTAATGGAGATGTAATAATAAAATATAAATTAATTGAGAGCGTAGATTAATATCATAATTTACGAAAAGAATAATCTTATTCAATTTAAAAGAAAAAAAAAACGAATTTAAATAGATCGAAAGAATTTATGAAAATTTCTAAAATGGCAATTAAGCAGGTTTTCATTTATATTGTTTATTTATTTATTTATTTTTTAAATTTATTGGTTAGTTTTGGTACATTTGTTTTTCTTAATTACTATCTCGCCATTCATGAGAGATCATGAAAATTATCGATGTTGAGATTTTGATGTTTTTATACATTTTGAAGGTTCCTGAGAAAAATGTCTGTGTGTGTGTATATATATGTAACCAAGATTACGCAAAAACGATTTGAGCTAGAATATTTGAAATTCGATACATGGGCATTATTAAAATCCATAGTTTTCTATCAACTTTTGAGAAATGTAGCTCAACCGGAAGAGGGTCATTACTTACAACATTTTGATTTTTTTTCTTCTAAAGTCACCGTAAAAATAAAGATATATGTTTGATAATTTTTCACATGATTAATAATTGTATAAAACTGCTATATATAGAATTTCAGCTTGATTGAATCGCTGAAAGTACCAGAATAAATTTTTTAACACTGCAAATCTCACGCGCCAACACGTGACGTGGTGCCATCAACAAAGAGCCAAACATGCGCTCGTTCAATAAATATTATTTATTAATTTTAATTTATAATTTAATTAATTTAATTTAATTTAAATTAATATATGTTATTTAATCCAATTCAAATTTGCGAGATAGTCGAGTGGAGACACTCCAGATTTTTTATAAAATACAAAGCATTTAATAAAAAAAAACGTCAAAATGTTTCTATGATCTTTAGGAATTAATCTTGAAAGTTAAGGAACATTTTGCCCTTGAGCTGTCATCAGACACTTTATTTTGTTTCCATTTAACCCTTTCATTTATGGAATTGATTGATAAGACTTAAAAGGACGAGAGAGAGATAAATTTCCAAGCTTCTTCTAACTTTCCTATAGTTTTTGACCTAAATAACAGATATATTTACATATAACATGACAATTATTTACAATAAAACTACATATGTATATATATATATATAATATTTTCACAAAATTCGACTTACATATTTATTCTCTGTTGTTATTGATATAAAAGTGAAAATTTCAATTGAATATTCCAATCTAATAAGATAAAACAACCATGTCGTTATTGGATTCTAGATATTAAATGATTAGCATTTAAATTTATTGGGGAACCGATGGATTTCAATCCTTTGTAGGGACCCTCGTGCACTTGTTTACGTTTATTCCGTTCATTAATTGGCTATTCTTTAGTAGAGGGGTGTCGATTTCCCCGCTCTACTGATCTACTTTTCCCTTTATTATTGATACTTTCATTAGTATATTTAATATATGTATTAATTACTTCGTTTTTTTTTTTACTTTTTTTTTATTATTTTTTCTAATTAAAAACCTTATAAATATGTTAATAATAATTCAATTAAGATTTCTTATTTGTTCCAGATTAAACGTTAATTAAATAACCATTCATTATTTCACTTCTTTTTTTTAACATTTAAAAAAATAAACAAATTTTCCACCAGTGATTCCAAGTCCTATTTTATTTTATTATTTGTTTAAATTGTATTAATAAAAATGGATTTAACTTTTTTTTTTTTTTTTTTTTTGTAAAATTAATTAAATATTTATTTAAGCTTATAATAATGTTGGGATGAGATGGTTGAAAAACGTTTTTTTTTTTCCCTATTCAAAGATCAAACGCAATGGTGCAAACTTTTTAAAAATATGCTCGTCAGTTTATTCCTCTATAAGAGGGCGATGATAAATTCACTTGAAGGGAGATCATAAATCTTTTAGAGGCGTTCAACAACACTCCAAGCCTAGCTTAATGATGCGCATTCGTTCAACACAACATTAGAACATTTTTACCTTTATATATATATATATATATATACATTTTTACCTTTAGATATATATATATATATATATATATATATAAAAGGGAAAGAGAGAGAGAGAAAGAAACTTTGTGAGTTTATGTAGTCCCGGTGGTCGCAATGAGTGCGGAGCGGGCGAATGTTAGTCCGGCGCCTATCGATCGTGGACGCGCCGCGCGGCTTCTCACCGCGTGCACTTATCACGCATGCGTAGATGCGTGTTTCGCACGCGGCGGCACTGGCAGGCCAAGCGCGGCGTTAGCTCAAAATCTTAGAAATCTTCTTACGCGTAGGTCGATACCTCACAACCTTCTGCTAACTCCCTTTTCTCTATTATCCATGCCAAATGGCATCCAATCCGAGTATTATCATTTGGAATTTTTCTATAAAAATTTTTTCTTTTTTTTTTTTTCTACAATTAATCAAATCATCCATCAATCTTCTTATCTTATCATAATAATAATCGTAATTTCAATATTTCTTCTTTAAAGAATAATTTAACATTTATTAATTCATTTTATTTCATTTTTGTTATTTTATTAAAAAAAAAAAATTTAGTATGTTTCACAAAATTTTGACACTTCACAGAAACAGAAAATTTTGTAAAAATATCCTCGAAATTCGAAGATTCATTTTAAATTTCAGCAGAAAATATTTTATATAATTTATTTTTTTTTTTTTTTTTTTTAGAAAATATTTTATAGTATTTACGATTTCTGGATTTCTATGTTTAATCTTAAACTTATTAAAATTTAAAATTTAGAAGATTCATTTTAAATTTCAGCAGACAATATTTTATATAATTTATTTTTTTTTTTTTTTTAGAAAATATTTTATAGTATTTACGATTTCTGGATTTCTATGTTTAATCTTAAACTTATTAAAATTTAAAATTTAGATGATTCATTTTAAATTTCAGCAGACAATATTTTATATAATTTATTTTTTTTTTTTTTTTTAGAAAATATTTTATAGTATTTACGATTTCTGGATTTCTCTATGTTTAATCTTAAACTTATTAAAATTTAAAATTTAGAAGATTCATTTTAAATTTCAGCAGACAATATTATATATAATTTTTTTTTTTTTTTTTAGAAAATATTTTATAGTATTTACAATTTCTTGATTTCTATGTTTAATCTTAAACTTATTAAAATTTAAAATTGAAATAATTCTGAATAATTTTTTTTTTTTTGCTGAAACACGGTCTGTACATTTTAAATAAAACACGAAACAGGTTCAACTTCGAGTAGGTATGTCTTAAAATTGGAATTAAAAGGTTATATACTGTAAAGAACCTGCTGTTTTGGAGCTTTCGGAAAATATTTCGAACTAAGAATATTATATATCAAAATTGTCTAATAATAATCATAACATAACATAAAATTTCGTATTTTAAAATTTAATCTCAACAAGAATTTTTTATTCAATTGGATATTAAAAAGACCTATGCTATTAAATAATCAATCAAACCTTCTGCCAGATATTATGTAAATTATTATAATTTATCGTTTTAATTCATTTTTTTTTTTTTTTAATTTTTAAAATTTTTTTTTTATTTATAAATAATAAAATAATCCGATATATATTCTATTTAATTCTTTAAATAGTTTCTTCAAATTCATGAACATATATTAAATATACAAGGAAAATGATATAATAAATAAATAAGTTGTTAAAAAAAATGCATTCTTCGTGTAAAATAAATAATTCTTATTTCCTCTTCCGAACTCTGAATGAATCGAGTCATTTGCATTCTCGTTCTGCAACACTTAATTAAATATCATTAAAGGAGATGCTTAGAAAGTTTTTTTTTTCTTTCAAATCCGAGCAAGAACGAACCTCTAGATTTTGTTATCAAGATTTTATATATATTATAGAATCAATCCAAACAAAAACAGAGAGAAACTTTCTTTAATGAAAAATCTCTCTATTAATTGATAATTATTTTTCTATTTATCCATTAAAGAATATATAAACAATAAATAGAACGTTATTTATTTAATCATTTAACATGAATTTATTTATAGAGCAAAAGAAAAAGTTTTTTTTTTCACTTTTTGAAATTTATTTTAAAATTTAACTACCTACTCCTTGATTTAGATGACAGATGATTCTAAGAAAACGTTTAATTCAAAATCGTGCAAAAACTATATACAACATTTAAATAAGAGACTTGTTTCAACTAAATTTAAATAAAATCTAAATTATTTGAAATATAATCTAAGGATTTTTTAATTTTGTTTAAACTATTATATTTCACAAGCAAAAATTATTTCAATATCCATAATATTTCATCATATGAATCTGTTTTTTAAAGAGATTTTTATAATACAATTGTCATTTAAATTTATTTACAAATGAATGGTGTGATTTATTTTATATTATTATATTTATTATTATCATTTATATTCGAGTTACATATTTTTTTATTAAATCTCATAATGTTATAAATATTTAAATATATTCTATCGTACCCATATTATTAATTACTAATTATATATTTATATATTTATTTTATAAAAAAGAAAATATTTTCCAATAATTCAAATATATTTTTTTTTTAATTAAATTCATTTACATTCAATTAATTTTTAAAAATCTATTTGGATTCTCCTAGTTAAAATAAAATAAAATAAATTAAATCTCCATTTATATTAAAATATTATAAAATCATTAATTATATTTTCTACAATATATAAATATATACATTTATAGATATATATGAATATAGCCATTCAATTTTCCCTCCATTTCTTCTGACATTTAGACTTCCAAGGGTAAATTTTAACCTTAAACTTATTTAAACACATTTCTTTACCTTTATATTAATTATTTTTTTAATATTAAATTGTATATTATTTTTTTTTTTAGAATAATAATAAAATAATACTAATTATATATTAAATAATAATGAAATTAAAAATTATTAAAACAATTTATAAGATTAATTTTGTTTTTTGAATTTTTTTTTCTCTCAGTAAATTATCTATTATAGATTGAAAATTAATTATTATTTCATTTTTTTTTCTAGGATGCATCGACGCAAGAAGTTAGAAGAACTCAATGTGCATCTTAGCTGTACACTTTGCAATGGATATTTTATTGATGCTAGCACAATTGTCGAATGCCTTCACTCATGTAAGTTTTAAATTTAATTATTAAATAATAAAAAAAAAACCTTCTGAGTGTATAAGTATATTACATTTCAATTTTCTATAAAAGAATTTCTAAAAATTTTATTTTTATATAACTTGTGAAGAGATATTTTTAATATTGATTATTCCCTAAAAAAATTTGAATTTTAAACGTTATCAATATATAAAATTATTAATCTTTTGGTTTATAAAATACTATACCTATTTTAATCATTATTAGTAAACCATTCTATAAACATGATAGGTATATATATATATATATCATACAAAAATGTAGCTTAATTTAATTCTATTATTTTTATATCATGAAAAAATGCTCGAATATTGATTTTTATTAAATTTTCTATTTGAATTAAAAAAGTAAATTGTTTTGAAATTATTATACATCAAAAAAATATTATTAAATGATTATACCTATCAACATTCAAGTGTTATGAAATGATAATTATAAAAATGTACTAAATATTCATCTCAAAAATTAAAAATTAATATTTAAATGTGATAAAAAATTGTTAAATTAATAATATTTTTTCTTTAATCTCTTGATTTATTTACCATATACATATAATTTTCTTATAATTACAAGTTAGTAATTTTGCATGAATTATAATGAATAAGTAGTCAGGTAAGAGGTGAAAGGTAGCATTCGCACCCTCTGATGAGTTGAAACTCGAATTTAAATTCAATGAAATGTTGACCACACTTAAACAAGGTAAGTGACCCACTCCACCAGTTGATTTACATGAATCTCAATTTTCCCATACCTGGGATTCAATATATCTTATATATAAAATTCTCGTGTCACAAAACTTTGAAATCATACTCCTCCGAAACGGCTCGACCGATTCTTATGAAATTTTTTATGTATATTCAGTAGGTCTCAGGGCATGTCAGACTTCCTTTATAAAACCGCTAATTGGTAAGGTGTGTCCAGGGGGTGCTAATTAATTAAAAATAGATTAGTTACCATACTAGATCATAGAGGCGCTGGTGGCGAAAATTTGACATGTCTATATATTCTAATAGAGGACTTGCAAACAAAGTGTTTCATGGGTCGACGGTCTAAGGCGTTATCTTATGACTTTGCACTCTTAGTTCGAATCTCGCAAAGGTCCATTTTTTTTTTAAGTATTATATATTTTTTTTTACAAATTTATTAATTTTTATTATTTTAATATTTTATTAAATAATTTTATTTTATTAAATTAAATTTTATTAAATTAATAATTATGTCAATTAATTTTTTCTGCATAAATATTCACATATAAAAAATTATAGAGATGGGACAGGGTAGGAGTTAGATGGTTATAGCTCAGAATAGTGACACTCGGGGGGGTACAGGGGGCGGAGCCCCCGTCTAGGTGTGGAGAGCGCCGAAGGCGCTCGGAGCAGCTAGTATATATATATATATTTCCCTCTATTTTTATAATTTCTTTATTTTACTCCATTGATAATGTTATTTGAATTTTTCTTTTATAAGTCCATTTTCATATTTATTTCTCGTATATTCCTTTAATTTGTATTATAAATTAAAGAGTTTATTCAATATTTATATTAAAGTAATGATTTCTCATCCTCAAATATGGTGGTTCCACACAATTTAGTCCAGCTGCTTTTCATTAAAAATTTAAATTGAGTTTAAATCTGCTTGGGTGAAATTAACTTTACAAGAAATTTTTAATTATTTTTCTTGTATATTCAATATTAATTTATGGGTGTGTTTTACTATGCATTTAAAATTTAATTGTTAATAAATTTTCTTTAATGGGCATAAACGGGGCGTTATGTTAGTTATTTGTTATTATTTATCATTTTATAATAGAATTACTGTCTATATACAATTAAAGTATTTTAATAAATAATTTATAGAAAAATGTAAACAGAATGACACTCACTTATTTTTTTTTAATAATTTATCTTTTAATAAATATGTATAATATTATTAGATTAAATTTAACAAAGGATTCTAAACATTAAAGCGTTTTTTTTTTAATTTTATTGTGGAAGTTAATTAATATTTTTATATATATAAATTTTTTTTTTTTATTAAAAAAATTAATATTAAAATAAAATTATATTATATAATTTCATACAATTGGGTTAGTTCTGTATTATTGTCATATTTTATAACAAAACAAATAATTAAAAATTATTGAATATAAAACAATTTTATTTTTCGATTGGAAATATTTTTTATTTACAAATATATTAATTTTTACTTTCCCGCATACTTCGTATAAGGGAAGTATTGGAATCGTCAAAAATTTCGACTTCGAGATTTCGATAGATCTTGACGTTTTAGACCTCCCTGAGTCGGAAAATACCATTTTTCGAATTATGTCTGTGTGTGTATGTATGGATGTATGGATGTATGGATGTATGGATGTGTGGATGTGTTTTTAATGTTTGTCTGTGAGCAAATTTATTCAGAAGCTAATCAAGCTAGGACTTCGAAATTTGGTACACCGATATTATTCATAGTTTGTAGATTTCTATCAAAATTTCGTCAAAATTGGTTAACTGGAAGTGGTACTTTACCTAGACTGGTTGCGTTTACCTTTCAAGTAAAGTATTTGGCTTCGAGATATTTGCTTCCTATTTTGTATATAGATTTAAAAATATGAAAAAAATTCAGATACCAAATTTCATCATGATCTGACTACCGGAAGTGACCTTTTACCTATACAAGTAGCGTTAGGTGTAAATTATAAATATATATAATAGTGTTAAACCATTTTACTTTATAATTTAAATTAATTAGTTTGTTTATTTTTATTTTGTTGTTAAAACCTAATAATAATAACCTAATTACCTATTTATATGCGGGTAAGTCTAGGGGAGGACACTCCCGATTTATTAATTTAATATTAATGATATATTTTATTAAAAAAAAATATTATTTTTTTGGAATCATTATGAAATGTTTAAATTTCAAGTTTTTTTTATATCGTGGGCATTAATTATTTATTTGATGGCATCCTTTTTGTAATTTGTTTGATGATTTAAGCAGAGCCATGTACCATTGGTCCATGGAAGCAATCGATTCCCCCTATTACTCTGCTTTTTCTCAATGACCTCTTTCAAGGGTAGTTTTTGCACATGCACGACCCGTTCTTATTCTTTCTCTGAAATAGCCAAAACTTGCAAATGGTATTTTGATCCCCTTGCAAGAGGTTTTCGTAAGAAGACCTAGATTTCCTTTCAGACCATATGCGCTCTCTGAGCATGTGTGTTTCTATTTGTGTGTGATCGTGTGCGTGTGATGTGTGCCGGGTGGGGCTGCTCACTGTTCACAGTCCGCTCTACTGTATGGAATCGTCGAGGGAAGGGGGTTCTGGCTGGTTTTGGTTTTGGCCTCTCAGCGGGACTCTACCGGGGCTCTTGCGTTCATTAAAATGTTTCATTGATTTCTCAGAGAGGCATTCAATGCAGAAAAAAAAAACGAAACCACGCAAAGTCTCTTAATATCCTTACATATCTATAATCTATCATTAATTATTTCAATAATTTCAGGTAGCGAGGAAAACGACCAGTGTTTTTATAATAAATTATAATTATTTAACATATAGAGTGAAAAATCATAATTCACGAACAAATTTTTCTTGATGTATTTATTACAACTTCAATTTAATTTTACACATTATTTTTATAAACTTATACAAATAAAAAAAAAACTGAATAAATATACATGACTTTATGTTTCAAAGGGAAGGAGATATTAATTTCTTTTATATTATTATTATTATTATAAATAAAATCATATTAATATATATTTATAGAAAAAAATGGAGATTAATGAATGCATTGAATAATTATATACATATTCTAATATGTTAATTACTATTAAGTAATTTCTAATCAAGCCATTCGTTTATATATGTTAATATGTACCAAAAAAATAATTAGCTGGAGTGTCTCCACTCGACTATCTCGCAATTTGAATTGGATTAAATAATATAATATATTATATTTAAATTAAATTTAATTAATTATAAATTACAAATAATAAATAATAAATATTAAACCAGCGCATGTTTGGCTTTTTGTTGATGGCACCACGTCACGTGTTGGCGCGTGAGATTTGCAGTGTTAAAAAATTAATTCTGGTAATTTCAGCGAATCAATCAAGCTGAAATTCTATATATAGCAGTTTTATACAATTATTAATCATACTTAATCATTATTAATACACACACACACACAGACATTTTTCTCAACCTTAGTGAAAATGATTCAGGAACCTTCAAAACGTATAAAAACATCAAAATCTCAACATCGAAAATTTTCGTGATCGCAATACTATCTCTGGCGAGATAGTAAAAATATAAAAATGTAACTAAAAAAAAAATTTAATTAGTAAAATTGTAATTATTAAGAGCTTAATTAACGGAATTATTAAAAAAATAAAAAAAAGGGTGGAGCTTTGGAATTCGAAAGTCTTCGACTGCAACAATCACATTCATCCGCCCCTATTCTAAGTCACCTCCACCCAACTCTTATTCTCTTCCAAATAAAAGGCCATATATTTTATTTTCATTTTCTACCTTGTATAAAAAATACTAAAATGAAATTGACTTGGATCACATTTGGAACCAATAGTAGGATGAATGAGTTGGTAATGTTAATAAAGATGCATTGGCGTGGGCATCAGCGCATGTTATGAATTATGTAAAGATGATAACGCATTGGAATAATCACTCCTGACTGGATCGATGTTCCATAAATCTACCGGATAAAAAAAAATTAATAATTCTATCCTTGGAAAAGAGTAAAGGGGATGATCCTGGGTATTTAGGATTCGACTTGTGTTGCTCATTCAACATTGTCTTCGAAAGTGGTTGGGATCCCCTTCCCCCTCCCTTCCTCATCCTAGGACCACTTCATTCGGAAAGGACTGGCAACCTTACCAAGTTTAAAGGGCCTCTCTCTCTCGCTCTTTCGTTCTTGTACACTCACACATAAACTAATCCCTTCAGTTCTCGGCCTACCTGGCTAAGTTTTATCGACTAGCAATTGTTTTTCAAACGGAATGCAAAAAGACATTTTCTTATTTACACGCTATGAATCATTCATTAAGTTATAGACAGAAACAAAAACTTGAACATTTTATTATCCGGATAAACTGATTACATACTAGGTCAAAATATAATCTCTTTATATTGATCTAATCATTCATTTTAGATTATATTGAAATTAAATCAATTTTTTTTTTATTGTTAGGCAAATAAAGTTAAAAGGTAACAAAAAAAAAACAGTAATTGAATTAAAAAAGGTATTTGAGTATTTCATTGATTAAATAAATACATAATTAAAGGAAATAAATATTCAAAAGTGAATTAATGTGAAATTGAAGGTTTTATTTAAACTCTCTTTAAATTTGATTATCAGTTTTTAAATTATTTCAATTAAATTTATATTCAAGATGAATTTTGCAAAATTGCCTATAATTCAATGTTTAACACGACTATCAGTTTTTATTATAATTAATATAATTAATAGATATTATAAATGAGTTAAAAAAGATTTATTAGCATAATTTATTGACAAATAAAATAGGATTTCTAATCTAGAAAAAAATATTCATTCGATGTCTTCAAGGGCTTCTTGAGGGGTTGCATCCAATAGAGTACGGGGTTGGGAATCTCCCCCTCGATTCACGTTCATTTTCCACTTTTATGATTCCTTCTATTCTCTAATGATTCCATTATCATCTCCAATTCCCTTTCGGTGTATTTTTCTTTTTTCCGTTTCATTTCCTTGCTTCAGCAATATATATATGTAAAAAGACGTTTTTTATTTTGAACTTGCCATTTTCCCTTTTGATTCTTTAATTCCATTTATTAATAAATATATTAATTTGATATTAATTTTTATATATGTATATATATTTTTTTATATGATTATTTCAAAATTTATTTTTATCGAATTCGAGTTGACATCGATGGAATTTCTAATTAGAAATATTTTAATTATATATAATGTCGTCTTATATTAGTATAATTCGGAACGGGAATTTATATTGAAATATAAATATGTAAAATTATAATTATATAAAAAAATTATATAAAAAAAAAATCAAAAAAATTCACTAAACTAAAAACTAAAAAAATTAACCATTTTTGTTTTACTTATTTTCAATAAAAATCAGCAATTTAATTTTTTCATTTGAGTGAATTTGATAAATATACCAATATTGTTCAAATTTTATATTAAAATATTTTTATTGTTCTTTCTGGATCTAAATTTATTATTAGAATATTATTATTAAATCTAAGTTATACTATGTAAATTAGGTCCCTCGAACTAAAGATCATCCTGGTCTATTGTCAAAATTTTAAACGATAATAATTTCCCTCCCTTAGCTTATGAATATATAAATTAATATTATAATATATATTTTTAAAAAAAAATCCAAGACAATCTTTTGTGCATCAAATTTTAAAAACACTCAGATTGAATATTTAATCGATTAATTTAAATTTTTTAAACTGAATCAATATATATTCTTTCTGTTAACGATATTTGAATTTTTATTTGTAAATCTTGTTTCAATGGAATTGATCCTTACATTCCCCTTATGCCGCCGCCCACGTTTCATTTCAACCTGGCTTTAATTGATCTTCAAAATTCTCTACTCTATCTCATCCAGAACTTATTTCTCATGGGAGAAGGGTTGTTTCATGCCACGTTTAATACTCAAGTTATCTTAGTTGCTGTATAAATTACACTTTACATTCTGTATATTTTCAATATACCTATGTATTTAGATTTTTTTATATATAATTTCTTTATTTGAATAATTTGTTTATAATAATTATTATATTATTTTCTTTTTAGATTGTAATGTATAGTTAATAAATAAATTTTTATTATGAAAAATACATCTTTCTATTATTTCACACGGGTTATTTGTGTTCAAAATTAATTTTACTATTATCAATATCATTTTGCTTTTACTAATCCTGCTTTTATTTTATTTTTCTATTTTTATATTTAGAAATTACTCAGTTATTATTAATATTATTGATTACAACTGTGTTTTTTTAGTCTCATGCACTTTTTACTTTATAGAGCGATATTATATTAAAAAAGTTTTACAAATATGTCTAATGTTTACGATTTATATTTTCCTCAATATGATTTATTATTTAGTGTGTCTATTTGTTTGTGTCACTTACAATACGATAAATTATATCAACATAAAGATTTGTTTTTAAAAGAAAATCTTATCTAAGTGATATGAATTGTATGGTATTTTGGAGGTAATTCTTCTATAATAAAGGCTATTGTTCTAAATCCTTTTCCATTTATACATGCATATAAACTATTCCGAATTAGATAAAAAAATTTCCAGTCTATTTATGCTATTGGCTTTCGATAATCGAATGTATTTGTGCATCTAAATAGATTTTCTATTAAACAATACCAATCGGATTGCATTCATAATTTTTACTAACCATTTTTACCGACCGACGATAGTAAGGGAGGTATTGTTTTCACACCAAATTTCACATGTGGAGATTTTTACATATCTCCACGAATCATGCATTTTCTTAACAGAAAAAAGTATTTTTAGCATGATGTCTGTCCGTCCGTCCGTCCGTCTGCCCGTCCGTCCGTATAGATGTGTACAGCCTGAACGGCTGAACGGATTTTGATGAAATTTGGAATATTTACTTAATGCATCAGTGGGATGAATTGATCAACTTTTGGTGCAAATCCGGAAACCGGAAGTGGTAGTATTAGCGATCGACGATAGGAAGGGAAGGGTTATTTTCATACCAAATTTCACATGAGGAGATTTTTTACATATCATCACGAATCATTCACTTTGCATTGGTTTTATACTCGAGAAAAATCATCTTTATTAGTTTTTTCTTAATTAAAATTATATGACGTCATCCAACCATTCATGGCGTCACAGCCTGGTCTTATATATATATTATAAATAAAATAAAATTAAAAATGTTTATATTTATTATTTATGTATCCATATCTGTTTTTTATTACATTAATAGATATATGAAAATTATTTGAAATTGTTTCTGTAGCTGGAAATTAATTTATTTCAAACCGTCGGTCGGTTCGGACCTGGCCACAGGTCAACTTATTAATTATTAAAAACCTTCAGAAAGGTTTTCAAATGAACAAATTAATAGTTTTAAATAAACTTAAATTCTTTATTAGAAATTATTAAATCAAATTGATATTTTGTAACATCGTATTAATCGAGTTAAGTTAATTTATTGATGATACATAATTCATAGATTAATAAAATAAGATTTTAAACGACCAATTCTTTTCTATCCTTCTAAATGATTTCCTAAACATCAACATTATGTGCTTTTCTTTACAATTGTTATGAAGTTGTAGATGCAAATCAACCGATGCATTTTTCACTTGTAAGAATTTGCACGAGTCAGATCTCAGTTAGAAATTGCAATCTCATCACCTCGCCAGGTTTTCTCTAGCGAATTGTTTTACTTTTCTCTTCGCTTGCAATGAAAAAGTCGCTTACGGAAGAGAAGCAGGAGGTGTGCGGGTGGTGGGCGGAAAATGTACCGTGCCATTTGATTACTGTTAGAAGGAACATTCCCAGGCCACCAAACCTCTTCGTACACCTTTCTCTGCTCTCTTCATCATCTCTGGGAAAATGAAAGAAAGACGACTCCGTCTCCTCGTAAGCTCCTCTTTCTTCTTTATTTTACTCAAATCCTACAAACAATTCCTACGGTTATACATTTTTCAATAATTCGAGCACTTTATTTGATTAAATTCATTTTATTTTTCCGAAAAGACTGTCTCATATTTACACTGAAAAAAAAAAACTGTTTACAAAATGAGCAATATCGATTTAATTTCTTTTTTATAAAAATACTATTATTTATCCCAAAATAATAGATTCTAATTGTTTTACATTATTATTAATAAACGATAACATCTGTCAAAGAGGAAATTTGGATTTCAGTCATGTTTGAAGAAGTTTTCACAATTGATGAAATTATCAATGTGACATAGCGTGACTAAAAAATAAAATTTCAATTATACCTATTTTCTAAAAAAAAAAACAGATGTACTATTCATTCTCATCACTAGCAACTGTTTTTTTGCCTAGTATAGCATATTTCTATAAAAAATAATTTTTCTTATTTTTATTTAGGAAATATTTTGTTGATTATAAATACATAACTGTTCAGTTCGTAATATTCAACTATAATATTTTTTCTTTCTTCCTGGACTTATGTATATTATGTATATTATTCTTCATTATTATTGTGATTCAAGTCATTTCTCTTTTGACTGAACCTCACCCCAACTTTATTGGGAATCTTCGTTAAAACCCTATTATATTTTGTATTTCATATTATTCTTCTCTTTTAATCTCTTGATCACATTTTTACCCTTAATTGACCATATTAACACTCCATTGACATTTCCGTTGTTTTTTTCATTGAAAATTATTATCGTACATATTTTCTCTTTCATCTCTCCATTATCATTGATTGATAGGCCCACCCCTCCTATTAATGGAGAATAAATTTAGAAAATTTTCTCTATAACTTATTATTATTTTTCAATTAGGTATTTAATCATAATATTAATGAATAATTCAATTAAATTTGGTCAGTGGAAACATTTAATTATCCTTACTGATAATTGACAACTTTATTTAATATTAAAATATTTCTTATTTAACTTTCATCAAGAAGTTCAATTACAAATATTTTAAAAATTTAGAATTGTATCATGGGAAATAAATAATATATTTGTCAATTGTCGTATTTCTCTCTTATATTTATAGAGAAATCTATAATTGTATTCTGATGAGTTTACTAAATTAGAGGTGAAATAGGACTTGAACCCTCGAACTCGAGTCGGCGAACCGGTCACTATAACCTCGCGGAATTATTTTATATTATATTATTGAATATTTATATTTTCGGACAAATTTTTTAAAAATTTTCCCGTAAGCAACATTATTAAAAAAAAACTAGAAAATTTATTTTCTTCGTTAAGAAGTCGCGGAATTATTTTATATATTATTGAATATTTATATTTTCGGACAAATTTTTTTAAAAATTTTCCCGTACGCAACATTATTCAAAAAAACTAGAAAATTTATTTTCTTCGTTAAGAAGTCGCGGAATTATTTTATATTATATTATTGAATATTTATATTTTCCGACAAATTTTTTAAAAATTTTCCCGTAAGCAACATTATTCAAAAAAACTAGAAAATTTGTTTTCTTCGTTAATTATTTTTTATTTTTTATTTTATTGACGTTTTATTATTTTGAAATTAAAACGTTTTGTCACTAAGCTACTTCAATATTTTAATTGTAAATGAATTTTTTTATCTTTAATGAGAAATCTTTTTTATATACCTGTAAAAATCAAGATAAAGAGAGTTTTAGAGAGATCGAAAACATTACTCATGTTCTCGTGGTCAATGCAATAGTAGTAGTGGTAATATTAGTAGTACAATGCGAGTGAAGCGGGTGGAGTAGGCAGGGGAAGGCATCTCCGTTGGTTCGCGACAGTAGCGGCAGCCGGCACAGCACCCAGGCAGTGAGCAGCACGGCGAACGCCACGTTGCCAAACTTCACCTCATTGCCAACTCCCCACCATTTTGAAAGACCCAAGCTGCCCCAGCCAAGTACATACCCTATATATAGGCCTTTATGTAATATATATATATATATACACAGATATATATATATATATATATATATACAATCGAGGGAGTTGTTTTCTAAAATCTCATATCTCAAGGGAGGGGTTCAAGGCCAAGTGGGGGAGATGATGGAGTTCCTCCCCGTTCGTCTCGTCACTTCCGAAACAATTATGTGCTCGTGTACATATATACATACATTTACATATATATATACTCAGTATATATTTATCTACACCTTCCAACCTATCTAATTATCATCACTTGTGTATATATACACCTAAACCAACAATAATTATTAACAAGATACTTTCCTATATATATATATATATATATATAATTATCACAATTTAAAAATTTAAAAGATATATATATAAAATTAATAATTTGACAAAAACATTTTTTTTCTTTTGAAGATCTGATTAATTTTTTTGTTTGTTTTTTTTTTGATCCCAATCGATGGATGGGTTCACTTTAAGTAGGTTTTTAATCACGAATATGCTAATAAAATTTTGCTTATCTAATCTGTTGATTTTTTTCAAATTAATTTCTTTTACTTGCGCTTAACATAAGTTTATCCTCAGGCCTTCAACAATCTAGCAAAGAGAAATTGGGGGAGGAAAGTGAGATCACAGGGTGTGTAACCGGGAGGGTTGGGACTGACATTGGCGGATTGATGGAAGGAAGGGAGATACGTGAAAGGGAAAGGGCGCTAGGACGTGGATTTTCCATACAACGAAAAAGAATGAACAACACCCTAACAAGAAAATAACGCCAAAAATTTGGGGTTTAGAAAATGCCATTTCATTTTTTTTGTTTACTAATAGTAAATGGAATACGGTATCCCGGAAACGAGGGAAGGTTACTTACACCAGCAATCTCGGCAGATTTTTATATGACATAATATATTTATAATATTTAATTGACTAATAAATAATATAAAATTTATTTTATCAAAGAAAAATATATTAATTATATCTAATTAACTATTTCTAATTAAAATAGTGAATAAGATAGATTCGTAATTATAGTTAGGAGCGCATTTCTCTATCATAAAAGAGGACCGCGGGCTAAAAAAAAAAAAATTTGCGCACCACTGATTTAAGCCACGTGAAGGGGATTAGATCAGCTTTCGTTGCGAACGACACGCGATATTTTCCAACAGCCAACCCACTCAACTGTTTTTTTGTTATAACAGAAGCATAATCATGATTCATTATTTATAACCCAATCATCTTTATTAATACCTCTATCAAATTAGAGAATTATTAATCAAGGTATTAATATTTATAAAAATGAAAAATAAATAAATAAACATGAACATAGAAAATACTTTAGAATGAATATACTACATATATTATTATTGAATCCATTCAACATGAGAGCTATCATGCTTAACCAAAATTGATTCACTAATTGGTTTGTTTTCTTCTTTGGGCAATGATTTAATTGGAATAAAAAGAAGGGAAAAAAATTAATTTGAATGAAAATTGATTTTATTTATTTTTTTTTTTTTAAATCCAATGAAACAAAAAAATATACAAGATTTGATCTTCTATATTTGTGAGCAGGTTCTATTGCGGGTCTTTTTTTTTACTTCTTTTTTTAATTTATTCATCAAGATGTTTAAAATCCATTCCGTTTTTATGGTTGACGTAGATTAAATTCGTGGTGAATTCAAAAGTGATTCCATTTCATATCTCGCTATTCTCCTCTTTAATTAAATATATTGATATTACTCTCTAATTACCTCCTTTGCATATATTAATATTCAATGTGAAATTGGAATCGTTGCTCGGATGGCATGACCTTCATTTTCATCGATGAAATTGAATTCGGATTCGACTCGCCTGCTTTTATTTCTTCCCTCTCTCGGCTTTGTAAACATCGCCGTTATCAGTTGTGCACATTCCATGGACCTTTCCAAACATCAATGCCAGTTGCTTTCTTGCGATGAACAAATAAGCAACTCGATGCCATCAGTTCCAAACGACAATACAACAACACACCATTCAAGCTATTTTTTTTTTTGATTTTTTACTTATTTATTATCGTTATCGTTCAAACGAAAGTTTCAAATATATTCCATTTTATTTATTTACGTCATTTTACATTAAAATGTATATGAATACATAGGAATTTTACACATTGATCAATCTAAAATTTTTAAATGATTTAGAATCTGTGTATTTTTCGTCTTACTTGTTCTACGACCCTAAAGCTCCCTCCACAAGTCTTTTAACAAACAAATATTAAATATAATATATATAATTTATATATATATATATATATATTCCTATTTCTTTATTTCTTTATTTTTGGCATTTTTATAAATATTGATACGTTTATTAATAATCTGGAGTGTCTCCACTCGACTATCTCGCAATTTGAATTGGATTAAATTCTATATATAGCAGTTTTATACAATCATTAATCATGTGAAAAATTATCAAACATATATCTTTGTTTTTACGGTCACTTTAGAAGAAAAAAAATCAAAAGTAGCTAATGACCCTCTTCCGGTTGAGCTATATTTCTCAAAAGTTGATAGAAAACTTTGAATAATGCACATGTACCAAATTTCATCATTCTAGCTCAAACCGTTTTTGCGTAATCTTGGTTACATACATACACACACACACGCATACACACAGAGAGAGATAGACATTTTTCTCAACCTTAGTGAAAATGATTCAGGAACCTTCAAAACGTATAAAAACATCAAAATCTCAACATCGAAAATTTTCGTGATCGCAATACTATCTCTGGCGAGATAGTAAAAATTCTCTAATTTGATAAAAGGTATTAGTAAAGATGATTGGGTTATAAATAATGAATGATATATTTATATATAATATTTAAGAAATTAAAGAATCAAATATTTTTTTATTTTCTTTATGAGTGAAAAAATTGAAAATTGAAAAATTATTTACTAATTTTTTAAACTACAAAAATAGAAGTGTACTTGAAATTGAAATCATGTTTAAATTTCAATTCCTCATCCCATATATTTGCCTCTGATCTTTATCTTCTACTTGTTAATTGGTGCATTATAAGGAATTTGCCTATTTTTCGGCGTGTCATTTTTAAGTCTATGATATCTACTGAAATTAGAGACGTCAGAGAAATGCTGAATTTTTTTAATGATTTATATATATATATATATACAAGATCTTTTTGAATAAAAACACGAAATATGGTCGCACATGATATTTTTCAAGTTTTAACATTATCGAACTTGATTTGTTTATTTAAGTTTGGGTCCAGAATAATGTTTTCAATATGTTTAACCTCATTAACCTCGTAATTATCTCTTAGAAATATGTATACTAATTAAACAAATACATACTTATATAACTATTTTAAATTTAAACTTAAATATATTCTAATAATTTATACATATATCAGATAAGAATAAAATTAGATCATACAAAGAACGGCCCATTTGAAATTTTTACTTAGCCTGACGAAATTTAAAAAAAAATAGTATAATTTATTATAATATTATTAATTACGATAATGAAATACCACTAATATTCGCCCGTAATTTTTTTTTTCTTTTATCTTTTTTGGCTCTTTCCCAAAAAAGTTTGCCCATCACTGTTCTAAATAAATAGAAGTGGGTGGAGTGCCTTGGCATTAATTAATTATTCTATATAAACATGGAATTCGGGGGTTGATTTTGGCTGAGAATCACAATGAATTTATTATATTATCTGGTGTTACTCAGTCTTCTCTTCTAATAATTATTGTATATATAAATATATTTTATTTATGTATGAATATACCTGTTGTTAATGAACATTTATATACATAGTCGAAGAAATGTGATCCATGAGTCATCTTTTGCAAAAATAATTGATTTATCTCTCTTCTCATCTTTCATCTATGAAACAGGTTAGAATAAAAACGCCTGTTGGTCTTTTTCCCCCCACCGCGCTTACTAGGCCCACCTGGCTTTTGACCCGATTCTTAATTACCTCACTTAATCTTTATGCGATTAATGTGATAAGCACTGTTGACGCTTTGTTTGACTAACTGACACCTCCAATGGATAGCTTCTAAACTAAGCCAACAGAATGGGGAATGGCTCTATTTGAATCTCCCTACCCTCCTTTTTATGGTTGTTTCTGATGAGAAGGGAATAATAGATGGTCGAGGGAAGTCGATAAACATAGTAATAATGTTAGATAATAAATAAAGGGTGGGAGTTCATTTCGTTTATATATATTAAAAGAAATTGTTGGTTTTTGTCTAATTTTTTGCTTTAATCTTACCAATATATAAATATATGCCCTTACTTAGATTGAATTGATTAAAAATAAAAGATTCTTTTACATAAATTATGTAAGATCATGATAAGTTTTAAAAAATATTAAAATTTTCACTAATTTGCGTGACATTTCGATTTTATTCAATTTTTTAAACATTAATCAGCCCTGACCTAGATGTTTCATAAATAGTGAATGATAAAACTGAAAAACATATTTCGATATTTCTGCTATCTTTTATCTCTTAATCTGAATAAGGCGAACATTGATTTCAAAGAATGTTTCCTTTTCACTATCTCGCCAGAGATAGTATTGCGATCAAGAAAATTTTCGATATTGAGATTTTGATGTTTTTATACGTTTTGAAGGTTCCTGAATCATTTTCACTAAGGAAGAGAAAAATGTCTCTCTGTGTGTGTATATCTGTGTATGTGTGTGTATGTATGTAACCAAGATTACGAAAAAACGGTTTGAGCTAGAATGATGAAATTTGGTACATGTGCATTATTCAAAATTCATAGTTTTCTATCAACTTTTGAGAAATATAGCTCAACCGGAAAAGGTTCATTACCTACTACGTTTTGATTTTTCTTCTTCTAAAGTGACCGTAAAAATAAAGATATATGTTTGATAATTTTTCACATGATTAATAATTGTATAAAACTGCTATATATAGAATTTCAGCTTGATTGAATCGCTGAAAGTACCAGAATTAATTTTTTAACACTGCAAATCTCACGCGCCAACACGTGACGTGGTGCCATCAACAAAGAGCCAAACATGCGCTGGTTCAATAAATATTATTTATTAATTTTAATTTATAATTTAATTAATTTAATTTAATTTATGTTATTTAATCCAATTCAAATTGTGAGATAGTCGAGTGGAGACACTCCAGATTTTTTCATTAATGAATATAATTTAAAATCAAATAAATACTTATTTCCAAAATCTAATTTTTATAAGTCTTATTGCATGATAATGAGAATTACAATGTACATGTACAATGTAATCCCTTCATTTTAATTTATAATAATTTAAAATGAAAACCTCAGCACATGAATATAGAATAAATTATCAGCTTGTGACATTTTTTATACGAAAATAAATCTTTTAATGGAAATATTTGAAAAGAATTCCTGTTGGTTTTTATTCAACCATTTAATCGTTAAGTTTGGTTAGCATCCTACTTTTCTCTTTCCGATTCGGATATCCCTGTTCTGTAAGATACTCATCGCCCTCCATTGTTCTCCTCTCTCTTCTTTTCTTAATGCGTTCGTCTCTTAGCACCTCTCTACTTCAGCTTTTCACTCGACACCTCTTTAATTTAATGTCTGTTTGTTTCAGTTTGCCGAAGTTGTCTCCTTCGTCATCTTGAGGCATCAAAAACATGCCCCATTTGTACTACCAGCATTCACGAAGCTAAGCCACATCTCAGCATTAAGTAAGTACCATATTTACCATTCTTCTCATTCTCTCTCTTTCTCTTTTTTTATCATCTCACACTACCACTGCCTACTCAATCCATTATTCTTTAAAATCATTAATAAATCTTCTTCTAGCGGTCAGGTAAGTGAATATTTTATTATTAACTCTGAAAATAAAGTTACTTAATATTGATAAAAAAAAAGTTTACTGATTCAATAAAATATAAATAAAAAATAATTCATTATTTTAAATAAATAATAAAATTTTTAATTCTTTATATTATATGAGATCTTTTTATTATTTTAGTGAATTTTTTTCTGAATTTTCAATTTTAATTTATGTATATAATTTAATTATAAATATATAAACGAATGATATTAATATTCACTGTAATAAGAATTTCAATTAGTTTTTGTTAGTTTGTTTTGGTGAAATTTTTAATGAAAAATTCATAAATATGATATTAAATAATAATAATACTAAAAAAATAATAAAAAATATTTCTTCAAGTATAAAATTATTATTTTTCTCTGGTAAAAATTATATAATATCTGCAAAAAGGTCCGCCTGGGACGTGTCTTATATCATCTGAAATAAACAATATTAATAAAGATTTTAGTCATTTTTCATTACCATTGATAATGGATAATTATAAATTATCTGATTACTTTAAAAATGTGTTTTTTTTTTATTTTTATTATATTATTATAATAATATATTTATTTATTTATAAATAACACTAAAAATAATATTTTTGTCATTTACATTAATATCACCTGATTGATTGATTATCTGAATTAATTTTCAAAATGATATCTTAAAATATTTTCTATTTTTTTTTATCAATATCATTAGAATAACAAAAGCATCATTAGTGTTAAAATTGTAAATTATTTTAAAAATTCTTAATGAAAAATTTTGTTATGTTACTGATAAATGTTAATTTTATGTTGAAACAATAATTAAATGTTTTTTTTCATAGTGGATCAAATTTAAATAATAATTTATTTTATGATAATAATATTTTTTACTTATTTTCCTATTAGTAATGCAAGCGTTGAGATAAAAAGAAACAGATCATTTATATAGATAAGTTAACTTGTTTATCATTTCATGCTTATCTTAGTGTTTTCGTTTTTTTTCTATGTTACGTCTAATTTTCAAGTGGAGTGTATGTCCGGGGGTGGGAGGTATATATTAGCCTCAAAGGACAGGAAGATCCATAATTTTCCCCTTTCAGATAAACTATTAGGTCCTCTGTTCATAGAGGCGCATAGATTCACTCACTCCTTCATCGACTTCAGAGACAATGGACCATTTGGCATCCCTTCTCTCTCTTCATCCATCACGAGGAGGGAGATACGCAGTATAGTATTTGTCGGTGAACATATGACCTCATTTTGATCAAATAAACCAACACCCCCAATATTATGATTATGTCACGTATAAATTTCTAGGTTATATTAATTAATCCTTAAAATTAAATTACCAACTAAAATTGTACTCAACGACAATTTGCAAATACAAAAAAAAAAGAATAATTGTAAAAACAAATAATTATTGGAAAATGGAAATAAAAATCTCAATCACACACACACACACACACACACACACACATTTTTTTGTTTAATTCTTAATAAATAATTTTATGATAATGATTAAATTTAAATAATAGATTTAATATATATTTTAGGAAAATCAATTTTAGAAAAAAAAAACTTTGCCAGGTAAATGGTTTAAATAAAGTTAAACATTATATTATAGTATAGCATATAGATATTTAAATTTAGTTTAAATAAATATTTGTCAACTTATATAAGTACATAATTTTTTAAAAAACAATATTCATTTATTATTATTGTTTTGTTTTTTTCAAAATTTATAACTGTTATCTTGAGAATAAGATTTGATTTCAATAGTTGATTAGTAGAAAGTCAAATTGTTCTAAGTTAATATAATGATAATTTAATATAAACAACAAATATTTAAAAGATAAACAAGTCAAAACGTGTTTGTATTGTATGTAAGTATTTGCATGATTCATTTATATATTTGATCAACATAGAATATCAAATTTTTTTTTTCTAATTTTTGTTGCTTTTATTAAGTAATATATATATATATTGCAATCTGAATTTATTTAGTGGAGAATATTAAGTTTTAAATTAATTTTAAGCTTCTTAATGATATTTGATAATTATAATCTTTATTCATACTTAAAAACTAAAAAGAATCATTTAAATTTTCAAATTGATTATTGAATAATAAATAACAATAAAAAAATCTATTTTGGCTCATATACTCAAATATACATGAACGTTCTGTTTTAATATTTGAAGACCTTAGAGCGAAACAGTGGTAAGCCACAAAATCAAAATGTTGAGATATTGCAGTTTAAAGTGTAGAAAAAAGATAGAAAACATTGGGTTTACTGCATATATTTCAAATTTGCTCAATATGTAATATCAGTAAAGGGAAAAAGTCAGCAACTATTATTTCTTAGATATATATAATTAAGAATAAAACAATTTTCTACAAAAGTGGCTTACCATTGTTTCGCTCTAAGGTCTTCAATTGAAAAATTCACTGCCAATTCATTAAACATTTATGGATTTATATACACTAATCTTGTCTTATTTTAATGTTTTTTGATAATATATATTTTCTTTATAAATTTGTACTGATAAAGATAAATTACAGTATACATAGAAGAAGAATAAATAACAAAAGGCTGCATTTTATCAATTTTTAATCCCCATGTCCATTAAATTGAATTGAATAATGGAAAAATTCAACATATTCACAAAAGAAGTTGTCTCATTTTTTTTAATGATAACTAATTCTATAATTAATCTTTTTTTCTTGAGGTTTATTGATAAGTAAAATTATTTTTTATTATATTCTAATCTCGATTTATAAAAGTCGAACCAAACATGAATGTAAAAATAATCATTTGGTGAAAGAGATTTTTTTTTTTATTATTTAAAGAGAATGGCCTTAATTAGGTAGTAGGATCGTTTGCCTTGAGGCAGTGTTATTTTCTGGTGTGCTGGCTTATCTAATATTGTCAGGTAAGCGTGCCGCCGCCATTTTGTTGGCTGACCGGTGCCCCTTACCTGAGCGACCTCGCAGCCGGGTAGGCAACCCGGCGGCCACGCGCTGCCCAGATGGCGACGCCAGATTGCATAACGAACGGTCGCCAACGCGGCCGACTCGATTTCACTCGGGACGACGGCCACCGAGAAAGAGAAAGAGAGAGAGAGAGAGAGATTAGTTTATCGACATATTCTCTCGCTTATCTACGTAGTAGATCGTTACTTTGATAATGTCGAAAAAGAAAGAAATTCCAATTGAAATAGGTTTCTTGCCATGTTTTACGCAAACTCCATTATATAAAGATGTTCCGATTGCATGAGCAAAGTTTCGAGGAAGGCCATATATACAAGATTTAACAAACTATTTTTAGATGAAGATTAATGCACCTTCATAGAGACATTTATGATGATCGATTTATCATTTTCAACCAACAAAATAAAAACAAAAAAAAAACGCAGATAGATTAAATCAATACAAGCAAAGGAAAAAAAATACAAGAAATTATTTTCTTTTTTAATACAAAAATCTTACTTAAAAGACAATTTTTTCAAAGCAGTGTTGGATACGTAATTATTTCTTTGTACGAAATAATACAACCTATATTGAAAAACAAAAAAATTAAAAATTAGTAATTTTACATCGAATTCGAAAATTTATTTACATTACACTTGCAATTTATATTTCCCAATACTTCAATCCTCCAAATTGAATATTTTTAGCGACACATTTGATCAATTCACTTTTAAGCTATAAATGAATTCAAGAGATCAATTAAAATTAAAAAATAATCCAAAATGAGGAAACTATTTTCACTTATGAATGGAAAAACGCTACCGATAATCATTTTCAACCAACAAAATAAAAACAAAAAAAAACGCAGATATATTAAATCAATATAAACAAAAGAAAAAAAATACAAGAAATTATTTTCTTTTTTAATACAAAAATCTTAATTAAAAGACAATTTTTTCAAAGCAGTGTTGGATACGTAATTATTTCTTTGTCAGAAATAATACAACCTATATATAAAAACAAATAAGTTGACCTGTGGCCAGGTCCGAACCGACCGACGGTTTGAAGTAAATTAATTTCCAGCTACAGAAACAATTTCAAATAATTTTAATATATCTATTAATGTAATAAAAAACAGATATGGATAGAACATAAATATTTTTAATTTTATTTTATTTATAATATATATGTAAGAAGAGGCTGTGACGTCATGAATGGCTGGATGACGTCATATAATTTTAAATTAAGAAAAAACTAATAAAGATGATTTTTCTCGAGGATAAAACCAATACAAAGTGCATGATTCGTGGTGATATGTAAAAAATCTACTAATGGGAAATTTGGTGTGAAAATAACCCTTCCCTTCCTATCGTCGATCGCTAATACTACCACTTCCGGTTTCCGGATTGGCACCAAAAGTTGATCAATTCATCCCACTGATGCATTAAGTAAATATACCAAATTTCATCAAAATCGGTTGAGCCGTTCAGGCTGTACACATCTATACGGACGGACAGACATCATGCTAAAAATACTTTTTTCTGTTAAGAAAATGCATGATTCGTGGAGATATGTAAAAATCTCCACATGTGAAATTTGGTGTGAAAACAATACCTCCCTTACTATCGTCGGTCGGTAAAAATTAAAAATTAGTAATTTTACATCGAATTCGAAATTTGTTTACATTACACTTGCAATTTATATTTCCCAATACTTCAAACCTCCAAATTGAATATTTTAAGCGACACATTTGATCAATTCACTTTTTTCATGCCTGAGTATAATTGAATTCAAGATCAATTAAAATTAAAAAATAATCCAAAATGAGGAAACTATTTTCACTTATGAATGGACAAACGCTACCGATAATATACAAATATTTTTTTTAATCTTTTAATATGATAATCTTGGTTGAGGATCGTATAAGGATTCTTTATATGAAGATGATAATATCATAATTATATTTAAATATTTTGGTGGTAAAATTCATATAAAAGTCTTAATAGGTTTTTTTTTTTTTATAATCCAACTTTTTATTTTATTTTTAATAGACATTTGAATAAATATTTTATTTTTTTTTTATATTTAATAAACATTTTAATATTTCTTTCTTCAAAAAATTTCTATTTTATATTTTATTTAAAAAGGAGCGAAAATATTTAGCTTGAATTAACTGAATTTAAAAATTAATTTGTTTAAATTTATTATTTCTTAAGCAATTCAATTTGAATAATTACAGTTTCGAATTTAAATTTAAAATTGATATCTGAAATGAATGAAATGAAAAGATATACTTAAATTATTTTCTTCAAAAACTGACATTATCCAAATACGGGATTCGATATATTTATTGACATCCGGTTTTAATTAAAAAAATCGAAACAAGCTAAACGGGTATTTTCTTACCAATATTTACAATTATTCTATTAAACTTTAAATTAAAAACCATTTATTATTCTCTATAAAACATTATCTTGATAGCTATTTTAGAAAACTGGTCTTTTTATTACCTGCATGTTTATTCCTTATCATTGTTTATGGCCATATAAGAACAGACCATATTCGTAAAATTCAATGAAATCATTTTAAAAATTTCGATATTATCTTCTTAAAATAAATTGTCTTTGGATATTTATTTAGAATTATTATTAGTACCTATTCATATTGATAAATTTAAATAAAAAATAAAATTTACGTTCAATAAAAATTTCAAATCTTATAAATTATTATATCATTTTCTGAAAACATAACTCAGAGTTATAACTATGGAACTTGAGGACGTGATTTCAAACTCCACCAAGTTCACACAAATTTGATATATATATATACACCTATCCCCCGATTTACACGGTAGATACGTTCCTGAGAAAAACGTGTAAATCGAAAATTAAAAATTTTCAAGTCAAAACCGTGTAAATCGAAAAGCTTGCAGAAAATGCATAATTTTGCTATTTAACAGTTGTGATTTTTTTCAATATTTTTAGGTGTACACAGAAATAAAAATAAAATGCATTGACAGGTTAAAATATGTAATATATTACGAAAACACTGTTTTTTTATTTAATTACAATACATTAAACAGAAGAACAAAAAATAAAACCAAAGGTGTTTTATTATCCTTATCACTATCAGAAATTACTCTCATTCTTTTTTTTCGGAATCCAAGGTTGGAACTCACTTTCATCACTCGAAGTTATTTGTGCCGATTCGATGTTTGAAGCAGAAATATTTACATTCTGAGAGGGTAATAAAATCGGTTATTAACAATTGCTAGATAAAACTTTAATTTTATGCGAAGAAATACAGACACAGTGTGCATGTGCAGCAAGTCAGCACATAAGCTCGGGATTCCCCGTGAGATGTGTACACAGCGCATTTAGTAGAGTGCGATAAAAACAAAAAAAAACTTATTTGGAAAACCGTGTAAAAGCGAAAACGTGTAAAACAAGTACCGTGTAAATCGGGGGATAGGTGTATATATATATTTAAATGCGATACTATCAAAGTAAATAAGAAGGCTCGCTAAATAGGCATAGATCCTAAAAGCGACTTAAAAAAATAAATTATTTAGGTACATTTACAGTTTACACTTCAAAAATATTCTGTTCGATTAATGGATTTTTTTTTTCTAAAATCTCGAGTTATTCTTTTAGACAAATTTTATTATTTTGTTATTAATTACATATTAATTTTAAATTATTAGTTCATAATATTCTCAACACATTCCTGTTTTACATTTGAAATCTTTTATTTTCAAGCTTTTTCTTGTATTGAATTTATATATATATATATATTTAATACATAGTATTAGTAAGATATTAAAAAAAACTTTAAAACTACCTTCATTTCCTTTGGAAGATATTTTAAATATTATTTAAAAAATTAATTTTTCAAAAAAAATTTCATTTCCAGAAATTAAATAGCGATTTCTAATTTACATATACTCTTAATATTTTTAATATAATTAATATAATTAGATAAATATCTAAACTACACCAGTATAGACCCTGAACCACAGAAATTTATAAACCAATTAATTAAGCAATATTTTTCTATAAAACTCGAAGAATATGAATCATTTATCATTCAGAACAAAACTTATTTATTATAAAATATCTAAATTTGAATTTCAAAATTATCATAAACCCACTCCCACCCCATCCCAGACAATATCAGCCATTTTGAAGTTATATAATGATTTAATACTTAAAATGGCTGCAAGTCCCCTTGGTAGAACTCCAAAAGAATGTAGAAAGAATCCAGTATAAAAATCAATAGGACCTTTGCTGGCAGCCATGGTGAGTGATGTTGGTGAGAAGCCCGCCATCTCACCCTTGGGCTTGTTCTTGATTCGCTGGGGGGCCTCAGGTGCCTCCTTCGGGCACCTTTCTAAGCACCTCTCGGGCGGGGCAACTGCATTCCAACCCAGGACTTCCAACGACCGGCTTTCCTTCAACCCCAGCAAACTTAATAAAAAAAAGGTCACTTCACAATACAACAACCATTCAATTTAAGGTACTGAACCAAGTAATCTTCTATTGTTCAACATTGAACATTCAAAAATTCCAACGAATATAATAAAAAGAATGTAAACACAAAGAAAGTAACTAATCTTCTTATGTTTTTAGTTTAATATAATATAAAAAAATTAATTGGCATCTTCTTATCTTATATGATAACCTTTCTTATCATCGTTCCAGAATATTTAGATTAAACCAATTCTTTCACACCTCAACTTTTTTCATTGCTTTACTTTTGCAAATATAAAATATACTTAGTAAAGTATCAATATTAAAAAATAATCAAATTCTTTTTTATTCCCAATTTAATTTTGAAATATTCAAATAAAAAAATAATTTTTCTGGGTTAATTTATTTATAATTTCTAAGAAAACTCGTGTATGTTATTTAATCGAAAAATAAGGGAAAATACCTGAACTTTATTTAAAAAAATAACATAATTCTTAAAAATTATCTATATTTATACCAATACCTAATGTTTATAATGAATATTGTGTAACCGAGTTAATTTCAAGGGCATAACATTATTTATATTTATTTTTTTGATAATATTCTCCTATAATATTTTTTTATGATAATTCTAAAAACGATAAATAAAGATAAATTTTGTAAATAAATACATAAAAAATAAGATTATTATCATTTCGTGAAGAAGATCCTATACTAGATAAGACTTCTGTTTCCTTTACTCGAGTTTTATTTTTACTTTAAATAAATATTTGGGATTAGTTATATTGATAATATTATAATATTTAGTATAATAAGATAGTGAAGCAAGAATAAAGTTTCTTTTTAGTTAACAAATTTTTAAAAAAAAAAAATTTCTAATAGTTTTAATAAAATTTTGACAAACATTCGTTCATTAATGAGAATAGAAAGAATACTTTTATTGCAAGGAAGAAAGTGTAATTTTTTTTCTTGCACACTTACCAATTCGACTCATTAAATTAAAATAATAATTTAAGTGCAAATAATAGAATATAAATTTTTCTCGAATGTCCCAATTTGATAATTGTATGATAGGACAAACATTAATTCTATATTTTTTGCCTTATCACAAATAGGAAAGAGAGAATGGAAAATGGTATATAAATAGGCGAAAGAAGTGGGAGGGGATGATATTTTTTACGATATTCATGCATTTATGTGACAAAGGCTAATTTCACGGTAGATTCGTTTGTTGCTCGTTTCATTGCATTGTATAAAAGTGTTTTTTAACGAAGAATCATCATTCACAATCTTTTATTCATTATGCTTATATTTTATTCATTGCTTCTACGCTCAAATTAACATCTAGCAACATGCCAGAGTCGAATACATTTACTTATATAATAGAAATGGAATGATAGACTGGTAGAACTCAACCTCTGACACTAACCTATTCAAATCTTCCTCACAAAGAAAAATCATTTCTAAGAGCTTCTCTCATTTGTTCAACAACTCCCCTCAACACAGAAACAAATCAAAAAATCTATTAGACCTATTGTTTAGTATAAATCACAATTTTATTATAACATCAAACAATAATTCAACATGAGGAAAAAATAAATACATTGATACGATACTTCTATTTAAAAAAATCTGGAGTGTCTCCGCTTGACTTTCTCGCAAATTTGAATTGGATTAAATAACATATATTAATTTAAATTAAATTAAATTAATTAAATTATAAATTAAAATTAATAAATAATATTTATTGAACGAGCGCATGTTTGGCTCTTTGTTGATGGCACCACGTCACGTGTTGGCGCGTGAGATTTGCAGTGTTAAAAAATTTATTCTGGTACTTTCAGCTATTCAATCAAGCTGAAATTCTATATATAGCAGTTTTATACAATTATTAATCATGTGAAAAATTATCAAACATATATCTTTATTTTTACGGTCACTTTAGAAGCAAAAAAATCAAAACCTTGTAGGTAATGACCCTCTTCCGGTTGAGCTACATTTCTCAAAAGTTGAGAGAAAACTATGAATTTTGAATAATGCCCATGTACCGAATTTCATCATTCTAGCTCAAACCGTTTTTGCTTAATCTTGGTTACATACACACACAGAGACATTTTTCTCAGCCTTAGTGAAAATGATTCAGGAACCTTCAAAACGTATAAAAACATCAAAATCTCCACATCGAAAATTTTCGAGATCGCAATACTATCTCTGGCGAGATAGTAAAAAAGAAAATGAACAAAACATTATTTTTATTTAATGTTAATATAACATAAATATCAATTTCTCAAATAAAATTTTATTCATTGATTCATCAACTAATAAATATATAATTAAAATAATATATAAATATGCAACGAGAACAATGGTTCAATATTTTAGTTTTTAGGTTCTTTCTCAAGTCTTCCATTTAGATTTGAACCAAGCATAATTATAATTAATCTAATTTAATACTATAATATAATGAAGTAAACTATTATAACCAAAATCCAATGACTATTTTATTTATAATTTTTTTTTTTAGTTTGATGTAATGTCCTCTTGGTAAGTAATTGGAATTCTAGTTTAGCAACTCACGTATTTCTATGAAATACTCATTCAGCCGAAACTGAAATGCGTTCGGGCTTGTTTTCCAATTTAATTCTCCCATTACTTATGAAATTCATATTCTATTTAATGGTTGAATCGGTTTATTGCGTTGCAATCTGAAATTTCGCCTCCATTTTCCCATTTGAAATCTTTGAATCGAGTGTCTGCACCTTCGATGGTTCGCTCAAGCATCCGAGCATCGACTTCCCAGAGCCACCAGAAAGACTTTCTCCCTGGCCTCTGCGTTCGACTCGTCAGCACCAAGCGAATGAATTCCCGACGTCGCCATATTGAGAAAATGGCGGCTGGCGTTGCTAGGCAACTGCTGAAGGGCGTCCGAGGGCTCAAGAATTGATTCCTCTTCTCTGCATGGCATATACAACTAATCGAAGGGGAGCATAGAACCCTTCTTGGAGGGCTGCCTGCTACCCGCAAAACCCCCATCCTTTCATTAGGGAGAAAGGTTTTGCTAATACGATTAAGTTCCCTTAAAAAAAAATTACTTATTAGGGGAAATTCCAGTTCAATTTCACTAATATTCTATAGAACTTCTTTTCTTTTATCCTTAGGTAATCAATTAAATTAACCAAAGAATATAATTGAAAGTTTGTCCACTTCAATACGTCGATAGAGAAATATTTCACAAATGATTAAACAGTTTCAAATAAAACAAAAATTTTAATTAACATTTCTCATGAATATTTATTTATAACTCTTTTATTTTATGATAAACTTTGAGATTAAATCAAACTTTAATTAAAACATTTTAATTTAAATATTGGAATATTTTATAAATAAATTATAAATTTAATATCCCATTTAAAATAACTTCAAAAATTATTTAAATCTTGACTATTTGAATAAATATTATCTATAAAACGCGTAAAAGAATATGAAATATATTTTAATTGAAAACACACTAACGTTATTTTTTAACCATTATGTTTTATTCAAAATATATTTCCTTTCAACTTATAAACATATATTTAATTATTGCAGTGTCGATTGACATGGATGGAATGGACTATTTCATTATATTTTATTTTTATTCCTTATCTGATTAAATATTTTTTTTTTAAATCAAATTTCTATAAACTTATACGTCCTCATAATAGAAGAATTTATAAAATCAATCATTTAATTTAGATTTCAAAAATTACTATTTTATATTCGAATTGAGTAAGAGAAATTTATTAAAAGAAAAGAAAGATCTTTTTAATTTAAAATTCCAAATAAATAAGAAACGCATCTGGTTAGGTAGCCAGACCACCTGTAAATATTCAGGTAATACTGATCCTTATCTTAAATCGCATTTTTGCATAGTTAACTTTAGATTTATTTCTTTTTTATGTTTGAAGGGATCATCCGGAGGATGACAGACAGTCACAATCCTAGTTTGGAGGGGGAACGATGGAAGGTTTTTTTGGCAACCATTCATCATTGTCTGATTATCATACTCCTCAATGTTTAATGAATGACAACGACGCCTATTCTTCTAAATTTTTTTATACTCAAATTTAATCAAAAATTATCATCATCTTTATTTTATTTATTTTAAGAATATTTATCTATTTCATTAACCTACTAAACCTTGATGATTAAATAAATTAGTAACATTAGAAGCACACTTAATTAGTAATTTACACGTAATTATAAAGTCATAACTCATTCCCTTATCTCTCTCTCTCCTGGAAATATACAATTCCCTTTTGCTTTTAAAATCTTCTCTCATCTCTTTGCTAAGATAGTGGAGTTTTTTTAATCATTATTATTATATTCTTTGCAAAATAATGAATTTAGAAGCAAAGAATTGTTATTATTATCATTAATGAAACAACGTAGAATGTTTTATGTCGAATAGTGATTTCCAATTTTTTAACAGATTATTTATTTAATTTACATCGATTTGATTCTATTTGTATATTTATTAAATAGTTGTACTCTAATTATTATTTTATTTTACTTTTTTTTAAATATAAATTTTCTATCCCTTCTATGAATGATTTTCCTATTGTTTATTGAAACTTCTTCGTCAATGACGATTGATTCTCCATGTATTTTAAAATAATTATAGAAACATGGTTTGTAATTCTGGAACACTTCCAAACGATGTTCAAACTGAGTTCATTAGGAGAGCTGATGAACAAAATCCACTTCATTTGAAATTGATAAACACGAGAATTACTATTTTTTACATATATATATATTAACCATTTTTAAATGATTTATCATTAATAAAGTAAATAAAATAAAATATAAAACGAATTAGCCTAACTGTAAACAAAAAAAATCATCAAAATAAAAAAATAAAAAATTATGTATCATTTTACATTTTCTACTAAAAAACCTCACTGTAATCTGATACATTTTAATTGTAAAATTTCTTATTAAAGAAAATAAATAATAGAATAAATAAATTTCACTAAATAATCTTGAGTTGTTTGAATAAATTTAAAAATTAATTTTTTGATTTGTTTGAATTTAAAATATCGTTTCAAGAAAAAATATTTAGAGAAAATTTTTTAAAGGTAATTAAATATTTGCTTGAAGTATCTACATTACTATGAAGTATGATTAAATTATACGAGTATATGGTCCAGATATGGATAATGGAGTGCGCATGAACAAATGAATCATAAAAGACACTTGACTGTCCTTGAAGGGCGCAATACCGAGGCACCCACCACGTTTCCTGTGGCAGCGAATTGATCGCGGGCCAACAGGTGGTCGCGCTTCCGCCCGCCCTCGCCTCTTGACTCTTCGACCAAATGGCTCAAGGGCGGTCTCTATGACTTGTTTCTTTTCACCTGCGGACCTTTATTAATGTCTTCCTCACCTCCAAACCTCGAGATAACTCCTAATCACATCCTACCTTGATAATCCTCCTCCTTTAACATTGGCATCTAATCCTTATGCTTTTAAAATTACATCATTTTATTTAAATTAATAATCTAAACAAATATAAATTCATATATTGATTCTTTTGTTTTATACCTCTATTCATGTTTCAATGATTTTTTTATCTTTATTATTCAAAATCAAAACAAAAGAAAAAAAAAAGAAACTTAAAATTATTTTCTGTGAATTGTATCTTACAATATATTTTCTCTTTCCAGGCCTGATAAAGCGCTACAAGATATCGTCTATAAATTAGTACCTGGACTTTATCATGCTGAGATGAAAAGAAGGCGGGATTTTTACACCAACCACCCACATTATGACCCAGGTAAGCTTTTATTCCTCTTTTTATTTATTGAAATAACAATTCTATTTCTTGCACTTAACGAAGTCGATTAAAATCAATTAATAAATTAATTTCAATACCCTTTTTATTAATATAAAATGAATGAATATCGATTTTTGTTACAATTCCTAATTTATCATTTATATCCCCCCTCCCCCCTCTAAACGATATCACCTAATCGCTAAGTAAATATTTTATATTTTTTCGTATTTCTTATTGAATATCTGATCTTAGGGTCAATTTTCAATAAATATTGGTTATTTCGTAATAAAGGTAAAGAGGAGAGGGGGTTAACTGAGTTATAAGGAGTCTGGCTTGGTTCCCTAGAGTTGTTATTGCCCCTAGAGTCGTTTATATTTACCGCAACCACTGCCACCGCATTTTATTTCCAATCGATAGCGCCAACAAATCCCCCCACTCCCCCTTTCTACAATTCCATCTAAATATTGAACTCCCTGTCCATTTTAAGATCAACTCCTCCATTGTAACTTCCTTTCAGATTATTAAATTAATATTAACTTTTCGTAATGCCATTTGAAAGTTCGTTCTCCCTCTTTCTCTCACTCACACACAAACACACACACACACACCCTAATCATACTTCACTCAACCAAAGTTTAAATTCGTTTTCATTATTTTTCATCTAACCAACAGTTGAGATTTATTTAAATTAAAATATAAAAGGGAGTTGCTTTATAAAACAAGAAAATGTTTATCACTTTTATAAAATTCATGATCTTTAAATGAATTTCTCAAATAAAATCTTAAATCTTTTTATTTAATTTCCATTCTATTAAGATTAAATTTTAAAATACTTTTTTGGTCAAAATATAATCAATATGTTGAATTTTCAAAATTTAAACATTTTTGTTCTTAATTTTGTTATTTTATAATCTCATCAATATAATAAATAGGTCCTGTTATCAACTTTAACCTTTTGCTCGTTGGTTTCTAAAATCTTTCTTCATACAACCTCTACAAAATAAAGATTTATAATTTTCTTTCTTGGAGGTCGAATACTATTTTTTTATATGCAACAAGCAACACGGCAGTATAATATGAAGGGGTGGTGTCCAGCTGCTTCCTACTTCAAACACCTATTATTATCCACTCGTTTTTGTACCAATTATATACATAGTTAGATGAAAATCTTCTCTTAAAAAAAAAAAAGATTTCTATTTCAAAAAAGTCTTTTCATAAATAAAATTACTATTTATTATTCACATTTGTGTGGGAATTATTAATTTTGTGAGAGGGTTGAATTAAACTTAAACTATATACATTTTTGCTCCCCGGGATTTGGATAGTGGAAATTTATAATTCATATTATTTTTTTTAATTTTATAACAATAATCATTTAAGAAATAAAAGTCTAGTTAATAGGTATATGCCATTTATTAATAATAAATAAAACCGCATTGTATTATTTTAAGGCCAGATTGGACAAATGTGGTTTTATGTTGTTTGTTATTATGTATTTGGGTTGGGAGTTGTTCTCTTTTGTTGTTGCATGATTCCTTTTGAATCAATAGCGACAACATTCCAAACGTTGTCAAATAAAAGATTCAAATTGATTCCACATAATCTTCTCTTTATCAGGCTCACCTTTAACATTGCAAAATAGAATATTTCAGGTGATGTGTTCTAAATCTATTCTTTTCTATGTTCATCATATAAATGGTTCTTCTTTAATTCCTTCGAACCTGGATTAATATATTAATAGAATAGATAGTAGATTCTGGCTCCCTGTGTTTTCGATTAGCTCATTGGAATTGATTTCAACAGGCATCTATCGCATTCGTATTCTATTTATAATTCTTGATCTCTCTTACGCTCACTCATAGACTCCGGGATTCACCTAAGAACGATTGCCATCCATTCCATTGCGTTTTCATTCGTTTTATTTAATTTCATCCCCCATTTTACTATTTAAATTGATTAATCAATGGATTGAATGAAATTTATACCACTCGATCGTAATATAAATCATTGATTCGATGAACTAAACAGGAAATTGGAAAAGAATCACACATCGATATCCATTAAATTACACTCTTGTCATAAATAGAATAATAACATAGATAGTAACAAAATGGTTTCCGAAGGCATTGGAGAACAAATAAATAGATTCCGATTGAATTCGAGAAAGTTTATCGAAATTGAAACAAGCTTTTCTATTTTACTTTAAATATTTTTTATTATTGTATTTATAATTGCACAATATTAACCAATATTAAGAAAATTTAATTCAATTCTATTTTTTTTTTGTGCAATTTTTCTAAAAATATTGTTTTGTTTTTGGTCCTCTATTCTTTTTTTTTACCGATCGACGATAGGAAGAGAAGGTATTGTTTTGTTTATTTTTATTCTGTCACTATCAAATAAAATAAATATTTTTATATTATACACTATATAGCAGACCCGGCAAAGCTTCGCTTTTGCAATACATATCTACGTATGTGATAACTGAACACTTAATAATAATAATAAAAATAATAATGTATTAAATGAATATAATTGAAATTTTAGTTTTAATTGCACTTTTTTTTGTTTTTTATTCTTATTTATTTTTATTGGAATTATTACAAATAATAATAATAATAATAATTTAATGTCAATTTCAATGCTGAATATGCTTTTAAATAAAAAAAAATTTGAAGAAAGTAATTGGAATTATTATTATTATTACTGATTTATATTTTTATTTTTATTATAACTGTTATTATGGGTATGTTAAGGTAATGGCACCAATAGATGACATTTTAAGCGCTCTTGTCGCTATTTTCTTTTATAAAACTGAAACTACACTTGCGTGCAGCTAAATCGACTCAACTCAAAAGCGCGCAAACAAAGTCTTATTTTTTTGAAATGGCTAAGCCAATATTTATAAAATATATATATTTTTAAAGTTTATTTATTTCGCTTTACGTTGATATCAACATCAAGCAAATTAGTTGATTACTTTTTAAATTTCTTGATCTGAATGACAATGAAAGTGAAAAACGATGTTAAGGAAAGGAAAAGTAGGAATGTTAAAAATTTAAATAAAACAATAATTTTAATCATAATAAAGAAAATTTATTTTCTTAATAATTGGTGTTCCCCCCTCTAGCTTTAATGACAGCCCTCATGCGATCCCGCATCGACCTTATAAGATTTTTTATAAAATCTTGGGGGATGTTCTCCCATTCTTCTAACAAAGCTCTTTGGAGCTCAACAATGGTCGAAGGTGCAGGATTTCTTGATCGTACCCCTTGTTTGAGGTGGTCCCACATATGCTCTATTGCAGAGGTTCTTAAACTTATGTACTCCGCGGACCCCCACTTGGAGAAATTTTTTTTGACGGACCCCATCCCAACTTTAGGTACTTTACGTCATTTTATTAGTTAATTTCTGGTTTACGATCTCATAAGAACAAGGATATATGTTGAATATTTCTAACAGTGATTGGTGAATAACGATTTTTTTGCATATTGTAGAACACATTTTATTAGAAATTATAATATTGAAGAATGAAAATTCAGCTAAATATGAAGATGGAAACGGTAGCAATAGTTTTCTTGCACATTTCGTTGAATTTGGGTATTTGATCTCTGTTTCCTCACAAAGCCATCCCATCGCTCCTTTTATATTAAATAAAGTTTTAACTGACTCATAATTTTCTCGTGCACCTGTACGATGGCTTTGCGGACCCCCAGTAAAGTCTTCGCGGACCCCCAGGGGTCCGCGGACCACAGTTTAAGAACCTCTGCTCTATTGGATTCATGACCGGGGTGACCGCTGGCCACTCCATGGTCTCGATACCAACTTCAGTCAAGTATTGCCGAGTGGCCACCGCAGTGTGGCTCCTGGCATTATCATGCATCAATAAAAAATTTTCGCCAATGAATCCGGCGTAGGGAAGAACATGATGCACGAGAATGTCCGCAATATATCGGTCAGCTGTTAGACCCCCTCCACGGCCTCCGCCAGGCACAAAAACAATGTCTGTTTTTCCGTCCAAGGAAATGCCACCCCAAATCATGCAAGAACCACCACCATAAGAGACTGTTTCAGAGAAACAGCATTGGGAAAATCGCTCACCCGGACGCCTGTACACTCGACTTCTCCTATCACTACCATAAAGGCACACTCTACACTCATCAGTGAATAGAACTGCCCTCCATTGGTCGATACTCCAATTGAGATGCTCTCGAGCAAATTGAAGTCTAGATACAGGGTGGGTTGTGGTTAATTTCGGGCCAGTGGCAGGTCTTTTGCAAGTGAGGTTGGGTTCCTTCAAGCGTCTTCTCACTGTGCACTGACTGACAGCCACACCTCGAACTTCTCTCAGCTGCTGCTGAAGACTTACGACAGTGAGATGGCGATTTCGGAGAGACGTCGTAACGATAAAACGGTCATCTCTCGCAGACGTTGACCGACGGCAGCGGGTATTTGGTCTCCGAGTAAAGCCACCAGTTTGCTGAAACCTCCTGTAGATCCTTGAGACAGCACTGACTTAAGTTCAACAGTCGAGCGACTTCTCTTTGGCAATGACCCTGTTTTATCAAAACAACAACTTGAGAGGCAACCTCTGGATTTGTATCCATGATTTTCTGATAAAAATGGTTGTCAATTTGTGTAAATTTAATCTAAAAAACATATGAAATGCGATTAATAAGAATAATTGTTGTATGGAATTTTATAAGGCAATTGAAAATAAGCATTAGAGGCAGCTAGGAACAACATTTTTTCCAGTTCAGTCATTCAGATCAAATAATTTAAAAAGTAATCAACCAATTTACTTGATATTGATATCAATGTAAAGCTAAATAAACAAGCTTGAAAAATATATATATTTTATAAATATCGGCTTAGCCATTTCAAAAAAATAAGACTTTGTATTCGCGCTTTTGGGTTGAGTCGATTTAGCTGCACGCAAGTGTATACGTCTCACAAAAAAATCTTTTGGTTATTATAAAGCTTATCTTACCTTCTATCACCAGGATAAATATTTTAAACTTTTATCTCAGGTGATGGAAAAACAAAACTATCATTTAAAAAAAAAAAAATTCCGCGTATGTTTTAAAATTTGCTTATTTTTTTAGTTTAAATTCAAAAGTGTCATCTATAGGTGCCATTACCTTATTTTTGACAGTTTAAAAAAAATTAAAAATATTAATAAAATTTATCAAAATAATAAGTTGAAAAGATTTCCAATTATTTTTATTTATTTATTGTAAATTTTTCAATGTAACCATGGTAACCATGAATAGACTTTTACCAAAATATTACTAATTAAATTAATTTTGGATTTAACTGCACTAAAACCTTCCTTGGTATGCCCACAACAATCCCTGAGAGTTTCGTCGCAATCGGACGGGTAGTTTTTGAGTTTAGGCGATACAGACAGACAGACAGATATTCCCTTTTATATATATAGATTATTATACATTTTTTAAAGTAATTCAGTAGATCATCCTCATAATATTAAATAATTTAATTATTTTAAAAAAGAGATATAATAATAATTACTTTTAATTTTGCAATAAACCATTAGATTATTTGATTATTACCTTTATGGAAGAAGAAATTAATTTCATATATAGTTTGAGTATATATATTTACAAACATTTAGGATTTTTTTTTTAAATTCTCTATCTAAAATTATATAATATAAAAAAAAGATAATAGTTTTTTTTTTAAACTAAATTTTTACCTTTTTTTCTGTCATAAAAAAAAATTAACTCCCCCGCCTTCTCTATCGAGTTGATTCTTCGGTTGTATTTGTATTTATTTTTCCCCTGGCAGTTGCAACTTGCCACCCTGTCCGGATTTCTCTTTTCCTTGAAAGAGTCTCTTGTCTCAAGCCTGTTTATCTACCATTCCTGGTTGTTGTTTTCCTCCCAGCTCATGTCGGTGTGTTTTGTCTGTTCGCTTGCAATTTCAATCGTGTTTGTTTCATCTCTCTCTCTCTCTCCATTTTTTTTTTTTTAAGTAATATTTCCAACCTCTTGAGCTCCCCAACGTGTGTCATTCTTTCTTTTTCTCCTGAAGGTTTGTTTCTCTTATCCACGAATTCGTTTCAAACGAGTTCTCTCTCGCTCGCTCACTCTTTCTTTCATTCTCTCTTCCTCCCTCTTCTTTTTATTCCCATCTCATTTCTTATTATAAATTCACTTCTTTCCCTTTCCCTCTCTCTCTCTTTCTTTCTTTCTCTGTTCTTCTGTTCGTCTTCTTTGGCGGTTTTCGCTTCGGTGTCTGTTGTTATTGAAAAAGCCCATCGTCCACAGGCGGCTTTACATCTCGTTTTCCTTTTGCGTCGGGCAAGATGCCTTCCTTCCCTCTTTCCCTTTCGCACTCGCTCCATGGATCGATCTCTCATCCCACTCACTCCCTTTCACTCCGCTTTTTCCTCTCCTGTATCGGCTTCAGCCGCAGACGCAGACCCTTCAGCCTCTTCATCAACACTCTATCATTATATAATCTATCTCTCTCTTCTTCTTCCACTCCTCCTCTGGGCACCTTCTCTAATCAGGACCGTCAAAACAGCATTGGATGCCCTCCGGCCTTTTTCCCCCATTCACTTAATAAATGAATTTATTATCTATCCTATTATTTTATTGGCTAATTATCCTAAATTGCAATTGAATTTATTTTTTCATATTGGAAATATTACCTTTTTAATTTTTTAATTATTTCTAATTGTTTTATTTTCGGCGATGGTCACTTACCCTTCATTTCTTCAATAATGCCTTCACGAGGGGTATTTATCCGTGTTAATCGCTTAATTAAATCCAATAAAAGAGAGTAGCGGGTATCCTCCTCTGAATTCGAAATTCTCATCGAAATCGTCTCGTCTTTCTCATCCCCGAATGCCGCTCCACTCTACCCCCTCCTTTCTCTCTCTCTCTCTCTCTCTCTTTCTTTCTCTCCCACCCCTCCCCCAGTTAAATTCCATTTCGGCCATTCCTTAAATTCCTCTCAAGTTTTTTGTTATGCTATAAATATATCTTTAAAACGTTATAACCAAATTGTTATGTTCAGAGTTGTTTTTCTAATTTTTTATGTAGAATCTTTTTCATGCTTTCTTTCCACCGTTGAATTTAATTCATTCTCTCATAACAAAATCTTACACAAATACCCTAAAAAAATCAACAAATGATCGATTTTTTTTTTTTTTTTTTGTTTATTTACTTAAAGTAATATTATAATATATTTTTTTCATTGCCTAGTTATCTAAATATCTATATAAATTATTTTTTATTTTATTTAATTAAAATAATTTTGTGTAAAATATTCTTTTTCCCATTTACATTTTATGAATTCATTATTTAAATATAAAAGATAAAGTATAATAAAGATTAATTTAAAATATATTAAACAAATTGGCAAATTATATATAACTTAATATTTTACTTATTTTTATAATTAGAACATTTACATGTCTATCAGATGCGTTTCAAATTAAATTTGGCTTATTTTTTAAAATTAATTATTAGAGGGAGAGTTCAAAGGACAAAATTAGTGAAATATATATACATCCAATAGAATTTTTTTAATCGTATAATAATATAGATATTTCAATTTTATTTTATTTTATTTATTTCAGGCTCCAACAATCCTGAAGATCGAGGTGTTCCTGTCGATCGTATCATCTATTCTCCTGATGATTCAATGTCACTCTCGCTCGAATATTTACCAACGTAAGTACAATTTTTGTAAACTTTCGCCTGATATATTTTTGTTCCTCACTCGCTTTTCGTTTTTTTATATGTGTTTATTAACTATTCATTCTATTAAATTTTTCACGACTAACCTTTTTTATTAATAATTTTTTACCTTATTTTTTTTTTTTAGAATTCCGTAAAATGTTTTTGCAATCCCCTCTCTCTTATCATGAATAAATTATCTTTTTATTTTGTCTGTTGCCAACAAAAAATAAACCGTCTTGATTTAAATAAATTTAGGTGAAATGTTCTTTTATTTATTGGATTCCCATTTAATTGAGTATTTCAATTAATTAAATAAAGATTCTCTCATGATTTACTTGAAATTATCTTTTTGAATCGAATTATAAAAAAAAAATAATGAACTAAAAAAAAAAAAAAATGAAATACAAAAATAATTTCTCTAATTTCAATTTTTTCTAATTGAATAAAACAAACAAAAAGTTTCTCAATACAGTATAATTTTTATAAGTTGCAAAATTTGAAAGGTCAAAGAAAATAATTAAAACAGTAATATTGATAACATTATCATATTATATATTATCATTATCATATATATTGCTCGATAATTCTTAACTCTCAAAGGAAGGTGCTAAGAGTTTTTTTATATAAGCTTAAAATTTCAATTAAACCAAAGAATAAATATACATTTTTTGTTTTTAAATAGAATCAACTATTTATTTTTGTTTTTCTTTTATTTAAAGAATGTATAAATGGATGAATTCCATAAAATATTTTATTTATTTTTATCACTAGACTAATTCTTTATATTGATTCAATAATTTTTATTATTTTAAAAAAATATTTTAGTTTTTAAAAAATCCTTAGAATAAAAGATTATTTAAAAAAATTGACTTATAATGTAATAGTATAATCATCCCTAATATTTGTCTGTATTTTCAATTTAACTCATCTTGAAAATAATTGATTATAATATGAACGTTCTTCTAATCTAATCTAGACAAATTCAATCTAATTATATCTTATTTGTTATCATATTAAGATAAATAAGTTCTTGATTATTCGATAGAATTTTGTTCTGATCATTTTTTAACTATATTATATAGAAATTAAATGATTTATGTGTTTTTATTTTAAATAAATAAACTTGCATTGATGTTTACAAAGATGAATTTCGATTGAATAAGCGAATGTCTAGCCAGACGCCCACATTTTCCTCCATCCTGCTTTTAACTTGGCATACTCTTATCACAAACAAGAGTATTTATTTATTTAATAGTTATATTGTGTTGAGAGATTTTCCTTTGAATTTGGCTTTTGTATTAAAAAATATAAATATCTAATAATATAGAGTATAATAATGAGTATAGATCAAGGAGAAAGAGGGGAGTATAAGGAGTGGCAAAGGATTTTTTTAATAAATAAAAAAAAAAGGATTTTTTATGCTAACTAATGTTAGAACATTTTAATTATTATTTTTATATTAAAAAAGGATAAAAGATTGCGTCTGCACATTTCTTTCCCTTTCAAATATTTTTGATTGCTGCCAACAGTCTTAATATTCATTTATTTCATTCAAGATTTAATTCATTATATAATTAATATTATATCTTTTTTTTTGCATGAATATATTATTTTAAAGTTCACTAGAATTGGTTGTTTTTTTATTTATTCAATAACATGTCAACTCGTAAGATAAATCACTCTATTTTTAAATAAAACTGATTTTTTTGTGATATATTTATCAATGAAAATGTTAAAAAAAAAAACAAACAAGATGGATAATCTCATTTTCTATCGGACATGGGGTGTGTAAAATTTTCATTCTCAGTATTGTGTTTGCTTTTCTGCACGTCCTTTTTGGCGTGGATTGTTTTTGAGTGAAAAGGATTATTTGAAAAGGAATGCGCGTGCATTTCCTCAGCCCTGCATTTGACTGGTGCTTACCGGGTGGAGGAGATGTGTTTAATCAGAGATATTGCACCCCCCCCCCCATCCCATCTCCCTAGCCTCGCCCTCTGCGTAAACAAATCTGGCTCTCGTGCTCCACTGCTGTTCATTTCCCTATTGCCCCTGTATCTCCAAAGGGAAGGAGAGAGAGAGAGATATAACTTCTCTCTCTCTCTCTCTTTCTCTCTTTCTCTTTACTCTTCTCCCCCTTCTCTCTCTTCTCTTCTTTCATGTCCTCCCTCTCTTTTTCTCTTCACGAACACAAGGGTAAATTTCCGAGAGAGAGAGAGAGCCGTGTGGTTGTTTCTCTACATCGAGCCAAATGTTGATCCAAATTTGGAGGGGCGGAAGCTTCGTGTCCGGTAGGGATATCAGCTGACGGTGACGTCATTCCCTCGTACCACGTGACCTCCATTGATTGCCACCACCCCATCTTGCACTGGAGCTTCATCCCCTTCGCTCTCTTTGCTCTCCCCTTGGTATCTTTTTAGTCCAACGAATATTCTCATTTGAGCTATGGAAAATTAGATATTTACAAAAAAATACAAATAAATTCGTATATTTTATTTATAACTAGCAGACCCGGCAAAGCTTCGCTTTTTCATGTGTGTCTGCATACATATATATACGTATGTGATAACTGAACACTTAATAATAATAATAATGTATTAAATGAATATAATTGAAATTTTAGTTTTAATTGGACTTTTTTTTTTTGTTTTTTATTTTTATTTATTTTTATTGGAATTACTACAAATAATAATAATAATAATATTATTAATAATAATAATAATAATATACCGTTTAAAACGTGAAAATAATAATAATAATAATTAAATATTAATAAAATTTATCAAAATAATAAGTTGAAAAGATTTCCAATTATTTTTATTTATTTATTGTAAATTTTTCAATGTAACCATGGTAACCATGAATAGACTTTTACCAAAATATTACTAATTAAATTAATTTTGGATTTAACTACACTAAAACCTTCCTTGGTATGTCCACAACAATCCCTGGAAGTTTCATCTCAATCGGACGGGTATTTTTTGAGTTTAGGCGAGACAGACAGACAGACATTCCCTTTTATATATATAGATTAGAAATAATCATTAATTATTTTCTTAATTATTATTAGAAATAAAATTTAGATTAATTTTTTTTACTAACTTTCCAAAAAACAAATACCATTTAGGTATATTAAAATTTATTAAGAACAAACATGCCATCTCAGGATATTTGTTGACTTCCTCCCTTCTCCTCTGTTGTTTGATATATGAATGAATTGAAACTGGTAGCAAGGCGATGACACCTTGCTGGATGTTTAGTTAAGACCCGTCGTTAGCGCTATTTCTATCGCCTCTTCCCTCTCACTCTCTGAGACGATCCATCCCTACCATCGATCGACCACCCTCCTTGTCTCCGGACTATCTTCTCCGTGAATACTTTACCATCAAAAGCATCCATATTTCCACATATCTCTATCGTTAAATATTATTTGTCAGAATTCTATTCAAAGCCCAATTCCTTTTCATATGGAAATCAATGAATTGCTTCCAGTAAAAAATTCAACTCAGAACGGAAATGGAAACAAAGATTACATGGCAGACGACTATTAAACATTGCATTTATTTATTTTCGACTCGAGCAAATATATGTAAATATATAATATTATTTTATTCTATATAAATAATATTCTTTTTAAATAAATTAATCACCTCTCCATCAGAAATTTATTTATATATTTTTATAATTTTTATCATCGACATAGATTTATGTAATTCTGATAACACCTAGCAAATTTTTATTTTATCAATTTTTTTTCCTAAAGCGACTGGTGAATTTATTGTAATTGTATGTTTAGAATGTGCATATGTTCCTCTCATAATCTGAAGATTAGGAAAAAAAAACGTAAATTTTACTTTCACTCGACTAAACTATTTTATTTTTTCCCCTTCTTTTTATTTAATATTTAAATTATAGATATCAAATATGTTTGTATTTAATATAACTTCATTCTAGATTATTAATTTATGTATTTTCCTCGTTCTATTCATGAGTATTAATTAAGTTTTACTGTAAATCTCAATCAAAATTAATTAGTTACTAAATATATTGACATACCAAAACAAACTACAATCTATCATTGTGAATTACTTTGACGTCATTATTTTTCTTTTTGATAAATTCAACTAGAAAAATATAATCACTCAATTACTTTCTCTAATTAAATTGAATTAATTCTTGAATTACTTTGTTTAACTATATATATTTGCTTTGTTGTTTCTGAACCAAATTTTATTTTCTCGTTGAAAAATATAATTTTTATTCTGGAAATATTTCAACTTGTCACCTGACTAGGAATATTAATTGAGGTGATTGTGGGGAAAGTTTTTCCGATTTATTTCCACTCGTGTTCCGTTTGCAACTGCCTCATTAATCTTTCTTCTCTGCACTGGGCATCCATCAACAAAATCTTTATCAAAACTAATTGCCATTTTGTTCCGACAGTTCTATCCCCTACCTTTCCAATAAATCTATCTATCTACGATCGTATATTATATATTACCAACTCACTGACTCATTTAAGATAATTAATCTTAAATATATTTGTAGCTATTGTACGATATTCATTCATAAAATAAGAAAATGAATTTTTCTTTGTTTTCCTTCTCACCTTTATCGATCTATTTCTATTCATTATTTTTAAAACAGACAGAATTAGTTATAATAATTTATTAAGGCTGGTGTATTTTCCTGAAGGAAGTATCATTTAAGTCTCGAACGAGAGAACAATAGTAGTTCCGCTTCCGTAATCCACAAGGACTCACACTGGGCATTAGTCAATCGACTGGAAGACGTGAGACTTAAGACGCGGTCAGGTGTACCACCTGTCACCAGTGACGTCATGCCATCCCCGCTTTGGTTACCAAGGCAACGTACACCGCCCCCCCATTACCTGTAATTGTCCTTGGCCTCCCCCAGCAATACGACTCCCCTCTCGATCTGGCAAGTGTCATCTCTTTTTTATATATTCTCTTGTAATTCGGATCTCAGATGCAAGTTCGCACCCTCTCCCCTACCTTCCTCCCACCCTTCAATTTGAATACTAACCCATTTCTAATATCAACACCACCCCATTCATCTATGTAAATTAACTAAGCTTTAACAGTTCTGAAATAAAAAAATAAATAAATAAATAAATACAATTTCTGAAATAATTAAAATAAATTTAAAATAATTTATTGGAGCTAAACAAAGTTGAAATATTGTCTCATTGTAACATAACATAAACTAATAAGACTTGGTTAACTGATTTTAGAGTAGTTAACATTATTTGCAAATAGAGGGCTGTATAATTTACACGTGACTTCAAATAACTCTTAGATCTAAAGATGTACAGAGTACGTTTTTAATCTACAACTTTGAAACCGAATAACTCCTTCAGTCATTGTAGATGGTTATCGAAAAAGGTGGAACATGAAAGGTTTAGCTCTAAAGTTATCACTTTGTAAACAAGGTACATTAATTTTCATTTGAACATTTTTAACATTGTCCATTGATTGTAGTGTTATCTGCTATAACGGTTAATAAGAACTCATCCTGTATATGTTCCCGTAAATGTACATTTATTCTCTTGAATTATATAGATTAAATATCCAATGAATATTTAATTTATTAAAAATTACACCTTTTCCTTTGAATTGAGCATTATTCTACTGTGGTTCTATTAAATGATTCAATCTATGAGTGAATGATTCATAATTATTTCCATTTATAAAAAAAAAAACTATTTAAATATATTATTTTGGATTATCGACTTTTATTGAGAAAATTCACTAAATATCTTATCCTACATCTTTGCTTGTTTTCATCATGGTTTCTGGGAGATGAATCCAAAAGTGGAACGAGTTCTGATACAATGTAATCGATGCAGTGTGTCAATTTGTCGACTCGAGTGTATTATTTATGGTTCGGTTGACCGCTCATTTTGCATATTGACTGAGAGGCAGTTATAAATCTTGCGCGGCTGTCGTCGGTCTATTCTTGCTCAGTGAAGGAACCAAGAAACCCGGGAAAGAGAAGTTCGATTCGATCCGTGGGAGTGGGATCTTCTCTGCGTGGGTTGGTGAGGATCGATCTCCATTCCTCCCACACTCCCCTCGGATTCTCGCTCCCGTTGTGGGTAGATGAGCGCGCACCAGAATTTGCGCCCCCGTCGACTTCAACTGCATCTGATAATCTGCCAAATGTCAGAAGGGTTAGATGAGTCCTAGGCATCCTTTTACGTTATCCATTGAAGGGAACACCACTAAAATAGTCTCGAAATCGATGATTGAATGAAATGATTACATTTTAAAATCAATATTCACGCTCGTTTGATTAACAAATCACAACTACCTACATAGTAATTCTTGTAAATAGAATTTTATTATTATTATTATTATTATTATTTTTTAAATTAATATAGAAAAAGTTGCATGCCTTATTCCATGCATACAAATATTTAAATACTTATATTCAGTATTTAAATATTTTATTGTTGAATGTTGTAGAATGATTAATTTTGAAACGGTCATAATTATAATTTTACAATTGTTGATGGTAGTTTATGTTTATAGCAAACTGATGATGTGAAAACTAGTTTCTATTAAATAACATTATAATGCTATGCAACTAATACATATTTATAGTATAATTTTATTCTTTTATTGATGCCCACTTTTCTAAATAGTATAGAGAATAATTATCATTCTTTTCCACACTGAATTAAATATGTTCTCTATTTATAATTATAAAGTAAAGGTTATAGTAATGGATATGAAATTAATACAAACAAAATAAATATTTATATTTTATATTTATAAAATATTTATATATTATTTTAAATAGATTCTTTATTAAATGATTGAAAGACAAATATTTTATATATGTTTATGTTATGTTTGTGATAAATATATTGAAAGAATTAATATCAAAAGATCGTATATTAAAATAAACCAAAATTTATTTATATTTATAAGATAATTTTAAAGGAATGACTATGAAAACATGATATACAATATTCTCTACATTTATTGTACAAGATTCTAAAAGAATTTAATGAAACTAATTTGTTTTTTTTAAACTATTATTCTTCCTTATGAAATCTATTATAATTTCGATATTTAAAAAGAATGAAAAATAATTTTGATTTTTCGAGATTTTGATCTTTGTCCCTAGCACATATCTTCTAAAATAAACTGACATTACTGAATTCCCGACGAATACTAATTAAATTAGACACTGAAACTTTGACTCAAACTTTTTGATAAATGCTCCGTCAGTGTGTACGTTCGTTCGCTTTTGTCTGGACCACGATCAATTGGGAATACAATTTTATACAATTTATACAACATGACCGACAACTTTCTAATCCCTTCCCCTCGATAAAGTAAAAACCTCATTATTAAATTTATCCATTAAATTGTATAAATCTGCTATATATTGAATTTCAGCTTGATTGAATCGTTAAAAGTATCGGAATTATATAATTTTTTAACACTTTGACTTGCAATCACGCGCCAGCACGTGACGTGGTGCCATCAACAAAGAGCCAAACACTCGCTGGTATAATAAATATTATTTATTAATTTTAATTTATAATTTAATTTTTTTTTAATTAAATTTAATTTAAATATAATATATGTTAATTAATCCAATTTAAAATTGCGAGATAGTCGAGCGGAGACACTCCAGATTTTTGTGAAACACAATCAACAATTCTTAATGAATAAAACTCATCATAAGTCACCTCCAATTTCTTCTCTTGATAATTTTTTGTAAAATGATTTGTTTTAAATAATTTAATTTATTAACTGGTATTTTAAATTTTTCATACATAGGGGAAGAGGTAGTGGAAAGATTAAAAAAAAAATTATTTTCATAATATCATATAATAGTATTTGAATTCATATAAATATATTAAATGTATTGATTGATATTCTTGTATATTTTGAATATTTTTTCCATGTTAAATCTTTAGAAAATCCTGATTATGATAGCTATCTATATTTTATGAGATTGATTTTTTAAAATATCCTTTCTATATCATATCGTATCTTTTAATATTTTATTTCATGCAAGAACGAAGGGACGGCATGCAACGGTTGAATGAAAATTATTATTAAATTTTAATTACAAACAAAAAAAGTGATAGTATTATAATATTTTTTTACCATTTAGTTCTTTTTATGTATTATATATATATATATATATATTTCGAAATATTTTTTTTTCTTTTTTAATAATAAAAAAAATAATAATACTACGTTCCCACATGATTTTGTTAAAATTACATTTAAAACATAAGAATTTCACGTAAATAAATAAGACTTAATATGATTATAATAAATAAAATGACAAAATAAATAAATAACATTCTCGCATTTTTATTTTTGAGAATTATTTTAATTGACCTACATATTTATAATTTATCAAATATAATATTCATTATTAATTTTATATTTTGTATTTGATTTCATTCATTTTATTTCATTACAAAATTGTACATCTAGGTATTTGTTTAATTATATATATATATATATATATATAATAAATTTAACTTTAATTTATATAAAGGGTAATTATAAAATATAATCCCTTTTATTTCTTTTATCTTTTGATCTTTAGGAAAGTTGAAATAAAAAATTAAAATTGCTAATCTTGGAATATTATTTTTATTTATTTTTCGAAATTCTTTTTCTTGTGAATAAATGAAATATGAATGAAGAGTTGGCAAGTATCGTCTTCATCCATTTGGTGTCTTTTTTTTTGAATCATCTTTCTCTCTCTTTCTCTTTCTTTCTCTTTCTGTGAAGAACGATATAATGAGTATAAATTGACAGCCACTTAGTTGATATGTCCCCGGTGGCAATGATGGTGGCAGTTGAGGCATTTTCGGCCTTGGGGAGGAAATGTTGCCAGAAAGTGGGACGTTTACGAGAAAGTATGACGGTGGAATGCAGTTTGGCAGAAATCCAGGCCGCGAGTGCCGCCGTCCATTTCGGCCAGCGATCGCCATACGATTCATGTATTGATTAAACAACTGCACTCCCTGAGCCTTGCCTTTCTATCTCTCGCCTTCACTTCCACACTCACCTCCTTCCAGTACTTGAGTTGTTGTTTTTTTCGCACACAACTTTTTTGAATTTGACTTATTTCATTCTACTTTAATACGCTCTCTTATAAATTTCAACGATTTGTAATTGATTGCTGTTATAAATTATCATAATTATTCTAATTATATAAATATAGTTTTCTTATTTTAAATCAATTATATAAGAGTTATTGAAACACAATTAAATATTAAAATATTTACAAGTATGCTACTTTCCCTTTAATTTAACTAACAAACGGTCAGTTCAATATTATATTATATGTTATATTATACGATTCTCAAATAAACACACACAATAATATATATATATCTATATATATATAGATATAGATATTATAATGTTTTCTTAACACTTCTCAAAATTTAATACTTTTTTAACAATTAAGAAAGTTTTATGAAATTGCATATTACATTAATTTAATTTAATTTAATTTAATTTTTTTTATTTACTAATTTCAATATTTACCTTTAAGAGTTTTGACTTCATTGTTCTTTTTTTAATATTCTCTAAATACAGCTTAAACTTGATTCTAACCCACTTTAATAATGTCTAATGATGACTGATATGATAGAAGGATTGGTATTTCAATTTAATTCCAGGTTTAGGTTGATGCTGAGCTGTATTAAGTACTTATGGTCTTGAAACCCTATCATCAATTCAGACATGTGTCATCCTCTTTCATTTTTAAATCTCTGTAGAATGAATTATGAAAAATAATATCATTCAGAATTATTTTGTCCTTTAAAACAGAAATATTCCATTAATCTCTATAATTGGGATTGTTGAATTTTGGATGATGATGAGCGAAATGTCCAAATGTATGGAGGCTGAGGTGCTGCATCGATTCCTTGAATGACCTGCATGCAGAGGTTATCCACAGGAAGGTATTGGTTGCGTGCAATCAAGCGCATACGTCCATTGAATTAACCCCAACATTTCGATTCGATGGAGACATCTTTATTACCGGACAAGAAGCTTAGCTTCTGAAGGGGTTCTAATTGAATGAATAGCACTTATCGAAAAATACACTAATATAGTTAATAAACAGAAAGTTAATTAAATGTTTTATCGTAATATAATAAAAGTTTTATTATGTTGAATAACTTTTCATTGGATTCGACAATTCATTATGTCCTTTGTATTTTATTGATGTTTATCAATCTCTTCACAGGCTGAATAGCCTCAATATAACAATGTTTTGTTTAACTTTATCTTATTAATCGTAAAGTACTAAACAATTTACTCTAATCCCTTTCTCTGATATAAAAATAATTTCTCACAGTATTTTCGATTGAATTGATATATAATAAAATTCTTTGAGTGGATTTTTACTATCTCGCCAGAGATAGTATTGCTATCACGAAAATTTTCGATGTTGAGATTTTGATGTCTTTATACGTTTTGAAGGTTCTTGAATCATTGAGAAAAATGTATGTTTGTGTGTATGCATCTTACGCAAAAACGATTTGAGCTAGAATGATGAAATTTGGTACATGGACATTATTCAAAATTCATAGTTTTCTATCAACTTTTGAGAAATGGAGCTCAATCGGAAGATAACCATTACCTACCATGTTTTGATTTTTTTTCTTCTAAAGTGACCGTAAAAATAAAGATATATGTTTGATAATTTTTCCTATGATCAATAATTGTATAAAACTGATATATATATAGAATTTCAGCTTGATAAATTGGCTGAAATTACCAGAATTAATTTTTTAACACTGCAAATCTCACGCGCCAACACGTGACATGGTGCCATCAACAAAGAGCCAAACAAGCGCTGGTTTAATAAATATTATTTATTAATTTTAATTTATAATTTAATTAATTTAATTTAATTTAAATTAATATATGTTATTTAATCCAATTCAAAATTGCGAGAGAGTCGAGTGGAGACACTCCAGATTTTTTTTAAATAGAAGCTGGTTTTACAATATTTCCCTAAGATTCGCATTTTTCTGATTGTACATCCTATTGATTTAAGATCTAGGATTTTGGTTAAATAAATAATTATGAGGTAGGAAATCTCTGTTCCTTTCCCATTTCATTTGGAACAAAATCTCTCCCTTTGGAACTGCCAATCCTTCCTTAGCATTTATATAATTAATAGCTGTTTTGATTTTAACATTCTCTTTTTAGATTTTAGAAATATTATTATAATAATTTAAATATATAAGATATATCTAAAATTATAAATAATAATTAATTAATTAATTGAATTATGTGAATTCACAAAATGTTTCTATTTTCTGTTAAAGTTTATTCTACTTCTATGTTCAATTTTTCATTTATATTTATATTATTCTTTCAGCTGAAAATAATATTAATATGTTTACTTCTAATACAATATTTTTTTTTTAATATTATTTGTGCCTTAAATTTATTTGTTAAATTTAAAAAAAAAATTGATTTCTTTAAAACATTTCCACCAAAATATTATTATATGATTAATTACATTATTATTACATGATCATTAAAATTCAGAAAATTATTTAAAATTAAGTTAGTGCTATTTCATTTTCTCTTTATTATGACCTAATCTGAATAGATATATTAAATTCTTCATTTTATATTTCATCTTTTAAAAAAAAAAAAAATCAATTAATATGAGTACGTTAATGAAAAAGAGCGCTTGTGTCTAAGGAACTAAGAGTAAAGTTTAGCGATAAAAGGCATTTATTCTTTTTACCGACCGACGATAGTAAGGGAGGTATTGTTTTCACACCAAATTTCACATGTGGAGATTTTTACATATCTCCACGAATCATGCATTTTCTAAACAGAAAAAAGTATTTTTAGCATGATGTCTGTCCGTCCGTCTGTCCGTCTGTCCGTCCGTCTGTCCGTCCGTCTGTCCGTCCGTATAGATGTGTACAGCCTGAACGGCTCAACCGATTTTGATGAAATTTGGTATATTTACTTAATGCATCAGTGGGATGAATTGATCAACTTTTGGTGCAAATCCGTGAACCGGAAGTGGTAGTATTAGCGATCGACGATAGGAAGGGAAGGGTTATTTTCACACCAAATTTCACATGAGGAGATTTTTTTATATATCACCATGAATCATGCACTTTGTATTGGTTTTATCCTCGGGAAAATCATATTTATTAGTTTTTTCTTGATTTAAAATTATATGACGTCATCCAGCCATTCATGACGTCACAGCCTGTTCTTACATATATAAATATATACATATATTATAAATAAAATAAAATTAAAAATATTTATGTTATATGCCTATATGTTTTTTATTACATTAATAGATATATTAAAATTATTTGAAATTGTTTCTGTAGCTGGAAATTAATTTACTTCAAACCGTCGGTCGGTTCGGACCTGGCCACAGGTCAACTTATTTGCTTCATGTTGAGCAATTTATCGCTTACCCTAAAATATTTAATTTCTATAGTTTGAAAAAGGGAACGATCTCCCTCTCGATTTTTTTTTTACTTTACATACCAATGGGGATAAATTCATTATGAATTTGTGGGGGAGAGAATGGCACAAATATTAGTCCTTGGTTTCCCTCACCCTTTCCTTCTGCTTATAAAAAAATAACTCAACATTTTTATAAACTTTGAAGATGCTCATTTCACGATTGATTTATTTCCATGTATCATTTCATTCTCTATTATTTATATTATAAATACATATCAATAAAAATATCTTTAGGGCATAACTAAATAAAAGCAAAATGCTATTTTCCAATATAATTCATTGTCAATATAATTCTACCGAGAAAACAAATGGAAAATTAACAATAACCTAATAATTTTTTAATCACTAAGGTTAGTGTTTGCTTTGCATTCATATTTATTTTTTTGTCATAGTTTTCTCAAAATTAGTTCTTGACCTTATATAAATAGTCATATTATTAATTTTTCTTCTCTAATCTATATTCATGTGAAGAATTGCTTAATATTCACACTTTCATTTGAAGATATGCTGAAGTTTGTAGACTGGTTAGTTTTCTTGTGACCCCACCGATGGACGCCTGATCGAAACAAACATGAAACAGACCTCAAACGATAGAAGAACCGTTGATCAGAAGGGTCGAGGGAGTAAAAGCACCGGAAAAATCAATCCTCTTTTGAAGGGAGCGAGATTATCTCTGCTTCGGAAAAAGTGCCCAAGTGGAAGAAGATTCAATTTTCGCCGATCCCTGCCCGTCGAGATAAATGTGCCTTTTATCCATCTGCACTTTCGTTGAGGGATTTCATCGAGATTTACATCCATTTGAAATATCATTTTTGAATTTCGTCCAAAGTTAGCCATTTTTTGTAACAATTTTCTCCTATAAAAAAGGACTCAAAATAATAACTGAACTGACTGATTGGAGATGTCACTTTCTTCATTAAGCGGTAGTACAATCCGTCAACATCTGTTCATTTAATAAATACAATGTTAACAAAGTTAATGAACAAGATGATCAAAAATAAGAGAGGCAAAGTTTTCAGGATTCCTTCAATCTTTTCTTTTTTTTCACCTCGCATTCAATTATTCTAATGAAAAACTTGAAGCTTTGCCTGATCAGCCTCCAGGCACGTGTCCTGGCAGCCGGCCCCTTGCAGGGGCGGAGCGAAGCAGGTGGCCCCTTATGTTGTTTTTTGACACAGAGCCCTCAGCCTCCACCGAAATATACTATTAAGCTCCTCATTATTTGGGTCCTCTTCCTATTCATGAAAAAGGGTTAGAAAAAAATAGAATTACTTTCCGTTTTATGTGTTCCAAATTGTACTATAAAAAATGGAATATATTTATGTATCAAGATCAAAAAATATAGATTAGAAATTAAATGAAAAAAAAAATACTTTCAGTTTATATATTATTATTTTCATACCAGGTGTATTTAAAAAGTTGTCCCGGGAAAGTTTTTCTGAAAATAGAATGTGAGTGAAGTGAATTCACATGAATCCTGTAAGTTGGACATGAGACAAGTGTTCTATAATGAATTCTCAAGTTCATTGCGGAATGGAAGCTCAGGTGGCTACTTCATTCATTACTCACCCCCTCCTTCCCCCTAGAGACCATGTGATTTGCCGTTGTAATCTAGTTTGGTGTTCCCCCTGTGGCTGGGGAGACTCGACCCGCACTCAGGGATAAAACCTCGGCCAATGTGAATGTATTTTGAATTTCCTAGTCAATATGGTTGATTCTTTATCTCTTCAATTTACGAGCACCCAGTCAGACGCCAAACTTGAATTATTATACATTTTCAACTAAGAGATCAAAAGAGAGCTACTCAACCACCATGAAATCCTGTCTGTCGATGACAGCTGGAAATACAAGCATAAATGAAGGATATCTAAAGGGCGATGAGCTCATTTCGAACAGATTGTGGAAGCTTCGTCTCTTAACGGACGACCTGTTGATGTAAAATTTATCATTATTATTTTGATGATTTTTTTGCTTTTTTTTTGATTACTTGACTAACCTTCATTTAAAAAATGTAATGACACCACGGTGAACTTCATTAAAAAAAACTTAATCCTTGGCTGAAACATCGTAAACGAATTTGCATCAAATTCCAGCCTCTGCAAGATGAAGGGGAGCTTCTTAATTAACCTGAGCCTGGCAAGTGTGAAGATAGATGCCAGTTAATTGGGTCCTAATTGAAAAAAAAAATCCCCTCTCACTTTTCTCAGTTAATGACTATTACAGCAAACAACAACAATAAAAATGTGTTTACCTGTTTTACTTTATTCAAAACAAAGCAAAAAGACATTCTTGTTTTTTAAAATAATCGATTTCTGTAAAGATGTATTGATTTGAGTGAAAATTTATTAATTGAAATTATAAACGGCTTTATAAAGGAAGTGATATCTCTATTAAATAAGAAAAATGTCTTTTATTTGACTATAATGTTATCGCTAGATCGTTACACCGTATATGATGTTCATGCAATATAGCATCAGTCATTGAATCTTTGTTATTATTCCACAATATCTCTGCTCGGACTGGAAATCATTTAGTCAACACTATAGCGAATAGTAGACGAATTTGTATTGCTGTACAGTTCAATGCTGCTTCAGCAAGCATACATTCACACTGGTGGTCATCTTCCAGCAAGCCAAGTGTAAGGCATGCATCTTTATACTGTTGGGCATTCACTTGTATATCTTGAAATGACAATGGGACAGGAACATTAACCAACAACAGTCGAAGATAAAAGCACTCAGTCTGTTTTGGATTCACTGTTAATACTCGCCCCAAGGCGTTTGATTTGAATAAATTGGGACATACATCAACTGGTGAACGAACATTGTACATAGTATATGTATTTTATATATAGATATGTAATTTTTTTAACATTATTGTTCTTTGGTATAATAATACTATAGCTCGAATATTACGAATTTTTTTAAGTATTAATTTAATATTAATATTAATTCTATAGGGTTCCGTTGAAAAATATATTACCGTATAGGGTTCCGCGACTCCAGAAAGTTTGAAGACCACTGCTTTAGAGCATTTTCTTATTTTATATCCAATTATATTCTAATATGCTTAAAATAAACATGGTTTACTAATTCAAATAATAAATGTCATTCTTTAATCATTTTCTTTTTAACCATTTTTATTGATATTGTATAATATTTCAATTTACAAGAAAAATCAATTAATCCAAAATAATAAACGAGACTAATTCTATAATGCAGTGGTTCTTAAACTGTGGTCCGCGGACCCCTGGGGGTCCGCGAAGCCTTTACTGGGGGTCCGCGGTCCTCGGAAAAAAATCATCGTAAAAATATATACATATATAAATATTTAAAGTTCATTGTTTAACTATATCCTCCTAGAGAATTACGGCTATAATTTAATACTATTAATAATACTATTTTATTTTATTAAATTGATAATTATGTCAATTAATTTTTTGTGAATAAATAAACATATATAAAAAACTATATATAAAATTTGAATTTTCATCCATTCATTCATTTAAAATCATTTTTCGATTGTTCCTTTAAAATAACCCCTCTTAGGGGCTCGGAAGGGGAGGCATATAAGGGAATTTTCTTTCACTTTGTTATTGGGGAAAACCAGGGGAGGGGACAGTCTTACCCGGAAAAACCCAAATTGTCAGCGTCCACTCTGGGGTTTTAAACAGTTTTAAAGCAAATGTTAATTATAAGTTCATTTCTCAACGAGTTGTATCTTTAAATTATTTTTATTAATGTTAATTATAAGTTCATTTCTCAACGAGTTGTATCTTTAAATTATTTTTATTAATTTAATTAATTATAATTAAATTATAGCTAATAATAGTTTATTATAGCTAATAATTTTTTTTAATTTTTAGTGTAATTTGCATGATCATTATTTTATAAAAACACTAAACACATTTTGCAATTTCCCAGAAAGGCTGTTTTTGAGAGTAAGTATAAGTTAGTTTTATGAATAAAAAATATTTATTTTAATAATATTTTAGAATCAAATTACGAAATTAATAATATTTTAGAATCAAATTACGAAATATATTTATTATATAAATTAATATTCATTTAAAATGATATTAAATCATTTATTTAAAATGATTTAAAACATTTATTAAAATGATTTAAAACATTCATTTAAAATGATATTAAAACATTCATTTAAAATCATATTAAAACATAGCTAGTAAATAATAATTCGTTATATTTATATTATATTTATATTATATTTATATTATTGTAGTTCAATGTTAATAAATTACTCCATAAAATGGATCGTTGGCTACAAACTGGTTCAACACAGAAACGGAAAGAATCAGATGATGAGGCATCAACAGCAAACTCTACCAAGAAACGCAAAACTAGAAAATATTCGGATGATTATTTATCATTTGGATTTACTTATATTTGCAACAATGATGTGGAAAGACCAGTCTGCGTTCTATGTCAGGAAAGTTTATCCAATGAAAGTATGAAACCTGCTAATCTCAGACGTCATTTACAAACAAAGCACAGCGAGCATGTTAGTAAGTCTATCGAATTTTTTAAAATGAAAAAAGAAGAACTTAATTCAAGTCAGAAATTGATGGTAAAGACGGGATCTGGTGGTATGAGTAAGAAAGCAGTAATGGCATCATATGAAGTAGCTCTACTTATTGCTAAAGCAGGAAAGCCGCATAATATAGCAGAGCAATTAATTCTTCCTGCTACAAAAGTAATTACAAATATAATGTTAGGAACTAAAGCAGCAAACGATATAAATTTGATTTCATTATCAAATGATACGGTTAAGAATAGGATTGAAGACATGTCATGTAATATAAAAGAAGAATTAATATCGAGAGTGCGCAAAAGTCACTATTACTCATTACAATTGGATGAAAGTACTGATGTCACTAATAATGCCAATTTGTTAGCTTTCATTAGATATGAGTTTGAAAATCAAATACAAGAAGATGTATTGTTTTGTGATTCACTACCTTCACGAACGACAGCTAATGACATATTTAACAGTTTGAATAATTTTATAACCGAAAATGAAATAGAGTGGCCAAAATGTGTTGGAATTTGCACTGATGGTGCTCGTGCAATGTCAGGTACAAGAACTGGATTGATTGCTCTTATTAAAAATGTTGCGCCTCAGGTTGTTTGGAATCATTGCTGCATTCACAGAGAATCATTAGCAGCCAAAAATATGTCACCAGATTTGAAAAGAACATTAGACGAAGTAGTTAAAATTGTCAATTTCATTAAGGCTCGTCCACTTAATTCCAGAGTTTTTAAAATTTTGTGTGAGGAAATGGGTAGTCAACATACACATTTATTATTACATACAGATGTACGTTGGTTGTCCCGCGGGAAAGTACTCATTCGCCTTTTTGAGCTTCGAGATGAAATACGATTGTTTTTAATAGATGCGCATTTTGAACTGACCGAATGTTTCAATGATTTTATCTGGTTAGCTAAGGTGGCTTACTTGACTGATATTTTTACAAAATTGAACGAACTTAATTTGAGCCTGCAAGGTACTGTTGTAAATATATTTAAAGTTGAAGATAAAATAGAAGCAATGATTAAAAAAATCGACTTGTGGTCGAAACGCATCCAGAACGGTGTATATGAGTCTTTTCCAACTCTCAATGATTTCATAGAAAGCTCCAGTGAAAAATTGCTTAATCAAACGCGTCAATTATTTGTTGAACATTTAATTACTTTGAAAAGCAACTTCAGGAAGTATTTTTCTACTCCTGATCCTTGCAATAACTGGATCAGAGATCCATTTAATATGGAAATTACAAATGCTAAACATTTATCTGCACCTGAACAAGATATTCTCGTGGAATTATCATGTGATACAACTTATAAACTAAAATTTAACAAAACTGAATTGAGCAACTTTTGGTTACTTCTCAGGTCAGATTATCCTGCGCTTGCAAATAAAGCACTTCAACACTTGATTCCATTCTGCACAACATATTTATGCGAACAAGCTTTTTCGGTACTATTTTATATTAAGTCTAAATATAGAAACAAATTAAATGTAGAGCCGGATCTTAGATTAAAAGTTTCCAATATTAAGCCAGATATTGAGATTCTTGTTTCAAGAAAACAACTGCATACATCTCATTAAATATGTAAGTTATATTTAATGAGATAGATGCAGTTATTTTTTAAAATATTTCTTATTTAATATTTTCTGAAAAAAATTATAAAATATTTATATGAATTTAATGTAAGTACCCATTATAATTTGTGAGATTTGTTGCTATGACAATGTTTGTATTTTCTTTCTTCAATATTATAATTTCTAATAAAATGTGTTCTACAATATGCAAAAAAATCATTATTCACCAATCACTGTTAGAAATATTCATCATATATCCTTGTCCTTATGAGATCGTAAGCCAGAAATTAATTAATAAAATGACGTAAAGTACCTAAAGTTGTGATGGGGGTCCGTCAAAAAAAATTTTTTCAAGTGGGGGTCCGTGGAGTACATAAGTTTAAGAACCTATGCTATAATGGAAGCTTCTGTCATTTGGTAGTATCGATACCCTAAATTTTTTCTTCCTTTTTCCAATTGCAATTTGGGCCGTTCTCTGACTAGGCACTTTTTTACTAAACACCTTGTCCGTCGATTTGGATTTGTTTTTTTTTTCTTGGATCCCTTCCCTGACTCCACCTACTGTACTGTCTTTTATTCCCCGGAGAGCCCCAGCGGGGGTCGCAGTCCCCTCCAAACGCCCTCGCCTATCCTTCCATCTGTCTATTCATCTTGGGGCCGATATCTAATCCCGTCGACTCATTACTATTCTATTCTCAAACGAAATGCACCCTCTCACCCCTACCTCTCTATTTCCCCCCTTCTTCTAAACATAATCATTTAGAAATGCGAAACGAGACAGACAACCTATCATTTGAGAAATTGCATTTTTAAGTCAATTATTTTCATCATTAAATAGTTGCAGATTGCCATTTCTATTTATTAATTTTTTTAATAATACTATTATTAATTTCAATTATCTCCAGGTAGTTAATTTAGAAAAAAAATATTCATAATTTAATTTAATTTAACTTAGTATTCGTTTAATTTTAGATATGTTATTTAATCTATTAAAAGATGACCCTGTTTGATTTGTTCTAAAAATAATTTTGGAATGTTATCAAACAAAATATTATCCCATTGATTGTTATCATTTATTTATTTTCTTTAGAAAAGTAAAGAAATTAGTTGACCTGTGGCCAGGCGCAGAACCGACCGACGGTTTAAAATAAATTAATTTCCAGCTACAGAAACAATTTCAAATAATTTTAATATATCTATTAATGTGATAAAAAACAGATATGAATATAACATAAATATTTTTAATTTAATTTTATTTATAATATATATATGTAAGACCAGGCTGTGACGTCATGAATGACTGGATGACATCATATAATTTTAAATTAAGAAAAAACTAATGAAGATGATTTTTCCCGAGGATAAAACCAATACAAAGTGCATGATTCGTGGAGATATGTAAAAAAATCTTCCTCATGTGAAATTTAGTGTGAAAATAACCCTTCCCTTCCTATCGTCGATCGCTAATACTACCACTTCTGGTTTGCGGATATACACCAAAAGTTGATCAATTCATCATACTGATGCATTAATTAAATACACAAAATTTCATAAAAATCCGTTGAGCCGTTCAAGCTGTACACATCTATACGGACGGACGGACAGACATCATGCTAAAAATACTTTTTCTGTTAAGAAAATGCATGATTCGTGTAAAAATCTCCACATGTGAAATTTGGTGTGAAAACAATACCTCCCTTACTATCGTCGGTCGGTAAAAATGATAAATTAGTTGTTTCAAAAATAAAAGAATGATTATTTACTAAACATATTTGTAAGTCAACGAGATCCTCCATCATTTCAAGTTCAATTCTTTCATGCGTCTCTAATCAAGTTTTAATTGATGTAAGATTTAAATAAAAATACTAGTCGTGCTTGAAATGAGGAATTACAGCAATATTTTATTCATTGATTTACATCTACTAGCTAAATTTCCCTTATCAACATTTTAAAATAAAATTATACCTCTCACCTAGTTTGAAATCCAATCTGATAGTTCATATAGATTTTCATACTAATTATACATAGATATTTACAAAAATACATTCATATCTTTACCTAGAGATAACAATTTTAAGGTTGAAAAAATGAATTTCTTTTCTGAATCGAATGTTCTAGATATTATTTATATGGATTTATATTAATTTGATTTATTTTTATTCAATGATTTTAAAGTTTTCTTTTTATTTTGTGTTATTTTAAAAGAAATCATGGCATATATACTAAAAATTCAATTTTACATACATAATTAATGTTATTGAACGTTATAATAGTTTCTATATAGTTTATTCTTTTATTAATTATACTTGTTTTCTAATTTAAAAGTGACATAAAATCAAAAAAATCGTTTATGATCTCAGGAAAAAAAGTTCTCCCTTACTATCGTCGGTCGGTAAAAATTGATAATTTCTTGGTTTGTCAAATTAATATCTGAGAAAATAGATAATTTAATAAAAGAATCGGATGAAAGTTCATTCATTTAAAATATTTATTGATTTTTCTATCTTCATCCATTTTACGTTTATGTAACAAGCATGCAATTCGTTTGTGGAATCTTCTTAATTGGTGACCTGGTCCTTCAAGCACGGAAAGAAGGGAGGGGCAAGTATAAAGCCCTTAGGCTCGTAAACACGTGCCACTAAAGCTACTAATGATCCCACACCCTTTGAAATGGCTGTCGTCCTTCTTGACCAGCCTATGAATCATTGGATAAATTCAACGACCTATACTATTAGAGTTTATTTGCTCCCCAACTCATTGAAAATATTATCTCTTATTTCATTCATTCGTCCTTTATGTATTTTTCAATTTTAAATTTTAACCCTTTATCGATTGAATAAAAAAATTAGAAAAATTTCAATACTTAGATTCTGTAATAACGAAAGATATAATATTCGAGAAGAATTTAAATCGAGGTTGCAATCGGGAAGCGCCTGTTATGCAGTAAATCGTCAAATTTATTAAAGGGAATCAAAATTAAAGTTTATAAAAATATTATTTTGCGTTGTGTTATATGGATATGAGGCATGTTCTATGACCTTGGGGACGAGATAGATTTAGGGTATTTGAAAATAGAATTCTTCGCAGCTTTTATGAGCCAAAAAAAGGATGATTTCACTGGGAAATGGCGGAGACTGCATAACGAAGAATTGCATGACCTCTATTCATCTCCAGACATAGAGAGAGAGTTCGAGTAATAGAATCAATAAGATTGAGATGGTCAGGACACGTAGGGTGGTGATAGACCTGCGAAAAATTTATTTGTGGGGATGCCGATTGGGAAACGCCAGTTTGAAAGAGCAAGGATGCGATTTGGTGGATAATGAAGGAAGGGGCGTGAGAGAGATGAAGGAAAATAGGGGTTGGATAGGTGTAGCTCAGGATATGGATACTTGGAGGAGTGTGGTTGTTGCAGCTAAAACCTTTCGAGTTCCGTAGAGCCCCAGAGATAGATAGATAGATCGATTCAATAAATCTTCACAATACTTAAATATCTATTTTACTCATTAACAAATTAAAAAAAATTTTTTTTTATTTTTACATTAAAAACTCGTTAAGTAGACATTAGGTTTACCCATATTGTTTGTATTTTACTGTGCTAATCTTATTACCAGTCAAAATTAGGTTTAATTGACATCACACAAGTTTTATAATAGATGTATAATAAAAAATAATTTAATAAATTATTAATTACATATTAAGAAATTTCGATTTTCAATTTTGTTTTTTCACCTCTTAATATAGATTTTGAATTAAACCATTTCCCTACAGAGATCATATTAATAAATTAAAAAAAGTTCTAACTATTGTATAATTTTAAATTTTTTTAAAAAAGTTATTTTACAGAAAAATAAAATAGTCAAAAAATAGAACTTTCATTTAATAATGACAACATTTATCCATGAAAACTAAAATAAATATTAAATTAAAAATTAATAAATAATAATTAATTATAAAATTTTAATAAATATAAAATTTCAGTTCTGAAATATTTTTCATTTTTGAAATTGATTGCTTTGTGAAAATTATTCTTGAACTGAATTAGTAGGTATTAAGTATATTCTCATTATAGAATTAATGTAAATATCAGTAAAATTTTATTTTTAATTTTATTAAGAGTATCGTTTTAATTCGAGCTCCTTAAACTTTTTATCACTGAGTCGATTATTTGATTGGAAATGATATATTTTATTAATCATAAAATAAGGCCATCTTATCCATCCATCTCTTCTATCATCATTGCCACTTGAAAGAGAATCTATATTATCTATATTATCAAGATGATTGATCAAATTGATTTAGGATAACGCTGATTTAGTTTGACTACCATTTTTCCAGTCGTTTTCGCTCTTTTATTTTTTTTTTTTTATTTCTTCGTTTAATATAATTTCCAGTTGGGTTGACAGCCCGGCTCAACGCTGATGAAATTTTATGAGCCCTGGGCGCCAAGGGATGGATGGCCACCCCTTCAGCGCCTACTTGTTGCTCAAGTCGACGTCAAGTCCAATTTGATTGTGGGTGTCAGTCGCAAAGGAGTGAGTGAGTGGCTTTCCTCTCCTCTCCTCTCCGGGGCGATTAGCACGCCAACCAGCCATTAGCATCGCTTCCGCTTTTATCGCCCGCGAAGACAAACAGACTAATCGATGACGGCCCAACAATTCCCAGAATTGCATCTCCATTCCATTACTAACACAGATGATTGCTTCTTTCAACTACCACTGACCCTTTTCATCCTTCGTTTTTAATAAAAGAAAATAGAATTGCATTCTTTCTATTCTTATTATAGTATTATTAAATGAGTCAAATACTTTATTTATTTTCTTTTTTTGCTTCAGGGATAGAGATAAAGAAGAATGGGACAGCAGCTCAACGCAGAGTTCAGAAAGTGATCAGACCACGGATGTAAGTCTTCTCCTTTTTATATTTATACAATATATCTTATATATAAAATTTTCGTGTCACAAAACTTTGAAATCATACTCCTCCGAAACGGCTGGGCCGATTCTTATGAAATTTTTTATGCATATTCAGTAGGTCTCAAAGAAAGTATAGTTTTATTACCAAACCGCTAATTGGTAAGGTGTGTCCAGGGGGTGGTATTTACCTAAAAATAGTTTAGTTACAATGCTAGATCATAAAGGCAATGCTGGCGATAATTTGACATCTATATATATCCTAATAGGACATTTGAAAAGAAGAATGAGATTCGTGGGTGTTATCTTATGACTTTGCTTCCTCAGTTCGAAACTCGCAAAGGCATATTTTTTTTTTTACAAATTTATTAATTTTTATTATTTTAATATTTTATTAAATTCTTTTATTTTATTAATATTATTTTTTTAATAATTATGTCAATTAATTTTTTGTGCACAAATAAACATATAAAAATCTATATATAAAATTTGAATTTTCATTCATTTAAAATGATATTAAAATATTTATTTAAAATGATAATTAAAGAATATTTTATTCAAAAAAATTGTTGAATAAATCTGAACTAAATATTTTTTTGATTTGTGGAATGTATTTAAAGTTATTTTTTCCAATGAATATAGATAATATTTTTTTAATTTTAACATTACGATTTATAAAATGATCTTATCTCTGATTATCAATCAGTAAATAAAAATTAAAATCTACATGTTTACAATATACAATGATCGATGGATGATATTTATGATTGCACCAATCCTAATAATCACTCAAAAATATTACAATTGAGATTTAATGATAAAATGTGTGATGAGCATTTATGTGTGTTTATAAAATTTAAAAAAAAAAATATAATCATCTCATATCAATATATATCTTGTAATAAGATTTATCTAATCTTGGTCTTTATTTACTATTGTATAAAAATTACAATTTAATACGAATGGGATTCCTCCCTCCCCCACCCAAAAAAGTTAAAATTATTACAACACTGTAAGTATTTCATTATACAAATTAAATAAATTCTATAAAAAGTATCTTCTGCTGAATTATAAATATATGAATGAACTCGACATTATAGATAAAAAAGCGAAACTTGTTCTGATTGATTTTTAGCTTTCCCATAACCCGTGAACTTGCATTTTAAAATAAATACTACTTTAATTACTAAATGTAAAAATATAAATACACATAATTGTGTAGATGCAGATATGTATATTTAGTCAGCAATCTAGTTGATGAATAATTTAATAAAATAATAAAAATTCTTTTTTTTTGCGATTTAATGAAAATTCAAATACTTTAAACTTATTTTAATTTTTCTTATACACATCATATTATATCCCAGGGGAGGCCACACTTGCCATATTGAAAAATCGAAAATGTTTAAGAGCCAATTCGGAAAAAAAAATTACTTTGGGAGGAGAAGCAAAAATTACGAATACGTGCGCGATTTACATACCTAATTATATTAATAATAAGTCGTATATCCCGCATGCAATAGTTCTGCTGTTACTATTGTAATAAAGTAGACCGAGTTGGGATAGATCGGATACATTTTACAACAAAGTTTTTAAAATTTGCAGAAATAACTAAATACTATTAAATTTCCTTTAAATAATTATATGTAAATAAATATGTGTCATGATGTAGCCTTTTTCCAGTTTAATATTCACCTATGAAAATTCTAAATTGTGATAACTTTAAATTTTTTAATTGAGCCACAATAAACTCGAAAAGAGCTACAACATGTGGCTCGCGAGCCACGGTTTGGCCACCATCCAATAAGACGATGATTTGGATCCAATCCCTTCCATTTACAATACTGCCCTTTGCCAAGCGCCATCTCTTTTTCCTGGGCTCTGTTTATTGCCCTAGAAATCATTTTATGGTGCTCCATTTACGTGTTTACAATATTCTCAGGTTATTTCGAACACAAAATCCATAAAATGGTTTCAGTCACACTATTCCCCCCCCCCCCCGCCCCGTACTTAACCCCTTTCCACCCTTCTATTGAATATATATACAATTATTATATCGCCAGAAAAACATTCTCCCATCGAGATTCTTCTGTTCGCGTATTCGTTTAAGTTAATCAATCAGAGGCCATCCCTTGAGAGGCTTGAAAGTGATAAACACTGCCGAAAGGCAAGTGGGTTTGTGGGAAGGGCCATAAATACCGCCCTGGTTTGTCTCTGGATGGAAAGATGTAATCAGCCTTGCCAGTGGAATGTTTGCCCGATCAAGGACAGGGCTATAAATGTCGGGGGTGGCCCGCACTCAGCAGCCCTCAGCTCATTAGTCAATACGCGTGGCAAAATAAACAGAGAGAAATTGCCACAAAAACAAAAAACAAAAAAAAAAAAAATAGAGCACAACTCTGCTATTCATTTGCATCGGCACAGTTCCATTTAGGCATTAGCACGACCCCAATATAATTTTTTTATTTGGCTGAACGATCAATTCCATTTAATCAGAATAACAATCATTCTACACTCAAATTAAAGGGTTTAATTGAATTAATTATATAATTACTACCACAAAAAAAAAAAAATACCTAAATTTATTTACAATTGCTTTATAAATTATAACAATTTTTATTTCATTAATTTTTCGATTTACGAATAATATTCATAAATAAAAATTTGATTATATTAAATTATTCAATGAGAAAATTTTTTTGTCGAAAATAGAATGATTGGTAAAGATAATTGTTACGAGAATATTATCACCATAGTTAGTCTGATTCATAAGAAGTTCATGTGGAATTAGTATATTATAATAGGAATGTCCTTGAAAGTATAGTTTCTACCATACATTTTATTTTTATTATCATGTAATTATATAAATAAATACCTTAATTACTCATAACAAATATCCACCTAAATGGTTATAGTAGATGTTTCTTTTCTATGAATTTTTATTTACATATTATTTAATAAAAATTTATAAATAATAAAAAAATTATTAGTAACAAATTTATATTAAAAATCAATTTTTACCGACCGACGATAAGGGAGGTATTGTTTTCACACCAAATTTCACATGTGGAGATTTTTACATATCGCTGTATTAGCGATCGACGATAGGAAGGGAAGGGTTATTTTCACACCAAATTTCACATGAAGATATTTTTTTATATATCACCACGAATCATGCACTTATTATTGGTTTTATCCTCGAGAAAAATCATATTTATTAGTTTTTTCTTGATTTAAAATTATATGACGTCATCCAGCCATTCATGACGTCACAGCCTGGTCTTGAATATATATTATAAATAAAATAAAATTAAAAATGTTTATATTTATTATTTATGTATCCATATCTGTTTTTTATTACATTAATAGATTTATTAAGATTATTTGAAATTGTTTCTGTAGCTGGAAATTAATTTACTTCAAACCGTCGGTCGGTTCGGACCTGGCCACAGGTTATATCTTTATATGTATTTAATTATATTTATTTTTTTTTTCAGTGTGGTCCTATAAAGCGATATCTTCAATGTCCAGCCCAGGTGGAAATCCTTCATCTGAAGAAGTTTATCAAATTAAAATTTGATTTGAAAAGTAGTCATAAGGTTAGTATTAATTCAATTATTTCTATTTATTTTATAGAATTTTTATTATTATTGCGTAATGATTATTATACCATGTTCCAAACACTCTTGTCCCTGGTTGCATTTTGGAAATGAGCCAATGAGGCTGGGACCATCTCGTGAATTTGTACATATTCAGTAGGTCCCTGAACCCATTTCCAAGAACCCAACCACCAACCAGTTGATTGCACTTTTTCTATTACTCACCTTCGACATTATTTCTTTTATAAAAACCAATAAACAAATTTCTAAATATATATATATATATATATATATATATAATTATCTTTTACAAAATTTCACATTTCCAATTATTCAAAATTTTTCAATATCATGCTTCATTTAATCATCTTTAATTTTAATTCTATTTCTTTTTGAAAGTGGTTCTTTCAATTAAAACCCGAAGGCGAACAAAACTTAGAAAAGAAATTCATAATTTATTCGTAATTTTAAATTGATTCACTCACGAAGATGGCTGTTAAATGAGAGTCAAGAAACTCCTTTGTTCTGTTGAAAAAACATTAAAATAGTTGAAAATTACATTTATTATGGTCTAATTATAATATAAATAATATAAATAAGCAATCCATCATAAAAATTTGTATTCAAATGAAATTTAATTATTATTTCAAATTAGAGTGAATTTTACTAATTCTTTCTCAGATTAGTAGGTCATTTTGAATTCAGAGGTTCATAATAATTCAAAAGTGTTTTAATCACAAAAATAACCTTTTATGACGATTTAAGGCCTTATTGTAGTGTGTACACCAGAGGTGGCCAACCCAAATGATCTTGCGGGCCACTTTGGAAATGAATCATAACTTCGCGGGCCGCATATAAAATTATACATACCCATATTAGATTTAGACCCATTATAGATATTGTTTGGTGTGACAAATTGAAAAATAATCAATTTTTATTATGTTTACTATTATTTTTACATATAAACATATATAATATAATACTAAAAATAAAAAAAGAAACAACGAAATAAAAAAAATGAAATCATATTTATTTCACTAATGCGATATTTTTTTCATGAGGGTGCAGAATATAAAAGTGTGATGAATCTCGCGGGCCGCAAAAATGTTTACGACGGGCCACATGCGGCCCGCGGGCCGCGGGTTGGCCACCCCTGGTGTACACTATTTTGTTAGATCCATAAAATCCCTTCATTCTTCATAATATTTAATATTGATTTATAATACTTTTAGAAGAATTCAAAATAACTTGTTTTATTTTTGATTTCAGGTGGAACTTTTTTATCGTAAAGAATCCCTCCCTGACGAATACAATTTAATGGACATCGCTTATATTTATACTTGGAAGAGAGTAAGTATTTTTATTCATCCATTTTCATTTATTATTACTCACCTATTTACATTATTAAACATCAAGTCATTTTCAATTAAACGTTTCCAAATTCAATTAAACGAGAATTGTTTATCTTTGACTTAAGTTTCACTGCTTTGTGGGTGGTTGATGGAGTGGACGTGTAAGGAATCTATGGCACGTATGGTTGGTGGGTAGTTAAAACCACAATCAGTTAAACTACCGGTTATCTTCTTCAACATTAAATTAATATTACAACCAGGTTTATTAGACGTTTCCTAGTTGTCTTAGAAACTATGAAAATAATGATATTCATAAAAAAATTAGTAAATATAAAAATATAAAGCTAAATTTATAATTATAATTATTATAATTTTCTAAAAATTCATTAATTATTAAGAGCTAATTTCTCGAAGACTCTATAAATATTATTATTTATTTATGCTACATGGGAAAATAAAAATTTTACTTTTTTCATAAAGGAAATAAATAAAGACCATCATTACTATCAAATTAAAACAAATATTGTATTTTACATTTTTTTTTATTTAATTCAAAGATAATTTTAATTTTGTGCTTTCGTTATTCTATTTAATGTTGTTGCCAGCTTCAAAAATGCATTCCTTCATTGAAATTCATACACCGTGAAAAAAGACAAACTGTCTTAAGTTGAAAAGCATGTTGGTTTGCGTTGTGTCGGATCCGGGAAGTCAACGTCAACAATTAATACGATCTGATAGTGGCTGGTGATTGAAACAAAAAGGGAAAAAGGGTGGGTTCGCTAGGCGTGAGAACAAATCCTTCATTGACCCCCCCTCCCTTTTTTTCTGCCCTGATCTCATTTGCCCAAAGTCAGCTTTTATTAGAAATATTAACTTGGATAATATTGGCAAAAGTTTCGAAGGGTGGAGGAGCCAACGACGCGTTTTCCTAGTTGAGTGAACTTGCGCAGGGATTCTTTGGTTTTATTCTTCTAACCCCTCCCTACCTCCCCCCCTCTCTCCTTTCTGAGGCCGTGAAATGCCTACAAAAACGGCTCCGGTTAATCGACATGGAATTCGGAACAGATTGCCTGTCTATGCTGTGGTGAGAAAATAAACCAAGCAATAATTTAACAAGAACCGAGGCGAGGTCCTCCCAAGGGACTTGTCCAAAACCAATTTCACTGACCAGCACATCCCTTATTTACATTCCCTTATATGCATCTTATTAATTAATCCAATTCTAGCAAAATTTTATAAATAAAATAACCATTAAAACAATTTACTAAATACATAGATTTTAAATTTTAAATAATAAAAAACAATTTGTTTTTTGAGATTGTATAATCTACTTTTATTGATAAAAATAAAAATAAGAATTTTAACGGCTAGTGTCTTTCCACAAGCAGATAATTTTATATAATTTTTTTTTTTCTTGAGAGTAAATTATATATATAATGTTTCCAATTTGAAAAATAAATTTTATGAAAAAATGTAGACCAAAATACAATGACATAGACGAACATTAACCTGATTCTTTCTTTATTGGCAGTTTAATGAGCCTGTTTTTATGTTACTTGTAATATTACATTGCCATCTTGAAAATTATATTGTCCCTCTAAACCTCTCTGAACTATCAAACGAATATTTAACATAAGTTTTTATACTGAATTGAATTTTAGTCTAAGAGGATAAATTTAATTATTTATTCAGAAAGTAATAACTCCATAATAGTCTGAATTATACTATTTTAAACGAGATATTGAAATATTATTTATTCATTCCAAGTAGAATCAAGGATCTTTTTCTTATCTTTTGAATTTGAAGATGATTTCAAAAATTGGTTAGTTTAAAAAATAATTCGAGCGAATTGAGAGAGTGAAAATAGCTTCTCCATCTTTTTTCTGCACGAAGGGAAACTTTCTCAAAAGATGACGGCTCTTTAAAGAAATATTTATTGATTCCTCAGCTGACTCTTTCCAAAAGCTTCTAATCAAATTCATTTAATCATTTTACATTTCTTATTACATGCATTTGCAATAAACAAAGTCAATTTTAAAGGAGAAAATTTTCCTATAGCTATATATATATATATATGATCATATAATTATTGGATTGTAATTTAATTGATTTATTAGTATTTTAACTGCAAAGAATATTTGAAGGTGCATTGGAGTCGAGATTTTTACTTTATCGAAAGAGATAGTATTGCGATCACGAAAATTTTCGATGTTGAGATTTTAATGTTTTTATACGTTTTGAAGGTTCCTGAATCATTTTCACTAAGGTTGAGAAAAATGTCTGAGTGTGTGTGTATGTATGTATGTAACCAAGATTACTCAAAAACGGTTTGACCTAGAATGATGAAATTTGATACACGGGCATTATTCAAAATTCATAGTTTTCTATAACTTTTGAGAAATGTAACTCAATCGGAAGAGGGTCATTACCTACAACGTTTTGATTTTTTTTCCTTTAAAGTGACCGTAAAAATAAAGATATATGTTTGATAGTTTTTCTCATGATTAAAAATTGTATAAAACTGCTATATATAGAATTTCAGCTTGATTTAAACGCTGAAAGTACCAGAATTAATTTTTTAACACTGCAAATCTCACGCGCCAACACGTGACGTGGTGCCATCAACAAAAAGCCAAACATGCGCTGGTTTAATAAATATTATTTATTAATTTTAATTTATAATTTAATTAATTTAATTTAATTTAAAGTAATATATGTTATTTAATCCAATTCAAATTTGCGAGATAGTCGAGTGGAGACACTCCAGATTTTTTTTAAAATTTAGAGTTAATCAATTGAATCGTGTTGCATGCTTCTGATGCATTCTTTGTTATTTTTTTTATTCTTCATTAAAATCTTTTTTAAAACAAAACAAAAAAAAAAGGGAGAAAGAGAAACTAGAAAAAGTATTTATTTTTTTTCTTCCTATTCGTTTGAATCCATCATCAGTGCACGCAAGGTGATTGTTCTGTTGCTGCATTCTCTTGTTCTGTGTTGGTTATTCGGTTGGAGAGGATCCATTTGGTTGCTAGCAAATGGTTACACCTCGCTGCGACCCCGATCGATACTTAAATAAATTTAATAAATTTCTACCTCGCTTGTGTGCGCTGCGTAAAAACAACAAATTATCCTCGGCTCGTGAATGACTTGTCGCACGCTTATCACGTCCTTCTCCTCCTTTTTCTATTCTCTTTCATCTATTTTTCCTCCTCGTTCCATTCTTCTCCATTCTCCCCCGTCCTCCCCCACGCGGATCGACCCTCAATCGCACATGCGCTTGTTTCTACCCTTCAGTCTCCCTGTTTCCCCATTTACCACCACCACTTCTATCCTTTGACTACGTTGGCTACGGGTAGAGTACCTGTCGTTCGCTACAGCTGATGATTATAATACCCTAATGCCCCCCTCTCTCCTCCCCTCACTTTACTTTATCCTCCTCTCTCTCTCTCTCTCCTGTTCCTCTCATTCGTTTACAAATTCTACACCCGCTTTTCTCTCTTCTCTCGTATTCTCGTCCCGTCAAACCCCCCTTCTCCTCTTACTCCTTCTCCCCCCCTCTCATTCTCTTTCTACTTCGCACTTGTTAAATTCACAACCATTAAAAGTTTATTACATTCTCGATGTTATTTTATTCGGTGAAATCCCCAACTTAAGGAATTTTCTCTATTAAATTTCGATATATATATATTTGTGAAGTTCATTTATCATTTTTACTTCGAATCAAATTAAAATATTAATTTAAAAAGTTTTGACTATACTTATCATTTTGTAACATTTTCAACTTGAACATTATGTAAATTACGTTGAACTAAAATTATTCTTTAGGATTGCATAAAAATAATTAAATTCTTATACATAATTTAATTTTTATAGTATTTCATAGTTTTTTACTACTATCTCGTAAGAGGTAGTATTGCGATCACGAAATTTTTCGATGTTGAGATTTTGATGTTTTTATACGTTTTGAAGGTTCTCCTGAATCATTTTCACTAAGGTTGAATAAAATGTCTGTGTGTGTGTGTGTGGGTGTGGGTGTGGGTGTGGGTGTGTATGTAACCAAGAATACGCAAAAACGGTTTGAGCTGGAATGATGAAATTTCGTACATGGGAATTATTCAAAATTCGTAGTTTTCTATCAACTGAGAAATGTAGCTCAACCGGAAGAGGGTCATTACCTACAACGTTTTGATTTTTTTTCTTCTAAAGTGACCGTAAAAATAAAGATATATGTTTGATAATTTTTCACATGATTAAAAATTGTATAAAACTACTATATATAGAATTTCAGCTTGATTGAATCGCTGAAAGTACCAGAATTCATTTTTTAACACTGCAAATATCACGCGCCAACACGTGACGTGGTGCTATCAACAAAAAGCCAAACATGCGCTGGTTTAATAAATATTATTTATTAATTTTAATTTATAATTAATTAAATTTAATTTAAATATAATATATTATGTTATTTAATCCAATTCAAATTTGCGAGATAGTCGAGTGGAGACATTCCAGCTAATTTTTTTTTATTTAGTTTTAGTATATATTATAATTGTGATGAAATCGATATTATCTAAATTTTCTTATTAAACTATTTAAAATATTCACACACAAATTAATTTTGAAAATAATCATTTTAATAAAATCGTAAACGCGCATATTTATGTGAATTTATATTATCTGCCCCAATTTTGACAATCTTCTCATCTTTAAAATTCATCCTCCTTTGATCGTAACCTTCAAAATCCCATCTAATTCTCTTTAAAAATGCATCGTTATATTCTACAAACTCCGTGTTTTATGATTTCGACTCTTTTTCAACTCAAATAAGAGAATTAATTTTTTAAAAGCTTCTTATATATATATAATCTCTTCCTCTAATATCATTGGTGACATCTCATGCAAGATTATTATTATTATTATTTTATTAATAATCTAGGTCAAAACTCTACGCTTCACTTAGTCAAAACATTTTGTTATCACTCTTTTCCAAACTTCAACAGATAATATTATATTATTATGTTACTTTCTCTTTAAAATTTAAATGATTATTGAATTCTTCTTCTCTTCATTTTATGAGAAGATTCGTGTTTTTTTTTTACTTATCTCCTCATCAACTCGATTGAAATATCCTCGCATTTACTTTCTTCGAATTAAAGATGAACATTTTTTTATCTCTCTCTCTACCTCTCTCTCTCACCCTATATATATATATATATCAATTCAATCATTTCTTGAGCTGCCATTAATTAATTGTTATCGCTTTTATTTCTTTCTCTCTTGATAAATTACTTTATCAAGGTCGTTAGATGTTCATTGATGTTAATTGAATTTTCTAGTGTTTTTCCTCATCCTAACAAATATGATTAGAAAATGTATTTGTAACTTTAGAAAAAATATTCAAGAAGCAAATGCGACTAAACGGTTTTAGTCAGGTTGCAGGGAGGTTGAGTAGCTGCTATTATAAAAATCTGGAGTGTCTCCACTCGGCTATCTCGCAAATTTGAATTGGATTAAATAACATATATTAATTTAAATTAAATTAATTAAATTATAAATTAAAATTAATAAATAATATTTATTAAACCAGCGCATGTTTAGCTCTTTGTTGATGCCACCACGTCACGTGTTGGGGCGTGAGATTTGCAGTGTTAAAAAATTAATTCTAGTATTTTCAGCGATTCAATCAAGCTGAAATTCTATATATAGCAGTTTTATACAATTATTAATCATGTGAAAAATTATCAAAAATATATCTTTATTTTTATGGTCACTTTAGAAGAAAAAAAAATGAAAAAGTGGTAGGTAATGATCCTCTTCCGGTTGAGCTACATTTCTCAAAAGTTGATAGAAAACTACGAATTTTGAATAATGCCCATGTACCAAATTTCAGCATTCTAGCTCAAACCGTTTTTGCTTAATCTTGGTTACATACATACACACCCACACAGGCACACACACATACACACACAGACATTTTTCTCAACCTTAGTGAAAATGATTCAGGAACCTTCAAAACTTATAAAAACATCAAAATCTCAAAATCGAAAATTTTCGTGATCGTAATACTATCTCTGGCGAGATAGTAAAATTCAAGATTAATTTATTTCAAATAAAATTTGTATTAATCAATGAAAAAAATAAATTCATATTTTGATAAAAAAAAAACAATGTTTTTATTTAATTTTAATTTATACTTATTTTTTATAATAAATTTTGAGTTTTCCCAAATGTTTAAATTTAAAAAGATGATTCATGTAAGACATGTAAGTGATCTTCCAATTCTATCACAAAACATGAGAAAAGATTGTTTTCCTTATTTGTATCCAGTTCTTTTATTTATTGTACAACGTACGTTATGAAATCATTCAGTTCTGCTCCCTCAAGAGAGGGTGGAGTAGGGGTGCCGCATCAAAGAACCCTCTATTCGCATCTCACACCTCCACTTGACAACCCCGAACTCCTTTATTTGGTAGTAACAAACCAGAGGGATGAAATTTGTCTCTTGAATCATCGTAACTGCTGTGAAAGCAAAAGCAACCACTTGGCATTGGTTAATCCCATCATACATACAAGAACAATGAATTTCAATTCAATTACCTTCACAAGAGTTCCATTTTAGAAAATCGAGAACATTATTTAATTTAATAAATAAAAATTTAAAATATTAATAAATTTATATATATGCGGCTGATTTTTTTTTTTCTTTATTTTTATTTAACTTTTATTTTCTTCATTTAGATAATTAACTTTTAATACAATACATTGACACATGAACTGAAATTAAAAGAATTTACCTCTTATCAATGATATAAAAAATGAAAAAGATCAATTAAATAAAATCGTTTTATAATTGGGATCATGAATTAATCGTTTCTAAACTAATACTTCAAAATAGCTGAAATTTTTATTAAGCGAATATATACCTTTCTTCCGTTAAAGGGGAATTTTCACTGTGTAGATTTTCTCAGCATTTTTTTAAGGCTAATTTCAATTATTTTTTTTTATCACCGGGTCTTCTACCTTTTGGCAATTCTTTTGTATTTATCTTCTCATTAAGAACAAAATAGTATATACACATAGTATATATATGATTAGATTGTATCAACATTTCCTACAATGCTTTTTTTTTTGTTCTATTCTCATATTACTAATATTACTTTAACAACAAATGACATAAATGAATATATATATATATATATATATATAATGTAAAAATATTGTAAATTAAAATTAAGCAAACAGAAATTATTAAAGTTAAAAAAAAAACAAGAAATAATATAATACATTAGAAATACATTAAGGTTTAAAATGTGTATTTTTACCGACCGACGATAGTAAGGGAGGTATTGTTTTCACACCAAATTTTACATGTGGAGATTTTTCTAAACAGAAAAAAGTATTTTTAGCATGATGTCTGTCCGTCTGTCCGTCCGTATAGATGTGTACAGCCTGAACGGCTCAACGGATTTTGATGAAATTTGGTATATTTACTTAATGCATCAGCGGGATGAATTGATCAACTTTTGGTGCAAATCCGGAAACCGGAAGTGGTAGTATTAACGATCGACGATAGGAAGGGAAGGGTTATTTTCACACCAAATTTCACATGAGATTTTTTTATATATCACCACCAATCATTCACTTTGTATTGGTTTTATCCTCGGGAAAATCATATTTATTAGTTACCGACCGACGATAGTAAGGGAGGTATTGTTTTCATACCAAATTTCACATGTGGAGATTTTTACATATCTCCACGAATGTATTGGTTTTATCCTCGGGAAAAATCATCTTCATTATGTTTTTCTTAATTTAAAATTATATGACGTCACCCAGCCCTTCATGACGTCACAGCCTCGGGTAACGCCGGGCAACGCCGGCTACTTAAGCTATATATTATAAATAAAATAAAATTAAAAATATTTATGTTCTCTCCATATCTGTTTTTTATTACATTAATAGATATATTAAAATTATTTGAAATTGTTTCTGTAGCTAGAAATTAATTTATTTCAAACCGTCGGTCGGTTCAGGCCTGGCCACAGGTCAACTTATTTAATTTAATTTTAAATATATAATTGATTAAAATGTCAATAAATTGATAAATTTAAAATAAAAAGAATTTATTATTATCTCACATATAATAATTTCTATTTTAAAATCATTAAATTTAGCTGAAGTATATTTTTGAGAGAGAGAAATAATAATATATTAAAATAAAAATTAATTTTCTTGACATTTTTCTAATGAGTCATTCGTAGCATGTTTACTGAATGGATTTCATAACTATTGGATTCATCGGCTGAATGACATAAATAACATAAATAAACATCACCATAAATATGGGCTTCATTTTTTCAAAGTTCAAGGTGTTTGCCTTTAATTCTATTTCAGTCGTAATTGCTGAAAGTGTAAACGGAATCCCATTTCCAAGCAATTGCATTATTTTCTTTCATATAATAATGATAATAAAAAAAAACGATTACAAATAATATATTATATAATTAATATTCATCGTAATAATTAATTATTTATTTCTTTAAAAAAAATATTTTAAAATTCATTTTTTTTTTGTTTACTTCATAATTCGTTTATATATCATTACATTAACAATTTTTTTTTTTAATTTTTCTCTATTAAATTGATCATATTACATTTTTTAATTTATTTATTAATTTTTAATGATTGTTTATTATATAATTGTGTTTAAATGTCGATAATTAATACAAAATATTTTGTAATTGTTTTTTTTTTGCCTCTTTAATGTTATAATTAAATTGTTTTTATGGATAATAACAAAATTTCAATTCCACATATTTACATATCCATATCATTAAATATAAATAATATGATTCAAGTTGAATTGACTGAAAATCGCAATGAGATTGAATAAAGAGGCATGTTATAGTGATTGACGGATGCTCCTCACACGCCACGCCGTCTTCCGCGAGGGTCTGGAACGATTCCACGCACAACTCAACTCCGACTGGCTCTTTGACGACCACTCCGTCTACCTTAACATTTGATTCAATTGCATTTATTTCAAGATATATATTTATACAACATTCAATATATTTTTATCCTATTGCCCATTGTAATTACAAATGTTTTTATTCATCCTATTCGAAATATTGTTTTATATAGTTTGTTTATCAACAAAAATATCCTGAAAGAAACAAAATGTTTTTATTTCATATTACATATAAATAGAGAAAAAGAGAAATATATTTTTCTCTAGATTTTATATATATATATAAAAAAAATAGTCTCACTGTATGGATTGGATTCTCTCCAGGTTGTTTGTATTTTTGAATACCTTTTTCAAGGGATTCTCCACTTGGATTGATTTTCTGATTCCAAGAATGAAACCAAATCCATGTTGGATTATTCTGTTGAGAATCGCAGCCAGTTTACCTCAAATGGTGTCAAGTGATTCCACTTTGGTCATGAGGTTTTTCCTTTTTCGGCCTTCACCGAGTGTCCCGTTGTGAGTGGAGACAGACACGCGCCAATTGTTCCTTCCATAATTCGCTGCTGGAGACCGGTTCTGCGTCCTCCAGGCTCCGCTCCTGAGCCGGTAGCCATGGCGGCCGTCTCACCTCTCTTCTTTTCTCTTCACCCCGATTCTCATCTGTCGTTAGCTTCACTCCACCCACTTTATTTGTCTCTCTTTCATAGATCTTCATCAAGCCAACTTCTAATCCATATTTAATGAAACTTACACAATATTATTATAACTCAGTTTTGATGAACGCAATCTATTTATATTGAATAGAATTAATTATTCCCAAAAAGTGAAAGGAATGATTTAATAAAACTCGAAATCTCTAATAAATATTTAATTGATTTTTCACTCTACTTGTTTTTCTGAAGAAAATTTATTTAATTATCTCTTATAAACAAATAATTCAACTATTTTAAATTTTATTCGTTTATTTGCACAATTATAATAATATTTCTATACATCTTGTTTTCGGATTGAGGGAACGGATTGAATTCGGATGAAGGAGTATTTGTTAAAACTATAAAAAAATTTCTTTGATTATAAAAAAATGTATATTTTATATATAATTTATATCTTCATTTCGTTAAATTTTCTTCTTCCTCAACATTAGAAAAATCTGTTAATAATTATTTCATTTTTTTACAGACTGCTCCTATGAAATTCTTCTATAGAATTTCTGAACAAACAATAGAGGATTCTCCTCCTCCAGTAGAAGAAGAAACAACACAGACAACAGAACAGCAACAAATGCCAATAGTAGTTGAGGCTTCTTCGCCACCTATTTTGAATCCTATTGTTAACTCTCAACCCACATTGCCTCAACCTGTTCCAACTCCAACTGTTGAAGAGGCACCTGAAAATAAAGTATCCGTTCCATCTAATCCACCACAAATGACAAAACAAAAATCTCCACCTCCTTTAGTAAAAACTAATTCACTTCCCTTAATCGCAACAGTTCCTCCTGCTTCTTCATCCCCTACATTAACATTAGCTCCAAAAGTGCAAAATACATCTGTTAAAGCATCTGTGGCTAAAAATTCGGCAAAAACTCAAGGAAAAATTCAACAGCCAAAATCTGCAAATTCTCCAAAGAATTCTGGAAAGCCACAAGGCACTCCTAACTCAAGACAAACAGCAGCAGGAGCTAAAACAAATCTTAACAAAACACCAAACAATTCAAACAAATCCCTTACAACGCTTAAAGCAAACCCTCCGAAAACAAATGCAACACCGATTGCACCGAGGCCATTAGCTCCATTGGCTCCTAAAGCTACCACCTTAACATCCAAGGTTTCTCCTATAGCTCCTAAAGCTATTAATCTTCCTCAGATGCCTAAACCATCTACTCCCATAAATAAAACACCCTCTCCTCCATTAAATACTTCTTCTAGTACAACAGTCAAATCATCAACTCCTCTTAAACCCCCTCAAAGCCCTTCTAACTCCTCTAATAATATGCCAAAAAGTTCAACTAATGCATCCAAAACTACAGCAAGTGCTAGCAAAAATTTATCTACTAATCCGAGTCCCAAATCGAGTGGATCTCCAGGACCAAAATTGTACAATACTTCTGCAAGCAAATCACCAATGCCAAATAAATCTCCGAAGACGCCTAGTCCTCCTATAAATATGCCATCGCCAGCTTCTATTCAAAATAAATCAATGGTTAATACTAATCAAGGAACACCAATTGAAAAAATAAATTCTGTAAATACAGATAAAAAGGAAAATATTACTAATACAAATAACAAGACTTCTTCGACTAATTCAAATATGACACCTGCTGTAACTTCAACAGTCTCTATGTTAACATCGACGGCAACAGCAATGACATCCTTAGTTAATTCTACTTCGACAGCTACAACATCTGCTATGGCTACAGCAGCCAGCATTACACAGCTTCTAGGAAATCGTGGTGTATTTGCTTCGCCAAGTATTCCTACTCCTTCTGCCAGTCCAGCATCTCCTCGTCCAGGTTCGGGATTAACTATTACCCCCATAGCTTCTCCTAGACAAAATCCAAAGCCTCCACCACCTCAACTACAACCTCTTAGATCTCTTTCAAGTAAACCTTCATCTTTAACAATTGAAGCTAGACCTCGAAGTGATACACCTAAACCACAAAATTCTACAAATTATCATCAAAATTTAATAACTAATAAACCTAAAACTCAAAGTAATGGTCAAGAAAGCAACACTAGTTCCTCAAGTGGAACTACTACGCCTACCCATCAACAAAGGCATCTCTCTAGTGGTTTATTTGCAGCAGCTATGGCTGGACAACGTCCTGATGCCAAGGTATGTACAAATATTTTAAATATTTGATTTTAAATTTAAATTTTGAAAAAAATAAATTACTCTATAAAATAGAAATTTTAAATAAACTTACATTTAAACCTATCGATTTAAGATATTTTATTGAAATAAGTTTATTAATTTCGATAAATGTTTTAATTCACAGACGGTGGCATCGTCAGCCGCTCTTCGACTTGCTCGCCGTCCTGGTCAGGCTTTGAAATCACCAGCGCCTCCTGGTGCCACCTCGCTAAGCACACCTCCTTTAACCTCTTCGGGCACTTCCTCTAATTCTCCTGCCTCCACCTCCGTTTCAATTGGAACTGCCAATACCCAGACCTCTACTTCCCCCTCATCCCGTCCCATTACTCCTAAATCTATTCATCAACAAATAATGAGAAGTAATGATGAAATCACTGCTCCCGAATCAAAACGCATGAAGTTCACTACTGTACCCCAAATGCGTCGAGTAGGAAACACAGAAATGGGCAACTCCTCATCCAACACCCCAACAACTGGCGCTTCTTTTCCTGTTGGAAAACCTAATCAGCAAATATTGCGCAGTAATGATCAAATAGTAGTGCCACCGTCCAATACGCAAAATAGATCTCGACAACAGGTTAGCAAATTTTCTATATAAAAATATTTTTAATTAACATTAATAAAATAATAAAAAAAAATTATCAGATTATATTTATATTCTATTAAAAATTTTATTATTAATAATAAAAACATTCAAAATGAATATGAAATTTCCTAATTTTAATGTTTATAACAGAAAACGGAAAATAGTAGTAATAATAATAATAATAATAATAGTATTTTCTTTCATGGCAACTAACCGTGTCGATTTGTTCTTTTGTCGACAGCTGTTGAAGAGCAATGACGAACTGCTGCCATCCTACATGCGTCGTCAACAGGCCAATATCCAGAGTACGTTGCGCCGTTCTGAACAGGGGGGCAATAATAATAGTAATACGAATAATAACAATAACCATGAACTGACCGGAGCTGCGAAGAGGAAGAGACCTCGTCTTGATCCAGATCATTCGTTCAGTCACTCGATGCTACCCCCGAAAGCAGGCCCCTCATCCAAGGCGTTAACTAACTCAACGGCAACCTCCCCTAGTCCCCCTACCAAAGACTCACCTTCTGGAGTTCGAGATCTCGACTTCCGACCCCTGGACCTCTCGGGGGGCACCAGTAAAAATTCGATTATATCAATCGCTCAAAATTTGTATAAACGCCGCCAACAACAACAGCAGCAACAACAACTCAAAGTAAGTCTTTTCCACTTTTTAAATTTAAAACATATATTTATCCAAAAAAACTGATTATTAGCCGAAACTATTTTTTGAAACATTTCTCAAAAATAATATTTAATTAAGTATTTATATGATAATTAAAAAATAGATGAAAAAATATTTTACTGAATCACTTTATCTAATTAATGTATTAATACAAAACACAAATATATTTTAGTTTTTCCATTATATTCATAAAATAAAAAAGTAATAAGTCTATTATTCATAAAAAAACGAATTTTGTTTTTTTTTCATTACATTTTTTTTTTGTTATGATATTTACCTAAATTTTTAATTTTTATCACTATCGTTATATGGATTGTTAGTTATTCTCGTAAACCGGATGAGAGTACCTAATGATCGGGTCAAATGACAAGAGGAGGAAGGACCACCTGAGCTGCTGCCCAACCGCAAAGGAAACACTTTTTTGTTTGCCAGGCGTGCATGATGCTAATGCCAGAGTGCTCGTCCTTATTTGTTTGTTTGATTAAAGCAAAATCCTAAATTAAGACTTTTCAGTCTTTAAACATTTCTGACATGAAAATTATTGAGATATTCCTGCAGTGAATAATACCACATTTTAATAAATAGGTGACCCATTTTATAATTATTTAATACAACCATTCAAAATGAATGAATGAGGAAATAAAATTCTAAAATATTTCAACGAATAAATTTTAAATGAGTGTCCGTTAGGGTTGGAATTCAAATTCCCCTTCTTTCTAATAATTTAGCAGTGCCCATAAAGAATTCCAATTGAGAAATAAATAAAAGAATGAAAAAAAACAACGCCTTGTGCATTACGAAAAAATCTTGAGATTCTTTTGCATGGTTGCCTTTTTTCAATAATTAACGAAATATAAAGGGGATAGAAATGAATGGAACAATGAAATGCCAACTTTAATATTTGTCATTGGAAATTTAATTTTCATCTCTCCACGAGATATTTACTTTATTTTATAATGAATTGTAAGATATACAATTTTTAAGACTGAATTTTTCAATTATATAACAATATTCTTAAATATTAGTTCAAATATCGTTTTAATAAACTGTCTTGACATTCGAAGATAAAGTAAATAATCAATGTATACCATGAAGATATATAATTAATTTAAAAACAAATTAATTAATTATTCAAAAAGTAAGATTCAAGACAATATACCTTTTATAGTTTTTGCTTGAGTTCTAATCTAATCTTGGATTTCCTCGACCCTTTTTAAATTATTTACCCGAATTGTAGGGTTCCACAACCATGAAAGGTTCACTGGTCAATCAAAATAGGCCAATTGCTGAAAGTTATGGTTTTGGATTCAATGAACCTTATTACTGTGGAAATTGAAATAAATTTTGAAACACAAACTAAATAAATAAAATTTAAAATAGAAAAATAAAAATTTTAAAAAAAATTTTTTGGGAAAGAAAGAATTTACTAAAAAAAAATAAATATATATTAAATTAAAAACTAGAAATTAATTTTCTTTAAAGATTCTTAAAAGATGCTGAATAGCCGACTTCCCCGATGTTCATCTAATGAAGGAGACATAAGATATGGGATCCCTAAGATAACATAAAATAAATATTTAAAATATCATTCAAATGAATATTTCTCTAATGCATGAAATTTCGCGGAAAATGTAGAATATCCAAACGCATGATTATTAATTATTTTTCTAATTATCATTCACAAAATATGAATTTAATTATTTAAAAAAATCAAATTTCACATAAAACAAAAAAATACAATAAATAAATATTGTATTTATTTGACACTTTTAAATGGAAAAAACAGTGACGAGCGCATACACTGGGATTATAAAGGATATATAATAATTATATATGACACAGGGGTTGGGAAATAGATTCAAGAGGGAGCGTTCCCTTTTCCCCTGTGAAGGCCTATTTACAAAAATATTTAATAAGGTGTTTAAAAGAATTAATATTAATGCTTAATTATATATATATATTTATTTATTATTAATGTCTATTTAATTTCAAATACAATTTGTTCAAATATCGATGGATAAAGCTCCTTTATAATAAATAAATATTCATTTGGTAGGAAAAAATCTGGACTGTCTCCACTCGACTATCTCTCAATTTAAATTGGATTAAATAACATATATTATATTTAAATTTAATTTAATTAAATTATAAATTAAAAATAATAAATAATATTTATTAAACCAGCGCGTGTTTGGCTCTTTGTTGATGGCACCACGACACGGGCTGGCGCGTGATGGCAGTCAACGTGTTAAAAAATTAATTCCTGTACTTTCAGCGATTATATAGCAGTTTTATACAATTTTTAATCATGTGAAAAACTATCAAACATATTCTTGAGAGACTCCTTTTATTAATATTATTATTATTATTATTATTATTATTATTATTATTTATTCATTTTTATTTTTATGGTCAGTTTAGAGGAAAAAAAATGAAAACGTGGTAGGTAATGGTCCTCTTCCGATTGAATTACATTTCTCAAAAGTTATAGAAAACTACGAATTTTGAATAATGCCCGTGTACCAAATTTCATTATTCTAGCTCAAACCGTTTTTGCGTAATCTTGTCTACATACACACACACACACAGAGACATTTTTCTCAACCTTAGTGAAGATGACTCAGGAACCTTCAAAACATATAAAAACATCAAAATCTTGACATCCAAAATTTTCGTGATCGCACGAGATAGTAAAAATTGATTAATCTAATAAATTTTATATAAAAACACGGATAATTTATCATCAAATTAAGTTTAATATTTTTTATAAAAATAATAATAATAATAATAATAATACAAGGAGTCTCTCAAGAACGTGTAGAAATGATTATTGACTTGTCATACTAACGGAGCTCTTGTTTCAGGTGAATTCTCCAAACAACGTCCACCGCCAGTCCCAATCGCCATCCCACCAAACTTCTTCCCAGTCGTCGACATCTCAAAGGCCGAGTATGCCTATGTTGAATACCGGCTGGGTGCCCCCAGGAGCCCGGACTCCCAGACCCTCGCCACCGGACCACCCGTGGCCTTCTCAAAGACCCGCTACAGCCAACGGACTCCCCAATTGACAATCACCACAGAATCTTCTCATAAGCTAGCACTAGAAACCCAAGTGAGTGGCACTCTATGAATTGATTTGCATCCACTAATGAAATCAAATCAAAGACCATTGCAAGTGTTCAAGAACCTTCTAGTGTACTTCAAGTGAATTTCTAAACTTATAACCTGGAAGTTCAATTTGAACTTTATAAATGCAAAATAATACTTATTTCTTATTTAAAAAAAAAAATTCAGAACTTATCTATATTTAAATAATTATATTTATTTAAATAGGATAAAACTTAATATATAAATGTTTATTTTGTTTTTTTTTAATTTAATTCCTTATTAGACAATAATTGATTGATTTTTCTCTAATAAGAATTTATTATCAATTTGTAATATTACAAATTCGTAATAAATTACAATAATATTACAAATTGGTAATAAAGTGTAATGCATAATATTACAAATTGATAATAAATTCTTATTAAAGAAAAAGTGAATGGACATAGAACTGTGCTCTGTGCTTGTTTAGTGAATTGGATATGTGAAGTGCTTGTAAATTTGGAAGAAATACTGGACTATTTGCTTTGGAACGAAGTTTTTTATCCAATCGAAAATTGGAATTTGGTGCCTAGTGGATTTGATGTGAAACATGCCAAGTTTGCCCAAAGAGTGTCGTGAAAAAAGACATAAAAAGGGCTCTTGAAGACAATGTGGATTACTATGTGAAGGCGACGTTCAACATGATCCGATGAGAACATTCATTCTGCTAAAATGTGATGAAAAAATATTGTTTTTTTTTTTGCATTGGGTATGTTTCATTTGATTAGACCTTATAGAAAACTTACTTTTTATATTATACCAAAGTGTAGAGAACGACGGTTTCGGTGTAAAAAGACTGAAATAAAAAAAATATATTTTAAAAAAATATTTTATAAAAAAAAAAAAAAAATTGAATAACTATAAATTAAAAAAAAAATAATAAAATCGAATTTCGGATGAATTCAATGTATAGATTAATTTTACTCTCTTTGTTTTTATTTTTTTTTTTTGGTTTTTTTTATTTGTAAATTCTTTTCAAAAATTAAATATGATAAATCCTTGATTGGTTTATAAGTTGCTTCTGTTTCTCTGAACAGATATTAAAGGCTGATATTTGTGATATATAGGTCGAGTGGTGGAATCTCCTAATGCCTGCTTAATGTCCGGAAGTGGCTCAACCTTTCCTCTTCCGTTCATTGGACACCTCCCCTCCCCCTCCTCTCATAAACCTCTCTCCCCTTTCAATCTCCCCCCAATACAATTTCTTTTTAATTAGTTGCGGCGGTCTTTTAGCATTTACTGAATTTTCCACTGCCTGTCCCTGAGTTCTTTACTGGCTTCCCAGTCCATTTCATTTAGATTCTCGTCTTCCTGCCGCCCCCCACCCACCCCTCGCCTGTCCCGCATCTCACCCACCGCCCCCGCCCCTTCCTACGCCCTCAGCACGCACAAAGCGCTTCTGGCGCTCGCTCCATTTTGGCAGGCAGCCAGCGCAGCCGATGGAGAGAGAAGCGGGATGAAAAGATCATTCCTGCTTTTTTTTCGCCCTTTGGCAACTCCCTTTCTATTGCCCTTCCCTGCCATTTCTAACCCCCTCACACTTTTTATTCGATAAAATCTCCCTCTCACTGCGATACCCGACATTTATTACCTAATCCTTCTCCCCACTATTTTACCTAATTTCTCGTTTGCTAATGAATTTCATTTTTTTTTCCTTCTTCTCAAACTTCTTTTATTTATACCTCTCTCTCTCTTCATTCAGAATATTTTGAAGAGCTCACTCTTCTCCAAATAAATGTGCAAAAAACGATAAAAAGAAACTTGATACTCACTTTCTCTAAAATAAATAATAATAATAATTTTCACCTGCTGCACTTTTTTCATATAAAATATTTTTTATTGTTTTCTTGTTAAATTTTATAATTATTAAAAAATGTGTAATATACTAATAACACCTTCTACTGGATTCTAAAGATTAAATGAGTCCCCAATTTTAGTCTCAACTCAAAATTGAAAGCACTTGATTAATTTTAAATATTATAAGTTGATGTTTCAGTGGAAGGAATTAATTTTTATATATTTATATAAATAAATAATTTTGTTTCTATAAATAAACAATTAATTTATATTAAGCTCTCCAAATATATATATATATATATATATATATATATTTCAGTAAGCGTGTATATAAGAAATGGATAAGGTATTCATCATTCAAAGAAAATAATTTATGTATTTTTAAAGGAGACGTGCATGAAAATGATATTTTTCAATTTTTTACCACCAAAATCAAATGTCTTATCCAATTATTTATTCAGGAAAATAATTCTACTTGTTTGAATTGTGAATATGATAGTAGAGCAATTTCTTATGTAAATAACAATAAAAACAATTCTTGTGTATATAAATATATATGAAATATATAATCCATCTGTATTTAATATTTCTCTGTACTCTGATAAAGTTATAAAAAATGTAAATTCTATTGTCAAGGTGGATCGAAAATTTCTTCGATTATTAAATTTACAATATATTTGTATAATTTTAAAAAAAAATGTTTTTTTTTTTTTTTTGTTTCTTTCCAATATCCAATATCCTTTTCAAATTCAGAACTCTTGGAGAAGAAAATCAAGTTAATTACCATACGATAAGAAAAAGATCAGGTAAAATATCAAAAAGTCTTCAATTTCAAATCATATTAAAATTAATTAATTAATTAATTAAATTTTTTAATCAGCTAAGGGAAAGGTTGTTAAAAAAATTAAAAAATTGAATACATCCATTAAATATATGTATTTACCTTAATAAATTGATTAGCATTAAATGTGTACGAACTTACTAAAAATACGCAAAATTAAATTAAAAATAAAATGATTTAAAAATTTTTCTAAACTATGTTAAGATTTTTTGAAAAGATTATAAACAGACATTCACATAAACACATTGAAATTCTAAAAAAAATATAGTCCAAACAATATGCAAAACTAGAATTTAATTAAATTACATATTTTTCATATCGCTCGACTCTTTTATACAATTTATTATTATAAACTTTAAAAATTTTACAATTTTTTAATTATTTATTACAATTGTTAAATGGGGTTTCTAAAAATGACCCATCAAAAATTTGTTTACTAAAATGATACAAAATAATTAAAATAACAAGATTTTCATTTCAAGAAGAAAAATATATTCAAATTTAATTGATAAAATATTTGATCCTATAATATATATATATATATATGTTATAATTAGCTTCAGTTTTATATTTTTCAAAGTAGCAATAGCTTTCAGACTGTTTCGACCAAGAATTACTACTATATATTTTTTTATTCTTTGGGTGAGGGAATGAATGATAAATATTATTAAAATAAATATTTTTAATATAAAAAAATATTAATACAATATTAATTAAAAAAGAATGGTGGGAGGCAAATATCAATATGGATGACGTAATTTGTGACGTCATTTAAATTTACTATTTTAAATTAAGAAAATACTAATAAAGTTTATTTTTCTCTAGGCTGAAACCAATACAGATCGATTTCTCTTTATAAATATTATCTATGGTGTGGATTTCAAAAAAAATCTTTAGAGAGGTTTAATATCTCAAAAATATACAAATTTATATATACCAATATATATATATATATATATATATATATCAAAAAATTTAATGATTATTTATTTCCTGAATAACTTAAATCATGTAGGTTAATAAAACGTTTACTTATCGTCTTCAATAAATTTTCCTCAGAGGACCGTTTTACCCAAGAAACATATATTCTCAAATTGCTTTCGTCAGTCTCGAGTTCTAATGATTAAAAACAAAAAAAAAATAAAAATATTAAATATAAAAAAACAAATTCATTCATCTATTAAATCCCCACTGTCCCATGAAGGTTAAGGGTTTCATTCGTTGGTCCAATAACATTTTCTCAAAATTTCCTTGTCATTTCATATTTCCTATCAGTTATTATCAGAAAGTACTATTTACATTGATTTGTATAACTTTAATATTAGCAATTTTGTTGTACAGATCTTAAAAATTAATTAATGTTAAACAAACTTATTTTTATAGTTAATTCAATTCATGCTTTTCCTTATAATTTTTTAGAAAATAAAAGAAAGCCTAAGAATACTCCAAATGATGAAATATGATTAAATAGTCAATCAATATGAATTACTTTTATAAATACTTTACCTATATTATATTTAAAAGTTTAAGTAAAACTTTTTTCCTTAGATCATAAACGATTTTTTTGATTTTATGTCACTTTTAAATTAGAAAACATAAGTATAATTTATAAAAGAATAAAATAAAACTATATAGAAACTATTATAACGTTCAATAAAATTAATTATGTATGTAAAATTGAATTGATAGTATATATGCCATGATTTCTTTTAAAATAACACAAAATAAAAAGAAAACTTTAAAATCATTGAATAAAAATAAATCAAATTAATATAAATCCATATAAATAATATCTAGAACATTCGATTCAGCCTTAAAATTGTTATCTCTAGGTAAAGATATGAATGTATTTTTGTAAATATCTATGTATAATTAGTATGAAAATCTATATGAACTATCAGATTGGATTTCAAACTAGGTGAGAGATATAATTTTATTTTAAAATGTTGATAAGGGAAATTTAGCTAGTAGATGTAAATCAATGAATAAAATATTGCTGTAATTCCTCATTTCAAGCACGACTAGTATTTTTATTTAATGCTTACATCAATTAAAACTTGATTAGAGACGCATGAAAGAATTGAACTTGAAATGATGGAGGATCTCGTTGACTTACAAATATGTTTAGTAAATAATCATTCTTTTATTTTTGAAACAACTAATTTATCATTTTTACCGACCGACGATAGTAAGGTAGGTATTGTTTTCACACCAAATTTCACATGTGGAGATTTTTACATATCTCCACGATTCATGCATTTTCTTAACAGAAAAAAGTATTTTTAGCATGATGTCTGTCCGTCTGTCCGTCCGTATATATGTGTACAGCCTGAACGGCTGAACGGATTTTGATGAAATTTGGTATATTTACTTTATGCATCAGTATGATGAATTGATCGACTTTTGGTGCAAATCCGGAAACCGAAAGTGGTAGTATTAGCGATCGACGACAGGAAAGGAAGGGTTATTTTCACATCAAATTTCACATGAGGAGATATTTTACAAATGCACTTTATATTGGTTTTATCCCAGGGAAAAATCATCTTTATTAGTTTTTTTCTTAATTTAAAATTATATGACGTCATCCAGCCATTCATGACGTCACGGCCTGGTCTTAAATATATATTATAAATAAAATAAAATTAAAAATATTTATGTTCTATCCATATCTGTTTTTTATTACATTAATAGATATATTAAAATTATTTGAAATTGTTTCTGTAGCTGGAAATTAATTTACTTCAAACCGTGGGTCGGTTCGGACCTGGCCACAGGTTAACTTATTTTATTGAATATTCAATTCATGGTTGTTTTCTTAATTCTTTTTTTTAACATTTGCCCTTAATAAAAATAAAGATTAATAGTATTTCAATTTTTAAGAAAAATCCCCACAATGAAATCAAAATGAATTCATATTAATACATGATATTGAAAGAAAAAAGAAATCAGAGAGAGAAGATAGATTAGTGAATTTATACTTGAATAATCGGAAGAAGAAGAGAATAGAGAGTTAAACCTAGAAATACACATACCATAATTTCGCTTCCATAACCATAACTTCTTTCACCAAATTATATGGATTTCCTCAATTGAGAAAACAATTTAAACTAAACCATCTCATCAATTTTTAAGTGTTCGTTCATACCAAGAAGATTAAATAGATAACAGTTATATAATGTCCTTTACCGGTATGTGCAGAACACAACTTCAATCTACAAATTATTTAATATTTTGGAAAAACTCCCCATTGATAAGGAAATATCTTATTTATTTATTTCATTATACTTCTAATTTTGATTTAATATAATTTTGGTTTACATTTTTTAGAAATTATTGTATCAAGTAAAATTATCAATATTTTATTTTTTATATACCTGTTCATGAATCCAAGTAATTCAACATCAAAATGTCAAAAATTAATTGTAGAAGAAATTTGGGAATTTTATTATGATCATCATTTTTTTTCTATTACCATACAATTCAGAAAGTAATTAGGTAATAGTTAAATAAAGAAATTAGAAAATGAAGTCTCTTTTCGATTCAAGGAAATAAATATGAGCCAAATAAATAATGGTTGATGGTATATGAAAGGATCTTTCTAAATATGGCTAGAAATATCCCGAGGAGCCGAGTGGAGTGGCTTGGTGAGCCCGAATAAATTATCACTGACCTGAGTTCTACTGGTGATCGGAGGCGCCAGTCTAATCTCCAAACTAATAAATCAACCGAGCCAACAGGTTTATTGGCTCGTAACGCGAGACAAGTGCAAGTCATTAAGGGATGCCGCCGTTCTACGATATTCGATTGAGAGTTCAACTCTTTTCTTCATTTATTTCACACAGAAGCCGTAGTAAATAAAAATCAAATAACTAACAACACTACTATTATATAGCATAAAAGATGTCACAATTAGGAAGGGGTAATTCGATGAAATATCCATCTAAATTGACCACGAATTAATCAAATGTTTATATATAATTAATTAATAGAGTAATTAATGAATGTAATATATATTAATATACCTTTAATAGGAAATTCATTTATCATTGAAAATTGAGTTAAAAATTGAATATCTATGAAAGATAAACCGATGCTAGAATAGAAATTTGAATTCAATATTACTCTGTAACGTAGATTAGTAGTCGCTGTTATAAGAATGTTTATATTTATATATAAATTTAGAATTATAAATAATTTCCTCATAATATTGCTATTTCTGGCCGAAATAACATTTTTATATTAAATCGTTTACAAATAAATTCAATCACAATATTGTTTGTATATTTTAAAGTTTAAATTTTCTAATTTTTATAGAAAAACGATATTGATTTCTTTTCCATAACATAATAAAATTACATTGGAGACATACATTTTTTGAAAATATATTTATACATATGGAACGGAAGAAAGAAATCAATTGCATAATTAGTCATTTTCTTATTTTTATTCAAATTTATTTCAAAATGAAATAAATTAATATTTATAACTGATAAAAAATATAAAAATAATAGAAATATGAATTCAATATTTCTGTAACGTAGATTATTAGTCGACTTGATCAATTCATAGAAAGATTCCGATGGACATGAGAAAGAATTCTTTAATTATCAATTTTAATGGAGAAAAGTTGTCTTGGAAGTTATGATATATATATATATATATATATATCATCATATATATATATATATATATATATATTGGAAGCGTTTGTTTAGATGACTATAAAATATAAGTATATAATACAGGGTGGGGCAGAAAAACCTATCAGATTTCAAAACGTTATAAAATTAAAACCACTCAGCTTGTCAAAAAATTTCTTTTATTAACATATTGCAAATTTTATGCCATTATTAAATTTAAATTTTGAAAAGCACATCACTCAAATGTCGTCCTTGGGAGCGGATACACTGATTTAGGCGCTTGCGGTAGCTTTCCATGACTTTCACCGTCATTTCCACAGGCAGAATTTTCGATATTGGAGTGACGAAAATCCTCGGGAAATCCATCAGGAACGCCTCCATAGCCCAAAAGTGACTGTGTGGTGTGCTCTTTCCCGTCTAGGCGTTTTGGGGCCTGACTTTTTTGAAGAAAATGGGCAAACTGTAACGGTCAACAGCGAGCGTATTGTTTCATACTGGAAAATTTTCTTCGACCCAAAATGGAAGAAAATGGAGTGGAAAATGTGTGGTTTCAACAGGATGGTGCATCCGCCCACACATCGCGACGATCAATGTTTCCAGGTCGCCTCATTTCTCTGAGAGGTGATCTTGGCTGGCCGCCGCGCTCACCGGATCTCACTCCATGTGACTTCTTCCTTTGGGGTTACCTCAAATCGAAGGTTTACCAGCATCGATCAAGGACTCTTCTTGTTTTACAAAGGGAAATTGCTCGGGCAATTGAAGAAATTCCTGTGGAAATGACGGTGAAAGTCATGGAAAGCTACCGCGAGCGCCTAAATCAGTGTATCCGCTCCCAAGGACGACATTTGAGTGATGTGCTTTTCAAAACTTAAATTTAATAATGGCATAAAATTTGCGATATGTTAATAAAATAAATTTTTTTGACAAGCTGAGTGGTTTTAATTTTATAACGTTTTGAAATCTGATAGATTTTTCTGCCCCACCCTGTATCTAGCAATAGTAAAAATTAGTGAGAGAAATAAATAGTGATGGTTTTAAATCTTAGGAGAGCGATATGCAGAACAATTTCGAATATACGATTTGGGGATTAATCGAATTAAACAAAAAATTACAATACTATATTATATTATACTATTTCATAGACAAATTGATAAAACCAGAAAAAAGTGATGGAACTAAAAAAAACAAGGAAATACAAAATCAAGAAGACCGAAATTCAAAGAAACTTAAATATTAATTAGCAATAATATTATTATTATGGCGGAATATCAATTAACTGAGTGACCAATTAGCAAATGTTTAATAGATACGAATTGATTTTAGGAAATTGAGAGAGGAACATGATTGGATATAGGTAACTTGAAATATCCTACATATGTACAATGTTTCTGATATACGGTTGTTGCTATTAAAAACTTTCGAATTCAATAGTGCTACAGAGATAAGATAATTTTATGTGTTTAATAAATAAATATTGAATAAAAATTATAATTTCAATAATATTTGAGAATAATATACATTTTAATAGATAAATTTTTATAATAATAATATTGATAAGAAAGTTATATTTTTTTTTTGTTTTTATTTTATCTAAATCTAAATAATTCAATAACATGGAATATTATTTTGAATTTTTAATGATTATATATAAAATTTTACAAATTATATCAAAAGAGATGTAATAAAAAGGGTTTGAAAATTGACATAAATATCTATTAAATATCAACCAGAATTAAATTTATTATTGATATGTATATATGTATGTAATATACAAATATACAAATCTTTATCAATTATTCGAATGGAATAAAATTTGATACAGATGATTAGACAATTGCTAGTTTTTTTCTTATTTTATATAAAAAAAAATCGGAGAGAAAGTTAATTTGAAAATTTGGCATTTAACCCCTTTCAGAATACCTAAAAGTGAATAAAATATTTCTGGTATTAAAGATAATTTTAATTAACTTTGATGGAGAAGAATTTAAATCTAAATCGTTAAGTTTATTTTTGAGAAAAATAAAAGGTTGAAATATAAATGTGTCAAACAAAAAGTTTCTTTGTCTAATTTTTACTATCTTGGCAGAGACAGTATTGCGATGACGAAAATTTTCTATGCCGAGATTTTGATGTTTTTATATATTTTGAAGGCCTGCTATATATAGAATTTCAGCTTGATTGAATCACTGAAAGTACCGGAATTAATTTTTTAACACGTTGACTGTCATCACGTGCCATCAACAATTATCCATGATTTTATAAATAATTTATTAGATTAATCAATTTTTACTATGTAGTAATTAAAATTAACTTCAAAATTTATAAAGAACAAAAAGTCAATTATTATAATGTAGCTTAAACATTTGTTATTGTTGTCTTTTTAATTCCTTTTGAAAAAATAACTTATTTAATTTTTCATGAATACCTAAAAAATACAAATATAAATGTATATAATAAGATAATTTTTTTTTTCTATATAAAAAAAGATTGAATAAATTTGATGGAGTCTATCATTTTTTTGGAGATAATGATCATTTTTCAATTCTACAAAATAAAATAATCTGAAGTGTCTCCACTCGACTATCTCGCAAATTTGAATTGGATTAAATAATATAATATATTATATTTAAATTAAATTTAATTAATTATAAATTATAAACAATAAATATTAAACCAGCGCATGTTTGGCTTTTTGTTGATGGCACCACGTCACGTGTTGACTCGTGAGATTTGCAGTGTAAAAAATTAATTCTGGTACTTTCAACGATTCAATCAAGCTGAAATTCTATATATAGCAGTTTTATACAATCATTAATCATGTGAAAAATTATCAAAAATATACCTTTATTTTTACGGTCACTTTAGAAGAAAAAAAATCAAAACGTTGTAGGTAATGACCCTCTTCCGGTTGAGCTACATTTCTCAAAAGTTGATAGAAAACTATGAATTTTGAATAATGCCCATGTACCAAATTTCATCATTCTAGCTCAAACCGTTTTTGCGTAATCTTGGTTACATACATACACACACACAGACATTTTTCTCAACCTTAGTGAAAATGATTCAGGAACCTTCAAAACGTATAAAAACATCAAAATCTCAACATCGAAAATTTTCGTGATCGCAATACTATCTCTGTCGAGATAGTAAAAATAATTTGTAAATGTATTCAAATTCATTATCTTTTGCTCAATTGAAAAATATAATAATGATAAAACAAGAGAAATAATTCATTCACGACTAAGAATGAATTATTTCTCTTGTTTTTAAATCCTTTATTTCACGTATTCTCCTGATTAATTTTTTTTGTTCTTTCTGTTTAAAAGACTTGATGTTTGATTTGAGGTATTTGCAATCTCCTAAAGTCCCAGCAATTAACTCATAGTTGACCAGAATCACTTTTTAACCCATTTATAGTTTTTATTATTTTTTATTTTTATTTAGATTTATTTTATTATTTATTAATATTAATCTCCAGGTATAGAATATTGGTAGATTCGATTCTCGAAAAATATTTGTAAAATACGAATTTATTCTAAATATATTTTTTTATTTTGATAATAAATTTATTTTTTTTCTACCAATTTTGTATTGAACCTTATTAGACACAATCTGTTCAATTTTATATTTTTTCCATTAATTACGCTCTCATCAGTTGATAGTTAATAAATATACCAAATAAAAATGATAAGGGGAAACTATTTATTAATTCTCAGATAAGATTATACTTCTGATGAAAATATATCTAGAAAGAGTACGATCATTATCAAAGTATAGGCATGGTCAGTAGAAGCGTGGAAATAAGGAAAGAAAGTAGTTTAGAAAATGAGGATCTCTGGAAACATTTCAAAGAAAATCCGGAGTGTCTCCACTCGACTATCTCGTAATTTGAATTGGATAAAATAACATATATTATATTTAAATTAAATTTAATTAATTAAATTATAAAATAAAACTAATAAATCATATTTATTAAACCAGTGCGTGTTTGGCTCTTTGTTGATAGCACCACGTCACGTGCTGGTGCGTGATTTGCAATGTTAAAAAATTAATCCCGGTACTTTCAGTGATTCTATATATAGCAATTTTATACAATTTTTAATCATTTGAAAAACTATCAAACATATACCTTTAATTTTTTAGGTCAGTTTAAAGGAAAAAAATGAAAATGTGGTAAGTAATGACCCTCTTCCGGATGAGCTACATTTCTCAAAAGTTATAGAAAACTACGAATTTTGAATAATGTCCGTGTACCAAATTTCAAAGTATTTTTTTGAGGAGGCATAAATATTATACATAAGTTTTATTGACTTTTATTATTATATTTTTTAAATTTTAAAAATAATAAGCTGGAGTGTCTCCACTCGTCTATCTCGCAATTTGAATTGGATTAAATAACATATATTATATATAAATTAGATTTAATTAATTATAAATTATAAATTAAAATTAATAAATAATATTTATTAAACCAGCGCATGCTTGGCTCTTTGTTGATGGCACCACGACACGCAGTGTTAAAAAATTAATTCTGGTACATTCAGCCATTCAATCAAGCTGAAATTCTATATATAGCAGTTTTATACAATTTTTAATGATGTGAGAAACTATCAAACATATATCTTTATTTTTACGGTCACTTTAGAGGGAAAAAAATCAAAACGTTGTAGGTAATGACCCTCTTCTGATTGAGTTACATTTCTCAAAAGTTGTTAGAAAACTACGAATTTTGAATAATGCCCGTGTACCAAATTTCATTATGCTAGCTCAAACCGTTTTTGCGTAATCTTGTCTATATGCACACATACATAACACAGACATTTTTCTCAACCTTAGTGAAGATGACTCAGGGGCCTTCAAAACATATAAAAACATCAAAAATTTTTGTGATCGCAATACTATCTCTGGCGAGATATAAGAATAATAAGAATTAGGAAAAATTGTGGAGTAGGCTCAAAATATCTGATGAGGTTGAAGCAACGGCTCTTAAGGAATGTTAAAAGAGTTGGATTCATCACGTGACAATTAAAATGAGAACTGGATTGTTATTTTTTATCATTGTTCCCATAATTCATTATATATTCATACCAAAGGATATCTATATTCATATTAGAGTATTTTAATTTTTCTAATTCACTACCCTCAGAGGGTTCTAGTAAGCCATAAATTTCACCAATTATTTTGCTAAATTTAACAATAAATTTATTGAAGCTTGAATGAACCAAAAATGGAACTATTTATTGATTATTTAAACAGGAATTGAAAAGATTTCTTAAAAACAGAGCAGTCGGGACGAATCTCTTGCATAAATGCTACATTGTAGAATTTGAAATAAATATATTTAATAAATATATTTGTTTATTTTGTGTTTTAAAGGAATTTTTTTTTAAATTCAATAGTTTATTTGTATAAATAATTAAAGATAAGAAACCATTTCATTACTTTAAAAGAGTAAATCATCCTCAATTCACATACTGTAATTGTAAATTTATTTAATTTAATTTTATAATTATTGTTAATCAATTATGTATGATATAAATATAATAAAATTATAGTTATAACAAAATCATACTCTTAAATCTCTCTATTATTATACAATAAATCGTTTTACAAACTTGAATGTTCATTATTTCTAAGATAATATGTAAAGAGAAGATATCGTTTTTTGAAACAATTGTGGAATATATAAACATATTTTTATAATTTCAATATTTAAATTTAATTTATAAAAATATTGATATTCAGGTATTTATAATTGGTTTTAACATGAAATCATATTGGTATATATTTTGAAAAATTTAATTAATTATTTTTTGTATTGTATTAGTGATTAATAACTTTGATTTATTTCACAAGTCGATATCTGTTTGTTTATTTATTTTTAATTGCCTCTATTATTATGTAAATTAATTAAGAGAGAATAATAATTATCTCTGGGATAGCACTATAGATTATTTTATGAAGGAGGGGAGGCAATTGAGGGGAACGAGGCAAGGTGAGATCCTTTTGGTGTTGACATTAGTTCACTTTACAACTTTCTCTCTCTCTCTCTTCTATATGCTTCTATTCCCTTCTTTTTTCTTTATCCCTTTCCTTTACCATTTTCCTCGAACATTTTTATTTTTTATTTTTTTGTCTCCGTCGAGGGCTCTTTATCTCGTTTGTTTGATCGACTCGTCGTCCTTGTTCCTCCGAGTACTTTTTGTTGCATTTTATCTTTCACGCACACTCTCCCACAAATACATACACACACACACACACGCACGCACGCACACACTCATTCATCTCGAACTCGATCTCGAATTCGATATTCTTTCTCTCGCTCTCTCCTTTCATGACGTCACGGCTTATGAAGTTGCTTGGCAACAGCGCTTAGTGCTTCTGCGCATAGCGACAAACCAAAGGGGACACTCCCACGCAAAAGGTTGGAGCCCATCGGCAAACGTCAACAAAAACGCGATGTCAATGAAGGGAGTGAAGTTGGCACCGGAACAGAACCGCTCTGAAGAGAGCGTGCCTTTTTTTCCGCCCGCTCTCTCTCTCTTTCTCTTATTCTCCTTCTCCATTCCCCTCCGCTCGATAAATATACAATCGACGTAGCGGAAGGATATCGATCGGGCCGATGTTTCAAATCTATTTTATTTCATGTCAACCCAGCTAACTAGATGTACACGAACGAAGGGTAGGGAGGGTCGAAAGGAAGGGGCTTGAATCCCTCGGGGCTAAAAATGCAGCCAGGTGAAGGGTCACATGAATGCAGTGGGGCCCAACCCTCAACTACTACTTTAATTATTCCAATCAGGGTCAAATTCAAAAATTATATTTTCATACCACTCATTCCAATTAGAATGGTGAAAAAATTAATTAGTAATCAATCAAAGGGTTGCGTTTCTTAAATCTTAAACATAATTATTTTTTTAAAAAAAATCAAAAGCCTAGAATTGTTTTAATAAAACATTAATTATTCTTACACACTATTAAGACCAGTAAAAAAAATATTAATTTGATTATTTATTTATATTTTTTTAACCTTAAAAATATCTTTCATTACTTTATGGTTTAAAAAAAAGCACTTTTAGTCCCTTTTCCTTAGACTACAAATATAGCTTTTAGGTTTAGCTTTTTGTAATTCTAAGATTAATTTGATTTTAAATTGTATTTTTTGTCATTTAAGAATTGTTGAATGGAAATACATATGCAAATAATAAAAAAAAATTCAATATGCATATATTAAGTTCATAATAAATACACAATTCAATTCATTTGATATACTATAGGTATAAACATATATAAATAAATATCCGCAAATGATCTTTAACAAATATTTTTCTTAAACAAATATTTATTAATTTTTTTTAATTAGACAAATAATTAAATGCTAATTTATGAAAAGATGAATTGATATAATATGATTATACAATTATATTCATTATTAAAGATAAATAATTTGAAATGAATGAAACAAAATAAAACAATATGATATAATAATATATAGAAAATGATAACGTTGATTATTATACAATTATAATATTTAAAAGATAAGTTTATTTAAAAGAATTCATCGAGAATAGGTACTAATTTGTTTTCATTCTGTATAATTTATGAAAAGAAAATCATCACCTTCTCAGTATTTCTATATTATTTATATTCTTTCACTCTTTTCGAGAAGGCTTTATCTGTTTACAATACTTATTTTGAAACCATGTTCATTTAGTAGATGAGTGATAATTGGGAAAAAAAACTCTTCACCGGGGAAAGATTTTTTCTTGGACTCTCTTCCAATGTGTGTACAAAGATTATGAAATAAAATTGAAACTTATTTATTTATATAAGTATTTAGATAATATTATAATTTATCATTTTCTTTTAATTATCTATGATAATATCATTTTAATATTTTTATATATTTTTTGAATTATGATACATGCGATTTATACTTATTATATTAATTAAATTTTTTTTTTCTTTCATAAATATTTATGTGATTTTTTGTCAAATTTTTATTTCCCGGTTTCATTTATTAATTTTAATGGTATGATTATTATATTTATTAATTAAAATACAAAAATGTTTATTTATTATCTATTTTTTACCGACCGACGATAGTAAGGGAGGTATTGTTTTCACACCAAATTTCACATGTGGAGATTTTTACATATCTCCACGAATCATGGATTTTCTTAACAGAAAAAAGTATTTTTAGCATAATGTCTGTCCGTCCGTCTGTCCGTCTGTCCGTCCGTATAGATGTGTACAGCCTGAACGGCTCAACCGATTTTGATGAAATTTAGTATATTTACTTAATGCATCAGTGGGATGAATTGATCAACTTTTGGTGCAATTCCGGAAACCGGAAGTGGTAGTATTAGCGATCGACGATAGGAAGGGAAGGGTTATTTTCACACCAAATTTCACATGAGGAGATTTTTTTATATATCACCACGAATCATGCACTTTGTATTGGTTTTATCCTCGAGAAAAATCATATTTATTAGTTTTTTCTTGATTTAAAATTATATGACGTCATCCAGCCATCACGACGTCACAGCCTGGTCTTACATATATATTATAAATAAAATAAAATTAAAAATATTTATGTTATATTTATATGTTTTTTATTACATTAATAGATATATTTAAATTATTTGAAATTGTTTTTGTAGCTGGAAATTAATTTTTCAAACCGTCGGTCGGTTCGGACCTGACCACAGGTCAACTTATTTTATTTTTTAATATAATTATAATTAAATTAGATAATTAATAGGAAATTAAAATGAATTATGAATGAATTCTAAAGAACTAATTTTCCTTAAAAAAGAGCTGTTTCAAACTAATTGATTTCTTGAAAGTTTTCTTATTAATCTTACAATAAAATAATGAACTATCAATTATATAAAGAGATCTTAACACATCCTTGATGCGAATCTGCAGATTTCAGGTTCAATTTTATTTTAACTCTTCAAAATAAATAATATTATTATAGTAGAATATATTTACTGTATTTTTTACATTTTTTAAATAAAAAACTTATATATTTTATTATCAAATCATCAATTTTCAAATAATTTATTAGTATATAATATTATATATATTGTAATGATTTTTTTGGGTAATGAGGGAATTGAGGCACTCTATAGCTATGAACCCGAGCGTGAACTGACCCGGAGATCTGGACTAAAGAAAAAAATTAGAAAAATATTAAATTTAAAATTAAGAATAAAGTAAACAGATTTATTATCTTTGATATTTAAATATAGATTTATAGATTTCAATTTTTAGAAAAATAATATATAATATAAAAATGTATAAAAAAAATATAGATAAAGCTGGTTTACAAAAATTACAAAAAAACAATCACTGTTGGAAAACACTTCCTTGACTCAGAAGCCGGTCCTTTTGTAGGATGGATAATCTTGGATCCTACGATTTGTTAAGGGGGCCCAAAATTGGCGGTTCCGACCAAGAGATGGTCCGTGGACGACCCAGTGTAGTGGCGGACCTTTTTCACCTCCAGAATCTGAAGTGCGTCTGCTCTCGACGCTATTTTGGGGTGAGAAACGAGGCAAATGCATAAACAGGCTATTTATATTGCAATATTTTAAAAAAATAATAATCCCAATCTAGTATGAAGTAATGTATTACAAATTAAAGTTTGCTATTCGACATAGATAACGCACAAAACTACATGTATTTTCCTCATATTAGTATATCTGTCAAACAAACACATGGGAAAAAATAAGCAAAGTTGAGGAGTATCTAAAAGAGCAATAGTTCTTAACATAATTTAATATTTTGTGTTATTACTATAGGTAAGTAGTATTGTGGTAATTTTGCATTAAATAGTGATTTTAGTTTTTTACTATCTCGCCAGAGATAGAAATTGACAAGATTACGCAAAAACAGTTTAAGCTAGAATAATGAAATTTGGTACACGGACATTATTCATAATTCGTAGTTTTCTATAACTTTTGAGAAAAGTAACTCAATCGGAAGAGGACCATTACCAACCACGTTTTCATTTTTTTTCCTCTAAAGTGACCATAAAAATAAAGATATATGTTTGATAGTTTTTCACATGATTAAAAATTGTATAAAACTCCTATATATAGAATTTCAGGTTGATTGAATCACTGAAAGTACCGGAATTAATTTTATAACACGTTGGCTGGCAATCACCCTCCAGCACGTGACGTGGTGCCATCAACAAAGAGCCAAACACGCGATGGTTTAATAAATATTATTTATTAATTTTAATTTATAATTAATTTAATTTAATTTAAATATAATATATGTTAATTAATTCAATTCAAATTTGCGAGATAGTCGAGTAGAGACACTTCAGATTTTTTTTTTCCTATATCTTATTGTAAAAGCACTAACTAGTAAGATCTTACTTAATTTTATAACTTACTAGTCTGATAATGTTCAATGTATCATTTTATTGGCTGCTTTTTTTAATAATAAATATTTGGTTAATATTGTTTGTAACTTTGTTTTTCTATCTTCTTTTAAAGCTTAAGCTAATTGTACTAGTTTGTTTAAAAACTGGTTAACTGATTAAAACATTTTAATGGAATAAAAAGCAGATTAGCTAATTATTCTGATCTTGCCTCATTGCATATGAAATAAAGTTTCAAAGTATTTTTCATTTTAAGGTTACGCTTCATTCGCATTTTCGGGACATGTGCATGAGTAGTATGCATCTCTTATAATTTTCCTTAAATATGAAAATATTGAAGAGACACCGGTGTTTTTGACATTGTTAATGGAAGTGTAAATAAGCAAGTATTTGTTGATATATTCATAAATGTTATATAAATATATAAATGTTATTATACACCAAATTAAAGATATATAAGTAATAACTTACACAAATCTACCGCCATTTAACCCACTACCAATGATATATACAATTTTTCATATATAAAAGAGTATACGATATATGAAATTAATAATAGTTTAAAACTAGTTGAGACATTTTAATATGGTATGTAAACTATAATTAAATTTAAATATATTTGCTTTATTTGGGAAGCGGATAAAGTAAATTTTAAAATTTACCAAGTGCTTAATTAAAAACTATATACCTACCTTCTATTTAAAATTATTGAACGATCATATTGTCAAGTGACCAAAATGGGACGATGTTATAAAATGAAGACTTGAGAATCAGAATAGTTCTATGAACAATTTTTTCGTATACCATTATAACATCTATGAATACTAAAATAAACTCACACCTTCAAATATTATGTATTCATTATATATTCAAAGGAACATGATAAAAAAATGTTATTATATAAATCTACTAATTCTACGAAGAAGAACTGATACAAACCTTTAGTTAGCTCAAGAGGTATGTATTTCACTAAGATGGTTCCATGAATAGTTGGGAAATCAAATTTTGATCTTTTAAAACTTAATCATAAAACTTCTAAAATCAAAATAAAATAAACCTAGAAAAAATTGACATTTTTATTTAAAGGACGGTTCTGTCAAAAAATATGAAAAAACCGATACTGTTCTTTATATATTTAGTGTTCGTCTAGATGTCTAGAATAAATATTAAAATATTGGATAATATTTTTTTATTATTATTTATATTATATTTTTATATTTTATTTCGTTGAAATTGTCACTCCTATTTACTAGTTGACATGGAATGTTTGAAATAGTATAATATATATACAACAGCCCAGATCCTTCTATATATGTATAACAAACGCTCCATATTGCGCCTCTGGTGGTTCAGTTAAGGAGTGGACACATAATATAAATTAATAATTCTAAAATTGTCCATAAAAAGAATGTTTATAATATAATATTTAAATTTGTATTTTAAGTTCTAATATTCAATAATATTAAAAGTAAAATCAATTTAAATTAAATTAAATATTACTTCTAATTGATTAATATTTTTTAAAACAATGTAAGTAATATTTTTTATATTTACATTTTTAATAAAACGAAATTTAAATGTGTTCATTTTTCAACGCCACCATAGCAGATTAAAAATAAAAAACAAATGACTTCAAATTGTATTGAATCAAATAAAATCAACAAATTAATTTCAAATTGTATTGAATCTTTTAAATATTGTTTTTTGTTAATATCGTGATTGTTACTTTTAAATTAACTTCAATTAAATTAAATAATAGGTTGGGGAAAAAGAAATCCATTATTTTTACGTGAACTTCAAGACTTTATTTAACATGTTTTGCATTGTCCGATTTAGGTCAAATATGCACCATTTTGTTCTATAATTTGTTGCCATTTTAATGGTAGCTTCATTATGCCTCTCTCATAAAAGTCTTGGTCCTTATTAGCGAAAAACTCCAGCAATTGATTTTCACACTCTTCTCTTGATGCCAATTTCTTATCACTAAAACACGCTTTGACCACGATCGCTTTCGCATAATGTTGTCGTATGTGACCCATTTCTCATCCCCAGTCACCATCCGTTTAAGAAATGGGTTGATTTCATTACGTTTGGCCAAGGCTTCGCAGATGGAAATTCGATCCATCATGTTTTTTGGTGTTAATTGGTGTGGCACCCAAACATCAAGCTTTTTTTTAAACCCAGCTTTGTGCAAATGGTTTAAAACTGTTTTGTGGTCGATCTTTAACTCCTGGGCGATGTTACGACTACTAACATGCCGGTCCACTTCGATGATTTCAGTGACTTTATCGACATTTTCGACGACGGGCCTGCCTGTGCGAGGGGCATCCTTAACGTCAAAAATACCCGAACGGAATCGACGAAACCAAAATTGCGCGTAATTAGCTGTTACAGTATCGGGACCATAAACACTATTCACATTTTCAGCCGCCTGACTTGCATTTTCGCCCTTATCAAAGAAAAACTGTAAAATGTACCGAATTTTCTCTTTGTTGACTTCCATCTTTAACGCCGTGTAACTCAGAACTGAATGGACAAAACAAAAAACTGCAAACGAATTCTTTTAGTGCGAACTGTTACCTTGACAACGAGCATAAATTTGAAATTGTTTGATCGATAATTTACGAGATATCGATCACTACAGCCATCTACCGAAAAAATAATGGATTTCTTTTTCCCCAACCTAATATTAATTAATTAATATTTTCTTATTTAAAACAAAGTTGGTAATATTTTTGATATTTAAATTTATATTTTTGGAAAATTGCGCAGTTTACAAATATAAGTGGAAACGAAAATCCAAATGAGAGAAAACGATGATGGTTATCTGGGCAAAAATATTTGTATAAGTTAAACTGAAGTTTAGGTTAGCAACTAAAATAAGTCCATAAATTTTTGTTGGTGATATTTATTTTCTTTATACACATATTTTATAGAATTATTTATTTCTTGACTTGACATATTTTGTTACTTTGTATTCGTTGTAAATATCACAAAAAGATAGTAGTAGAAATTTATAAGGTAGCTCATTTTATTTATTTTTATTAAATATTTATTTAACTAAAAATATAAGATTTCCTATGATGAAATAAATTAAACATTATTTTATTAAACAATGTTCATTTTTCTGAAGAAATCTACAAAGAAATTTTCATACTTTAAAATAACGTGATCTCTTATTAATATGGTATATAAACAATTTTAAAGTCGAAAAAAAAGAAAATATCCTACTCAAAAGTCATCAACAAAGGAGTTTAACTGTATATACACTGAATCTCGTTAGAGTCTAGGTTTTTATTTTATATAGCCTTTTTCTAGACAAAAAAAAAATAATAATTAATTTACACTTTGAAATTGTAATATTAAAAATAGTTAATAGCGTAATAATAAAAAAGAAACATTGTATAAATAATTACGACCTTGGAGTCACCAATTAACTGTAAAAAAAGTCATGTAATCCCTTTTATATGTTATGGGAAAAACAACATATATTTGTATATTTGGCTAATAAACATACTTTTTTTAAACTTAAACTTAAAAACACTGAATCTCGTCGAGGACAAGGCCTTTTCACTAAATTTTAAATAAAAACAGAAAAAGTTATGAATGTTTTAATATACTGATTGAATTAAAATGAATTAAAACCTTTTGCATACAGACTTTCAACCAAATACTATGTATTACATCGGGGATATAGGGGACAGAGCCCCCAGCTTATATATAAAATCGTTACATATTTGATGAGTTTAATATAAATATTTAGATGTTCTATCTTCTATTATTTGAATAAATTTGAATATAATTTTATTAATTCCTATTGAATTTCTGTAAATAAAAATGAATAATTAGTTTAATATTAATTAAAGTTATTTAATCAATTTTATTACCTAAATTGATATGAAGTGAATCTTTCCATACCAATCATCTCTTAATTTGATTCCTAAGTAAAATTAAATTAAATATAATAATAAATAATATTAATAATATTAAAATAAAATTTCTTTAAAATGGTTAAAATAATGCTGAAAGAGTTAATTTTAACTTACAATTAGATTCATTATCAATAATAGATTTGAGTAAAAATTACTTTCCCCGATTGATAAACCACTCTTTTATTTCCTATTTAATGAGAAAATATAAAAGTTTACACATTATATATATTATTACAATTAAATGAAAAGGTAGTGGACGACTGGCTGCCTTTCTAATTAAAAATATGGAGGCTATGTGTTATTGAAATCCAAAGTAATTGATAATAAATGCAAAAGACAATTGAGACCTCTGAATCAGAAAATTTTCTCATTTTTATTGAAAAATATTAAATTTCTTGCCTAATATAAATCAATCCATTTTTGGATTTTGTAAAAAAAATATGCTGAAACAGAAACTATTTTTCTAATATGAGTCCTAAAGTTTCCATTTAGAAAAGAAAATATGAAATATAGTTTCAGTCGAGGTGACTAATAAAAATTAGATAGACTATCGATTAAATTAGAGAAAAATTAGATATTTATTATAGAATCAAAATAACCCCAAAATAAACATAAAAAACTATTTTTCAGAAGATGAAAGAATAAATGGAAGAGCGAAAGTGTGAGAGGAATTGTTGAAAGCCGAGAACAGCTTTAAAAAGTTTAAAGGAAATAGGGTTGAAAAAATAATTTATATTTTTCTCAGAGAAGAAAGAAATTTGACTACAAAGGTAATAAACATTTTTTTTTTTAATAAAAATTTTTTGATCATTATTTTTATAAATATTTGTCTCTTTAACGGTATTTGTAACTTTATAAATAATTCTCGTTAAACTTTTCATATTACATGTCGTCGTATATTTGTTTTTTTTTCTAAGTTAACTCATAAATAAATTAAAAAACTGACATTTTATATGTTTTAATTTAATTAATAAAATTATTAAAGGTGTTCGCCAAAATAATATTGTTTAATTTGGAGATTATTAACTAATTTAATTTAAAGCTTTGCTCCCACTCTTTTTATCTCTTTCGCTCTCGAAAGATTAAAAAGTCACTTAAATAATTGCAATGTTTTTCATTTAAATTCCCTTTGATATTTATGAATATCCCTTAAATTATTATTTCTTCAAAAATAAGGGAAAAAAATTAAAATAATTTTTATTCATGATAAATTTTATTTTAATTACTTAGGATTTTTATAGAATTTTTATTTTATGTTTAAAGGATTTTAGAAAATATCTAATAAAGAAATGAGAAACAAAAATCTTAAGAAAAATGGAAAGATTGCTCTGGGTTCATATCAGACTACTTTAATTTATATGTTACAATCAAATTATTTCCACAATTAATGATATTCTAGATAATAATAATTCAGATACAAATAAAATAAATACAAGAATAAATGAGAAATAGGAAAGAAGAAGAAATAAAATAACCAAAATATATATCAAAAGCAAGAAAATGAGAGGGAAAGGTGAAAAAAATTGTACCCCTCTTCTAGCAAAACTTACTTTTAATAAAAAACTTCAAAATTATTGATTATATCATAGAAACACTCCAAGTTAGATTATATATTAACCTGCCCTCATAAAATTATACCCTTGTAAATTTCATAAAAATAAATAATGTTTTGATGAATTTAGGTTTTAAAATCCCAATAATTTTCATTTCTGGAATTTAACGAGTTTCTCAACTTATACTATATAGTATAGTATTTAGTATATACATATGTATACCTAGGGTGACCAAACGTCCCGGTTTTCCGGAATTGTGTGGTGCTGTGTCCCGGTGTCCCGAAAAATGTCTTCGGGACAGTATATTGTCCCGGTTTTTAAATAATAATATTTAGGCCCGACGAACGTTTTCTTACAATCAGTTTGCTTTTATTTTCGATTTTCCTTTTTTCATTCAAAATGGCTCTTAAAAAAAAGCTAATTTTTTTTTTTACAAATATCCCGGTTTGGTGTTTTCAAAATATGGTCACCCTATAAATACCAATGTTGGCCAAAAGCCATCTCGCGATTATTGTGGCTAAATTAAGAATACAAAGTTTCATACATACGTTTTACAAGGTTTTGAGCTTGTAGAAACGCTATAAATAAAATCGTTAAGAACAGTCTAGTAAAAGGACTTCAAAGGTAATAAAAAATAATGCGAGAGGCTGAAAAATCCTTAGGCTAACATAGTAAAACACATTTTTTGGTAAAAATCGATTTTTATATTCAATATAGATTCCTTCAAGAGCAATTCAATGATTATAGCGTTAATACAACTTTTCGATATCATTTTTATAGTATGAGTACTTTAGCCTCAAAATAGGCTTCAGTCTCAAGCGATTACCTCTTCATCAGTGCTAAATTGTTTTCTAGCGGGCATTCTGCAAACAGAAAAAAGTTTATAAGCAATTCGAAGTTCATTTCATACAATTATATCGTTTTTATTGATTTGTGAAGTGCATTGTCTTGAAACAATCCTTTTTTTCAAATAGGACCGTTTTTCGTGATTTCATCTTTTAAACGCTTCAATATGCTATGTAAATAAAATATTCAAAAAATAATATCACTCCCTAATAAATAGACTTATAAGTTAGAAAAAAGATATTTTTTTCAATTTAGTAATTTTTAATTAAAAAATTAGTATATATATGGAAATGTTCTAATTTTGTAATTATTAACAAAAAGGTTTATTGATTGATTTTCTTGAAAAGTACAATACGTTCTATTATTTGTTAATATAATTTTGATAAGAGCTTACAAATTATATTCATAAATCTTCTTCGTGCTTTGTCTGTCATTGAATCAAAGGCAAATAATGTTGGGGTATTATCATCAAACGACATACTTGATGCCCTCTCATTTGATTGAGAGAGAGTCGGGGGAGGGTCAACTTGAGTGGGGAGAGTTGTTTTATCCATTCTCCACGCCTCTAAATATAATGAGCTTTATTATTATAATCCTATATTAGCCTATATTTATAAATAAGAAAATTTCACATATTGTTTTGCTAAAATCTATTCCTTTCTTTTGACGCTTCCCATATTTCTCCCCACACTTCTTTTATTTGAAGGTATTTAAAGAAAATCCAAAAAATCGTCTATCTAAAAAGTGACAATGCGAAATATATATACCTAATATAATTTAAATAACAATATTTGCTTTTATTTGCATTAATCATTACGAATTACAAAAAAGAGGATATTACTATAAAAATTGTCTTTTCGACTCAAAAATTTGATTTTGGAATTTCCACAGAAATTTAGTTCTTTAATTCTAAAATTGTTGTATAGTTATGATACCAGGACAGGTCAAGTCTCCTTTGAGCTCTATACATGCGACGTTTTTTTATCCCTTCCAAAAAACTAGATTGTCGAGGACATCAAAATATATTTGTTTGTGAGATGATTTCATTGTTGGATCAATCATTCAATCTCTTTCCGCCAAGCCATTTCATCAGGTATTGAAACAAGAAATAGTCACTCGGTACTAAATCCGGAGAATAGGGCGGCTGGGCGAGCAATTTGTATCCCAATTTCATGGATATTCACTTTTTTCCATTTTCTTCTCATATCATGGGATAGTCTGCTATTAATGGATGTCAAACAAAAACTAAAACACCCAGCTTGTTCAAATTTCGACAGGGGTCAGAAGATAGTTGCCTGCTGTCAGGGGCAGTGTTGCCATTTCATTTAAGAGTCGGAAATTCAAAAATAAGGACTTATTGAACTGTCCTCGTTGATTTTATTAAAATAAAAAAACTTTTAAAAATATATTAATTATATTAATCATGCGTAACTGTCGGTTAACTGAACTTTTCTGAAAATATATTAGTTTTTATTTTCTTAAAATTGATTTCCAAATTCAGGTACGCTAAGGAGGCGTTATTAGACAAGAATTTTTAAAAATGGCTTCCTGTATTTGATTTTATACTAAAATGGTATTTCATCTCAATTTCATATTCCAAATGAAAATTTTCAAATACAATAAATCTAAAATTTTAAACTAAATAGGAAAAAAACAAAAAAAATATTTTAATTTTCTTTAATATATCTTATTAAAATCTTATTAAAGTCCATCTGTAAGCATAATTTGTTCAACCTTCGTAACTGTCTAGTCTTGTCGGAGATTGATGATCTCTCGCTTCTTTCTTCGTCATGAACTCCCTCCATAGAATACTTGGCAACATTCTTAATTCTTTACACGACTTTCCGCTACAAACACTTTGCTTAATTGGCTATGAATATCAACAAGTTTAATGCCCTATGCTTTAAAAGTTATGTATTTTGATTCCTAAACTATTCCTAAAATTTTAACCAAAATGATGAATGCTGGGAAGCTGAACTACATTGTTAACACAAACTGCTTAAAGGGGAATGACGATTATGTAGAAAAATAAAAAATTTTAAATAATATAAAATTTTTTAATTTTAAATTAATCTTATTCTTGTTTTTATAGTCTTAAAACCTTAATTTTTCGACAACCATGTTAAATACAATAACTTCGTATAAGGGAAGTTTTTAATTATGCCCCTTTAAAATAAAAAAAACTCTAGCAATAGTATAATTTAATGAAAAAGGGTTCTTTATGTTAGGACCTATTTTTAGAATAGATACATAATAATATAATAGTTCCTACTTGAATTTTCAATGCTATTGAACCGTAGTAGATCTTTGAATTCTTTTAATAAGAGGGCTGGGCACCCCACTTTTCATCCCTCTCCAATCTATTCTAATAGGCAGATGACTGAAACATTAGAATTAGAAAAAGAAAGACCCCTCTCATAATATTTAGATGAATGGATTAAATAATCATCGAAAAATCGAAATGTTAATCTGTTGTTAGGTGTTATTGAACTACTAAATTGTAACAATATTAATAAAAATTGGTGTAGGAAAAATTGAATTAATATAGAAATATTCAGCGTGTAAATCTCTTTCAAAATACTTTATTAAATTCTGCAGGGAAAGAAGAAACTTAAGTACATCATAGACTTAAAAAAATAATAAATAAGGAAAAAATATGAAAGAATTGTAGCTTACTCTGTTAGGAATTTGTTTTACATTCCTTCAAAGTAATTAATATAATTTTATATCTAATGAAACTACATTATCTATTGGAAATTAAGTTTGTTTTTTTTGTAGTTTCATGTTTCAACAGATTACAATTTTATAAAACTAAAACTGAACTTTAAACACTCGATGGATTTAAATTGGTTTATTTATTTGTTTTATCGTCAACACCATCAACGAGTAAGCGGAACTATCGAAATGTGCATAAAGCAAATAAATACTTAAATCACTTCGAGAGGAAAAATTTTAATTATCTTTAATTAATGTTTATTTATCAAGTTTTAGTTTTACAAATAAAAAGAAATATTTTAGATGGGATAAGTACCGTTAAATCGATAAATTTCTAATAATTCAAATAAATTTTAATATAAGATTACATAAAGATCATGCAATATCATGATAGATATTTTTCCTCTGTTCTAAAACAATTTGTCAAAATTAGAAAAAAAAAGAAAATTCTCATTTTTTCCTAATTTTTATTAATTCATGTCTTAATAAATTATTATTAATTTTATTAATGATTTATAAACCAAACCAAATCAACATTAATTTAATATAAGCATGTTTTTAAATACCCTTGCGAAATAGAGTTAAACTCTTTCTTTCATATCAGCTCTAAGATCTATTATATAAATAAAGTACGAATAAAAAATATGTCCAAGGATTTTCATATATTAAATTTAAATAGATATAAATTGTAATTATATAAATCGTATTATTATACGAATAAGTACGACGAAAATAAAATATTCATAAATTTATTGTTATATATTAATTTATGTAATAAATTAATTATATAAATTTGGAAAGTATTTGTAATTTATATTCCAATATAATATTGAAATACTTTTTTTCTAATTAAAATTCTAATTAAAAAATTCAAATATTATTATATTATAAATAAAAAAAAATATAAAAAAACTTTTTAAAAAAACACGCTTTTAATTAAATGCACTAAAAAGGAGAAAATACATACACAGATACCACGATTTCCTTACAATTAATTATATCTAAAAAATGAAAGCGTGGGCGCCAAGCATATTATTATTATTATTATTAGATTATTAGTTAATATATACATATATATCTTTACAAAATCAATATCGCCATTACTTTAATTGATATTCATTTAAATTAAAAAAATAATGTATCTTATTTTTACAAAATAATTAAACATGATTTAAATTAATTTAATTAAAATAATAACTTTTAGAAAAAATTATTTAATTCAAATGAGTTCGTGAGCAGGTCAATAAGTCCGTGACATTTCGAATGAGACACAAGTTTTTGGATAAAAAATTATATTAGTTCTTTTTTATTAATATATTACTATATATATATTAATATTATAGATATATTCTTTACGCTCGAATTATATTTAATTTATCTTCAAGTTATTCTCATTTGCATATAAAAAATATATTTTAAACTGATTTAATTTCATATTAAAATTATTATTCTTTCTTAATTTCTTAAGTTGATCGAAAAAAATTCTAAAATGACAAATTTATGAAATCTAATAATTTTACTAATTATTAATCTTACTATATAGGTATTTCTAATTTGTTATTTGCCTTTCCATTAATTTTAAAAATAAATAAATTAGAATAAAAGTATAATTTATGGAATAAAAATACTAAATTAAAAACAAATATCTATTCATTATATATATATATATATATATACAAATTATAGGTATATATTAGAAAGATTAATCAAAGCAGGAAAAGAGGTGGGGCTGGAAATTAATAGTGCTAAGACCAAGTATTTAGTAACAGAGAGAAATAGTATTAACACACAAAATCTTAACATACAAAATATAGAATTTGAAAATGTAGAAAAATTTAAATACTTAGATTCTGAGATAACGAAGGATAATAATATTCGAGTCGAGTTTAAAGCGAGGTTGCAATTGGGAAGCACCTGTTATCATGCAGTAAAGGGGCTTATCGCGTCAAAATTATTATCAAAGGGGATAAAAATTAAAATATATAAAACAATTATTTTGCCGGTTGTATTATATGGGTGTGAGGCATGGTCTATGACCTTAGGAGACGAGAGTAGATTTAGTGTATTTGAGAATTGGATTCTGCGAAGCATTTATAGGCTAAAGGGAATAGCGGAGACTGCATAACAAAGAATTGCATCTCCAGATATAGTTAGAATTATAAAATCAAGAAGGCTGCGATGGGCAGGGCACGTGGATAGAATGGGAGAAGAAAGAATGGCGAAAAATATAATGGTGGGGAGACCGAGTGGAAAACGTCCGCTTGGAAATCCAAGGACGCGATGGGTAGATAATGTGGGAAGGGACGTGAGAGAGATGGGAGAGGGTAGGGGTTGGATGGTTGTGGCTCAGGATAGGGATACTCGGAGAAATGTGGTTGCTGCGGCCAAGTACTTTCGAATTCCGTAGAGCCACAGATATATTTTATTATTTTAGAAAATTCTGATCGTAATGTCAATATATATAAATAATCAAAGTGGTATACTCTTATTTGCAAAATGAAATTCGCTTTCAAAAGTCACTTTGTTAAATGGATAGATTCGGTGAGTTCTGTATTTGGGAGATATAATAAAAGATCCCCCTCCACACTTCAATCCCTTGGGATGTGTCAGACGCACTTTAATTTTTAATGTTCCTATTGTCGAATACATTGGTGCATCACACCAGGATATCAGCCCATTGCGAACATTGCAAGAGGGGTGCGCGCAATTTCAAAATGAATTAGTTACATTTGGCAAAAAGGGTGAGCGACCCACCGAACAAATGTTTTTCTAATTTCTTTAAACTTATAGGTATAATGGCATTATGGAATTAAGAATTTAATATAAATGTACAAAAAAAATGTTAATTAATTATAGCTTTATTAAAAAAAATATATTAATATTGATTTGTTAAAATATAAAATAAAATTATAAAATGAGCAACAAACTACTTGTTCTCCTTTACGTATACAAATTATATGTAATTATATATGTTTATATATACAAATATATAAATATCTATCTCTTTCTTGAAAGTTCTTGGCCGTAGCATCCCCATTCTTCCAACAGCCCTATTCTGAGCTGTTTCCAGACAAATATTTTTCTTTCCCAAATATATATATATATATATATACTTTTAATATCAAAAAATTTGATTATGTATTAATAAATTAATAACTAATTACTAAAAAGTAATTAAACAGTTTAATATTGTGATAAAAAAAAATTTAATAAAGATTTTAAGAAACAGTAGTTTAATTTTAATGTTAAAGTTTCAGACACATTTTTGAAATGTATTTTATATATACGATGCTCATTTTTTTCAACCTCCGATAGGCCATATATTAGAGACAAATGTATATAAAAAAAATCATTTTATTACCAAAAGTTACTTACACTTATGTTTACTTTTCAACATAATCGCTGTGAAGTTTGAGACATTTGTCGTAACTTTGGACCAGCTTACCAATACCCTCTTCGTAAAATGTTGCCGCCATTGAGTTGAAGTAGACTATGATGTTGTCTTGAACATATTTTGTTACTTTGTATTTGTTGTAAATATCACTAAAAAGTAGTAGTAAAAATTTCTAAGATATCCTATGATGATATCAATTAAACATTGGTTTATTAAACCATGTTCATTTTTCTAAAGAAATCTACAAAGAAATTTTCATACAATAAAATAATGTGATCTCTTATTATAATATGGTATATAAACAATTTTAAAGTCGAATAAAAAGAAAATATCATACTCAAAAGTGATCAACAAAGAAGGAGTTTAAATATATATGGGGTTGCAAACTCTATAAAGTTTCAAAAAAGGACACCCTTAAAAAATTAGGTACACATAGGGCAGTCGAGAGTATTTAAAAAAGGACTGTCCTTTCCAAAAAAGCCAGTTGGCAACCCTAACTATATACACTGAATCCCGACGAGGACGAGGCCTTTTCACTAAATTTTAAATAAAAACAGAAAAAGTTATGAATGTTTTAATATACTGATTGAATTAAAATGAATTAAAACCTTTTGCATACAGACTTTCAACCAAATACTATGTATTACTTCGGGGATATAGGGGACAGAGCCTCCAGCTAATATATAAAATCGTTACATATTTGATGAATTTAATATAAATATTTAAATGTTCTATCTTCTATTATATGAATGAATTTGAATATAATTTTATTAATTCCTATTGAATTTCTGTAAATAAAAATGAATAATTAGTTTAATATTAATTAAAGTTATATAATCAATTTTATTACCTCAATTGATATGAATAGTGAATCTTTCCATTCCAATCATCTCTTAATTTGAATCCTAAGTAAAATTAAATTAAATATAATAATAAATAATATTAATAATATTAAAATAAAATTTCTTTAAAATGGTTGAAATAATGCTGAAAGAGTTAATTATAACTTACAATTAGATTCATGTTCAGTAATAGATTTGAGTAAAAATTACTTTCACCGATTGATAACCACTCTCATATTTCCTATTTAATGGGAAAATATAAAAATAAAATGTTTTAATATACTGATTCAATTATAATAAATTAATACATTTTGCATACAGACTTTCAACCAAATACTACGATGTATTACTTCGGAGATATGGGGGCAGAACCCACTCTATAAGTGCAAAGAGAGCCGAAGGCGCTCAGAGAAACTAGTATATATATAATTAAATGGTTCTAATGATTTCGACTAGATTTTATGGAAATCGTCTGCATATAATTAACTTTTTTTAAACTGTATAATATTTATCCATATTGATCTATTCTAATGGAGTATTTTTTGATTAGGCTAAATTCTTGTATTAAAGTATAAAAAATTATAATATAATAATAAGTTATAAATCTGTAAAAATAATAATTAATTTAAAAAAATAATTAATTTATATAATAAATAAGGAGAATTTTTGTGTCTAGGAATATTTATACTAATTGATTACATATTTTAATATATTATGAATATCCTCAATTCTTCAATACTATATAGCTCTTATAATTTTTTCCTATAATTATTTATATGTCATCACAAAAATTCTGAAATAAATTATTTTTTATATCACCTTTAATAATAATTTATGTACAACTTTGCATTGATCATACGATACCATTTGCAAGGCCTTCTCCATTTCCCAAAATAAAAAAAAAAAGAATTTTTATTTTAATTCTAGAATTTTCCAGAATTATTAAAATTTTATATTATATATATTAATAAAATTGATATAAATATATATTTTAATTTTAAATTCAATTTATAATTAATTAATTTAATTTATTTAATTGATTGTAAAAGTTAGCATTTTAATTATTAAAATATTTTAAATGAGACATATTTTAGTTGAAAAAAGATATTGTTTAATTATTTTTTTTATAAATTTTAAATATAAAGATCGAATATTCACCTCAAAAACTTTAGAAAAATTCTGTAAAAAAGGCATATTTAAATATATAATTTTTTCTAGTATATAAAATGATTAGATAGATAGATATCATACATCATTATTTTTATTAATTATTATAAATATTAAAAATATTATTTAAAAAAAATTCTTTAAATAAAACATATGTATTTTACAATATACGATGAGACTATCTAATGTAAGCCCGGATAAGCAGCCATTCTCAAATGACCTCGACTTTTCTTCACGATTACACTCGATTATCTGTTATTTCTACCTTAATTTCTATATAATACAATCTTTTGTGTTGCTAACAAATTTAGTCATCATCAATTAATTTTTAATCGAATATAATAAAGAGATATTTTGAATTTATTCAAAAATTAATATTCTATTAAAATTCCTTTGACACGAGATAAGTAAAGATATTACTTATCTTTTATTTATATACGTGTATATATATATACACCATATTAGGTGAAGGAGTGAAGTGCCCCCTGTACCCCCGAAGTAATTCATAGTATTTCGTTGAAAGTCTGTATGTAAAAGATTTTCATCCATTTTGTTGCAATCATTATATTACATTATATTATCATATCTTTTTGTGTTCTTATTTAAAAGATATTTTAATTTAATCAGTAAATTAATTATATATTTCTATTGTATTTGTTATATCAATCTATGGCTCTACGGATCTCGAAAGTTCTTTGGTCCTTAAATGCTGCAAACAATCCTAATATCAAATTCTCTAAATCTACTTTCTCCCAAGAACATCGACCACCTATATAATACAACAGGAAATATAATTGTTTTAAATATTTCAATTTTCATCCATTTTGATAAAAGTTTTGATGAGTTAAGCCTCTTTACTGTATGATAACAGACGTTACCCGATTGCGACCTCGATTTAAATTCTTATCCATTATTATTATCCTTTGTAATTATAGAATCTAAGTATTTAAAATTTTCTACATTTTCAAATTCTAAATTTTGTATGTTAAGACTTTGTGTGTTAATAATGTTTTTCTCTCTTACTAAATATTTTGTTGTTTTATCCCTATTAATTTCAATCTCCATCTTATTTCCTGCCTCAATTCCATCATACACATTTCGTGTTTACATAATTTTTTTTTGATGTTCAATTGTTTTTCTTATAATTCTAAATTACCAAGTGTCGGTTAAGTAAGAAATTTCTTTTTTTTTTGTTCTTATGACAGCAAAAAAGTAAACAAATTACATACATACAAACACTCTCCTTTATATATGAGGAGGTGAGAGTCAGAGTGGACCAACCCACAAAAAATGAAAAATTGTTTTATTTTATTTTTTAATAGAACGAGATGACATCTATTGGCTTAAGAGAGAAAACAATTAATTTTTAATTCTAATATTAATACTAACCACCAAAAAAAAGTGTTTACAAATTAGTACAAATTTTGTTTAGCATTTTCTCAAAAAAACAGATGGTGGGGTTGGTCCACTCTGGCTCTCAGCTCCTCATATATAGATTATTATATGTCTTTTCTTCCTACTAGACACAGAAGTAATAAATATTAAGAGAATTTTTATTAAAAGACCACATTATTTGTATAAAATTATTTATTAAATTAAAATAATTGTACAACGTTTCAAATGCTTATTCTGCAGTCGTTTTCAAGTAACCGTACGCTTGCTCCGATCCAGTCCACTTGAATAAAAATTATCTTAATAATTATCAAAATAACCACAAAAGCTTTAATAAAAGTAATAAATATTCAATGGCAATGAGATATTTGAAAAATAAAAATTTGTCATCAGCTCATTTAAAGCGATGGTTTTCTTGATTGGTCCGAGCAGTTCTCCCTCATTCCATGAGACAAACGAGAACTGACCTTGTCGTTACAAAATGAACTTACAATTAATAGGCTATTATTAATTTATTAATTAATTAAATTGTTAGTTAATTACTATTCATTTAATTGTGAATTATTTATTTATTTAATTACACTTACAAATGTTAAACTAAATAATTCTCGTTGATTTTTATTCAGTCGATTATTCTTATTCAATTGTTTCTTTTTAATTTGTTTGTTATGAAATTCAGTAGATATGAAAAGGCGCACAGATACCGTGGTTCATTGAAATCAATTTGCATGACATCACAAGTCAGTCTTAGTTTACGACAAGTAAATTTATATTGTGAATATGATTAATTACGGGCAATTGATCGAACTTTAAAATATTGCCTGCATAAATTCGATCACTATTATCATCTTTCTGAAACGTTTCGTTCATTAACACCCATCAACTCGGGGTACCCTTATTGACCATTAAAATAAGCATAATGTTTTCATTACATTTACTGAGAAATTAAACTAGCCCATTATAAAATCAGCAGATCCATCCATAGCAATTTTACTTATACTTTTTAAAATATATAATCCTAACATATTTCATGAAAAACAAATTAATTAAAATTGCAGATCTTTTCGGAATATATTCATTCGTGATTGTATAATCATTCACGATTAATGATTAAAGATTAAAGTAAAAAAATCTCCACTCAACTATCTTGCAATTTTAAATTGAATTAATTAACACATATATTATATTTAAATTAAATTTAATTAATTGATTATTCATAATAAATAAATTAAAATTAATAAATAATATTTATTAAACCAGCGCGTGTTTGGCTCTTTGTTAATGCCACCACGTCACTTGCTAGCGCGTGATTAGCAGTAAACGTTTTAAAAAATTAATTCCGGTACTTTCAGCGATTCAATCAAGCCGAAATTCTATATATAGCAGTTTTATACAATTTTTAATCATGTGAATAACTATCAAAAATATATCTTTCGGTCAGTTTAGATGAAAAAAATGAAAACGTGGTTGGTAATGGTCCTCTTCCGATTGAGTTACATTTCTCAAAAGTTATAGTAATCTACGAATTTCGATAATGCCCGTGTACCAAATTTCATTATTCTAGCTCAAACTGTTTTTGCGTAATCTTGTCAATCTCTATCTCTGGCGAGATAGTAAAAAACTAAAATCTCCATTTAATGCAAAAAATTACCACAATACTACTTACTTACCTATAGTAATAACACAAAATATAAAATTATCTTAAGAACTATTGCTCTTTTAGATACTCCTCAACTTTGCTTATTTTTTCCCATGTGTTTGTTTGACAGATATACTAATATGAGGTAAATACATGTAGTTTTGTGCGTTATCTATATCGAATAGCAAACTTTAATTTGTAATACATTACTGCATACTGGATGGGGATTATTATTTTTTTAAAATATTGCTATAGAAATAGCCTGTTTATGCATTCGCCTCGTTTCGCACCCCATTTCACCTTACATGCACCTTATATTTAAGAAAATTTTTCCGGGTTGTAAGTATGATGATATTTGTGCGTGTTTGGCTCTTTGTTAATGCCACCACGTCACTTGCTAGCGCGTGATTAGCAGTCAACGTTTTAAAAAATTAATTCCGGTATTTTCAGCCAAATCAATCAAACCGAAATTCTATATATAGCAGTTTTATGCAATTTTTAATCATGTGAAAAACTATCAAACATATATCTATATTTATACGGTCAGTATAGAGGGAAAAAAATGAAAACGTGGTTGATAATGGTCCTCTTCCGATTAAGCTACATTTCTCAAAAGTTATAGAAAACTACGAATTTTGAATAATGCCCGTGTACCAAATTTCTGGCGAGTTAGAAAAAAAAAATGAATGAATAGAATTATTAACAAACCAAAATTGAATTAATATATATATGTTACGGTAAAAGTAGATATTGTGGCAAATGTACACATTTTCCGGGAAATGTGCACATTAGCCTCCTCATTTGGGTAATGTGCATTCAACTAACATTTACAATTTCAAATAAGGGAAATGTACATTGAATTCACAATGACCATGTCGTTTTGGTAAATGTGAGCATACGTGGTAAAATGGATCCCAAAAATTTGATTTGCGTTGTTTTGTCTAGAGATGACGATAAAAATTTATATAAATTAGGAACTAAACAGGGAATTTTAAAACAATCTTATTCTAGGCATGAATTCGCCATTTGTGAACAAAAGTTTATATCATACGAAGATGTTCCTCAAGATGTTGAGAAATCGGTAAGAGAAATTATAGGAATGCAGTCCCTTACTGGTGGCCAAGGTTTTAAAAGATGCATCTGTAAAGGAACATGTTCCTCAAAAAAATGCAGTTGTAAAAATTCTGGAATATTATGTAATTCCAAGTGCCACAATAGCAATTCTTGCTCAAATAAATAGCACTTTCTTCATTATGAAATTTCTATATGTTCCTTTATAATTTTATAAAATTTAACTGTTATAATAAAAAAAAGTATGTTAATATTATAATTATTTGTTTGATTCCGATCGTATTGGTCCTAAAAAACTAGGACGAAAATAGTATTTATGAATATTGGGATCATAAGCTACGGCATATTATATGTAATAAGTATGTTTTGTTTCTCATTCACATTTTTGAATTAAAATAATTTTCGTTATTAAAGCTTTTTGTATTATGTTTATTTAAATAAAATTTTTTTTACTGCAACAACATTTTTAATTTACTTGTATTCCACCTTTCCTTAAAATACGAAGGTAAGAGTATACATTTACCAAATCGTAAAGGCAGGTGTACACATTTGCCGGGAAATGTACATATAAATTATATTCAGTTTACTTATACCTAACTTTTGTTACAGTAAATGTACTCTTGGGAAATGTACACATTTACCGGAAAATGTATACATTTCCCAAGAGTGGACATTTACCGTAACATATATAAGTAATATGTAATTTCACATATTTTAAAAATATAAAAATTCTGTAGAATAAAATTAAAATCTAGGAAACAAATTATATAATCCAATGATAAGGTTAAAGAGAGTTCTATGTATATATATATATATATATATATAAATATATATATATATATACATATATTTGTATAAAATTTTGTTAATGATTTAAAAAAAATGTATAATTGATTATTTTTTCTTTTAATTCTTATTATTTGAATAGAAATTATTTATCAAGGACATTTACTTATATAAAGCAAAAGGAATTCATAAATAGTATTATCATGAAATTGATAAATAGTTATTGTGAAACGAAATGGCGTCTTGGAAATGTTTGTCTAATGATAATACCATGAATTAATAGCATTTGTATTGGATTATGTAAAATAAACAAGTGGCGGTTGTCTGACAAGTTGGACATACAAAAAAGATAGAGAGATAGAGGGAAAGAGTGAGAGAGAGAGAGAGAAAGAAAGAGATAGGTAGTTGGGTTGGGTAGTTGAAGTTGTGGGGATGATGGTGAAAGGGATGAGGGTTGGAGGTAGTGGAGGTAGAGTAACTTTTGAAATAATTGCTGGGTGGTGAATGCCTGACTGGATAGGATGTCTGGTGTTGACGCTGTCGTACCGCAAGAGCGCGTGTCGCTCCGTGCGTAGTCGAGTGGGCCGGAAGCGGCTTCTATGGCAGCCCGCAGCGCTCACTACGCACTGCGACGAGGCTTTAAGCCTTCTTGACTGGATTACGTAATCGGCGCCAGCCTCCGAGGAGAGTCGCTCAAAATCAGGACCGATTGCCAGGTTCCAATTACATCCATCAGCCAGCCACTTTCTAAATGCTAATTTCTTAGCAGTCACCGAATCCTACATCACCTACATCAATCTATTCTAAATATTATTGAATTGAATGGAATACAATAAAATGGATTATAATTATACCGATGATGATCAAATAATTAACAAAGAATTATCAATTAGAAAAAGTGATTATTTTGAGGCTATTTCATATCAAAGACAATTTAAAAACTAATCTATCTTTAGAAATTATAATAATATTAGAAAAGAGAGGATCTTTTATAATTAAAACTTATTTTTAAATATATACTGTGGTTGTTTTTTTTTAAAAATGAAGAATCATCACACTCAGCTAATATTTAAGAATGGGATAAATATAATGGCACACTTAAATAGGTTATTTCCACACTAAAATAGGAGATTTGCACATTGAGAAATAAATATTTAAAAAATCTGATTTGAACATTAAATTGGAGTACTTGCACACTAACCAGCTGCACATCAAATTAAGTCAAAATAAACATTAAATTAGATTCTTTGCACATTAAATTACGTGAACAATAAAAATATTCATTCGCACATTAAAACATTGCCATTAACTATTAAAATAATTTTTTTAAACTTTATATAAATTTGCTGGTTATTAAAATAAGAGTTCATTAATTTATATCTGAGAGGAAGGACAATATTGATGAACATTGTAAATATTTTAAAATGGAAAATTTTATTCACATAGGAGAGGTTAAGAAAGGTGTGTGTTATTGTATGTTCTTATTCATTTATATGTAAATATATAAAAATATAATACTGATATTATATTTTTTAACAAATTTTATTATAATAAATATAATATATATATATATGACATAGACTATAATAGATATAAGAACATTTTTATTTATAAACACACTTCCAAAATTGAATTTTTCATATTCCTCAAATGACTCCCACTTTTCATTTAATGAATTATATTGCGAGATTAATTCAGAAGTTACTTTTTGAAAATGTCATTGTGAGGAACATACAAAATATTTATTAGATTTTTTTATTACAGTTTTATTTGATAATGCCCAGTGAAATACATCTGTCCATAGTTTTAATTTTATAGCTGGTTTTAATGCAAAACATTTATAATTGGGACAACTAGGATTTCTTTCTTCGGTCCATTTCAAAAGAAGATTATTTAGAGCATTTAGAAATTGTCCAATGGGTAATCTTTCTCTTAGTGTATGCTCCGTTTAATAACTGAATTCGTAGCTTCTAAGCCGTTATTTGTGCTTGGATATCCATTTGTAGCACCTTCAAACCAGTATTTATTTTGCTGAAGGTATTCCGAATAAAAGTAATTTAAAAATTTATTAATTTCATCATCATTCTTCTTTTGCCACTTTTCTAGAAATAATTTGGAAGCTTTATCGAATACTTTTTCTCTGTAACATTCTTGTAATCGATAAATGTCCTTTTTTAATTCGCTTACAAAATTTGAGCCTTTTATTTTTTTAACAAAGTTTTAGTGTTTTAATTTTATTTTATTGTTCTTAAATAGAATTGTATTGTTCCTAAAATTGTTTTAGTGCTCAAAGATTTTTTTAATGTTTCTAAGCTTATTTTAATGTCCAAACACTTTTTTTAGTGTTCAATATATTATATTCAAGTGAATTATTTTAAAAAATGTTCATTATATTTGTTTAGTGTTAGAGAGCTTAAATTTAATGTTCAAATACCATATTCAAATGTGCTAAAAAATGACACCCTTTAAGAATTAACCACTAAAGCAATACTCAATTTGTTTATCGAATTTTAATTCAAATCTATTATTATATATATATATATCGTATAACCTATATTATATTTACAGAAAATTATTTTTCAATGCTTTATTTTTAACTTTTATTTAATAGCATATTTAATAGCATCATTATCATGAAAATTGGGCTTAAAATTTAAATATCTTTGATATGAATTAGCCTCTTCTAAATCTGATCATTATCGGTATAATTAATGTAAATCTTGTAGATGTTGAAGGATATAGTAGGTATATATAAAAAAAAATAAAAATAAAATTCGAGATTCCTATTTGAAATTGAAAAAAAAATAATTGGTCAGTCCAGTATATTTTTATTCAATTTTTTTTTTTTTTTTTTTTTTTTTTTTTTTTTTTTTTTTTTTTTTTTTTTTTTTTTTAGAAAGCAGGTGAAAAATTATCTAATATTTGAAATTTAATTTTTTAAATTGATTTAATTTACTTTATTTGTGGAAAGTTGCTATTGATAAACCAAAGAATGATCCGTTCAACCTTCGAATTTGTCAATATTATACTTTTTATACATTTCAATGTAAATATTACTTTTCATTTTATGATACTATCATACTAAATATGAAATGTTAAAAAATTAATAGAAAATAAAAATAAATGTAATTGGTCTACTAAAGAAACCAATAGATTTCTAGCTAGTAGCTATTTTATTTTTTATTTGAAGTCAGGACATAATATAAAACTATTTAGAGCAGGCTTGAGCAACCCGCGGGCCGCATGCGGCCCTTTAAATATTTTTCTGCGGCCCGCCGAGCATTTCTAAAATAGAATTTTATTATTCGTATCGATTATCTATAAATAATATTATAATGTTTATTAGTATATATATAAAGCTTAGTGAATTATTAGTGCTGCCCGCCACAAAATTTTAAAATTTAAATTGGCCCGTGGGTTAAAAAGGTTGCTCACCCCTGATTTAGAGTATGCATGATTCATAAAATCAAAAGGCCACATCCTAAAATGCTTTTTTAAAATAAGTTTTTTGATTATCATTTTACGAATCCAAATTTAAATATTGTCAGTAACAACTAAATCATTATTAAGTCTAATATGTTTAGATTGAGAAATTAGATGATAAATAGAGAAAAAGCATAACTTGCATAAAATCGTTGTTTTGATTAGCACTCACAATCAGTAGAATAGTAAACAATCAACAAATAAACCCTGCTAAGCATAACTACAAAATAATGGCGGTGGTCCATCAATAAATAATAAAATATATAATATTTCTATGATGGACATATTATTTCTCTCCATATGTGAAAAATAATAATGGCAAAGTCTTGAAGAGGTGCCGACATATTGGCAGAAAAAGAAGTTAAGAGAGTTTCATTTCTAATCCTTTTTTACCGACCGACGATAGTAAGGGAGGTATTGTTTTTCCTGTTGGCCTCCTGCTGATTCGTAATTCCTTATAAATTGTATAATCAGTCTCTTCCTTTATCATTATAAAGAAAAATCAAGATATATTTTTTTTATTTTCAAAAGATGGGAATACCCTACTCTACTACTTAATTTTTATATTTATTTGAAATAAATAAATAAATAGCAGATTATTCAGTTGCAGAGTGTGAGTTAAGCTAATTTCGTCACTTAGTCTAACCCTTTTAACGAAGAAAATAAATTTTCGTTTTGAAGTAAAAATATATTTTTATCGATTCTATGATTCCATATCATTTTAATTCTACCAGTTGATTCTGATAATAATTCATTTGGTTCTGGTTGGTTGATTTGTTTGGCCCAAATTTTTTTCATGAGGATGGACTTTTGGTGGACATAATGAAGAAAACGTTTGAATTAAAATATATCATTATATTGGTATCACAAATTTTATTTTATATAACTAATATGTAAAATTATAAAGGAACTTTTTTTCTTCTTCTTATTATTATTATTCTTAATAGGCTCTTGCGCCTGTTTATCAAATTGATGGTTGATGACAGATTGATACCATCTCATCTTTAGCCTTCCTCTGCTTAAATTTCTTTGTAGACAAAATAAAATAAGTTGACCGAACCGACCGACGGTTTGAAGTAAATTAATTTCCAGCAACAGAAACAATTTCAAATAATTTAAATATTTCTATTAACGTAATAAAAAACAGATAGGGATATAACATAAATATTTTTAATTTTATTTTATTTATAATATATATGTAAGACCAGGCTGTGACGTCATGAATGGCTGGATGACGTCATATAATTTTAAATTAAGAAAAAACTAATAAAGATGGTTTTTCTCGAGTATAAAACCAATGCAAAGTGAATGATTCGTGAAGATATGTAAAAAATCTCCTTGGTGTAAAAATAACCTTTCCCTTCCTATCGTTGATCGCTAATACAACCACTTCCGGTTTGCACCAAAAGTTGATCAATTCATCATACTGATGCATTAAGTAAATATACCAAATTTCATCAAAATCCGTTGAGCCGTTCAAGCTGTACACATCTATACGGACGGACAGACATCATGCTAAAAATACCTTTTTCTGTTAAGAAAATGCATGATTCGTGGAGATATGTAAAAATCTCCACATGAGAAATTTGGTGTGAAAACAATACCTCCCTTACTATCGTCGGTCGGTAAAAATAAAAAAAAACATCTTCTAAAGAAAAAACTCCATGCACAATAAAATTATTTTAAAATTGTAAATTGTAATTCAATTTACATTAAATGGATTATGATTTTTCATTTATAATTTTATAATACATCAGTGGAGGATTATTGTCGCCTGGGGACTCTAGGCATTTGTTGTTTGGAGGTCCTCCTTGAAATTAAGCAATTATTTTTTATTCTACCCACTATTACTACCCATTTTAAAATTTTTAAATATATAAGATTATTGGTAAAATGTACTTTATTTTTAAATGGAGCTACAGAATTAGACTTACAATAAATGATAACAGAATATGTATATTAGGTAAATACAAATTATAATCATAATCATATGAAAAATATTAAATTATGATATAATTATCCATATTCCTATATATAGATAAATAAAAGTATGTGAATGTTTTGTTAAACATAAATTGTCCTCTTCTCTCTCTCTATAAAGGTAATTGAATAAAAATACTAATCAGAAAAAAATAAATTTTCTCCCCTTATTAGGTATCTTTTGATATAAAATGAAAATTAAATATTAAAACATTATCCTTTATATACATTTGAGGTCAACTTTATTGGAATTGATTTTTTCCCTGAATTGTCCTTTCTAATAATTTTATACATAAATACAATAATATTGCTTGTTTAAGTAACAAAATTAAAATGAATGCAATGTGGAGGTAACGGCCTCTCGCCTGCGAATAGTCCGTTCCAACTTAATCACGCAGGTCATTGGCTACCTATTTCATAAATCAATACACTTAACCCACTACGACTCCGGCAAACAATTGAAGTGGTCAACGAAAAGTTTTTCATGACACTACATTTTACTTATTCTATTAATAAAAAAAATTAAAATTCAAAAACTTTGTCGTAAGTAATATTTAGTATTAAAATTCAATAAAAATTATGGATATTATTAACAGAGAATTTCTAGCCTTGAATTAATTAAAATCATTGATAAGATAAAACAACCGAAGAACTTGATATATATATCTTTTACAATACTCTTAACAATAATTCTAAAAAATAGAGAGAAATATATTTAAAAATTTATTTTCTTTTTTTTTACCATTCAAATTAAGCTAAAATAGCGATTTGAATCTTCTAAATTATTCAAGACTAATTATTTAGGTTTATTTTAATATTTCGATTTCACGGGTGTGTGTATGAGTTGGAGAGCGAACGAGAAGTAATAGTTCATTTATTTATAACTATAAGCCAACCATTAATAATAATTTTTAAAGGTACAAAAATGACTAATTAAAAATAATTAAAAGATATTTAGCCAGGGATTATGGTATATACTAGCTGCTCCGAGCGCCTTCGGCGCTTTTCACGCCTAGACGGGGGCTCCGCCCCCTGTACCCCCGAGTGATACTTAGTATTTGGTTGAAAATCTGTATGTAAAAGGTTTTCATCCATTTTGTTTCAATCAGTATAAGTAGATAAGACATTTATTTGTTTTCTTGTAAAATATATTTTAATTTAATCAGTAAATTAATTATATATAATTTTTGTATATGTTATATTTATCTAACTCTGTGTCTCTACAGTTTTCGAAAGTTCTTAGCCGCAGCATCCGCATTTCTCTAAGCGTCCCTATCCTGATCTACAACCAAATCCTACCCTGTCCCATCTCTCCCATGTCTCTTCCTTCATTGTCCACCCACCTTGGTCCTTGGTCTTCCACCGGATGTTTCTCAATCGGTTTCTCCCAATTTCTAGTTTCTCCACTTCCAACCACGTCCCCTTCCCATCCCAGCCTTCTCGATTTTATAACCTTAACTATATCTGGATATTATTTTTCGTTATGCCATCTCCGCCATCCTATTCCTTTGGCCTATAAATGTTGCGAACAATATTAATCTCACAAATACTCTAAATCTACTCTCGTCTCCCAGAGTCATCTTTAGGTGCTCTGTCCCAACATGAAAAATAATTGTTTTATATATTTTAATTTTGATCCTCTTTGATGAGGTAAGCCCCTTTACTGCATAATAACAGGCGTTACTCAATTACAACGTCGATTTAAATTCTTCTCGAATATTATTATCCTTCGTGATTACAGATCTTAAGTATTTAAATATTTATACTTTTTCAAATTCTACATTTTGTAAGTTAATTCTTTGTGTGTTAATACTATTCCTCTCTGTTACTAAGTATTATTAATTTTTAACCCGGCCTCTTTTCCTGCTTCGATTAATTTTCTTACGCTATCTTTAAATGCAGTTGCCGAATCTCCTATTATATTTAAGTTATATCCATAGCATAATTCTTTTTTTTTTTTTGTTTAATCATTTACCTATCAATGTTGCATAAGGCATTGAAATTTCTTAATTTGGCTAGAATACTCCATTTTTTAAAATTTTAAATAGAGGGAGACAGAGAGGTTCTAATTATATATATATATCTGTTTCTATGACAGCAAAAAAGTAAACAAATTACATACATACAAACACTCTCCTTTATATATATAGAGAAGATTAAATAACGATGAGAATAATGTTAGGAAAACAATTTTTATTTATCTCCTCGTATATTATATTTATGATCATTAAACAAGAGGTCTATTATTTTCTTGATGGTAGAGGACTTATTCAAGTTTAGAAAGGACCTAGGTCCTTGTCGTCGAGCGTGATTCTATTCATCACTTCAAGGATGCCGTGTTATATAAGCAAATCAAGAAATTGACTAAATAACTACTTGCTGTTATGAAGTGGGTTTCAGAAGTGATTTTAAAAAATTTGACAAAAAAAACTTATTTACTATATTCCTCCTCTAAATTCTCTGATCTTCTTTTGTAAGATAATTGTATTTGTTTCTAATAAGTGTAATTATAAAATGTTGAATAATTTTAAGTTGGAATACAAGGAAATCGTTAAATTATTTTGAAAATTTTATATTCATATAAAATTAAATATAAGTAAAAATATTTATTGACGATTATGTTTCCGGGTAAAATCTTTTTTTTAAATCGACCAGTGAAAAAATAACAAAATCTAGATTGTCAAAAATTACTAACCAAAATGAAAATAGATACATATTTTTTATTGAAAATATTAAATTAGTTTATAAAAAAAATAAAGAAATAATATGAAGGATTTAGAGATACTTGTAGTCTTGTTGTTGTTTTGTATATTACATACCTTATTTTTTATAATTATATTAGTTAGGTCCCTCAATGTAGGTGATAATAAAATATAAGCCTGTTTCGTCGGGGTCGTGTTAAAGCACCGTGATTTAATTTTAGATGAATGAATGAGCATTTAAATGATAATAAAAGAGTATAAAATTACTTAATTTACCCCAAAAGTCGAATGAATATAATAAAATTAAAACTAAAAATATTTCAAAAATAATCAAATAAATAAGATAAATGTATATACGAGTATGATAATAATAAACTATATATCAATAATTTAGGAAAATAGAGTTGAGAGATGAAAAATGGATCATGATGATTTGTTTGTATCAATCGAATATCTAATCATATTCTTTCAGCCCAGTCTTATTTATTTTATAATACGACTGATTTATTAATTTTTTATCAGAAGAGTATTTTATTTTATTTGTTTAATAAATATGTGACATTGCATGTCATATTCAAATTTGGAAATCGTTTTTATTTGATAAATAATTATTCAAATTCGATTATTAATTTCAATTTCCAATATAATGGTATATTATTAATTTTTTGAATAATAAATATATTTTTAACACATTACCGAACTCTAATCTGCCAAAATATATATTATATATAAATAAATCCTAAAAATATATTGTAAAAAGTTGGAATTTAAGTTATATAGATAATAGTCAAATTTAATGATATTTCAACTCTATAATTGGAATTTCCTCCTAAAAAATTAATTAAAATAAGGTACTTATAATATTAGAGTAACCTTATACCTTTAAATTTTAAAAATCAGCTGGAGTGTCTTCACTCGACTATCTCGCAATTTGAATTGGATTAAATAGCATATATTATATTTAAATTAAATTTAATTAATTATAAATTATAAATTAAAATTAATAAATAATATTTATTAAACCAGCGCGTGTTTGGCTCTTTGTTGATGGCACCACGTCACGTGCTGGTGCGTGATGGCAGTCAACGTGTTAAAAAATTAATTCCGGTACTTTCAGCTATTCAATCAAGCTGAAATTCTATATATAGCAGTTTTATACAATTTTTAATCATGTGAAAAACTATCAAACATATATCTTTATTTTTACGGTCATTTTAAAGGAAAAAAAATTAAAACGTGGTAGGTAATGACCCTCTTCCGATTGAGCTATATTTCTCAAAAGTTAATAAAAAAACTACGAATTTTGAATAATGCCCGTGTACTAAATTTCATTATTCTAGCTCAAACCATTTTGCGTAATCTTGTCTACATACACACACACATTTAAATTAAATTTAATTAATTATAAATTATAAATTAAAATGTTTAAATAATATTTATTAAACCAATGCATGTTTGGCTCTTTGTTGATGGTTTGCGTAATCTTGTTTACATACACACACATACATATTTCAAAACCTTAGTGAAAATGACTCAGGGACCTTCAAAACGCATAAAAACATCAAAATCTCGACATCGAAAATTTTTATGATCGCAATACTATCGTAAAAAACGAAAGTAAAAAACTGTATTTTGTTAGTTTTTCTCAAATTTTCTAAGCTCTAGGGACCATTCCAAATAATAAAAAGTAATAGTAAAAATATGGGTTCAATTTATAATCACTTTTAATTAATTTAATTTTAACTTATAATTTTTTGAATTTCGATTTGGAACCGGCGGAATCTGAAAGAGAAACCCCTATTTATTACTGCCACAAATGCGGGTGGAGAAGTATAAACTCGAAAGAAACATGCTAAGATAGCCCATAAATCCAGCAGGAATTTTCCATTATAGAACATTGTTGGACTTCCTTCTCAGTAGTCGGACCCAGGTGTCCTTTCCATTATTATCAAAGGGGATAAAAGTTAAAATATATAAAACAATTATTTTACCGGTTGTATTATATGGATGTGAGGCATGGTCTATGACCTTAGGTGACGAGAGTAGATTTCGAGTATTTGTGAATAGAATTCTGCGAAACATTTATGGGCCAAAGAAAGTTGAGGTCAACGGAGAATGGCGAAGATTGCATAACGAGGAATTGCATGACCTCTATGCATCTCCAGATATAGTTAGAATTATAAAATTGGAAAGGACACGTGGCTGGAATGGGAGAAGATAGAATGCCAAAAAATATATTGGTAGGGAGACCGAGTGGGAAATGTCCTCTTGAAAGACCAAGGACACGGTGGGTGGATAATGTGGGAAAGGATGTGAGAGAAATGGGAGAGGTTAGGGACTGGAAGGGGTTGTGACTCAGAATAGGAATACTTGGAAGGGTGTGGTTGCGGCCGTAGAGTCACAGAGATTTTTTATTTTTATTATTATTTTTTCAATTTAAATTAGATATGAATGGGCACATATTTATTTTAAATTTGTAAAAGTTTCGTTTCATTTAATTTGAATTTCATAAAGATGGAAAAAATACAAATTAATAATTAATTTTTAGATAGATATAGATTTATAGATAGATAGACCGTTTATTTTGAAAATGGTGTAAGTCCATTTTTTAAAAAAAATGAGATATATAATTTATACTTAATTTACTTTAAACTTTTTATTTATAACTAATTAATATTTAATATCTTAAAAAATACCAATGTTTTATTTAATTTAAAAGTGATCTTTAAAAGAAATTGTCTGTAGGTATTAACTTACATATATAAACATTCTCTTGGAACAGGCTGGAAGCCTAAAAGGAAGAAGAAAAGAAGAAGTTATATTTAGTTATATTCGTCTAAAAATAATTTATATAATCAATTTACATACTGATAAATTGATAAAAACTTGGCCAAACTTAAAATAAACACCATCAATATTTTTAATTGACAATTGACAAATATGGTAACCTTTAATTTTCTCGAAACCACCAAAAATATACGCCAAGTCAAATGTATATATAGAAATCCATTGTAAATTAATTAAATTTTTAAATTAACAAAAAAGAAAAAAATAATGTTTTTTAATCTTATAAAGAAATTAAATTGAAAGAAAAACCTTTTTAAGATAATTTAAACTCAAATGAAATAATTATATATAATTATAATAACTAAAATTATATTAACAAAAATTGTATATATAAATGTATATATATTCATATATTAGGGGGATTTTGAGATGAATAATCGATCTGTATGGGTCTCATTTACTGGAAAACTTATTTGAATTGTGTTTTCTCTAATTAATGTAATCATTAAAGGGGTTTTACATTACATTTTACATTACACTGAATCAACATTATACATATAATAAATATTTTTCATATTTAATAAATTAATTATATATATACACATATAAAAACTTATTATATAAGTAAAAATTTTATTAATAAATATATATTGTTATATATATATATATATATATATATATATATATATACTTGCGTGCAGCTAAATCAATTCAACCCCTACGTATACAAAGTCTTATTTTTTTAGAAATGGCTAAGTCGATATTTATAATTTAAAGCTTATTTATTTAACTTTACATTGATATCAATATCAAGCAAATTGGTTGATTACTTTTCAAATTATGTGATCTGAATGATAATGAATAAGTAGGGATGTTAACAATTAAAATAAAACATTCATTTTAATCAAAATAAGGAAAATTTGTTTTCTTAATAATTGGTGTTCCCCCTCTAGCTTTAATGACAGCCCGCATGCGATTCCGAATCAACCTTATAAGTTTTTTTATAAAATCTTGGGGGATGTTCTCCCATTCTTCCAACAAAGCTCTTTTGAGCTCAACAATGGTCGAAGGTGCCGGATTACTTGCTCGAACCCTTTGTTTGAGGTGGCCCCATGGCCCGATAAGCTCTATCGGATTCATGTCCGGGCTGAGCGCTGGCCACTCCATGGTCTCGATACCAACTTCAGTCAAGTAATGCCGAGTGGGCACCGCAGTGTGTCTCAGGGCATTATCATGCATCAATAGAAATTTTTTGCCAACGAATCCAACGTAGGAAACAACAGGAGAATGTCCGCATGCAGGAACCATCACAATAAGGGACTTTCAGAGAAACGGCTTTGGGAAAATCGCTCACCCGGACACCTGTACACCCGACTTCTGTCACTACCATAAATGCACACTCTACACTCATCAGTGAATAGAACTGCCCTCCATTGGTCGATACTCCAATTGAGATGCTCTTGAGCAAATTGAAGTCGAGCTTTACGGTGGTCTGTAGTTAATTTCGGACCAGTGGCAGGTCTTTTGCAAGTGAAGTTGGTTTCCTTCAAGCGACTTCCGGACTGCTGGATACTTCAAAATGAAAAGTATCATTAATATAACTAATATCATCTATCGCAATATGAAAAATAACATCTTTTCTGTAAATATTATTATAATATAATAAATTTGAATTTTTTTTTAACTAATCATTGATAAATGTTTAATTAATATCGATATTGTATAAAAAAATTAATTTTATAATACTTTCATTTGTAAAATGAAATATAAAATATTGATTAAGAACTCATTTATGGAGGCTAAATCTATTTATTATTTGTTTTCTTTATAGTCTTCCATTAATTTAATAATCTACTATAATTTTTTTAAAATTATATGACTTTCAAGTATTTAATTTCGCTTTGAGCTCCTATTCACCCGAACAAGAATGAATTGAAATGTTGAATCGTGACTCATTTTATTTCAATCTATTTATCATTCATATATATATTCAAAAATTAATCAAGAAATCACAAACTTTCATAACATTAAATTAAAATGTAATTAAAAGTTTAACACATATAATTTATGGTAATTTTAGGTAACTAAAGACTAATTTATAATAAAATATGTATGATGATATTAAAAATCTTGTAAAATTCTCAAATACCGTTGATGTGTATACTTATGAATCTAAAATTCTAGATCTATAATTATAATTAGAGATATATTTCAAATTATAAAAAAATGACGATAATATTTTTCTTGAACATTTAATTTTAAAATGTTGAAATATGATTTTAGACCATGATACAAGTACACAAGGTATGCCCACGCGCAGCTTTTCCCCCTCTCTCTAGCTCACTGTGACGTCAGGCGGCAGACAGATGGTCGTGCCACTATTGAAAAGATAGGAGCGCAACATTTATTCGTTACAATAATAAACATACAATTAGCTTTACTTTCTGTAAATTGTTGAGCTGTGAAGTCAAAATGTCGTATTGTGCGGTTCATGGGTGTAGTAATTTTAGTAAAAAGACATCTGGAATAATATATCATAGATATCCAAAGGATGAAAGTTTATGTAAATTGTGGATAAATGCCTGTGGCAGGGATGATAAGATTAATGTTAAAAATGGTAAGTGTTTTTTTTTTTAAATAAGTAAAAATTATTATTATAATAATATTTATATTAATATATTTAAAAACAGCGAGAATATGTTCCGAGCATTTTAATGTTGTGAATGTTATAAACGTGACTTGACAAAAGAAGATTTTACAATTATCAGAACAAAATATAAGCTTAATTTGAAACAAGATGCTACATCCACGGAAAAATTACCAAAAAGAAAGAAGGAAATTTGCGGAAGTAAAATCTAAATTTAATGTTGAATATATAATAACAAGTAGAATTAATCAAGATATACTAGAAAATTTTTATTCGTACATGCGAGCAATGGGAGGGGCAAGAGATCATCCATCTGCTATAGATTTTCAACATCGACTAAGATGGTACATATTAGGAAAACATGCTTCAGCTGTATTTGTAAACAGTAAAAATACAGAATTGATATCTTCATCTGATGAAAACATAATTAAACCGGCTTGTGAATTTTCTGTAACATTAAAATCTAGATCACCATCATTGTCAGAGAGTAGTTTTTCACAAGGGGAAGTAGATGCTAACGCGACTGAAATTTTATTTAATACTATTAATTTTCAAAAAGAAGCAGAAGATTTGCATGACGATTGTATAGCTGTAATACAATCTCCAGAACTTACCCATGAATTAGGGCCAATTTGTGAAACTGAATTAGATAATAATGCACTTATGTACTTAGCTGGATATATCGTTTATCGCTTTAGGTCAAAATATTCATTTCTGGGCAATAATTTAAAAAAATTTGATAAAATAGATGAAACTTTAAACTGGATAACATTTATATCTCAAGGACATTAAAGTTATCCAAGTGAAAATTTCTTTGCAATTATTAAAGTTGCAGAGAATATGTTTCAAAAGTTTCATGGAAATAATTTCAATAAAAACAATAATATAATAACAGATTTAGCTAATGAAATTCATACTAAAACTAAGCATATTGAAGGTATTTCTATAGAAGGTTTGAACTATTATATAAAAGTACGAACGTATATTAGAATTCGAAAAATTAATCGAGAACTTTTACAAAAACATTTTTCTCATAAATCAAGTAAAGAAAATTAAAAAAGTTTTATAATACATTTTTCATATTAGGTAATTTTAATTTTATACTTACTTTTACATATATATACATTAAATGATATACTACGAATATTTTTCTATATTTTTATCTGTTCATTTATTTCTAGACTGTATCGTAGTTATAAAATGATAATAATAGCTTGTAATCACTTATTTTTTACAAAATAAAATTTACTTTTAAAAAAATAAACATATTTAAAAGTAATCATATCTGTTTTGTGTTTATTTTCATAAAATTTGTTAAAATACTGAAACAAAACTGTGATTTACATGCTACTCCGCGTAACACACTTACTTATCTGCCTGCCGAATGACGTCATGCGCAGAATAGGACGAGTTTTCGCTGTGAAGTGAACATACCTTGTTTTCTTGTATCATGATTTTAGACTACAGACAAAATTCTTCTTTTCTTTACTAATCTCTGTGGCTCTACGGAACTCGAAAGTTCTTGGCCGCAGCAACCACACTTCTCCAAGTGTCCCTATTCTGAGTCACAACCCTTCAATCCCTATCTTTCCCAATTTTGGCATTAAAATCACTTAATATTATTTTACTGTTATAATTTGGTACCTGATTAAGGCTTCTAATTCTTCATAAAATTTATCTTTAATTTCCCCCTCTTTATACTCTGTAGGTGCATGCACATTTATCAACGTCGTGACGATAAAGCGGTCATCCCTCTCAGACGTGGACCGGCGACAGCGGGTATTTGGTCACCAAGTAATGCCACCAGTTTGCTGTAGACCCTTGAGACAGCAGACTGACTTAAGTTCAACAGACGAGCGATTTCTCTTTGGCATTGATCCTCCTCTATCAAAACAACAACTTGAGCGGCAACCCCTGACTGTATCCGTGATTTTATAATAAAAATAGTATCAATTTGTGTAAATTTAATCCATTCAACTTTTCAAATGCCATTAATAAGAATAATTGGTTGTATAGAATTTTCTAAGGCAATTGCAAATAAATATTAACTGCAGCTAGGAACAGCATTTTTCCAAGTTCGGCCATTCAGATCAAATAATTTAAAAAGTCATCAACCAATTTGCTTGATATTGATATAAATATAATAAATGAATATATACATTTTATAAATATTGGGTTAGCCATTTCAAAAAAATAAGACTGTATACGCGTTTATGGGTTGAGTCGATTTAGCTGCACTCAAGTGTATATATATAATATATATATGGTATATGTATTTAAATCTCTTATCATTGAATATGTAAAATTAAAGTAAATTGTAAAAATTCTCAAATTCTCATGTTATACGAATTTATTTACTTACATATTCTATTATATTGGGTAAAAATTGCTATAATTAATAATTTTATTTATTTATTTTTTTATTTGAACAACACAAGGCTTTATCTTCTTATCAAAGATTTTATAACAAAAAATAATTCTAAGTTTTTCAAAAAAGAAATTGATTGATTATATCTTGATTGAGTACGAGTAATACAATTAAGACAATAATTTAAAATAAGAAAAGTAGAATATACCATAATATTCGTATTATTAACAAAATTAATAATGTCCTCGACAGAATCGCAATATTCTTAAAACATTAACTCCTAAAAGAATATTTTTTTATATATCCAGCGACGACTTGATGACCCAGGAACTAATTAAAATTTATATAGATATTTTTAAATACCTTTTCACATGATAAGAGTATCTTTGTTTCATATTAAATATTTTTAATTAGAATTTCAGTTAGAAAAAAGTATTTCATTAGTATATTGCATTATAAATTGCATATATTTACCATATGTATTAAATTAATTTACAATTTAAATTAATATTTAATATAATAAATTTATGAATATTTTATTTTCGTTGTAAGATGATAAAATGAGGCTGCTTATATAGAGCGGAGAAAAAATTATATATCATAAAATAATAACATTTATTTTTATTTATTTATTTACTATTATTATTTTATTATTAAGTAACATAAATTTAGAGAAGAATAGTTATCTATACATATCTATTTAGGTATATTGTTCATTTCATAGACATAAACTCGTCAATAGTGATGTCTTGTATATACGTGACAAGATATAATATTTTTAAAATTAAAATTCTACTGAAACACCATTAAATAAAATGAAATAATTATTTTCAAAATAATACGAGGACTGTTCAAAAGAAAAGGTGAATTTTGAATTCGATTATCGAAGTTTCTTGTTTATGTTGGTACACATATGTTTCTCATATATTGGCATTATCAGCCATTTTGGATTAGTAGTTTGTTTTTGACAACTGAAAAAGTTAGTCACGTTTTTGTGTGATCATCGATTTTTTACTTAAAAAAAAATGAGTCAAAGAATCTGTATTAAATTTTACGTTAAAAATGGAATAGAGTGCTCCAACGCACTTAAAATGTTGACTGTGCCATTCGGCGAGTGTACTTTGTCTCAAAAAAATGTTTATAAGTGGTACAAGCTCTTTACAGAAGGCCGAGAAATGTTGCTAAGTTCGATCATATGTGAAGGTTTTGCTCACTGTTTTCTTCGATTACAATGGCATGGTGCGTCATGACTTCTTGCCAACTGTTAATAAGGAATACTACAAGGAAGTTATGCAACGTTTGCATGAAACAATACGGCTCAAACGATCGGAATTGTTAAAGAAAATCATGAATTCTGTATCACGATAATGCATCAGCTCACAAATCATTGCTTGTTCGTGATTTTTTGGCCAAAAACAACAACCTAATCATGCCTCAACCACCGTATTCGCCAGATTTGGCTCTCTGCGACTTTTTCAAATTCCCAAAACTGAAGAGACCAATGTATGGAAAGCGCTTTGCCATAATTGATGAGATAAAGTCGGAATCAAAGAACGAGCTGATGGCCATACCGAAAAGCACATTTCACATAAGTGCATTATATCTGAGGGGAATTACTTTGAAGGGGACAAAATGGATATTGATGAATAAAGAAATACTTTTCGAAATAATTCAAAATTCACTTTTTCTTTTGACAAACCTCGTATATATATATATAAAACTAAAATATTTTTTTTTTATATTTGCTTACAAAAATCTTTAATCTTTCAGGAATCATTTGATAAATTAATATCAATTGAATATTTCACATTAAATTTAATGAAATGTAATGATGCCTTAATGGATGACTGGGTTACCACTAAAAATTTGAAGGTCTTTAGTAGTGGGAGAAATATTGTAATTTTTTTATGTGGTCAAGATGGTAATTATATGATTATTTTTGCACAGTCATCAAAATGTTTAATAATTCTTCCTTATTATACTGGTCAAGTCTGCACCAAACTCAAGACCAAAAGCCTCTTGCATATATATTACGAAATTAAATAAAATTTAAAAATATTTTATTTTCTCTTATTGTTCTCTTATATAATTATATTTTTATAAATTTGAATATTCTTAATAAAATATTTATTTTATATGTTTAAAATATATTATTTAAATAATTAAAAATAAATTTTCAAATTTTCGTTAAAATATAAAATGTGAACTATTCCACCATTTTGGATGGTATCGGTCTCATTGTTTTTTTTTTTTTGTTCTATTCCCCTATGGGTCCCATTCTGGTATAAGGAGAGTTAATGGCGATATCTTATCTCCTCATCGAGATATAAGAGACCAAAATAGAAAAGAATTTTATCTTATCTCATAGATAAATAATTATGTTTTTGAACTCATTATTTTAAATTATTTTTTAAATATAATTAATTTTAAAAATAAATATAACTTTAATTAAATTAAACAATTTATGAGAAAAATTTATTAATTTTTATTAGTTTTTCAATATTATCTATAAGTATATTTTATCTTATTATTCGCGTGCAATAATTTTATTTTAAGTATACACTTATATGTATGAGTGGCCTAGAAATAATTTACATATTAATCGTGTTTTTGGATTGAAACATCGATCTTTTAAATCCTTGAGTGAACTCATTATATTAGTTTTTCCTTAATAAAGATAATTAATTAATCAATATAACATATATTAACATTTTAATCAAGCTATTTTATTAAAAACATACTATTTTATAATCTAATATTATGTTTTTTTATTATTAAAAAATCATTTGATCTGTAAAAATGCAATAAAATAATGTCTTCCCTAAGCACCCAATATTAACTTAGTTAGTACCAGACCACTTATAGGAATTAAATTATTATTATATTTTATATATCATTATATTAACTTCATTTTTTTATTTGAGTTATTTGATTCAACTCTTTGCTTTAACTCGCCTAAACCATTTTTTAAAAAACTCCTAATTTTAATATATATATATATAACACTTATTTTATTACAAATAGTTAATATTTTACTTTTAGTATGTAAACTATGTAATTTAAGCAATATATCTAAAAAAAACTAAATTAAAATTTTTTTTATATTTTTTTTTTAAAAAAAAAGATTTTAATAGTATTCGTGATATTTATTTTTCATTTTAATTTCGACAGCTGTAATTGAAAAGTATTTATATATATATAATTCCTTTGGACCCGAGAACGAATATAAAATAAAATGAAAACAAGCTGGTGAATGCAAATAGGAGATAAAGTAATTTTTTGATCGGGTTGATTTGTGAATGTTATCAAAGCCGACCGAGTGAGAAACAAACGCTTCAGGGCTTTTCCTATGATTTATTGGTCAAATATTGAATCGGTTGTATTTGAAATGATTAAAAGGATGTTTGAAACATCAGATTACAATCGTATATAGACGAACAATGTCCCTTTATTATACATATTTTTTAACGACTAAAATTATAAAAAAATCCATTATTTTAATTACTAAATGATCTAATTATAATTTTAATTTAAGGTAAATTATTTATAGATTTCAAGTAATCTATATATCAAAATATCTATATAGTTCTATAAACTCGATATATATGTTTAGTAAAACATAGTGTTACGTTTTATGTCCTAAAGATGGATTCCCAACTGGGGCCAGGTGGATCCTTTGAGGGTCTATGGAGCTTTGAATAGGGTCGACAAAACCTGAGGGGGCTATTGGGGGCCGATGGAGAAATTTCTTCTTTCAATTACTTTAGTAGTATATATTAAAATTATATTTATTACACTTTTATATTTTTATTTATATAAACGACTCTGTATAAGGTCTTAAAATTTTCGTTTTAAATTTTCAATCTAAATAAAACATCATTTAATATAAATGCTTATTTTGAGTTTTTTTTTTTTGAAAATTAATATTTTCCAATAATTTAATATAATAAAATATGTGATAATATTTATTACCTATATTATCGTTTGCATAAGTGGTGAAATTTATTATTAATCAAAATTTGAACGTGATATCAAAATCATTATCAAATAATATAAATATAAAAAATTATTGCTTCATATATATATATATATATATATATAAGGACTTTTTCTCTATGCCATTTGAGGGGAAGACCACCCCTACTTCATCGACGCTAGTGCTGATTAATAAGAATTCATCATTAATTTTAATGCTATCAAATATTTTTAAATACGGTCAAAATGAAAATCTATCCTGAAATCAATATTTATGTTTCAAAATCCGTTGAAAAAAAAGTTAATCGAAGCAATACAAAAGGAGTTAGTTACTAAAAGTAATTAATCGCTAATTAATTACAATTAATTAATTATAATTCAATTATATTACTTCTATACCTTCTAGGGATACATTGAAATATCTATAAAAATCTCAATAAAAAGTCGATGAAAAATCGATTTCAATTTGCAAAAGAACGAATAGACAAACAAAGAGACAGACGCCAAGTGAAGTTAAGAAATACGTTATAAAAATATCAGCCTCATCCGTCACATAATGTAACAATACAAGTAATATTTTTAGTTAGGATTGCCTATTAATAATTTATGAAATTATTAATTTATAAAATATTGAATTGTGGGTTTTATTAAATAATATTAACTACTACTACTATAGTAATTAATATTTTTTACTTTGTTGTAAAATTGTTTAAAAATATACTCTATTAAATGCTCGTAGTTCTTTGTTAAACTTATTTAAAATAGCTACTTATACTGCATTAAAAATAAGGGTCTATTAAACTAGAAGAAAATTTAAAAGGGGTCGTAGAAAAAAAATTGGGAATTCCTGTTCTAAAGAATGTACGTATAACTTTAGAAATTTTTTTTATTCTATATCTATGCCGATCTTTTGGTTTGATATATTTGTAAAGCTTAAATACTCAAAATTATTTAACCTGACTAAATAATTTACTTAAATACCCCTATTTTGTATAGAGGCTAAAGAATCCCTTCTGAAAATTCCTAAAACTTTTACCGTAATATATCAACATTCTAGAAAAAAATTCACATGGTTTTACACCTTCTGCGATTAAAAATCTAATGACTCATAGGTAAATCAAAATAATTCTTCTCCATGGGAATTAGGGAGCTGTAAGAAAGATGGGACAAGTGCATAATTGTGAGGGGTTCTTTTTTGAAAAATACTCTGAATTTTGTAAGAATCAAATAAACCGTTTTTGAGCTATAACAATTTGTCTCTTTACTTAATGAATGACTCTCGTATAAAATATCAGTTAAAATAATTATCATTCATTTTTTCATTCTGATGAAATTTTTATTTAACGGATTAAAAGGGATTAATAATTAAATAATATTATATTTATATTAATATTAATTAAAATATGATGATATGATATTTATTCAATTTATAAACTTTATTAATAAGTTCTTTGTGATTATCAAAAAATAAAAAAAATTAAATTTTATATATTTATATTTGCAAGCTTTAATACAAAATAAATATAATACCGGGACATCGAGCCTCCGCTCGGTAATTAAAATAAATGATTCCTTATTATTGGATTTGGTTGGTAATATTAATACCTGATTCACCGAATCGCCATTCAAATAATTTAAAAGAACATAAATTTAAAAAAATTAGTCATAAATCATACAGCTTTAAACTACGTATTAATGCACTGGATGACAGAAAAGAATGGTCTTAAAAAATTATTTATTTATATTTATAGAGATTAAACTGACATTTCAGCTATGCTGCTATTATGCTTTTCTTAGATCAGAAAAGTAGGCCTGTTGATATAAAATATATATATTTTTGAAAATTTGATTTATTTATATGTAAATATATAAAAAAAAAGATTTTTGTCTATACAATACTGTGAATTTAAAATTTTTTGCATATCTTCGCGTTTCATGACCTCTAGAATCCAAGAGTGACTTTATAATTTTTGATGTCTGTCTGTCCGGAAATTTTGACGTTATAGACTCAAAATCGTGTTAAATGATTTCAAGGAAATTACATTTCATTTACATTTCAAATTACATTTACAATTATATTTCTATAAATTTTAAATATTTTAAAATTTCGAATGAGGTAAATGAAATAACCTTATAATTATTTTAAATATATTTATTCATTCTAATATAAATACAAAATTGGTATATATTTATATTTCTGTTTGAAAGTAGTTAATCCAAAAGTTTCAAATACAAAGTAATTAAATAATTTTCCTTTTTAGCGACCGAAGATAGTAAGGGAGGTATTGTTTTCACACCAAATTTCACATGTGGAGATTTTTACATATCTCCACGAATCATGACTTTTCTTAACAGAAAAAAGTATTTTTAGCATGATGTCTGTCCGTCTGTCCGTCCGTCCGTATAGATGTGTACAGCCTGAACGGCTCAACGGATTTTGATGAAATTTGGTATATTTACTTAATGCATCAGTGGGATGAATGGATCAACTTTTGGTGCAAATCCAGAAACCGGACGTGGTAGTATTAGCGATCGACGATAGGAAGGGAAGGGTTATTTTCACACCAAATTTCACATGAGGAGATTTTTTACATATCACCACGAATCATGCACTTTGTGGTGGTTTTATTCTCGAGAAAAATCATCTTTATTAGTTTTTTTTCTTAATTTAAAATTATGTCGAAAACAAAGTCCTAATATACAAGGCAATCATAAAACCTATATGGACGTATGGCTTAGAACTATGGGGTTGCTCGGCAAAATCTAACATTGATGTGATCCAGCGATTTCAGTCCAAATACCTTCGCATCATCACCGACGCACCTTGGTTTGTCACTAATAAATCAATCCACAAAGACCTCAACATCCCTACAATCCCAGAAACAATTTACTCCAAAACCCAATCACACTACGGGAGACTCTCCCAGCACCCCAACTGCTTGATAGATACCCTAAATGTGGACATCACAAATAGAAGACTCAAGAGGAAATGGCCCCAGGACATACTCCGAGTCTAGAAATTAACACTACGGTGAGCCCCGCTGGGGGCCCTCACCTTGTACATATATTCCCTCCTCCCCTCCCCTCACCCCTCGTCCATCCCCATCTCCTCACACCTCCTAGTTAATAATGTTGACACCCCTTCTGCCCATAGAATTCGCATAATGATTGTAATGATGATTGTGATGATTGTAATTCTGATCGCAGAATAAAAATAATAAAAAAAAAAAAAAAAAAAAAAAATTTAAAATTATATGACGTCATCCAGCCATTCATGACGTCACAGTCTGGTCTTACATATATATTATAAATAAAATAAAATTAAAAATATATATATGTTATATAACAGATATGGATCTGTTTTTTATTACATTAATAGATATATTAAAATTATTTGAAATTGTTTCTGTAGCTGGAAATTAATTTATTTCAAACCGTCGGTCGGTTCAGACCTGGCCACAGGTTAACTTATTATTTAACATTAGAATAATTTTCATATCTATGTGTAATTAATTAATATTTTCGAATATTGATGATGATGATGAAAACATTGCAATTTAAATGACAATCCTAGAAATTAAATGATTTTTATCATTGGAAATCATTTGATTCAACCAAAACACCTATAATCAACATTATTATATAATACATAACAATTATTAATTAAAATTACTTATAATTAAATAAATGTTAAAATAGTCATTAATTATTTAAATAATATAATATTTATCCATTCAAATTATTGTCTTGTCATTTTTATTGTGTACATTTAAATTTAAATTTTACTTTTTTATCGAATTTTAAGGGAATTGGCTGACTAACTATAGAAATTTTATAGATATTAAATAGTAATATTTCAAAAATATATGTATCTAATTTCTAAACTTTCTTTTTAATTTTATTCCTTAAATTGGATTCAAATGAAGATTTATTTGAAAGAATTTTTTAACAATCAATTTTCTAATCAAACTATAGAATATATTTTTGTATTAAAGCTTAATAATATCAACATATTTTCTAAATTGATTTTAACAAAACTTTTTAATGATTAAGCGGAATGTTTCAAAGCATTTTTGCCTTAATACTTCCTACGGATGAAAATAAAGCAAAGCTCGAGTCGTGATTTATTATTAGGAGACCTAATACATTGCTGCCCTCCTTCATCAATGCCTCTAAAAAATTAGCCAGGAAATAAGTCTTTAGTGAAGAGGAACAAATAAATTGAATTAAATCGTGATTTGTTTGTACTATGCTGGAAAAGATTATTATCTATTGTTTTAAACATTTCTTAAAAGCCGATCTGGTGGTCTTCATGTCTAAGAGAAAGGGATTGTCAATCTAATATAGATGAGCAGGAGAATGACGTAGATGACTGTAAAACACATAAAAGGCATAAATTTGGATATTATCAATTTTGCTCATTTTGAATGTTTCCTCCTTTTTTATTTAATTTCTAATTTTATGAAAATAATAAATCTAAAAATTTGTCTTTACTATATTATGAAATTTTATAATATTTATCTCCATTTCTTAATTTATTGCGTTTTAGTAAATTTGGCCCTATAAATGGGTTCTATAAATAATATTTGTATATAAGATTAGCTGGAGTGTCTCCACTCGACTATCTCGCAATTTGAATAGGATTAAATAACATAATATATTATATTTAAATTAAATTTAATTTATTATAAATTATAAATAATAAATATTAAACCAGCGCATGTTTGGCTTTTTTTTGATGGCACCACGTCACGTGTTGGAGCGTGAGATTTGCAGTGTTAATAAATTAATTCTGGTAATTTCAGCGAATCAATCAAGCTGAAATTCTATATATATATAGTTTTATACAATTATTAATCATGTGAAAAATTATCAAACATATATCTTTATTTTTACGATCACTTTAGAGGAAAAAAAATCAAAACGTTGTAAGTAATGACCTTCTTCCGGTTGAGCTACATTTCTCAAAAGTTGATAGAAAACTACGAATTTTGAATAATGCTCATGTACCAAATTTCATGATTCTAGCTCAAACCGTTTTTGCGTAATCGTGGTTACATACACACACACATTTTTCTCAACCTTATTGAAAATGATTCAGGAACCTTCAAAACGTATAAAAACATCAAAATCTCAACATCGAAAATTTTCGTGATCGCAATACTATCTCTTACGAGATAGTAATAATATAATCTCTTATATTATTTACATTATTTATTTTAATATTTTTATTTTATTTTATATAATATTTGAGCCAAGTAACCAATAATTCTCAAGGCTATTTTAATATTAAGAATTTAATATTATAGAAATTAACTCATCAAAATGATACAAGAATATATTAAATTATTTATAAATTTCAATTATAATTTTCAGAATGTGGTGATATATGTATAAAAATTCCATTTAAACCTGAATTAGGGTAGTTTAAAAGTCCAATCTTAACATTGTGACTGATCTAGTAATATTATTTTTCTTTAAGACCTTAAACTTTATATCTTCAGATAGATACAAATAAAATAAATAAAATGTTTATAAACAAATAATTACTTTTTTAAACCTTAAATTTTAAAACCTTTTCTTTAAAGCATAATTAAGTATTTTACATTACTTTTAAAATTTCACTTTGTTTTGGAGCTTGAATTATATAAATAAATTCGCTTGTGACCGAATATGGAGCTGCCCTTTAAGTTGATTAGACCACCTAGAAGTGGAATGGAAGGAATGGAAGGTTTTTTTGCAAATGCGGCTCAATTAAACAGGTGAAGGAAAATAGGAATGGGGTTGAGTCGGCTAATCCTGACGGGCAAATAAATTCTTCGCAATGTCGGTGTCGGCTTCCATTGTGCTTGCAATACTAATTCGGGTAAAAAAATAAAAGTGGTCCATGGTGAAGTGAGTTGCGGTTGGCCTCGGCCACTTGTTAACCCTTAGGCATCGTCACTCAGGTGAAGTGAGCCGCGTGTTTGCCGATTCGAAACACGTCGTGGCATTTATCTATCGGAGGCTGCTGCTCTTTTTCCACGTGAACAAGTGACTTGCTCATTTGACCATCTCTTTTGTTTGCTTTTGTCTCCAATCATTCGCTTGGCACTAAATATTTTCATCTCCTGGTTTGTTCATTTCAAATAAGTAATCATCAGCTGAAGTGAAAAATTCTTAAATCACGATGATTGACTAACGAACTCATCAGTGGTTGTTTTCTCTCTTTTTAATGATGAGCATTTAGTTCATTATAATTTGTTGTTTGTCATCATTTCAAAAGATTACCTCGCGTTGTATTGTCATATAATTACCCATTCATTAGAACAATTTGTAATCTATACGCATCTTTTAATGAACTAACTTTTCTTTTATTATATTCCGATTTCATATTTTCAATTATCTTACATTCACAAACGATAAAATTAATTACATTAAATAAATTACATATCTCGTTAAAAAAATAATATATTTTTAATAAAAAAAAATATATAATTATATAAATTTAAGAGTTGACAATTATCGAGAATAATAGAAATATTTATATAGAAGTCTAATAATATTTTTTGCTGAAAATAGAAAATTGAAATTCATTAACCCTTGAATAGACACTGTAAAATGTTTAGGTCAATTTGTTGATGGAACATCAATGTCCTTTTAACCATTTTCCTTTACAACGTATTAATAAATAAATGTTCTTTATTCTTTTAAGAATGTATACAATCTGCCTAGGAAAAAAGTACCTTGGTATTTGGGTAACCAAAGCTGATTTATTAACAAATAAATAACAAAAATCTACTAAAAGAAAGGATTTCATAAAATATGTAATATTAACTTCGTTGGAATGTTTTTGGCCTATTTTCCCGTAAATCTAGATAAATTTAATTATTAATTTACGAGTAATTAATAATACTCTACTTAAATTATTAAATTAATTTATAAATAAAATAATATTTTTTCAGTATATTCTAAATCAATTCATCTCATTAGCAATATACTTACAAACTATCATTTTATTATTATATATTGTTTATTGGTATATAAATAGATCAATTTATTTACTAAACTTTTTCGATATTTATTAGAACTAAATAATAAATAAAAAAATTTTTATTGTTTTTAGTTTTAGTGAAATTTATAAAACAAAAGAACTTCTATTTAAGGAGGAGTGAGACTGATTATCGAGAAGGGACTCTTGGAAATGGAAGAGAAGTTCAAATTCATTAAAATAATAATTTATTAATGATTTATAAATAATTTATAAAAATACAAGGATAATTATAATATAATTACCCTCTAGCAATTTTTTCTTTTCATTTAACGATTCTCCTAAAGTTGACTATAGTGTAAATTAATAGCAGTCTAACTCATTACATTTATTATGATCAGGTCTTTCAGGTTCTTCTTTCGAGCTTTTACAAAAAAAAAAACCTTAATAAGAAATGACACGGTAGATGTTATTTTGTACTTGCAATTCTTCATGAATTTTTTCTGCAATTTCATCAGTTAAATTTTATAAAATTATCAACTATTCAACGAAACATAATATTTTTCAATATTGTAGATTTTACCTTAAGATAATCGAACCTCTTTTTATAAAATAAGTATAGGAATAAAATAAAAAATCAAAAAAAATGATAGATTTTAAATAGTAATATATAAACAAGTGGCATTAAGTGACAGTTAATTCTTGTGTAATCCAATAATAATTTAAGTTCTATTTTTGTATTGGCGGGACTAAATATGTTATAATATAATATCTAATTGTTTCGAGAGAGAAAAGATGTTATATTTTATTCGAAATTTGAATCAAATGTCCCATTTCATGTTGATATGTTGTGGAAGAGGATATTTACAACTAGTTTTTGAACAAGATTGGATATATTCTTTTGAAACCAGGTGAAAAAGGGTTTTAGCTCTTTTTATAAACAATTATTTTTAATTTTTTAATAACCTTTATTTAGAAGAACTTTTTATAAAGAATCAAGAAATCAATTAGAAAATATTTTTTGAAATGAATAGCAAATGATCCATTGTAATAAAAAAATTTTTATATCAAATATTTTTTTGTCAATCTTGTCCATGAAAAAAGAAGAGCACGAGATAAGTGGCATAGAACAAGGGCTCCATTAGATAAAACTAGATGGAATCAATTAAATGCTAAACTCAGAAACAAGATTAAGCAAATTAAGAATGAATCAATTAATAGTTATATTAGACATTTAACTGTTCAAAAAAGACTTAATTATTATAGAACAAAAAAGTTAATCCCTGATCATCAATTTGGGTTTCGCAGGCAGCACTCCACCATTGAACAAGTGTAGACTTGTACAGGTCATTGAAGATGCCTTGGAAAGTATAAAAGTGTGTTCGGCCGTCTTCCTCGATGTGGCCCAAGCATTTGATAGAGTCTGGCACGAAGGGCTGAAATTCAAACTTATTAAAGTGCTCCCAGCAGAGTACGCCGAAATATTAGAGTCTTATATATCAGACAGATTCTTCAGAGTCCGTCAAGATGATGCATACTCTCTGCATTAAAACATATCCGTCTGGGGTACCGCAGGGGAGCGTTCTAGGTCCACTGGTGTATTTACTTTATACAGCTGATCTACCGTATATCGAAAGAAATACCACCGCAACGTTTGCGGATGACACGTCAATTTTGACAATTGGAGATGAAACTGAATCTCTCTATAACCAAGGTCAAAAAATGGAGGACCAGTTTAAATGAGACCAAATCGGTACATGTGAACTTCACCAACCCAAGAATAAATTATGTGCCGATAATATTCAACAATAAAATCATTCCATATGCCAATGAAGCAAAATACTTGGGAATGACCCTAGATGCAAGGCTACGCTGGAAAGCTCATGTCAAAAATAGAATAGAAAAATGTATTGGCTAATGGGGCGATATTCAGTCCTGTCTATTGATAGCAAATTATTGCTATATAAACAGGTCCTAAAATCAGAGTGGACCTATGGTAGTCAGCTCTGGGGCTGTGCTCCAAAGAGCAATATACAAATCATCCAACGATGCCAAAAAAAAATACTAAGGGCCGTTGTCAATGCCCCTTGATATATTCGAAATGAAGAACTTCATCAAGATCTTAAGATAGAGACAATAAAAGAAGAAATTCAACGATTTGCAGCAGCTCATCAAAATAGACTGCAAAGGCATACAAACACTGAGGCCTTTCGACTCGACGTATCCAACCAGACCAGAAGATTAAAAAGGAATAAACCTCATGAACTGATGGATTAAACTGCTCATGTTTGTATGTTTTTCAAATTATTAACTTTATATATTTTCTTTAAATAAATATCACTTATTAGTTAAGGTTTATAACTAGATTGTGATTTGTAAAAATAAATAAATAAAAAAAAATATCAAATATTTTTAGTAAACCTATATATATGAATATATTTTAGATATAAGATACATTTAAATAATGAATAAATAATAAATAATCATAGGTATACACAGAAAAATTTGAAATAATTTAAAATATATTAAATATTTATTAAGATGTGATTGTTGATTCTTGGTCACGACCCACCAACTTCGGAATCTCCCAGAGATAAAAAATGAAAGAATGTTGTTTGATTTAAATATTAGATTTCTGATAGTGGTTATATTATTATAAAAACAATGAATTTTTTTATCTTTTTGGTGCTATATGTATACACTTCTGTAAAATCTATAAATATTTAAATTATTTGTTTTTAGTAATTAGCAAATATTTAAAATACATAGTAAAATTGTAAAAAGTAGTTTTCGTCGTTATATCATATAATTTCCTTTTTTTCCAAGTACATTAATTTGTTAAGTTTTTATAATATAATTTCAATAATTTTCTTATGATATACATAACAGGTATTAATATTTATTTTCAATTTTTTATAATTTATTTTTATATTTATATCGATTGGTGAAAGTTTTATTTATATTGAAGGAAAAACAAAATCTAGATCCGGAAGACCAAAATAAAACCTGGAAACTACTAAATAGAATTGAAATAGTAAATATATTTACCAACATAATGTAAATAAATTTTTACCATTTTCAATAAACTTAAAAACTAAATATTTTAGAAATATGTAAATATTTTAAACCCGATTAAATTATTTATTAACACTAAAAAGAATGATCAATGTTTATTATTAATATATATTAAAAAAATATATTCATTTACAGGACTAGAAATCAATTTTCTGTATAACTTAAGCGGGGGTTTAAAATTCTGTATAATATATTATATATAATTAAATACCATAACCACGGACATTAATGCATTATATTATTATTATTTTTATTATTCGAGTTGATTTGCACTTACTCATCACCGAAGCGTTGATATTATTTTTTTTCTCCTTCTCGTGATAATCACGGTTTTCATTTACTCCTTTTACGAGCTAATATTTATTTATTTTATTTGAATAGGCATGCTGTAAGTTGTGGTTCAGCGGAATCTAAACATCGAGAAGATGTACGACTTGATCTTTCTTATCATGCAGAAGAATATCTGGTCTGTTGACTTTGATGGTTTTATCCGTGAACAATCCCCTATTCCAGAAAAGCTTATACTGTTTGATGTCTAATACTTCAGGTGGTTCATATTTATAATATGGAGTTTCATCTTTTAAGAGACCATATCGGGTAGCAAGTCGTTGGTGTATTATTCGGGCAACATTGTCATGTCTTCTGGTATATTCTCTGTTGGCCAGTTATATGTTCGATTGACTCAGTTGAGACGCCACATCTTCGGCATTTGTTGTCAATTTTTTCTTTAAGAATATATTTTCGGTAATTTCGAGTGTAAATTACTCGATCTTGGATCGCCCTTGCAAATCCTTTGGTTTCTCCAAAAAGATTTCCTTTAGAGAGTCATAAATTTGATAGGGTTCTATATACATAAGGTTGATCTAGTTGGTGCGGGTGAATGCCATGGAGTTAGGTTTCCAAGATTTAAGACAGTTTTCTTTAAAAGGGTTGGTCAATGTTAGTTCTTTGTTGGCAAGTTTGAGTGGTGTAAGGTTTACATCGGCATCGAAGATTGGATTAAGAGTAGGTGAGGAGTTATTCATATAGAAATATTTGTGGAGATTCATAATTTGATTGTGGCATAATTCTTTTATGTCAAGTAGACCTTTTCCTCCTTGATCATGAGGAATTATTGTTCTTTCGATGGTAGAGTTAGGGTGTAATTATTATTATTATTATTATTAAAATGAATTGATTGCATATCTTTAAAAGTAAATATGTATTAATATGAGGTTAAATATAAAAATTTCATGTTTTATATATATCTATATCTAAAACTTATCGAATAATATAACAACAAGTTTTAGTAAAATAGAAAGGACAGATGCTTTTTCTCTTTGCTTAAAAATCGTAGAACTTATCACTTTCAATTGAAAGGAAAGAAGGGGAAGGGGGGATTGCAGAAAGAAATGTTTTGAATTCTTTTTGACAATTTATTTGATCCAAAGGGGTTGAATAACATTAGGGCTGCTCATCGATCGACCCAACAAATGATAAATATCCCTAAGTGGATTGTAGAGTCACCCTTTTTATGAATAAATGGGTGGTACCTGAATCAAAGTTAATAGGACCCTTTTATTCCACGGAAAGATTAAAATAAAAAATAAATAAAAATTAATTTCAAAATTTTTATTTTCATTGGATTAAATAACTATATTTTATTTTATATTGCCACAATCAACTAAAACAACTTGCTGATTTAAGATTTAATATAATTAATTAAAAATAAGTAATAATAAAATAATAAAACAAATCTAATATAATCAATATAAATATATATATATATAAAGGTTTTTGTGTGCGCATTGCTCAGAATTTAAAATTTTTCGCATATCTTCGCGTTTAATGACCTCTAGAATCCAAAAGGGACTAGAATTTTTCATGTCTGTCCGTCTGTCCAGAAAATTCAGAATTGGCTGAACAGATTTCTATGAAATTACATCACAATATTCTTATATACCAGTATAGTAACATAGGCTATAAATTTTATTAATATCTAATCAATAATCTCAGAAATTAATTTTTCAAAGTTTATATAATTCTCCGTGTTGTTCATTCAAGAGCCTGGCGTGGCCCACTGTCCCTAGCGGTATCATTTTTACAATATGTATATATTAATTATTATAAAAATTCCCAAATAATGAATTAATATAATATTATTTTAAATTCTAATTTTCAAATATCATTTCAATTGAATAATTTATTCTAAAAGTTCTCATTTTAATTAACTTAATAAAATATTTAGATCATATTTAACTTAATTTTTATTTATTCTTTTTATATATTTGAATATTTCTTCTTTTCAATTTGAAAGTGAAAGGTTAAAAAACAGAATATATTATTTTTAATGTTTTATGAATACAAAAATATTTTCAAAACGTTAATTAAAATGACTAAATTATATTATTTTTGTTTTTTTTTTCAATTATTAATTACAACTATATTTTAAGTGCAAAAATGGTTATATAAAATTAAAATATGATTTTTTAGACAAATGTTATAAATTTTTAAATTTTTGTCTTTTTTATATTGAGTATTTTTTTTAAATTTGTTTTAAATCAAAATGATTGTATTCTATTAACATTTTTTTATTAATAGGCTCCTTTTTTTATTTTTAATTTTTAATAAATTCTCTTTTTTTTATATGGTATTAATGAAAACCTTTTACTACTTTCAACCAAAAACTATGTACCACTCAGGAGTTAAGGGGGCGGAGTATATATATAAAACAAGAGTTGATAATTTTAGTGGAAAACGTTTTCAGTTATTTCTAAATAAATGAAAATAAAAATTATGGAACAAAAAGGATACTTATTTTCCTCTGAATTCTTTTAAAGTAAAATTTAATAATTTTTAAATTAAATTTTATTTATCGTAATTCATACAGGATTTAACACACAAAGTCTAGAAACGTAGAATTTGAAAATGTAGAAAAATGTAAATACCTAGGTTCTGTAGAAAGCGAGGTTGCAATCGGGTAACGCCTGTTATCATGCAGTAAGAGGCTTATCTCATCAAAATTATTATCAAAAGGGATAAAAAACAATTATTTTTCCTGTTGTATTATATGGATGTGAGGCGTGGTCTATGACCCTGAGGGACGAGAGTAGGTTTAGACCAGCGGTTGCCAAAGTGGTGGTCCGCGAGAAAATTTCGCTGGTCCGCAGAAAAATGTGGAATATCCTTACTCATCATGTTAAGTTATGTTTTAAGATGCATTAAAACATGATTCAATTCATAACAATACGTGATAAGTTATAAAAACTCAATGTTTATGTGTTCTTTGATCACAATTTTTATTTATATAAATATATTTAACACTTAAAAAATCCTATTAGTGGTTCGCGGGATTTAAATTATGAAAAAGTTTGGCGACTGCTGGTTTAGACTATCTGAGAATAGAATTCTGCGAAACATTTATGGGCCAAAGAAAGATGAGGTCACCGTGGAATGACGAAGACTGCATAACGAGGAATTGCATAACTTCTATGCGTCTCCAGTTAGGGTTATAAAATCGATGGACAGGGAATGGTAGAGGAAATAATAAAGAGAAGAGAAAAATATATTGGTGGGGGAGACCTATTGGGAAACGTTCACCTGGAAGACTAAGAACAAAGTGGGTGGACAATGTAGGAAGGGACCTGAGAGAGATGGGAGAGGGTAGGGGTTGGATGGTTGTGGCTCAGGATAGGGGCATTTGCAGTAATGTGGTTGCAGCGGCCAAGAACTTCTTCTTTTCTATACTTTTATTGTTTATAATGTTTTTAACATTAGCATTTAATAGCACCAGTATTTGTTCGATTCTATAAAAATTAATATTGTGCCGTTTGGTCAGACGGTGACTCAAAACTTTTATATTATTTACACATCTTCAATAGAGAAGGAATTACTTTCATATACATTATTATAAGTCTTATAATTCTATATTAAATATACAAGTGTCAACTACTGGTACATTTACCCTATTTCATTAATTTTACAAATGAATAGTAAAACTCAAATCATTTTTTAAAGAAAATTGTAAAAATGGTGTCTGCTACATACATATATTATTTTTGGTATTGCCATTCAAAAGTTTTTGAGTTTTAATAGTATACATATAAATTCTATTTCACTATTATATATAAGTAATTTCAATTCAAATATTTTAATTTTAATTACAATTTTTCTTTACAGCTTTCTATGCATTGAAAATATATAACATAATTTATCATTAATGTTAATTTTCATATTAGAATTAAATTTACAAAAAGTTAAAATCTATTTTTCTATGATTTATTTTATGTATTGTAATTAAAATTAAAATATTTGAATTGAAATTAATTATATATACAATAGTGAAATAGAATTTATATGTATACTATGTAAACGATTCGAAATATACACAGGAATAAACAAACTAAAAGCAAACACATTTTTGTGGTCAATGGAATTAAAATGGTTATAAAAATATGGGTGCCATTTTTCAGCACATTTGAATAGGTATTTGAACATTAAATTTAAGCTCTCTAACACTAAAAAAATCATGAACATTTTTTAAAAGAATTCTCTTGAATATAATATATTGAACACTAAAAAAGTGGTTGCACATTAAAATAAGCTTAGAAACATTAAAAAAATCTTTGAGCACTAAAACAATTTTAGGAACAATACAATTCTATTTAGGAACAATAAAATAAAATTAAAACACTAAAACTTTGTTAAAAAAATAAAAGGCTCAAATTTTGCAAGCGGGGTCATTCCACGTCAATTCAACCAGAAAATAGTCATTTTTTCACCCAAAATCTCAGATTTTTATGAAAATTGGTAAATATGTTCTATTTATAAACATGAAAAACACCACCAAATTTTAATTTTTTATCTCACATAGTTTTTGAGTAATGGCACTTTAAAGATTGGCGTTTTTAAATTTCCGAGCCTCGTATAAGGCCAGATAAAACGTGTAGTGGTGTAGAAAATAATTTCTCATTCACTTATTTAACCTCCTATCTTGTTGAAATTTTTAAGGCATGTTCTTATAACTATGAGGAATTGTAAAAAAAATGTAACGGACCCCAAAATATTTTTAAAAAAATTATATGTTGGATATTATAAAATTTTAAAATTACAAACAAAGTTTAGCGTAAAATGAAATATCACGACAAGGGAATGAGATAATCAAGAACTTTTTTTTTCCTAAATTATCTACATGAAATGTGCTTTAATTTAATAAAATAAAAGTTTTGAGTATTTGCCTCCTTCTATTTACTAAGACCACTTCAAGTACAACACATTAATTATGAGCAATATGAGAGTCTCAATGGCTGAATATTGTTAATAATTAGACATTTTAATATTAAATAAAATATTTTTACCTAAAAATGTCCATCGAAGGAAAGTTTAACAGCATTCTTACAACCAAAGTTTGAAAACTATGAGGAAGAAGATAGGATCGAATTCAAACAGTGGGTAGCTACAGACAGGACACATATGATAACTCAAACTTCAACCACACACACATTGATGAATTTATTGATGAACTAACAACAAAAATAGGAAAATTGATCCCAAATTCTTATATTGCAAAAAGTCAGTCGAGCTATTTTAAAAGTCTAAAGGATAACTGCGCGCCAAATCAAGCCATTATATCAATCAATTGACTTCAGCGAGAATTTCTCTTTTGTGATTCAAGATGAGGTACAGGGTTATCATTGGATTCGAGGCTCGGAAATTTAAAAACGCCAATCTTTAAAGTGCCATTACTCAAAAACTATGTGAGATAAAAAATTAAAATTTGGTGGTGTTTTTCATGTTTATAAATAGAACATATTTACCAATTTTCATAAAAATCTGAGATTTTGGGTGAAAAAATGACTATTTTCTGGTTGAATTGACGTGGAATGACCCCGCTTGCAAAATTTGAGCCTTTTATTTTTTTAACAAAGTTTTAGTGTTTTAATTTTATTTTATTGTTCCTAAATAGAATTGTATTGTTCCTAAAATTGTTTTAGTGCTCAAAGATTTTTTTTAATGTTTCTAAGCTTATTTTAATGTGGAACCACTTTTTTAGTGTTCAATATATTATATTCAAGAGAATTCTTTTAAAAAATGTTCATGATTTTTTATGTGAGATAAAAAATTAAAATTTGGTGGTGTTTTTCATGTTTATATATAGAACATATTTACCAATTTTCATAAAAATCGGAGATTTTGGGTGAAACGGCCTGGATGAGTTGACGTGGAATGACCCAGCGAATAAAAAAGGATATTCATCGATTACAAGAATGTTACACATAAAAAGTATTCGATAAAGCTTCCAAATTATTTCTAGAAAAGTGGCAAAAGAAGAATGATGATGAAATTAATAAATTTTTAAATTACTTTTATTCGGAATACCTTCAGCAAAATAAATACTGGTTTGAAGGTGCTACAAAGCACAAATAACGGCTTGGAAGCTACGAATTCAGTTATTAAACGGGAGCATACCCTAAGAGAAAGATTACCCATTGGACAATTTCTAAATGCTTTAAATAATCTTCTTTTGAAATGGACCGAAGAAAGAAATCCTAGTTGTCCCAATTATAAATGTTTTGCATTAAAACCAGCTATAAAATTAAAACTATGGACAGATGCATTTCACTGGGCATTATTAAATAAAACTGTAATAAAAAAATCTAATAAATATTTTGTATGTTCCTCACAATCACATTTTCAAAAAGTAATTTCTGAATTAATCTCGCAATATAATTCATTAAATGAAAAGTGGGAGTCATTTGAGGAATATGAAAAATTCAATTTTGGAATCTGGTTTATTTCGAATCCAGCAATGGAAAATATAAGTACTTGTACCTGTCCTTCATTTGGCAAAGATTATATATGCAAACATATTTTAGGCATGAAAATTCGATTGAAAAAACTAAATGTTCCACAAGAAGCAAAAATTGTTCCCATTGGTCAGAAACGAAAAAACGTGGTATTATTTTTTATTACTCTTATTTTAATAACCAGCAAATTTATATAATGTTTAAAAAAATTATTTTAAAGTTAATGGCAATGTTTTAATGTGCGAATGTGCTGGTTAGTGTGCAAGTATTCAAATTTAATGTTCAAATCAGATTTTTTAAATGTTTATTTCTCAATGTGCAAATCTCCTATTTTAGTGTGGAAATAACCTATTTAAGTGTGCCATTATATTTATCCCTAAAATATTACCAATTCTTAAAAAAAAATAAATCAATAATTCGTTAACTAAATTCATTTTTTGGTTATAAATGATTCCAATTCTTTACAGATGTAGGGAAAATTCATTCCTTTTTCTATTTAAACATATAATTATTAATTATTTATACATTACAATCATTATATAATTTTTAAACAATATTTTTTTAATATGGAGATATCATTCATTAATGTAAATAAGTGTACGTATATTATAATTTGATTGTATTGTTCTCTTTACAGAGAAACTTGTATATATATTTTAATTGATTAAATAATATTCATCGATTGAATTTTATCCCTTACTTTAATAGAATTAAATAAGTTTACTTTGAGGAAATGTATTTATTTAAATATTTGTGTACAATTTGAAATCTATAATATTGATTGACACAAAGTGAATGTAGTTACTAGTTTTGTATTTTTATTCTACAATCAATTCAGTTTCCGTATTTGAAGAATAATTTATTTATTAATCACCTTCAATACTTCTACCATTAAATATAAATTATTAAGAATTTTTTCCTGTGAATGATTATATCAAATTGTTTATTTATACGATTCGAAATAATTTATTAACTTGATTCATGATTTTGTTCTCTTATAATTTGAGAGGAATTATTAATATTGTTTAATTCTCTACGGTTGTAAATTTTTTAGTAATTGAAGGTAATATCTATGGAGTATTATTTCGTTAAAAGCTTATATTATATTTAAAAAAAGCAATTGTTACAAGGAGCCCCAAACCACAGGTAAAAAACCAATTTACGTATACACTTCAAACTCAAAAAATATAAAACAAACAAAATAATAATACATTATAAAAATAATAATAATAGTTGAACTGGAGGTTTTAGAATAACATTCTTTTGATAAAAGGATAAAAAATATTTTCAAGTAAATAAACAAATGAAACAAATGATTACTCAATAATAAACAATACACAGGAATAAACAAACTAAAAGCAAACACATTTTTGTGGTCAATGGAATTAAAATGGTTATAAAAATATTACCAATTCTAAAAATAAAATAAATCAATAATTCGTTGACTAAATTCATTTTTTTGGCTATAAATGATCCCAATTCTTTACAGATGTCAAAATCAACGTATCTTGGAATAAAATAATATATTTCAACGAACTTTTAGTTCGTTTATGAAATCTATATGTCTGTGTGTCTGTCGCCAAAAATTTTCGATTTTTTAAATTTTGATTTCGGATACGAGTAGAGCTTAAAAAAGTGTAAATGTAAAGTGATCTTGGTTTTTTAAAATTCGGTTGGGAACATGGTCAAATCGGCGGTCAAAGTTGAAAATTTCTCATACATTATAACTACTGTAATTAGTGTTGTTATAATGTAAAATTGTAAAGAAAAAATATTTAGACATTATTGTAAATATTAAACAAATGCCTGTGAACATTAGGAAAATTCCCGAGAACATTGAAAAAATTCCCGGGAATATTAAGAAAGTAAATGATGATGATAAATATGAATAAAATTTCGTTAATAGTAATGCTTCCTAGCATTTTATAAGTGTAAGTGATATACCCAAACAATTACAAATGTAGACACTTGTATTTAATTTATTTTCTGATTAATATCTTTTTGAATACCAAATAATTAGAAAACATTAATTATTTTTTTATTTTAATCTTAACATTTCTTATTTCTAGAGTCTCCCCTGCTAAGATAGTATTAGTATAATATTTTTTGTTTTTTCCCCAAATATTTGTATTAAATGTTTCTTCTAAAAAAAGAGGGTGGACCCTCAAATCCTCTGAGCAGCCCCTCCCCCATACCTACGCCTTTGGGAAAAATTGTCAGAATAATATGTTTTTCTCAATGATGATTTACAAATGTTTACACATTGTGGATGAGTAATAAAACGATTCAATTCTATATTATAAATAAATGAATATATAAACTCCAAGATTCTTTGGTTTCAAACTTTTTTGAGGAAAAAACCTCACCTTGAAATTTATTAACTACAGCTGCGATACTTTAGAAAATAACAAGATTTGTATTCAATTAAAATATTCCAAATGATAAATGAAGGATGAATATCAAATTCAATCTATGGATTTCAAGATAAAAAAAAGTATGTGTCCATGTTTGTTTTACAGATGGATTTCATTACTTTATGGAGAATTTAAATTAGCTAGGACGATTGATGGTCAAGGGAGGGGGATGGTTCAAGTTAGGGAAAATGATGGAGAAGTTTAAGACTACCTATCAAGGAGAATTGAGGAAGAAGAGGGAGAGAGAGAGGGAGAAAAAGAGAGAGAGAAAGAGAACAAAGCTAAAAGCACAAAGCTCTGCCCTTTGAATGATGGGGAGGATGAGGGAAAGGAGAGAGAGGCGAGAGGGCAAGCGAGAGCTTTGTTCGGGTGGTCGTCGATCTTAAGAGAGAGATCCCGTTGGAGAGATGCTGCCTCGTTAAAGAAAACATTGCTCTCCTTCTCCTTCTCCATCTTTATCTTCTTTTTCTACTTCGTCATTTTCTCCTTCTCCTTTTCTTCTCAAACAGAAAAACCCATAATAGTGTTTGAAAAAAAAAAAAAAAATACAAATACAAAAACAAATATAAAAGAAATATAAAGATGTTAATTGAAATTTTTATATTTTTTCACATTTAATTAAAATCATATATATATGTATTTTGGTAAGGGTCTTTATTCAGTCTAAAAAATTATTAAAACATTTTATAATTTATTTTGTTCATTTAATTTTTATTAATTAAAAGTTATTTTTATATTTCTGTCAAACCTTTCCTACTTTATGAATTTTATCATATCCACTAATAACAATTTTGTAATTGGATGTTTACTATATGAATTATTTAATGATTTATATGAAATCATATCTTATTTACTTTAAAATTTAGAATTCATCAAACGTAATTATATATATATAACATTCTTTAAATAAAATACCTTGTATAATTTATTGAAGAGTAATATTAATATTGATTTCTTATCAAATCAAATCAATAATAATGAAATTTTAAAATTGAACAATTCGAGATAAAACATTCATTTTTTATTTAATTTAAGAAAGATTATCTCATTAAATTATTTTTATTTAAATTAACTGAGAAAAATCTTTTTTTTTCTAAAAGAGGTTGTATGTGTGTGTGTGTGTGTGTGTGTGTGTGTTTGTGATGCGTAGTTGATTATTCGAGGCAAGTGTATTTTTTTTTTTTGATGGTTTGCCAAAAAGGTTGCTGATGTGAGTGAAAGGTTGCTTGTTGGTTGCTGCGTGAGGTGAGGGGAGAGCCCCCTGTTGGTGTGCGTGCGTTTCGCTTAGAATAAAACCGTGGGGGGCTTTATATATATATACTCGGCATTATATATATATATATATACCATCCTATGTATTTACCACGATGTATATATTGTGGAGGAAGGGAAGATGGATGGGAGGCATAGAGAGACACCAACATCGGTTCTCCTTGTCAGGCGGTTGCTATGACAACGAAGGCCCACCGTTGCCAACCTTCTTCCCTTGGCCTGAGCGGCTGAACAACCAAACTCGGTTCTGTTAGTGGCAGCCTGTTTGCCCCTTTGCCTAGGGCCCCACTCGACTTTCGACATCCACCCGGGTTTTTTTTTTTTATCATTTTGTTTTTCTTTTTTTTTTAGAGATCCCTAATTATTTTTCCCAATGGAGTAGGATAAGGGGAGGAGGTGGGAGGAAACAATCGACTAAACATTTTTTTGACAAATCCCTTATATAATTTAAAATTCAATTTTTTTAAGCCTATAAAATATAATTACCCTTTTTTTAACTAGTTTTTCCAAGAATAGCGAAAGCACAAATAAATGTTTATTTTGTCAAATTTTTGATAAAAAATCCTAAATTATTCCTTTTTAAATAGAAAATACCTGGTACGATATATTAAAAATTACTAAATAAATATGAAATAATTTTTTGTACTTTTTATCAATATACTCTTTAGGCAGATTACTAAAATTTATTTTAATAAGCAAATTCATAGAAAGTTTTATTCATTAATTATCTTGACTTTTTTTAGAAATAGAAACCAAAATTACATAATATCATTAATATTATCTACTATATAGTATTTATAATAAGGATTAAATGATTTTCCAAAAATAGCGACCCTAGCAGATCAAATTTCATGTCCTCAAAAATGATGGTATATTTTATAATAATATTTATTTAATCTTATTTATTGGATATTTTTATTTATATAGGTATTATATAAATGATATATAAGAATTAAAAGTATAAAATATTTATTTAACTCTTAAAAAGAATGTCAACATTTATAAATAGAGATATTGTGTTATAATAAATAATGTATAATCAATCATGTTTAAAAACTCTTAAAATTAAAAACTTTGTTAGAAATTCAAAACCACGTATAAATGAACTTATATTTTATTTGTAAGTAAATTAGCTTTTATTTTTCGTTTTTTCTTTTCTTTTCTTATCTTTAAATGTCTCATAACAATAAGGCTTATTAATATTAAAATAATTTTTAAAATATTTTAAGTCTTGTTCAATCTGTCTGATAATATTGTCACGGGGATTTAAATGTGACATTTTTCTAGTTAATTTTTTCTCGACATTTATCTTTGAATTTTCTTGAATGTATTTTGGTTTTTCATTTTTTCGTATTTTCTGTTTCAATTCGATTAATATAAATGGGGTTTATCAGATTGGGTTTTTTTTTAGTAAATTATGACTAGTTTTTTAGTTTTTTAGATGAAAGAGGTCAGAAGGCATTTTTATTTCATGGTTTTCTAATAAGTATTTATTTTTTAAATTTAATATAGATTAGATGCGTCTTTTTTTTCGAATTTAAAATTATAAAAAAAATTATTTTTTTTTTGTCTTAACTGGATTACAAAGAATAAAAGCATTATACTGAAAATTTCAATCAAATTTGTTGGTTTTGTCATAAGTTATGTTACCCTAACTATTAATTTCGTTTAAATATTTGTTTTTAGCAGGAGTCATTAATAATTTTTAATTGACGGGCATATATAAAATTATTTCTGAAAATTCTATAGGAATTGTCAAACTTCAAAAGGAAAGATAATGTGTAAAAATGAAAATAATATTTGAGGATATTATAAATATTATATATATATATATATATATATATATAAATTTAATTAAAATGTTATCAAATTTACTTTTTTAATGTTTAAAGTTGGATTACCAAACCATTCAATTATAGTATTATTATGATTTTGCTATCGTTTAATGTTTATTGAAACCAGAAACAAAACAAATTGAACTAATTTTGCTAAAATATGAGAGCATACAGATCAATTTTTAAGCAGAAAAATCCCTAATATCTACATGAATTTTATAAATTTCATTTCATTTTGTCAGTTTTTCCTTTCAAAAATATAAAATATTATAACCATCCCCCTCCCTTGACCATCAATCGTCCTAGTTAATATTGTTTTATTAAAATTACGACCATATGCGGAGGAGATACTAGGAGAATATCAATGCCAAATCGATCGATTTTAGATCAAATATTTTCATTAAGGCAGATATTAGAAAAGAAACGAGAATTTAATGTTTCTGTTCACCAGCTTTTTGCAGACTTTAGGATAATATTGGAATAAATACTAAATTAAAAACAAATATCTATTCATTATATATATATATATATATAAATTATAGGTATATATTAGAAAGATTAATCAAAACAGGAAAAGAGGTGGGACTAATAATAATAATAATAATAATAATGCTAAGACAAAGTATTTAGTAACAGAGAGGAATAGTATTAACACACAAAGTCTTAACATACAAAATATAGAATTTGAAAATGTAGAAAAATTTAAATACTTAGGTTCTGTAATAACGAAAGACAATAATATTCGAGAAGTGTTTAAAGCGAGGTTACAATCGGGAAGCGCCTGTTATCATACAATAAAAGGGCTTATCGCGTCAAAATTATTATCAAAGGGATAAAAATTAAAATATATAAAACAATTATTTTACTATTATTAATTATTGTACTATATGGATGTGAGGCATGATCTATGACCTTAGGTGACGAGAGTAGATTTAGAGAATTTGAGAATAGGATTCTGCGAAGCATTTATGGGCCAAAGAAAGATGAGGTCACCGGGGAATGGCGAATATTGCATAACGAGGAATTGCATGACCTCTATGCATCTCCAGATATAGTTAGAATTATGAAATCGAGAAGGGTGGATAATGTGGGAAAGGATGTGAGAGAGATGGGAGAGGATAGGGACTGGAAGGTTGTGACTCAGAATAGGAATACTTGGAGGGGAGTTGCTGCGGCCAAGAACTTTTGAGTTCCGTAGAGTCACAGAGATAGATAGATGGTTGTATATTACCGTTTGAGGGCAACATTACAAAGGGAAAAAATTTCCTAGGCCATACATTCAATATTTTTTCAACAAATTGAAATCAAATTTAACTCTATGTACTATTAAAATAGTACATAGTACATAATAATAAATTAACTTATTTTTATTATTATTTTTTCAATTTAAATTAGATATGAATGGGCACATATTTATTTTAAATTTGTAAAAGTTTCGTTTCATTTAATTTGAATTTCATAAAGATGGAAAAAATACAAATTAATAAATTTGTTTTTTGTTAAAAAAGCAATCGATATCGGTTTCAAAGACGAGATTGTGGTTCCTTATTGCATTTTAAGATGTTTCTCTGTGATCTTTGTCCTATTTTTGTATATTGTATTATTCAAACTGGAAAATAATAGAAATACTGCCAAAAGTTGAAGACATGATAAAGCATGATTGTTATCTCATGTAAAGAAACTTTCCCAAATTTTTCTTTCAGTTGAATGCATTCTTTTTTTACAGTTCAATGCATTTCATTGGAAGATTTGAAACAAATTTATTTATATTTCTAGAGATGGAAGTGGAATAGAAAATATAATGAAATACTCTTCATTTTTTTCGAAAATCTTGTAATATACTATAGGACTCTTGAATTGTGCAACTCACAGGTTTATGTGTTACCAAAGTACTGGCATATGTCAAATCTTTTACTTTTATTAGGTTGAGCGAAATTATTCGAATGATAAGAAAATAAATTAATTGATTATTTTTTATTGTTTCTACACTATATGCCTGATTAATATATATACAGCCACCTTTATAAAATAATTAAAATTAATTAATTTTAATAAAAATGGGAAAATTTCAATATTTTCATAATTTGAATTTAGTCCGCATTTTAAAGGCTTTTGTGTCACACACAATATAATAGAAGCGTACGTAATATAGGTACATGTTGAAATTTCATCTCATAGTTATTTAATGTTTATTAAAATGTATTAATGTGTAAATTAACTAATATAATCCATTCAAATATTATAAATTGATAAATAATGAAAAAATTGAGCTAAATTTTAATTTCATTTATATACTTTAATATTAAAAAAATAGAATATATAAAAATAATAAGTTTTAATTAAGTCCTCACTACTGTTTTAAGATTATTGATTTATTCGTATCTCAGGTGTTAATGCAATCATTCAAATCTGGAGAAGAAAAAAGCTTCTAATCATTATCATCACCGAGTGTTCAATTAGAAATTATTCTTTTTAATTTATATATTTTTTAAGTTTTCCACTGTATCTCTGTTTGTTAGTCTAATTTGGAGTCGCGTTTAAACAAAATGTTTTCATAGTATTCACATGTATTCTTCTCATTAATTAATATTATTTCTGCATATTTTCTATTTATGTAGATTATATCTCAATAAAGTAATATAACGAATTTTATTATTACTACACTTAATAACTTGTATTTATTTTTTTGAGATTTTTAGTGCGCCACGAAATAAATAGCTGTTTCCTTGTGTACCCGCGACGATAAAAGTTTAGCAGACCCTTCTCCTATGCCAATCTAATTTTATGTACAAATTTAAATAAAAGCTATACATAGTATGTAATGATCTAATATTTGGATTCAATATTTTAAAAAAAATAACTTCAAGTTTAAATAAAGGTCTCTTGAACCTAAAGCATCATTTCCATAAATTGTTTCGATGTTAAACTGTAAATATAAAACAAGAATATTATAAAGTAACGTTATCAATTTATTTATGTTTTTTTAACTTTGATTTGATTCATCATATGCTATATTTATAGTTTATAAATAAATAATTTATAATCAATTATCAAAGGCGACCCGAAAGATATTGCCAACTATAGGCCACTTACTCTATCATCAAATATCGGAAAAATCTTTGCAAAACTAATTCAGAGAAGAATTGAGAGAACTATAAATCTCAATCAACCAATAGAGCAAGCCGGCTTTAGAACTGGATATTCCACAATACACGTGATAGGACAGATCCTGGAAAAATCTGGAGAATATCAATTCACAATATATTTAGCATTTATAGATTTTACCAAGGCATTTGACTCTATAACCCAGGCCTGCATCCTGGAAGCTCTGATATCTCAAGGAGTAGATATAAACTACGTTGAGATTATTGAGAACCGATATAAGAAATGTGAAGCTAGAATTCTCTTGGATGAACCGGGACCCTTCTTCCCAATAAGAAGAACATGGAGATCCACTTTCAACAATTTTGTTAAATTGTATAATTAAGCAAATGTTCAGAAAATTTAATTGGGAGGAGAAGGGATTGAATGTTAAAGAACTTAAGATTTACAGACGACATAGTCCTGATTGGGAAAAACAAATTAGAAATAACCGAATTACTGAGAGAATTGAATGAAGAAGTAAAAAATTGTGTCTAAGGATAAATGAGAAGAAGTCAGTAATACTTACAAATGATTGTCAAGAAAAAATAAAATACGATGATAAAAATATATACAGTGTAGGGAAGAAGTGGTTTATCTTGGTCAATACAAATAGATCCACGCTAGAAATAAATAAAAGGATAAACTTAGGATGAAAAAAATTCTGGTCTACGGCCTTTAAACTAAAAAATAAAGATATAAACCTAGACTCAAAAATCAAAGTTTTTAAAAAATGTATTATACCAGTGATGACTTACGGTGCACAAACATGGACATTAACAAGAAAAAATATGAATAAATTAGAAACAGCGTGTGTTGGCGCGTGATATTTGCAGTGTTAAAAAATTAATTCTTTCAGCGATTCAATCAAGCTGAAATTCTATATATAGCAGTTTTATACAATTATTAATCATGGGAAAAATTATCAAACATATATCTTTATTTTTACGGTCACTTTAGAAGAAAAATGAATTTTGAATAATGCCCATGTACCAAATTTTATCATTCTAGCTCAAACCGTTTTTGCGTAATCTTGGTTACATACATACACACACACAGACATTTTTCTCAACCTTAGTGAAAATGATTCAGGAACCTTCAAAACGTATAAAAACATCAAAATCTCAATATCGAAAATTTTTCGTGATCGCAATACTATCTCTTAGAGATAGTAAAAATGTCATTATTTTCTCTTTATTATTTTAAAATCTTAATTCCTCATCTTTCTTTTATTCTCTTATAATTTTTAGTATTGAATGATATTTATAAAATTTTCATAAGAATAATAATGAATTTATCTAAATACTTTTTATATACTTATAATTAAGTGTCAATTTACCATTAAATGTTTGTAGGGAGGTATGATGATAACTGGAAAGGAAGGATTGCAACAAAATATCATTTTACTCATCATGCCTTTCTTTAACATAGGTTCTTCTCTAGTATCACTGTGTGGCGGACCCAATTTTTCATATCTTTATTTTTTATAGTTTTTTCTATCAATTAGTTTATTTTTTTATTTAAGTAGGTATACAATTTCTCTCGTGTTCATATACATAGTATTTTTTTTATATTAATCTCTTTTGCAAATATATATATATTTATTTTCAAACGAATATATTTACATTTCTTAATTGAATTTTTTAATTGTAATAAAGGAACTGAGTTTAATCCTAATTTTTGTTTTAATAAGAAATAACTGATATAAAATTCATTTTCATTTTATTACATAATATTTTATTCATTTTCATACTTTATTTACAAAGTTTTTGAGTATGTATAAAATATTTTGAATTCGAATAAGAATTACTTGGAATTCATACTTTATAAATTGTTTATTTTTTTAAAAATAAAATTATTTTTAGACTTGAGATTCAATAAAAACTAATTTTATATTTCTAAGAATATTTTGTTTATATTAATATGATAAAAATAATAATAATAATTTAATAACTAAAATATACCTTTAAACTATTTTCGTGGTTTTTGTTTTTTGAAAATTATTTGATTTTGAAAATAGGCAACTCGATTAATTAAAATAGACAAAATAATTTATTTAAATTTAATAATAGGTATAAATTATTTAGTGAAATTGTAAATTATTTACTGAATCATTTGTGATATATATTTATAATAACATTAGGAATTAGGAATCACTAAGATATTATGTTAATCGAGATTCTGATTACTTTCTATAATAATAAAATTAAATTAATATCTATAATAATAATTATATATATAATAATAATATATAATCATATTTCTGGATTTTAAAATTAAATTAATTTTCTAAATTTAATTATTTTCTTATAAGTTTCTAAATTTTCAAATTTATTCATTGTTCTAGTTGAAATAAAAACTAAATAAACTAAATAACCTAAAATAACTAAAAAGGCTAGCTCTCTTATTATAATTAGATTGTAAGTTAAGTGTTAAACAACTCACTTAAAAAAATTAGACGGTTACCTTCGGATTTCCAGCCGCCATTCCAACCCTGCCTTTCTTCACAAAAAATTTTTCCTGATGAATCCTTGATAACATGATTGCCTTTCCAGATGCTTTTTCATCTATTACTGTTCTAAGATTATTATATCAAAGCCTATAGTATTTTTATTGAATAACCAATCAAAATTATTTTATGTTTTAAATTTATTATTTTTTAAAATAATATATTAAATTACCAACAAATAATTAATAAAAAAACTGCTGCTCTTAGATTAAATTAAAAAATGTTCTTGGTGTTTCATAGTTACAAAACACATTATTATAAAAAAAAAGCAGGAATAAGCACAATTTATCAAAGTAAACATTTTTTGTCAATTTAGGCAATTTTCAATTTTATTTAACACAGCGTCATTGCAAATCCTTCTATAAACTTAATAATAAGATCGATATCTTGAAAAGAGTATCTATATTAAGCTCTTTTCCATAAATACTTATGCACCAAAATATTCAGTATTGTGTTAGTACACTCAGATAAATAAACAATGGTATTAACAGGACGTGGGGCAATGCATATTTTGAACTTTTACATTATGCAAACCGAGGTAAATCAGTCCACAAATAGGAAGTGTGTATTTACTTTGAGAAGAAATAAACTCGCATCTGAAAATAATTTAATTTTGTTTTTATTATTACGATATTGTTTTTTTAGTGCATACTGTAAATAGTTATAATACACGAGGACAAATAAATAAAGAAAGAACATTAAAATGATATAAAGAATTTATGAAGTTAAAATCCTCATCTTTCAAACACGTTAATCTATATCAGTGGTTCTCAATTAGGGGTACGCGTACCCCTAGAGGTACGCAGGTGTTGTCCGAGAGGTACAGTTTAACTTCTGTATAAAATGGTAAATTTTATTAATTTTTTGTGATAATAATAAATTTTCTAGATTTTTTAATAAGTTTAATAAAACATAAAGTAATATAATTGCTTACCTTTGAGTTTTTCAAGCAAAAATTATTATGTGGATAGAAAGAGTTAAAAGACATGAATTTGATTGTTTTAATTCGTTTGATTCTTACTTGTTGGAAAACAATACTTCAATAAATTTTAATTTAAAAAAGGAAATTTTAGAACATCTTTCAAAAACATTTTCCAAAAAAACAAAAATTTTGAAAATGATATGTGGATAGCAGATCCGTTTTCAAAAAATAAAAACTATTCGGGTTTATCTTCAAAAGAAGAACAACTGATTGAAATTTGCTACAACTCCACATATAAAGAAAAATTTTCTTGTGTGCCTGTTTCGACATTTTGGATTACACTTCAAGAACATTTTCCAAATGTTGCTAAAAAGGCCATTATACGACTTTTGCCGTTTGTCACTACTTATTTATGTGAAAGCGGCTTTGCAAAATATTGTGATACAAAAACAAAAAAAAAGAAATAAATTAAACGCATTAGCGGACATTCGATGTCAATGGACGTCTTGGGAACGAAATTATGAAAAAATTGCTGAAAATTTAACACAGCAAGTTTCTCATTAGCAATTAAATTCATATATTTGTAATTAGTTATTTGTTTATTATATATTTTATATTTATTGTTTCTATGTTTATAATTTAATCATGTATTGGCATTTTTCTTTATTGTTTCATTATTTTTCACTATTAAACATACATTTATATTTTTTTTAATTTCACAAAATAAAATTTCAGAAATGAAAAATCTAGTTATTTTTATTTGAACCTTAATCTTGCATTTAAAAAAACTAATAGGAAAAGGGTACTTACAAAAATATGTAAAGCTATGGTGTACGCCTGAAAAAAAGGTTGAGAATCACTGATCTATATAATATAAAATTTTTTTAGATGTGAATCTAGAGATATTATATAGCGCCAATGGGGTTGAAATGAGGTTTAATTAATAAATGTATTATAATCTAGTATTGAGCGATTTTTTTACAGACACTAGAATAGTCTAATTTGTATTAATTTATTATTAATTAGGTTTATTTAATATTTATATTTTTTATTTATTATTAATTTGTTTATTTATTTTAATCTATGAAATTTGAGTGTTGAGTTAATAGTCAGAGTTAATAGTCACGCCCTAATATACGAGGGCAGGTCCATAAGTCCGTGACTTTTTGAATGAAACACATGTTTTTGAATAAATAATTATTTTATTTTTCAATATATTGTTAGTATCCTTTCAGCTCTATACACACTCTATAAAATTTTTTTATCCCTTCCAAAAAATAAGATTTATCGAGGACATCAAAATAGATATTTGCTTGTGAGATGATAACATCGTTAGAGTCTAATCTCTTTTCGCCGAGACATTTCTTCAGGTTTGGAAAAAAGAAATTGTCACTTGGGGCTAAATCCGGAGAATAGGGCGATTGAGGGAGCAATTGGTATCCTAATTCATGGATTTTCATAGAAATTCACCATTTTCCATTTTCTTCTCAAATCACGAGTTAATCTGCTATTAATGGATGTCAAACAAACAAGAGTGAGCTAATAGTCGCCTGCTGACCGGAGCAGTGTTGCCATTTCATTTAAGAGACAGGAAATTCAAAAAGTCACGGACTTATTGACCTGTCCTCCTATAAACAATAGACTTATAAATTTCCAATAACTAATACCAAGCTTAGTTTCCGGTTCTTAGATGGCTTAGTGGAACAAATAAAATGAAATGTTATAATTGCCATTACCTGAGGAAATAATAATGCAGGTGCTACCATGTTAGGTGCTACCTTCATATATTTGTCTCTTTTTTAAGACCAGAAACTGTTACCAATATTATAAATACATACGTATGTATGGGATCTACATACTTGTTGGTAAAATAAAATTTGATCTAATATAAATATATAAAGGAAATGTTTTTCTAAAGTAAAGTTGAATATTTAAAAGCTCTATGAAAGAAAGTCTTTCCTAATCTTTTAAATAATATAAAAGATAGGTGTATTTATAAAGATATATAATACGTAAATATATATTGAGTTCAAATTCAACAGGGACCTATTAAATTTAAGAATTATCATAAAGACCTTAGATATAAGTTCAGTTTTTTTATTTAATAAGAAGAAAAGAGAGAGATCCGATATGACTCAGTCAGAGAAACTTTCTAGGATAAATGACTAAAAACGATATTGAAAAAAAAGTAAAGGAGAATCGGAATTGAGAAAGAGAATACATATCTATAGTTAAAAATAAATATATTCTAGTTAGATAGTTTAAAATATATTAAAAATATGTATTTAAATTTTAAGATTTAAATTTATGTTATGCAATTGTTTAACTTACTCTTCTTAATTATCAACCAATTTTTATTTTGCTTTCATTTTATTATGACTCTGTAAAATTATTTCTTTCATAATTTGCCATAAAACCCGATTTATATTGAAATTCGAGGGTGGTCTGAAAAGTTTCCGGCCTGACCAAGAAAAACGATGTTTTTCAATTTTTTCTTTTGTTTTATTTTTGAAAATTCAAGATAGCTGAGACTTGTACGATGTCAGCTGAACGTGTGCGAAATATTTTGCAAAACCATTTGAATATGGAAAGCTGTGTGCAATGTGGGTGCCGCATTTCTTAACGTTAGACCAAAAATTGCTTCGAAAAACCTTTTCTAACGACAATTTGGCGCTGTAGGCGTAATCCAAACGAATTTTTGCGTCGATTCATAACTGTTGATGATACTTAAATTATATTAAATCAAATTTAATTAATTAATTAAATTAATTAGAACACCGTTATGAGAAATGTATCAGTGTTGATGGAGATTATGTTGAAAAATATAGCAAAAAAATAAAAATCCAATTGGCAGTCGTGGGACTGGCCGACAGAAGTGAAAACTTGTGCGTAAGAAATTTGAAAGCAGACGGAATGCGCACCAGCTTCACGATAAAAATGAAATTTATATACGTATATATATATATATAAAATTCATAATTATTTTTTTCAGCAAACTGATTATTATTACAAAAATATTAAAAATACGATGTGTATGAATATATATATATATGTCTGTCTGTCTGTCTGTCTGTGTGTGTCTGTCAAATACTCAAAAACTACCCGTCCGATTGCGATGAAACTTTCAGGGATTGTTGTGGGCGTCCCAGGGAAGGTTTTAGTGTAGTTAAATCCAAAATTAATTTATCCAAAATTAATTTAAATAGTAATATTTTGGTAAAAGTCTATTTATGGTTACCATGGTTACATTGAAAAATTTACAATAAATAAATAAAAATAATTGGAAATCTTTTCAAATTATTATTTTGATAAATTTTATTAATATTTTTAATTTTTTTTAAACTGCCAAAAATAACACCCATAATAATAGTTGTAATAAAAATAAAAATATAAATCACAATGTAAGTAAAATATTGAATCGTTTTATTTATATTGTTTCAATTATTGTTTGAATATTTATTAAATTTATATATAGATTAATTTACATGTTTAAATGTATATTTAATAAATTTATTTATTGATTCTTAATATTAATAATTCCAATTACTTTCTTGAAAATTTTTTTTATTTAAAAGCATATTCAGCATATCTCGCAAATTTGAATTGGATTAAATAACATATATTAATTTAAATTAAATTAAATTAATTCAATTATAAATTAAAATTAATAAATAATATTTATTAAACCAGCGAAAGTTTGGCTCTCTTTTGATGGCACCACGTCACGTGTTGATGCGTGAGATTTCCAGTGTAAAAAAATTAATTCTGGTACTTTCAGCGATTCTATCAGGCTGAAATTCTATATATAGCAGTTTTATACAATTATTAATCATGTGAAAAATTATCAAACATATATCTTTATTTTTACGGTCACACACACACACACACACATATTTAAAAATTAATTTATTAAAATATATATTATATAATATATTATATATAGTAAATAATTTAATATATATATATATATATTCTGAAATTAATTTTAAATTATATAAATATATTAGAAATTAATTTAATATAATTTAACACATAATAATATATTAAAATATTTTATTTTATATATACATAATTTAGTAATACTGATTATTAATGTAAATATAAATAATAATATTTAATATGGCAAATATGTAAAATTTCGTAAAGAATGTATCAGAAGTTTAGTGTCTAACATTCTGGCGTATTGCGCATGCGTATATCGGTCGGTCGGTGGGTCGTCCGGTCGGGTCTGGTCGGTGTCGTTTTGGAATCTCACGCGAAATCTATATTTTTTCCCCATCCCGCAAAAGTGCTCAACGCCGCTAAAGAAGTTTTCACTTCAAAAAATTTAAAAACATCGATTTTCTTGGTCAGGCCGGAAACTTTTCATCCCACCCTCGTAAATAAATATATTTTCATAATACACGCTACCTGTTAATGGAATACATATTTATTATAAGAGAAGCAGTCAGTGATGTATTGGTAAAATAAGAAGTAAGGGAACGTATAGTGGGAACAAAAAAAGTCCTATTTTTTTCCAAATAAATTTTTATTTGTTTTTATTCTTACTATATACCAAATATTTACAACACAAAAAAGAAATTCTAACACAAATTTAAGTCGGGATATGAAAAACTACTGGAACGCGTCCGGTTCTGATAAAAGGTAAGTCCCCCGCGTTCCCCTCCCAATACACCACTGGAAGCAGTTAGCTGTTTTGTGGAAATGGATAGGAGTCTCTCTCTCTCTCATCAAGCTTCTTTTTCCTCCACTATCCATCTTTTGGTCTTCTTCGGGACTTTGGCTTTGTTATATTTTGCATTTGGATAGCGATAATGAATGATTTATGTTCATTATAAAAGTATATAATATATATATAAATTTAATTGAATCGTAGCTTCATTCATTCAACACACATACGAATATAAAAGTAAGAATTTCATTTCTACTTCAATTTTCTTGCTGTTTGAACTCAGATTTCTAATCCATAATATATTTATATTTTATTATAATTCTTTTCAGTTAAATTTATTTTAAAAATTTTTGTCTTATGTTAACATTAAAATGAAAAGACATTTTTTAAAACTAAGCATTAAGATTAATTTAAAAACCAGTATAAAAGATAACATTTTAATTTTCACTATTTTAACTATTAACATTTAATAAAAAAATTATTTTTATTTTAAATTCAAATATAAAATAAATAAAATTTTAAGATTAATTTTCCAAAAAAAAAGATTGATTACACCCTAGATAAAGGGATTTTTATGTAATAATGTACTATCAAAGATATATAACAGGGATCGTGGTCGTATAACGATGGTCTACAAATCATTGTTGGAAGGCTCCTTAAGAATATTTTGATATTTCAGCAATTATAAAATCAAGAAACATGCAAAGAAATAGATATATTTTTTAAAACAATTCATAATAATACCACATACCAATTAATTATGTAAGATAACTAACTACCCAACCTGCATATTAAAGGAAACCTATTTAATATCCTTTTTATTCAATTTCTTTCAAATTATGGATGGTTCTTCTTTATCTTTTCAATATACAATTCTTTTTCTCCCTATCACAAGTACTTTCAGCTCTTCAATCCCTTCCTCCCTTAAACTTCATCCTGCTTTCCTGGATCAATTTTAACAGTTGATTCCTTTTGAGAATCCTGGATTTGTAAATCTCTTAAAAGACAGGAATAAATAGAGGTTTTTGATTTGTGCGGAGATTTTGAGTAAAATTTAAAATGTAGATATGTGCCCATAATTATGAAAGTGGTTTAAGTCATATATTACTTGTTTCGAGATATTCAATGAATTGCATTTGAATAAATTGAAAAATATTTTTATAATATATTATGCGACATTTTAAGTTAGTCTTAGTATTGATTAATTGAAATTTATTATGAATATGAAATTTTGTGTGAATTTCACATGAAAATGTTTTTTAAGCTTGAATTGACTTAGACCACTTTCATAATTATGGGCACATATATAACTATCCTTGTTCTAAGAAATTTTATAGATGAAATTTATATAATTCACGTTAATTACTATCTCGCCAGAGATAGTATTGCGATCACGAAAATTTTCGATGTTGAGATTTTGATGTTTTTATACGTTTTGAAGGTTCCTGAATCATTTTCACTAAGGTTGAGAAAAATGTCTATGTGTGTGTATGTATGTAACCAAAATTACGCAAAAACGGTTTGAGCTAGAATAATGAAATTTGGTACATGGGCATTATTCAAAATTCATAGTTTTCTATCAACTTTTGAGAAAAATAGCTCAATCGGAAGAGGGTCATTACCTACCACGTTTTAATTTTTTTTCCTTTAAAATGACTGTAAAAATAAAGATATATGTTTGATAATTTTTCACATGCTTAATAATTGTATAAAACTGTTATATATAGAATTTCAGCTTGATTGATTCGCTGAAAGTACCAGAATTAATTTTTTAACACTGCAAATTTCACGCGCCAACACGTGACGTGGTGCCATCAACAAAGAGCCAAACATGCGTTGGTTTAATAAATATTATTTATTAATTTTAATTTATAATTTATAATTAATTAAATTTAATTTATATATAATTAATGTGTTAATCAAATTCAAATTGCGAGATAGTCGAGTGGAGACACTTCAGATTTTTTTTATATTCAATCACCCTCTTATATTTATATGAAAAGTATGTTAGTTAAGAATTCAAATTTGAAATTTGAACGATAATATATACATTTTGAGGTGTTCTCGTGGCCAAAATCCTAATTATCGGAAGATTTTATTTAGTAGAAAATTTTAAAGAATGTCTTTATCTCCATTCTACATAGACTTCTTTATTCTTGTTGACAACAACAACCTCATTATAAATGAAATCTCTCCATCGATTCCACCATTATTCCATTAACAGGAAAAGTGAATGCCTATCGACAGCCATTTTGCTAGATCAATTCTCTATGTTACAACTAACGCTAATATTACAATATTATCTAATAACTCTATCAATTTTACATTTTTATATTAATAGCCAGAATTAGTTTGTAAATATATGATTTTCTAATTATTTTCAACAAGATTTCCTCTAATAATTTATAATTAAAATATTTCTATTCTTAATTCACTTTTAGTGAGAAATTGTTTTATATCCACCTATTTCTAAAAAATCTTCTGGAAATTAATTGGTATCATAGAGAAATTATAATCTTTATTAGAAGAAAGAAAATGAAAAAAAAAAATGATTTGGAGAGGATAGAGAATTAAGAAGAAAATGAATGAATGAAATGAAATAATAATTTTTTTATCATTTATTTATCACTTGTGTTTGAATAATTCTAAGGTCATCTTTAATTTATCCTTCAATTGAAAATTTTATATATGTAAATAACATTTGTATAATTTGAATTATTTAATTAGTTAGTTATTTAATTTTCTAGTATATTTTAAGTTGCCTGACTGAGAGAGACATTTGTTTATGCTATTATAATATGATATACATTTTTCTTTTCGTGGAAAATTCATTCTAATATTATAAATCTTTTAATATTAAGTTTTGTAATATATTGTATTTCATTGATAAAACAGATAACTATAAATATATATATATATATATATAAGTATATATAGCAGGATAATGAATGAATGCGTGGAAAGTGTTTATATCCTTCAATTGAAATTAATTATCTTATGGTAATTGATTGAAATGAATGTGCAATGAATGTAGGTAGATTAATATCATGGAATTGATCATACAACGTTGTCCCCGGAACGTGCGCAGTCCCCGAGGCCTTGTATTTGTATTCATTTGTAGGCTGCCTAGGCTATTTGATGATTCAAACTTGCAGCAGCTTTGAGTGACTATGCTTGGCGACGTTGCCAGATTGCCTAGCCAGGCTGACGCGCACACACCACCAGAGGGACACTCACACATGCGCGCCCCTCTCCTCGGTTTCCTCTGTACTCTCTCGGCTCGGTTGCACACGGCTGAACGAACACCGCCGCCGCCCGATCGAACCAGCCATCGCCGGCTGCGGCTACATTCATTGCTTTATTCTTATTTCCGTTCCTAAACCGAGTCTATGCCAAGGGAATACAAAAAAAAAAAAAAACAAAACAACAGCATTGCTCTTGCAAATTAGCTTCAGTTGCAAATATTATTCACCTCTAAGCACAAAAAAATCCTAGATATTAAATTATTAAAGCTTTGGTGGTTGTTTTTATTTATAAGAGAATTTTGTAAATAAAACCACATATTGATATTTGTTTGCTACTTCTGCAATCGAAACGTTGTGTATATATTTTTGTATTTTTTATATAAATTTACCATAACAAATATCAATATGTGGTTTTATTTACAAAATTCTCTTATAAATAAAAAATCCTATTCAATCATAATAGATTCAATCAATAATTTGTCTATATCTCTCGAGTACAATTTCAACGAACAAAATAACTATTATTTTTTTAACCGTATTGGTAAAAATATTTGAGAAATTTTATAATTTTTTTGAAATCCTTCCATATAAATGGCTTGTATTTAAGATTGAAGATTTTTATTTAATTAAAATTTAATTTCACAATCTGATGTTATTAATTAGATATTGATTATGAATATATATATATCGTTAATATATAAGTAGGTTTATTGATATAGAGCAGAGATGGCGAACCTTTTTGAATGTCCGTGCCACAAAATTATAAAAAATCTTTTTGAAGTAACTAACGTGCCACAAAATTGTCATGATTTTTTTCCAGTACCTGTACCCTTTTTAGCGTTAATACGTATATAATCGAATATTTATGTATAACTTCTAACTATCCTGTAGAAAAGTGTTATAATTTTAAATATTAAATTTTTTACAAAAAAAAATAAAATGATTATTAAAAAATTAGGATTTTATTTGTGGTAAAAATATATCTATCCTAAAAAAATGGTTTATTATTTTTTTTTTTATTTTTATTTTATATGGAAATTATTTAATTAATTTTAGATTATAGAAGTGTGGACTCACTATATTATTTCCATTATTTAACTTGAATTTTAGGCAAATTTACATTTCGACATTTTGAAAGAAATCCTTCTTGTTTTATCATTCTAATAACTTTCTTTCTATCTTAGAAGTTATTAAAAAATTTTAGAAATTATTAAGATATCATCACAACGAAAAAAGTAATAATTATAAAATAAATAATCTTGTATTTGTGCGTGCCATCAAAATTTGCAAACGTGCCACTTATGACACGCGTGCCATAGGTTCGCCATCCCTGATATAGATCTATCCTTGTAAACATATTTATTTCGAGACTACATATATTTAGAGAAAGATCTAGAAATAGATTCTATTAATTTTTAAAATATCTTATAAACGTATGATTTATTACTATTATATAATGTTAATTAAATTGACCAAGTTGAGAATATTTGAATATAAATATGAATATTTTAATTAATATAAATTAATTTAAATTTTTACAAAATAAATAAATACCTTCCTATTTTATTTCATTACTTATTTTTGAGTAATATATAATTAAAATATAAATATGAAAAGAGAGAGAAACTCTATTTTTTTTCCACAAAACTTTTAATAAAAATAGATACTTATATATTGATTTTGTTTATCAAAATATTATATTAATTCCTCGAATATTATTATCAATAAATATTTTCTAAAAATAAAATTCTATCTGTTATTTAAAAGATTTTTAAATATAAAAGATTATATTTTATAAATATTATAATTGAAATAAATTTATTCTACTTGTTAACTGTTTAAATGGAAGAGTAGAATCTATCATTTAGAAAGAATAGTTTTATTTTAAAGAGTCACACGATGAGAATTCATTACTTGGAACGGCAGAGATATTTTAACTTTAAAGAAACTTTTAGAAAGTCTTTTTTAACATTTTAGAATATTTTTATTTTTTTATAATAATAATTGATTTTTATGTTATATTTTTATAAAATAAAGTATACTTTTTCATATAGTATTTTTTTAAATAAAAAAAATTAAATAATATGTTTTGTTAAGAAATTTTAAAAATATCTTTACGATCATTAAAAATTATTCAATCGATAAATCATCACCCATTAATGATTGTTTCCAAATTAATATAAAAAGTAATTTCAATGATGCATTCTTCAAATATTAATGCATTTGGGTAGTGTATAACCTTAAAAGTTTCCATTCCATTTTGAAATACTCTTTACAAAGCAACGATCAATTCTTGGAAAAAACCATGATAATTTATTGTCGAAACCTTTAAGAAATATAAGTCCAAACTTATACCAATATATTCTTTAGCATTTGGACATATAAAGAAAAAAAAATCATGAGTATATTTAAATCAATAATTTAATAAATTAATTAAATATATTATTAATAAATATTAGCTATAATTTAAAATTTTAATTAAAATTTTTAATTAAAAATAAAAAGTACATTTTATTAACATATGTTTTTTGTTATTTGTTAAAATTTTTAGATGCTATATTAATAATAAAATAATAACAAAAAAATTTCAAGTTTCGAGATAACTTAAAAAGAAGAAAGTTTAATTAGTCTCCAATTAACAATAGACGAATAAAAATATTCTTATTTAGTTGTTCTTATGTTGGACAATAAGAAATTAAAATAATATAAAGATTATTTATTTTAATTTTCCTGTAAAAAATTAAAATCCAAAATTGCTCATGAGATGAATGATTCAACAAGAGAATATAAAAAAGTCAATTTATTATTTAACTATAATTAATATTTATTTAAAAAAAATATTTTTAAAGTGTCCTTTTTATATAGAATAAGAAAACATTTTTACTTTAATTTTATTCCAAATAGTTGATGAGATATAAAATTAATGATTTTCCCAAGAGTAAAATGATTGAGTAGGAAAATATCTTTGTTTAGCTCCGCCTTCTTCAAACTCCGCCTCATTTCACTTCAAACTTCTCATTGGCTAATGGGACTCCGAGCAGCTAGAACAGCGCACCAACCAATGCTCTCCTATCACGCATGCGAGCTCTCTACAACAAGAGGGTAGAAAGATAGATGTCGCTACTTCACTTTTTCTCTATTGCAAAATTCTAAATATTTAAATAATATATATATATATTTTTAATTTTTTATTATTTAATAAAATTGATAAAACATTTGTCTTGATTATTATATACTTAAATATATATAATATATAATATATATATATATATGATAACGCATTATTAATTTTTCTTTTATCATTAATTTTGATATAATTAATATTTTAATACATATATATATATATAAAATAAAATGAATATCAACAATAATAGAGGAATTAAATAAGGGACAAAAACTTTATTTAAAGATGAATTAGTATGTTCTACTTAAACAAATAAATAAAATAAAACATGTTTGTAATTATCTCGATACTTATTAAAATAAAAATTTAATAATGAATTTAATAAAGGACCATGGTGTCTGATCACAGCTTTTTCAATAAAAACAAAGATAGATTAATAAATCCTGTTATCAAAAATGGATATATTTTAATAATAATAAATCACAATCATTTCATTGATATTTTGGCAGAATTTTTTCACAAAAATTAGTTTAGTTTAATTTAATAAAATCAGACGAGATTGAAAAGTTGGTCCTCTTTATTATTAAAATTAAATAATAAAATTTATAATAAAGGACCAAGTTAATTTCTAAAGGAAAATAAATTATATAATAAAATTCCTGGGCTTTTGCTTAAAAATATTACCAAAATTTTACTTAATGCGACTGATTTAACTTCTAATTAATGAGATTGAGTTAAATATAAATACTCTAGACCAGTGCTCCGCAACCGGTGTGCCGCGGCACACTGGTGTGCCTTAAAGGAGATAATAATAATAATAATAATATAATAATAATTATATAATAATAATAATTATGCGGATTTCTAAGTTTCATTTGATCGCGGCGGCACACCTGTATCTCCTTTAAGGCACACCGGTTGCGGAGCACTGCTCTAGACGAGTGTTTCCCAACCTGTTTAGTGCCATGCCTCACCTAAGCCCTTCTAAAATTCTTATGCCCCCCTATGTAACATATACATAATTTTTAATATTAAAAAGGGTTAAACTCGTGTCGAGTCTATTTTCGGATGGCCCCTCCTGTGGGGCGTGGGCCCCACCTTGAGAAACACTGCTCTAGACCCTAGGCTTCAGTACAGTTACTATGTTCACACTCTTGGCGATCTTTTCTATATTCATTTTTATATTATTGGAGTTAGCTAACGATTAATAACTCATTTTATTTAATACAGCATCAAACCATAATTAATAATATATTATGAATATCATGAAACTAAAACTTAAATTTAAAATAATCAAAAATTAACATAAAATAGAGGAAAATAAGAGTGGAGAGATAATATAACAATTTTCGGAAATTGCCTTTTATCATTTGTTTAAATGTTAATATGATTTTTAAAATTATTTTATAAAAAAAATTATATTAAGATAAGAAGTGATAAAAATGATTTATAGAAGCGACACACTTTCTTAATATCCTGAAAATTTTGAATATAAAATGTTTGAGAAAATGAGTTTATTCTTAAATTATTATAACATTAAAATTTAATTAATCTACATAGAATCTATATATAATAAACATTTATATTCACACACATTACAAAAATTTTAAGAAAATATTTTCTATTAATAATTTCAAATGTCAAAATTTAATCTCTCTTGAATTATCTAATTATAAAATAAATTAAATATATAGAATAATTTCAACATCAGCTCTGATAATTATTTTATAATTTATATTAAAATGGTTAATTTTCCATATATTCTAAAATAATTACAATGTTAAAATTTAACAAAAACTGATACAGAATTTAACATATGGTTGATTAATTATATCTTTGTATTCCAATTTTAAATGTTTTTTGAAAATCTTTGAAGATTACACACTTTATGAACAACTTTTTATAAAAATTCTATTTTAATATTAATTAATTCAATATTAAAAAACAAATACAAACCTTTATAAATAATTTTTTATATGAAAATCATTTGTCAAATATACCATCGGATGTTAGTTACCATTAAGACTCCATTTTGTTAAACATTTTTTATGAAAATTTAAAATTCTTTGAAGGTTTAATTATATAATAATTGTTAATCAATTTTATAGAAAATTTATTAAACTAATATTTCTTTAAAATAAAATAAGAGATTATAATTAATGTATTTTTTCCAGTTTGAATTTCCGTCACTATCGATTATAAAAATGTTTCACATTTCCTATAAGATGATTGTGAGGCCATCTACCAAGAGTTTTACAAATTATAATTTATATATGTTATTTCAAAATAAAATGTATTAAATATTCCTAATAATTAAATAATAAAACTATTACAATCATATTAATAAAAAATAACTCGTAAACTTGAATATATATATATATATATTTAATTTTATTCCATGAAATTATTTCCATTGTTTCATCTGCATTAATAAGATTAATATGGAAATTTAAAAATTAAATTCATTTTATTAACTATAATAAATTAATTAAATTTTTATTTTATTTATGACTGAAACTCTTAAGAAAATCAAGAAAAAGATTATTAAAATGCAATTCAAATGAATTCTTTAAAGGATGGTCTGTGGGACAATATCTGTGACATATTTGAAATTCACAGTTTAGAGGGCGCTACTTCTATGATATAAATCTTTAAATCAATTCGTTTTCTTTCTTTAACACCTACGAATTCACTTTCTATAAAGCCATGGTCTGTGAATGATAATACATTTTTACTCACAAAAATGTATTTATCTCAAAGTTGTTTTATAATACTTAAAATGTGAATCTCTTCTTTAATATTGTTTTTATTCATTGATAAATTACAATAACCATAATGGTTAACATTTTTTAGATTTACTTCTTAAATATGTAAGTAATATTTACTTAATTTTCAAAATGTCATATTTTTAAAAAATCATTAATATAATAAGTTTTTCACATATATATAAATTGTATATATAAGTTCGCATATTTAAATAAAATTGATTTGTGTACTATCTGTCTTTACTATAAAATAATAATTTCCAAAATTATATTAATTTTCGGCATTTGTATTATTCAAGTTCTTTAAAAATCCAATTTTTAATATTATTGACATTACATTCAATTTATTTATTAAAGATTAAAAAAAAAATAGAAATTATAATTATTATTTTTAGATTTAAATTTCAGATATTACATTTAAACAGTAGTCTATCATCAATTTATGTTATTTTGATCCAATTTGATTATAAAAATGATAAGCAACAGTTGTGATACTTAATGATTTTAAGATTTCTTTCTTTTTATATATTAGATTAGAATGTGAATTTTTTTCAAGTAGAAAATAACAAATATATCACACAATTGAATTTTTCAATGACATATTGCTTATAATGAACATATCCGATCAACATATCCATTTAAAAATATTTGAAAAACAAAAATAGTCATTCATCTAATGAAATAGATTCTGCTCTCCAAATTAAATCATATCTAAAAATCATCCCTTGTATACAAAGACATGTATTTTTTAGTTATAAATTAATATAATTTAATATGTAAGATAATTTATATCTCTATAAATATATAGAGAGAGATGTAAATATAACCACTTAATATTTGTGCCACTCAGAAGCAAAAGCAATTAACTCCACATATAAACAAACAAAGAAAATGAAGCCCAAAGTTCACAGTTTTTCAGGGTTATTGATTACAGAAAAATGTATATTGCATTACAATATTAAGATTATCAAGTTCATTATTCACTTCAAATGTTTCAGATTACATTACATTACATTACATTACTAGCAAAATTTTAATTTAAAAATTGAAGTTAATCGGTTTGGTTTCTGAGTGGCACATTTATCTATAAAAACAAAATATATTTACTTATAACATATCTATTCAATAAATTTTTTTATTACGTAATTCTCCCATTTTATATTTTAATAATATATAAGCAAATATTCTCATGTCTTTACAAATCCAACCTTATTTATTAAAATTTAGCAAACTCCAAGAGATGTTTTGTTTTTATTCTTTTAATTGTCGTTAATCCTCCCTACTAAATAATAAATTGAATTGTTGAATTAATCTAAATACGTCTAATTGTTGTCTATACCATGCTATTTTAATATTAATAAAAATGTTATTAAAGCATAAAATACCTATTAATTATTATTTTAATAAAAATATTTAATTAATTTATCTGTATTCTTCATTAATTAGTATTTTTTATTTATTATTTTTTTGTTTTTTTTTTCTATTAATGTTTTTATTTACTTAAAATAGTTTTATTTTCTTCAATATTTTACCTAATCATTAATATCAGATATAATTTGAAACTAATTAGCGATTAAATATTCTTTATTCAAAAATATTTACAAATGTAACATTCTGAGAACTTTTACTTACCTATTCTTTATAAAATAAATATTCTATAAATATATATTACGAACTTCTATTTAAAAAAATTAATCTATTGAAAAATTATCAACTTTCTATAAATTATTATATAATATATATATATATATATATATATATATATATATATTGTTTATTATATAATAAATAATATTAATAGTGGAAAAAATTCTATAAAGAAATGGATATACTTATATTATTCTATACTATTTTAATTTTATAATTCTTTTTATTAAACTAATTAGAATTTTTTTGAAAACGATAAACGAATTGTAATCGATTAAAAACAAATTTTAAATAATTATTTTTTGACATTTTTATTTAAAGTATTAGAATGTTCTTAATTTAAGATAATTGAAATGAAATTCAATTGGATTTAATTTCCCATTAAACGAGTTGAGGGCTGTAGGAATGCTATTAAATTGAATTATTTCTGACGAAATCCTTATTTTAATAAAACCAAATTCATATTATCATTTAGAGAAGAAACATTCTATTGATGAGACTTCTGAAGTGCTTAAAGTAACTTAAGACTTCTTTAGAATATAATACTAGATTATTTAGATTGTAATTTGATAAAATTAACAAAATTTTTTAAATTATTTTTATTTTTTTAAAATTTTTTTGATTTGAAGATTAACTAATGCTGATTTGTTCTCTGAGAACAAAAAATTAATTTATCTTTATGTCACTAAATTGTATAAGTACAAAAACGTATTCTTTTGTTCTGTTTGATCAATCTTCCAGAACAGTTTTTTTTTTGTAGTATTCAGGCATATCAATTTTTTGTTTCGTAACGTCACGTATAATTGTCCATGCGAAAAATATGCATTTTCTAGTTTCAAACCACAAGCCTTTAAGAATTAGCCTAGTGATTTGTTAATCATCATGGCGAATGCAAGACGAATCGGAAATTGAAGATGTTTAAACTCAAACGGCATATCGGTTTGGATCATAGATTGGATAGTTTAGTTCTTTTTGGCCCCGGCCTTGTATAATAATAGGTGTAGTAAAAAGAAATACATTATTTTTCCAATAGATGGCTTTAATTATCTGTATCTCGCGTTGTATAAGTGCGATCGGGTTAAACTAGATGGCGTTCGAAAGATAAGATTTTGTACTAAAAACACTGTTTTGACAGTTTTGATTAGTTGACTCAGTTTTGTTTGAGCGCGCGTCAAAGATGGACACTAGCAAAGAGAAAATACGCTATATTGTACAGTTTTTCTTCGATAAAAATAGTGTTTATGGTCCTGATACTGTAATAGCCAATGACTCTCAATTTTGGTTTCATCGACTCGGTTCCGGTAATTCTTCTTCTTCTATTATAGGCCTAAGGCCTGTTCTTCTTCACTATCCTCAGGTCTCTTGGGAAGAGGACGCCCAGCTGTCAGCCCATTTTTTCGGTGGCTTGGTCTCTTGTGTTGCTGGCCTTCCATCCCGGGCTATTCTCAAGAGCCTTTCCGCGTTGGCTCTCCCTACGAGTTCGTTCCATTTTTTACGGCGAATCTTAACCCATTTGCCGATGTTAATAGGTCCGTTGCCGTGTCGTCAATGTGTTATAATTCCAATTTCCGAGGCTGTGTGTGGTTCTTTGAGCAATTGTGATTTGCGTCTCTTGAGTAGATTGCTAGTCTCATCTCCGAGACGTGGATGTCTTAGTTAAGTCGAAGCCCCCCAACACGACAAGGTGACATCCATGGTGGGGCTTGCCGGAGGCAGCTGATGTTAAATTAAATTGAAAATTTTTGTTCTTAGTTGGAATCGAACGCCGACTTCTTGCGTGGAAACTTGGTATCCTACGCTTTCGGCTACCCTGCCTCCGTTCCGGTAATTTCGATGTGAAAGATGCTCCACGCACTGGAAGGCCAATTGTCGAAAATGTCGATAGAATCATGGACATTGTCGATTCCGACTGTCATGTAAGCACTGTTTCGATTGCCCAAGAGCTAAAGATTGCACAAAAAAGTATTTGGAACCATTTGAATAAGGCTGGATACAAAAAGATGTATGGGTCCCACTTGAGTTAACGCAATAAAACATCATGGACCGAATTTCCATCTGCGAAGCGTTGCTGAATCGCAACAAAATCGACCCATTTCTGAAGCGGTTGGTGACTGGTTATGAAAAGTGGATTACTTATGACAACGTCAAGCGAAAACGGTCATCGTCGACTCGCGGTGAGCCGGCGAAAAGAGTGTCCAAGCCAGGATTGACGGTCAGAATGGTTTTACTTTGTGTTTGGTGGGATTGGCAGGGAATTATCTACTATGAGCTGCTTCCCTACGGCAAAACTCTTAACTCGGAACTGTTCTGTCAACAATTGGACCGTCTGAAGGAATCAATCGCCCAGAAGCGGCCATCTTTGGGCAATAGAAAAGGAATTGTGTTCCATCAGGACAATGCCAGGCAGGCCACACATCGATAGTGACTCACCAGAAGGTCCGGGAGCTTGGTTGGAAGGTTCTTATGCATCCACCTTATAGTCCGGACCTGGCACCAAGTGATTACCGTCTGTTTCTGTCTATGGCGAACAATTTTGCTGGTGAAAAATTCGCTTCAAGAGGTTTGTGAAAATCGACTGTCTCAATTTTTGCTGCTAGGGACAAGGGCTTCTATGAGAGAGGCATAATGATATTACCTTCAAAATAGCAACAAGTTATCGAACAAAACGGCACATATTTGACCCAAATTAAATCATTCTAACTGTGCTAAATAAAGCCTTCAATTTCATACAAAAATAATGGATTTCTTTTTACTAGACCTTATATAATAATACTCGTCGAAACTCTTAACATTTGCACAAAACCATTAGATCAACCGATCAACTTATTTTCAACGTTCCTATTCCAGACGAAGACAATCCAAAAACCCAAAAATCCTAAAAATTGGTCAGCCGTCCTTGAGTTATAAATGGTGTAACTAACACGAGATTCTTTTATATATATATTATATTCCAGGTGTAGACATATGAAATCAGAATTTCCCTATAGATGGTGCTCGCTATCAGTTTAAAGACCGTAAGACCGCTTATGTAGCACCATCTTCTCTCTCTAACAGCTGACTAAGTTTGTCAACACACATTAACCTAAGTTTCATACACCGGTATATTTTTCTATAACCTCATACATTTCGAGTTTTGTGCCTACGAACTATGATTTGTGGTCAACATTGGTTTTCTGTTATCATTTAATGTGCATAGAAAACTTGTCGAAGTATACGGTGAACATGCTCTTGGCAAAACTCAATGCTTTGAGTGGTTTAAAAAATTTAAAAGTGGTGATTTTGACGTGAGAAACGAGGAGCGTTGGATATCACCGAAAATGTTTGAAGACAAGGTCTTGCAAGCCTTATTGGATGTAAAAGAAAATCACTTCTTCATCGAATAGTGACAGGTGATGAAAAGTGGATATATTTTAATAAATATGTATAAATTATAAAATATTTTTTATAATTTTCAAATAACAGACGTACAATTTCATATTTCTAAACCCTGAATAATATATATTGTAATGGTTTTTTTGTAGGATAAGGGGGGGAAGGGAGGGTGTTTATAATTAAGAGGTAGATAGGAGAGGGGACGCAGGGAGTGGAAGGGGAAGTGTGTAATGGCGATGCGTGGACTTAGGTGCGCACTGGCCCTCGTTTGTGTGATTGAAGAGGTGAGTAAGGGAGGGATGAAGATTCAATTAAAATAGAGGTTTTGGTCAGTTTTGGTCCATGGTGTAAGGTAGCAATCAGATAACTAAGATCCAACGTGGAATGAGAGATAGAGAAAGCTGTAGGAATAGCACAATTAATAGATTCAAAAGAGAATAATAAAAATTAAGTTTATTGGTTAAAAGATAAAATTTGTAACTAGAATTTAAATCTTTTATAATCTACAGGATATAATTTAACTTATACAACATTAATATTAAGGAAATTAAGATAAAGTAATTAACATAAAGTAAGGAAAGAATAAAATAAATTATAGTCTTATCCGTGTGTGTGTTGAATCCGTTCTTTCTTCAGCGTAGATTTGGTTCCAATTGAGTTCCAATTCGTTATAAAGACCAAGACATCCTTCTTTGGGAGTCTTTTAGACAAGGTTCCTGGCTTCTGGAGTTTTTTCCAATTTTTAAGAGAATTATTTAATTTTTTAATAATTCTGATAATAATAATAATAATAAGGTGAATTTAGCATTCGGAACGCAAAAACTTACAAAAATAGGAGAGGGAAAAATTTAACGTCCTCACCACTATTTCGTGGTTTAGATCAGAATGAATCTTTAACAAAGACTATAAACAAACTCCCAACACAGACACACGTCACGATTATCCTCACTCCAAGACAATTTTTTTTTTTTTTTTTTTTTTTTTTTTATTTAATATCCAAGTAAATTTACAACTGCCCTATTATAATGGGCACTATAAAATTGTATGTCTTCTACAATATGTACATATTTCGAGGAGAGGAAGAAGGGGAAATAGAAAAAATAGGAGAAGAAATGAAGGAAGGAAAAAAATAAGCGGAAAGAGAAAAAAAAAAAAAAAAAAAAAAAAATAAATAAAAGAAACAAGAGGGAAAAGAAGAGGATAAAGGAAATAAGAAAAGAGCTGGGAATGAGTCAGTGGCCCATTGGCTCCGACTCTAGGGTCTGTCATTTGTCAAGTCATGAGGTCTGTGTCTCTTAAGCCTTCTAGATAGGCCGTCCGTGTCCAGTAGCTGTAAGGCTTTAGGGTTTGGGTGGGATGAGAGTCTGTCTTTGTATCGTCGACTGTATAATTGTATTTCGTCAATAATAGTCCTGATTCGTAGGTCTCTGTGTATGGAGCGGTTGGTGATATACCATGGGGCGTTAACGATTGCTCTCAATGTTTTGTTCTGAAACCTTTGGATGATGTTGATGTTTGAGGTGCTTGCGGTTCCCCACAGCTGGACACCGTAGGTCCAGATAGGTTTTAACGTCATGGTGTAAATTAAGAGTTTGTTGTCGATAGTCATTTTAGAGTTGCGCTGGATCAGCCAGTATAATTGTCGAAGTTTTAGGTTAAGTTGTTTTTTTTTAGTCCGTATATGAAACTCCCACGTTAGTCGTCGGTCTAGGTGCATCCCTAGGTAGCGCACATGGTTGGTTTGGGGAATAGGTTTAGAAAGTCTAACTTCAGGACAGGTCCGTCTATTTAAAGTAAAGGTCACGTGGGTAGATTTGTCTTCATTGACGGCCATCCGCCACCTGTTCAGCCACGGCCGGATTAGATCCAGGCTTCTCTGGACAGCAGCGGATGCCGCGAATGGGTCTTTATGAGAGTATAGTAGGGCTGTATCGTCTGCAAAAGTCGCGATAGTCACGTCAGGTCCAACAGGTATGTCAGCGGTATAGAGTAGATATAAAAAAGGGCCCAACACGCTCCCTTGAGGGACACCAGACTGGATTGGGCAGAGCTGACTTTTAGCGCCGTCCATCGTCACCCGAAACGACCTCGCGGAGAGGTAAGATCGAAGCAGGCGAGAGTATACCAGGGGGAAAATCCGGTTAATTTTGAATAGCAGGCCTCGGTGCCAAACCCTATCGAAGGCTTGGGAGACGTCCAGAAAGACTCCCGAACAATAGAGTTTGTTTTCGAAAGCGTTGTTTATTTGTCTGACTATTCGGTGTACCTGTTCAATTGTTCCGTGCTTTTCTCTGAAACCAAATTGATGGTCAGGCAAGATTTTCCTTTCCGTCAGAATCGGTCGAAGTCTCTCGAGAAGAATTCTTTCAAAAAGTTTCGAGAGAACTGGCAACAGGCTAATCGGCCTATATGAGGTAGTTTCCTCTGGGGGTTTTCCCGGTTTGAGGATCATAATTATGTGGGCTATTTTCCATGATGTTGGAAAATAACCCAGTCTGATGATGGCATTAAATAGATAAAGGACATATATTAACCCTCTCTCAGGGAGTTCCCTGATCATCTGCCCCGTAACAAGGTCGTGCCCAGAGCCCTTTTTAGGATGTACAGTCTTGAGTAAAAATGATTTTAACTCTATAAATTTAATTTTTTTAAAAGTCATCGGAAAAATGGAGTTGTCAGGGAAAGGTAAAGTTTGGAAGGAATTGTCAGTATTCTCTAGGGGTGGATGAGGGGTGAACACGTCAGTCAGATGCTCGGCGAATCTCGCCACTCGTTCATCGTTGTCTCTTGCCCAACTGTTGTCATTTTTTCGAAGGGGAGGAATACGTGTAATTGGTCTTTTGATCTTTTTAGTAACTTTCCAAAGGGAATAGTCAGTAGATTGGGTTGGTGAAAGATTAAACAAGAAGTTCTGGATTCCAAGGTTTTTCTCTGCAAACAGAAGTCTTTTAATTAGTTTGGTCAGATTGTTTAATTTAGTCTTGAGTGAGGGTGCTCTGCATCTTTGCCAGTTACGTCTGATTCTATTTTTTTGAGTGATAAGGTCTTTAATGTGGTTTGGTATGTAATGTCCGTGGTCTTTAGTTCGAAGTACAGGTGTTGAGTCTCGGGCGGCATTTTGTATTGTCATTGTGAAGTGTTCAACGGCAAAGTTAATGTCAGTCTCATTTAGTAGAGGTAGATCCAGATGGAGATTTTCGTCAATTAAGTTGGCAAAGAGACTCCAGTTAGTTCTATGGTTGGTCAGAAAATTTTTTGCAGGTTTGGGGGCGATGAACGAAGAAAGAGTCAATAGGATAGGTGAGTGGTCAGAAGAGAGGTCAAAACAAGACTCAACATTGTTAGTTATTGAGTCCAAACCCTTCGTGACGAAAAAGTCAATTAGGTCAGGGATTTTGCGTCGATCTGTGGGCCAGTATGTAGGTGTCCCCGTCGAAATTGTCTTGAGTTTGTTATTGTCAATTGTCTTAGAGAGATTGCGGCCTCTGGGAGTTATGAGTCTGGAGCCCCAGTCGGTATGTTTGGCATTATAATCGCCACCAGCAATGAACCTTGGACCAAGTGAGCGGAAAAATTCATCGAAATGCCCAGGCTCGATTTTATGTTTGGGTGGGCAGTAGACTGATGAAATTGTCAGTTTTTCAAGGTTGTCATATATTGTGAGTGTAGTCGATTGGAGGTAGTCTTTGTTAAAAGGTCTGTTTTCGTAGTGTTTAATTGAACTTCGAATTATAATGGCTGATCCTCCATGAGAAGTCCCGTCAGGATGGTTAGAACAATAAAAGTCGTAGCCAGAGAGTCGAAAAAAACTCCTGGCGTTGAAGTGGGTTTCTGAGATAAGGAGAATGTCTAGGTCTTTGTCTGCAATGAAATATTTTAGCTCGTCTGCATGCCTAAGTAGGCCGTTTGCGTTCCAAAGGATAATTTTAAGCTGAAGGTCCATGAGGCAGTCTGGAGATGAGAGTAGTCAGGAGGTTCAGGATAGTATCCATACGCTCCATAAGTTTAACCATCATAGATTCGAGAGTGGTATGTGGGGTTGTTGTGGTAGTTGTGTCATTATGTCCAGAAGTTATTTTAGAGTAAAGTATTTTTGTTCTAGGTTCGTTACTATTTATTGCAGTAATGTTGTTAGAATTTGAGTAATTGTCCCTAGGAATGTCCTTAGTTTGTGACGTTGGTTTGGTGTTTTGTGGTCTTGGTCTGAGTGGGGGATATTTATTTTTGATAAGCGTCTTGTAATGGCTGCACCCTTTATAGTTTGCTGGATGGGAGCCACCACAAAGGACACATTCCGGAGGGGAAAGTTTATCTTTTACACAATCAGAAGTGAGATGAGATAGGGTGCATTTAACGCACCTTGGAGGTAGTTTGCAGTATTTCTTTGTATGCCCATAGCTTTGGCAACGAGCACATTGGGGTATATCCCTACGTGTTTTGGGGGGTTCAATATCTATTTTAGTATGGCATAAACTGGTAAGCTTGTAGATTTCGCGATTATTGGGGGAAGGTTTGAGGTCGAGAAAAAACATTGAGAGGGGAGCTTTGGTCTGAGATTGTCGAATATTGAAGATATTAACAACAGTGTGACCGAGTTCTTCAATTTCGCTTTTGATGTCAGTCAAATCAGTACTGTGGTGTAGGTGCTTGATCACTACCCGAAAATGTCTGTCGTTTTTAGGTTGATATGTATAATAGTTTTTGTTGGTTTTGTCTAGGAGTTTGACTATGACTTTATAGTCCGTAGGTGTCTTAGAGTTGATTTTTATTAGATCGTTGCTTAGGACTCGGCAAACAAAGCCATTTTGAGCCACTTGATTAAGACTCTTAATCATTAGGTTGTAATTGTTAACATTAGGAACAAAGATTGGTGGAGGTAGATTGACTTTGGTTGATCCGGAGGAGGGAGTTAGGTTGTCGTTAAGTTTGGAGAGAGCATCGAACCGATTCAAAGTGGAGGGGATTGAAGAATCATTGTTGTATTTCTTTCTAACATTTCGATTTTCTTCGGGGCTGGATCTTGAACGCTTCCTCTCAACGGTTTGCCACTCTGCAGGGGCCGTCGGGTCGTCCAGAGAAGAGCAATCATCATCGGTGAGGTCAGACTCATCGTCGAAAATCTTCACTAGTGAGTCAGGCTTCGACTTGTGGATCCCCTGGTGTTCGTTGGCGCATCTTGCGTGAAATACACAATTGCACACCGTGCATTTATATTTATCCTTTCTTATAGAAGTCTTGCAAAATTCGCAGATGGACGGCATTTTTATTATTTTTACGATTTTGTTATTAAAAAGTTTTTCTTTGTGCCAAAATCGTATCAACTAATTAATAGAGCCAAGTGATGGAAACATTTAAATATTTTTTCACTTGTTGGCATTTATTAATTCATTAGTAGATGTTATTATTTTTAAAATATATTCTATTTAACTTAATTTGATATTGATAATATTTATATTCCTATATTTATTTATTTATTTTGTTTATATTCTAAAACTAGGTTGTTCTTGTGTTTAGTTCCTATATTTTGTGATTCTTAATGTTCAGAATTGCCCTTTTGTGTTGATTTTGATATCATTATATAGCATTTTTCATCATCTGCATCTTGAAACAATTCATTTGTTGATCGGATTGCACGTTGGGCATTTATGGATGAGAATTGTTTTCCTCAGTGGACAATTTTTATTTTTCATTTTATATTAGCTTTGAGGTCAGTCATCTTTAATCCTCCTATATATCTTTTAATAGATAATTAAGTGATTTAAACTTAATATATGTGTATAAGTATGTATATTATTATATATGTATATGCTGTATATATGATATAATTCTTAGTAAATTTTTAATCATCAAATCTCCCTCTCCCTCTTTTCATCCAAGGCCTCCCCTTCCCCCACCCACTGAAGTCTCCCCTGTAGGCCTGGGCGGAGCTGAAGATTCTCCTCTCCCCCCTCCTCCACACTACTTTCCACTTGTTAACAGTTTTAGAATATAAACCAAGACAATTACAATGTCTTTTATTATCTTATAAATTATCAAATTACAAAAACAATTATAATTTAAAAAAATTTATAATAATTTTTAATTGGTTGCATCTCTATAGAATGTCTAATTACTAATTAATATTAAATTAAAATAAAATATCAATTAATAATTAATAATTAATTAATTAATACCAATAAGAGAGAAGGAGATAGAGACAAAATAAAAACTATCCTAAACAAAAAGACAAAACGACCCACAAATTGTCCACAAAACATATGAAGTGAATATTGAACTTGATAATCTTAATATTGCAATGCAATATACATTTTTCTGTAATCAATAACCCTGAATTTAATACAAACTATGAACTTTGCACTTCATTTTCTTAGTTTGTTTATATGTGGAGTTAATAGCTTTGGCATCTATCTGAGTGGCTCATATATATTGTTTAATTCTCTGCATATAATTTGCCTGGGTTTCAGATCTAATATAAATTAAATTAATTATCTAATTTTGATTATAATATTATCAAAACTGTTTTCATTGATTCTAAACATTTGTTACTTTATTTACTTAATCATCATTCTAATGATTCACTGATAAAGTTCGTTGTTCTAACAAAGTCCTCTTTATTTTCAAAATAGTCTAATCTCCTCCAGATGGTGAGAGGACGGTTTTATTGATTTCTCTTATCACTCAATTTGCCTTAATGAAATTCTTGGCATACTTAGATCTTAATAATACTCATTCTTTCTTTCTAGAAGGGCAGAATGAGTTTCGCAAATACTTCCTCTGAAAGTGATAATGGAAACTCCGATGATATTGGAGATAAACTCATTCCAGCTATAACACAATGTTTTGGTGTTATCATTTGTGGGTAAGTAAAATTTATATATATATATATATATATCCCTACCTTTCTTTAAAGGTTAGTTGATAAGAAACCTACTTTAAGGTGTGTTTCAAATGGTTGCAAAAGGCAAATGAACAATGCATTGCATCCAAATAAATTGTATAAAAAATCTGTTTATCTATTTAATAACTCATTTTATTTAATACAGCATCAGACTATAATTTATAATATATTATGAATATCATGAAACTAAAACTTAAATTTAAAATAATCAAAAATTAACAAAAAATGGAGAAAAATAAGAGTGGAGAGAGATAATATAACAATTTTCTGGAATTGCCTTTATCATTTGTTTAAGTATTATTATATTTTATAATTTTATAAGAAATATATAAATATGAAAGAGGCATTAATGACCCGAGATGGCGACACACCTTTAATCTCTTAATATATAAATAAATAAATATAATAAATTTAAACTAAAATCAAAATTATATACGAATATACTAAGATATATATTATTTTCTTAATATATAAAATTATTTTTTTATTACAGATATGTCGCTGGAAGAATGCGTCTCATTTCTGAAATGGATTCTCGTGGAATGAATATTTTTGTCGGTCATTTTGCATTACCGGCAATGATATTTCTTTCCCTTTGTGAACTTGATCTAACCCAAGTGAATTGGATGTTTCTTCTAGCAATTTTTATCAGTAAAACGCTTGTTTTTATATTTATTGTTTTATTAACAGTAACTTTATCAAAAAAAGATGCAGCTACGGCAGGTCTTCTTGGGATATTTGTTACACACACAAATGATTTTGCTATAGGTTATCCTATAGGTAAATTTATTATAGATTCAATATTTTGAATAAATTTTGATTTGATTTTAATTATATTTTTTAATTTTATTTCTAGTTATTGCACTTTATTCAAAAAGCCATCCAGAATATGCCAATTATTTATATTTAGTTGCTCCGATTTCACTTGTATTTTTAAATCCAATTGGTTTTACGCTTATGGAGCTTGGAAAATTGAGAAACTCTACAACTCCAACGACTGAAATCTCACTTAATGATCAGTCGGAAGAAGAAAGATTAGCTCTCCGTCGTCGCGCCCGATTAAAAATTATCACACGAGTCGGTCTAAATGTTTGTCTTCATCCCGTTGTCATAATGACTACACTTGGAATTGTGGCGAATTTTATTTTTCAACATAATCTACCTATTGTAATCGCCGATATTCTTAAAGTAAGTCTCTCTGGAATTAATTGTATTTATTTAATTTGAGAAAAACCCTATCATTAAATATATTTCTTTTAGGTATTAAGCTCGGCTTTTTCTGGAACTGCTTTATTCGTCTTAGGGCTTCGAATGGTTGGTAAAGTTCACACCTTGCGCGGAGCAGCCCTTCTTGTCCCTGGAATTCTTATAGCTATCAAACTGTAAGTTAAATTTAACTTTATTCTTATATTATTCAATATTATTTTTCTTACATTAATAATTTTTTAGTTTGATGATGCCACTAATAACTCGAGAGGTTGTTAGTTTATTACACCCAGGGGCAAATGAAACAGAAACATCTGATTTAGCCACATTTGGTTTTTTATATGGAACAATTCCCACTGCTGCTGGAGTTTTTGTTTTTGCTACTCAATATAATTTACATGTTGATTTGGTAAATGTTTCCTAATTTTATTTATTTACATTGGGTATTTTTTATAATTTATGTAAGAGCATTCCTGTGCCACCTATGTAGAACTAACAAGGATCAAGTAACAGTGACAATAAACAAACTTTTAATTGTTCTAACTATAAATAACCAAAACTAATGTTAAATATTGAATGTTGTTATTATAAATAAACCCAACTGTTGTTTTATAATGTTGTTAAATAAAACAGAGGGTGTTGCTTTCTAAATAAAAAGAAATTTTATTATTTTTTTAAAATTATATATAATATTAATACATTATTTTATTAAAATAGTTACTTAAATAAAAAGAAACAACAGTTGAGTTTATTTATAATAACAACATTTAATATTAAACATTAGTTTTGGTGATTTATAGTTAGAACAATTAAAAGTTTGTTTATTGTCACTGTGACTTGATCCTTATTAGTTCTACATAGATGGCATAGGAATACTCTTACATGTATATATATATATATATATATATATGGTCAAGAATTTTAAAGTAGTGTCATAGTGATGGATAATAATACCTATACTAATTGTTAATTATTAGCTTAAATTTATGTATATTCATTCCTTCATTCATTCATTTTTTCAGGAATTATTTACTATTTTTTAATTTTTTTAATTATTTAGATTATTGAACTGGATGTATTTCAATCTGTTATAAAATAATAAATTATAACCGTTAAAACGCTGACCTGTTCTATATAATTTTTTTAGTCCATTAAGAATTAAAATTTAACAAAGTTTGTAAATCTATTTATATAAAAAAAGGATTTTGTCTGCCCATTGCTCAGAATTTAAAAATTTTTCCATATATTCGCGTTTCATGATCTCCAGAATCCAAAAGTGACTTTAGAATTTTTCATGTCTGTCTGTCAGTCTGTCCGGAAATTGTGACCATATAGATTCAAAATTGGCTGAATCGATTTCGATGAAATTACATCACAATATTCTTGCATATCTCTATTTGAACATAGGCTATAAATTTTATTAATATCTAATCAATAACTGCAGAAATTAATTTTTTAAAATCTGATTTCTAGACGTTCTTTTAATTGTATTAATGTAGTCACAATGGTAATGTTTTCAGTGTCTTAAATAAGTTAAAAAAGCCAATATGATTAATTGAAATATTGTAAATATTAGAAAAATAAAAATATAAATATTATAAACATTCTTTTTTTTTGTATTCTTTGTGCAGCTGAATGACAACATGTTTATATCAATTTTTTAAAAATTAATTTCTGCGGTTAATAAAATTTGAACAGATTTGAAAAATTTTAAGATTATATGAATAAATAATTTTAATTAAGAAAATTTGATCTCATATAATTGGATTTTCACAAAAGATTTTATTATATATTTTTTAATATTATTTTAATAGTAATTTAGTATTATTCTAATTTCTTTATATTTTATTTTTTTTTCGTTTACTTTTTGTTTTTTTTTAATAATTTAATAACATTTAAAGTGGTTTAAAAAAATTAATCGAGGCAGGAGAAGAGATGGGGTTTGAAATTAATAGTGATAAGAAAATATATTTATTAACAAAGAGGAACAGGTTTAATATACAAAATGTAGAATTTGAATATGTAAAAAAATTGAATGTAATCACGAAAAATAATAATATTTGAGAAGTATTTAAATCGAGGTTGCAATCGGGAAACGGCTGTTATCAAGGAGTAAAGAGGCTTGATCCAGAGTATTTGAGAATAGGATTCTTCCCAGCATTTATGGGCCAAAGAAAGATGAGGTCACTGAGACTGTATAACGATTAATTGCATGACCTCTTTGCATCTCCAGAAATAGTTAGGGTTATAAAAGCGAAAAGGCTGCGAAAGGCAGGGCTAGAATGGGATAGGAAAAAGATATTGGTCGGGAGATCGATTGGAAAAAGTCCGTTTGGAAGACCAAGAACTCTGTGAGTGGACAATGTAGGATGGGACGTGAGAGAGATGGGAAATGGTAGGAGTTAGATGGTTATAGCTCAGGATAGGGACACTTGGAGAAATATGATTGTTGCGGCCAAGAACTTTCGAGTAACGTAGAGGCAGAGCCCAGAGGTAGAAAGATAGATAGAACATATACAAGAACACAAAAAAATTATTGTTTTATGTAATATACTGATTGAATCAAAATGGATGAAAACCTTTTACATACAGACTTTCAACCTACTATGTATTACTCGGGGTACAGGGGGCGGAAGGCCGAAGGCGCTCTGAGCAGCTAGTTGTTAATAAAAATTGATTAAATTATTTTTTTTATCAAAATCTTCATCACTCTTACAGAACCCTTAAAAATCCTCTTTGCGCTGTTAGTTTAAACAACCATCGCTTCTTTTTATTAAATTGAACATACGCGATTGACCAATGTCTATATTTATTCATTTGTATAAATCAACGACATAGAAGGAATATAATATAACAATATTCCGGACTATATTTGATTTCACTTAGTATTGTATTTACATTACAATTTACTTTTCTCCTAAATAATATAGTTAGTATTTTATTCTTTAATATTTTTAGGTAGCAAGTTCTATGGTGATGTGTACCTTTGTTTCTGCCCCACTTATGTATATTTCTGCAAAGATGGTCATCCTTAATATTCTAAATCCCTCTGACTTTTTTCACGAACTCGAATCATTCTCTTTCGATATTAGCATTTGTGGAATTCTCGTTTGTGTAAGTACATTATCTTCAAAATAAACCAAATTATTTGATAATAATTTAATTCTTTATTTTAGGTTTGGTTGTTAATAGTATTTATTTTAAATGGAAAATATAAACTATTGCCTCATTCAATTACGTTTACTTTTATTAGTGTTCAGGTATTTAAAAATAATTTGAATTAAATTAAATTAATGTTATTAATTTTATTCGAATTTATCCATTATTAATCTGTCCTTAATAGTTAATATCAAGTATTAGTCTTCTTTTGTGGTCTTTATTTGATGCTAGTCATAACTGGAAATTCTATCTGCAATTGGCTTTTTATTCTGCTAGTAATTGGGCTAGTCGTTGCTTAACACCTGTACTTGCCTGGTCTATGGTAGCCCTTCAAACTCGCGGGGCTATGAAATTTTCTACATTATTTCAACTTATTGCTATTATGTAGGTAAAAATTTGAATAAAACAATACAACTAAATATAAAATTTTATTTTTTATTATAATATCATTAAAAATGTGCACTAATATGAAATGAATTATTAACTGATTGATAAGCTTTGCCATAATATTGTTTTTAAAATAAAGTAATCTCTATTCAAGGCATTAGGCTACTTCTTTTTAAAATCATATTTATAATTTATTGATATAATAAATTAATAATATAAAATATAATAACTATATAATAATATTCAATGTATATTAGTTATAATATTGTTTTAATTCAAATTTCTTTTTAGTGTACCAACATTATTGACCGCAATAATTCTAATATTTGTTAGAAACCAAAATTTACCAATAACAAAACAAAATCCAAATTTTCAATATGGAACTCTTCAAGTGACATTTTCTTTAATAATGTTAATTTTTAGTTTCTTCGGTATGTCTATTATAAAATTATTATTTTAATAAATTTATTTTGAATTTGTATTAATAATTAAATTAATTATTTTTTGGTCAGCTACATTAAGTGCATTAGTCATTCAAGAACGAAATAGAAGACGGCATGAGAAATATATTGGATTAACTGATGATTTAAACAACGGAGTTCACGAATCTGTTACTACTTCACTTACTGGTAATTTGTATATTATATATATATATATATATATATATTGATTTTACATATAATAAATAAAAATATGAATATTTTTTTAGATGCTATTGTTTCGAATGGGTCTTCATCTCCGGTAGTAAGATCGAATGTTCGTGATATAGAAGATCTAATAACTTCCCCAGTTCGTCAAGTAAATAATTCTGGTCAAACTAATTCAGAATCTACTTGTCCAGAGAGATATTGTTGTCCTAACGCACAAAATGGAATATGTCAAGGATCTCGTCCACGTGAACATGATGGACAAATTTTAAGGCATCAAGTTTTATTAATCCTACTGCTTTGTTCAATGTTTGTGGTAAATATTTTTATAATCAATAAATTTAATTTTTATAAAATAAAACTATAACTAATTTCATTTCGAATTTTAGAGTATCGCTTTAAATTTATGGAAATTGATTATGGAAACGATTTCTGGAATTTATGTAGAACTTTCATTCTTGGAAGCTATTCTTACATTTGGGCAACCGTTGATATTATTTGTTATTTTTGGCTTGGATCCTGATATTGTTTTCTTCCCCATAGTTAAATGGTATTTTTTTAAATAAACTAAATATTTTACTAGATTATCTAAAGAATAAGATTTTTTATTTATAATAATATAATACTTATAATAATGTATTGATCAGTTATGGATCATATTTTCAAATTTTTTTTGTGTCCTTTTAAAAATTAAAAATCTCTTAACTTTTTCTATATATCTATTTTGAAAAAACATTATTTTAAAATTGAGTTATCTTTTCAATTAGGTGGCGACGATACCGTTATGGAGAAATTACAATTCAGCTTAAACCTTATAATGAATTAAATTTTGAAACTCGACATATTTGCGAACAATTTATAACCCATCATAGAGATAAATGTATTCGTGAAATATCATCAGATAAAAGGTGAGTTGAAAAAAGGTTTTGCGTTCAAATATTTATTTATACATTTTTACTTGTTGAATAGATGCGGACTTCGATTTTATCAAGAAGCTTTCTGTGGTTCTGCTTTGGTATCTTGGCTAGTTGAAATTGGCTTAGCGCATGACCGGGGTGAAGCCCTTTCTTATGGAGCTAGGCTCCTAGAAGGTGGAATTATACAACATATTACACGACTGCACCATTTACACGATGATAATACAATATATACTTTCAAAATAGAAGATCTTCATTAAATAATATTAACTGGTGCTAAAAAATTACAATTTAAATGACTTATTAATATATTTATTTTCATATAATAGGTTCTTACCTAGTTTTCATTGATTACAATTTATTTTGCCATAGATCTCTGTAACTATTTACAAATAATGGTATTTTTATAATTATTTATTAAAACATATATTTTTATATAATTTTATGATAAAACAACAAAGGAAATGAGGATGAAACTTTCTAAGCATTATTAATATTTTAAAAATTGATTCTAAATCATTTTCATATTTGATTGAATAAATTATTTTAAAACTGTTAGTCTTATTAGAAATATCAATTTAATGCTGATAGCAATTATATATTAAAACAAATAAAATCCAATAAAAATAAGATGATAAATTTGTTAATAATATATATAGGTAAATACTATTTATATAAATAAACGTTAAAATTAGTCGTTAATTATAATCAGTATTATACGATTTACTTTTGTATATTATTTTTCATAAAATAATTAACATTATGTTCCTAGGAATTGATTTTGTTTTGTTTTTTTGATTTTATATTTTAAGAATATTATCTATTAATTACAACACCTCTACCATTCAATCGAAAATAATATTTCTTGGTAGAAAAAAGTGTTGACAATTTTTAAACGGAGTAAATATTTTGAATTTACTAATATGAACAATCTTAAATTAATTTCATTAATATAATATTTATTCCAAAAAAGAAATAAATGAATAATTGAAAGATAGCACAAATCTTTAAAGTTATATTTATCAATGTCAAATATAGATATAATATTTTTTTTAATTAAATAAGTAGCATTTGGACCAAAATTCTTAATATATTTTTAAAATTAAACATTTTAATTATATTTAAAAGCTTTAAAAAAGATAAATGAAAGATAAGAAAATGTATTTTTTATTATACACTTGGAAAAAACGATTTATTATAATATTTTTATAATATTGAAAATTTATTATATTTTCTAGATAAATCAATTGAATTAATCTTTTACAAATAATTTGATAAAGGTTAAATAGAAATATACATGTAAATGTAAAAAATTGAAAAAGGGATGACAATTTTTTATTTTACAAAAATTATTTGATATCATACATAAATTATTTATCTATATTTATTACATTTTTTCAAAATATTTTATTATTTTTAATAAAATATAAATAAAAGAAGAGAAATTTTAGTATTTATTGTTCTCTTTTATTTTAATTCTATAAATAAAACCTTGTTATTGGGTAACAACTCTTGGCAAAATATTTGTTTATTTTAATTTATATTTAATTTTTCAATCACAACAATTTGATTGCATATTAAATATATGGGTTATTTTTATTTAAATAAAATTATCATATTTATTTAAATAATAACCCTATTTATAGAATCAATTTGCTATGCATTTTTTATCCTAGTCTCAAAAATTCGATGAGAATGCAAAGTTTTAAAAAAATTTAATTAATATCCATAAATACTAGTCTAGATTTATTGTTATTTTTATATTATATTTTGTTGTCTCTATATAAATAAAATGGTGCTATCATCTATAACGATTTATACATAATTTATATAGTAAAATATTATATTATAATTTATTTTTAAATATTAATTTTTATTTTATATTGATCTGAAGATGTTTCTTTAAACTAATGATAAGATCTAATAAAACATGTTTTTTAGAAAATAATAAAATATTTAAAATAAAATTACTACATCCTTTTATTTACATTAAAGTTACATTTAATAAATTGATTCTTTAATTTCTTCAAACGATTAATAACTTATCTCTTTTTTATGCATACTAAAATCAGAATTTCTTATATGGGCCTTACAAACATAAAACTGCAAAAGCTATCAAATACAATTTTATTTACTTCATTTAATTATAATAAAAAATATTTCTTCATATAATTTAATTATCATCACAAAATAGACTCGGTGATGGTACCGTGACTAGAATTAACATTGCAGTTTAATCTAGGTTTTTCTTTATCTAAATAATTCAGTAACATTCCCTTCTCCCCCCCTCCTCGACTATTTTTCTACTCACATTTCCAAAGAATTTCTTTCCCTAATCTCCTCTTTATTTCCCCTTTCCCTCCCCTCCCCTAAATTAATTGATTTTTTATTATAAATTGCATACCATATATTATTCGGGCAGATCTACAATTTCAAATGGAAGTCAAATAAAATATTTATATAAGCAACACGTAGATTCGGATCATCTTTCTATTGTTATACAAACTACAGTTGACCAAGAGGAGCAATCTTTAAGAATTTTAAAAATTAATCAAGTGAAAAGTAAAAGTGCAGATATTTATGAAAAAAGAATAAGTGAGAAATATTTTATTATTTTTAATAAAATATAAATAAAAAAGAGAAATGTTAGTATTTATTGACCTCCTTTATTTTAATTCTATAAATAAATCCTTGTTATTGGGTAACAACTCTTGGCAAAAAAATAGTTTATTTTAATTTATATTCAATTTTTCAATCACAACAGTTTGATTAATTATAATTTTAATGAAATTTCAGAAGAAAGAAAATTTTAAAAATTGTGACTCTTAAAGAAACAGCAGAGGAATTAGGTTTCCTTTGGAGAACTATTATAGAGAAAAAGGATAAGGTGATATAAACAATTTAATAAGACAAATGATTAAAAAACTGAGAAACTATATAAAATACAATAGATTGAAGTACAGGGATGAATATGTAGATAAGAAGAATAATTAGAATCAGTAAAAGATTGATTATAAAAGAAAAGAAACAAAATATGTTAAAGGAATTATTAGAAGTAAAGAATAAATTTAATGGAATTTTACATGCCTAACGATTTATATAAAAGAGGATAGATTCCCCTTATATTCTATTTTCAAAAACAATAACCAACAGGATCCAAAAAACTCCGAATTGCTGTATCAATCAGCACAAAGAAAAATTTCACTTTGAATGATGCCAGTCCAGCTTCAATCGGTTCATCCTTACTCTCATAGGAGAATTGTCTCTTTGATTTTCTTGGACGAACTTCAGTTTCTTTTTCGAATTAAGCAGAAACGTCTATTTTTTCTGAAAGCTCTGAAGCGTCTATGATAACGCTATTATGACCTTTATCAGATCTCATATTTTCCAAAAATGTCTGAACCCTTAACAAGGTCCATTGACGTTTGCAAAGTATGAGGCTTTTTGCAGTCTTGCTCACCATGTTTATTTTGAAAAGTATATTATGCCAAGTAACCAAGCAACACAAAAATTTGAAAGATTGGAGTTCTCTTAGTATTCCTAGTGCAGTGTTCCTGCTAAAAGCATCCAGCTTGTGGTCTTGAGAGGCTTCATACAAAGCATCGTATATTTCCTCAATGTGATATCTAAGAGGTACTATGGCTTCAATCCTACTCTCCCACCGAGTATTACTGAGAGGTTCCACTGTTAGATTGGTTATGTGTTTAATCAAAATACTCCACCTATGAGTTGAACTCGAGAAAAAGTTGAAGATTTCTTGAATCGTACTAAAACAACTGCAATAGGGCAGGAGAGAGCAGCATCGTTCACCACTAGGTTCATAGAATGGTTACCACATGGAACGAAAAATGCTCTGGAATTCAAATCAAGCACTCTTTTCTGGACTCCAGCATGCTTTCCTCTCATGTTAGAGCCATTATCATATCCCTGACCCCTAATGTCTTTTAACGGGATGATCCTTGTAGCTAACTCACTAAGTAAGACTTCTGTGAGACCTTCACCTGTTGATAGGCAGAAAGCCTAAGAAATTTTCTTTAATTTAACTTCCTGATTCTTAACACATGTAACGAATCTAACCACCATTGTCATTTGTTCTGTATGGCTAGTATCGGCTGTACAGACCAGTATTATAGCATAATACGTAGGTTGTTTTAGGTCACTTATAATTTGCTCTTGGATCTTAGTGGACAAGAGATAAATAAACTCATTTTGTATTTGTTTGCTCAAATAGTGAACATGTGTCTCTTCTGAAGTAACTCTTCTTACATGTTCAGCCATGACAACATCAAATTTCGAAATATACTCAACAAGTTTCAAAAAGTTACCGTTGTTACGCTCGAAAAGAGACTCTTAGTTCCTCGAAAAGCCAACCCCTGAGATTCTAAAAATTGGACAACACAAAGCAAACGTTCAATACTTGGTTCCAATGCTCTGTTTCAGCTCGAATGGTTCTCGCATGCTCCTTGTCGATCGTTCGTTCCAAACGTAATCGCAGGGACACTTAACGCCAAGATAGACAATTGTGTATGTGGGTGGAAGATTTCTCATGACTGGTCAAAATCTTGGTTAGGTTTTGCCAGTCAAAGTAAAATACTGCATCTTTTTGTATTGAATACATCAACCAATTCCTATGGACTTTCTTTTGAAATGAATTGAGGAAAATTTTCTACCCTTAGAATTAATGGGAAAGTCGATGTCAGTAACTTGCACAGGACCACGTTCAGTAAGAAGTTGTCGTATCTCATCCGTAATTTTTTGGGGCCACTCTCCACCGTCCATGGGTAGTAGCATTTACAGTGGCTGTTGTAACAGTATCGTCCTTGTCCAGCTTCGTTGATGAAGTTGAAACCGTAATTAATTTGTGTAGTGTTTTTGATTGTATTTTATCTTCTTTTGTCTGCTGCAGTTTTCATTTGCCGTTGAAAGACCCAGAAGGCTTTTTACTACTACTGCCTGCACTAGTACTAGACATAACGTTACGTTTAATAAATAACGAAGCACTAGAATACGAATTTAAGCGGCGTTTCGTTTTCTATGATTAATAAAAATATAACAAGGAGACTAAATGCTTTATCATTTAGCTAAATTCGCGTTATAAGTGCTCAATGTCTTTGCAACATATGAACAGAATTGAAAATATTTCTATTTCTATAATTAAAACTCGTGCAAAACTGCAGATTGCATTTTTACTTTTCAATCGTCAAAATTTCTAAGTTTTTCGAGAGTAAAATACTTATAATATTGGTTTTGTCCATCCCCCCCCCCCCCACCTCTCCCCACACCGTCCTGCTCCCATTCCGCTAAATGTGAAGGAGGATATGTTTCACTTCATTTGTGAATGATCGGTTTTCAGAAATTTTCAATTAGCTTTTATGATTATAAATTTGACTTGATATTTCATATAATTTAATAAAACTACATGCCCCCAACGTTTTTCGTTGAATATGAAGAAATTCATTCATAGACTTTGCCAGGCTTATAGAAAAATTATTTTATTCTTTTTAGTCCACGAGAAAAACGTTGTTTTAAAATGTTTTTTTATATTTTAATTATTAATAATTATTAATTATTAATTTAATTATTATATATTAAAAAAATGGAAAACCATCCAAATGTGTTAGTTAAAAAATTACTTGTTAGGGATGATACAACCAAGAGATTAAAAAGATATGATATATTGGATCTCGTTAATAGAAAATTTTGACATTCATGTGTGAAAAAGTGAAGTGCGTGTTTATGAAATGTTCGGGATGAGTGTGTGTGTTTAGTGTGTAATATTTAAAACTAATATGTTAAGTGCAAATATGTTGCCTGGCATGACATGGTATTGCAATGATAGGGATGTGTATTTCATATTTTATAAAAATTACTTATTGCCTATATTAAAATAGGCAGATTTTATATTTTCTGAAATAATAAAAAAAAAACAAAAAAAAAATAAAAAAATATTTTAATTATTATTTCATATCATAAAAAATCATTAAGGATTGTTATCACTATTCTTGTTATCCTTAAGCTCCGAGTATTTTAATTAAAAATGAAATGAAGGTTAATGGGAACTTCATTTAACAAAATAATTATTTATAACTGCAAATATATATTAAAAAATAATATTTAAGAATTTTAATACTTTGTTAGTTTTTAATATGCTTTTTCTCGACGAATAAACTTTAATAGTTTTGCCTTTTTCAATTACCAGAAATACAATATAACTTCCAATCTTTTAACAGAATTAAATGTTAATCCAACTAACAATTCATGCTTACACATTGAACATTCTTTTGTGACTTCTGTTTAAGGCATGAGTTTTATTTAAAATAATAATATAGTACTTAACAAAATTGTTAGTATTTTAGGAAGTGATAATATAAACTAATTGCAATAAAATACAAAATGTGTCGAATTTTTATAACGTTGAAGATAACGCATCTACAGAAGTTCATTTACACGTTCAGATGAAATATGATTGCTGGGTCCTGCACCAGTGTTATAAAAACTCTTGTATCGTCTGTGGTTATTTATAAATTAAAATAAAAATAATAAGAATAGATTGTTTTTCAAATGTTTAATTCAAAGACAGATCAGGGATGACCGAATTAATTGAGGGAATTAGAATGGATTATTTCCCCCCCCCCCCAATCTCGATTTTAAAACAATCATTTCCCTCCCCAAATTAAATATACCGTAAACCGGGGTGAATAGGGACGCAGGGGTGAATAGGGACAAAATCCAGGAAATTTTTTAATTTATCAATAACTTTTCATTCATTAAATATACATTGCTCAACTTAATTTATTCTAATAGAGGGAACTTTTCTGTACATATTAACATATATGAAACATGTTCAACTTGATTTTTTATACTGTTGGTAGACCTTGTTTTTGTTACTTGTTGTAAGCGCCATAAACTTAACCTCAAAAAGTGTTGTCTGCAGCTCTGTGCAGGTTCAAGTGATCATCCTGGAATATTTTTTCTGTATTCCTCTGATTCTGGTGAGTAATAATACATAAAATATTCAAGCCTTGACTAGCATTTAAAGTATGCTAAAAATATTTTCAAAAATTTTGACCATTTTGATGTTGAAATGGGGTGAATTGGGACACTGTCTAAAACCACTGTTTGCCTGTTTTTATAACAGTTTTCAGAATTACTTTGCTCAACTACCACATTACTTATTACTACAATGAATAATCATAAATTTATTCTAGTAAGTTTCTGTATTTCAGTTGGTGCATACCTTCCTAACCTAATTTTTTTTTCAGGTGCACGTTAAAATGGTACGGACCTACAAGAGGGATCCTCGCACCAAACCCCATCTCCAAGTGGATGAAGGAGAAGTCAAAAAGGCTCTGGATGCTGTGAAGAGAGGGATGAGCCTACGAAAAGCCGAGGAAAAATTTGGAATCAGTAAATCGGCCTTACAACGGTATATGAAAAAATCTGAACTTCAAGGTGAACCTGAAATAGTGAAGATAGGTGGTCAAACATCCCTCAGCAAAGACATTGAACATATTTTGGTGAAATCTTTAAAAAAATGTGGTGAATGGGGTTACCCATTAAGCACGTTCGACCTACGTTGCTTTGTCAAGTATTTCCTTGACAGAGAAGGCAAAACAATTAAAAGATTCAAGGACAACATGCCGGGAGCTGATTGGGGGGTTTCATTTTTAAAGAGGCACAAGGATGAACTTTCTCAACGAATGTGTCAAAATATAAAAAGAAATAGGGCTGGTGTTTCGCATCAATCAATAAATGAATATTTCAATGAACTTGAGAAAAACCTGGATGGCATCACTCCAGAAGCAATAATCAACTACGACGAGACGGCTCTTTCGGATGACCCTGGTCGTCGTAAGCTAATATTCAAAAGGGGCTGTAAGTACCCTGAGAGGGTGATGAACCAAAGTAAATCGAATGTGTCTGTAATGTTTGCAGCTACAGCTGCAGGAAAACTATTGCCTCCATATGTCATTTACAAATCCAAACATTTGTATGATTTGTGGTGTGAAGGTGGTCCTGCTGAAGCCCTATACAACAGGACCAAGTCGGGATGGATGGATGGAAACACCTTTCTAGATTGGTTTCAGAGAGTTATTGTTCCCTACTGCCGTCGCATCGATGGAAAAAAAGTGATTATAGGAGATAACTTGAGTTCCCACCTGTCTCCTGAAGTGATCAGGTTATGTGAGCTGAACAACATTGGATTTATTTTTTTACCGGCAAACTCCACTCACTTAACGCAACCGCTGGACATTGCCCTATTTGCACCAATGAAAAAGTGTTGGCGTAAAGTAATGGAACAGGCCAAATTGAAATCAAAGTCCAATGTTTTTGATAAGAGATTCTTTCCAGCACATCTTAAAGATGCAATCCATTTGATGGTGGGTACTCTTGACAAAGACATCAAAGCAGGATTTGATAAAGCTGGAATACAGCCTGTAAACCGAAATAGGGTCCTAGAAATGCTACCATCTGAGGAGGATCAACTAGATGAAGTGGATAATGAAGCATTGATAAACGACAGCTTAGCAGCGTTCCTGAAGGAAATGAGATGAAAAGTTCTTTTTTAGTTTATTTTAAATAAATATGTGCCTAAAATATGTAATTTTATTTTTTAAAAGTCCCTATTCACCCCATAATAGGTCTGAAAAGGGATTTGCATGTTATATAAACTAGTGTCCCTATTCACCCCACTGTTGGGGTGAATAGGGACAGTCATAAAAAAATAAGTATTGAAAAGGGGGGTGAGGGCAATTTTTTTTTTATTATCTCAAAATGTACCTATTCCAAGAGTACAAAACATGGATAGGTCATGAACAGAATAATTTAATTTTTGTGTAAGTTATGAGGAAAAAACGTGAAAAACTGTCCCTATTCACCCCGGTTTACGGTAACATATATATAAACCTAATGCACATTATACTATAGGAATGAAAATAATTAATTGTATATGAGTCATGTACGATTAAGCTTATATATATGAAAAATTACTAAACATTAAAAAGTGGAAATATTTATCTAAAAAAAAAGATAAGAATAGGGTTAAAAAAAGATTAAAAATAGTCATTGAATTATTAGCATGCTTTTTTAAATCTTAATTATTATATTTTTATGTCAATTATTAAATACATTAAATACTAGTAATTTCATTAAATTATTTTTAAGTATTTTGTAATTATTTAATTAATAGAAATCATATTTTCAGAAAATAATTGAATATATATTTATAAATAATCATATTTTTATTCCATTCAAATGGTGTATTTGTTTAAGGTGTAAGAGGTGTGATTCAAATGATGAGACTTCTATTTTTTCTCTCAATCACATGTTTCAGACGTCACTCTTACATCTGCTTGCATTCTGAATTTCTAACCTAAACAACTCACAAAGTGATCTTACAATTGTTTTGAAAGTCATGCTATTGAAAATTCTTAAATGTGAAGCGTGTTTAGATATTTAGTAAAAAACATAACCGATAATGCTGTTCTGCCCTCCAAATGTGACTTTTTCTGAAATATGGATAGACCATGGTCTATCGCAATGTTTTTTAGAAACAATTACTTCTTCAATATTATTAGCTTTTATTTTAATATTAGGATTCGTTCAATTATTTATGTACAAGAAATATGCTACACAAATTTTACCTGTCTCCTTACCCAAGTCCAGACTCTATGCATTACAGCTATTTTTTCCGGTACTTTTAACAATTCTTGCAATCATAAAATTTATCCTTCAGGCAACTGTTATTAAAGACCACCAAATTTTCGGATATATGGTAAGATTTTTATTTTTGTTTTTTTTTTGTTCTTATTAAATTATAATATTTTTTTTCAGCTAATATCGTTATTATTTTCGTTGGTCATGTATCCATTTTCCATTATATTAATTTTAATAGAAAGAAATTTCCAATTACCGACAACACCAACCAAAGGACATGGATTGACATTATTAATATTTTGGACCTTATTATTGATTGCAGAAAATTTGGTCTTTTTTAATCTTAGAAAACAAGAATGGTGGTTTTTTATTAAAACGTAAATGTTCAATTTTAATAATAAATTTTTCTTTAGATTTAAAAAGCTGATAGGAGAGTACTTAAGTTAAATTTTCTCTTTAACAAATTAAATAATTTAATATAAATAAATATAATATATAAGTATTTAATATTTAATAAAAATTGTGAATTTTTGAATTTATAAAAAATAAAAATCGAATTCGAAATCTTTTTGATTCACAATAAAAAATTAAACTTCACATTTAAATTTATTAAATTAAGGCTATATCAATTATAATAATTTAATTATTTTTTAATGATATTAGATTTTCAGATAAAATAGAAATGTCTTTATTTACTGTGAAATATATTTCTTGTCTTTTCATTTTTGTCCTTGGATTAAAAGCACCTGGTATTATGAATCAACGGGATTATTTTAATTTAAGTCATTCCAATTCATCAGCTAATATTAATGCAGAGGTAATATTAATGATAAAAAATATACTAATAGTCAATCATATTATTTCATAATATTAAGTCTTAACTTAGAGAATATTTATATCTTTTTAATAAATTATTATTAGTTATCATTTAAAAGTTTCAAATAATTAAAATAAATTTATATTTCAAAATTTTACTTTTTAAAAATCAACTAAACAGAAAAAACATATATTCAACAATTATTAACTTTGATAAAAATGTTTCTTAGGTAACAAAAATTTAAATACAGAATTATGATAAACATTCCAAAAATTAATCAAGAAAATAGAACAAAACATCATAAGCATCCACCTCTGGTAAAATTTTCAAAACTAAATATCAAATTTCAGGTTACTGACAACGATAGATCTCAAGGTTCTACATTCAGAAATGTTTTCAAAAAATTAGCAACTTTATTTCCATTTTTATGGCCAAAAAGAGATTGCTTCCTTCAATTACGAGTATTATTTTGTATCATTCTACTAATAGCTGGTCGTGCCATAAATTTATATGTGCCTATTTATAGTAAACTTATAGGTAAACAATATTCAATAGTTATATAAAATCTATTTTATTTTCTATTATATTAATATTAAATAATTTTTTAGTTAATTCCTTAACATTAAATCCCATTGAATTTCGATGGGATTATGTTCTTATATATGTTGCCTTCAAATTTCTCCAAGGGGGAGGAACTGGGGGAATGGGATTGCTAAATAATTTACGATCTTTCTTATGGATACGAATTCAGCAATACACAACAAGAGAGATAGAGGTAATTATTTCTGCCAAATTTTTGAAATCATATTCTTTTAATTATTACTTTTCAATAAATCTACATATTTATTTAAATTCCTTATTAATGATTAAATTATATTTCTTTACTTAAATTAATTTATTTTATTTAAATTTATCATTTATCAGGTTGAACTCTTTAGGCATCTTCATTCATTATCTTTAAGATGGCATCTTTCAAGAAAAACAGGCGAAATTGTTAGAGTTATGGATCGTGGCACCGACTCAATTAATAATTTATTGAATTATATTCTTTTTTCTATTGTTCCAACTATAGTTGATATTGTTATAGCCGTAATTTTTTTCATTACAACTTTCAATGCTTGGTTTGGCTTAATCGTTGGAATTACTATGATTTTATATATTGGTAAGCAAATTTGATTATTTAAATATATAGCCCGTTTTTCATATTTAAATAGTTCTTCATTTCATTAATCTAATAGATTTATATATACTTTAGTAAAGATACCTAGAAGGGTCTTATGTATTTTAATTTTCAAGAGTAATCTCATGCTTCAACTCTTAAATAATCAATTTTTTCAATATAATTATCCAGTGGCAACAATTGCAATAACTGAATGGAGAACGAAATATCAACGACGAATGAATTTGGCAGATAATGCTCAAAAAGCACGAAGTGTTGATTCTTTACTCAATTTTGAAACAGTAAAATATTATTGCGCAGAAAGTTATGAAGTTGATGCATATCGTGAAGCTATTTTAAATTATCAGGTAATTATTTTTTTGTTTTAATTTACAAATAAAAAGTATTTATTATATTGATAAAATATTCTTTTATTTATTTTAGATTGAAGAATGGAGAGCAAGTATTACATTGAACATATTAAATACCCTTCAAAATGTTATTATTTGTGGAGGTCTTCTTAGTGGATCCCTTCTTTGTGTTTACATGGTGGTACATAATGAAGGAGGACTTACTGTCGGGGATTATGTTCTTTTTGCAGCTTATATAATACAGCTCTATGTTCCTCTTAATTGGTTTGGAACTTATTATAGAGCTATTCAGAAAAATTTTGTTGATATGGAAAATATGTTTGATTTAATGAAAGAACAGCAAGATGTAATAGATGCTCCTGGTGCTGGAATACTTGTTTTAGAACAAGGAGCTGAAGTGGAATTCAAATCAGTTTCTTTTGCTTATGTCCCAGAACGAACGGTTTTAAAGAATATTAGTTTCAAAGTTAAACCAGGAAGCACTGTAGCATTAGTAAGTAATATTAATATGATAAAAGTTAAATAAAATGTTGTATGTGGACATTTTATAAGTTTTAATATATTAAATAGGTAGGCCCTTCTGGATCCGGCAAATCTACCATAATAAGATTATTATTTCGATTTTATGACGTGACTTCAGGAGCTATAATAATAGATGGAAAAAATATTAAAACAGTGAAACAACTTTCTCTTAGAAGTAATATTGGTGTGGTTCCTCAAGATACCGTCCTCTTTAATAATACTGTTCGATATAATATAAGATATGGACGATTAGATGCCCCTGATGCAGATGTAGTTTCATCGGCTAAATCTGCCGATATTCATGAACGTATATTAACGTTCCCAGATCAATATGATACACAGGTAATTTAGATCGAAAGTTTCCCTAAAATAAATACATTAATATATTTTTGAATCATAAAACATTTTGATATTTTGTTAATTCCAGGTTGGAGAAAGAGGCCTTAAATTATCAGGTGGTGAGAAACAACGAATTGCGATTGCACGAACTATTCTTAAAGCTCCCAGTATTGTTTTATTAGACGAAGCTACATCAGCTTTAGATACTCAAACAGAAAGAAATATTCAAGCAGCTCTCAATAGAGTATGTGCTAATCGAACAACAATTATTGTAGCTCATCGTTTGAGTACGATAATTCATGCAGATGAAATTCTTGTAATCAAAGATGGTGAAATCATTGAACGTGGGAGGTAAGTATCAATTATTTCTATATGAAAATAGATTTTATTAAAAAATATAACATAATTGGAATATATTTTTTCTTACAGACATGACAATCTTGTTGATTTAGGAGGATTTTATGCATCAATGTGGAATCAACAATTACAAAATGAGAATAAGTCTGAACCTGCATCAGAATCTTTAATTAATATTATATAATTTGTTCATTTTAGTATTTCAAATATATCTTATTTAATATTACATATATACATTTTATTTTTAGTTGGAAAATTTTAAAATATATAACAAATTAATACTTTAAATAAGATGTAAAAAACAACGTCCAATAAATATTTATAATTCTATGAAATAAAAATATTTGTTTAAATAACATCAAGGTTTGGTCCTGATGACTAGTTTTTTTAAGATATTTCAGTTGACATACTATTAGGTTGGGGAATAAGTTCGTGCGTTTATTTTTTAAAGAACATTATTTAAGTGATTTGTTTGTTGATTAGCAGTGTTTGTATTCATTAGAAAGTGCTTTTTCTACTCTACAAAACAAAAAATAAGATGTTAAGAATAATTGAATGGTTAAAGATTTTTGACTGTCAGTAAAATATTAAAATTGAATACAAAATTACAATCATTGCATTATTAGTTCAAATCTTTATTTAAATGCCTATTACTTAATTTAAGCCATGGATAATCACTTTGTATAGCTTTAATTACAGGATCATTTCTTTCGTCAACCTAAAAAATTTTAAAAAATTATCAAAAATATATTTTACAATCTGCTTAATAGAAAAATTATCCATTAGGTTAATTTACTAAACTTACCTTTATTTTATTTACATGTTTTATAGATAAATTTAATGCTTTGTGAAGTGTAGTTTCCTCTCCATTAATTTTGTTAAATTTTTTCATTATATTTTTAACATAATGAATTTGTTCTAGTGACAAATCATTTACTTGGTACAGAATCATTTTTAAGACAATTTGTGTAATTAAACTGTCTTTCCGAATATTTAAATTAGCTAATAATTTCAAAATATTTATATGTTCATGGAGTGACATAAATCTAATTTTGGATTTAATGTAATAACATAATTCTAAAAACTCGTTGTTATTTGTAATATCTTCACTTTGAAGTTTCCTATAAAGAATAAATTAAAGATTTATTAATAAATTTAACAATGCATATATTCAAATATATATGTATCTATTCCAATAATAAAAATACCTACTTGTAATTTAAAATAAAAACAAATGATTTTAAAGATGCAATCAGCTGTTCATTGGACATGTCTTTTATATTTATTTGAATAAGTGTCTTTAAATCTTCCAATTCTAATGTTGATTTTAATTTATTTATTAATTCTTTTGATTGACATGTCATTGCTTGTTCTTAAATATTCATTTAAGATAGTATTATATAGTTATATTTATATATATAATTATATTTAATATATTTACCTGAATCCTGAATGGAAACTTTCTTTGTATTTAAATTTGAAAATAAAGAACATAAATTTTGGTATTTTAAACAATTTCTTAATTTTAGTGTTTGAAGAATCCTTGTATTTAAAAGTGACATCCTATAATTATTGTAACTTAATTTAATAAAACAATGAAGACAATAAATTAATCTTTAAAAATAAATATTTATTTATTTTTTTGATTAAATGTAAGTTGTTAATTGGTAAAAGATGAAATGGAATTATTGGAAATTATTTAAAATAAAAAAAAACATTCAATAGGAATTTTTGTGCCTTTATTGTGATCATGTTGGTAAGACTCATTTGTGACATTCCCTCATCTACACAGAGCATCACTATATCATCTACTCATAAACTTTTTTCAAAATATAGTTTGTTTATATATATGCTTATTTGGTAAGTTTTTTAATATTATTTTAATTTATTTCAATATTAAGGTATAAGTATATTGTTTATATTTTTGAAATATAATTTTTCTTTATAATGATTTTCCGGTGTTGTTATTTTCTCAAATGGTACTCTAACCAAATTGTTGCTTGGGGGGATGGTCATGTGAAGCCACGTGCTTAACAGAAATGGAAACGCCAAAACAGTCTAGAATGAAAACAACAAAATTATATAAAATAATTCTTAAATAAAACGTGATAAAATATAACAGATTCTTTTTGAATTCATTAAGGTTATTGAAAGGTTATGTTCAAATCAAAATAGTTCTTTTAAAAAAAATCAATTAACAATTAAATATCAATTCATAGTAATATTCGTTAAACTATTAAAATATTTTTATGGAAATATTTAATAAATTAGTCGTATTTTATTTATAAAAAATTGTTAACTTCCATTTAAAACAAACTTAAAAGAACTCATAAAAAATCTTTAAAAATGCAAAAAGATGTTTATTTTTTGAAAGATTAAATTTCAAAATATAATATTTTTTTTTAATAAAAATTTCTTACCTTTGGATTGAAACTTAACCAAATTCCAAATATTAATGTAGCAATTATTGTCCCTGATGAAGCAATTAGTATGCTTGTTATTCCAATTACATAAAAAGTTCCACCTAGAGCTTCAGCAGTCAGGAAACCATTATACCCCCATGTTCCATCATATACTTCAGAAAAGTTTTTGCAAATTAAAACTCCTAAAATATAATATATAATCAAAAAATTAAACAATTTCACAATGTTAAATTAATATAATTGGTTATATTCTAATGTAATAAATTTAATATTTGTTGGGTAGAATAAGTAATCCATAATTGATATTTATCTATTAACGCTTTTAGTAGGCAAAAACAATAATTTTTTAGTTTTGAGAAAATTTTTATCCTCTCTATTATAAAATATTAATAAAATAATATCAAAACTATTGATCTCGATCATAATTATTTTATCTGCATAAATATATATATATATATATTATTTATTTTTTACTTATAAATTTAAAATTTAATTTAGATTTTGTTTTTTCATCTATATTTCTATAAAATAAGAATGAAAATAAATATGGAAAATTCATATAGAAAACCAATCAAAAAAAAAAATTAATATTAATAATTAATTAATATTAGTAATAATAAAATTATTAATAATAAAACTAATTACACAAATAATTTGAAAAATAATTAAAAAAAAAAAAAATACTTAAATTATAAAATTAAAAATAAACATTTGGATCTTGAGATAAAAAATAAATATCTAAGTTATAAAAATAAGTAAATCTAAATTTGACAAAGAATAAATACGATAATAAAATTCAAAGAAGAAAAGAGAAAATATATAATTATGTAAATTTAAAGAAATTTATAAAAATAATGCTAAATTATGTAGAATGATATATAAAAATAAAATCATTCAGATTTATTTATAAATTTTTGTTTATATTAAAAAGAGAAAAAATGTTAAGATCTTAATCATCCATTTGGAATTAACAGAAAAATATACAGATAATATATTGGTCAATTAAAAAAAAAAAAAAAAAAATTTAAAAAAATTACATTCCTTAATAAACTTAAAAATAAGAAATTAACCAATAAAAATAATTTAAATTATTATATTCAAGATTCTTTATTTTTATTAAAAGTTCTTCGGGATCTGAACTAAATTACTTCTGATTTTTAAACTCATATTCTTTACCATGTGATATCTAGAAAAAAAAATAGAGGTAATGTCGGTTCTAAAGGCGCCATTTCCTATATTCCTATATGATTATTCATAAATAAAAACAAAAAAAAATCCTAAAATCAGAAAAAAAATTAGCTCAAAAGAAAAATATAATAAATCATATCGTATAAATCATTAAAAAACCAAGAAGTTTTTTAAAGCCAAAAGTTTGGTTACATTAATTAAGATAAATTAATTTACGATTTCTAAATATATTATAAAATACACATATGAATAATATACAATGTGGTATTATTATCGTTTTAAATATAGAATTGTTATTATTTTAAATATAGAAATAGAAAAATATAAAATAAATTAAAAATAAATATATAAAAAAAAAAAAAAAAAAAAACTAATAAAAAGATTATTCTATCATTAACTTTTATTAAACATATAAATAGAGTGTAAAACCTTCATTTTAATTGTAATTATAATTTAAATTAAGAAAGGGGTTTACTTGGGGTATTTATTCGAATATACTAATATATTAATGTACTATACAACTAATAATCTTATTTGAAGGAATTTTTTATTTATTTTTCTTATCATTATATTTTGCCATTTATTAAAACTTTTGTGTTTTTTTTTCATAATTATTAAAGGGATTTTTATTAAAAGACCACATATTTGTATAATTTATTTATTGAATTAAACCACCCACAGGGTACGTTTATTTAATTCAATAAATAAATTTTTCAAATATATATGGTCATTATATTTTTATTGACACTTTTTTCAAAGTTAAGTTATATAATTAAAATTAACAATATGCTATTATCTTTACTGAGTTTTCAAAATTATATTGATATATTTTTCTTTTAATATCAAATATTACATTACATCACATTTTCTATTATAAATACAAATATTTCACAAAAAATACCCATTAATATTTTTTTAATCTTCTGATCTATATCAACGATATTTCAGAATGCAGTTCTCGAGGAAGAATTATATAAAATCGTTCATAAAATAATTTGCATTATTATTATAATAATATATAGTTTAGAAATTAAGCAATTTCTTGTTTGTCCTTCATGAAATAATTGATATAATAACCAATTTTTTTTTCTTAAAAAATCATTCTTTAAAGTGTTCTTTTATTTGATCATATTTCTAAAAATTTAATTTATTTATTTCTTTTTCAATCTCTAACCGGCAATTTATTGATATGATTTTTTTATCAATTAAAATAAACAAATTAAAATTCATTTTTTTTTCTAATTAGCTTTCTAAAAAAGTTTTTTTAAATCTTTCTACTAAAAAAGATAATGATATTTTTTATCATTAAATGAAAGTTAAAAAAAACATTTATACACAATATTTAATATTGTATCAAAATATTTTGTTGATTAAACCTCCCACAACTGAACTCTATATAAATAATTATTTTTTTTTGTTTTGTAAAATAAATTTTCAAAATCTCATTTATATAATCAAAAAATATGGGCGTTGACATCTTTTTGATTGATTTATCTTTGAAACCCCATTTAAGTTAAAACAAACAAGACAATTATGTTTACTTGAAAAATAATCAACAAATTCAAAATACAATAAAACTTAATTAGTTAAAATTGAAATTATTAGTTTATTTTAATTAATATTTATGATTGAATTTGAAATAGGTATAAAAATAAAATGTCGAAAGATTAGCACTATATTGTAATAGAAGCTAATTTATTTTGGAGTAACTTATTGTGTTTATGATTAATGTAAAAATTGGAAAGAATGGAAATCATCCATGCCGTTTTTTGAGGCTGTCTATTAAAAATCGATCAGAATTTTTCTTAAAAGGACCCTTTTAGAGGTTTCTCTCGATTCAACTGAGTCACTGATGTTGATAAACGTGTTGTCCAGTTTAAAATTTTGTGGGTGGGTAAAAAGAGGCCGGGCTCATTGGGGTGGTGGCCCGGCGACGGCTGTGCCGCCGGGGTGGCGCGCTAGGCTTTGGCTCGTCGTCCAAATTTCCAGACGACTTCTCTGCACCCCCGCTTATCTCATGTCTACCACCCCTGAGTACCCGCCACCATCACAGACATGACGTCAGAGGAATGCCGCCGCCGACCACCCCAACCATGGATAAAAAAATAAAAACAAAAAAAAACATCGTCGACCGCCTCCCCTTACACATACATACCCTGTCGGCTGTGACGATCGTACAGCCCCGGCCAAGAAATGCTTCCTCCCCCGCGAAATTTCCATCCACCCCCGCGATAGAAGCAACCGCCAGCTTGGAACGACTCGTACGTCAGCCCCCACCGACGCCGTTCTGCACGAGAGCTATTCAAGATATCACCCTCGGATCCGTCACGCCCACACATACTTGAATATAGATTTCTCTCATGACTATAATGTTTAGTATCTATTATAGTTTGATCAAATATTTGATTCAATCCAATTTCTCAAATGCATTCATAAATTCATTATTTTTTTCAAAATGTCTTCCCCAATAGAAAATTTTGCAATTACAAATTTGAATTAAGAATATGAACAAACATATTAATATGATATCAAATAAGATTATACAACATATAAAGTAAAAAATAAATATTGAGATAAATATATATTTGAATTTAACCATTAAATACTATTATTCTTATTTAATCTTTATTCTTGTATCTTATATCTTAATATATATTTGATTCCATATATAAACATTTATTGATTATGAATAATTACTTAAATAGAAATATCTATCCTAAATGGTAACCCTAAATTTTTGCATCATAATTTTGAATTGCATTTAGCCAATATACATAGATAAATAACAAATTATGAAATTGATTAATTTGTATGAATTTTGTAAAATAGCATTTTTATCTAATTACTAGATCATTCATTTATTAAATTAAAAAAATACATTTGAGTTTATATTATTTAGAAAGAATTTTACAGGTTTGTGTATAAAATATCAAAAATTACTTAAATTCATTGAGTGATTTCTTGTAATGTTGATTTACAATGATTTTCCATTTGATATAATGAGAATGTAGAAAGAAACATAAAATTAATAATATAATTCAAAATCACTATGTCGATCAAGTTTAAATCACCTTTAATTAGAATACCCTTCTGATAATTATGCAACTATAAGATTATATTCTATATCCATTTACCTTATCAAAAACTAAAATTTTAACCTAGATATTTATTAATTTGCTTATTTAAAATACATTGGGATCGATTTTTGACGTTTGCTCCTAAAAGGTTTCCATTTTTGGAATTTCGCCAAAATCTCAATACAACGATTTTATTCAAACTAAGCACTTAGATGGAAAATTTTCTTTGAAATGGATATTTAGAAAATTTCTTTTATTTTCTATTTACCTTATCAATCATATTATTGACAAAACAAATACACTTTGTATATATATAAAAATATATATAACAATATTTCACTTAATAATCCTTTTTTTAAATAAATCTTGGTAATTAATAAATTCTCTACGATAATGATTTCATCAAATGTTAATTCCACAACACCTATCAATTTAAACTTTTTAATACTATTTTTATAATTCATAATTAAATAGAAATTGTCTTTGTGCAAATACGACTTGCTTTGTTTAAAATTGGAATTATTTTTAAAAACGAAGATTATATATATCTATAAATAATTCTCAAGAATATATAATATAAATATCTTACCTATTAAGTTTCCCAGTAAAGCTCCCCAAAGACTCAGTATTAGTAGAATTGGTGATGTAATTAAAACAGCCAAATGCAGAAGAACTAATCCAGCTACGCTTTTACAATGATAAAGATTTCCAACTGTTCTTATAGCTCCAAAGGCCACCTTTTTTTAGATAATATTAAAAAAAGTTATAAAACAATAATTTTTTAAATCTTACCAAAGGCCAATTGATTTCTTTTGAAATATAAATTTCCATTATATTTTTATTTTCCCATTTTCTAAATGCACTTCTAATTAAAGCTGTTAAAATATTGAAAGAAGCATTTATTGGAAATATACCCAAATCTTTTAAAATTGAACTTATACTCGAATGAAGCATTGTACTAAAAAAAAATTGTTAAAAAATATTAATAAAATAAATAAATCACTAAATTTTTATATATTTATTAAAAGATGATTTACTTAACAAAACTAATAACCAAAATTATACAAAAAATCCAATGATTCGGAAGTTCGAAAGCATTTACAAGGTTTTGACCAATTAAGATTCCATTCATTGCTACTAAAGGATTAGGTTTATCTTTTAAAATAAATTTCCAAAAAATTAGGGATAATCCTGACGCCATAATCATTCCCAATAATTCAAATAGTCCTTCAGTTTCTGGAAGACGATCAATTAAAATTGCAATAATTATTAAAATTCCTGACCAAGGATTGTCTAAGAAGATGGGAGCACCAAAACCTCGAAGCCATACATCAAAGAATGCCAGTATTTTTGCCCACCATTCATCCTAAAACATAATTTTAATACATTAATTAGAAATAAAGATTTAATATATCTAAAGAAAATTATTTCAACAATCAGATTTTTACCAAATAAATACAAAATTTTAAAAATTTACTCTCCAAAACTATATAAAGAACAAAATATGATTGAATTCATATTTTATTATTTATATATTTAATTTAATTATACAAATTTTTTTCTTTTTCTTTCAGGAATTTTTGGGCGTGAAAGTGTCCCAATGGCATCTTGGAAAAATCCAGGTGAAATTGAAAAACTAGCCTCAAGGCATATGCCAATTGAAACGACGACTTTATGGATTTCTGAAATAATGGCAGATTTGGAAGGTCGAGATGGTCCTACAATATTCATTAACCTAATCGAACGGATGGCATCTACATTAACAAATCCAGATAATTCTATTCGTGTTCAGGGAGTTAACTTTCTTTCCACATTAATATGTGAGCGATGTGAGCGATCACCGACTTCACTAGACCCCAAAGAATTCAATGCAATTGCTCAATTCTATTGTGATCGAATCAAAGATCATCATGATATTATCCCAGGTGTTCTGAAAGGAATTTATGCGCTTTCGTTTCAAAAAAATCTTCAAAGTGATATGGCTCTAAAAATAATCCATGAATTATTTCAACACGTATCTTGTCAAACTCAAACCAATGAGGATCGTCTTTTATATTATAAAATTATAAATCAACTTTTCAATTGTTTTTTAGAAAATGTTATTAAAATAGGACCAGATTTCATTTATGGTTTGCTTACAAGTGTACAAGGTGAAAGGAATCCTATTAATTTAAATTTCCTTTTTCAAATTTTACCTAATATATTCGCCAAAATGCCTTTAGGACACTTAACCGAAGAAGCTTTTGATATTGTAGCTTGCTATTTTCCAATTGACTTTAATCCTAATTTTACAAAAACGCCTTCTGTTACTCGTGATTCTTTAGCGAAAGGACTGGCTGATTGTTTAACAGCAAATCCTAACTTTGGTGAATTTTGTTATCCACTCCTTCACGATAAATTGTCTACTACTCTCCGATTAGCTATTCTAGATTCTTTTTATGTTTTACAAATTTCCGCATCCAAATTCCCGGTCGAATATTTTAATACACATTTTTATGAAATTTGGGATCATCTCAAAGAGTCTTTGTTTCCTGGAAATGATTTAGAAATCCGGGAAATAGCTTCCCAAACAACCGCCACACTTATAATTTATTATTTTGATAGTCAATTACTTGAAAATATTATATTAACCTGTCGATCATTTTTATCTCGAGTTGACTTAAGCCTTTTTCAACCTGCTGAACGACTTCTAACCTGTTTAGCCAAAGCATCGCCAAAAGCTTGTACTAAAATATTAATGGAATTTTTACCTCAATTAACAAATGAATTAGAAAAAAATTCTACTGATACACAAAGCCGATCAAACATATTTTATACTATTGGAAATTTTCTAGAAGCTGCAGCTTTGCATAAAATATCTGGACCATGGCCAAAAGTAATTTATTGTTTAGTGAAAGAAACTTCTCTTTCTGATTTGGCTTGGAGGCCTCTTTCGTTTTGTTGTAATAATGTTAACAAGGAAGAACGGCTAGAAATATATAAAGCTCTTAAAGAACGTATAGGATCTTCAACTGAAGCAAATAAATGTTTAAAATCATTTGCAGAAATTTATCCCAATGAAGTTCTAGAATCTTTAATAAAGCCAATAATAGAACATATAAAAATTGAAGATCATCTTACTGAAAAATATATTTTAGGCATAACAAGTCTAGCAATTCAAGAACCATTTACTTCATCTATTTTACATCAAATTTTAGATACATCTTTTTCAAGGTAATATTATTATTGAAAATTTAATATTATTTATTTTCTTTAAATAAACTAATTATTTAATCTACAGCAAATTTGGCCTAACTGCACTTCAAAGTCTAACGATCCTCGCCAGCAACCCCGAGTCCCTTCACGCAATGAAATTTCTCAATAATAATTGCAAAGCAATTTCTCGATTTGTTGATTTCTATCAAACTTGGGATATTTCTGACAAAGAAAATTGTAATTCACTCGAAAATATTCAAGCAGCAGCCAAACTTCTTGATCTTATTGTAGCAGCCCAATCCCAAGATATTCACCAACAAATAGTTGAAGAATATTCAATCAAATACATGTACAATGAAATCCAAATTCCAATTATTATTTTAGAATCTATTTATAATTCATTATCTAATAAAATAATTATTCCAGAAATCTATAGTCTAACAACAAAATTAGTTAACATAAGTTTAGACTCAAAAGAAAATTTATTTTGCACTAGTTGCTGTAAACTTATAGCAACCCTTATAAATAAATATTCGAATATTAAAATACATCTATATTTATTAATGTTCAAAGATATTGTGAAAGGAGATTATATTACACATTATGAAATAAATACTGTTAAAACTTTAACTTGGATAACGAAATGCCTATTTGTAAAAGGTTCTTCGGAAGCGAACGAGTGGTTAGATGTTCTTCTTTCCTTAATGAATAATGAGGAATTATCAAAATATGCATCAAAAGGTTTTCAAATTCTTATGGATTATTCCCCCAGAGTTTTATCATTCGAAAATAACTGTAAAGTTAGACTTTTATATAGACAAAGGATTTTTGAAGCATGCATTGATATGCTTATTAAAAATTCTCCAATTTATTCATCTCCGCATCTACTTGCTCTAGCTTATCTAGTGCAAGGAATTTCTGAATCATTACTTATCCACAATTTGGATACATTAATCTCTCCTATTCAACAAGTCCTAGAAATTGAAAATGAGCCTGAAACATTGATTCCTATTTTGGAATGTCTTAATGGTTTATTAAAAACGTTAGATGTTAAATTAGAAAGACATTTAAAAGCTTTAGCAAATAGATGTATTAGATTAACCAATAATTCTAGCATGACAGTACGGATAAAGTCATTAGAGACTATTTCATTAATTACTAAATATCCTGCCCATCTATTACTTATTTTCAAACATGATGTTTTATATGGAGTAAAAAGAGCACTTGATGATCCAAAAAGACTTGTAAGACGTCAAGCAGTTAATACACGAGCATTATGGTTTTTAGTAGGAGCAGAACTTTAGGAACAATTTCCATTGTTTTTTTATCTATTAAATTTATTTTATTTCAATAGATAGTTAATTTTTATATTTTTTAATTTAGAATATATTAATATTTATGATTGTGAAATAATTTTAAATTAATGATTTTCTTATAATAACAAAATATAAAATGTAAATTAATTATAATCATATTATATTTTTTATACATAATTTTAACTAAGAAAATATATATTTGATTATTAAAAAATGTGTTTTATTTAATTAATTATAAAGATATTTAATATTAGTATGATATTTATAATATAATAAAAATTTTAAAGAAATAATATTCATGAGTAAGATATTTAAGGAAGATAAGAATATTATTTTCTGTATATTAAGACAAAAATCTTTATGAAGAACAGATTGAGATTTAATCTTGGACTTAATTTATTATATTTTATTTTTTAAAAGAAAATTAAATATTTTACAAGGATAATTTGATTTTTACTAGTCGGTAGATTTTCAAATTAACTTCTTTATTCTATTAACTTTTATTTTAGTTGTTATACCAAGTCTGGTGAAGGGAAAAGATTATGATTTTAGTGAAACTGCCAATTAAATAAATAAATTTGAAACTTCACTTAATATTAAAAATAAATCTTATTTTTTTTAATTTACTTTTATAAAATTAACCAAATCTTTATTGGGCCCTTAAATTTAGATAATTACCTTTGGTTAATAATTCAATAAATTATGTAAAAATACCTACCTTTTTACTTTCAAGGAATTTTGCTATTTGAGGACAATTTCCAAATAATAATCCACAAAAAATGTATTTATTATTATTTCCTTTACTTTGATTTATATTTTCCAAAATATAGTTTTCAGACAAAGAAATATTTTTAATATTGGAAGCATTTTTTGAATCTAATTTAATATCATCTGAAATAAATTTTTATTTACTTTTATTAATTAATTCTAAAAAAAAATATTTCAAAATATAATGAACATAAAAAATGAATTTATTAAGAGACAAATCAATTTATCTAATATATTACTTATAGCTACTTGTGGTTTTCCACTCTAACAGGAGTATTCGGCCCTTTGGACCTAAGTAGTATCTTTTAACTATATATACATATATTCATGTACAGGGTGCTTCAAAAAAATGTATACACACTTTGAACTTCCATAGAAAATTTATTTACCGTTCTACAAAGTTAAATTTCAGGAAAATAGAAAGCTGAAAGTCCAATGTAAATGAAACATAAATAACAAATGTTAATACTGTTCAAATTTGTGACCTGCAGCATCAATACAATTCTGAGTACGAGTCTCACCACTGATTCTGTACATCGTATCAAAACGTCCAATGAGATTTCTCTACACACTGCTTGAATCTCATTCCAAAGAATGTCTAGGTTACGTGGTTTACGTTTATACACCTCATCTTTTACTGTGCCCCACAAGAAGAAATCCAGTGGTGTAAGGTCTGGAGAACGTGCTGGAAACTCGAAGAAATAATTACTGATTCTTGCCTCTCTTCAGAATGCGTAGCACGCTGCTAGCACTTACATCACTTTCACGTGCCCCTTGCCTTGAAGATTTGTTAGGAGAGCGTTGAAACAGTTCCAAAACTACAATAGTTTAAAGTGTGTAGACATTTTTTTGAAGCACCCTGTATAGTATATGTATAGTAATATAGTATAGTAGGATATTTCTGGAAAAAACTAAGTACTACTGTCTCCAATTAGTGAAGAGGAAAATTTTTTCATTTTTATTTTGATAATATTCCAAATTTTCTGTATAAAAACCAACTTTTTGCCTTTCCTCAGCTATTCAAACTTTGTACTCCCCTCTATGTATCTTCTATTTTGGGGCATGTATTAAGAAGCAATTCCTTATTATGCTAATTTATTTAATTTCCCTCTGATTTCATCTGTTAAGAATGTTACCAAAAATTTTAATTTCAATCCCTCCAACCATATCAATGTGAATATTTAATAATGAATTAAATACACAATAGGTATTTTTGGTTTCTTTTTTCTATTATTCCAAGAAACTATTACATATTAATTATTATGCTAGCTAAAATCGTATATATATTTGTATATATATTCTTGAATTAATTTATTAATTAACTGCTCTAAGGATTTTTTTGAAATTCACACCATAATATATATAAAAATAAATCGATCTATTATTATTATTGAGGACACCAAGTTCCATTCATTTTAATCAGATTGATGCAATGAGGTAGCATTTAATAATTGTAATAAATAATTAAAGAATTGTATATCAATATTTTTTAAAAGGGTCGAGCGATAGCTCGGTGTTTCAGGTACTATATATTTCTATATGATAACATTTATAAATAAATTATGTAAATTTTCTAATAATACCCGACATTTCAGTTTCTTTTCCTGGAGCCATTTTCGGGTGATGATAGACGTAGCGTGAATCACTTGAACCACGAGTTTCTATATTGCTCTGCATAGGAAGCTCCATTCCTATTTAAAATTATCTTGCTTATTTTCTTATAATTAAATAATATTAATTTATTTTTTATATACAATTTATACTTTAATTAAATGATTTATTATATTAGTATGATGTAATGTATTTTTTTATTCCTCTTATATTTATTAGTGATTAAATTAAGTTGTGTTGTGTTTTATTATTTGTTGAAATTTTATTCAGCTAATTAGTTCAATAAACAATTTAAGACTGATCTTTGTAATGAAGATCTCTGATAATGAAAGTATAAACCAGTTTAACTTTCAGAAATCCCAATATGAATTTTATACCAGTGATTAACGAGAAGTGATCCATGAAGTTAAATGCACTTTTTATTTGCAATAATTTATTTTAAATTGAAAAATTTAAGATTTTTTATTTGTTTTTTTTTTTATTTTAATTGATAGTTTCACATCTAAAACTATTTTCCTTTATTCCTCTTCATTGAAAAATTTCTTAACTGTTTCGTTTTTACTATCTCGCCAGAGATAGTATTGCGATCACGAAAATTTTCGATGTCGAGATTTTTATGTTTTTATACGTTTTGAAGGCCTGGGTATATATTTAAGACCCCTTACACCTCGCAGAATTTGATGAAACTTCGCCAGTTGATTCTTTGATTTATTCTAAGAAACTTTTTCCTTAGGCATTTCTTGGGAGAACTTCTAGTTTTCGAGATACAAGTGATTAAAGATTGGATATCAATTAGATGGTTATGAATGTCGAAATGTGCAGCCATTAAAAAATTTTCATTGACTAATTCACTAATTATTCACATATTCACTAATTTTAGTTTTTTTCTGTTCGGTTTGGATATAGGAAAATTATTTTATTAATTAATTTTTTAATTTTTCTATATACAATCCGAACTGAAAAAACCGAAAATTAGTCGCGCCCTCTGCTGGTCAAACTGATAAGACATGGTAGCTAAATGGGATATCAATGGATTGATATCCAATCTTTAATCACTTGTATCTCGAAAACTAGAAGTTCTCCCAAGAAATGCCTAAGGAAAAAGTTTCTTAGAATAAATCAAAGAATCAACTGGCGAAGTTTCATCAAATTCTGCGAGGTGTAGGGGGTCTTAAATATATACCAAGGCCTGAGTCATTTTCACTAAGGTTGAGAAAAATGTCTGTGTGTGTGTGTACCATATGTGTGTATGTAGACAAGATTACGCAAAAACGGTTTCAGCTAATAGTCTAGGTTTTTATTTTTATAAAGCCTTTTCCTAGACAAAAACAAATAATTAATTTACACTTTGAAATTGTAATATTAAAAATAGTTAATAGCGTAATGATAAAAAAAAACATTGTATAGATAATTACGACCTTGGAGTCACCAATTAGCTGTAAGAAAAAGTCATGTAATCCCTTTTATATGTTATGGGAAAAACAACATATATTTGTATATTTGGCTAATAATCATACTTTTTTAAACTTAAACTTAAAAACGGTTTCAGCTAGAATCATGAAATTTGGTACACGGGAGAGAATTTTAAAAAATCTGGAGTGTCTCCACTCGACTATCTCGCAAATTTGAATTGGATTAAATAACATATATTAATTCAAATTAAATTAAATTAATTAAATTATAAATTAAAATTAATAAATAATATCTATTAAACCAGCGCATGTTTGGCTCTTTGTTGATGGCACCACGTCACGTGTTGGCGCGTGAGATTTGCAGTGTTAAAAAATTAATTCTGGTACTTACAGCGATTCAATCAAGCTGAAATTCTATATATAGCAGTTTTATACAATTATTAATATTATTATTATATTATATTTAAATTAAATTTAATTAATTATAAATTATAAATAATAAATATTAAACCAGAGCATGTTTGGCTTTTTGTTGATGGCACCACGTCACGTGTTGGCGCGTGAGATTTGCAGTGTTAAAAAATTAATTCTGTTAATTTCAGCGAATCAATCAAGCTGAAATTATATATATAGCAGTTTTATACAATTATTAATCATGTGAAAAATTATCAAACATATAATACTTTATTTTTACGGTCACTTTAGAAGAAAAAAAATCAAAACGTTGTAGGTAATGACCCTCTTCCGGTTGAGCTACATTTCTCAAAAGTTGATAGAAAACTATGAATTTTGAATAATGCCCATGTACCAAATTTCATCATTCTAGCTTAAACCGTTTCTGCGTAATCTTGGTTACATACACACATACATACACATACACACACACACAGACATTTTTCTCAACCTTAGTGAAAATGACTCAGGCCTTCAAAACGTATAAAAACATCAAAATCTCAACATCGAAAATTTTCATGATCGCAATACTATCTCTTTCGAGATAGTAAAATATCGTAAAAAAAATATTTAAAATAAATTGTTAAAAAGGAGGGGTAGACCTTAAGACCCTTAAGTCCCCATATCAAACAATTCCTAAAATGCTTTGTTTCCAAATCAATTAAATCTGTTCGAAGGGGTGAATAAAATAATTATAGGTTAATAAACTTTCTGATTTCATTCTTTATTAATCATATTTAGGCATGAAATTATATTATTTAAATGTATGAATATACACACATATATTCCTTAAAAATCAACAATTTAAATTTTAAAATGAATTATTTTTTAATTCAATTAACTAATGTATTGTTTATTATTTTTTTTTTTTTAAATTTAAAACAGGTTGAAGTAGTAAAAGAGTAGAATAATATTTTCATTTCCAATACTTATCCGATATTAAAGAAAATAAGTCAAAATATTTTCTTTTTAATTTACATCAAAAATATATTATAACTTTCACTTCTATAAAATCAAATCGAAAAATGCGTCATTTATTTAGTACACATATAACTAAATGAATTTAAAAATACAATTGTACAATAAATTTATATATTATAAATGAATAGGCCGAAAGAAAAAAATATTATTATGATAAATGCATTTTTTAACAAGTCATTATCTGTAAAAATTATAGTTACTTTAAAATTGTATTTTTTAAATAATATATTTAATTTCTATAAATTTTTATTCCAATTAAAAAATTAAAAATAGGTGATTTCCTACCTGAAGAAAATGATGATCTATTTTGATCTCGCGCCCAACGAATGTTGGGATCTATTCTGCTCTCAAAGAACATTATCTTTTTAATTCCCTAATAAATAAGCAAATAAAAATTAATACAAAATTAAATAAAATTAATTTTTTAGTTTTTAAATTAGTTCGTTTAAAATAAGGACGATTAACTTCATGGATCACTTCAGTCTGTCTATTATCTAAAAATATTTATTTATTACTTACCCCATTTTTGGGTATCACAAAATGTAGATTACTACCTGACCTCCGATCTACAACTGAACAAATGTGACCGTGGATTCAAAATAACATTATAAATAGTACTTTGCATGAAAACAAAATAATGATAATATCTCTAAATCCACAGGCAATTATTTTTTTTAATTGTGAGAATCTATATTTACAATAAAAAAATATAATATTTTTAAATTTGTTTAAAGGATAAATCAATTAAAAAATATAATTAATGTACTTAATAGATTTAATTGAATTTTTATATTGAAAAAAACATTATTATTTCCTTCATAAAGGAATAAAGAGAATAAAAATTAAAAAAATCATGCATTTAAATTAATCTATTAGAATAAAACAAGTTTAATTTTGCAATTATATAATATAGTTTTAATTATATAACAGACTTTACTAATTATTTAAAAAAAATATATATATATATAATCTTCGATCGCATGTTTAAAAATAGCTATTTACTTTTTTTATTTAACATATAATAAGATAACAAGGTTGCAATTATTTCATTCTAATTTGATTTTTTAAAGAAAGAGTATAATAAAAAAAACTAAACTTGTTAGTATAAAAATAAGTATATTGTTCTTTTAAATTTTACATAGAATAAACTATTAAATATTTTTATAATTTTAAAATAAATATATAAAACTATCAAAGAAACAATCTAGTTTTTCATTAAAATTAAAAAAAAACTAACTATTTAATACAGGGATGGCGAACCTTTTTGGATGTTCGTGCTTCCAAATTATATAAAATCTTTTTAAAGTAACTAAAGTGTCATAAAATTGTCATGATTTTTTTCTCCACCACCTGTACTCGTTTTTGCGTTAATATATAATCGAATATTTTTGTATAACTATCTTATATACAAGTGTTATAATTTTAAATATTTAATTTTATACCGAAAAAATAAAATGATTATTAAAAAATTTGGAATTTATTTGTGGTAAAAATATATCTATCCTAAAAATTGTTTATTATTTTTATTTATTTTTATTTTATGGAAATTCTTTAATTGATTTTATATTATAGTGGTGTGAATTCACTATATTATTTCCAATATTTAACTGAATTTTAGGCAAATTTACATTTCGACATTTTTGAAAGAAATCTTTCTTGTTTTATTATCCAAATAACTTTCTTTCTATCTCAGATGATATTCAAAAATTTCAGAAATTATTAAGATATCACAATGAAAAAAGTTATAATTATTAAAAAAATAATCTTTACTTTGTGCGTGCCATCAAATTTTTCAAACGTGCCATAGGTTCGCCATTCATGATGTAATATAAAGGAATGATGGGTTTCCATCCTTATATTCTTATTTAATGTGGATATTTTAAATTGATTCAACCTCTCTGAGATTCTTTTTAGAACTCGAAATTCTTAGCTACATTCCTCCAACTGCTATTCTCTACAACTTGCTCACATCCTTGATTACATTATCTGCCCACCTTCATCACTCGATCTCCGCAAAAACAAATTTCTCACTATTTTCTCGTAGAAGACCCAATCATTTCCCCCCTTTTAATGATGGTGAAGATGCATAGAGGCAAGGCCATTCCTCGTTATGCATTCTCCCAAGACAGAGGTCGGCAACCTTTTTCAATAGTCGAGCACATTTATGAAATAATATAACAGGGGTGGGCACATTTGGTGAAGAGCCATATTGAAAAGTCGTAAGAGCCTGATCGCAAAAACATTTTACCTTTTCTTTTAGAACCGCATTGAAATTTTTTTAAAAAAGTAGAAAATGTTTAAGAGCCTGATCGCAAAAACGCGGGCACATTTTTTCAAATACTCTATATTTATTTTTGTCTTCCAAAGTCATAGGATACACCTAATGCCCATAATAATTATTTTATAGAATACTATTACTAAGAAAACACTTGTAGTCCCAACCTTTACCATGGTATTGAAGATTAAATACTTCATAATTGCTATTAAAAATGACATTATGGTAGGCATTTAATTTAATTTTTTTAGTTTTGTCGTAGAAGCATCCATCCTTAAAACATAACTGACATCTATGTTAAATGTTATAAATGAATTTTTTAAATCCTTTTAAATTAGATAACAAGTATTTTCTTAATAAATCACAGACCATCCGTAAATACCATAAATACTTATTGAAGTTAGTTACTTTCTAAGCAGATTGAAATACTCTGATATATTTATAAATTAAATAAATGTAATTTATCTTTTCTAATCTTAAAATAAGAATAAATAACATTTTATCTTTATACACCTGTTATGAAAAAATAAGCATTTCTTTATCAAATTTTAATTTTCAAAATCATAATCCAAAAACTTACCTTAAAAAGAAAAAATAATAAAATATTAAAAAAAAAAAAATAAATAAATAATTAAAAAGGATTGTTAGGAAAAAAATACGACATAAATATATTTTCATTTTTTTTTTAATTTTATTGTATTTTAATATACATTTTTCGGGAACTAAAATAGAAAAAGGGACAAAGAAAAGATTTTAATTATGGTAATTAGTTGCCAATCAATTTTATTATAATTCTTAAATGCTCTAATTCAAGGAGAAAAAAACTAGAATCAATCAAAACTTTTAGGATTTATCTTATAATTTTTATTTCATAAGAGACATCACAGTATTTATTAAATTTTTTGAGCAAAATGATTTTGAAATAAAAAAAAAAATGAATAGATTTTATCATTTCTTTTTTTTTAATTTTTTTTTCTTTTTTTTTTTTGGAAGACAAATAATTACAAAATTGTAAGCAAAGATAAATTTTTTTAATTACAAGGTCCTGGTGTAATTTTACCAAGAGAAAATACAAATTTCAGCGAGAATTTCGGAAAAATAGTGTTATTAAGATTACTTTTTTCCAAAAAATGTTCTAAATATAAAGCTAATACTAAAAGCCTCTATCTACTGTTTGAATATAATTTTCAGATCACAGAATATATTAAGTTATTTTTATAATCTATAAATACTACTTTAAGTTGCATATTCCACACCAGTCTGATTTGTTAATTAATTACAAATTGGTTGTGGATAATCAGGTCTGAATAATGATAAAATCAGATCAATAGAAATTCATAAAGGAAGAAATTTACAAAATTTTGATATATTATAATATGTATAAAAGTGATTTGTTTCCAAGCAATATTTCTTTCTAATTAATTACAGAAAACAAGTCACTTGATATTTATAATAGAGTAACTATCTATAAGGTGGCTGATTTTCAAAAATTCAAGCTCTGTTGTCTGCCGCTAAAAACATGAATGATTGGGAATGTTAAACACTTAGAGGCACTGGATTAGGTGTAGTGTTGTCAGGTTTTTTTTTTACATAGATCAAGTAAGTAACTGTGAAATAGATTTAAAAATTAATTGATACAACTAGAAAACTATCAAGTTAGAATTGGTTTTCGCTTTTGTTTTGTTTTGTTTTTTTTTTCTTCAATATTTTTATATAAATTCATAATGAATATACATTTTTACAATTTTTTTTTCTTCAATTTAAAGATTTTTACTATTTTAAGTAAGAATATAATTTTTATTATATTATATTTATCGATAAATTCGACAGTCATTTACCTCTTTTAGATCAGAGTCAGATCATTTTTCCTATCAGCGTAATCAAGAAATTTTGGCTTAGCCATCTTTACTGTATACAGAACCGGGATCATTTCTAGCTAATGCCAAAATACATGATCACCAATATTTCACTGATCAATCAATATATATTTTTAGCACCATTTCATTTTGTTTACTAATTATTGTCTCTTTAAATTCTTGAAATCACCAAACAATTCACTAACTAAGATTTTTTTTTAATAGTCCCACAAGGAGCTATTCCACCAAATCTCATTCAAAAATTTCTTTTAAAGAAATCTTGACATTATTATTTATTAGAAGTAATTTATTTATCTATAAATAAATAGTTATTAATATATCTTTTATAAGATTTTATAAAATTCAAATTGTAAGTTTCCCCTAAGAAGTATTTTAATATTGCAATTAGTGATAATATTTTGATAATAATGAATTAAAATAGTGTGGGGAGATTATTGTCGTTTATTATTGCTTTTTCTTAAACTTTTATTATTAATTTTTTTAAAATATTGTTATCTACAATTTTCTAAATGACGAGAGCTCACTTTGTCCAGGAATATTGTAAATATAACTTTATTTTCTTGACTAATAATCTTGATCGGATGACCTCCATGGAATGTAAGTTGCACCGAAAAAAAAGAAAAAAAAAAATGTGCACTAAAATTGAAATGAGGACGGTGAAGTCGAGAATGATGAAGCGGCACTTGATTTGCTTGGGCTAAGGGCAGCCACATTCGTCCACGACCATCTTCGGTAAGTCTCTTTTGATGATATTAGAATCAGGACCAAAATATATAAGAGACATACTTGAAAACTTGAGGGGGGCACAACACGGCTGAATCCCGGACATTCCATTGACTTTTCGTAATTCTTCAATCACGTGTGTATAATAAGTATAGAAAGTATCCGGAGTTCGTGGACCGCTACAATCGCCACGACAATAATTAGCGTAGTAACCTCCGGGTGCGATAATCCAATCATCCCAGCCAAGTTTTTGAAAACTTACGTAGAATCTCTGTTTACAACATTGACCCTAGAGAAAAAGGATAGGATAATATTAACAATTATATTAGTTTAAATACAATCAAGTAGAAAATCATATTATCCAAAAAAATATTTATTTGAACAGAATTATTCTTTGTTCACACCATCTAAAACAATTGAATTATTGATTTAAATAGATAACAACAACTTCTAATAAAAATGAAATAATTAATATTAAATTATATATTGCATCACTATTAATTTTATTAAAATATTAAATAAATATACTTTGTATTATAAAATCTAATTATCATAATGATAAAAATAATAATAAAATACTCAAATAACAAAAATAAATTAAATTAAATATTATTTTTTATTGAAATAAAATCTTTTAAACTGTTCTTATAAGTTTATTTTAATTACATTTCATTTTTTTAAAATTTTCTTCTTTTTATGTGTAAATAATATTTTTTTGAAATTTTATTAATTAAAAGATAAAGATATTGTTATTAATATGAAAGATTGTTGTGGAAGGTTTGGCTTACTATGATGATGGTTATAATGGTATAATACTCAGAAGGAATTAAAAGGGAACATAGGGAAATTGATCCCTTTTCTCCTTTACTTTTTAGAAGAAATATTTTTTTCGAATTAAAGTAATTTATAAAAATATTATATTTAATCCAAAAGAACATACCAATATTATTTATTTAAATATCAAAAATCCACTATTGAAAAAAATAGTAAATTTATTTAAAAAATAATAAGTAATAATGTTAAATTTTGGTAACGTAAATACCCTAAATATTTAAAACAATAATTATAGTCATGTTTTTTTTAATTAATATACAATTAATAACTTTAAATTTTTTAATGGTAAACAAATTTTGTTAAAATAATTATTTAAATAAATGTTATCCTAAATTTATATTTATATTTTTATAATTCATAAAATGTAGGATTTTTTTGTAAATAACAATTTAATTTTATAATTTCCAAGGAACACATGTTCAGTGTGGGCTCGATTTGTCGCAAATTTATGATATCAAAATAAAATAATCTTATTTGATATATATTGTACATATTGATACGAGGGTGGTCTGAAAAACGATGTTTTTCAATTTTTTCTTTTGTTTTATTTTTAAAAATTCAAGATAGCTGAGACCTGTAAGATGTCAGCTGAACGTGTGCGAAATATTTTGCAAAACCATTTGAATATGGAAAGCTGTGTGCAATGTGGGTGCGGCATTTCCTAACGATAGACCAAAAATTGCTTCGAAAAATCATTTCTAACGACAATTTGGCGCTGTAGGCGTAATCCAATCGAATTTTTGCGTCGATTCATAACTGTTGATGAGACTTAAATTAAATTAAATCAAATTTAATTAATTAAATAAATAATTTATTAATTAATTAAATTAATTAGAACACCGTTATGAGAAATGTATCAGTGTTGATGGAGATTATGTTGAAAAATATAGCAAAAAAAAAAATTGAAAAACATTGTTTTTCTTGGTCAGGTCGAAAACTTTTCAGACCACTCTCGTATATAAAAGGTAAATATTAAAAAATAAAAAAGGGTTCATTTTGAAACAAGTTTAACCTCTCTGATCGGAGATTAAAATGCTCTCACTAGATACTATAAGATTTAATTTGTAAAATAATATATAAAAAGTGTTTTATTTTAAAAACACTATACATGATAGAAATATTAAATAAAAATAATATTTAAATTTTAAATAATTAATAATAATTATTCTTATATAGTTTAAATATCTAATATCAATTTGATAATAATAATAATATAATCATTAAATAGATCCTATTATTTTATTCGTATTTATTATTTATTATATTGTATATGTATTTACTTATGTTGATTGGCCATAGGGGCTTGATATACTAGATATGCATTACTAATAAAGAATTAGTATTGGGTTTTCAGTGGATTAAATAAAAAATTAAAAAAAAACAACAAACTATTATTAATCATAAGTGATTCAATGCTTACCGGCAGAGCTCCAGTGCAATCGACAGCCCGTCGACGGACTCGTCTTGTTAAATTGGGATCAGTATGCACTACAAGAAATGGTCTTGCATTTGAATTAACACTACCCCCGTTTCCAGATGAGAACAAAAGCGGCTCTACGAGATCGCCACATCCGGTGCACTCAAATAGTAACCGCAATTTATCTCTACCAGGTGTATTTACACGAGCATACCATTCCCTAATTTTTGACGTCACATCAAAATGTAACCAACCAACCGCTGATAATGATACTGACAATGAGGCTGCATACTCTGTGTACTTTTCAAAATCCTAGAAAGAATTACATTCATTAATTTTGACAAATTTTGAATTAACTTTGTTAATTTATTTATAATATAAAACTATATATATAAATATAATTCAAATAAGTTCTATAGGATTCGTGATACCGTTATTATATTAATTTTGATTTTTTCCCCTTTTCTTCCCTTCATCACTACTAAATTACACTACAAACTTAATAAGTTGACTTGTGGCCAGGTCCGAACCGACCGACGGTTTGAAATAAAGTAATTTCCAGCTACAGAAACAATTTCAAATAATTTTAATATATCTATTAATGTAATAAAAAACAGATATGGATATTACATAAATATTTTTAATTTTATTTTATTTATAATATATATGTAAGACTAGGCTGTGACGTCATGAATGACTGGATGACGTCATATAATTTTAAATTAAGAAAAAACTAATAAAGATGATTTTTCTCGAGGATAAAACCAATACAAAGTGCATGATTCGTGGTGATATATAAAAAAATCTCCTCATGTGATAATACTACCACTTCCGGTTTCCGGATTTGCACCAAAAGTTGATCAATTCATCCTACTGATGCATTAAGTAAATATACCAAATTTCATCAAAATCTGTTGAGCCGTTCAGGCTGTACACATCTATACGGACGGATGGACGGACGGACAGACATCATGCTAAAAATACTTTTTTCTGTTTAGAAAATGCATGATTCGTGGAGATAAGTAAAAATATCCACATGTGAAATTTGGTGTGAAAACAATTTACTATCGTCGGTCGGTAAAAAAACTTAACTGATGATGAATAGATGAAACATCAACCTCATCGATTACCTCTACAGGGTTTACTTTTTGACCATTTAAAACATACCACCTTATCTAATAATAAAAAAATAAGCTACTCTCTTTCATATTTTATATTATTACAGCGGAGATGAATGAAAGAAAAAATGGAAAAATTCAAATTTATGTAATAAGAGGCTTTTTTTTATGAATATGTGTGTTGTAATAAAATAATAATTACTTTTACTATTTGAATTAATTTAAATTTGTTCTTAATTTCTTACATTTTTTTCATTTTATAAATAAGAAAATATTACTAAATAAATTGCAAATGGAAAGGATAATCAAAAAAGTTAAGACACTTACTGCACCACTGAGGACTGTTATGTTTGGTGGTCCTTTCACCCTAAATAACCATAAAGTGATGTTCTTATCATGGGTGGCTAGAAGTAACCTGTGATGATGATGATGTTGCAGTTCAACTCGCAGCCAAACGGAAGCTGACTTGACTCGAAGTTCGGCACCTGCCGTAACAGCCCGCTCAGTCTCTTGGGGGTACGAAAACTCAAGGACTGGCCGACCATTTATACTCCGTCCTAAAATAAACATAATATTGTAATAAATATAAAACAAATCACCACACCTTGAATACCTTAGGACATCTAATAATGAAAATAGATAATTTTTATTTTATTTTAAATTGAAATTGAAATAAATATTGCATTGTAAAAAGACAAATTCGTTTAATAATAATTAATAATTATTATTAAATCAATTTCTTATATTTAGTATATGAAATAAGCTTTATAATATTAGCATATTCTTCTTTATTACTCGTTTTACTGATATTATGATTCTGACATCTAACACAATCTTTTTTACTATCTCGCCAGAGATAGTATTGTGATCACGAAAATTTTCTTTGTTGAGATTTTGATGTTTTTATATGTTTTGAAGGTCCCTGAGTCATTTTTACTAAAGTTGAGAAAAATTCTGTGTGTATATGTGTGTATGTAGGCAAAATGACGCAAAAATGGTTTGAGTTAGAATAATGAAATTTGGTACACGGGCATTATTCAAAATTCATAGTTTACTATCAACTTTTGAGAAATGTAGCTAATTCGGAAGCGGACCATTACCTACCACGTTTTGATTTTTTTTCTAAAATGACCGTAAAAATAATGATATATGTTTTATAGTGTTTCAAAATTCGGAAGCGGACCATTACCTACCACGTTTTGATTTTTTTTCTAAAATGACCGTAAAAATAATGATATATGTTTTATAGTGTTTCACATGATTAAAAATTGTATAAAACTGCAACATATTAGTTTTTAAGCTTGATTGAGTCGCTGAAAGTACCGGAATTAATTTTTTAACACGATTGCAAATCACGCGCTTGCAGGTGACTTGGTGCAATCAATAAAGAGCTAAACCCGTGCTAGTTTAATTTCTATTTATAATTTATAATTAACTAAATTTTATTTAAATATAATATATGTTATTTAATGCAATTTAAATTTTTGCGAGATAGTCGAGTGGAAACACTCCAGTTTGGAATCAAGCCGATATGCTTAAATAATTTAAGTCCTGACAATTATCTGAGGATTCAAAATTGATATTTATTATTATTAATCGTAATTTTAAATAAAATTAAATGCAATTTATCTAAACATAATTACCGACCGACGATAGTAAGGGAGGTATTGTTTTTTCATGTTTCACCATTTACAAAATGTATAAATAGGTGTAAAAATAAAACAAAATTATATATTTTAATAATATAAACTTTATTATTGACTTTATTATGGACACAGGAAGAATCGGTGTTCTAAGTAATATAAAAATATCATTCTCTATAAAATTCTTGTCAGGAATACTCAACACTTTTTCTGTTTATAATCTGTTTTAACAATTTAAGTTGAAAATTTGTAATAATTTAGAACAAAATTTGTTGCATGTTCATCAAATCGATTTATGTTTATTTGTATTATTATTTATAAGAAAATGTAGCTCCTAAATGATCATAGATTCCAAAAGTTAATAATAGTAAAGAAAGACACTTTAAAATGTTAATTATTTTTAAATTTATATTAATCAAACATCGAAATTAATTTGTGAATAAGTATTATTAAAATATTCTACAGTGTGTTGATAAAAAAAAACTTAATTAAAAAAACTATTAACATGGATTTGATTAAAAATGGCATTTATTTTAATAAAATCATAACTAAATAAAAAAAATAAATAATAAATATTTTATATATTATAATTATTATAATAATTAAGTACATGATTAAAAATATTCCCAATTAATTATGAATATTCAAAATAATTGATCTTATGAAACGAAATAATCATATCTTGGATTTTTTTTCCCTTATTTAGTTCATTGAATATGTCTAAAATTCATGTTTGTAAAATTTAACAACTAATAAAATCAAATATAAGAGAGAAAAAGAAATAAAGAGAATAGCCCCTTCCCCTCTCATAAATTTTTAATTTAAAGAATATAGTGCTTTAATACCTCATTATATTAATAAAAATTGTTGAATGAGTTTGAGAAGGAGTTTTATTTTAATCCGTTACATTCATCATGATCCGTATTTTATCTCTTTCTTTGCCATATTTTATGACACTAGTTCCAAAAGCAATACGACATCCAAGATTGTGGGTCTTTAAAAAATTGAATTGAACTTAATGGCTTTTAAATATTATTTTTAACAGGGATAACAAAAATATTTATAGGGCACTAAAATATATTCATTCAATACGATTATAATTGTTTTTGAAATTGTAAAAAATGACAACTTGAAAATTATATCACATATCGCGCGTTGAAATAGAAATTTAATTCAAAAAAAGGAAGTAGAAAATAAGAAAATGAAATGGTAGATGAAAAATTAATGTGGTACTCTTTCAATAAAAAATTGCACAACTAGAATAAAACGATATTTCCTTTTATTGAATATAAATATGCAATCTATGTTTATTAGTTTTAGTAAAAATTTTAAGTCAAAAGAATTGTATATAAAAGTAGTAATTTTTATTATTAATATTAATTTAATTTATTTAGTACGATCGAACGAAAAGTTTTGAAGAATGGTATAGGGAACTATAAGAATAGCAGATATAATATTCAAATAATTTTCAACCTAGTATTCAAATAACAAATATTAATATATATCTATTGAATCCCTAAAAAATGATTCAATTATAAAATGATCTATATATATATGTGCAAAATTATCTCATCACTTAGAATAAATACTAATGAATAGAATAAACTTAAAATCTATTTTATATTAAATTAATACAACTTAATAAAAAAATAAATATTCAAATTAATAACAATATCTTTATCTTTTAATTAATAAAATTTCAAAAAAATATTATTTACACATAAAAAGAAGAAAATTTTAAAAAAATGAAATGTAATTAAAATAAACTTATAAGAAAAGTTTAAAGGATTTTATTTCAATAAAAAATAATATTTAATTTAATTTATTTTTGTTATTTGAGTATTTTATTATTATTTTTAATCATCATGATAATTAGATTTTATAATACAAAGTATATTTATTCAATATTTTAATAAAATTAATAGTGATGCAATATATAATTTTGCACAGCAGTTTATATATTAGTATATCATTTCATGTTGATCAATATAACAAATCAAATTAATTAAATAACAATTAATTTGAAATAAATTTGAATATTTGCTAAAATTCCCTTCGATCCCAAAAACCAATAATATTCAAAATAAAAAACTAAATTATAAGAAATATGTAATTAGACTGCTTTGTTTTATGTATACAAATGTATATATATAATTATATACACAGTTATTTAATAATAATATCTCAAATTTTAATGTTTCTTTTCATTTCTATTATATAAGTAATTTTAGTAGCTTACAGAAGAAATAATCTTTTAGTTGAGCATATGATAAGAACTTAATCCTATAATTACATTTTAAATACTTTAACCTAGTTGAATAAGTAGAATAGAAAACAATATTTGAACACACCTTATTTACATAAATGTAATTTATCTTAGATAAAATAAAAAATTAAATGCCTCCATTTTGTCATTCAACAAAAAAAAAAAAAAAAATAATAATTCAAATATTTTTTAAATTAAAAAAAAAATGATTGAATTTTTGAGATACAATTATTTAAAAATATTTTAATTATCTGTTTATTTGATTTTTAATCTAAAGTTCAAAATATTTTAAAGAAAACGTTTATTTTATTTAAAATTAAATGAACATAGAAATATTCTATCCAAATTAATAAATAATTATATTTAATAAAATATTTTTATTCTAACATTCGAGAATTCCAAATGAAAATATTTTAAAATGTGGTGACGCCTGGTATATAGGCATTCAATTCAACAGTCCTGATATGTTTGCCTAAAAACCAGGTTCTTCTATTGGATGACTTGTCTTTATTATAATAACTATATTAAAATTACTTAACATTTAAATATGAAACTTAATTTAAATTTTATAAATTATTATAGAATATATATGTAATATAAAAATGCAATCTCTTAAAGGTTTTTTTACCTTTAGCTATTTATTATTCAAATAATCAGATGAAATATAAATTTCATTTTTGAAGTTATAATGACTGATGAGTAAAATAACAATAAAATAGTCAGTTAATGATTAAAGGAAGATGCGGCAAATGTTACGCTTGAACATCTCAAATTCATCGATAGACCTGAGAAATAAAATAGCCAATTGTCTATGGAATTTTTCTGAGTATGTTCTTTCATTGATTCCTGGAAAATGATGTATATTTATGAAAGCATAAGCAGTTATAGTCTGATGCGAATCGAAAGCTTAAGGTGTGTGTGACGAAATTGACATCGCAAGGTGGCCTGGGGAGTCTTCGTCTGTCCTTCGACAACATCCACCACCGCTCTCAATTAAAAGTGCATCGGCATTCTATGCTTCAAGCATTTTGTAAATAACGACACGCTAATCATTTGACTCTTTAAAAAAGCAAATAAAAAAAACTGTCTGCATTTATAGAAATTCCGAATAGACTGAAATTGACAAATATGTTACATACAATTATTATTCATCGTAAACGTTAAATATTTTATTAGTATTATTAGAAATTTATTAAAGAACATACCCTATACAAATAACCTATAATATATATTTAAAAATTAATATAATATATTCTCATAACAACTAATTTTAAATTACCTAAACTTATATAACGATGGATTAATATAATAAAAACTTACTGAGTGTATTAAAACTTTTCATAGCTACAAACCCTACTTCACTTCAGAGAGGAGGAGAATCGCTGGGTAGTGAGGAAAATCATCGGAGAAGATGATCAAATATATAATTAATATAAATAAATATAATCTACTTTGAAATGTTGTTAAATAAAGATATATATATATATATATATAAACTTTTAATAAACTTATGATTATAACGATATTTCAATTGATGAATTGATTGGCAATTCATTCTTAATAATTAAATTAAATAAACAAATATCATTTAAAATTTTAATTTATTAATTAATGTATAAAAATTTATATTTATTCTTATTTATTAATATACCTATATATATATATATATATATATATATAATATTCTATTTAAGGATATTTATAGCTTCCTTTCTAGTAACTATTTGTATGAATATAGTGAAATTAATGTTATTTATATGCATAGAAATGGAAGAAGGAGCTCTTGGAACTTAAAATTTCTCTCCATGGAATGGGACATTTATGAATATAGAAATATTGATATATTGTCTTGGTTATTATTTTTTTTTTTTTTGGATCAATGCTTCAACATAGGGCTGAAGTCTGAAAGTACAGCCCCTTCCCCACCTAGTTGAGCTACTGAATATATTATTAAAAAAAATCCTTTTATAGATATTGTTTTTCATAGTTAGGAAAAGTGCATTAATATTGGTTGAGAAGATAATATGTAGTTTAAATGAATCACAATCTAGAACGAATAAAAAATGAATCATTTGTGAAAATAGTTTATTTGTCTCTGCCCCCTGTACCCCCGATGTAATACATAGTAATTTGTTGAAACTTTGTATGTGAAAGGTTTTAATTCATTTTAATTCAATCAGTATATTTTTTCTCTCATTTGGATCTTCGTTTTCACTCAAATTTGCAAATTGCACAATTTTTCAAAATATAAATTTAAATATAAAAAATATTTCTTACTTAGTTTTAGAAAATATTAATCAATTAGGAGTAATATTCAATTGAATTGAATTTAATTTCAATTTTAATATTATAGAATACTAGCTGCTCTTCACTCCCTCTTCACTCCCTGCCCCCTGTACCCCCTACTAGAATTAATAATTTTATAATGAGTCAAATTCTTAATTGACCCACCAGAGGCGCCACATGGAGCGTTATTTATTTGGGTCGTTTTTTTGCCCATAACTTTGGAACGGATCAATTTTTTTGAAATCTTCAACCTTATACCTTATTCTTGGGTCATGGCGATTCTAATGAACCATTAAGATCCATGAAGTTGTTTAGAAGGAGTTCAGGATTGCGTAGTTTTTTAATTATATATATATTGTAGGAAATTTTAATAAAAATGCATGTTTTGTTCTGAAAAGAACAGTTGTGTTGAAAAGAAGGCGCTCACATCCGAGCAGCATTGCGTCCAATTGTCAAAAGAATGAAACAAGTCCCTTGCGGAGGTTTTTATAACCGAGTCCGAGTGAATCTAGTTGAGCCAATCACAGAGGAGAACACATTTATGTTAAATATTTAATTAGTAGAACTTATATTTAGATTAAGATTAATATATTAAGTTAGCTAATATTATAATATATGTTAATAAATAAACCCTATTGTAATAACACTTATGTATTAATTAGTATAATAAAAATTGTAAAAGCTATGCTTGGCGGCAAAACCAGCCAATGAGCGACAAGATTGAATATGCCTAGCTACTATTTAAAAATGTTATGGCCACTTATGCTATTGGTTATGCTCACGTTTATGTTAAGCAAGCATTTTATATTTTATGAATTTGCTACATTTATATAATATTTTATTAAAAGGATTTATGCATCCAATTTATTGAATTATTATTTTTGAAGATCTACCTTTAAAGAAGATAAAAGAAGAAAGAAGAAAAAAAATATTTTCTTACAATATATATATATATAAGTGAATCAAGGATATGTATTATACTCGTATCAAAGGGATAATTATTATATCTCATAGTATATATTATATATAAATATCTTATAAATATAATATATTTTAGTTAAGTAATTTATTTATTTTCTATCTATACAGATTCTCTTTTATTTTCAAGCTTTACTTCCCCTTTATTTTTCATTATTTTATTTTAAGTCAGTTATGTTAGAAAGTTAGTTCTGAGTGTCGTGATATTGGACTTGTCAATTGACATTTAATCGAGACATTCTTCATGACGATTGTGTGGTAAAAGGAACTCCTCCACATTACTTGGGTATTCAGAATCTTTCCTATCCATTTTCTTGTTCGGTATAAAAATGGACGCCGGCAACAAACGGGTTTTTTGGAGACTTTTAAAAAATCTTGGATTAACCTTGGGCTACCTAATGATATCTTGAGAAATGTTACAGTGCTTATATCGAATTAGAAAGAAATTGAGAAATAAAATGTGTCCATAAGTATATTCAATATTTTCCAATAAATCCGAGTAAATGTTCGTAGTTTCCTATTTTATTAACCAAGAGGAATTCAAGAAAGGTAGAAAGATGAGGCTTTCAGCACCTCAGCAAAGAGAGAGAGAGAAATTTCGAAAAGATCTCAGGCATATGAAAGTAATAAGTAAATTCCGAAGCTTTTTTGTTCTCCAATGCATAAGAGATTAATTTTGGTAGATTTTCTCTTAAAAAACTAAAGCTTTTTTTTCTGAATGCCTTATTGATTAGAGCTATAGCAGCCAGTGATGACTGGACTCCACGTGTTGTTTGGAATACATTAATGCAATTCTCTCTCCCTGGAAATGATCCAAAAGAGAAAGGCTGTATATAAAGTTTATCAAAAACTCGCAACCGATTTTGGAATACATTTCTTTATAATATATATATACATATGCATATACATGGATGTATTTATATCTGTTGGGGTCATCTCAATTTGAGAATTTTCTTTTTAAGAACTTACATTCAACAGCTCAACGATTTACTTAGAAAAAAGTAAAATTACACTTTAATACAAGTTGAACATTAGAGGAAGTTTGCAAATAAGTATTAATTCTATTTGAAAATATGATCATTGATCTCTAATAAAAATATTTGAAAATTTAAAATAAGATAGAGCAGAAGTTCTCCAAGTTTTGGTACCACAGAAACTTTCTAAAACACTAAAATGATTTCGTTACTAAAAGTAACTATACTGTAAGTACAACCGTCAGGTTATAAGGTATCACCAGTGGTACATGTACTACAGTTTAAGAACCTCTGGTGTATTAGGTAAATTGGATATTTTATTAATGAAATTCAAATAATTTGGTTGTATTTTTTTATAAAAAATATAATAATATAAATATTAATTTTATGCCAGAAATTAGGTTCTAAAAAATTTGACAAAATTTGTTGATGGTGTGGGATAACAAAAAAATAATTGAAAATAAAAATTATTGTAACAACTTAAATAAATTACAAATATAATTTTAAACTTTATTATTATTATTATTATTATTATTAATACAACTTTCCTATTAAGGTAAATTGTTTGATTGATTGATATAAAAAATAATTTACATATTTGAAATAATTTCAATAGCATTATGATTTGGCGAATATCGAGTTGGTTGGAAAATGAATGGATGCATCTCACTATGAGAGTTGAAGTTTAGGAGGTAATAAGAATTGTAAGTAAGAGTCTGGATTTGTTGTACACCTAATGTAAGGAAGGGATTATTTCTTGGGTAGGAAATAAGAAAATAGATGGGGGTAACTCAGACGTGAACTCAGTTGTTAGAGTATTCAATTGGTCTGAGTCTACATACGAAATTCTCTTTAATAAATAGTGGTCTAGCTTTTGCGTTTGGATGTCGTATTAGTTTTCTCTTCGGTATTTTACACTGGTTGATTTGGTTACTTCTTCTGTTGTAGGGACTTTTTAGGTTTCTATACCAAAGTCAAACTGGGACGAACCGAGGTGCGTGGTTATTATAAGCAAAATATTGTTTTGTATTCATAGTAATTTATTTAGATTGTTGTACGAGTGAAACCCTATAACTGGACACTCTATGTCCAAATTGGTTTTATTATTGTGGTGTAAATTAAGAGTTTGTTGTCTAATGGCATTTGTTAATTTCATCCAAAATGCCAATATTCTTGTTTAATATTAGAGTCAATTTGTTTTGTTATATTTTTATTTATCAGTCTCCCAAGTTAATCGTCTGTTTAAGTGTAGTATACCTATATTTTAGTTATTATTTTTAAAATGAAATAAAATCATTACAAAATATATGTTTATAATGTATCATTAATTTTATCAATATTATACTGATATTATATTACTTAAATTCTTGCCTAGACAAAAAAATAATGAATTATTTGAAGTAATTGATTCATAAAAATTACTTATTAATAATACTAGAATTACAATAATTCTTAAGATTAATTCATATATGGGACTAAATTTGAAAAAAAAAAATTATCAAAATAAATTAAACTCACTTAGATAATTCTCAAGAAGAAGAAAAAAACTTTCTATTTTATGAAATTAATTCGGGCTTAAATGATTGCTTCTTAAGCAGTTTTTGATATGAAAATATATGATGACACTCTCAACAAGTTGCATATACTCGCTAATTTTAGAGCTATTAAAGTTAATTGACGCATAGAGGATGTTGCTATAACATTCAGGATAAAATCGTAAATATTTCTGTTTAGATTTTCCATCGTGATGACGCCCTCCCACCATTTTCAAACCCCATCAGCCACTTATTGCGGAAATATAACTAAATTTAACTCTTTCTCTCATTTATATTTAGGTGAAGTTTGCTACGGATGATGAAATTAATTTACTGTTGAATTTTTAGGCTGAAATACATATAGATTTAGATATAGATATGATGCCGTGGAAGTGGTGTTTCACGTTCCCTTCCCCCTCCCTTATAAAAATAGATTTTTTTAATATATCAATTCGAATTACAGCTTCCGGTCGGGAAGTTAATACGACTCAGTGGTGGGTGAGCTAAGTTTAAGTAAGAGTGGAAAACGACTACTTCCCTTGGCATCCCCTTCCCCCTTTCCTGACATATCAGAGTTCAATAGGAAAGTCCTTTCTATCCTTCCCTGGCTACTTAATACGCCAATATTTCCTTCTATTTACTTTTTATTTACTTCATAATATTAAGGTAATATTACAAATATACATATAATTGAAAGAGAATTAATCCTATTCTAATGTAAATACTTTAACATCAATTGTATTTCTATCACTAATAAAAACTACTCATGCCTTAAAATTCAACTAATAATTTACTCTAAAAATAATATTGCGTAAGTGTATTCTCAATAATTTATATATTAGAGATTAAATATTAACAATCAACGCGAATATTGTACAATCAATTTGAAAATGTCCGGTTGGTTAGCATAAATGTTTGTACAAATGCTAATTTTATGATTTCCTTCGCTCATCGAGTTTTCCAAAAACCATTCCAGACAAAACAATAAAAGAAATAATTAACTTACAAACAATATTAATATAATTTTGAACAAATGGGCTATTAAAAATTATTACAGTAATGTTTTTTAAATGGATTTGACCTCAACGCTTGCTAAGGTGTTTGACCTTTCATCGATATTGTGATTGGGGTATACATTTTTTGATGATAAAATTAGTGTGAATCCTTTATCCCTTTAAAAAAACAATGTGTTTGTTATTTTAATTAAAATATAGTTTAATGAAAAAAAAAACATATTAATTAATTTACTAATATATAAATTAATATAAAATAATAATCTAATTTTTATAATTAATATTATTTTCTCCGTACATTTTTATTATAAAACTAGCTGGTCAGACCGCCTTGGGCGCTCTTCGGCAGAGCTGCCCCCTGTATCCCCGAAGAGATACATAGTATTTGGTTGAAAGTCTGTATGTAAAAGGTTTTCATTCATTTTGTTTCAATCAGTATATTAAAACATTTATATCTTTTTGTGTTCATATTTAAAATATATTTTGAATTAATCAGTAAATTAATTACATATTATTATTGTATATATTATATCTACCTAACTATCTATCTATGTACTCGAAAGTACTTGGCCCTATCCTGAGCTATAACTAACTCCTACCCTGTTCAATCTCTCCCACGTCCCTTCCTACATTATTAATAACAAAATCCATTTATTTGTATATCTGCCTGTATACATAATAATTCCTAGCATAATAGTTTTAAATGTTTGTGTGTTTTTTGAAGGCCGAGGAAATAAACCAAAAAAGAAAGGAGAGGGGGAGGAAAGTGATAGAATAAGAATAAAAGTGGATAACTTATATAACAAATAATAGTAAAAAATATAAATAATTAAGAAAATAATGCCTTGGCTCAATGTTTATAAATAATGGTTCGTAATTTGAATAAAGAAAAATTTGTCAAATACACAATAAATAATTGAAACAAAAATTATTAACCAAAATAAAATTGGCTAAAATTTTATAAAATAAAAATAAATCAAACATATTAAGATATATCTAATTTTAAATATTTTTTAGACTACTATTTATTATATTATTGAGATTGATTGAACTGAATTCAAAATCTTAGAGAAGGTAATTTTTTGTAAAACGGGCATTTCCAGAATAGCTAAAATGGGTGAGGGCGGAGCCTCTCCAGTTACATCCCTTCTTATTCTTAACTGCAGTCCCATTTCCCCTTCAGGACTATTTCTCCTCTTCCTATCCTTGCAAAGAGAGAGAAAGAGAGAGAAAGAGCATTGATTATCTAAAACTTAGGATTCTACAACAGAGACTTTAACCAAAGGTTTAAAGAAGACGAATTGAAATAGAAAAAGAAAAAAGTTTTATAATAAATTAAGAAAGGTTTTAAAAACTATTTACATTCTTTAATATATAAATTTAAATATAATTTCTATATATAAAATAATTATTTTGCAATGTTCTTAAATAAACTACTCATAACACTTAAATAATATTATTAACTGTTTAATATGGCTAAAAAAATTTATATTTCGAAACACAGATAATCGAAAATTAATATTTCACCTTATCTTTTGATCACATTGTATAAATATGATTAATAATTTAAATTAAAAAATATCTTTATAATTACATATTAATATTAATAAATTCTATTATGCAATGTTTATTATTTGTTTGTATTATCATCCATTCATTTAATAAATGACAATTCAAATTTATGTATATTACTTCAGTCTAAATTATCTCTCTCTCATTTGATTATTATTACAACAGTATTAATTTTAGTAGCATATCAACACACCTCAGTCAATTAAAGCGGAGTGAAATTGAAAGTTGATGAAGAAAAATAATCTCTGATTTAATACTGAAATAATTCAATAATAAAGCTATACTAATTTTCACCAATACCAAAGACATTTTTGCTCTCGTCGTCAATAATAATAAGTTGCAGTATCTCCATTCGACTATCTCGCAATTTGAATTGGATTAAATAACATATATTATATTGAAATTAAATTTAATTAATTAAATTATAAATTAAAATCAATAAATAATATTTATTAAACCAGTGCGTGTTTGGCTCTTTGTTGATGGCACCACGACAAGTGCTGGCGTTATTTGCAGTCATGTTAAAAAATTAATTCCGCTACTTTCAGTGGTTCAATCAAGCTGAAATTCTATATAAAGAAGTTTTATACAATTTTTAATCATGTGAAAAACTATCAAATATATATCTTTATTTTTAGGGTCACTTTAGAGGAAAAAAAATCAAAAAGTGGTAGATAATAGTCCGATTCCGAAATAGCTACATTTCTCAAAAGTTAATAGTATACTACGAATTTTGAATAATGCACGTGTACCAAATTTCATTATTCTAACTCAAACCGTTTTTGCGTAATCTTGTCTACATACACACACACACACACACAGACATTTTTCTCAACCTTAGTGAAAATGACTCAGGGACCTTCAAAACGTATAAAAACATCAAAATCTCGATATCGAATATTTTCGTGATCTCAATACTATCTCTGGCGAGATAGTAAAAAGTAAAGAATTCTTATAAATATAGTATATATTAATATACTATGATCTAAAATCTAAATGATCTTCTTCTATATATATATATCTATATTATATACACATATATTTATATATAAACATAATTTTTATTCCTTTAAATAATTACAATAAAATGAAGTAACAATTTGTATTAATATTAATTATTTAATAAAAATGTTAATCTAACAAAATTAGATATTAAATTTTCTTTAGTCCTTATAATATAATAGGTTAACATATATATCAAAAAATTTTAATAAATTTTTTAATTAATTAAATAATTATTCTTGTCAAATTTCAAAATTTTTAATTAATCTAAATCTAAATGTTTATCTCTCTCTCTCGCGCGTATATTGTATTATTATATTCATTAGGTATATCATTAAAATGAAATAAATCTTTATTAATAATAGATATTATCTATCATTGAGGATATATATAATTAAGTTTACTTTAGGATCTATAATAATACTATAATATGTATATAAAAATCTGAAATTTGAATTCCTATGCATATATACACTGTTTTTCGCATCATTGAAATTGAGTTTTTTTATGATTGAAACACGTTAAACCATATTTTTAGTAAAAATCAAATTTTAAGTATGATTTTATTAATTCTTAATTAGATATAAAACACTGCATGGCTAAAATATGATTTAGTTTTAATTATTTATTTATTTCGTTAATTAAATTGTATTGGTTTTATTAAATACGGGGGCTCCCCGAGTGGTACATAGTATTTGGTTGAAAGTAGTAAAAGGTTTTTATCCATTTTGTTTCAATCAGTATATTACATAAAACATTCATTTCTTTTTGTGTTCTTATTTAAAATATATTTTAATTTAATCAGTAAATTAATTATATATTATTATTGTATATGTTATATCTATCTATATATCTCTGTGGCTCAAAGATACTCGAAAGTTCTTGGCCGCAACAACCACATTTCTCCAAGTGACCCATCTCTCTTACGTCCCTTCCTACGCGTCCTTGGTCTTCCAAGCGGACGTTTTCCAATCGGTCTCCCCACCAATATCTTTTTCCTCTCGTTGGGGGGGGGGGGGGTAGTATATGTTATAATAGAGAAATAGAGTATAATATTTCTTGATCATTTCATTTTGATATTTTATTTTCATTGCTTGATTTTTATTGAATATTTTAAATTATAATGAAATTTGAGAAAATGCAAAGTTAGAGACTTTATATAATTTATAAAAATTAACGGTATAAAACTATAGATAAAACTATAGATAAAATAACAATATATACATTCATTAATAGTATTAATTTAAATTAATTGATTTATTTATTTTTTTATTATTAAGTTCATTTATTATTTTTTTAGATCATAGTTAATTCCCTCCCTTAAAAGAAAAGAAGAAATATTCAAATATATAGAAAGAAAAAATAAAAATTAAGTTAAATATGATTTAAATATTTTATTAAATTAAATAAATGAGAACTTTTAGAATAAATTATTTAATTGAAATGATATTTGTATATAAGAATTTAAAATAAAATATTATATTAATTCTTTGTTTAGGAATTGTTAGAACAGCACAGACAAGCCCTTATTTTTTTTTATTAATATCACAAAATAAAAAAGAATCTTTTAAACATAATAAATAAAAAAAAAACATTTTAATAAATTATAATAAAATATATATATCTGGATTTAAAATAAATTTAAAAAATATACCTAATTTAAAAAATAAGCGGGAGTGTCCTCCCCTAGACTTTCCCGCATATAAATAGGTATAAAGAGTTGTGAATGAATATTTAGAATGTGTAAACTTGGTATTGATAAAGAGCCAGTTCGTATTAGTTTATTGGTGTCAAATTTGATATTTGATAACATTTATATATATATATATATATATAATAAAGTGCTACTTCCGGTTAACTGATATTTTAAATGTAAAAAAACAGATATGGATATAATATAAATATTTTTAATTTTATTTTATTTATAATATATAAGGGCTGGCTGTGACGTCATGAAGTGCTGGGTGACGTCATATAATTTTAAATTAAGAAAAAACTAATGAAGATGATTTTTCTCGAGGATAAAACCAATACAAAGTGCATAACACGTGGAGATATGTCCTCACGTGAAATTTGATATGAAAATAACCCTTCACTTCCTCTCTTCGATCGGCAATACTAGCACTTCCGGTTTCCGGGTTTGCACCAAAAGTTGATCAATTGATCCTACTGATGTATTAAGTAAATATACCAAATTTCATCAAAATCCGTTGAGCCGTTCAGGCTGTACACATCTATACGGACGGACGGACAGACGGACGGACGGACAGACATCATGCTAAAAATACTTTTTTCTGTTAAGAAAATGCATGATTCGTGGAGATATGTACCTAAAAATATCCATAGGTGAAATTTGGTGTGAAAACAATACCTCCCTTACTATCGTCGGTCGGTAAAAAAGAAACGCTACTTGTATAGGTAAAATGTCACTTCCGGTAGTCAGATCATGATGAAATTTGGTATTTCAATTTTTTTCATATTTTTAAATCTATATACAAAATATGAAGCAAATATCTCGAAGCAAACTGGTACTTTACTTGAAGGGTAAACGCAACCAGTGTAGGTAAAGTACCACTTCCGGTTAACCGATTTTGACGAAATTTTGATAGAAATCTACAAACTGTGAATAATATCGGTGTACCAAATTTCGAAGTCCTAGCTTGATTAGTTTTTGAGTAAATTTGCTTACAGACATTACATACATACATACATACATACATACATACATACATACATACATACATACATACATACATACATACATACATACATACATACACACACACAGACATAATTCCAAAAATGGTATCTTCCGACTCAGGGAGGTCTAAAACGTCAAGATCTATCGAAATCTCGAAGTCGAAATTTTTGACGATTCCAATACTTCCCTTATACGAAGTATGCGGGAAAGTAAAAAGTAAAAAATTTAAAACTCCTTTATATCATCATATTTTAATTTTTATATAATACTCCGCCCCCTGTACCCCCGAGTGGTACATAGTATTTAGTTGAAAGTAGTAAAAGGTTTTCATCCATTTTGTTTCAAACAATGTATAACATAAAACATTAATTTCTTATTGTGTGATTATTTAAAATATATTTTAATTTATTTAGTAAATTAATTATATATATTATTATTGAATATGTTATATCTATCTACTCGAAAGTTCTTGGCAGCTACAACCACATTTCTCCAAGTGTCCCCGGTGACCTCATCTTTCTTTGGCCAATAAATGCTGGAAAGAATAATCTGAATCTACTCTTATCTCCCAGGGTCATAGACCATGCGTGGCTCAACGGTACTCGAAAGTTCTTGGCAGCTACAACCACATTTCTCCAAGTGTCCTTATCCTGAACCTCTGTTCCATCTCTCGTACGTCATTCCCTCATCTTTCTTTGGCCCATAAATGCTGGGGAGAATCCTATTCTCAAATACTCTGAATCCACTCTCATCTCCTAAGATCATAGACCATGTCTCACACTCATATAATACAACAGACAAAATAATTGTTTTATATATTTTAATTTTCATTCCCTTTTATAATAATTCTGATGAGATAAGCCTCTTTACTGCATGATAACAGGCGTTTCCCGATTGCAACTTCGATTTAAATTCTTCTCAAATATTATTATCCTTCGTGATTACATTCAATTTTTCTACATATTCAAATTCTACATTTTGTTTGTTAATACTGCTCCTGTTTGTTTCTAAATATATTTATTTATCATTATTAATTTCAAACCTCATCTCTTTTCCTACCTCGATTAATTTTTCCTCGCTATCTGTAATTGCAATTGCCGAATCTCCTATTATATTTAAGTCGTCTGGGTCACCTAATATTTTACAATTGATTTCCGCATCTTACTCTTTCTTTACTACCTTCAAGATAAATTTGAAGATCAAAATTTGAAAAAGTTTATCCGGATCTATTGAGTCATGCGTAGGTTTTACTAAAGTCTACAAATAATTAGTGAACAGAATTATTGAATTCGCGGTTTTTTTAATATCTGTCATAATGAAAATATCTTAATTAATGTTGATCGATTTGGCCTGAACCCGCAATGATATCGTCTAATATTTCCTCCGCCTATAGTTTATAAGTATTGTATATGTTATAATAGAGTATAATATTTCTTGATCATTTCATTTTGATATTTTAATTTCATTGCTTGATTTTTATTGAATTTTTTTAATTATAATAACATTTGAGAAAATGCAAAGTTAGAGACTTGAGACAATTTATAAAAATTAATTTATAAAAATTAACGGTATAAAACTATAGATAAATTAACAATATATATATTCATTAATAGTATTAATTTAAATTAATGGATTTATTTGATTTTTTATTATTAAGTTCATTTATTAATTTTTTTAGATCATAGTTAATTCCCTCCCTTAAAATAAAAGAAGTATTCAAATATAGAAAGAATAAATACAAAATAATTTAAGTTAAATATGATTTAAATATTTTATTATATTAATTAAAATGAGAACTTTTAGAATAAATTATTTAATTGTGAAATGATATTTGAATATTAGAATTTAAAATAAAAAGTTAAATATTATAATAATTCTTTGATTGGGAATTTCTTTTTTGTTTGTTTCTATGACAGCAAAAAAGTAAACAAATTACATACATACATACATACATACATACATACAAACACTCTCCTTTATATATATAGATTTAGTAAATAAATTAAAATCAAAAACAAAGGTAATATATTTTAGTCATTTTAATTGACGTTTTAAAAACTATTTTGACTTCATAAAATACTAAATAATATTTTTTTTTTATTAGACAATGATAAAATTTATATATTGTTATATATTATAGAAAAGAATAATAATAGAAAAAAATAATTTAAGATAAAAATATGATCTAAATATTTTATTAAATTAATTTAAATGAGAACTTTTAGAATAAATTATTTAATTGAATTGTTATTTGAATATTAGAATTTAAAATAAAAAGTTAAATATATATTATAATAATTCTTTAATTGGGAATTAATTTATATTCATTGTGCAAAATGGGTCTGCTAGGGTCAGTGAGCCGCGAGATGCTCTTGAATGAACAACACGGAGAACAATATAAACTTTAAAAAATTAATTTCTGCGGTTATTGATTAGATATTAATAAAATGTATAGCCTATGTTACTATATAGGTATATAAGAATATTGTGATGTAATTTCATAGAAAACGGTTCAGCCAATTTTGAGTCTATAACATCCTTATTTTCCGGACAGACAGACTGAAAAATTCTAAAGTCACTTTTGGTTTCATGAAACGCGAAGATATGCAAAAAATTTTAAATTCTGAGCAATGAGCAGACAAAAACCTTTTTATATATATATATAGTATATTTTTAAATATTAAATCGTTCATTGAGATGAAATTTCAATCCAGGAGTGAAAATATTTTATTCAAATCACCAATACTGAAAAAATTGGAGAGATATTATATGACAAGAGATTGAATTGTCAATGGTATCAATTTATTTCTTCTATAATTAGAAAAATGTATAGAGCAGGTTTGATAAATAAAGTATCGGTCACGCGACGAATGAGTTGAAGACCGCAACAGAAGCTATTCCTATCTTTTGTGACTCATATGGTGCGGTTGCACCTTTCAGGCGCCATGCGCCTTCAATCCATGGATATCCTAACGCCTTGAAAACATTCAACATTAATTATTAGAAATAAATAATAAAAAAAAATTTTAAAAGAAGTGTAACAATTATATGAATAGGCTTTCTAGACGTCCCTATTTGAGCAGGTCAGTCCCGGTTTGAAGGTATGACCATTTTGCCATTTTGTCGCAGTCAATTGATAAAGATTTCAGAATAAATGTATTACACAAAGAAATAGATAATTTGAAAAATAAATAGCCCCCAAAACTTGACGAATTTAAAAATAACAAGGAATTTTTTAAAAGAGTTCAAACTACTGATCAATATTAAATTAATTTATAAATAAAAAATTTCTCTTGAAAATTTGGTGAGCTAACAGTTCAATGACTTGAAAATTTTTTTTGCTATAATAATAGCTGACTATCAGCTCACATTTAGTGGGGAAGCACTTCTTTTACTTTTTTATAATTTTTTTATTAGTTAAATATAGCAGTTGAAACAATTGTCGAACTAGTTAAAGAAATAGAGAATTTCAATAAAACAATTCGATATGTATTTAAAAAGTATACTTACTATAAGAATAAACAATTGTATAACCTATAATATTTAAAGGAAATTCTTGAAAAAGTTGATGAAAATGAAAAGTTTGAATACAGTGGCAAAATACTAGAAATCATTCAGATAAAAAAATTTTAAACAAAATAACTCATCAATTACCATCCGATATAAACAAACACAACAAGTATAGGTCAGTATTTATCTGAAATGTCTTACCTCAGATAGAATTACTCTTTATGGAAGACTACAAAAAACTTAAATGTCATATAGCCCAAGCATCTTCACTAAAAAAAAAAGATGGAACTTGGGGAAGAATCAATGAAGAAAAAGCTAACTCAGACCATTTAGAAATCACTTCCGACCTATGGAATTACAAATAGAGAGAGAATACATCCTGGAAAAAATAATGAGGATTACAAGATCAAGCTAATAACACTTAAAGATATCAAGAGTGAAATAGAAAAGAATATTAATCCTAAAATAGAAAAGGATTCTGAGAAGCATTTATGGGCCAAAAAAAGATGAGTCACCGGGGAGTGGCGGAGATTGCATAGCGGGGAATTACATGACCTCTATGCATCTCCAGATATAGTTAGAATTATAAAATCGGGCAGGACACGTGGCTAGAATGGGAGAAGATAGAATGGCGAAAAATATATTGGTAGGGAGACCGAGTGGGAAACGTCCACTTGGAAGACCAAATTATATATCAAAACAATGGAAAATGGTGGATGTTATTATGATTCCAAATCCAGGTAAATTGCTAAAGGAAGTTACATTATACCGTTCAATATCTCTTATCAGTATCATCTCTAAACTATTTTTAAAACAACTGAACTCAATAATAAAAAAGAATAATCTAATTACTCTGCATCCATTTGGTTTTAGAGAAAAACATTCTACTATTGACCAAGTGCATAGGATAACGAATTTAATCGAATATAATCGAACAATACATTATTCCTGAATATTGCACAGCCATTCGATAATGTGTGACAGAAAGGCCTAGAGATAAAACTTGACCATATACTACCAAAATCTTTTAGCTTACAAGTAAAATCATATATAATGTTAGATTCTTTTGAGGAAAAGAGCAGGAATATTATTATTTCGGAAAATCAATGCGGGAGTACCCCAGGGAAAAGTATTAGTTCTTATTCTCTATTTACTATAACAGATATGCCAGACATTAAAACACTTGCCACATTTCCTGATGATGCAGCTATTTTATGAACAGGAAATAACCTTGACCAAACTAAAGAACTACTCCTAGAATCAATAAATAAACTAACAATAAGAACAAAAAATAGCGCATTAAAATAAATGAAAAAAACACAATGCATAATTTTACCAATAGAAAATATACAGCATTATACATTAACGGTGAAATAATAGCTAACACAGCTTAATGACTAGATAGATAGCTTAAATGGAAAGAACTGGGGATGTACAAACAATACCCAGATAAAAAAGATTAAAAAATTTCAAAATAAACTTCTAGGTCAATAGTCGGTTCACCACTTTACATGAGAACGAATCGACTTCACAAAGACCTAAAAATAAAAAATGTTTCAGAAGGCATTGAAGACTTCACAAATATGTAACATTAGAAATAAAAAATTTAATTACTACATATAGACTAGAAGAAAGATGATTAAAAAGAAAAAAACCTGTAAATATTTGAACATAATTAATGTATATAATGTATATAAATCTAATAAATTTAAATAATATTTATAAAAACAAAATGTAAAACATATCAATCAATGGCTAGTTTTTTATTAAGACATTAAAATAATTGCTAAATGTATATATTTCTCATGTAATATGCTTGTTACAAAATTTATCTAGTTGCATATTGGAAAAATAAATAAATGAAAAAAAATATTTACTTTAGTAAAAAATGACTTCTTTAATTTCGAAAAACTCTCAATTAAACTAAAACGCTCCTCCAAGAAATCTCGCTTTTTGACAGAATAAGTTTTGAAGGGTGATTAGGATAATATTATGTCCTCTTTTTTTATATCGATAGTTTTAGATCTAGACCAAGCCATTACAAAGTTAGAATATCGAAATGTGTTGACCAGTGACAATAAGTGATTGTCATTCGTCATCGTTGTGGGTCGATAGTAAAGTCCATCGTGAGAACTTCCCGCTGTTTTGCTGATAACATGACATTGGACATCTATCATTGGCAAATGCAACTCGACTTTAACTTTCTCTCTCGAATCCAAAAATAATATTTGAAAAGAATCCAAAGAAAGCAAATAGAAGAGATCTTCTACGAAAAATTGTGCTGATCCTTCATTTATCAAAATGGATACGAATATAAAAGCAATAAATAAAAATAAATGGGAATAATCTAAAATTTTATTATGTTTTTATATTTTTCTATATAAATAATATACAAATTTGACGGGGGATTTTAATTTATCAATCAAGAATTCAATTTTTATAATATTCATATTGCAAACTTATTATTTTAAGTATAATAATAAAAATATTAAATCTTGTATTGAAATCATAATTATTTTAATTTCTTTTAAAAAATCATAAAAAAATATAATTCAAAAAATATGAAATTTTTAATATAAGATAATAAATACCTACTTCTTAAATATAAATAAATTTGATTTGTTATTATTTGTATTACTTTAATTTTTTAAACTCTCATTAACTATTCCATCCTAATTCTGAGATAGAAATACCAATGATATGATTAGTTAAAAAATATTTAATGACCAATTCAAAAGCCTAAATATATGATAAAATTAAATACTTTATTTGAAATAATTAAAATATTTTTTCCTAAATTTTTAATATTAAATGCTTTAAAGATTATTGTCCAATTGATTTCCCACTTATACTTCAAGAGAGAAGGAAAATAACTTTGTGGGGTTATATTATTTAGACTTATTTAGATATTTGAAAAAATATTGTTATTGAGTTCTTGAATTTTTTTAAATTATTGGGCGAAATAAAAGAGTCGGAGTATGATTATTTCTGAAGCTGTTTTGGGACTAAAGGAAATTTAAAGGAATTTAATTTCAACATTTGGTAATATTGAATATTTAAATTGATAATATAAATATATGGGAAAATTGCTATCGGTGGGCCTTCTCCTAAAATGGGCTAGTTAAATTTCTCAGTAGATCTAGATATTACGCCTATTATAAAGGTAAATAAGTCTACCTGGTATTGCCAAAAGATAGTCATTTTGGTTTTGTGTTCACAACTACCGCGTTACCTAGAAAACAAATTAAAAAGAGACGTTTGAATAATAATAACCGACTGAATAAAAATCTATGATAATTTTTTGTTTTGCAATATTTAAATGAATTAAATGAATAATTAATTCCAAATTAAATTAATAGTTATTAACTCACAATTTAATTAAATAATTAATTAATAATAGCGTGTTAATTATAAATTATTATTGAAAGGACAAAGTCAGACATCAGTTCTCATTTGTTCCTTGGAGTGGAGGAACCCACCTGGCTCAATTGTGGAAAATAGTCTCCTAAAATGGGCAGGTGGTGTTACACGGAAAACGTTTAACAAAAAGGGAACAAGAGGAGGTTGTAAATAGTGTAAATAGTAATAGATTATGATTAGATTAAGTTAGTTATTAAGTTATTGTAAATAGGTTTAAGTTTAGATTTAGTAATTGTTTAAAAAGAAAAAAAACGGAGAATGATGTAGAGAGAAGAGGAGGTTGTAAAAGTTGGGGAGTGGGGCGCGCTGCCAGGTGAGGCAGTGGGAGTGATTTTTGTTTTCATTTTCAGTTGAAATCGGCTAGGCCGGATTAAATATTAAACATTTTCTTTTCTTACTGCCTTCTTAAAAGAAATTACGAATATTGGAGTATACGAAGGAGTGGGTACCGTGTACCATACTCGGGAGAGGATTAGGAGAAGTCATCAAGAGAAGAAAGAAAATTATAGAGACTCACAGGTTGGTGCATTGTGATTGTGAAAAAAAAGTGCGAGGGAGACAGACGAGAAATAATAATTTTTCTTTTTGTGTTTTTTTTATCTTGGCCAAAGGAGAATATTTTTTTATTGGGTTTCTTTGAAAAGGAAAATTTAGATAGTAAGTAGAAATTAAGTTAGATTTAAGGTAAAAGAGATTAGTTGTAGAAGTTATAAACATTATTTGTTTTTTTGTTTTTTTTTTATTAAATTTTAATTTTTAAAAATTTTTTTTCTTTCCCTTTTTTGTACAAGAAGTAAATATATTTTTTGTTTTATAATTGTTTTTATTTTGTTCTCGTTTAATTAGAATTAGTATCGAACAACCTCCTAATACTATTCCCCCCCCCTTGTGATAATTTAGAAAAAACTAAGTTAAAAGTCATTGTTTAATTTTTTACAAATTGAATTAATTATAGTATTAACCAGGACATATTTATATATATATATATATTGTAATATATAAGTATAAAAATGCCTTTTTTATGCTTATATATTGAAAATATTTGGATGCAGAATTTTAGAGAGTTATTTGTGTGAACACATGGCAAAGTGTATAGAGGATAGCTTTCTAAAATTTATTGTTTTGAAGAAACACCCAGGGAAAAAAACCCGGAGATCCTTTTCGTTCCCCAGAGGGAGTAAAGGGTGGACAATTTTGCCAAGTGGAATAGGAGGGGAGAATGACCATTTTTACATGTTGAGACATTTTTTGGTCATTCTTGGATGGAGTGGAAGGGAAGCGACTTCATCTGACGAAGTAAGAACAAAATACAAGGATCATCCACAGTGTGCGAGGAAGCTGCCTGCCCTGATATGACGACATGATACCTTAAGGAAAATATCCAAGAATCATCTTACTTGAAGTCCCAGTGTTCCCCGAACTCATAATTAATTTGAATAACACAGCTAAGTAGTCGACTATTATCTATATAAATAATTGCAATTATTCGAGATGAACTCAATTCCATTAAATTTATACGCCTATTAATATTTACGGTACCATCAAATTTATTCAATGTCTATTAATTTCTTATTATCAATTGTATCAAATAATTTAGTCTATTCTTAGTAAATAAATAATTTTTAGTTGTAATTTTATATAAACATTTTTTATATTGAACCTATTCAATTTTATTCTTTCCCATATCAACCTACGCGGATTCAATTAACCCTTTTTAATTACGCAAAATTAATCCAGAGTGCTACCAATTAATTAAACCTTTTGTTAACCCAAATTTTCTCATAATTACCTTACCCAAAATTCCTCTTATACACGACAATATATATTGATTATAAGAGAGAGTTTTGGACGAAAATACATTACTTGAGTAATTTATTTTCTTAAAATTTATATATATATATATATATATATATATATTTTTTTTTTGGTGCGTATGGACCGTCTTGGATCACGCAAAGCTCCCATAAATTTTTAGAAGCGCATCGCATCCTCATGGTCATGATGCGATTGCTGATGGCATTGACTTCTAATATTGAATCGATGATCTTCTTGTTCACAATGAACGCCATGCCCAGAAGTGGTAAACCTCTTCCAATTCGCTTGGCCGTCTTGCTCTTGAATATGCGATATATCTTTTTATTATAATATTAAAAATAATTATTCTTAATTTGTATAATATTTGAATCGATTTGTTAATATAATATATATTATTAGATTTGCCACTTTCTTCGTTTCCGGCACCCTTCTTGTTATCATAAATTATAAAAATTTTTTTCTTTTTCCCTCGTCATCGCGACCCACTCCATCATCACTGAACTAGCCTCCCCCCCACGTAGTGTTGTCCTTAGAAAGAAGGTAACAAATTGGCGCCCAACGTGGGGCTCGAAAAATAAGGGATATAGATTATTGGTGAGATACCTGAAAATAAAATAAACATGCACAACGAAATAAAATAAAATAAGATCATATAAATTTAAAAACGGAAAAAAATCTGAAAAGATGCAGGTTGAAGTATCTGTTGACTCTACCCGAATGAGAAAAGATGAACTGGTTTATGAATTGAGAATTCGCGCCTTTCCAGCCACTGGTGATGTACGAGAACTTAGGAAGAGATTCAATCAAGTTTTTCAAGAAAAGACCGCCGTATCGATGGAGAAAATACGGAAATTGGATGTCGAGGAGGAATTAGAAGCCTGCGAGTCAAAACTTCTGAACTTAGGGGAGATGGTGGATGAATTCGACGAAGATGATACAGGCGAACTACGTCGGATCGAGACCCGACTCTGGCATGTGATTAGCCGCGAAAGATGAGAAGCGTAATTTATTAGAGAAGGGACAGGCACTACTGGGCAAGATTAGTCCACTGCTTGTACGAAAGGGAAAACCAGTCATCCCACCCTACCAGCCGTCTACGTCCGCAACGCCAGCACTACCTACTTCTAAACTGCAGCTAAGGCAGAAAGAAGATTTTCTCACCCTTCTTAAAACAACTCGTCTCAGTAATCGTGATTTGAAAATTTATAAATGGGGCCTGATATATTCGGGAGAGGAGACAAACAGCTTTCTGGTCTCATTCCTGGCGGACGTAGAGGAGAGACGTTGTTGCCGGGGAATTAGTAAGGAAGAACTAGTAGTAATAACAATAGTTTAATAACCAAAAATTTGAATTTCTTTAGTACTATATTTATAATTATATTTAATTATTTTATTAAATTATATATTGTGTGTATTACATAGTCATTAATTTCTCATTTTAGAATCCACTTACTTCACTTTAAGCCTTCAATTCTGAATATTATCTATTTATTCTCCAATCTATTCTAAATACATACATTTTTAATCAAATTCTATGAGAATCTATCCTAGAAAAAAAAATAAACATGAGAGCAGATAATATTGAATGTGAATGGATCAATAAAAATCATCAAGAAGAAATATATTTCCGGAATATATTCAGAAAATCTATGAAATCCGGAAGAGAATATTTATGTAATAGAATTTATAAAACACCCAATAACAAAACATTTTATCTTGATATTTTAAATAAGGCGAAAAAAGTAAAATCTAAAAAAAAATTAATGAATTTAATTAAAGGGTAATAAGCGGAATAAAATAAATTAATCTAATCTAAAACATGAAATAACATTAAATAAAATGTGGAAAAAGAGAGAGGGTATAAAAAATCTGATTATAAAAGGTAGCAAAGAGGACGCGGAAGAGAATGATGGTCAAAAAACAAAAAAATGATTTAAGATTAATGATGATATTCCATTGGAATGTTGAAGTTACGTCTAAGTAAAGTAAATAAAACTCGCCCACTGCTTATTAAATTAAAAAATCAAATAGGAAATATTTGAATATATGAAGAAACTTAAAAACGTATTAATAAAACACTTTTAATAAAATTAAAAATTTTAAGAATTCTGAAGAAAGAAAATAATATATGTAGATAAGTAATATATATATAAGTCGAGGAATTACAAAATGAAAGAGAGTAAAATATTGAAGATTTTTTGGAAAATATAATAATTATTGATTTACCACACAAAAGGGTAAAATAAAAAAGATATATTTGAACGTGGTGAACCCATGGCAAACAAAATATAAAAAAATTTACAATTCATTGGCATGTTCGACATTTTGATTTCATTACAGACATGTTAAAAGAAAAATAAGAGTATTATTTATTGGGCATCTTAACAATTAATTTACTTGGCAAATCAGTTAAAAGGGAGGATATACAAGCAGATTCATAAGATTATTATTATCATTAAAAATACAAATAAATGAAAAAAAAAATGTATAATATATTACTTGGTCATTGAAAAGTATAAGGAGAATCTAATGTACCATATCCAAAGAGGGCTCAATTATAGTTCTACTAATAGTTTTACTATATAGATATAATACTTTTGAACATGTTTTTAAATAAAGAAATGGTCAATGAAAAAGAATTGGAATTATCATTAAACGGCGATTTCAACGCAAGAATACAATTTCTATATTTTTTTAATTGCATTAAAGAGAGTGAATGACGTAAATAAATAAATAAATTACATTTGAATATTTAGTTAAATAAGTTTATAGCAGGTGTGACAAGCCAAAATTTTATCTAATTGTAATTTTGTCTTAGATAACTTTTTCAAAGATATTAAAAACATCACAAGCATGATGGCCTAAGTTGTGGTTTAAAACCTTATCAAGATTAAGAATTCAATGAACTCATCGTTTAATGAATGTAATATTATCTAATAAGAATATGCGAAAATGAGCATATAAAAATAAGATAAAAGAACGATTATAATAAATAAAATGTTTTGTTGATTGTAAAATAATAATAATTTTATATTTGTATATTAATATTGTGATTGTATGATTTATTAATAGATTTGATAAAATATTTCAAATCTGATCGTGAAAATTATATAACGCAAGTGTAACTTATTGCATAATTTTCAGGCTGAATCATGAAAATTTCCCTATAATGTATAGTATTTATTAAAATAGCCTAAATTATCAACCATTTTGGACATAATTTTGAAAATTTTTGCATTCATTCCCGAATCCCAATATGAAAAAAAAATTAAATTTAATATTAATATATTAATAAAATAAAAATATTATGTTACGTATTTTTACACACACACAAGAATAAAACATATTAAATACCTAGGAATAATTCGTACATAATTTGATTTTCATCCGACTCTGGTAGTCAAAATTTTTTGATAAGTGCAGCATATTCAATCTCCAATTAAAAGTCATTGACCTTTAACATAAAATGTTCACATATTAAAAAAGAGTAAATCAAATGAAATTGTCCAATTTAAGAGGATAAGATAATCCTTTATCCTTGAAAGAAAGAAAAGATTTGACGATAATAAACTTTAAAAATAAATAAATAGGGAACAGCAAAGGAAGCTTAGCATTGTGAAAAATTTAAGTAGCCAACAAACAACAAGACCCTTGCCCATTCTAAAAGCAAAGGATTTTTTAAATACATCAATGCATATAAATGGCTCCGAAACGTAAAATTATAATTACTTACAAATTACTTATAAAGAAAAATTAAATCTTAATTGTACTAAAAATCAAATAAATAGGATATAAGTAAGTAATATTATAAGTAATCATTTTATAAAATAAATTAAAATGATCATATTTAGAATAAATTTACATCTATCTGTTAATAATTCTGGAAATCCTAAGAATATTAATTTTATATTCATTGTTGAACAGTGATTTATTTATAATCGTCGGTCAGTTCTGTGCAGCTCCTACTATCTCGTGCGATCACGAAAATTTTCGATGTTGAGATTTTGATGTTTTTATACGTTTTGAAGGTTCCTGAATCATTTTCACTAAGGTTAAGAAAAATGTCTGTGTGTGTGTATGTATGTAACCAAGATTACGCAAAAACAGTTTGAGTTAGAATGATGAAATTTGGTAGATGGGCATTATTCAAAATTCATAGTTTTCTATCAACTTTTGAGAAATGTAGCTCAACCGGAAGAGGGTCATTACCTACAACGTTTTGATTTTTTTTCTTCTAAAGTGACCGTAAAAATAAAGATATATGTTTGATAATTTTTCACATGATTAATAATTGTATAAAACTGATATATATATATAGAATTTCAACTTGATTGAATGGCTGAAAATACCAGAATTAATTTTTTAACACTGCAAATCTCACGCGCCAACACGTGACGTGGTACCATCAACAAAGAGCCAAACATGCGCCGGTTTAATAAATATTATTTATTAATTTTAATTTATAATTTAATTTAATTAATTTAATTTAAATTAATATATGTTATTTAATCCAATTCAAATTTGCGAGATAGTCGAGTGGAGACACTCCAGATTTTTTATTAAAATTAAAAAGTGTATTTGTCTGAAATTTTAAAAATATTTAACAGTTTTAAGAAGTTTTAAATTTAATTATATTAATTATATATATATATATATATATATATATATATATATATGTTCAAGTACATAAATATAGACTGAAATATAAATAGAATGTTAACTTCTGAGATGAATGCAGCTTTAATTAAAAAAAAAAATAATAAAAAAAGAATCAATTAATTTATTTAATCGGATTCTACTTTTATCTGACGTCACCGAACTTTAATGTTTCATTGTGAAAGCACAAAGAGTCAATATTTTTTGTAACAAAAAAAAAACGACTCGACCAGAAAATGATTAGGGGTTGCTTTCTTCTCTTAACCAACATCTTTTTCCTTTCTTCTTTGGCTTTTTATTCTTTTTTCACAAGGTTAAGAACAAATAACATGATTGATTATTGAAAGCAATTGGTTGGTTGTTCAGCTTTTAGAACTCCTGACAGCCAGTCATAAATTTTTATTGAGATTTCTGTATGTTTTTTTAATCTAAATCTATATTGTTTTTTTATTTTATAGCTTTAGAAATTTGAATAAAATGTTAACTTTGGGGAAAACACAATAAGAAATAAAAAGAATTTAATCCAAAATGATGGGTTTAATTAAGAGATTTTATGTTTTCATAAGAGAAGAATGAAATTTAGTAGTAAAAAAAAATTTCATAAGAAGTATGCATTTTCTAATTTTTAATAATTCCTGAATCAAAATTTTCTTTATTAATTCAAATTGAACATAGATACTCGTAGATCTTTCCCTTTTAGAAGTTAAAATTTTTTATTCATAGTTTTGACAACTTTTTCAATATTAGTAATGTCCAGTCGTGCCTTCTGAGGCCATCTAGCGGCGCGTTCACGCGTCTACGTTTCTCCTCTTGGCTTGATTGAGACAGGCGGTCGACCGAGCGAACAGTTACCAACACAGAGCATCCGTTACCAATCACTACACCACACCAACACACCAACACTACGTCTCTCAGCAAACCCTTGTTTCTGGGAATTCCACCGCTTTCAATTAACTCTCTAAAGGGAGCTTGACTCCAGAACCTAATCCAATACCTGGCTCATCAAGGAGGACCTGCGCCCCCCGCTGCAGTGGACGTTGGGACCTGTCATCAACGTTACTTCGGGACCGGATGGCTTGGACCGCGTAGCAGAAGTCTGCATCGCTCAAGACACACTCACCAGTGTTAACCCCTGTTAAACTCTGCCCCCTTACCATGAATAATCAGTTGAAAGAAAAATTATCTTTCAACTGCCGGGGGGGATGTCCAGTCGTGTCTTCTGAGGCCATCTAGCGGCGCGTTTACGCGTCTACGTTTCTCCTCTTGGCTTGACAGGCGGACAGGAGATACCACTCACCACACCACACCAACACATCAACACTACGTCTCCCAGCAAACCCTTGTTTCTGGGAACTCCACCGCTTCCAATTACGTTTCCAAATCTCTCATTATACACACAACCGTTATATCTCTCTCACTCTCTCGCCCTTGTATACCACCCGATTCTCACCCTATCACCATCCTCTTCGTGTCCTTTCTATCGTAATTGTTAAACTAAAACAATTCGCTGTATATAAATAACTGAATTGTTCAAATAAACAATTCTCATCACATATCGTTTCTTTTTATTTCAATTCTGCTTTCACCCGGCCTCTCGACCCTACAAGTAATTATTTAAGCCATAACCAATTTAATAAAAATGAATAATTACAATATTTAAGAATATGAACTTCAATTATTTTTATAGCTAATTTCTAACAGAAGAAATTTGATCTTCAAAATAAAATAAAATTAATAACATAAAAAATGTTAAAATAATATTTATATATTCTAATCAAATAATTATAATGTTCATATATTGTATTAAATTAAATTAATTTTACGAGAATGAATTAGATAATATATATGTTAGATAATAATATATAAAATTAAATATGTATATAAATCTTTATCTGCTGTAATTTGTACAAGATGTAAAAATTTGTACATATTTTAATTGAAAAATTTAATATAATTGAGTTAAATTATAGACTGTTGTTATTAAGTAAATTTTATAGTTAAAAATATTGTTGTAATAAGGTTAGGAGTTTTAATGGATAGTTAAGATGTTAAAAAATAAAATAAAATTTCTAATGAAACAAATGCTTAAGTCTTTGATCGTATTTTAATTTTTTAATTTCATAATTAATATATGTTTATAGTGAGAAACAATACTCAACGTGTCTTAATAAAAATCCTAATAGAGGGCCGAAACGTATCGATAAAAAAATTAATGAAATTATATCAAAACAATCAACAATTTTTGCAAAAATGATTTATATTTGTTTTATAAGTCATGAGCCTATCGATTGATATCATGAATCATTTCAAATATTATTCTTTACTTCTTTTTCTATTCCCTTTACTGCCCTTTGATTAAAATATTTTTTTTGTCATTGACATTTCCTAGGTTGGACAATGTCATTGAATAGGGTACGCCCTTGGCAAGATATCTAGATTCATTTGAATCCATGCTGGACATAAGAGAACGTCTAGTCGAGTCGACTATGAATACTAGTATCGATTTTGCTATTTCTATTAAATTCGTATTGGGGTCTGAATGGGCGCGAGCCAAGCTGCCGGCTGCAGGGCGCAAGCTCGCCCCTCCGCTCTCGGACGGCAGAGAGGCGCCAGATCAACCCATTCATCCCTCGCCTCCGAAGCCTACTTGATCTACTCAGGGTTAATCTCATAATACAACCATTAGCATAAGAAAGAAGAAAATTCCAACAAAAATTTTTTCCAAAGTTGCATTACTATTAAAGTATTCTTCGTTTATTTACTTTGAAAGGTTGACATCAGAGTTCAATTGATCAAAAACTATTTCAAAACAATTCTCTCCCTAAAATGTTCTTTAAGAAGAAGAATAATTGAATTAAATATTAGAACATAAATTTGAAACATGAAATAACAGTAACATTCAATAAAATTTATTTTCTCTTGAGTGATTTTTGATGGAACTTAAAAGTAAATATAAATATCAAATAAATAAAATATGGGTTAGACTTCATAAAAATATTATTTTTTATTCAAATTTATTTCGAGTTTTTATTTAAATTAATTTTAACTATGACCAGAGTTAAGATGGAATTGATAACTAACTCTAAAGCGTTTCTCAATTTTGAGAATTAAAAATACGAAATAAAGAAGTAAATTTCATCACATGAATTATAATCAGAAAATTTAATTTAAAGTTGATTTATCAAAATAAGATTTTATTTATTATTTTATGGGGACTTATTAGTATTCCAGGCCATGAATGCAAAGAGTCAATATATAAAAATAAAATAAATATAAAAGTTTAGCAAAGCAACATGGAAAATGTTTTTAAGACTACAATGCAGTGTTCCAATGAAGAAGTGATGGGTTACCTAAGACTATTGGCGTGATATTAAATGGAGCACTCAAATAAATAAATAAATAAATAATTATAAAGACCATCTTATATTTTATATTATTTTTTTTTTTTTGGTTTTTTTAAGATATTCAAATGAATGTTAATAGTCATTTGTTAGAATGATTATTGTTTAATTTCTTTCTCTGTTTAGATATCGGTTATTCCATTAATATGTGTTTAATATTAATGCGTTTATAATATTGATACTAACGAGATGTCCATTTGTCAAGAAACAATGGCTGAAACATAATTTATTCAATACTCGTATATTTTTTTTTATTTAAATTTAATTTCTGTATTGGTTCTATTGAATTATCTATTTCTTATTTATTATTTCATTAAATCATTTTTTCTTCCCTTGATAATTTCATTATTTCATAGTACAAAATATTTTATATACTATGATATAATATCAGGGATAGACAAGATTGAAGCCAATGAGAACCACATTCCGATTTTTGATATATTATGATGAATCACAGTGTAGTCTCGTAGCAACCCGATTTCAAATTTAAATTCATTTGGTTACATATTTCATACAAATATTAAATGATATGTAAAATAGGAAATAAAATTAAAAGAAAGAAAAGACATAAATTATTTCACAAATTTTATAATAAAAATTGTATCTGGAGTCAAAAAATGTGTAGTAAAATAGACGAATTGTCAATCAGAAAACTCAATAATATAATTCATATTTTTATAAATAATCTAAAAACTTGCATTTTATTTACATTTTTAATTGATTATTTTAATAAAACAGTACATGAAATACTGAGCTACCCCTCGACCCTTTAAAAATATTGATATACAATTCTTTAATTATTTATTAAAATTATTAAATGTTACATCATTGCATCAATCTGATTAAAATGAATGGAACTTGGGGTCTTCAATAATAATAAATAATAAATAATAAAATTAACTATAAAAATTTTAAAGAATTAACAACAAATTAAACGACAAATCAGATTAAAAAATTTCAAATATTCTAGAGAAAATAAAATAATTAAAAAGTATAATAACTAATTAATAAAATAAATATTAACTAATAATTTAAAAAATAAATGAAAAAATTTCAAATATTTTAAAGGAACTGGAATTAAAAACATATTTATTTATACTTTTCTATTTCTATTTAATATTATTAGATCATATTTATTCAATAATTTATTTTGAATGAGATATTCTTTAATTATCATTTTAAATGAATATTAATTAAAGAAAGAAATTGTTTTTAAAATATTATAAATAATATGTATAATATGTTTTCAAGACAGAGAAAAAGAAGTATAATTTATCTTACAATGTATGCAAGACAAATAAAATAAATTTTAGATTTTTTTGGGTGAGAGATTAATAAATAATTTCGTAATTTAATTCTAAAATATTATTAAAATAAATATTTTTAATTTTATTTCGAAATTAAATAAAAATTTTAAAATATTTTAAATATAAAAAAATATTAATAGAATATCAATTAAAAAAGAACGACAAGAGGAAAATATGGATGACGTAGTTAATGTCGTCATATAAATTTAAATTAAGAAAGAACTAATGAAGATGATTTTTCCCGAGGCTGAAACCAGTACAGATCGATTTATCTATATAAATATTATTCAAAAAAATCTTTATTATTATCTCAAATCTCAAAAATATAAAAAGGTATATATATATACATACAAATATATATATATATATATATATATATATATATATACACAATTTTTGCTAGTATGATAAGATAAGATAAAATCTTATTCTGACTGCAAAATAATTTTAAAGCAAAAGTTACATACTTTAATTAACTTAAAATTTATTTTTTTTTAAATAATACCCATATTTATTACCATCGTATCAAAATAATAATAATAAATTAAATTGGAATAATTTAAAATAGTTAAATAGTTTAGCGTTTCGAGAATGAATGATTTTTATGGGCGCATTTAATTTATAGCTATGCATAAGGTTGGATTGTCCTACTTTATCAGGTAAGAGTTAAACGTTGGAAAAGATGTCATGAATGATTGATTAAATAAATAAAAATCAAAAAGTGATTATCGGCCCCCTTCCGAAACGCAACGAAGCTGCCTGGCTAGTTGTGTGTGCGTGATGTATGCAAATAGAATTGAAAATAACTGTGGATAGGAATTAATAAGCCTCCTTGTTGGAGACCCATGCTAGTTAGCAGGTTCCAGTTTCCACCTGGAAACAGCCAAGAGGAGACCACACCGGAGCCGCTTTTCGCCACCCAGAGACAGACGGCCAGGAATTCCAAATGCATTATGTATTTCTGTTCCACTCATTTGTCTACAACATTACATTTTTATTTCCAGACTCAACGGGAGATTCGATTTATATAAAAGATAAGCATTAATCGCAATATCATTCAACTTCATGCTTTTTAGAAAATCTGACAAATAATTAATCTAAGAAATGAATGGTGAGTATTTGGGATTGAAACATAATAATATAGGATAATATTTATAATATATAATTATTTAATAAATTAATGGTTGATATTGATATTTAAATATTTTTTTTAATGATCTACCATTAAAAATAATTTTCTTAATTTTCTTGGTATAGTTTACCTTATTGAAAAAAGATTGTCCGTTTTTCAAACAATAATTTACAAAACTTTCATGATTTTTAATTTTTTTTTCCTTTTTGAAATTAAATTTATAGAATGAAAGATAAAAATTAACATCAATAGTAAGAGAAGGTTATTTTGAAATATAAAAATAAATAATATAGTATCTTTTAATGAAAATAGAAACTGTCGTATTAACTATCAGTTAAACATAAATTATTCATGTATTAACAAAATGACGATGACAACAACATTATGTATTCTTTTTAAGTGTGAAACATACTAATATTATATAATATATTGATATATATAATAAATCTATGTATTATACAGTCTCATTAAAACAGTAGAGTAAATTGAAAAGTAAAAATTAATGGTAATATTTATTAATATTAATTAATATACTTTCAAACAATTTCAAATACTAAAATACAGTGGCGTACCTAGAACTTTTGCCGCCCGGGGCGATCTCCAGTTTGCCGCCCTTTTTATTATAAGTCAATCAAATAGTGGTATTTATAAATTAATGCACATAAATAAATTATTAAGTTATTTAATCAATATTAATTAATACACAGAGTAAATTTTTTTACACATATTTGTATGCACTCGTAAACATATTAATATAATATTTACTCTTCTAGCTTTCATACTAGAAAAATCGTGTATAATGCTCTCAAAATTTATATTTATATTTTTTCCGCCGGCCCTGCTTTTCAAAAGAAAAATCGATGATTTAAAAAAATATTGGTATATGACTACAAAGTAATCATATAAACTTTTCAAAAGAAATGACATTTATAAACTGATATCAAAAAATTTTAGTTAGGAAAAATTGCCGAACAAAATCGTAAAGATGCGTTTACGAATTCAACGAATTTTAATGAATACAATAAAATAAAATTATTATCCAGTTCTTGGAATTAGAATTCAAAATTTACACTAAAATGCATTTATATACACCGAGGAATAATATTCGAAATCATATAGTTGATCATAATTTATATAAATCAAATAGTAAACTTATAATAATCATAATAATCATTTATTATTCAAGAAAGAAAAAAAATAAATATGAAATGAATAAGTTGCTTTTTACAACTATAACTAAATATAAAAAATGCCGCCCCAAGATAAGTGCCGCCCGGTGCGGACCGCACCCACCGCACCCCCCTAGGTACGCCACTGCTAAAATATTTTCAATTTCATATTGTATAATATGAAATATATTATTTTATTTTTATATTAGTTATATTAATTAATTTAGAATCTATCAAATTTGATAATAATTTTGTAATACATATAAAATTTAAACGATCATATAATCCCCTTCTCCTTATCATTTGATTTATCATACCGTATTTTTTCTGCATAAACCTAAATATTATAATTGTATGGATATACATGCTGTGCAAGATTTTATTCCGTAATAAGTTGGGTCACTGAATTATTGATCCTATGTCTCTATATAAGTTTTTTATGATTTAACTTAAATATTTAGTATGTATAATTAGAGACACTAAAATCTATTCATTACAACTGTGTAAAATGCAGATAAAAAAATAATATATGCATAAAATATGGAGATATTTTGGAAACCCTAATTATATACTTAAACATCTCAATTTTTTTTTTAATCTCCCATTCATGACATGAAAAATTAAGATTCACCATTTAATTCGATATCATTTTGAAAAGATCGTCCTTTGCAAATTTAAAATTAACTTCTGAAGAAAATCAAGTTTTATTTGATTAAAAAAAAAAAAAAAATATTTATAAAAATGCTTCAAAACACGCAAAGGTAATAAATATGTTATTCCTATTCATTAATCGTTCATTCTTTCTGTCCTGATTCTTTTGAGATATGATAACTTTAGAAGAGTTGTGGTTTTTATTTCATCATCATTTATCGCATCCGAAATGATAAGATTTCTCTCTCGTACTATGAATGCCTCCTCGGTTGATAACGTATCATTAATGACACTCCAAATAGCTTGACTTAATGACCTTGAATCGGAGAAAATTAAATTAACCGAGAATCTTCCGATTCACTTGACCTGCTCTTTTCCGGGATTCCATGCTTTACTCCTTTCTTATTGATCTATAATTTAATTTATATGAATACTTTTATTGCTTATAAACATAAAATATTACATTCTGTATTCTGAAAATATTAACAGTATGCATTTTTCCCTCGTAAAAAATAAAATCATAAAAATAAACTCTAATATTGATAGCAGTAGATAAAAAGTAGACATAAATTTTTACTAGGATTAATAAGTATCAGTTTGACTATTTAAATTGGATTAGTTTTCATTATAGCACATAAGATTAAAATCGATTTATATGGATTATAATTACTATAGAAGGAAATACATAATAAATAAAAAAAATAAAAATAATAAATAATAAATATATATAAGGAAAATATAATAAAGAATTTAAAAATTTAAATGCAAAGTATAATAGTGTACATCTAATCACTAAAAGATAATTTTTTTAAATATTTATATTCTAAATATATATAAATTTATCATTTATATTATAAAAATAACTTTTTTTATATCTTTACATATTATTTATAGGATATACATAAATAAATATAAAATTGTGATTTATAATGACTGTGAATAAAGAAAATTTTTTAACAAATTTTACAATGAAAATTTTATACACTTTTATTATCACCCTCAATTTTTAAAATAACTCTAAAATTTTTTCTAATTATAAAAATTAATCTAAATTTATGAACAATATTATTTTTTATTAAACTTATAATTTTGTCTTGGAGCAACAACTCTCATAAGGTACTCGTTTATTTATATTTTCGTGAAGTAATTTATTATTATAAATATCAGGGTAAATTCTTCTTGCCAGGGGCGGTCAAGAAAAACAACCTCATTCTCACGTGAGCTCATGATTTATTCGTCTATTCTTCATTTTAAATGAATTCATCCCGTTTTCCTTTAATTTATTATAAAAATTATAAATCAATAATATTGGTAAAATATTCTCTTTTAATTTTTACTTTCCCGCATACTTCGTATAAGGCAAGTATTGGAATCGTCAAAAATTTCGACTTCGAGATTTCGATAGATCTTGACGTTTTAGACCTCCCTGAGTCGGAAAATGGCATTTTTCGAATTATGTCTGTGTGTGTGTATGTATGTATGTATGTATGTATGTAATGTCTGTGAGCAAATTTACTCAAAAACTAATCAAGCTAGGACTTCGAAATTTGGTACACCGATATTATTCACAGTTTGTAGATTTCTATCAAAATTTCGTCAAAATCGGTTAACCGGAAGTGGTACTTTACCTACACTGGTTGCGTTTACCTTTCAAGTAAAGTACCAGTTTGCTTCGAGATATTTGCTTCATATTTTGTATATAGATTTAAAAATATGAAAAAAATTGAGATACCAAATTTCATCATGATCTGACTACCGGAAGTGACATTTTACCTATACAAGTAGCGTTAGGTGAAAATTATAAATATATATAATAGTGTTAAACCATTTTACATTATAATTTAAATTAATTAGTTTATTTATTTTTATTGTTGTTAAAACATAATAATAATAACCTAATTACCTATTTATATGCGGGAAAGTCTAGGGGAGGACACTCCCGAATTTTTATACTACACCTTTTCAACTTCAAATTGGGACTAAACATTTTCAAATTGGGAATAAACACTTTCAAATTGGGAATAATTAATTTCAAGCTGAAAAAGAGAACAATTATATACAAATAAAAATCAAAAAACTATATAATCATTTTTTATTGAATATAAAATACAAAAATAAGTTATAAATTACTTAATAAAGGAAAAATAATTAGAATCGAACGTCCGTCATATTTAATGCATCAGTTATAAATCTTTGTATATGAGCGATATATCTGGTGCATTCCATTTATAACTTATTTTTGTATTTTATATTTAATAAAAAATGATTATATAGTTTTTTGATTTTTATTTGTATATAATTGATCTTTTTTTTCACCTTCAAATTAATTATTCCCAATTTGAAAGTGTTTAATCCCTATTTGAAAATCTTTAGTTCCAATTTAAAGTTGAAAAGGTGTAGAAAAAAGTATATTTCACAATATTTACAAATGTTTATATATATACAAATATTTTCTAATTTTTTTTTTAAGTAGGAGTTCTATGAAAGTCTCAAAGAGAATTGTTTGCATATGTATAGGCTCAAAACTCAACTAAATCAAATAATTAATAAATAAGCGGATATAATTAATTGATTTTTTTAAAATAAAATATTTATACATTGATGATTTATTTTCATCTATTATTTGATTGATTAATAATAATTAATGATATCAAAGTATTTAATTCGTTAGTAATAAATAATGGGAAGAAAAAAAAAAGAATCCATTAGAAATGTTAGCTGAATAAATATTTGATAAAAAAATCAGTCAATTTAGGCCAGAAAGATTAAAGGAATTTAAATATTATCGTTGATATTATCTCAAAGTGAAGGTTTTTAAATATTTATAAGAAATTCTATCTTGTTCTTCCGACTAAAAAAACATGAATTATCCCCACTTCCCCGTCCTCAAGGGTCTTTCATTAATTTAGACTAGCCATTTAAATATTGTCAGGATGGTAGCCGCGTGTTATTTTATTCTATTTAAATTTTGAATCTAGATTTAAATTCGGTGCCATAAATCAAGAGGGCTTTTTAAAGTTGATATATTCCTTTTTAAACCAATGCGCTTGTCTTAATAGAATGTCGAAATTCAATAAACAATCCGGGGCCGTCTTTCTCTTGGGAGCCAATCGAATCAAGAGGAGGCAAATGCATTTATGGTAATTTTCCTGTGCTAGGATGGCAGGATTCATGTTCGAATAGTCGCTGGAACATGCATTAATTACACTAACAGCGCATTTCTCTCCTCGCCACCACGTTCATCAATTCTACTCAGCTGGCTTTCGATTTTTCCATTCAAAGCTTCCTCCTCCTCTTCCTCCTTCCTAATCCCCCTCCCCCATTCTCACCCTACAAAGAGTTTGTCAAAATGGATGAGTTCCATCGTCGTTCGTTTGTATGTCCGTCTATTACTGACCATCCATTTACAACTCAACATATCAACAAGAGAAATGGAATTGCGCCCACATAAGTATATCGTTATATGCAACAAAGTTGCAAATGTTCGATGAATTTTTTTTTATTTCTCATACAATGAAATTTATTTTATTAGCATTTTAGAATTGAATAAAAAAAAAGAAACAAACAAATATTAGAGATCCCCTCATAAAATATGGAATATATTTTAGGGTTAAAGAATAAAAAAATATTTTTTATATTTATGATATATGTGTATAGCGATAAAATATATGCAGTTGTTTTATTTGAGCCAAAATATACGTTTTAAGTTAAATTAAATGTTTTGGTTTTAATTAGAGTCAAAAAAAAATTTCAATTTATTTATTGTATTCAATAATTCTTCAAGTCCATTTCTATACTTGAGGGTTTTAAAAACATATACATTCTCTCTATTATTATTATTATTTCTAATTTCTTTTTCAAAAGAAAAGTTCATAATAAAGAAATGTAATAATAATAATAATAATTTTTGAAAAGATTAAATTATTATAAAATAAGAATTTTTAAAAAATTTTATGAGATTCAACAAAAGTAACAATATTTCGTAAAAATTATTTCATTCTTTCTACAATTCATATTAAATTTGAAAATATACATTTCTAATAAAACAATATTCAATAGAATAAAAAACATTCAACGATGACTGAAGTTTATTTTTTATAACCATTTCTTTCATTTAATATCGAAAAAATGTTCAGGACATCAGAAATAGTAGAAAATCTAATCAAATCAAGAAAAACGACAAAATCATTGTCACTTGTTATCATGTTTCTGTTTAATATTTTTAATGAAATTTCAGTTATTTCTTAGATGACTGAATTTAATTTCTTAGATGAAATTTTTTAAATCTTTTCAGGTTTTTTTTAAAATCGAATTATTCTTTGAAAAATTATGGATATTGAACTATAAGAATTCGTCAATTGAACACAAGTCGTTATTAATTATTAGTGTTCCAAACAAGTAGATAATACAACAAGAACGAGTTGGGAAGGATGATGACAAAATATATGGTGAAGTGACAGAGTTGCTTGAATGATTGATTTTTATAAAATAATATAAGTACAAGTATTATACAATATTATTAATTCCAGTGAAATCTATGCCCTAAAATTTAAAAAATATATATTTTCTATAAATAATTACCTATTAATTAAATAAATAACAATAATTAATTATATAATTAATTCATAGTATTAATAATTAATTTATGAAATTGATAGATTTAATTATAGGTAGTAATTGGAACATTTTAATAAGTAGTATAGACTAAAATTTTTTTTTTTAAATTTAAAACATATAAGACTTATTAAGAATTAAATATTTAATTAAACACTTGATGAAGTTCAAGTTTAATAATACGTTGATTTGGGAAGAAGCAAGGTAAAACATCCGAAAAATGCGCATAAAACAAATTTATCCATTAACTTGAAAGTTGGTAATATTAAAATTATTGATTTCAATCAAAAGTTTGAAAAAGAGTTTATCCTATATATATATATATATGAACATACTTATTACAAATTATTATTACATTTTATTGTAATATATTAATTATGTTTTATTTATTTAATAATTCGGAATTGAAAGACAATTGGAAGAGGAAATGTAGTTGTTCATGTATATAGTTCACCATTAATCTTCTTTTCACATTTATTTTTTTCTTTTGCTTCAATATCTGCCCTAGGCCGCTTATCTATTTCTCACATCACTTCCCTGAGGAAGTTATTTCGAAGAATGACGCAGGATTTTTTTTAACATTTTTAATCCTTCTTGGCGAGGACTCGGTTTAGATAGAAGGAAATAGGAAGCTATTTTCTCTCTTTCTTAGAAACGTTCATACAGGACACCAAATGATTACGATTGGCTAAATACTCATTAAAAAGGTTTAATTAAATTAATCGAGCGCAAAATTATAGAATATAAATTAGCAATTAAAACTTGGCGATTAATAGTACATTATTTTTAATTTTATTGCAAATTTTTTTTTTCTTATTAATTTATACTTTTTTCAAATATAAATTAAAACATATTTCTAGAGATAAAAAAAAAATTAAATTAATTATATATATTTCCTATGAGGATTTGTTAAAAAAAAACTATAAGGGTAGCTTAAATCACCAAAATCTGGCCTATGCTTTAACTTATTTTTTTTTTTTTAAGATTGTTTGAAGAAGAACACCAAAGTATACAAAAATATGCAAATTTTAAAACACTGACCAAAAAGTGAACCGATTCTGTCTCGAGTGGAAACATTTAGAAAACTATTCTGATTTAATGAAGAATTTAAAATACATACATATATAAGTAATTTAATTGATACTTTGATATTATACTTTTAAATAAGTTGACCTGTGGCCAGGTCCGAACCGACCGACGGTTTGAAGTAAATTAATTTCCAGCTACAGAAACAATTTCAAATAATTTTAATATATCTATTAATGTAATAAAAAACAGATATGGATAAAACATAAATATTTTTAATTTTATTTTATTTATAATATATAGCTGAAGTAGCCGGCGCTACCCGAGGCTGTGACGTCATGAAGGGCTGGGTGAGTCATATAATTTTAAATTAAGAAAAACATAATGAAGATGATTTTTCCCGAGGATAAAACCAATACATTCGTGGTGATATGTAAAAAAATCTCCTTATGTGAAATTTGGTGCGAAAATAACCCTTCCCTTCTTATCGTCGATCGCTAATACTACCACTTCCGGTTTCCGGATTTGTACCAAAAGTTGATCAATTCATCCCACTGATGCATTAAGTAAATATACCAAATTTCATCAAAATCGGTTGAGCCGTTCAGGCTGTACACATCTATACGGACGGACGGACGGACGGACGGACCACTTCCGGTTTCCGGATTTGCACCAAAAGTTGATCAATTCATCCCACTGATGCATTAAGTAAATATACCAAATTTCATCAAAATCGGTTGAGCCGTTCAGGCTGTACACATCTATACGGACGGACGGACGGACGGACAGACATCATGCTAAAAATACTTTTTTCTGTTAAGAAAATGCATGATTCGTGGAGATATGTAAAAATCTCCACATGTGAAATTTGGTGTGAAAACAATACCTCCCTTACTATCGTCGGTCGGTAAAAAATTATAATAAAATATATAATATTTTTATTTTGTTTATAATTAATATATATTAATTCGTGTTTATAATTTCTATTCTATTTATAAAGCTAATTCTTAGACTAATGTTATTTAAAAACCGAGAATATATAAAATTTCTGAATATATTTTCTAAAATATTGTTTAGAAACATTCTAATGAATTGAAATAAAGGTTGTATGTTGAGTAAATCATTTTAAAGAGGGAATTAAAAAAAAAAAGATTTTTAAAAAAATAAGGGCTTAATTTATCAAAGAAAGTTATAGAAAAAAAAAAAAACATAAAATATTTGAAATTCTTTAGGAGATCGACACGGGCTGTTCAGGCGTCAATTGTGAAGTATAGCGGTTGAGGACTGCGATCCTTTTAAGGCTAAACCGTTTCGTCGAGTCAAATTATCATGTTAAAATAACGCCCAATCAATTTATACCAGCGAGCGATGGGGACTGAGGTGTACCATTATTATTCGATAGAGTTTATTATATCGAGTCGAAGCCGACACAAGGTTTTTAGAAAGTAACAAGATAAACGACAAGTATAATTAACTTGTTGATTTAATTAGGCCAAAAACGCATCGGGGTGATAGGACGGCAGCCCAGCCGGCGCAGCGTCTCCTGATTACAGGGCTACCAACTTTCTAGCTACCTCCTCGCTCCATCTAATTATACAGATTACTATTGAGATTAAAGAGATAATTTGAAGATTAAAAAGTAAGACATTAAATTCAATAAATCCGATTAAATTTCATTAACAGTCTATTGAGAATTAAATAAATAAATAGTCTTGTTTTTTTTAAGAAAATTATTTTTTTTAGTGAAGCTCTTCGATAAAATAAAATAAAGAGATTAACATAAATAATGAAATGTTTTAATTGCTATTACAGTAGTAAGAACTTAGATCAAATCTCTTCTTCTAAGCACCTTTTACAAGCATATATTCTATAAAATTTGTTCTTTTTCCAGTTGGTTTATTTTTTTTACTATCTCGATGTTGAGATTTTGATGTTTTTATACGTTTTGAAGGTTCCTGAATCATTTTCACTAAGGTTGAGAAAAATGTCTGTGTGTATATATATATATATGTCTATGTATGTAACCAAGATTACGCAAAAACGGTTTGAGCTAGAATCATGAAATTGGGTACATGGGTATTATTTACAATTCGTAGTTTTCTATCAACTTTTGAGAAATACAGGTCAACCGGAAGAGGGTCATTACTTACAACGTTTTGATTTTTTTTCCTCTAAAGTGACCGTAAAAATAAAGATATATGTTTGATAATTTTTCACATGATTAATAATTGTATAAAACTGCTATATATAGAATTTCAGCTTGATAGAATCGCTGAAATTACCAGAATTAATTTTTTAACACTGCAAATCTCACGCGCCAACACGTGACGTGGTGCCATCAACAAAGAGCCAAACATACGCTGGTTCAATAAATATTATTTATTAATTTTAATTTATAATTTAATTTAATTAATTTAATTTAATTTAATATATGTTATTTAATCCAATTCAAATTTGCGAGATAGTCGAGTGGAGACACTCCAGCTAATTTTAACTTATGCTTTAAAGATTCAATGTCAAATTAAATTACCAGAAATGATCAGCTACTCATCATTTTTAAATTTTGCACAATTTAAGATTTTAATCAAATCTTATTAATTTAGAATTTATTTTCATTATATTTTTTTATTTAATAAAGAAGTTCCTTGTCGTTCATCTATTATTTTATTCAAATGGCTTATGTGATTAATATTATCTATTTTTCAAATTATATTTGTATTTCTAGATATCTTATACAAAAAGTTCTATTTCTCTTAATTTAATAATCAATTATCATATTGGTTATTAATTAAAAAATAAACCAATTGGAAACTAAATTGAATGTTTAAATTTAAATTATCCTTATTAAAAGTAATTTGTTAAAAAATTAATTTATAAAAAAACTATTTAAAAATTTTAATTTTCAATTAATAATATTAATAAAATCAATTATAAGCCTGTCCACATATTAAACTATAAAAGATTTTATCTACAACCTGTATATAGATTATCATTTATTTAGAATGAGTTAAAGAAAGTTTCGTTCACAAAAGTTTCCTTCCCTTTCAAACAAATTGATTTATAATTGACTCTCTATAAACTATTTATCTTATTACAATCAAAACAAAGGACCTGACTTATCTGTTTTCGTTTTGTATGTATATGTATATGTAACTATTTTACCTTTCCCGATATCAAGAACGAATAAGTAAAGGGGAACGTTTAAAGAGGGTGATTTCAAATGATAGAACTGCTTGTGACCATTAAAACTTATTAGGTATTAAATAATAAAATTATGTTTCAAATAAACAACTTGTTTTGTTATTATTGAAACTATGTATAAGATTTACTAATGTACGTATACATATATTAATATTAATATACATATTTTGTCGATAATGGTTATTTAATATTTTAATTTTAGTGAAAATAATGCTCATATATATATATATATATATATATATATAAATGAGTTATATATATATATATATATAAATGAGTTATAAATATAGTAAAAAGAATATTAGAATAAAATAAAATTTTAAAAATAAAATTTCTTTTATTCATCCATGCTCATTTAATTTAAAAGAAATAAACATATATTATATTATAATTTCTTTTCTAAAATTCATTAAATTGATAAAGTGAATAAAAATCAAAGAAAATAGAAAATTTATTTTAGTTTTTAATTTCTTAAGTATCAACTAAACTTTTTTACATCTCTATTACTTGTATATATATTCTATTATTATTATATTTATTATATAATAAATTTATTCATATCTTTTAAAATTAATATTTTTATTTCGTTTAATAAATATAATAATAATAACAAAGGTTTATAATGATTATCCAAGATAGAGTGATAAGAACAAGAAATTATGAGAGGCATATCTTAAAAATGGATGTGGAGGATAAAATGGGTGAATCTATAGAACATGTCATGGCAGAGTGCTCTGCGATCGCCGAAACAGCATATCTAGGCATGTATAATCAATTGGTCAAACTGATTCACCAAAAGCTAACATTCAGGTACAATCTACTAGATATCGAAACAACATCCACTTACTGCAAATATGAGCCACAACCAGTTTTAGAAGAGGATGATACCATACTCTACTGCAGGGGTGGCCAACCCTAGGCCCGCGGGCCGCATGCAGCCCGCCGTAAACATTTTTGCTGCCCGCGAGATTCATCACACTTTTATATTCTGCGCCCTCATGAAACAAATATCGCACTAGTGAAATAAATATGATTTCATTTTTTTTATTTCGTTGTTTCTTTTTTTATTTTTAGTATTATATATTTTTTTCAATGTGCATTCAGTATCATTATTATTATATTATATATGTTTATATGTAAAAATAATAGTAAACATAATAAAAATTCCTTATTTTTCAATTTGTCACACCAAACAATATCTATAATGGGTCTAAATCTAATATGGGTATGTATAATTTTATATGCGGCCCGCGAAGTTATGATGCATTTCCAAAGTGGCCCGCAAGATCATTTGGGTTGGCCACATCTGCTCTACTGGGACCGTCCTGTTATCAACGATAAAACAATTGATTATAATCGAACTAATATCCTCCTCATAAACAGACAGAGCAAAATAGATATTCCAGTTCCCCTGACACAATATCAAAAAGTCAGAAAACGAAAAATACTAGAGGCACTTTCAATCCAAGTAAACATCTTAAAAAAACACACAATCTTACATCAAACCTGTCACATTATAAGAAAGTTCTTAATCTAAACCATAAACCTCAAACGTGCCATAGTGAATTCCCTCTTCTTTCGACTGTACCTAATCCCGCCATCAAAGAGTATGTGAATATGTTCAGCATTTATGATAAGAAAGTGCGAACAAATTCAAATAATAATAATATTAAATTAAATTGAATTAATATTGCTGACACATGAAACATTTCTATATTTTGATTTTAGTTTTTTAATAAAATATTTAAATTTGGTTTAATCATACATGTTGTTAAATAAATAAAATTAATAATAAATCAATATATATCATCTAATGACACAGCCACAATGATTTATTACTTTCCCTTCTAGCAATAGCGAACCATAATCCACACTCTTATTTTAATTTTGAAAAATGTTTATTAATTATTTTTCAAATAAATATCATTAACAAAAATTAACTCAAATAGATAAAATCTTAAATATAATATTAAAATAAATCATTTTAATTTTTATTTATATATATATAAAAAATAAATATATTTAATAAAATACTACATAATTTTAAATTAATATAAAAATTTAATTATATTCTAATGATGAGATAAATTATATTTAATTTTCAATTATTTAATTGACAGAGATTATGCATTTAATTGATCAGATATTAATTTATAAAATTTAATTAATTTAAAAAATATTTTCATATTTGTATTTATTTAGTTTTTTGTGTATTTTATTTTTGTCATTCTCTTATGTACATAAGATTATATTTATACACTTTGGATTTTTTTAACTTAAAAAATAGTGAGGATAAGAACTAATATTTATCTTATTTAAAAGAAATTTGTAAAATTTTCTAGTGTTTATTTTAAACAATTGTTTATTACTATTTTATTAGTTTCTCTTTCCATTGCGGAGAAATTAATTGGAGTGTGTTGTTCTTTTTTGGAAATGAATCTCTCGAGTCTTTTTAGTTGTTCAAGTAAGATAGGAGCCTCCAAGACGAACCCATTAAGATTTTGATTTATTAGATTAGATATTTTATTCGCCCTGTTGTGTAAGTGGAATGAATCCCATAACTTCACTAGAGAAAGACTTGAATTTTATTCTATTGATTTGACTTAGTCAATCTTTTTGACAAACATTGACAAATCTATTCGACTGGGAGGAATCCTCTGGGAATGAATGCCGGCGCCTCGGCGCCGCAAACGCTTACATAATTTCTACCCATCGGTCTCAACATAACTATTTAAATTGTTTTACAATTAACACACTAAGGCTATTCATTAACAACCTTAATAGATGTTCATGAGAGAAAACAAGAAATATTGCATTAATAGCCCGACTACTACTTTAATTTGCAAGAACATTTAATAGTTTTGTTTTTTATTTAATAAAATAAAGAAAAAAATTAATATCCCTTAAGATTTCAAATAAAAATGAAATAAAAAAGAGACACACACAGACCTTGTTCTGCGAAAGTGAGGATTTCGCTGGTCCTGGCATAGTACTCGTCTGGTTCTTGGTCGTCCGTGATCGCGGACGAAGCTCTTGGACTACTCGGGCTAGTTGGGATATCTGTGGTCAGAAGGGCTTCCGTTCGTATTCGTTCATCTTCCGCTCTCTGGAGAGTCTCCATTATCACTTGTTTGGGCACTGGAGATGTCACGTTGGGTTTTGCTTTTAGACCTGAAAGAAAATTATACCATTGAATTCATTAAGATTATATTGGTTCACTCATCAAAAGAACAATTTGTAAAAAAAACAATTAGATCAGACACGTACGTAAAAAAATAACATCTGTGAAAAAACATTTTAAAGCGATCAAACTATCGGCAACTTTAAAATTTCACATGAACAGCAAATGATTATCCTGAATATTCAGAAAACTTTATTTTATAAATAAAATTTTTTATAGCATTATCCACATTCTATGTAATTTAATTGAATTAATAAATTTTAAATTTCTTATTAGTTTCAAGATTCTTTTCAAAAACTTTCTATTTATGTTATTTGTTTTTAAATTGAAGAAATTATTAAACGCTTTGATCTTTTTCTTAATTTAAAACTAATATTTAAAATTTTATGTATGTATGTAATTTAACGTATGAATGTATATGCATAGATATTCAAAAAGTTTTTTCTATGAAAAGATTGGAGGCGTTAAATTTTTCTTAGATTTATTATGTAATTTAAATTTGAATTTAACTATTGATATTTAATTAAAAAAAAAGTATTATATATAATAAATATATATAAAAAAAAACCTCTGACTTTTGTACGTCCTACACAAGGACAACGCCTATCAAGTCGGTTATATCGGTTATATCAATGAGGTGTCCTATGATCAGTAGAACGGGTCCTCTCAACCTTTACCTTGATTTTCTTGATCGGAGGCGCTACTTTTTATCAAGTAGCTATTCCCCAATGTTTTTCCCGGAGGCTGGGTTGACTCCGTCCCCTAGACCCCAGCTAGAGATAATCCCTTGTCAGGCCCGGGCCTGAACCCGGGACCATGTGAATGTGAGACAGCGAGGCTAGCCTTTCACCCAATGGAGTCTTCAAATATATATTATATAATATGTATGTAATTAATTCAGAATTTATTTATTAATATTATAACTTAAGTTAACTTAAAAGAAAACTGATAGTAATAATTTTTCTTTAATACTTTGTAATTTGTTAATTTTATAAGGAATGTCTTACATTCTTTTGAGCTCTGATTGTCTGCGCAAATGTCAGAAGTATAAAAATATAATATTGATAAATATTGATAAAAAAAAATAATTTAAGGACATGATTCATAGGATAATCCAATAATCAAGTCTTTTCCATTTAATTTAATTATAAAAATTTAGATTTATTTACGGATTTGTACATTTTTAAAATTTTATGAATTTAATCATAATATAATCTACGTTTCTTTTATTTTCTATTAAAATCAATAATCATGGACATGAAACTATAGAATAAAGAAATCCTAAAGTATTTGTTATTGAATTAATAATTATTTAATATAAGTATATATTAACAAATCAATAAAATAAAAAAAAGAAATAAAATTTTGTAAAATTTATTCATATAACATTCAAAATTATTTTTACATTGATTTTAATAATTTATACAAAGTTTAATCAATTTGATATTTCGCAAAAATTATTATTAAATTAACAATCTAAAATTTCTAGAAATAGTTAATTAATGATTCAATCGAGCATATAAATTGAGTTGATTAGAAAAGGAATCTTGATGAGAATGACCGATCAATTTGTTACAAGGTGGTTAATGACCCAATACCTTAGTAAATGGCACTTATAATTATACCAAAATGCTTCTATTAACTAAAGTTAAACTTAACTGATTAAAATTCCAAACGAATTGGAAATTTATTGGTCCTTTCATTAAATGAATTTTTCTAGTTGGCAGAAAGTAGCTGCATTGAATATTTTAGACTAGATAAATCTCTTTCTCGGCCTTCACCAAATGTCATCACGACTCTCACTCGTCTTTCGTCAAAATATATGATTTTAGTTTTAGAAATGAGGCCAGAGTCATATTTGTTCGAATGACAATGAAATAAATGATATTGTTGTTATTTCTTTCCCTTTAAGTGACAGAGTTTTTTAGAATACGAATTTCATCCATTTAAAAAAACGAATAGTTAGTTTGCCATTTTTAGCATAAGACTCAAATATTAAATCTTTTTTAAACTTAGGCTTGTACAGAACGGCGCCAACAAAATTCATCGTCCCGACATTTATTTGTTAAAAGGGGATCTTTATGATTCTTACAGATCTAAGATATTTTCTTTTGAAAAAAAAAATATCCATAAATTTTGCAAATTAATAATATCGATTATATTATTTTGTTAGAATATTTTTAAAAAATAATTTTTTTTTTTATAAATGATCAAAAGAATATAAACTTAAAATCGTTTGGCAAACTGTGAGCAAAATTTTTTGTTAAAAATGAGTCATGTTTTTGCTTTCTTTTGAACGTTTTCTTTTCAATTTAATTGAAGATTCGTGCGTTAATGATTCATTATTATGAATTTATAAAAACTATTAAAGTCCAATGATTCATTTAGATTAAATTGGAAATTAATTAATATTAAAAATATAAAAGAAAATTATGCTCTATTAATATCAAGAGTATATATAAGTATATATAAAAAGTTTTCATTAGTCATCAAAAACGGATTCGCATTGCAGGAGGACAATAAACATTAAAATTTCTAAATCATGGTTATTATTTCAAATCAAAACGAAATTAAAAATATAATAGTACTTTTCAGAGTTGGTTGCATAACTCGCAGGAGTTACTTACATTTGCAAAAGTATTTTAATATAATAGTTAAAATCTGGATCTAAAAATGTTGTTTTAAAATTGTTTATGTAAAATATATATATATAATAAATATACTGCTAGTAATATATCTTATGTAAATGGAGGATATAATTCGTTGAGCTATCTATTGTAAAATTTTCGTGATTTTTTAGTATTACATAATATCAATCATTTTCTCATATATTTTAATTGAATTTTCTTAAAAAATATATATTTATTATTAAAACTTTATTCTTTAGTATTATTTTAATTTCAAAAATTTTAATTTTTTTTCTTAAGTTAATTATTTATAAAAAATTTTTATTGGTTTCAAATTATGTTCAGGAAATTTTAAAAATAAAAATAATTACACTCACAATTTTCAAGTTCCTTTTTCTTGTATATATTTATTTATATAAAAAAGTAAACTAAAAGAAAGATAGATTTCGATTAATTACAAAAAATTTATTTACAATAGAAATTGTTTAAATAATATGAAAAAAATAAGAATTAATAAAAGACAAAATATACAAAATATGATCTTGTCAGGCTGATTGCTCCAAATACTATTAAAAAAATCAATTAACTTTTAAAGAGGAAACAAACTGAGTAGGAATTTATTTGGGAATACAATATATATAAAACCTTTCATTAATCCAATTGGGCGAACCCTCTTCTAAATAATGTAGTTTAAAATGGTTGGTGATAGTTTAGCATTTCACTTCATAAATTCCGAAAAGCCTTTAGGCAATCAATCAAGATCGGGAGAGAGAAAAAAATTATTATTAGATGAGAGCTCCCTATCCAATAATATGCCAATGAAATTTTAAAAATTCCAAACATGTAATAATTTATGGTTTATGTTGATTGATATCATTCAAACGGTTTGCATGTTAACCATTAAGTAAATCCTTCTCAGAAATATGAATATAAAAAAATTGCATTGCCGGTATTCTCAGTAAAAACATTAAATAATTTTTTATTTATCTAAAAACTAACGGAAATTAGACTGTAAATGATTTATAGTTGTTTTTATAATAATTTCTTTTTAATTATAAAATATAAGTAATAGAATTTACCGACTAAATGAACTAGATTTAAATATATAAAAAGCTATTCAAAGAGATCAATCGGTCATTTTTAAGATATAATAATTGATTTTTTTTTTTATAAAAGAATATAAATCTTAAAGGGTCTAAAAGTTGATATTAATGATTATTTATAGGAGAAACTGCCCCTCTTATAGAGAATGGAAAAAATTTAAAAAATTTAAATTAATGTGAAAATATATTTTTATAGTTGAACTTGACACATGGCTATCCCTCAAATCCAGTCAATATCCAGAACACCAAATTCCTTATAAAAAATAAAATATATCATGAATTATTAAACACTGGAAAGTGCTATTTTCATCATTGAGTGACTGTCTAATAAAAGATATTAACTACTTTTATGGGGCTTAAAAAATGTAATTTCGTAACGAAGAAGTGGTGGATACACGGAGAAATAAATATGATTCACATGATTGTAGACAAAATTTTTGGTTTAAAATAATAATTACATGGTATACTTATAATAGAGCTATTTAAAACAAAACGCAACGCAAAATATGTGAAAAGAACAAATTCAGTATAAAAGTTTATACTTTAACTAATATTATAAGAGTTAATACGATAATGTGTACAGCTGAACGGGTGCCAAGTTCCATAAGAACTTACAATAAAAATATACAATATTCTTTAAGTATTAATAATCAATAAATTTCGTTTAACATAATGGTATTTTAAAATGGAACATTAGTAGATTTTACTATTTTTTACCATAAACTATTTTGTTAGTTATAAAACTTGCCAAATTATAAATTCATTAAAAAAATGTAATAAATTTTCTCCATAAATAATGTAAGTTCATAAGAAACTTGGCACATTTATATTTGAGAGACAAGGTTTTCATACACGAGCAGGATTTCAGTCTTTTTATGAATGGAGTATTTTGACTATTCAGGCCAAACTCTTTTTGGAAATTCTGCTGGGTATTTTGATCATTGGTCTCTATTAACATTTATTCAATATATTTAATTTTTATTTATCTATCATTTTTTAATAAAAAACTAATTTTCTGGTCATGATCACAGTATCGCTTTAGTACCTAATAATAACGCGTATAAAGTCAATTCATTATAATGTATGTATTTATTATCTAAATAAAGTTTTATAAAGAATTAAAATTTACAAAGGTTATCCTGAGACCAATAAACTAATTAAACCACTATGTTTTCCATATGAAAAATAAGATCTCCCTCTCTCTATTTATAAAGGGTGTTTTTTTTCGAGGAATAGAACTTTAAGTTGGCATTACTGTTCATGTTGACGACCGATTTAACAGCTGTCAAGTGATTTATTCTCAGTTTGGCTTAGCAATTCATCATGAATAGACTCACGCCTGAACAACGTTTGCAAATAGTGCAATTTTATTTCGAAAATAATGGTTCTGTGCGGAATACGTATCGTGTACTACGTCCATTTTATCGTCGACAAAATCGTCCATCAAAGCAGTTAATTCGATTAACCATGGAACGTTTTCGCACCACCTTTACTCTTATTGATATCTCGCATCCCCAGAGACGCCGTACGGTGCGTACAGAAGAAGCTATTGCTCCTGTAGAGCGTAGCATTGAGGAAGACCCGAATGAGGTTTGGACCTGTGAATTGGCATCAAAGATCTTATGATTTAACACCACTAGACTACTTTCTGTGGGGCTATGTAAAGTCATTGGTCTATAAGCCACAAACGCTTGACCATTTGGAAGACAACATTCGCCGTGTTATTGCCGATATACGGCCACAAATGTTGAAAAAAGTTATCGAAAATTGGACGTCCAGATTGGACTACATCCGAGCCAGCGGTGGCGGTCATATGCCAGAAAGTGATTTATATAAAATGTAATGCCACAAGATTATCTTTCGTATAAATAAAATTCATGTCAATCGAATAATCCATCGTTGTTTTATTGCAATTTAAAGTTCTATACTTCTAAAAGAAACACCCTTTATTATATAAGTTATTTTTCAAATTTAATTAAGAGATAAAATATATAGTTTTTACTTAAAATTTTTTTGGGAAAATTCACTTCCCTCAGCAAAATAATATAAGGTTATGTTTACGCTCCCAACTCATTTATTCTACTTTTTCATTCATTAAGAATGCTTCTCAAACAGTTGTTTACTCGAATGTTCTTAAATTCATCCCCAGGGGCGCTTCTAATTCAACCAATAGGAGATATTCAATCCATACAATTGAATGGAAAGAATCAAACCAAAAATATAATATATAAATATGATAATTTTTCTTGAGGCACTGATGTGATTAAATATAGAATTTGTACATTACATTTTCTTTATAATTATATTAGATTAGTATATTTATTAATAAACCTCGTATTACCATCAAGTGCTTTGAGACTCTAGGGGCTAATGCAGCAAAATATATCCTAATAAAATATTTTATTAACTAATAGTTATATAGTGGAATATAAGTGTTAGAAGCTAAAAAAAATAATTTAATGAAAGTATTTAAAAAAATATTTATAAAAGTATAGTATTAATGTTGAGGACAAAAATTATGAAGATTTAATATATGGACATATTTTATTTATTTATTATAAAGTATATTTAATTCTAAAAATTTAAGCAATTACCAACTCAATGATATATATTTTATTAATAAAGAAAATACAGGTATATGTTAAAAAATTTTCTTTTAATTATGTACACATCTAACAAACTAATTTAAGAATATTATGATTTTAGATTCAAGAGATCCTAAAACATTGAAGTGATTTTTTTGTTATTATTTTTTTTTTATCTCTGTCTCTCTATTATAAAACAATAAAAATTTTATAAGAGATGAAATTGAATAAATTACCATATACATATATTCATCTTTCACTATAATTTTTTATGTTTAAAATTATTACTATGTAAGCGCGATGCTGGTTGCCAGCTGATAGGTGCACAAATGGGAAGTTAAATCAAAATTTTTATTTTCAAATGGTATATTTTCTTTTTTAATTTATTAAAACACAAAAAGAATTCGAAATAATTTAAGTTAATAAGTGTAAAAACATAAAAATATATAGTATTAAATATATCTTTCTATCTCTTTTTCATTACTTAACCCAAACTATCTCTTTCTCTATGCATATATCTTTATAAATTATATTATTAAATTTAATTTTTTTTTTTTTATATAAATATAATTGAATTCCATTTTAAAAGAAAATTTATAAGTTCATAAATAATTATCAAAATAATTTTTTTATTAAAACTATCTGTTATTAGTACAAACAAATATATTAGTCACTATGTAACTCTTATTTCTTCTCTTGCTTCTCATCTCCCTTCTGCCCATCCTAATTTCTACTTTACTTTATTATTATTATATTTTTTTTCTTTTTTTTCTGTCCCTTCAAGTAATCCTATCCTGAACCAGTCTCACGTGTATATAATTTACTTCTGTATATTTTGAAATGTTTTATTATTGCCCTATTTGAGGGCAGATGTAAAATTTTTTTGAAAAATAAAAAAAAAAAAAAAAAAAAACTATGTAACTCTTATTTATTCTAACAACATTATTTCGTTAATAAAATCTAATGTTTTCGTTTGTTTATGACCAGAGTGAGTTGACCAATTAAGCAACCTACTCAAATTGGGCAAAAGATTCCTTGGAGGGACCCTTAGATACTTTTACCAATTAATTTCAAATCCAATGATTCTGTAAGTATTCACTTTCTGAGAAACGTTGCATGATTTTAGGAAAAACATTCAAACTTTTATTGTTTATTATCCTCTTAAATTTTATTTTAACAAACGTTTCAAGAAATTCAATAAAAAAAAACACTGTCATTTGTGAGTTGATTATTTTCAACACTAGAAAATTTTAGAGATCCGCATAAAGTCAATTTTATAGTATAAGAGGATTGTAAATTTTTGTTACCATATCTTAGATCAATTTTAGTTTATTTACTCTTGTTATTTTAAATAATATAATAATTATAATATTTTAAATAATTTTTTTGAATATTAATAATAAATATTTGAAATCAGTAGATTTTCTATTTATATTAAGTCATTATATTAATATGAAATACGTGTATAGTTAATGTATATACAGTGTAAGAAATATAAAAGGAATATCCATAATTTCTATATTATTTGAATTAAATGATAAATATGACAAACTCGATCTCCTTTCTGTAATATCTACCCATTTTGTTAAAATACATTGAAAAGAATATAATCAAATTGTAAATGATTTTATTTTAATAAAAAATATAAATATAATCTATCTAGCTATCTGAGATAAATAAAAAAAAAAATATTCATCAAGTTAGCAACATAATAATACAAATGAACATTATAATTGAAGATACTTTAATTATTATTTCTTTTTTAATCTAAAATTTATATTATTATATTAGCAATATATAAATATGTTTTTCAGATCTTGAAAATTGTAAACATATTATATAAGATTTTTTAAAAACAATTTATTTCTTTATAATTGATATTCATTTAAAAGAGATAATTAAAGAACATCCTATTTCAAATAAATAAATGAATAAATATGAGGTAATTATACTTAATATTAATAATTTAAATGAGAGCTTATACAATTTATATGATATTTTATTATTAATAATAAAAATTTCTTATATATTTATTTAAATAATGTGTGAATTTCTATAATTAATATTAAAATGTTTGTATTTGTTGTCGAACATACATGTATGAATAAATTCTCTGTACCAAGAAAGGAGGTATCAAATGAACAGTTCGGAGTTTTTATTAAATAAGTTAATATAATATTATTATCTCATTAAACTCCGTAAAAATATATTCTATGACTATTTTTTTCATTCTTTTAGTATTAGTGATGCAAATAAATTCTATACTCGGATAGCGATATTACAATAACAGAAGAGAACAAGAAGATTCGTTTTCAGAGATATATAGACGGCGAAGAATTTATTGGCCCCTCACCGCGACTCTGACAAATAGGCCATTTGTTTTTGTTTGACTCGTTGAGAGTTTGGCAGATAAACTAATAGACGGCGTTTGATTTCAATTTGTTTATTAATCTTGTCCTTATTCAGGAAATGTTTTATGGTTTCAAGTAAGAAGAGAACTCGCTGACAGGGCAGAAGATGAAAACGTGTGAGAGGCTGAGTGTGTGGGGGGGGGGGAGAGGGAGGGGGTGGACACAGTCCTATTCTCTGAAGAGCTCATTAACTGTCGCGTGGGTATATCTTATGAAAAGTTGGGGTTACGACACCCATGTAGTTTTTCATCATGAATTCATCACGGGGGACGGAAACACGTGTGGCAGAGCCTGGCGCCTGCAATTGCATAACATCCGGATCCAAGCGATGGAGTTGCACCTCAAGAGGTCCAGGCCAACGAAAACAGCCCAGTCAGTGATGGATTGCAAACGGATATCCCAATTTGAGATGAGATGGACGGGGGGAGGGAGATTAACTAGCAAAACATGTGTGTCATTTACTTAAGGTAAAGAGAGTGGACGTTATTATTTTAGAAAAATATTATTAGAGATTTGTTTGTGTGTTTTTGCCCCCACAGTAAATTTATAATTAGAAAATATTTCCATAACTTAGTAAATGTGACATCAATCATAAGCAATCAGAAGCTTTTCTATTTTCTATAAAGCAAAAGAATTCTGTTGAAAGAGGTAAAATTAATTATTTATAACTCTTGCGGCCTCTAATTTGGTTTCTATGTTAATCCAATGAGAATTTTTATAAAATAATAACCATAATAATGAACAATTGTAATTGTGACAAAGTAAAATAAGTGGGGAACTTGTTTACCATTGGATGCCATTTTTAATTAAGGAGACCGCACAAGTTGATATAAAACCTAAAAATTCAACTTTTATAAAAATTCATGTAGCTTTTTAAGGGCAGCAAGAAACTTATGAGACTAAACTTATGACTAATTTACAAAAAAAAAAATAATTACATATATTTTAATTTATTTATTATATATTATACGAGGGTATTCTGAAAAGTTTCCGACCTGACCAAGAAAATCGATGTTTTTAAATTTTTTTTTTGCTATATTTTTCAACATAATCTCCATCAACACTGATACATTTCTCATAACGGTGTTCTAATTAATTTAATTAATTTAATTAATTAAATTTGATTTAATTTAATTTAAGTCTCATCAACAGTTATGAATCGACGCAAAAATTCGTTTGGATTACGCCTACAGAGCCAAATTGTCGTTAGAAATGGTTTTTCGAAGCAATTTTTGGTCTAACGTTAGGAAATGCGGCACCCACGTTGCACACAGCTTTCCATATTCAAATGGTATTATATATTTATTAATTATGGATCAAGTTCGCTTCTTGCAACTATAAAAAAATTCTTAGTAAAAAATGAAATGAAATGAAATTTGTCAATCGTTCTTTTGTAAATAATTAGATAATGATATTTAAGAAATAACGATAGAATAATTTTTTTATAATAAAGTAAGATTTAATCATATTTAGAAAAATACCTTGTAATATACAGGGTCATCGAAAAAGGTGGATGGGATTTCGAAGAGAATAATAAACACCGTAAAAGACAGAAAATCTAAAGCCGATAATTAATCTCCTGCCCCGTGTTTTGAAGCATTGCAGGACTCCCAGTTGCAATGGCTGCGCACATTCTTTCTTTCAGAAGATGCAGAAGATCACAAATTTTTCCGCATAAACGATGTGCTTAACGTAGTTCCAAAAGAAAAAAATCCAAAGGCGTCAAATCAGGGCTTCTAGGCGGCCACAAAACAGGATCATTCTTCCCAATCGAATGGTCAGGAAATCTTGGACGATTAGACTATAGTGACTTCGAGTAAATGCTACTCAAAATATTTATAATGCTACTCAATCTCTCGTTAATTTCGTGTTGATGACGTGTTTATTTATCGAATAGTTGTACAACAAAATCCCATCCATCTTTTTCGATGACCCTGTATTATTATATTTATAATATCAATATGCATGCATATTATTATATATAATAGTTATCACATTAACCTATAAAGATATGTATTATTTAAAGTTAATTCACACACTATAACATTATAATCAATATTTGCAATATATTAATTATAATAATAATATAAATATATAGGCAAAAATATTTAAATAATAATTGAATAAATGATAGAATATAAAAATAGTTAAATATAGATATGATTAATGTAATATTTATTTAAACAAAACGTAGAATTTGAAAATGCAGAAAAATTTAACTACTTAGGTTCTGTATAAAAATAGTTAAATATAGATATGATTAATGTAATATTTATTTAAACAAAACGTAGAATTTGAAAATACAGAAAAATTTAACTACTTAGGTTCTGTAATCACGAAGGATAATAATATTCGAGAAGAATTTAAATCGAGGTTGCAATCGGGTAATGCCTCAAGGGGTTTATCTCGGCAAAATTATTATCAAAGGAGATCAAAATTAAAATATATAAAACAATTATTTGGCCTGTTGTCTTATGTGACTGTGAGGCATGGTCTATGATCTTGGGATACAAATGTAGATTTAGAGTATTTGAGAATAGGATTCTTCGAAACATTTATCGGGCAAAGAAAGATGAGATCATCGGGGAATGGCGGAGACTGCCTAACGAGGAATTGCATGACCTCTATACATCTTCAGTTAGGGTTATAAAATCGAGAAGACAGAGCATGGGAGAGGAAAGAATGGCAAAAAATTAATTGGTATAGAGACCAATTGAGAAACGTCAGCTTAGAAAACCAAGGACTCTATGGGTGGACAATGTAGGAAGGAGACGTGAGAGAGATGGGAGAGGGTAGGAGTTGGATGATGGTGACTTATGATAGGGACACGGAGAAATGTGATTGCTGCGGTCAAGAACTTTCGAGTTCCGTAAAACAACAGAGATAGATAGATAATATTTATTAAATTCATGTGAATAATTTTCCTTTATTTCTTCTTTTAATGATTAGTTAAAGTAAGTTATAACTTTTAATTATTTTTCTTTATTGTTTAAATTATAAAATTACAACAAGCGTTAAAGTCTCTTACCACTTATCTATTATATATATAAATTAATTAATTTTACCTTTTTTGTAAAATTCATTTATTTGTATAAATGACAGCATTGTAATGAATATATTGGTGTCTAAATCATCATTTAATATTAATTTAATTAATTTTTTAACGTAATTTTTAATATCTTCCAAATTAATTACTTATTTAAATGAAATTGTTTGAATTACAATTGATAGTTTATACTTATAGTTATAAAAATCAATAAATTTTATGTATAATCAATATACATAGTTCACAATCGAATTTCAATAATAATTAATGTATAATCTTCTTCACTTTAGGTATATTAAAAAGCTAAATTATATAATATCGTTTACAATCATTTGGGGAGAAATGAGATATGATTTGAAAGAAATACTGTTCAATTTAATATTTCGAGAAATAATCTTTTCAAACCATTCTTTTTTTTAATTTAATGTTAAGTTTTCACATTTTATTTAAGCATCTTAATCCCCAGAGATTATAAACAACGTTTATATAAAATAAGAATATTATCTCCTATGCTTTCTTTTATAATTTTCATTATTATTAATATTAATTTTAATTTAAAATTATCGTAAAAGAAATATAAAAATACATTTAAATCGAACAAAATAATATCTAAATTATATTCTTTAATAGCTGATTATAATAATTAACTCGACTTAAAATCTTCGAAAATGATTAAAAAAAATTTGTATTTTATAAATTTTTAATAAAAATAGGTTAATATTTATTAGATCGTAAATTTCGCATAAAATATTCAATTTTTATCTTTTTAGGGGAATTTTATGCATGCAATTATTATAGAGATGAAGTATGATCATGAAATTTAGGGAAGGGAAGTGAAAGTAAAAATGATCACACACAGTTGATGCGTGTATTTTCTAAATAAAATATTACTAATGCTTTTTAATTATTAATTTTTATTTTTAGATATATAATCTTAAACAACAAAATTTAAAAAAAAATTCATCAAAAACAATTAACCTATTTATAATGAAATTATTTATTTATATTTTATTTATAATTTAGAAAACATTTTCATTAAGAAATTAGATAAATAATACAAATATAAAAATGATAAATTTAAATATAAATCATTTTCGTGAAATAATTCTTATAATTTCTTGGGATTTATATACATGTAAATTAAATAATTTAATTACAAGATAAGAGCCATATTTTACTATATATTCGAGGGTTAGATATAATTAGAAAATAAATTTTCACGTTCAATCGATTTTCTTGTTGAATAATTCATTTTCCAACTTTCTCATATTCTTTATGCTCAGTGAACAAATTAGCTCTAAAATATACAATATATTAAATTAATTCACTTAAAAACTTTCTTTAAAGACTGGATAAAGTTTTTTCTCTCTCTATTTTTTTAACAGAAATTTTCTTGAAAACTTTTCAATGAGTTGGGCCAACTTCTTCACGCGACCTTCATTAAAATTTCTTAGTGGCTTTACAAAAATAACGAGGAAGGAAGGAAACTGAGGAGAGGCTGCTTCTCAATGAAATCGTCGACGGAAGCTAGCCAAAAATATGAAAGAGATGTCTTTAACCTTATGATATAGATTTTTGGACCCATTCACTTAGGATAAAGTTGTTATTTTATAAAAGAGACAATTATCAAGAGATTGTTTATGTTCACCTACTAAGCATAACTATCAAAGTTCTGGAATTTATTCATTCTCTATGATTTTATTATTTTTTAATAATCATTTTAATATTAAATAATGATATTTTAAATAAATATAGGTTTGTATTTAGACAAGTTTAAATAAATTCGAGATTTTTTATTTATTTTTATTTAATGTATTTTTATCGTACGACGATAGTAAGGGAGGTATTGTTTTCACACCAAATGTCACATGTGGAGATTTTTACATATCTCCACGAATCATGCATTTTCTTAACAGAATAAGTTGACCTGTGTCCAGATCCGAACCGACCGACGGTTTGAAGTAAATTAAATTCCAGCTACTGATATAACATAAATATTTTTAATTTTATTTTATTTATAATATATAGGTTGTAACGTCATGAATGGCTGGATGACGTCATATAATTTTAAATTAAGAAAAAACTAATAAAGATGATTTTTCTCGAGGATAAAACCAATGCAAAGTGCATGATTCGTGGTGATATGTAAAAAATCTCATGTGAAATTTGGTGTGAAAATCACCCTTCCCTTCCTATCGTCGATCGCTAATACTACCACTTCCGGTACTACCACTTCCGATTTGCACCAAAGGTTGATCAATTCATCATACTGATGCATAGTAAATATACCAAATTTCGTCAAAATCCGTTAAGCCGTTCAAGCTGTACACATCTATACGGACGGGCGGACATCATGATGAAAATACTTTTTTTTGTTAAGAAAATGCATGATTCGTTGAGATATGTAAAAATCTCCACATGTGAAATTTGGTGTGAAAACAATACTCCCTTCGGCTCAACGGATTTTGATGAAATTTTGTGTATTTACTTAATGCATCAGTATGATGAATTGATCAACTTTTGGTGTATATCCGTAAACCGGAAGTGGTAGTATTAGCGATCGACGATAGGAAGGGAAGGGTGATTTTCACACCAAATTTCACATGAGGAGATTTTTTTACAAATGCACTTTATATTTGTTTTATCTTATGGAGAAATCATCTTCATTAGTTTTTTTAATTTAAAATTATTGACGTCACCCAGCCCTTCATGACATCACAGTCAGCTCCTACTTATATATTATAAATATATAAAATTATAATGATAATAATAATTATAAATCCTTATATATTATAAATAAAATAAAATTAAGAATATTTATGTTATATCCATCCATATCTGTTTTTTATTGCATTAATAAATAGATACATTTAAATTATTAAAAATTGTTTCTATAGCTCGAAATTAATTTATTTCAAATCGTCGGTCGGTTCTGCGCCCTTTTTATTACTTTTAAACTTTGCCAGATTTCGTATCATAAAAAATTAATATACACGTGTATAGGAGTTTTGTTCAAAAGAAAAGGTGAATTTTGAATTATTTCGAAAAGTATTTCTTTATTCATCAATATCCATTTTGTCCCCTTCGAAGTAATTCTCCTCAAATATAATGCACTTATGCCAGGGCTTCTTCCAATCGTCGAAGCACTTCAGAAATGTGTTTTTCCGTATGGCTATCAGCTCGTTCTTCGATTTCAACTTTATCTCATCAATTGTGAGAAAACGCTTTCCTTTCCTTGGGCTCTTCTGTTTTGGGAATAGGAAAAATCGCAGGCAGCCAAATGTGGTGAATACGGTAGTTGAGGTATGATTACGGTGTTGTTTTTGGCCAAAAAAATCACGAAAAACAATGATGTGTAAGCTGGTGCATTATTCCGATCGTTTATACTGAATTTGTTCACACAAACGTTGCATAACTTCTTTGTAGTATTCCTTATTAACAGTACGACATGTTGGCAATAACTCATGATGAAGACCGCCATTGTAATCGAAGAAAACAGTGAGCAAAACCTTCACATTTTTAACATATGAGAAACATATGTGTACTAACATAACAAAAAAGGAATTCGATAATCGATTGTACACAGTCCGCGAAAATTCAAAATTCACCTTTTCTTTTGAACATACCTCGTATTCCGAATAAACAATTATTCTTTTCTGGTATATTTATAAGTATCTGGAGCACCGAGCTCTCGCTCGACCCTTTAAAGAATATTGATATACAATTCTTTAATTATTTATTAAAATTATTAAATGTTACATCATTGCATCAATTTGATTAAAATGAGTGGAACTTGGGGTCCTCAATATTAATACCTGATTCACCGACTCGCCATTCAAATAATTTAAAAGATCATTAAAAAAAAATAGTCATAAAATATACATCCCTTAAACGTACGTATTAATGCACTGGAAGACAGAAAAGAATATCTTTAAAAAATTATTTATTTAGAGATTAAAGAGACAATTTAGCTATGCTGCTTTTATGCTTTCCTTAGATCATACCTGGTACATTATTAGAAGATACATGGTTCACCGAGCCGCCGCTTGATCATTAAAAAAAATGATTCCTAATTATCGAATTTGGCTAGTAATACTAATAACTGGTTTACCGAGTCACCATTCCAATAATTTAAAAGAACTTAAATGAATAATAAAAAATATACTCCTTAAACGTACGAGGTGTGTTCGAAAAGTAAGGTGACTTTTCAAATTTCTTTTTGTTTTGTTATGTTGGTACACTCTTCCCTAACATCTGTACCAAGTTTCAAGTGTATAGCATTTTTTGTTTGGTTGTGAGAGGCGTAAAGGTTATAAGTGTTTTGCGTGCTCGGCGATTTTTTGCTATCAAAAAATAGGGATCAAAGGATTTGCATCAAATTTTGTGTAAAAAATTAAATAAAGTGGTCCGAAACACTTAAAATGTTGACAGTGGCATATGGTGAAACTGTTCTGAGTAAAAAAAATGTTTACAAGTGGTACAAACTCTTCTAAGATGGCCGGGAAGATGCCAATGACGAGCCTCGCTCTGGACGCTGCTTTGAGGATTGGAAAACCGTTGGCATAAGTGTATTGTATCTGAGGGGGATTACTTTGAAGTGGACAACAAATTGATAAATAAATAAATATTTTTTCTTAAAAATACAAAGTCACCTTACTTTTCGAACACACCTCGTATGTATTAATGCACCGAAAAAACAGAAAAGTAGACCGGTTGATATAAAATGTATATATTTTCGTAATTTTGATTTATTTATATGTATATATAGATAAAAAGGTTTTTCTCTGCACATTGCTGTGAATTTAATGACCTCTAGAATCTGTAGTGTCAAACACTGATTTTGAATTTGCAGCCATTGAGCAGTGCTTTAAAAATAATTCGATTTTTGAATTAATAAAATAAAAACATTAATAATAATTAATTATGAATTATAATAATTGTAAATTTTAGATTTTAGATTTTAAGGCAATTTTATTTTTATCATAAATTTTAAGTTGTTTATATTTAATTCTCCTCTAACTCTTCTAAACGTTTTGAAACAATTTTTAATAATTTAAATGTATTTATTAATCCGTAAAAAACAGTTATGAATATAACATAAATATTTTTAATTTTATTTTATTTATAAAAAAGATAAGATTAAAGGAACTGAAGGGTCATGAAGGGTTGTGAAGTCATATACATTTAAATTAAGAAAAAACTAATGAAGATGATTTTTCCCAGAGATGTGATCAATAAAGCTCAATTTTGATTTATAAATACTATCTATGATGTGAATTTCAAAAAAAATCGATCGAGCGGTTTCTGAGAACCCATTTACAAATATATATACATATATACATACAATTTTAGCTAGCATAATAAGATTAGATATATAAATATCCTTATCGTAATATCTTTATATATCAAAAGTTATTATATTTATAATTGAAAAATATTTTAATACAAATATTCAATATAAAGGAATAGATAGACTTTTCAAATTTACTTCCAGTATATTATTTCTACGTATAATAAAAATAAAATATTTAAATTTATAATTTATATAAAAAATATTATATACGACAAATTGCAAGAAATTGTTATCAAATGACGACCATAAAAATCAATTGGCAACACTGACTTGCTTCCCGCCAAAATCTTTTGCTTAAGTTTAATATTAATATAATAAATAAAGTAAAATTAAAGAACTCAATTTATTCATAAAATAATTGTTATTCACGTTTTGTTTATAATCTTTAAATTAATTGTTTAAGAATAATTATTTTTCTCCTGTAGATTTGAAATTTTAAGCTCGTTCTGGTTGACGACCTAGGTCTTATATTAACTCTCAGTCGTTACTCGTCACTGGACGCTCGGACAGTGCAGTCGCTTGATAACGATTGCAGAAGTAGCAATCGAAACTTTATGTTTTTTTTGTATTTTTTTGAATAAATTTACAATAACAAATATCAATATGTGGTTTTATTTACAAAATTCTCTTATACTTAAGAAGCTAACCCGGTCTTAAGAAGACCTGTCCCGGTCCCAATTTTAACAGTAAATCCCCGAAGAGCTCGGCTTCACTGTACCGCGTATCTTCTCTGGAAGGTTCTCATATAATCGAGGCTCGGACAAGATATGGGGCGACATCAATTCCAGTACTCGGTAGTTTTCATCGAAATTGGAAATCTCACGGCAAATCATTATATTGAGGAAGTTTGGAAGAACAATTAGTGCCTTTTGTTCCTCATACCAGCGAGAATTTTATACTTATGCAAGATAATTCCAAGCCCCATGCTGCAGATTGTGTTTCAAACTTCCTCGAAGAGGTTGAAATTATGACCTTGAACTGGCCAGCAAGAAGTCCAATCCCATCAACCATATTTAGGATATGATCGGAAAGCGTCTCAGGCAAGCAAACTTTAACACCGTGGATGAACTACAATAAAAGGAACCCTTGTCGAAGAATGGGGAGCTATTTCTCAGAACGATATAGGAGCACTAATCGCGGGGATGACAAGAAAAATTGAAGCAGTGGTGAATGAAGATGAAATACATGTTATTGAACTTAATTAAGTCATGATTTTTCCTATTTTGACAAAATTAATCAATTAAAATCTCATTGAAGATCGATAGATAAATATGAAATTATTCGTTTTTATTGTATTTTATTGTATTTAAAAAAATGTTATAAATTTATGTTAAACTTTAAGTAATCTTACAAACATATAAAATTAAAAGTTTATTCAATTTCATTGGATTATAATTATATTTTATAGTTTGATTATTAAAGATTTGACCCACATTTCCTGTCTTCTGATATAGTACAATTTGATCATTTGTTCTTTTCAGCTTTAAGGTTGTCAAATTAGCTATAAAACTTAATGTCACAGGGAAGAATAATGTTAACTTATTTCCAGATTCTTGAATTGATATTATTATTTTTTATTTTTATGTTATTTATTTAAAATATCTATTAATTAATGAAAAAAAATTATATAATATTTAATTGTAAAAAACAAATTCATCTTATTTAGTAGCGACGATAGGAATGTGTTCAAATAGCCAAGAAATCATGGTCGACAGAAAAAGGTTTCTTATCCATTTCTTAAGTTACTTTCGGTTATGCTTAAAGACGAATTTGGAAGAAGTAGAAAATGGAAAGCAATAATATTTACTTTTCTGTGAGTACCCTGACCTAATATATTTTCAACTTTCATAATTCACATTTTGAACACATCAAAATTTAATATTTTTTAATAATATATAATACCTACAAAAACTCATAATTTTTACATCCACTATTCAAGCATTTATTTATTTTGTAGTTTTTTTAAAATATTTATTTGACTAAAGAAAAAACATATATTAATTATGGAATTAAAAATTAAATAAAAATAATAATAATAAATATTTAATTGCCTTTGCCAACTCGGTATACACATTATACAACTTCAAAATTCAAAATTAATAAAAATACAAATACAACAAAACGGAAGGGTTGGATTAAATTGCTTCAACCCGTACCTTTTAATGGATTACAGGACTATTATATATATATATATATATAAATATATGGTTCTGACTGTTTGGAATTATAAATGCTTGTGTTTAGGAAAATAAGAAGGTTCTAAAAAATCAATAGATAGATTTTTATATTAAAAAAATATTATATTATATTAAAAGATTGAAAAATAAAATAAAGTTACTAGTTTTTAGAAAAATTTAGATTAAGCTTGAGCTGAGATTTCTATTATATAAATATTTAAATTATTATAAAATATTTAATGTTCATCTTTTTAAAGATTATATATTGATTTCAATTTACTAACCTATTTTATGTTTTTTTTAATATAAAAATATATTTTAATATACTCGTATTATAATTTCATTTTGCAAATTTATATAGATTGTATCATAATTTGATTGCAACCTGGTATAAAATATAAAGTAAAATTTATATAAAATTAATAATCCAATATTTAGTTGCTATTATGATTTTTTTCGGTTGTATCATCATGTTTCTTTATTTATTAATTTGTATAAATTAAATTATATTTCTTTCAATAAATGCCCTTTTAATAAAATAAATAATGAATGAAACCCCGGAAGATGTTCATTTAAATGAAAGAGCACCTTCCCCACAATTAAAGGTCCCGAGCTCAATTTCGAATTTGACACTCGCGTTGTCTTCGATAAATGTCAAAGGATGGATGGTTCGCATGAAAGGAGTGAGGAGGGCTGTTCATAGACACCCGGTGACCTATCTTTGTGAAGTCGGCGACACGGAATGGCATCTTTAGTCCTCTTGTCCCCCGTGGGCGTTTCAAACGACCCCACTTTATATGATAATGATTTGTCGACAACCGGCCCCATTTACAATATTGCAAATTTTGCAAAGTTATTCTAATTTATTTTAATTATCCGTTCTATAAAATAAATAATCCTATTGCAAAATTATGCGGGTGGATGACAACTTTATTGCATTTTAATCTATTAAATAATCGATTCTTCAATGGAAATCGAGTGGTTTAATAAAAAATTAAGATATAAAATAATATAATAAATGCGAATCTGATATGTATGTTACATATCATTAAATTTGATGAGCACCTTGGATTTTATTATAGACTTTAGTGAAAGTAACCAGGGATTTTATTGCATCGAAGATTTATAACAACCTATTTATATCAAATTTACTTTTTTTATATTCATTTTCCGTTAAATAAAAAATATATTTTTATTCAAGAAAAAAAAAAACGGTGAACAAAGTCCTGGCCAGTTGTCATTTTTAATCATTAAATTTCACAATAAAAAAATAAGGATTTCATATGTTTTTATAGAAATTTAAAACAATTTACATCCTCTGATACTTATATTAAAAAATAACAAAAATATTTCTAATACTTGTTATATTTATATTCACAGGATTAAATAAATATATGAATATATATTTTTGATTTTCAAAAAAATATATATAATTGATAGTTGAAAAAAATAAACCAAAAATATAATTAGGTAAAACATTTGCGAAATATATGAATTAATGAAACTAAAGGTGTGAACATTAATTGAAGATTGTCTATTTTAAATTAAATAATATATAGGGGAAGGCTGTTATCTATGGGCCACTTGTTAATGCAATAGATACATTATATATTGTTTTTCACTAAACTAATCACAGAAATAATAAATATTCAATGTTAATAAGATATTTAAAAAATAAAAAAACTTGACATCGGCCCATTTAAGGAGACTATTTTCCCTAATTGAGCAAGGTTGTTCCCTCACTCCAAGGGATAAACGAGAACTGAAGGCCTGGCCTTGTCGATACAAAATTAATTCACAATTAACAGGCTTTTATTAATTTATTAATTAAATTGTGAGTTAATTTCGAAAAATTTAATTGTAAAATTAACACTTAAAAACGTTCAACTAAATAATTCTAGTTTATTTTTATTCAGTGAATTATTATTATTCAATTGTTTCTTTTTAAACTCGATAGTTGTGAAAAGGCTCACATATATTGCGCTCATCTCAAAATAACTAACACAATATCACTCACAATCAGTAAAAGCTCAATTTATGGCAAGTATATTTACATTGTGATTATGATAAAATACGGACAATTGAACGATTTAAAATTTTGCCTGCATAGATTCAATCAGTATTAGCATCTTTCCTCTAATCTTCGTTTATTAACACCATTATAGAAGAAAGAAGTTAAAATCTTACTTTCAATCACAGTTCCTTTCTATTTACAAGAAACATATCAAAACTAAAATGGCTATCCTTTGGCTACAGGATACACTTATACACTATTCGAATACTCGCGCGAAATGTCTACATCTACTAAGAAATTAAGAAAGTCCATTTTATTAGCCGGCTCATCGATATATTTTTAAAAATTTTCCTAAACAATGAATGTAATGTCAATTTTCGTATAATTAATATAAACAAATTTTATATTAATATCGTTGATTTGATATATTAATAATTTCTTAGAGTACTATTCATTTGGTAAATAAGAAAAATAGAGATTCTTTACATCACGAAACAAAAGTTTTAAGTAAACCAACAATAACTACATCCCTTGATGTTGAATGAGAACAATGATTGAATTTTTAGGGTGATTTTCAATGTTGATCTAGTACTAAAATTCCTATATTTATTTTAAATTTAAGTCAGAAGTGGTCCTTTTACACCCACTCCTATAGCTTTAGGACATTCATTTAATATTTATTTATTTAATTATTATATTTTTTTTATAATATTTATTTAACGAAAAATTTCATTAAGATACTGTTTTAAAGTCTAGAATTCACCCTGACTAATATAATAATAATATATAAAAAAAAAAAAATTAAGAGCTGCGAAAGATAGCTCGTAAGATAGTACAACAAAAACTAACAGAAACTTGGTCACGAACTTTAAAGAAACCATTAGAACAAAACATCCAACAAAAAAATAAATAAATACATAAAAAACAGCCGTTAACTCAAACGGCCTCCTTTATTATTAGAAGGCGAATAAGAGAAACCCGGTTTAGTTTTACTAAATGTAATTAAAAAAAGAAAATTTAATAGATATTGATTTTCTCTATGAAAAGCTGGATATAATTATTATAATAAACCCACCCTATTTCATTTATTAAAAAAAAATATCTTAAAACATTTAAATATTTTGATATATATAATATTTAATTCTAAAATGTAATAATAAATTTAATAATTTTATATTATAAGAAACAATAACCGTTTGGCTTAATTTCGAACATAAAAAAATCAAATGTGAATTCTTAAATGCATTGAGGAGGAAGTTTTCTAATTATCTTATTTTAAAAAAATAATAATTATCACTATAAAATTCTAATAAAATAAATAGATATAAATAATGTTAAATAAGAAATCATATATAGTGGCGGCGGCATGGCCGAGTGGGTAGAGTACGAGATTTCTACACAGGAAGCCTGAGTTCGAATCCCAGCATAGAACTCAAGATTATTTATTTAATAAAAATAAAAATCTAATTCAATTTAACATCGGCTGCTGCGGGTAGCGGGTAGATACCTTCTCACGATCCCGGTGAGAGACAGATCTACCTCAGTGAGTGGCGCCCACTGCCCTACGCGAGCACATGCATTTTCTCTCATTCCTCGACCAAGGGAGTGCATGCCCTACCCAAATCATCCATCCAGACCCAATCCCCTTTATTTCCTCTTCCTTCTTTCCAATCCACGCGTCAGGCTGTAGCGACAGGCCGGCTGGATCATCTTCGCGTCGCATCAACAATTAATGGAGAAATGTTATACGGTTAACGGCTGGGGCGTCCCCTGCAAGAGACGCACATTGTCAGCACCCGGGCGATGTGAGAAATGGGTTAGGGTTACCCACCTATGGACGAGGTGGGCTAAAGAAGATAGTCCAACATCCACATCCACATCAATATCAACATCGACATCATCACCGACACGAACATCGTCACATCGGTCAGCATCAGCATCATTGCCATCAACCTCACTCAAATCGTCCACATCTACATCAAAGTCGTCAACACCATCATCACCGTCATCAAGGTTGAGTACCAAAGACCGCGTGGGAGGCTAAAACCAGCTGGTCCTGCCGTATATCGGGAGATCTAATGGCATCTGATCTCTCTACAGACGACGCCAACAACAGATTTAGTTGGCGCCAATTAACGAGAAGAGCCGACCCCACACCCCGTGGGAAATAAGGCTAAGAAGAAGAAGAAGAAGAAATCATATATAGTATTAACAAAAATATTTTAAAAATGTATAAGGATTGGTTGAATTTAATGAAGAATAGTTTGTTTAGGATAAAAATTATGTGTGAAATGTGTTAAAACGTTCCCCATAGTTTAAAGTCCATTTATGTTGTTGGGGATGTTTTTCCTTCATTTTTTCATTCGCCTTGTGTCAACAATTTCAGAAGCTGTCGTTTAGGTAAACATTTCATTTCAAATTAGGAACATTCTTTTCTATTCTCGTGAAATTTGTGCGTGACTGTGATTTATTAAATATTTTTTTTACAAAACTACAAAAAAAAAAAAAACTAATCAATCTCGTATGTTTAAGGTTTATATTAAAATAAACTTTAAAAATTGAATTGAAAATGAAATTAGATACTTTTAGAAGCCCAAAATATTTTTATTAATCAATTTCAATTAAAATTAATTTAAATATTTATATATATATAAGTTTTAATCCCATTAATTAAAAATGTTTTATTTACACCAATTAAGACCTTTTGGTCAGTTTATCTATTTATTTAATTTTTTTCTATCACATTTTAATCTTCAAATTTTGTGAACTTGAACCCTCACCCTGAAGTTAAATTCAGTTCAGTATTTTACAATTGAGGTTGATTGTAAAATATTCAACTTTAAAACAAATACTTATTTAAAAAGAATATAAAAAAGTTTGAAAATATTTAATATTATTAAATGACATGATTAAAATAAACTATATAATTTTTTTATTGGCTTTTGGGTACCATGCTCATTTTGTCTCAAGTTCCATAACTGGGATAACTACCTAAATTATGCTTTTAGATATATTTTGATTTACAAAGATTTTAATTTGTTGCGTAAGCCAATATAATTTATTTTTTTATTTTAATTAATAATAATAAATCATTTTTTTACTTATTATATAAATCCTTATTATAAAATAGTTAAGTTTATTAAATTAAAAATCCCAATGGCTTTTTATTACAAAAAAATGTTTAATAGTTATATTCAAATTAATGAAAAGAATAAAATATCAAAACCCTATGTTATATCTAATCTAGAAAATAGAGTATTTTACCAATAAATGTATATATATATATATACAAAATCGCAAGTTACATGAATCAATAAAAATATATTATTTAAAATATATGTAAAATTAATAGAGTCTATTATATGGCATATAGAAAACATTGTTCATACATTTAGTAATAATTGTCTATATCTATAATACGTATAAACTTAAATTAAAATTTTTTATATGAATTTCAACTTATCACATTAACTATAATGAAAGTTGAATGAAGTTAGCCTAAAACATTTATATAAATATATATATATATATATATAAAATATAGAGATATAGAACTTGATTGAAAATATTATACAAGTATGTCTTAGATTGAATCCATTTGAGATTATTTATGTTAAGAATTAATGCAAAAAATACAAAAATTAGTTTATAAGTAAAAAAAGTAAAAGGATTAAATGGCTTGATAATATGTAGGAATATTATTGACTATTGCAACTAATGCTATGCTGAATGATACATAATTTCAAAAAATTTTGAAAAAATATTTTAAAAAATACAATTAAATAAATTTAGAAATTATAATTTAAATGTTAAAAAAAATTTATGCAAATTTTAATATATAAATTTTCAAGACATAAAAATGGAGAAGTTTAAAATTTTTAAATATATTCAATACAATTAATAGGCGATTTTTTTTATTAAACCAATTGAAAAAAATAATCAAAATAAAATATAATGAGTATAATTACTCTAGATAAAATTGATCAATATAGATAATTTAATTATATATACTTAATTTGCATTATAAAATTATTTAAATGGACAAATGAATATACAAATACATAATATATATTACATATATTAATAATTAATATACAAATAGAATACTCTACATAATTTGTGAAGTTGGTACCATAGAAACTTTCATCGAAAAGTTAAGGTTTTACTAAAATGATTTCGTTACTAAAAGTTACTGTACTGGCGGTACCACCGTAAGGTTATAAGGTACCATCAGTGGAGAATGTACACCAGTTTGAGAACCTTTGCCCTATATATATATATATATATATAAATAATAACATTGAAAAGTTTGAAAAGATCTAAAATGATAAAATAAAAAACAAAAGTTGAATCCAATACATATTATTCAAATTCAATAATTAGATCTAATGGTGTACTTTATCTTCTATGAAAAATTAAAATTAAATTAAAGTTTTAATAATTTAAATATTTTTTATTAAAGGTTATAAGAAAATAGAATTTAAAAAATAAATTGAAAAATATGTTAAATTTTATAAAAAAAAAATTAGACCTCAAATGTTGATTTGCATCCTCAAATACCTATTTATATCAAAGTGAGAAAAATTTGATAAGAATAGATTTCTTAATGGAATAGAGAGATTAATGAAAACCCCTGATTCAATATATTAATCTGTTGAAAGCTTTTATCGTTTTAATGTTATTTCAATTCCCAGGAAGTTATCTTATAATCATTAAATTTCTCCAATAAATTCCATTGGGACATATGTTGAGATAAAGGATTGAATCGTCCAAGTTTAAAAGAAAAAATTGTATTTACTTTAACAAGTTGTATTCATTGATAATGATTGGGAGCATTTATTAAATTGGATACTCCTAACCCTTCGTGATTCAATTCAATGAAATAATAAATAGAATTAGAATTGTGATAAACGCAAATAACATTTTTTTTTATCTATTTAGGTATTTCTTTAATTTAGAAGTTAATAAAAATAATAAATTACTTCTATTATATTAATTATTACTGTATTCTTAAAAATAATTATAAAAAATATTGATTTTAAAACTATAGTATTTAATTATAATAGGATTATATTCATAAATTCAAGGGTTTTGTGGATCATATGGATAATTTTAAAAAATGGTATTCATATTTGAAAGATGGATATTATAAATTGCTATGTGTAGTTAATTTAATTATATGAAAATGTTTTTCAATCTTTATTTTTTTAAATTTGTTACTAATATCTTAGTAGTTTTTAACAAATAAAAACCTAATTTTAGATATATTTTGATTACTTTTAATACACTCCAAAATAATTTGATATAAAATTTATAAAAACACACTTATCTATATTTTTTATTTTATTTTAATAAAATATATGTGGTCATACTGAAAATATATTATTACTATTGCTTATTCGAATTGAAAAAGTATTTGTTGAAATATTTTTCTTTATTTTTAATGTTATAGTTATATATATTTCTTCATTCGTTAGGAATAAATCTCATTTGAATTGGAGAGTTTTAAGATAGGATATTACAAATAAATATAATAAAGATCAAAGAATAGAAATGGAATTACTTTTCATTAGCATATAAAATACTTTGTATTTTGTAAGTTGATGGTAAATGTAAATATGCAAATTCGAGAAGCTTCCATGATAACTTGATTAATATATTCTTCATAAATACAAAAGAATGAAGAAAACTTTACTTGCAAATGGGAATTATATATTGGAATGAAAAGTAAGTCATATCAATTGTAATTTTTAAAAAAGAGAAGCAAAAAAAAGCAAATTGTTTCTTTGGTTATTCAATTTTTAAGAATCATCAATGATTATTTAAAAAGTAATTAAATTTTATTAAATAATAATTATTTGACTTCATATTGTAAATCATTTTGATATAATTGATAATAATACTAATAATAAATATATAATAATAATATAAGAAAAAAATGGATTGATTCTCTGAGTTGAATGTCAATCATCCCGATCAAGGAGCGGTAGGACATCAAACCGTGATGATTGAAAATTTCCTCAGATCTTCTCCAACCAAACCTTCAAAATTTGCAAACAATGGCCTCTTAACAGAATGAATTAATTAAAAAAAAGAAAAAAATTTTAGAATTTTAAATAATAAATCTCCTGAGGGTGCAAATAAATTTGGATTTTATAAATGGTGTTTTTGTCTGTTCACCGACTGACTTTTGTTCATTTTTACCTGAAAGTATTTTTTTTTTCTTATCCGTTTAGAATACTATTGGATCTTAATAAAAAAAAAAAAAATAATATATGATAACTATATTAAAAATGCAAATTTTGGTAATCGTCAACGATTTAATCATGCCGACCAACAAGTATTGGTCAGTGACCCTGGTTGTAATATTGGGTAACGATAGATGGGCCATGAGTCTGGCAAGGAGAAGAACGGAGGAGATTGGGCCTTGTTCGAAAGGGATGCCTAAGAGATAGAAGGGATGGTACACTGACCTAGCTTAGCAAGAATGTGCGACTTGATTGCCGCGATGTGGAGATCGTCCGCCAGCTGCCCCTTGTGGCAGTTCGGACAGAGATCGTATGGCTTTTCGATCTGCGAGGAGTTGATGGCTTGCCGGCACGGCAGCATCACGGCCGCCAGGACCAGCGTCAGGAAGAGCATGCTAAATTTGCCAGCCCACTTCCGGTCACTTCAGGAGGGGCCTGTGCCCGAGTCGCCGAGGTTGTTTCCGCATTACCAACTCCGATCCGCACGTTGGTCGAAAAATGACAGATCCAAAATCTCTCACTCACTTCAAAAGACAATTCTTGTAACGCGTTCGATTGATCAATACGCTTGTTCGTCTTCGTCTAAGAAAGGATGGTGGTGGTGGTGGATGCGCCTGAAGGAAGGGGCCGGGTTAACACACCCGGCCCATGTGGCCCGCTCTGCCTGGCATTCAAGTCTTAAGCGAGAATCCTGGAAAGGGCGGCCGCGAGTGTCGCGTTTGGAAGCCTATCCGTTGACCAAGGGCTATCAGACAGACGAGGACTCCGCGTGGAGAGCCATGTTCCGGGCATGGGAAGGGTTGGGGTTGGGCACTTGGGGCGTTGCACACTCAAGGACGGAAGTGGTCGCGCACTCACACCCACGCTCAGCACTAAAGCCACTAGATGTCCGGAAGAGCGAGTGCGACGTCTACAGGGGTTTCTTAAGGCACTGGTCTGGCTCGGAGGAGAGGCCTCGACTGGTCCCGTCGCGCCTCTGACCACGACTGCCCGCCCGGCGAGGACCGCGGCGCGCGAGTCGCGCCCTCGCGGAGGGGCGCCGCCTCCCGTCGCGCTGCAACACCACGTGTCCGGTTCCACCTGATGACACCCCCCTACCATCCGCCCTTTGCATGTCAACCGGTCCCGTTGTTAACCTAGGCATAAGGAATCCCCTTTTTTTATTCATTTTTTTTTATTTTTTATTTCTTCACCCAACACATTCTATACTAATAATATTTTATACCATTTTCTTCAAATTCTACAATTAGTAAAATTAATAAAAATATTTTTCAAATTCTACAATTACATAGCTTATTTTCAACTAAGAAAAGAGAAATAGTTTCAAATCTAATTCAAGAAATTAATTACACATTCAATTTAACGAAATTTCTTTCTCCCATTATTAAATAAATATAAAATAGAAATATTTTTATTATTTGAAAATATTTGAACTATTTTAAAAGAAGAGGTCATTCTTACACTCCCCAATAAATATGTTCATGGAAATAATAAAATATAAGAATATCGATCTACAATATTATAAAGAATAAATTAACGATGAAAAATGTCCGATTTATCTTTCAATTTGGATAGATTTCAACTTTTAATCGTTTGACCTAAAACACAGCATCTCAGTGAACATCGATTGATCTACCAGAGTTAAAGGCACCAACCAGAGCAGCCTCTCCCCATTCCCCCTTAATACTCGAACTCCATTTAAAAGCTATCAACAAATTACTATGCTCTTTTTTAAGTCTATTCTTTTCTTTTATCTATCTATCAGGACAAAGAAATTAATCACATTAACAACTATTAGTTAAATTTTATTCATATTATTTTATTATAGTATATATATATAATTCTATTTAAGAAATACAAAAACATCTTTCGAGAAAATTTGTAAAATTTGTTAAGGAAGACATTTTTGATTTTCTTGGAGAGAGATTAATCAATTAATTAATTACAAACTATTAACATTATTAAATGAACTAATTTCTTATATCTTAAAGAAAATTATACCAAAACAGAAAAAATAATAAAAATAAAAACATGAAAAGTAAAACAGAAATAAAAAAAATTATCATATAATATAAATTTTAATCTTACTAATACTTTAATATTTAATTTTATATTTTGTTATTTTATTTTATTAATAAGTAGAATTTTTCGATTTATAAATTCCCAAGAATGAAACAAAATCTTTTTATATTAAAAAAAAAATTATTTATTAATTTTTGCATTTCAATATGTTAAGTATCTTATTGACATACTTATAGTTACTTTATTTCAAATACTTAGCTTATTTTTTTACAAAAAAAAATGATAGAAAATATACCGTTAACTTTTTTCAGATATAAAAATAAATGCAGGTTGTTTAATTACATTTAGAATAATTTTTCCATTTAACTAATTTATGAAAAAAAAAATTAAAGAATTTATTTACATTTTCATAAAAAAAAGGTCAAAAATCAACTGCGATTCATAACCTAAAAGTGACGATGAAACTGAGAATGATAATTACTTTAATTGATTCCAGATTTTAATAAGATTTGCTTAAGGGGATCATTATATTTAATTAAATTATAAATTTATTATACATAATAACTATATAGGTATTCTTTCATGTTTTAAAAAATAGAACTAAATCGTGTAGGCTATAATTAATAAAAATTTGTATCTTAGAATTATTTCTTTTAATAAAATCAAAATCCAAAATTAACAGTTATATGGAAGAATAAAAAATGGGGAGGCCAATAAAAAATTGTAATTTTTTTAATTTCTTTTGATTTTGATTGTAAATATAAAATATAATTTAATTATTATAAAAATACTCAGTGATTATAGTTATATATATTATATATTATATAGATATTAGATATATTATATATAGATTTACTATCATGAAAATTGTTTTTTATGTAATTTATTTTATATATTAATTGTTATTATTGGCTAATTAAGGCAATCACTACCATTTAAAAATAAAAAAAACTTGAATTAATTTGATTTTGAAATAATCGCTAGTTTTTAAGACTGTTATTAAAATTGCACATTCTCAATATAGAAATGTTGATTCTTTAACTTAAGGTGAAATTAGGGTCTATCGATGCGAGAAGTAAATTCATTCTAGCCCGCATTACCATAACATATGGTTTTAATCGAGAAATTTGAGATTTGTTTGATCGTCTGAATAACTAAGCCTATTTAATCCGGACTTCACAAAATGTATTTAATTTTATACATATATAAGCAAAATTTGCATTTTTTATCCTATTATTTAAAAAATAATAAATTACTTTTGCAGAGAATTACTTAGACGCTTCATCTAAAAAATTTAAATTTTTTTTTTAATTTTACCATAAAGTTCTAGCCTATTTCAATAATATAACTTTAGGTCTCTTTACTTTCTAATTGAACAAATAAAAAATATAAATAAGTTGACCTGTGGCCAGGTCCGAACCGACCGACGGTTTGAAGTAAATTAATTTCCAGCTACAGAAACAATTTCAAATAATTTTAATATATCTATTAATGTAATAAAAAACAGATATGGATACATAAATAATAAATATAAACATTTTTAATTTTATTTTATTTATAATATCTATGCAAGACCAGGCTGGGACGTCATGAATGGCTGGATGACGTCATATAATTTTAAATCAAGAGAAAACTAATAAATATGATTTTTCTCGAGGATAAAACCAATACAAAGTGCTTGATTCGTGGTGATATGTAAAAAATCTCCTCATGTTAAATTTGGTGTGAAAATAACCCTTCCCTTCCTATCGTCGATCGCTAATACTACCACTTCCGGTTTCCGGATTTGCACCAAAAGTTGATCAATTCATCCCACTGATGCATTAAGTAAATAAACCAAATTTCATCGAAATCCGTTCAGCCGTTTAGGCTGTACACATCTATACGGACAGACGGACGGACAGACATCATGCTAAAAATACTTTTTTCTGTTAAGAAAATGCATGATTCGTGGAGATATGTAAAAATCTCCACATGTGAAATTTGGTGTGAAAACAATACCTCCCTTACTATCGTCGGTCGGTAAAAATATTTGGAGAGAAAAATTTGAAGTGCTAGTAAATACAATCTATATTGTAATACTAATTAGATTAAAGTTAAATTTAATCTAAATATAATAAGAATCTCTATAAAATCTTTATATATCTTAAAATGATCATTTGAATGGGACGCTTAATTAGATTTGCAATAGAAGTACATTAATGAAGCATATTAATGTGAGTTGCATTTAAATAGATTATAGTTATATATATTATATTTTAATAGTTATCAAAAAAAAATATGTTTTTATAGAAATATTCTTATAAATTGAAATTTTATTTATTCATTTTCTTTTAACAAAAGCATCAGTCATTATTTATATATTTATTTTTAAATGAGATAAATTGTTTTGAAAATTTTCCCATCCGTGTTCTGATGGGAGCCTTGCATCCCTCACCTTCCATTCAAAGCTGCCAACAAGGTACGCCTTTACAATCACTCCTCCATAGGTATATTATTTTGGGCGTATCTTGCCAGTCTGGGCGTGCATGTGTATCTTCCTAAGTGGTTGCGTGGCGCCTTTAAAAAGTGTAAATGCAAATTAAGGCTGATGCGATCACGAAGTCGGCTCACTCCGAAGTTTCTTTCAACTCAACCATTAAAAACCCAATCGAATTTAGCAAAATTAACAAGATATTTATTATATAAATGTTATTGATAAGACATGATTAAATTATTATTATATTATTTTATTTTAAATATAAATGATTTGTGTAAAATAAGAACTTATAAGGTATGATACAATGGAGAATTTAATATTTAAGAAAGAAAAAATTAATAATTAATATATAAATTATTGCGGAAAATAGTAAATACAATATATATGTAAATTTGTTTTAATGCTCTAAGCCCTAAGCGATCTAGATAGCTAAAAAAAAAATATATATATATATATATACTCATCTTATTATAACATTTAATACTGATTAATTATTATAATCAATTACTCCTATATTTTAATTTAATTAATATTCAAGTATTTATGATATTAATATAATTATATTATATTTTTTTTGATTTAAATGACATTATTATGCATAAAAACGACTCTTCACAACCACGGCCAGAAATCAGATTTTAATTATTAGATGGATATATTAAATTTCATATATTTTGAGTATCAACATTAACAGTATAAAATTATATTAAGAGTTAAATAATTTTTTCTTTAAATGTTTAAATTTTTACAATTGCAAAATCATAATAGATTTATTTATAATATATTTATTTTTAATACAAATATTAATATAATTTATTATATTAAAATATTTTAATTATAATATTTATATTATAATTAAGTTTAAAAATAGATATTCACATTTAATCTAAACTTTTGATATTGTTGATAACTTGTTATTTTTAACTAATTTTGCACTTGTGGAGTTGAATATTAAAAGATTGATTTAATTGAGTCATTTATTCGTGGAGGGCTTCGTCACAGTGAAGGAGCAAATTTTAAAATATGCAACTCAAATCGAAGGATATGAAAATCTGATATGGAAATGAAGAATATGTTATGAATTCCAACTCTCAAGTGTGGAAAGGAATCCAATCCATCTTTATTGGTTGACTTTCTCTCTTCGCTGACTTATTTTCATCTCATATATCAGTCGTCAATCAAACTCCAGACCTTTCTATTAATTAAGCATTCATTTCAAAATATTATGAAAAATATTTATTAACAGAGGTAAGATAATAAATAAACAAGTTTTATCATTTGCCTTTTAAAATGATAGAAAGTTTAAAAAAAAACAATTTTAAAAAATGGATCAATTTATTTAACTGAATTAAATATTTATCAGATAATTCATGTTAATATAAAACGGATATATAAAAGAAATATTAATTTTTTAATTCTGTAATGTTCTATATATTAAATACTGGAGCTATACTCCACATTCATGTCTTTTCCAAATCATTTTTAATCTAAGAATATGAAGAATTTTTAAATTTCCAGTAAGTAAAATAATTTCTAGATTAAATAATTAGTCTAAAAAAATGACCAAAATTATTTAAAAATGTTATTGCCAAATCAAAGTTTATTCTTTATTAATATTAATTTATAAAATATTATTTTTCTTACTAGGAGATGGAATCTGAATATTGCAGGGAATATTCTCCAAAATTTCTTTCATTGGAAATTACAATATGAAATAATATTATTTAACTTACCAATATATTTTTGATTTATTCTACTAGTTAATACTTAGGATCGAATTTAAAAAAACCTAATGGGAACATTTTTGTTTTTATCAAAATAGAACAGGAATATTTCATTTATCTTAAAAATATATTTTTATGGGGATTTAAGTTAAATAAGTTAAATGTGTTAAGAAATTTATAAAATATATAAAGTGATAAAGCAATTGGAGTGAATAAATTTTTTAATTTTTTTTTGCCAAATCACCTATTTTTAAGTTATTTCTTTGTTATTATAATGATAAATTGGAGATTATTATTTTTTTATAATTAATTGTCAAACCTAATATATTTGAATTCTTTTAATTTCAAAAATTCAAAAACATCTAAGATCTTTAAAATTCTTTTAGCCCTATTTTAATTGCATTCCAAGAATTAAGTGTCAGCGTTGAGGAAATAAATAAAAAAATTAAACCGCACAATCTCATTAAAATCAAAACTATCTTCGTATACCTCCATAAGAATTTGTTTAAATTTTTATCTAATTAAATGATAAAACGAGCCTTATAAATTTACTGATTTGCTTTAACAATTTCTGGTGAAAACGAAAAATAATAAAAAGTTACTGATATTAATAGCGTCGTTATAATTCTATATTGAAATAAAATAAAAATGATAATAATGGACAAAAATAATTATTTTTAAAAAAAGCAGATATATAGATGGAATAGAATATCTATAGGTAATTGTTTTTGATGTGAAAAAAGATAATTTATTTAAATTTAAATATTATTAAATAAATAAATACATAATTTTTTAATAATATTAAATGTGAATTAATTATATATATACCTATATAACAACATTTACAGTTTGTAATCTTAAAAAATCAACTGTTCTTTATTTGTTTACTTATTTATATTTATATTTAATATATATTATTATAAAACTAAGAAAATAATATTATTATTTTTTGTATCTGTACCAAAAGAATTTAATTTTGTTAAAATAAATTAATTTTTTAAAAAGTCATTTTTTAGTAATTTAAATCTATTATTATTAATATTTATATTTAAACCTAAAATATAATTAATATTTATTATATCTATATGATTTAAAAAATATATTATTTTATTTTAATTTTTCATTGAAAATTCAAAAATTCTTTCTTATAATATATATATATATATTATAGTAATAAACTTCTTGTTAATAAATTCTAATCTTAATTTAAAAAATTAAAAATATTAAAAAACATAAGGATTTAATTTTTTAACATAATTTACAAATATATATATTTATACATTTATACTTGCCATAAACATGATTTTAAAATAAAAACTATTCATACTGAAAAATAATTTTACTATTTTCTAAATATTCCACTATTATTATTATCATAAATATTTATAATAGAATCACAATTTATTCAAAAAATTTAAAAAGTAAATAGAAAATATGTAAAATGTTTTGAAATAAGTTAATTTTAAATAATGTGTGCATTTTATAGAATTACATTTGTGACTAAATTGAGTTTATGTCAATACAGAGGCTCTATCTTACGAGGATTTACTAAACTAAATGCACAACAAAAACCAACAAAAATGTGGGAAATTTAAATTTTGTTTTTTCTGGAGAATATAAAATTATTTTTCTAAATTTTCAATATAAATAAGTGAGACAGATTAAATGCTTATCAAGCAAAGACAACTGATAGGGGAAGTTAAATCTTATTTGATTATTTTTTAAATAGAGACCCGGGAACAGCTGCCGTGATGGGATTCATTAAGTTTGAATGAATCAGCTGACTGACTTCGAGGGAAACTAGAAGAGCGTGTAACACGCAATTCACAACTTTATCATAACCAAGCAATTGGTTTCATTCAAAGAAATGTTTTGATAGCATTCGATTCTTCGTCGGCAAACCTGAAGACTCCCACGCTCCTCGTGCAAACCGCTTGTCACTCACTTAGACTACTTAAACTTTAACTAAGAATAGTGCTGAGCGGATAACATCTTAACGACACATTGTATATATAGTTCAGAGGTACAAAACATATAATTATAATGGATTAATCCAAGTGGGTGCTATTCGTATAGAAGCCAGGACTGGAATTCCGACTCGTGGGCGCCCTACTGGCGCCACTCTTAGCGCCTATTACCCCCTCAAAAGTTAAAAGCTGCCAGTTCGAGAAAATATAAATATAATAATAAATTATAATAAAATATGAAATTTCCCCCCCTCATTTTATTACTTAAAAGAATATATATATAAATATATAAATAATCATATAATTCAAATTTCTCACTTTTTATAATAATTTCTTTTTTTATATTTTAAACAAATTTTAAGAGTTTATTACAAAATTTATCTATATATATATATATATTTGTGATAATATTCTCAACCATTTGGCACAACTTCATAGGAGAATTTGTACTTGGGTGCATTTGCTTAATGCAAAAATGACATTAATAAATATTTTCATTATTCGTTGCCAATTTAATTTAATTTTTTTCTTCTAATCAAATCACATTAAATACATGTTATTCAATCTTTTATAAAAATCTTTATTTAGGTATTTTATATTATATAAATAATAAATTTTACCTATTAATTAAAAATAACAAATAATTTATTATTATATTTATTTATTTATTTGATTCCGCCTTACGCTCCTCACGTTTAGGATATTGAAAATACACTTTATTACTTGTTTTTCTTTTCCTATTCTCTTTCTTGTAAGTTTATTCACTCTCCTTTTCCACTCGCACCATCTTTTACTTAACTATAGTTCAACTATATTTTGATCGCTCTCTATCTATCTATCTCTGTGACTCTACGGAACTCGAAAGTTCTTGGTCGCAGCAACCACCCCCCTCCAAGTATTCCTATTCTGAGCCACAACCTTCCAGTCCCTATCCTCTCCCATCTCTCTCACATCCTATTTTGATCGCTATAGTAATTAAATTAATTTCTATAAATTAATATAATATGATTGAAACGAAAATTCAATCATGTGTATGAAACTTGTTTGAATTCCTTTATTTTAATATATTAGAAGCATTGTACGAATATGTTCGAAAGTCAATTTATTATTTGATTTAAAAAAATTACAGTTATAATAATTATAAATTATTTATTATTATTAAAAGTTTAATTTAAATGTTGGATTTCGTGCGTTGACTATTCAATTTTGCCTCAATAATTAAAGTCAATCGCATGTTGGTTCCATAATCTTGAAGTCTAGACAATGAATGACCTAGATGACACTTGAGAATGACACCTAATAAACTAGTATTGGTGAAAAATAATAATATGCATATATAGGAATGATTAAATGAATATCAATTGAATAAAAACATTTTCTGATATTTTAAATATCAATTGTGTTATAAATAGAATGATATTTGATTATTTATGTATAAAATCTATTTAATTATTAATTTTTTTTAATTTATTCGTTTATATAGTTTTACTAGCTAATTATATATAATATACAAATATTAAAGTGAATAATGTTATCAATATTTTTGATGATCTTTAGAAGGATGATGAGACTTCAACAACTAAGATTGAATTCAAATTTAACTATTATATAATATAATACATCAAAATGGGTAATATAAAAATATTTTTTTTCTTTTGAGAGTAAACAATGATTACTAAACAAAATCCAGGCATTTTTATATTTATAATCTTTCTCTTTATTTTTTCTTTTTTAAATTATTTTATAATATTGAAAATATTTTATTTATAATTTGATATTTTATATATTATTATTTTAATTAATCACAATTAAGTTATTATTTCCTACATTTTTCGGGGTAGTAATTTAATAACTAGAAATGTCTTTCTGCGTCACCCTGAAAGTTATGCAACTTGATTTGTCTGGATTTGAGATTTGTCTGATCATTTAAATATATATATATATATTTCAACTATTTATAAGAATGATTATAACATATTTTTTAATTTATAAAAAAAATTAAAAAGTAAATTAAATATTAATTTTTTAAGATGATTTGTTTCTTCTTGGCAAAATATAAATGAAATTATTTATGTCACTCATTTAAGAAATATTTTGGGTTAATTAAAAATTTTTAATTTTTTATTTTTGTATATATATATATATATATATAATTTTTAGTTTAGGTTTCTGTAAAAGTTTTTATTATTATCATAAATTATTTCCGGTTTTTTTCACGTTTAATTGTGAGATTTGAGCCTCGACGTTTCAATACCATTTTCAAGAGGATTTTTTTTAAAGGAAATTTTTTTAGGATTCTTGGTCGTAATCTGTGTGAACAAGAATCGAATTTTGGGTAGAATGAGTAGGTGATTTGGGACTCTGTTCTGAGGCATCTTTGGCTCTAACATTACCACTGGCGGTGTGTCAGTTAATGTGTCGTTAAAAGTAGAGGAGGTGTTCCTCTGCTTTTAACGACAGCCCGAGGCCGACTGAGTCTGGGCACTTTAAGTGTATCATGCACAATGTGCAGAATTTGACTGTTCGATGCTAGACTGAGATGCTAGACAGTCAGAACATTTTCATTCATGCCTAATGATTCATTAACAACTGTATCTTTGGGCGTACGGTCGAGGTTGAAATGCTTTATGTAAAGATGGTTTTAATATCATTTTTGAATAGGATACAACCGATTTTGTCTATGCTTCCTTTTTGTTATAGGAGGATTGCTCTATGTTGCCTGAGGGACTCTTGTTTTATTGGGGGAACTGTTAATGATGGTTTTGAAGAGAATCAAGGATATGTGTTTTTGGATATGATTTATGGTATGAACCAGAGGCGCAGTCAGTGTCCCAACTTACTGTTCTCTGTGATAAGATAAGTGATCCCCACTCTTGTTCTCACAGACTATTACCCAGAATCCCCAAAAAATTCCCTTCTATATAAATACTCTTGAAAATGGTGTCGCAACGACGCCGAGGCCCAAATCTTACAATTAAACGTGAAAATAACCCGGAAAGAATTTCTTACAATATATATATATATATATAAATTTATTTATTTATATATTTACAAACAAATACATTAAAAATTGAATTTAACAATTAATTAACTGATTAAACACCCATTAGTCATAATTGTTAAAGATATTAGATTAATTTATATTTCTAATTTGGTTTGTAAAACAATACAGGGTATCGATTTAAGAAGAATTATTTGGAGTTCATTGACCAAACCGTTTTATTTTATTTCTTTTCTATTCATAGATGCATTTGATTATTCTATTTTATCTAATGAGAATCAAGAGAATTATTTTTGATTGATGACCGTTGACAATGAAACACATTTTTATTTAATGATGACTTGACGAAAGAAAATTCTTTTTAATATTTGAACGAACAATTATTCGTATAAAATGATTCAAAATACTTTATACTAATTTAATAAAAGTTTAAGTAAAATTATAATGAATTCTAACGGGAACAGTTGCGAATCTTCAGAGAGCTTTAACTAAAGCCCAATTTATATTTACTGAGGGTGTAGAATATGTTATGTATTGATAATGAGGCGTAGTAGACAACCACTCAGCCCTTAGGAAAAACGTCGAATGGACGTTAACGTCAATGATGACGTATTGAGCTGGGAGAAAGTGGAGTATACAAAAAAAAAAAAAAAAAAAAAAATAAGTATTCCCGGTTCTGATGAGATTGAACTGTAAGAGTTTGGGATAGAGGAGAAGATTTTCTCCCACCTACCCGGAGGTCTTTTGCTGCTCTTGGCAATCAACCCCATTTTTAGCTATCTATTGTGGAACAAGGTTATTCCCTTCTTATAATATTAATCATATAAATATAAATGGCTTCATGCCATCTATCTTATTTACATTTTCTTTTAATTTTTCCCCTTAGAGTTGAATTCCAAGTTAAAATGTTATAATGGTCACCTTCGTTTGTCATTCCCTCCTTTAAGTATTATTCAGAAAAACAATAACATTATTTGTAAGTAAAAAAAAAACAATTAGGTTTGTTATATAAACTTACAACTTTTCATTATATATATATATATATTTTATATAGCGAATCATTCAGTTTTATCGTATTTTTTATCATTACGATGTTAAATTGTTTAGGAGAATTATCCCAAACATTTGTTTTTTATTTACTATTTATTTTCATAATTTCACATCCATAATAATTATTTTTATAATTGCAATCTTCTTCTTTTATTATGAATTATTGTCATTTGTCTAAGCTCTTTTAAAATACATTTATTTATTTTTATGTAAATTGTTAAAACTATTATGTTGTATGTATATGGAAATAACATTATTAAGAATGATAGGTTATATGGTATTTTTTTTAACAAAAGTTTTTTATTGTAAATCAATTTTTACTAACAGTAAGTACATATTGATAATTATTATCTAAATACTTTTGCCATTTATCCAGAATTTTGATAATTCCATCTGTGTAGAATATCTGTGGTTTATCACCGAAAAACTTCAAGAGATTTTAAGTAGAACTTCGGTTGGCCAATTTTTTCTCTATCAAGAGAGTTTTTAAAGACAAAAACAAATAATATAATAAGTCTAATAGTGAAATGTTCAGGCTAAATGATGGATATATCAAAACTTCCTAAGTTCCTTCAATTTATTCATTTACACATTTGGTAAATCAAAGATGTGTTTCGTCTCACATTATCATAATAGAACATTAATGTCTAGTTCAATTCTGGTCACTTTCTGACTTGCTTTGTTCAAAAGATCAATACAGGACCGAATTGATGGTTTTACCAAATTGAAGCAGCTTATAATGGACAATTCCCTAACATCACCTTGTTTTCCGACAATCCAGACTTTGAAGTCATTTCTAAAGGTTTTCGTCCATGATATTGCTTTTGATATTCTTGTAGTTGATCTATTTTACATTTTAATGATTCGCTTCAAAAATTGTTCTATTTCTTTGCATTTCAACAATTTTTCGATGACGGTTCAATCAAATTCCTTTGTTTTAATTCATGAGTCACCTACTCATTGAACTTTTTTTCATTCTTTTCAAATATTTCCAAATTGTCATGTAATTGAAGTTAAGTGTTTCTAACACCTTGAGTTCGGGTTATGTTTAATCAACTTTTTCATTGACAGATCAAAATTTTCAGGACGGAATCGATCAAATCTTTCCTGAGTTCTTTCATTCACAGGATCCTTGCCGTTCATTTCATAAATTTTTCGGTATACGCGCTCCTCACCACTATGCCACTTTACTGATTATATCAACACAAACTATATTTTCCTTTTTCAAAGCCACCATTAACATATCAGCATTACTTAATTCCTATATATATATAAGATCTAATATCTACCTTTCGATATCTGATATATTACTGGGTCCAGATGTCCCTAGCTCTAGCAACCACATTTTTAAAAAAAATTCCCCTATTTAATTTCTACCTTCTAATTATTTCATATTTATTTTTATACAACTCTCTCTACTGACCTCCTCGAGAAACCACCATAATTTATGACTGTCGTTTTCGTGTTAAAATTCATCAACAGAAATAATTCATATCTCCTATTATCAATTTTTATTACTACTACTATTATATTAAATAAATTTAATAATTTTAACATTTATGTAAAGTAATTTTAAGTTAAATTATTATTAATCTAACCTTATTATGCTAGCTAAAATTGTTTGTTTGTTTTTATATATATGTAAATGGGTTCTCAGAAACCCAGAGATAGTACTTATAAAGAAAAATTGAGTTTTATTGATCACATCTCTGGAAAAAATAATCTTCATTAGTTTTTTCTTAATTTAAATGTATATATGTGACGTCACAGCCACCGCCTGTGAGATATATATCTATTGTTAAAATAAAATTTAAAATATTTATATTATATCCTTATTTATTTTTTATTTCATTAATAGTATTCGAAATATAGGAGAATTAAATGACGTCATCGATTTATTATACAGCGACTCCGTAAATACAAAATATTAAATACAAGCTGTTCAATCAGTATATTAGATAAAACATTTATTTGTTTTTGTGTTCTTACTTTTAATATATTTTAATTTAATCAGTAAATTAATTATATATTAATATTGTAAATGTTATATCTATCTATCTCTGTGCTCTAGGGTAGTCGAAAGTTCTTGGCCGCAACATCCACATTTCTCGAAGTGTCCCTTCATACATTGTGAATCCACTCATAATAATATCTTACTTACTTGAAAATGAAAATCCAATTATGAAATCAAAATTAAAATAATTTTTTCATAAAATTTTGAATGTTTTCAGTGTTTTGTAAATAATTTAAAAGGGCCAAAATATTAGAAAAATTAAATTAAATTTACAATAAAATATAAATATAACAAAAAAGAAAAACATAAACATTAAAGATTATATTAATAAACTATTACTATTCTTTTTTATTTCAATATTTTTAATGTTAATACAATAATTTATATTTTATAATCTATAAAATAATTTAATTATTTGAAAAAACGGCGGTCTTCAATTACAATTTTTTTTACTGTTTACTGACTGTGAATCCCTTCTCATTTCATAACTGAAAATAGTATCGAATAAAAATAGACGATATTACTTGGATTAATTTTTAAGATAATTAAAAATTTAATTTTATCAAATAAATATCTAATTATTTTCACGTAATTTTATATATTTTTTAATATCTAATCTTATTATGCTAGCTAAAATTGTTTGTTTGTATTATTGAGGACCCCAGTTCAATTCATTTTAATCAGATTTTAATAAATAATTAAAGAATTGTATATCAATATTTTTTAAAGGGTGGAGCGAGAGCTCGGTGTCCCGGTACTGTATATTTATGTAAACACACAGGAAAACAGAGATTCTATTTTACGTATATTTATAGATTTTTGGTAAAATTTACATTATATATATTTGTTGATGCATTTTTAAATTTCATTTTGACTTCAAATTTTAATTGCTCTAACAAAATGTGTTTTTTTTTTGTATTATCTATGTAATGCACTCTCTAATGAGATACGATGTTTTCAGCGTACTTAATTTTTAAAGAGCTTAAAAATAAAAATATAAACATCTAACAATAAAGAATTCTCCTTTAAGCTAAAGAGTCTCTTAAATAAAACATAGCCATTTCTTAAATAATGCATGTTGTGAGGAGCAAACATAATAATAATTAAAGGTTATAAATTGACGAAACGAAACAAAATGAGATTGTAATCACTACTGAATTAATTATATATAATTTTCTTAAAATTTTGATCCCATTCTTCTCCTCATCCTGCAAGTTTAATGTTATATTATGATTCTTTAATAAGTTTCTAGAATTAAAAAAAATATTTCTAATTTTTATTTGATTTTCTCTTTGAAATTAAAATTTTTTTATTACTAATAATAAGAAAGTGATAATTTTAATATGATATATTTTATGTTATACATAAATATTAATACAAGTTCAAATCAAATTAGCAACCCGTTTTCTTTTTTTAAAACAAGAAGGAAGTCATCTAAATATTTTTTCTCAAAGGTATTTTTCAATTTCACTTTTAAATAGTTTTGAGATGGTATTTTTGCATCTTTTACTTTGCCAGCAAATCTATTTTTACAATGAAATTGCATCAATAACTAGGTTAATTGTACCGACGAGAAAAAAAAATCTTCTCTCTGATTTTGGTTCTCATAAAAATCTGAATCTTTAAATCATCTCACTTTTTTCTATGTCTCCATATACTTATTTTACCAAATTTTTTATTCCTTTGTAAATATTGATTTTTGATATTTAATAGTTTCATTCAAAATTTGTATGTATTAGTTAATGAGTAAATTTGAAAATATTCATACTTGCTTAAAAACATTTATAACATAAAACAATATTTTGAACCTTTTCATAATTCCGTAAAAAATCATTTTTCTAGTGAAAAATGGTCTCAATTACTTTCGGACCGAGAAGGCAGAAACAAAAGAACAAGAACAAAATCAGATCCATTTTGATAATTTGAGTATAACATTTTAAAAATTCATGAAAAATATAAAAAAAATTTCTCTCAGGATATAACTTAATAAATGTCAGTATTAAGAGAACAGAAAATTATTAATAATTTATCTGAGAAATATAAAAGAGAAATTTTCAAATTATCCTCAATTAAATTATTAATTTATAAAGTGCTTAGTAGCTTTGTGTGCCATTTAATGAATAATCAGCTGATCTTAAATTAAATTCTTAAAAAATCACGAATGAATAATTATTTTAATTTTTATAATATGCTAATTTATAGAATATGTTTTTTTCTTCGAACGAAATTGCTCTACCTGTATGTTATATACATTTTTTTATTTGTAAATTCAAATAATATTTTAGTATTATAAAATTACAAGGATAGTTATATATTTTAAAAATTACTTCCCCATTATGATTACATGAGCCTCTTTATTTATCCGTTAATTGACACAAATAGCACGTTTTATTAAAATTATAATAATCTCCCGCCCACCTAATTTAAATGCGTTACACTGAACAAACAATTATTATCTGTATTTAATTTAAATAATTAATTTTGATGTTGCAAGGAGTTAGTTATTACGTCAACTAGTCTTACTCAAATTAAATTTAGTCTATATTAGTGTTTCAAAAAGCTATAAGCTGTTTTTGTTGCTATTTGAGTAGTTCGCCATTCTAAACCTCTCTCGACGCTTATAAAAGGAGCAAGTAAATAAATCCGTCATTAAAGTATATTAAAAATTTAACTCAATCCTACTCTCCATCGACAAAAAGACGAAAACTAGGTTTGAATTTGTTATACTTATTTATAAAAATATAGAAAAATTAACCAAAAAAAAAAAAAATGAATTAATTATAATGATATAGTTTGATAAAAAATAACTTATTTTATTTTATTTATTTTATTTAGCCTTTATTGGTACAGAATATTTACAAAAAAATAGGTAACTTTTAAGTGTACAAAAGAAGATAATTACAATTTTTTTTTTTTTTTTTTTTTTTATAATTATTTCACTAAGTACCAGGCCCGTTTGGGCATAGGCCTTTCCCAAATATAAGTACTTATATATCCTGGCCCTTTCGGGCATAGACCCCCTCCAGTTAATAATGACCAACTCTAATAAAAGTTGATTTAAGAAAAAATAAATTAAAATTAAAAGTTGAATTAGTGAATTATGAGAAATTTGCTTTTTTTTTTTTTCACAATTAGTTCATCTTTTTAGGATTTTTTTTTTTTTGTTGTTGTTTTGTTTGTTTTTTGTTTTATATAAAATCTTCAAATGTGATCCACCATTATAACAGATTAAAATAGTCATTTGTGAATAAATTTTTGTCATTTAATATTTCTTATTTAAGAGATTATTTTTAATCATAGATATATCTAATAATTTATTTTTTATTTATATATTTCCATATATCCATATACTTGTATTTATTGTCAATTTAAATTTTTCTACCTTTGTTCAAACATTAATATTGAATTTTAGTTCCTATTATAATCTTGAATCGTGTCTCATACTATCAAAACCTTTATTTTTATTTATTTTTTTTGAGGTTATTTATTTAATTATTTTTATCGTTATTTAAATGAAATAGGTTTTTTCTTTTATTTAGATTTTTGTTTTCTAATTCCTCAAGATTTTCTTCCTCCTCTTTCAAACCATATTGGATGACGTTTCTCATTTTTGATTCACGATTTAAGTTATTTTTATTTATATATATTTCTCTCAATTAAACCATTTCGTTCTTCGACCATGTTCCCAAATTTTTGCTCCAAAATTTTATTATTTCTGTACATCTCTATTTTAATTTAATCCATTTTCAAGTTAATTAGTTCATCTTTATCTATATTCATTTTATTTGTTTTTTTTTTTTTTCCTTTTATATATTTATTTTTCTATTTCTATATTTAAAATAATAACAAGTTTGATTACATTAATTAAGATAAATTAATTTACGATTTCAAAAAATATTATAAAATACTCATATGAATAATATACAATATGGTAATATTATCGTTTTAAATATAGAATTGTTATTATTTAAAAAATAACTTAATATAATTTTAATTATAATTTTTAATAATATTGTTTATCATTTAATATTGTCATGTATACAAAAAGAGAAAATATCATGACCAAACAAATAAAATTCAAATCTCTATTAATTAATTGTAAAAAGTTTTAAAGAGTTTTAAGAGTTTTGCACATATCACAAAGTTTTAGTGAAATAAAAGAAATGAATGGTGAGAGAGACTAAGCAAGCGCCATTTTTTATCAATTAAGATTATTTGTGTTAGATTTATTTCTCGTCTAGTTTATTGAACACACACACATGAGAACAACCTATGAATTGTTCTGAATTAATAGTGGCGAATAAAAACGGAAGTGAATAAGGTCAAATAAACTTTTAACCACTCTCTGTATCTGATTTTAATGTTTGCATGTATAGTGCAAGAGTAAAGAAGTGTAATGAATCAGAAACCACAGCTCGAATGCACATGCAATGGTGAATTAAATGCAGTTTCCACCCTAAGAAACACGAATATTCCCCTCGACTATCACAAATTCTGGTTTACAATTGCATGTTAAATATTCTTCACAATTACATTCATTAGTCTATAATGGGAGAGGGGATTTTATATTTAATTCATTCATAACCTGCTTCATTAATCTTTAACGAGTGTTTGTTTTTTTGAATGTTCATTTCAAATGAATTGATTAAAACAAGAATTCATTAATTATTATTAATTTAATAAATAAACTTTAATCACTTTTTATTGAACATTTTTAAATAAAATTAATTCTCATTTTATGATTATTTGTGAGGAGAAAGTAGATAATTTTTAATGAGATTAAATTAAATATTTTTTTTAATCAATTTTATATAAAACTGATTCGACAAATCATAATTCTTTTATTTTTATTTACATACCTCAATTAAATAAAAAATAAATAAATAAGGTAATTGTTTACAAAACAGGAAGCTTCAGGGATTTGAATGAAACTTTGCTAAAGGATTCCTTTTTTAATTCGAAAGAAACTTTCCCTATACAATATTTCTCAGTCTCTTCTAGGTTACGAGATAAAAATTATTTAAATTTGCATATAAATTTATTTACCACCATTATATTATATTATTCATTTGCCAGCCTGGGATCCACTTATTTTGAAGATTTTTTTTTAGTTCAGTTTCGATATATGAAAAAATTAAAAAAAATTCATTCATTAAATAATTTTTCTATATCCAAACTAAACTGAAAATAACCGAAAATTAATGAATAAGTCAAAAAAACATCAAATGGCTGCTCATTCATAACTAGTTTATCTGTTAATCTGTAAACAATTACCATAAATAAATCTTATGAAAATTATTTTAATATCAAAATGTATAATAATATATACATAGTGTGTATATAAAAGATGTTGAATAAAAAGATAATTTATATATTTTCTTTTATGGTACATTCATAGTTCAAAATAAATAATCATATATAAGATAAAAAATAAATTCACAATTAATAAATAAAAATAAAATACTGAAAAAAATGAAAAAATAAAACAGTTAATGACTTGAGGCAGTGGCGTACCTAAGGGGGGGGGGGTGCGGTCCACACCGGGCGGCACTTATCTTGGGGCGGCATTTTTTATATTTAGTTATAGTTGTAAAAAGCAACTTATTCATTTCATATTTATTTTTTTTCTTTCTTGAATAATAAATGATTATTATGATTATTATATTATAAGTTTACTATTTGATTTATATAAATTATGATCAACTATATGATTTCGAATATTATTCCTCGGTGTATATAAATGCATTTTAGTGTAAATTTTGAATTCTAATTCCAAGAACAGGATTATAATTTTATTTTATTGTATTCATTAAAATTCGTTGAATTCGTAAACGCATCTTTAAGATTTTGTTCGGCAAAATTATCTTCGTTCTACAATGAGTCAATTAAGACTACAAAATCTTGCAATATTGTCAATAGAACAAGAAATTACAAATAATATAAATTTTGAGAGCATTATACACGATTTTCCTAGTATGAAAGCTAGAAGAGTAAATATTATATAAATATGTTTACGAGTGCATACAAATATGTGTAAAAATATTTACTCTGTGTATTAATTAATATTGATTAAATAACTTAATAATTTATTTATGTGTATTAATTTATAAAAACCACTATTTGATTGACTTATAATAGAAAGGGCGGCAAACTGGAGATCGCCCCGGGCGGCAAAAGTTCTAGGTACGCCATTGACTTGAGGTAGTAAATTTAAAACTATGAAATTAAAATAAAATAAGTAAGATCTATATAAATAAAAACAAATAAAATAATCACTTATTTAAATTAATGATCATATATATATATATATATACAATATATTAAATTTAATTATTTCACTATTATCTGCGAAAACTATTACTTTTATAGGTTCAGCTAATTTTGAGTTTAATTTGTAAATTGTAGTCATTTATTCATTGTTTAAAAATATTAAATTCATTGTCAATATAAACTTAATTTCATTCATTTTCATTCAAATGATAAATTCCAAACTTTTTTTAATAAAATTAAAATTATTAATTAAGTTAAAATATTTTATCTAATTTTAATGTTTCATTCAAAATATTTTGTATTAGAAATGACTGAAAACTAAAATATTCTTAAATATTCATTCATGAATGAATTTCATGAATAAGTGTTTTAATACAAGTGCTATTAAAAGTATAAAAAGAATCATTAAGTAAAAGGGGGACAATGATAAACTGAATTCTTTAATTTCATTGTACGCATGCTCCTAATCGATCTGCATGCAATTATTTTAAATAAATTTAAATATTCTGATTATAAATTTACATGAAAATAATAAGATTACACTTAACGTAATTGTTATAGTTTCATTTTATCAGATGCCATTTTTTATTTTTTCATATTTTATTTAATTTAGATATTTTATTTGGTTAGATTATATCACCAAGTCGTTATTTAACAAATCCATTCATAATATTTGAACAGCCATATGAGTTAATCCTATTGAGATGAAAATACTAAAATATTATTATTTTTAGATTGGTAATTAATGATGAATTAGATATAAAATATATCAATAAAATATTAAATCTCTAGATTTGTTTTTATGAATTATAATTATAAAATGATTTTATTGGACCACAATGCCTTTTGATCTTTCAAAATACATTTAGATATGTTTAAACAAATTTTTAATTATTTAAAATTTTTAATTTTCAACAAATCCGAAATTTTTGTAATTTGTCTAATTATCAACTAAATTCAAACTAAGAAATAAATAACTATAATATATAAATAAATACAATTATTAATAAAATTAAATTATGATTATTCAATAATGATTTAAATGTTTTGATTACAACAATTTTCTCTATCTACAATCCCTTACGCATACGCATTTAGTCCATATCTATTAATAAATAAATATTCTCAAGAACTAAATAAGAGCACAGCAATTGCCTTCAACTAACCAAATGAACACTGATTATAAAAAAAAAATAAATAAATAAAACTATATTACAGTACAAATGAATTGAAACCTTTGCAATGAAACTGTAAAGGTTAGTTAATCATTTTTTATTTTCTAAGAGCCATGTTAATCATTTATTACACATTTTTCTTATTACTTTATAAATAAAATTATTCCTTGAGATAAAGTACCAACGAAATATCATTTGAAGGAAACTTACTTGTTTTCACAAGGCTTTATCGAGAAGAACTAATTCTTGCCCCCCCCCCCCCCCTTACCGTTAATTTTTTATTTTTCTTCTATTCTTAATATAAATTATAGTGTTTTTAATCGTTCAAATAAATAAATATAAAATAAAATATTATTAAATAAATATTTATTATATTAATTTAACACACTCTCCAAGGGCATTAAAATCTCCCAGATTGATAGAGACGTATACTGTTTTATAATTACTGACAAGATGATTTTCTTTTTTCTTTATTTAGTAATTTTTATCTTATTTTTATATTTTATTTTCATATTTTATTTTCAACAGAAAATACTTTTCGTAATATTTCATGTAAAATTTTTTTAAAAATATTAAATAGATAAAATATTTTGATTTATATTATTAAAAAAATAACTCCGAAGTTTACCAATATAGTTTTATCTTTTATTGTTTCTCAAGTGATCAATTGAAAATAAAAGATTTTTCTCTGGAGTCATTAATTACTTTTTCTTAAAATGAATTACTGAACATATTTTAAATTCCTACCACTTATAGAGTAGGGGTAAGGTTTATATATTTTTCTTTGTTTCATAGAACTACGCGAGTAATTCCATCAAAATAATTTTTATGTAAAGTCTACAATTAGACATATAAATATTAATAATTGTGCTTATCTATCTAAATCATTCTTACCATAATTGGTCTATATCGATCCCCGTGGATCAATGGTATATGAGGCCCCACCTAACTTAGAGACCTACAAGACAAACAATTTTTCGGACCTCTGATATAAATTCATGAAAAATTAATATGAATTTATATAGAAATGACAAATTCTAATATTTGTTAATATTTACTTCCACATCAATTGGTAAATCAAACTTCATATAAAACAATACCTCCCTTACTATCGTCGGTCGGTAATAAGTTTACCTGTGGCCAGGTTCGAACCGACCGACGGTTTGAAATAAATTAATTTCCAGTTACAGAAACAATTTCAAATAATTTTAAGATATCTATTAATGTAATATAAAACACATATGGATATAACATAAATATTTTTAATTTTATTTTATTTATAATATATATGTAATATATATGAATGGCTGGATGACGTCATATAATTTTAAATTAAGAAAAAACTAATGAAGATGATTTTTCCCGAGGATAAAACCAATACATTCGTGGTGATATGTAAAAAAATCTCCTCATGTGAAATTTGGTGTGTCAAAATAACTGTTCCCTTCCTGTCGCCGATGGCTAATACTACCAATTCCGGTTTCCGGATTTGCACCAAAAGTTGATCAATTCATCATACTGATGCATTAATTAAATATACCAAATTTCATCAAAATCCGTTGAGCCGTTCAGGCTGTACACATCTATACGGACGGACGGACGGACATCATGCTAAAAATACTTTTTCTGTTAAGAAAATGCATGATTCGTGGATATGACACGACTGACACATATTCAATTTTATAGATATAAAGCAGAATCAAAATTCGAAATGAGCGATTATGACACTTTAAAACTGATAAAGATGAATAAAACCAAAATATTAGTGAAAGTATAAATGATGAAAGTAGTGGTGGGCCTGTAAATACAATCTAATTTTGTTTCGTTTAAATTTATAATTATTCAATTAATAGGTTGTCAAATATCTCCCTTCCGCTTTTTTGCTCTTTATTCAATGCTTTATAAAAAATGTTGCGATGATCGGATTTAGTTCAAATATGCGCCATTTTGTTTGATAATCTGTTTCCATCTAGACGGCATCTTCATAATACCCCCCTCGTAGATACCCCCTTCCTTATTTGCAAATAACTCGGACAGCCACTTTTCACAAGCCTTTTTTGAGTCTAACTTTACACCATCAAGGGCGTTCGCCATGGACAGGAACAGGTGGTAATTACTTGGCACTATGTCCAGGCTATATGGTGGATGTGATAAATCCTCCCATCTGAGCTCCAGTAGCTTCTGACGAGTCATCAACGAAGTGTGTAGTCTTGCGTTGTCCTGGTGGAACACTACACCCTTCCTTTTGGCCAATTCTGGACGCTTCTGGTCGATCTCCTTCTTCAAGCGGTCCAGTTGTTCGCAGTAGATGGTAGAATTAAGCGTCTGGCCATATGGGAGCAGCTCAAAATGGATGATTCCCTTCCAATTCCACCAAACACAGAGCAAAACCTTCCTGGCCGTCAAGCCCGGCTTGGCCACTGTTTGGAGCGATTCACAGGCCTTCGACCATGATCGTTTTCGCTTGATATTGTCGTATGTGATCCATTTTTCGTCGCCAGTCACCATCCGCTTCAAAAATGGGTCAAGTTCGTTTCGTTTCAGCAGCATTTCGCAGGCGTTGATTGGGTCCAGAAGGTTTTTTTGCGTCAAATCATGCGGCACCCAAACATCAAGCTTTTTTTTGTATCCAGCCTTCTGCAGATGGTTTAAAATGGTTTGGTGACTAACTCCCATCTCCTGGACGATGTCCCGAGATGCCACATGCCGGTCTAACTGGATGTTTTCCATGATTTGATCGGTATTCGTCGTCACGGATCTTCCGCCGGGTGGCTTATCCATGGTGTCGTTTTCACCGGCTCTGAATCGTCGAAACCATTCCTCCGCGGTTCGAAGTGATAGAGTACCATCCCCCAAAACACCATTAATCTCACGGAACGTTTCTCTAGCGGATTTTTCTTTAACGAAGGAAAACTTTAAAATAGAGCGAATTTCGGCGTTAGTGGACTCCATGTTTACACGTCTATAACTGTTTAACGCAATATCCAAACTAATCATGCATAGCGTCGTTTTGTAGATTATGTCAAGACCTTTCAAATGATGTATAGTATTACCAGATACGAGCTCTGTAGCGCTTTATACATAGCCGCGAAATTCATAAGACAAAAAGGCGGATGGGAGATATTTGACAACCTAATATTATTATTTAGCTTATACTCCGTATGGCCTCTGCTGGGTATAGTCATATATACATTTATTAAATATAAGATATATTTTATCAAAAAAAAAAATTATAACTGTTAAAATATGTGTTTAAAACTGTAAAAAGATATGCAACCGTATCAACTAACAATAAATTAAAATCTTGACCTCTCATCAAAATATTTATAATTATACAAATTATTTTTAAAGGGAGATTTAATTATTTTTACTTGATAAATTTTATTAATTAAAAAATTGTTAATTGTGATTTTTTACAAAATATCATGAAAAAAAATATTAGTAATTTTCATTTAATTTGTTTATTTAAATACTATAGAATGGATCTGTGTATCCAATTATGGTGATTTATTTGAAATAGTAAATTTTAATTAATCCAACCTATATGTTTAATAGAGTTTATCAAATATCATATTGAATATCACAAATATGTATCTTGACAGTTATGAATATGCATTATGCTGTTATGAGAGACTATATTTATTCCTTAATAAGAAAATAAATGAGAATGGATAATTCATAAATAATATCATTAAGAAAAAATACTATTTTCGATTTATTATTCATTTAATATCTAATATTTCAATATCCAATACGTAAATTGTATTTTTTACCATACTTGATTATATCTAATATAAATAAAGCTAATAAGCAAACAATAAATAATTAAATAATAATAAGCAGAAATTGCATACATTCTGCATAATTACCTTCATATAAATTTTTATGTTTATTTATAAATTTTAATTTCATTTTCATTGTTACGAGGGCAGGTTCATAAGTTCGTAAGTTTTTGAACTTTCCGTCTTTTAAATAAATCGCAACACTACTCCATTTAACAGGCCATTATCAGCAGTCTCCTGTCGAAATTTGAACCAGGTGGGTCTTTTAGTTTTTGTTTGACATCCATTAATCGCAGACTTCCTAGTGATTTGAGAATAAAATGGAAAAAGTGGATTTTCAATGAAAATCCATGAATTGGGATACGAATTGCTCCTTCATCCGCCATATTCTCCGGATATAGCCCCTAGAGACTATTTCTTGGTTCCAAACCTGAAGAAAAGACTAGACGGAAAAAGATTTGACTTCAACGATGCAATCATCTCACAAATAAATATCTATTTTGATGTCCTGGACAAATCTTATTTTTTGGAAGGGATAAAAGAATTAGATTAGATTATTAGATAAATGAAATAGAATATATATCTATATATATATATTAAAGGTTTTTGTCTGCACATTGCTCAGAGCTGAAAGGAGGCTACGTTAAAAAATAAAACAATTTTTTATCCAAAAACCTTTCAAAAAGTCACGGACTTATTGAACTGCCCTCATTTATTCGTATGATTATAAAGAAATGTATATTATAAAATTTTAAAAATAATTAATTAATATTCTGTAAATCAAATGGAAAATGAAAGATAGAGACGAAATTACCAATAATAAATATTGTATGCTATATTGTAATTAATTATAATGATAATAATAATTATAAATCTTTATATATTATAAATAAAATAAAATTAAAAATGTTTATGTTATATCCATATCTGTTTTTTATTGCATTAATAGATATATTAAAATTATTTGAAATTGTTTCAGTAGCTTGAAATTAATTTTTTTCAAAACGTCGATCGGTTCTATGTCTGGCCACAGGTCAACTTATTAGATAAATGAAATAGAATATATATCTATATATATATATATAGATATATATATATAAAAGGTTTTTGTCTGCACATTGCTCAGAATTTAAAATTTTTTGCATATCTTCTCGTTTCATGACCTCTAGAATCAAAAAGTGATTTTAGAATTTTTCATGTCTGTCTGTCTATCCGGAAAATAAGGATGTTATAGACTCAAAATTGGCTCAAACGATTTCTATGAAATTACATCACAATATTCTTATATACCTCTAAAGTATCATAGGCTATAAATTTTATTAATATCTAATCAATAACCGCTGAAATTAATTTTGTAAAGTTTATATAATTCTCCGTTGTTCATTCATCCAAGTGGTTCACTGACCAGGCGGACTCATTTTACACAATGAATATAAATTTCTCTAACAATTCCCAATCAAAGAATTATTATAATATTTAACTTTTTATTTTAGATTCTAATATTCAAATATCATTTCAATTAAATAATTTATTCTATTCTATTTTATTTTAATTAATTTAATAAAATATTTAGATCATATTTTATCTTGAATTTTTACTATCTCTCCAGATTTTGATTATGACAGATATTAGAAAAAAAACCGCGAATTCAATATTTCTGTTCACTAATTATTTAGTAAAATATAAATATGACTCAATAGATCCGGATAAACTTTTTCAAATTTTGATCTTCAAATTTGTCTAGAAGATAGTAAAGAAAGAGTAAGATGCGGAAATCAATTGTTGATTGACGACTTAAATATAATAGGAGATTCGGGAATTGCAATTAGAGATAGCGAGGGAAAATTCATGGAGGTAGGAAAAGAGATGGGGTTTGAAATTAATAGTGATAAGAAAAAATATTTAGTAACAAAGAGGAACAGTATTAACATACACAAAATGTAGAATTTGAATATGTAAAAAATTGAATGTAATCACAATATTTGAGAATAATTTAAGTCGAGGTTGCAATCGGGAAACGCCTGCTATCATGCAGTAAAGAGGCTTATCTCACACATCAAAATTATTTTCAAAGGGAATCAAAATTAACACTTATAAAACAATTATTTTGTCTGTTGTATTATATGGGTGGGAGGCATGGTCTATGACCTTAGGAGATGAGAGTAGATTCAGAGTCTTTGAGAATAGGATTCTTCCCAGCAATTATGTGCCAAAGAAAGATGAGGACACCACGGAATGGCGGAGACTGCATAACGAGGAATTGCATGACCTCAAAGCATCTCCAGAAATAGTTACGGTTATAAAAGGTTTCGATAGGCGGGGCACGTGGCTAGAATTGGAGAGGAAAAAGATATTGGTGGGGAGACCGATTGGAAAACGTCCGCTTGGAAGACCAAGGACGCGTAGGAAGGGACGTAAGAGAGATGAGACAAGAGCTCAGGATAGGGACACTTGGAGAAATGTGGTTGTTGCGGCCAAGAACTTTCGAGTACCGTTGTGCCACATAGATAGATAGATATAACATATACAATAATAATATATATAATTAATTTACTGATTAAATTAAAATATATTTTAAATAATCATACAAAAAGAAATGAAATTTTTATGTTATATACTGATTGAATAAAAATGGATGAAAACCTTTTACTACTTTCAACCAAATACTATGTACCACTTGGGGGTACAGGGGGCGGAGCCCCCGTCTAGGTGTGAAGACCGCCATAGGCGCTCTGAACAGCTAGTATACAATAAAATAGAAAACACAATTGTTTTTATTTGTTCAAGTGTAGTTGGATATGTTGTTAAAAAATGACTGAAATAAAGCCTTTTTGTTAGAAATATATTTAAAATTGTTTCTTTTCTATTTTCTAATAGTTTATATAAAAATAACTAAATATACATATATTTCATTTTAAAAATACATAAAAAATAATTCTCTAAATCAAAATGATTATAAAATAACATTTTTATACGCTTATTATTAACTGTCTGTAATGTTCAAAATTTGTAATTGGATTTTAGCCCACTTCTAGTTGAGGGATTTCGCTCACATTAGAAACGTATATTGAAAGTCTATGACCCTTAAATAATCAAAAAGAAAAATATTGATTTGTCAAAAATACGGATTTTTAAAATTTGCGAATTTTTAATTGACAAATCATTTTGTTTTTTTATTTTTTCACTCTCTCTCTCTTTCTCTTTCTTTTCTTTAATTTAGGTTAGTTAAGACACAAAAAAGCGTATAATAAATAAAAAAAAAAATCTAGACAAAAAAAATAAAAATTTGTAATTAAGTAAGGGAGATATTGTTTTCACACCAAATTTCACATGTGGAGATTTTTACATATCTCCTCGAATCATGCATTCTCTTAACAGAAAAGTCTTTTTAGCATGATGACTGTCCGTCCGTCCGCATGTGTAAAGCTTGAACGGCTTCACGGATTTTGATGAAATTTAGTGTATTTACTTAATGCATCAGTATGATGAATTGATCAACTTTTGGTGTATATCCGTAAACCGGAAGTGGTAGTATTACCAATCGACGATAGGAAGGGAAGGGTTATTTTCACACCAAATTTCACATGAGGATATTTTTTTACATATCTCCACAAATCATGTACTTTGTATTGGATTTTTCCTCGGGAAAATCATCTTCATTAGTTTTTTCTTAATTTAAAATTATATGACGTCACCCAGCCCTTCATGACATCACAGCCAGCTCCTACTTATATATTTTAAATGTTATAAAATTAAAAATATTTATGTTATATCCATATCTGTTTTTTATTGCATTAATAGATACATTTAAATCATGAAATTGTTTCTGTAGCCGGAAATTAATTTATTTCAAACCGTCGGTAGGTTCTGCGCCTGGCCACAGGTCAACTTATTTTAACCCACTTCTAGTTGAGCGATTTGGGATTTTTAAAATTTGTGAATCTCTCTAAATGATTGATGTCATGTAATACAATATTATATTTATATTAAGATGACCAATCGTCTTCCTTTAGGGAGGACAGTCCTCCATTTGTAAGTGTCCTCCTAAATGTCCTTCTTTTTGTTATAAGTCCTATTTTTTTAAATATTTAGGACATTTCGTATTTTTTTCAAAATTTTTTCAATTTGCTTCTTAAAATAAAAATAAAAAGGTAAAGTGTCCTGGTTTGGTGTTTTCAAAATATGGCCACCTTATTTATATCTATATCTACAATTGTTTTATATTTTATATTTTATATACATTTTCTATACCACGTGCTTGTGTTCTGTGATTCCGAAAATAACTCAGTGTCGCATAGTACTCGGCAGTATACCAATAGCTTAATAAGCTAATGGCATAAGCCAATTGCATAATCAATGTCATCTAGAAAAGGCCTAGAAACTTCGCGAAGAATCTAATATATGTTCTAGAATAACAGATTTAAATAGTAGTCAATAGTGCAATGTTTTACATCTGTTATGCAACAATCAAATATTAAAAAAAAATATAAAAAAAAACTAAAAACTTGAAAATAAATTAATAAAAAATGTTTTAATATACACGCTGTTTAATCAAAAATGTCCTAAAAAATAGAAAATAAAAGTTTAATTAAACCTTGAATATTATCCTTTATATATGCCCAACATATAATAATATTAAATTCATTTCCTACTACTTATGTTCATATGCGCCCAGGCTTTTTTGTTGGCCATATGTAAAGGATAATATTCAAGGTTTAATTAATATTTTATTTTCTATTTTTTAGAACATTTTTTTTTATTAAAAAGTGTGTATATTAAAGTTTTTTTTATTAATTTATATAATGCCTAAAATATACAAAATAATACTTTCGAGTAAGTCTTGTGATGAACTTATTATGATGGAATAATGTATATAATATTTCATTATTTATTATTTAGAAGCAAATTGTATTCAAAAAGAGAGTTATGATATTGAATGAGTTTATTTTTATTAAAATGAATAACAATTCTAATTTTTGTTGCATATTTTTATATTAAAATAATTTTAGTAATAATAATCATAAAAAAATTAAAAGTTTTTCTCTAAAAAGAATAAAAGCATTAGATTACTCCAACTAAACAACACCTTCTGATGTAGTAATTATTTAGTCAGTTATTGATCAAGTTCTGTATGATAAAGGTTAAGAGGACAAGTTCAGGAAGTCATTCATTCGATTACATCAGAATAAATGAAAGGGAAAAGATGATTTGCAATTTTATCTAAATTATAAAAAATAAATGTTAGTAAATATTATAAAGACCTTTAATATTTTTGTTAAAACTTATTTATTTAGAATTTTCATTAACTTTAACTATGAAAACTCCTTCTCTCGTTATTGCATTATTTAATTATAATTAGAGCACTAAAATGATAATAGATGTATTAATATGTAATAAATCAATCAATTTAATATTTCTTATCAGTCATGTGTAATTAAATAATAAAAAAAAAGGAATTATGAGTGTAAAAAAATCAAAATATGATTTTTTCAATAAAAAAGAGTTATTTTACTGAACTATATATTTTATAATTTATTTTTTCATAAAAATGTAATTTAAAATAATAATTTATAGATTTATATTAGATTCTTTCAATAAAATAAATGTGGTTATAAATAAATAATAAAAAATCTGGTTGATAAAAATATTTTTATACAATTTTAAAATATAATAACTAAACTAAGTATTCTATAATTATGACAAAAACACTAGATTTTGTTTGGCTTTATATCAAGAAATCATAATAAATTTTATGAATTGTATTATAGGATTCGAAACTAGAAAAATTGTTTTATCAAAGTTGATTAAATTAGAATGTATTGATAAAGATTTTGGACTTTTGAAAAAAAATCAAAGTTGAAATTGAACACTTGATTATTTATCTTATCCAATCTCACGAAAAAAGGGTTAAAGTTAACACATAAGTTTATTTTTTTTTTCCAACTATGAATAACGAGAATGTTCGATTTCAATCTTATACCAGATAGGATAATTAAATATGCATCAATCAAAATTTCAAACTCAGGAGGGATTTAATGATCCTTGGAGGCTTAAAGACAGTTTTGAGGAAGTGCATTGGAGTGCAGTCGCCAGCGCGGCGGCGGCAGGAAAATCGAAGCGCCGGCTCCAGTCGGTCGGACGGCTTCATAAAACCTTGATGGATCATGCGAAATGGCCATAAGCCACTCCACACGCACCTTCTGTCAATCTCCTTCTTCACAATTATTATTTCCACTTCAGTGTCCTCTCTCCCAACTGATAGATTCCAAAATATGATATTTATTTGAAACCGAAAATGTGAGGGAGAAAAATCAAAATTGAAAACGTAGTAGGAAGGAAATAAATAGTCTCAGTAATGAGTAGTTACTGTCCTGAGAGGATACGAAATATTGATATATTATTTTCTTCCTGATCACATATAAAATCGTCTAAAGTAATTCTTTCTGATTGAAGAAGTTAACATAAGTTTTATATCTGCTGAGTTTAACTATGAAAAGTAAATAAAATTTTAAACTGAATCTGAAGATTTTTATACTTAAATGAAGTTTTAAATAAAAAATATTATTTTTTATAGATGAATCAATATTTATTAATAACATTGCTTAAATATTTTTTTTTTCTCTAGTTTTATTTCATTTAAAACCTTTTAATTCTTAGGCAATCTAATTTATATTTTTATATTTTTAATTTGTTATAAACAAATTGAAAATGAATAGATAGATTTATCTATGAAGCATTACAATATATCTCTAATAAAATAGTATATATATATATATATATATATATATTACATTTATCAATATATTATATCTCTAAATAAAAGAGAAATCTATCGTATACAATAATTCAATTATTTTTTTTCTTATTAAATGATTAAGTAATAAACATAACTAACACGGTAATAAATATATAGCAAGGGTAGCTACGAATTTATGGGATATAATATAATATAAATATAATACCTAAGTAAATGCAATTTAATATCTGCTTTTCTTCTGGCAACCACTCATACAAAACACGATATACTTATTATATTATATTAATTTCTTGTTCACTTGATTTTCTAAAAAAAAAATTATTATACTTCTATTATATTTGATAGAAGTATATTAAGTTGATTCATTTTTTATATCATAATTTTTAGTTTCTATTTCAAAATCATTTACATGGTTTTTTAGTAATATTTAAAAATTTAATAAAATATTTAGTTATTATTTCTATATTTAAAGTATTGAAGGAGAAAAATCATTCAAATTTAAATAATAAAATAATCATAAGAAGTTTATTACTTTTAAGAATGTAACATTATTATTGATACTTACTATTAACTATTTAGATACTTCAAATTTGATACTTTTATAAAATTTATTTATCAGAAACTATTGCTGATCAAACATTCAATATGACACCTAGTTCGTAAATTAAACTAAACTAGAGTATCTTATATAGAGTTATTATTATTATTATTATTATTATTATTATACGATAATGATAATTCATAAAATACACTAATTAATTAAAAAAAAATTTGTATTGATAATCGAAATTATTTTTTCTATTAAGAATTTTTTTAACATCCATATTAAATAAATAAATGTCAGCTCTTCAGCCCCACTAATAATACTTTAACTACTTGTAATACTTTATTTCTATTTTAATTTTATTTTATATAATACTTTCAAGTTCTCTAATAACAATCTAGTTGATAATTTATAATAAACAAAATTATACATAATAATTAAAATAAATATAAAATATTTTTTTAACTATTTATTATTCAAATAACTATCTTTTAAAGTGTTTTTAATATTTTTAAGTAGAGACCCCCATTCTTGACGACATCTTTTCAATATTCTTATGCTCATGTATTTATTATTTAAATATTTTTAAAATAACAAAGGTCCATTTGCAAATAAAATTGAATGAAATTTAGATTATAATCTAACTTTTTATTTGGTATATAAATTAGTATATAGTTATTATATGTAGTTTTAATTTGTTTTTAAATAAATTTTTTATTAAAGTAATTTATATGGTAAATTTTTTTTATCTTTGCATAATTTTAAAAAAGGATGATATTAATATACTTCATACAAAAAATAAATTTAAAAAATACTCTTAATTGTTTATTGTACCTGATTCATATTAGATAATATATATATTAAATTTTAAGAGATAATTTTGGGAAAAAATGACTCAAATAAATTTTCTTTTGAGTATTGTAGCAAAATATGTTAAACAACCAATTAATGTTTATCTTTTAGTTCGAGAGATAATAAAAATGCAAGTTAAGTGAAATCTTTTGTTATAAACTTCCCTATAGATAAAAATAATCTTCCTAAGTTCAAGATCAACTTCCGGCTTCCTTCTTTAACCTGCTCCTCACCATCTCATCATTCGGGAATTTGTAGTGATTGATTTGGGTTGGATGCTCGGGAGCTGATTGTCGTTAATTGCTGACCCGCGTCGCGACCCCGGCGTAGGCCGAGGTCTGTCTGGAGAGACTATTAGGCCATTAGAAGGGTTCCACCTCGCAGTTGGCGGCTGCAAGGGCCAGGCGCTGCACTCACCTTGACCTCTGTTTAGGGAGCTACTTCAGAGGGGTCTTGACCGCATTCAATGACAGCCTGTCATCGGGAGAAGATTCTCCTTTCAACAAATCAATCAGCGGACAACAGCCCCCACTGAGATAGCATATATTCACATATTCAACTCAATAATCGCAAAGAATTTCCAAAAGATTATATTATTTATTGAAATATCAAATTATCTAAATTTCATAAAAAAATAATTTTTCATTTTAAGGAATTTTTATATACAAACCTGAAATATCAACTTTAATTGTCAAGAAAAGGATACACATAACGAGCATTTATTTTTAATTTTATAACTGTAATAGTACAAGAACTATAGGGTTCATCTCCATAGTATAAACTATTAATATATTTCTTTCCATCCATCCATTATTTTGTAATCTTCCCCTAAATTTGTTCTTTTTGCTTTACCTAACATAATCATGAATGGGGTGTGTTTTCTCCCCTATTCGGGCCACATGACATGTCTTTTTAATCTAATATTAATAATCACCCTAAAATATCTGTTCTCTCTTATAGTTGAAGTAATTTAGAATTATACGATGTCATTTTGTTATTATTTTATGGAAATTATTTCCTGATAGATAAAATGGAATCCAAAAGACTCGAAAATTAAGAAAACAACTTTGTGAAAATAAATATAAAGGTCATTTCATATTATTTTTTAATCTTATACTAACTATTTACTGATTGGAAGATATCTCAAATTCATTTATTGGGCATGTAATTTTTTTAAACGTATGAAAGTATATACATATATTATATTCTCCAAGCTCATTGTAATTTTGATTAATTTAAAATCAATGAATTTTGTAATCTTCTAGAATCAATATTCTTTTGGACAATGTATAAGCCTGTCAATTCTATAAATTGACAATCAATTTGAGATGATTATTAAACATGTTCATGCTATAAAAAATTATTAAGTTTTTTATTTATCTCTTTGATTGAAAATATTTAAAATTGTTCTAAAAATAAAAAAAAAAAGATATTTGCATAAATGTTAAAATAACTATATTAGCTTTGGCAAAAGATTATGTTCTTCTTTTAATTTTATTGATGTAATTATAATTAGGAATTCTAAAAACGGAGCAATTTTGAAGAGAGAGATATTTAAAAAAATATTTCCTTATCGTTCTAATTATATGTAATACATTAGTAGTTTAATTGAAAGGGTATGATAATAATTAAGCAAAAAGATGAGAATGTAGGGGTCGATTACAAGACGAATAACTAGGTGGTTCAGAATAAATTAATGTCCTACATAAAGAAGCCGCACGTGTTTGACCTACGAGCTTCTTGGAATGGGATCCACGGTAGGTGGCGGCCGCAGTCTCAATCCATTTCTGCTTGTCTAGACAATAAATCGCCTCAAGTAGCCTTTGGAAACTTAATTAAAGCGCCATTCTAAGGAATTAACTATCAAAAGGGTGTATAGAAGAGATCAATCAAGACATTTAGTAAGTAGAAATTTTATTTAAAAAAATATTATAAGAGATCCAAAAAAATTTCAGGGAGTCAGGGAGAAGGATCAAAAAGGAAAAAAAGAATCTGTGTATGTACGAATATCTTAGAAAATAATATCCAAGAGAATATTAGATTTATCCTGTTTTGTTTTCTTCTTTTTTTATCGAATTAGAAGAAAAGGTCTTTCTTTCATTTTTTTTAATTGAATACATAAATAGAATGAATTTATAAAAAAAATTGTTAATGAATATCAAAAAAAAAAAAAAAAAAATAATTAAATAAATCAAGTTAGAGGTAATTAATAACAATTCATTTATATTTGTGGCAATAATGATTAATGATAAAGATAACAATATATTATGAAAAAATATAGATAACAAGCAATTTTGGAAGGAAAGAAACAAGCCAAGAATGAAAAAAAAAAATTAGATGGACGAATTGGATTTTAATGAAAAAATTTCTAGTTATTATCCTAGAATGTATTTTTTTTTATACAGATTAAAAATTAAAAAAAATAATTTTTTTTTATTTTTACTCATTTTTTTAATATTTATTTTATTTGGAAAATTCTCTGGCTAGGATAAGGTATTACTTTTTAAGACAAAAATTTATTTTCATTATATTCTTAAAATAATAATAATAATAATGATAATAAATTATCGACTTATTACCTTATTATTGACTGGTCTGGTATTGGAACATCTACCTTTATGTTATTTTATTTTTTAGATGAATCTGATTATAAAATATTTTTTTTTTGCGTATATATATATCATTAAATTTATTTATTATAGTAAAAATTATATAATTATATGATATTTTATTTGTAATTTATTTATACTTTGAACAAAATTATACAATGTTTAGGTTAATTATTTTTTATTAAAGTAGTTGCATTTTTGGTTTTAATTTGTTGTTGTTTATATATATATACCTATATATATATATACATAAATTTTGTTTCAAAAGGGATGATGTTCCAACCCTATAAGGTACATACATTTATATGGATATACATACATATATTATATAAACATTTGTATATACAAAATCACCATTGTTGCTGGCAGACAGGCTCTTTTGACAGAGAGTGAATAAAAATGATTAAAAAAATAAGTTTCAATCAGTTCGATGATTTAATGAGACATACGACCTTTTCTCTCTTTTCTCACTGGTGATACATGTTGGAGTAAACGGGTGGAAGTGTAATATGAACAAGTGTGCATGCGTGTTATGGAATTTTTTTTTTTATTATTGTTGTTGTTGTTTGCGTGAAGATTGAAGGCGTGCAGGGGCGACGGCCTTCCTTGAAGGCGAAATTCGCTCTCCAAAGACTCCCCAGGGGTAAGTTTTAAGTGCCGCTTTGAAGTCTGCATCGACATTCATTGCCGTCGCCATTCCACTCCCATCATTTTAACATCGATTTACACACCATTGACATTATCGAGTACCACATTACAGAACAATTATTCAGTCATATTACAAACATAAATTCATATGTACATTTAATATGGTGCACTAAGTGTTGGATTGGGTCCATAAAAAGCAACTGGCAAATAAATTAATGTTTATTTTTCAATTCAAAAAAAAAAAAAAAAAAAAAATTCAATTCGACGTGGTTTTAAATATATATTTAATTTAGATTATATATATACACACACACATACATATATATGTGTGTATGTAGTGAGGTATAAATAATATATATTAAATAAATTTCAATATATATATATATATGGTATACCTTAATTCACTTTCAATATCGAATTTGAATCAATTTTCAGAGCGCACACAAAAAACTTAACACTTTTAAAGTTTATTTATTTATTTTCTAGTGTTCAGAATGTGGCTTCATTAACTAAATAAATGTTTATTTTAAAGTCACGATTTTCACAAAGATGACTTTCTTCAAAGACACAAATTGGTTGAAGTCATTTTTTCTAAATTTTTGTTTTTAAATTAATTATTTATTTTTAATTTTTTTTTTTTTTTATTGTTTTTTTATATTATCACCATATTCCGTTTTCCTAAATTAATATCACAATCATTTTTGATATCACACCGATTCGATATATATATATATATATATACATATATCTATATATATCAATATATCTATATATATACATGCATATATATATTTATAGATATAGATATATATATATACATATATACTATTGTGATCAAAAGATATAGTGAATTTTTTTTTTCTTCTCCAATTATCACGGTGCTGTGCATTAAGAATTTTCTTTCGCCAGGCCAAACTGTTTTAACAAGGAATAATATTTGAGTGAAACTTATCGACTGAAGTGGCCCTAATTATAGGCAGATAATTCTAGGTTTTGCACCACGATAATATACCGCCCCACAGTCCTTTGGTATTTTGAGATTATTTCATCTAAAATTCTAACCATATCCTTCCACAATTATATTTGCCTATAGGGGACTGGGGATACATTAAAGAAGAAATAAATGATTTGGAAGAATAAATAAAATTTTTTTTCATGATATAAATAAATTCACCTTATTTTTTGATCACAGAATTATACATAAATATATATATATATATATATATATATATATATATATAATATCTATGTATTTATATCATCTGAAGTTTATTTTTAATTTTAATTACACTGATTTCCAAAACTCTTCTTTTGAAATTCCTCTTCTTATTCCAATTAATTCATTTTTCTGTGTGTCTATTCCGATATAATTGTTTTCATTCAAAGAAATATCCTCTATTTCTTGCGATTCTTGAATTTATGTAAATATGTAAGTAGATATATGTATATATATATACACACACACATATATATATATATATATATGTATATATATATATATATATACATATATATATACACATATATATATATATCAATCTCGCACTAGAGATCATTGTCAAACTTACCCCTTGAATTTCATTTAAAGGCCTAAAAATAAACAGAAAAAAGTTAATTAATATTAGTTAATAAATTAAAACTAATGAACATAATAATAGTTTAAATTAAAAAGATAATAATTTTTAGTTTTAAAATTGTTGATATTGGAATCTTATCTTATTATGCTAGCTAAAATTGTATATATGTATTTATCTATATATATTGGTTCTCAAAAACCGCTCTAACGATTTTTTTCAAATTCACACTAGATATAGTATTTATAAAGAAAAATTAAGTTTTATTGATGATATCTCTTGAAACATACAGCTTCATTATTAATTTCTTAATTGAAAATTATATATGGAAAACGTCAAAATTTTTAATACTGCCTGCTAAGACAGTAAAAAAATGACAATTTTTTATCTAAATACATATAGTCCAGCGGTTGGACTGATGTTTTAACGAGTGGATTTCGTCGGTTCGAAACTCGCCGGGTGAATCGTTATTTAAAAATGAAAATAATGATTTTGTTATTTTTTTTTCTTTTTATCTATTGTTTACTTTTTAATAAATTACTATTCTATATTTATTTATTCATTGTTCTTTTATTAATAAAGTTTTAGATAGTTTTATAAGTTTTAATATTTTTTCAATAAAATATTATTCAATATATTTATTAATATTATTTTATTTATTATTATTGAGTACCCGAAGTTCCATTCATTTTAATCAGATTGATGCAATGATGCAACAGTTAATAATTGTAATATTGTAATAAATTTCTATCTTGAAAATTGTTACATATTATTCAGGATATTTTAAAAACTATTTCTTTCTTTAATTAATATTCATTTTTTCTATAAGTCAGATATATTTCCAAATATTAAATAATTTTTGAAGTGAAAACTTCTTTAGCGGCGTTGAGCACTTTTGCGGGATGGGGAAAAAGTATAGAACTCGCGTGATCGTGACCAACACCATGAAACCATCTGCTTTCAAATTTCTTATAACAGAGCGCGAAATTTGAATTGTCATTAGAACTGTTTTATAAATTATCTCTAACATATAAATATATATTTATTATGTAAAGTTCATTTCATATATACATATATAATCAAAATTATACGAAATGAACTTCACATAATAAATATATATTTTATGTTAGAGATAAGAATTATAAAACAGTTCGTATTGCAATATTTTAAACAAAGTTGTGTATTTATATATATATAAATATAAGTTACAAATTTGTTTAAAATATATGTTTAAAATAATATATAAGTTATATATATATACATGCATATGAAATTCATCTTTCTCGTGAAATAGCGCGAATTTCGTCTGTTTTAAAATTTCTTACGCAGAAGTTTTCACTTCTGTCGGCCAGTCCCACGACTGCCAATTTTGCTTTTTTAATTCCGAAAAGCTGCAAAGCACGTTTTTTTGTCTTTAGTTTGTTTTATAACCACTTGGGGCGCTAAACAGTTTTTCAAAAAAACACTATAGAAAAAAAATATATGTACCTATATATTATATATTTATGTATTATTGAGGAGCACAAGTTCATTAATTTTAATCAGATTGATGCAAATGTGTAACATTTAATAATTGTAATAAATAATTAAAGAATTGTGTATCAATATTTTTTAAAGGGTAGAGCGAGAGCTCGGTGTCCCAGGTATTAATATTACCAGCCAAATCCAATAATAATGAATCATTTTTTTTAACTTAAGTACCGAGCCGAGGCTCGGGGTCCCGGTACTAATTTAATATTATGAAAAAAAATAAATATTATATAATAGTTTACTTCTTTATAATTTCAAGAATATTTTCATATAATATAAACTATTTTTTAAAAAGTTCAATAACCTTAACGATAAAGCCAATTTGTAGCCAATTTACTATTTTTTGAAACTTATGATGATTAATTGGTTTGGCTTGTTGAACAAAGCGCCCTATCAAAGTTTGCAAATTATATGTCAATTGAATTGCCTTATCTTATGATTGGGGACAAGTGAGGTTGAAATTTATAATAAAAAAACAATTGTATTTTATAAAAAATAAATAAATAATTATAATAAATATTAATAAATGTAATCAAAAATAAAATTATTTTTAATTAATAATAAAATGAATGATGTTATTAAATTAATTTTCAACTAATTAATGGAAACTATACAATATCTTCATAAATGATGTTAATAGTATGAACCATACAATACGGCGAAAAATATCTTATCTTATTATGCTAGCTAAAATTGTATATATGTATTTATCTATATATCATGGTTCTCAAAAACCGCTCTAACGATTTTTTTCAAATTCACACTAGATATAGTATTTATAAAGAAAAATTAAGTTTTATTGATGATATCTCTTGAAACATACAGCTTCATTATTAATTTCTTAATTGAAAATTATATATTATATGGAAAACGTCAAAATTTTTAATACTGCCTGCTAAGACAGTAAAAAAATGACAATTTTTTATCTAAATACATATAGTCCAGCGGTTGGACTGATGTTTTAACGAGTGGATTTCGTCGGTTCGAAACTCGCCGGGTGAATCGTTATTTAAAAATGAAAAAAATGATTTTGTTATTTTTTTTTCTTTTTATCTATTGTTTACTTTTTAATAAATTACTATTCTATATTTATTTATTCATTGTTCTTTTATTAATAAAGTTTTAGATAGTTTTATAAGTTTTAATATTTTTTCAATAAAATATTATTCAATATATTTATTAATATTATTTTATTTATTATTATTGAGTACCCGAAGTTCCATTCATTTTAATCAGATTGATGCAATGATGCAACAGTTAATAATTGTAATATTGTAATAAATTTCTATCTTGAAAATTGTTACATATTATTCAGGATATTTTAAAAACTATTTCTTTCTTTAATTAATATTCATTTTTTCTATAAGTCAGATATATTTCCAAATATTAAATAATTTTTGAAGTGAAAACTTCTTTAGCGGCGTTGAGCACTTTTGCGGGATGGGGAAAAAGTATAGAACTCGCGTGATCGTGACCAACACCATGAAACCATCTGCTTTCAAATTTCTTATAACAGAGCGCGAAATTTGAATTGTCATTAGAACTGTTTTATAAATTATCTCTAACATATAAATATATATTTATTATGTAAAGTTCATTTCATATATACATATATAATCAAAATTATACGAAATGAACTTCACATAATAAATATATATTTTATGTTAGAGATAAGAATTATAAAACAGTTCGTATTGCAATATTTTAAACAAAGTTGTGTATTTATATATATATAAATATAAGTTACAAATTTGTTTAAAATATATGTTTAAAATAATATATAAGTTATATATATATACATGCATATGAAATTCATCTTTCTCGTGAAATAGCGCGAATTTCGTCTGTTTTAAAATTTCTTACGCAGAAGTTTTCACTTCTGTCGGCCAGTCCCACGACTGCCAATTTTGCTTTTTTAATTCCGAAAAGCTGCAAAGCACGTTTTTTTGTCTTTAGTTTGTTTTATAACCACTTGGGGCGCTAAACAGTTTTTCAAAAAAACACTATAGAAAAAAAATATATGTACCTATATATTATATATTTATGTATTATTGAGGAGCACAAGTTCATTAATTTTAATCAGATTGATGCAAATGTGTAACATTTAATAATTGTAATAAATAATTAAAGAATTGTGTATCAATATTTTTTAAAGGGTAGAGCGAGAGCTCGGTGTCCCAGGTATTAATATTACCAGCCAAATCCAATAATAATGAATCATTTTTTTTAACTTAAGTACCGAGCCGAGGCTCGGGGTCCCGGTACTTCATCGTTAATTGGTGAAATAAGTAGAATTCACATCTGCAATATTTAACTACAGATGAGTTGTTTAGAAAATGCCTCTTGATAGGCAAGATGCATTTAAGTTAGGATAAATGCCATTATAGAATAGATTAGTCATCTTTTTATGAGAGTTTGATAAAATCAAAAGCAAGTTATTTTTAATTCTAGGATGATGAAATATTCTATACAGTGAGTCGTTCTTGTTATCACTTTACTATATATATATTTAATGAATAAATTCAAAAAAATTATAAAAATTAAATCTTTTAAATCTTTCAACATTTTATCAAGTTTTTTTTCCTCACATTCACATTATATATATATATATATATATATATAATATTTTATCCTTTATTTATATTCAAATTTTGAGATTAGAAAAAATATTTAGATCTTATTCCTCTTAAGTATGTTGAAATATACTATAATAATAAATTATATTTATATATATAAAGTTTATTCATTTAAAAAAAGCGTGATTATGTTTCAACTTCAGGCAATACTACTATTTATTCATAATATAGATGATTAGTTTCCTTGTTTATTTGATGCATAATTCTTATCAGAGTATTGAACTATTCAAAAGCTTATCTATATTTAATAAATACATTTTACTTTATTTGATATACCTATAATAATCCATTTATTTTACTAAAAAATTGTATTAAAGTTTTTTAATTTATTTTAGTCATATTGAAGTGAAAATGGGATTGTATATTTAGTTCTATTAAATGCTATTTTGAATTTTTGTCAAATTTTTTTTTTTTTACTTATTTTTTCATGAATAAATTCAAAAATATTAAAAAAGAAAATTATTTGAATCTTTTAACTTTTTATCAAGTTTTTTTCCCTCAAATGCAGGAAATCTTGTAATTGACAACTCCAGAGATAATCTGATCAAAGTTCAATTTCTTTCTCTGGTTATCTTTTCACGGGATATAACATTTCCAAAAGATTCTTACAAAATCCTCCATTTGCCTTTTCGAGTTGAGAATATTTCTTCGCAGATATGTTCAATCGCAATTAACTTGGAATAATAGAATATATATAATAAATACCTCTAATTAGAACTGTATTATATATAACTTTGACGATATAAACAATTTTAAGTTTTGATCTGTGAAATTATTTATTTAATAGAGAATTTGGCTCAAAATCACAAATAATCTCAAAAACTTAATCTGGTTTCTCATATTATTATTTTTCTTTTAATTGAAATATCAATTTTCTAAAAATTATAGGTTCAAAACCAGATAATGAAACCACCTACTCTCATACATACTCAGTGGAAAATAGATTAAGTGATAATATTTGTGAAACCACTTTTGCTTCCTATCTTCCTACCAAGGGAATCCAAACTTTGTGAGCTTCAGATTTCATTTCTAGAGCCTAATAGGTATAATTTAATATTGGTTCTTGACCCAGAGGTTAAAAAACTTTTTTTTAATTATTTGACCTCACCTTAAGAGCAGCCACATCGATCAACGACCATACTGGGGAGGAGACCGTAAATAATATTGAATTCGCTATCAAAGTAGAGCATCGAAATGGAAGAGAGCTTCCGAGGTGCACAGCAGGGGCCCGTAGTCCCACTTCGATTTGCAAGATGAACGATATGCGTATGAGGATAACGTTGTAGAAATACATATGGACATTCTCCACTGCAATAATTGGCTTCGTATTTTTTAGGTGCAATTATCCAATCCCAACCGAATTCTTCGAAATCCACTGTAAGAGGATAGCGACAGCACCGCCGCTCGTGGGAGTTTTCGTCGCAATTGAGACCCACATTACGTCGTTGGCGAAATTTTCCTGAAGTTTCAGAAGTATGAAGCTCTAAAAATGGCACCTGCAAAAATAGACACAAAATGAATATTAAAAAAGAATAAATACTAATAATTTTATTTCTGATTCATATGAGAACATTTTACATTTTAAAATTACTCTACAATTAAAATTTATTAGATAGAGCTTATAATGGTATTTAGGTCGCAGTAAAAGTTTTAAAGATGAACTCAAATTCAGAATAAAATCTAGAGGGTAGTTAAATTCTTAAGAAAAATATTTATTTTAATTCTCTTTTTAATAGTGAGATCAAGAAAATAGATAAATAATGTTATATATATATATATATATATATATATATTTTAGATTGAACAACATTTTTTTCTATTTATAAAAAGTAAATAATTCCATATATAAATATTATTTATTAATTAATAATCTTGTTGTGGGTCAAATAGATCATTCCTATCAAAGCAATTTCTAATTAAATTAATCAATGAACAAATTATAATATTTTTAGTGATTTTATTAGGATATAAGAACTTTTAGCTAATATATCTATTACCTTTTATTTATTTATTTTAATCATTCATATTTCATTGATAAATAATGAAAACTAAATAAATAAACAATTTATAATTCATCATATACTTTAAAAATTTACTTTTTATAATTCCATTATCTTTTTAAATTCAAATATTTTTTAATAAAATGATCTTTTGACTCTTATTAAAAACGACTAAAGTCATGTAAGAATTATGGCTGAGAAAAGTCTGATACAACTCTTCAGAGTATACAAGATTTCCCACATATGAAAAAAAATTTAGAGAAGTGAGCTTTTCTTTAAATAAAATAAGATGACCTGTGGCCAGGTCTGAACCGACCGACGGTTTGAAATAAATTAATTTCCAGCTACAGAAACAATTTCAAATAATTTTAATATATCTATTAATGTAATAAAAAACAGATATGGATACATAAATAATAAATATAAACATTTTTAATTTTATTTTATTTATAATATATATGCAAGACCAGGCTGTGACGTCATGAATGGCTGGATGACGTCATATAATTTTAAATTAAGAAAAAACTAATAAATATGATTTTCCCGAGGATAAAACCAATACAAAGTGCATGATTCGTGGTGATATATAAAAAAATCTCCTCATCTGAAATTTGGTGTGAAAATAACCCTTCCCTTCCTATCGTCGATCGCTAATACTACCACTTCCGGTTTCCGGATTTGCACCAAAAATTGATCAATTCATCCCACTGATGCATTAAGTAAATATACCAAATTTCATCAAAATCCGTTGAGCCGTTCAGGCTGTACACATCTATACGGACGGACGGACGGGCAGACATCATGCTAAAAATACTTTTTTCTGTTAATAAAATGCATGATTCGTGGAGATATGTAAAAATCTCCACATGTGAAATTTGGTGTGAAAACAATACCTCCCTTACTATCGTCGGTCGGTAAAAATATTTGGAGAGAAAAATTTGAAGTGCTAGTAAATACAATCTATATTGTAATACTAATTAGATTAAAGTTAAATTTAATCTAAATATAATAAGAATCTCTATAAAATCTTTATATATCTTAAAATGATCATTTGAATGGGACGTTTCTGTTTATGGTTTTCATCTATAAGTAAGTTTAGGATTGGTAATTAATTATTATATCTAGATTATGTTTACTCATATAATTTATTTTAAATGAAATATTACTCATACAGATTTCAAAGGTGGGAATTGAATTTTGCAACTTCTCATCAAAATAGTTTTCAAGGTTTTCAAATATTTATTAATATTTTTTAAAATTTATTGCTACTATTTTTATTTGATTTTCAATAAATAAATTAAATAATTTCAAACAATTGGAATAATTGAAATAAAAGGAATGTTAAAATAGTTTATAATGCCGAATTTATGCCAAAAAATTTTAGAAATCGTTAAGAAAACATAAATCTAAAGTATTCTAGAAAGTAAATATTATGAACTAAATTTTAATCTAAAATTAATAAAAAAAAAATTATGTAAAAGCTGGAATTTTAGAATATTTTTTTATTATTAGCAATATATTGTTTATATAATATATAATTTAATCACTCATTATTTAAATGACTAAATGATTTTTTTAGTTCTAATTAAAATGATATCAGTTATTGTTTTTGTTGTTTTTAATTTACTTACATTTGAATGTGTGTGTTTAACAACCTTGTAAAATTGTAATTAAAAAGTAGAAGAATGTTTGTATACTACTTATAATCGGAAAATTGTCTTATATCTAGATATGGAAATCTTTAAATGGAGTTTTCTTAATAAACTCTCATAAATAAAGGCTAACTCTAGTATAATATCAATCTATGGTATTTATTGTTTTTGAATTTGATCCAAATTATTCCCTGATTACATTCTTTAAAAACATATTCACTTTATTTTTATGAATAATATAATTTATCTATCTACTTATTAGTTCTACAATTAATAATTATTTATTAGTAATTTCAATCAATTCTAACAGTAATTAATAATTAATTATTACTTTATAAGGCATACGGATTTGTGAAAATGAAGAAATGTAGAAGAGTGATATGTATTTAAAAATGCTTCTAATTTTCTTATTAATAAATTTTAATTTTATTTTCGATTAAAAGAGATGTTGTTGTGCTCTTTAAAAAAAATAATAAAAATAAAATGTATAAATAGGTACTAATTTGAGAGAGTTAAAAGAATTTTGGCGAGGGCTTCTAATTGGCATTATTGCATTTGCCTTGCACACTGCAATTTTAAATAGCAGCTATGCATGAATTTTCTCAAATTATTTAGTAAATTCTAAAATTAAAAAACATCGTTAAATCTACTAATAAATCATTATATAATTTTTTTACGTACATAAAAATTAAATTAACTCGCTAAAACATGAAAAACAATAAAACTTGGTGAAAATATATATAGATAATCCCTTACAACCCCTAATAATTATTTTAGAAAAAAAATACCTTTAAAAGCGGAATAGTTATTTATAATTAGTGTGCTTTTTGTTACATATTAAATATATTTTATAAATTATTTTAATAATTTTTATAAAAATATATTCTATAATATCATTTTAAGAGAAAGGTTTGCTAATAATTCATATTTTATTACTAAAAAAATTAAAATTACATAATTTTATAATTAATATTATTATAATAAATGATAAATTATTTATTTAATATTTTATAAAATTTAATTTAAATATTGATGCCATCTTGCACACTTATGAAATAGTTATTATACCATAAATTGGTATCAATTATTATAAATATATATAATACTCCTATTAAATATATAAATATTATATAAAAATATATATATATATATCTTAATTCATTTAATTATAATAAATTATTTTTAATTTTTATAATATATATATTTATTGAAGATCAAATAATAACAAGTGTAATTATTAAGTTATTTTATTTTAAAGATATTAAAATTTTATTTGAATCACTCAAAGACAGATATAAACATATATACATTTAAATTATTTAACTCTTATAAGTTAAATTTCAAAAATATAAATATTAAAATATATTCAATTAATGAATTTGTTTTTATAAGAGACCTTAATGCATGAATTAGAAATGCCAGCAAAACTTTTATATTTTCATAATGATCTTGTTTCATTTAAAATCAAATATTGATAAATCTATAATTATAAAAAATAAATAATAAAAAATTATATAATCATATAATAACATATATTTCAATTCTTAACCTTATAATTTCAGTTTAAATGCTTATAAATTACAATTAAAATTCAACTTGTCAAATTAAATATAATGTAATAAATTATACTTTCTAAACTATAACATCTGATATATTATTATTATTATAATTATTTATTTTAAAATTTAAATTCTCAGATCTGAGGTCAAACAAAATTCTAATCATGTTTTTTTGCCACTCTGTAAAGAAATTAAATTTTATAAAAATGTCTGCACCCTGTACCCCCAAAGTAATACATAGTATTTGTTTAAAAGGTTTTCATTCATTTTGTTTCGATCAGTATACAGTAAAAGCTCCTTATTCGCGCTTCCTTCATTCGCGTTTTCACTATTCGCGGGTTAAAAAAATGAGACCCAATTTCTATATTCGCGTCTAAAAATGTCTTTATTCGCGGATATAATAAGTACATACATAATAATAAAAGGATTCGAATAGTTATCCAACCCAATATTCTTTGTAAATGCTTCAAAGGGACGCCTTCACCACGATGGGTATTTTTGAAGCCACACCCATTGAAGTCATGCTGCAAAAACTGTGACCTGCTCTGACAGTGGAAAATGACAAAGAATCTGTGCAAGTTCAAACTTTGACTGCAAACATAGTTGAAATCGCGAATAGAATAGGACGAGATGGGTTTAAACAGATAGAATCAAGTGACATTCAGGAATTGCTTGAATCGCAAGATGAAATTTTGACTAAAACCGACTTGGAGAAATGTTAAATTCAGAGTCCATTGAAGAAGAGATTTAATTTGAAAAATCTTACAAATAGTGAAGGTTTAAGAATGGCAATTGAGCTTTCCGATTGTTTTATGAATTTTGAAAACTCTATGAAACGAAGTCTTATTTTTAAGAGGCAAATTGCTAATGCGACTGCAGCGTATCAGTCTGAATTGAAGGAGCTTTTAAAAACTGTCAAGCAAGAGAAAATAACAAAATTATTATATAAGATAATTAATCAAAATGTTCAAAAACTTCACTTAAATTGATTTTATTATCTATTTTTTTTTATTTTGTCACCTAGGAACGTTATCCCTATAATCCCATATAAATTACTATTTCATATTCACGGTTTCTGTATTCGCGGCATATTTATGGAACATATAAGGAGCTTTTACTGTATTACATAAAACACTCATTTGTTTTTGTGTTCTTATCTATCTATGTCTGTGGCTCCAAAGTACTCGAAAGTTCTTGGCCGCAACAACTACATTTCTCCAAGTGTTCCTATCACACAGGAGTTATAACCATCTAACTCTCCTACCCTATCCCATCTCTCTCACGTCCCTTTTTACATTGTCCACCCATATTAAAAACTTACGTGAAAATCCAATTATAAGATTAAAACTAAAATTATTTATTCATATAATCTTAAAAATTTAATAATATAGTCACAATGTGAATGTTTTCAATCTGTTAAATAAGTTAAAAAGCCAATATGATCATATTGATCAATTGTAATATTGTAAATATTAGAAAAATAAAAATATAAATATTATAAGCATGCTTTGTATTGTATTCTTTGCGCTGCTGAATGACAACATGTACATATCAAATTTTAAAAAATTAATTTTTATAATTATTGATTAGATATTAATAAAATATATGCTTATGTTCAAATAGAGATATACCAAAATATTGTGATGTAATTTCAACGAAATCGGTTCAGCCAATTTTGATTCTATAACGTCAGAATTTCCGGACAGGCAGACATGAAATATTCTAGTCATTTTTGAATTCTAAAGGACATGAAACGCGAAGATATGCAAAAAATTTTAAATTCTGAGTAATCTGCAGACAAAAACATTTTTTTAATATCTATCTATCTATCTATCTCTGTGACTCTACGGAACTCGAAATTTCTTGGCCGCAGCAACCACACCCCGCCAAGTATTCCTGAGCACAACCCTCCAGTCCTCTCCCATCTCTCTTACATCCTTTCCCACATTATCCACCCACCGTGTCCTTCGTCTTCCAAGAGGTCGTTTCCCACTCGGTCTCCCTTTCAATATATTTTTTGCCATTCTATCTTCTCCCATTCTAGCCTTCTCGATTTTATAATTCTAACTATATCTGGAGATGCATAGAGGTCATGCAATTCCTCGTTATGCAATCTTCGCCATTCCCCGGTGACCTCAACTTTCTTTGGCCCATAAATGCTTCGCAGAATCCTATTCTCAAATAATCTAAATCTACTCTCGTCACCTAAGGTCATAGACCATGCCTCAGATCGATATAATACAACCGGTAAAATAATTGTTTATATATTTTAACTTTTATCCCCTTTGATAATAATTTTGATGCGATAAGCCCCTTTATTGCATGATAACAGGCGTTTCCTGATTGTAACCTTGCTTATCTCGAATATTATTATCTTTCGTTATCACAGAACCTAAGTATTTAATTTTTTTAATAAATAAATATAAATCGTATAAAACAATAAGAATACAAAACAAATCTGTAGGTATGTCTTAGGAAACTTCAACAATAGAATAGAATTTGGAAAGTTGTTTAAGTTGGTCTTATGGGTATTAAAAAATATAAATAAATAAAAAATTATTAAATAATTTATATAATGATAATAATAATGGCGTAAAAGTACTATTATATTTTCTGTAAATATTGTTTTTAATTAATTAAATCGATATTTGATAATGAAAAATTATTTAATCATTTTTTAATTAATTAACTTATTAATATAGAGGATGAATATCTATATAATTTTAAATTAATATTTTACTATTAGATATTTTACATTTTGCTATAAATCATTAAAAAAATTTCAATATTAAATATCATTCTCCCTTATTGTTAGAGTCGTAAATATATTCAAATATGTACAATATATCTCTAAACATGACTGATTAAAAAAAACCTTGACCTAGAGAATAATATATCTACAAATGTTTATATACTTTATGTGGATTCAATAGCACCAATAAATTATAGTGTTTAATGGAGTGTGCGCGAAATCCTTTGCTAATACAAATCACTCTTTACTTGTTGGTCAAATCAACGTAATGTCTTATATTTCCCTTTGAAGAGAGAGTGGTCATCCCTGGCGTCTATTTCAATAATAGAATAAATGATGAATATGTTCTTGTACGATTAATGAATTCGCTGACGCATTTAAGAGGGAAGTAGAATAATATGAGAAAAAATAACTCCCACACTGTTCAGCTTAATTTTGCTTTTACTTTCTTATTAATAGAATAAATTATATATTTTTTAATGCAAGTTAAAAATATGATAATTTCAAAATTAAAATATACTTTATAAAAAAAATGAAAGAGAATTAATTTATAGAGTTAAGCTACTATAAATTTCATTTGTTTGTTTACATACATCTTGAGTTAAAGAGTTGTTCACTTTCTGAGACGTTATTAAATTATATTTTAGTAATGTCTTATATTTCTTCCAAAGTATGATTATAATATATAAATAATCTGGATTGAAAAATAATAAAAATGTAATTTAGTATTTTAATGGTATATAAGAAAGTAATTATATACTAAAACACAAAATAATCAAAACAATAATAGAAATAGATAATTGATAATTTATCGATAGTTCGGTGCTGTGAGAGGTTAGCCAGGGGGCTCCGCCCCCTTTACCCCCGATGTAATACATAGTAATTTGTTAAAAGTCTGTATAAGAAAAGTTTTAATTCATTTTAATTCAATCAGTATATTTTTCTTTCATTTGAAATAAATTAATTTCCAGCTACAGAAACCATTTCAAATAATTTAAGTGTATCTGTTAACGTTTAAGGGGTGTATGTTTATTGTTTTATGTTCTTTTAAATTATTTGAATGGCGATTCTGTGAATCGGGTATTAATATTACCAGCCAAACCCAATTGTAATAAATAATTAAAAAATTGTAAAATTTTTAAAGTATATAATAATTAATTGAATAAATTTGTTAAAGGGTCGAGCGATAGCTCGGTGTTCCAGGTATATATTTTATATCAACAGGCCTTCTTTTCTGTTTGTATGTTATTATTTGAATTCGGTGGATCAGGTATTAATATTACCAGCCAAACTCTATAATAAAGAATCATTTTTTTATTGACTGAGTCGTTGCTCGGTGATCCAGGTATTATTATTGAGGACCCCAGTTCCATTCATTTTAATCAGATTGATGCAATGATGCAACATTTAATAATTGTAATAAATAATTAAAGAATTGTATATCAATATTTTTTAAAGGGTCGAGCGAGAGCTCGGGGTCCTGGTACTTATTTAGTTATTAACATAAGAAAAACTAAAAATATTTTAAAAATTCTAGTTTATAAAGAATCTTTAGTTCTAAAAAAATAAATAAATAAATGTAAAACTAAAAAATTAAATAATTTTACCAATTTTTATAAATAAATTCTTAAATTATTTGTTTTTTTAATTAAAAATTAATGTTTGTTAAGTTAAAATTCGAGTTTCAATCTTTGATTTTATCTATTAAAAAATTGTAAAATCTATTGTAAAATTGGGGCAACATTTTTCTTTTATTTTTTTGGGCGGGAAAGAAGATGTGTGAGAGAGAGAGTGATATATATGATTTTGAAATAATTTTTCTCTGTTTACTTCAATCAAATAATACTCACAAACAAAACAGTACTTAACATCTCAAAACAAAATATTTTATTACCCTATAAGTTTGATATATCATTACCAAAATATTTATTGGAATTGTTTTTAAATGAACTATAAATAAAATTTAGTAGAAGAAACAAAAACTACTTCAGTGAGGAATGCACTCATTGAATTGAAATTGACTAAAGTCGAAACTAGTAATTAGACTTACACAACAATATACTATAATAATATTAAACATATCGATCTATTCTATTAATAAGGTATTGCATTACAAAATAAATTCATATTACAGCAGCAGAACCTGATTTTAATAGTATTAATTTGGAAGTTTGGATTCTAATACTTTTTTTTAGTATAAGATAGTTAATTAAGTAATTTTTTATTAATCTAAATTATCCTATTTAATTAATTATGCATAGAAATTCAGATATATTTATTCTAAATTATAAATACACTTATTATCCTATATCTAATCGTTTAAGATTATTTTAAAAAATCATTATTTCAATGATTTGTGCTACTCAGAAATTTATGCACAATTATAGTAACGATTTTCGTGAATCTCTAATGAAATAAAAGAACAATAATTCTTCAATAATAATTTATTTAATAATAATGTAATTTTAAATCTTTGAAATATGACTTGCAAGAGTAATTGAGTCATTTGAAGCGGAAAAAAATGCCTCTTCTTCCTCAGTGTTCATATTATCTTATTTGTACTAAAGTTGTATGTAAGGTAATATTTTGATAATTGATAAATCTAAGATAAATTCATGTGTGTTTACTATTTCCTGAATTGAAAAATAAAAAATATTTTGCAAATAAGTTGACCTGTGGCCAGGCGCAGAGCCTACCGACGGTTTGCAATAAATTAATTTCCAGCTACAGAAACAATTTCAAATAATTTAAATGTATCTGCAATAAAAACAGATATGGATATAACATAAATATTTTTAATTTTATTTTATTTATAGTATATAAGTAGGAGCTGACTTTGATGTCATGAAGGGCTGGGTGACGTCATATAATTTTAAATTAAGAAAAAACTAATGAAGATGATTTTTCCGAGGATAAAACCAATACAAAGTGCATGATTTGTGGAGATATGTAAAAAAATATCCTCATGTGAAATTTGGTGTGAAAATAACCCTTCCCTTCCTATCGTCGATTGGTAATACTACCGCTTCCGGTTTACGGATATACACCAAAAGTTGATCAATTCATCATACTGATGCATTAAGTAAATACACCAAATTTCATCAAAATCCGTGGAGCCGTTTAAGCTGTACACATCTATGCGGACATACAGCGGACGGACGGACAGTCATCATGCTAAAAAGACTTTTTTCTGTTAAGAGAATGATTCGAGGAGATATGTAAAAATCTCCACATGTGAAATTTGGTGTGAAAACAATATCTCCCTTACTACCCCCTTTCGGTAAAAAGAACCATCAATCTGATAAAGGAAATAACTTCAACATTGATAAACAAAATGTGAATATAATTAAACTTTTATTTGTTAGTTTAAATTGTTTATAAGGAATATAAATATAAAAATGTAAACTTACATTATCATTTCTACGATAGTCGAAAGAGACAGCCGAACGACCGTGTTGGTCAATTGCAGTAACAAAGATGCCCTGTTTAACGTCTCTGGGAACGAACCATTCCTGGACGATGTCGTATACGTCAACTGTAAACCAACCGAGAACTCCTGACTCGTGTTCATCTGATCGTTGATGTTTCTGGTGCCAGTCGCTTTCTTCCACTCCCCCCCTTTGAATACGAGGAGAGATTTGGGGCCCATACACTAGGGACTGTTCATTATCCCATTTTACCAATGGGCGCAGCGTGATGTTGACGACAGGTCTCTCTGCATAGAGCCAGAGGTGAGCCGAAATTAAACGACTTGAATGCCGAGCTCGCTCGGGGATGCGGAATAGCTGAAGTTCAGGTTTCCGGCCATGGCGAATTTTCACATCTGAAACATAACAAACGACCCTTGGTCACGAACAACCTTCGCAGTTGCTCTAATTTAACAAAGTTTTAACTATCTAACATCACTTTACATTTTTCAATATGTTAGCCAGTAGAAAATTAAATAAATTCAACTTTATATAAATATATTTTAAATAGAGGTGAGCAAGTTAAAAAAACGGAAAATGGCACAATTAGGATATTTGTTATATGCAGGGCCACCCTAACCACAGGGCTAATTGGGCTATAGCCCTAGGGCACAAGCCTTCTGGGGGCGGCATTTTTTATTGGTTAATATATTTTTTCCTATTGTTAAGTAGTGGTTTTATAGTAACCTCCAACCCGAAGTGACATCACTTCAAAGATTTTAATCATGCACATTCAAAATACATATCTATTTTTCTTATTCATTATATCCGTATAAGCATTGAATAAATAATTTTAATAAGAATCCTAACAGCAGTGATAATTGTGCAGTTTGAGAATGTTGACATATAACATTTTCAACACAAATGACACTGTTTCAAATTTTATTGAAGAGTGTCTTTATTTTACGTGAATTTATTAGAAAATTTCTTATGAAAAGGGGCGCAAAATTTTAGGAGCCCACGGGCGCCGAAAATCTTAGGACGGCTCTGGTTATATGATAAATAATCAAATAATCAGAGATGACAAGATGGTTGCATAATGATTAGGCGAGTCATTTTTTATGAGTAAACGAATTCATATTAACAAAAAATAAATATTTTTTTTTTATTTAGAAAGAAATATATGAGTACCTAAGAGCTCTGAGAAAGAGTTTTCTTAGCTAAAGGATTTAAAATATGTAATTTAAGAAATTTGGCTTCTCTAAAAATTATATTCATCCTATACCGTCTATCATTGATTATATACTTATCAAGAATAAATATAAATTTCTAAATATAAATCAATACATTTTTACTTAATTATTTAAAGCTAAAATTATAATATATCATAATAAAACAATTGATAAAAGTTGAAATATTATACATATATTTAAATATTTAAAAAAACACTTTTAAATATTTGAATATATTAAATTATTTACACATTGGTTATACTAAATTTGTTTAAATTATTTTTCTTTTATTATTTAAAAAATAATACGAACTGAATTTCGAAGTGACAGGGGGGAGAAATAATAAATAAATAAAATAAACTTAAATAATATATATATACATACATGTCTCATAGTCTGCAAAATATATACATATATATAAATATATTTAAACATTGTGAATCAAGATGAGTAAATGAGTTAAGTGGCTTGAATGTCAAGATTTAGATTAGATTAATTAGCAAGAAGAAATTTCAAATTTAGGTAGGAAAATATACATTAATAAATTGACAGATCTTGTGAAGGTGATTTCTGAATGAAAAATGTATTAATGGATTGTTTAATCATTTTATATTTATTTTTTAGTAAATCATCATATAAAAAAATCCCGTCATTTTAATATCAATATTGATGAATCTTAATAGAAGTTATAATTGTATTTTAAACTACATTTACGATGAAGCAAAAATGTTATTAATACATAAAGATTATTGATTTATTTGACAGTCACACGACTTTAATTCTTGCACTAGTTGTAGTTTAAGGAAGTGTTACGCGCACCCCCGTTGCGTTAATTATTTATTTAACAATATATATATATATATATATATATATATATATGGAAACATAATGAAATATTTCTATTTTTATCAATATCTTATATATAATTTTCTTCTAATTTTTTTTCTTTTTAAATTTCTTATTTTATGATATAAAAAAAGTATTTTGCATGATAATTTTTTTTTTTGATAGAAATAGATAAATTATAAATGTAAGATTAAGAATTCTTCAAGTTTAATTTTTAACAAAAAAATGTTTTATATTTTATAAATAATTTGCTAGAATCAATGTTCTCTAAATTAGAGTATCCAGTCTATTCACGTATGGTCATTTTTAGAATTTATTAAAACAATGATGTCTAATTAAAAAGAAGAGTTACCTGTTGGAGGGCGGGACCTCAGGTTAAGAACCCTCGCAGAGAATATTTATATTCAAGTCATCGCGTGGAGTTTCAAGTTGGAAGCTATTATCGGATTGTTTCTTTCTTATTTGTTTTTTTTTTTTTATCTTTTTTATTTTGTTTGGTCTTTGATAAATCGTTCTCAAAAGACAAGCTAATAATTGCGCGTGAAACCTTGGAAAGCCCATTGCACTTGGTTGTTCATGGCTGATCTGAAGTGCGTATGTGACGAAAATGCAGCCCAAGTTGGGTCGATTTTTTCCAGCTTCAAGCCTCTTACCTTGAACGTTCCAACGCACGCGTGTGTTTGTTCCTGACCTTTCCCAAGAGACGTTCCAAGGCCGCGCGGACAGGGCGCGTGGATTGCGCATGCGTATCCGGGAAACACCAGCTAAGAGTCAACACCCCGCACCCTGACCCCCATTAAGCTTAGTGGCGGCGATTACTCCCTCAGGAGGGGAGAATGCACTTGCATTCCCGGTAAAATATCCATCGTTTATAACCTGATAAGACATTCACAGAAGAGCAGTTCACAAGAAAAAATATAATATGAAAAAAATGAAGGGAAACCAATCACAACAAAAAATAAAAGAATAAATTCTTAATTTTCAAAGAAATAGAATAAATATATCCCCTAAATCCTTTGGAATTAATCTAATTGTTTATTTACATCATAATAGTATGTATATTACAATATAAACACTTTTTGAGCCTCACATTATATCACATTTACAATATTTTAAAATAATATATATCATAAGAATTATTATAAGAAGTTAGCTGAGAGGGTTGATTCAGAATGTGATTTACATATACCTGGAAAAAGGCTAGTTTGGGTACACCTGCACGGGTTTTTTATTGTCCCTGCAATAAGTAGTATCAGTGAGGTTTTGAACCAATTAGATTTAAAATTTATATTTTAAAAAATACAGCCGAATTGATTTGATTGAAGGATACTCCGAATTAATGGGCTTGGAAAAAGATGAGGATTAAATGTTAAATAGATAAGAAACCAATTAAACAAATCATTTTTTTAAGAAATAAATAAACAAATTATTATAATTATATTCTAGATAAATATTATGTAATAAGAAAATAAATATATATATATATACTTTAAGAATATAATTGAAAATAAAATGAATAATTAATTAACTAATGATGAAGATCAATCATAAACCCAATAAATTGAAAATTTCAAGTTAAATCTTAACATTTTTAGACTATGAATATGAATATGTTTATTTTTTATTTAATTTAATTTTTATCAAGTTTTTTTATAAATTCTTTTTATATAAATCATTAAAGAATTTGTAATTTTTTAGACTTAAAAAAAATTTTAAATACCTAATTATTTTTATTAAAATTGATAAAATATTTCTTAGAAAAGTGGAGTTGGAGGCTATCCCCATGCCACATTTTCATACAAATATAATAAATAATTGAATTACTTTAAATATTTTCCAAATTTTACAAATATGAATTTAATTTTACGAAAATGTAATAAGTGAGAGAATTACTTTTCAAATGCTAAGAGAGTTAAAATTAAGCCTAGATCCAAATTATTTGGAAAAAGGTCATCTTATCATAGAAGTGATGACACATTATCTTTTTCTCTCTTTTCAAGACTTATAAACTTGTAATATATGAGAAAAAATGTTCATTTAGATTAAAAAAGAATTTAGTTTTTCTGAAGTTGCAAAAGAATATATGAAAAGAAACCAAAGGAATCAGGTTAAAATGTTAAATTTTAAAATTTTTAAATAATAATTTAATTAATTAATAAAGAGAGTATTTTTTAATATTTTATAAAAAGAAGTTTAGAAAGAATTAGTTTAGATAGGTTTAGCTGACATATAATGTTATCCATTATACCTCACCTGTATACCCAAATAATTAAAGCATATTATTATTCTGGTATTTGTTATAAGATAAATCGTAATATCATTAACTTAAATCATATATACACATATAAACACAAAATAAAACTTTTATTAATTATTTTTTCAATTTAAGTGACATTATTCTTGATAGTTCATGTTAATATAATAAGCATTAAATCCTCTAGTACCGGGAACAAAGATAAATTTTAATTTCATCTTCCTCCCCCTTTTTGTAAATGATAAATTTATAAATTTATTAGATTTTAATATTATTTATATATATATATATATATATATATATATATATATATATATATATATATTCATAACAATAATTTAACATTTTAAACATAAACGTTTAAATAATTGGAAAATAAAAATGTAAAATTTCAGTGATGGCTATTTTATATTAAAAACATTTCAAAGAATCTCTGAAAAGGAATATTGAAATAATCTTCCTATTAGAATATCTTAACCTGATAGATTTATTTTCTAGGATAGTATTAGATTTATTTATTTCCTAATGTGAATGAACTTTCCTAGTAATTAGTTAATCGATCTTTTTTACAAATAAAAACTCGCTTATACAGTTGCGAGTGATAAATCAAGTGGCGGTACCTCTTAACGTCCCTTCGAGAGGTCGAGGCGTCATAGCAGCCCCTTCTCGTCGATGCGCCACTGGCGAACGAGCTGCTGTGACGCCAAACAAAATAGCAGATCAGATTTGATACGATTTTGAAACTTTCTCAAAAAAAAAAAAATAAATAAATAATTAAATAGTTAATAATTATAAATAATTTTTAATGAAACTCATAGAATTGGTTTAGTGTAGAATTTTAGAAAAATGGTGTAAGCTAAATAAAATAATTATTGAAATGATTAGCTATTAGTGCATAAATGAAATTAAGGAATAAGCTTACCTAATTTTTCATAAGAGCCTCCCCTTTCCCTTGCAGAATTTTTGGATGATTTCCCTAAAGAAATATTAAAAAAAAAAAAAAAAATTAGAAATAAAAGTATATAACTTATTTAAAAAAAAATTAGATAATAAAAATAAAATAAAATATAACGATTAAATAAAAATAAATATTAAAAATTAAAAGTTATAAAATTAAACCTTCTATTAATTATAAAATTAATAATAATTAATAATATGATTTTATGAATTGTGAGTGGTATTTTAATGTTGAAAGTTTGATGGTCAGATTGCTTGTTATTGATGATTTTGAAAATAGTTATGAAATATTTCATTTGTTTCTTTTATATTTATTTAATTTTAATTAATTTTAAATTAAATTATAACAAAGTATTATTATTGATTTTCTTCTGCTAAATTTTTCAAATTATATTAACTATTTAAGAATGAAAAAGAAGATTTTAAATTTATAATACTGAATTTGTAGGGAAGAATCCAAATATTAATAAATAAATTAAGTGAGATATTGAGTGCATTTTTCTGCATGAAAGGAAATAAATAAATTTAAAACACTGTAATTCCCTGGTGGGACAGTCCCAGTTTGAAGGTATGGCACTGTGTTCAGGATTTTTGTCCGAGCCAATAGATAACGAATACAGAACGAATATATTAAACAAAGAAATAGATTACTTGAAAAACAACACTTGCCGTTTTTATAAGTAACAAGGAATTTTTGAAAAGTGTTTACTTTAGTGATAAATATAAAATTAATTAATAATATTAAATTAATAATTAATCAATAAAACATTTTGTTTATTTAATCCTCACTTGAAAATTTTATGTGCTAATGGTAAGAATGACTTGAAAGTTTTCTTTTGTCATAATAATACACCTCAAGTCTCGTTTTGCGCCATTTTGAAGTTGCACATCTCAGAAAAATTTTAAGATTTTAATGTTTAAAATTTGATATGATACATATATATGTGTTTATTTATAAGTTATAAAGAAAATAATGAACAAAAATATATTATTTTTAAGAAAAATTTTATTTTGATACCAATTATTAAAGGTATACATACTTATGAGACAATGCCACCTATAGCGAACAGGATTGCACAACTTTAACTTAAAATAAGTATTATTTTAAATATACATCCATCCCGAATGATGAATTTCTTAAAATTTAATCTTTCCTAAATATATTAGAGTAGTTAAGAAGATAAAACTTAATAAATTAACAATTTACTGCCGAATGATTAAAGTTCATATAGAATTTCAATTGATTTGTTGAGAATTCTTAGCAAAATCATTATGTGAGTTGTTATTAGAATTAAGCTTTTATATGTCGAGTTATGTTTTTGAATCTATATTATTAATTAAAACCGACAATTATACATTAAAGAACCAGATTATTAATTGTTCATGCCAAAGGGACTGGTTGATATACATTTTAGATTCCAAATTTATAATCGGACACTAGCGAATGAAAAATATAAAAAGAAATGATATTTAGATAATAAATATTAAATAAATAAAATAAATTTTTATTTGATGTAATTTAATCTTAAAATTAAAGAAATAAAACAATTCCAATTTAAGGTGCCTAAAAACACGTTCTGGACCACTTGGTTTATCCCGCCTTCTTCTGCAAGCGATGAAAATATAATACTTTCAGTGACAGAACTTAAAAAATATAAATATAAAAATTTTTTATAAAATAACGTTTTTCCAATGGACTAAAAAGAATAAAATAATTTTTCTATAAGCCTGACAAAGTTTATGGATGAATTGCTTCATATTCAACTAAAATCGTTGGGCACATTTAGTTTTATTTATTCATATGAAAAATTCAGTCAAATTTTTGTAATAATAAAAATCGTATTAAACACATAAACTGACAAATTTTTATATCATGCAATAAAATTGATAGTTTAAGAGCTAAGAAATTGATCTTTTATTATTTTTCACTGTAATATACTTATATCAAAGTATGTATCAAAATTTAAAAGAATTTTTATTAAATTTACATATTATCAATCAAATCCAAAATGGTTGATTATATTAGAAGAAATAGTGTTACTTCTTAATCAAGTGTTTTAGTGTGGTATGTATCCTAGTATATATATATATGAATTATAGCTCTATAAAGGAAGTTAATTCCATAGAAATCAAATGAAAACTAAAAGCGCCGAACGTTTTTAGTTGAATAGGAAAACTTTGTCAGGCTTATAGAAAAATTATTTTATTCTTTTTAGTCCATTGGAAAAACGTTATTTTATAAAATTTTTTATATTTATATTATTTTATTCTTTTTAGTGCAATTTTAATTTGATAAATTTATTTAATATAACAAGAGAAATAGAAAAGATGAAGTTATACGAAAATTTACAAATTAAATAAAACAAAAAAATATATTCATCTTTTAAAATTGATTTTATGCATTTATGTTAAGTAAATGTTACTATTGAATAATAATTATTATATTATATTTATAAATAAATAATTTTTATTAATGTATATACCTAAGATATTGTTTGTACTCATATTGTCTTAAAAAAAGGTCATTCTTTTGTTGTTTTTTTTCTCTCGGGGATATATATATAAAAAAGGACCTTTTCTCTATGCCATTTGAGGGGAATACTACCACTACTTCATCGACGCTAGTGCTGATTAATATAATTCATCATTAATTTTAATGCAATAAAATATTTTTAAATACGTTCAAAATGAAAATCTTTCCTGAAAACAATATTTATGCTTCAGAATCCGTTGAAAAAAAAATTAATCGTAGCAATACAAAAGGAGTTAGTTACTAAAAGTAATTATTCTCTAATTCAAGTATATTTCTTATATATACCTTCTAGCGATCGATTGAAATATCTATAAAAATTTTCAAAAGTCTATCTCAATCTAAAGATGATGAATAATCGATTTCAATTTGTCAAAAGAGCGAACAGAAAATTCTCAATTATTTTAAAAAGCCAAATTAGGCAGTATAAGGGATCTGGATGTAAAACTTATTTATTTATGATAAAAAAATTGCAATTATGATAAAAACATGATAAAAGATTTTAGTATTTATATAATTTGTTAATTCTTTTAAGGTTTGTCGTAGTGTCTATGATCGATGAAACAATTTTATATATTAAACGATATTCCTTATCCTTTTTAGAAAGCAATCTTGGCCTATAGAAAGAATATTTTTTTATGAATCTATCTTTGAAATTATCTCAACTATTAATAATTCTAGATAATTAAAAAAAAATTCTCAAAGAAATAACCTTCGAAATGAAAAAAAATTATCAACAAACATAGATAAGAAAAGATTTAAAAATACGAAAAAAAAAATAATATTAGAAAATAATACTAGAAAATATTATTAGAAAAAGTTATTAATATTATAAAGGAAAGATAAAAAATTTGACAGAAATTTAAAAGATTAGAGGGGAATATTCAAATAAGTTTAAATAGATGAAGCGAGGGCTAGTACAGTAGTCCAATACTTAATAAAATTCATACATTGGAATTTGTTCACTTTTGAAATTAAAATCTGAAAGTAATATCTTAAAAACTATTATTTCGATGTTTATTGCGAGGCGTGATTCGTGACTTGAGGGACGAGTTTCGATTCAAGATATTTGAAAAAATCAGGTTTTATATATCAATTAAAAAAGGTGATAACACAGAACAGTGTAGATTGCATAATGAGTATACATCTCATAATTACAATCAAAAACTTGAAAATTAGGGCGCGGGGCAGGTGGTTCGTATAGGTAACTAGTGTTTAAAGCTAAGAAACTCAATTGGAAAACATTCTATTGGTTGAAGGATTACACTGGAAGTTAAATCTTCAGAGATTAGTCAGGGTCCTATTTATCTGTAATGTAATAATGTAAACATTTTAGTTATTTTCAACGAACTTAAGTGAGTTTATAAAATCGTTCAGTCTGTGTCGTTCTGTCCGACATCAAACTCAAAATTTTGAAATTCTGACTTCAGATTCGGAAAGAGCATCAAAAAGTAGTAAACATGGTCAAAATGGCGTCCAAAGTTGAAATTTTTAATATTTATTATTATAGTGACGTCATTTATATTTATTCGTGACAATCATCGATTCCAGTGAACATAAAAAAAATTTTATTAATATTTTTATTTATAACACTAATAAATAAAAATATTCAATAATATTTATATTTAATCTTGACTTATTTATAACTTAAATTAATCCGAACTTAAGTTTGTTTTGGCAATGCAAGCTATGTGCATTCCCAGATGTTTATATATCAATTTAAAAAATTCAATGTTTTTTTGAATCCATAAATATTATACTTACCTTTAGGTATTAAGAACTAATTCACCAAAGTCAGTTTAATGCCTATCAGTGAGAATAAAAATGATAGTAATTTATCTAAATTATTCTAATAAATAAAAAAAGAATGCCGCTCCCAAACTCTTTTTGTAATATATTACAATTAAATCAAATTGTCTTGATTGATTGAAAAAACTAAATTTACTAGATTAATTATTCTAAGAAAGTAAAGGAACAATAATCAAAGACTGTGAAATATAAATTCCTGAAATTAAAATTTACATTCTTTGAATTATCTAATTATTTTTAATTTTTCTATATTATTATAAAAAACGTTATTTACTAAGAATAAAAAAGAACTTCCTGAAAAATAAAATTAATATTATAAAAATGTAGTTTCTTGTACCTGATTAACTGCTTTTAATCCCGGAATCAAGAATTAATCTTAACTTTTCTTTTTTTTTTTTTTACTTTTCTTTTATTTCTTTTCACAAACATGCACGTTCAATTATAGAAATATCCATATAATAAGTATTGTATTTGTATTTATAAATAAAAACTTTTTCTTTTGAATAGCAATAATTAAATAAAGTATTACATTGTTATATTGATTATGATGAGTAATGATGTCTCAAAATTTAATGTCATATAATCATTTTTTTCATTAAAAGAACTAACTGTAATTTGACAGGATATGTTAAATTAGGTTAAATCACATCATAAGTTGCTAGTGAATTAAATATATATTAAATTGCAATGAGTGACATATTAAAAAAAATGAATCAAAATTTAATAAATTTTAGATTAGATTAGAAATCAAATTGAAAAAAAAAATTAAATTTGGATTTACCAGATATATTTCACCTCAATCTGATTTAAATAAAAAAATATTTCTTTGCTAGTTTAACATAATAATAATAAAATTATTACAAAAATCTTTACACCCCCCCTCCACACATTTTAGTTTTAATTTAAACTTACCAATTACACGATATATTTACCGACCGACGATAGTAAGAGAGGTATTGTTTTCACTCCAAATTTCACATGTGGAGATTTTTACATATCTCCACGAATCATGCATTTTCTTAACAGAAAAAAGTATTTTTAGCATGATGTCTGTCCGTCCGTCCGTATAGATGTGTACAGCCTGAACGGCTCAACCGATTTTGATGAAATTTGGTATATTTACTTAATGCACCAGTTGGATGAATTGATCAACTTTTGGTGCAAATCCGGAAACCGGAAGTGGTAATATTAGCGATCGACGATAGGAACGGAAGGGTTATTTTCACACCAAATTTCACATGGGGAGATTTTTTTATATATCATCACGAATCATGCACTTTGTATTGGTTTTATCCTCGGGAAAATCATATTTATTAGTTTTTTCTTGATTTAAAATTATATGACGTCATCCAGCCATTCATGACGTCATAGCCTGGTCTTGCATATATATTATATATAAAATAAAATTAAAAATGTTTATATTTATTATTTATGTATCCATATCTGTTTTTTATTACATTAATAGATATATTAAAATTATTTGAAATTGTTTCTGTAGCTGGAAATTAATTTACTTCAAACCGTCGGTCGGTTCGGACCTGGCCACAGGTCAACTTATTTTCATTTCAGTTAGTCTGGACAATGTACTAACTCCTTATGTAACAATATACTCTATAGAAAATATTGGGAGAGTTCTATTTATTGTGTATTATTTCTTAAATAAATAAGTGGGCTGGGGTACACAAGGTCTGATCTACATTGACTAGCTCGAGGAGGCCAAAACGGTCACAAAGCTGTACTAAGCCGAATTTTTGGACCGATTTGAAAAAAATTGCAAAAACCACCCCAAAGAACAAAGTGTTCTACCATGAAAACACACCGGCTCTCACCTTCGACCTTGCCACGGCCAAATTTGTGGTTTGGGCTACCAACTGCTAGCCTATCTACCATATTCCCCAAATTTGACCCCGTGCGACTTCCTTTGGTTTCCAAACTTGAAAAAGTCACTTTCCGGGTAGAAATTTGACTCGAATGAGGCCATCGTGGAGCATTCTCGACCATGCATGAAACTAATATTTGAGATCTTGCGATGGATTTTGAATCTGTGACACCATGGAATCGATCGCTGAATGAACTAAATAATTATCAGGATACCTATCACTTTAATCCCTTAAAACTCTTAAACTTCCAACAAGAATAACAATATATTTATAAGAATTAATTAAATTTAAAAATATCTGAACACTTATTTTTTTGTGATTTAATTTAAGAAATAATAGCAATTAATTGAGTTGTTTTACCATTTTTATCAATTTCTCTAATAGCTTTAAATCATATTATACCTCCCCTTACAGGTGTTGAATTAATATAAAATTAAAATCATTAAATTTTTTCTTGGGAAAATAAGAAAACATTTTGTTTAGATTCGCACATTTTGTTTAAAATGATAATAATAATATTGGAGTAAGTATCCCACCACTATCAAACACTTGATAATAAATAAACCATATAAACAAATGATAAATATTAATTGCAAAATCAAAAAATTAAATTTAAAATAAATAAAACCCAAAATCTTAATAGCAATCCAGTTATTATATTAAAAAAATATATTCACAATTCACACAAATGATGTCCATTTTTTATAAATGTGAATTAATTCTTATCACTAAAAAAATTAATAATAAATTAAAGACAAAATTAAGAAACTAAAACAATATTTAGGTTATACTCCGATATAAAATTAAACTTACAATTAGTTAATATTTCTAATTGAATTAATGCTCCTCAGGGATGATTTATGGTATATATAAATTTTCTCCTTATCTAATTCTATTTTTATAAATATAATTATTTTTAAATGTTTAGAATCTGATATTAATAATAATTTTATATAATCAACATTAAATTCATTTGGTACGGATAAACTTGCTTAAAATGATATTAACGTTATTTCTATATTAAATATCTACTACGATATTATCATTAATTTAACTACAAGGACAAATTATCTTTTTTCTTTAATGCCTATTAATTAAAAGCTTTTTAATAAAAACTTTATATTGCCCATTGTATTATAATATTTTTTTCAATATTTCATGTTTACAAAATGTTCTCAACTAAATTTCTATGAACTAATTAGAAATATAAATCTTCTTATAATTTTTTTTTGTCAATTTTCTTTTAGAATACATTCCAGATATTTTTCAGCGATTTCTTTTGGTTATTTACAAATTCAAGATAGTTATTAACTAATAATCAAATTAATTCGTTGTTTAATTATAAAAATATACTAAATTAAATATTTGTGTATATCTTAAAATATTATTCGAAATCTTCTTCCATATACATAATTTATAATTATTTAATTTATATTTAGCAATACGTTGCTTTTATTATATAATTAAAATAATTATAATTAATACTTAACTTACATTAGGTAGTCACCATTCCACCAATCATTATTAATCTATACCAATTACACTTAATTTCCTATAGTCTTTACTTTGATTTCCTTTTTATATCTTTCATGTCTTTGTTATACCATCTCTATAGTATATTAAAATATTGTTGATGTTTGAAAAAATAAATCTGTCCATTATACATTTCATACTAAAAAGTCAATGCTTATATATAATACTAGCAGATCAGACAGCCTTCGGCGCTCTTAGCACCTAGGCAAGGGACTATGCCCCCTGTACCCCCGAAGTAATACGCGTTATTTAGTTGAAAGTATGTAATAGATTTTCATTTAGTTGATTTACAAAACTAAAACTAACTTTTTTAGTCTATTTAAGTAAATTTAAATAAATTTAAATATCTATTTTTTTAATTTAAATATGAGTTAATTTAATGAATCATAATAATTGATGTACTCTTAGCTAGATTAGGTTTGATCTAAAGTTGTCCGTTTTGGCCTTAATCCACATTTATATTCTCCTAAGATTATAAAGAACTTTTAAGTTAACTCAGTCCAATTCATTTTACCCATTCAAGTTACATGAAAAATAATAATAATCAAATAATATTTATATTTTAATATTATAATTAAATATTCGAATTTAAAAGTATTATAATTGACCTCATATTTCTGAATTTAATAGCAAGTTGATTTTAAAAAATTTATATTTTATTTGCATATGATTGATTATATTTGTTAAAATTTAAACAAATTCATATATTTTTAAATTTATATACAATTTAATATTATTTTCAACGAACTTTTAGTTCATTTTTAAAATCTATATGTCTGTGTGTCTGTCGCCAAAAATTTTCGATTTTTTAAATTTTGATTTTGGATTCGAGTAGAGCTTAAAAAAAGTGTAATTGTAAAGTGGTCTAGGTTTTTTAAAATTCGGTTGGGAACATGGTCAAATCGACGGTCAAAGTTGAAAATTTCCCATATATTATAACTACTGTAATTAGTGTTATTATTATAATAGTAAAGAATAAGTTGACCTGTGGCCAGGTCCGAACCGACCGACGGTTTGAAGTAAATTAATTTCCAGCTAGAGAAACAATTTCAAATAATTTTAATATATCTATTAATGTAATAAAAAACAGATATGGATACATAAATAATAAATATAAATATTTTTAATTTTATTTTATTTATAATATATATGCAAGACCAGGCTGTGATGTCATGAATGGCTGGATGACGTCATATAATTTTAAATCAAGAAAAAACTAATAAATATGATTTTCCCGAGGATAAAACCAATACAAAGTGCATGCTTCGTGGAAATATATAAAAAAATCTCCTCATGTGAAATTTGGTGCGAAAATAACCCTTCCCTTACTATCGTCGATCGCTAATACTACCACTTCCGGTTTCCGGATTTGCACCAAAAGTTGATCAATTCATCCCACTGATGCATTAAGTAAATATACCAAATTTCATCAAAATCGGTTGAGCCGTTCAGGCTGTACACATCTATACGGACGGACAGACGGACAGACGGACGGACAGACGGACAGACGGACGGACAGACATCATGCTAAAAATACTTTTTTCTGTTAAGAAAATGCATGATTCGTGGAGATATGTAAAAATCTCCACATGTGAAATTTGGTGTGAAAACAATACCTCCCTTACTATCGTCGGTCGGTAAAAAATGTTTAGACATTATTGTAAACATTAAAAAAATTCTCGGAAACATTAGGGAAATTCCCGGGAATATTGAGAAAATTACCGGGAATATTAAGAAAGTAAATTATATATAAAGATAATAATTAATAACAAAATATTAATAAACAATTAAATTTATAAATTTTGTGATAAATATGAATAAAAGATCGTTGATAGTAATGCTTCCTAGCATTCCCAGATGTTTTATTAATATTTCACCACAAAAAAAAAAAAAAAAAAAAAAAAAAATTAATTAAACATAATAAATAAAAAAAGAAACCTTTTATAAATTATAATAGAATATAAAATCGTCTGGATTTAAAAGAAATTTCCCAATTTTAAAAAGAAAAAAATTTAAAACAAATCCTTTATAGCATTTCTATATACTCTATAAATCATGTTTAACCCTAAAATCTAGTAGTAATTAATAATAGAATAATTAATTTAAATACAAAAACAATAATATAATATAATTTAGTCAACCTAATTGACGATTTAAAAAAATTTTTGACTTCATAAAACACTAAAAAATATATTTTACATAGAAAAGAAGAAATAAAATAAAATTTTAAATATTATAATAATTCTTTGTATGGGAATTTCTAAAATAATTAATTTTATATTCATTGTCGGAAATGAATCGACTTCACTGTTTAAAAAAATATTCTTAATATATTATTATATAATTATACAAAATACAAATTTATATAAAATAGATATTATATATTAATAATATAATTAATATTAAATAAGCCAATAAACAAAATCAATAAATTTAAATAACAATGTTTGATTTAGTGGTATAATATTATTTTTCTCAGGATAAAATTAATATAATAGACTTTTGTTTAGTTATTTAAATTTAATTATTTAAAATGACAAATAATTAATTTTATTAATATTATATTAAAATCTTATTTTTTTTTGTTGGTGTGATTTTGTTGCAAATCCAAAAATTTATATCCTACTTGAAAAAAAATTAGATATTTTTTCTAATATTGATTCCATAAATTTTGTTCTAAGAGTTTCAAACATTTTTTTTTTCTTTTTTAATGAGCAATCTAAATTCTCTGTGAGTTACCAATCAAAAAATCTAAATATATGTTTAATGGAATGCAATTTTTTCCGACGTAATTCTACCTCCCCCTAACGCATGTTTTCTTTTTTCAATGAAAAATTCAATTCTTTCATTGTAGATTTATTTTTTTTATAATTTTATTTGTATTCTATAATTTCTTCAGCAGTCCCTTGAACTGCATACAAGTATGGAAACAAGTTGGACAGGCTTCCATCAATGAAATGGAACATTTTTTTACCACATTTAAGCTTTAAGGTACGTGAGAAAGTTTGAAGCCCTTTCAATTCTTTTCAACTTAATCGATTAGTAGGAATTACCATCACATTCATTTTTTTTATTCCTACCTAATTGGAAACAAATGCATTTTTGATCAAATATACATAATTTAATAGATGATATTTTATTAAAAATCGTTAAAGGAGCAATGAAAAAAAAACTTAAATTAAGACTAGCAAAAAATGAATTTATAAAGAAATCAATTTCTTGGTAGAACAAGAAAGAAGTGTCCCCCCCTAAAATATGCGTAAAATTGGAGATTGGAGGAGAGCTGAAACTTGTTGAAAGTGTGACGATAAATGGACGACTAGAGGAATGTTACTTTTGCATTTAAGAACTAAACAACGAAGACCCTCTTAATGAAAAATTAAAATAGATGAAATGTCAATTGAAAAATTTTCGTAGAGATAAAGATTTTTTATCGACATTTTTTTTTTTTAATATTATTCATTTTAGAATTATAAATAAATCCTTATTTTTTAAATTGTTATTATTAAAAAAGAAAATTTCGTTATTTAATCTTTAATAGATGGTGACCTAAGGGCGTAGGACTTGGTGGTATCATTAAAAATTGCTTATGTTAGATGAACAGGAAGTGTACCCAAACGAAAAAAAAAAAGGATTAGCAAAAGGGGATGGTTGTTGACCAAGGAGTAGAAAAATGAGGGGTTGTAGGAGAAATGGGGGTGAGGAGGAAGGGGCATTTTCTTACCGTGCTGGAAAAAATGAATAGGGTGGGTACGATAAGGATGTGTGGTGCCTGAGCCCATGAACTTGCAAGTTCCTTAGGGCCAAGGACAACGATCGAGATAGGAGATATTAGAATATAAATATTATACACGACATAATAATCTATATCTTTATCCGAGGGTGTTTGTGTAAGTATGCAAAATTTATTAATGAGGTAGATTAGAATAATATAGAATTAATATAAATGATGAAGCATTTGATAGTCAACCTCAATATTTCAATTTTATTTTTATTATATTCACACATTAATTAAAAAGATAATTAAAATTGAATTGAAATTTAATAATATATTATATTATATTTATTTAAAAATTATATTAAAGTTATTAAATAAATTAATAGACATAAAATCAATAATTTTTAAGAAAATAAAAATAATAAAAACTTTTAATTCTAGGTTTTTGTTAGAAAAAATATTTTATTTCATTATAAATTCTTTCAATTATAAAACTAAAATTTAATTTTTTTTTATATATTTGTTATGATGAATTTTTTATTAATTTATTTTTTATATTAAATCCAGGTTTTTTAATCAAGATTTAATTCATCGCGTTAAAAAATAAAGAAAAGAAAAGTAAGAAAAAAAATTATATATATATATCAAATTTGAATATAATATTTTTAGCTGCTAGCTTGATAGGCCAATTTATATGAATTTTTAATTTATCTTAAATTTTCCAATTTTACTTAAATCCCTTCAGGCTTTGCTAAGGTTACCTCCCCTTAGGGAATTTATATACCGCAGGTAAACCGACACCTACCTGCATTCCTCCTGCCCTTTTAATATAATTTTTTTCATCCTTTTGTTTCATGAGAATCTCTTTCGTTGCAATCAAAAATCGTAAATTTTTTTTTTTTTTTATGAAGGGATTAAAAATTCTTCGAAAACATTTTCTTTGAAACAAAGAATAAACTAATTTTGATAGTTTATAGAAAATCAATCAGGTCCTTTTTTGTAAATTTTGCACATCCTAGCCCCTGCGCTTTTACGTTCTAGGCAACCAGGATGACTAAAAGTTGAATATGCACTCACAAATATCAATGGAGGATTATTTCAAAATCAAATTATTAATTATTTTAAAAATTCATATATTGTTAGATTAAAAATAAATTTTATCATTTATTTTTAAAAAATAATAAATTAAATTAAGTACATTTAAAAAAATCACTAATGTAATTCATTAATTCAGATAAATATTACAAGTAGTAACAAAATTTTAATTATTTATCTAGAAATAAAAAAAAATTAGTATAGCTAAGTTTCTAGAATCTTTTAACCCCTTCGTGAGCCTCCTGAACTGGACAGGATTGGGTTCAAGCATGAATTTAAAGTTTTGTATCTGACGATTGGTTTGCAAAGCTACAAAAAATTCCATGGTCATAATAATCGATTGTGTTGCAAAGACATTATATCACTCGCTACATACAATAAATTAATCTGTCCGAAAATGTCCTCCCATATAAGGTGATGTTAATCTGGGATGAACCAATGTAATAAATTTGAAACATGTTCATAAAATCATCAAAATGAAAATGATATTCCACATTGAAAATAATTAAAACGAAAATAACTTAAGTAATTATAAAATGATCTGGAAGGTCGAACAAGGTGATGCGTGATTGATCTTATTTTAGTAGAAAGAATAGAAGCAAATAAAAAAATAAAAATAAATAAATATGTCGGCAACAGGTCCAATGCACTTTTGATCTTTCTAGAATCCTCTCACTTGTGATAATGTTTAAACTTTAAGAAATACGATTTATTTTTACTGGAACTCCAGGCCGCAATGCATCGTATCTTAAACCGGTTCGTATGACAAAGGCACTTCGCAATGTCTCACGAATTTTAAATATTTAATTAAAATTATTTCAACGTGAATAGGATTTTATGTTCAATTTTATTGCGTTGCCTACAGCTTTTAATTTCTTGAATGAATATGTCTTTGTAGTAAACGATTATTATGAACAATATTATAAATACTCCATGCATATTTATTATTATTATTATTATTATTATTATCTTCAATATTATTATTATTAAATAACATATTAGGAAGTGGTTATAATAAAATAAAAAATTCATTTAAAAATATTTGAATTACAATAAAAAAAATTGGACTAAGTTTAAGAACATATTTCAGATGATATTTTCATTATTTTTTATAAAAAAACATTTTTAATGTATATTAAAATGAGGATAAATTATTCGTGACTAAATAAATAAGAATTCATATCCTCATTCTATTTGTATCTTGAAGAATAAATTTACCTTCGCGCTTAATACTAATTAAAACTGACTGCTAACGAGATTTCGGAGGTATCCGAATATTAATATCATGGTTCTTTGTCGGAAGAATGCCAAGTGACAGCCTGATATGACATAAGGAAAGAAATGGGCTGACATAAATATAAATAACAAGCCGCAAAAATAAGTATATGACAAGATATCTAGATTATAGAAAAAACTTAATTTGTTAATAAAATTATAACTAAAATCATCACAGAATAATTTAAGAAAATAAACTTTCTAGAAACAAATACAATTTTTATAAAGAGTGAAATTAATAAATAAGACATTTTTTTATTTAATTTGGTTTTTATTTCCAAATTTTCCAATGATCGTATTTTTGTCTATTAATATTATTAATGTCAATCAAAATATCCCATGAAAATATGAATTGATATATAAATTAGCTGTAAATCAGTTCAAAGAATCAAACTTTCCCTATATATTTATTTTTTATCTCAAAATTTAACTTCTTCATGTTACTTTAAAATTCAAATAATAAATTAATACATAACCTAGTTAACTGACAGATAGATTTTACTATGAAAACAATAAATGAATTGTCATCAAATAAAGTAAATAAATAATATTATAATAAATATATATTAATATAAAAAAATAAATTAATATATTGACTATCAAATATCGAATGATATTCATAAAAAAAGTAATAATAAATAAATACAGTGGTATAATTAAAAATTGTTCTTTTTGAAAACAAATTTTACAAAATTTTTAAGACTTAAATTTCCTTTAATATTTCCTTATTCTTGTCATAAATCCTTAAATAATATATATTCTAAAACTTATATCATATGATAAGTTTAAATAAATATAATATATATGTACATAAAATCATTATATAAATAATAATTAGAATCATTAATTTATATAGAATTTTTCTAAGGTTAATAATTTAGTTTTCGTTAACCTATTTAAGAAAAAAAAAATTGAAAGTGTACTCCCAAAGACCTTGAGTTTTTTTTTAACTAATTCATTTAGAATATTGGGGATCGAACCGGGGACAACAAAATCAACAAAGGTATTGGTTCATATGTTTTTTTTTTTTATATTTTTTGTACTGATCTAAAATTGAATTTAACATGGTATATTTATAGATAGAAATTATATTAATAGACAAATCAATATATAAAATATGTAACCCCTATTATAATAAATATTATTACAACCCAAGAGATGATACATAAAATCCTATAATAATTTTTTTTTATTTTTAACAATGTAATTAATATCGTTTATATTTTGTATTAATTTTTTTCATTCACTAGTAAAGGAATGTTTTTATTTTTTAATATTAACTGGTCACATTAATTATCTAAACATATAAGTACCTGGTCAAACAATTGACCTTCGAATGCCAAAATATTAAAGAATAAATTAACGAAATATTTCAATAAAAATTTTTACTTTAATTTTTTTTTATTCTTAAAAATTTTTTAATACAAAAATGCAATGCTGAAAATCTTTTGTAAAAATGTTTATTTATTTATTTTTTTAATATTGTTTGCATTGATTAAAATCTATATATATTACAATTGGGAAAATTAATAATTCAGACGAGAATTTTGTTATGATTCATTCTTTCCTTCGGCTTCCGAAATAAAGTAATGAACTCATAAGAATGGCAAGTACTTCTGGCAGGCAAAGGAAGCAAAGAGGAGAATTTGGCGATGGCGATGCTGACCTTGTGCCTAGGGCCAACCACCCTGGCTGTCCCTGAATGAGCCACGTGCTCTTGCTGGTCACGCAACGAGCGTGTCCATTGGCAGGTGACTAATGCCCTCTTCATTCACCCTTAAAGGAAAAGCCCCTTCCAAAAGTCGATCTTTTCATTTGCCACTTTATTTATTTATTTATTTAATTAGATAAGCCAATATCACATCGAAAGATAACAAATCTACACTGTTTATGATTTTTTTTCTCTAGAAATTGATTTAAAATTATTCTGGTTTTTACTTTATATCAGATATATATATTTAAGTGTAGAATATATTATAAAATTGAATAATTGTTTTTCAAATTAAGTCTTTTAAAAATGTTTATCTAGATTTTTGTTAAATATATTTATTAAAGTTTTTGTATTATATATTTCATAGAAAGGAATATTGTACTAATCATATATATATAAATATAAATATATATATATATATAGATATATATATATATAAATATAGATATTTATTTATTCATTTAGAAAGAGATAAAGTAGGAAAAAATATTTTTGGATCGTTTAGTAAAATGTATTAAAAGGAATATCAGTTTTATAATGAATGTTCTAAGATTGAATTTTTTTAAAATGAAAAAAATACGTAAATAAATACGAATATAATCGGAATTGATTATGAAATACCTTTTAAAGATGTATTAAATACAGCATCATTGTCCGTATATAACCCCTGCAAAAAGAAATGATATAAAATTTATCAAAAATGAGACTTTATAATCTTACACCTTACTATAAATTGTTCTTATTGCAGATTTAATTTAGTTTTATTTTTTAATTGTAAAAAATTAAATGATCGATTTTTGTAAAATATTAGTTTCATTAATATTTTATTATAAAAGAGTAATTTCTATAAATTCTGGTTTTTAGTAGGAATAGTAGATGTTTTAAGATCCTTTTAACCCAAGAAAGAGCCATTACAAATATATTGATCTTTATTAATAAGGCAGCTCAAAAATATAAACGATTTAAGAACTTTATATTTGGGAAGATTCTTTCTACATGAGAGAAGTATTAAGCAACATTTCATTAAATATAATCAACCGGAATTAATATAATATGATGTATGGTTTTTGGACCTTACTTAAATTCTCTGAATATTTATATATATACAAATACATATATATATAGTCATATGTATATATATATATATATATATATATAGCAATCCATTTGTTATTGTGTAAAGGTTTAATTATTAAGGTAATATTCATTGGATTTTTCCTTTTCAATTGCTATAGTTATATAGATAAAAATTATAATATTAGAATATCATCACAACTAATTTCCATTCGGAAATAATAATTCTAAAAATATAAAAATAAAGTTAGAATCTATTTAATTTGTAATTATATTTATTAGATTCAATATAATATATATATATATATATATATATATATATACATTTTAAAGAATTATAAATAAGTTTTTATAAGTTTTTATTCAACTATCCATTCAGAAATAGAAGATTTCTATTAGACATTTTGTGTTAGTAAGACAATTTATTGTGTTTGATTTCCATTATGTCATTGACTAATGACATAATTGTTTAAAAGTATATTAGGTTATTATTACAATATCTAATTGATATTTTTTTTACTTTAGAATATATCTCTTCAATATTTTTGTATTCATTTATCTCTTATCAAGTTATTTAATGTCATAAACTATTTTGAAGAATTGATAGATTTTACATGAATAAAGTATTAAGTAATAATTATGATATAACAAATATATCACATTTAAAAGCAATATAATAATACAATTCTAATGAAGCACTTAATTAATTTCTCTATATTCATTGGATTTAATTTTAAATACATTAAAGAAATTTAAGTAAAATTTTTTATTATGAAAATTTATCTTCGAAAAATCATTCAAAATCCATTTCAAATTCTTCTAAAACTATTATTTTAAAGCGAAATTTTATTATTATCCAATAAATTATGAAATGTATTATAATTATTTTAGTACCTGGAACACCGAGCTATCATTCGACCCTTTAAAAAATATTGATATACAATTCTTTAATTATTTATTACAATTATTAAATGTTACATCATTGCATCAATCTGATTAAAATGAATGGAACTTGGTTGGGGTCCTTAATATTTTAGCGAAAAAATATTAAAAATTATAAAACTATCTAATAATTAATTAATAAAAGAACAATGAATAAATAAATATAAATTAGTAATTTAATAAAAAAAAATATAAAATTAACTAATAAAAATTTATAAGAATTAACAAAAAATTAAAAAATTTAAAAATTTAAAATATATTTCAAGTAACAAATCGAAAAAATATCTTAAAAAAACTATGGAATTATACATCCCTTGTGGAGGCAGCTAGCCGAGAGTGTAGCATAGCAATTTTCTACACAAGAAGTCGGCGTTTGATTCCAACTAAGAACAAATTTTAAATTCAATTCAATTTATCATCAGCTACCTCCGGCTCCAGGAACTGTCAGTTCCTGGTTCTATACATGCGGAAGGCAACGGGAAACCACCGCATTAACATTCCCAAGAAAAATTATCATAGCTGGGCAGCTTCTTAGACTATCCTAGTCATGATGATAGCCAAACTCCGAAAGGTGGACGGCTCCTTAAGAAGAAGAAGATACATCCCTTAACCCGTTAAGTGGTTATGACGTATATATACGTCTTGATCTCTTGTACAGTGTAGCGCTTATGACGGATATATTCGCATCATGATTTTTCTTGGTATATTTTATGGGTAAGACGAATATACCGAATGTCTTACCCATTAAATATACCTAATGCTGCTGAACTTAGCGAAAATCTTCTAAACGTTCTAATAACTATTATTAAATATTAACTTATGATTTATGGATCACAAACCATCCTTAACAGACTCGGACACTCAATGTTAATTTTTGAAATACTGTTAGCGCCCCAAGAAGAACTAACGGAAAAAAAACGGACTTAGCAGGTTTTTTACCGACCGACGATAGTAAGGGAGGTATTGTTTAATTTATTTTTATTTAGAACGAATATTGGGAATTAAAAAATTATTTATTTAGAGATAAAAATGACATTTCAACAATCATTTATGCTTTTGAATTTCTATTTAATATAATTAGATCATATTTATTAAACAATTTATTTTGAATAATATATTCTTTAGATCAGGGGTTCTCAAACTTTTTCTTCCATAGGCCCCCTGTATAAATTTTATTTTTTTCATAGACCCCCTACCTAAGGAATATATATATATATATATATATACATCTACTTGTGTGTGTGCAAAAGCTACCACAGACGACTCATTTTAAAACACATAGTAATAGGAAAATGAGGAGAAATTGTACAGAAGAAAGAAACTGAAATATCAATAATTATATCAATATTTTTAATGATTAAATTTAACACATAATAAAAAAAACATTATTATTTTACAAAATTATAATATTAGTGAGATGGATGGACTTGACGTTTTTGTTTTATTTCTTTTATGTTTGGCCTAAAATTACTAAGTTTTATTCTTAAATCTCCCCTTTCAATTTATTTTTTACTAAAGAGACATCCATAGACCCCTAATAGACTCCTTGGTGATCATAGACCCCCCATGAAGTCCCATAGACCCCAAGGGGGTCCACATGGACCCCTTTGAGAATAGCTGCTTTAGATTATCAATTTAAATGAATATTAATTAAAGAAAGGTATTGTTTTTAAATCATATCATAAATAATATTTAAATTATAATGTTTTCAAGATAGGAACACAGAAAGATAATTAATACTTACAATGTTTGCAAGACAAATAAGATAAATTTTAGATTTTTTTTTTTTATATTTCGTAATTTGATTCTAAAATATTATTAAAATAAATATTTTTAATTTTATTTCGAAATTAAATAAAACATTTTAAAATATTTTAAATATAAAAAAAATATTAATACTATATCAATTAAAAAAGAATGACAAGAGGCAAATATGGATGACGTTATTGATGACGTCGCGTTTGGATTAATTATTTTAAATTAAGAAAATACTAATAAAGTTGATTTTTCTTGAGGCTAAAACCAATACAGATCGATTTATATTTATAAATATTATATATGGTGTGAATTTCAAAAAAATCCATCGAGCGGTTTAATATCTCAAAAATATACAAATATATATGCAATTTTTGCTAGTATAATAAGATAAGAAAGATATGTGTGTAAATTTTTAATCATCTATTCTTCTAAAAAGGTAACTTACAGGATGGTTCTCATACTTTTTATATTTTAAAATTTGTATTATAAAATTTAATAGATATTCATCATATAATACATAAATAAAGGTCTTTATATAATATACTATATATTAACTTCTCCATAAATGAGTTTTTTTAATAATAAATTTGGAATATTATGATGATTTAATGTCAACTCTGTTAATTTCCTGACTTTCGATCGCCTAATTTAGAACTGGTATAAGCTAAGAGGGCGGAGAAAGAATATAAATTTAAATGAGATTTTGAAAATATAAACTGCAAAGTTTGTTGTCCAATTTTGGTGAAAGTGTATTTAATTGATATGGTGCTGACTATAACACCCTTCAGGTGAAGTAATTATCATAAAAAGAAGCAAACCTCCGAAAGAATAAAATGGAGGTGTGGCGGCAATGTATTTTAATGTCTAAGTAAAGAAATGCAGCGTCAAAAAGTAATAAAATATAGTAAGACTAATTGGTTGTAAAAATAAAATAATGATTATAAATAGTATATCTTCTAGAAGTTGATTTTGTTATTAGAGACTATCAATATTTAATGTAGCATTTCCGTTTATTTGAAAGATGTTTTGCATTACATGTATTATTTTGAATAGTAATAGTCATGAAATCCATTTTATTAATCAAACTTGTAATTAAAATTAATAAAACATTTTCTAAATTTAAGATATTTTATTTTATAATTCAGTAAATATTGAAAAATTAATATAAAATTTATTTAAATAAGTATTTAAATTTAAAATAAGTTACATATACAAAACAAAATGATATATATTTAAATTAAATATCTCTAAGACCCACTTTTCTTGATTATTCTTTTATTTAATAAATTTAGAAAAACTTATTTACAATTTCATAAGTTAAGGTTTTTATAACATATAAGAAAAATAGCCCAAAACATTTAAAATATAAAATTATATATGTTGGTTAGTTTTAATTGAAATTTTGGTTTACATATTTAAGAAAATAAATCTTTAAATCATAAGTACAAATTGTTTAACAATCATGTTTATTATATTTTCTATCACTTTAATAATATATTAGCGATTTTTTACCACCCTTCTCAATTATTTGTTAATTTGTTCTATTAATATTTAATTTATTAAATTTTGGAACACAATATCTTAAGCTGAAAACTGTTTGAATGAATAATATTAAATTGAAACAACAATTTATGTATATTCAATTTTTTTTTATTTTTTTATCGACAGATCTGTAATTAGTATTAAAATTTTTATTAGCCTAAAAAAACACAACTTGATATTTTTATCTTTAATTTGACAAATAGTAATTTATTGAAACTTTCTCTATTTGTTAAAATGAAAAGCCATTAAAAGAATAAATACTAATAAAAGTAAAAATTGAGTTTTATATAATGAATATTTTATAATATTATTTTTGTTTAATACTGATTGGTTTATTTTTTAGTTCACTTTAATCATTATCTCATAAAAAATATATAAGTGGATGGCAATTTTCAAATAATAATAATTGGAAGGAGTACTAAATAAAAGGCATAAACTATTAATATATATTTAAGCCTTCATAACATAATTTAAAGGACAATGATCTCTACGAATATATTCTGTTAAAATGATATTTAATAATAATGAGCGTCATAGTTAACAGACTTAGTTAACGTAAATTTTCTTTATACATTTTTTTATCTTATATCTATAATTACAATATATATAATTTATAAATACAATATTTTTTTTTATTTTGAGAAAATAATATTTTTAGAAAAAAGTTATTTAATCCAAACCGGTGCTTCTTAAATTTTTTGAAGTCATGAGTCGTTTAAAACCCAAGTATCTCATAGCCCTTTTTCTTTTTCTAATTTTGAATATACATACACTTATTAGCCAATGCATGAATTTGCTAATTTTAACAGTAAAAGCACAAAAAAAAAAAATAAAATAAAAAGGGGTATTATCTTTTGATTAATTAATATAAGAATCCACGACTGTGGTTATAAAAAGATGGTAGGATGTAAGAAATAAAAAAAGAATATTGATTCTTTCTGGCCTGTGGGCATTGGGTAGGTTTTTTTAAAATTTGACTGTTTGCACGAAACCGCCACAAAATCTGTTAATTTAATGGTAATGAGAATAATGCTTAAATTAGCAACAGAAATTAGGAAGGTTGACATAAAAATAATAAATTAATAATATACAATAAAAATACTTTATTCGTAAATGAAAAAAGAAAGCAAGAGTATTTGTATAATAATCAAATTTTCGTGCAATTGTGATATTAATATAAAACATTTTTTTTAATTATAACTTAAGATTTGAGGTAGATATAAATTTTTTTATTAAAAATATTTTCTTAAGAAATACATTAAATAATAATCTCATTTCTCATAAGTGAAAGTTATCTGATATGTAGACTCCAGGCCTTATATCGTGTATCTTAAGTATAATAATTAATTATATATATATATATATATATATATTAAGAAAATAAAATATTTAATTTGCTATAAAAATAAAAAATTAATTAAATATACATTTATTAAAAATTTTAAAAAAGAGAAAGATTTGATCTCTTATATATATTATATTTGTGTTATATTTTAATAGGTTTATCCAGTACGAAATTTGGTAGCACATTTTAGTGAGAGCCCATTTTATTTATATAGATTTAATTTAATTAATTAAATATAAAATAATTAAATTTTGCTCAGTTTAAACATAGCTTAATATCTAATTTATTTTTTTCTATCCTTTACATTTACACTTTGAATATTAGAAAATATTACTAATAATAAATAAATAGAATAAATATAAAGATATATTTTGAATTGAATGTCTTACCTAAAGAAAATAGTAGAAGATATAGATTATCCTCTCCTCGTCCCCTGACCACTAATTTTAACTTATTCTAAAATTTAGCCTAAAATATTTGAAAATATTCCATAAAATTCAATCATTTTTATTAAAAATGATTTATTCACTTCTAGTTTAACGAGAAGGTTTTTCCTTTTCTATAAATACTTGATTTTTAACATTATTCTTTAATTTATACTAACAAGTATATTAAAATTTAATGTAAACCTATGAAATTGCAATCTATTCTTTGGAATTTAAAAATTAGCTAAAACATTTTGTAAATTTTTTCCAAAATTTTTAAGAAATAAAAATTTATCTGAATAAACAAGAAACAATAAATATTATCATAACATTTAAAAAAAAAGTTTTAAAAATAAGGGCGAATATTAATCAATATAAAAACATTTATTTATTAATATATTTAAATTCAACATAGTGAACTTAGAATATGTTTATTAATAACATTCCACTTTTGTATGTTTTGTTGCATAATATACAGGGGCAAAGCTTGACTTTCATTAAATTCGTGTTTATGTTTATCAATAAATGAAAAATGATATTTTGCAAAATCATATATTTTTAATTCTCTTTACCATTTTTAAATCAATTTAATTATAAAATAATTGAAATTTACAAATCTATTACTATTTTCTAGAGCTGCAATTTAATATAATAGGTTTTGATAATTAAATCCTCTATGTTGTGTTTCTTAGTATCTGAAAAATATGTTAATAGTAAAATAAACTCTAACTTCCGCTCGAAATATTATTTTTATTTAATTTAACAAACTCGATATTTAAATGTAATAATATATTGAAGATTCTTTGTACAAAATTTGAGTAGGAATATATGAATTTATTAACATAAAGTTTTCAATAAATATATAATATTTTTTTATCTATCATTTATTTTAGTTTTTAGTATAACTTTTTTATAAAAGAATAAAAAGAACAAACAAGCAAATTACAATCGTACAAGTTTCTAAACAAAATTATTATTAATATTATTTTATTTTATAAATTATATTCTAAGTAATTTATGTATCTTTAAAAATATTTGCAATAATATCAAATAGACTTAAAAGGTCACTCTCTATACAGTTGTTGGTTATATTTGGAGGCAACATGTTCTAAATTAAACATTATACTTTTGGAAAGAATCTAAATTAAGATTTTGCCTGAGTTCACCCACACGCCTGGAATTAATAATTTTGTTAAAAATAGAACTATTTTAAAATTCTTCGCGAATTATATAAATTTCTGGTAAGTAGTGATTTCATAAATTATTAGAGAGTTTTCTATTTTGACAGACATATAGAATGAGAAGAGTATTTTTTTAATTTTTTTTTTTTATGTTAATAAATTTTGTATTCTAGGATGAGTTATTTTATCCAATTTTGGGATTAAAATAGATTTGAATAGAATCTAAAAATAGAATAATTTTTTTTTCTAGTGGCAAATTAAAATAGATGCAAATTTATCATACTATTGAACGGTTTAATCTAGAGTTGGTTGACTTTTGATGGCCGGAGGTGCAAATGTGCGTGTCCTGGCTAAATGTGGCCATGTGCTAGTGTGGCCTTGGTCTAATGTTCGGTGGACACGTGCTATTGCTTATCCTTAGTTCACCCCACAATGACTCCATAGCCAAAAGCATAGCTGCTATTTGATCGCAGAACAAAGATATTAGCACTCTCGCTGCTTCTCTTTATTCTCGTGCAAACAACTTTGCGGTTCTGACTTCATTTATTGACCTATTTTTTTGGTTTGCTGATGTGTCAAGGTCGGTCAGCCATGGAGTTCAAGTGAACTCTCTTAACTCTTTAGTACTACCTCACAAGATAATATATATTACTAATAATACAACTTAGATTAGATACGATCAAATGACAACAAGTAAGTGACACATCCAAACTATTAAGGTCATTCTCTGGGGGAATTAGTGAATTTATATCATAGCTAGTACTTGACAAGTATTCTACTCCAATGAATTCGAAAGAAATGATATATGAAATATATATAAATATATATATTTATTTATTTTTAAAATTTGTAATTTTTTTTTTATAGATTAATAAAAATATTTAATAAACATTTATTATAAACAAGTGTTTGTTTTAATTTTTAATATTTTCTCATTAATCAAAATAAAATTTTATTTTAAAACATCAAATAATAATCTTCATATTTGAATAATTGTTTCAATCAAAAGCGGTTCATATCCAAAATTTTGGTCGGTACTCACACAATATTTGAATTAGAAAAAACAATTTAATTTTTCTTTTTGTTTCCTTTTTATCTTTAGAAATTACCTTTTAGGATTTTTTAAAATATTTAATATTAGAGACATTCGATAAAAAAAAATAAATTTTGTAATTAAATTAAAAAAAACTTCTTTCTTTGCTAGAGAAATGTTGTTTAAATAATTTTAATAAAGTTAAATATATGGTATATGTAACTAAATAGTACTAAATAAAATGAATTTAATTTCACGATTATGAATTAAATAAAGAAATCTGGAAAATCCTAAAATAAAAAGACAAAGAAGGAGCTTATAAATATTTTATCTTCGTAAATGAATGTTAATGTTTTGTTTTAATCACTTCAACCATTTTATAATGTATTAATTGATAATCACTTTAAATAATACATTCTTAATAATTAATGAAAGTTCATAAATCAAATCATATTGAAATTTTGCCAAAATGTCAATGTTTTTTATAAACATTATTCAATTAATTCGTTCAACTTATCAGTTTATGTTACATTATTCGAAAATATTTATGATGCATTTAATAGACTAGTTCAGATAAAGACTTATTGTCAAGGGTAAATAAATAAAAGAATATTTTCTAAATTAAATACAACATAGTAAATGGCATATATATATATATATATATAAAATCTGATTATCTTAAATTAATATTTTGAATAAAAGATTTATTGCACATTAGTTTTATAATTAAATATAAGAGTCGGAGGGACTGTGATTTCATTATACGGAAATGCCTGAAGCTTCAGTAATAAAAGCGTTTGAAAATATTTGAAGTAGAAAATATTTTTCACTCTTATAATGGATTGTAAGGGTTAATAAAATTATAAGTTGGCGATTTTACAAAAATAAAAAAAAAACGTTTTGATCTTGGAAAATATTTCTCATTGTTTTAAATTAAACAAATAGTAATTGAATTGATTTTTTTATTAATATTAAGTGAAAATTCTATTATTTTTTTTTTATTATTTTTTTGTTATTTATCTAAAAATTCGCCGAAAATTTTTATTGAAAGAAAATACATTTTAACAGAAAGAATTTATAATAAATAATGAATATTATGAGAGTATATTTGTCAAGATTTGTATCATAATTATTAAGTCCTCCCTCGCACGTGCAGCTTCCAAATTTATTTTAAGGAAAAGTTCATTGTCCGAATCTAACGAGCCAAGAACCATTGAAACCCGGATTTAGATGAGAAGCTTGCAATAATGTGGCTTAAAAATTTTGAACGATTGCCATAAAATTATTGCTCTCTCCAAAAAACTTGGAATGAAGAATTTTGATCAACTAAATTCCATTAAAGCAATTCTTACGAAAGTGAGTGAGGGGCCCTCCAGGGGGAACGTCACGGGGTGACAACCTTCGACTACCTTGCAAGATTGTTTTGAAAGGCATGCTGCCTAACCAACGGGCGAATCTATAAAAGCTTATCAAGATGCCACCAACAACGATTCTATTAAGTAGTTAGGACTTTCTCAAGATGACCCTTGTTCGAGCCCAATTTATCCGCTCGTTGTAGTGAGCTCTAATTGCAAGTGCAGTGGAAGTGACGTGTGACGTCATCGTACCGATTGCCACCTCATAACCCCCTTCAGACCCACCCACCTTCTCCCACCCCTCAGGAAGTAAACCATACACCAAAGAGCATCGTTACAATTAATCTTAATTTTTATTTTATAAATTTTTACTTTACATTATAATAAAAAAAATTCTTAAATTAAATTAATTAGATAAAGTTGACATTTTAAGAATTATTTTCATCTAAAAATTTAGTTTTTCTTTAAAAATGTTATTATTTGTTTTAATGAATTAATATATTAATAATTAATCTTCAAAAACAAAAATATTTATGAACTTTCCAAATAATAAATATACAAACTCAAATAATTATTTATTTTATTTATTCTTATTTTATACTTAATGTATTTAATAATAAGATAGATTGGTCATAAAAAAGAACTTTGACATGGTTTTATAGAGAATTTATAATAATTACTATAAATAAAAAAGTGTTTTATATAATATAATATTTGAATGGGGAAAATGGTCTTCGACCTTAATAAAAATATAATATTCTTTCAAAATTTTTAACAAAATCAGAATTTTTCAGAAATTCTTGAGTAATTCTTTATATTATTAAATAAGAAATATTTATCTGTACGTATTTTAATCAATTATTTTTTTTTTTTGATTATTCAAAACAAAATTCTTTCTTAAACTTATTCAAATATTTATTTTAAAAATTAATTATTATATAGTTTATTTTATATAAATTTAGTTAATATAAATTAATATAAATAAAGAGAAACATGTTTATTGAATATTATATCAGTTTATAATTTGATGAACAAAGTTCAGAGAAAATATTTATAAGACCGAAAAATTAAAATATTGTATATATGTATATCGTGTCTTTGAATTCAAAGCACATGATTAAAAGGTTTGAGACTATTATTTTCACATATTCCCTTTAACGAATTCTTTCTATGGTTTCTTTCGTCTGGCATAACCCTATCATATTTGCTATTTAGTCTGCTAACTAATTAGCGAATTTGTCTCTTTTTAAAGAAGTTGTACAAAAAAATTTTAAAAATTAAATAAATATTATGGAAATACTAAATAAATCTTTTATATAATCTAATATTTAATTATTTCAATAAAATATTTTAATTAAAAAATAACTATATATTTAAAAAAAAAAATATAAATCAATTGAAAGAAAATCGATATATGATTTTTCAAAATATTTAACTATATATTCAAAAAAATAAAAATAAAACTTATTGAAGATTTCTAAATGAAAAATGAAAGGAAAGTAATTGTGAGCGAAGGCAATGTTTGTTTGTTTGGAGAGAATCTCAGGTCGAATTTTGACAGATGTCAAAGTCACGTGGTAGAGTTTCTGTCGACGGGCGACTTCTCCGTTCAAACTGTTTACAATTTTTACTTAAAATTAATTTGAATAATTGTTCAAGTATATCGATTTTACTTTTTAGTCTTGCTTTAAAAGAATATTTTAATAATTAAACAAGTTAGTATTTCTTATCTTGGCGTTTAATAACAAAATATTATTATTTTAAATCAATTAGTAAATATGATTAGATTGTTCATTAATTTATCTATAATGTGTTGAATATATAGGAAAATAACGTTCGAAGATATTTATCCTTTATTTTATTCAGATTTTCTTTTTTTAAAAAAAAGAACAAAAAAATAAATTAATTTAATTGTGAAATAATTGATAAATTAATAAAATAAAGTACTATTCATCCATTTGAAATTAATTTTTGCACAAACTTATTAAAGAATGTTAGTGTTAAAAAGAATTAAGACTCACGCGGTTGCGCGAATGTGATGATTCGTTCTGTCTTGGCATGGAAGTCATCCTCGTCGACTGTGTTGGGTGCCATGTATTGCGGCACCTCCCCAGGTCTTGGTTGATCGCCTTGCATGTCCGGAATGCCAACCCCTAGTCCTTGGTTGTATTTTTCAAGTAACTGGCTGGGAACTTTGGGAAGTGCTCGCCCCGTCATGTTTGGTAATTGCTTCAAGCCAAGCTTACTCAAAATTTGTTCTTTGATGGATGCCAAGGAGAGATTCTTGAGCTCGGCGCGCATCATACTACAACTGGCACATGCCCCGCCGCCGCCGCCTCCGACACCGGTCATATCATTCACGCCGCCCCCTGATGACAATGTCCCCGATGGTGGTTCATCTCCTAAGGCATGAACGAACACCGCCCAGAAGGCAAACATCATCGACGTTTTTACCAAAAGCTCAGGAACGCGCATTTCAAGAAGCTACTGGACAAAAGACGAAATGATGTACGGGATTGAGACAGAGGGGGAGGAGCGATAAGAGGTGATTGATTGAGTGGATCGGAGGACGTCCAGCGAGCGACTGGTGCGCTCCGCCAGCGAGCGCCTCCATTTATATATATCGGTCGTCGCTGAGGGAATGCGCAGGCGTCGCCCCCCTCCCTTCTTCACGGACCCCCGTTCAAATGCACTACCCCCAATGAGGGCTGTGTATTCCCTGAAGAAACAACCCCGCGATGAAGATACCACCGGTCACTTCAATAGGAAAGCACGAATAATCCCAATCACCTGTATCATCGGCAACCACTCCAACAACTACTCTCTCGCTTTCACACACAACACTTCTCTTGCCTACCACTAAAAATCATCAAATAATACTATTCATTAAAGTTCAATAAATTAATAATTTTTTTTATTTTCCATTAAAAAATAATGAAAAAAAATTTCAAATAATATTAATTAGCTCTCTACCCAACGTACTTAAAATATATTTAAATTAAATTGTTTAAAAACAAGTAACAAATTTAAAATTAAGGAAAATATGTAAAAAAGTATAATATTTTTTTAAATAAGTAATATTTAGTTTCTAGCTTTTATATAAAAAAGCCTATTATAGAAAATTTTGATTTTTACATAATAATTCTTATTTATTTATAATATATTTGAAATGTGAGGAAATTTAATGGGCAAAGAGCTAAAAAAACATAATTACCTTTAAATACGTAAACTAAATGTTTATTTTTTTACATTTTGAAAATATTGAAAGAGAAATATTAATAATTCCCAGTTTTTTCAAATTCTTTTATGCTTCTACTAAATCAATTAATTTATTCTAATATTCTAATATTAAAATATAAATATATTAATATATTTATTATAATATGAGAATTTATAGAATTCAGTTTTTTTATGAATATCTAATTATATTTAAAGATTTTTCAAATTATGTTCTTTCTCTCTTTTGTTATTTTATTAATTTTTTTTATTTTTTTTTTTTTTTTTTAATTTTTACTAAACTCTTTTTTTAATATTATTATTTTAATTTTTATAACAATTTCTCCGAAATCCACCGACTGGTTCATGAACTTTATATTTAACTAAATTTATACATAGCGCGTTTATAATTAATTTTAAAAATAAAAAATTATTTATATATATATATATATATATATTAATAATTATTAAATAATAAACAAAAAAATTAATTAAAATCCAAATTTTAAAAATCTTTAAAAAGAATATAAAATACATAGATTTTAATATAATTTTACTTCGAAATAGAAAACAAAGAGAACTTACAGGAAGATTTTTCTTGAAAATTATTACCGTTAATAATACCTTTGAGATCAAAATTAAGGATAAAATAGAAAACTTATGACCAAAACCTTTTATGGATATTTAACAAAATATTAATTGCCATTTTTTTAAAAATATTTCAAAGTAAAAATACACATTTTCAGTTATTCACTTTTAACAAAAATTAACTGTAAATTATTTTTCTTATATAACTAATCAAATTACATAGTTTCTTTTCTGTTTTAACGTGCATAATTGTACATATTTAACAAACAAAAAAAAATTCAAATAAAACACTAATTATAGTGATAATAATAAATAAATAAATAAAAATTTGTTTTAAAATTTAATATTAAAATAAAAAACATCTCATGGGATAAACCGAACTGGTTTTTAAAATATATCATTTAATACTTGATTTTTTTTAAAATAGATATTTTTAGTCCCTTTAAACCTTAAATATCAAATTTCACCCTGATTCGTTTTTTATATCTAAGTGGAATGTTGTTCATATACTAAAAAACTACTTTTTCCAATCTGAAGATTATATTTAACAGAGGTTAAATGTATTGAAAATAAAAAAGTTTTTAAAGAATTTTATATTAAGGTATTATATATTGAAGTTTTTTTAATTAATTCATTAATTTATAACAAAAAAGTTTTTTTTAAACAATTAACTTTTATGGTTATATCTTGCAAATATTTCTTTTCTTTCTTTTTTGTACTTTTGTAAAAAGAGGAAAAGTTTTATTAACTCCCGATTTACTCCCACTACACAGTTACCTATAAATAGTAAAATAATAGATAATCAGATTTTATAAATTTTATTTTTTATTGAATATTTTAAATAAAAATTAAAAATTCAATGTACAATTTATTTAAATATGTATATGCTAGTAATTTACTATATCTTATTTTAATGTATATACTCTAAATTTATAGTTTAAATTTATAATAAACGTTTGATATAAAATACCTTAAGAAAAAGGCAGCACAATCATCGTTTCAAAAATCCCCATATCTCTTCAAATCAGTCAATTAGTAAATTGATAATGGATAAAAATTATGTAATTCTTCATTCAATATAGTTAGTTCAACGTTTTTCATTATATATAAAAAATATTTTCAAATTTTTCAAATTTGTTTTCTTAAATTTATCTTCAAAACAAAAAATAAATATTATTATGTTTCTCATATGAATTTTAATTATACCACCCAAATATTTGGAACTTTTTGCAACAAAAATTAATAAATAATATTAGATATGCATAAAATATTATACATATCTAAAACAGAGAAAGACAGGGAGGTATTCAAATATAGAATATATCATAAAGAGTATAGTTTAAATTGAAATTGATCAAATGTTTTTAAGATTCAATTTTTAATTATCAAATATGGTGTAAGTTATAAAATTCTAGGAACTCTCTCAGGTAAATCTATTAATATTTAATTTGTAAATCAAAACTTATTTTGTGCTAAATGAGAATTACTTCTGAAAAAACCTATTTATTTTATTTATCAGAATTTAATCTCTCTGTCTCTTTTATTGTTATACCAGAAGAATTTTAAAATAAAAAATATTAAATGGAAGTTATTAAATGGAAATGTAGTTACATGTTATTGTCAATATTGTTGGGCTGGGATTGTCTAGAGATATCTGTATTTAAGGAGTTAAAAAAAAAGCATATAAAACCTTAAAATTCAATAATATTAACAATTGATTTAAAAGAATGCTAAATAACCCCAAAACAAAATTATATTTAATAAACGATATTAAAAAAGAAAAAGTAACTATTTTTCAAAAATGAGGGTGAATTTTAAAATTATTCTAAAAATTAAAATATATAAAAATAATGTATAAAATTAGGAAAAATATAATGGAAAATATAATTAATATAATAATTATTATTATGTAAAAATTAATTCCGTAAGTTACGTAAATTATTTTGAGATCTTAAAGGAATAATACATATGTATATATGAAGATAAAAAGAATAAAAAAATATAATGGAATGGTATCCATCTGAAAAATCTGAACGTGTAATGAAGCGTTGATCAAACGAATTAAACTTCATTATGAGACCAACTGAAACTAAAATCGCTGTGGATTTAAGGATTTGGAGGCTTATACAGAAAAGAGTTTGGATAAATTTAAATTTAAGATTTAAATAACAAACTCTATTATAAAATATAAACAATACCTTCTCTTCCTATCGTCGGTCGGTAAAAGAATTTAAAAATAGGTATTTATTTTTTATAATGTAATCCCAGAAAAAATAATTTAGTTTATTATTGTAATATTATTAAAATAAATATCCATAATTTAATAATTGTAAAAGAGATTTGAATTTAATGAGAAAAATCATTATCTATTTCTCTCTTTTCAAATTATGAATATTTTTTTTTAAGTTTTGTTATCCTAGTTTGTTTATTTCTCTCATTCGATAGAGAATCAGGGTTAAATAGGCTTCTAGTTCATTAATTATATTTATTAAACTTTTAAAATTTAATTACAAAAAAGAATTAAATATACATTGTACATATTGTACATTAATATAATATTTTAAGTATGAAAAGTAAAAATGCATGCTACTTCTAGCTTGATTCCACCTCAACCAATATTTATCTTTAAATAAAGATTAAAAGAGAAATTCGAACTATTTTTAAAGGGGTAAGACTTTTTACCGCATCAATGGGGGAAAATTATTAGACATTTCATACATTTAAATTCCAAATCTACAAATATCATTTATTGTTTTTCTTTTAAGTACAGATACTCTAATTAACAAACTTAGCCACCTAGAAGAAATTGCAATGGTGAGTTTTGTCTTAGATAAATTTTACAAAAATAATAATATCAATAAATAATAATACGTTTTTTACATCTAAATATAAACTTTAATATCTTAATGATTTTTTTTTTGTAAAATTGTTATTTATTATAAAATAATTTAAGAAACCTCTATTATAATATCGATTAATTTTTACTACTAAAATCGATAATTTAAAAAATTAAACATAAATTTTATATAAAAATAAAATGAAACCTGTTTTTTTTATAAGAAATAAACTTTTTAAATTTATATTTTCGATAGAAACATTTTGAATTTTAAAATAGTGATCTTCATAAAATATTTTAAAGACGAGTCCTATTTCTTATGAAATATTTTTTTTTTTAATAAAAAAAATTATATAAACTAGTTTATATACTCGGCTTATCAATATAGCAGTATAAGAGATCGTTATGTATTTTTTAATTATTTTGTCAGATCTGGTTGATTCATTAATATAAAGTGAAGCAGATTGATAGATATTAATATCATAAAAACGTGACGATGCATTTTGATATGCGATAATTTGAAAGAATATAATTATCGAAATAGTTTTAACCACATACATATTTTGAAAATATAAGTCTAAATTTTTAATGATTGAAAGTTTCAAAATGGCTTTCAATGATTGATAATTATAATAATAGCTTGTGAAAAGTGGACTCTCTATCAACCTCTTTTCGATTTTCTCTATTGAAATGGGAAAACCTTTCTTATTAAAAATTAATATTTTAATGCTAATAGAAAATTTTAATAAAAACCTTATATATTATCAAATTTAAATCGATATGAATTCATATTTAGATTGGTTCCAATTGTATGGTATTATTTTAGAATTTTTGAAAATTTAATTATATATATATATATATATATATACGAATAAAAAATGTGCGATCACTTATTAAATTCTAATTGAATTTCAATACAAAGTATGAATTAAAGCAAAATTTTGTTATTTAAAATTATTTTAAAAAATTAAGCAAACTTTTTGGAAAGTTTTCTTTAGTCATTTAAATGGACTCTTAAACAAAAACTCATTTATCCTTTTTTGGGCATAAAAAAATAAAAACAATCTGAAACAACCCTCAAAATCCCCTAAGGGGGGGAGAACAGATTTTTGACCATAAGGGTTAAGAGGCCGGAATAAAGATCAAAAAGCAAAAGCATTTGAAAAAAATGCCCCATTTTTTGTTTAAGTAGCGAATAGGACTGAAATGAAGACGCGGGTGATGTCGAAGGATGATGACCTGGACCCCGTGGGGTCTTCAAGATTGTCCTCTTGCCTCCTCCTGAAGACATCCACCCCTTAGGCTTAAGAACAGGATGGCCGGATGATTTATTTCGAGATACCCTGAACACCCCGAAGGCAACGAAAGTCCGTGGGAAAGCAACAAGCAACGGAGGGCGTCAGCTGTCATTAGGACACACCACACACGCACACTTGCCGGCATTCCGATTTGGGATGGTCGAGGAGGCGCCATTTCTGAATGGAGCCAAGGCGAAATCAAAATAGACCATTTGATTCAATCTACAAATGACACTCTGTCCATCTGGTAACGATTTGTTGCCTGGCAATACTAAACAAGGAATTGGGGATTATTGCATAGCATTGCATCGATCATGATTCCATTCCCCTCGGGAAGACACTGACTGCTTCTCACAAACAAACAAATAATTATTTTATATTACTTGCAATTGATTAATTTCATCATCAGCTTCTTCCTCTAACTCCGTTATTAAATATATTATATATCATTGATCAATTCTGAAATGTATGCTCTCTTCTAGTAAAGTTTGCAATAAAACTTATCTTCATTTATTTCCTATTTAGATAATTTGTTACTTAAGTATCAATTCAATAATTAATTTATTATTTGATATTTTCTCCCTTGGAGAAACGTTATATTATATTCATTTAAAATTGAAAGATACTAAAAACCCGTTCCAAGCATCTCTTTCGCACCCTATTTGAATATCAAGTTAATTACTAATATTGGGATGTCAAATTTTCAGAAAAGGATCAAATGCCAATCTTAGGGGTCATTTACCAGAAAAACATTATATATTTCCTATAACTTGGAAAAATTCTGAACGCTTACTTATTCATTAATCCACCAGGGTCTTCAGGGTTTAAGAATCATCCCCAAGGATTTTAATTATTTATATTTAGCAAATTAACAAAATATAGGTATAGTTACAATTTTCTTATACATTTTAATTAAAAAAAAAAAAAACGATTCATTTTCATTAATGAACAGTCCTTGAAGTTTTTCTTAATCATAAATAATTTTTTTATACTTAATTTGACAAATAAAGAAAAAGAAAATAAAGTAAATAAAATTCTTAAGAAGTAATTCCTTATTTTAGGCATTCGAATCGAATAGCATCAAAGATAAAAAAAAATTTGTATAGTTGTGTTGTATTGTGAGTAATTCTTTAAATAATCCAAGGAAGTTAATATTTAAAATATTTTTGAAACGCGTGCCACGCTAACGACAGGTATCTTGGATAATCAGTCATATTCGCTTGAATGCGTCACCGTAAAGTTCGAATATCTCTTGAAGTCATACTATTCTTGTTTGATGTCAAGTAAGGTGACCTCTTGTCAGAATATTAAATAGGTTTTTCATCATAAAATAATAATAAAAAATCACTTTTAAACAGAATTGAAAATTTAATTTCTATTTTAAAAATCAATTAGAAAAATTCTTATTAATTTTTTTAATTGTATTTTTAAAACAAAGGCGAATATGAATTTTCTAAAAATACTTTTAATTATATTTTGAATAAATAATCTTAATTTAGTATATTAATTAACTTGAGGTTTTTAATTAATAACCCACCAATCCCAAGAATTCCCTTTTAAATAAAACCATCCATTTAAATTAAGAAATAAAATATAAAATTGTTTTTACATCATTCATATACGTATAATAAATGTATTAATTTTCTAATTTTAAATAAAATATTATTATTATTAAAAATTCAATAAAATAGCAATATTTCAAATGAAAATTTAGCATATTCATTATTATTATAGTATTTAATTATATTATTAACAGCTCAGACCACCTTCACTTTCGCATTTCATGTACCCCCCAAGTGGTATAAGGTTATTGAATTAAATGTATACACTTTCCATTTTTTTCTCTCTCTCTCTCTCTCTCTCTCTTCGATTCCAACAGCATATTAAAACTTCTTTCTTGTTAATTCAATTTAATATTACAGAGAAAAATATAAAGTAACAAACTTAAATATTTATAATATAAATTTTTATTAAAATTTTATTTTTTGAAAACCTTGAATAGAGTATAGAGTAAGGCAATCATAATGATAAAAAAACAATAACAACATTTTAAATTTTAATTTTTCTCTATATTTTTAAGCCCAATCAATTTGAAGGTAAGTGAATACTCTTGGATTGAGCTCAAAATTGGTGTGTAGGTTCTTATTATTTATTAGATTATTTGAGTAAAATAAGAAATTTAATATTATTCGATTCAATGGAATCAAATATAATATATATACAATAATTATAAAATACATTAAATATTTTCCGTAAAAATAATAATAAATTTTAATGATTAGAATATTCTTGAAATGTCATCGAAAAATTTTATAGAATTCCTATAATATAAGACTATTATATGACCAATACATAATTAGTGTATTATAAATATTGAATTTTTAGATCGTTATTAAATATAATGAGGATAGAAGGTACTGTTTTTTAGAAAATAAATGATTAATACAAATAAACCTCAAGTAGATACTTTCTTCCAAAAAGGTTACTGACTTCTGGACTAATCCATAAAAAAGTCTATTTTAATTCATCTTTTTATTATTAAAGTTAATAAAATCCCATTTGTTGCTTCTATTCTAATGAAATTCAGAAACGAAACGTTTGGTTACCTTTTTATGAAATCTCATCTTTTGGTATTTTTTCCTATAATTATAAAAGAAAATTAATAAATAAAAATAAAAATAAAATTATTTTTTTAAGAATTGAAATCTTTAAATAATTTCTCATATTTGGGAATTATGTTATGAATGAAATGGATATCTTGGGGATTTTATATATAAAGGTGGTACTGTTGTGGGAAAAAAGTTTATAAAACATACACAAAGGCTTAATAAATGACAAGAACCCTGATAATTCGTTTGGTGAATAACCCTTGTCAGAAAGTCGAGAGTTAGTCCAAATGGCCCTAAGATAGGGATGCAGAGAAGGGTGCGTATATTACTGTTAGCGATAAGTTGACTATTTAAAACATGAAAATTAAATATTATCTTTTTTTATTATCATTTTAATTTTCTTTGAAAAAACAAGAAACTCACTCAGCGAAAACTGTTTTCAAGGGAACATAAAATGTAAAGAAATATTAAAATATTTTTTATTGTGATGTTATTATAATACTTTTCATACATTGACATCCGATTTACTTTATGGAGGTTTAAAAATGAATTAAAGAACACATTTATTATTATAAATTTTCGGTTTTGTTTCTTTTCTAAATAATAAATAATAAAAATAATTAATTAAATTTATAAAAATTTTGAATTACGAAATGGATAAAACTAATAAATTTGAAAAATAGATATTTTATGTAGAATTATTAACTCGATTTGAATAATTTTATTGATATATGAAACGACACGCGTTTTACTTATTGTTTCCTTTTATAAATGATAAATAAAAGCCTCCGAAAAACTGGTTTCTAATATTTTGCATACACGCGCCAATGTCAGAATTATTCTAGTTTTTATTGACTTTCAAATGTTCCGATATGAAATTTAAATTCGGACCCAATTTATAGTGGATATTTGATAATGAGTTGATTAATTTGATGTTTCTCTAATTTCATAAGTATATCAAAATTTTGTTTATATTTATTAATTTAAAAAAAAAATGAAAATGTAATAATAGATAGTATGATTATAAATTATTCCATAAGAAAAATAAGCGAAATCGAACACCCTTTAATGAGATAAAAATAAATGATATATATAAGGTAATTGACTTAAAAATGATTATATAATTTAAATATTGTATTACAAGTATTCAACCGAATTAAATTTAAAAAAAAAATACCCCCTGCTGATTTTTATGAATTACTCATTAGTTGAAAATAGGTCCTAGAGTTGAATCTTGAAACAGCTTGAAATTTTAATTCATCTTAATAAATATTTAACTTTAAAAAAATAAATAAATCTTTTTTTTTATATGATTACAAGAAATTCTTTTTTTCTCTCTTTCACTCTCTCGTCCGCCCTCTTCTCTTTTACTCCATTCTCCATCAATATGAATTTATTTCTAAATAAATACGTTTTCTGAAATGCATCAAAGGGCAACGTCCGGATGTCTAAAGAAATCATAATACTCAACATACATTTATAAATTCACTTGAATGTTTTTCATTTTATTCAGAATAGATTAGGCAAAAAAAAAATTGTTCACTGCTAAATGATAAATTAAATAATTTATCATAATTTTATAATTTTATATTTTTTATATTGATGACGAATATATTTTTGAATTAAAAGTAAATTATTATATTTTCGTCTGGATAACTGGCATATTCATAAATATAATATAATAATAATATAATATATAATAATATTCATAATTGATTATGTAAAAAAAATTCGAATATTATATTAAGCAATGATGATAATTTGAACATCATGAAAAAATCCAGTATTGATAGGAATCATTTTAATTCAGTGTTTTTTAAATTATATTTTGGAAATAATTATTTAAATATGTTTTATGAAAAATTAATTTGAAAGAGAACGAAATTTTTTATATTTTTCGGACTATTTAAAACATTTAAAATTGAATTTTTTTAATAAATTTACACAGGTTCCAGTATTGTAAAATTATAAAATTTTAACAAAAAAATTTAATTTAATTCCAAAATTTATAACTGTGTAATTTATTCACTGTGATCGGTATATTTTTTAATATAATATTCTTTATTTTATCCTCTAAATGTATATATATATACATAATTAATAATATGAATTAATATGTTTTATGTTATATTATAAATAGTAACGGGACCCCGAGCCCCGGCTCGGTAATTAGTTAAAAAAAATGATTCATTATTATTGGGTTTGTCTGGTAATATTAATACCTGGGACACCGAGCTCTCGCTCGACCCTTTAAAAATATTGATATATGTTGCATCATTGCATCAATCTGATTAAAATGAATGGAACTGGGGTCCTCAATAAAAATACCTGGTTCACCGAGCCACCACTCGGTCAATAAAAAAAATGATTCTTTATTATCGGGTTTGACTGATAATATTAATAACTTAGTCCATTCAAATAATAACATACAAACAGAAAAGAGTAGGCGTGTTGATATAAAATATATACCTGGGACACCGAACTATCGCTCGACCCTTTAACAAATTTATACAATTTATTTTTATATACTCTAAAAATTTTACAATTTTTTAATTATTTATTTTAATTGTTAAATGGGATTTCTAAAAATGGACCATTAAAAAAATAAATTGTTTTTCATATCAATAGCTGGGACACCAGCTATCGCTCGACACTAACAAATTTATACAATTTATTATTATATACTTTAAAAATTTTACAATTTTCAACGAACTTTTAGTTCGTTTATAAAATCTATATATCTGTGTGTCCGTCGCGAAAAATTTTCGATTTTTTAAATTTTGATTTTGGATTCGAGTAGGGCTTAAAAAAGTATAATTGTAAAGTGGTCTTGGTTTTTTAAAATTTGGTTGGGAACATGGTCAAATCGGCGGCCAAAGTTGAAAATTTCCCATATATGTAAAGTGGTCTTGGTTTTTTAAAATTTGGTTGGGAACATGGTCAAATCGGCGGCCAAAGTTGAAAATTTCCCATATATTATAACTATTGTAATTAGTGTTATAATAAAATAAAATTATAACGAAAAAATGTTTAGACATTATTGTAGACTGTTAATTAAATAATTTTATTTCATTTAAATAAATATCTATTTTTAAATAATTTTTGCTCTCTCTACATTATTTATCTAATTCTCACAATATATTAAGATCATATAAATTGGAATTATTTATTAATTATTTATGTCAACTTATTTAAAATTTGATATCTACATGTTGTCATTCAAAGAATGTTTATATTTATATTTTTTTTAGTTATATTTATATTTATATTTTATATTTTTAATTTAATTTTTTTAATATTGGCCTTTTTAAATTATTTATATAACATTGAAAACATCCAAGATTATATTAATAAATAATTTTAATTTTGATCTCATAATTGGATTTTCATTTTCAAGTAAGATATTATTATGGTTGGATTCACAATGTATGTAGGGACGCTTTTAGAAATGTGGATGTTGATATAACATTTACAATAATAATATATAATTAATTTACTGATTAAATTAAAATATATTAAAAGTAAGAAGATAAAAACAAATAAATGTTTTATCTAATATACTGATTGAACAGCTAGCTAGTATAGTATAATATTTTATTATATTTACGGAGTCGCTGTATAATTAATTGATGACGTCATTTAATTCTCCTATATCGAATCGAATAAAGATACATCTTCTAAACGTTGTGAAACAATTTCAAATAATTTAAATGTATCTATTAATGAAATAAAAAATCAAATATGAATATATAATAAAAATATTTTTAATTTTATTTTAAGAATAGATATATATCTCACAGGCGGTGGCTGTGTGACGTCACATATATACATTTAAATTAAAAAAAACTAATGAAGATGATTTTTTTCAAGAGATGTGATCAATAAAACTCAATTTTTCTTTATAAATACTATCTCTGGTTTGAATTTCAAAAATTGAGAACCCATGGCCAAACATACAAGCAATTTTTACCCGTATAATAAGATAAGATATACAAACAATTTTTGCTAACATAATAAGATTAGATAAGATATACATATTATAAATTATAAAATAATTATCTTGTTTCTATGGTTAAAAAATAGATTATAATACAATTTTTTAATCGAAAATAAAAATATTTTGTCAAAACTTTATTTTTTTAAATCACTAAATAATATTTTGCTTGTAATTAGTTATATCTATATAAATTTTTAAAAAAATCTAAATTTACCTTAATTCACAGACGTACGAACAGACATTAACGAGGTAAGATAATTATTTTACATTATTTTCTTCAAATTTCATTCATCAAGTAAATGATAGAAGCCTATCTCATATTCTTTGAGGAACATCGAGAAGCAGACCTGCTTCATGCGGATGTGTGTGACCAAAGGGAGGATGCATTATAAATGACTTTGATTGATGCGTGGAAATTTGGACAGCTGCACTTTTTAAAGGGGCATGTAACATCCGAAAGAAACAAATGTTCGATTTCCTATTGTCACTACATATTATATATTATTTATTTTTATGATTTATGTTTAATTATAATATATATTAAAATTATTCTTTATTTATAATATTTATAATATGATTTTCATAAAAATAAGAAAATAATAATATTATTTTTGATAAAATCTAGCATTATTTGAGATCATATTTTTTACTCTAACTTAAAATATTCAAACTATTTAAATATAGCAACTAGTAGATTTGAAAAATTGATCAAATAATAGAGTCTAATGATGAAATTCTAAAATTAGGGGTTTATTAATTTAAAAAAAATTTAGAATGAGAATTATATATATTAGTTTATTCGAGAATTTAAATTGTAAATTCACAAAATATAATATTCCACATGTCAATAGAATATCAAAAATTATAATTTAAGATATTTTATAGGCTTCTACATAAGTTACTTCTTAAACAATTTTAAATCATTAAAAAAAATAACCAACGATTTAAATTATATCATTAATATTAGATCGTATAAGAAGAAAAACAGAATAAATAAGAAAATTGCCTATCAATATAACAATATTTCTATCAATGATATTCTCAGGATCACTGCCAGAAAGTTTATGTTGTAATCATTTAAATCGAAAATCGAAAAAATATAAATAATTAAATAGAAGTGTGTTATATGAGTAAACATTCCAAACAACATTCTAATTTGTTATACCTAAAATTCATAATTTGTTTTTATTCTTCATTTTATAATCATTTAATTATTATCACTCTTGTTTCCAGGAGGGAAAGATCCCACCCCATATGCTTTTTACCATACTATTAGAATAAATAAAAAGTATTAAAAATACATTTGAAAAAATTTGATAAATTGTATTCATTAGATAAAATTTAAAGAAAAAACTACATAAAAACTCTTAAAGTGAATCAAATTGGTCATAAATGAAAAAGTTGGCATTTTGAAATATGTTTAAATAATTATTATATATAGCAGAAACTCTCCTAATGGTTATGTAAACTAAACAGATAAGAAGAAATGATTGCATAACCATCAGGCGGAAAATTTTATAAATTATATTGTAGTATAATAATAAATATAATTACAATAAACCTAATAATAATATACCTAAAATTCATAGTTGGAGTTGATTTGTGAAAATTGATGAAACATAGAATTCGAATAATATTAGGTATAAAGAAAGATTTAATTCCAATACATAAGCCTACTACATATATATTTTTCGTATAATTTCACTTTAAGGAAAACCAAAAAAAAAAGACTGAAATTTTTTCACATAAAGTATATTATATACAAAAATATCAAAATTTAAATTGAAAGTTTATTTTTTCGATATTTATTATAGTCCTTTCTAAACAATCCCTCTCTAGCCATAAAAGCCAAAATGTTTAGTTTTAATAATTAACATTTTCAAAGTTAACTTATAAATATTATAATTTTATAATAAAATATATTTTATTTCATTTATATTTGCCTAACTGACTAGATATAGATTTCTCTTGTCAGATATTTTTTGTTCCTTTTAAAAATTTTGTCATTAGTCCTTAAAAAATGACATGGCCAACATATGTTCTATTTCATTAATCACTAAAAATCAAAGACGTGGGAGTAAAATAAATGCTCATTTCTTGGTTCATTTTTATAAAAATAATTTGTTAAATTATGAAAAAAGTAAAGTTTCAATGATAACTGTAAACAAATTATTTTTCAAAAATGAACTTGATATTTCTATATATAAATATACAACAAATACGAATTTTAATATCTAATATATTCTTAAGGTTTAATATCTGCCTGTTAATTGTTTTAATATAAAATGAGTACGAAAAAACTTAATATCAATATTTTGGATATGATAAGAATAATTATTTATTCTTACATTTACCTTTATATTCAAAAACTTAGTTGATTTCATTGAACACTTAATTGATAAATATATATTACAAATAAAAACAATTTAGGTAGTTAATATATAATAGAATTTTTGTATTTAACAGATCATTAGAATTAAAGATTTTTGTAATTTAAACATATTAGTTAAAATATACTATCAAATTTATTTTCGATTTTATTTTTTATAAATTTTAAATATCTAATTTAATGTAAATTTAAAAAACTTTTAATGAGGAATAAATATATTTTATTAAATTCACATATGCTATCCAAAATACAACGAAAGTACATAATAGAAAAATCTGATGATTATGTGAACTAAAAATAAATGATTTAAAATATTAGAAAATTAGATTAATAAATGTGAAGATAAAAAAAACAATCTTGAATTTAAAAATATTCTACTTTATTTTAAATATTTATAAAATATTTATAGAATTTTTCTGAACATAAATGTGCAAAAATTATCTATTTGTGAATAACGATAATATCTATATGATTCCTAAACAATTGGAAGGATAAGTACAAAAAATGGGTTGTGGCCAGACACGGAACCGAACTAGGATTTGAAATAAATTTCCAAACAATATTTTATATATTTACTAGCTTCTCCGAGCGCCTTCCAGGCGCTCTTCACACCTAGACGGGGGCTCCGCCCCCTGTACCCCCGAGTGATACATGGTATTTGGTTGAAAGTCTGTATGTAAAAGATTTTCATCCATTTTGTTTCAATCAGTATAAGTAGATAAGACATATATTTGTTTTCTTGGAAAATATATTTTAATTTAAGCAACAACAAATTTTCCTAGTATAGTAAGTAAGATTTATTGACTATTTCATATTATTAATTATATATTTACTAATATATTTGTGGCTCTTTGCATTTATTTAAGTAGATTTTAATTAATTAAATAATTAATATTCTAAGTTTATGTACATTATTTTTTTTTATAAATTATATTAATTAAAATTTATTTTCTTATTTCTGTTTGTTCTTTATTTTACATATATATGTACAAAACACAAAACAATAACACAGACAGACACACAGACATTGCCTTTTATATATATATAGATTAAAACCTTCCCTGGAATGCCCACAACAATCCCTGAAAGTTTCACCGTAATCGGACGGGTAGTTTTTGAGTATTTGACAGACACACAGACACACAGACATTGCCTTTTATATATATAGATAGATAGATAGATTAAAACCTTCCCTGGGATGCCTACAACAATCCCTGAAAGTTTCACCGTAATCGGACGGGTAGTTTTTGAGTATTTGACAGACACACAGACAGACACACAGACATTGCCTTTTATTTATATATATATATATATATATATAATGTTGTTATATATAAAATATATATAAAATATAAAAAAAATATTTTTAAAACTTGAATTAAAATGACTAAATTATATTATCTTGGTTTATATTTTTAGTTTAATTACTCAATTATTAATTACTACTGTAAGGAGACAGCTAGCCGAGCGTGTAGCATAACAATTTTCTACACAAGAAGTCGGTGTTCGATTCCAACTAAGAACACATTTTTCTAATAAAATTCAATTTAACATCAGCTGCCTCCGGCTCCAGGAACTGTCAGTTCCTGGTTCTATACATGCGGAAGGCAACGGGAAACCACCGCATTAACATTTCCAAGAAAAATTATCATGGCTAGGCAGCTTCTAAGGCTATCCTAGCAATGATGATAGCCAAACTCCGAAACGGAGACGGCACCTTAAGAAGAAGACTGTAGTTTATTTTAATTATAAGTATAGAAATCAATTGCAATTTAATGGGAAACAAAACGATGTTTTATGTTTATTTATTTTTTCTCATAATTATATAAATATAAACATTGTAATAATAGTCTGTTCATAACAATAATAATTAATAATAATAATATTAATTAATTAATACATAATAATTCTCCCTTCCTAATTAGAGATTTAAACGAAATGGTGGTCTTCTTACTCTTGTAGACCTTCTGAGTTGATTACTATCCGGTTGATTATTAGCACTGTTAACTGGTTGCGGTACTTCTGTTTCAGGAATGTTTGTAGTGGTTGTTTTTGAGGCGTTGGAGTTTTGTTTGTTTTCTGTGGCAGGATACCTTATACTTGAGTTAAAGGTGGTGTTGGTAAAATCAATGACTTTGCCACCTGTCACTTCCTTAATTGATTATAATGTCTTTTTGTTAAGTAGCCGTTATCTAATTCTATTATTGTCATTTAATAAATAGTAATCCTTTGCATTTTAAAATGTCATTTTCACGATATGGTGACAAAAATAATGATTCTATTAATGAAATTATTAAAAAAAATACACCGAAAAATACTTTATGAAATAAGAAATACATTTGGAAATTATTTATGGACTTTTGCAACACCAGAAATTATAAATTAAATTGACTTCGTACTGTTAATGAGCTTGCACTGATATTAAAAGATTGGGCGGTAAATATGAGAAAACAAGATGATACCGAGTTTAAGGAGACTACTATTAAAACTATCTGGAATATAACGAGCAAATTATTACAAGAAAGGTGCTACAATGAGTATATATTTCAGCAAGCACGAAATGCTCGAGACGCAATAAGCAAAAAATTACAAGCAGATCCTTCCAAACGTAAAGTAAGATCGGTAGCATTAAGTTCAGCTTAAATAAATAAAATTATTAATTTGTGGAATGAAAATACCTCTGAAGGGCTTCAAAGGAAATTTTTTCATATTGCAGCAATAGAATTGGCTTAGAGAGGTGGAGAGTCTGTTGTTTGCTTAATTTCATTTTTTCATATTGAAACAAACAATGATGGTACACCAACTAATCGAATTGAATACAATCCCATATTCAGAAAAACCTGCCAGGGGGGCTCAAAAAATTGCACTAGCAGTAATTGCTTGATACAAAACAATGACAGCAATGCTTGCCCCGTCCGTTTATTACTGGAATTACTTATAGGAAACAGCCCTCCGCCTTCGGCGTCGGGCGGTTTCCAAGCTGCATGCTTACGGATTGTTATAAAATTATTTCGCTTGCCCTTGGGACATTACAGCTGATAAGATTCCTGGGAGACCGTGTGGGCTTGCATCTGTAGCTAGTGTAACTAGAAGGTCAGGATTGAATGACATTAAAATTTTATCACTAGACATTTCTAATTTTTCTTGATTAAAAGCTTTTTCACATTCTTTAGTCCATTTGAATGGTACATCCTTTCGTAGTAAATTATTAAGAGGATGTAATAATTTTGATGAAGTATTTATAAATATAGTTATCTATTCCCAGAAATTGGCGAACTCCATCTTAATTATTTAGTCGTGGTGCATTTAACACTTCTTTAATTTTATCCTGAGATTTTTGTAATCCCTGTGAGCTAATTACATGCCCTAAATATTTAATCTTTTCCCCGAAAAATTTACATTTGTCTATATTAACGTGAAGATCATTGTCTCTAAGTTTTTCAAGAACTCTAATTAAACGACGTTGACATTCATCAATTGTACGCCCTTGAATCAAAATATCATCAAAATAAGCTGTAGTTCCTTCTAAATCCAGTACTAATTGATCTATAAATTTGTGAAATTCGTTTGGAGCAGTTTTGATTCCAAAAAATAATCTTTTTACTAAGTAAGTACCCTTATGAGTTGATATAGATTGCATTTTATCGCTCTCTTCATCAACTGGCAAATGAAGGTAAGCATTACAGATATCTACAGATTCCCGCCCGGGAATTCCCGGGAAACCCCAATTTTTATTTCCCGGGAAAACAAAACAAATTATTTGAGCTGATTATGATGCCGTTACCAAAATCTTTATTTATTAACTGAAATAATCGTAATAAATATAAAATACAAGTGTACATACATACATTTTTCTTTTGTTATAATTTTTTTTCCTTTTCTTTTTTTCTCTTCCTTTAATTTTTCATTATAATTTTCCTATTTTTTGAGACGGCAGTTGCCATTGCCAAATTATTTTGTATTTAACTGTTTTTTTTTGTATATATATATATAGTTATATATCTGCACGTGTAATAGAAATTGGCATAAGTTATAATTGTCAATCAACTTTTAGACTTCAAATTCGATTTCACAAGCTTAGGTCTGTTTTAATTGCCATACCTGACACCTTGGTAAGAGTTCTATATAAAATAGTTCTTGAATAGGTGACAATAATAAAATACACTATTGCTCTTGACCATTTGGAAATAAAGTAATTTTATTTACACCCTTCGAATTAACCCCTCTTCAACACCTAGCCCTTAACTTAAATTAATATAAATAAGCTGTTGTGTGTGTTGAGAGCGAGTAAGGTAAAAACCTAATAATATTTTTTGATAAATAAATAAATATTATTATTTATTTATTCAAGAAATATATTTACAACCATCCTGTATGTTATTTCAGCCAACCTTTTTGGGTGGTGACAAAAAAAATAGCAAAAACATCCAAAAAGCAAACAAAAACAAAAAAAACAAAACATATTTACATAATAACTAACACTCTGTAATCAACGATCATAAATTGAGGGCACACATAATCACAGACTCAGAGTTTCAGTTTTCCATCTTTTTAAATATATACAGTAAAGAAAAACCAAAATAAGAAAAACAAAATAATAAATAATGCCAAAAAAAATAAATCGAAAATAATTTAAAAAAAAAAACCACAAAGAAACAAAAAAATAAAAATAAAAAGGAATAATTAATCGTTACTCCTATGAAGGATCTCAGTTTTAGGCGACATTTCCCTTGATTGCCTCTCGTTTCAAAAATGTTATTTTCTAAACAAATAAAAGAAAATAATTATGTTTATGTTATATTTTGATGATTATATATTATATCTTACTGAATTTTTTTTTTTTTGGCAAAAACAACATTTATTTAACTTTTTCGTAAAACTTTTACAATTTCCACCTCTAATTTAGTATTTTTTTATAATTTCCCGGGAATCGGGAAATTTAAAAATGCATTTCCCGGGATTCCCGGGAACGAAAATAGTCCGGGAAAAGTTACCCTCTAGTCAGCACAAACTCGTACAGTTCCATTAGACTTTGAAATCACTACTATTGGCGTAACCAATTCAGAGTAATCCGTTTTTTCGATAATACCTTCGTTTTCTAAACTGATTAATTCTTTTTCCACTTTCTCCTTTAGCGCATATGGAACAGGACGTGATTTTAAGAATAATGACTTAGCATCATCACGTAGTTTGAGTTAACACATAAAATTAGGAATCTTTCCAACTTTTTGCAGAAAAACATCAGAATATTTATTAAGGATTTGAGACATTTTCATTTTTACTAAGTTGTCGGAAGATGTTTTAATTTGAATAATTTGATTAAGATTTATTTTCAGATTTCGTAACCAATTTCTGCCTAATATAGCACCTTTTGTGCATGTTTATCTTTATATAAGTCTTCTTCTCCTGATGTACCTTCATATTTTACTTAAAATGTAATTACTCCTATAGGTTTAAAAATTTCTCCCGTGTATGTACGAAAAATTGTTTCTGTTTAACGTATTGGAACATTAATTTTAAGATTTTTAAATTCGTCGATATTTATTATACTAACTCGGCTTCCTGTATCGCATTCAAATTTATAATCGTTTCCGTTTATTTGAATATTTACGTAAATTTTTTCGTCTTTATTCGTATAATTAGTAAAAACATCTAATATTCGATTTATATTAAATTCGTTATCCCTGTCACTATCATCGCATAAGAAATGTAAATTTTGATTCTTGTGATTTTTAATTCGCGTAATGCAAACCTTACCTTACTATTCGGCATTCATTAGAATTATGATTATTTTTAGCGCAATGTAGACATAAACTTTTTAACCCTAATTCTTCTAGATTTAGAGAATTCCTATTTTTATTTTGTTTAGGATCTATTCTACGATTTTGATATTTATTATTAGATCCAAAATTTATTCTAGACTTAGATCTCAATATTGTATTTGTAGAAATTTTATTTACTGTGCTAGCGTGTGTTAGTTGTGTTTTTATATATTTCTTTATTTTCAATTTTTGAGGCGTCGATGGATAATGCAATGTCTAAAGTTTTATCAAAAGTTAAATCTCCCTGTTGCAAAATTGTCTCGCTTATCTCGGAATCAAGGAGCCCTCGAATAAATTGTGCTAGTAACATTAAATTTATGACTGATTTTGTACAGTCATTACTTTCTCAATTAGATTTAAATTGAGCGGATTTTGTCTTTAGAGAAGCCACATAAACTGAAATTGTTTCTCCTACCTGTTGTGTTCGCGAAAGAAATTTAGGTTGTTCAGTCAATACATTCGGTCGCGTATTTAAATGAAATTGTAATAACTCCATCAACTCCTTATACGTTTTTGTGGAAGGAAGATCCGGGGCTGTGAGACTTGAAAGAAGTTGATAATGTTTAGGTCCTAAACAATTTATTAATAGCAAAACTTTTGCTTCGTGTATATCCTTATCTTCTCCAATTAATCCTTTAATTTTGAAGAAATTTTCTAATCTTTGGGAATAGCTCTCAAAATTTCAACATTCTCATCAAACATCTCATAAATAATAGATTGAATTTGTAAAATATCTTTAATAATTTTAGGTTTGCTTACCTCTTCATATGTCTTGTTTGGTTCATTTCTAATTTTTGTAGAAATTCATTAAATGTCTTTATTAATACGTTAATTTCACTCATTTTTCTTTATTTTCATTTGCCTCGTCGCCAAATTGTAGTGTATTTTAATTATAATTATAGTAATCAATTGCAATTCTATGGGAAACAAAATGATGTTTATTTTTTTCTTCTCATAATTATATAAATATAAACATTGTAATAATAGTCTGTTCATAACAATAATAATTAATAATAATAATATTAATTAATTAATACATAATAACTACTATATTTTAAATGAAAAATTTCCGAAATTGAATATAAAATTAATACTTTCTAAAACCACTTTCGGTTTCCGGATATATAGTTAAAGAATTCATGCTACTGATTCATTAGGTAAATATATCAAAATACGTTGAGCCGTTCATGCTGTACACATCTATACGGACACACAATGGACAGACGGACGGACAGATATCATGCTAAAAATACTTTTTTCTGTTTTTCTGATTCGTGGAGATATGTAAAAATCTTCATATGTGAAATTTGGTGTGAAAACAATACCTTCCCTTCCTATCGTCAGACTGTAAAAAATTATTCAGATATAATTACTACTACTACTAATAATAATAATAGTATTAATAATCGTCCCTGATCATTTTCTTCCATTTTAAAAATACTCTTGAATTCTTATTTCTATCTATCTATCTTATTTCTATTCTCATTTGATCGATTTGAATAATTTTTTTTATAAAATAAAAGAAAACTTTTATTTTTATTTTGAATATAAAGAAAATTTAGTATTCTTTAAAAAATTATAGAGGATACCTTTATGAAAGCAAATAGTATAATATCACATTATTTAAACTAGATTAAAATCTTTAAAATAACAAAAAAGTCAAATTTAATTTGATTTTCGCGGTGCGTAGATCAGCTGTTGATTTAGATTTCCCCTAGCCACTCGGATATTATTCATAGTTTTATCAATTTGATCAGTGAATAAGAATAGTAACAATTTAATGTCAAAAAAAAGCAAAGATTTTCTATTATTTGATCAATAAAAGCTTACAACATAACAAAAAACATTTTTGTTTATTTCTCAATGTGTAATATTTCTTAGTTAATTAATCGGGTAAATATATTCTAAACTTTTTCTTATTCAATATATATCATCACATTAAATTTTTGTATTTATATAATTAAAGATTTAATAAATATTAATGTTTGATAATATAATCACTAAATTTCCTAATATTACTATTTCACTTTGTGCACGCACGTATTATATGAAATATGATTAATTGGTGTGAAAGCAATTAGACTAATTAGCTTTTAATTAAATGAATTGGAATTAATTTAGATGAAAACCTCTTTCTTTAGTTTATAATTCAGTTCAGTTTAACTTTCGATTCACTGTACTTTGTGTGAAACATTCGGTTTAGAAAGATTTTTTAAGAGTAAGTAATTTTATTAAATATACATTATTATTATTATATTATTATTAAATTTTCATTAATAAATTTAAATATTTTTTATTTTGACACTAAAAATTTAATTATAATTTCCTAGTTATCTTTATTATTTTTACTAATTTGAAAAGAATTAATGAATAAATATTCTAGTCAAAATTTTAGTCAAAGGAATTTTCTCTCAAAATATTTAATATTATTTATATTAGTAAAATAAAAGGTATTATAATTTATCTTGACATCAAAATAATTAATTTGTAAATACGCAAATACCCGTGGTTGACTTTGATGAGAAGAATAGGTAAAGTATACTTTTACCCCCTCCCCTCCATTCGTTTAGTATATATTTTTTTTCTTCCGCTAAATCCACAATTACTCCTCTAAAATTAATTAGATAATATAACAGAGTAATCGGAACCCTCAGTCATATATTCAGTATCTTTAAATTTATATTTAAAAATATATATATAAAATTTATATACCCTTTATAATATTTTTATTTGGAACTTTTCCATTACGTTAATTTTTATATTGTAAAAAATATGTATTTTTTATATTTTCATACATTGGTAGCTAAATTATATGTCAAAACCTCATAGAAGTATTCCTTTAATTTAATTGAACTTAATTTATTTTTTAATAACAATTAATTATTATATTTATGCAGGATGGTGCGTGTTCTATCCGTGCACCACTTTGTCTCTCAAGATATCCAACCTTGCAGTGAGCTGGTGTGCGCAGCTACAGCACCTCCTCAACGATTACTAGAATGCTCGGGACTCCATCGAGTTCTAGAGAGGCAACTTGCAGCCGGACTTTCATCTGAGCATAGCTTTCCCACTGTCGATCTTGCATCTGATCTTGTCCACTGTACTAATGGTGCTTCCCTCTTTCTACACTCCTGCATGTTTTCTGCATGATTGTTCTTTACTAAAAAAGTAAATTTTAAGGAAATATTTTTTTTTAATTTACATTATATAAGATAACATTAAAACAATGCATCTAATTAACTTTTTTAATTTAGGATCGCTTGTCAAAATTAAAAATAATAAATTAGAATCGTGTATAATTTTAATTATGTTTTCCTGGAATAATTCTAATTACTAAAATTAAAATAATTTATTTATTAACTTTTTTACAAAATTTCTATTTAAACTCGATTGAAATCATTTCAATTATTTTCTTTTACATTATAAAATATATTAATTTTATATTGAATTGTTTACACTTTAGGAAATTATGTTGCCACATTGGAATTCAAACCAGGTAGAGAAATGCGATATGCCAGAGTATACTCTCAATGGGATAAACAAAATACTGGTGGAATTGTTCGAGCTAGAATTGCTGGTCGAGTCACTCCTAGTTCCGCCCAATTAAGTGCAGGGACTAATTCTGGATCTTTGGAAATGATTGAGATTCCACTTAAACAAAATCCGACAGCTCTTGCTTGTTGTCAGGTATTAAGGACTATTTATATATATATATATATATATACTAGTATTAGATTGAAATTATATTTTTTGAAATGGATTTTTATTTTAATTATGATTATTGTTTTAGGTGACTGGGAATCTTATTTTTGCTTGTGAAAAAAATCTGGTTTTATTCAAATTTCAAAATAAAATTCATGATTCATCAAAACTTAAGTTTATTGATTTTGATGAAATTGGTCTAAATATAGAACTAAGTTTTTCTCCAACCAAATTGTTTTTAGTAGAAAATATAATTTGTGCAATGAATTCTGAATTTCTACATGTCTTAAGAATTTCTGATATTATTACACAACCTAAAGTAATCCAAAAAATGAATCAAAATGGTAAATAAAATTTCTTAATTGTTTTATTTTTCTAATTTATATTTAATTAAAAACTACAAATGTTTGTATTAATAATTGAATATATAATATAAAGAAATAATAGATATTTAGCTCAAGTAAATAAATAAAATATTTACATTTTCTTTAATTTCAGATGTTATTACTCAGAACATGACTCATATTAATTGGGAACAATTAATAAAAGGAGATCAAATTCCAGAAAATTGGACTGGATTGGTGAATGAAAAATCATTTCCGATAACTGTTGATTTTCCAAGTATTCTCTCAGAAAAGTGCCTTAAATCTCCAACTAATTTAAATCCAAAAAATCCAAACATATTTTGTCTTGAATGTCCAGAGCTAATAGCTAAATTGAAATTAACTAATAATAAGGTATATTATTTATAAAAATATAACTATTTGTTATTTTATTATCAATCATTATTGAATTAATTTATTTTAAAGCCTTCACTTGAAAAGTGGAAAATAAATAATATTTTACAATTAAAATCACTTAAAGAAGACCAATTTCAATGTCTTGTATTTAAACCTCTTTATACGAGAAAAAACAATGCTAATTTAGAACAAGGTATATTTTTTCATTTTTTTTTAATTATTATTTTTAAAGATATATTTTACTTTGACTTTTATATTGTAGAAAATGACAATCCTTTAATATCGAAACATCATGCTCAATTTGTGGGTTCAATATGTTTGATATCTACTCAACAAGAAGGCTTTTTATATTTAATTCCGGAAGCTACTTCTGTTGCTCAATTAGTTTCTGTTTATCCATTTACTGCACCGGTTTGTGATCTAGCCTTGGAAAATTCTGTTCTCCATGCTCTTACTGAAACTGGATTAGAAACTTACACTGTCCGTTTTGGACAATATGTTCAAGAAATCATCAGTCCTTCTCTCTTTGTAATTATACATACTTTATATATATATATAAAAAAACAGAAACATATGTATATGTATTTTGTCTAATTTGAATATCTTCATATATAAATCTCCATTCAACTGTTAATTTTAATTAATATAAAATGATTTTTTTATTAAGAATTTTATTAAAACTTAATTATCTATTATATTCCAGGGAATATCTCCATTTGAAGAACCGGTATGCCTTATTGGATTGAGGCCTTTCATTGGTGTTAAGAAACTTTTTATTTCTGGCTCTCATCTTGTTTTGTTTGCAAGTTCGAATAATCCTGGCGAGTAAGTTTTTAGATATCTTAGGGATTTTACTATTTTTATTTCTCTATACTAAAAATCAATAAATTATTTTATTTAGCGATTTTCAAGCATGGACTTTATATTCATTACGGGTACCTGATGCTTGTACTCTTTATAATGATATGCTTCAAATGGCCAAAGAACATAGATGGTCTTCACAGTCAACTTATGGTCATTTGCTTCATGAAGGATATTATGTTTTATGGGGAGCATTAACAATTGGTAGTTGGATTTCATCTCAAAATCTTGCTCAACCAACTTTTACTGAAGGTTCCGGTGATAAGATTCATGATCTCTATTTAGAGGCTTGTGCTCTCCTCGGGGAATATCATTTAACGTAAGTATATAAAAAAAATTAAAAAGTGAAATTCAAATAAATTATTTATTTTATGATCATTAAAACATTCAATTAAATTATTTTAATTTGAATATTACAAATTAAAATAAAATAGAGAAAATTATCATTTTATATTATTCTAATAATTTAAATTTAATTTAATTATGACTAAAAAAATTATATCTTACAAAAACAGATTTTTCTTTCTTAGAATGTACTAGAAATATTTAAAGGGTATTTATAATAATAAGAAATAATTAATTTTTCATAATTTAATTATCATCTGATTTCTTTTAATAGATGTGAAACTACTAATTCATGGCGTCATGCAGCAAATTTTTTTCAACGCTCTGGTTTAGGGCCAAGTGACATTGTCCAAAGACTTAAAAAATTGTCATATCCAAATCAAAAAACCCGTGATAAAACTTTTCGGGAACTTACTCTTTATCTTAAACATTGTTTACGGTCCCTAGACATATCAACCCCATTTACTCCACAAGTACCTCTTCTAGTTCATACTTTGCTCGATTTACTTGACCAAACAAATAATAGTGCTGAAGGAGTTGCTGATCTTGTAATGCGATCTCACGTTCTTCGTGAATATGCCACTGAACGTGCTATGTCTATTCTACAAGCCGAAGCTGCAACAAGGTAATTTATTAAATAATAATCATGTAAATAAAACGATATAAAATATTTTGTAATTTTTAGATCTACATCGAGACCCGAACTAGATCTTGGTTTAACTGTATTGCTTGTACAGCGAGGAAACACTGGAAGTCACCTCGAAGCAATTAAAACTTTAAAACGTTTATCGGGGGAAAATTTAATAAAAATGCTTTCTAAGCATCATTGCTTAGTTCTTGAATATGATAAGTTAGTCAAAAAATTTATTTTTTTTTATTTTTTAAATGTTTTTAATAAATATATAAGAATTTCAACAGAAATTGATTGATTGAGAACTACTGATGATATTTTTTAGGCAAAAAAGAGATTATAATTTTTCTGATTTAGCAACTCTTTTAATTGAACATCAACCTTCTGAATTATCAACAGTACTTTCAAATTTAGTTACTAATCGGGTAAATACACTTCAGGAAATTTTACAAGTAATTATTTTTTTAATTTCAAGATACCATATATTGAAACATTTTATAATTATTCTAACTATTTTAGGTTTTCCTTAATTTTTTACCCTCCCGTATTGGTATTAGTGGTACAGTGGCTAGTTCAGTACTTCAACAATTTCTGGAGAAATTCTTTCATTATTTTTTTTCTTCACTCGAAGAAAAAAATCCAAATTATGAACAACCTATTGTTGAAGCATTAAAAATACTTGTTCGATCATATCTAAGTGATCTAAATAGACACACTTTAATGAAATCTCAAAATTCTGAAAATAATCAGGTAATCGCGTTTAAGTATTATTAAATTAATTGCATTAAGTGTTTAATTTTTTAAAATTTTTAAAAATTTTTTTAGAAAATAGAAAATAATCTTTTTGAAAATACTCGACCGCCGTATTTACAAAAAATGCCACCATTTTCTGCTGATTTATCGAAAAGATTAGCTTCTCCACAAGAAACTGAAGAGAAATTTGAACCTAACATGAATTATCCTGCGAATAAAAGTCTCATTAAATTACAAGTAAATTATTTACAGTGTGTATCAAATAATTTCTTAGAATAAAAGAATTAATTTGTATTTATTTTACAGGGACTTTTAAGTTCTCAAAAATTACCTACTGAATGTGTTTCTGAAGTCAAAAACTTTGTAGAAACTAATCTCAAACTTCATGGAAATCTCAGTCTACAAGTTCTTTGTTCAAAAGTCCGTGAAGCTACAATATTAGTTTTAGATTTTTGTCCTCAAGCTTTACTTCAATATGCTAAAGTATTTATATTTGAAATTTTTAATTTCATTTAATTTAATATTTATATATATATATACTTATATATATTTTAATATTTTAACAATAGGACAAATTTGAATCTGAATCGGATTGGAAATGTCTTGTAGCACTACTTCAACGTAAGATTAATGTTTTAGCTGAAAATTCACTTTTGAAACAATTTTATATTCAAGTTAATGCAGGTAATTTTTTTTTAATAATTATATCTTATATATTTCTCAAATTGAAATGAATTCTACTTATATTCTCTTAACAAATTAACTTTTCTTTTATTACATCTAACATACAATTATTTATGTTTGCAGATGTCTTAACTCATTTAGCTCAAACACTTTCTATAGACGAACTTTATAAAGTTTTACCATCAGGGGAAACAGAATCTTATCAGAGCTATATAACAACTTGTCATCAAGTGAGTCATGCAAACCATATTCGAGCCCTCATTATGGCCACTGGCCATCAACTTTTAAATACACTTAATCTCTGAGGATCAAAAAAAATTTAAATGTCAATTATATATAATATGTCTTTTTGTTTTAATATGCTACAAAACCAATGAAATAACATCGAATTTAATTTTTCTAGTCAGCACTTAGCTAAATAATTTACTATCACCCAGATCTATAATTTTAATTATTCTTCATATTGGCTACATATATATTCTTATTCATATATTACATATATATTCTTATCCTTAACTTTTTTCTTTTAATTTAGAAAATTTTGTTTTTGTATAATTTTATGCTTTATGGTTATATTCAAGATATTAGAGGTGGTCTAATTTTTTAGATTAAAAATTTAATATTTATATTTATACATTTAAAAAGAATTAATATTTATAAAAGTTATAATATAAATTTTATTTATAAAAATATGTTAATAATGTTAGTTTTTTAAAATCTATCTATCGATATATATAATAAATATACAAATATATATATATAAATTTCCTTTTAAATAACAGATATATTTATACAATGACTTGAATTAATATTTTATCTTCAAATAATTTAAAGAAATTATCTTTTTTCAAAAAAATTAATTGCAAAAAGTATATTTATAACAATTCTAATATAAAGAAAATCAAAAATTTTCCAAAACATCAAACATATTCTTGCTTTGCAGTGGAAAATCATAAAATATATTTTTATAATAAAAAGTAAAAATAAATCATGGGATCATTATTAAAGATCTCATTAATTTGTGTTTGTAAAATATTATCAAAAAAGATTCCTGTTGAATAGAATGATTAATAGAAACTTTAATTTCATGAATCAACATCTAACTGATGAAAATATAGTTAATAATCATAAAGCAATTGTGTAGGTGCGTTATGAACTAATTAAATATTATTTATTTTATTTATCTCTTTTTAACACTATATATTTGACTAATGAAATTACACCACCATTAGAAAATATGATAATATATATTCTTTAGGATTTTAAAAATATTTTTAAGGATTGTCAGTCCAAAAATATGTTTTATTTTAAATTTATACTAACATTTTAATTATTTTTAAAATTTAGAAAGTTATTAGATCAATTTTGCATATTAAATAAATATTTTCTGGATAAATAACTATTAGAGTATAGAAATTAGTTTTTCATTGTAATATATAAAATATGAAAATATACAGATATCTTATTATTTCATATATGTTATTTTAATACTTTAAAATCATAGTTTGTTAACATAAAAACTAATTTTAGATAGAAATATAATAATTGTAATTTATTACATTAGATTAATTACATATATATAAAGACATCTCTTCACTCATAAAAGAAGAATAGTATTCACTTTTTTCTGCCACGATATTCTCGGGTCCTTTTTCTGACACTGCATAATTTCTAACACATGGTTATATTTCGAGCCTTTCTTCACTAATCGTGTCTTAAAAATGCGTCTGTTTTGGAAATGGAGATTCTTGTAAAATAATTTCTAAAAAAAAGTGCTAAAAAATAACAAATTAAAAAAGATTAATTTTATTATTATTATATTTTATGTTTTTTATATTATTATATAATTTTTATTTTATTTATTTATGTATATTATATAAATATATGTATCATATTTATAAAAATATGATTTCTATTATAATTTACAATAGATACTTCTATTTAGATAATTCTTTCCAGAAAAAATTTATTTAAAATGCTTTACCTAAATATAATAATATAAATTGTCTAAAATAAAAATATATAACATTTGTATTTTTTGGGACCAATACACATTGGACAATTTTAAATTTTTTAATAAGAGCGATTTTTAATCTAAATGTATTTATATTGTTTAAAACTAATATCTCTAACCGCTTTTTGATTTTAACTAGTTTTAAAAATGTATATTTATGTTTATACTTGAAACTCTTCAAGAGTAAAAAAATCAATTATTTGAAAGACACATTTAATAATTTAATGATCGCATTTCATCTTTTAATTAGCTAATTTATTTTATAATAAGAAACTAAATATATACAATTATTTATATTCTGAAATCAATTAAAAGTTTAATTTTATTGACCTCTTTATGCTATGTATTTTTATATGTTTATATATTTTTGTTTAATTCATTATTTTTCATTTTAATACTAATATTATATTATTTCATCGCTCTTATATAAAATATTTTGATAGTTTTAAAAATATAATATAAATTAGTTATAAATTTTATATAAATTGAAATTTATAATTATAACAAAATTTTAAAATATTTACTTCATATCCAATATTTGATGTGATTAGTAATCTTGTAATAATCAATTTCTTAAGTTTTAATGTTGTCCTTAGAAAAATAAATTTTTTTATTAATTAATAAAAAAATTCAGAATAGTAAATTAATAATTTAAATAGACATATATAATTCAAAGATATAGCATTTTTCAACATGTATTTCCTTAAACAAATAATTTAGAAAGCAAATAGAATTGAATTGGTATGTTTTCCAGTTAATCAAATTATATAGGTATATAATAAATAATTTATTAACATTATTATTTTTTTAATTTCCTTGAAATTTTATTCAAAAAGCATTAACAATTTCATTCACTTTATTTATTCACATTGAATTAAATATTAAATAAATTAGTAAAACAATCCACAAATATTACACACCAAATAAGTGTTCTAGTCACATTTTTATTTAGAAACTATAGATATAACTATATTTATTTAAAAGTAGCCTTATTCAATTTATAAAACGTTTTTTTAATTTATTATATATTTTCATTATATACAATGATTAATTATAAACATTATTCTATATAATTTTTTAATTATTATTTTTTAAATTTTCCATTGAATAAGACTACTTTCAAAAATCTTTTAAATATATAAAAAAATGTAAATATTTGTTAGATCTTTTGTTAACTCTTCTCTTTTAGAGTAGAGGAATCTAAGAGTTTAAATGTTGTATTTTACAAAAGAAATTTAATATTTGTAGTTTATCTAAAAAAATAAATATAATTGAAAGATATATATTAAAACTATTTTGTTTAATTCATTTTTTAATTTTTGTATAATTTTAGGTTCACTTTTATAAAAGTATAAAGCTTTTATTTTGTATAAAAATTATACAAAATTTATGCAATCTCGCAAAATTATCAACATTTTCCTTTCATATTTAAACCAAAAATATAAATACTTTTTTAAAAAACACTTATTCAACAGTCATCTTCTTTGTAATCTCATATAAATAGAAAGATAATCATAGCAATAAAAAACAATTTTAATCATTTATTAAACAATTATTTACAACATGAAATTAATCCAATAAATCCAAGTTTGACTGATTGAATTAGTAAGTCTCATTAGAAAGGTTCACTCCTCAAAGAAATAGAAAAATTTAAAAGTTTAATATAAATTAAAAATAAATGAGTTTAGATAAAGAAAAAAATACTAATTTAGCTACATTAATTAGAAAATAGTCCTTTACCTTCATTGATATATTCTAAAATTTTTCTTTTAGTTTATCATAAATAAAATATCATGTATCAAGTATACGATGTAAAAATCCCATTCTATAAAGATCAAAAAGGATAAGAGAAAGAAGAAAAACTGAGCAATAAATGAAAATCATGACATGTAGATTCCTAGAGTTACAATTTTCATTCTCTAAACTAAATGATATTAAGAAACATTAAAATATTTGATATTTTATTTAATGAAATATGATAATCCTAGAAAATATCTTCTATCTTGTTTTGAACTGCCCGAATATCTAATAATAAAGATAAAAACCTAATATAAAATCTAATTTCGAATAGGGATTTTTCTCATTCTTTATAAAAGACAGAATAAAAACTCTTAGTTTATTCATCAACTTAAATAAATGGACGATTATTAATTTATTATTTTGAACAATGAAAGGAGTTATTATAAATGGAATACTTTTTAAATATCTTTCAACTATACAAGTGGAAAATCAATTTAAATCAACAAATCATGAAATGTAAGTACATGTATACGAGTATATATAGATTCATGATGATGATGATTTTTGGATTTACAAATTTTTGTTATCGTTAGTTTATTAAATACCTATGAAAATATAGTTTAAAAAAACATTATTATAATATATATATATATATATGTATTTATAATAAACAAGATGTATATCTCTTATCTTTTAAATTATTTGTTACTTTTTAAAAAATAGTTTTAAAATATATTTCTGCCAGTTTAGAAAAACTTTTTGTTAAAATATTTTTTATCTAAACTGCTATTACATTATGCTATTGCTATATTGATATAAAATTATTATTTGTATTTTTTTATTTAAACAAGTTAGAATTAATTTTTTAAAAATGATGTTTTTCTACTCTCGAGAACAAAAATCTTTTTAAATATCTATGATTTCATAATTTGTAAATTTTGCTTATTCTTTTACTTTTTATTATAATAATTTTGAAATAAATAAATCATTGTAATGACATCAATCATAAACAATACCTCCCTTACTATCGTCGGTCGGTAAAAATAAAATTTCAAACATTTATAATGAACGAAGATCAAAAATATTAAATTTTTAAAAAATACTATAATAATTATTGAATATCTTAATTTTAATTTTAATTTTTTTTAAATAAAATTAATAAACATAAATTTTCTAACTAAATTATTAGATTATATAAAATTTCTCAATAATTTTAAAATTGATATTTTTAAAAAAATTGGTCTTTTTTAACATTCATTCAATAGAAAAAATATAATTGTAAACAATTTCGATAAATTAAATAAAATTATTCGTGAATTAATTTCTAATAATCTCATTATTAGAAGGAAGGAAATGGGGTAATATAATATTTAATTTTTTTTTAATTTTTTGGAATTCTTACTTTTTTTTATTTTTTTAAATTTAATTTTAATTAAATTAATCTTTTTAATTTTGTTTAAAATCTCTCAAAATTATCATTTGAAATGTTGATTTAACGTAAATTTGTAAGTAAAACAACTGTCTCATTTTCATTTTAAGTTTACAAAAAAATATTTGAACCAGAGATGAGAAAAATTTGGGACCAATTCTTTGAGTAAATATTAAAATAGTAATTAATAAATAGTGCTCTATAAGTTTTTACCAGAATTAATTATTGTCTGTCAAATTTCAATTGAATTTGTTTATTAAACTTTTTTATATATGTAAACCCATGTATATGATTCATTTTTCTAATTATAGTGATATAATTTTATCTATCCTAAAAGATTATTTTCAAAACCAGGAAAATAATACAGAGGAAGTAAAAGTTTCCATGTGAATAAATTTATACGTATTAGATATATATTTTTTAAAATTTCAACAAACTTAAAAAATTAGTCTTTGATTGTAATGCAAATAAATTTACATGCAAGAGGGATAACTCTAGGAGCAAATGCCATTAATCACCTAAAAAATAATTATTATATTAGCTACTAATAAATAATTTATTTATTTTCAAATTCATACATCTTTTAATTTATTATTGAAATATCCACAAATAATCCTTAACATGGACATAGTCATAAACTTTTATCATAATATACTACTTTTACATACAATTAAGATGATTTTGACAAAGTCAAAGATAACTTAATCTTAATTATCTCCTTAAATTTTATGGAATATTTTCACAATATCAATTTAAAATATGTCAAGGGTAGAAAATCATAGTATATAGTAATATAGCTTCTTTTTTTTAAAAGTTCATCTTAAACGTAAAAACGCGTTACCAAATAATACTTTTATGATATAGGCAGTGGCGTACCTAGAACTTTTGCCGCCCGGGGCGATCTCCAGTTTGCCGCCCTTTTTATTATAAGTCAATCAAATAGTGGTATTTATAAATTAATGCACATAAATAAATTTAATAATTTAATTAAGTTATTTAATCAATATTAATTAATACACAGAGTAAATTTTTTTACACATATTTATATGCACTCGTAAACATATATTTATATAATATTTACTCTTCTAGCTTTCATACTAGAAAAATCGTGTATAATGCTCTCAAAATTTATATTTATATTTTTTCCGCCGGCCCTGCTTTTCAAAAGAAAAATCGATGATTTCAAAAAATATTGGTATATCACTTCAAAGTAATCATATAAACTTTACAAAAGAAATGACATTTATAAACTGATATCAAAAAATTTTAGTTAGGAAAAATTGCTGAACAAAATCGTAAAGATGCGTTTACGAATTCAACGAATTTTAATGAATACAATAAAATAAAATTATTATCCTGTTCTTGGAATTAGAATTCAAAATTTACCCTAAAATGCATTTATATACACCGAGGAATAATATTCGAAATCATATAGTTAATCATAATTTATATAAATCAAATAGTAAACTTATAATAATCATAATAATCATTTATTATTCAAGAAAGAAAAAAAATAAATATGAAATGAATAAGTTGCTTTTTACAACTATAACTAAATATAAAATATGCCGCCCCAAGATAAGTGCCGCCCGGTGCGGACCGCACCCACCGTACTCCCCTACGTACGACACTGGATATAGGTATGAACCATATATGAAAATTTTACAATTTCTAAAGATTTTACATAATGTTATTTATTAATAAGTTAAAGTAACAAAATCATTAATTCCATGTTTTTCATTTCATATACCACTGTGTGTTATAGGAAGCTTGATATCGATAGGCCTCTCAAAGAAAATTTGTTATAAAATCCATAGATAAGGTATTCTATATAAATGATATTTGTTAATGCAATAGATAATGTATCATTATATATTGTTTTTCACTATTCTAGACATAGAAATAATAAATATTCAATGTTAATGAAATATTTCAAAAATAAAAAAAAAATTGTAATCAATCCAATTAAGATGACTGGTTTCCTAGATTGGGCCGGTTCTTTCCCTCTTAAGGGCCAAATTAGAACTGAAGGTCTGACATTGTCGTTACAATATGAATTTATAATTAACAGGCTATTAATTTACTATTTAATTAAATTTGTGATGTAATTTTTCATTTAATTATTACCCTTTAAATATTATTAAACAAATTAACTTCGTTTGAATTTATTTGCCTCGAAACTTGGTAGTTGTGAAAATACGTGAAGATACAGGGGCTCATTTAAAGCAACTAGCTCAGCATCGTTTAGCAAGAGCCAGTATTAGTTTACACCTAGGAATTTTATATTGTGAATATGACAAAATAAGTACAATTAAAAAATTCAATTCAATCACTATTAAATACTGAAACACTTCGTTCACTAAAGATTTTAATTTCTTTCTTTTAATTTACTAGAAATTAAAATCTTTCTTTCTTCCTGCTTGAAACAACTGAAAACTAAAATGACTATTTTTTGTCAATACGGGGTACCCTTATTGACCGCTAAAATACGCATAAAGTATACATCTACAGAGAAATTAAGAAAGCCTATTTTAGGAGTTGGTCCATCGATAGCATTCTTCCTTTAAATGATATGCTGAACAAATGGATCGAGTCATGACAACGAAAAGAAAAATCATACAATATCAGTCATAATAAGTTAATTTATTATATTGTTTTATGTTATTAAATTAGTATATTGGAGTTAAATTTATAATAATTATTCCATTTGTCAACATTAATTTAAATTATATTTTCTCATTTCTTTTTTATTTTCTATTAAAATTTAATTTAATTAAAATCTTAAAACCATTTAATGTATAAGTAAGATATAAAAATAATCTTTAGGAGATTATATTAGAATCTTAATAAGATAAGACCTTGTTTAATTTATCAAGATGTAATTTAATGTAAAATCAACATTAATTTGTTTGACGATTGTTTATTTTCATATTTTTATTTTCCTTTCGATTTTGATTTCCAATACCGATAATTATTATTATATTATCTTAATTATTATTATTGAATTCAATATCTCTGTTCACCAAATTTTTGTAGACTTTACAAAAGCATATGACTCAATAGACCGGGAAAAACTTTTTAAAATCCTGATCTTAATGGGAATTCCAAAAAACCTAGTACGTATGATTCAAATTTGTCTTGTGGGTAGTAAAGGAAGAGTAAGATGAGGGAATCAATTGTCCGAAACTTTCGAAATTCGAAATGGGTTAAAACAATGAGACGCATTATCACCAATTTTATTTAATATAGTTCTGGAATATGTAATTAGACAAATTGGGGAAAAATCAAATGGAATAGAATTAAACAAAAAAATTCAAGTATTAGGTTACGCAGACTTAAAAATAGGAGATTCGGCAATTCTATTCAAAGATAGCATAGAAAAATTAATCAAAGAAGGAAAAGGTGGGGCTGGAAATAAATATTGCTAAGACAAAGTATTTATTAACAGAGAGGAATATTAAATCTTAACATACAAGATATAGAATTTAAAAATGTGGAAAAATTTAAATACAGGCAGTCGTTGAGTTACGTCGTTTCGAATTACGAGACACTTGGAGAAGTGTGGTTGCTGCGGCCTAGGACTTTTGAGTTCTGTAGAGCCACAGATAGATAGAATTATTATTAAGAACTAATATTTATTTAGGCTCTTTATCATGATTTAATTGTTTTATTGAATTGTTAATTTAGTAGTAGCTAAGATGAAATCTCGTTACCAAGAAACAAACAGTAAAATAATTATTACTAATAATTATGTAAAATTAAAAATATTTACGAGCGCGCGTGTTACTATTAATTTTTCACTTAAATTTAAATTAAATAAATTTATAAATATAACTCACTATTAACAATTTAACTTAATATCATATTGATATTTATAAAACAAAATGATGTGAAATCAAGATCGGCAATAACATATGAATTGAAATGTTGATTCATGACATAATTTTCATGATTTAATTTTTTTTCATTTCATCATTTTTAATCTTATTTAAAACTAAATATAATATTATGTAACAAAAATAAATCGTGAAAATAGATAAATAGATTATAATTAATTTAAGAATTATCTTTAAACTTCTTAAATTAATTAAAAATTAAACATTAAAAAGTGCTATGCTATGAATCATTTTATTTAATCTTATTTTTTTAAATCATTTTAAAATTTAACATTAGGTATAAATATGTACTTACAATTTTACTTTTACTAAGTCTTTTTTCATTTCTACATTATAATTTACGAATATTTGATATTAAATCAAATTTAATTTTATACTTTCTTTTCTTTTCCAATTGCTATATAAAAAAAATTAATGTAAAATTTAATCTGCATTAACTAAAGTGCGTATTAAATAAAATAGGTAATTATTTTAAGAGATGAAAACTAGTGTAAAAGTTATTCTTATATTTATTATTATTATTTTTTCTTTCAAAATAATTAAATTTATATAAATATTATTTTTTAATTAAATACGATAAGTTTCGATATCATTCGATCATTTTTCAGTAAAATATAGAATATAAGAATATATTTGCATATTTAATATTTTTAAAAATAGTTATATAACGATTTTTTAAAATAAATTAATTGAATTTGATTAACTACAGATAAATTGAAATATTATTTTCATTAATTGTTTTTATACGAAGTAATGATTAAATGATCACGAGCCCATCACAAATACTACACATCAATTATATATAAAATTCGAAGTCAATGGCCATGACATATTGAGTACACTAGCCATATCTTAACAGATTTCCAAGATTGACTCTTCTATATTAAATACACGCTGTCTAGTAGTCATGTGATCATTTCAACTTCCTGACTTTTTTATTTTTCTTGTAAAGTAATGTAAAAAAACATTGGAAATGCTTCCGAACATTTATCAAGTATAAATTATTATAAAATAAAACTAGAGCTAAATTTAAAAATTAAACTTTTAATGATTTTGAATATTTTTATATTCATAAACTCATTTTTTATATATCGTATCTTTCAGATTTGTTTCTCTGTTCTTGTTTTCCTTCCTAAAATAATAATTGTATAATTTCTTATAAAATATTTAATTAAAATAAAAATGTTTTGTAAGATGATTATTATGTATCTTTTATTTATAATAGAAAATCTTGTTAGTAGAAGATATAAATATAAGAACAAATTAAGAACATGGGCAATAAGAACTAGACATCTTATGTTATTAATGATTGATTTTGTTCTCTTAACCCTATCAACTCTTACAAATGAACAAATAATTGTCACATGACATTTCTTTAAAACTATTTATATACTAGCTGCTCCGAGCGCCTTCGGCGCTCTTCACACCTAGACGGAGGCTCCGCCCCCTGTACCCCGATTGATACATTGTATTTCGTTGAAAGTCTGTATGTAAAAGGTTTTCATCTATTTTGTTACAATCAGTATAAGTAGATAAGACATTTATTTGTTTTCTTGTAAAATATATTTTAATTTAATCAGTAAATTAATTATATATTATTATTGTATATGTTATATTTATCTAACTCTGTGTCTCTACAGTTTTCGAAAGTTCTTAGCCGCAGCATCCATATTTCTCTAAGCGTCCCTATCCTGAGCTACAACCAAAAATCCTACCCTATCCCATCTTTCCCATGTCCCTTCCTTCATTGTCCACCCACCTTGGTCTTTGGTCTTTCACCGGATGTTTCCCAATCGGTTTCTCCCAATTTCTAGCTTCTCCCATTCCAGCCACGTCCCCTTCCCACCTCAGCCTTCTCGATTTTATAACCTTAACTATATCTGGAGATCATGCAATTCCTCGTTATGCCATCTCCGCCATCCCCTTGTGATCTCGTCTTCCTTTGGCCTATAAATGCTGCAAACAATACTAATCTCACAAATACTCTAAATCTACTCTCACTCCTACCCAGGGTCATCGATAGGGTGACTAAATGTCCCGTTTTTCCGGGATTGTCCCGTTTTTAGGTGCTCTGTCCCGGCGTCCCCAACAATTTCTTCGGGATAGCCTATTGTCCCGTTTTTCAATATTCAGGACATTTCGTACTTTTTTAAAAATTTTTTCAATTTAGTTCTAAAATAAGTTGACCTGTTGCCAGGTCCGAACCGTCCGACGATTTGAAGTAAATTAATTTCCAGCTACAGAAACAATTTAAAATAATTTTAATATATCTATTAATGTAATAAAAAACAGATATGGATACATAAATAATAAATATAAACATTTTTAATTTTATTTTATTTATAATATATATGCAAGACCAGGCTGTGACGTCATGAATGGCTGGATTACGTCATATAATTTTAAATCAAGAAAAAACTAATAAATATGATTTTTCTCGAGGATAAAACCAATACAAAGTGCATGATTCGTGGTGATTTATAAAAAAATCTCCTCATGTGAAATTTGGTGTGAAAATAACCCTTCCCTTCCTATCGTCGATCGCTAATACTACCACTTCCGGTTTCCGGATTTGCACCAAAAGTTGATCAATTCATCATACTGATGCATTAAGTAAATATACCAAATTTCATCAAAATCCGTTGAGCCGTTCAAGCTGTACACATCTATATGGACGGACGGACGGACGGACATCATGCTAAAAATACTTTTTTCTGTTAAGAAAATGCATGATTCGTGGAGATTTATAAAAATCTCCACATGTGAAATTTGGTGTGAAAACAATACCTCCCTTACTATCGTCGGTCGGTAAAAAGGTAAACCCTTTGTCCCGGTTTGGTGTTTTCGAAATATGGTCACCCTAGTCATCGATCAACATGAAAAATAATTGTTTTATATATTTCAATTTTGATCCTCTTTGATAATAGTTTTGATGAGATAAGCCCCTTTACTGCATAATACTTATCAGCTATTATTTTTATCAATTAGTAATTACATATTACATAATATTGAAAAATAGTAATTACTAGCTGCTCAGAGCTCCTTCGTCGCTCTTCACATCTAGACGGGGGCTCCGCCCCCTGTACCCCCCGAGTGTCCCTATTCTGAGCTATAACCATCTAACTCCTAACCTGTCCCATCTCTCTCACGTTCCTTCCTACATTGTCCACCCTGATCCCAATTGGTCTTCCACACAGACGTTTTTCAATCGAACTCCCCACCAATATATTTTTCCTCTCCCATTCTAGCCATGTGTCCTGCCGATCCCAGCCTTCTCTATTTTATGACCTATATCTAGAGATGCATAGAGGTCATGCAATTCCTTGTTATGCAGTCTCCGCCATTCCCCGGTGTCCTCATCTTTCTTTGGTCCATAAATGCTGGGAAGAATCCTATTCTCAAATACTCTGAATCTATTCTCATCTCCCAGGATTATAGACCATGCCTCCCACCCATATAATACAATTAATAATTTAATAATTTTGATCCCCTTTGATAATAATTTCCAGATTGCAACCTCGATTTAAATTCTTTGCAAATATTATTCTCTCTGATACTAATTATTTTGTCTTATCACTATTAATTTCAAACCCCATCAATTTTCCTGCCTCGATTAATTTTTTTATGCTACTTTAAATCAAAAAAAAAATCAAAGTAAACAAAATAAAAATAAAATATAAAATTAGCATAACACTAAACTACTATAAAAATAATATTAAAAAATATATTATATATTAAAATCTTACGTGAAAATCCAATTATGAGATCAAATTTTCTTAATTAAAATAATTTACTCACATAATCTTAAAAATTAATAGTATTAAATTATAGCCGTAATGTGAATGTTTTCAAAGTTTAAAAGGCCAATAAGATCAATTGAGATATTGTAAATATCAATAGATATATAAAAAGATTTTTATCTGCACATTGCTCAGAATTTAAATTACAGCCAAATTATCGCCACCAGCGCCTCTATGATCTAGTATGGTAACTAAACTGGTAATGGTAACTAAACTATTATATTCTTTATACTTTTTTTAAAATTTTTCTAATTCAAAAATCGAATAAATTCCGATAGATTTGGCTGGAGTCTCGGTCAGACAGACAAACAGACAGACACATTACACTTGCTTTTATTATTATAGATGTACATATTGCATAATATTGAAAAATATGTATGGCAAAAAGGGCTGTTTTTAGGGTTTTCTCGGCAATTATTCGATTTTTTTCTCGCCGTATAAACCATCCTTGGACTTCAACTAACATTTTAAAAAAAGAATTGTCAAAATTGGTCCAGGCGTTATTGAGTGATGCGGTTACCAACACATTTTGCGATTCATTTTTATTTATAAGATTTATTTAATTTCTAATTTGAATTTATCTATTTTTTGCAATATTCTAATTGAAATTGAAATGTCATACAAAACAAATATGATCTATATTTTATAATAATTAATATAGATAAAGTGGATGATCGATTCTCAATAAATTATTTTTATGCTTTTTGTAAAGCATAATTCTGAAATAAAAAATTCCGGATTCTAACATAATAATTAAATTTTAAAAATATGAAATAAATATTTAAATAATTACACATATTCACTCAACTTAAACTTTTATTATTAATATCTATTGTGTGTTTAATGCGAGTTCGATAATGAAAGAATCTTTATTTTACCGACCGACAATGGTAAGGTATATAGGTATCTTCTATAATTTTTTTAAAGAATACTAAATTTTTTTTATTCAAAATAAAAATAAAATAAAAATTTATTTTAGAAAAAAAATATTCAAATCAAATGAATCAAATAGAAATAAGAATTCAGGAGTTTTTTTTAAAATGAAAGAAAATCACAATTCGGTCGGTTTGTACCTTATTTCAACTTATTTATTTATACAACTGAATATTGCCTTCCTTATAATTCATATTTCTTATTATTATTAGATTTATAAAAATATTTTAATTTATTCAATTTACAATTATTTTATGAATATTTCTGAGAAATTAAAATTTTTCTAAGGTTCATTCAGAAATAAATCTACCTAATTTTTTAATGTTCGTGTGCTGCCAGAGTTTTATGGGCCTAATCTGGTAGAATTGATTACGACAAGACATGATTACGCAAAAACAGTTTGAGCTAGAATAATGAAATTTGGTACACAGGCATTATTCGAAATTCGTAGTTTTCTATCAACTTTGGAGAAATGTAACTCATTTTCATTTTTTTTCCTCTAAACTGACCGTAAAAATAAAGTTATATGTTTGATAGTTTTTCACATGATTAAAAATTGTATAAAACTGCTATATATAGAACTTGATTGAATCACTGAAAGTACAGGAATTAATTTTTAAACATGTTGACTGGTTATCACGTGCCAGCACGTGACGTGGTGCCTTTAACAAAGAGTCAAATACGCGCTGGTTTAATAAATATTATTTATTAATTTTAATTTATAATTTAATTAATTAAATTTAATTTAAATATAATATATGTTATTTAATCAAATTCAAATTACCAGATAGTCGAGTGGAGGCACTATAGTTTTTTTTTTCTATTTAAAAATGAAGGATATAAATTTTATTTATGTTTATTTTATTAAATTTTATTTATGTTATTTATATTTTTATACATACGATTTGAGTAAAATGAAATAAACTAATATTGAATATGTTATTTTTAAATGTTTAATGAAATGATTACAAATATTTAATTACAACTATATTTCAATAGTAAATATTATACGTTATTTATATGATAAAGTAAAGTGCAAATTTTCATAGATAATAATTATTTCAAGGTGATTATCATCTTGAACATGACAAATGTTATTCACAATAGATCTTAGCTAATTTAAAGACGTAGAAATTCCTCGGATAGAATTAAACTCTTTCTACAAGGTCAGTATAGAAACGGGACCTTTTTCCTATTTTACATTTGTCTGGAAAATTTTCATTAGATACGTCTAAAAGAAATAAAGATCAAGAACATTTATTGTACATTGATTTTTTAACGAACACCTGTTTTACAAGGTTCTTGCATATGGAAAATAGCGAAACTTTTTCAACTTTTATTATAATGTTTATTATAATTTTATCAAATTTGCACGTATTTTGGGTTTGGAAAATATTATCAATTCTATTCTGCTCATTCTCATAATTGCAATAAATTATTTTTTAAGCTCCTTACTTTCTAAGAATAAATAACTTTTTAGGGATTTAATTTGTTAAATAAGCAATTTATATTCTCAATAAAGCTGTATTTGAAGACAAAAGCAGAGTGATTTATTTAAAAACGTTATTTTGGAAATGAATTGCTCTCATTTTTATTTAAATTGGAATTCTTAACTTTAGATATTTATAAGATTTTTTCAGTAATGATTTTGTATATAAATATTAAAACAACCATATATATATACTAATAATAATTAGACTTTAAAGAATAATTTCTTAAAAAAATTGTCTCAATAAACTAAACAAGTATTCAACAACATATATAGATACAAATAATTAAAAATTCTAGATAAATAAACTAATTAAAATATATAAATAAAATAAATAATAAAATAAAAAAATTGAACAAAAGAACATAATTGATTGACTAAATTGTTTTACATTAAAAAGGAGTATCTTCTTAAGACCTTCAAAATCCCTAAGAAAATATATTCAATAGAATATATAAATTACTAAAAGAATATAAATGCTTCATTATAAATCAAAGAAACTCTAACATTATCTTTATTTAAATATCGTTGTTTATGTAAATAAAATAGAGTTCTGAAAAGGCTTGCAAATTTACGATAAGGGCACAAAGGTCTCTAGGGTTTAGGATAAATGTGAATTAGAATAGAAAAGACAACATTTTCATCAATAGTTGGTTCATGATAGTGGAACGTATCTAAATCAATTTTACTAAATTTAAAATAAAATTTATTATTTTAAGTTTTTTAGTGAATTGTATAAAACCGTTAATTGGTGGGACCCGCTGGAAACATTATGTCACATGAGTGAGTATCGATAATTGATTAATTGATTAATACATTTTGGCATTTTTTTTTAAATTTTCTTATTTATCATTATACAATTGCTTATAAAAATTACACGAATTATCTCCTTAATATTAATTTCTAGAAATTAAATGCAAATATTGAAAAAAAATTATCATTCGACATAAAAGCATGAGTCGGGAGAGAATCCATCCTTGATAAACACATACTTATATGAATATATGAGTAAATATATATATAAATAAAAATACTTGTACTTTTATTGATTTGCTTTGTTTTTGGTTAATAATTGTTTTGAATTATTCTACTTATTCTAATTATTCTTAATCCAAAAGATTGATAAAATAGTTTATAATCTAATAATATTGTAACATTATGGTTAAATTATTATCATATTTTTTTCGCAGAAACATTCCTTATAAAATATCAATTCATTGTACTGAACAAAGCAAATGAATAAAAGTACTAGTATTTTTATTTAATTGTATAATGATAAATAGGAAAATTTTTTAAAAAATACCAAAATTTATTAAGTCTATTCTTTAGCTGAAGTTATTTATGTTACCTGCAAAATATGATATGCCTTTTATCTATAGAATGGCTAGGCATAGAATATAATGCCGGATGTGTTTAGACGAATTATGAAATATGAGAAATATTACATACTTTCACTAGGCATTATAATATAGTACCGGGAGCCTGAGCCTCGGCTCGGTAATTAAGTTAAAATAAGTTGACCTGTGGCCAGGTCCGAACCGACCGACGGTTTGAAATAAATTAATTTCCAGCTACAGAAACAATTTCAAATAATTTTAATATATCTATTAATGTAATAAAAAACAGATATGAATATAACATAAATATTTTTAATTTAATTTATTTAGAATATATATGTAAGACCAGGCTGTGACGTCATGAATGACTGGATGACGTAATATAATTTTAACTTAAGATAAAAACTAATAAAAATAATTTTTCTCGAGAATAAAACCAATACAAAGTGCATGATTCGTGGTGATATTTAAAAAATCTCTTTATGTGAAATTTGGTGCGAAAATAACCCTTCCCTTCCTATCGTCGATCGCTATGACTACCACTTCCGGTTTCCGGATTTTTACCAAAAGTTGATCAATTCATCCCACTGATGCATTAAGTCTTCTTCTTCTTCTTCTTCTTCTATTATAGGCCTAAGGCCTGTTCTTCTTCACTATCCTCAGGTCTTTTTTGGGAAGAGTACGCCCAGCAGTCAGCCCATTTTTTCGGTGGCTTGGTCTCTTGTGTTGCTGGCCTTCCATCCCGGGCTATATTCTCAAGAACCCTTCCGCGTTGGCTCTTCCTACGTGTTCGTTCCATTTTTACGGCGAATCTTAACCCATTTGCCGTAATAGGTTCGTTGCCGTGTCGTCAATGTGTTAATCATTCCAATTTTCGAGGCTGTGTGTGGTTCTTTGAGCAATTGTGATTTGCGTCTCTTGAGTAGATTGCTAGTCTCATCTCCGAGACGTGGATGTTCTTAGTTAAGTCAAAGCCCCCCAACACGACAAGGTGACATCCATGGTGGGGCTTGCCGGAGGCAGCTGATGTTAAATTAAATTGAAAATTTTTGTTCTTAGTTGGAATCGAACTCCGACTTCTTGCGTGGAAAGTTGGTATCCTACGCTCTCGGCTACCCTGCCTCCAATGCATTAAGTAAATATACCAAATTTCATCAAAATCCGTTCAGCCGTTCAGGCTGTACACATCTATACAGACGGACAGACGGACGGACGGACAGACATCATGCTAAAAATACTTTTTTCTGTTAAGAAAATGCATGATTCGTGGAGATATGTAAAAATATCCACATGTGAAATTTGGTGTGAAAACAATACCTCCCTTACTATCGTCGGTCGGTAAAAATGATTCATTATTATTGGGTTTGTCTGGTAATATTAATACCTGGGACACCGAGCTCTTTAAAAAATATTGATATATGTTGCATCATTGCATCAATCTGATTAAAATGAATGGAAATGGGATCCTCAATAAAAATACCTGGTTCACCGAGCCACCACTCGGTCAATAAAAAAAATGATTCTTTATTATCGGGTTTGGCTGATGATATTAATAACTTAGTCCATTCAAATAATAACATACAAACAGAAAAGTAGGCGTGTTGATATAAAATATATACCTGGGACACCGAACTATCGCTCGACCCTTTAACAAATTTATACAATTTATTTTTATATACATACTTTAAAAATTTTACAATTTTTTAATTATTTATTTTAATTGTTAAATGGGATTTCTAAAAATGGCCCATTAAAAAAATAAATTGTTTTTAATATCAATAGCTGGGTCACCGAGCTATCCCTCGACCCTTTAACAAGTTTATACAATTTATTATTATATAGGGTGACCCAGCCAGTAGTTGAACAAATAAAGCCAGTTTACCACGGATCCTGTTGTAAGTTCTATACTATTAGCCGTAAAACTAAGCTAATGGATTTTGAACAAAGCTTTATTATTGTAGTTATTAAAAAAAATATTAAACAGTGCTTAACTGAAAAATAAAAAGCAAAAAAAAATTCACAACATTTTTTATGATTTTATCCCAGTGGTTGAACAGACATGTCCAGTTTTTGAACGCTCGATATTCCAGTAATTGAACACCCGTTATTTCATAGTTTTTTTTATTTTAAGTTTAGGTACACATCCAAAACGACTTAACAAATATCTAGGCCTATAGCTTGAGCACTCATAACACAATACAAGGCTGATTCACATTCCAAACATTGCTCAATGTTTAAATTATAATAATAATAATAACAATAATACATATATTTATTTATTTATTTATTTCATACAAACACCAATCGGCAATATACACATAAGATACAAAATTAAAAATATTTTCAAAATTTTTTAAACTTTTGATACGAAATTGCTTTGGGAGTCGAGTCCCGTTACTGCATACAGATTCCTGGTTTTACTTTACTTTACTTTAGGCAAGTCCGTTTGTCTTGAAAGTGTTGCTTGGATTGCACTAACATTCAATGCTGAAGGTGAGGCATCAAAATTATGATTAATTTCGGGCTCTTTTTCAATACACTCAGACAAAAGGCCATTTGTCTATGTTTCATTAAGACATTTGCTCCGAAGCCTTATCCAAAACTGAAACAGTTCACGGGCCTCAATATTACCCTCCCACTCTTCCCCTGCCCTTTTCTAAATTCTTCAGGCCTACCCTTGGGGAAGAGGGATTCAAGGTATAAGAGGGATTGAACATTCACAGTCTGGTGATCTTCGATGGCGGGCAACGTTCACCACTGTTCAATTACTGGAATTTGTGCATTTTAACAGTGCCATTAGTTGAACAGTCAGTTTAGAGCTCTAAAAAATAAAAAATATCTATACCTTAATATCATGCTTCAAAATGTAGTCCTTTAGCTTTAATTTAAGACCAATTCGGTAAAAATATCTCTAAAAATGACTAGGATGCACGTGGATTACTTTTACTTACCGTATTTTCAGTAGACTAGTCGTGAATGCAAAAACAAGCATTTCATTCGAGAAAAAAAATAATATCTCTAAGTACTTAAGTCACGTGAAGCAGACGATAGGTGTTTCAGTTGTGACAACATAAGAACTTAAAAATAAAATAAAATTTCACGTTCCAAGCATGTTTCCTCTTGAGATTTTGGCGGATTTTTGATAATTTGTTCAACTACTGGAAGGGGTTCAACTACTGGCTGGGTCACCCTACTTTAAAAATTTTACAATTTTCAACGAACTTTTATTTCGTTTATAAAATCTATATATTTGTGTGTCCGTCGCCAAAAATTTTCGATTTTTTAAATTATGATTTTGGATTCGAGTAGAGCTTAAAAAGTGTAATTGTAAAGTGGTCTTAGTTTTTTAAAATCTGGTTGGGAACATGGTCAAATCGGCGGTCAAACTTGAAAATTTGCCATATATTATTACTGTAATTAGTGTTATTATAATATAAAATTATAAAGAAAAAATGTTTAGACATTATTGTCGACATTTTCATTCTGTAAATTAAATAATTTTATTTCATTTAAATAAATAACTATTTTTAAATAATTTTTGCTCTCTACATTATTTATCTAATTATCACAATATATTAAGATCATATAAATTGGAATTATTTATTAATTATTTATGTCAATTTATTTAAAATTGGATATCTACATGTTGTCATTCAAAGAATGTTTATATTTATATTTTTTATGTTATATTTTTAATTTAATTTTTTTAATATTGGCCTTTTTAAATTATTTATAAAACACTGAAAACATTCAAGATTATATGAATAAATAATTTTAATTTTGATCTCATAATTGGATTTTCATTTTCAAGTAAGATATTATTATGGGTGGATTCACAATGTATGAAGGGACACTTTTAGAAATGTGGATGTTGATATAACATTTACAATAATACTATATAATTAATTTACTGATTAAATTAAAATATATTAAAAGTAAGAACACAATAACAAATAAATGTTTTATCTAATATACTGTTGATAAGCTAGTATAGTATAATATTTTGTATTTACGGAGTCGCTGTAGAATAAATTGATGACGTCATTTAAGTCTCCTATATTTCGAATATTAGTATTATTATTAATTTCTTTATAAAGGAAATTTATTTAAATAATTATATATTTCAAATAAATTGAATTTATTGAAAGTGCTAAATAATTAAAATCTTTTAATGATTTCAATAATTCAGAATATCGTAATATGTTAGTTATTAGTTAAATGGACTAGTATAGTATTTTATATTATTTTTTTAATTACTCTTTTTATTTTATATTTATTTTTATTAGAATATATATATATAAGAGACACTTTAGTGGGCGCCATGGACATTTTTCAAGAGTTAGAATCGGAATGTCTTTAAAAAGTAAGTTAGGAATATTTTAGTTATGACAACCAAATACAAGAATTGCTGTTTTGTAAGTCATAAATATATATAAAAATTATATATTTTATTTGAATTATTTATTTATTCCAAATTTATATTATCGAAATTCTTAGGTTCGTCGAACCTATATCAAGAAAAAAAATGATTATCTTCTGATAATCTTTCATCTCATTTAAAATTAGTTTTTTTACGTTTTATTTTAAATTGTCGTATAATAAAAATTAATATTAAAGAATTATTAGGTTTGATATTAATGTCTTAAGCTGTTAAATATTGAAATGATATTTCCTTTTATGTGCTATTTGTGGGTCATTTTTTTAAGTTTTTTGTTTAAGATAGTTTTTTTGTCTCTATCTCTTTTTTGCAAAAATTAATATTTTATTTTAATTTAATAATTTAAGATCTTCTATTCTTCTATGCAACCAATTAAAAATTATTATAAATTGTATTAAATTATAATTGGTTTTTTAATTTGATAATTTATAATATAATAAAAGACATTGTAATTGTGTTGGAGTGAGTAAAATCGTGACGTGTGTCTGTGTTGGGAGTTTGTTTATAGTCTTTGTTAAAGATTCATTCTTATCTAAACCATGAAATATTGAGGACGTTAAATTTTTCTCTCCTATTTTTGTTAGTCTTTGCGTTCCGAATGCTGAATTCACCTTCCAAAGTTCAGTTATCATTCCCTTATATATTTGAACGCATCCACACCAAAAAGAATTATTAAAAAATTAAATAATTCTCTTAAAAATTGAAAGAAACTCCAGAAAGCCAGGAACCTTGTCTAAAAGCCCCCCAAAAAAGGATGTCGTTGTCTTTATAACGAATTGGAACTCAATTGGAACCAAATCTACACTGAAGAAAGAACGGATACAACACACACACGGATAAGACTCTATAATTTATATATTTTATTCTTTCCCTTACTTTAATGTTATCCAAGTCTTAATTTCCTTAATATTAATGTTGTATAATTTAAATTACTTCCTGTCGATTATAAAAGATTTAAATCTAGTAAAATAAATTCTAGTTGCAATTTTTTCTTTTAAATTGGAAACCAATAAACTTAACTTTTATTATTCTCTTTTGAATCTATTAATTGTGTTATTCCTACAGCTTTCTCTATCTCTCATTCCACGTTGGATCTTAGTTATCTGATTGCTACCTTACACCATGGACCAAAACCTCTATTTTAATTGAATCTCCATCCCTCCCTTACTCCCCTCTTTCTCCTCTTCAATCACACAAACGAGGGTCATTGCGCACCTAAGTCCGCGCATCGCCATTACCCACTTCCCCCTCCACTCCCTACGTACTCTCTCCTATCTACCTCTGATCAGTTGTTTCCTTTCATCACAAATACAATCCTTTAATTAATAATCAACATTTTAAATTCTTTTCAACTCATTAATAGATTCAATTTAAATTCAACCAAACAATTATTTTCCTTAATAAATTTAATTTCTATATTTTTTCTTATTAATTTAATTTTTTCCCTTTTTTTTTATTTAATTATAAACACACCCTCCCTAACCCCCTCATCATCAATAAAACCATTACATGGATGCCCCAGCCGAGATTTTTTTCCACGTATTAAATTCCTTTAATTCTTTAAATAATTTATTTTTATAAATTAATTCTTTAACATCCTTTTATAATTAAATTTATTTTCACACCCCCATTCCCCTCCCCCTCAAAAAAACCATTACAATATGTATGGTATATTAAATAATCGTGGGCCAATATCATTTTCTTATTTTTATAATTAATTGAGTTAAAAATATTGACATAATAGATTTTTTATTAACTGGAGCTTTCCAAATATAATAACGAAAACGGGCGGGTGACATAGCATTGAAAGAAGAAAAAGGATTAAAAAATAATTTATTTAAAACATGAACATCTTGATCTCTTTCTTTCTCTTTATATGTTAATTTCTAGAATTTTTAATTTATTCTACCCATAAAATTTGCAAATTTAAAATATTGGGGGAGAGTCACCTTGGATCATAGTGCACTTCGGGACAATTTTATTTTTTTGCTTCTTATTTTAAATTAACTCTTAGTTCTTGCGATGGAAGGGAAAGTGCAGAAAAATCTAATTGTTAGATATGTTTTGATTCACTTGCAAAAGCAAGTTAAAATCTATTAAAATTCTTACTTTTAGAACATGCCTAGTAACTTTCATATAAAATTTCAATAAGTTGTAAAGGGAATTTTTAATGATAATATTTTGAAATAAAAAGGCTCTATAATGAAATTTAAAGTATTTTCTATAATAGCAACTCATGTGCTCTGCCTAACAGAATATCAACCTAAAATTCCAAGTAAGTCCTCCATGAGACACAAGATATTTCAAATTAACTTTTATTTTACAAAAAATTTTTTCTAAAATATTTTATTATTTAATTCTGTGTTTATTTTAATAGCTATTAATTCATTTTTTAGAAACAATGGCAAGAATTAGAAATAAAGAGTATGAAAAAATTATGCAGATCGTTACAAATAAAATTAAAAATATTAATTGTTAATAGTTTTATTACTTTACTTCTAATATCATATGAAATAATTTTCTTTTCTTGAAAAATCAATTCCAATTAATTTGCAATTCATTTATTTAACTTTTAACATTTACTTTTAACTATTCCAAGCTGAGTAACCAGGAAGTACAACTTGGAACAAGACACAAGTCTACTAAATATTTTTTTTAAATTAATTGAAAGCTATTTAATAATGTAAACATTGTTTATACGCATTCTAGGTAAAATTTTGTTATGAATTCATAAATAGAAAAAAATTAGAAAATAGTGGGTGAGTGAGCCACTATCCCCTATATTTAATAAAATAAAATCATAAATTAATAAAAAAAAAAACTTTTCATCATCATCCCTCAAAACTCGAATCTAATAAGATCATCTCAAGACATCATCTTCCATTTAATTATTCTATTCTTTTACCAATAATGAATTTCAGAATTTTTAATCCTCCTATTATTAAATAATTATTTAAGCATTTTTGAAAAAATAGTTTTTTTGGATTGTTATTTTGAATTTTGAAGGTTAAAAAAAATTGCATTCACATAAAAATCATTAAATATGAACAATTATACCAATATTTATATATTTTTTATTCATTGGCCTTGGTTCGTGTATGTCATTTATCCAAATTTATAGTCAAAATTAACAAATTGCCAAATGTAAAATTGGCAGAAAGAATTTTTTCAGAAGATTTTTAGAACCTTGAAAAATACCTTTCCTGGTCCAAATCAAAAAGTATAATATTAATATATATAAAATGGATTTTTTTTATAATTTCATTTTGAGGTCCATTGAGATAATAGGTGCTAATTGTTCGTTTAACGACCTATATTTGATTAGATTCATCTTTTCAAAGGTCAAGGACTTGTTGTTCACAATGATATGACTGTCTGTGCTACCTTCTATAGGAGTCATCTACTATCTATATTATAATAACAAGTTGAGATTCAGTCATATATTTTCATATTTTTCACTTGATTCTTTGATAAGATTTCATTTAAATAATACCTGTTGACTACTACAAACTGGAAATATAATCATTTATGTAATTTGAGATTAACTAAGTAATCATTTTATTAAACAGATTTTATGATGTACTTATTTCATGCATTGATATTAATATATTTTCCTATATAGTCTTATTTTAGCTATCAATAACATAATTATAAAAAAATTATGAAATAATTATTTTGTATTTTCTCTCTTATAGAGATTCATTTTATTATATGAATATATATAAGTATGCTTCATCTGGCTCGTCGGAACAATATAAAACCATATTAATCTAAATTTTTGCTACTTAACTATCGTGTTCTTTATAATATATGAGAAACCGGCATTTTGTACTCATTGACTTTATTCTTTACCATCCTGATATATATATTTTATAGAAGTATAATTGTACTGTATATGCCTATACATCTTTGTTTAAAGAAAGTCTTTTTATATGAAATTTTACGTAAAAACATTAAAGAAACAATTTTAATTATAGTACTTATAAAATTAAAAAATTTGATAGACTAAATTGATGAAATGATATTTGAATGATTTTTAATAATATATCCTCTTTTCTAAAAAATTATACTAAATCGTTAATAATATAATGTTTCAAATGATTTGAAATGAAATGATTTTATTAGGAACCTTCAAAATTTACATTTAGGATCCATTCGCAATTATTAATTTCAGCCTCAAAACCTTGACCTATGTGTTTAATTTAATGTTATTCAAGAATACGCATGGGAGCATTAATAGAATAGTTTATGTTCAAAAGATTTTGTATTTGTATCTTATCCGGTAGTGACAAAATAGTCTTGACCTAGTTTTTATGTTCGAATGTAAATATTATAAAGACAATGCGCCTATCTTGTTAACTTTTAATAAATAAACAACTTCCCCAAATGATAGTGGTCTTGCATTCCAGAAATTTATTGAAAAACTATCTATTTAGCCAATGAAACAAATAGATACTGACAAAAAAAAATTGTTTTTTACAAAAAAGAAATTTATGAGTTTAAAAGATTCCTATTTAGATAAAAAGTTGATATAATTAATTAACGCTACTTTTCAAGAAAAAAAATTCATAATTAAAAATTATCGGTTATTTAAATTTATATTAAATGATTGAATTTCATAAACTTTTTTTTACCAAAGATAAAAGATAATATTATATTAAAAAAATTAAAATACACTTCAAGATATAACAAATATTTATTTAAGATTTCAAAAGATTGATTAAGTTAATTTAATAAATTTTTTGGAACAAAAGCTTTATGTGTACATATATATACATTCACAAAGAAAAAAATAATTAAAATTTACATATATTAAAAATAGATTATTTTTTTTTTAATGAGGTGATTGAATCTGGCAGAATCTAGCTTTCTAATGAATTCATTCTTTTATTTATTAGAAAAAATCTTATTTCCAATTAAAACTAATACTATAGTAATATACTAAAGAAATATATACTTATTAATTAATAATATTTTGAATTTATTTATAAAAATCCCTTTATATTTATACTATAATAATAATTTCCTATAAATTAAAATAAAATTAATATCCTAAATAATAGATTAATTCAGTGCTATATTACTCTTTAGACAGATTTTCTATATTTTAGTAATGTATTTAAAATATTTCGAAAATTCCATATTAATCAATGATTATGACATTTCTATAAGAATACTAAAAGTATATAAACAAATAATAAATTAAATAGTATTATTTAGCGTTACTACTTATATATACTTACAATCCTTTGGAGTTTACATTTTTTAAGTTTGTTTTAATAAGGATTAAATTTTTGATATTTCTAATTGTTGATATCTTAAAATGGGTGACAAATATTTGTAAGCGTAGGCCCACACCTATATTTAGAAAAGATTTCATTGGTTTCAAAACATGGGATTGATTGCATATCTTTATATTTATCTAATCTATATATATTATATTGTGACACTCGAAAAAAACCATTAAAGGATAACTATTAAGATGAGAGAGGAGGTGTTGAGGGTCGAAATGAAGTACAAAGTCAGCAAAATTGTTATTCTCATAACCTTCAAGAGTTTTACAATGAATCATGTAAATTCTGCTAAAAATAAGAAAAATTATTGAATTGTAGTGTTATACTTTTATCCCAAGATATTAGGACAATTTAAAGCGATAATTAGAAAAAAATATACTTCTAATAGTTTACTTTTTTAATAAATGACGTAGAAATTTACTCTCTATAGAATTACTATTTTTAACAGCAATTATATAATAATTTATATAAATATCAAAAAAATATTAAATTAAAAAATATCTAAGGTAAAAAAAATATTCAATAGGGACAGATTTTCATTGATTATTACAATCTCGTCAGAGATAGTATTGCGATCATGAAAATTTTATATGTTGAGATTTTGATGTTTTTATACGTTTTGAAGGTCCCTGAGTCATTTTCACTTAAGGTTGAGAAAAATGTCTGTCTGGATGTGTGTATGTGTGTATGTAGACAAGATTACGCGAAAACGGTTTGACCTAGAATAATGAAATTTGGTATACGGGCATTATTCAAAATTCGTAGTTTTTTATCAACGTTTGAGAAATGTAGCTCAACCGGAAGAGGGTCTTTACCTACAACGTTTTGATTTTTTTCCTTTAAAGTGACCGTAAAAATAAAGATAGTTTTTGACATGATTAAAAATTGTATAAAACTACTATATATTGGAATTTCAGCTTGATTAAATCGCTGAAAGTACCGGAATTAATTTTTTAACTCTGCAAATCACGCGCCAACACGTGACGTGGTGCCATCAACAAAGAGCCAAATATGCGCTGGTTTAATAAATATTATTTATTAATTTTAATTTATAATTTAATTAATTTAATTTAAATTAATGTATGTTATTTAATCCAATTCAAATTTGCGAGATAGTCGAGTGGAGGCACTCCAGCTTATTATTTTTGTAAATTTTAGTAGTACTTATTTTAGTAATAAAGTTGTAATTTTTTCCATGAATTTCCCTAGGTATCACTAACACCAATAATCATGTCATAATAGATAAGGTGAAGTGGGGTAAGTACGGGCCAGTTTTTTGCAAAGTTTGACTTTAAACTAATAAAAAGTTTATTTATTTTAATAATGGTCTTCTCATTCTTCACATTCTTACTGTATTTTATTGATCCCTTAGTGCATATACCACACACTAACCTCTTACATGTTATGCATTGAATCGAATTTTCTGAAGATTGTGCTAATATACTTTCCAGAGAAATCAGAAAAAATTATTCCTAGTTAGTCTTTATTGAGAAATGCATTCCGATGAGACAAGCAAACTACAGAACACTTACCCCATTATAGGATATGTATAAAAGTATTTTTACTCACACACACACACACACACATAAATTTAAAGATGTAGAGATAAAAATATATTCTATATAAAATATAATCAATATATTATCTATTTAGCTAAAATTAAAACCCCGAAACACAAAATTTATTATAGCACTAAGATTTGTTATTGCAAGTCTCACAAAGTTACACGTGTTAATTTTTTCGGGTGATTTTAAAAGAGTGACATATTAGACTAGAAACGCACTCTATCTATTTATCTCTGTGACTCTTCGGAACTCGAGAGTTCTTGGACGCAGCAACCACACCCCTCCAAGTATTCCTATTCTGAGTCACAACCTTCCAGTCCCTATTCTCTCCCATCTCTCTTACATCCTTTCCCACATTATCCACCCACCGTGTCCTTGGTCTTCCAAGAGGACGTTTCCCACTCGGTCTCCCTACCAAAATATTTTTTGCCATTTTATCTTCTCCCATTTTAGCCACGTGTCCTGCCCACCGTAACCTTCTCGATTTCATAATTCTAACTATATCTGGAGATGTATAAAGGGCATGCAATTCCATGCCTCACATCCATATAATACAACCGGTAAAATAATTGTTTTATATATTTTAACTTTTATTCCCTTTGATAATAATTTTGATGCGATAAGCCCTTTTATTCCATGATAACAGGCGTTTCCCGATTGTAACCTCGCTTTAAACTCATCTCGAATATTAGTATCTTTCGTTATCACAAAACCGGAAACGCACAATAAATAGGTGAAATCTGTGTGAAATGGTACATAATGATATAAAGTAGATAACTAAGTATTTTCCATACATTTTATTATCATGATCTGAGAAAAACAACCGTTTACCCTAGTGGCTCTCAACCTTTTTGGACCAAACGCCCACTTCGTAAGGCCGGCTTCATAATTCGCCCCCTATAAATTTTAACAGATAAAAAGTGCATGATAATCCCTAATATAAGGTAGGTTCACTTGGTGATACTAAGAACCATATTGAAAAATCGAGTTTCAGAACCTGATCGCAAAATCATCTTACCTTTTAGAACCATATTGAAAAAAAGCGGAGTTGAAAATGATTTCGCCCCCCAAAAATAACTTATCGTCCCCCAAAATTGTATAGTCAAATAATCGCCCCCTTTAAGTATCTCCCAGGTTGAGAATCCCTAGTTTACGCACTTACCCAACTTAGTGTTTGAGTTTTTTCAAAAACCCCCGAATTATGAATCATAACCCTCGATTTTATTATACGTTATAATAAATCTTAATTTTATTAATTTCAGTAGTAAGTATCAGTTTGCATCCTATATAAATAAGTTGACCTGTGGCCAGGTCCGAACCGACCGACGGTTTGAAATCAATTAATTTCCAGCTACAGAAACAATTTCAAATAATTTTAATATATCTATTAATCTAATAAAAAACAGATAGGCATATAACATAAATATTTTTAATTTAATTTTATTTTTAATATATAGCTGAAGTAGCCGGCGTTGCCCGTGATCTTAATAAGGAGACTGTGACGTCATGAAGGGCTGGGTGACGTCACATAATTTTAAATTAAGAGAAACATAATGAAGATGATTTTTCCCGAGGATAAAACCAATACATTCGTGGTGATATGTAAAAAAAATCTCCTCATGTGAAATTTGGTGTGAAAATAACCCTTCCCTTCCTATCGTCGATCGCTAATACTACCACTTCCGGTTTCCGGATTTGCACCAAAAATTGATCAATTCATCCCACTGATGCATTAAGTAAATATACCAAATTTCATCAAAATCGGTTGAGCCGTTCAGGCTGTACTCATCTATACGGACGGACAGACGGACAGACGGACAAACATCATGCTAAAAATACTTTTTTCTGTTAAGAAAATGCATGATTCGTGGAGATATGTAAAAATCTCCACATGTGAAATTTGGTGTGAAAACAATACCTCCCTTACTATCGTCGGTCGGTAAAAAGAAAAATAATTATTTTTAAGTTAAATTTTTTTATTATTTATATACTTAATGAGTTATCTATTCAAGTTAGTCAATGTAAAGAAAGCATGAAGATATTTTTTCATTTACTGTCATTTTTCATAATTAATAAAATAATTTTATTCACATATTTTAATAATCTAAAATCTTATTTTAATTAATAACCTAATACTAAATAATACCTTAATACTAAAAGTTCTTGTGTTCCTTAATTACTATTAAATTTTAAAAAATTTTATATTTCAGTTTTCTTTATAGTTAAATGAGAGAGAAAAAATTATTATGACAAATCTGATATATTCACCACTTTTAATACTGTTTGCTTTTACTTACAGAACTTCAAACCCGATAACTGTTCATAAAATATTTTATATTTATTTATCTTATTTCGTTAGCTATTAACTAAAATAAATAATAATAATGGATTGCTATATTATATATTCTACATTGATAAATAACGAATATAAGTAAAATAAAAGATAACCCCCAACTTTCTAAAATTTCGATTTTCAGAAATGCACATTAATTTATTTATTTATTAATTTTAAAGTAAATAATTAAAATTAATTTCTTACTATAATATTTTTAATATTTAATTATAATAAAATCACAATTAGTAATCTAGCTTTTTTGATAACTTATCATATAAATTTAGTCAGGGGAATAAATATAAAATATGATTAATTGTAGTGTAATGTATTTATTTATCTCTTCAAGTACATCATGTGTATAACTGTTTGTTGAAATATATTGATTAATGGAGACCTATAGTTTCCAGTACGTAATGCTTATCATTAGTTTATCTCCATCTAAAACGATTAAAAATATATCTTCGAAACAAAAGATTACAATATTTAAATTATTTAAATAAGCAAATAATCGGCTTTTATATTGTAAGTATATAACAATAATGCAAATATTTCTGGAAAAATGGATCTCAATCTTCAAAGCTATTATACTAACTCTTTATTTTTTTATATAAAAGATTAAAACAAATTTTCTATAATTAATTATGCAATTAACGAAAATTAAAAAATGAGAAAAGAAAAACTAGCTAAAATTCTACTTGTGTGAAGACGAAGATGTGAGAAAGTAGAAGATGTATGGGTAGATTTAGAGCAGGGATGTCCAACCTTTTAATTTAATGGGCCACATCGCAAACTTAAATATTTAACTGGGCCGCAAAATTACCAGAATATGTTAAGCCTAGCTAGTGAATGTCTCAAAACTTATGGAGATTTTTGGGGATAGAGGTGGTTTTTTGTTTTTGAATGTTGCCCCCAGCCTTTTTTTATAGCCTCGAAGTTATAGGTCGCTTTTTCTTTAAAATTTAACTCCAAAATGAGTAGATAGTGGGCCGCAATGCGGCCCGCGGGCCGCGTGTTGGACATCCCTGATTTAGAGTATTTCAGAATAGGATTTTTCTCAGCATCTATGTGCCAAATACAATATAAATAATAAATAAATCGAAGTAATGCAAAAAAAATCACAAAGAAAGAAAAACAATAAAAAGGAATAACTAATCGTTACTCCTCTAATATGAAGGATCTCAGTTTTAGGCTGCATTTCCCTTGATTGCCTCTCGTTTCTAAAATATTATTTTCTAAACAAGTAAATGAAAATAATTATGTTTATATTATATTTTGATGATTATATTTTATATCTTACCGTATTTTTTTATAAATTTATTTTATTTTTTTGCAAAAACAACGTTTATTTAACTTTTTGGTAAAACTTACAATTTCCACCTCAAATTTAGTATTTTTTAAAATTTCCCCGGATTCCCGGGGATCCCTGTAAATGTGTTTTTAAATTTTCCGGTTCCCGGGAACGAAAATAATCCGGGAAAAATTACCCTCAAACTTTATGGTTGCATAACAATGAGATCGAATACCTATGAGATCGAATATTTTTCCTGCTATTTATTAAATAATATTTGAACTTGTCCCAATGATTCAACATCCCTTCAGGATTGTTCGCCTTCCCTACTACGATAGTACAAGTAAAAAGTTGGTATTTTCGATTTAGGTTTATATTCATAATACAAAGAGGATGGTATTTTCGCCGCAAAATTAAAGTCTCCCTTGCCAGAGCTCCTTTAGATTTGAAGCACTAATATGAAGGAAATGGCAATTTTTATTTTAATCCCATACACATCCAGAAGATAGTAATTTTTTTAAATATTTTTCCTAAGAAGTCTTTTACCCTATTTTAAATTCCATTTAAAATCTATTTAAAATTTATTTTAAAATTTATTTAAAATTTATTTTAAAATTTATTTTAAAATTTATTTAAAATTTATTTTAAAATTTATTTAAAATTTATTTTAAAATTTATTTAAAATTTATTTTAAAATTTATTTAAAATTTATTTTAAAATTTATTTAAAATTTATTTTAAAATTTATTTAAAATTTATTTTAAAATTTATTTAAAATTTATTTTAAAATTTATTTAAAATTTATTTTAAAATTTATTTAAAATTTATTTTAAAATTTATTTTAAATGGAATTTAAATTAGGGTAAAAGACTTCTTAGGAAAAAATTTGGCTTGCAATTAAATGGTACAATTGACACATCAATTAAAATTATATAAAATTTTTTAGTCAATATAATGAATTGTAGTTTTTTTTTATTTTTTTATTTTTATACTCCTTTGATTAGTTGTGAGATTCTTGTTATTCTTCAATTATTTGAGGAAGTTTGTCTGTGATTGGTGTTTTTGTGATTTTAAAATATAGCGCTATACAGAATTTAAAGATAGAGGGTCGTCTTGATCGAAAAACGATATATAAAAAGTTTTTGGTTTTAATTATTTAAGTGATAAGTTAAGAAAAATAATTGTTATTTGAGTGATAATTATTGTGTTATGAATTATGAAATTAGTTATTATAATAATAAAGTAATAAGATTTAGGGTTAAAGGAAGTTTTTTTAATATATTGAAGTAGCGAGATTGCTTTTTACTTTCCCGCACACTTCGTATAAGGGAAGTATTGGAATCGTCAAAAATTTCGACTTCGAGATTTCGATAGATCTTGACGTTTTAGACCTCCCTGAGTCGGAAAATACCATTTTTCGAATTATGTCTGTGTGTGTGTATGTATGTATGTATGTATGTAATGTCTGTGAGCAAATTTACTCAAAAACTAATCACAAGCTAGGACTTCGAAATTTGGTACACCGATATTATTCACAGTTTGTAGATTTCTATCAAAATTTCGTCAAAATTGGTTAACCGGAAGTGGTACTTTACCTACACTGGTTGCATTTACCTTTCAAGTAAAGTACCAGTTTGCTTCGAGATATTTGCTTCATATTTTGTATATAGATTTAAAAATATGAAAAAAATTCAGATACCAAATTTCATCATGATCTGACTACCGGAAGTGACATTTTACCTATAGCTTTAGGTGTAGATTATAAATATATATAATAGTGTTAAACCATTTTACTTTATAATTTAAATTAATTGGTTTGTTTATTTTTATTGTTGTTAAAACATAATAACAATAACCTAATTACCTATTTATATGCGAGAAAGTCTAGGGGAGGACACTCCCATTTTATTTAAATTTTGATCCGTATAGCAAAATGTGAGAGGTTACAGAGAGTTCATGTGTAGGCAAATCGTTGAAAGGGTTGTGGTGATGGTAAATCTCGATTCGTTTGAAGGGAGTATCGGTTGATATGCTGTTGTTGTTCATAATGAATAATTAAACAATTCAAATCATTAATAATCTCATTGTTTGTTTAATTAATAGAGCCAAAAGTTTATTTTTTTGATAGTAGATTCATTTTTTTAATTGAGTCGAGTTGTGAAAAAGATGGATTGTTAAAGGAAAGAAAATTTTTAAATTTAAAAAAAAGAAAATTTGTGATTAAATGTTAAATGATCTAAATGCAAATTACATAGAAAATTTATTTTTTGTTTAAAAATCTAAATGAAATCAAATTTTTGTTTTGTTAAAAAAAATGATCTGTAAAAATTGAATTTAAAAAAATTTATTTTATAATTAAAAAAAAAAAAAAAATAAATAAATGAAATTTTTTATAATTAGTTTGTAAGTGTCAATGTTTAAAAAATTGATTGTAAATATTTTTTGTATATAACACATCCACAAACTAAAGTGCTAGTGATTGTGAAGTGATGTGTGTGGTACCTACCCGGTTCATCAACAAAATAAAATAAAAAAAAAAATTTTTTGGGGTCCTTTCATCTCCCCAAATAAATTTTAAAATTCGGAAACAGGGAATGTAATGATATTCCAAAAAAATCCTTAATCTTTTAAAAATAAAATTTATTAAATAAATGTATTTTCAATGGAAATGATTATTGAAAGAGGATTCCCCTGAAAGAGTTGTAAAAAAAGTCAGACAGTCGCTCATGGGGTAGCGTCGAGAGAAGACGGACTTTTCTGGAAGAGAAAAAGGACCACCATTACACTCGGTCGTCCACGAGCTATCTCCTAAGAAAAAGGACCGGCTACAGTATAAAAAATATATTGTTTTCCAAAAAGGATTGTTTTGTTTGTTTTTTTTTTCTTTTTTATAAACCAACAATTTAAAAAATTGGTTTTTAACCAGAATTGTTTTTTTTTTTATAATTTTTAATGAATCATCTTTATCTAAAATTTTTTTATATACATTTTTATATTCAATAATTTTTTTAAAAAAAAAATCTAAATCTATAAATCTTTTTTTTGTCTAGATCTCCAGGTCAGTTCACGCCGATTCAAAGTCCACACTTTCCATTACACATATGAGACCAACCCTTCTTTTTCTTAAATTTTCCCCTGCCAAATCCACCCATTAACAAAAAAATCATAGTGATAACGAAAGATAATAATATTCGAGATGAGTTTAAAGCGAGGTTACAATCGGGAAACGTCTGTTATCATGGAATAAAGGGGCTTATCGCATCAAAATTATTATCAAAGGGAATAAAAGTTAAAATATATAAAACAATTATTTTATTGGTTGAATAATATAGATGTGAGGCATGGTCTTTGACCTTAGGTGACGAGAGTAGATTTAGAGTATTTGAGAATAGGATTCTGCGAAGCATTTATGGGCCAAAGAAAAATGAGGTCACCGGGGAATGGCGAAGATTGCTTAACGAGGAATTGCATGACCTCTATGCATCTCCAGATATAGTTAGAATTATGAAATCGAGAAGGCTACAGTGGACAGGTCACGTGGCTAAAATGGGTGAAGATAGAATGGCAAAAAATATATTCTTAGGGAGACCGAGTGGGATACGTCCTCTTGGAAGACCAAGGACACGGTGGGTGGATAATGTGGGAAAGGATGTAAGAGAGATGGGTGAGAATAGGGACTGGAAGGTTGTTGCTCAGGGGTGTGGTTGCTGCGTCCAAGAACTCTCGAGTTCCGTAGAGTCACAGAGATAAATAGATCGTTTTTATTTCTAGCGTTTACTCAAATACACAAACTAATTTTCTAACTTACCGTTCAAACATAGTTTAAAATCTTGAATTTTAATTTTTGGATTAAAAACATATTACTTTCATATATGTGTATATTTCATATAATATAATAACAAATGTAAATGAAAGTAAAATGTATTTAAATCATTAGATATAATTTTCCTATCTCATTTCTATTTGAAAGCTAATTTAACATACTTGGACAATAAATAGTATATTACTACAGTAATATGTTTGGTTTCTATGTAGATTCTTCATGTCACTTTATTATCGATTGAATATTTGACTAATATCATAATTTGGAATTAGATTAGAGTAAACAATTACGAGATCTTTGCTAAAGCAATCAACATTTGAATCAATAAAGGCATGATAGTATATCATTATCATTAATTTCAGCTATGGTCCCTAAACATCTGTTAAGTGGTCAAAGGCCTTATTGATAAGACTAATCAGCATCTTCTTTGAGTTTAATTGAATTGTTTTCCTGAGATGTGACAGTTTTATTTACTTATAAACGTCATATCAAGTGGTAATGAATATTTCAATTAACAAGTTAAATAAATTAAAAAAATAACAAATTTATGATGAAAATAAATTATTTAGAAATCTATGATTTTAGGAAATAGATAAAATTCACTTCCTCTCGAAGAATAAAGTTCAATAAATGAATGTCAAAGTTGAGCCTTGTCCCGACTAATATTATGATGATAACATTTATCATAAGGAAATTAAATCAATTAGTTACGATTTTTTGCAAATTTGTAATTATTTTTTTCTAATCGTGTTTTTTTCCTTAATTATTTTTAAAAAGTTTCCATTACCTTCTATCTAAGACTGATCTGTTGATTCGATAAAAATTACAATTATAATAAATGTCTAGTAATTGCAGTAGTTTTAAAAAATTTCTGAAATATATTACTTTGTTTTGTATTAAGATTATATAAAAAACTATAAAACAATTGGTTAGATATTTTTTAATTAGAAAAATAAAAAAAAACAAATAAAACAATCACATTCTTATTAAAACTAAACTAGCTGCTCCGAGCGCCTTCGGCGCTCTTCACACCTAGACGGGGGCTCCGCCCCCTGTACCCCCGAGTGATACATAGTATTTGTTTGACAGTCTGTATGTAAAAGGTTTTCATCCATTTTGTTTCAATCAGTATAAGTTGATAAGACAAGTATTTGTTTTCTTGTAAAATATATTTTAATTTAATCAGTAAATTAATTATATATTATTAATGTATATGTTATATTTATCTAACTCTGTGTCTCTACAGTTTTCGAAAGTTCTTAGCCGCAAAATCCCCATTTCTCTAAGCGTCCCTATCCTGAGCTACAACCAAATCCTACCCTGTCCCATCTCTCCCATGTCCCTTCCTTCATTGTCCACCCACCTTGATCCTTGGTCTTCCACCGGATGTTTCCCAATCGGTTTCTCCCAATTTCTAGTTTCTCCATTTCCAACCACGTCCCCTTCCTATCCCAGCCTTCTCGATTTTATAACCTTAACTATATCTGGACATTATTTCTCGTTATGCCATCTCCGCCATCCAATTCATTTACCTATCAATGTTGCATAAGGAATTTAAATTTCTTAATTTAGCTAGAACTCAATTTTTTAAAATTTTAAATAGAGGAAGAGAGAGAGGTTCTAATTATATATATATATATCTGTTTCTATGACAGCAAAAAAGTAAACAAATTACATCCATAACACTCTCCTTTATATATATTTCTGGAAAATGGAACACCCGCAGCTCAGCTCAGGAGTTACCTAAGATTCTAATTTCTTCTTTATTTTTCATCTCATTTGAGGTACCCTTCACCTCAGAAAAATTTGGTTACCTTACTCCTTGTAGTTTAGGCTCTGGAGTTTTTTGCGTACAGACGGACACTATCGTATTAAATATATAGATTAAAACTTAAAGTATCTTTTTTTAAATTTATAATGGATTTAAATAATCTAACCTCTGTTCTTTTGAAATATATTATTCATGTTTATTTCTAACCCATCCCTCACTTACTTATTTTATATCTTAAATTTGATAAAAAAAATTTTCAAAATTCTATTATTTCAACATATTTAAAAATTCATGAATTAACATAGAAAAAAAAATATCATGATTAATAAAATATAATCTTAATTTAAATAAATTCATTCAAATATAAATAATTGCATATCTCGTCTATTCAATATTATCATTATCAGGAAAAAATAATTTGTTATTATAATGAAATTTAGATTTTTAATTTTGTTTTTTTTTTTTTGGAAAAACCATGAGGACATTTGTTATATAACAATTAAACACACACACAATTAAACTAAATATATATAAAACTCTTGTTAGAGATTATTTTATTAATTTAATTATTTATAAATTACAATGTTTTTAATTTTGATTTTTATATTCAACATTAGTTTCATTATATTTATTTTAAATAGGTAGTTAAAAAAAGAATTCATATAATACTATGATGAAACAACTAATACTTCTATTATTATTGTGTCTATTTTAAACGATTTTATTTAGAGATCATGAGAAATTGTTTTTAATATATATATGTATAGTTATCGATGTGTCTAATTATTATAATAAGTAAATATATAAAAACTAATAAAGTACTAATTCTTACGATTAGATAAAATAAAAAAATTTAAATAATTTAATTTAAATAAATAGAATAATAATAAGTGTGGAAAAAATTAAAACTCTAGCGTATGAAAAACATTTTCTTTTTATATATAAATAAAACAATTATAATTTTATGTTTAATATATATTTATATTTTATATGAATGAATTTAACATAATATATTCTCTTAAATCTATTCTAACTTAAATTTGATTTAAATTTTATTAATTTTTATTTAAATATATCTATCTAATGAGTCCATTATTAATTTGAATAACGATCTGATAGTTTTAATTGTTTTATAAATTACTTTTTGAAATGTATTAATTCACAATTTTTTTCTAAAAACGGGGGAATTGAATCGATTGGCTGCTTCGAATTCAGCTGGCTATTGACCATGACCTTAACCCAAAATACCTCAGGGAAGTTAAATCTATTGAATTCAAGACTATTTTTCCAAATTTTTCTAAATCTAATTTTATATATATATATATATATAACTAAAAATTAAAAACTTAATTTAATAACTTTTTAAGAATTAACAATGTGCATTTTAACAATAGAGTACACCTATATAAATATATATACATTGAAATATATTAAAATTGAAAAGAAAAAATACATATGAAAGAATACCAGTGAACTAATGACATGTATCCAACAAGGTTGTAATTTAAGATAATTCATATAATTGTAGATTTGACACATAAAGATTTTATTTGAGTATATTATGGTTAACCCTTTTACCTGTTTATTTCTTTTATGTTTAGTAGAATGGATTATTTTAGTATTAAGAAAGTAGATTTTAGAATCTTTTATTACATTCGTTAAAAATTGAGGAAGTGTTCAAATATAGATGTAAGGTTAATGAACTAAATCCCAAAATAGATTGAAAAAATTGATTAAATTTTTATATTTACGTTTATAATTAATTTAGTAAAATTAATTGAAAAAATAATTATAAAAAAATATTAACTCCTACTTCTTAAATACCAAAGATAAGTTTTTATTTTACTTTTATAGAAGAATTTTTTTCTGACTAATATATATATATATATATATATATATATATATATATAACAGTAAAATAACACAAATTAATAATAATTTAGATTATTAATAATAGAACATATATATTAGATTTAAAAAAAATAGTATTTTAAGTTTGAAATTTACGATTTTATAGAGTATTTATTATACTTTCTATTAAAATGATATTTATTTTACCTAAATTATTTGTTATAATTCATATAATAACTGTCATAAATTTCTAAAATATTAAATAATATAATATTATATTAGCATTGAAAGTTTGATATAGAAGAAGATATGTAAATAATTCTTTTTATTTAGAATAATTTAAATTAATAAAATTTATTATTATATCCTAATTAGTATTATTTTATTAAATATAAAAGTTTATTTGTTTAAAAAAAATTAAAATATTGATTAAAATTTCAAATTAAAGAATTTGAGCAAGCTCATAGATATTAACATTAATTTAATATATTATTGTGTGACTTGAGCTAATGCTCAACTTTACCTTTCAATATTCAATATTTCTCTTCAGATGATTAATATTTTTAATAAATATGAAATATATATTATATGTTTTAAGGACATAATAAGTTTTAAATATATTAATCCAAATATAATTAGAGGTTGTGAATAATAAGGCCTGAAAAATTCTTAAGTCTATTTTATATTTATAATATATTTAATTATCTATTATATTACTTTTTTGATTTCCTAATTAAGTAATATAAAATATAGAAGTATTATCTATTGATGCTTTATAAATAGTATAAAATAAATATACCTATTAGGTACTATTCATTATCAATTAATTTGAATAAACAACAATTAAAAAATAATAGTTCCACTTTTAATATAATTGGAGTGATAAGATAGAGATAGCTTATGAAAGTGTAAAAGTCTTAAGCTAATCTAAATCTCTTTTATTACCATCTCTAATTTTTAAATAACAAGAATTATGTTTTTAGCCTTTGAACTATTTAATTTTTTCCAGGTATATGTTCATAAATAAAATTTTAAATTATATTACATTTATTTCACAAAAAGAATTAAACATTCAATTTCAAATATTCTCCTCTGCAAATATACTATCTTTTCATTCAATTGCAACTACAACTAGAGGCATAGCAATTCAAAAGTTTTTTGCACACACAAATTCCCTATTTTATTGTCTAAAAAACTATTTAACAGTTTTAAAATAAAATAAAATATCATCTGTTTCAATTTTATTGATCGAGTTAAATAGGTTATTAGGTAATAATAAAAACATTATTTTTAAAACTCTGTTTACTTCATCCAAAAATCCAAAAAATGATTTCTTATTAATGGTTGTTCTACTTCCTCATCTACAAGGTAGTAATGTATTTCGAATAGAAAAATAGAAAGAATTATTCCAAAATACAATCAGGATCCTAGATGCAAATATTATACAGCAAAATCTTGAATTATAACTTTGTTTATTAATAAAATTTTTTAATTTAATTAATTATATAATATTATATGAATTTGAGGTGATCTCATTTAAAAATTGATAAAATATATAATTTATTTATTTCCTTTAATATATGATTTTTAATTAATTTGTTTAATTACCCTCTATAAACAATATTATAAATAATGAATAACTTAATTAATTTTTATCAATTTTTATTAATAAATTAATAGATATTACAGTATTTGAAGAAGTAAACTTAACATTATAAATAATTTTTTTTTAATTTTATCAACAAAAAACAAAAGAAAAAAAAATGTTGAACACTTTTTATCTTGACCCCCTCTCCTAGGTTGTGGACCCCCACCGGAGTAAATATTCCCCTTCGTTTTAACAGCTGATCACTCTCTTTCTCTATATATATACTAGGGACATGTGCGAGTCTTAAGACACAACAAACCGCAACAGAGTTTTAAATTTTCTGTGTCAAAAGTAATTTTTTTACTTCAATGAAAAAGTTCGGAAATATTGATTCAATCCTCTCTTATATTTTAAATGAAACATATTAATTCTTTGTCATATTTATCATTCTTTTATTAAATTTAATAATATACATCGTGTAAAATTAACTTTTCTACTAACACCCCTTTAATGGAGTGTTGCTCAAATAATAATCTTGAAAAATCTTCAATTCTAAGTGTACAAGAAGAATTTGTTTTAAATTTATATATTTTTCATCATGAAAACGTAAGTAAATTATTTTATTTTATTTTTAGTATGATAAAATTTAAATCAATACAATTTTGATCAACCCTTCTTTATCTTGTAATAATTTTATTCCAAAAAATAAATATTATTTTATAATAATTTAATAGTTATTTATATATTTATTTTCTTTTCTTTTTCTTTTATCTTTGACTTGAATGAATCATATTATTTATTATTATACTTTTATATTATATAAAGAAGAGAAACTTACAATTTGTTAAAATAAATTTTTACTACACAATTATTAAAAAATACTAATTTTTAATTTATATTTGATTTTTTTTCTAATTCTAATTGTATTCAACAAAGATTACGATTGCCTCTATTAATTTATTAATATTTAAATTTAACTTTCTGGTTCAAATGGACGTAAAGCTAAAATAGACATTGAATTTAGAATAAAAATAAACTAATATATTTAAATAATATTTAATTTAGAATAATTCTTTGTGTGCTTTGATTTTTAAGTTTCTTTCTAATTGAAAACTCTTTTCTTAAATATATATATATATATATATTGTTTCAAAATAAGTATTATTTGATTTAATCAAATATTCTTAAAACAACTAATATTTTTGTCGTGAATTTATGAAAAAGTACTTATGAATCCTCCAATTTTCGTATATAAATTCAAAAATTTTCATACGTATAAATAATGAAATTGCTAAAAATTTCTGAATTATTTATTAATTTTATAATTTTCTCAGGAAAAAAATATTTAAATTTTAAAAAAGTATTTTTTTGAATAATGTTTAACCTCATATTATAAATATATATATAGTATAATATAATAACCACATAGTATATTAATTAATAAAATGTCTTCAAACTGTTCTAATTATTATAGGAACATTATCGAAAATTACTATTTTTAATGAATTAATCTAAATAGAAAAATCATATTTCATAAATTTAGAACATGAACAAACAAATGAGATCTTTTAAAATTTCAATTAAGCAAAATTATTATTATTTTTATTATATGACATTTTATTAAATACAATAATTAGTTAATTTATTATGATTTTTCTAAATATAATGTAATTAATTTTTATTTAATAAATTAACACTAAAAGGTTACGTCCTATAAAAAGATAAGTAATTTTAATCTCAGTTGAATTAATTGCTCATTAAAATAATAAATAAATAATTCCACAAATACATATTTACAACTTATAATAATATCGATAATAGAAATAGTAAATAATTGACTCAAAGTGAAACGATTCAAAGGCTAGTGTATTAAACAAGATTTCAATGCTCCTGAAATAATTTTGAGTTGGGAGTAGAATCTTTCTTTGGCTCTGCACGTGACTGGTGCGTGGCCGTCGCATGCATAGCCCCCTTTTCGTCACTTCCCCGTAAACTCCTCCACTTTATCCTTTCTATTCCAATGCACTTGGTCGTAAACAAACACACGCCTTTCGTTTGCTCACGGCTGTTTTTTCTTCTACATTCAGCCTATGACCCTTAGCGAATCCCAATGAATCATTTATGTTTATCATTCAAAAAAACACAAAGGCTAATTAATTTCTATTTATGTATATACAATAATATATATATATATATCAAATTTATTGCATTTATTTTTATTTATTATTAAAAATATAAAACGGATAAGAATATATTGGTATAATTTTTCACTAGGTAAAAAATTATTGTTTTTTTTTAAATTAAAATCTCATTTTAAGAATTATTTTCTCAATTTCAATAAATTTAACTTATTTTTGTTTTTAATTTTGTATTCCAACTGGAATATTTAATTGAATTTCAATTTATAAATCAAGTTTATGATGAAATAATTAATATTTATTTACCAAATCCAATCAAAATGAGACTTGAACCAGTTCTGAAGATGATGTAGTCTTTTTCAAAAAATGACCTTTTTACAAAGGTCAAATATAAGTAAAGATTGTTTTTATCTTATAAACTAATCCAATTACCATTGTGTATATATATACAATATTTTTGTTTAGTCTGTCCGATTTTTTTTCATTTTAGTTGAAACTCAATTTTAAAATAAAAATAACTATCAATTTATTAATATTTAAAATATCATATAGCTTATAGCATATGCATTTTATTATAGGACATTGATAAAAAGCTGAATATTGATAGGAACAATCACTTCAGCAAATATTTATATTTTTAAAGAAATGAAAATTTTAATATTATTTCATTTTAAATTTAAATTCTACTCAGTACATTTTTATATATTTTGTGTTTTTATTTCATATATTTTGGAAATATGTTAACTTTTCTAATGGGCGTTTTCATATTATGACTGAGAATTTATTTTAAAAATTAAAACTTAAAAACTATAGAAATATTTAGTTTTTATTTAAAAAAACAACAAGATAGATAAAAATTTATGTTTATAGATTAAAAATTAAGAACTCATTGTTAAATTCACAAAGTTTATTACATAAGATCTCCAGTAAATATATTTTTTTTATTATATACATACAATCTATACATAGTAGTATTTTTATGTGTGTGATTTTGTGTCTTGTATTCATTGTTAGCCCATTAGCCAAGTAACTAGTTTAGATTTTGAATTAGGTATATTCAATTATTATATATATTAAGTACGTAGCCATTAAGTGTGTATCTATGAGGTGTGCATATATTAAGTCTATATATATCAAGAATACATTAACACACACACACATGTATTTTTTTTTCATTTTCTCGAAGTTATATCCAATATGTCCAGTCTTTTTAGAATTCAACGTCTTGGCTTGTGGTGGGGGGTATCAAGGTATTAGGATGATTGTTAATTCTTGATATATATCCTCCAGTAAATAATAAATGTATTTAATGACGATTTAATTCTTATTTAATCTTAACAGACAGAAAAGATATGGATTTTTGAATTAAGAGATAGTCACGTTTAAAAATGAGGACAAATAATGATTATCATTATCTACTAGTGTAGTAATATTTTTTTTAAATTTGAACTCATAAAAGTTTATTTTTTTAACTGATTAACTGGTGCCTCTTTGTCTAGAAACTCACTAGATCAGTTTTTAAATTAATTAAACACTTTATATAACCATTTTTTAATGATACTTTTAAATATTTTCTATAAGTATACTTATACTCAATACATATTATATTCACTATATATACCAAAAAATATTTGATATTTAAATTTAATATTTTTAAGAATTGATTTTTACAAATAATAATAATATTTTTTTTATAGAAATCATCATAATAATCATATGTCAATATTAATTCTCACATTTAAATTATTTAATATTTTTTATTTAAATATGTTTTTTTATAAAAAAAAAAGTTAAAAAATATAGCTTTTATTCTATATTTTTATTCATAGAAATGTTTAAAATCATCTTTGTTAATATTATTTAAAATAATTGTGGATGAATTTCTTGATGTAATGTGTTATTTGGTTTTTTGGGAAGGGTTTGAAAGGAGGATCTACTATATATATATATATATATATATATATAAATACAAAATACAACTAAACCATTTTTATTATATAATGTGTATTCAAATATTATTTAAACTTAAGATCGTAATTGTGGAAATAATGAAATAAATGAATCTTTGAAAGAATTATTTATTTTAAAGAAAATAGATATATGAAAAGATGAAATGAAAAAAAAATGATTAAAAAGATAAATAAGATTATATCTACTTTCGAGGACTTCATCCTGTCAAACATTTGTGATTTAAACACATCTGTATATTACTTATATAATAATCAAGCAAACTACTTCTTATTTAATTATTTATTTCAAAAGATTATTGTTATTTTCATATTGGAATTAACAAACTATCTGAAGAAATCTATTTGAATTAACAAATCAAAAATTCGTTGACCTGAGTGATTTATTTTAGAATTTCTTTTGAGAATAATGTTTAAGATATATTTATTTATTAATAGTAGATAGGGTTGCCATATTTTTTCACGGACCAACCGGGACAGTTCTGTCTATTTTACTTTAGGTTTAGGGATGTCGGTTTTTTTTTTGGGGGGGGGGGGTTATGAAAACAGTAATGTAAAAAACACTTAAAATATAGAATAGATAATAAGCATCCATACTTTGCATTTATTAAATCATTCTTTAATTCTTCCAGTGCTAAAGGTGCTATTACATTTAATATTATAGCCTCACATTTGGTTTTTCCCAATGAAAATTTTGGTTCAAAAAATTTGTATTACTGTGTTACTTGCCAAAACGTTACTAATCACACAAGAGCAGATTAATCATTCTCTGATCTAATAATTTTGCTCAATTATTTCCAAGAAACTGTGCCCTGAATCTAAACCGGGACAATTTCAACAACCGGGCGGGACGTCGGGACAACCCAGTATATCCGGGACTGTCCCGGCGAAACCGGGACGTATGGCAAGTCTAATAGTAGAGAGCTAAAACATAAAAGGATGAACAGAATAACAAATCAAGATACAAGATCACCCTTTAAACGAAAATCAACGCTTAACATGAGATTTGATTAATTTTATGTCAAGGTTGTTGATGTTCTATTGGCAATAAGACGACATTTTTGAAAGTATATATAAAATGTATATTAAAAAACCCAAACTTTGTTTATAAATATTCAAATTGGCATTTTTCCATGACAACAAGGTCAGGAAAGGCGCAAAACATGGCTTCGTCTTTCACTTCTTCCTGGATAAAATAAACAATTCAAATGCATTTGTATTTTGGGTGATTTCTGTTGATAAATTATATATTATATCAATATATATTTAGATATTTATAAGCATAAATTTAACCTTTTATTCTAAATCATAATAAAATAAATTAATTCTTTCTTCTATCTATATCTATTATATTGCATAATGTTGTTGAGAGTGGTCATGGTTCAATCGATCAAGCCTTACTATTTAAAAGATGGTCATTCGGTTTATAGAAAATTCCTCTATTGGTTTCGATTCACAAGAGAATTACTATCGCTCGTTTTTTTTTTATAATTTTTGACGGTATTTTGGTGATTTATCTATTAATACTATATTTTATATAAACAATATATTCATTTAATTCCAAAACAATAATGCGTATCTCTTATTGTTCTTTGAGATATTTTACTTCCTTATATAATAATATTATTTTATTTATTATTTTTATTTTACAGAGGTAGTAATGTTGCATTGCCTGTGGAAAGCAAAGCTCTGGTGGAATCGAATGGCAATCCTAATATTACGATTGTAGAAAATGGAGGACTTTCTGCAAAACAAGCAAGAGGAAGTTCTTTAAAGCAGGTATACAAGTTGGATTTGATAATGCTTTTATATACATTTGATAAATCAACCGGATAAGAATATAGGCTCCTAAGGATTGGAAATAAGCACTTATACAATCAATTAATTGGATTACATTCAATTTTGATTTTTTAACAGAAAGAAAGATTAAGTAATAATTAACGTTTACATAAGAACAAATATATATTTATAAATTATATAATTAATTCTCTGAAATTAATTATTAGGTTTGTTCACGGAGAATATATTTTGAATCCCTTCCAAACAAGTATAATACACCTAGTATCAAAAACTGATGTATTGTATTATATATGTCGTAGGCAAATGGCAATTTTAGGAAAATAGCATTTGTCTAGGCAAAAGCCATTTGTTGGGCAAATAGTTTTAACTATTATTTCATTTGACTAGGAAAATAGATCAGAAAATGTCGGACATTTATTGAACCAATGACAGATGAACAAGACTCACGATCAGTGTATTCGTCTGCCTTTTTTGCATTCAGTTCTTAGTAAAAATAGCAAACCTGGAAAAAAGTGGGAGGGAAGAAGAAAAAATACTCAAATATTATTTATTTTCAAAAAATCTTTTAATCAATTAAAACAATTTAATAAGGAAACGAATATTTAAAAAAAAAATCAAAATATTACTTATTCTCGAATTCTTTGGCTATATTGTTTATAATAAACTATCCTTAAAATTAAATGGATTCAACATGAATCTTAATTACTTACCTTAGCACAACACATGCTTTCATTGAGCCATTTCACCAACATGTTTATTTAAAAACAAAACAAATTATACTTGTTTATTGAGATTGTCCAACAAAGATTTAGCCAAATGACTTTGTTTAGGCAAATGCTATTTTCCTAAAATTTCCATCTGCCTACGACATAAATATAAGCATATTCGAGGATCGTTAGAAATATCTGCCGCATGACAATGATAATAGAATTTTTTTTATTTTTCTTCGTAGATCCTATAGATGGTATGTTCCATATTTTCAGGCACCAACATTTAGTTCTGTTTGTGGCGTTGGAATGAAGTTAACAAGTTTTAACATTTTCTAAAACATGGATAAAATCATTGTAAATTATAGAATCTCAAAACTAATTGGGAATTATGTTATAGTGTTAATAATATTAAATGTACTCCATGAACAGAACTTAAAATCCTTAATTAATTCCTTGTGCTCCTTTTAATTGGCACTTTTAATTGGCATGAGCCATATGTGGGACATTTTTAATAAAATATTAATTATGAAATTATTTTTAGGTTCTTGCATCTTTTGTTGCAAATATTGGTCCAATAAATACTGGACTAGTATTCGGATTTTCTGCAGTAGCACTTCCCCAATTAGAAAGTCCAGACTCTTCAATTCAAATCAATGAAGAGCAAGCTTCATTAATTGGTATGTAGCTTCTTGTTTATGCCTTCTCTATAATAATTTACAATTAAATAACAAATAACAATATTTGTAACACATCATTTTAGCTAGTCTTTCCTCGGCAACAACACCAATAGGATGTATCCTAGGCGGATATCTAATGGATATGCTCGGAAGAAAAAGAACCCTCATTATAACTGAAATCCCATTATTATTGGGATGGATTTTAATTTCATGTGCCTCTGACGTAACTCTTATTTATATTGGAAGATTATTAGTTGGTTTAGGATCTGGAATGGTTGGCGCACCTGCGAGGGTCTACACTGCTGAAGGTAGGGAACACCCCTTTTCTTCTTTTTCTCTTTGAAAAAAAAAATTTTTTTCAAATTTTAATGAAATATATTTTTAATTTAAGAATAATAATTAATTGTTAAAAAAAAATTTACAAAAAAAGTTTCTACTTACTACACTATTGATTGAATTAAGTTTCATTTCGTTATCAAAAGTTTAATTAAATTTTTTATAAATTTTGATTTTTGCAGTGACTCAACCCCATTTGAGGGGAATGCTCTCTGCTTTGGCTGGCGTTGCTATGTCTTTAGGTGTTCTTCTAGAATATGCTCTAGGATCTGTTTTACCCTGGCACATCATGGCTGGAATTAATACTATAATTCCTATAGCTGGCCTTCTTTTGATGAGTTTAATGCCAGAATCACCCAATTGGTTGCTCTCTCGATCTCGAAATGACGAAGCTAAAACTGCGTTAGCAAAATTCAGGTATTTTAAAAAATTATTTACCTCAATAATGGATTCTATTCAGAGGATATTTAAGCGTGGTATATCCCAGCCAGAACGTATCTAGATACGTCTAGATCTAGATTACGTCTATAAATATAACAACTGAAAATTGATATTTCTAGATGTCTATATAGACGTCTAAATTGATATTTCTAGACTTACATTTAGATCAGACGTCTAAATTGAATTGAATTAAATTAAATTCAATTCTATATAGACGTCTAAATTGATACTTTTAGACGTAATCTAGATCTCCTAGACGTCGATTAGACGTCTAATCGACCTCGATGTTCTGGCTGGGATCCAGTTATTCTGAGATCTATAACCTCTCTTAAATAATATATAACAAAAGTCTGAATGAAATCTCCATAATCAAAAATTTACTAAACATATAATTTATCATTATTTCAGAGGGCGTAATTTTAATGTAGATAAGGAATTAAATGAAATGATTGCATTTCGTGAAAAAAATAATGTGAAACGCCCTGAAAATTTAAAAGAAATCATCACCGCTCTAATACATCCTAGTGCTATGAAGCCATTTTTAATTTTATTTATTTATTTTGCAATTTATCAATTTTGTGGAGTAAACACCATTACGTTTTATGCTGTTGATATTTTTAGGGTAAGTAACCATGCAAATGAATCATTAAAAATATATAAATATAATATTTTTTTTATATAATTTTGTAAAAATAGGATTCTGGGACTCAAATGAATAAATATCTTGCAACTGTGATATTAGGAATAGTTCGATTTATCTCAACGATTGCAGCTTGTATAGCTCTTAGAAGATGTGGAAGACGACCACTTACCTTTATTTCAAGTAAGCATAATTTATTTCTATTTCTAGCAATAATGAAATATAATAATAATAACTAGATCTCTAATAAATTATATCTATAAAATCAATAAGATTCATTTTTCATTAAATTTTCTATTAGTATTTAACATATATCCGAATTTCAACAATGTTTATTTACAATATAGGTATTTTTTGTGTATTGTTTGAAAATTTTATACATCATTATAATATCTATAAATAGAATGAAAATGTTAATGACTCTTATTGCTTATTTCTTCAATATTTTAAAACTATTATAATCATGTGATTAGTTAAATTATAATATATGTTTTTCTTCTTAATAAAGGTGTTGGATGTGGATTATCAATGATTGGACTCGGATTCTATTTATATTACAAACAACAATGTCTATTAAATAATGAAGTTCCTCAGCAAACTTGGATTCCTGTAGCGTGTATCTTTGGTTTTATAATAGCGTGCACACTTGGATTTTTAGTTGTGCCCTGGGTTATGATTGGCGAAGTATACCCTCTTCAGGTCAGTTAACATTACAAGATTATTTTTGAAATAATATTAAAATAGAAAATAGCTAATATTAAATGAAGGATCATTTATATATATTTAGAAAATTATAATTAAACATAAAACTAAACTTCAATATTTTTTAGGTTCGTGGAATAATTGGAGGATTTACTACTTGTTCCGCTCATCTATTTATCTTTATTGTTGTTAAAACTTATCCATTTTTTCTACATACCATTACAAATTACGGAACATTCATTCTATATGGGTGCATTTCGCTCTTCGGAACAATATTCTTTTATATTTATTTACCAGAAACAAAAGGAAAATCATTACAAGAAATTGAAGATTATTTTTGTGGCCGGAATGATTCTCTAAAGACTGGAAATTTTAAATCAAAACATGCTCCTAAACTTTTAGAACCAAATAAAAAAATTACAATGCTTCCTTAACTTATATATTTGTAAAAATATTTTTATATACTATATAATAATAATCAGTATTAAATTATTTTTTATTAAAGATTAATTCTACATTTTTTTATTCAACTCACATGTAACATTTCTACGTTATCAAAATATCCATAATATATAAAAAATATTAAATTATTAAAGCTTTGGTGGTTGTTTTTATTTATAACGGAATTTTGTAAATTAAACCACATATTGATATTTGTTATTGTAAATTTATTCAAAAAATACAAACATATACACAACGTTTCGATTGCTGCTTCTGCAATCGTTATCAAGCGACTGCACTGTTCGAGCGTCCAGTGACAAGTGACCAATGATCATTAATATAAGACCAAAGTCACCAACCAGATGGCGCTCTGAACGTGCTTACAATTTCAAAATTACAGGAGAAAAAATAATTATTCTTAAACAATTAAATTAAAAATTATAAACAAAACGTGAACAACAATTATTTTATGAATAAATTGAGTTCTTTAATTTTACATTATTTATGATATTAATATTAAATTAAGCAAGAGATTTTGGAGGGAAGCAAGCCAGTTGTATTTGGCGCGAATTCAAACCAGTGTTGCCAAAAGATGATTCTCAACAAATGGAAAGTGATGAGATATAATTATCTAAACATTAAAGTCTCTAAGTCCTAAAAAATAATAAAATTGATGATTAATAAATAATTTTAATAATTTTCAATTCACAAGATCCCAAATTTGATTTATTAAGAGGCCTTTGTCCTTGTTCATATTATTCTTATTTTTCATCAATTCCAGGCTCTCTTTAATCTTTCTTTTCCAATAATTCTGTTCAATGTGTAGAATTTTTGTTGAATCAAACTCCACCACATGACCAGTAGTCAACACATGCTCAGCAATAGCGGATTGATTGCAATTTTTCAACCTTATTGCTCTGCTATGTTCATTGATCCTGGTTGATACTTTTCTGCCTGTTTCACCAATATAAACCATCCCACACTCACACGGCACTTCATATACGCCTGCATTCTCCAATTTAATATGGTCCTTTAGTCTTGTTGTGAGAGAAGACATCTTTAAAAGAGGTTTGAATACAACTCTGAGGCCACACTGTTTTAATACATGGCTTATTCTGTCCGTAGTCCCTCTAATGTACGGCAGAGTAATCAAACCTGTGTATTCAATGGATGGTTCCGATCGCAATCGTTTAGTGCCATTAAAAATGCTTTCTATCTTTCCTTTCGAGAAACCATTCAGTAAGAGAGCCGATTTCAACCGATTCTCCTCTAACGTAAGGTTACTTGGGGAGCATATTCTAAGAGCCCTTTGGTGTAAAGTTTTTACTATGCCTGAAATTTGTGCGGGATGATGATGTGAACTGGCATGCAAATATCGGTTCGTATGTGTAGATTTTCTGTAAATATCGTAAGAAAGATTAGTTAGGTTTCTTGTGATTAAAACATCTAGGAAAGGGAGGGTTTTGTTTGATTCTCTCTCGATGGTGAGTTTAATATTGGGATGGATCGTGTTGGTGTGGGCCGTAAACTCTGTCAGGCTTTTATTACCATGTGGCCATATGATTAGAATATCATCCACATATCTGAGCCACAACTTAGGTTTCAACGGGAATCCCTGGAGAACTCTTTTTTCAAAATCCTCCATAAAGATATTCGCAAATACCGGAGACAATGGTGAGCCCATGGCAGTACCATCTGTCTGTTGGTAAAAGCTACCATCAAAAACAAAGTAAGTCGCTCTTTGACAGAATTCAATTAGACCTAGGATATTAGGGGGGATGCCTTTTTCTTTTAAAATGGAAATTGTGTTGTGGATAGGTACGTTAGTGAACAGGGATTCAACATCCAAGCTCGCTAAGATGTCGTTCTGGGTGATGGTCTGCTTTTTAAGTATTTCGACCAGGTGAGTGGAGTCTTTAACAAATGAGGAAGTTTGATAGGAAAGTGGTTTAAGGTAATTAGAAAGGTATTTGGCTATCTGGTATGTGAGAGAATTAACCTGGCTTACTATTGGTCTCAGAGGGGTGTTTGGTTTATGGATTTTTGGGAGTCCGTATATCTTAGGAATCTGAGGGTCAGAAGGACTAAGGTGTTTTTTCGTTTCATCATCGAGATCGAGTTTGTTGATTAGAGTCTTTAGTTGTCTAGATAATTTGTTAGTAGGATCTTTGTTTAAAGCTTTGTAAGTGGGAGTATTAATTATAAGAAGCATTTTGTCCGTGTAATCCTGGCTGTTCATGACTACGGTAGCATTTCCTTTATCAGCCGGCATTATTCTAACCGTGTCATCTCGAGAAATCGTTTTCAACGCACGCATCTCAATAGTGGATAAATTAGGTTTTGGTGGGCGTGCATGTCTCAAAATATTGACTGTTTCTAATCTAATATTCTGAGCAGTTTGTGAAGGAAGTTTATATATTGCTGATTCTATTGAGCTTATGATTTCTTTTGTGGGAATGGTTTTGGGGGCTATAGCAAATTTAGGACCTTTGGATAAAGCGGATATGGCAACTGGCGTAAGTTGTTTGTCAGAAAGATTGATCACAACCTTATCCAATTTACTGTTAATATGAGGTGCATGCGATTCGGGAACGAGATCTCGAAATTTTTTGATTTGGGTCTGTGTCGTTTTTGTGAGAGTGTAATGGAAATGGGAATTGGTTACATGTTCTAGGTAGGACCAATGCTGGGGTGTTAGTTTGTAGGATAAGAATAAGTGGAGTTTAAAGAGAGTGGAGTCTGTTATGTTGAGTTCATACCTTATTGATCGAATCCTTTCTTTCATCAGTGCTAGGCTTGTGTTATTATAAATTTTTGCAGCTGAGATAGATTTAATTACTCTCTTAATCCGAAAACCTTTTGGATCTACACATTGAACAGAATTATTGGAAAAGAAAGATTAAAGAGAGCCTGGAATTGATGAAAAATAAGAATAATATGAACAAGGACAAAGGCCTCTTAATAAATCAAATTTGGGATCTTGTGAATTGAAAATTATTAAAATTATTTATTAATCATCAATTTTATTATTTTTTAGGACTTAGAGACTTTAATGTTTAGATAATTATATCTCATCACTTTCCATTTGTTGAGAATCATCTTTTGGCAACACTGGTTTGAATTCGCGCCAAATACAACTGGCTTGCTTCCCTCCAAAATCTCTTGCTTAATTTAATATTAATATCATAAATAATGTAAAATTAAAGAACTCAATTTATTCATAAAATAATTGTTGTTCACGTTTTGTTTATAATTTTTAATTTAATTGTTTAAGAATAATTATTTTTTCTCCTGTAATTTTGAAATTGTAAGCACGTTCAGAGCGCCATCTGGTTGGTGACTTTGGTCTTATATTAATGATCATTGGTCACTTGTCACTGGACGCTCGAACAGTGCAGTCGCTTGATAACGATTGCAGAAGCAGCAATCGAAACGTTGTGTATATGTTTGTATTTTTTGAATAAATTTACAATAACAAATATCAATATGTGGTTTAATTTACAAAATTCCGTTATATATAAAAAATATTAAAATTATAAATTAAATAACTCATGTTTAAATATGGATTTGTTTTTTAATAATGAATATATATATTTAACATCTAAAAATTTACTTTCATATTAAGCTTATTTTCACCTTAGACACCGATGTCTAACCAATTTACTGCCTCTCAGAAACACAAATGACGCTGTAGAAGAGACTTTGGGAACCAAAATATTTATTTTTCTGGGTGAAATAATGAGGAATGAAGGAAAGCGAATGTTAGTGATGAAATTGTAGAATAGGAGGGGGAGGGGGGGTTATTTTAGTAAACAATTTCAAAATATTTTATTTTATATTTTATTTGGCACAAATAATATCTAAAACATAATTCAGTCAAAAAATGTTAAATAAAAATATATAAAAAAATATTAAAATACTATAAATGTAAATATTAAAATAAAATACTGATCAAGTAAAACAGCACACCTCAACAAATGAAAGCACCATGTCTAATGAAGAAATTATTAATATATATGACAATTGAAAAAAATAGTTTATTATTTTAATAAAATATATAATTATCAAATAGAGTCAAGTGTTGAGAATGGCGGATTACTAATATTAGATTTTTAAAAATATAAAAATATGTGTAAAAAAGAGATGTATATAATATAGTAGTTTGAATTAATTGATTTATAATAACATGAGGAAAAAAGACATCTATCTATCTATTTATCTATAGATGTGTTTATATACGTATACATCTATAAATAAAAAGATATTTTTATATTATTATATTAAAAAGATTATTATTTATTAATTAGGCATAATAATCAAATTAACAATCATTTGAGTGAATAAAATAATTATCTAAAATAGATAGTTCTATTAGTTGAATACAAAGATTATTAAATAATTTATAATACTGGTTTAATAATATGAAATGCATGTTCTCAGAGTATTATTGATGTAACGTTTTCAGATCATCGTAAATTAATCAAGAGCAGATTTTCTTGCGAATGATGTTAGTGATGAAATTTCACTTGGATCTTGAACCAATCGAGAAAATTCAATTTCCTCACACCCAGTATACCTTTGATCTTGTTCTTGAGGGGTGGGCCACTTTTTATGAGAAGGTGCATATAACACCATCAGAGAAAAGGTATAAATATTCCACATGCCATACACTCCAGTAAAGAAGGCCGATGTAAACTCAAGCTCCAAATGATCATCCCATTTCCATTTACCTTCAGAAACTTGGCCTATTGAAATTCAAAATAAATTGTTTATTATTTTTTTAATAATAATAATTCTTAAAGTTAAAGAAAGATAAGGAGATAGTCATTAAATAAAAAAACTTGACAAATTTTCATTATAAAATAATCTTATAACTTATATATAAATAATAATTACCTAATATAAATCCAATGACAGTCATTGCGGCACATAATAATGTCGCTAACATTAAAAATTTGAATCTATATATTATCCCCTCATAATGGAGTCGTCTGGCGTTGGACATGGAAGGCAAAGCAGTTCGTTTGACGGAAATGTTCCAAAAAACTTTCCAGATCATATAAGATAAAAATAGAAAATATATTCCAGCGCAGATTCCAGCAAGAATAATAAAAGTGAGAGCTAAATTAGTTCCAATGTCAGATACCCAAATAGAATAAAATGGATTTCGTAGTTGTGTTCCACGTTCTAAAAGATCAAAAGCTAAAAGTGAAATACAACCGAGAGCAACAGCAGTCAAATGCTTCCAATATTTTCGGATTCCTAATTTTTCTTGATTTTCTTGAATCATTAAATGTTCGCCAGCGAAAACCAACCAAAATGATAAAAGGGCACTATAAAAAATGCCCTGTCGAATATCAGCGACAAGCAACATGTAAGGCATATCAAAAAGTAGAGTAAGATATTCCAAAGGCATATTTAAAAGAGATAATGCAAGACCTAACGTTAATAGCATATATTCAAGTAATACAGGAGACCTATTAAGTAAATGAACCCTTCGCCAAAACCATATCATTATACAAATAATAATTGGAAAAAATATTGTCTTTAGAGAAACCCAAACTTTTGTAAATCCTCCATTTTGATTAATAGTGACTAACCAGATATCTTCAACCGGGCCTAATTTTTGATTTTTATTTTTATCCATTGGTAATCGAAGATTAATCAAATAAAAGTCGTGATGTAAAGAGCCCAATTCAAAAAGGGGAAGAATTGAACAATTATAAAAGTGTCCAGGAATTTTTTTATCAATTCCACATTCTAAAGTTCTCTCTTCTACAGATCCAGCATAAAATTTCCAATCATCAATTGCATCTTCCTTATTTCTGTATCCAAGTTGTAAATCGAGTGTGACAGGCACTTGAGAATCCATTTCAGCTTCTCGTTGATAAACAATATCTATCATCATAATTCCAATGAGATTTTGCTGCCATCGTGAATAATCCAAAATTATCCCACCTCGAGGGATAGGTAGTTGAAAGGTGAAAACCAATAAATTTCCAATTGAGCGAAGTTCTTCTTCTTTTAATTTTTCCGGTTCAAATATTTGACAACTTCCAGGTCCTCTTGAGTAAACAAATTTCTTGGAATTCGAAAAATCTAAACATTTGGTAGCTAAAACATTTTCCGGGCTTGAAGGAGTTGGAGCAATCACACCCCCAATTAGAAAGCATATAAACTGACAAAATATTAAAATACTAATTAAAATAATCAATTTACGACCTGATAAATTTTCAATAATCGTTCCCGACATAATTGTTTAAATAAAAGAAAAATTATAAATAATATTTCATTACATACAATAAAATGTTAATGTTCCTATGATAATATCTTTTAATATTTATAAATAATGAAATAAAGGTTTTATTTGGGAGAAAGCAAATGTACAAATTTAACAATTGACAGATTGAATGGAAGTGGAAAGATGACGCTGTGGTGTTACAAGTCTGACCCCACTATTATTTGAAAATATGTAAAGATGAAATTAATTTATCCCTTCCAAATTTTTGTCAATAAATATAATGTTATTTAATTAATATTAATTCTAAATTTACGACTTGATGAAAAATTTAGAATTTATTTATTGATATGTATACTGTATATATCCAGAAATTGATTTAAGGGACGCGTGTCTCCCTGGACATACAATTAGAAGTTCTTAGGAGTATTAAACGGTATTAAATTAACTTTTAAGTGAAAAAATAATGAATAATTCTAATCATTTCATATTATAATAATTTTATTCTGTTACATATTATTATAATTTCAATCAATTTTATTTGATTAAATAAAATTGAAATTTAATAATTATATTTTTAAGTATAATTTTTAGAAGGTTGAAGATTCTTAATATTTCTTAAAAGTTTTGGAATAGTTTTGAGTATATGGGTATATTTCAGGGAGGTAGGGAAGGAACATTGCGAACAAAAGTTGTCGCCTATCTGACGTCACACCCGCCATTTTGGATGTACCAAAACATTATATTTTCCTCTGATCTTAATGTTAATATATATCATAAAATTTCGGGCCTTTTTTGTGGAAAATTATGTGAGCAAAAATTTCCTCATGAAGAAAAAACTCTTTAAATTTTATTTTATTTGAACTGCAGGCCGTTAATCTAATAAAAAATAATTTAATTTTAAATACGAATTAAATTATTAAAAACTAAGAAATAACTAAGAAAAACTTTCAAACATACGAGAAAATTGGCAACAAAAATGTATTATGTCTTATGGAAAATTCAATGTCTGTTACATCCAAATGGACGACAAGAATTGCTCCCTACTTTTTTGGTGCCACCTCCCACCACAAAAATAAACGGAATGTTCACTCCATAGACCTCCATGCATAACCATATCATATTGACCACAGAGCAGTGCTGACAACGCTGACAACACAGGCCCAGAGCTTTCGAAAACATGTTAAGAACATAGGGGCCACAAGAGGCGCTACTGGCACTAATTTAAATCCGAAAGTTGTTCATAAAACAACCAACAGATGCCGCACCAGGCTCATTTATAAATTCGTGAAATCCATTTGAATCATTTTAAATATTGTGAAAGTGTCGTAAACATGTGAACATCTGATTGTCTAACCTAAACAATTTGAAACAATTGTAAATATTATATTATCTAACTGATCCGACACCCTCCAATTGCGATCAATATGGATAATAATAAAGTAAGTATAATTAATATAATTTTACTATTATTGATATTGATAAAGTTATATAATATATGTACATATAAATAAATTTTTGATTTTGCAGTTTTTAGATTGTATTCATAGGAATTGTCTGCTAAAATATCGTGTATGCAAACTTCATTTTAATGATTATGATTTCTACACACCCCTGAAAAGAAGAAATTAATTAACCCTTGAATATATATAAATCAAGATGGTAGGTTTTGTGATATTTAATAATGGAATATCCAAGGTTGGGAAAACAGAGGAATATACACCTCAGTTGTATAAATTTTATAAATTTTTTTTAATTTTAGTTTAAAAACATGTCACAATAATAATCTATTTATTAAATAAATAGGTTACATAGAACATTATTCTTTTCATTTTAGATGTGCAATTTATATAATTATATAATTGAAAAATTGTGTAATTTTTATTTAAGTGAGAAATTTAATATAATATGTTTAAAGAAAAATATGTATAAAAGATTTGTTTACAAATGAGATACACATCATTATTGTTAATGATATTTTGTAATAATCTATTTTCAAATAAATATGTCACATACAAAATTAATCTTTTCTTCTAGACATGCAAATTATGAAATATTTCAGTTAAGTGAAAAATTATTTATTTGGAGATAAGACCAACATTTCAGCAATTTTCTGAAAAAAAAAAAAATTATTTCTGAAATGTCAGTTTTAGCTCTAAATAAATAATTTTTCACTCAACTGAAAAATTTCATAATTTTTTCATTCCTCCCGCTCCCCTCATTCAAATGATTCAAAATGGATTTTAAAAATGGTGCCAGGCCGGTTTTTTCACATCATAGTTCATATAGGGGTCACTTTTTAGCAGCAGCGCTAAACGCTGTTTCACGAATTTAGCATTGCGTGTCGGGGGGTTGGCTGACAAGTTACGAAACATCATCACACCATTAAATAATTATCTTGATCATCATTTCTTCAATTCATCATTTATAATTTTTAATTTCTTCATTATCTCTCTTTACAATGGTTAAAGTAGAACCAAGAAATGTTACTCCACTTGTGGCTGCTATCAGAAATTTCCTTTTAGGGAGAAAATACACTTCAGCTCTTCGTTTTCAAGATTTACTTTCAAGTCGAACTCAACCACCACCAAACCTTCCCGAAGGTTGTGCTCATAAATTGTCCGCAAATTATTATTTTTCAAGAGACGCTAGGAGAGAAGTAGTTCATCCAGAAAATATTTCTTCAAATCAAATCAAATTAAATGATGAGAAAAAATCGGGAGAAGTAACGTCAAGAAATGATCTTAAACGTACTCCTGGACCAGTCTATAAATGGGATTAATGATATAAGAATATCATGATGTAAAGAGTAAATTATTCAATGTATATAATAGATTAATAAATTAGGTTTACATTATTATTTTTAAATTGTTTTAATTTTTAAACATAATCATAATTAAACTTACTGAAAATAATAAAACAGATAATTATTATTTTTAAAAACAGAATTATATATATTTTACATTTAAATAATTTGTGTTTACTTTGATATTTTAGCAATATAAGAATAATTTAAACATACAGACTTATAATAATAAATAATTGAAAATTTAAAAAAATAATTTCAAATTTCATTTATAAATGAATATTTTAGATAAACAAAATTTAGTTATTGTACAAATTTTGATAACTTTATAAAATTTCCATTTTAATTCTAAAATATACTATACATTGCTAAATGTAATTATATCTAGACTGTAGGTTTGTTCAAGAATCTCGATCTAAATCACTAGATTTCAGAAAATAAATTTTAAATTTATAAATTGAGATCTGCATCCCATATTTTATTTACAATCATTTCAAACAAAAATAAATTTTTTTAGATAATCTAAAATTGAAAAATAATTTTTCTTAATAACATTTTGATTGTACACATCTAGTGTATCTAGTTAAATTATAAAAACTAGAAAGATAAGAAATTTTTTTCTATTTAGAGGAAATTTTTAACAAATCTATTTGAAATTATTGGTTCGCTATAAAAATAGATTATTTTTTTATTATTAATCCATTTTCCTTTAAAAAAACTACATAAGTCGTTACCACTTATTATTAAAAATGAACAGAGAGAATGAACAATTATTAAAATAACAAATTGTATTTATTATTCTCTGAATCTTCTTTGATCCTTCTCCCCATTTTCTATCCAGAATTGAGGCGTTTTAATTTGTTTATTGTTGGTTGAGTGGGAATTTAAAAACATAACATTAATATTAAAATCTAAACATAAATAAGTTAGTGAAAAATTAGTTAAAAAAATAAATTTCATTTATGGCATATTTCATTAATAAAAGAATATTATAGAACAAGAGTGGGCAATGAACTTTAAAATTTTATCAACTAAATGTTGAATGTTTTTTCCTTATTTAAATATTCCAAACTTAAAGGAAGTTTATTATTATCTATCTATTTCAATAACGATAGCGAACTTGAAAGGTCTTAACACAGCAAGCACATTATCCTGAGCCATCATATAATTAAATCATATCTAACTTTTATATTGTCAGCCTAGTGTATCCTGGAAAACCCACTGCTTGTTTTCCCAATTGGTTTCCCTATAATAAATTTATTAGTAATGTTTTTATTTTATTATTTTATTAGTTATATTGATTAGTTATTTTAACCAAAATCCTTTATTATTTATGATATTTAAATATAATGTAGACCCTGGAATTCCGTGAAGCTTGAAATTTTATATTATTTAACCATACTTAGCCCACTGAAGAATAAAATGTAGATTTGACTTGACATTGTGGAAATTCAAATATTATTTAAAATAAACATATTTTACTCTATATTAAAGTTAAAGTTAAATTTTCATTAGGATATATTTACGGTACTTGGAATTACTACAATCCTAGCTTTAATAAAATAATGCTGATTGACTGGATGCACCTTAATTGATATGATAGCTGTTACAATTTAGATTCCTAATAAATGAACATCTCTCGCCCATTTCCAACCAAATTAATACTCTTCTTTTCTTATTTATAAATTTCATCCTTTGAATATTATCAATATATAGTTGGTGTTTCTTATAATTTATGCATTTCAAAATATAAACTCAACCCTTAAATGAATTTAGCTTTAAATAATAACTTTTAAAAATATAAAATATTTCCTTATAATTGAAGCTTATTTCAAAGAATTATTTCGTATAAATTAATATCTTATAATATAGAATTGTTCATTAAAAGAAGTCATTCGTTTTGAAGTCATTGTCTTCTCTAATATAATAATGGAATATTAAAAAATATAAAATATTTTTTAAATAAATAAAAAAAACTGTGACTTAAAATCAGGAAAATATTGATTCAAAATAATGAATAAAAAACGTTTTAAGAAAATTGATGTCTTAAAATATTTTACAAAATTAACAATGAATGGTTTATTTACAAGATTTCACAATATTTTGATTAATGATTCTAAATTAATTGACTTTAAAATATTGAATTTTTAAAGATGAAAATGGTAATGTATGATAGGAGAAAAACAATTGGTTAAAATTTAGAATTCTAAAAAATAAATTACATTCTTTGAAAGTATTAAATAATTTATATTAATTTCAATTTGTTTAAAAGTAAATGAAAAAGCTTTTATATTAATTCAGATAAAAATTTTAAGCAGCATATATTTTTTTCTTGAAATATATAGGTTCTAAAAGAAAAATATTTCTGTATTTTAATAAATTAATAAGCATTTATAAGTGGCCCCATAATGAATATGTAAAATAACATTATTATTATTACAATTAAACAACTCTAAATTACATAATTATATACATAACCTAAATATTTTAGGCTCCTTTACATTAAATATTTTTTTTTTCAAATTAGTAACAGTATTATTTTTTTATTTTTGTAAATAAAATAAATACTAATAACTAAACTTTTAAATATATAAAGATATATCTATATATAGATTTTATAGATATTAGTTAAATTCTTTGATCGTTTTAATGGAGGGAGCGGATTATAATGAATGAAATGATTTGGTTGAAGAAAAGAATAAATGTTTAATACATACAAAATAATTGTATGATTGATTAAAATTGCACTTAGGTTCATCACTCGACACTTGGTCAGAAAAATTGTAAGAATAATGGTTAGAAAGATATTTTTTATGTTACTAAAATATTCTTTTTCCTTTTGAACACATTCCTTGATTTTATTCTTGCCATTGTTTAGAATTAAATATCTGCTCCCAGGCACTACTATACATATACGTATATATAAACAAGTATAATCTTTTGAATAACAGTAAATATATAAATTCGAAAATTGTAAACTAATTGACTAAAAAAATAAATTATTTAATAATACTTTGGTAAATTATTATAAGACAAAATTCAAAACTGTCATGATTATTTTATTCACTTTGAGATTCCCTTAATGAATTAAAAATAAAAATTAGGAAAGTAAAGTAAATATTAATGTAAAACTAAACCATAAGACTAGACCTGTAAAAAACAATATAAACAATGGTAATGAATTAATTACAATTCACAAAATGAATGTAAAAATAATATATTAAATTCTAAAATAATACATATTTAATATGTAAATAGTAAAATATTCAAAGACACTCTTTATTAAATAAAGAACTATTTATATGAAAGAAATAAAAGTAGTATAAGATTTTTGAAGAAATTTAAAAATTATTATTCTAAATGTGTTTCAAATGGAATGATGAAGAAATTCTAATTTTTATAATGTATTATTAATTTAAATTTTGAATCTTTTAAGAATTATGGATAGGCTGTTTCGCAATTTACGAAGTTTAATCATAACCTTTCCAAATAATAAATATAGATTTTAAAATCAAAAGTCCAGTATTTAATAAATAAATTTTTTAAACATTTTTTTGAACAATAACATTTTTAATATCTAAAGTATATAAAATTAAATTCTCAGAAATTAACTTATATGAATAAGGAACATAAATTATATATCTATATATATATATTTATATATATATAGATATATAAATATATAATTATATTAGATGTGAGGGTGTATACCTGTATAATAAAATATAAAGAATAAAGTAGAATTTAACTTTATACATTATGTGTATGTATATATATTTATATATTTTAAATAAAAATAAACCTTTCTGCTAGTGGCATTAGACAAACAATTTATGTAAGGCCTGCCTGGGAGCAGAGGGTTTTTACTATATTTCTTCTTGTACACGGTGCTCAAACTTAAGTTTGCACGTCACATATTATGTACATCACTATATAACATGTTTATATTATTAGATACAATTTTCATCATATTTTTTTTAAAATTTGGTGGTAGGGACAATATAAATTTTTGTAAAAATATTTGACCAAATATATATTTATATACAAATTTCGGCCAAATTGGTCATCACTTAAGGAACGATTTATAGAGCAAAGGCGTCCGACACGTTTCTTTTTCTTGTTCTAATAAAAATAATAAATCCCGGAAATTCACTCTTTTAAAACGAGGTCTTGAAGGTAACTGAAAATATATAATAAATTTTAGTTTAATTTAATATTTCTAATAATATTATTGAGTTTTTAGTGTAATAATTAATTTTTTAATATATATTAAAATAATAATTTCTTTCAATTCTATTTTAAATTATAGAAGACACTTTATAAAAATATATATCTAATATATATTTATAGAAATGATTTCTTGTGAAAATAATCTAATTTTTTAAACAATCTAATTACTAATAAGAATTGATGTATGTAAGCATTGATCTGTATCTCAAATACAACTATATATTATATTTTCATTTAAAAATTTTATTTTTATTTTTTTATAACAAACAAAAGATATTCTTTCAATGAATTAAAAAAATTACCTGATATCGATTATGATTACTACTGAATCCAACTCCAAGGCCTGATGTCTGAAAAACAAATATTTTTTATTAAAATTTTTATATATATATATATATATATATATATATATACAAGGTGGTTCTACTGCTTTGAACGCCCCGGGCAAAACAAAATTTGGCGCCCTTTCATACAAATTATCTTTTATCCCATTAAGTCCCAGTGACCTCATATGAGATCACCAGGTATAGTAATTTTTTTTGACGAATTACTAAAATTCATTTATATGTTATGAATCTAGAACTCTAGTATCTAAAATAATTTTTTTGCTTGGTTTTATTATTATTTACTATTTTTAATAAATTTTTGAATATCTCTAATTTTCGCCTTTACTGCCTTTTTTTATATAATCATATATATCTAGTAAAAAATTGTTTTTATAATTTTTTTTTACATCTTGAAAAATAATGAAATAAAGAATAATTAAATGTATTTATTTTTCAAAATGTTTCATTTTTTAACTATAAATTATTAGTAATAATTTACTGATCTCAAATGAGATCACTGGGATTATCTGTTATAAAAATATTTTTATTCTCTGCTTAGTATAACTTCGACCCTCGCTGCCTTTCTTGCTTTTTTCCTTATTACGGGCGCTTTATATTCGTTGAAATGTTCTCAAAAGTAAAAATATTTTTTCACTTGAAGAGTTAACTGATCTTGTTAATAATGAAGAATTTTTACATGATTTAGAAGAAGATAATGAGCATGTAGAAGTTATAGTATTGCCTCCAGAACCTGACAAACTGATGAAGATGAAGGAAATGAAAATGAAATGGGTCTTGTCGAAGTTTCGGATGTTCAAGGTACTCTAAAATTCCAATCTAATGAAAAACAAATCCAAGAAATTCATCATAAAAAACAACGATTATAACCCAATAAAGCGGCTTGGCGAAAATCAAAACCTAGATATTGCAAGTGGAAAGAATCAATTTCTAAATTAGACGAAAAATTAATTAATCTAAATGCCTTTAGAAATTTTTGAAATGTTTTTTTACAAACTATATTTTCAAATATATTGTAGTCGAAACCTTGAGATACGCCTAAGAATTTAAAAACGATATAAATTTTGATTTAACCATTGAAGAAATAAGTTTTCTTTGGGATGCTTTTATTTTCTGGGTACAAAATATTTCCATCAAAGAAAAATTATTGGTCGGAAGAAGACAATTTAGAAGAAGATATGGTTGGCAATGCTATGTCTAGGAATCGCTATCAAAAAATAAAAAAATATCTGCATTTTAACGATAATAAACCTGTTAAAGAATGTAAAACTAATAAAGGTTTTAAAATTCGGCCCCTTTTAAATAAAATTTAAAATTCTTTCAATCAATTTGGAGTATTTGAAAAAAAATAGCCATAGATGAAATGTTAATAAAATAATTTAGCCATAATAGCCTGAAAAATTACAATAGATATATGGGTGGAATTGATCATCACGATTGGCTAGTAGGGAAATATGCTATTCAAATTAGATGAAAAAAATGGTATTGGCCTCTATTTACCAGACTTTTGGATATGCCTATCATAAATTCCTGGATTTTATTTAACAAAATAAATGGTTCTAATAAAATGAATATGATTGAATTTAGAAGATATATAACAGTATATTATTTATAAATGTGCATGTAACAAAGGATTGGACGACCAAGTACAAGTGGAAAAAAAGAAACAAATTTTGACCAACCTACAGATGGATTAAATAATTTTATAATGAAAAGAGAAAATCAAAGACGCTGCCAAAGAAAAAAATAGTAAAACTAGACAGAGAAAACATATTGTGAAAAATGTAATGTTCATTTATGTGCCCCATGTTTTAAACCATATTATATGTAAAGTATTATGGTAAAGTTTTTTTTCAATTTTTGAATTTTTTATAATTAAAATAAATATTAATTAAATAAAAAACCTTTGTAGTGTATCTCTAAATTATATAACCTTATATAATAATGCTATAGTAAAGGAGTTTTAGAAATAGAATGGGGAGATGGGATAGAGAATAAGAATTATTTTTATATAATATTGTCCCAGTGATCTCATAAGAGATCACTTCATTTCTCAGTAATTATAATTTGGAAATAAAAATTTTCTGTACATATATTCTATTTAAGCTCTAATAAATACATTTTAATAAAAAAAAAATTAATTTTCAAAACAAAAAAAATTAAATTGGGTCTTGATGGGTTTTAAATAATGAATGTAAAAGAAATATTTTATTTCTAAATCGGCACGCCTCAAAATTTGAGGCCCCTGGCAGTCGCATGGCTTGTCGGCCCCTTTATCCGACGCTCTATATATATATATAGATAGATATAGATATATAAAAGATATTTACTTGTGAGGATGAACCCGATGAATTTGAAAAGTCTAATTTTGATTTTTTTCTAGGGCCTATAGCCTGTAAAGCGGTAAGGTTGGCTTCTCGTTGCCTTAATTCTTCCATTTCAGCTCTTTGCATCTAGAAAATAAGTAATATTAAATTATTAAATTAAAATATAAATAAATAAAAAATATATAAATATATAAATAAATAATAAATAATATATAAAAATATATAAATTCCTCTTCTTAACTAAATAATAATTTGCATCAATAATACTTATTATCGGCATTAATTCTACTGAATTCGAAAGTTAGTGACCATAAATACTTCATTCCTTCATATATGATCCTCCCTTAACTCCAAACATGTGTTAATAGGCCACACTTGGGTCTTTATTGTTCTTATTATTAACTTCTTTATAATTTGTAAATATATAAATATAGAAGATAAAAAAAAATAACAAATAACTAATTACTAACTTCTTTGGCTTTTGCTTTGAGTTTTGCTTGTTCTGGATCTTCAGATTTGGATCTACTCTTAGCGGCTCTAAGAAGCATTTCTCTCTCTTGCTCTTCATGTTTTTTTCTTTCTACTTTATCCAATTCTTCAAGAAATTTTAATTGTCCTTTCACATCCTGGGTAACTTCATAACGAGGGTCCATCTATTAAACAAAGAATAAAATTTGTTAATTACTTTAATAATTAAAATAAAAATTAATTTTGAAAATAAATACTTTTATTAGATCTATTCGATGTTCTGCTATAATAGCCAATTTTTCTAGGAGATTTTTTAACCTTTCCTGGCAAGCATGAGATATTAAAGCAGCCACATCTTGTGTTGGTTCCTCTAATCCGTGTTTAGCAACTAAAAGAGGAAGATTAATATTTTTGAAGTTTAATTATTTTGGGTTTTATATATGTTATATTGGTATAATATATAAAAATTTTTGGGAATATTTAATAATATTTGTCAGTATTATTATTTTGTGATCATGAAATTAAAATATATATTAAATAATGAAATCTTATATGATTTAATTTAATTCAATATCTTCAGGTTCAAACCATATGAAAGAAGTTTAACTTATTCTCTTGTTGATGATGTTAATGAAATCAATGCTTATTCAACTTTAGAATCAGGTATAAATGTTTATATATAATTTAATGGTAAATATTGTTGAATTAATAAAAAATATATTTTGAATTGAAGAAATCTTTATATGTAGTCTATAAAATAAGGATAAACACTATAAATACAAATATAAGTAATTGTTTTTTAATTGAAATATTTATTTAAAATATATTTTTCTTTGTTTTATACTCTTTAAATATTTGAATGAAATTAAAGTAAAAGGTTTTTATTTAAAATATTTTCGTGAGTTGAGCATAATATAATTTATAATTAAAAATTATTATAGAAAAAAATCTTACCTATAAACCTTATTTTTTGTTGAAGTGGACTTGAATGAAGAAATATTTCATCTTTACAAGATCTAATTTGTGTACCTACAAATTCAGTAGACCCAAGAATTCTCTGCGTTTCTTCAGCCAAATTTACTCCTCCCATTGCAGCTACATCATTAATATCATCTTCACCACTTAAAAATAAAAACCTAGATTTAAATGATGCTCTTTTTCTAAACTATATTGCTTATTTATTTTAGTTAATATTTATTTGGAATTTATTTTTAAAAAATGACATTATTAATTATTATATTAATGATTAATAATATTATTACATTAATAATGCAATTAAAAATAATCTAAATTAATATAAATAATAATTAAATGTAATCACTATTTTGAATTGTTAAAAATGCAAACATACATTTTGAAAACTAGTTTGAATTAATTTTTCTTTTAGTTCAGTCTTTTGTAATATTTTTTTAAACCTTTTTGAAATTCAATTGTAATTATTTTTATTTTTCTTATAAGAACCATAAACAATTAATAAATCTATTTCAAAATGTTCAGAGATACTGATATATTTTTGCGAAGTTCTTGAATTTTTATTGATTGATAGAATCCAGAGGTTGTGTGTGTTTTGCATTTTATGTTTTAATTTAGACATCTTTATTTTATAGGTTTAAATATTCGCATCAAAATGTTATACAGAACCAATAACTAAATTTAATTCTATTTAGAACTTATGTAATAATTTAAATAATAAATAAATTAAAAAATATCGTTATAAATTAAAGAAATGTCGCAAATACCTATATCCAGACGTGGAGAAAGATTTTTTTTCTTGTTTAATCGATTTTGCAAGAATTGAAGCAGTTGTGAGTTGCTTAGTCTGTGCAAGATTTGTAAGCTTGATATGCGTTGGTGTAACTGTTGTTTTGATTTGCATGTTTCCTGGCAAATGTTTGACGCTTGTAGCTCCTGCATTGAGTCCGACAGCCATTGATGATACTGGCGTGAGAGGACGCACGACTTGAGTAGTTTGGCGTATGTGAAGAGGAGGTGCAGGGATGGCTGTGTTAATAGATCCCACCCCAGTAGTAATATTCGAACCTGTTTGTAATGTTGATGTTACTTTAATTCCTCCAGCAGTAGATCCCAATCCTGTTTGAGCAACTGAAGTTATTGGAGAATGTGGACGTAAGTTAGTTCCTGTTACCATACGAGGAGTTGGTGTTTGAGCACGGACAGGCTGCAAAAAAAAACAATTTTGAAATACTTCCTTTTGATAGAAATTATGATTTCGTTATTAATAAATATTAAGTATATAGATAATCAATTATTTAGTATAAAAGTATACGAATGTAAATTGTAATTTCGTATTCCCAATTAATGATGAACCTTATAAATTATCAAGAAACTTATATAGTTAAAATATGATAAATCATTTGCTGTAAGTCTAGTTTTTCCTTAACCACTAAATTTTTTGCCATTTAAATAAATAATTAAATATTTTTTTCCGTGTCTACTTAAATACAAAATATTAAATTAATATTAATATATATTAATAAACATATACAAAAACTTGAATTGATTTTAAATATTTTCACATATATTCTAATATATTCCAAATATATTATTTAAAAAATATAATTATTCTTATTAAATTCGACAAAAAGAAACATGTTCTTGATAAGCTTAAAAAATTGATAATCAATCATTTGAAAATCTTTAAAAATAATTTATTCTTACTGTGACAAGTCTATGTTGAATGGTTTGTCCAGGTCGAGCAACTGTTGTAATGCCTTGAGATGCTGCAAGCGGTGTAACCAATCGAACTTGAGAAGATCGAATTTGTGCTTGCTAAATGACATATTTTTTATTAATAATATGATATGATAAAGAAATCCTTTCAGATTTTTTTAAATTAGAGTCAAATATTTGATTTTTTATTAAAAATAAATTTATACCTGAATTTGTGGAACATTTGTAGAATTTGCTAGGGAAAATACTACTGTATGAGGAGGTGGTCTTATTCCCTCAATAACCAATTCTTTTGTCACGAGAGATTGTCTTAATAATGGAAGGCTTTTCTAAAAAGAAAAATGAAAACATTAAATGTATCCTTTGTAAATTTATAATCTATATTTAATTAATTTACAATTAATCCTAAAATCCTAAATATAAGTAATTTATTAATAATATTGACATATTAAACCTATTGAAAAAATATAATGGATAATTCGCAATTATTTGAATGTTAAAATAATAAAACTTATAGAAATACTTTAATATTCAATTTTGCTTATATAATTTAAACTTTGACATTTTCTTTTCAAGGATATTCAAAATGATTTTGGCTATAATTTATAAATTAAAAAGATTTAACATTTTTTTGCCTAGTTTTATTTTTAATAGTCATACATAATATACCTTATAACTAATAGTTTTAATATTGGTTTGTTAACAATTAGAAATTTCAAACATTTTTAAATTATTGTCGAAAATTATTTAATTTCCAATAAGCACTTTTTCTAGATTTCTTACTTTCAAAAATCCAATGAGGCAAGGTTGTGGGGATGCATTAAGAAGACGTTCTAATCGATCACAAAATTCTTCTGGTTCCACTTTAGTATCAATTAATTCTTGTATTAAAGTTCTTACATTTTTCTCTACAGATTTAGGTTCTCTACTAGATAACTCTAAGAGATTTGCCAAAAATTTTCTACATTTTTCTTTTGTGGTTTCCATTGTATTTTTTTGTGTAGGTGTTTGATTAGGCATAGAAGATACTGAAGTTTGTTGAACTGTTGTTTGAGTTTGCGGTTGTGTTGTAGAAGATGATGGATTTGGAGTGGTCGCTACGGTTACCGTCCCTGGTTGCTGAATTCAACAAATATTAAATATTAATAGAAAATTTAAATTCTTATTATAATTTAAAAACAAGAAATATTTATAATTACCGCTGGCAAAGTTTGCAATCGAAAAGTCCCACCAGTAGGAAGCGTTGCATTATTTGAATTATTCGGATTAATGGTTGATCCTTGAGTTGGAGGTGGCCCAACTCTCAAAAGTTGAAATTGTCCATTTTCAGTTTTTAAAATTAAATGCCCTTGTGTTCCAGGTTGAAGACCTTGAAGGGCTTGTAATGTGATCTGTAAACAAACAAGTAAATAATTATATTTATCATTTATCAGTATAAATATTCTTATTGTATAAATGAGTCTTAAAAATAGTAATAAATTAAAACTTACTGGCTGACCAGGTCGAGCCCCAACCATGTGTTGTGTACCTATTACTACCCGAGAAGGTAATGTTTTTTGACCTGGTTGTCCAGGGGTGGCAGGACGTACCGCATTGACATTAACAATTTGAACATTAGCAGGTAGTAGGGCTGTTGGATTGTTGCCAACAATAGCTTGTGTAGTTCCTACAGCATGTGTCACAGGTTTTGCCAAAGTGACAACTCCTGACATTCCTGGTGGGGCTGAAGTACTGACAGTGGAATTCACGTGAGTCCCTGTCATTGTCACTGTGGAGTTAACAGTCATGGGTACAGAAACTACACCTGTCCCAATTTGTGTTGTTTGTGTTACAATTGGATTAGTATTTGTTTTAATCACTAATGCTGCCCCCCCTGTTTTATTAGAATCAACACCTATAACACCACTTATATGTTTATTTACATTATTTCCTGATGGAGTTGGAGTATGTGAAACAACACTTTGGACACCTGAAGTAACTGCATTAACAATAGTTTGTGTTGTAATAGGCGCCAAACCAATGTTGCCATTAGGAAGAGAAGCTCCAGTAAAAGTTACTCTGTTATTTAAATTTGGTGTCCCTGAACTTAATTGATGAATAGTGGTTGGGTAAACAATTTTCACAGACTCTTGAGGTTTAGATAAATGTGTGAGATTTGGTTGGCTTGTTGTAACTTGGTTAATATAGCCACTTGCTGGAACACCACCATGCATTGATGCAACTACAGAACTAACATTTGAATGAACATTACTCGTATTCGATATGGCATTAGAAGTGATAGTTTTGTTTGTATCCGAGTTTAGGAGAATATTCATAGGTCCTGATCCACCGTTAGTTACACCATGTTTCTGTGTTGAGACAGTGCCCCCATTAGCAATAGAACTGCTCATATGATTTTGATTCACTGAAGTTGAGGAAACTTGTTGACTGGAAACAGTAGGTGTTGCAGTAACTAATTGAGTCTCTAGTGTGCCTACTAATGCAGTGACTGCTGATTCATCGACCTCAGTACTTAGAGCTTCTTCAAGAAACTTGGCGGACGCCATTTTCTTAATCACTACAACTGCACACTGAAGTGCGCAGACGCGATTGCGCGCGAGTCGCATCCAACCAACAGTGCGTTGCCCCATAGGGAGACAGTAGTGCCAATTATTTTTTAATTAAACTCTGGCAGAATCTATTTTAAAAATTATAAATTTAAAAAGGGTTTTAGAAATATAAAAAATAAAAAAAAAAAATTTAAGTTAAATTTAAACTTATTTAAAATAATTAATCTTGATATTTGTTCTTTATTTAGTATGTTATTTATAAAAATAATTTTTAATTATATTTGTAAATAATTAATTATAATTATATAAATGATAAAAGTAAAAAATAATATATAATAAAATAATAAATATACAAATTATTAAATAAATCAAATAATATTAATTAAAATTTTGAAATTTTACACTAATATTTCTAGTTTCATTCGAATTTGATGTGCATGATGTGATATGTCCGGATATGTCATGTAAATATCTATTGTATCTATCACAGACCATCCGTATTCTATTTAATATATATGGAAATAGAATGATTAAGAAAGATTTAGAGCAATTCTTCAATTCATTAAACAATTCCTTTTCATTTTAACAAATATTAAAAAGCAATAATATATAAGAGAAAATATTTTTTTCAAATTAAAAAAAGTGATTTATTACTTGTTTTGAGTTGAAAATTTATAGGAATTGATAGTGAAACTCATTAAGGGACAACACCCCCCCTTCTCGGTCTGTTATTCGAGGCAAGATAAATTTTATCTAGATTACATTTAACATATTTAATAGTGTAGAAGAAAAATATGTTACGTAATATTATTTTTCTCAATTTCATCGAAAAAAATTGTAAAAAGTAAAATTTTTAAAATATTGAATTTAATATTTTTTACTGTTTTGATAGGTTGGTTTTGTAAAGAATCATTGATGACTTATTATTTTATACTATTGTATCAAAATAAAAATAAATTGAAGTATTTTTAACCATTATGTGTGTTTATTACCAATACACTATATTAATTATAATCTTAGTCGTGCGAAAGGCAATATTATTTTATTGTAAGATCCAAGATAATGACGTATATAACATATCTAATATTTTACATGATATCAAGAAAAAAATAAAATATATTTCCATTCGAAATGAAATTACGAGATTAACAAATTAAATTTTTTTATTATTAAGTCGTCATAAATATACCTAATATAAAAGATTTAAGAATTGATATGAATAGATTGTTTTGACTGAGTGTATTAATACCTTTAAAAATTATTAACTATTTATTTTGGAACTAATTATTCCATAAGATGATATAAAATTTTCCTAAAATTTTCCTAAAGGTCCAATGGTTGTAAACATAAAATGCATTAAATTATTATATTATAATATTATAAACCAACTTAGGGTGGAGCATACCTTTTTTAATTGTAGTGTTTTATAAATTATTATTTTAAATATAGAATTTATTTGATAGAATTAAATTAAAAATATTTTTATAAATATAAAAATTTAATACAGGTGTTTCTAAAATCGGAATATTATAATTAAAAATTAATTTACCAAGACAACAAACAACAGAATCAACATTTTTTTGAATTCTCTTGGAAACCATTAGTTATGAAAAAAATTCACAATTCAATATCTTTTTTCATAAATATCATTAAGAATAATTCTTAAAGAAGACCGAAAAATTATTTGTATAAGGATTCAAATAAAAAAAACTTCATTATATTTTATTAGAAAAATGAAAAAATAAATATAGGAATAATAGGAATACTATTCCACTTAAAACAACTGTCATGATTATAAAAACAAGTTTAGTTTATTTTGCATAAAACAATAAACTGGATTTAATGCAGAAATAATCTGATTTATAATCTAAAAAATAGATTATTTTGTATAAAATAAAAATAATATGATATATATTAATAAATATATTTATTCAGAAATAATATGTTGATAATATTTTAAACAGGATAATAATATTTATACATATTTCTATTTAATTGGCTCTTCGTTATCGGGCTCAAGAACAACTTGTGATTGTCTTTTTTCTTTTCTAATGCATTTAGGACAATTTTGATTTTTTTTGGCCCAACAGTTTTTATGAAATACAGTATTGCATTTGACACAGGATATAATTCCATTATCAAAAGGAAAAATCACTTCATTATTTCCACATAATTCACACAAATATCCTTTGGCAGAACAAAGCTGAAAAAAGATAAAATTTTATTAAATTTGAAAAATTAATAGGTGATCATCTTGAAAGAAATTAAAGATATCTTATCTAGAAACAAATTATTCCAAAAGAAAGTATAAAATTTTCACAAGAGATTAATTATTTTTAAATATTAATCTATTTGTAAAAGCAAAGCAAAGCAAGAGAATCAAATCCTCATAATCATAATTAAAGATATTTTATTCAATTTTATTTATTTATTTATTGAGATTTTATATAAATCGAAAAAAATAAATTATAAAATAAAAAATAATAAATTTAAATATAGGAAATAATTAAAATAGTTTTGTCGTTTATGTTTAAATTTCTATTATTTTTGATAATATAATATTTAATTTTGAACCAACCTTGCAATTTTCTTTAATATGACTTATAAAAGTAGCCATTATTTTCTCTATTTGTGGAATAAGTACTCCCTCTTTGAGATCAACAAGATCCTGAAGGCTGTAAAAGTCAAAGTTTTCGGTAAAATGAGTTCTATCTTTAAAGTGTCTTAAAAGATGTTCATTAGTTGCATCTTTGCATAACACAAAGTATTTTTTCATAACCAGAAGGTCTTGACGATATTTCTAAAATAAAGACATCAATTAAAAAGGTTTAATTATGATAAATATGTACTTCCTATATTTTCAAATTAATATTAGTGTTATTTAAATTATATTTATCAAATGCATTCATATATAATACTAACTTTTAAAAGAGAAAGTTCTTCAATTAAAGCAAATAATTTAGGATTAAGTTCTTCTAAACGAATGATTGGCCTATGTAACATAAGTTGAAGCAATTGTTTTGAAGAACGACTAACACCTCTTTCTTGAAAATCCCAATTATGAATTATTCTTGCAGGAATTAATGACGAAGAATTCCAATGACATGATGGGCAATAATAATGACCATCATAATCACAAATCCTAGGTTCAATCCATGTGTTTTCTAAAAATTATATAACATAACTTAAATTTTCTTGGAAAAAAGCAATTTTTAAATTCATTTTTTAAAAAGAATAAATTTCATAAATTTTTAAGGTAACCGATTGTACCTGAAGTGAAAGGTAATCCAAAACAAGTTAATCCTTTAGGAAAAGCTAAGAAAAATCAATAGAAGTTATAGACAAGTTTTTTTTAAAAAAATCAATATAAAAACATTTTTTTATTATATTACTTTTTATTTTATAAATAATTATAAATAGATCTTTATACTTACTAAATGTAATATGCCCTTTACATTCGTGACATTTATATCCTTGAGCAGATAAACCTATTTCTGGGCAAATATCGTTAACAAAGTTTGGATTTTCTGATACCCTGACATGAGCACAAAGACGACATACCTGGGAAAGACATTTTATATGACATCTATATTGGCAATCTAAAATCAAATGTTTTAAATTTTTCTTTCATAAAGTATAATTTTATTATACATTCACAAAAATTAAATTTCACTTTTGACTACCTGTACATTGGTATGAATACTGAAGCATACTCCATATAATCCCTCCACATCTATCACAATGTTGTTTATTTGTTGCTGAGATTTGACTTTGAAATTCGAAGTGATGACCCATTATGACTCGATTGGATCCGAAATGTGAATTAGTGAGATCATTCTTTTGCAAATCAGCATCACGAACTTCTTCAAGCCTAAGTCTTAATTCAATAAGTCTTCTGACCAACCACTTACGCTCTTCTGATCTTTCAGACGATTCAAGTACCATCGATTTACATTGTTCAACTGCATTTGAAAGATCTACGATTGAAGATAACGCTAGAGCTTCCTAAAATTATTAAATAAATTTATTTATATTTGGACTCAGGAGGTTTTAAAACTTGTAAAATATTAAAATAGAAAATATTTACATCACTTATGGTAAGGTAATTATAAGCAGTAATTATGCTATTAGGCACATTTTTTTGATCTTCATTTTCATCTCCTGAATTACACCCTGACGAGTTAGATGACGGTGTTGAGGTAAAAGTTTGATTATTAATTGGTTCATTGGCTGTCAAGTCAATTGTATTTACATCCATTTTCTTTCATATTTTTTTATATATTTGTTATGAACGACGTCAAATTTCTTATTATTAGTCACTTTTTTAAAAATTATTTAAGGAATTAAAATATTATTGATCTTATGATTAAAATTAAAAAAAAAAATGATAAATTGTATATTGATTTTGACAAATGTCATTTAATAGAGGGGGCTGCACACACGTTTAGTCATATTTTTAAACCTAGTTCAAGTCCCGTCTTGGTGGCGCTATTAATAATAGAAGTAAAAATTCAACTATGTATTTATGTTATTTATATATATTTAATGTGATATTCATTGTCAGCAATATTACTGATCGTCCTGTCATCTTCATGATAAATATTTCTTAAAAATAATTAAAATAATTTAACAGATGTTTAACCCAGCGGGTATTTCCTTTTCTATTTAATTATTACATAATTATTTATGTGTGTGTAACAGAGTATATTTACATTTATTTACAATTTCTTATACATATCTTATTACTTATAAATTATAATTCTCTCAGCAGATTTTTAATCATTCTGCACTAGATCAGGTCTTTAGCTAAGGTGATCAGATGTGATAACATTATTTTGGACTTACTAGGGGTATCCACTATTAATCTCAGAATCTTGTTTTGAGCATTTTAATAATGGAATTTGTCATAAGTTTTACAAACAAGCATAAATTAACTATTTATTCTCTAAATTCAGTCTAAATTTTTAGCGAATCAAGTATGCATTCCTTACAACATTAAGTACGCAAAACGCACGTTGTGCTCCGCTGAACGACGCCATGGCCAGCCATGGCACTGAATTCCAACTAGCCGCCCTCGCGTTTAGTAACGCCCCGCTCCCCCCTAACCCCGCAATTCGAAGCAGCGCTCGATTCAAATTTTACCGGACTTTTGGTCCACCCTGAACCAAACCATCAACTTTACAATTTATCAATGGAAAGAAAACAGCTATTTTAAATAATACTGCAAAATGTTGGGCATCTGCACCGCCGTCTGGGAGTGCTAAATTGCAAAAGTGTGTTTCAAGAGCCTTCATCTTCGTGTCCGGGGCCTGGGCTATATACCTCAGACCATCCGATAACAGACGTAGACATTCAATCACAGACCATCTAACAGACTACTAAACTCTATTGTTTTCTCTGAAACAAAGTTTTTGGCGCCACCATGCAGTGAATAATTGAAAAAAAAATTCGGGCTTGTGTGTGTATGTACATATGTGTTTGGTCTTTGCTGTAACAAAGTTTTTGGCACCACCATGCGAAAAATCGGGCTTGTGTGTATGTATGCGTGTTTTTATTTTTTGTTTTTATTGGGAATTTAAATATTATAGATTTTCCGGTTAAGTGAAAAATTATTTTTTCAGAGATAAAACTAACATTTAAGCAATCAATTATGCTTTTTTCAAAAATGTAAGTTTTATACCCTAATAAATAAGTTTTCGCTCAGCTGGAAATCCTACAATCTTTTATGTCATTTACATATCTTAAATAAACGAATAATGTTCTATGTAATATATAAGATTTATTTGAAAATAAATTAAAATTATAAAATGCTATATACAAATTATGGTTTGTTATGAGTAAACACTAGTAAACATATCTTTTTCACACATTGTTTTGTCATATATTCAATTTAATTTCGCAATAAATTAATTCAGTGGCGTACCTAAGGGGGGGGGGGGTGCGGTCCGCACACCGGGCGGCACTTATCTTGGGGCGGCATTTTTTATATTTAGTTATAGTTGTAAAAAGCAACTTATTCATTTCATATTTATTTTTTTTCTTTCTTGAATAATAAATGATTATTATGATTATTATAAGTTTACTATTTGATTTATATAAATTATGATCAACTATATGATTTCGAATATTATTCCTCGGTGTATATAAATGCATTTTAGTGTAAATTTTGAATTCTAATTCCAAGAACAGGATAATAATTTTATTTTATTGTATTCATTAAAATTCGTTGAATTCGTAAACGCATCTTTAAGATTTTGTTCGGCAAAATTATCTTCGTTCTACAATGAGTCAATTAAGACTAAAAATCTTGCAATATTGTCAATAGAACAAGAAATTACAAATAATATAAATTTTGAGAGCATTATACACGATTTTTCTAGTATGAAAGCTAGAAGAGTAAATATTATATAAATATGTTTAAGAGTGCATACAAATATGTGTAAAAAAATTACTCTGTGTATTAATTATTATTTATTATTATTATTATTTGCGTGTGGACCATCTAGGATCACGCAAAGCTCCCATATACAAGGGTATTGATGTTAAGTGTGCCCATATATGAATGTTCTTTAAGTGTTAACTTTTATTCTTCTTTTTGAGTGCTCGTGAAGATCCGGATCCTCCAGGTGACGGGTAGATTGGGTACCACCTGGAGTTATTCTCATCACGATCCATTGTTGCCTATGGTTGCTTGTTTTTGAAGTAGTCCTGCTGGTGCAGGGTTGTATAGAACCAGGGCTTGTCAGTTCCCCTGTGTATTAATTAATATTGATTAAATAACTTAATAATTTATTTATGTGTATTAATTTATAAAAACCACTATTTGATTGACTTATAATAGAAAGGGCGGCAAACTAGAGATCGCCCCGGGCGGCAAAAGTTCTAGGTACGCCACTGAATTAATTGCTCAGTATTTTAATATATTTTTGCTCAGTAAAATATTCCAAATAACCAGTATTTTATTATTTTTTGCACGATAAAATATTTTAAATTGCTCAGTAATTCATGCCTAGTAAAATAAATAAAATCGTTCAGTATATTTGATGCTCAGTGTAAATATGACTGATTGCACCGTATAAATCACTGAATGTACAGTAAATTTTCTGTATTATAATATTGATGAATTCCTCCATTCTATTTAAATATAGTTATTATTTTAATTTTTTTTTTAATTTACATTTTTTAAAAAAATTATTTAAATATATAAATTAAATATATATTTATATCTGGTATTATATCGCTCAAGAAAATATAATGAATTTGTTATTATTTACTTTTTTATATAGATTTATAATTGAATTGAATTTTGAAATATTGATACAAGAAAGAAATCATGTCAAAAACTATCTTTATTTTTACGGTCACTTTAGAGGAAAAAAATCAAAACGTTGTAGGTAATGATCCTCTTCCGGTTGAGCTACATTTCTCAAACGTTGATAGAAAACTACGAATTTTGAATAATTCCCGTATACCAAATTTTATTATTCTAGCTCAAACCGTTTTGGCGTAATCTTGTCTACATACAAACACAGACATTTTTCTCCACCTTAGTGAAAATGATTCAGGAACCTTCTAAACGTATAAAAACATCAAAATCTCAACATTGATGTGATCGCAATACTATCCCTGGCGAGATAGTAAAAAGGTCAAACGTTTTCTGGACTAAGCTTTTGAAAATTTCCCAATTTTTTCCAAAATTTTTTTCAATTTGATTCTAAAAAAAGGTAAAATGTCCTAACTTGGTGTTTTCAAAAAATGGTCACCTTAATATTTGAGAATATTTATATCCACAATTTTAATAAATAATATTGTTTCTCTAACAATTCCTTTTTTATATAATAAATTAACAATTCCAATTAAATAATTTATTTATAAAGTATTACATTACAATTATTAAGATTAATTGAATTCAATTAATTAATTTATTCAATTAAATTCAATAAACCAAATTAAGGAGGTTATATTTATATATTAATAATATTAACAAGACGAATATTCAATACAAGCACCTAAACTTGGTGCTCGGTATTTGGTAAATATTCGTTATTTGTCAAACATGTGTGGAGCCCAGAGGCGGATTAAACGCCGGACGGACCGGGCGGCCGCCCGGGGCCCACCAGCCCGACGGGCCCACTGAAACCTAAATAAAAATATTTCCTTAAAAAAAATTTAAAAAAACTGTTGAGTTTATGGATAATCGGAGTTTAAATAAAACAAGTTATTCTTGATACAAATCTATTTAGGCTGTTTTATACTTATCTTTATTGAACAACAGATCTTTATTTGGTCGTGTTTGAACCCCCGACTAACTTAAGAAAAAATAATCAATTTTGGGTCTCGGCGACCACAGTAAAAATTATGTATTTTTTACATAAGTACTATATCTGTAAGTATAAAACAGCCTAAATTATAATATAAACAAATTTGTCTTTCAATTATAATTGTAAATAACAGAGGGCCCATTTCAATTTTACCGCCCGGGGCCCCCAATCAACTTCATCCGCCACTGGTGGAGCCGGCTTAAGAATAGTAAATTTTTCTGATTTGCTTGATAATTAAAGAGATTTTATAATATGGAAGAAATAAAACATACAAATTTTAAAAACCATATAAATTTATTATGTTATGTTAATATCTTACATAATTTTTTTTTAAATAATAAATATAAAAAAAATTTAAATTAAAATATTATAACATCAAACTTTATGAAATCAAGGATACATTAAGGATAAGTTTTTTTTAAAAAAAAACTTAAGATTGAATCGTAAATATACATTTTGTAATTATTAATCCTACAATTATATTAATTATATTTACATAATGATATTTTCTTGTCAACAAAAATATTTGTACGGTTAATTCTTATATAGTCAAGTATTCATTTTAATAAATTTTAAGAAATCTATTTTACATTCTAAAAAAAAATTTGAATACTTAAATTTTTTAAAGTACAAAAAAAAAACTTTATATTTCATTAATCAATTTTACAATATTCAATAATAAAAATAATCTCTATAATTTAAATTAATAGGTACATGATACTTAATTAAATATATAAATATTTAATTAATATATTTATATATATATAAATATAAAGAAAAAAAAATATATATATATCTATATACATTTAATAATTTAATACACTTTGACAGAATTTTTAAAATGTATAATTTTATTAAATTATTAATCATTTTATTCATTATTAAAACTATAGTAGATTATTTTACACCCGACTGAGAAATATCGGACGCCCTCTCATTTTTTCTCCACGAAGTTCATGAAGTGCTCGGTCTACTTCTTGTGGGGAACTAAGAGCCACTCGCGCTTCACCAGTTGCAAAACCTTTATCATTAAATCTCCGAATAATTTGATCACGGCTAACTTCAAAATTATTAAAAAATTGCAAAATTTCTTCAATCTCAGCTCTAAATGGTATATTATCTAAAGCAATAACACACCCAGGTTGTCCAAATCCCTCAGGTCCATCAGAAGTTTGATTTCCAAAACGACCCATCATTGGCATTCTTGGTTGCATATTACCAATATTGCCTACATTACCTAAGTTTCCCCCCCCTCTATTATTCATAAATCCTCCACGTCCCATTGGACCTCTAGGTCCAAATCCAGCACCTCCTGCCATTTCTTGAGAATTTTGTAAAGGCATTCCAAGAAATTCCATCATCTCAGCCCTTGATATTATTTTTACAGCGACCTCTTGTTTATCTAAAGGAAGATTATTTTTAGAAAGAGCTTGATTTGCTTCCTCCACAGAGGAAAATTCGCATACAGCTTCAGCAAACATTTTATTTTGTAATGGCAATATATGTATTTTAGATGGAACTAAACCAATATCAGAAAAAAAATCCCTCAAATCTCTTTCATTTATTTGAGGTGGCAGTTTTTGCAAGAGAACAAATTCAGATTGAAATGGAGGCATATCAGACAAGTTTTTATTATCAGAATCATTATTAAATTCGATTTTCTCATTTAAATCATCTTTAATTTTTTTTGCTTCTAAAAATTTTTCTAACGTTATTGTTCCAATTTTGACTTCTTTATGTCCTATTAAAGGATTTGGACATTTATGTAAGGCATTTTTGGCATCTTCTTTACTATGGAATCTAGTATATGCTACTAGTTGTTTTTCCTGATTATGTGACAATAATATTTCAACAATATTAAATTCTTTAAAAATTTTAAATACATCTAATTCTTTTGTAAAATTAGGAATATCCCATAATGCCAAACAAGTAGTATCTGGATCATTGTTCTCACGATCGGGCTCAGGATCTGAATCAGATCGACTAGAAGAAGGCCTATATGAATCTATAGCTTTATCAAAGACCTCATCATCTATATGTTGAATCTCAACTGAACATCCACGAATAAGTTTTCCTGACATTGTAAGTGCCGCTTCTTTCGCCTCTGGTCGTCCAAAGCGTACATAAGCAACACCAGTCCTTTTTCCGAAATTATCATTAATTAATTTTAAACCATTATTTGCAATGAAATGGCCATGAAAGAATCTACGAACATCTGAATAAGATGCCTCTGGAGGCATATTACTGATTTCAATACATGTGCGAGGACTAGGATTTCTAGGATCATATCCCAAATCACTATATCTATTATCACCTCTAAATCCTGAATAGGGATTGTTCATATTCCTTCCTGGAAACTGATCAAATCTATCCCTTCCTGGGAAAGGACCATCCATATCACGGTCCCCTCTAAAATGACCTCTTCGATCATTAAAACCATCATTATCCATCATAGGTCCACGTGGCCCTGGTCCAAATCCTCCCCTACCTCGAAAATTATTTCTAAAATTTCCTCTCATTCCTCCTTGATCCATATCAGGAGGTCCATCTTGTCCCATCATACCGAATACACCATTACGTGGTGCAAAACCACCACCTCGTCCCATTTCAGGTACATGACCTCCTCGATTAGACCAAGGACCATTTCTCATAAATTGATTTGGGTTCATTGCGTCATTCATAGATCCTGGTCCTCCCATAGGCGCCATAGGTGGTGGAATGTTTCCAGTCATTGGCATTCCTCTTCCTCTGCCCATCGTGCCCATCATTTGTCCTGGAAGGTTAGGTCCTTGAACTATAGGAGTTGTTTGATTCATTATATTTGGTTGAGGAGGTGGGTTAAATCCATTATTATTACCATTATTATTTGAAGGTTGTGGATTCTGGGGATTATTCAAACTCCAATTATTGGAATTATTGATATTGGAACTATTTTCTTTGGAATCTTGCTTTTTAGATTCACGGGAATTTCTTCTTTCCCTATCCCGGGTACCATGCTCTTTATCTCGAGATCTACTTCTGTCACGAGATCTTGTACGATCCCTTCGACCTCTTCTAGATCGATCCCTACTTCTACTTCTTTCTCGTCTTCTTCGTTCACGATCTCGATCTCGGTCACGATCCCTATCTCTATGCCTATCTTTGCGATCCCGAGATCGTGATCTTTTCCTTCGATCTCTACTGCTTGTATTGCTTACAGAATCATTGTCTTTTTTTTCATTTGTTGATACAGCTTCATGAGGTGAAGATGTGCCAGAAACAATAGGGCCTGCAGAATTAGTATTTATGGGAAGAGATGGAGTTGAAGAAGTATTAGTATTTTGTCCAGATATTATAGATAATGGAATATATGAAGCCACTGATTGTTGCCTCGCTAGTTCAATAACTTTTTGCATTTCTGCTCTTGAAGAAAGAAGCAATTTTATTTTTATTTCTTTAATTTTTCCTCCATCAGATAGCATTGCTTGTCGAGCATCTTCATCAGTGCTATAATTTAAAAGAAAGCAACTTAATTTAATATTGAAGAGAAATTAAAAAAAAAATTGAATTCAAACAATTAAATAAATATGTAAATAAAAATAATATAAAAAAATATTAAGAACATTAACTAATTGACAATAAAAATATTCAAATACCTAAAAGCAATAAATGCATCTCCTTGTTCTCCACCTACGATGTGAACTCCTCCTTCTGGAATTGAGAGTCCTCGAAAGTATTGACGAATATCGAGTGCATTCGCTGACCAAGGAAGGTTCTGGAGTCTGATGATAACACTCATTTTTGAAAATGAGCTGAAAAAATAATTACCAATAAATGTATTAGTTTTCATTAAAAAAAATTGCAAATTGAAAAATGATTATTAAAACTAGTGATGATTTTAGCGATACTTTTTATTTGTCTAGAATATTTTTATTTTAATTTATTAAATTATTGAATTTGGTTGATTTCATATAAAGCGGAACACAGGTCTATAACAATTCTGATCAAGAAATATATAAAATCTCATAGTTGTTTTAATTATTAAAAAAATTAAAGTATTTATAAACATATAGATGTTTTAATCGATGATTAACAAATGACTTATGACAAAATCGGAACTTTAGGGATTATTCTTTGAAATTAATTACAATTTTTCAACATTTTAATAAGGTAGTTTCCACTTTTGTAATTATTTATGGAACAAAAAATTATTTCTGAAGTAGGATTCAAACTACACCGACATTAAATGCGCAAATGTTTATAATTTTATTTCGAATATAAAGATTATTTAATTATGATAATAGTTCATTAAAATATTTAATTATCAGAGTTAGTAGCAGTGAAAATAGAAAATTACATTACTTTTGACTGGTTAAATTTGAATTTAGATTATAAGATTAACAAAAAAACTATATACTAAATTTTCTTAAAAAAGTAATAAAAATTCTAGGCAGAATATAAAATCTTCTAATTCTATTCTCATTAAACTGATCGAGATTAAACAATTATTCTTTATTTTAGTCACAATCAAAATGTAAACTTGAAGAGGAAAGTATCTTTAATAAGTATTCTAATATATTAAAAGATCTCATATATTCGGTGTATTATTTTGTTACTGTCGTGGTATAAGTCTACTTAATTTTTATTTTTAAGAAAACTCAAGATGAAAATAATGTACTGATTTTTCCAACAGATAAGTAAAATTTTACCGCGGATTTCCTGTTAGCAATCTAGTTAAATTAATATTTTTTATTTTATTTTTATTTATAAAAGTATTTCAATAAGTAGATACTTAATCATCCTCTCTCTCTCTCTTCCATATTTATAATTTTTATAATAGTTTAATAATTTTTAAATAATAAATATAGAGAGAATAAGTTGACCTCTCTTTTGTTCCATTTAAAAATAAGTACAATTTGCCAATTCCCTTTCATTTTTATTTTTAAAAATGTTAAATGGTTAATGTTAGTGGGTAGAACAAAAAATAATTTCATATAAGGATGAAGAGGGGGAGAAAAAAGTGCCTAGAGACAATCTGCCTTTGGTTATAAACAGGTGGCTTTCAGCTTGATTTTGAAATTTTCAAGATTTAGGTCAATTCAGTGGGAGTGCCCTGATACTCTTCTTTCAAATCTTTTCTCGACTTATCGATTTCTTCTCAAATAACAAATTGTTTTTAATTGATGTTCTGACATTAAGAAATTTATTTGGAATTATTTTTTTTTATTTATGTATATCAATTAGTATAAGAAAAATTAATCTAATCAGACTTAAAAATTTGCTATTTTATGGATTCCATAGATATTCAATTTTTAAAAAATATATAATATTAATATATAACAATATTCATTGGAAATTTATTTCTTACAATAAGTTAGGCATTTTTAAATACGAGGTTTGATCAAAAGGCAAGGTGATTTTTTGAATTTCGCGGGATACATACACTTGATTTCATTTCAAGATAAAATTTTTTTTATAAATGGTATAAGTTCTTCCAAAAGGTAGAATGTTGTAAAAGACGAAGTTCGTTTTTACTCAAGGTTTTCTTCGATTCCCGTTCGCGTATGCATCAGGAGCTCTTACCACAAGGTCGTGCGATTAATAAAGAAATTATCTTGAATTAATAAAATAAAAAAAAAAAAAAAAAAAACGTCCAGAATTGTGAACAACTAATTCAGGGTTTTTTCATCAAAATAACTGTTTGTAGATAAAAAAAGCACCAAAATCATCATTTACCTTATTCACCGGAATTGACCCTTGTCCCTTTTTGTGCTGTTCCCAAAACTGAACATACACATGAAGGGAAGAAAATATACCACGTTTGAGAAGATAAATACTGCATCGATAGAAGAGCTCAAGAAAATATCAATATGTAATTCGAGAATTAGAAAAAACAACATAAATACCTATGTTTAAATTTTTGATAAAAATAAAATCATTTTATTTTTGGAACACAACTCGTATTAATTCTCTTTATTGAATTATAATAGCTAATTATATTATTAGTGTTGTTTTTTTCTGTAAACGAAAAGGGGAGCTCATAACTAAGAGGAACATAGACCATGAATAAAGATAAGATAAAAATAATAATAATTAAAGATTTCCATATACAAGATTAGTTGTTATTATTTTTAAGTTTGGTTGATTATTTCTTTTTGTTATGACAAGTTCACATATTTTATAATAAGTTGACTTGTGGCCAGGTCCGAACCGACCGACGGTTTGAAGTAAATTAATTTCAAGCTACAGAAACAATTTCAAATAATTTTAATATATCTATTAATGTAATAAAAAACAGATATGGATAGAACATAAATATTTTTAATTTTATTTTATTTATAATATATATGAAGACCTTAGAGCGAAACAACGATAAGCCACTTTTGTAGAAAATTGTTTTATTCTTAATTATATATATCTAAGAAATAATAGTTGCTGACTTTTTCCCTTTACTGATATTACATATTGTGCAAATTTGAAATATATGCAGTAAACCCAATGTTTTCTATCTTTTCTCTAAACTTTAAACTGCAATATCTCAACATTTTGATTTTGTGGCTTACCACTGTTTCGCTCTAAGGTCTTCATATGTAAGACCAGACTGTGACGTCATAAATGGCTGGATGACGTCATATCATTTTAAATTAAGAAAAAAACTAATAAAGATGATTTTTCTCGAGAATAAAACCACCACAAAGTGCATGATTCGTGGTGATATATAAAAAAATCTCTTCATGTGAAATTTGGTGTGAAAATAACCCTTCCCTTCCTATCGTCGATCGCTAATACTACCACTTCCGGTTTCCGGATTTGCACCAAAAGTTGATCAATTCATCCCACTGATGCATTAAGTAAATATACCAAATTTCATCAAAATCGGTTGAGCCGTTCAGGCTGTACACATCTATACGGACGGACGGACAGACATCATGCTAAAAATACTTTTTTCTGTTAAGAAAATGCATGATTCGTGGAGATATGTAAAAATCTCCACATGTGAAATTTGGTGTGAAAACAATACCTCCCTTACTATCGTCGGTCGGTAAAAATTAATTTCTTTACAAACTTAAATTTTATTAAATAAAATAAAATTGTTCTTCTCTTTTATATAATTTTTCTTGTCAACTATCGGATAATGATCATCAGTCCCCATTATTGGATCTAATCAATTTATCATAATCAAAATTCATGTTCTCTTTAAAATATAATTACTAATTACACAGTTGTACAATTTCCGACTTTTAATAAAAAAAATTATCAAAATTATTCATCTTTATTATTGTATTTGAAATAAAAGATAAATAATATCAGTTATTTATTTAATTAAAAAATCTTTCATAGACTTTTAATAAGTACTTAGATTATTTTAATTATAAATATATTTTAAATACATACGAGAATTTCTCCTTATCTCATACAAAACCGCATCTAAAGAATATTTCATCTTTTGCAAACATAAATTCCATTCCCTTTTTCTCAAATAAAATGTTTTATTTATTTATATTCATATGAAAATGAATTAAAATTGTTGTCCTTTAATTCTTTCATTATTAATCATTATATGTGCTGTTATAGAGAAAAAGAAATAAAATTCTCAGATATCTCCTCACTCGGTTGGATTATTAGACGAAAAATTTTGCCTTTTAATGTAGTTTAACTTTATAAAATAAATTTCCATTGATTAAAAGTTGTGTCCTCTCAGATATTATTCATATGTTAGTCACTTACAACTTTTAAGAAATAAAAACAGATAAATAGATAAAATAGAATAAGAATTGGAAACAAAATTGTCTGAAATGAGATTAAATGATTTGTTGGTTTGGAGAGTAGTAGTTCACACACGAATAGGCATCATTACAATTACAGAATGCAAATTAGATTAAAGCAGAAACCTGAGTATCAACAATTTGTAGTGGAATTCGATTTTGTTAATAAATATAATATTTATTATTTATTGCTTATAATTATTTGGTTGAAATATTATACTAAAATATGTTCGTGTGTTATTATCTATTTAAGCTTTTAAAAATTATAATATCTATCAAAGTTTATCCTATTTTAAATAAATATCAATTATTTCTATGCTCAAAAATCTTTAAAATTGAGAGTACCAAGAGTTCCAAGAATTGATCTTTCTTAAAACAATTATAATACAAAGAATGAAATTATTATTATAAAAATTATTATTTATTTAGTTAATTTTTGTACTATTTTAAAAAATCTTCCATTTCACATGATAACTTATTTTGTATTTTTCAAATTATCAATTGAATTATCGAAACTATGGAACCGGTTTATTAAAAAAAATATTTTTAATGTTTAAAAACCAAGATATTTGATAAGAAGGTTAAGGCTATGGTTACACTGGATGCGAATTCTGGCGGATCCGTGATAATAAGAGTATTCTGAAGAAGCAGCCAATGCCAATAGTTTGATTGCTCTGAAGGATTTGTCAGAATTTACAACCAGTGTAACTATAGCCTAAATAAAAAGTTGTCCAAAAGTGAAAAAGAGCATACAAAACGACCCTTCACTCGCTCAGAATTTGAAACTCAGTTTATAATTAAATTTTATCTAATATTATGACTATTTAATAAAATTAATATCTATTATAATTAAATTATTATTATTCGGTCGTTGAAAATAGAACAGGAGTATAAAATAATTTTAATTCATAACAGATTCCACTCTTCAACGACCTAAAACTGACCTCCCTTAGATATATTAAAATATTATTAATATATTAATTTTCAAATATTAAAATTTTTTCGTTAAACTGAATTTTAAAGTATGAATGAGTTTACCTACCGAAGAGTGAAGAATCGCTTTGGATCTTCCTTGATTTGTTATCTTTTATTATTTTTTTATGATATAGTGGCACAAACAATTTCGATCAGATTACCTTGTAGGTCACCGATTTCAACCTATTCTGACAGGCGAATCGGAAAAATTTGTGAATCATAAATTATATAAATTCAAAAATAAAGAAAAGTTGATATAGAAGGTTTGTCTTGATATTTTTTTCTCAAGTGTAGACATAAAATATTTCATTGTTTTTAATAAATAGTTTATTTAAATGGAATAAGTATTCAAACCTAAAGTGAACCGTCATCAGATATTACAAAAATAAAAAATATGAAAATTTTTCAGTGCATTAAATATACAAGGTAATTATCATTGAATTCATATAAATAATGTTAGTATATTGTTCTGAAAAAGATAGTCACTCCAAACATCAATCTGAATTAAACTGTAGAAGATACTAAAATTACTTATTTTTCTACTTGGCAATAAATAATTTATAATTCTAAATGAGACTAAAATAGCCGACAGGACCGCTTTTCAAGATCACTAAAACACGGTTAAAATTTTTTTGACCTATTTCAAACATTTGAATTCTAGTAAATTGTTTAATAAATATAAATAATCAAGGGATTTTAATAAATATAAATAATCAAGGGATTATAATATAATAAAGATTATCTTTTAATGGTTTAGATTAATTTTATGTATTTTTTATACAAAGAAACATCCCTTGAACGGAGAAATTGTAATTGAGAGGTGTCAAAGTTTTTCTTTTTCTATCGCCTCAAATAAACAAATCCAAGGAGTGTCCATTTTAGAAAAAATTCACAAAATTTATTAAACTATGATAGAATTTCAAGATTTAAATGCATTAATGATTATAAAATATTTATTCTATTATATCTCAATAGAACCAATGAATTATCAACTATGTAATATATATTGAGTGAAAAGTTTATATATATTTTTAGTTCTCCAAGGCTTGTAAATGTAGATGGGTTGACGAATGGACTTACTCTCTACAGGAAAATTCTCCAGGCTTAATGAAAAGATTTTTCCCAAAATATCAACGCTCATCAAAAATTAAATAAGTGAAACTTGTGTTGCACTACTTATAGAAAACTCACAAAAAAATAAAAAATTAACTATAACAATTCATGACTCTGACAATTTTTCTAATATGAGGCTAAACTTTCAAGAATTATTTCAAAATGATCTTCAGTTTCTTCTTCCTCTCAAATCACGAGCCTTTTTAAATTTAGTTAAAATATATCCGAGAAGTTTTTCTCAATATTCTTAATATTAGAACCGGGGTCGGCAGACTTAACAATTCAGAGAGCCGCAACTTAAACTTAAATGTTTCAGAGCATCGCAAAATCATCTGACCTTTTTTTTAGAACCATATTCAAAAAAAATTGAAAAGTAATCAAAATGTTCAAAAGTTTTCAGGCATTGAGTGAATTGTAAGAAGAGCCAGATAATCCTGTGCCAAGAGCCGCGGTCTGCCGACCCCTGTATTAGAAGAAACATTTGAATATAGATTTCAATCATCATTTCATCAAATTAAATAAGAATTTTTATTGAGTTAATTGATTAATATTCACAAGTCAAAACTTCTTTCTTCACTCATAATTTGCATCATTCATTAATCAACTCATGGGTTTTTCTATTAAAAGCTGAATTTGATTTATTATTTATTCTGGGTAATTTTATGAACCTATTCCATTTAACTATAGTATAGAATTTTTGAAACTATAAAAAATGTTATCCTAAAGCAATGTTTATTTCAGAAAATCTTTGCTCTGGCATTAAGAATATATAAAGACAATAATTTATTCCTTTTATTTTTATGATTAATTGTAATAAAAATCTTAATGTGAGATTTGAACAGGGGAAATTCTTATTATATATAATAAATCGAATTAATAAATTTAAAATTATTAAAAATTGGATTTAATCTTACATTTCCTTATATTATATTCATCTTTGAAAATAAATTTAGAATTATCTTTTATACCTTAAGAAACATGAGTAAAATCTTTAATATAATTATCTGAAAAATTTATGTTTATTATGAAATTTAATATAATTGAATTTCTTAAGTTTCTTATTATATCTTCACATTGTTAATATTTTATAAACAATTCATTAGAATTAAAAATTTGAATTCAATTTTTTTAAATAGGTCGCCATATATATATAAATTTATAAAAATATGAATAGATCTTTTTTAAAATAAAAATGGGTTATTTTTAATAAAATTTACAAGTGATTTTGAATTATATTACATTAATAAAACCTGTTTAATTAAATTAGGTTTATTAAAAAAAAAATATTTCCATGCATTCGTAATATTAAAATATAATTAAAATATATATTAAATCATTAAATAAAAAATATTTAAATTATTAAAAAAATATCTTTATAATTTTTGTCGAATAAAGAATTAACCAAGTATCTTTATAGAGCTGTGTTAGTTTATAAATTTCTTTCAAGATTTAAATAAAATATTAATATTAAACCTTACCGTGAAAATATATAAGATAGTTGCTAGTTGCAAAACTAGGGCCTAATAGCATTTATTGGAAGATCATAAATTATTGATATTTTATTATATAATATAATTAATAGATTAAGAAAGATTTAAGGTTTTAACTATTACCCTTTTTTGAATATTTAACTTATAGTTTTGTAAATTTTTTGCTGGATGTCTTTTAGTTTTGTTCTTCTTTTTATAAAAATGTTCTTACCAGTTTTTATTTAAAAAAAAAATTATTATAATAAAAAACAATCAAATTATTTATCTTATTATCTAAACAAAAAAATAATAAACTCTTCTTAATAAAATTAATTTAAAAAAAAATGAGATTATCTGTGTAAATCGATTTTTCCAAATTAAACTATATAATATATAATTCACAAAACATCTCACAGTATTAATTCATTATATTTCTTATAAATTTAGAAATACATTAAAATATTCTTACTTTCTAAAAAAATAAGTTTGAAAATATATTATATTATATAAATATATATGTAAAATCCCTAAAAAAATGTATTTTAATAATCTTTATTCCTTTAGTTAGAATATGATATATATATATTTTAAAGGATAAAAAATTGTATTATTTTATACAATTTCAAATTTTTAAATATTAAATTATTTCAGGGATTGAATTATTAAATTTTATTCTAAAAAATCAAATTAAAATTGCTTAGAATCTTGCATTTTAAGAAAAATAAAAACTTATAAAACTTGGACGTATCTGATGTTTACTAAAATAATTATGATAAAAATGGACATGAGGTCTTATGAGATCATTGGGTTCAGTCACTGCTTCACTGCCTGGCGAAGACGAAAGCAGACTTCTGGCCCATTTTGCCTCCAGGAGCCACTTGATGTAAACCTTATAGTTTTTGAATTGAAAACGATCTTTAAAAAACAATTAATAAATATTCAATTTTGATCAATTTTTAGTAAATAATAACCAATATATGATTGAGTTTTTAAAATCCAATTTTAATATTAATCGGTTTATATAATCGTTCGATTTTGATAATAATATTTATGAAGAAAGTCGGTATATATCATTTATCACATTTAATTTAATGTAATCTTAGAAGAAATTATAATGATTTTTAATTGAAAAATAAAAGATATAACTTTCTAAAAATATTATCAAAATAACATTAAGAAATCGTTATATAGTGATAGAAATGGCGGACTACGTAAAAATATTTATATAATATGAAATTTAACATTTATATAACTTACCTATTAAATATAATAACTCGATAGTAGAAATTTTATCAAATATTCCTATCTGTATGAAGATGTGCCACTATTTTCCAATTTCTTGGCTAAATTTAAATTTTTTTAAATAAATATTGAAGAAAATGCTTGGCTTGGGTCTCTCTATATCCTGTTAAATTTTGCTTCAAAGATATAGATAGTATAGATAGCAAAAACGTTACTAAATTTTACTACTTTAACAATAATAATGGAAACTTGTTATACAGTATGTGTTCTCTCTAAAATATCAAAGACATCCAATCACGTGATAAATAAACTTTTACTGATTGGCTATTACTGCCCCTAAAGAAAAAACTGACTGCGTTAAATACATGGAGGTATATGGAGGGAACACTCCGGTTGTTTTTTGTGGTGGGAGGTGGCACTAAAAATGTAGGGAGAAATTCTTATCGTCCATTTTGGATGTAACAAAACATTGAATTTTCCATAAGACATAATACATTTTTGTTTCCAATTTTTTCGTGTTTGAAAGTTTTTCTTAGTTATTTCTCCTTTATTTTATAATTTAGTTAATATATTTAATAATTATAAATAGTAAATAATTTAATTTATATTTAAAATTAAATTATTTTTTATTAGATTCTAACTGGATTCTAAGACCGGGTTAGGTTTACACCTGGGTTTAAGTTATAGACAGGTTATAAATAGTTGTTATTTTATTTTAGTTTTTAAAAATAATTATCATGGCATGTTCTGAATAAGGATGCACGAACCGACATGGAAATAAAAGTAAAAGACAGCTAGGTGAAGAATGCCGGCTCTACGTATAAGCACTGGATGCGTCATACATTAATAAATATAATTTGTGTTTATATTTTATTTTTTGTAATCATTATTCCATTAAACTAATGATAATTTCTTTTTTTAATTGACTAATCATCAGCATAATGAAGAGAATGATAGCCGCAACATTTAATTTTTTTTATACATATATGCATATCAAAACGGCCTGCAGTTCAAACAAAATAAAATTTAAACTTTTTTCTTCATGAGGAAATTTTTGCTCACATAATTTTCCACAAAAAGGCCTGAAATTTGATGATATATTTACATTAAGATCATTGGAAAATATAATGTTTTGGTACATCCAAAATGGCGGATGTGATGTCAGATAGGCGACAACTTTTATTCGCAATGTTCCTTCCCTACCTCCCCGGTTAAATATATGAGCAATTTAATTCAATATATACAAAATTTAAAAATAATTAAATAAAAAAAAAAATTAATAAATATGTCAACAATAGGTATTTATTTTTAAATTATTTATTAGATGAAATTTTAAATTTAAAATAAATTAAAAATCATAAAAATAAATAACATTTTAAAATTAAAATTACTGATTGATCAAATAAATGATCAGATTTTTTAAACAACCCTAAAAAGTGGTCTTTGAAAGGGAAAAAATTGCTCATGTTTAATAAATCACTAGTGACCTCTATTGATATAGATTCAATTTAACCTGCTTATCTACAATATAATAGTTTTCTCGCAATAAATTAAAAATAGCCAACCAGAAATAATCACGTGACACATAATTTTACCATTGATTGGCTAACATTTAGAAAATCTTGATAGAACTATCATTGTGAATACAGGACTGAAAAATCTCTTAACTCTTAAATATTTTCTGTCAATAATAATACAAAATGGCTGCTCTTATAAAAGCAAGATATATGTTTAATCCAAAATTCAATTTCATACGTTCTATTAAAACATCCCAGAATAAAAGAGAAACTTCTGTTATAGAAGTTTGTGAACAAGTTTCAAAAGCAGAAACAAAAAAAAATTGGATCAGCTATGGGTTCAGCATAACCGATAAAAAAACAGATAGGGATACATTGAATATTATTATGTTCACTTCAGTAACACTTGGCCTTGTTGTTAGTGCATTTATATACTGCTACTGTCCAGATTACAAAATGAAAGATTGGGCTCAACGTGAGGCTTTTCTCCAGCTACGTCATCGAGAAGAAAATAACTTACCATTGGTTAATCCAAATTTAATAGAACCTAGTAAAATAAGTCTGCCTTCTGATGAAGAACTAGGTGATATGAACATTATTATATAGAATGAAATTAATACAATTTAAATTGTAACAAATGTATATTTGCTTTATTTATGTTTAAAATACATAGAACTTTGAAAAAAAAAATTGTTTTTTTTTTTAACCTTTCTCTTAATAATTTGTACAAATAGATTACAGATAATTTATAAGTAAATGGATTATATTAAAATCATATAATAAAAAGTTTTACAAAGTTTAATTTTTTAAATTATATGCCATTATTAAAATAATAATAAAGCTAAAATTTTAGTACTAATAAGCGAATAAATAATCAATATTAAAGATAGACATATTTAAGGTATAGTCACGTGAGAGGATTCACTAGGAGGAGCAGGTGGATTTACTTGTAAACCTTCCAAAGTATGATAAGGAAGTGTTGCACTAACAGTTATTGGAGGCATGCCTGGAAGATTGATGGGAGTTGTTAAAGGCATTCCAGGAATTGAAGCTTCTGTTCCAAGAGCAGAAGGAAATAAATGACTTGTTGAGCTGACTATTGTTGTAGATCCAGTATTCATTGTTTGGTTTTGGTATGGTCCAATACTAGAAGTAAATGTGGTTTCAACAGGCACCTAAAATAAATATAATTTTTTTTACATTTAATGTATATATACTTCTTAAATATCAATAAAATATAAATATAACACTTACATTTGGTAAACTCGGAGAAGTGACATTTAGAGAATTACTAGATGATTCAGAATTAGAATGGGGATTAGAGGGAAGTGAAAATGGAGGTACTGGATTTAGATCAATACTTCCTGGAAGAGATTGCGAAGGATTATATTGTGAAGGTAATGGAAACATTGTATGTGACTGATTAATAGAAAAATTTAAATCTGGACTTGGTATTTGACCTGTATATGATGTGTTAGTTCTTTGAAATGAAGGAGCAATTTCAGGATTGATAATTTCAGTAGAAGTATTATTACTTTTTATAGATCTTAAAGGATCTATTGTAGGTAAATTATTTGAAAGAGGATGGATAATATCAGGTTGAATAGATGGAGGGACTCCAGGTTTTTTCAAAGGAGGAGGTGTTGGTAGAACAACATGAGACTGATGAAGTGGTGCTTGTTTTGAATTTCCATTTTGGGATCCTAATTGGCTTCTGATAGGGATACGATGAAGATAACCATAACCAATTCCACAACCTAAGCTAAAAGTTAAAAAAATAATATGATTAAGATTTATTCTTATTTTATTATTCCAGAACATATTAATTTAGATCGAAAAATTCTAGAAAATTAATGTAGTGCCATTTATTAATTTAAAAAATGATGATGGTTGATGTTTCTATGACAGATAAGGAATTTTTAAGGATTTTAGCCAAATATTTAAAAAATTAATTTATTTACCTTCCTTCTCCACCCCAAGAAGTATTTGGAGTAATAGAGACCTCTCTACAACTATCATCATTTGTATTATAAACATATAACTTTAAAGGCCTTCCCTCATGGGCTTCAATTAAAGTGAAAAGATCTTCACTTTCATGAAGTATAGAATCGGCACCAATAATATAATCTGTAAATGGTTTTAGGCCAGCTACCTCTGCAGGGGAGGATGGATTAACTTCCTAAAATTTAAAATATACTTAAATAACATTTTTATTCCAAAAAGAGGAAACTTTTTATAATAAAATTATGTTTTAATAATCTCAACTAAACAAAATTTATTTCAAATTTACCAAAACATGCCAGACATTTTCATTAGCGCCTTCAAAAGAACAAAATCGAATGCTGACCCCAAGCAATCCTTGACCACCCCATGAAGTGCTTGGTACAATAGTAATTTCACGAACAGATTGACTCTTACTGCTATAAACAACCATTTTAACGTCCTTATCAATTCCAGCCTTTAATAATTCTTTTAACGTGTCATTATCTTGATCCTGAATAAGAAATAATAAATCTCATTTTTATATACATTTAAATAAATAAATATAACATAAATATTGAATGAAATTATAAATACAAGCCGAGTGTTTCCTATTGCAACAATGAAATCAAAAAATGCTTCAAGACCAGCTTTTTGGCCTGGAGATCCATCTTGAACCTTAAATTTGTATTTTGTTTAATTATTAGATAGAAATAAATGATATTGTATTGAGGTGATATGTTACCCTTAGAACATGATAACCTTCTGTTCCTCCCCCTGGAATTTGAACACTATTTGATCCCCCCATTCTTTTATTTGTTCAAAATTTGAATTTTCAAAAACTTGTATGTAAAAATAAATTTTATTAGTTAATGTGTCAAAATCAAGAAAGTATTCTATTGGTCGAAAGACGTGGCAGAACGCATTTAGGCGATAAGTGCTACCAACAATTTATAATAAAGATTTAAAGGAATATATTTACATTTTTATTTTTATTTAACAAAAAGGACTTAATTTATATTAAATAATAGGAAGTTCATTTTTAATTTAATTAAAATTAATTAAATAAATTTTTAATTGCACATTAATTGTAACAAAAATAAACTATAAGTTATATTAATTTTTAAAATTAAATTTATAATTTTAAAAATAATCTTATAAAAAAACAAATATTTGATTCACATTTTTAGAATAAATTTGTATAATATATTTAAGATTAAGAATATAACACTTTCACACAATTATTTTCTCAGTTCATGTCATGTCCGTGACATAAGCCCTAAACAAAGATGAAATTATTTTGATTTGAATTAAAATTTTCCTCTAATCGTATTAAATATGTTACATTTTAACCAAGTTAACTATTATATTTCAAATTTATTATAGAGTTGTAAGTATTCTTTCTACTATATACTAATTACAATGCAATATATATATATATATATATATTTATGTATATTTATTGATGTTTATTTTTAACATTTATTTTACCCTTAATTTATAACCATATTAAATTGAAATCCATATTGAAATAATTATTAAAGGAATAGAAAAATTGAAATTAACTAACAAAGATTGAAATTCAATCAATATATTTTTTATTTTATTATATAATTCACATGAGCAATGTTCAAATAATTTGACATTTATAATACTTAATTAAAATTTTAAATTATAAGTTTATATATTTCAATTTTACAGTTTTAAATATAAATATATGATTTAAATAACATTAACAATATTATTACAATAAATCATTTCAATTTATAGAAATATTTTAATTTTTATTATTGATTTAGTATGAGCTGACATGAGCCAACAACTGGTCTCTGAGTGGCTTATAGATTATGGATCCCTTAGTCCAAATGAAGTCCATTCATTTGCAACCGAATTGGAACATAATCAAGAGCTTGTTACAGCGCTTCATAATGTTTTGGAAGAAAGGAATAAACATATTGAGGTTGTATTTCATGAATACAACTTATTTACATTTTTAAAAATCTTTTTTCTATTTAGAATCACTATCAAAATTAAATATTTTAATGGGTTTATTATTTTTAAGAAATGAAAATAATAAAAATAGATCTTTTGTAAGAAAACATAAAAATATAGTATTAAACCCTTTTCAATTAGTTACATTTTATCACTATATAATATTATATAAAACAACCTTTTCCATAAAAATTTTTTTTTAACAAATTAACTTTTTAATTTTTTTGAATATATTATTCTAATAAAATATCGACAATATTTTTCTCATTTTTTTCTAGTTAATCGATCCAGTGTGTAATCAGCTTTTCAGTTTTTATCGATCTCGAGAATCAGAACTACAACGTTTTACACTTCAATTTCTTCCTACTCTCATTTATGTTTATCTTAATACTGTGGCACACGGAGATAAAAAGGTTTCTTTTTAATATTGTTCATTTAACGATAATACTTAATTTTAATCTTTAATTTTATTCCTAAGAATTGTAGAAGTGTTGAAACATTACTTATTGGATTATATAATCTTGAAGTAGTAGATGAAAATGGACAATCTCGAGTAATGTCTTTTAGATTACCTTCACTTGCTCAAGCTTCAATTTATCATGAAGTAAGATGTAAATAATCATATATGTAGAAATATAAACAAAGTAATTTATTTATTGTTTTTTTAGCCTATGAGCTTGGCCCCAGCTTCTTTAACTGAAAGTGCGTTACGTCGTCTTGAAGAATGTAATATAAAATTAGTATGCTGGGGTCCATTACCTCAGGTTGAAGCCCTTAATACACAAAATAGGCTTAAAGTTATGACAGCATTATTATTCGTATATAATCAACAATTAAGTCTTTTGCCGAAATCAGCTCTTCAATATTTATGTAAAGTGGCATCAAAGTAAGTTGTTTATTATCAATATCTCATTATTTCAAATATCTTAATTTTTAATTTTTTTTTTCCAATATCATTTTCAATAGTAAATAATTTAGATAGAGATCGATAATAAAATTAAAGATATTTTATTTGAAACTATTCTTAAATTTTTTTTTCTAGATTAAGTGATAAATCCTGAAAGAATATAATATAATTTTCATAATATTTAAATTTTACTATTTTAAGGCTGGTACGTCAGGGCTTTGCAAAACAACCTCCAGGAGCCCAGCAACGAACCGCTTCTGATACGAGTCTTGTACCTCGACTCTTACCACGAGTTCCAGTTTCTTCTCAACTTTTACTTGAATTTGTTCATGCAGTTTATTATGCGATGTTTAATGGATGTTCTCAAGCCACATCTGCTCTTGATGATCTTGCAACACGTGCAAATTATGAATGTTACCCTGATGTATTACTTGTTACTAATGCAATTAGAAATTCTTTACTAGTCAATCCTTCTGGTAACTTATCAATTTTAATATAATTTTAGTTCTATGTTAGAAAGTCATAATCACTGTTGTGAAAGAAGTTAATTTAAAGTTAATTTACTACTTTGATCTCCAAGCATATTTAAATTTCGTCTAAAAAAATTCATCAATATTAACATTTATTAATCTCATTAATTTTTAAGTGAATTTGAGATTTGAATGATGAGAATTAGCCTAATTTCATTCCGCTATTTTGACAAACCATATATAGTTTTTACATTTTCAACATAAAAATTACTTATCATGCTTTCTTGTGGACTTTTATAAATTTTTCTAATATAATCAGATTTCTTATAATTTAGTTTACTACTAAATCAAGTGAATTTTATTTTAGGGCAACCATGTGATGGACCTATGGGAATAAGTGTGGCATTATCGCCTGCTACAACTACAGTAACAGTTTCCAAATCAATGATTACCAATGCTTCATTCCGAACCAAAAAATTACCAGGTATTTCCCCTTTTGCAATTTATATATATTTCTATTCATTACATATTTTTGAAATTCATTTATTTTTTTTTAAATATAATAATTATATTATTAATAGAAATGTATATATATATGTATAGGCACTTAAGTTAAAATAAATTTTAAGCAAAAAACAATATATTTTTAATGAAATAATAAAATTCTTAGGAATATTTTATTTTAATGGATTTTAATTTTAAGTAAATTTTATTCAAAATTATAAATGTTTATTGTTTAAATTTTTATTATTAATCGATCGTAATTAGTGCTTGGATATGAAATAGTTGGGCATGAAATGAGATTATATACCTTACATTTAATTTGTTTTAATTTTTCATCAAATATAATTGTATTTTTATGTTCAAATAGAGCAACAAACTAGTTGATTCTACAATAGATTAATATAGATCCACCTTTATGCATGTATATTTTTTTTAACTTTCTAAATATAAAAATTATAATATTTAATATAGCAAGAAATTTTTTTAAAATTTCTTTTTACAAGATACTATTCTTAAAATTTACAATCCACATCAATTAAATTCATTCCCTTCGAAAAGTCATTACCTTTATCATTGTTATTAGTATTATTTATTACAAGCGTAGCTCAGTGGAATATAGATAAGTTTTGAGATTTGAAAAAGAGGGTTCAAACCCCAAAACAGACCACAAAAAATTAGTATTTATAGGATAAGAAAATGTGTAGTCTAGTTAAATGGGACTAATTCTTGAAAGAAAATCATAATAAAAGAAAAAATTATTCAAATAAAAAAAAATCAATAAAATAAATCATTTGCTTTATTTTAAACAATTATATATTGTTTTAAAATAATAATTATCCTATAATTGAATAATAAGTTTAATAACCAAAACAAAATAAAATAATTGTTAAATAATTATTAAGCACTATTAATACTCCTGGACTTTGTACATGCTGCATGCATTGAATAGACGATTTGGAAATGGACGTTTTTACTGTCGGCCAAGATGATGATCCTGTATCAGATGACATTAAGGAACTTTCTCAACAGCTTAACAAGACAGAGTCAAGTGGAATTTTAAAAACTAACAAAAAGCGCAAAGGGTGGGGACCTTGGAGGGGTTCTAGTCCTATACACACAAGACCTAATAGTGATGATGAAACATCAAAATCGTCTTCACCGGGAAAATCGCCCCGACGCAGTGCTTTATCAGCATCACCTTCTCCACATAAATCTACTCCAAACAAAACATTAAATCGAATGTCCGCTGGAGCTAAATTATGCAAAGTTTTTGAGGAACAAAACTCTCCAATAGAAGATGTAATACAAACACTTTTTATTTCTGGCCGTCCAGCTTCTGTAACTTTAATTCAAACTTCACCAAACAACACCTCTCAACAACAATAAACAAGTTGTAATTTTGTTTATATATATATATATATATATATATATATATATTAAAAATATATATATATATATTCAACAAGGTACGACGACGTCAGAAGCCGTCTTCAAATAGTATTGACGCACTTCAGCACCTATTAACTAGTATTGTTGCCCACTAGCTCATTCACGCCTTTAATTCATATTATTATTTTTTCTATTTTTATTTTTAAACTTTTATTTCAGAAAATTCAGATCCGGAAAAAGAAGAGTGAGGCATGTATTTTAAGAAAAATTTTAAGAAAATTAAAAATGGACTTCTTCATGACGTCACATTCAGATTCTTTCAAATTATAAATTAAATAAAAATATGCTTCTTATAAAGCGCTTCTAATTTAATATTTATATTTGAATTTTAAAAAATATATAAAGGAACCAATCAATTCAAATTCTATTGCACATAAACACCTCACTTTTAGTGATTAAAGCTTTAATTCATATTAATAATAATATTAATTTAATAGTATAAGCGAATAATTATACATTTTATATAATTTTAGAAATTATTTAAATTTTCTTATATATTCTTAAAATTAACTACCTTAATCTTACAATTGGTTAAAAGAAATAATTTCGTTTTATTCATAAAATATTCCATTTTAGTTTATTTTTATATTTGTTTTAATTTAATTTCTTTAAGTGAACACTTTTGATCTCTCATAATTCATAGACAATTCAATTTAATTTAATTGACAAAAGTTATTTATAAAAAATAAATAAAATCATAATAAAATATACGATATTTTATGGGATTAATTCTGTTGCTCTCCAAATCTTCATATCTTTTAACACTAATCTAAATTTAATAATTAATATAATATAAAAATCCTTAATTCAATTTGTGCCAGTTGAATTTTTCCAAAGTGAATATATTAAATAAGAAATATTTACATATTTTTATATTAGCTAGATATGAAAACTATTTTTTAAATAGTAAAACATACGAGTGTAATTTTATTTATATATGATGTACTTTAATTGTATTTAATTAAGCACTTTATAAAAACACTTAATTTTTTTTTATAAATTATATTTGATTTATAATATTTATTTTTATTTTCAAATTAAAATGATGATTTTTTCGTATAGATGATATTCCAATTCAACTCGTTAAAGAAGAAACTTCTGGGGGAGGAGGAGATAAAACACTCGGATGCATAAATGAAGAACAAGATGAATCATTAGCAGGAAATGCTCTTACTCCAAGAACAAGTTCACTTCGATCAAGCTTGAGTGCTGCTAGTGGATCTACACCGAAAAATAATCTACCTAAACTCCCAACATTTCCTGGTTTAGGTAAAAAGAATAATAAAGAAAATAAAGTAGCAGGATCTCCTGCTACTTCGAAAAACGGTGAGGTAAAAAGTAAATTAATAATTAAAGAACATTTAGAGCAAGTTAATAATTCTCAAGATGATATTGATGAGATAACAAATAATGGAGATGTTCTTGAATTAGTAAATAATTTGGATGATACTCAAAAAATTGATCATAAAACCAAAATTATAGATGAATCCCACTCCTTACAAGTCAGCTCTGTATAAATAAAGTAGTACAATGTTAATAAACATTTATATAAAAGAAAAATATAATTCTCATCTTATAATCACATTCCATTCTAAAATCTGACTCTATGTATTTATAAATGTTGCCATTGAGAGGATAATTAAACTAAATAAGAAAGCATCCAATTAAATTGTGGTATTATCTGTGAAATAAAAATTCATTGTTAAATAGTTCTAAAAGAAATTGTTAATATATATAAATTCTAATATATAATATAAACTTGGAGAAATTATATTGATGTTCAAATTTATATAATTTGTGATATTAGTAACAAAAATATATTTATATTAAATAAATTATATTTTAAATCATATTCCTATATTTCAAAACCATTTGATAATATCATTTTAATTCGTTGTGAATTTTATTTGAAATTTCAATATTAATTTTTTAAATAATTGTTATATTTTGACATAATAATAGTATAATATAATGTATTTATATTGATTTATATTTTAAGTTAATAGAGTAGAATAAATTAAGAGTTGTACATTCAAATATATGTATTTATTGAACTTTAAAATTAAAAACTAACAATTAAATAATTTATTTTATTTTTATTTTAAAATTATTTTAAAAATTTATTTTTCAACATTAATATATAATAATTAAATGTAAGATAATATTATATTTATTTATGAGATATATCTTGTTAAAATTATAAAAATATAAATTATATGAACATAAAAATAAACAAATATTTTTTAATTTTAAATTAAAAAATAATAGCAATTGAATTATTTAAGATTTTGAGGGAATGAATTTTTTGTATTCTTCAATATAATGAGATATATCTTGTTAAAATTATAAAAATATAAATTATATGTACATAAAAATAAACAAATATTTTTTAATTTTAAATTAAAAAATAATAGCAATTGAATTATTTAAGATTTTGAGGGAATGAATTTTTTGTATTCTTCAATATAATGATCTTCCACTTTTGGAATTGGGGTTTGTATCAAAACGTTACTTAGATATGATGGATGAAGGCATGGAATTTTCTTATTTGCTAGTAAGGTGAATGGAATCGTTGACTCCTTAACATATTTTACTTCAACAAAAAAATGCGTTACTCCTGCAATGTTATTCGAAGGATTTCTGAAATACATAATAAAATAATTAAAAATTTATTTATCTTTTCTCATTACATCTTAAATATTATTAATTATTTATTAAAATTTTAAACTTAAAAAATTTAAATTTACTTACAAAGTATTAATAATTTCACCTCCTCCTGCCATTATTAATCTCTGGAATTGTTCAGCTCTTGATTTGGTAGTATGAAAAAAGGCTCGCATGCCTGAAAAAGCTCCAGTTTCTTTAGTTTTATTTAAATGAGTCCTCCAACGGTAAGCAGCTCGAGCTACTAAAAGAGCACTTCCATCGAGTTTATCATTTTCTTTATTTTTTGGGTTTCCCCATTCAAACATTTCTTCATCTAAAAATTTATTAGCTTCTTTACTTTTAAGTATAAACTGTGGATGTACCAGCCATTTTCCACTTGCTATAGCTGCCATTATGCGTTCAGTGCGATTTAACGAAAGGACTACCATATGACTTATTGAATTATCAAATGTGGAAGACTCACTTACTGTGCCACCAAGAGATAATACATCATCACATAAAGCCTGAAAGAAATATATAACAAAATATAGAGTGAATAGAAAAATATTTATATAATTTTATATAATAAATAATTATTTAAATATAGTATTTTTTCTAAGATACAAAAATATTAATTTAGTAATGTAAATAAATTTACCATATCACCAGAAATAGAGAATTTATATAATTGAACATTCACTTTAGTCAAAGATTGTCTTTCATTACATCTATTCTGAAATATAAAAAATTAAAAGATAAAATTGATAATTTATATTTTGTTTAATATCTAATATTACATATAATTTAATATACCTTAATTTTGAGAATTAAATCATTCGAAGTAGGATCTTGCCATGTTATAGGTACTTGTGGTTCAGTTTCTACCATAATTAAATTTTCATTCGAGGAAGCTGCATTAGAAAGCATCTCCTCTTCAACTTCTGATCGTTTTAGTCTTAAACTTCCATCTTGTTTTGATGAAGGAGTAGTTAAAATATCATTGAGATGTACTAATTGACTAAAAATAATAAAATTTAAATAATTTATCACTTATCATTTTATATATCAATATTAAGTTAATTAAAAATTTTATAAAATAAAAAAGGAAATACTTTAAAACTTCTTGAGATTGTGTTGAAGGGCCAGGTTGTCCTACTTTTCCATCAATTTCCTTTTTCGAAAGAGTTGAAATATCCTCTTCACTATTTTTTTCTAAATGCTCATATTCCTTATCTTCGCTTTGATTATCATCATATTGAGATAGCTGTAAGAAATAAAAAATAATTACAAGTTCCCCCAATTTGTTTCAATTGTTTCAAAAGTAAAGTTACAGAGTTACTAATATTTTCGCAAACTCAAATATCTCAAGATAGGTAACATTCATCTGATCAATTAATGATTAGTATTTAAGTTATTAATCTTAACTAATCTAGATAAAGAATGAAATTATATTTTTTCAAATATCCTTACATCATTTTCATCCTTCCATTGCTCCCAATTTGGTCCAAATTTTGCCCAAATCTTTCTCTTTAATTCAGAAAGTGGCTAAAAAATATGATTACAATTTTTATCTTATGTCAAAATCAAAATAATAATAAAAATTTAAAATAAATTCAGTTATATTTACCGTACTCTGCCTTCGTTTATTTTTTGGAGTTAATTTGGGAGCAAGATCAGTAGGAATACTTGGTACCTGGTCAATATAACGTTTAAATCTTTTTCTAGTTTCTGGGCTAGGGTTAGGATAAAGAAATTGTCCATAAGGAGTTTCAGGTGTTTTTATTTGTGAAAATGGTATTTTCAGCCATTTTGGAGTTTCTGGATTTTCTTTATTTAAATATTTTTCAAAATCTTTATTTAATGTATTTATTTGTGGAGTCTGTATAGGAGATTCTTCATCTGATAAATAATTCTAAAATAAATTAGTGTTAAATTATTGTAATTAAATGTGAGCAATTATATAACAACGAAACTAATTTAGAGTCAGATTGGTAAAAGATTTTTTACCTTGTGATTATAACTTTGTGAATAATTACTGACATTTAGATTTTCAATACTTCTTTTATTTCTTGTACTTGGTGGAGTTATAGAATTTTTACAATCATCTATTATTAATTTTGCCAATCGTTTATTAACAGGAGTTTCTTTATCTAAACAAGTGATTTGTTGATTAATTTTAGGCAATTCTTTATGACTCTCGGGTGATGATGGTGTAGATGAATGATTTTTAAGCAACTTTGGGGATTGTGAACTTTCAGAAGATGAATCTTTCAATTGTTCTTCATGTGATTTTTCCTCGATTTCAGTTGATAATTTTTTAAGTGAACTACGTTTTTCACTTGATTGATGAAAATGTGTCATTGATGATGAAGAATTTAAATTTTCTCTCTTGGAAATATTTTGTGATAGAGTTTCATTAGATTTATTTTTACTATTATGTAAACTTTCATCCATTTCAGATTCTAAAATTTAAAAAAATACTATGAAATATAAATAATAAATCTTTGGTGGCGAATATATATATATGCATATATAAGTTTATAATGTTAATTATTTTGTTGAAAATATATAAAAAAAGGAAAATGAAAATAAATTAATTAAATTTAATTAAAAAATTTATTATGATTGTGTCATATAATTATGACAATGAAGTAAAACTATAAAAATCAAATCAATCAAAGCATTATTGTAATAATTTCTGAAAAAAATAATAAAAATAGAAAGAAAAATTTAATAGAAATTGTTAAGTTTTAACAAAAATTCAGTAAAATGTTCAATATTTTCATTTTAATCATAAAAAATGTACTTTAAATTATCTTGAAATTTATTATTTATATTTATTTATTTATTATAGCTTATATTTATGTTGTTTAATTAAAATTAGTGAATCTAAGACAAATCTTACCATCTAACTGATTAATTCCATATTTTAATTCAGGCATTTTCTTATTATTTTTTGCACAGGCCAATAACCATTTATAATTGACAACTGGAATTCCCCATTGTAAAGCTGCTGAATATTTCTTAGATAAATTATCTTTAGAAAGCAGATGGGTAGCTTTTTTAACATTTTTACTAGGAATATCCTTTTTAGAAAATTGTTCTGTAGGACTATAACGTTTGTTTTGTTTTATTTTTTTAATAGAAAACAAAAAAAAAATAAGTAGTAAAATCTTACCAAGCTCCTAAAAAAGTTGCAAGATCTATTAAAAATTGTCTTTCTTTTCCAATGAATGATGTTATTGCAATAACACAGTTTTTAAGTGGTTTATCTTCACTAATTTTAATTGGTTTATGATAATATTCTATATCCACTATATGTTCCATTTCAAAACAATGTTCCTTTAAATAACAAAAGATAATATTATAATCCATATATCTAAATATAATAATTTGAATTTAGTTATACATACCACCCAACAATAATTTACTACATTCTTGACTTTTGGTTCTATTTCACATAATTCTAGAGGTAAAACCGCGTAATCAATTAATTCTCTATAATTGGATTTAACTATTTTACCTCCACCGTTAAGTATTACATTTTCAATTTCCTGTTCAAAAGAATAATCAATACCAATAAGTATGAAAGTGAAATTGCGAAAAATTTTCTTTTCTTCCGTAGAATAATCATTATTTATACTAGAATTATAAGAAATATTTCTTGGGGGTTCAGGTTCTTTATGGAATTTCGAACTTTGAAAAGAGGAAGATTGTTTTTCTTCATTTACGCCATAAATTTGTGAAAAATCAGCTTCTTCATTTGTAACTACTAAAAAAAATGATTTCATTAAAAATAGACTTTATAATTGACAGAATATTTCTTTAAAGAAATCATTATTCTTAAATATTTTGATTTTTGATATTTGGTATTTTTTTTTAAATTGGATATGTTTTATAGTTAATTTGTTAACATATGCTGGATTTATAATTCAGTTGGAATAAGAACTGTAATACATACAGTAGTACACATATATATCATTATATAAAAAAGAGCAGTTCTTATTTAATTCATTTAATGTTAGATATATATGAGAATATAAAATTAGTCGTTAGGATTAAAAACCAACCTTCAGATTTTTCACTCGTAAAATCTAATTCATCCAAAAGTTTTCTATTTACTCTTTTAGATGAAGAATCATGGTTATTTTGACTAATTGAATCATCTTTTAAACTTTGAAGAATTTGATGCCCCTATATATAAAATAATAAAATAAAAAAAAATATTTCTCAATCATCAATAAAATTATATTATTATAATTAATAAATCAAGTTATACCTTTTTACTTAAGGGGGAGGCTTCACAACGTTTAAATTTTTCTTCATTAATTTGCTTTGTAGGTGGTGTTGGAGCTGAAGCATAAATGTTAAATGCTTCTTCGAATGCAGGATGTTGTAATTTTATGCTTTCAACCAGCCATTCAATAGTAACAATATGAGGTTTATGAGATAGATTTTTCAATAAATTTTCCTCACTCTTTTTAAGTCGTTCTACATCAACCAAAACATGAGTAACAGCTGAATTAAGCTGATCCAATCTTGTTGCGCCACCATTATTTAAAATTTTTCTAATTTTTTCTCTATGTTCAAATGTAAATCCTAGCAAATATACCTTAAATAATATACGTTTTAATTTTTAAAATCATTAAAAGATTATAGATATATTATAACTTTATTAAAATTTTATACTAACCTTACATCCATCCAAAAATATTCCAATTTTTTTTATTGTTCGAATATTCAATTCACATAATATTTCCTTAACATTTACTATAATATTAAGAAATTATATATTAAAATTGTATTATTTTTAATTATCAAAAAAAAAGAATAATAATACCTTTAACTTTCTTAAAACATGATGATTTTGGCAACTCGGGAGGTAGCATTTGCTTTTTTATTGAATTTGTATTATTAGAGAAATTGGTTTCATTTATTTGATTAATGCCACTTTCGACAATTGTTGAGATTGAAAAGTTAGGATCTAGTTGTTGACCTAGAAGAATTATTAAATGAAAATTTGATAAATATATTTGAAGTAGATTTTTTTGAAGTTAGTTATATGAAGAAGAATAAAGGCAACTTATTTTGGAGATATATTGATAATTTATTATTAGTATTTTAAGAGGATTTTTCTCTTATATTTGAATAGAGATGTTATCACTCAGAGGTTTGTATAAACAATATTATTGATATATTTTTTTGTTTATTTTCACAATTGTCATAATCTTTACCAATCACTTTTGAAAATGATCTGTTCAGTAGTCAGAAGTTTATTTATTTGAAATCATAATAATAAATTGAGAAAATATATAGTCATTTTTTAAATATTAGTAAAATACCAGTTTTAAATTGGGCCTCATTTGTATAAAAATTAAAGATAAATAAAAAACATCAAATTAATGAATCTCAACGAGTATAATACTTAAAAAATACTAGTCTATTAGTTATTTTACTTTTCAATTTCAATTATGTAATATATATGTAACTATGATTTAAAGGTATAAAAAATTTACTTGTATCCATCTTAGGCGTAGAAGAAGAAGCCTTAACTAGAATGTGATAATTATCAAAACTTAAGGCATATCCATGTGAAATACAATCTTTAATATAATCAGGTTTAATACATGGTAAATTCCATGAGTTAGCATACTTAAATTTATCGCCTTTAATTTCTTCTAAAATAAGAATATTAGTTGTTCCTTTTTCTAATGACCCAGATAAGGTTCCTCCTAAAATATAAATTATTATGTTTTAATAAATTCCTATAAGCATTAATTAAGACAACTAATACCATTATCTTCTATGAGTTTTCTTAAGTTTTCTCTTTCATTTCTTTTTATATAAGAAGTTGTAAAAACAAGATTATTAAAAATCGGGCATTTATAAATTTTAAAATTAGGATCATTTCCATGAATATTTCTCTTTAGACTTTCATTCCAAACTATGTCAACCCATTCTTTCGACATTACATTTATTCCAGTTTTAATTGCCATCTAAAAATACAATTTATTAAAGATATTTTTTGAATTTATTATTGAATCGTTGAAAACTATTCGATATCAGTTAAAGCATTTTTTCAGGAGCTAAAAAAATCTCATTCCCTCTCAAATTATTAGTGAATTATTATTGAAAAGTACCCCCAAGAGAAAATTGCTTTAGTATAAATATTAGTTTAGGGAATACATGATAATAATCCATAATTCAAAACCGTCAAAAAATTGACAACGAACTTTATAGTTTGCAACAATTCAAATATTATTTCTGTTTGTAAAAATATAATTTATTTGCAAATATTTAGTATTATAGATAATGTTATATATCTATAATATATTATATATCAATAATATATAAATTTGATGATTTTCTATATAATTTGATATATAATTAAATATATAATCTATATTTATAATTAGTTGGATTATTTCTAAGAAGCAGATTTCATCCGATTAATAATTTAGAAAGAAAATTTTATTTTTATTTTTTTTCTATTTTTCTTTAAATTTTTCAATATGTAAGGGGCTTTGTTTTTACTCACAAGAATTTATAGATCTTCAAAAACTCTATCGCCCAGTACAATTAGTTTTGTTGAACTGTACAGAATGATAAAATTGTATAATTTGTATGCCGAGTTGGCAAAAACAAATAAATGTTTATAATTGTTATCAAATAATAGAATTAATCATTGGTTTTACAAATAAATAAAGTTCGAGAAGAATTTGAAGATATTTGTAAATTATGACAAATTAAAATGAAGGAAAAAAAAAAATCAATATAGAATTAAAAATAAAAAAAGAGGAATTACCATTTCACAAACAGATACAACAATAAATAAAAGAAAAATATAGAACATATTATTAAATTAATTGATAATTAATATTATATATAATTGGTACCTGATATTTATCGGATGTAACACAATTAGCAATTAAGTGTGTAACAGATGATGTTAAATTTGATGAATAAAATGCTCCCATATATTGACATTTTTGTACAATTTCATCCTAAGTGAAATATTATAAAATAAATTAACTATTTAAGATAATATATACAAAATAAACATTTTCTCTACCTTTAAATCTTGGGAGAAACTTGTTGTAGAGATTATTACTCCTCTCATTGCATCAGTAAAAACTGGTGAATCAACTTGTGGAATTTCAACTCCTTCCATTAAACAATTTATTAAACATCTTGTACCTATAATTCTAATATCAAAAAAGGTTAAAAACATTTTAAAAATTGAGTAAAATGATGTCCTTACAATGTTTTCTTAAATTTTTTGCAATGCTCAAAAGCATTTCCATGAAATTGATCAAAAACATAAATATCATTTTTTGATAATTCTATATTTAAACAAACATCCTCTTCCACCCATTCTGTTTCTATTTCGTGTTCATTGCATGCCTATTCAGAAAAATTTTAAATATTTTAAATGTTTTATTTTTTAAATTTTTATAATGAATTACAACCTTATATGCCAATAATATATCACTCGTACACATATCTTCTGAAAATCCATTTGGGATAACGAAATTGACTTTGACACCTTTATACATTATATTTATAGATATAATTTTTTTAAATTGTTTGCTATATATTTCAAAAAATAAATATTTTAATAAAACAACTATTTTTGTTGTTCTTATGTTTGTTTATGCTTTGAAGAATAATGAAAGTTTTACATGAAGTTGGCGGTATTTTGTTTTTATAAGTATATTTCTTTAAAAATTTCCACAAGTTTTATTATTAATGATAAATTATATAATTTGTTCAAAATTAATTTTATCTTTATTTTTTAATTTTCTACCTCAAAACTTTGTCCTATAATCACAGACTATCTATACCTATAACACACACTAACCACAGACTATCATACAGACTGGACACGCCTGTGCATCACGATGAAACCTTATTTGGCGCCACCTACATTCAATCCCACCGCAACTTGATGGAAAAGTGGGTGGGGGAGTGGTGGGCTTTTTGAATTTATTTAGAATTTGGCGCCATCTATTGACTTCCCTCGTAACTACCTGATGTAAATCTTTTGGGGTGGGGGGAGCTTATTGGGCTTTTTAAATTTAATTTTTTTTTTTTGAAGGAATAATTGGAATGAAAAAAATTGTGAAAATTTCAGTTAAATAAAAAATTATTTATTTAGAGGTAAAACTGACATTTAATCAAACAATTTTTATTTTTCTGAAACGTTGGTTTTATCTCCAAATAAATAATTTTTCATTTAACAGGAATATTCACAATTTTTAAATTGAAGCTAGGAAATTTACACATATAAATGAAAAGAGTAATGTTTTATAAGTAATATATTTATTTAAAGAAGGATAAAAATTAAAATAAATTATTAACAATAAATATTAACAATCACAATAAAATCTTTTTTACATATTTTTATTTTATGATAGTAATTAAATAATCAATAAACTAATATCAATTATAAATTAATAATAAATTTATTTTACTCCATGAGCTTCCTTTGCTAGGCCTATTTGATTAATCCACTTTTCACGTAGATTATCATTGGTGGGAAAACAGAACATGGGACCCCATTCTTCTCTAGGTAAAGCATTTGTTTTTCCTTAAAAAAATACATTGGACGATTATAAAAAAATATAATATATATTTTACAACATTTTATTATATTTTTTATTTATATATATGATATATATATATAGAATTAATTAAAATTAAATTTAATTTATGTTGCTGTAGATCAAACCACGTGCAATTGAAATATATAATTAATTAAAATCTATATAGATAAAACATGTAAATAAAATTTATAAGAAAATATTGAGAAATATATAATGGTATATATATAAAATATATAATTCATTAAAATCCATAAGTAATTAATATATATATTTAATTAAAATATATATACATATTAATATATTAATAAAATTATACTTACATTATATACCATATCTGCTAGCTAAATTGTGACATGTGTTGTGGTCTGAATATCACGTGGTATGATTATCAACCTCATAAAGGCGGTAAAATTAAAAAAAAAAATGTCATTTATCGACACAAGCGCCATCTAGAAACTGTCCCACCAAATACACATAAGGTATCCGGAAGTGCCATCTGTTTGTCCTCCACCTGACACTAACCCAGACTAACCTATAATCACTATAATAAAACATTAAATAGAAATTTTAAATTTTAAACTTGTGAGCATGCGCTTAAGTTAGGATCTGATTCGATATACGATATATTAATTCAAATATTGAAAGACTTAAATAATATAAATTTTTAATTTTCATTTTTTTTAAGAGATTATTATTAAATATTTGAATATCTTTTTGAATTTATTTATAATTTCAATTTCTATTAATACATTATATATATATTAATATATTTAAGTATATGTATATTATTTCCAATAATTGTGATAAAATACTTTTTTATAGTTTATAAGAGATTATTAAAGATTATTTGAATATCTTTTTAAATTTATTTATAATTTCAATTTCTATTAATACATTATATATATATTAATATATTTAAGTATATGTATATTATTTCCAATAATTTTGATAAAAATACTTTTTTATAGTTGCAATAAATATGTTCAATTACATATTTCATTTGCCAAATAAACTTTTAATTAGTTTTTTGTCTTCGTAGCTTCCTACGTTTGTTTTATTTTCTTTTGTTCTTTCATTGTTTACTTTATAAGAGTATATTGATATATATATATATATATATTGTCATAATGAAAAAAAATTAATATTGATTTAATAATATATTCTAGTATCTTATATCTTTTTTATTTTGAAAATTAATAATTAAATGTTTATAGTTTATAAACAATAAATAAGCAAATAAATATCCAGATAAACAAATTGATAAAAAAAATAAAATATTACTGAAAACTAATTTACAATTAAATGAGATTCTATTGAGAAATATATCTATACAATATTATAGATTTATAGAAATATAAAAATAGATAAAAAGAAAACGTCAGATAATTTATTATTATATAATTATACAATATTATATGTACAAAAACTAGCTTCTGGGACTCTATACATGTACATTATATAATAAAATATATTATAAAATTATTATTATTGATGCATGAAGTTTGACTCAGTACAATTTTCAATAATTATAATATAGACATATAATATTGTCTTTTTTAAATACAGTTTAATCATAATCTTTTAATAATATAAATATAAAAATATTTTATAAAAAAAACGTTTTTTTCATGGACTAAAAAGAATAAAATAATTTTTCTATAAGCCTGACAAAGTTTATGGATGAATTGCTTCATATTCAACGAAAAACGTGGGCGCATTTGAAAATTAAAAAAAAAATTATACAAATATATATAATTTTAGTTTATTATGAAAAATTAATATACGCAGGAAATAGTACTAAGACAATAACAAATTTAGTATCAGAGAAGTATAGTATTAACACACAAAATCTTAAAACATAAAATATATAATTTTGAAAATGTAGAAAAAATAATTTGATTCTGCAATCACGATGGATAATAATATTCGAGAAGAATTTAAATTGATGTTGCAATATGGTAACGCCTATTATCATGCAGTAGAAAGGTTTATCTCGTTAAAATTATTATCAAGTGGAATCAAAATTTAAATATATAAAACAATTATTTTGTCAGTTGTCTTATAAGGGTGTAAGGCGTGTTCTAAAGACGAGAGTAGATTTAGAATATTTGAAAATAGGATTCTTCGCAGTATTTATGGACCAAAGAAATATGAAGTCACCGGGGAATGGCGGAGACCGAATAACGAGGAATTGCATGACCCAGTGGCGGATTAAAGGTCCAGAGCGCCCTAGGCAATCACTTTATCGGCGCCCCTGTATCGGCCATAAATGCCCATCATAATACTATAAATTTTAAAAATTCTGAGCTCGCGCGCCCCTTGTAACTACACGCCCCTAGGCACGTGCCTAGTTTGCCTTACGGATAATCATGCCATGACCTCTATGCATTTCCAGACATAGTTGGTGTTATAAAATCGAGAAGGCTGGGATGGGCAGGGGACGTGACAAAAAAAATATATTTGTGGGGAGACCGATTGGGAAACGTCCGGTTGGAAGATCAAGGTGAACAATGTAGGAAGGAACGTAAGAGAGATAGGGGAAAATAAAATATAGCTTCGAGAATAGTGACATTTGAAGAAATATGGTTGCTGCGGCCAAGAATTTTCTATTTCCGAAGAATCTCAGAGATAGATAGTTAAATTTTTGAATAATATTTTATTCAACTTTAAACTTTTTAACTTATTCAATGGAAAATTTAGCAAATATTTTTGGGTGCGGCCAATTAAACCATGTTTACATAACAAATCCCAAATTTTTTATTTATATTTTCCATTGAAATTGCTTTACATGTATACATTATTAATTTAAAGATCCAAACATAACTTTATTTTTTATTTTTAATATATTTTCATTAATATTAAAATTATTTATTTATTTATAATTTTGGCATTTAATAGAAAATTGAAGAAAGTTTTAACCCTATACTAATTCATCTCTCGCTGAAAGACTATGTAATTATATTTAATATATAATATGGTGTATGTATGTGCCTTTAATTTTTAAATATTTCAAATTATAAAGAAAAATAAAAACTTTCATTATAAATAAAATTAGAAAGATTAATAAATAACTCACATTTTCACATTAAACAGTTTATTCATATATCTTTACAAATGGTGAGATATATAATCTATATATATCATTAATATGTAGTTGAAAATTCAACATAAAAAAAAACAACAATTATAATATATCAATGTAATAAAAACATTGAATAAAACATAAATAAAAAATAAATAAAATATTTAAATAAATATTATTAAATGTTTTCTTATGTACAGAAAAATATTAAAAAAATTTAGTTCATAGGTTGTATGGGGAGAAGATTCAGCCCCATGTGTCCCAAGTATTTATATTAAGTAGTTTTTCTTTATTTATTATAATTAGAAATTTTATTTCTAAAGGTTCTTTTCTTAATTTTAATTTCATTTATTTTCAATTTTGCTATTATATTTGGTAATTATACAGAAGACTGGCGAAAGGAGGTAGGTGGTTGAAACTTACTTTGAGGTGTTCCTTGAATGATTCTGAACAACTTTATATGTAACTTTTTTTATGATCTCTTTTAGTTTAATTAATAAAAATTAATTAATTAAAAGACTTTTTCGGTTTTTTAAATTCGGTTTATTTTATTTTAGAAATAGTTTTATTCATACCAAAGTTATTTAAACGCTTTTGCGGAGTTTATATTTTCTAAAATAAAATAAACCGAATTTAAAAAACCGAAAGTCTTTAAATAACTTTAGTATGGATAAACTATTTCTAAAATAAAATAAACCGAATTTAAAAAACCGAAAGTCTTTAAATAACTTTAGTATGGATACACAGTTTAATTAATTAAACTAAAAGAGATCATAAAAAAGTTGCATATAAAGTTGTTCAGAATCATTCAAGGAACACCTCAAAGTAAGTTTCAACCACCTACCTCCTTTCGCCAGTCTTCTGTATAATTACCTTATATTTAAGTGATATATGTAATAGATATTTTTCATCTTATAATAATTTAGTATATAATATAGTATATACTAAAGGTTTCAGAAAATTTCTCATAAGATTTTTCAAATTTTTTTTTATATTTTTCAAATCGATTTGATCTATTTTTTTAGAAAATAGGAAAACTTGCAGTGAGGTTCTTGCGCCTGGGGGCAACTGAAAAATTAGCGCCTCCTTTCTTATATATATATATATATATTTAATTTAATTTTTTTTTAAAGAATATTAATGACGAATAACGAAACAGGTTTATATGATTTTAATAAGCTTATAAATAATATTTATTGACTTACACAAAATACAGTTTAACTTTAAATATTAATTCTTCTTTTGTTCCAAATTGGCTTCCCTAATTTTGCGCCCCCTAAATTTGGCGCCCGGGGACATATGTCCCCCCTGCCCCCCCTTAGTTACGCCACTGAAAACTTGTTAACTTCATTCGATCGCCACAAACAAACATCTGCACGTGTCTGAAGTACAGCAGTATATATATAGTATAGTTGAAAAATAAAAAAATTCAAAAATCTTATGTCATAACTCTAATATGTGATTTATAAGTATTATAAAATAGTTATAAATTCTTTCCTTAAATTCAAAAAGAGGAACTGGCTGTTAAGCTTTTTCTAAAAAATTATATTTTATTATAAAATATATTATATATAATTAATTATTCTTTTAATTAAGTACATATTCTTATAAATTTTTATTATTTTCTTTAAAAGTTCATATCGAAAATGAAAGCCATGTCCCGCATTAGTTTATTAATTAATATAGTGATTTAGGAACATCTCGATACCTTAAGGGAAATTATGTATAATTGTTTAACATTTAAGGATTCATTTTTTTCAGAAAAGATTTGTATATTAGTATCTAATTATGAAAATTTGGTTTGCCTTAAAAATATCCTAAATACAATAAAACACATTAAAAACATATAAGTGAAATGTCCACTTCTTCCTTACCCGCGGGAGATCTCGACAGGTACCAACGGCACGAAAAGAGCAATTCAGAACAATAGATTTTCTAAGAAAAACCAGTACAAACAAAAGATTACCTGTCTAAACACATCCTAACAGCTATACATTCCCTATCTATAACTATGAACATTTGTTGCATGCAAACTGGAGTTAATTGTCAGAATAATTTTAACAGTTTTCGAGATCGCTCAAGGCACTGGCTGTGAGTTGAGTTTTTCTCTAACTAATTAATTAATTAAATATACATTCACAAGAGGCGTTGTGGTCCTACAAAAATAAATAAAGTAATTTGTTCAGAATTTAAAAATACAAATCACGGAGAACTCAGCATGCCAATAAGGAAGAATTTGACCATCGAGATCTCCTCATTACCGGCTCTGTCGAAATCTCCACGAATTACACTTTTCTATAACAGATGACTGACTAAGAATACCATTGAACTTACCTAATAGACTAGTAATATTTATTTTATTGTTCAATCTTATAATTTTCATAACTTTGGATTGAAAACACAACACTATATTAGATTATTCTAATAGAGAAGTTTCATACAACTAGAGTGCAGACAACTTTTCGAAGAGATTTTCTTAAAAATGTCGACATTTCCCAAGTGTCGAGATATCTCTAAATGACTCTATTAATTTTTTATATCTTTTTCCAGACGAAAATTTGGATAAAAGTATATAACTATAGTGTAAATTGAAGAGTACTGGTGTGGTTGAAGCTTCAGCTTAAGATATTTTAAAAATGTCTAATTTATAAAATTTTAAAAATAAATTGTTCATACTTTTTGAAGATTCAGTAACTTTCTAATAAAGTGTAATATAAAGAGAGTTTATCAAATGGTAAAAGAAATCAAAATATATATTTAATTGAATTCAATTTTTAATTTCTTGATTCACTTAATTATTGAATTTCTTTTTTTATATTATCTATAGTTTCTGAAAAGGTGTTTGAATTTTTCCGTTTTAAAAGCACTTCAAGGATAATGAGGAAAATCGCACCAAGTACAAGAATAGATATCAATATGATTAATTTGGTGTAAACGCAGATAAACGAACTGTAACTATAAAATAATCGAATTAAAACATAAGATTTAACTTATTAAAAAAATGTTTATAAAAAAAAAATACATAAACTAAATAATATTTGTATAAATAATATAGATAATGAAAAAGGTTGTTTACCATTAATACACTATAAGTATATATAAGGAGTTGAGTTTTTCACTTACCTGTAACTTATAATTAAGCCAAATGACTTTGAAAATACAACATTGCTAAAAGCAGCATCTGTATTTTTAGGAAATAATAATCCTGGTAAAGCTGAAAAAATTATTAGTTTTTTAAAATTTAATTTTTATAAAAATATTTCTTTAAAATAAAATCTAGAGCCAAAGGGAACAAGGGAAGTTATTCTTCCTAACAGTTGACATTTTAGATCGTGACTAATTTGTCTTTATATTTTAAATCTAAACCAGTGGCGTACCTAAGGGGGGGGGGGGCGGTGGGTGCGGTCCGCACCGGGAGGCACTTATCTTGGGGCGGCATTTTTTATATTTAGTTATAGTTGTAAAAAGCAACTTATTCATTTCATATTTATTTTTTTTTCTTTCTTGAATAATAAATGATTATTATGATTATTATAAGTTTACTATTTGATTTATATAAATTATGATCAACTATATGATTTCGAATATTATTGCAATGCATTTTAGTGTAAATTTTGAATTCTAATTCAAAGAACAGGATAATAATTTTATTTTATTGTATTCATTAAAATTCGTTGAATTCGTAAACGCATCTTTAAGATTTTGTTCGGCAAAATTATCTTCGTTCTACAATGAGTCAATTAAGATTACAAAATCTTGCAATATTGTCAATAGAACAACAAATTTCAAATAATATAAATTTTGAGAGCATTATACACGATTTTTCTAGTATGAAAGCTAGAAGAGTAAATATTATATAAATATGTTTACGAGTGCATACAAATATGTGTAAAAAAATTTACTCTGTGTATTAATTAATATTGATTAAATAACTTAATAATTTATTTATGTGTATTATTTATAAAAACCACTATTTGATTGACTTATAATAGAAAGGGCGGCAAACTGGAGATCGCCCCGGGGGGCAAAAGTTCTAGGTACGCCACTGATCTAAACAATTTTTATATATTATTTAAATTATAAAATTCTCTAATCTAAGTTGATAATATTAATTTTATGTGTTTTAATTTTATTCAATTTTAAAGTTATGAAATAGTTTCCAAACTTGATATATGTGATTTTTAAATGAAAAATGTTAGCTATAAATGTTAAAATTAGACTAATAACTAATATAAAAAAATGAAAAAATAATACTTACAATTGACAATTATATTAATAATTGCTTCACATCCTCCAATCAAAGTAGCAAAAATATAAAAATATATTTCTGGCTGGGGATTTTCGAAATTATTAATTGGATTCCATATAAAAAGTGCAATCAAAATAAGAGTATAAATAATAATAGCCATAAAAGAAAGAATCCTCCTGTTAATGTAATGTAAAAGACCAAAAGCACATGCACATGCAATAATGCTATTGCTAATTCCATAAACTAAGAGAACAGTGCCTACGGAGGATATTCCAAGACCACAGCTAACATATGCCTGTGAAATAAAAATTTTATATGAATAAAAATTGATTAAATTTTGTATTATATTAATTATTCAATAATAATGATGATGCTAATGTAAGAAAAAATAAGATAAAAATTAAGATAAAAAAAAAAGAAAATTAGAATGTTGTTCAAAAACGAATGAGCAGAGTCATATATTAAAGGAATAATTAAGACGAATTTACGAAATTCTACGGGCAAGGAAAATTTAGTTCAGAATTACTTAATTAGTTTAATAATTATTGAGTTACAAAAATGTTTAAAAAAGTTAGAATAAAAAAGAAAATGGAAAAAGTGAAAATTAAAAAAAAAAAAAACTTTCTGGGTAAAATTGATCTATGATATTCTCAGGACGATTTTTAATTTTCACCTACATTCATGAATGTTTAAAGGAGAACTATGAGATATGAATAAATTTCCCACAATAAATTGGGATCTATTGCTTTATTTTATATTCCTCATTAAATAAATACTTTTAAACTCAAATATTAATTTGATATAATTTTTATTGTATTCTAAACATTAATTCGAGATCGCAATACTCATTTAATTATACATTCTAGTTATATTCTTAATTTTATGATTAAAATAAGCTAAGATTTCACTTTTATGTTATGGTCATAATCAAACATATATTTACATGAATACAAATAATCGGAAATAGTATAGTAATGTATATTCTTTGTAACAATTAATGAGGTTAATCTTTTCTTCAAATAATTTTCTCTTTTTTTACACTTGAGGTTCACTAATCATTTCCATTCTCTTAGTAGCACGATTGTTTTTATTCTAAATATAAATAAACTTTAACTAAAGTTTAAATCAATATTAAAACACTCTAAATTGACAAAATTAAACCCAGCCTTTTTGAATATTAGAATAGATTGTTAGATTTATTGCATTTGATATTGATAATAGTTTTCTTATATTTATATTTTAGAGAAGAAATATTTTTAGTTAGTAAACATGTTTTAATGATTTTTTAAAATTATTAAAACGTGTTTTGTTAGAAAAAAATTATTCATAATATTGTCTATTTTAATCAAATATTATATTGTGATTATTCGTATATAATATTATACTTATACTTACTGCCGTAAAATCAGCTGAAACAAAAGCGATCATACTTCCTATAAAAAAAGTCAATGGAGTGATAAGAATTTGTCGAAAATAACGAAACTGTTTCATTGTGGCGATGAAAAGACCAAAATAACGATATAGTTTCCTTTCGTTCACTTGATTGTTCGATTGTGGTCTAAAAAAATTTGACATCAATTTAATTATTTATATATACTATAGATAAATCAGAAAATGGATGGATATGGATGGATGGAAAGATGTATTGTTGCTGCGTCATCGATTTAGTAGCGTCATTAATTAATAATAGAGATATGTAGAAAGACTTCTATTAATTATTTTATTCAAATAAAAAAACAACAACAATTTATTCAATAATTGATTGAATACAAATGTCAAAGATAATTTAGGTATTTTTTATGAAACTGAAATCTCTATATAAATATCGAAGCAAGGTTAATAATCTTTTCCAGATTTAATATTTATTTTATTTTATTTTATTTGATAATAACTTATTTGACAAATACATATAACAGACTATTAACAAATTACAGATTATTTTATCTAGAAAATCTTATAATTTTAATGTTTTTTACCTTGGGGCTTGATCCGCGAATATTAATAATATAAACAATCCGATAAGCATAATTCCTATATAAATCCATGTAAGCATTTGAATAGATTCTTCTGATGGTAGATCACTTGTTTGTGTTTTCTCAAATAAGCACATTTTTGCTCCACAGATTTGTTGATCATTTGAGGACCGATCAATTTCAGAATTAGTGGTTTGCTTCAAAACTAAATAAATGAATTAAATAATTAATTATTAATTCCCAACTAAAGATAAACTGTCTAGTAGTTAAGGATTGGATTATTGTTCTAAAGCAGGGGTGGGCAAAAGCCGGTCGGATCTGGCCCTTTTGCTTATTTTATCCGGCCCGCCGGCCTGTTGAAAAAGTTGGGCTCTTATTTCGATCTTTCATTCAATATGGCCTTATAAAATAAAAAGGTAATTTTTTTACAAATGTCCTCCGGCCCGGGAGACATTTTGAAAATTTCATTTTGGCCCGCTCTTAAAAGAATTTGCCCACCTCTGTTCCAAAGTGTTTATACTTATTTGAGTTTAATAATATTAATGTTTTTAATAATTATAAAAATAAATATTAAAAATAACCTTGTGAGGTTACTACATTTCCAATCACATCTGTTTTGCCCAAAACTAATCATTTAAAAATAAGCTAAATTAGATATAGAATAACAAATCTTTCATGAGTTCATTGCGCCGTTTGACTTCATTAAGCACTAAATTAATTAATCCTATTAAGACATCCTTGACAAGCCATGAAAAACCTAAACAAACTAATATTAATACAATTTTAATCTTCATTTTTAATCCGTGAAATTAAAGTTTAACAATTATGAATTTATTGGATATTTACAAATACTACTCTTAATTTAATAAGTTGACCTGTGGCCAGGTCCGAACCGACCGACGGTTTGAAGTAAATTAATTTCCAGCTAGAGAAACAATTTCAAATAATTTTAATATATCTATTAATGTAATAAAAAACAGATATGGATACATAAATAATAAATATAAATATTTTTAATTTTATTTTATTTATAATATATATGCAAGACCAGGCTGTGATGTCATGAATGGCTGGATGACGTCATATAATTTTAAATCAAGAAAAAACTAATAAATATGATTTTCCCGAGGATAAAACCAATACAAAGTGCACGATTCGTGGTTCTATATAAAAAAATCTCCTCATGTGAAATTTGGTGTGAAAATAACCCTTCCCTTTCTATCGTCGATCGCTAATACTACCACTTCCGGTTACCGGATTTGCACCAAAAGTTGATCAATTCATCCCACTGATGCATTAAGTAAATATACCAAATTTCATCAAAATCGGTTGAGCCGTTCAGGCTGTACACATCTATACGGACGGACAGACGGACAGACGGACGGACAGACATCATGCTAAAAATACTTTTTTCTGTTAAGAAAATGCATGATTCGTGGAGATATGTAAAAATCTCCACATGTGAAATTTGGTGTGAAAACAATACCTCCCTTACTTTCGTCGGTCGGTAAAAATTAAACAAAAATGATTTAATAAAATATTTTGACAAATAATTTACTATATTAAAATAAGTTGACCTGTGGCCAGGTCCGAACCGACCGACGGTTTGAAGTAAATTAATTTCTAGATACAGAAACAATTTCAAATAATTTTAATATATCTATTAATGTAATAAAAAACAGATATGAATACATAAATAATAAATATAAACATTTTTAATTTTATTTTATTTATAATATATATGTAAGACCAGGCTGTGACGTCATGAATGACTGGATGACGTCATATAATTTTAAATCAAGATAAAACTAATAAATATGATTTTTCCGAGGATAAAACTAATACAAAGTGTATGATTCGTGGTGATATATAAAAAAATCTCCTCGTGTGAAATTTGGTGTGAAAATAACCCTTCCCTTCCTATCGTCGGTCGCTAATACTACCACTTCCGGTTTCCGGATTTGCACCAAAAGTTGATCAATTCATCCCACTGATGCATTAAGTAAATATACCAAATTTCATCAAAATCGGTTGAGCCGTTCAGGCTGTACACATCTATACGGACGGACAGACGGACGGACAGACGGACGGACAGACATCATGCTAAAAATACTTTTTTCTGTTTAGAAAATGCATGATTCGTGGAGATATGTAAAAATCTCCACATGTGAAATTTGGTGTGAAAACAATACCTCCCTTACTATCGTCGGTCGGTAAAAAATGAAAATTGAAAATGGATAAAGACTCGTATATTTAAAATCAGGGTTGAGGATATTGCCTTCAAAACAATAAAATGCAGCCTTTTGTGGTTGTCCCCATTTTTTATTTTAAAATATTCTTTAAAAAAATCATATTATTACCTTTGCTTGAAATCAAATTCCCCCATACTTGCGAAAGTTGATATATAGTGAAAAATATTGCTAAAAATTGCGCAAAAATTGATTCAATTTGTTCTGGATTTGGTGATTGTACAGTTAAATTCAAATAATTTTTCGCCATAGAAAAAACATAAAAAGATTTTGATGTCCATAAAATTCCGGCTCCAGTCCCTGCTAAATAAGCAGCTGGCCACATTACCTCCTTAAATGGCCAAAATTGAGCTCCAATAAAAGGAATATATAACATTAGAGCTGAACACATTGACCATTTTATTCCAAAGATTCTGGAAAAATAAATTAAAAAATCAAAAATTCATTATTATGAATGAGAAATTTAACTTATCAATTGGCTTTTTTTTAAAAAAAACATGATCTTAAAGAAAGAACTTTTTTTAATGAAATAGTAAAAATGATAATATAAAGAAAAATGAAAAACAAAATTTTAATTTTCCATTTTCATACATGTAACATTAAAATAATTAAATAATAACACTATCAGGTTATTTATAATCACACACTTATTTTAAATAATATTTGGCGAAAGATTGTAGCAAATTGATCAATACCAGCAACATTTAGCTAATATATATATAGGCACACATCATTTATTAAAAAAATATTTCTAAAAAAACTACGTACAAATATTTTGAAAAAAATTTACAGCTTTTTTTTCAAATTAAATTTTCTTTTTCTTAAATTTAAATTTAATTAATAATTTGGTATTTATTTTCAAAAATAATAATATAAATTTAAAATATTTTAAACAAAGTTTGTTTTTATTATTCAATAATAATTTGTATTTATAAAATTATTAACTTAATTAAATAAAGTTTAATTGCTACTCGAGTTCCCTTCGGTTACAAATCTATAGATTTTTTTTTAATTAATATCTTTTTTATTTGAGTATTAAAACAATTTCTATTTATTGATGTAAAAATATTGATAAAAATAATTTGCTTATAATAATTATTCGAGAAAGTTGATAGTTCATAGATAGAATTTAAAAAATCAGGCGAGTGAGGAGAGGGGCCTCATATTATAGATCATCATTAATAAATATTATTGTGTTTTATAAAATTAGGGAATAGGATAGGAAAGAAAGAAAGAGTGAAAGAAAACCTGCTGAGTATACAGATTAAAGGAAAATAGTTGGGAAAACGAAGGGAACTATAGCTGAGTTCAGAGTAGGAATTATAAGAGGTCGATTGGTTTAAGTTTTTTAAGTTTTTTAAGTCTTTGCTAACCCAAAACAACATCCTACGCATAATGACCAATGCGCCTCGGTACCTACCTCTTAGAATACTACATAGAGACCTTAAAGTTCCTACAATAGACGAAGTAATTAAAAACACCTGTACAAAGTATCAACAGAAATATGATTATATTAAATCCTTTTATTTCCAAAAGTAAGTTATAAATAATAAACAGATATTCAAAAATTATATTCTATAAATTGAAAAATTTAATAGTTTTTTATTTAAAACCACTGAAATTTCAATTGCATATATATTATACAATCGTATATACGTAAAAAAAATTATGTTTAATGATTTACGAAAATAGAAGTGTTCAAATCCTTATTAAAGCTTTAATTTCCAGGTCAGAGATGTTATTTGATAGTTAATGGTTTGGAATGAGACGTGCATGTATATTCGACTCTAGATAAGATAGTTACCATCCCCATGGCAAACACCAAACACGAATAAGATTTCAAACCCTTTGCTTCTTGATATAGACTAAATAAATTTAAATATTTGAACATATACTAAAGTTAATAAATAAACGATTGATTTATTTGCATTCACTAATTTAATTTAACAAATAATAATAATTTATTACAAAAATACAATTTTTATTGTTTTTCTTTTATTTACCTTTTCCTCGAATTTTGAGTCTCTAATAAACTCGAAAGTTCGTGGTCGCATCAACCACATTCTAAACCAATCTATCCAACCTATCCAATACTTTTAAATCAAGTTTTATATTGTTTTCCTCTCCTTTCCAATGTTCCATTTCTCATAATCTTCTCAATTTTATAATTCTTTGATATCTAAATAATATATTGCCTTCTTTAGGGAATCTTCGCTATATTTAATTTATTTATGCTTCATAAAAGTTGCAAAGAATTTTAAAAAATAAAAGAATATATTTATTGATTTATAGGAAATTTTCATATTTAAAAAACTACAGAAAAATCTTAGAAATAAGAAGATAAACTCAATAGGCATTTATATCAACTACAGAAAAAATATGATCTACCTAAATATATACAAAAGCATCAATTAGAATTAATCGATATCCTAACATCTCTGCTCTTAAGGAATTTATGTTTAGAGGAATATTTTTATGTAATAGTAAATATATTAAATTAAAACATGAATTCTCAATTAAAATTTTCTCTTTTAAAAGAACTCATCAAGAATATAAATGAAGTATGAATTTAGAATCCTTGATAATTTTAAGATAAAAATTATCTTACTACTAACAATAAGATTTAAAGAGTGCAGATGATATTTAAATGAATAATACCTTCTTATAGAGAGGGGGGGAGGGGAAAAGAGATAGGAAAAAAATAGAAAAAATAATATAAGAAAATATTGATAACCTTTGTTTATATACAAAAGTTTAAAAATAATACGGTCTAATAAATGTATAAAAAAGAATGAATAACTATATAGTATTAAATTTTAATCTATAGTTAACATATATAATCATCTAGCACATACATCTATATTTTTCGTAACCTTTAAAAAAAAATGTCATCCATTTTTTCTTTTCTAATAAAATAAAATGTTATGTTTTTTATTTGAAATTAAAATTAATTTCATTATTTTTCGATATGAATATATTTCACTTATGTCTTTTTTAGGCTTTCGTAAATTGATTTTTAATTTTTTTGATTTTTCTGTTTGGTCATCGTATTTTTTTGTATTTTCGTGTTATCAAATTTTGAATAGAATTCTATTTATTCTAACAATTGGGATTAAAGCTCATTCCAATCATTCATGAGGTAAACACTTAAAAAGATAATATTTTTAACTTTTGTTTTTAAACTTAAAATGAAAATAATAATAAATTCCTTACCTTATTGAGGGTACAGCAAAAAACAAACTGCTAATTATCATTCCAATGTACATAAGAGTTAAAGAAAATGTGCCAATTACTGCATACAACGAACTTTGTAGATTGATGAACCCATTGACAGCAGTATAATGTAGCATAAATGTAAAACTCACAGCTAATATATTTTTATAAATACGTAAATTAGGTTGAAGTTGAATTATGGGTTTCACTAAAAATATATGTTATACATGTATCCGTAATATTTTCATATAAATCACACTTTGATAAAATCGCATATTTATTAGTGTAGCAAATTAAATTAGGAGGTAGTTACTAATTTATGAAGTGTGCAAAAATTAAAAGATTTAATTGAATTCTTTTCGATTTGGATAAACATTTCACATATCTCTTAGCTGTTTTGATCTACCTAATACTATTTCCAAGAAAATTTTCAATGGAACCCTGAAATCCGGTGAAATAATCATGAAAAATTATTATTAAGAAAAAATTATCTTAAATACTACATCTAACAGAAAATACTTTATTTGTTATATATAATATATAAATTTTATCAATTTTTTGTTTTATTTATTTTAAGTTTTGGCTACTAGCATACTAACCCATTTAGAAATTTTATCTTATTGATATTGAAACAGGCTACTGGTTGCATAGACTAAAGGCGCAAGATTTTTATTTTATTGAGAAATAAACACGATTTGTACATATAAAAAATATGAAATTTGAAGATTAGAGCTATTTGACTTTTTCCTTGTTTTATGTCTAAAAATATTAACGGGTATTTGTAAATATTCAATTAAAAATATAGCAATAAAAGTAGTATAATTAAATAAAGTTGAAATATTAAAAAATAAAATTAATTGCTTTTTAATTGCATTAAATTAAAAAAAAATATTAAAATAATCATACATTATATAGTTATATGAATCCATTCCATTCTCATGATTGATAATCTGCAAATAATCCTATTTCATTTTCTCTCGTAATCACATGCTATACAAATGAATTCATGTAAATAAATACAGTAAGAACATGGACATATATATATAGGTGATATATTAGATACTACGGTCATATTACGAACTTTTACTTTAGATTATATTTTAAAATATGAGTCTGAGATATTGTTAGTACGATAGCTTTTCAACTTTAATCACGTAAACAATTCTCTTTTCTATTTTAAAACCATTTAATTATTATTGTTATTATTTTTAAAATTGAATGGATATAAATCACGGGGATTTCAAATTTTCATTATTTAATATATTGATTTCTAACTTTGTTTATTAAAAAAATAATTGTTTTTATTTCTGCTCTTTCTTTTTCAACGCATATATATATATATATATATAGGTAAATTGATAAATATTGATAAACATATACATGTAGGTTTATGTTATTTCATTTACATAACCTATCCATACTATTTATTAGATATAATTATAATTAATTAATTGTAATTATAATTAATTAAATGCTGGGATTAGGTAATTTCATAACTACTAGTAGAATGCTAAATTAAATCATCAATTAACTAAGATCAGAAAATCTTACTTGTTATGCAAAGTGGTCTGTTTCCGTCGGCAGGTGAGAAATGACTGCCATTTAAGAATACGCATGTCATTAAAACATTCTCAATTTCTTTATATCTAGAACACCATAATCTCAAGACTCATAATATAACCTCGTTATGATCAAACACATAAAAATACATACTTTTTACTTTTAATTATATAGACATTAATATATAATATCACTCAATTTTTATTATCATTATCAATGACGGAATCATATGACAATATTATCTATCGAATAATGGTTATATAATTATAAAATGTATTATTTTTATTTTGAAAGACAGGAAATATTTAATATTTTATTTTATTTTTTTTAATTTTCATTTTTTTTAAGAGATTATTATTAAATATTTGAATATCTTTTTGAATTTATTTATAATTTCAATTTCTATTAATACATTATATATATATTATTATATTTAAGTATATGTATATTATTTCCAATAATTGTGATAAAAATACTTTTTTATAGTTGCAATAAATATGTTCAATTACATATTTCATTTGCCAAATAAACTTTTAATTAGTTTTTTTGTCTTCGTAGCTTCCTACGTTTGTTTTATTTTCTTTTGTTCTTTCATTGTTTACTTTATAAGAGTATATTGATATATATATATATATATATATATATATACCTTATATTGTCATAATGAAAAAAAATTAATATTGATTTAATAATATATTCTAGTATCTTATATCTTTTTTATTTTGAAAATTAATAATTAAATGTTTATAGTTTATAAACAATAAATAAGCAAATAAATATTCAGATAAACAAATTGATAAAAAAAAAATAAAATATTACTGAAAACTAATGAGATTCTATTGAGAAATATATCTATACAATATTATAGATTTATAGAAATAAAAATAGATAAAAAGAAAACGTTAGATAATTTATTATTATATAATTATACAATATTATATGTACAAAAACTTTAGCTTCTGGGACTCTATACATGGACATTATATAATAAAATATATTATAAAATTATTATTATTGATGCATGAAGTTTGACTCAGTGCAATTTTCAATAATTATAATATTGGCATTTAATATTGTCTTTTTTAAATACAGTTTAATTATAATCTTTTAATAATATAAATATAAAAATATTTTATAAAATAACGTTTTTCTCATGGGCTAAAAAGAATAAAATAATTTTTCTATACGTTGGGCGCATTTAGTTTTATTTATTTATATGAAAAATCAAGTCAAATTTTTGTAATAATAAAAATTTTATTAAACACATAAACTGACAAATATTTTTATCATGTCATATAATTGATGAATTAAGAGCTAAGAAATTAATCTTTTATTATTTTTCACTGTAATATACTTATATCAAAGTATGTATCAAAAATTAAAAGATTTTTTATTAAATTTACATTTTATCAATCAAATTCAAAATGGTTGATTATATTAGACAATATAGTGTTACTTGTTAATCTTTTAGTGTGGCATGTATGTATATACACGTGTATATGAATTATAGCTCTATAAAAAAAGTTAATTGCATAGAAATCAAATGAAAACTAAAAACGCCCAATGTTTTTATTTGATTCAATTCATCCATAAACTTTGTCAGGCTAATCGAAAAATTATTTTATTCTTTTAAGTCCATTGGAAAAACGTTATTTTATAAAAAATTTTTATATTTATATTATTTTATTCTTTTTAGTGCCATTTTAATTTGATAAATTTATTTAATATAACAAGAGAAATAGAAAAGATGAAGTTATACGAAAATTTGCAAATTGAATAAATCAAAAAAATATATTAATCTTCTAAAATTGATTTTATGTATTTATGTTAAGTAAATGTTATTATTGAATAGTAATGATTATATTATATTTATAAATAAATAATTTTTATTAATATAAGATTTTATAAATGTATATAGGATATTGTGCTCATATTGTCTTCATAAAAAAAAGGTTATTGTTTTTTTTCTCTAGGAGACATATATAAAGAAAAGGATCTTTTCTCTATGCCATTTAAGGGGACAAACCCTCTTCATTGGGGCTACAACTGATTCATAAGAATTCATCATTAATTTTAATGCTATAAAGTATTTTTAATTACGTTCAAACTGAAAATCTATCCTGAAATCAATATTTATGCTCCAGAATCCATTGAAAAAAAATTAATCGGAGCAATACAAAAGGAGTTAGTTATTAAAAGTAATTAATCGCTAATTATATTACAATTAATTAATTATAATTCAATTATATTTCTTCTATACCTTGAAATATCTATAAAAGTCAAAAGTCTATCTCAATTTAAAGTTGATGAAAAATCGATTTCAATTTATCAAAAGAGCGAACAGACAGAGAGACAGACGCCAAGTGAAGTTGATAAAAACTTTATAATTATAAACAATAACAAATATTTCTCCTCCTAGCACTTCTATGCTTTCTCATTATCCTATTCTCATTCAAAATAAAGTCTTGTTTTGTTAAATTAATCCTTTAATATAAATATTTTTTTTAAATATTTATAAAAACAAATAATCTTTTAATGATATTTATTCAATTGTTTACTATTACATTTGCATATTTTGCATTGATATTTATCAAACATACACTTAGTACCCAAGACACTTTTGTTTCAAGTTTTCAATTTGATGGGTAAATTTAAATGTTCTTTAAATGAATCAAGGATTTTTATTTTTGAATTGTTTAAGTAGTTATTTATTTACACTTGTTTAAATTTTCTTTTGGGCCTTACAATTTAAAATTATTTTTGAATAGATAATCAGAAAAAAACTTAATTTTCTTTGAATTCTTGGTTTATGAAAAGTAAAAATAGCTAAAAAAATTTTAAATACTAAACAATAAAATAAAAAACTTTTTATATTATTTTAATTATTATTCGTTATTAAGGATGTCAGATTGTATCACATTTTAATTTTGGTATTAACTTTATAAGTATGTATTAAATTAATTCATATATAAACAATAAATAAATAAATATAAATAAATAATCTTTGAAAAAGTCTAAATAAGCTACTCTGATTTTATATAATCAATCTATCCTATGAAGTGCAAATTTACTTTATTATATTTCCATAACCGTTCATATTCTGAGCAATCATTAACTAATTTCTCTTCTAATCCTTACCAATTCTGCTGTAGATTACCAAATCACATGGCCTACCTACGAGTCCCTTCTCATTTAGTTTCTCTATAAATACACTTCTCTCAATAAATGAAAAACGATCTCTTCCTCTTTTAAATATTATAAGAAAGATTCTGTCTCGTTCCTACGAATTAGAAACAAATTATTATTATAATTTGTAATAAATAAATAATATTAATCGATATTATTTTATTTTATATTAACTTAAATTTTATAAAAAGTAATTATTTTCCTTTTTCTTTCTTATTTGTTTAATTTATATTTATTATTTAATAATTATTTTGTTGATATATTTTTTTAATATATATTAAATATTATTTTCCTAATCGCTATATTAAATATCATTAATATTTATAAATGATATTATTAGATGTCTTCAAAAAAATATGTCCTGTTACTACAACCGATATGGAGCCGCTCTGTTTAATAATAAAGTATTTAATATAAAATTAAAATCTTTTAAAACCCGGTTCCACTGTCAATATAACGTCAATAAAGAGATGGTGGATATTGTGGAGTTATTAAATAAAAGTATTGTTTTAAACATTCACCTGGGTCTTATTAGATAATCATCTGATACACTTTTCACTGCACAATTAGATTTTTGGAGAGAATAATTAAATAAATATATTATTATATATTTTATCTGTCAATTATAAAGTTAAAATTTTGATAAAATAATTCGACTAGAAAATGTTGTTACTGCTTAGGTCTAGGTCAGAGGTCGGCATTCTGGGGCTCGCGAGCCGCATATGGCTCTTTCGATGTCAAGGTGTGGCTTTCCAGTTCCATGCGCAAATATTAATAATTATATTATTTTATTTTTTAAACTCTAAGTCTATATAAACGTAATTAAATGTCATAATAATGAAACAAAAATGTTAGTGGCTCTTTAAAAATTTAGAAATTTTGTAAATTGTAACTTTTGGTTCTTCCGTCTTAAAAGATTGCCGACCTCTGGTCTAGGTCAAATCAATTTTAGTTTCTATTTATTTGTCTTCGTTTGAGATGCTTAGTTTTGGTAAGATTTCATTTTTTCAATGAGTGAAGAATCCTATTATCAAATTTCGATTTTTCATAATAAAAAAGAAATATATCGTTTAAACATAAAATAGAAAATAGTATTCAATTTGAAACGAGCTATCTACTTACTTATTCTTAAAATTGTTGAAAAATTGTTTAATTTTTCTATTCTAAATACATATGTGAAGAGTAAATACAAAATTTTTCCATTAATTCATGAGAAATTGTTTATTATTTAAACACATTCACAACCGAGAGTTTCATATAATCAGAACTTGAAAGACAAAATGTTATATTTAAAAAATATCAATATTGAGGAGGAGAAATAGAATTGGCTAAGAGAGTATTTCAGGGAATTTATGTATGAAACCAGAGAAATAGTAAAATATTGAAAAATATTAATATTTCTTTTTCATTTTGTCACATACTAGAAAATAATAAAAACTAATTCAATACTAACTAATCGGAAAACACATTAAAAAAATAAAATTCAAATGAGATGAGTTATTCATTATAAATAGTATCCGGTTGCTGAAGTTTAATTTAACTAACTACTGCAACATTTTATGTGATCATCTCACGCATATAAATTAACTTTGATTTTATTGACCTCAAAGAGCTTATCATCTTATAAGATATAAACGATAAAAAAAAATAATTAGATTGTTTGAAAAATAAAAGAAACATGATAAAAATAAATATAAATAAAATGATAAATGATAAAATTTTAATAAAACTTCATTTTCAATCAAATTTAATTTTTGATTCATATACAATTGTATATACTCTCTCTTACATATATTATTCATATATTAGTCTCCTTTTTAAGTATATTTTGAATATAAAATATCTTATTATAATTGTTTATTATTTATAAAAGCAAAGTAAGAGAGATTGTAATATATATGATTTTATACATGTAAATTAATAATGAACAACTTCAGAATTTAACTACCTGAGAGTTGAAATTTCAAGAAGTAAAGACCTATATCGAGAAGCCAGAGCCTAAATCACTAAAGTGGGTGAATATCAGGTTGCCTTTACGATATAATATGGTGCAATAAATTTATGTCTGTTAAAAGTAAAATACGGATATACGAAAGTAGTGCCCGACCAATATTCACGTACGCCCTTACAATAAGAGCAGACTTAATCAAAACCCAACAGATGCTCCATACAGCAAAGATGAAGATAAAAAGAACAGTCCTTGTTCCAATGTTGCGTTACAAAAATAAGATATAATAGTGGGATCATAGATTTTATGAAATGGTTATCGATTCTAAGTGATGTGATGGTGGAGACGTTGTCAGAAAATATTTTCCAAAGTATAGAATGGTATGTATGGTAGTAATGGAAAATCGTCCATGAGGTCAAAGAAGTAAAGGTAAATCCAGAAAAAGTTTTATTGATAGCATACATGACATTTCTAGAAATGAAAATAAACAAGGATAAGAAGAATAAAAAGAAGATCGAAAATATAAAATTCTCTTAAATATAATAAATATGTTAATAAAATGAATAATCTAGTTGATTAAATTAATTTAATTTAAATCAAAAAAATTATAAGTTAATTATGACAGCTACTGAATTATCAAATATAAAATCGTTAATGTTAGTTTTCGAGTAAATTTATATTTAGTTTAAATTTTATTTCCTAAGGATAAAAATTTAAAATTTTTACATATGTACTTGCATAACTTTATTTATATAATAATAAGTTGACCTGTGGCCAGGTCCGAACCCACCGACGGTTTGAAATAAATTAATTTCCAGCTACAGAAACAATTTCAAATAATTTTAATATATCTATTAATGTAATAAAAAACAGATAGGGATATAACATAAATATTTTTAATTTTATTTTATTTATAATATATATGTAAGACCAGGCTGTGACGTCATGAATGGCTGGATGACGTCATATAATTTTAATTAAGAAAAAACTAATAAAGATGATTTTTCTCGAGTATAAAACCAATGCAAAGTGAATGATTCGTGATAATATGTAAAAAATCTCCTCATGTGAAATTTGGTATGAAAATAACCCTTCCCTTCCTATCTTCTATACCAGTGCTCCGCAACCTTTTCTTACCTACGGGACACAAAAATTGTTTCTAGGATTTTGCGGCACACCAAAAACTGAAATATATATATTACATATAAAATTATACGGATTTCTAAAAGTTTCATTTGGTCGCGGCGGTACATCTGTATCACCTTTAAGGCACACCGGTTGCGGAGCACTGGTCTATACTACCACTTCCGGTTTCCGGATTTGCACCAAAAGTTGATCAATTCATCCCACTGATGCATTAAGTAAATATACCAAATTTCATCAAAATCCGTTCAGCCGTTCAGGCTGTACACATCTATACGGACGGACAGACGGACGGACGGACGGTCGGACAGACATCATGCTAAAAATACTTTTTTCTGTTAAGAAAATGCATGATTCGTGGAGATATGTAAAAATCTCCACATGTGAAATTTGATGTGAAAACAATACCTCCCTTACTATCGTCGGTCGGTAAAAATATGGAGAAATAAATAATTATGTATAAAAAAGATGTTAATGGAAGAGAGCTATGTAAAATGAAATAAAAAAATATCTCAAGCGAGGGGAAGGAGTTTTATTGATTTTAAATATTAGAATTGACTTCCCTCAATTAGATTTAATATTAAAAGTTCCAATTTTCGTGTATATCTATATGATTCTTTATGTTCAGTAATATTATTTATAAATGAACTCAAAATTATTAAATTATCAAATAAGTATTATTGTATTGTAATATCACATACATTTTATACATATTATATGAATTCTTAAAGGGTATATTTGTTAGGACATATTATATAAATTTAAAATATATTTAAATATTTATTAGTAAAAATTAAAGTATTTTGTTGATAAAATAGTTGTTCAAATAAATATTATATTTTTATTTGAGAAATTTCATTTTTCATAAGACCATCGGACACTATAACTCACTATCGGAACCCCAACCCTTATATGGACACAATTCATTACCTATTTTAGAAATATACATATATATATGATAATGATTTTAATTAATTGATTAATATCATTTAAATTAATGCTTTATCAATGTTAATATGTAAAGCAATCTATATGAATAATGGAATTATAAGGATTGATTATTAATATCGATAGAAAGAAATATTATCTTAGCCTATGTTGAAATTTTTTTTATTTTTTAGTAAAATAACAATGGAAAAGAGAATTACTAATAATTCTGTAGAATATAAGTGAAAAGAAAAAAAAAACTTTAATAAGAGTTGTTGTTCTCCATTAATGTTGTTAATTAGGAATAAGCTGTTATTAAAGGACGGGTTCAATAAATAAAATATCCATAATTAGAAAAGAGAATAGCTTAAAGAAAATCCAGGACATAATAACAGTGATAAAATTATATTTAATTAATTGTTATATAGGAAGTAGGGTTGTTTAAGTAGAAATAATTTGTTTCAATCTAAATTATTACTTATAGATAATAAAAGAAATGAAGAAATGAAAGATATTAATAAATTATATATTGTAATTAGCATAAAAATATATAAATGCAAGTTGTATTCTAAATTATATGTTATTTTCAAAATTAACTATAACACATTCAAATATTATTATTTTTTTAATAAAACTGTGCATTCAAAATTCCAATAAATACCAATAAATTTAATATTAAAAAGACAATTAATATATTTTTTTTAGTTTATTAAATGATATATATTTTCTCAATATGAAAAAATATAAAAAAAAAACTTTTTAAAAACACGCTTTTATTTAAATGCACTAAAAAGGAGAAAATAATTTCTCCACACACACCACGATTTCCTTATATAAAAAATGAAAGCGAAATGCAGGGAAAGGAAAAGAATACAAAGGACATTTCATTGTATATGCACAAACGTTTCTTTTTTTCCTTTTCCACTATACTTGATAACTATTTCTATTTGAAGTAGAATTTACGATTTCCCTGAATGTTTGGCGCCCACGCTCTCATTTTTACTATCTCGTAAGAGATAGTATTGCGATCACGAAAATTTTCGATGTTGAGATTTTGATGTTTTTATACGTTTTGAAGGTTCCTGAATAATTTTCACAAAGGTTGAGAAAAATGTCTGTGTGTGTGTGTGTGTGTGTGTATGTGTGTGTGTATGTGTATGTGTATGTATGTAGACAAGATTGCGCAAAAACGGTTTGAGCTAGAATGATGAAATTTGATACATGGACATTATTCAAAATTCATAGTTTTCTATCAACTTTTGAGAAATGTAGCTCATCCGGAAGAGGGTCATTACCTACAACGTTTTGATTTTTTTTCCTCTAAAGTGACCGTAAAAATAAAGATATATGTTTGATAATTTTTCACATGATTAATAATTGTATAAAACTGCTATATATAGAATTTCAGCTTGATTGAATCGCTGAAAGTACCAGAATTAATTTTTTAACACTGCAAATCTCACGCGCCAACACGTGGTGCCATCAACAAAGAGCCAAACACGCACTGATTTAATAAATATTATTTATTAATTTTAATTAATTTAATTTAATTTAAATTAATATATGATATTTAATTCAATTCAAATTTGCGAGATAGTCGAGTGGAGACACTCCAGCTAATTTCAGATATGATTAATTGTAAGGAAATCGTGGTGTGTGTGGAGAAATTATTTTCTCCTTTATAGTGCATTTAAATAAAAGCGTGTTTTTAAAAAGTTTTTTTTTTTATTTTAGTCTTGATGATTTCAGATAGTATAAATTTTGAAAGAATCGAATTCAGATCGATTCTTCACCTCAAAATACTATATATCAAATCGGCGGTATAGGGGATTGATTATTATTATTATTTATGTTATTATATTATTGGTTTATATATACATATATATCTTTTCAAAAACAATATTGCCATTACTTTAATTGATATTCATTTAAATTAAAAAATAACGCCTCTTATTTTTAGAAAATAATTAAACATGATTTAAATTAATTTAATTAAAATAATAACTTTTAGATTTAATTCAAATGAGTTTCGAGAGCAGATCAATAAGTCCGTAACTTTTTGAGTGAAACGCAGATTTTTAGATAAAAAATTAAATTAGCTCTTATCAATATACTTGTATACATTTATAGATAATTTTTATTTTTCAATATTATGCAATATCTAATTACTAATTGATAAATATAATACCTCCTAGGTCACCTATGTCCTAAGTTGAACCAGAATATTTCATTGTCATCGGAGTTAAATATGTATGAAAAATTTCAGCTTATTCGAACATCAGGAAGTGGGTCAAATTCACCTTGCAAGGTTTGGCGACAGGACACGGTGTAAAACTAAATAAAAGCGTGTAAAAAATGGATTGAAATTGTATTTTATGTATCGATGTTGACATTAATATTCATTTTACAATACTATTTTAATAAGATTTTCTCAAAAGTCATTTAGAGTTAACCGTGTGTGTGAGTAACAAATCCTCTCATATTGTCAACATTCCTCTTCGTTAGTATAAAATTTCTCTCTTGATGTTATTTATGATCTTACTTTGTATTAATCTTTTCGATGAAAATGATACATTTTTGAATCCAAAATTCTGATGACATGATTATTTTTGTCTATAATGGAAATTCTGAATTACATGGCAACGGAACCAGTATGTCGCCACCCAGCACTCCCCTTAACTCCTACATATTTTCATCTTTTCACCTCCTTGAAGACTCAAATGGCTAGAAAAATAATTCCAAATCGTGAGAGAGTGAAACAATATATTCATATAATTATTTAAAAAAAAATTATATTTATTATTTTATTTGAGGAGATTGAAAATTTCTATATTGACATTAACATGCTATTAAATTATTAAAAATAGAATCAGAAGTGAATATTTAAGAATAGTTTATTTAAGTGAATGATAATTTGAATGTGTTTAAAATACTAAATTAATTAAAAATTAATCAAATATTTATAAAATGAAAAATATTATTGAAAACTTTTCTTCTCCCACAAAAAAATGTATTTAAAAACAAAAAAAAACTTCATTTTTTTTTGATAATATTATTTATTCATTTATTAAAAAAAATATTTTACTAAGTTACAAGTAAACAATGGCAACAGTTTTTATCTTTTCCAGAAATAAAGATATCTCAATGTTTATAAATAAAGCACAATGAGTGATTTTAATGAATATTTACAAATGTTTATCAATATTTTAATCTTTTCATTAATATAAGGAAAATTTACAAAGAACTCAACTAAATATATTAAATAAATTTAAAGGTGAACAAAATAATTTTTATCGAGCTAGAGAATATAATTAAATTTACTGAGATTGATTTTTCTTATGAATATTTTTTACAAGTATTATATACCTGAATATATTGAAAAATAATTTACTCTTAATTATAATAAAAAAAAATATAAAAAACTTTTTAAAAACTCGCTTTTATTTAAAAGCACTAAAAAGGAGAAAATAATTTCTCCACATACACCACGATTTCCTTATAATTAATAATATATAAAAAATGAAAGCAGGGAAAGGAAAAGAATACAAAGGACATTTCATTGTATATGCACAAACGTTTCTTTTTTTTCCTTTTCCACTAAACTTGATAAATATGTCTATGTGAAGTAGAATTTACGTTTTTCCCTGAATGTTTGGCGCCCACGCTTTCATTTTTATAAGATTAATTGTAAGGAAATCGTAATGGGTGTGGAGAAATTATTTCCTCTTTTTAGTTCATTTAAATAAAAGCGTGTTTTTAAAAAGTTTTTTTTTATATTTTTTTTTATTTCCTAATTTTTAGTCTTGACAGAAATTTCGCCCGGTTTATGATTTCAGGTTATAGTGTGAATGTTGAAAGAGAGAGAGAATCTAATTCATGTCGATTCTTCACCTCAAAATACTATATATTAAATCGGCGGTATAGTGGACTGATTATTATTATTATTATTATTATTGTTAGATTATTGGTTTATAAAAAAAACAAACTCTGACTGAGGACAACAAATGGTGGCAATTTTGTAGCCGCCTGCCTCATAGATGTGGAGAAAGCATTCGACACAGTCTGGAGAGAAGGGCTGATTTTTATTAAATAAATAAATGTAAATATGTAAATAATTGTAAATAATTGTAAATAGTGTTATATATAAATGTAGTTTTCAGGTTTCTACAAAAGCCTTTTTCTAATTAAAAATTAATAAATTAACCATAATTGTATAATTATAAATTAAAGTTAAAAAGAAAAGAAAGAAAATGAAACAGCTTACTAATACATTTTTTGTATAAATTTCGTTTAACAATGAATGTGCCATTGTGCACAATTTTGTTATAATTTTTTGTACCTTTTAAAATGAATATCCCACATGTGTTTAGGGATAGTACTCTTTGTAAACACCTTTTGTATTCTTTTGGCTTAATAAACACATTTTTAAACTAAAAAAACGCAAGGACAACGCCTATCAAGCCGGTTATATCAATGAGGTGTCCTATGATCAGTAGAACGGGTCCTCTCAACCTTTTCCTTGATTTTCTTGATCGGAGGCGCTATCAAGTAGCTTATCCCCAATGTTGTTCCCGGAGGCTGGGTTGACTCCGTTCCATAGACCCCAGCTAGGGAAATTCCCTTGCCAGGCCCGGGATTTGAACCCGGGACTATATGAATGTGAGGCATGTTCGCTACCCACACACCCAATGGCGCTTTCTATTGGTTTATATATACATATATATTTTCAAAAACAATATCGCCATTACTTTGATGTTCATTGAAATTAAAAAATATCTTATTTTTATAAAATAATTAAACATGATTTAAATTATTTAATTCAAATGAAAACGAGGGCAGATAATTAAGTCCGTTTTTGTCCGTAAGTAACTTTTTGAGTGTAACCCAGATTTTTAGATAAAAAATTAGATTAGCTCTTATCAATATACTCGTATACATTTATATATAATTATTTATTTATTTAATTAATTAAAGAGATTATATACAACCCGGTATATCTCTATCCTCCACTTATTTGGAGTAGAGGATTTACAAAAAAAAAAGAAAACAACAGAAAAAACAATAACAAAAACAAAGAAAAATTTAACATAACAGGAATTAAATTTAAAAACCTATATATCTAAAAATAGAAACAGAAAAAATACAAAAAAGAAAAGAAAAAACAAACACAAATTTTTATTTATTTAATATTTAAGTTATCAGCCGGAGTATTTTATTTATTAATTTATTCATTTAAGAGATTATATACAGATCCATGAATATCTGTATCCTCCTCTTATTTGGGCTAGAGGATTTACAAAAAAAAGATTACACAGAAAAGAAAAAAAAAAAAAAAATCAACGTAACAGAAATCAATTCAAAGAATTTTCAAAAACTCATACATCCAAAAAGGGTAACAGAAAAGATACTTTTATAGATAATTATTATTTTTCAATATTATGCAATATGTAATTACAAATTAATAAATATAATACCTCCTAGGTCACCTATGACCTAAGATGAACCAGAATATTGCATTGTCATTGGAGTTAAATAGGTATGCAAAATTTCAGCTTATTCGAACATTAGGAAGTGGGTCAAATTCACCTTGCAAGGTTTGGCGACAGGACACGAGTTGAAAATAAATAAAAATGTGTAAAAATTTATAATTTTTTGGATTTAATTCCACATAATAATTAATCCAAAACAATAGTATCAGGTGAGTTTTATTGAAATTTCTCAAATGACTTAAGCTGCCGATCATAAATTAATATTTCTAGCATGAGATACTTTTACGTTTGATATTAAATTAAAATTATAATCTCAAATTAATAATAAATGAAAGCGTGTCGAAATTAATTAAATATAATTTATTTATTATAATTGAACAATGAATATTTTAATATTTTAATCAATGCAAATTCATATACTATCAATTATTTATGAATTAAATTAGAATAATATAGAGAAAAAATAAATTGTTTATGAATTTTTGAAATTGAATTATAGAATAAAGAGAATGAGATTAATATAACATAATTTCTATTTATTCAGGTAAATTAACATCCGATGATAATGAATTATATAAGAGATTAAAATAAACGATATTTGTTTATTTCCTCTTTTATAATATTGTTAATTAGTCGTTTCAAACTTTTTTGTTAATTTCAATAAATGTGTTTTACTCTTTGTTCTTTGATTAGTTTTTAATTAAATTTTCATATCTGAAATAAGAAAAACAAGATTTAATTTCTCTTTAATCAGTTGACATTCCATTTTCTATTCCATTCTCTTTTTAAATTTATATGAATTTTTTTCAAAAGTAGTTATGTTAACCAAAACATTCTATTTGTATACAAGCATCATTAGAAGGAAAAGACAAGAGAAGCTTTAGAAAAATTGATTTAGTTTAATATGCATTGTTAATATAAATATAATGTATTATGACTTTTTGTGGAGGTATATATTTATATAAAGAGGAGGTGGTTGTATTATGGAACCTGTATTTAATATGGAACCCATTTGTTTCGTTCATTATAACGTGCTGCACTTTTTTAACAATAGGTGGAATTGATTCTCTAGAACCTAAATCTACCACAAAAATTGAAATGGCGGTTAGTTGTTTGATAACTGTCATTCAGTTTAAATGTTTTGTGTTTTCAATTTTAAAAAACTTTTTTTAAGGTTAGTAAAACTATTTATAATTATTACTATTGTTAATAATTTATTAATTTTATGAATGTGCCTTAATTTATTAACGAATTATTAAATATATTGCTGAAGATAATTTGATATAAATTTATATTCAGTTCATAGCAAGTGCATTTTTTTTAAATGGCGATTTCTGTAATATGGACCCTTGCCGTGATGCTAATATGGAACCGGGTTTCATAATACAGACAAGGTTCCGTATTTTAGACAAACATTTAATTATTTTTTTTTAGCTCTATTTATTTATTTTAATTTTATTCCACATATTTTTCTGATGCCAAGAAAAGCATTAATGTGTCAAATGTGGGCCCATTCAGAATGCGCAGGTGCAGAAAAAGACTATTACATTTGTGATTTCTGTTTATAATTTTATTACGGTAAAATTTTACATACATATATGTCAATGTATAATTTTTGAATAAAAAATGTTTTTTTCAAATAATTGCTGTCTATGACTGATTTTTACTAGGGTTCCATTTTACCAACACAGTAGGTTCCATATTATCAACACTTTTATCTTGAACCGTTTTTTCACTTTTTTCAAAAAAAAGTGCCACTACGTCGTGTAAGTAATATTAGTTGTGATATTGTACCTGGATGTCAATAGGAAAATAATGAATAAAAACATTTTACACTGTACCCAGAGAACAGAACTTTTAGATGAGCTTCAATTCAAGAAAAATAAAATGGGGTTCCATATTACAACCACCTCTATATATTTATGAAATTTACAAACTAATAACCCACCTTCTTTTAACCAATTTGCCTTCATAATGAGATTAATTGAAACAATATTTATAAGTTTATTTAAAATTTTATAAATGTAATTAATTTTTAAATTCGATTTTAAAAAAGTATTTTATTTTATTTATTTAATATATATGAACTCAAAAAAAAAAGTTAAAAATTTCTAAATTTTAAGTATCTATCATCAATCCTTAAATCTAAAATATAATAAAAATAAATAATTTAATGATCTGATGATATTTTTCGAGTAAAAAGAAAATTTATGAATGATAATATTAAAAGTGTCACCAGTATAAATACATAATCAACAGAGGAGCTATTTATGTATACGATGTATTTTTTGTGACGGGGATAGAATAAATTTCTAATAAACTTCCGTTTCACGACTGACAAGCCAATCATTAACGTCATTTTATATTTTTAGCTAATACTAAACTATTATAATGGAATGTTAAAATAAGGTTCTTCGCGTAAAGTTTGAGATTCGAAGTTTATTTATTAGTAAATTTATTTTATAAGAAAATGATTTATTAAAATTTACATAATTTCATGGAATGTGTATAATAATAATAATAGTCATAATAATTATAATAAAAATTCTTCATTTTTTACAAATTATATGCATTTTATATACAAATACCCCTTTATGAACATGATATAAAAAAGGCCAGTTATGACTTGCTGACAATCACATACTTAATAATAACTTAATAATAATCACAAGAAAACAATAATAATATAATAATAAATATAATAATTTTCATATTAACAATAACTCAAGGATTAATTAATAATTTCAAATTTTATTATTTTCTTCATATCTGTCTGTGTGGTATACATGTTATATCCGTTCGCTTTTCTCATTGGTTTTAAAACTCTGCAATTGAAATATTCTTCAAAAGCCTGTCAATTGGATTGATTGATTATTTGATCTACACAAAAAGAAATAATTAAAATTATAGAAATTCAATCTTCATAAATTTTTTATCTCATATTTTAGAGTAGTTCTCTCTTCATCACTCCCATCATTTCACCCAATGCAATCTAATATTATTAAAATTCGAGGCAATTTCTTTCTATAAGCTCCATGATGTATCACCATGATTTATCCCAAATTAAATTTTTTCTTTGATTTAAAAAAATTTCTAATCATTTTATAGAATAAAAGTAAAAAAAAATTGATTTATTATATTTTAATTAAATCTCTTCAAATAAATAAAAAAAAAATAATTTTGATAATAATATAAAAACAGTTTATTTATAAATATTAAATAATTATACACATATACACATCGACAAAAAATAGTTTAGATAATAAATTTGCATTTACATTAAGAAATACCTATAAAGATAAAAGTCGAATTAATTATATCTTTAAAAAAAGAAAAATAAAACAAATGTAAAATGAACAAAGAATAAAAAAATTACAATAAAATTTTTTCTATCTCTATAGAATCCCCTACCCAGCAATTAATATCAAACACTAAAATCTAACACTAACAATAAGTATATATTTTTAATCATAAAATAATTTCGTAATAATGATTTTGAAATTATATATCTATAATATAAAAATGAATCGCAAATTGTGTTTGTAAGCCAATAACTCAATAACCCCTGGACTAATTTTGCCAATCCTTTTTTTTTAAATGTTCGTTGAAGTCCAAAGATGGTTTTTACGGCGAGAAAAAATCAAATAATTGCCGGTAAAACCCTAAAAAAGCTCTTTTCTTTTTCCCATCCGTTACCATGGCAACCGATAACAAGGAATTTCACATTTGACTCTACATTTTAGTTAGAAATTTTTTTTCCAGAATGCCACCGAAAAAATCAAATTTAAGTAGGTATTTAAAAAATAGTAGGCAAAGAAAACAACGTTAATAAGTTGACCTGTGGCCAGGTCCGAACCGACCGACGGTTTGAAATAAATTAATTTCCAGCTACTGAAACAAATTCAAATAATTTTAATATATCTATTAATATAATAAAAAACAGATATGGATAGAACATAAATATTTTTAATTTTATTATATTCATAATATATAGATGAAGTAGCCGGCGTTGCCCGTGATCATAATACTGAGGCTGTGACGTCATGAAGGGCTGGGTGACGTCATATAATTTTAAATTAAGAAAAACATAATGAAGATGATTTTTCCCGAGGATAAAACCAATACATTCGTGGTGATATGTAAAAAAATCTCCTCATGTGAAATTTGGTGTGAAAATAACCCTTCCCTTCCTATCGTCGATCGCTAATACTACCACTTCCGGTTTCCGGATTTGCACCAAAAGTTTATCAATTCACCCCACTGATGCATTAAGTAAATATACCAAATTTCATCAAAATCTGTTGAGCCGTTCAGGCTGTACACATCTATACAGACGGACAGATGGACGGACGGACAGACATCATGCTAAAAATACTTTTTTCTGTTAAGAAAATGCTTGATTCGTGGAGATATGTAAAAATCTCCATATGTGAAATTTGGTGTGAAAACAATACCTCCCTTACTATCGTCGGTCGGTAAAAATTAAGTCAGGTAGGGTCATCTGATTTATTAGAATTACACCTAAAATTAAAAAATGATTAAATGAGTCTCTGTCTGAGAGAGAAAATATGCTTTTTAAAGATAGGGTCTTATATGCAGCAGGTACTGAAAAAAGAAGAAAAAAAAGAAGAGAGGTTACAAAAAAGATAGACTTCAGGGGGTACTGGGGGCAGAGTTGCACTAGCTGCTCAGAGCGCCTTGTTTTATCATAGGTGTTATTGCGACTGTGAACTTATTTTTCCATTTTTAACATTTAATCAGAGTTTAGCTTCATTAATTTTATTATTTTCTTCATCAATTATAAACAAATTAACTATATTTTAATTGCTTATGGTTTTTCACCCTATATTGATCAATATACACCTAACTGCATGAAAATCCTAGAGCAGCTCTGAGCAGCTAGTATTTCAATAAAATAAACAAATTTGTATATTATGGATATTTACTTTAAATTAATTAAAAATGCTTAATATAATATTCACAGATATTCAACTCACAATCAATCATGCAATATTAAATAAATGTTTTATCATAGGTGTTATTGCGACCGTGAACTTATTTTTCCATTTTTAACATTTAATCAAAGTTTACCTTTATTAATTTTATTATTTTCTTCATCAATTATAAACATATTAACTATATTTTAATTACTTATGGTTTTTCACCCTATATTGATCAATATACACCTCAATGCATGAAAATCCTAGAGGGAAAATATTTCATAAAAAATAACTTATAGTTAAAATATTTTAATGGTTAGATATAATTATATTCATAATTTAATTATAAATTGTTGAAAAATAACTTGGAACTTATATTTTTGACATTCAATGGTCAATCAATTATTTTAAAGATAAATTATTATTTTCATAATAAATTCATTCAACACAACAATATAAGTTATTATTATATGTATGTATACATTTAACAGGTTCTCAACCTATGGCCTAATATCAAAGAGAAAATATTATTTTAAAAAATTGATTAATGTTTATATATTGTAAATTTAAAAAATTTTAACAGGAATAATAAATCTTTTAATTGTTGCTCTATTTGAGGAAATTTACCCCAATATCCCGGCCGTTGCTATTCTATAGAATAACTAGAATAATGTTATAAGGCAGTGGTTTCAAACCTGTCTGAACCGGCGCCCCCCTTTTTTTAAAAAAAAATTCTTGTTCCCCCTTAATTTTTTTTTAGAACCATATTGAAATAAGCCTGAGTGTCTCCACTAGACTATCTCTTAATTTGAATTGGATTAAATAACATATAATACATATAATATTTATTAAATCAGCAGATGTTTGGCTCTTTGTTGATGGCACCACGTCACGTGTTGGCGCGTGAAATTTGCAGTGTTAAAAAATTAATTCCGGTACTTTCTATATATAGCAGTTTTATACAATTTTTAATCATGTGAAAAACTATCAAACATATATCTTTATTTTTACGGTTACTTTAGGAGGAAATAAACTGAAAACGTAGTAGGTCGGGCAAGGGCGTCCTGTTCTTGGTTATACGGTCAATGAAAAATCTCCCGATCGGAATGTTCAGTTGTAAACCATCTCTGAGCTTGTCGAACATTAACACCTTCTCCGTGTGTATAAATGTTTTTTGTGGTATTATTTGCATTATTCCCTTTACGAAATTCGTAAAGGAAACAGTGTCGTAAATACACTTTGTCAACGGACATTTAAAAAAATCTCGAGGGTTGTTAATTAGGTGTCAGGCGAACCAAAACTGAACTAAAACCGAAAGGAAAAGCATATTTCTATTACAAAATAGTCTGGAAACAGATGTTATTCGGAGATTCCAAGAAAAATTATTTTTTATGAGCACCATTTAAATTTATCTATCAACCCATTAATTATAAACGAAATTTGTGACAAGTAATAACGATGATAGACTAGTAGAGATCACGTCCATACAAATTAACATGTCGAATTTCAATTATGGAATCTGAAATATTGATACAAAACGTTTCATTTTGTATCCATTGAACCGGTTTATTGTTTGAACTTAACATTTACATTTGACTAAATCAAATATCATAAAGTAAATTTAATTTAAGTCATTTTTTTGTATTTATTTTTATTCAAATGTTATTAAATCGGAAAGGATTATATTGGTTATCTTTGATATAGATAATATATTTGAAATTGAGAATATTTTTCTTGTCTTCAATTTCATAAATTCTAGAATACTATAATTTTATATAAATTTTTTAAAAAAATTGTGATTAAATGTCCTCTATAATTTTAGTTTAAAGGATTGGAAATAAATAGGATATTTTGTATTCAGTATAATTTTATTCATAATTCAATATTTATTTATTAAAATATAATGTTTATTAAAACTATTTCATACACATTTATTACATCACTGTGTTAATTTACATGGAATTTGGTACACAAATTTTAACAAACTTCTAAGCAACCGATCGATTTCAAATTTTTCATACTTTCTTTTTCCCTATAACAATACATTAATTTATCGTAAGTCTGATTCCTTCGCCACACAAAATATACATTTTCCATTTTTACAAGAAAATATATCTTATAATTTATTTTAGGAAAATAAAAATTATAAATATTTAAATATATAAATTGAGTAAGTAGATCATGTATATTTTACAATAAATTACAAATAAAGTATATCATAAAAATGCATTTACCAGTTCATTATTATGATTGAAATATATAAATTAGAATCAAATTTTAAATCAAAAATTATCATTTAGTTTATTATTAATTTCATAAATTTATTTTTGATCTATATTAACTAAGTACCTGATTCACCGTAATCCCACTCGGTCATTAAAAAAAATATTCCTTATTATCTGGTTTGGTTGGCAATATTAATAATTGGTTCACCGAGCCACTGTTCAAATAATTTAAAAGAACATAAAATAGTCATAAAAAATATACACTCTAAACCTAAGTATTAATGCTCTGAATGACAGAAGAGTATGGTCTGTTGATATAACATAATATATATTTCGTAATTTGATTTAGTATAATATATTTTGTATTTACGGAAGTTGATGACGTCATTTAAATTTCATATTTTAAATTAAGAAAAAACTAATAAACGTTCTGAAACAATTTCAAATAATTTAAATTTACGTATTAATGCAATAAAAAACAGATATGGATATAACATAAATATTTTTAATTTTAATTTATTTATAAATTATTTTGGATATAAGAAAGCGCTGACTGTCGTAGTTGCTGAATTCATATAAATTTAAATTAAGAAAAACTAATGAAGATGATTGTTCCCAAGACAGAAACCAATACAGATCGATTTTTCTTTATAAAAATTATCTATGGTGTCCATTTCAAAAAAATCCTTAGAGTGGTTTAATATATCCAAAATACATATATATATATACAATTTTTGCTAGTATAATAAAATAAGATAAGATATATATCATATATATATATATCGTACATACTTTCTTCGTAATGTAACCATATATTCCACTAGCGACAAAAACAGAGTTTGTTCATTTATATTTCTGGGCAATTAATATTCATATTAATTTTAATTTGAAACATTTATTTCAATTATCAAATCCTAGATTCTTTTTTTCCTAAATTACTATTAGTATTAATAATTTTGGGATTTTACAGCTCAAGGGTCCATACCCATATTTTTTTCTATCCGAAAATCCTTCTGGACACATTTATCTTCAACTTTTACTAAAAAGCTTTCGTCAGAGGTATTCTTTGAAATCTTCTCCCTGAAGGTTTTCATAATCACCCATTTCTTGGAAGGCGTGTTCTCTATTCGTTGACCACAACCATAATAATTGTATCCTTTCAATTTGTTCTTCTATTTTCTCTCTGATCAAATAGGTATAACATTGTAGTCGTTCACCATCTTTGCCAATCCTACTATAATGTTTATAATTTAATTCTTATATTCAAACATTGAATTCCTCCTGATTCAGACCATCGAACCAGGAGTATGTTTTGAAGTTTTCACAATCGGAGTGAAATAGATACTTCAAAATTTAGTTCAAACACATGAAAAAGGGTATTGATCTTAATGGAGTATATTTTGTAAAGTAATAAAACCTATATTTCGATCATAACAATTTGTTTTTTCATTATTAGAACAGAAATATAATTAGGAACCCTCCTGTAAATAGAATAATAAAATACTTTATTAATCGTTTTATAAAAAATAGAAAAAGTATTTCCACATGTTTTTATAGTGTGTGTGACTTTTTAATTAATAACGTAAAATTAAATAAATATAAAACTTCTAACAATATTTATTTTTAATTATTTAATATATATAATAATAAATTTATAATTATTTATTAACATTATGATGCATTTCATTTTATTAATTAATGAATGTGATATTTTTGAAGTAATTCAATTATGCAGATATATCAAGATTGATTTAATAAATAAAAAATTTATATTGATATTAAAAAAAGAATAATATTTTCATACTCTTTTACATTGTTTTTATTTAAATAATGGGGATAAAAGAAGAAAAGGGAATGGGTGAGGGGCAGAAGTGAATTGCTGATGAACAAATCCAATATAAATGAAACAATAACAAAAAAAAACTATAAAGAGGTGTCTCCGTTGAGTTCATCAAGTGGAAAGAATTGATACTGACAGTCTGCTAAAAAATAAAAAATAAATAAATAAAATTGGTCGGAGATAAAAAAAAATCAAGTTTTCAAAAGCAAATTTTCCCTCTCTCTCCTCTCTCTCTCTCTAAATTGACTTAGAATGAATTTATCACTTTATAATTTCTGGAGAAATCCGTTTCATCGAATAATGAATTATAACTTGTTTAGAGGATTAACGAAGATGTATTTAATATGAAACATTATTATTATCATTTGATTTGAAATTATATTTATTAAATGTATTTCAAAATTATCAATAATAAATATTAATATTTTTTTATTTACTATTGTATTATTAATATTCTTAATATACTTTGAGGAGGCAGCTAGCCGAGAGTGTAGCATAACAATTTTCTACACAAGAAGTCGGCGTTCGATTCCAGAACAAATTTTTCTAATAAAATTCAATTTAACATCAGCTGCCTCCGGCTCCAGGCTCCAGGAACTGTCAGTTCCTGGTTCTATACATGCGGAAGGCAACGGGAAACCACCGCATTAACATTCCCAAGAAAAATTATCATGGCTGGGCAGCTTCTAAGGCTATCCTAGTCATGATGATAGCCAAACTCCGAAAGGGAGACGGCACCTTAAGAAGAAGAATATATAATACTTTAATATTTTATATTTTTATTTATGATAAGTTTTTGAAATTTGTGAGAATAGTTCAAAAACTAGATTCAAATCTTAATGTTAAGTTACAATCTAAATTATATTTCTTGATAATTAATCTATAAATAACCTACTTACCAAATTACATTATTTCTACGAAATTGTGCTACATTCACAAACGTTCTGGGCCTTCTATGGACAACGATAAGAGATCTCTAATGTTGTAATGCTTTATATCTGCAATACCATAGAAATTCAACTTGTCGTTGAATTAAATCTCAGACTGTATATATGTCATATTTAGGTACTCTCTGAAATAATTATACATAAAATATTCAATGGTAAATAAAGACAGAAAAATGCATATTTTATAGTAGTTAAGACAATTGGTAATGTAAACACATGAAATTGCTTTGGTTATAAAACATGATACATTATTTTATTTAATTTAAGTTAATTAAAATATTTATTCATAGTGAGTTAATCAAGAATCCCATTCCAATTTAAATAAATAAATCTAAGAAAAATCTCTCGCTTTTAAATCTATTTTTATAAAAGTGGAGTAATATTTTACTTTCTCGTAAAGCATGAAAATAACTGATTATATTAGAAATCTATTTTAATGAAATTTACATGATTTAATTATCTAGACATATTAAATAAATTATTGAGATATAAGATGTCATTTTTAATGAAACCAACTGAAAATATTTATAATATTGTTAAAATCTTAATAATTTAGTGGAATTTAAACAATTTATATTTTATGAATGTAGATGTTTTGTTGGGTAAGATGTTTATTTTTTAAATAAACATTATCTAAAAGCTATTTCCTATTTATAAAATATTAGAGAGGCATTCTTTCTTAGAATGTTTTTATAATACTTTTTTCTTTGAAAACAGGAGAATTTAAATATTTTTATAGAACTGTTAATGTTTCCGACAGATTTTAATGGTCCATCTATCTCTATCGGATTAGATAATTTGATATTTTATTTTATTACTATTTCCCCCATTCTCATTACTCTTTCAAGGTTAAAGAAAAATATTATTTTCATCTGGTGAGTCAATTAATGTGTAATTTTAAATTTTCATTCTATTTAAATTTGAATAATTTTTGCTTACTCACATAGTTTATTTTTTAAAAATACAATCATAAAACAATCATATATATATAATTTATAAATATATTTTTATAAATTTTCAATTTGTTAAATAAGAAAATTCGAATTTTTACCGACCGACGATAGTAAGGGAGGTATTGTTTTCACACCAAATTTCACATGTGGAGATTTTTACATATCTCCACGAATCATGCATTTTCTAAACAGAAAAAAGTATTTTTAGCATGATGTCTGTCCGTCCGTCTGTCCGTCCGTATAGATGTGTACAGCCTGAACGGCTCAATGGATTTTGATGAAATTTGGTATATTTACTTAATGCATCAGTGGGATGAATTGATCAACTTTTGGTGCAATTCCGGAAACCGGAAGTGGTAGTATTAGCGATCGACGATAGGAAGGGAAGGGTTATTTTCATACCAAAGGAGATTTTTTTATATATCACCACGAATCATGCACTTTGTATTGGTTTTATCCTCGAGAAAAATCATATTTATTAGTTTTTTCTTGATTTAAAATTATATGACGTCATCCAGCCATTCATGACGTCACAGCCTGGTCTTGCATATATATTATAAATAAAATAAAATTAAAAATGTTTATAATTATTATTTATGTATGCCTATCTGTTTTTTATTACATTAATAGATATATTAAAATTATTTTCTTTAGCTGGAAATTAATTTATTTCAAACCGTCGGTCGGTTTGGACCTGGCCACAGGTCAACTTATTTTTTTTCATCTTTAATCAATTTCAATTTAAAGCAATTTTTGACCTGAATAATTCAGCTCTCAAAATAAAGATTCATCCAAATGAATGAATTCAACAAATTATATTTGTCCCTGTTGTATAATATTTTCTTATAATTTATAATGATAAATTTTTATAAAAATATTATTAAAATATAAATTGATTTTCTCTAATAATTATTAAAGGGAATTAATAATCATTTTAATTCTTTTTTTTTTAATTCTAATCAAAATTAATTTTTGTTCTTGACTAGATACTTAATCATGAAATATTAATTGACTTTATAATAATACTAGCTGCTCAGAGCGTCTTCGAAGTAATACATAGCATTTGGTTGAAAGTCTGTATGTAAAAGGTTTTCATCCATTTTGTTTCAAACAGTATATTACATTATATTATCATATCTTTTTGTGTTCTTATTTAAAATATATTTTAATTTAATCAGTAAATTAATTATATATTATTATTGTATTTGTTATATCAATCTATCTATCCCTGTGGCTCATCCGATCTCGAAAGTAACCCCCAAGTATCCCAATCCTGAGCTATAACCATCTAATTCCTACCCTGTCCCATTTGTCTCACGTCCCTTCCTACATTGTCCACTCACCGCGTTCTTGGTCTTCCCAATCCCACAGGACGTTTCCCAATAGGTTTTTCCCAAATATATTTTTCGCCGATCTTTCCTCTCCCATTCTAGCCACGACCCCTTCCCATCCCAGCCTTCTCTATTTTATAACCATAGTAACCTTAACTATATCTGGAGATGCATAGAGGTCATGCAATTCCTCGTTATGCCATCTCCGCCATCCCCCTCATCTTTCTTTGGTCTATAAATGCTGCGAACAATCCTAATTTCAAATACTCTAAATCTACTCACGTCTTCCAACAAAGATAATATAATTTAGTCATTTTAATTGACGTTTTGAAAACATTTTTGTATTCATAAAACACTAATATTAATAATTTCTGTTTTTTTATATTAGACATTGGCAAAATTTATACCCTTCACTTTTAAATAAAAAAGAAGAAATATTAATTCAAATAAAATAAGAATAAATAAAAAATAATTAAAGTTAAATATCATCTAAATATTTTATTAAATTAAATAAAATAAGATCTTTTAGAATCAATTATTTAATTGAAATGATATTTGAATATTAGAATTTAAAATAAAGAATAAAATAATATATTAATTTTTTGTTTGGGAATTTATTTATAATTAATATTATTAATAATAATAATTAATATAATTAATAGAATTAATTAATTTATATTCATTGTGTACAATGAATCCACGGGTTCAGTGAACCACCTGAGGCTCTTGAATAAACAACAGGGAGCATTATATAAATATTTAAAAAATTGATTTCTGCGATTATTGATATTAATAAAATTTATAGCCTATGTTACAATAGACCTATATAAGAATATTAATTGTTTCAGTCAATTTTGAGTCTATAACATCCTTTTTTTCGGACAGACAGACATAACGACAGACCTACATGAAAAATTCTAAAATCACTTTTGAATTCTAGAAGTCATGAAATGCGAAGATATGCAAAAAAATTTTAAATTCTGAGCAATGTGAAGACAAAAACCTTTTTTATATAAATAGATTAAATTCATAAATGAAAATAAAAATTATTTATCATTATATTTTATATTTTGATTAATATTTGTATAATTTGAAGCAATTCATATCAAATTTCAAATTTCCTTTTACTTTTTTAAGACGTTCTCCAAAGAGGCTAACAATATTAACTTTGAAATCACTATTTTTAACCAAAATAAATGTTATTTAATGATCATTTCAAATGAATTAAAATTTTATTTTTACTATTTTAGAAAGCATAAATATTATATTCTTAATAATTAAAATTTTTGTTGTAGAAATTTTAATTTAATTTTTTATTTTAAAAGTACTAACATTTTTATAATGTGAATAGAAATTGTGGAATCTTAACTTTTTTCTTGGTCGTAACAAAAATTCATCCAGTTTAGTAGATAAAGGAATGTTTTTGTTTATTTGAATGATAGGCTTTTACTCCCTTGGGCGACAAACTGCCATCCCATAAAATGCAAACATTCAAACCGTCGAGAAAAAATGGTTGCCTACCACTGTCTAGAGAATAAAAGAACAAAATAATGATCGTTATTTACAACAAGAGGAATGGCTGGCTCATCACAATGTGTACAATGAAACCAACGGGCAGTTTTTAAATGGACAGGATCTATCAAATTTAAGGGATTGACTTACTTTCAAATGAAGTTATCACCTGAGTATACACAAAAATAAAAAATATTTTATATTTTCTTCTTTTAGGAGTATGTTATTTTAAGTTTAATTATATATACTCCTATATTTTATAATTATTATAAGAGGTAACTTTTATTTTCTTTCTAATTGCTGGTAATTATTTTTGTAGATAAATATAATTTGAAAACATTTTTTTTTTATTTAATATAAAAAAATTTAAGAGAAGAAAACATTTAAAGCTATAAATATTAGAATAACATATATTTAAAAATGAAATCAATAAAAAACGAACATGAGATAAATTGTTGAGAATGGGAAGGGGAAGCAATAATGCAGAAAATTGCTGATTGGAATGTCTGAAACCCAAAATTTCAATTTTCTGAAATTTTTCCGAATCGCGTTTATTTCTTATCTTAAGTCTTATATTTCATATGTTATATATTCTTGTATATGTGATATATACTTTATTTATAAGATTAATGTATTTCGAAACTCTTTGACCTATCCTTAAATAAATTGTCAGATTTATATGTGATCTACTGATTTTAAAATTCAATATTATTTGAAGATTATTTCCTATTCCTCAAAATGTTTAAACTTTCACTATTCAGGCGTTGTCTTTTAAGTTTTTACAATCAAACAATAGATAGCCTTAGTGAGTTGTAGCAACATTGTATTCGTGACAGATGACGTTGTTATTGAAAAGTCAGTGGCAACATAGAAATTGACAGATTTGGTTAGTGATAGTCAACGTTTAAAAAATGAAAGTTTGTGCGAAAATGGAAATCACTCGTGAAGGTTTGCGTTAGATGGTTTTTTATGATTTTTAAAAAGGTCTTACTCAACAACAATGTATAAAATCGCTTCGAGCAACTTTTGGTAACGAAACACCATCAGAGATGACTGTTTACAATTGGTTTGCAAAATTTTGTCGTGGTCTTTTTTCAAATTATTCATTTCTGTTTCACTTTTTGTAAAAGCTTAAAAGGCAACAATATTTTCTAGATATTGAGGATCCAGATGCCAATGGTCTGTGAAAAATAATATTATGTTTATTCTTTTTAATCTCATTAAATATTTAAATAAAAACCATAATTATGTTTTTAATAAATATGATAAATTTTATAATTTTAATTAAAATTATTTATTATTTTTATTTTATTTTATTATTTTATAAATCCTGAAATTTTAAAATGTAGATTATATTCAAATGCATAACTTTAATACTATATATATATAATTACTATATCACATAATAATTACCGGCTAAGAGATAGAAATTTATTTATTTATTTATTTATATATTTTATTAATAGAAAATTCATTTATTTATATATTTATGAGCATTTATCTAAAGTATATATGTATGTATCCGCTTGATACACTTAGTAGCGGCTTGTAAGACCTAAATAATTTTAAGTAAAACTTTTATTCCTGAAATCGGGGGGGGGGGGGGATTGAAAGGAATGAATCCTTGATATCTATTAATTTTGCTCTAAGTCTAAAAAGAGGAATTAATTCAATTACGTTATAAACCTCTTCAACTTCTATCGTACTTTGATTAATTTAGCGTCTGTATCTAAAGGTCTTAAAATATCTTAAAAGTTAACAAAAAGATTCGGCTGAGATTAAAAAGATCGCTAAATAAAATTGTATTTAATTAAAAATATTTTTAATAATAAAATCAAAATTAATAATAAAAAAGGTTTATTAATCTTAAATATCATACAACAAAATTTAAATCTAAATAATATAATTTAATATAGTTTAAAACGGGGATACGTGCACTTATCTGATTTGATCAGAATTGGTAAAAGAAATTCGTCGCCGTTCGTCACCTAGATGTATTATGTCCGTTGATTTCTCGCCCAATTGATCCAGGTCTCAATTGGCAAATTAAATCAGCGATTATGATTAATCCTTATAACGTGTATTTCCATTTTAAATTGAAATTTGATTTTTTCGGTCATATCTATATATTGATTTAACAATAATTTTATATTGCTAATAAAAATAAAATTTAAATAAATAATTATTTGTTATAATTGTAATGGGCCGCGTACTTACTTGCACCAATGCTAGAAAGAAGGTACGAGATCATGCCACCTATATACGACGAATGTGTTAATTGTTTATTAAAAACATCATTTAATTTAATTCAAATATAATTTATTTCATTTAGTTACAATTATTAAATTTATATTAATCCAGTTAATTATAATTTATATTATTTAATTTAATTATTCAATCAATTTTACATTAATTCTTTTAATTATAACTCATTTAATTCAACTTGCTTATTTAATTAATTTTATATTAATTCGGTTAATTATAATTCATATTATTTACTTTATTTATTCAATCAATTTTACATTAACTTATTTAATATATCTTATCCAAATTAATTCATTTATTTAATCAATTTCATACGAATTTATTCAAATGCATTTGATATAATTAAATTTGCTTTACTCACACTTTCCTGGCCAGGAGCACAGATTCACTAAACAGATCAAAATTAACACACACATCTTATAATTATCGATAATTCAATCACTTATTCTCTCGTGTACATTATTCACTGACTGCCACACTCTCTGCCGCTTTTGGTTCATCTCACCTTGAGCCTCCCCTCCTTCCCCTTTCGCCATCTCCTTCTCTCATCCTCTGTCTCCGTTGCACCCATTAGTAATCTTTCTTTTCTTACATAACGATCACCTTTGATCAGTGGACAACGATTATATTTTTCCCACGGCTTATGAAATGCAAACTCAACTTCCTTCTTCTTATTCTAACACATTCTTACTATATGATATAATGTATATTATATAATCTATTACTAATGTATATTATATAATATATTGGAATTTTCCCATGCTTATGAAATGCTAATTCATCTTTCTTCTTCTTATACTAACCCATTCTTAATTTATGACATAATGTATTTTATATAATCTATTCCCACACATTCTAAAGATAACATAATAATATATTTCCATTACACTAAGATAATATATTTTCAATATATCAAATATAATACATCTCCATCACACCAAGACAATATATCTCCACTATATTACACTCCCCCACCCTTTAAAAAAGATTGTTTCGGGGTAAAGTTTTTTCCCGAAACAATCCTTTTCAACAGTTCGACCCCTCCTCTGTTTTGTCTATGTCCACATCACTTCCCAGTTGATTCTGCAGTTTCCCGGCCTTCCTCTTCCTCCGTGTACACTTCTTCCACCAAAGATACCCCACCAGTCCACACAGACTCACTAAAACTGCTCCACCACCGGTCCCGCCAGCGATAAGATGCTGTTTCCTTTTGCTCTGTATCAACCTCGCCTCCTCCCGCAACCTGGATAATGGAACACTCATCGAGGTCCTTCCCAACTCAGCTCTTATCGACTCCAAGCTTTTCAGTCCCTCCGCCATTATTGTGTTCTCCTTACGTGATGTCTCTGTTATTAGGGGTTCTTCTTTATGGCCGGTAAATATCACTGGAGTTGTTATCGTGACTCTCGATTGACCCGCGCTCCTAGACATCAACAGATGTTGATTTGTATATAGCTGACATCCCTCCGGAACGGTAACGATGCCTTGTTGATGTAGTTGGATATCATCGAATCTAGGTTTGCTATTGGTACGGCAACTTTGCCGGGCCACTTGAGGTCGTGATATACTATAATACCAATGGGAACCAGAATATGATGGTTCCCAAAAATCAGTAATCGCCCCTAATAACACTTCCCATGAGCAGTAACTGTCTAGATGCTCCGCGTGTTTGAAGAAGAGGGCGCTGACACAACTGAGTTGGGATCGGGCTACGAGTGGAATAGGCTGTTGACACACCATCGGCTCCCGTCCCCGGCAGCTGTCCACATATCTATGTTCTAGCGTGGTATATTTTTGGTGGTCATGCGTTACGAGGATCCACGGGGAAATTTTCACTAGCTTGGTCCTCACTCCCCCCCGAGCTGTCGGCACAACATGAACGAAATATATTGTTCCTGACTGGGATACTGTCTTCAACGGAAGTGAGATCACGAAACGGATAGCGTTCCTGACACTATACACTTTCACTAATGATGTGTCATAGTACTTATAAACAAATCGTAATTCTAGCGGGGTCAGCCATTCCTGTCCTTCGGGGAGTTTCTTATTTATATCTATCATTAATTCTAATAACATTTTTGGGTTGATCAATCGCGCATCGAGGCGTCCCGCTGCCGCCGATTGAACAATCCCGAGGACATCCTCTAACCAGTTTCGAACTGACGTCACTGCTTGCCCCAGGCGTCGTGTCTTAGTCATTAATTCTAACGCTTCTTGAAAAAATTTTTCGGCTGCGTTTTGCCGTCCAAGTGTCCAATTAAAATTTCGGTCTATCAAAGTGGCTAATTCCAATAATGTTCTAGCATGTTGTTTAATCAAGTCGAAATTTTGATTAGTTTTATGGTCGAGTTGGTCTAATGCTGTGATTTGATCATCGAAGTAATGACTCATTTGTTCATTAACTTCATTTAAATTTTGTAATCTGGTATTCAATTCCACCAGATCTTCATTATCTAAAGTTCCGAAAATGAATTTTAAAACGTGCCCCCCCGCGTCCACCAGACCACGTCGACTTCGCGCCGGGGGTAGCATTTCACTCAAATGTGAAATAATCCCCTCCGTCATCTCGAAACTGGTCTTAATATAGGACATATCCTCCTTAAAATCTATTGTCTTCAAAGGTTCTCCTTCTAAGAGAGCGTATCGGTCATCCTGTAATTTCTCCAGAGAATCCCTGATGACCGATACCTTCCCTTGAATCTCTTTCACGTCGACTTCCGTTACAATCCGCCACTCATCTCCCGTAATTATCACATCGTCGACTGGTTCAAAATAGACTCCCAGTGGCATTATCTCCTCCCTCTCCCTCGCCTGCTTCCCCATCGCATCGTTAGTTTGGCCTGTGAGAGAAGAAACAAAGAAACATTACTCCTTTTTTTTATGGAAATTCCAAATGGTTCTCTTTTTAGGACGCCCTACCCCTCTCTTTTTTGGTGGGACTCCAACGGGTGGTTTACTCGTATTAGGGTTCTTTGTCGCCCCGGCTGTTGTGGGAGGTCTTGTCCCCGGGCTACTGGTACTGGGTTGGGCCTCCACGCTACCCCTAACCGGGACATCTCTATTGGGTGGTGTGTGAGGAGGGTGTGCATTCTGGTCCCGAGCATTGGGTGATTTCTCCGGGCTAGCCGGGGAATCTATATCCTCCCACCCCTCCTCCCTTTGACTTTCTTCATCCTGCGAAGTTTGTCCTGTTTCCCCTTGAGTAACGTGCTCACCGGTCTCTGTCTCCTGTCGCCCAGACTCTGGATCTCTTCTGTCAATTCTGAGGGATTCCTCTTCCCTTAGTGCCTCTGCGATGTCTATTTCATCTTGGCTTTCTAAATTAATTACAGGGGGTGTTTCTTTCTCCCCTTCTGGCTCGATCTCCTCTATCTCGCTGGGTCTTGCGGAATAATCTAGTTGTCCTACTCCATTCCAATTGGGCTGGGAGTCATTCTGTTCTCGCCACGGACTCAATGAAATGTCCTCTTCCCCTGACCACACATCGTCATCCGAATCGCTCTCCCAAATTCGGTTTTTCTCCTCTTCATCATCAGTTGGCGTTGGGGTTCCAATGGCCGCTGGTGTGTATACGTGTACTCTCACCGGGTAGTCGGGGGTTAGCTCTTTTAGCCACTTCTTGACTTGTACCCATTTGAGGCCGTCCATTCCGCATCCTAAGCGCGGAACCGCCAATGCTGGGATTCCTACCTCGGTCGCCTTCAGTAGAAGGTTCTTGATTGTCATTTTCACGTTTTCAGGGCGCGGCTTGTCACTCGCTTTTGTTTTCGTGACACAGTGAAGTATTACTCTATCTGGGTGGTATTGTACTAGGATCTCTCCGATGGTTGGTTCTGGGATCTTTTCGCAAGGGTGCCTCGGATAGGTGTCTCGTATAGTTTTTGCAACACCTTGGGACATGCGTAAGTCGGCCGATACGCAATGAGCTAGGGCGTAATTTTTGGGTGCCATCAACATATCTCCCGTGTGTTCATATACACGGTTCACTCCGCGGCGTTCTATATTGGCTGGTTTTAAACGATTCACATGTATGTTGACAATCTTAGTGGGGCTCCACCACACTCCATATACCACTTCGGAATTTTTTGTCGCTATTGTGTAGGGGCCCTTCCAAGGCTTATAAAATTTCCGAGCTTCTGACTCTTTCAGAACGGGGTTGTATACATATACTTCATCCCCTACCTCGAACCTTCGGAATTTTCGATGTTTATTAGCCTGTTTCCTGCTCGCCTGTAACCTGGCTTCCGACTGATTTATCGACCGTTGTTGTAGATGTTCTATCCGGTCACACAAGTCGTTTAGATATGCCCATCTATCTGGCTCTTCTTGATGATGTTGATTTTTTACGGTGATATTAATGTCTGTTTCCCGGCCGAATGCTAACACATTCGGCGAAAACCCAGTGCTGGAATGGGGTCCGCTCCGATAAGCCATTAACGCGTATGGCAACCAAACATCCCAGTCTTTACCGTCTGTTCTCACCCACGGTCGAAGCATCTCCTTTATTGTTTTGTGTACCCTTTCCACTCGTCCGTTCGATTCTGGATGATAGGCTGTTGTTTGTACCTTTTTTATTCCTAAACGTTGACATAGTCCCAGGAATAGTTTAGAGGTGAAATTTCTTCCTTGATCGGTTAAGATGATTTCTGGGATCCCATGCCGGCTTATTACTTCTTCCGTGAGCGCACGGATCACTCTGGCCGCTGTTTGGTTTGGTATGGGTATCGCTTCCAAGTACCGGGAGTAGTGATCTAGTACCGTCAAAAGGTATCTATTACCTCGGGTGGACTTCGGGAATTCCACGACATCTAGTGCTATCATTTGGAAGGGCCTTCTGGGGATCTCATGTGGTTGAACGGGAGCTCGAAGTCCAGTTGGCGACTTCATCTGGGTACATATACTACACTGTTTCACCCAGGACTCTACGTCCCGTTCCATTCCCTCCCAAAAATATTGTCGCTGGATTCGTGATAAGGTTCCCTGTACCCCTCTATGCCCCGCTGTGGGTCTATCATGATTCTCTTCCAATATCATGGGCACCTTTTCTCGGGGTACCATTAGACGGGTTTGGTGATCATCTACTACGTACAAACACCCATCGGATCTTGCTTGGGCTTTGCCGCTCCGTGCCCACCGCTGACAGTCCTCATCTTGATCTTGTGATTCGCGCCATTCTTTTTCGGTCGCTGTGGTTCTCAATAAAGTTCGAATCGTATGCACCTTCGACTCAGGGCCTTCCTCACTAACTTTCACCCTGCTGAGAGCATCCGCATTCCGATGTAACTTCCCCGGTCGATGTTCTACTGTATAGTCATATTCCGCCAGTCGTAGCGCCCATCGTGTCAACCGCTGTGACGGATCATGCAGACTTAACATCCATTTCAAGGCCGCGTGGTCAGTTATCAGTTGGAATTTCCTCCCATATAGGTAACACCGAAATTGTTGCGTCGCCCACACTACAGCAAGTAGTTCTTTCTCCGTTACTGTGTAGTTACTTTCGGCCTTGTTCAACGTTCGACTGGCGTACGCAATCGGCCTTTCATATCCGTCTCGACGCTGTGATAACACTGCGCCTAAAGCCTCGTTCGAGGCGTCTGTGGCCAAGATAAACGGTAGTGTGAAATCTGGATAAACGAGTACGGTGTCACTACACAGGAATTTTGTGAGAGAAAGAAACGCTTGTTCCTGGTCCTTACCCCATTGGAACTTCTGGTCTTTCTTTGTGAGGACCGTCAATGGCTTCGCAATATTAGCATACTCGGGGATAAACCTCCTGTACCACCCTGAGAGTCCCAGAAACTGTTGTATCTCTTTTACGTTTTTCGGTTGTGGGTAGTTATTAATCGCTTCCACTGTTTTTGGATCGGGTCGAACTCCATCTTTCCCCACCCGATGCCCCAGGTACCCAACTTCTCCCACCGCGAAATGACATTTCTCTAGTTGTATTTGCAGTCTTGCCTGTCGGAGGCATTCGAATACGTTTCGCAACCTTCTTTGATGTTCCGAAAATGTTGTACCAAATACTACCACATCATCTAGATATACGAAACATTCGCTTCCCTTAATTCCAGCCAACACCCGATCCATCAAGCGTTGGAAAGTAGCTGGAGCCCCGGCTAAACCGAACGGCATTCTTGCGTACTCAAAATGCCCCATAAAAGTAGTGAATGCGGTTTTCTCTCTATCTTCTGGAGCTACCTGAATTTGGTGGTACCCACTTGCCAGGTCTAGGGTAGTGAAATATTGTGCATTTCCTAAGGATTCTAGCGTCTCCGTGATATTAGGTATCGGATACACCGGAATCTTCGTTACACTGTTCAGAGCTCGGTAGTCAGTACAAAATCGATATTTAACCCTCCCGTCTGTACTCTTTTTGGGTACTAGTACTACGGGTGCTGACCATGGCGAATCTGATTCTACAATCACTCCTTCTTCTAGCATCTTCCCGATCTGTTTTTCTACTTCGGGTCTCATCGCATGCGGCACTCTATAGGGTCGTTTAAAGATGGGAGCTGATCCTTCAGTGACAATTTTATGCTTCACACCTAGTGCACAACCCAATCCCGTTGTTCCCTCTTCATACATCAATGAAGCATATTCGTTCAATAGCTCGAACATCTGATGTTGGTGATTTTCAGGCAGGTGGGTCAACTTTTCCTTGAACTTAGATACCCATTGATGTTTGGTCTCTTGTTCAACCACCTGCACTCGGCAAATACAACTTTGGTCTAATATTGGTATCGTGCTGGCTTTGGCAAGTTGTTGGCGACGATCTATCACTGCCTTCCTACTAGATAAGTTTATTACTCTGACCGGTACACTTCCTTTCTCGACTCTCACACAAGTCCGCCCTACCCGTAACACTGGTTGCGCCAATATAACCGGTTCCACTACCATTTCTGAGCCATCTTGTGCATTATCTACCTCAGCCCAGACCACTACCTCGGACCACGCCGGAATTACTTTCCTCTGTTTTGCTCTCACGACCTCCTCTGGCAATCCTTCTACCCCGGTGACAGGCGGAATGCCACTAATGGCTTCAAATTCCGTGTCCTCTTTCCCAGTGCTAATTACCCTTGCCCTCACGACCTCTTCTGGCCCTCCTTCTATCCCGGTGACAGGCGGAATGCCACTAATGGCTTCAAATTCCGTGTCATCTTTTCTAGTGCCAATTACTCGCGCTCTCACGACCTCCTCTTGCACTTCATCTATCCCGGTGACAGGCGGAATGCCACTAATGGCTCCAAATTCCGTGTCATCAGTTTCAGTGCTGACTACTCCTCTAGGTCGTTCCAGGGGAATAATCTCCAAATTACTCCCATTCCCAACGCCCCTTTTCCCCTTCCCGTTACCTCGTGCTGTGCCGTTCCAACGGCACTCCCTTTTCTGCACATCAATCACCGCTCCCAAAGCGGTCAACACATCCATTCCCAGGAGCCCATCTCCCGCTATCCGTACATCGCAAATAATGAATGGATGCATGATTCTTCTCTTCGTCACCAGTATCGGAAGCGTTTGTTGACCACTAATGGGCAACAGATCTCCCGTAACTCCACACGCATTTCGCGGATATCCCATTACAGGGATATCTGGAATAGGAGCTTTTAAGATCGACACTTCCGACCCCGTGTCCACTAGCATCTCCAATTCCCGTCCCCCTATACTCAGTCTCACTCTAGTAGCCTTATCCGCATTGGTGTTGATTGCGGTTACCAGGAGAGATCCGAATCTCTTCGGACTCACTCTTGGGGCGGAGGGAGTCCGAACTCTTTTGGGGCCACTTGCGTATGGATGTTTTCTTCGGCCACACACTTTACCTGGGGAGGTCGGGGACACTGCCTTATAAAGTGCTCCCTACTCCCGCACCTATAGCATCCTTCACGAGGTTTGATGTTCCCTCTTTTCTCTGTACCCCCAATGGTACTATTCGGTTCCCTCTTTATGGGGCACATCCGAGCCATGTGTCCCTCCCGATTACAATTGTAACACCTGCCCCTAATCGCAGGGTTACTCGTGAACCGTGTGTTGTCTCTACGTCTCCATGGGTAGGTAAAGCGGGTTTCCGGGACATTCCTTCCCTCTTTTTCCCACCGTTGTGCAATCTGTAAGGCTCCTTCCTCGGTCGTGGGGGCTGCTACTCGGGCTTGTCTACCCGGTTCGCCTCTGAGCCCTTCTAGAAACCGAGCCAATAGGGTAATTCCTGTACCCGCCCAATCTATCCCGGCCATTGCATCTCGTAATCGATCCAGATAATCCGCTGCACTCTCTTGCGGAGTTTGACCCATAGTCAGGACCATTCTCATCCTTTGGGTGGCCGTGTCTTCCGGCTTGAACCTCGCTCTCAGTTGTTCCTTCACCCCTTCCCAAGTGATATCTCCTGGTAAATTTCTGACGACTCTCAACGCCGTTCCCTCCAGCTTCCATTCCAAGACCTCCCTCCTCTGGTCCTCGGGTATGTTACCCATTTTGGCCAATTGCTCAAATTTATTGAGGAATAGGTCAATCTGTCCTGTCCCCGTCCAGGGCGACATCCCCTCCACTATTCCCCAATTAGGGTCTCGATTGACGCGTACCTCCACGGGACCAGCCGCCCTAGTCAGATTTGATAACTGGGCCTGCAATTGTCCTAATTGTTGTTCCAAATTATGGATCTGTTCCTCCATGTTTCGTGGGGGTGCTTTCAACTTCGATGTTGAGCAAACACCAGGTCTAGGGTTTAATTTTATCGTACTCTCCCTCACTTAAATACTCCCAAATTTCCGTATCCCTGCTCTCAGAATTTTACTTTATCTTTGGTTTGAAAGGAATTAAACTATTAACAAAATATTCCCATTTTAATTAAATTTTATCGATGCAATCCTCAAAATTTTGCTTAATTATTTTACTCTCTACCCCTAAACCCTCAACCCCACACCTGACACCAGTTGTAATGGGCCGCGTACTTACTTGCACCAATGCTAGAAAGAAGGTACGAGATCATGCCACCTATATACGACGAATGTGTTAATTGTTTATTAAAAACATCATTTAATTTAATTCAAATATAATTTATTTCATTTAGTTACAATTATTAAATTTATATTAATCCAGTTAATTATAATTTATATTATTTAATTTAATTATTCAATCAATTTTACATTAATTCTTTTAATTATAACTCATTTAATTCAACTTGCTTATTTAATTAATTTTATATTAATTCGGTTAATTATAATTCATATTATTTACTTTATTTATTCAATCAATTTTACATTAACTTATTTAATATATCTTATCCAAATTAATTCATTTATTTAATCAATTTCATACGAATTTATTCAAATGCATTTGATATAATTAAATTTGCTTTACTCACACTTTCCTGGCCAGGAGCACAGATTCACTAAACAGATCAAAATTAACACACACATCTTATAATTATCGATAATTCAATCACTTATTCTCTCGTGTACATTATTCACTGACTGCCACACTCTCTGCCGCTTTTGGTTCATCTCACCTTGAGCCTCCCCTCCTTCCCCTTTCGCCATCTCCTTCTCTCATCCTCTGTCTCCGTTGCACCCATTAGTAATCTTTCTTTTCTTACATAACGATCACCTTTGATCAGTGGACAACGATTATATTTTTCCCACGGCTTATGAAATGCAAACTCAACTTCCTTCTTCTTATTCTAACACATTCTTACTATATGATATAATGTATATTATATAATCTATTACTAATGTATATTATATAATATATTGGAATTTTCCCATGCTTATGAAATGCTAATTCATCTTTCTTCTTCTTATACTAACCCATTCTTAATTTATGACATAATGTATTTTATATAATCTATTCCCACACATTCTAAAGATAACATAATAATATATTTCCATTACACTAAGATAATATATTTTCAATATATCAAATATAATACATCTCCATCACACCAAGACAATATATCTCCACTATATTACATAATTAATAATAATTTGTTATTTAAAGAATTTTTTTCAATTTAAATATAATATATCACATTAAAAGACATTTTCAATATTAATAAAAAAATCATTCTTAATAGAGATTATATTTTTTAAAATATTTATTGATATATTTGATTATTATATAATATAACCCATCTGCAAGTGATCTATTCAATACGTTTGAAAAATAAAAAAAAATCTCATATTCTAATATGTAGGAGTGAAATTCAAATTTAAATATGAATAGTGATTGATCGTTGACGTTTTATATATAAATCTATGTATATGTATTTCGCTTGCTTTGTACAAAAATTGGATGATTTCAAAGAGGTGTAGAATCGGCTTAGTGAAAACGATTATGCCCAGTTGATTTATAGTTGAAAGAGATCCAAGGTTATCCTCCTAGCAACGGTTCGGCTAAAAACATTACCCCTGTAAGTACTTGTGTTTCCAGGAATCAATTTTCTCTTATCTAGGGTGACTTAACTTTGATAATTTGTGAAAAATATCCTTACGAAATACCTATTTTACAATTCATTCATCAAAACTAGAATAAAAATAACATTTACATTTAATAGGATAATTAAGTTAAAATCAATAATCAAATTTAATAGCTAATAATATATAATTAGTGATTGAAAAATTTCTATTAAATGAACATTATAAAAAAAATAAGTTAACAAATATGTGCTTAATTACAAATATTTGGAAAGAATGTCATAAAAGATCACTGAAAAGATAAATGAATTATGAACGAGAAATTCCTCCAGATTTTTAATGTCAAATGATGATTGATAGATAAATACATTACAATGCTAGAAATAGAAGGCAGTCAATGTATCGAGAAACTATTTTTAATGTCTCTCAGAATTCTGATATATAAAATTATAATAGATAAAGTAAAGTCTTGAAAGCCTTGGATTTTTTAGTGATATTTCGATCATAGAAAATATTATAAATATTAGCTGTGGCCAGACACAAAGCTGACCGACGATTTGAAATAAATTAATTTCCAAAATACATTTTATATATATATATATATATATATATATAGTATAAAAAAAAATATTTTTACAGCTTGAATTAAAATGAGCAAATTATGATTTTTATTGGTTTTTATTTTTAGTTTAATTACTCAATTATTAATTACTACTATATTTTAAGTGAAATATTTTGGGGCAATGAATATAAAATTAATATTTGTAAACTACCACTTCAAGTTTCCGGATATACACCAAAAGTTGATGAATTCATACTAATTTATGAATTAGGTAAATATACCAAATTTTTGTGAAGACTGGTTCGCTTCACTTAAGCAGAACACGTGGATTGAGGAAGAAGTCGTGGATGACGGACGAGATTTTGGATTTGATGAAAGAAAGAAGACATCTCAAAAATAACATCGTAGAATATAAGAAAATGCAATTCAAAATGCTACGAATTCCCTGGATCGAGATAGTTACCAACAATGATGTCTTGAAAAGATCAAACTCCTCAATACTGTAAAGTGCCGGAAAATCTCTTATCTTGGCCACATTTTAACAGGTAATAAATATCACCTTCTTCAATTGATCCTCAAAGGGAAAATTGAGGGTCGTCGTGGAATAGGGAGAAAACAACAATCCTGGTTAAGAAATATCAGGGAATGGACAGGCATGAAGAGTGTGGGAGAACTGTTTCGCGCGGCGGAAAACAGGGATGTCTTCGCCAGAGTGATCGCCAACGTCAGGGAGACCAGACAAAGTACTTAAAGAAGAAGATACCAAATTTTATCAAAATCCGTTGAGCCGTTCAAGATGTACATGTCTATACCGCACACAATGGACAGACGGACGGACAGGCAGATACCTTGCTAAAAATATTTTTTCCTGTTAAAAAATTGCATTATTCGTGAAGATATGTAAAAAATCTCCTCAAGTGAAATTTGGTGTGAAAACAATCCTTCCCTTCCTATCGTCGGTCCGGTTTCCGGATATACACGAAAAGTTGATGCATTAAGTAAATATACCAAATTTTATCAAAATCCGTTGAGCCGTTCAAGATGTACATGTCTATACCGCACACAACGGACAGACGGACAGACATCATGCTAAAAATATTTTTTTCGGTTAAGAAAATGCATGATTCGTGGAGATATGCAAAAATCTCCACATGTGAAATTTGGTGTGAAAACAATCCTTCCCTTCCTATCGTCGATCGGTAAAAAGGTAGCAATTGCGATCATGCCGGGGGGAGAAGATCATTCTGGCAGAAGGATGGTGTGAAATCTCGGAAAGAGACGAAAAGAGACACAAGGGTGGTGAGAGTTGGACTGGAGACTCCAAGGACAGTGGGGGTCACTGAATGTCGCACCTGCTACCAGGATGCTCTAGGGAGGAGTCGTTCAATGGTCGGCAGAGGGGAATTGCAGAGTGATGGATACCATTCGGCAAGGTTGAACAGGGATTTTTTAGAGTCAGTCTTGCAAATAAGCCATGGAATAGAGACCAGACTTCTAGCTCTTATACTGAAGCCAAAGTGCTCTAGGGGCTATATATGCAATGGGGTTCTCTACTCAATTTTCTTTAATCCATCAGGAACATCTTTACCAGGTGTATCGAGGTATAATGCTAATTTTATCTAAAGAAATTTGAGACTCAGTAATGAAAGTGAGTGGCAATCACTCTATTAGTTTTAATTATTTAAATTTAAGACATTTAGTTCTTTGGTTTCTATAATTTTATGTTTTATATATTATTTTAATTATAATTATTTTTAATTATAATTCGTTCTTTTATAATCTTATTTTCCAACTTTGTACTTTTAATTTTTTCATTCAACAGTAGATACTAAATAGGGAATTTGGGTTCACACTTGCAAGTGTTTATGTTTATAATTGTGTTTATGTTTATTTTAGGAAATATATTCTTGTTGAGCTTATTTAGTATAAAATCTAATTTTTATATAAATTTAATAAATAAATCAATTGAATATAAATTTAATAAATGTTAAATGACCATGTTTTATCAATAAGAGACTAAAACCCCCTGCATTCTCTTTCAGATCAAATATTAAATTCAATAAATTAATAATAATTAATTATATTAACTTTGTAATGATATAATAAACTAACAAGGTATCTAAATAATAATAGTAACGATTAAATTGACGAAAGGATGAAGAAATTGTAATAAAATCAAAATTAAGCATTGATTAAATTTAGAAGAAATAATTTGATTTAATTTTTTGACATTAATATCTTTATTTAATATGATTGAATGAAGACTATTTTTTCTTTATTTACAATTTTTGAACTTTTTTGTGAAGTAACACCATCATTTTTAACAAAAGGGGGCTGTCATTGCATGCTTCTGATTTGCTATGTTGTTTTTGTGGAACGTGCCTACCCATTGGAAGTTATTACTACTTATTAGAAATTTATTTTTTAAACTTGAAAAACGAGAAAATATTCAAATATTTTTATTTAAATTTGTAGTCCATATTTTATAAAACAAATTAAGGTATTTGTGATATTGGATTATTAATTTTATATTTAAATACAGTAAATGTGTGTAGTTGATTATTATAAAAAAATAATCACATTTAAAATTTATACTAAAAACAATTAAAAAATAATTTTGAAAATCGAAATTAATATATATAATGAAATTAAATAAATTACTAAAAAGAAGAATGTTGAGAAATCCTTCCTTTTAGATTTAACATGTATATAAGTACAAATTAAAACTAATAAATAAAGTTCAAAACTTTATCTTTTCTATTTTAATTTCCCTTAAATAGTGAAATTATTTATTTATAGTAGAATAAAGATTAGTTTTTAAATTATAATTTTTCAAATTAGTTTATTTTTTTCTACATTTCTCTAATTTCTGTTGTGGTTGCTCATCATGTTTCCGGTTACTCAATATAATTTATATTAAGATCTGATAATGTCTTCTTTTGCTCTGTAAAAGAAATTATTTTACTTTTGAATATGCACGTATAAAAAAAATTTAGTTTTATTACTCTTCAGACGTGTATCCTAGACTTTGATGGAACAAATAAAACTTTTTACATTGTATCTTTACGAAAGAGAGAGAGAGAGAGATTTAGAAATATTGGATAGCCTAAGGCTTTCAAAGGAGTTGCAGCCTCACACGAAATAATGAAAGTTATATAATAAAAGAAATGAATAGAAAAATTGTATTTCTCTTTCTTTCCAAATTCATAAAAAAATAATTCAATTCAAATTTAATTATATAAATCAACCTCAGAGACAAAATTTACATTCTCCTATATATACTAGTATATAAGTATATACTTATATATATAAATGATTATTGAATCAAATTCGTTTAAATGAGTTTTTTTCTTTAAGGAAATATAATAAAATTAGAAATAATGAAAAAATAATATAAATTATAATATAATATAAATCAGTTAATTTATTTAATATCAATTGAATAAATATATGAAATGATAATTTATAAACATGGTTTATTTATATGCATCATTGGAGTTACATCGGAATATTGCATTATTAATATTTAATTTATATTCTACTAACATATATATATATATATATAATAGTATATGTAATAGAGTTTCATAGTGTTAATCAGATATTCTGGGGCTCAGTACAGAATATCTGTTAAAATATATACATTTATGCTCTACATTAATATTATATAAAGAAACAATTAATTTTTATAGATCTAAAATTCTTATTATTAATTATTAATTATATAAGAGATTTTATTTTATATAAACATTGTCAATATGTTGTATTTACATTTACATACATTTATAAATTCGTGTTAAATAATCCTCCCACTCTTTAATTTTAAATTATTGTGAAAAATGTTGATCTTAAAGATTTTAATTACAATTCAATTTCGTTTTTATTAAAAAAAGATAATAAATAAATAATATTCATAATATGTACAAACAATATCTTTAAATTCTGATTAAAAAATGGTTCATTTTATTGAATTTATTTTATATACAAAATAAATAAAAATATATTATATATTCTTGTCCCTATTCTCCAATTATAAGGTATAAACAATTTTTAAAAAAGTATTCTTCAAAATGATCGCTGTCAGATCTGTAAAAAGAAATAAGAGCTAAGTAATAAGAATCAAAACATTTAGTAATTTTATAAAAAAAAAAAAAAAACAATTATTATTATATTTAACTATATCTACTATTCGCGAAACTCAAAAAGGTCGAGCAACCTATTTTTTTCCATTAATTTTTCCTAATTTCTCATATTCAATGCTGATTGGAATAAAAATAGTCTCATGTTTTATGTTTTTTATTAAAATTTAATTAAAAAATAAATTGTTTCAGTTTAAATAAAAACTATTTCATTTAGTGAAATATTATATGAATATAAGAAAAGTTCATTATTTTAGAATAAGAATAATTTTATTATTTTGGAAATAAACTAATTTAAGTTAATTCCAGAAAAAACATTTTATTTTCAACTTAATATGGATATGGTACCTGATGTGTCCACAGAAATTGCTGCGTTAATTCCAAGTGGACTATCACAGCATAGTATTGCACAAGATTTAAATTTAACTCCTTCATCGGTTCAAAGAATTTACCAACGATAAAATGAGACTGGATCTTATTACTATCGACCTGGGTCTGGAAGACATCCGGTTACAACTCTCAGGAACGACAGCTTTAAAACACTAACTGCACTGCGCGATCGACGACTAAATTCAATTCTAATTAAATAGCAATAGGGGATGGATGTAAGTTCATGTACTGTTAGGTGCAGGTTGCCCAAATAAGAAATCCTTTTAAAACCATAATTAACAACAAACCATTTAAAAGTCAACTAATTTTCGGAAAATTTTCCACAGGATTTTATGTTACTGTTAATTCCTTCAATAAAAACAAGAATGTAGACGCTTATTAAGGCTAATACGAGATATTAAAGCAAATTTTTCGAAAAATAATTATATTCTTAAAAAATAATGAATTTATTCTTAATCTCTAAATCTAAAATAACTGTTTTCTTATGTTCGTATGATTTTTCACTAAATAAAAAAGTTTTTAATTAAAAATCAAAAAAATAATTTTTATTATTAAATTTTAATAAATTACATAAAATATAGGACCATTTTTTTTTTCAATCTGATGCCTTGAATATGAGATAATTGAAATGAAAGAAAAAAATAGGTTGCTCGGCTTTTTTGAGTGCCGAGAGTGTATGTGCACATTAATAAAGCACGCGACTTTGATATTGTTTTGTTTATCAAGCACAGAGTTTTTTGTTTCTATAATGAATTTATTTTTTTCTTATTGGATTATAAAGCATTCAAAGCAAGAGTTTTCTAAAAATTATTTTATTTTATTCTCTTAATTTTGAACTTGTGTTTATTATATTATATTAAAAATATAATATATTCTAATATTATTATATCATATTATATATATTATTATATTCATTATAATTATAATATTTAAGCATTTAATATAAATCTAATTTATAAAAATAAAAATTAAATTAATATTTATTTATTTTCATAATTAAATTTTCTACTTTCTTTTATGCCCAAGCGAATTAGAGTTTTTTATTCTTGTTAAAAAGTTTAATAATAATAAGGGACACAATTATTTAAGAATAAAATGAAAATAATTATTATGATATGTATATATAATTATGGTATTTACAAATAAAAAAAATATATTAACATGCTCAAAATAAGAATCTATAGGTGTGTAATAAATGAGAAAGAGTGATGTTTTAAATAATGATAAATCTTATAAATTACATAAAGTTATAATCGATTCTTGCAATAAAATTATAATTAAAAATAAAAACATTAATAAATTAATATAATAAATATAATATAAGGAAAATAATTGAAAAATTTATATATTTTTAATTAAAACGAAAAGCTGTTCTAAATTAAATATATGTGGATAAAGGCAAATAGTGTATTCAAATAATAAAAATAACTAAACAAAAAATCTGATTAGAAAAAAAGAAATATTAGAGAAAAGCTGAAAGCAAAGAGAAAAGTATTTTCCAAAGACCGAAGAATTTATTAATTTCGATTAACTGTTTGTTGAATTATTGAATTATTATTGATAGCTTTCCGATTTTTGGAAAATACCTCGAGCGCTAGTAGCCTTGGCCGCTAGACTTGCGTGACCTGGGTCATGTTATTCGTGGTGCCATTCCTGTTGACTTTGGATTGGCCGCCAGCTATCGTTCCTCCATGTTCGCCTCCTTGAAGTAAAACACCTGTGCTCTCACCTTCTACGTTTGTTCGTCGACAACGTTTGGGTGTCCATGTATGGAATATTTTCAAAAATACAAGTCGGAATGTACTCCGAAACTGACGACTCATTGTACAGTATAAAATAAAATTGATTGCGGAATTGATAAGTGCTAAAATGTCCATTAACTCGCCTAGTGGAACATAACAGGTAAGAAAAAAATCTTGGCCAAATATAAGACATAATAAGCCAATAATGGCTTGAGGGAATTCGGTTATTAAAAAAAGGAGTAACACGGCAAGTAACATCCGAGTTGTTCTGTCGGTTTGACGTTCCTGATCAGCTGCCCGTTGAGATCGTCCAGAACTTGTAGTTAATTGACGTCTTCGTTCTTTCGCTTCAATTAACGCCATAATTAAACGAGAGCTTAATATTGTGAGACATATACAAGGTAGCAATTTAATTATTACACTATAAACTATCAATTGAATTTGCATTTTCATAGGATTATAATCGGTTAGAACAATATATTGTCCGGGAATTGTTTTTTTCTCGCGGTCTCTTCGTTCATGAATTCGAATATCTAAATAGAATGGAATACAAATAATTGGACATAAGATATATCCTGTAGCAATTGCCATAATTGTTGGCGTCATTCCGCACCATTGACTATTCCTTTGTGGATGTGCAACTGCAATGTATCGCCACATTGCAAGGGTCATTGTTAACCAAATGGAGATCGTATGACACACCTGTGAACAAATTAGAGACATTCATGATTAATTAATTAAACAAAAATAAAATTAAAAATATCTTGAAGTTTATGTTTTAATAAAAAGTTTAGGAAAAGAAAAAAAATAAGGGAAAGGTAATGGCCATTGATAATACTAACATACTACTAATTGTAAGATCAAAGGATGATAAGATATATATTAGATAAAAATATTTTAATTGTATAAAGTGTGGGTGCTCAACTTTTAAAAATTTTTCTTTTATCATTATATTGTTTAATATCTAATTTAAGATCTTTTGCATGCAATAGTTTTTCAAATTTTACTCGTCATTAAATTTGGTGTGCTTTCCTCGATTTCGTCTATAGAAACTTTTCGCTAAAATCGACATTTCATAAAGGTACGGTTTATTTTTACATACTATATATATAAAATATAGTTCTAATTCTAAAATATATATTAAAATTATATTGTATTAGTCTGGTAAAAGGTTTGCGGTTTTTATTTAGTAAAATCCAACTAATTGTATTAATATATGAAAATTAATTTATTTAAACCAAATATGTGCCATTATTATTGACAATGTTTCGCCATTTATCAGGTAAAACAATGATGAAAAAATTTCTGCTGTTCCTACTTGATCTGAAGAGATTAGAATAAGTGCAAGTCTGAGGGTGTTATGTCCGGATTATATGCAGGGTATATTAATTCTTTCCAACCAAACTCTTGCAACTTTTGACATGTATTTATAGATGTGTGTGGTCGGTCGTTGTCATGATAATAGACAACACCTTTCTTATTATTTAATTCGGGCTGTTCTCTTGTAATTACCTGGTGTAATCTCTATAGCTGTTCATAGTAGAGTTTTGAAGTAATTAATTGTCTGATCAACTGGAAAGCTGGAAGTGTGAACGATTCTCTTCCAGTCTCACCATACATGCACCACACACCATCACAGCATCACCTTTTTGATGTCAATTTATTTTTTGCGAACTGTTGACACTTTGACCAGCACGACCTTTTTTGCTTTCGATTTTCTTACATGACTCACTTTTTTATCACCCGTTATGATACGTTTTAGAATGGTCTCGATTTCATTCCGTTTTATCAGCGCTTAGCACACTCGATATAAAATTATTTTCATGCTCTAAAAATGGAGAATCCAAACATCTAGCTTTTTTGTAAACAGCTTTATGTAAATGGTTTAGTATTTATAAAAAATAATATATTTTTTAATTATATATATTTCTAGTAAAAATGCATAAAATTTATTTTTAATGTTAATGAAAATAATATAATTGACAGATTCTGACGAAGAAAGCGATTGTATTAATTTTTGTCAGAAGAAATATTTGTATCCCTTCCACTGACACAATGGAATAATTATTTAATAAAACATGGCAACATTTAAAATTTAAACAATAATAGGTAAAATGTGCTTTGCAGCTTTCTCAATTAATAATTTTATTTCATAATAAAATTCTATATTCATAATTATACAATAATGTAATATAATTATATCTTTAAGTTTTTTTATTTATAAATTTTTAATTTTTTTTTTATTTGAATTTCAAAATATAATAGATACCTAATGATCCATGAGGTCTTTACGTTTGGTCTTTTATGATTTCTTTTTCTGACAGAAAGAATTGTGAGATTATGATGGATTGTGATCATTTTTTATAAATAAAGAACATTTACAATGCCCCTCACGACCATGAAGTATAACATTTATATTTATAACAGACACCCTCGTGAAAAGTCATCATTTTACAAGTACTTATGTACTATACATACATATATAAATATATATAAATACATAATGTGTGTATATTGAAATTTAATAATATTATCTTATTTATACTGTTATTTTTTCAAAATAGGTACATAGTAACTAAAATATTGACTGGATTAATAGTAAAGAAATATCGTCTTTTAATCAAATATTTCAATAGGTCGAATTTCAAATTTGACTTTCATTGATATAACAGACGCAGCTTGACGTTAATGTAATGTAAAGTTTAATGGATGAATTGCTTCTTATTCAACGAAAAACGTTGGGCGCATAAACTTAGTCAGGCTTATAGGAAAATTATTTTATTCTTTTTAGTCCATTGGAAAACAGGGCCGTCTTAAGGAATTCGGCGCCCATGGGCTACTAAAAATAATGCGCACTTCTTCCTAAGAAAATACTATATCGCAAATAAAAAATTGCCACCTCAAAAGTCTTGCGCCCTGGGGCTATAGCCCATTTAGCCCTGTGGTTAGGGCGGCACTGTTGGAAAAACGTTATTTTTTAAAAAAATTTTATATTAATATTATTTTATTCTTTTTAGTGCAATTTTAATATGATGAATTTATTTAATATAACATGAGAAATAGAATAGAAAAGATGAAGTTATACGAGAATTTACAAATTGAATAAAACAAGAATATATTTAATCTTCCAAAATTGATTTTATGCATTTAAGTAAATGTTATTATTGAATAATAATTATTATATTATATTTATAAATAAATAATTTTTATTAATATGAGATTTTATAAATGTATATATATATATATATATATTGTCTTCATAAAAAAAGGTTATTCTATTGTTTTGTTTCCTTTCATTCGGAGACATATACAATGTAAAAAAAAATATTTTCTCTATACCATCTGAGGGGAAGAAACCCCTCCGCATTGGCGATACAACTGATTAATAAGAATTCATCATTAATTTTAATGCTATGAAATATTTTTAAATACATTCAAAATGAAAATCTATCCTGAAATCAATATTTGTTTCAAAATCGGTTGAACAAAAATTAATCGGAGCAATACAAAACGAGTTAGGTACTAAAAGTAATTAATCGCTAACTGATTACAATTAATTAATTATAATTCAATTATATTTCTTCTATACCTTCTAGGGATCCATTGAAATATCTATAGAAATTTTCAAAAGTCTCGATAAAAAGACGATGAAAAATCGATTTCAATTTGTCAAAAGAGCGAACAGACAGACAAAGAGACAGACGCCAAGTGAAGTTGAGAAAAAAGTTATAAAATATTACTCTTTTCTAAAATTCTCAATTCTGAAAAATTCAATTCAAAGTGAAACACAATAGAAAAATGAAAAACGATAAATGAAAAGAAAGCAATTTGTTGAGCTCAGATTATTAATAGATATGATTCCTAGTTTTTATAATTTAAATATCTACTTATTATTTTAGAATTGTAAAAAAATAACAAATTTCTAAATAAAATAAATTGTATACTTATAATTTATTTAAATTAGGTTAATTTAAAGTAAGTTATGTTTATTCATTGCTTTAGAATGAAACCAATGTCTGAATAATGAATATTTGAACTTGAATAGAATACGAATGTTATTTGTAAAAATAGAAGGAAATAAGAAAATAGTGAGCTTGTATGCTAAGAACATCAGGGAAGAATTAATATTGAAAAGGGAAAGGATTATATGTATGAATACGAATTGGATACAAAAACAACACGCAGAAGAGAGCCCCTTGAATTCAAGAAAGTTAAAGAAAAACCTGATTTATGTATAGTTATATATTAGAATAACAATAATAACATCCTTAACTATTATATACATACAAAAATAGAGATATCACAAATGTAGATATTTCAAAAAAGTTTGAGAGAAACCGAGAGAATTTCGGAAAAGCCTCTTTTTAATCAATAGAAAATTCATTTTAGTGAAATTGTGAAATTAATTTCTATATTAAATTAGTTATTCATTATATTTTTTTCAGTTCACTACAAATACTAAAAAAAAAAATGTTTTTTTCTATACTAGTGGTATTACTTCATATACCGTGGTAATTCCGTGATTCTATTATGGTTTTGGTTATGAGGTTTATTATTAGAAAGATTTAATAAAACAAATAAATATATTTATTTTCGAATAAGTAATATATGTATAGTGATAATTAAAATTAATAAATAGAATTTATCATAATAGTTTATCATTAATATAATAATGAATTAATCAATTTTCATAAAAAATCTTTAGACTATAATTTTTTCTTTGCAAAGATAATAAATATAAAAGTAAAGATAATTCTAGCTTTGAAGTACCCTGAAATAAATCACATTTAATATTATAACTGTCAGTGGAGTCAGTCTCAGTATATCCCAGTATTTACTACACATTTAAATACATACATTTAAAATAAACATATTCAAATGAAATTTGTTATTCAAAAACCGTAATTTGATTTCCATACTGAATTACTTATCTATTTACATTTACCAGTTATAATCATATTTAGTATATAGTATAGAAGGAGTTTTGTTATGAAGTAGATTTACTTTAATCAGGGGGGTGACTCACAGATGACACTTCCTGAAACCTTATGTATATTTGCAAGGGAAATGATTAGATGGCGCTGGTGTCGACTAATGGAATTTTTTTTAAAATTTTTATATATATATATATATATATATATGGAGAGACTATTACTCTATAATAATCTCAATTTCACCTTTTTCTCTAAATTTGATATTATTAATACTAATTCTAAACTTGAAATAATATTCATATCACAAATACTAAAAGGTTGAACATTCATACATAAGCAATTTTCTTCAATTTTATATTGATGTGTAAATTACATTTAGAATAATTACCAGAGCGTTCAGTTATTTCAAGACTATTTAACAATTGTTTTAACTTTTTCACATTATTATTTGTTTGAATTCTACAATCTGTTTTTCTATATTAGAAACCATATTATAAAAAACTTTTTCCTCCTACATTCTCTATATCGATATTATATTTTTAATTAATTTGGAATTTTTAAGGCTTTGCCTTATTGGGTCTCTTTTTTTATTAATTTAAATAAAGGGAAATAAATTTTCATTTAATAAATAAATTAAATAATTATATTTTATAACAACTTTTTTGCAATAGTCGGCAAAAGTCACTCGTCAATAGAGATAATATTAATTTTATATAATACATTTAAATAATGAATTCGAACTAAATATGTAAAAGGAGATTATAAAAAAAATTACCCAAAATTATTTGTTTGGTATTTTTATCCTTTTCTAAGGAGTTCTGAACGATCCTCGTATATTACAATTTTAATTTATGGTTATTATCATCATAAGCATTTGAATATAATAATTGATTAATTACAAATAAATAAGAAAATTATTTTAATATTTTCTAGAAAAAATATTTTGGTGTTATTTTATTATACTAGCAAAAATTATATATATACATATATATATGTATATATGTATATATATTTGTATGTTTTTGAGATATTAAACCGCTCTAAGGATTTTTTTGAAATTCACACCACATAGATAATATTTATAAAGAAAAATCTATTTGTATTGGTTTCAGCCTCGAAAAAAATAAACTTTATTGGTATTTTCTTAATTTAAAATAGTAAATTTAAATGACGTCTGCCAGCCAAGTGACAGTCCCCGCACAACGGGCACAAATACCCGCCCCGCTCATAGTGTGTTAATATTAAAGTTATTTATTTGTTCTAAAATATTTTAAAATTTTTTATTTAATTTCGAAATAAAATTAAAAATATTTTAGAATAAAATTACGAAATATATTTATCATTCCCCCACCCAAAAAAAAATATCTAACATCAAACATATATCTTTATTTTTACGGTCAGTTTAGAAGAAAAAAAAATGAAAACGTGGTAGGTAATGACCCTCTTCCGGATAAGCTACATTTCTCAAAAATTGATAGAAAACTACGAATTTTGAATAAGGCCCGTGTACCAAATTTCATTATTCTAGCTCACACCGTTTTTAATCTTGTCTACACACAAAGAGAGACAGACAGACATTTTTCTCAACGACAGTGAAAATGACTCAGGGACCTTCAAAACGTATAAAAACATCAAAATCTCAACATCGAAAATGTAAATATATATAGCGAGATAGTAAAAAAGTACTAAATATAAAAATAAAAAAATAAAATAAGACTAAAATTGTTTTCATATGTAAAAAAGTTATTGATTTGTTCTAAAAGAAGTGGATGATATTGAAATCTGTAACCAAAATTTAAAATTTATATTTTCAATTAAACTTTATTTACTTTTCTTCACTTTCAAGAAATTTCATTTTAAAACATATTTTTTTATATTAGGAAATTATTTTGAAGATTGTTTTAAAAGTCAGAATTTAATGTTATGACCCTATGATTTTTTTAGTGACACTTACTTTATTAATTAATTTAATTAAGAAACAATTAAGTAAATTGCATTTTCCAGAAGATGAAATCGAATGAACTAAAACTTTCTAATAAGTGTTTTTTCAATAAATACTTGAGTCTTTTTTTAAAAAAATATTATTCATCTACCTATCTTATTATGTGTTCAAAAATTATATGTATTGTAAATTATAATTTTATTAAATTAATTATAATTATTTAGAAATTAAAATAAACTTTTCTTTATTTTAAAATTTTTTGGAATTTTTAATTAAAATAATAAATAATAAAGAATAAATTTGAGAGGGCATAATTTTTATGTATTGTTTTTTTTTTAATATTAAACTCTATCATCGCCATTATATGCCATATATTAAATTGATACAACATATTAATTCCTTTAGTATAATAATTTAATCACACTAAAAATAATTTAATAAATACGTAGACTGATTGATTGGAAGATCTTGGCATGATACTATGTAGGCCAAGAAATGTTGACATTAACTTTAAAATACATTTAAGTTGATTTGTATTTTTTACTGCAATTTTTTTAAGAAATTATTTTTACTATTATTATTAAAAATGAAAAATTATCTACAAAACACCATTAAAATAAATTTCTCTGAAATTATTACACAGTTCTTAACTATACTTATAATAATATCATTCTTAATAGCAAGGCAACTTCATCTCTTAAAATTCAACTTTTGAATATTCATTTAAAAAATTTTAATTAAATAATTTCATTGATATATAAAATACAAATTTCATTGATATATGAAATACAAATTTGGAGTGTATCAGTTATTTTTTTATTTCATTAATCCTAAATATTTTAGTGATAAAAAATGATTTCTGCCTCATTGTACATTTCTAATTAATTTAAATAAGTTTTTTCCCCTTAATTTACAATAAAATAACACAAACGTTTATTACTAAATATTTATATATATATTACTTTACTAATTTTACTTATTAAATTATTACAATTATTTTAAGAAAATATTTTTATAGGAACACTTAAATTAAATTAAATATTAAAAGAAAATAAAAGATAATATTGGTGTATTTTTTAAAAAGACTATTTTGATAAAAAAATAATAGTGATTATATAGAGGAAATTATCTTGTTGATCAAAATGGACAAATTATTCCCTTGATGGAATGAATAACCGCAAAACCATGATCAAGCACCATCAAAAGTAATCAGAACAACTGTGACTGTCCCTGGAAAGTTTGAATAATTGTGTCATTCCTCTCTTATCTATTTAATCTGTTAACTTAACATGATGGCAATTTTATAAAATCTGGTACGTTAATAGACTTATCGAGATTCATAAACGAAACCAATAAACCGATTCGCCTGCTTTCAATGAATGCAAAATACATCTACCCGGGTCAAGAACAAGTTTCAAAACAAATGATCTACTTGAGTCCCATTTATCCACGAAGGAATAATAAAAGGATTTACATTCTGTTTGTTCACACACACTCATTTCTAGGCTTATTCGTAGCTTTTGTATATAAACCTGACTAACATATGCCTGAACGAGCAATAATGTTGAACCCATGGATTGTAAAATCTTGAAGGGTGTGTTTTCAAAAGGCAAAAAAGGGTTTGGAATTTTGTGTGAAAAATCTTTGAAATCAATTCAAAAGGTATATAGGTATATATAATCAGGGATTTTTCAATATTTAATTATTTTACGAATGCTTTATTAAGATATTATATCTTATCTTATTATGCTAGCTAAAATTGTATATATGTATTTATCTATATATCATGGTTCTCAAAAACCGCTCTAACGATTTTTTTCAAATTCACACTAGATATAGTATTTATAAAGAAAAATTAAGTTTTATTGATGATATCTCTTGAAACATACAGCTTCATTATTAATTTCTTAATTGAAAATTATATATTATATGGAAAACGTCAAAATTTTTAATACTGCCTGCTAAGACAGTAAAAAAATGACAATTTTTTATCTAAATACATATAGTCCAGCGGTTGGACTGATGTTTTAACGAGTGGATTTCGTCGGTTCGAAACTCGCCGGGTGAATCGTTATTTAAAAATGAAAATAATGATTTTGTTATTTTTTTTTCTTTTTATCTATTGTTTACTTTTTAATAAATTACTATTCTATATTTATTTATTCATTGTTCTTTTATTAATAAAGTTTTAGATAGTTTTATAAGTTTTAATATTTTTTCAATAAAATATTATTCAATATATTTATTAATATTATTTTATTTATTATTATTGAGTACCCGAAGTTCCATTCATTTTAATCAGATTGATGCAATGATGCAACAGTTAATAATTGTAATATTGTAATAAATTTCTATCTTGAAAATTGTTACATATTATTCAGGATATTTTAAAAACTATTTCTTTCTTTAATTAATATTCATTTTTTCTATAAGTCAGATATATTTCCAAATATTAAATAATTTTTGAAGTGAAAACTTCTTTAGCGGCGTTGAGCACTTTTGCGGGATGGGGAAAAAGTATAGAACTCGCGTGATCGTGACCAACACCATGAAACCATCTGCTTTCAAATTTCTTATAACAGAGCGCGAAATTTGAATTGTCATTAGAACTGTTTTATAAATTATCTCTAACATATAAATATATATTTATTATGTAAAGTTCATTTCATATAATTGTAATATTGTAATAAATTTCTATCTTGAAAATTGTTACATATTATTCAGGATATTTTAAAAACTATTTCTTTCTTTAATTAATATTCATTTTTTCTATAAGTCAGATATATTTCCAAATATTAAATAATTTTTGAAGTGAAAACTTCTTTAGCGGCGTTGAGCACTTTTGCGGGATGGGGAAAAAGTATAGAACTCGCGTGATCGTGACCAACACCATGAAACCATCTGCTTTCAAATTTCTTATAACAGAGCGCGAAATTTGAATTGTCATTAGAACTGTTTTATAAATTATCTCTAACATATAAATATATATTTATTATGTAAAGTTCATTTCATATATACATATATAATCAAAATTATACGAAATGAACTTCACATAATAAATATATATTTTATGTTAGAGATAAGAATTATAAAACAGTTCGTATTGCAATATTTTAAACAAAGTTGTGTATTTATATATATATAAATATAAGTTACAAATTTGTTTAAAATATATGTTTAAAATAATATATAAGTTATATATATATACATGCATATGAAATTCATCTTTCTCGTGAAATAGCGCGAATTTCGTCTGTTTTAAAATTTCTTACGCAGAAGTTTTCACTTCTGTCGGCCAGTCCCACGACTGCCAATTTTGCTTTTTTAATTCCGAAAAGCTGCAAAGCACGTTTTTTTGTCTTTAGTTTGTTTTATAACCACTTGGGGCGCTAAACAGTTTTTCAAAAAAACACTATAGAAAAAAAATATATGTACCTATATATTATATATTTATGTATTATTGAGGAGCACAAGTTCATTAATTTTAATCAGATTGATGCAAATGTGTAACATTTAATAATTGTAATAAATAATTAAAGAATTGTGTATCAATATTTTTTAAAGGGTAGAGCGAGAGCTCGGTGTCCCAGGTATTAATATTACCAGCCAAATCCAATAATAATGAATCATTTTTTTTAACTTAAGTACCGAGCCGAGGCTCGGGGTCCCGGTACTTATTATAATGTGGATTACTCAAGTATATAAACTATCTACACAGGAGAATTAATTAGAATTATTAATGATATATTTTATTATATTTATATTTAAGGTTAAAATTATATTTTACATTTTGAAATAATATTAAAAGAATTATATTAAAAACACTTCAGAAAATTTGTATTTCATTATGTGGATAGTTATACTCTTAAAAAATCTCTTTCTCTTTGTCTTTCTATCTATCAGTACATTATACGAGGTTTGATCAAGAGAAAAGGTGAATTTTGAATTATTTCTAAAAGTATTTATTTATTCATTAATATTAATTTTGTCCCCCTCAGATATAATGCACTCATGCCAGCGCTTCCTCCAATCGTCGAAGCACTTCTGAAATGCGCTTTTTAGTATGGCCATCAGCTCGTTGTTCTATTCCGACTTTATCTCATCAATTGTGGCCAAATGCTTTCCTTTCATTGGTCTCTTCTATCTATATATCTAACTATTTCTGTGATTCTACTGATCTCCAAAGTTCTTGGCCGTAGCAACTACAGAACTCCAAGTATCCCTATTCTGAGTCACAACCCTCCAATCCCTACCCTCTCCCATCTCTCTCACGTCCCTTCCTACATTATTCACCCATCTCATTGGTCTCTTCACTTTTAGGAAAAGGAAAAAGTCGTAGGGAGCCAGATCTGGTGAATACGGTGGTTGAAGCATGACTTGGCTAAAAAATCACGAACAAGCAATGAAGTTGAAGCTGGTGCATTATCGTGATGCAGAATCCATGATTTTTTTTTCCACAATTCTGATCATTTGAGCCGTATTGATTCACGCAAACGTTGCATAACTTCTTTGTATTATTCCTTATCTTTTTTTAAAGCAAAAAATCGAAGAACAAACAAAACCTAACTTTTTCAGTTGTCAAAAACTTATAATTGCTTATAATCCAATTTGGCTCATAATGTCAACATATGAGAAACATATGTGTACCAACATAACAAAAAATATTTTGATAATCGAATCTACACATTCCGAGAAAATTCAAAATTCACCTTTTCTTTTGAACATACCTATATATTAATTATATTAGTATATTATCAGCAAATTGTATATATATATATATATATATTTATAAAAGCATGATTTTAATTAAATTAAATTTTTCACTGATGTCACTAGGTGTTCTTCGACGTTTTACATCAATCAATGCATTTTATTATTATTTATTTATTTTCTCTGTTTGGTTGGAATTTTGTATTCAAATTTTAACAACCTTTTAGTTTTAGTCTTAATTTTTTTTTTTTGAAATATTTTTACTTTTATTTAAATTTAATTTCAATTTTTATATAAATTAAAAATAAACAAATTATAATAAGGAAGGAGAACAAAATTAAGAGTTGAGTGTCAACGAAGAATTGTGTATGTCTTATACACGTCTGGGGTCTGGCTGCAAATATAGTTGTTGGTTGAATTTGTTTTAATTTCTACAAATATATGTATATATTTAATATTGTTTTTCAATCGTTATATAATCACATATATATATAATTCTATCTTTTGTTCACCGTGCACATTCGCTTTATCTTCCTAATAGGTCAATTACTCTTGAATGGGGGTGTTTTATGTAAACGAACATATATATAAATAAATAATTAAGCCTTTAATAACAAAACCTAAATCGAAAATTCTAAATAAAAATTTGAATTGAATATTTTTCAACTACATAATATAAATATGTAGTTTTTAACTTGCTAAAACTTTAATTTGAATGAAAAAATTATTTATTTTTTTTTAAGATAAATAAATAAATTTAAAAATGAATCGATTTCGATTATGTCACCTCTAAGAAAATTCACTTATATGAATTGTAATCTAAGACGTACCATCTCTTATTCTAAAATAATTTTCCTTTCCAGTAAACTTTCTAATAAAGGTGTTTTACTCCACTCACAATACGCAAATTGATGATAAACAATGTTTGCAACTAATATCCTCTGAATTGAGGCTTTATGAGGTAATCCAATGTAATTAATGGAAATTGTTTTCCAAAGAAAATACAAATGAATTTCAAATTAATTAGAATTATATTATATTTTTAGATAAATTAAAAAACAAAATAAATTTGGTTATAATTTTGTTTCATATTTTAAATCATTTTTTAAATCATATGCTAAGCGTTTATATTTTCTAAATAAAAATAATTCAGCCAAGGGAAGTTTATAAAGAAATTCTCTCATTTGAAAATTGAATCTAGATTAAATCAAAACTCAAGATAAAATAAGTTGACCTGTGGCCGGGTCCGAACCGACCGACGGTTTGAAGTAAATTAATTTCCAGCTATAGAAACAATTTCAAATAATTTTAATATAACTATTAATGTAATAAAAAACATATATGGATTATTTATAATATATATGTTACGGTAAAAGTAGATATTGCGGCAAATGTACACATTTTCCGGTAAATGTGCACACTTGCCGCCTCGTTTGGGTAATGTGCATTCAACTAACATTTACAATTTCAAATAAGGGAAATGTACATTGAATTCACAATGACCATGTCGTTTTGGTAAATGTGAGCATGTATAACAAATTAATGTCATAGTACTGAAGATTTCTGGATATAATTTAAGATATTTAGAGAAATAAGACTCAGGTAAGTTAAAATTATCATAATTATAGATTTAAAATTTTAATTTTTATACAAAAAAATTATTTTTTAGTTAGAATTTTTGAAAAACAATGAAACAAAAAGAAAAGTTTAAATACCAACTAGAACAGATTGTATCACAAAAAACAAAAATAATATTTATTTAAACCAGAGGTGGCCAACCCAAATGATCTTGCGGGCCACTTTGATAATTCATCATAACTTCGCGGGCCGCATATAAAATTATACATACCCATATTAGATATAAACCCATTATAGATATTGTTTGGTGTGACAAATTGAAAAATAATGAATTTTTATTATGTTTACTATTATGTTTACATATATAAACATATATAATATAATAATAATGATAATGAATGCACATTGTAAAAAATATATAATGCTAAAAATAAAATAAGTTGACCTGTGGCCAGGTCCGAACCGACCGACGGTTTGAAGTAAATTAATTTCTAGCTACAGAAACAATTTCAAATAATTTTAATATATCTATTAATGTAATAAAAAACAGATATGAATACATAAATAATAAATATAAACATTTTTAATTTTATTTTATTTATAATATATATGTAAGACCAGGCTGTGACGTCATGAATGGCTGGATGACGTCATATAATTTTAAATCAAGAAAAAACTAATAAAGATGATTTAAAACCAATACAAAGTGTATGATTCGTGGTGATATATAAAAAAATCTCCTCATGTGAAATTTGGTGTGAAAATAACCCTTCCCTTCCTATCGTAGATCGCTAATACTACCACTTCCGGTTTCCGGATTTGCACCAAAAGTTGATCAATTCATCCCACTGATGCATTAAGTAAATATACCAAATTTCATCAAAATCGGTTGAGCCGTTCAGGCTGTACACATCTATACGGACAGACGGACAGACGGACAGACGGACAGACGGACAGACGGACGGACAGACATCATGCTAAAAATACTTTTTTCTGCTAAGAAAATGCATGATTCGTGGAGATATGTAAAAATCTCCACATGTGAAATTTGGTGTGAAAACAATACCTCCCTTACTATCGTCGGTCGGTAAAAAGAAACAACGGAATAAAAAAAAAGGAATCATATTTATTTAACTAGTGCGATATTTGTTTCATGAGGGCGCAGCATATAAAAGTGTGATGAATTCTTGCTCAAATAAATAAATTTTTTTTCATTATGAAATTTCTATATGATCCTTTATAGTTTTATAAAATTTAACTCTTATAATAAAAATAAGCTGGGGTGTCTCCACTTGACCATCTCGCAAATTTGAATTGAATTAGTGAAAATATTATTATATTTAAATTAAATTTAATTAATTAAATTCTAAATTAAAATTAATAAATAATATTTAATAAATCAGCGCGTGTTTGACTATTTTTTGATGGCACAACGTCACGTACTGGCGCGTGATTTGCAATGTTAAAAAATTAATTCGGGTACTTTCAGCGATTCAATCAAGTTGAAATTCTATATATAGCAGTTTTATACAATTTTTAATCATGTGAAAAACTATCAAAAATATATCTTTATTTTTACGTTCAGTTGAGAAGAAAAATAATGAAAACGTGGTAGGTAATGGTCCTCTTCCGAATGAGCTACATTTTTCAAAATTTGATAGAAAACTACGAATTTAGAATAATGCCCTTGCACCAAATTTCTAGCTCAAAACCGTTTTTGTGTAATCTTGACCACATAAACACATACAAAAATTTTATTTATGAATATTTGGATCATAACCTACGACATATTATATAATATGCAAAGAATAGTATGTTTTGTTTGTCATTTAAATTTTTTAATTAAAATAATTTTCGTTATTAAAGCCTTTTAAATAAATATTTTTTTACTTTAATTTATTTGTATTCCAACTTTTCTTAAAAAATGAAGATAAGAATATACATTTACCAAAATGTGAAGGCAAGAGTACACATTTGCCGGGAAATGTACATATACATTTTATTCAGTTCACATATACCTAACTTTTTGGGAAATGTACACATTTTCCGGTAAATGTGTACATTTCCCAAGCGTGTACATTTACCGTAACATATATATATATATATATATATATATATATATATATGTGTAAGATCAGGCTGTGACGTCATGAATGACTGGATGACGTCATATAATTTTAAATTAAGAAAAAACTAATAAAGATGATTTTTCTCGAGGATAAAACCAATACAAAGTGCATGATTCCGGGTGATCTATAAAAAAATCTCCTCATGTGAAATTTGGTGTGAAAATAACCCTTCCCTTCCTATCGTCGATCGCTAATACTACCACTTCCGGTTTCCGGATTTACACCAAAAGATGATCAATTCATCATACTGATGAATTAAGTAAATATACCAAATTTTATCAGAATCCGTTGAGCGGTTCAAGATGTACATGTTTATACCGACACACAACGGACAGACGCACAAACATCATGCTAAAAATATTTTTTTCGGTTAAGAAAATGCATGATTCGTGGAGATATGTAAAAATCTTCACAAGTGAAATTTGGTGTGAAAACAATACCTCCCCTACTATCGTCAGTCGGTAAAAATATTGGAATTATAATAAATATATTCCTTATATCTCTGTGGCTCTACGGAACTCAAGAGTTCTTGGCCGCAGTAACCATCTTCCTCTAAGAGTTCCAAAGAACTCCTATTTTCACTTATGTCCTTACATATATTGTCTGTCCATCTCGTTCTTGGACTCCCAATCGATCGCTTCCAAATGCAATTTCTTGATATGCAGTCTCCATTATTCCCCGGCGACGTCATCTTTCTTTGGCCCATAAATTCAGCGAAGAATCTACTCTCGTCTTCCAAGGTCATAGAAAATAATTATTTAATATATTTTAATTTTGATTCACCTTGTTAATAATTTTGACAAAATAAGCCCATTTACTGCATGATTACAGAAGTTACCCCATTGCAACCTCGACCCATAAATTCTTCTTGAATATTATTATCCTATTTTTAATTATAATAACATTTAAAACGTAAATATATGGATACACCTAATTCCAATTAATTTTAATAATAATTTAATTTTCACTAATTAAAACAATATTAAGTGTACATTTGATATTAATAACTTAAATAAGATTAATTAATTATCGATGACTAAGCTTGCTATGGTTTATTTATATCTGTGTGTATCTTGAGACTATACTAATTCAATATCTCCCAACTTTTGGTATCTAATGGAATAAATGATACAGAACTGAGGAATAGATAATTGTATCTAAATTCAACTTATGATTTATATATAGTATATATAGAAGTTAATAAGAAACAATAAAATAAAAGAATAGTGCCATTATTTTAACAAGAGATAAGAAATTTATTTAGAATGGAATAATAAATTGTATATATATATTTCTTTTTATTTAAGTAATCTTCATAAATAACCAAAATAATAATAAAATTTGATTACAATTAATGGTTTGTTGTTGATTTGAGAGCTGAATTGTTTGAAATAACCTTAAACCGAAGGCTTATTGTAATGAAGGTAATATATCTACTTTGATTCCGAAATTTTTGTCGTCTGTCACTAAAAGGGTTTAATAGAATCAAATAAGAAATGAGAATCAATTTTTCCAAAAAGTAAAGCCAAAACGAATATTGATCTCTAGTGATCATAAATCAGATAAAACAAATAATTTTGTCTTTACTCCAATTTATCAAATATATTATGATAAAAAATATAACATTGAAAAAAAATACATACAATTATTATTAAATTTATATTTAATTAGAAATGATAGTTCTTTTTTATAATATAATTGTATATTATTCAAAATCCTATTGGTATTAAGTTGTTTTTAAATCATTTAAGAATTCAATTGGAATTCAATTATGTAGATTTTCTCTTGATATATCAAGTAGTTTGAATCTCGTTAGTAGTGAATATCGTTAGAAATTTTCAAAAAGGAAATCATTATAAGAAAAATTAGATCTTTGATGATGAAATCAAAAATGTAAATATCATATACGATTTCTAAAAATACTCTAGACACGAGATATGTAATTTTAATAAAGATGAAAAAATACAAGTTAATCTAACGTTTATTAATATTTTCAATAAAATACTGAACAGATGAGGGCAAAAACTTAAGAATATCATAATATTTATGTCTTTATCAAAATTAAAAATCTACATTTCATCAAAATTACTTTCAAAAAATACAAAAATTAAAATAAATAAAATAAAACAAATTTCTTGGCAGTTATATTTTATGAAAATATGATGGGGATAAATTTTTATAATAAAAATTTTCAGAAAATAAATCAAAATATTCAAAAAAAGTAGCATCCTCATTTTGGAATAAGGTCGAATCGATGAAGAATGGTAGAAGATCTGAGATATATTATGATCACCGCCAACAAAGTCAGAAGAAATAAGTCACTAATAGAAATAATATTTTTTTCTTGTTATTCTTCTTTATTCATCTACTAGCTGCTCAGAGCTCCTTCGTCGCTCTTCACATCTAGACGGGGGCTCCGCCCCCTGTACCCCCGAGTGGTACATAGTATTTGGTTGAAAGTAGTAAAAGGTTTTCATCCATTTTGTTTCAATCAATGTATAACATAAAACATTCATTTCTTATTGTGTGATTATTTAAAATATATTTTAATTTAATCAGTAAATTAATTATATATATTTTTATTGAATATGTTATAACTATCTACTCGAAAGTTCTTGGCAGCTACAACCACATTTCTCCAAGTGTCCTTATCCTGAGCCTCTGTTCCATCTTTCTTACGTCATTCCCTGGTGTCCTCATCTTTGGCCCAATCCTATTCTCAAATACTCTGAATCCACTCTCATCTACTAAGATCATAGACCATGTCTCACACTCATATAATACAACAGACAAAATAATTGTTTTATATATTTTAATTTTCATTCCCTTTTATAATAATTTTGATGAGATAAGCCTCTTTACTGCATGATAACAGGCGTTTCCCGATTGCAACTTCGATTTAAATTCTTCTCAAATATTATTATCCTTCGTGATTACATTCAATTTTTCTACATATTCAAATTCTACATTTTATATGTTAATACTGCTCCTGTTTGTTTCTAAATATATTTATTTATCATTATTAATTTCAAACCTCATCTCTTTTCCTACCTCGATTAATTTTTCCTTGCTATCTGTAATTGCAATTGCCGAATCTCCTATTATATTTAAGTCGTCTGGGTAACCTAATAATTTACAATTGATTTCCACATCTTACTCTTTCTTTACTACCTTCAAGATAAATTTTAAGATCAAAATTTGAAAAAGTTTATCCGGATCTATTGAGTCATGCGTAGGTTTTACTAAAGTCTACAAATAATTAGTGAACAGAAATATTGAATTCGCGGTTTTTTTAATATCTGTCATAATGAAAATATCTTAATTAATGTTGATCGATTTGGCATGAACCCGCAATGATATCGTCTAATATTTCCTCCGCCTATAGTTATAAGTATTGTATATGTTATAATAGAGTATAATATTTCTTGATCATTTCATTTTGATATTTTAATTTCATTGCTTGATTTTTATTGAATATTTTTAATTATAATAAAATTTGAGAAAATGCAATGTTAGAGACTTGAGACAATTTATAAAAATTAACGGTATAAAAGTATTGATAAAACTAAAGATAAATTAACAATATATACATTCATTAATAGTATTAATTTAAATTAATGGATTTATTTGATTTTTTATTATTAAGTTCATTTATTAATTTTTTTAGATCATAGTTAATTCCCCCCCTAAAATAAAAGAAGTATTCAAATATAGAAAGAATAAATACAAAATAATTTAAGTTAAATATGATTTAAATATTTTATTATATTAATTAAAATGAGAACTTTTAGAATAAATTATTTAATTGAAATGATATTTGAATATTAGAATTTAAAATAAAAAGTTAAATATTATAATAATTCTTTGATTGCTAGTTATATACATTGTGTAAAATGAGTCCGCCAGTCAGTGGGCCACGCCTGGCTCTTGAATGAACAACACGGAGAACTATATAAACTTTAAAAAATTAAATTCTGCGGTTATTGATTAGAATTAGATATTAATAAAATCTATAGCCTATGTTACCATAGAGATATATAAGAATATTGTGATGTAATTTCATAGAAATCGTTTCTTATTTTTTGATGTTCATAATTCTATATTACCGGTAAAGTGTCGGTTAAGTAGGAAATTCCTTTTTTGTTTGTTTCTATGACAGCAAAAAAGTAAACAAATTACATACATATATACATACATACATACAAACACTCTCCTTTATATATATAGATTATTTAGATTTTTAACGTTCTTTTTAAAACATTCTTTAAAACAGTCACTATCTGTTTGGGACTGATTAGAGTAAAGAATGAATTTGCTAACTCTCTTTCTAACTATAAAATATTTGTTGAGTTTTTCTTTTTTATCATTCAACGAAAAGAATGAATAATTAATTATTTTTTACAGGGTGTCTTCGTTGCAAGCTCTTGATGTTCTAAACAATGTGCATTAATTATTAACGGTACAAAAATCCCATAGGGTGTTACAAAATACTCTCATTTGGTTTATTTATTATATAAGAGTATCATTTGCTAGAATAATCTGTACTAAATTGTTATTTTAAGTCTCACTGGAATGTCTCATCATTAATTTAGACAATTGTTTGAATTCTATATCTATTATAATAAGTTAAAATAATATTTTTTGAATAAGTGATTAATAAAGGGTTAAATATTATTATATCAATAAACACATAGAATTGTTTATTAAATGATTTTTTAAACTGATTTGTTAGTTTTAATGTAGTAAAAAAAAATGAAAAGATTATTTAAAGAATAATTTATTTTCAATAATTGCCCAATACTTTACAAGTATTGAAATAACTATAAAGATAGATTTTACAATAAGTTGTTATAGTTGACATATTTACATGAAAGAACCTTGAATATTTGAAAGAGATTTTATAACTATAATTTTCTAACGTCTATTATTTGTTAGAATTGAATAAAATAATAATCATTCAAATTTAAAATAGGTTAGGAACAACAAAAAATATAATTTCAGTTTTCTTATATGGAAGTTTAACTTCTAATTTAAACTTAGGGGACTTTTAATATACAATGAATTCTTGAATTCTTATTATTATGCTCTATGAGTATGAAACAACAATATAGAAGATAGAAGTTAATTTAATTTAAAGAAAATACATATAAACATTACGTCTATAATAGTGTTTTTTTAAATATAGTTGAAGTAGAAGAACTATTGGGGAGGAGTCTTTAGTATGGAACGTAACTCTTAACTTCACTCTGTGGATTTTATTTTTTTGATGGATTGCTAGAATTTTAAATGACCACATCCATCGATGTATAGATATTCAGTCAAGTGCCATATAATATTATTTAATCATTTAATGTTATGAAATGATTCGGGTCTTACCATATAAATAATAGTACTTGGAACACCGAGCTATCGCTCGACACTTTAAAAAATATTGATATACAATTCTTTAATTATTTATTACAATTATTAAATGTTACATCATTGCAACAAACTGATGAAAATGAATAGAACTTGAAGTCTTAAATAATAAGTACCGGGACCCCGAGCCTCGGCTCGGTAATTAAGTTAAAAAAATTATTCATTATTATTGGTTTGGCTGGTAATATCAATACCTGATTCACCGAATCGCCATTCAAATAATAACATACAAACAGAAAAGTAGGTCCTGTTGATATAAAATATATACCTGGGACACCGAGCTATCTTTGAATGAAAACATTATGCATAATTAAATAGTCGATAAATTCTGTTATTATAAATCAAAACCTGCCTTTTCAATCACTCTATCTATTAAAAATACCATCAAAATCCGTTGCGTAGTTTTAAAGATTGTAGCGTTTATAGGGACAGAGAAATCGACTTTGTTTTATATTATGTAATGATTATGAAAAAAAATTTTAAACAAATGTATTTAATTAAATTAATAACTTTAAAAAATATTAAATGATATTTAGCTCAATTGTAAAAATTAAAATGAAAAGAAATTACTTAAAAAAATTACAATTATAACAATAATATTAACAAATATATAAACTTATCTGAAAATAATTAGATATTTATTTGATAAAATTAAATTTTTAAGTAAATAAATAAATAAAATAATTATGAAAAAATAGAAAATAATTAAATCAAAATTGAAATAATTGAATAATTGAATAATAATAATAAATAATAAATAATATTTTATTGAAAAAATATTAAAAATTATAAAACTATCTAAAAATAAGTTGACCTGTGGCCAGGTCCGAACCGACCGACTGTTTGAAATAAATTAATTTCCAGCTACAGAAACAATTTCAAATAATTTTAATATATCTATTAATGTAATAAAAAACAGATATGGATACATAAATAATAAATATAAACATTTTTAATTTTATTTTATTTATAATATATATGCAAGACCAGGCTGTGACGTCATGAATGGCTGGATGACGTCATATAATTTTAAATCAAGAAAAAACTAATAAATATGATTTTTCTTGAGGATAAAACCAATACAAAGTGCATGATTCGTGGTGATATATAAAAAAATCTCCTTTGGTGTGAAAATAACCCTTTCCTTCCTATCGTCGATCGCTAATACTGCCACTTCCGGTTTCCGGAATTGCACCAAAAGTTGATCAATTCATCCCACTGATGCATTAAGTAAATATACCAAATTTCATCAAAATCGGTTGAGCCGTTCAGGCTGTACACATCTATACGGACGGACGGACGGACAGACGGACGGACAGACATCATGCTAAAAATACTTTTTTCTGTTTAGAAAATGCATGATTCGTGGAGATATGTAAAAATCTCCACATGTGAAATTTGGTGTGAAAACAATACCTCCCTTACTATCGTCGGTCGGTAATTAATTAATAAAGGAACAATGAATAAATAAATATAAATTAATAATTTAATAAAAAATAAACACGAAAATAAATAAAAAAAAAATAAAATTAATTAGTAAAAATTTGTAAGAATTAAGAAAAAATTAAACGACAAACCTGATTAAAAAATTTCCAATATTTTCGAGAAAAAAAATAATTAAAAAGTATATTAACTAATTAATAAAATAAATATTAACTAATAATTAAAAAAATAAATGAAATTAATCTGATTCGTCGTTCAATTTTTTCTTAATTCTTATAAATTTTTATTAGTTAATTTTATGTTTTTTTACCTATTTTTGTGTTTATTTTTTATTAAATTATTAATTTATATTTATTTTATTCATTGTTCCTTTATTAATTAATTTATTTATTATTTGTTCTTTTATTAATTAATTTTTATATAGTTTTATAATTTTTAATATTTTTTCACTAAAATATTATTTAATGTTTTTAATATTATTTATTATTATTGAGGACCCCAAGTTCCATTCATTTTAATCAGGATGCAGTGATGGAACATTTAATAATTGTAATAAATAATTAAAGAATTGGGTTGAGCAATAGATCGGTGTTCCAGGTACTATATATTTAAAGGCAAAGAAAAATTATACAACTTTTATATTAGCAATTATAAATGCCACTTATTAAATTGCATGACCTCTATGCCTCTATATAGTTAGAATTATAAAATCGAGAAGGCTACGGTGGGCAGGACACGTGGCTAGAATTGGAGAAGATAGAATGGCAAAAAATATATTGGTAGGGAGACCGAGTGGGAAACGTCCTCTTGGAAGACCAAGAACACGGTGGGTGGATAATGTGGGAAATGATGTAAGAGAGATGGGAGAGGATAGGGACTGGAAGGTTGTGACTCAGAATAGGAATACTTGAAGGAGTGTGGTTGTTGCGGCCAAGAACTTTCGAGTTGCGTAGAGTCACAGAGATAGATATACAAATGCCACCATCATCATTTCATTATTAATTATAAATTAGATTAAAATATAATCATTGATTTAATTAATTTAATTAATTCTCTTTGAATTTTTAGCAAAAACAATCTATTTGTTCTTTTTTATTCTACATATCTTTTTTAAGATTTAAAAAGAATGGTCCGTCTCTTTGAAAACTTACGCCACTTTGAAAAGAGCATTCCACAATACTCTCTTTTAACTCTTTAAAACTTTTTTTAATTCAAAAACCGCACTAAATTAAATTAAACATAATAAAAAAGTAGTACGTGCAGTTTAACACTTTTTCATTTTATAACTAAAACAAATGCAATGGCAAATTTATGTGTTTGAAAATTCACTAACAAAAATAAAACAAAACATTTCTAAATCATTTTCGTTACAAGTTGTTGCAAGTTTCCAAATTTAAAACAAATACCAATTTAACGAGTGATTAATGAAGTGATATAGGATTCCGGAATTAAAAAACGAGCTTTTTTTATTTCAATCTATAAGTTGAAATAATCTCTTGCAAGTTTGTAGAAACACCATCATTTTTAATGGATTTGTTAGCCATATCGTTAAATACCGTCCAGCCGATGTTTTATTTTGATTGTCGTCAATTTCTTTTGTGTCACGTAAATTTGCTATTTGTGAAAAAGCTAATTCTTTTACTATTATGGTGAAAGAAAATTGTTGATTATTATGGACGACTAGTATTTATTATATATTAATTTAAAATAAAAATAGAATAGAATATTACGGATCATTTATACCTAAATATTGTTTTCAATATGTAGAAGAGTTAATAACAGTAAAATAAAAAAATAGTACAAGAGTCCTTCTGATATGAGATATGAAAATAAAATTTAATAATAAAAAAAAGAGAAAAAATAAATATTTTTTAGCAAAAAGAAGAGATGAGGACATTTACCTATATATTCAAATATACATATTAAAAAAAATTCACTTTTAATTTAAATTATAGCTTGAGTGTCTCCACTCGACTATCTCGCAATTTGAATTTGATTAAATAGCATAATATATTATATTTAAATTATATTAAATTAATTATAAATTATAAATTAAAATTAATAAATAATATTTAATATATTAAACCAGCGCATGTTTGGCTCTTTGTTGATGGCACCACGTCACGTGTTGGCGCGTGAGATTTGCAGTGTTAAAAAATTAATTCTGGTACTTTCAGCAATTCAATCAAGCTGTAATTCTATATATAGCAGTTTTATACAATTTTTAATCATGTGAAAAATTATCAAACATATATATTTATTTTTACGGTCACTTTAGAGGAAAAAAAAATCAAAACGTTGTAGATAAGGACCCTCTTCCGGTTGAGCTACATTTCTCAAAAGTTGATAGAAAACTATGAATTTTGAATAATGCCCATGTACCAAATTTCATGATTCTAGCTCAAACCGTTTTTGCGTAACCTTGTCTACAAACATACAGACATTTTTTTTAACCTTAGTGAAAATGATTCAGGAACCTTCAAAACGTATAAAAACATAGGAAATTTTCGTGATCGCAATACAATCTCTGGCGAGATAGTAAAAACAGTCAAAAATTTGTAATTATTGAATAAAAGCAAGACTGTTATTTAGTTAAATATTATTAATCAATATATTATTATAAGATTTTTTTAAAAATAAATATTACTACCTGGTCTTCAAATAAATTGTAATACTTATTTTTTATCTATCTTATTATCTATGTTAACCTGTTAACAATGGAAAAAATACTGTCAAAAGTGTTTTCTTATATAAATTTATTTTCCGAAGATATATGATGAACAAAATGTTTCATAAATTTCAAATTATCAGACCAGTCAACATTGAGGGCCCATATATATATTGGATGAAAATGAAATTGTCATTCAGATATTGAATATTTGCATTTCTATATCTTCATATTGTGTCTTTTGTGTAATCTTTTGTCTCCCAAATATTACCGAGAAAAAGAATTGAGGACATATGCTAATTTTGAACTTATATATTTTATTAAGTTACTGAAAATTTAATATATAGATATTATTTTAGATACAATATTATAATAAGGGATTTGTTGATAAAATTATAGAATAAAAGAGCAGCTGATATGTAAGGGTTGCAAGATTATTAGATCGTAATGAGAAATTGAATTGATGGAAATATTTTTTTTTCTATTACTATTTAATTTCTATTATTGAATTTTATATAATATTATATTGAAATACTAATTAATATTGTAATATACATGAGTTTTATGTATGTGCTACACTCGGAAATGTGAACAGTTGATTTCCTCAATTCATCATATATAATTGTAGTTCCTAGTCAAAGAATAGAGAGATTATTCAAAATTTCCCATCTCTCTATTGTCGTTGGTACATGATTGATGGTTATTTAGAATTTACTTGAAATAGAATCTAATACATAAATTCAAAAGGAAATAAGAAGCTTTCAAAATAAAGGGATGAAAGATATTTGTGTCAAATCCTCTTCTATAGAATTACAGAGTAACTTATGTTATTTGAACATCTTTCATACAGATTAGTTATGTAGGTACATTAGTTATATTCGAAAAGCCACATGTATATACCTATTCGAAACAAATATATATTATAGAAAATGAAATGAGGATAAGCTTAAATTTTTACGAATAATAACATTGAAATAAATCATTTAAATTAATTACTACGAATGGAAAAAACCAGATAATTTATAAAAATAAATATAAGATTTAAAATATTTTGATTTTATTTATAATTAAAATAACAGGATTAATATTTAATCTAGGGCGTATTTTCAAACGCAATTTATACAAAAATAATAAATTTATACTTTAAAAATAAATTTTATAATGGAACATTTTAATATATTTTTAGTATATATAGATATATGAATATATGTAGTCCATTCAATAAATCATAAATATATAGGTACCTATATATGAATAAAATTGTATTTTGTATAGATTGTTGTGTTTAGAAAACAATCTATTCCCGATGAGGGATTTACATTTAAATCTTTTTTTGATCCGTAGCAGGATTTTTAATTAAATTAATTAATTTGTATATAACATTTTTGATAAAATATTTAAGTAAGTAAAGTTTTCTTTTAATTATTTTCTATATGATATCTATTTTTATAATTTTTCAAAATGAGGAAGAGAATATTAAATTATGAATATCTTAAAAAGGGGTTGGCTTTAAAAAAAAACACACTTTCAAACCGAAAATTCAATTTTTTTTGACTTTGTAATTATAATCTACAAATCTACGTAGTTTATCATTGATCAAATATTCCATGTTGACGTTGAATATTTAGTGTTACGGAACTATCCCTTGAGAATTCGTTTACATAACTGAAACGAAATTAAGTCTTGATTTATTTATTATTTTGATTTAATTATTTTATTTTACTTTTATTTAAAGCTTTTTTAACACTACAGATTTTATAAGTTTATCTTTTAATAATACTTTAATACTCATTTTATATTCATCATTTTATTTAAATTTTTTTATATATATATATTACTATATGTTCAGTAATTCCTTCATCTTCAACTTGATTGTATTTTCTTATCATTAATCATTATTTGTTTATTATAAATTAACATCTTAATTAATTTAAAATAAGATAATCTTTTGAAGGCAATTTAGGATTATAGAAGGTTTAATCAAACTCTAAGGCCAATAGATAAACCTACCTGAAAGCTATCAATAAGAGGTAATCTACAAAACATTTTTTGATATTTGCTTAAGATGCATTCTTATCGTATATTTTAATATTTATTTACTTAAAAAAATAAAATCAAAAGATATCTATAATTTATTCAATAAGTTTTAAAGTGACAATAAAAAAAATTATAAAATTAATATACATATTAATTTAATAAATTTAACAAAATGTAAACTTAATTTAATATATAACAACATTTATCAATTTATTTCATAAATTTAAATAATAATATGTTCATTAAAAATGATATAAAAGATATACGCGTAAATTTTGTATCTTAGTATGTCAGCCAATTTGGCACAGAATAGCCTATTTCATATACATAGGCAATTGATATTCATATAAGATTATCTTAGAGACATATTCCAGAAATGGACTCCTTCAAGAGTGAAGGGAAATCCTGGAAATGCGTTTCATTCATAAAACGTGCCAATATCCCTTACAGTAGACTTGCATCGTCAACTCAACTAGAAACTGTTTTTTTTTATAAAGTCTGATATAAAATAATTTCAATATCAGAATTTAAGTATTTCCGTTCAATTGTTTATTAATTTTAAGAGAAATGTTTGAACGTCTTTAATATAAAACAAATACAAAATAAATAGTCCCGTTTCTTAATAAATCATGATCAATGGATATACGTAAGGGAAAATAAATGGTTTCTTAAAATCTTTTACATTATAAAAGAACCAGTGACATGGAAACAAACACGATTTTTTTTTTGTTCAAACCTGGTACAAATCCTATATCTTTTCTTATCTATTTTTCTTTGTAATAGACTGACCTTTGAATACAACCGAAGTATAACTTGTAAATCTATTACTATTCATGTATTTAGAAAATTAGATTACAATTGATAAAAAAATATTTTAGCTGGGTTAAATGTAATATTTTAGTTGATTCTATAATGATTGTACCTTTTTAATAAAATAAAACAAAAAACTTGTTTTCACTGTTACGACAAGATAAATAAATAATGTCCAATCAAAAATATTATTAGATTGATTCAATATTTTTTTGGTGTCTATACTTACAATTAGATAAATATTGTTTTGAATATATGCTACGGGATACATCCCCATATTTTTGACACATTTATTTAAAAAAATATCCATTATATATAACATTATAATCTGTTTATAAATATATAAAAAAAATTATAATTCTATATTGTATATATATTCATACATACAGGGTGGGGCTGAAAAACCTATCCGATTTCAAATCCCTTTTTCTCAGAAGAGGGAGCAGGTAGAGTAGTGGGGTAAAAACCGTTAGAAAGCCGGTTTTATGCCATTTGTCAGTAGTCAACATGCCTTGGTCTGGTGAACATCGTGCTTTTGTTATTGAGCGGTTTATCGAAAACGACGGTTCGATAATTGCTACACAACGTGCTTTTCGAATTCATTTCGGACTCGGGCGTCATGATCCTGTTCCACATCACGCTACGGTTACAGTGTGGGTGTCAAATTTTCGACAGACGGGTTCAGCATTGAAAAAGAAGACGTCAGGAAAATGTTTCCAGGTCGCCTCATTTCTCTGAGAGGTGATCTTGGCTGGCCGCCGCGCTCACCGGATCTCACTCCATGTGACTTCTTCCTTTGGGGTTACCTCAAATCGAAGGTTTACCAGCATTGACCAAGGACCCTTCTTGCTTTACGAAGGGAAATTGCTTGGGAATTTGAAGAAATTCCTGTGGAAATGACGGTGAAAGTCATGGAAAGCTACCACGAGCGCCTAAATCAGTGTACCCGCTCCCAAGAATGACATTTGAGCGATGTGCTTTTCAAAACTTAAATTTAAAAATGGCATACAATTAGCAATATGTTAATAAAAGAAATTTTTTGACAAGCTGGTTTTAATTTTATAACGTTTTGAAATCGAATAGGTCTTTCTGTCCCACCCTGTACATACATACATTTATTAGAGAGTACCAGTGTATATATCTCTATTTGGTACTTATATATATATATATATATATATAGGTTAATTTTTCTGTTATATATATAAGGGTTTTAATCTGTATATTGCTCAGAATTTAAATTTTTTTTTCACGTTTCATGATCTGGAAAATCCAAAAATGACTTTATAATTTTTTATGTGGCTCCCTGTTCCGGAAATTGTGTCGCTTTAGACTCAAAATTGCACAATAATTAGATACATATTTTTATATTTTATATTTTTATTTACGTCTCTATATTAGTGAGTGTTGTTCTACTTGATTAGTTGAAAAGTCAAAGCCTCCATCACAACATATCAACAAAATTTATTTATTTTTTATTAATAATCAATATTCGAGAGAGGTAAGTAAATCATATTTAACTTTTATAAAAATATTCCGTATTATTTCATGTAGTTGTTCAAATGGAACAGGATAGTAACACAGCAAAGCATAATGGAAATAACCTGTTCGAATAAATTGTTGGGTATTTTTTGAGACTAGGACTTTCTATAAATAAATATCTCAGGCAGACTTGAAGTTATCCCGAATGAAGTATCTCAGATTCATAGAAAGCAACAAACAAACCAACTCCTTCCAATATACATTATTCATTGATCCCACTAGAATATCCTTCTCTCCAAAATAAGCATTATTGACATTATCATATTTATTTTATTAATTGATAATATTTAAAAATCATTCCTAATCAATATATAATTTTTGTTTATAATAATTTATTTAATAATCTAATCAGTATGAAATTAAATTAAATTTTAATTTCATATACTCGTAGAGTATATAGTAATTAATTTATATATCTATGGATACCCTACTACAATAATATAAAATGAAAAAATTAAATTTTTTTTTTATTTGTTATTATTTATGTTTATTATTGTCAGTAAGTAGTTAGAAATGTTTCTCTAGATATTATTTTTTTTTCGTAATCTTGGTTACATACATACACACACATACACACACCTAAACACACACAGACATTTTTCTCAACCTTAGTGAAAATGATTCAGGAACCCTCCAAACGTATAAAAACATCAAAATCTCAACATCGAAAATTTTCGTGATCGCAATACTATCTCTGGCGAGATAGTAAAAATATATGCGATTTAAAAATTTCCAATGTTAAGTTTTATTATTTTATGAACTGTTTTAATTGTACCTAAGAAGTAATGTTTCCTACTCGAAAATAGTTGTTTGGTCTTCATTTTTATCTCAAAGATTTAAATCCAATTTTCAATTTTCGTCGCGACTAAGTAATCATTATGATTATTGCTATAAATCATTTTATTATCTAAATGTATTTCATATTATCCTGAAATTCCACCTTGAGAAACTCTTAGCGACTTCTTTTTAATCATTTTTGATATCTTACATCTTTTTGACATCCATTCACTTTTCTTTTCATGTATCTTTTCTACTAAGAGCTTTTTTTTCTTTTTTCAATTTAGGTATATTTGTTTTATATAAACTAATCTTTTTTTTTCCTGCTTTTATTTTATTAATACAATATTCTATTTATTTATAATCACATATTGGTGGGTATAATAATATAATCATTGAATTTAACAAATTAAAATAATTTAATCGAAAATGGAGATATGAATATATTATATTATGTTAATTGATATTTTAAATGAAGTTCGGAGTTAATTGATAGGTGGAGTTTCAAAATTATCATAATCATAAAATATTTATCCTTTTTTTAAATAAATAATTATACTTTTATATAAACAAGGATTTTTTCATTATCATTTATTGCTTGAATATATTTCAGAATTTTTTTCCATTGTTTCACAATATTACAAATTGCAATCTATATTCATTCAATAATAATGAACATTTTATAAAACATTTTTTCCTGAAAATTCTGGAAATATGCTATTGTCATTCATATTATTTCAATCAATGAGTTTTTTTATTTTTAGACTTCGATTATAGAAATGTATGGGATGGGTATTATAATCATGGTTTAATCCTTGTCAGCCAATTATGACATAGAACTTGGATTATAATGTTAGCCTACTAATAAACTGATAATGACTTTCCAAATGTATTCCTTCATGAATTATCAATTTTTTTTTTCTAAATTCATTGTGAGTTGAAATTTAAAAAAAAAATATTAAAATAACAATTATGATTTTATGAATGTATTAAAGGTAAATAATTAAAGAAAAAACCATTCTACTAAAATATTCAATTTTTCGTCCGATATATTTTAAATAATCTAAAATTTATGTATGTATGTATGTATCTATGATAATGATTTCAGATTTTTCCAAAATATATTAAACTTGAATATATTTGGAAGGCGCCATAGGGGGGGATTTAGCAAAGCTGCATCACATTCGTGTGGTTCCGGGTTCAAGTCCCGGGCCTGGCAAGGGAATTTCTCTAGCTGGAGTCTATGGTACTCTGGGATCTACATTGGGAAGCTACTTGATAAAGAGTAGCGCCTCCGATCAAGAAAATCAAGGTAAAGGATCCGTTGTACTGATCATAGGACACCTAATTGATATAACCGACTTGATAGGCATTGTCCGTGCATAGGACGTACCAGTGGCGCAACCAGGGGGGGGTTTTGGGGGTTAAAACCCCCCCCAGGATTGAAAAAAATATAAATTGCTGTATATTATGTACTATATTACAAATAGAAATGAAAAAAAAATAATTCTTAAAGTATAACTTAGTGTATAATAAGGAGCTTATTTTATTTTAAACAAATTTCAACACAAAAAAAATTGCTTATTTTTTCGTACAGAATTAAATATAAGAAATAAAATTTTTTCTATTATTTCTCCTAAATCATAAAAAACAAAAGACTTAATATAAGATTACTAGAGGATTGTGAAATTTTCCAATTTGACTATTATTTAAATATAAAATAAATAAAAATATTACTCAAATTCTAAATATTTTTTATTAATAATACATTAATTGCTAATTTCATAAAAATTATGAAGCGAAGACAAATATTTTCAAAATGGAAACGGGTAAAAATCCCTAAAGGAAAAAATCCATAAAAGTCAAAAATCCCTAAAACCGAAAATCCCCAAAGGCGAAAACCCCTAAATAAAAATATCGCTGACTGAAAAAATCCCTAAAAACAATTTTTTTCATTTTTGTATTAATTTTAATTGTGACTCAGAAAATTAAATCACAAGGTGAGCATGACACCCAGTTGCCTGAGACACGACCTCCCAAGGAGGTAATCGGGCCTGGACCGAAAGTAGGGAAAAATAGGTCAAAAAATACATACATAGGGCCCACACACGTGATTTTTCCAAAAAAATTCGTATGTAAAATAAAGGGAATTTACTCAAATTCCGTTTATTATCATACGTTTTAATAGCTTAATGATTCCAAATACAAAATACACCATTTGCACCGTATATTTCACCAGGGAATATATAACGCAATTTGTGAAATTTACTATTATCAGAGGTTGTCTTTTTCATTTTGCTCAATGCATTTATAGAAACATCAAATCAATGCCAGAAGTTTTGAAGCTCTATAATGATATAGATAATCCTGACAACTCCACTCATTTACGAACTCTTGCAGCTTTGGTTTTGGTACCACCATCAAAAGTCATTGTAGCCACCAAGCATTATCTGGACGACCAACAGGGTAAAACTTCGCGATCTTTTTTCTTACTTCGAGCGCACTTGGCTAGGTGAACAATTTTTGGCTGGCTTTTATGACCCCAAATTCGACATTGGAACATTGGAACATCTCCGATGCCACTTTGATGGGTTTGCCTCGGACAAACAATGCATTGGAAGGTTAAATAACATTAAAATAAAATACAAAATTAAATGTTTTTGCCAGATTTTGTAAAATAAGTGTTTCATTTACAAAACTTTTTTAAATATTTAATATAAAAAAAAAAATCTTAATGAAAATTTGTCTTTGAGAGAGCCCGGGGGGGGGGGGGGCGCCATAGGAAGGTGGAGCGGCTAGTCAAAACCCCCCCCAGGATCAAATCCTGGTTGCGCCACTGGGACGTACAAAAGTCAGAGTTTTTTTTTTTGAATATATTTATTCTTGAAAATGATCAAAATAAATGTTGGTTAAAATCTTAATTATTATTTATCATTTAAAAATCAGAAGGAACAATTTCATTATATACATATATATTTATATATATGAGAGAGAGAGAGGGAGAAAGAGGTACCTTTGTTCCATTAATTTCTAAGTAACCTAACTCAAATTATATAGATTGAGCTCTTAATGCATAAGGTCCCAAAATGATCCCAAGTCATAAGGCCCTGGGTCGTTGAAATTTGATTGCTTGCTTGTTGAGTTCTTAGGAGATTCTAAGTTGTTACAATAGCATGACCGTTACAATTATAACTTTTTACTATTTATGAAATAATCAATATATTTTAGATTAAAGACAAATTACTTTATATAATTAAAGTAAATAAATTTTATTAACATTATTTACTTTTTCACTAAATTATTAAATTTTTTACTTGTAACATTTAATAAATAAAAGTAGATAATTATGAAAAAAATAAAATAAAAATAAATTTCTTGGTATATATGTAATAATAATAATTAAAAAAATATTTTTTTAAATAATAATAAATTTCATTAAATAAGGTACATGTTTTAATTTTAATTAACGATTCATTCTTAATATTATTTTATTGTCAAGCATTTAAAGCCTTTTATAATAGGTATAAAAGTTGCAAGTTTGAGGTTCTTAGTGAATGGACCTCATAAATGGCCTATTTATACATTTAAATTTTAACTTCATCCATCTTTTAAAATGCTAATGCTGGCTGGCAAAGAGAATTATTAATGTCTTTATAAAATTAAAAAAACAATGTTTATATTTTAAAGCGAATTTCGATCAAATTATGATTTTTTTTAGTTTAGGCTTAGGCTTATTTAAATTAAAAAAGAAATTAGCTGGAGTGTCTCCACTCGACTATCTCGCAATTTGAATTGGATTAAATAACATAATATATTTTATTTAAATTAAATTTAATTAATTATAAATTATAAATTAAAATTAATAATTAGTACATATATATTAATTTAAAATAAAAATAGAATAGAATATTAAGGATCATTTATACCTAAATATTGTTTTCAATATGTAGAAGAGTTAATAACAGTAAAATAAAAAAATAGTGCTAATAAGAGTCCTTCTGATATGAGATATGAAAATAAAATTTAATAATAAAAAAAGAGAAAAAATAAATATTTTTTAGCCAAAAAGAAAAGAAATGAGGACATTTACCTATATATTCAAATATATTTATTAAAAAATATTCACTTTTAATTTAAATTAGTTGGAGTGTCTCCACTCGACTATCTCGCAATTTGAATTGGATTAAAAAACATAATATATTATATTTAAATTAAATTATTTTTAATTAATTATAAATATAAATTAAAATTAATAAATAATATTTATTAAACCAGCGCATGTTTGGCTCTTTGTTGATGGCACGTCACGTGTTGGCGCGTGAGATTTGCAGTGTTAAAAGATTAGATTAATTCTGGTACTTTCAGCGATTCAATCAAGCTGAAATTCTAGATATAGCAGTTTTATACAATTTTTATCATGTGAAAAATTATCAAACATATATCTTTATTTTTACGGTCACTTTAGAGGAAAAAAAATCAAAACGTTGCAGGTAATGACCTCCTTCCGGTTGAGCTACATTTCTCAAAAGTCGATAGAAAACTACGAATTTTGAATAATGCCCATGTACCAAATTTCATCATTCTAGCTCAAACCGTTTTTGCGTAATCTTGGTTACATACATACACACACACAGACATTTTTCCCAACCTTAGTGAAAATGATTCAGGAACCTTCAAAACGTATAAAAACATCAAAATCTCAACATCGAAAATTTTCGTGATCGCAATACTATCTCTGGTAAGATAGTAAAAATACTCTAGATATGTATTTTTTTTAAATCTCAATAAATAATTAAATATTATTTTTATTTTTAATTACATACTATCATATACTATCATATGTTTCCATTTCTTTCAATTTATATGTTATTTATTAAAACTATAATATATAAATTATTATTATTAACACAAACAATAATAAAGTCCAAAATTACTCGCCAATAAATTATAATTAAGTACAGGGATGTATTCAAAGTAATGGCAAAGTTAAAGAATCAGTTATTAATAAATAGAAAATATGAAAGTTAATTTCTTTTTGTAAAGTAGTAATACATTAAGTAAAACAATAAAAAGTGAATGAATTGATTAGAAAATTAAATTTATTCATATTTTGTATTATAATAAGATGAATTATTTTACTCATAGATTTCTTATATTAATTATAAATGTTTATTGGAAAATTTGATTTAAATTTAAAGATCGGAAGATAAATAGGTACCAAGTTCAGAAATTCAATACATACATTTAGAGAAACTGTTAAACTGATAAACTGTTTAATTAAATCACAATAAACATGATATAAGGAATAAATTGAATATAAAATATTAATCTGTCATATTTATTTTATATGTCAATATTTAGATAAAATAATATAAATTCAATTAAAATATCATTATTTCAAATATTAATCAAATGAATGCACATTTTATTAATATAATTGTGAAAATTATATAAATTTAAATATAGTTTATTTATAAACATGACATTAAATATGTCCAATAAAAAGAAAGAATATTTAATGTAATTATTATCATTGCGATGCTTATTATTTTTAGAATAAATAAATTATTTACATACTCAGACATATGTTGCCAGTAAAGTTTAACTTTAAATATAATATCAAATACTAGAAATAATATAATTAATATTATTATTAGAATATTTAAATATAAAAATAATAATAAATTTAATGAATAAGAAATTATAATTATTATTATAAAAAATATAATAATTCATCTTTTTATTTATTAATGATGAGGATTACTCTGCAATCTATTAGAAAAATTGGTTAAGTAATATCGCCATGATCTGGATTTCACATAAGATGTTCAAAATAACATTTCTAGAAACTATTTCTAGGAAATAACACTTTTTTACTATCTCGCCAGAGATAGTATTGCGATCACGAAAATTTTCGATGTTGAGATTTTGATGTTTTTATACGTTTTGAAGGTTCCTGAATCATTTTCACTAAGGTTGAGAAAAATGTCTGTGTGTGTGTGTGTGTGTGTGTGTGTGTGTGTATGTGTGTGTGTATGTATGTAGGCAAGATTGCGCAAAAACGGTTTGAGCTAGAATGATGAAATTTGGTACATGGACATTATTCAAAATTCATAGTTTTCTATCAACTTTTGAGAAATGTAGCTCAACCGGAAGAGGGTCATTACCTACAACGTTTTGATTTTTTTTCCTCTAAAGTGACCGTAAAAATAAAGATATATGTTTGATAATTTTTCACATGATTAATAATTGTATAAAACTGCTATATATAGAATTTCAGCTTGATTGATTCGCTGAAATTACCAGAATTAATTTTTTAACACTGCAAATCTCACGCGCCAACACGTGACGTAGTGCCATCAACAAAAAGCCAAACATGCGCTGGTTTAATATTTATTATTTATTATTTATAATTTATAATTAATTTAATTTAATTTAAATATAATATATTATGTTATTTAATCCAATTCAAATTGCGAGATAGTCGAGTGGAGACACTCCAGCTAATTATTTCTTTTAACTTGTTTTATTTCTAAAATTCAAATGTATTAATTTTTGATATCTAGTTCCATAACATTAATTTTAAAAAAATTAGATATTAAAGAAAATGAACAAACTATAACAATTGATATGTATTTAAATATTAAATTAATTATAATTTAAATATTTAATATAATAGAAAAATTAAAACTATAATATTTTTTTTTCTGATATTCCTATTCAAAATATTAAGACCAGACCGTTAGAATTTCAATTTACTCGTCATTGAAACTGGAATACGGGCACCCCGAGAATCATGATAAATTCCACTTCTGTTCTAAATTAGAAATAAATTATTTTACATATTTAAACATTTATATTATGTACAAAACATTTTTATTTGGAAATGGCTAACATAATTTAGTTCTACACCGAACAATATCGTTGTAAATATATAATTATAGTTTTAAAATAATCTAAAACAACTTTAAGTGATATATTATTAATGTTTTTCAGCTACCACGAGATGCCCGTATAAATTATAATGCGTTCCAATTTTACTTCGTTATTAAGGTTAAAATAGCTCTTCTTAATTTAAATTTTTTGAAGACCCACTCAATATGATTAAATTTTAATCAAATATAAATTAAAATTGAATTAAGAGTAATTTATTAATATTGAATTAATCTTTTTAATAAAATTAAATTAATATTATATAATGGAAAGTGTAAAATTAAACATTTTTTTAAATATAGGTATTAAAAATTTATAAAACTTTATTTGTTTTAAAAATAAAGTCAATATCAGTCGATTATTTAAGGGTGTCAATATCAAAGGTTAATGTCGATCAAAATATAAAGGTTAACTATAAAAAAGAAATAAATCTGCATTATTCTCCTTAATTTATTGAAAATTTGTCACAAAAAGCATAATATAGTTTCTTAAAAGTATATGTGTAGACAAATACTCACTCATGATTCCAATATTAACCCAAAATATATTACTTCGTTCTTAATATTTATTGAATTGAACAGTTTTATTGGGATATAGAACGAAAAACATAAAAAATGAAATTTATAAATTTGAGGATTTACGCAAACGGATATAATTAATTACCTTTATAAGTTCGTTGTTTCCCTTTAAGAACCTATGTTTCAATTTTGATATATTTTAAAATAAGAGAGGAAAATTTCACTTCAAAACTTGAGTTGTTTAATAGTATGTAATTTTATCTTATAATTAATAGATTTTACATATATATTTAATATACTTATCTATGATAGTAATCAATTTAAAACAAAAATATAATAAAAGATTGATACAATTTTTATATTATATTAGAAAAAACATTTTTTGTACTTTAGTACCATATCAAAGTAGTGTAGTAAAATTTAATACATAAATAAATTTTCTGTAAAATTAAAAATAAAGAGGTATGATTGGATATACGTTTTTTTCCTAAACGATAAATCTTTATCAAGTCAACAACAGAAAGAAAACTGATTTTTTATATCTTAAAAGTTATGAAAACTATAATTTTATTAAGACAAAATTCTTTTATTTTTTATATGAGGGATTTTCACTTCACTTATTATTTTCCCGGATATTTCTGCTCTGTGAATAACATGAAAAGATTGAACATATTTCTTATTAATTCAAAATCAGAAAGTTTTCTGTCTCACTCTTTAAATTAGATACGAAAGAAAATTTCATTGAGAGCAAAAGACGAATTGCGAAAAATAAAGCAATAATCGAAAAAAAAATGAAGCAACACCAAATTGCACATTCCATTCCTAGTAGCATTTTTGAATGGTCAAATTTTTCATGACGAAATGAATACAAGATCATTTGTTAGAATTAAAGGAAGAGAATTCAACAAATAGAATGTTCAAAATTAATTTAGAAGTTATTTAGCAAAAAAAAAAAATTAAATTAAAAAGTTATGAATGAAATAGACATCTCTTCTGACTCTTTTTTCACTTTCATTGTAATTAGAATTAAGCAAATTAAACAAGAAATTACTTATTTAAAGTTAACGAAAAACAATAAAGTCAAAAAAAAATATATTTTTTATTTTTTTAAAAATAATATAAATAGGTTTTTTTTGTTTTTGTTTTCTTTTCTAAAGTCAGCCGAAGGGGATTTCCACAAGGTTTGTCCTGAAAAGTCCGAAAAATCCATTTATAACATTCCACTGACCTTAAAGTTACTTTTTTTTCTAAAAATGTAAATTCAATGAAAACAATTTTAGATATGTATATATTTTTTCTTTTATTAAGTTTGTTGAATGTAAATTAATAAATATTTAAGTGTAACTATACATTGCCTACAATAGAATAGAAAGTTCACACATGAGTAAATAATGCTCAATCTAAAATAATAAATTTAGGATTCAATTATTAAGAATATCACAAATGAGGTGAAAAATAAGTTTTATTCATTTTTACAAAAAACAACATATGTTGATTTTAGTACTTTTGCAACAAAATAAAAAAAAAATGAAACATTTAAATAAAAAATTTGAAATTCAAAATAGAGCTCTCATATATTTTTTCATAAATCAATTTCTCTCCCATACATTTAATTTTCGGGTGTATTTTTAATCCAATTTATTCCGAAAAATAGAATTCTGAATAATATCAGGTTAACTGATATCTTAATGTGAGTGAATTTTATTTCTATAAGCTAATCATCCAAGCGATTGTGATCTTTCTATACTAACACTTAAGATCTAGGGGGTTCGTATTTATATTAGTCCATATTTACTCTCATGCGAGTCTTCTAAAGGGTCTGTTCTACTTGAGCAATAACTAAACCTCTTATGGTTAAAGCGGATAGACTTCAAGTGGGAAATTTATAACTAAATCTCTCTTAATAGATTTAACAGCTTATATCCGAATGTCTTCCTAAATAATAATTCTAGGAAAATAAATAAAATTATAATTTAGATTGGAAAGGATCGAAAAATTAAGCTACATTTGTTATTATTATATTATTCAATAAATAGATTACTTTACCTGAGCAAAGTTTGAATGAAAGAGAACGTAGGCAGCTAATCCATAGGAGTAACGCATTGGTGATGGAATGAAACAATCTTCGAGGACAAATGGGATGTAATCGAGCATTACAAGAAGATCCGCACATGCAAGCCCAGTTAAAATAGCATTTGTTGGAGATCTCATTTCCCTTCGAGTGAGCACAGCAATATTGAGGCTGTTGGCCACAGATCCAAAGAGACATACCACAAGGGAAATATAACCATGAACCTGGTGATAATGGATTTTAAAGTTATAAAGGCTTTTACCACAATAGCCTAATTCAACCGTGGTGTTATTCATTGTTCTATCAATGGAGTGGGTTAACTCAAGAGAACATTGTTATTTTGTTTTAAATTCGATTGACATCAAAGCGAACATCAGTTCCAGAATAAATGTCTCTCTTCTTTATTACATGTGCACGTAATTCATTCATATTAGCCAGTTAATTAACTTGAATCCCTATTGCCACCCACACAAAACAAGAAAAATGTTATTGGAATTTGTAACTTTTATAACACTTTTTGTAGAATATAAATGACTTATTTACAAATCAAACATTGGATGAAAATTTGAAAATTTTCCAAAGGGTAACAGGTGGTTGCTGTCAAGTCTAGTATGCAAGAAAAGCATTTATTCCTGACATAATTGAAGTTGGCTCATAGAACAACAGCCATCATTCATTAATGAGTCTAATGTATTACTAAATTCATCACCTTCCGTTAATCAAGTTGATTAAGGAAGAAAAGGGTAATGGAGTCCGGAAAATGTCTTCTTTTTATACAAAGTCCAATTATATTAAAAAAAATAAAACAAACAGAAACTGAGTAGGAATACTTTCTTAGCTTACAAAGCAATAAACATTTCTAATTATATTTGTTTTGTGAATATAATTAAAAAAAAAGAGTGAGAGATTAATTAAAAAAATGTATATTTAATTAATTAGTAAATTGAAATTACTTACTAATAGAAAATAAAATAAAATGAATTAGATACAATTATCAACGAACATTCAAGTCACTTAAAAAAAAAACAAACTAAAATTAATAAAATAGCAAAGCGATTAATTGCAATGGGGCCAGGATGAATTCAGGGGTGACTGGGTGGTGGTTCTATGCAAGCGTATTTGGTGGGGTCGACAGGGGCAATGGACACTAGTCAGACTAGTCATCACACCAAAGGCAAGGTCGCGAGTGGACTCGAGAGCCGCGGACCAGAGGTGCCGTCGCCCCTGGCGCATGCGTCTCCGTTTCTTCTTGCACCCCTCACCCTCAGCGACTGGGTTCTGACTCGTTAATGGAAAGAGTAGCGATATTCTTCATTTAGCCCCACCCGCGTTGCAACCTCACGTTGCAGTTAGTGAAACCTCTAATAGGCCACGCTTTGTAATCCAGTGCAAACAGAAAACATATTCCTGTTATTTTGAAAGAATGGCGTATGTTAGTTACCTCAGTTCAAAAGCTTTCATCAAGCCGGATATTAGATCAGTTAGCGGGTGGGGGAACTCAAAAGCAAAATTGCTTTTTTTTTCTTTTCTTAAGAGCAAAAATAATAGAAAAGAGTGAAAGAGAGAAGGAGAAATAAAAAAAAAATGAAGAATTTTTGAAGTGAAAACTTCTTTAGCGGCGTTGAGCACTTTTGCGGATGGGGAAAAAATATAGATTTCGCGTGAGATTCCAAAACGACACCGACCCGACCGATATACGCATGCGCAATACGCCAGAATGTTAGACACTAAACTTCTGATACATTCTTTACAAAATTTTACATATTTGCCATATTAAATATTATTATTTATATTTACATTAATAATCAGTATTACTAAATTATGTATATATAAAATAAAATATTTTAATATATTATTATGTGTTAAATTATATTAAATTAATTTCTAATATATTTATATAATTTAAAATTAATTTCTGAATATATATATTGTAAGGGGAGGGGGTGGGGAAAACAGAGCCCCGACGTTGGGCGTCAATTTGTAAAGGGTGGGCCACGTTGGGTGCCAATTTGTAAGGGGGGTAGGCCCACAGTGGATGCCAACAGGCCCCTTACAAGGAGGAGGGAAGAAGGGGGAGAGAAGGGAGGGAAAATGTGATAGAAGAGAGAAGAGGGGAAATGGGAGAGGGAAAAAAATGGATCTTATGTGGAGAGGGAAAAAAAAGGAGTTTAAGGTCTCCACAGGTAAACAGGTGGATATCTTCTTGAAGGGGGAAAATATTACCCGCAGCTGCAGAGAACAAACTACCTTTCCTCCAATGGTCCAGCAGAGATGAAGGTTAAATGGGCGCCATGCTATACTCAGAGGTAAAGCAGATTTTAATGAGACTGGTCAATAAGGATGTAGTTTAAGTTAAATTGAAAAACGGTTGTTTAAAAGAAAATGTATAATTATAAGAAATATTATATTACTTCTCCACCATGGGAGTCAAAGAAAATGTATAATTATAAGAAATATTATATTACTTCTCCACCATGGGAGTCAAAGAAAATGTATAATTATAAGAAATATTATATTACTTCTCCACCATGGGAGTCACAAAGGATCCATCCAACATGGAGGATCATCAAAACACGTCTTTACACAAAGAACGTGGAGATCATACTGGCTATATAATGCCAAGTCACCAACCGTCGTCGGAATCCCCTAGACGTTGCCATTCAGTCATGCAACAGCGCCTGGGGTGACTTTGTCATATATATATATAATAAATATACATCCGTTACATCCTCCCCCTCTGACTCCTGAAGAAGTCCCAACGAAGGAGTCAGAAAAAGAGAAAAGCGAAAAACAATATTTAATAATACAAAAAAAAAAAAATAATTCATAAAGATTAAAGAAAAGGATATAATAATTCTTAATACTTAACTAAAAAAAATGGATAATACATAAGTTCACAAAAATTTAAGAAAAACACATAATAATCTTAATACTTAATTAAACAATTAATAATATAAAAAAAGTTCACAAAAATCAAAGAAAAATATACAATAATCTTAATAATTAATTAGAGTCACCCTTTCGAGGTCGACCTCTCTTTTTAATTGTTCTAATTGGGTTTATATTATCTAAACAACACGGGGTCAACATAGAAGTATGATAGGTACCTAAAGGGGTATTAGGATCATCTAGTGCTGCCACAGTGTATGATACGGGAGAAACAATTTTTATTATTTTATAGGGCCCATCTCTCTTAGGAGCAAATTTGGCAGTGATGCCTTTTTTCTTATCACTCAAATAATGAGTATTAACCCATACTTTGTCATTTAATTTATAAATAGGACCTTGTTGGTGTTTTTTATCATTGTAATTCTTATTTTTTAATTGCTTAGATTCGATTCTTTCATTTATAACTTTCAAATTATTTGCGAATCTCTTTAGATAAGGGGTGATTTCTGGGACGAAGTTGTCATTGTAAATCACCTGTCCATTTATGTGCTCACCAAAAGGTGTAGGCTCTCCCCCTGCAGTAAAGATATTATTGCATTCGTTCAATAATGGATTCGATTTCTGCTTTTGGGAGACGTTTAACATTTTGTTAGTAATTAAAATATTCGATAAATAATGAATTTTGTGAGGTTCAGAGGCGATAAGTGGTTCCTCTTTCTCAAAGGGGTATTTTAATTTCATTCCATTATTAAAATTCCACTGGTTAGAGCAAAGATCAATAATTAATCTTGCCTGTTTTAAAAAATCATTTCCCAATAAGGTTCTGGGGATTTTTTGATTTTGAAAAAACATCAGCCTGGTGGGCACTATTTTATTTTTAATATTTATAGGTAATTCAATTAAATCTACTTGATGCTCTTGGCTAGAGCCATCAGCTAAACTAATAGTTACTGATTTATTATAAAATGTAACATTTTTATTTTTTAAAATATTATATAATTTTTCACTCCCTATGGAATGAGAGGCACCAGAGTCAGCACATGCCGTACCCGTGGCATCGCCTATTTGAATGGGGAGGAGAGGGAGAAATCCTTTTTGTTCATTTGAAGATATTTTGATAGTATTACTAAAATTAAAAGTAGGATCTACTTTATTAGTTTTTAATTGGGGATTGCAATCAGTGCATTTGGGCTTAATAGTACCTATTTTCCCACATCCATAACATTTTTTTTCATTTTTAAAAGGTTTCTCCATAGAAACGGTATCAGTGCCACGGGGGGCTACTTTATTTACAATTTTGCCATCCGTATTTCGGAGGTTGTCATAATTTTCAAGTTTTTTTATTAATTCAAGAGGCTTATTTAATGTTTCCCATTCATCTAAAAAGTGCTCACGACATTGTGATGACACGTGAGTTTTTAATTGATTTGTAATAATTAAATCCTTTAATGCCTCGAAGTTATTGATATTCAATTCCTTTATCCATGATTCAAAATGAACCAATAAGCTATGATAGAAATCAGTCCACGTGTGAGTGGGACATTTTTTACTGTTGTAAAATAATTGACGCATCTTTTCTTTAGTGATTTTAAATCTTTGCATCAAAAGGGTTTTAATATAATTAAAATCCATTAAATTTTTATCCGATTCTCTATATAACAACCTTACTAGGTCTAAAGGGAGGGTTGTAGATAAATAAGATACCCAATTTTCTTGAGGTATTTTAAAAAAATTCATCTGTCTTTCAAAGACCATTAAGTATGAATTAATATCATCATTTTTATTAAGTTTTGGGAGGCGATTGGCTAAATCTATTTGGGGAATGGGGGCTCCTACAGGTGGAGGGTTGTGATGAGGTGAGTTAAGTCTAATTTTTTCTAACTCTAGCCTTTCAACTCTCTGTTCTACAATAGAATTGAGGATACCCTGAGCTATCTCATCATCAAAATCATCATGTGCTAATATAGCATCTTTAATTTGAATAATTTTCATTGAATTATTAATTTCAATGCCCAATTCATCAGCCAAAACTATTAAATCCTCCTTACGTGCTCTAGTGAGGAAAGCCATCTCTTAACAATAAATTATATACTATATTTTACTACTAATTATAATAATTAATTAATTGTATGTAAAAACTATAATATAAAAATAAAAATATATAAATTTGTAACGGATGTATATTTATTATATATATATATGACAAAGTCACCCCAGGCGCTGTTGCATGACTGAATGGCAACGTCTAGGGGATTCCGACGACGGTTGGTGACTTGGCATTATATAGCCAGTATGATCTCCACGTTCTTTGTGTAAAGACGTGTTTTGATGATCCTCCATGTTGGATGGATCCTTTGTGACTCCCATGGTGGAGAAGTAATATAATATTTCTTATAATTATACATTTTCTTTGACTCCCATGGTGGAGAAGTAATATAATATTTCTTATAATTATACATTTTCTTTGACTCCCATGGTGGAGAAGTAATATAATATTTCTTATAATTATACATTTTCTTTTAAACAACCGTTTTTCAATTTAACTTAAACTACATCCTTATTGACCAGTCTCATTAAAATCTGCTTTACCTCTGAGTATAGCATGGCGCCCATTTAACCTTCATCTCTGCTGGACCATTGGAGGAAAGGTAGTTTGTTCTCTGCAGCTGCGGGTAATATTTTCCCCCTTCAAGAAGATATCCACCTGTTTACCTGTGGAGACCTTAAACTCCTTTTTTTTCCCTCTCCACATAAGATCCATTTTTTTCCCTCTCCCATTTCCCCTCTTCTCTCTTCTATCACATTTTCCCTCCCTTCTCTCCCCCTTCTTCCCTCCTCCTTGTAAGGGGCCTGTTGGCATCCACTGTGGGCCTACCCCCCTTACAAATTGGCACCCAACGTGGCCCACCCTTTACAAATTGACGCCCAACGTCGGGGCCCTGTTTTCCCCACCCCCTCCCCTTACAAATTGGCGCCCAACGTGGGGCTCCCCTTACAAATTGACGCCCAACGACAAGGCCTGTTTTCCCCACCCCTGTGAAGGCAATAAGTGATATTAGTGCAAATAATTTGTGAATATTAATCAACCATATGGTGACACTCGCCCTAAGGAACAACCACACTTAAGTACATTTATATATATTTTTTTTTCTTTTGGTTTTAAAACCTATGATTTTTTTTTTATTTTTCTTTCTATTATTTATACTTTGTTTGAGAATTGAATTTTTTTTTTCTCTCTTTCTCAGTTACATTGACATTGTATTATTATTATTATTATTTTTTATTTTTACTTTCATTGTATTTATTTATTATTTAGTTATTAGGATTTATTTAATTTAATATTCAATTTGTAAGGGGAGGGGGTGGGGAAAACAGAGCCCCGACGTTGGGCGTCAATTTGTAAAGGGTGGGCCACGTTGGGTGCCAATTTGTAAGGGGGGTAGGCCCACAGTGGATGCCAACAGGCCCCTTACAAGGAGGAGGGAAGAAGGGGGAGAGAAGGGAGGGAAAATGTGATAGAAGAGAGAAGAGGGGAAATGGGAGAGGGAAAAAAATGGATCTTATGTGGAGAGGGAAAAAAAAGGAGTTTAAGGTCTCCACAGGTAAACAGGTGGATATCTTCTTGAAGGGGGAAAATATTACCCGCAGCTGCAGAGAACAAACTACCTTTCCTCCAATGGTCCAGCAGAGATGAAGGTTAAATGGGCGCCATGCTATACTCAGAGGTAAAGCAGATTTTAATGAGACTGGTCAATAAGGATGTAGTTTAAGTTAAATTGAAAAACGGTTGTTTAAAAGAAAATGTATAATTATAAGAAATATTATATTACTTCTCCACCATGGGAGTCAAAGAAAATGTATAATTATAAGAAATATTATATTACTTCTCCACCATGGGAGTCAAAGAAAATGTATAATTATAAGAAATATTATATTACTTCTCCACCATGGGAGTCACAAAGGATCCATCCAACATGGAGGATCATCAAAACACGTCTTTACACAAAGAACGTGGAGATCATACTGGCTATATAATGCCAAGTCACCAACCGTCGTCGGAATCCCCTAGACGTTGCCATTCAGTCATGCAACAGCGCCTGGGGTGACTTTGTCATATATATATATAATAAATATACATCCGTTACAATATATATATATATATATATATATTAAATTATATACTATATATAATATATTATATAATATATATTTTAATAAATTAATTTTTAAATATGTGTGTGTGTGTGTGTGTGTGACCGTAAAAATAAAGATATATGTTTGATAATTTTTCACAGGATTAATAATTGTATAAAACTGCTATATATAGAATTTGAGCTTGATAGAATCGCTGAAAGTACCAGAATTAATTTTTTAACACTGGAAATCTCACGCGCCAACACGTGACGTGGTGCCATCAACAAAGAGCCAAACACTCCACTATCCACTCGACTATCTCGCAAATTTGAATTTGATTAAATAATATTTATTAATTTAAATTAAATTAAATTAATTAAATTATAATTTAATAAATATTATTTATAACATCAAAAACATCAAAATCTCAACATCGAAAATTGAATTGCTGAAAGTACCAGAATTAATTTTTTTAACACTGGAAATCTCACGCGCCAACATGTGACGTGGTGCCATCAAAAAAGAGCCAAACTTTCGCTGGTTTAATAAATATTATTTATTAATTTTAATTTATAATTGAATTAATTTAATTTAATTTAAATTAATATATGTTATTTAATCCAATTCAAATTTGCGAGATATGCTGAATATGCTTTTAAATAAAAAAAAATTTCAAGAAAGTAATTGGAATTATTAATATTAAGAATCAATAAATAAATTTATTAAATATACATTTAAACATGTAAATTAATCTATATATAAATTTAATAAATATTCAAACAATAATTGAAACAATATAAATAAAACGATTCAATATTTTACTTACATTGTGATTTATATTTTTATTTTTATTACAACTATTATTATGGGTATGTTATTTTTGGCAGTTTAAAAAAAATTAAAAATATTAATAAAATTTATCAAAATAATAAGTTGAAAAGATTTCCAATTATTTTTATTTATTTATTGTAAATTTTTCAATGTAACCATGGTAACCATAAATAGACTTTTACCAAAATATTACTAATTAAATTAATTTTGGATAAATTAATTTTGGATTTAACTACACTAAAACCTTCCCTGGGACGCCCACAACAATCCCTGAAAGTTTCATCGCAATCGGACGGGTAGTTTTTGAGTATTTGACAGACACACACACAGACAGACAGACAGACAGACAGACATATATATATATATTCATTCACATCGTATTTTTAATATTTTTGTAATAATAATCAGTTTGCTGAAAAAAATAATTATGAATTTTATATATATATATATATATATACGTATATAAATTTCATTTTTCTCGTGAAGCTGGTGCGCATTCCGTCTGCTTTCAAATTTCTTACGCACAAGTTTTCACTTCTGTCGGCCAGTCCCACGACTGCCAATTCGACTTTTTTTATCAATAAATATTATTTATATTCACATATAAGTAACTTAATTGAAATAAGTTGATCTGTGGCCAGGTCCGACCCGACCCCGGTTTGAAGTAAATTAATTTCCAGCTACAGAAACAATTTCAAATCATTTTAATATATCTATTAATGTAATAAAAAACAGATATGGATATAATATAAATATTTTTAATTTTATTTTATTTATAATATATATGTAAGACCAGGCTGTGACGTCATGGATGGCTGGATGACGTCATATAATTTTAAATTAAGAAAAAACGAATAAAGATGACTTTTCTCGAGGATAAAACCAATACAAAGTACAATACAATACAAATAATATCGTGGTGATATGTAAAAAATCTCCTCATGTGAAATTTGGTGTGAAAATAACCCTTCCCTTCCTATCGCCAATCGCTAATACTACCACTTCCGGAGTTGATCAATTCAGGCTGTGACGTCATGGATGGCTGGATGTCGTCATATAATTTTATAAATTAAGAAAAAACTAATACTGATGCATTAAGTAAATTTACCAAATTTCATCAAAATCCGATGAGCCGTTCAAGCTGGACACATCTATACGGACGGACGGACGGACTGACATCATGCTAAAAATACTTTTTTCTGTTAAGAAAATGCTTGATTCGTGGAGATATGTAAAAATCTCCACATGTGAAATTTGGTGTGAAAACAATACCTTCCTTACTATCGTCGGTCGGGAAAAATTGAATCTTAAAAATTTGTTCATCATAAGAAATTTGAAGATTTTCATTATTTGAATTATTTTAATGTAAATGTACATATAATCAGTGATATTATGCAGCGAATTCGGGCGTACCTTTAATTATAACATTACATATTCCAAACCTGTTTATTTTAACCATCAAAAAAAGAGTGTATGTAATGTAAATTCGCCCAAAAAAGTAATTTAGCGCCTAAAAGAATTTTAAATGTGATTCCAATATACTTAGCATTATATCTTCTATTATTTTAAAAAAATAATTGTAATTGTTATAATGTTATTAATAACTAACAAAAGTGTGAGCACAATTTCTGTAAAAAACACAAACATTAAGAAAAAATAAAATGAATGATTAAATGAGACAATTGTTCAAAGACTCTCCAATTCAGATATAAATATTCTATATTACTATAATATATCAACTGGATTGATGTTGGAATGGTACAGCGATCTAGAAACTGTACCCATATTTAATCATTCTATTTCATTTGAAGTTTATTTATTGCTTATATTAAATAAACAATTCTGTTACTTTTGACTGAAATGGAACTCCATTTGTGATGCTATATATCTATACGTTTTTTTTTTTGGGATCAAGAGTTAAATGCTAATTTAACTACTCAAAGTGCAATATCAGCGTTTGAAGAATGTTTTTTGTAAAATAAATATTTAACAATTTAATTATCTGAGAAGAGAAAATTGGAAAATCACGAACAAGTCATTTTACCACGTATTGTAGATTGCTAGAGCTACACTTCGCTATATTATTTTATGCAAATATCTCGTTCATTAATGTAATATTATCAAATAATAGAATAAATTACATTTCATTTATAAACAAAGGAAAGTGAAGAATGACTTTAAAGGAGAATTAGTTTAACATAATTTATGAATGGAGAACATAATTGATGGTATGAAATTTAAATATACGCAGTCAAATCAACGATAGGACAGATCTTTAATGTATTGGAACAAATCAGATGTAGCACCCTAGGGAAAATCATCTAATTGCGCCCCTTCTCTTCCCCCCTGTAATAAACCTGTATTGACGCTTTCATTCACCCCTTCATCCTCTGCCTTTTGGCTTTGGATACATCAAATTAATTAAAATGGTTAAATATAAAGAATCCTTTTTCACTGGTAATAATGATGCCTTAAAAGTAAAGTAATGAAACCAATTAGTTGCAAAATTCAGAAATTTATTAGAGATGAAAGTAATCATTCGCACTGAAAAGTTATACGATTGCTTCTTTTTTACTTTTGATTAAAAAAGAAGAATTGACAATTGAATGTCCCTTGGGTCCTGTGGAAAAAAATTACCATTAATAGTAATAAAGCGAATTCTTAAAAATACAAGCATATCTACTAATAAGACAAGTTAGTATAAAAAATTTTGAAGGTATAATCCTTGAGTTAATAGATACTTAATTATTTCAATCCTTTTTTTATATTTCGTATTTTAATTATTTTTTTAAAATATATATTATTATTAATTTTTAAAAAATCAAAAGAAAAAAAAAAATTAGAAGAAACATCATAGGAAATCGAATTAGTCTATAAATCAACTTTCGTAATTACTAAAAATGTATTTTTTTTCACAAACTATACAAAAATTATATAAAAATTAAAATTTGTTACAAATCAACAAAATAAATAGGTATAATATTTTCAACAACTTCATTAAAAGATTTTTTTTTTCATTACAAAAATTCGAAAAGTTGAAAATATTTTTAATTTGAAGTGTTTTTCTTTTGGAGAAAATATATTTAATATATTTTTGTTATTTTCATTAAAAAGAGAAAAATTTCAATTTGTCACATTTCAGGCACACACAGTCAAAGCAATTTCCTTTATTTATTTTTACAATATTTTACTTTGATCTTATCTATAATAATTTCATTTTCTACGGCAACGCCATTGAGTTATGTATGTACAAATATTTCATTTAAAATGCTCTCTGATATGTTAGTAGGTTCGGATGTTCTATAAGGGACAAAACAAGTGCAAACTGTAGATATTAAAATGATAAAATATTAAAAAATTGATAAAGACACAAATGGCAATGTATTTTGGATTTTCATATGTGATATCTAGAAACGTCCACTTAAGAATTTAAATTGTATGTCGTTTAATGTTATGGAATGGGACTGGCTAACTGATAAACTCTTATAAATAAAAGAGTAAATACGAAAAGGGATGAAAGAATTAAATGGGACAGTTGGTAAAAGATAAAACATTAAGATTAACTTTGCTTACTATAATCCCGGATTCCAATCGGAATTAATCCTTTTATTTTTGGAATATTTATCTTTCTTTCAGTGAATGTTTATTATTCACTTTATAGAAAGGGACCTCAAAAGCCAACTGATTCAAACTGGGATAAATATATATTTAGATATGTATTTAGATTTTAAGCATCCTTGATAAATAACTGAATATACTCTAAATACTATCGTTATAATTCAAAATTATTAAATTTCTAATATTAAATGGCCTTTGTTGTTTCTTTAGGCATAATATTTAATTTTTCCTAATTCTAACACCATTTTCTTAATGAAGTTGTTTAAAATGAAGTAATTTTGAATTTATATTTAATATCATTTATAATATAAACAATAGTTTCGTTCCTAGTGTTATTAATTGATGGTCCGGGATTCAAAAGTCATTTACATTTAAAAAAAAAACAATATGACTATTATAGCATTTAAAATAAAAATAATTTTTACTTAGAACAGTTGTTTTAATGAGTGGGCGTAAAATATGTTTATTTCTAATCATGCGTGTAGATCAGGGATGGGTAATCTTTCTTAAATGAAATTTGGACATTTTTGTCGGGCCGCAGACAAAAAAGAAACACAACTTAATAAATTATTAAACCTTCAATATTTAATGAACAATTCACATAATACATGTCTATTTTAAAGTCTCAAAAAATCGTATCATTGTTGTAGCGATAATTATAATATTTATATTTAACTCACCAGTAATCAAGTAGCCCGCAAAAATTTTAAGATACCAATAAAAGGAAATTGTAATATTGTGCTTTGCGAGCGGCACATATTTATTTGTTCGCGGGACTGTTGATCATGAATACATTAATCACAGATATGTCCAGAAAGTAAAAATAATAACTATAAAATCATATTCCTTTATAAAAGATTTTCATATTTTTATTATATACAAGGACAGGTCAATAAGTCCGTAACTTTTTAATGAAACACAGTTTTTTGAATAAAAAATATTTTATTTTTCAACGTAGTCTCCTTTGAGCTCTATACTCTACGTCAAATGTTTCTATAATTTTTTTATTCCTTCCAAAAAATAAGATTGGTCAAGGACATCAAAATAGATTTGTTTGTTAGATGATTTCATCGTTGGAGTTAAATCTCTTTCCGCCAAGCCATTTCTTCAGATTCAGAAAAAAGAAATAGTCACTCGGGGCTAAATCCAAAGTATAGGGCGGATGAGGGAACAATTTGTATCTAAATTCATGGAATTTCATGGAAATTCACTTTTTTTTATTTACTTCTCAAATCACGAGGAAGTCTGCTATTAATGGATATCAAACAAAAACTAAAGACCCAGCTGGCTCAAATTTCGATAGGGGTGAGTTGATGGTTGCCTGCTGACAGGAGTAGCATTGCAATTTCATTTAATAGATAGGAAATTCAAAAAGTCACGGACTTGTTGACCTGCCCTCGCATATTATATTTATAAATAGGATTCATTTGAAATCATGTCCATGTCAATTTATCTCATATACCTATATATTTTATTTTTAGTCTAATTTAAATTGTTAATTATTTTAGTGGCATGTAATTTGTAATTGTAATTTGATATGTAAAAAAACAAATAAAAAACAAAATTAAGATTGGCCCTTAAGCCTGTTGTGTCGTACCTCTCTCAGGGGAAATTGTTCCATTGGTATCGGTTAATCCACCTTCAATTCTTTTATTTCTCCCTATTTCTCTCTTTCCCTCATTAAATCAGGGTTGCTGAAGCCTTAATAATGCATTTTGATAAAAAACCTAGAATTGACCTCACTTGTTCTTATATCAAATTTCTATATTAATTCTCTCTTTTATTAACTCATCATTTTTCCTCAAACAGCCTTTTTTCTTGAAAATCGTATTGCTATTGACAATCTGTTCCTTTACTGATATAATATTTATCTTCAACAACCGATTCGTGACAAAAATTTATTGCCTAATTTTATTTTGTGTTATCAAAATAAAATACAAACAAATATATATACTTTCCTTATAAATATATATATATATATATATAATTCAGCCCATTCTCAACGATGTCATTCATTCAGGATAAAGCATATTAAACAATCAATGAAGAGAAAATGAAAAAATAGGGATTTAAACAAAGTATAGGGGAAAAAGATAATATTTTATTTCAATCTATATTTTATTGATACGGGTAATTAACGATATCGAACCCTTTGTTTTAAGATTGATTTACGCAGAAGAAATGTAATGGGAATCTGATATAGACTTTAATTGAAATCAAGATCATGAGGCTTACATTATAGACTATCCTCTTTACAATGTAGGTATGAATATACATGTAAAATATTCAAATTTATTGGGGATTAATAGAGGTGAAGCAATTCATTATTATATAATTTTCAACTTTTCCTTTTGTTCTTATTTTTTTAAAATTGTTTTAATGATTTATTCAACTTTCTATTTATTTTCATTTATATTTCTCATTTTCCTTTTCCGTTAAGGACTAACCTTTCAATTTAAATCAACTGTCTATCTACTCTGCATATTTATTGTCAGATATTCTTCTTCTAGCTATCAATGGTGCAGAATATTTTTGTTGACACTTCTCGCATATAAAATTTCTATTGTTTCTTGTCTTTACATTCTGGTGATTCCGAATATAAAACTATAAATTACTATATCCAATATCAACGATATAAAACCCAATAAATAAAAAAAATATTCAAGAACTAAAAATCCTTTGCATGACATAAAAAATACGCAACTGAGAAGAAAATTTTTTATTCCATTAAAATTTATAAAAATCAGAAAATATTAAAAAATTGACTTGAACGTATTGACTGCTGAGTAGATCATTTATTACTTTCACTTTTTATTATCATATATTAGATGAGATTTATTTTCTAAAAATTTTTATCTAGTAGCGTGGCAAAACGTTTTTTTTTTTGACTGATGATACCAGTTTTTCCTCTTATCGTATTTGATACTATTTAAAATCCTTTTTCTAATATAATCTTCTAATATAATCATCTGTTATGTCACAATTAATTTTTAAAAAAATACAAAATTGAAATTCAATCGAAAATTCGAAACTTAGTTAGAGGTCAGATACATATCTATACAATTAAAAATTTAAGCATAATGAAATCGATATTTGGTACATATGTATATGTATACGTTTATATGATTGAAACATTTTTATTAAAATATATGAATAATATTAATATAATGTTTTTGTATGTAAAATCATTTCATTTCATTATTTCGTTTTTAATTTAAAATTAAAAGATACAAAAATAGGATGTATCCTTGTTACTTTTATGTCTAGCATCGAATGGTGTATAGTAATATATATAAATTACAATAAATGTAATCTGATAATATTTTAGGGGGTCATTTGATGCATGACTTTGTATTCTTATCTTTTTACACTTTTGTACTGATTATCTATAAATTTTAATGATTTTACAAGTATTCTCATTCTTTTTTACCAGAATTTTTGACTTTGTATTATTATCGTCATTGATTTTAATGGAGTAGTTACCATTGTTTATTGTTTGATTAATATATTAAAAAAAATGATTTATTTTCATGATAAACGTAAACAATTAGATTTCCATTTGCCCTTTAAATCATAAATAAAATTTTGAAACAAAGAATTCATTTATATTTTATAAAATATATTAATAAATTAATTAAATATTTCATATTCAAATACATTTTCATCATTTTTAAATTATATTGAAATATTTCTACAATAAAATCTAATTGAGAAAAAGTATATAGGTATATACAAAAAACAAATAAAAAGAAACAAATTATGGACTGGCTTAGATTAATTTAAAGATTAATTCACAAGAAAATTAAATATTTTAAGACAATTGCATTATTATATATTTTAAAATAAATTTCTTAAAAAATGTTATTCCATACGACAAAATTATCAATTGAATCTGTGCGTCGTATTTGAAATATAATTTTTAATAATCATACATATAAAATAATTAAGATAATAGAACTATAAACATTAATTTTTCCTTTTTTAATAATTATGTATTTATAGCTTGAAATGTTCTTGTTTCAAAATCTTAAATCGTAGATTTTTGAAAGATAATGCGTGTCTTCATTAAGCAGAAAGCGGTTTACGAATTGTTCTTTAGCAAGTAATAGGAATAATTTGTATTTTTCTTCAATTCTTCTATATATATTTTGTAATATATAAGCATAAAAATGCATTTTTTTATATATAATGGTGCGAAACTTAGAAATTTAATTTTTGAACACATTTTGCTAAATTGGAGAATAAAGGACATTTGGTCATGGAACATGTGGTTTGCACGTGTACATGTATCTAAGGTGGGGGAGGGAATGAAGAGTCTTCATTGTCGATGGCTTCGACATGTTTGAGTCAGTCTTGAGCAGGAATTGGAGAAGGAGACAACAGATCCCTTGCAGGAGTGGACATCCCCGGCTAAACCCCTTTTTGAGAAATGCCGCTGCCAACAAGATGTTCCAGATAAATCCGCAAGACGACACTCAAGACTCAAGTCTCCAAAGAATCCTCCATTCCTCCCTGTTAAATACCAGTAAGTGGTCGACCCTTGGTAATTAATAATATATTGCAATTGCTTAATATAAATTAAATTTCATTTAACGGTACCATTCAATTTCTTCAATTTCATATAATTACTTGTTATCTATTTTTGTAATATAAATTCTTTTAATTTATTAAATACATAATTTTAGTTTAATTTTATATATGCATTTTTTAATCTGAACCTATTCAATTTTATCATTTCCCTTATCAACCTTCGCGGATTCAATAACCATTTATTATTCCAAATTTAACCAGAGTGCTACCAAATTAATTTAATCTGATTTTCAACCCAATTTTTCTAATAAAACACCTTACCTAAGTCATCCAATATACGACAATATACTTCAATCCCTATAGAAACCCCCTTGCATGCTCTCTAATATAGGACATACGCTTGATTTAGATACATACACACATAGATTACATACACACGTATATTTACTATAATGTTACATGATATATTTTATTCCTTATGATTTAAACTCTTCGTAGATATTTAGTTTAAATCATTATTTATTGTTTTTTTTTTCTTACATTGGATTGAAAGTTATTTCCCCACTGCGATTTGAAAAGAAAGATGAATGGTGGAAATCGAGAACTGATTGAAAGCGATGATCATTCCTCCTTTAATTTAGGCTCTTAAAAGTCCTTTAAATAGCTCAACGGATTTATTGATTTTTATTTTAATGGAAAATATTTTAATTTTATTAAGTAGTTATTTGATAAGATTCAAATATATTTGATAATAAAAAATATTTTCATGTTTTCAAAGATATGCCTATAGATTTTACTAATTTTATTAAGTAAAGACAGATTACTTATATATAATAATTACAAGTTTAATAAAATAGTTATTTAATTAATTAAAATTTTTTATTGTATTTTTGTAAATTTTTTATTTAAATTTTATCGACCACAGCGCTTAGTAGATTCCTGATTCTGAAATTCCTCCAAAACTATGCGTGGTTGGAAAATCTAGAATAGAACGATGTTAAAAAAAAAGAATTGAAATGTTAAGTGTTTTCAAAAAACATAAAATAAAATAATTATTTTTAAATCTTATTTTGTTAAATTATTTTTGGTTTTTATTATATTTTTAATTTTTTAGAAAATTATTTGTATTTATTTTCTAATTTAATAATAATTACATATATTCATTTCAAAAATTTTAAAATAATCCTTATGTTAATATTAATATTCTATTAATAAATAATAAATATAAATTATTATTATTATTATATATATATATATATTGTAATGATTTTTTTGTAATGGGGAGATTTGGCAGGATGAAAAGGGATGTAAATTTAAGAAAAAGAAGGGTTGGTCTCATATGTGTAATGGAAAAGGGTGGACTTTGAATCGGCGTGAACTGACCTGGAGATCTGGACTAAAAAAAAAGAAAAAGATTAAATTTATAATAAGATTTATTATATATTTGATATTTAAATATAAATTTTTAAAACCTTTAGAGATTTAGATTTAAAGATTTTAAATTATAAAATTATATACAGTAATTTTTTTGATATTTTTAATAAAAAAATATAGAATGACGTTTTATAAAAATTATAAATAAACCAATATTTGTTTGTAAGCAATTTTTATAATTCTTGGTTTATATAAAAATAAAAATAAAAAACAAAACAATCCTTCTTGGAAAACAATATTTTTGTTAATACTGTAGCCGGTCCTTTTGTGGGAGATAGTCCGTGGACGACCGAGTGTAGTGGCGGCCATTTTTCTCTTCCAGGATCTCCTCCAGGAAAGTCCGTCTTCTCTCGACATATTGTGATAATAATTTATCTGAACTTGGTTAGTTTAACATACAAAAATTAGCTGGAGTGTCTCCACTCGAGTATCTCGCAATTTGAATAGGATTAAATAACGTAATATATTATATTTAAATTAAATTTAATTAATTATAAATTATAAATAATAATTATTAAACCAGCGCATGTTGGACTTTTTGTTGATGGCTCCACGTCAGGTGTTAGCGCTTGAGATTTGCAGTGTTAAAAAATTAATTCTGGTAATTTCAGCGAATCAATCAAGCTGAAATTCTATATATAGCAGTTTTATACAATTATTAATCATGTGAAAAATTATCAAACATATATCTTTATTTTTACGGCCACTTTAGAGGAAAAAAAATCAAAACGTTGTAAGTAATAACCTTCTCCGGTTGAGCTACATTTCTCAAAAGTTGATAGAAAACTACGAATTTTGAATAATGCTCATGTACCAAATTTCATCATTCTAGCTCAAACCGTTTATGCGTAATCTTGGTTAAATACACACACACACACACACACTGGTTTAATTAATATAAATTATAAATTAATATAAATTATAAATTTTAGAAAATGAAAGAAAATAAAATATTTTTCTAATTTTCTTTTTTTTTAACATATTTAATTTATATTTAACAATCTATATATATAAAAAAAGGTTTTTGTCTGCACATTGCTCAGAATTTAAAAATTTTTGCATATCTTCGCGTTTCATGACCTCTAGAATCCAAAAGTGACTTTAGAATTTTTCATGTCTGTCTGTCTGTCTGTCTGTCGGTCTGTCTGTCCTGAAAATTACTATTTTATAGACTCAGAATTGGCTGAACCGATTTCTATGAAATTACATCACAATATTCTTATATACCCCTAGAGTAACATAGGCTGTAAATTTTATTTATATCTAAACAATAACCCCAGAAATTAATTTTTTAAAGTTTATATAATTCTCCGTGTTGTTCATTCAAGAGCCTGGCGTGGCCCACTGGCTCTAGCGGAATCATTTTAAACAATGAATTATCATAGCGATTCCCAATCAAAGAATTATAATATTTCACTTTTTATTTTAAATTCTAATATTCAAATATCAATTCAATTAGATAATTTATTCTAAAAGTTCCCATTTTAATTAATTTAATAAAATATTTAGATCATATTTATATTAACTTAATTTTTATTTATTCTTTCTATATATTTGAATATTTCTTCTTTTCTATTTGAAAGTGAAAGAAAGGTTAAAAAATCTCGCTAAGAACATTCAATATTTCTATACACAAATTATTCAGAGTATTGGCAAAGCGTATCACTCACAATCAGTGTAAATTGAAATTTATATAAATTAACAAAGTGAAAATTTTAATTTGTTTAAATTTTATTACAACGAATCAAAAAAATTAAATATATAGATCACATGATTAATAAAAGCAAGAAACTTGAGAGAATATAACTGTTGTGTGGACGGAGGTCGGACATGACAGAAACTGTAAGCGAAATCTTCATATTGCGACTAATAATGAGCAGCTAGTTTAATATAAAATTAAATCAGGGGTACCTATTTATTAATAATTATTTAAAGAGGTCTCTTTTCATAGATAATACATCTTTAATAACATCAAATAACTTAATATATTACGATATTATAAATTTATAAATAAAAATTATTATTATTATTAATAAAATATATATATTTTATAAAAAGAATTATATTAATAAAATAATAACGCTTGTATTTTTTATTCAATTTTTAATATATTTTGATTTTATACGATATTAATATCATTTAACTTCTTCTTCGTTGTCGATAACTTCCTAGCGGAAGTGTCGTGGCCCTAATAACTCCACAGGAGTCATAGGGTGTTCATGGGAAAATTTGACCGAAGTGGTTTCCCCTTGCCTTCTTCGGTGGGGCAGCCGATGTTAAATTTGAATTATGAATTAGATTTATATTTATTTATTAATTATTAATTAAATTAAATTAAATAAATATATAATCTTGAGTTCTATGCTGGGATTCGAACTCAGGCTTTCTGTGTAGAAATCTAGTACTCTACCCACTTAGCCATGCTGCCCCATATCATTTAACTATATGGTAATAAATGAATAGCAAGTATATTTTATTAGAACAATCCGTTGAGCTAAAATGTAGAAAATCATTCATAAAGTTAATATTGTAGGGTCATGTTACAAATGTAGCCAGTAGGGTAAAATTTACTTTACTGTAGCTCTTACACTGATACCTATTGTAAGCCAAATTTTTAAAGCAAATGTAAGGTTTTCCTTTAAGAAACAATCTACAGTTTAATTAATCCTTTCCATGTTTACGTCGCATATTAGAAAAATAACATTCGTATTCAAATTGAACCAAGGCGTTTATGATGTAAACAAAAATATTACTTTTAATTAAATTTTCTAAATATTTTATACCTCTTGCAAGTTTAATCTTAATTTTAGATTTTTTTTTTGTAATCTAATTTATATTAATTATTTATTATTAAAATTTAATTTTCGTCTGATTATTTTGTGAGATAAATATTATGAATATTATTAATTAAAAAATAATTTTAAGATATTGAATGATAAAAGATAAAAGAAAAAGACCTACTTTGTTTTTTTCAAGATAGATGACATTATGTGATCAAAATGAATTCACAGTTTTAGAATATAAAATTTTTAGTAATATTCAAATATTTATTAATTTAAATAAAACAAATTGTATGCGTTTTCTCCTCTATTTATATATATATATATATAGTATATAATATTACACATCCACAAAAACAATATCGTTTATAATATTTTTAATAAATAATTATTTATATTAATATATATTAATTATAATTAATATATATTAATATTATTTGTTATATACTCACTTTTCGTAAATTCATATTTTATTAAAGGTTAATATTTATCTATTAATATTTCACAATTAAGTAAAACTTTATCATCCTCCGATATGCAAATTCTATTTATGTACTCTATAGAATGGAAAGAAATTTATTATACAATATAATATGCATATTAATATTAATATTACTTAAGAATAAAATTAATGAACATGAAAATTATTTTAAGAAGTAATTTAACTGAATAATTTGAAAGGATGACAGTAGAATTACGTTTAAGCTGTGATATCTAAGTAAGTCTAAGAATAATTCATTTTGATGGTACCGATCGAAAGTTGTAAAGCTTCCGAACTGGTTGGCCTTTTCAAGTCAAAGGTCGTTTTTCTAAAGACATTTTATTTCTTTTCTTTTTTTTATAATCCTTATTTGTTCTTCAATCTTCTTTAAAACTATTCTCGTTATTCTATCGTTATTCTATAAGTTGAAGATGAGATTAGTCGGAATTAATTCAATTTTGAATCCAAGTTAGTATTACAAATATTTATATCTGTATCTATATAGATAAATTATTTTCGAGTTATTTTCACGTTTAACTGATTTGGGTCTCGTCGACAAACGCCCTCGGACTGTCGCCAGCAACAGAACGTATGTCAGTGGTAATGTTAGTAACAAGGACTCTTCGGAGTTTCGGAGCACTGTAAGTCCAAAATCTTCTACCACTTCAACGAAAAATCCCAAAATCGACTATTGGGCACATAGACCACACATTCAGAATCCCAAAAGAATTCTCTCCTAAATGAACTCTTTTGAAAATGGCCCCAAAATGGACAGCGAAACGTCGAGACCCAAATCTCACAATTAAATGTGAAAATAACCCAAAAATAATTACTCATAATAATACAAAACCTAAAAGAACATTTATTTATTTACACTATATTATTATATAATTTTTAATATAGAAAGATATACACTTTAAGGCAACATGAGAAAATAATTTAGTTTTTCAAATTGATTTATATTAGGTATTTAAAATTTTATTAGATACCTAGATTTTAAAAGAAAAATGTTTTATGTTATGGTTTTAGGTCAAAAACAAATATTTAATATAGACATTTATAAAAGTAACAAATGATATAAATATTTTATCTGATAGATATCGAATTATAATAAATTGTCAAAAAAATTAAATTAAATACCATGTGGGAATTATGAAAATCTGATAAAATTATTTGTAAATAAATTCAATGTTTTTGGAGTTATAAAATAATTTACGAAAATTAATTTGTACTTAATTAATAAATACTAATATATTTTATAGATATACCTTTATGTTTCATTTATATATACATACATATATATATATATATATGGTATCCAAAAGAAAAGAATATTTTCAACAAAAAATTAATTTTTTGCTTATTGGATGCCTCAAAATATAATATATTTAATTTGGGTATTGATCATTTATTCAGTGGAGAAATCATAAATTTATGATTATGATCAAAATAACTTTCTTAGTACATTTTGAAAAATTCAAAGACCACATTCTTATATGATGTGATGATTTCTATAAAAATATTATTTGGATTATTATATGAAAATATTATTATAGGTATATGTTCTCAGAAAAATAGGTTCATTAAAAAAATATTCTTTGTTCTGGAAAAAGAATCAATATCTCTTAATAAATTATATATCTTAAATAGGAATGAGGCATTGCATATATGTATAATATTATAAGATATTTTCCTTAAAAATATTATGAAAACCTATATATATATGAAATATTTTATTTATCTATCCATCATTGTTTGAAATTTAAAATTAATATCTTATTCATATACTATAGCAGAGTTAAATATAAATAAGTAAAATAATATACTAAATTATTTATATTCACATTAATATATCGTATATGTCACGATAAAAATAAAATCTTACTAAGTTTTTTTTTTAATTTTTATATTTATCAGATTTCCCTTTATCGAATATACTATTGATTATTATGTATAACATAGGATATGCATAGGTAATAGTAATAATAATAATGTTATCGAAGATCGTAAGATCGCTTTGTTAAGCAAATGTAGGGAGAAATGTGGTCACTGGTAATTGCATGTTAAGTCGATATTTTAACAATCATTTAAGTTGTTATTTAATCCTGTTTTGCTCATGGCACGACCCTTTTAATCTAAAAAAGTCATTCATAAATCCCAATGGAGGGAGTCGAAGATGGAAATTGAATATTCATCTTATAAAAAAAGATTTTTTTCAATCATTTTACATTAAATATGATATGGTTCATTTATATATATATATATATATATATTCCTATTTCAACTGTAGAAATCTTTCGCTTTATTAACTAAAAAATACTTTAAACACGTATGTGTAGTTACCCAAAAATATACTTTTTTAAATACATTTTAAATCCATAATAAAAGATCAATAAAAGATTAATAGTTTATGTTTTATTCGAATTAGCATCTTTCTAATTTTATTATATATTTGAAAGGAAAGATCTATTTTTTTAAGATATTATTTATAGACCAAAGAGCTCATCATTTTTCTACACCTTCATTCAGAAAGACCTTCAGATATTCTTAATTCTTACATTTTATTTGCTATAAATAGTTATCCCGTATGTGGAAAAGCTCTTAATTTTATAAATTCAATGTAAATAGAATTATTTTATTATTTTATTAAATTTGTAATTAATTTAAAGCAAATTTGAAGTCAAAGGATCGAATCTTGTCAAATTCAATCTAAGAATTAAAAATGATTTTCTAATAAAAATGTGAATGAAAAAAAAAAATTTGCATAGATTTCAAAAAGTCATAAAAAATCGTTTACATATTATATGACCTACGAAATATTATACAATATAGTGTGCTCAGTATTTTTTAAATAATTATATATATTTTATCAATATAATATTAATTCTTAAAAAAAAATCAAGAAAACTGAAAAGTGCTTGTAATAATTTTTCATTTGATTTTTTTTACCTCAAGTAAAAAATTATTTCATAAAAAAAAAACTTGAAAGTCATCCATTTGTCTCCCTCTCAGTAAATAATATTTTATCTCATATTTCATATTTTTTTGGTATTTTTAAAGTGAAAAGAATTAAGATCGTTTTCGGAATCAAAAATAAATTGATGCCGTTTTTTAGTAATATTTTTTATGAGTTTATTTACTATAACAATCTCTGTTCACTCTACTGGAGTCATTAATTGTTGACCGCACCAATTGTCCCTATCCTGAGTCATTTAATTCTTATCTTCTAATTCGCTCACAAATACTTTTATATGTGCCATCACATTCATGTTTTAAACCAAGTGATTTTCCAATTTTCCAATTGTTTTATTTATTATTTATTATTATTTATTATATTTAATTAAAGAGATTATATACAACCCAGTATATCTCTATCCTCTCCCTATTTGGGGTAGAGGATTTACAAAAAAATAAAAAAAAAAACAAAAAACAAAAACAAAGAACAATTTAACATAACAGAAATTAAATTATTTTTAAAAATCCATGTATCTAAAAATAGAAACAGAAAGAATACAAACAAAAAAACAAAAAAACAAAAAACAAAAACAAATTTCCATTTTTACCGACCGACGATAGTAAGGGAGGTATTGTTTTCACACCAAATTTCACATGTGGAGATTTTTACATATCTCCAAGAATCATGCATTTTCTTAACAGAAAAAAGTATTTTTAGTATGATGTCTGTCCGTCCGTCCTTATAGATGTGTACAGCCTGAACGGCTAAACGGATTTTGATGAAATTTGGTATATTTACTTAATGCATCAGTATGATGAATTGATCAACTTTTGGTGCAAATCCGGAAACCGGAAGTGGTAGTATTAGCGATCGACGATAGGAAGGGAAGGGTTATTTTCACACCAAATTTCACAAGAGGAGATTTTTTACATATCACCACGAATCATGCACTTTCTATTGGTTTTATCCTCGAGAAAAATCATCTTTATTAGTTTTTTCTTAATTTAAAATTATATGACCTCATCCAGCCATTCATGATGTCACAGCCTGGTCTTATATATTATAAATAAAATAAAATTAAAAATATTTATGTTATATTCATATCTGTTTTTTATTACATTAATAGATATATTAAAATTATTTGAAATTGTTTCTGTAGCTGGAAATTAATTTATTTCAAACCGTCGGTCGGTTCGGACCTGGCCACTGGTCAACTTATTTTAAATATGTAAGATCTCAGCTGTAGTATTTTATTTATCCAATTATCCATTTAAGAGATCATATACAGATCCAGGTATATCTCTGTCCTTCCCTTATTTGGGCTAGAGGATTTACAAAAAAAATACTACAACAGGAAAACAAAACAAAAAAAACATCCAGCGTAACAGAAATCAAACCAAAGAATCTTCAAAAACTCATACATCCAAAAAGGGTAACAGAAAAAACACACACACAAAAAAATAATAATAATAATATTAGAATATTCAAATCAAATCATTTATTCAGCATAAATGATCTCATTCTTAACATTCCATTTAAGTAATAGAATAGACCATTTATTTTGTCCTCGCTATCTGCCCTCATAACAGTCTCTCGGTTGGATCTCACCAGGTAGTGTTCCCTATGGTTCTCATATATTGGACATCGTAACAGCATGTGATCAAGAGTCTCTCTTTCTTACCTGTTACATATAGTGCACAGTTGTTCTTGGTCAACCCTATGTATGTTCCCACTAGAGACGAGGAGAAGTATTCTTTCGTTCGCTACTCTGCATTCACAAATCAATTTTATCTTGGACAATGGACCACGATAATTGTAAAAAAAGTCATTTTCTTTTAGATTTTTATAGTTTGGGCAGTAGGTGGATTCTATGATCTTATTGAAATCCTGTGTCCTATACACATCGAACAATTGATCGGTTAAATAATGTATTTTGTTTTTATTGAGGAATGATCTTTACCTTCCTACAGTGAGCCCTCCCCAAGTTCATAAAATATATTTTTCATTTGGGTTACCCAGTTGTTTTACTTATTTACTTTAATAAATGAAATCGATATCAATTACTTTTTAAACTGAATTTTTTTAAATTCAATTTTTTCTTTTTTATTTTCATGATAGACTATTTATCCGCTAATTACTTACCTTTTAAAAAAATGATATTTGTTTTTACAAATTTATAAGTGTATATTTTTTACATGATAGCACAGAAAATTAATATAGAACATGATTACATTTCTTGATTGTTCACGGTTGAACAAATAAATTTTCCTGAAATTAATCTTATTATATTCATATAAGCTTTATCAAAGCATCCAGCTCATTTCTCATCCATTGAAGAGAATACTAAATAGCATTTATATGCTTTGTAGCTTCCATCATTGTCATATTGCAATCGCTCCAATTGTCTTTGCTAAATTCAAATTAGATTTGATTCAATTCAAAAACATTTGTTAAATATTTATTATGTAATATGAAAATAAACTTATTGATATATTTAAAGGATTTTTAATTAGTTAATCAATTGAATTTTAGTATTTTGTTATATAATGTTTTACATATAAAAAATTGGAGTGTCTCCACTCGACTATCTCGCAAATTTGAATTGGATTAATTAACATATATTATATTTAAATTAAATTTAATTACTTAATTATAAATTATAATTTAAACGTAATAAATAATATTTATTAAACCAGCGCGTGTTTGACTCTTTGTTGATGGCACCACGACACGTGCTGATGCGTAATTAGAAATCAACGTTTTAAATTATAATTCCGATACTTTCAGCAATTCAATCAAGCTGAAATTCTAAATATAGCAGTTTTATACAATTTTTAATCATGTGAAAAACTATCAAACATATATCTTTATTTTTACGGTCAGTATAGATGAAAAAAATGAAAACGTGGTAGGTAATGACCTAATGACCCTCTTCCGAATGAGCTAGATTGCTCAAAAGTTGAGAGAAAACTACAAATTTTGAATAATGCCCATGTACCAAATTTCATTATTCTAGCTCAAAACGTTTTTGAGTAATCTTGTCTATATATATACACACACACACACACAGAGACAGATATTTTTCTCAACCTTAGTGAAAATGACTCAGAAACCTTCAAAACATATGAGAACATCAAAATCGCAACATCGAAAATTTTCGTGATCGCAATACTATTTCTGGAAAGATAGTAAAAATAGATTAATTATTTAAAATCAAAATTGAAGTCACCGAGGCATGTGGGGACTGCATAACGAGGAATTGCATGACCTCTAAGCATCCCCAAATATAGTTAGGGTTACGATGGGCAGGGCAAGTGGTTAGAATGGGAGAGGAAAGAATAGCGAAAAATATATTGATGGGGAGTTCGATTTGGAAACGCCCGCTTGGAAGACCAAGGACGCGGTGGATGGATAATGTAGGAAGGGACGTGAAAGAGATGGGAGAGGGTAGGGATTGGATGGTTGTGGCTCAGGATAGGGACGCTTGGATAAATGTGGTTGCTCTGGCCAAGAATTTCGAATTCCATACAGTCATATATTAAATCAAATTTTTCATTTATTCGATATTTTTTTATCCAACAATAATTCTAGGTTAAATTAGTAGTGGAACGTTTGTTACAATAGAACATTAACGTTAAGTTAAAATAATTGATTCTTTTATGTTTTGTCTCATAGCTATGAATGAAAAATCAATTCAAAAACAATCAAAATAATGAGTTTTTTTTTGGGAAATATTAATTCATTCTATTGATCAGCAATTCTTAGTTAAATCAACGACTAGTTTAATCGCATTTATGATCTACGAGGTGTGGCTATTAAATAACGAGATTGCGCGCGCAGACGGTCTCCAGGAGATGGTAGGCGGGAATCTAATGCACCGTTGTACAGCTGGAAGGGTCTACTATTCCAGTACGAGAACACATGTCTGGCGGTGAAGTAGTTTTTTTTTCTGTAGCGGTTTAAAATAAACGTGTTTTTGTTCCTACGCCGAACCGACCGAGTGCTATAAATTATTAAAAGAGGCTTACGGTGAGAGTTCTTTATCACGTGCGCGTGTTTTTGAGTGGCACAAAAGATTTTCTGAGGATCGAGAGAGCACCGAAGATGACCAGCGTCCGGGCCGTCCTGTTTCCATTTCAACTCCAGTGCTGGAACAATTACAATTTGAAATCAGAAGATTATTTTAGTTATTATGTTTGTTACTATTTATACTTATGCCAACATATTAGAAATATTTCTACAAATGTGTATATTTTTAGTAAAATTTTTAAAAATAAAAAAATTATCAAATACAAAATTATACTAAATAATTAATATCAATATTTTAGTTATTTTTCCTTTATTAATTCAGATTTAATTAAAAAAATATATAAATCAAAAACTAAAATAAGATTTATTTCTCTAGAGTTAATTAAAGAAAAGAAAAATATTTCAATTTATAAATAGATGCTTAATAAATAAGAACCTACACATAGATACAACCTAAATATAGGATATTTTAGTTAAATATATATTCTCTCTCTTTTTAATACTTCTGATACCAATGACATTAATTTTAATTGCAATTAATAACCAAGTTCAGGATATTCTCATTTCTTCATTATTCATAGCATTTCTCTTATTATTCCAACTCATAAGTTTCTCTTCTAACAAATATTTCTTACGATTTAATTATAACTATTATTTCAAAACAAAGATGTTTAATTAAAATTTAATACTGAATATAAAAATGATCTAAAAAAATATATGATTCCCTTACATTATGTATATTTAGATATTTTACCTACATAATTATAAACAATTTGAATATTTATCCTATATATATATATAAGTCTAGTTCTTGTTAAAGATAATAGCTATATATATGTAAATTTAGGGAAAAAAAAAGAATTGAAAGCAAACAAGAAAATGAATGTTTAATATATATATTTAAATTATTTATTATGTAAATGCCTCTCATTTAAGCGTCCTATATGATAAGAAAATAAATTATTCATTTCTATAGTTAATAAAACAGCAAAAAAAAAAAAAAATATATTTATTGCGAAAAAGTTACCACACACACACAATCTTATAGCTAAATAAATAAAATGAAAAACTTTAAGATTATAAATAAAAATTAGGAAATAAAATTATTAATAAATTAAATCAAGATAGCATATTTATCACACTTGGTTACAGTTGAACTTCGAAATTTTCCAATTATCTCTGTAAAAAATAATTTTATCTTCATCCCCCCTCCCCCTTTAATTTCTTCTTTATGTTAATCGAGCTTTTCTCAATATTTCTATATTCACGACATAATAATACATGATAATTTTCATCTTCCTCTTAATAATTAAAATATTGTGCATATATTATATTATTATATATTTCTGAAACGTATCATAATGGAACGACAATAGGAAAATTATGAGAAGGGAGCCAGGATTGATGTTGGCAAAGCCGCAATATGTACCAGACATGAGGGTGGGGCTGGAAGGGATTCGTCTCCTTTAAACTAGTTGCAGTTGGTCATTCGATTGATTTTCAAATCTATAGTAGACGCGACTAGACAATTGAAAGAAAGTGACCCAAATTGAAAATATAAGAAAAGGGGTTGTTTTTCATACTAAAATTACTATGAATCTTCTTCATCTTTCTAATAAAGATATATTTAATAAACAAAAAATTGAACAAATAAGCATTCATTAAACAATATAATTCAACTCTCGACTTAAAAAAAATAAAATACTTTTTTTAAAGGGCACTCAAATAATCTTTACATTGAAGCCAGCTTTGAGAACGTCATGGAGGGGGAACCATTGAATTAATGAATCGTTCTTGGCACTGTGTGAATAGGGTCCTCGCTCACTTCATTTTAATGGAAATTAATTAACAGAAAAGCAATAAAAATTTAGAATTATTTACAGTCCACCCATTCTATATACTAATAATATTTGGCAGAATGAATACATACTCTTACCTGGAAATCTATTAATTATATCACAGTGTAAACATATATTTTATTACATATTTTTAATGTTCAATAAATTCATGAATTGTACTTCAATATGGTTGCTCTCCCCATTGAATTGGTTTATAATTTCCTCTTTAATCCATATTTAACATAAAACAGGATTAAGTAATTTTATTATTATATAATATATTGATTTATTGAAAAATTCAAATTTATTATAGGAGTGTACCTTTATATTTATTTATTTTTCTAAAATATCATTTGAAAAAAATGAGAATTTTCATTCTCAATCACACAATCATTCAAAGAACCAAAGCTGTAATAGATAAATTTTACCAATCGGAATCCAAACAAACCCTATAAATAAATTATACATGAAGGGGCAAGAAGCTCGTGGTCCTGGGCATGTCAAGTGAATTTTTACCGACCGACGGTAGTAAGGGAGGTATTGTTTTCACACCAAATTTCAGATGTGTAGATTTTTACATTTCTCCATATAGTTAGGGAAGGGTTATTTCACACCAAATTTCACATGAGGAGATTTTTTTACATATCTCCACAAATCATGCACTTTGTATTGGTTTTATCCTCAGGAAAAAAATCTTCATTAGTTTTTTCTTATTTTAAAATTATATGACTTCACCCAGCCCTTCATGGTCTTACTTATATATTATAATTAAAATAAAATTAAAAATATTTATGTTATATCCATATCTGTTTTTTATTGCATTAATAGATCTATTAAAATTAATTGAAATTGTTTCTGAAGCTCGAAATTAATTTATTTCAAACTGTCAATCAGTTCTGCGCCTGGCCACAGGTCAACTTATTTGGGTGGATCTCGTACACCCTAGCAGGCGTAGAACCGACCGAAAATTCTTAAAGTATAACTTAGTATATAAAAAGTAATTTATTTTATTTTAAAAAAATTTTAACAAAAATAATAAGTTGACCTGTGGCCAGGTCCGAACCGACCGACGGTTTGAAGTAAATTAATTTCCAGCTACAGAAACAATTTCAAATAATTTTAATATATCTATTAATGCAATGAAAAACAGATATGGATATAACATAAATATTTTTAATTTTATTTAATTTTTATAATATATATGTGACGTCATGAATGGCTGGATGACGTCATATAATTTTAAATCAAGAAAAAACTAATAAATATGATTTTTCTCGAGGATAAAACCAATACAAAGTGCATGATTCGTGGTGATATATAAAAAAATCTCCTCATGTGAAATTTGGTGTGAAAATAACCCTTCCCTTCCTATCGTCAATCGCTAATACTACCACTTCCGGTTTCCGGAATTGCACCAAAAGTTGATCAATTCATCCCACTGATGCATTAAGTAAATATACCAAATTTCATCAAAATCGATTGAGCCGTTCAGGCTGTACACATCTATACGGACGGACAGACGGACAGACGGACGGACAGACATCATGCTAAAAATACTTTTTTCTGTTAAGAAAATGCATGATTCGTGGAGATATGTAAAAAACTCCACATGTGAAATTTGGTGTTACTATCGTCGGTCGGTAAAAATTGGGAAGCTACTTGAAATAAGAAGTAAAGAGAGAAAGCAGATCTTTTATTTGGAAATTATTTTTATTGGATCATTAATTATTATTAATTATAATATAAACACAATATGGATTCTTTATATTTTGGTCTATAATATTATTTAAATTAGTACTTTATAATATTAAATTTACATTTATTAAAATATAATGCATAATACTAAAATTTAATTTACAGTTGTTTAAGTTTAATTTATATTTATTTTTTTTAAAGTTTATAAATCAATTGGTCTTCTCTTACCAAAATGATGCCTGTCTGTAAGCCCGTTTAGGTAACAACCGACTGGCACTATCTTTTCATAGCATATTCAATATTTTTTTTTATGTATAAATCAAAAAGTATGTAAGAATAACGATTAAAATTGAATGATTTTGTTACTTCATCTTCTTTCTTTATATCTTGAATTTAATGATTTTATTTCTAATATGTACTCGTATCTAATATGTCTCATTTTTAAATCTTTAGAAATTTATTTTTTATATTTATTTCTGATAAATCAAAAGACATCAAGTTGTTTCTTTTTAAAATTCTTTGCTTTTGAATTTAATTCAATATGTGTTATTAATTTTTCTTTGATGGCAGTTATCATTTTTATAGATCATAATATTTGTACAAATTCATTTTGATATTTGTATATACAAATGTTCATAGATTTTAATATGAAGTTAACTGTATATGATGACATAAATAAAAATATTATTTTAAAAAATTGCAATAAAGCTGTCAATACTTGTGATTAATACATTCCAAATGCGAAAATATAAATGAATGAAATAATAAATGAGCATAATATATTTGAATATATATTTCAACAAATTACATTAATTGAGGCTTTTTTTTCTTTTTGGTAATAATGATAATGATTAACAGGAAACTATATTTTCATAGTAAATTAAGAGAATATATTGTATATTTTAGAATTGATAAAAATATAAACGTTGCTTTTAGCAGTTATAAATAGACCGTGAGTTTGGATAATAAATTAAACTTTTTTTATATTTTATTTCCTTTATTTAATATTTTTTTTTTACTAAAAGAAAAATATATTTTTATATTTATTCTATTTATTAAATTTTATCTATTTTTTTTAGACTTTAATTCATTCCTATTGTGTTATAAATATTAATTATTGATCAAATTTTGTCAAATTATTTTTAAAGAATTTTGATTGAACTTTTTTAAACCTTAATCTAGCAAATATACATATACTCCTACTAATCTCTACCTTATATTTTACACCTCTATATATCAAATGTAAATCTGTATATCCAATAAATAGAGAATGACAATAAATATAAGATTGATCAAGCTTAAATGGACTTTTGTGATCAGATAACCAAATGGGAGAATTTAATGGGTAGATAGAAAAAGAGATACTCAAGTTTTAACACAGCATAGCCTTATACTATTTTATTTATATAATAATGGTGCGTCTACTTATTTACTAGGTCAATCAAATTAATCTAAATTAATTGCAATAATAAAAAGAGTAAAAATTTTAGAATTCTTGGATCAATTTAAAATTTCATTATTTATATTAAAAGTTTTGTTTAAAGTAAAATATGAATTAGATTTATTAATTTATTGTCAGGGCATAGAAGTAGGTTGAGTTTACTGGAAGATATAAGAAAATTGCCTTGGGGCTATACTTTTGATGTCTTAATAATCGATATTAAATTATTAATCAAGTGAAAAAAGAATTTATATATAAGTTATGATCAGATATTCCCAATAGCTTCAAAAAGATTTGCTTTGTATAAAAATATGTAGAAATTAATAATCGTGAATGAATATTCCCATCAATGAGTAGGGGGAAAGATTGTTAGCCTACAAAATGATTCATGATGATTTTTATTTAAATTTCATCTATCTTCTATATATATAAAGGATAGTGTTTGTTTGTATGTATGTAATTTGTTTACTTTTTTTGCTGTCAGAAACAAAAAAAAAGAAATTTCTTACTTAACTGACACTTGGTAATTTAGAATTATAAACAAAAACAATTGAACATCAAAAAAAAAATTAATTGAGGCAGGAAATAAGATGGGGATTGAAATTAATAGGGATAAAACAAAATATTTAGTAAGAGAGAAAAACATTATTAACACACAAAGTCTTAACATACAAAATGTAGAATTTGAAAATGTAGAAAAATTTAAATACTTAGATTCTATAATTACAAATAATATTATATAATATTGGATAAGAACTTAAATCGAGGTCGCAATCGGGTAACGTCTGTTATCATACAGTAAAGAGGCTTAACTCATCAAATCTTTTATCAAAATGAAAGAAAATTGAAATATTTAAAACAATTATTTTGCCTGTTGTATTATATGGGTGGTCGATGTTTTTGGGAGACTAAAGTAGATTTAGAGAATTTGATATTAGGATTGTTCGCACCATTTAAGGTCCAAAGAAAGATGAGATCACCGGGCTATGACGGAGATGGCATAACGAGGAATTGCATGACCTCTATGCATCTCCAGATATACAGGGTCCGGCAGTCAAACCTGACGGTTTTTGAAATAGGATAAATAAAAAAGTTGTTGAGATATTTTAATTATTTTTTTTTATTGTAAAGAGGAGAATTGGAAATTTAACATTCATAATAAAAAAGCACAAAAATAACTTATGTAGCAAAAATTATGTCACTTAAATGATGACCACCATTTTCTCTACACTGTACGAGTCTCCTGGAGAAGTTAGTCATGACTCTCTTCAATGTTTTGCGCGGGATCTCACGACTTTCTCGCCGAATGTTCTCCTTCAGTTGGTTCAAATTATTTGGTCTGTTATCATAAACTCTTCCCTTGAGGTACCCCCTTTGATAAAAGTCACAAGGGGACAAGTCGGGAGATCGTCACCCCTGAGCGAGATCAGCTTACCGGGGAAAAATCCTCTGAGTTGAGCCATGGACGCCTGAGAGGTATGGGGAGTTGCTCCGTCCTGCTGAAACTAGACCCTCCTGAGAGGGATACGATGGCGACGTAATTCTGGGATGAGAAAGTCACGGATCATGGCAACATAACGCGCTGAGTTCACTGTCACTGTTTGGCCATTCTCAAAAAATAAGGCCCTAACACTGTTGACCTACACACTGCAGCCCAGACAGTTACTCTTTCACAGTGAAGAGGCTGCTGGTGAAGATGGCATGACTAACTTCTCCAGGAGACTCGTACAGTGTAGAGAAAATGGTGGTCATCATTTAAGTGACATAATTTTTGCTACATAAGTTATTTTTGTGCTTTTTTATTATGAATGTTAAATTTCCAATTCTCTTTTTTACAATAAAAAAAAAATAATTAAAATATCTCAACAACATTATTAACACACAAAGTCTTAACATACAAAATGTAGAAAAATTTAAATACTTAGATTCTGTAATTACAAAGGATAATAATATTGGATAAGAATTTAAATCAAGGTCGCAATCGGGTAACGCATGTTATTCAATAAAGAGGCTTATCTCATCAAAACTTTTATCAAAATTGATGAAAGTTGAAATATTTAAAACAATTATTTTTCCTGTTGTATTATATGGGTTCTTGGGAGGCAAAAGTAGATTTAGAGAATTTGATATTAGAATTGTTCGCAGCATTTAAGGACCAAAGAAAGATGATATCACCGGGGTATGGCGGAGATGGCATAACGAGGAATTGCATGACCTCTATGCATCTCAAGATATAGTTAAGGTTATTAAGGTTATAAAATAGAGAAGGCTGGGATGGGTCATGGCTAGAATGGTAGATTAAAGATCGGCGAAAAATATTTGGAAAAACCGATTGGGAAACTTTCTGAGAGATTGGGAGTACCAAGAACGCGGTGAGTGGACAATGTAGGAAGGGACGTGGGACAGATGGGACAGGGTAGGAGTTAGATGGCTATAGCTCAGGATTGGGATACTTGGGGATTACTTTCGAGATCCGTAGAGTCACAGGGATAGATAGATTGATATGACAAATACAATATTAATATATAATTAATTTACTGATTAAATTAAAATATATTTTAAATAAAAACACAAAAAGATATGATAATATAATGTAGTATACTGATTGCAACAAAATGGATGAAAACCTTTTACATACAGACTTTCAACGAAATACTATGTATTACTTCGGGGGTACAGGGGGCGGAGCCCCCGTCTAGATAAAAAGAGCGCCGAAGACGCTCTGATCGGCTAGTAAATAATAAGGAGATCTGATTGTAGTTTTAATATAGTTTTATTTATAGTTTAGTTATACATTATCGGCTCTCTTTCTCTTCCTGCTTATAATTTCAGAATTCTTGTTTACAAAATACTTAATAATATATCAATTTTTTTAAATGTACACTTTCAATATAAAAATATAAATTGTAAACATATATGAAGTTACTTATTCATTCTATACTATATAAGCCCTTACTTGTTGATTTCGGTTTGTTTGTTGAAACTTAAATTCACAATTTTCTAAAAACATACAATAAAACCATCACTGGATTAAATAATTAAAAAAAAAAAATAAGGGAAAAATTAACTGGCATTTTCATTTCCGAGACCTCTATAAAATTTTAATTGTATTGGTATGTATACTTTTGATTCTTTAATTAAAGATATATAAGTAAACTTATTGAGATTTTAATTAACTTTCGATCTCTAAGCTTAATTTTGAAATTGAGTCAAATAATAAAATACGAAATTAATAATTTATTTTGTCATCTTCAATGATTTTTCTTATAATGTAATAAGCAAAAGTTAATATTAATTCGTTTTTATAAACGTGCACAAACATATATATATACTAGCTGCTCCGAGCGCCTTCGGCGCTCTCCACACCTAGACGGGGGCTCCGCCCCCTGTACCCCCCCGAGTGGTACATAGTATTTGGTTAAGAGTAGTAAAAGATTTTCATCCATTTTGTTTCAATCAGTATTTTACATAAAACATTCATTTCTTTTTGTGTTCTTATTTAAAATATATTTTAATTTAATCACAGTAAATTAATTATATATATTATTATTGTATATGTTATATCTATCTATCTCTGTGACTCTAAGGAACTCGAAAGTTCTTGGCCGCAGCAACCACATTTCTCCAAGTGTCCCTATCTTGAGCCCTTGTCCCATCTCTCTTACGTCCCTTCCTACGCGTCCTTGGTCTTCCAAGCGGACGTTCTCCAATCGGTCTCCGCACCGTTTTCCAATCCACTATCTTTTTCCTCTCCCATTCTAGCCACGTCCGCTGCCTATCGCAGCTTTTTCGCTTTTATAACCCTAACTATTTCTGAAGATGCATAGAGGTCATGCAATGCAAGGAATATTTTAATATCATTTTAAATGAATGAATGAATGAAAATTCAAATTTTATATAGTTTTTTATATATGTTTATTTATGCAGAAAAAATTAATTGACATAATTATTAATTTAATAAAATAAAATAATTTAATAAAATATTAAAATAATAAAAATTAATAAATTTGTAAAAAAAATATATAATACTTAAAAAAAAATGTGCCTTTGCGACTTTCGAACTGAGGGTGCAAAGTCATAAGATGGCGCGCTAGCTCGTTTAGGCATGAAACGGTATTGTTTCTAAGCCCCCTATTAGAATTTATATACATTACAAATTATCGCCACCAGCGCCTCTATGATCTAGCATTGTAACTAAACTAATTTTATTTAAATTCCACCCCCTGGACACACCTTACCAATTAGCGGTTTTATAAAATAGTCTGACATGCCCTGAGACCTACTGAATATACATAAAAAATTTAATAAGAATCGGTCCAGCCGTTTCGGAGGAGTATTTTTTCAAAGTTTTGTGACACGAGAATTTTATATATAAGATATATATAAAAAATATAATTCAACAAAATTTAAAATAAATCTTCAATTTAATAAACTAAAAGTAATAATAAATAAAGTTATTAATTTAATTGAAGTTGAAGTAAAAATCAAATATATAGAAAAATCAATCAAACAACCAAAGTTGTAATAGATAAATCAACTAGTATGATAAAAGTTTTTTTTATTTTTCAATAAAAGAATTTAATCATTGTTCAATTACCTAGTTTATTGAGTTTATTGGAAAATATCCAATAATAGGACAATTTCATATTCAAATGAAAATTAGCTCGGAACAAATTTCGAGAGATGTATTTACAACAATCAATAATTCTATCATACATAAATATATATTCTCGTTTTATTAGTAGAGATGATTAATATTATTCCAGGCATCATTGCTACAGGTATTTCATTAAATTCCAAGGTCATGATCTGTAGTAGATAGATAATTAGCCCCCTCCACCCTTCTTCAGTCCCCATATCTAATAAACGAATACTTGTTTACCAATCGAAATGTGCTTTCAGAAATTTGTTTATTTAAGCATGGAATAAAATTATCAAACTTTTTATCCGATTGGAAATGTTTATTCATTTTATACTTGTTGCTCGAATCTTCTTTTTTTTTTTTTTTTTGCTTACTATATAATCCAAAGCATATTTAAAGATTGGGCTGTTCGCCAATAATTTAGAAAGTTAACTTTCAAAGCTAAATCTTTCTTGATTAAATAACACGCTATATATATTTTTTTTCAGTCATCTGTTCTACACATATTTCAAATTTAATGTTAACATGATAAATAACTGGACAAGTTAAATTATTATAAAGGAGGTGTTTTTAAATAAGCACCGGAAAATAAAATTATTGACATGTTATCAAAACACACTTCGCGAATCCGTCAGTAATGAAAACAATTTTTTGATAGTTTTTGAAAGAAATCAAAGATGAAATAAAAACTCGACTCGCCTAGGCAAATATTCTAACTATAATTATTTAACGAAATTTTTATTTTTAATTTAAATCTTTTACCCAATAGTTTAAAATAAACTTACATCTTTCATTTGAAATTCATTTAATGAATCTTTGTATTTTAAATTTTTACTATCTCGCAAGAGATAGTATTGCGATCACGATAATTTTCGATGTTGAGATTTTGATGTTTTTATACGTTTTGAAGGTTCCTGAAGCATTTTCACTAAGGTTGAGAAAAATGTCTCTGTGTGTGTATGTGTGTGAGTATCCAACGGATAAATTCTGTAGAAAACTAAAATCAATAATAAAGAATCTACCTATTGAGGAAAAAGATAAAGATAAATTAAAACCGAAAGATCCACAAATACCAAAAATATACGGTAATCCCAAAATCCATAAAACCAACAAACCTTTAAGACCGATAGTTAGTCAAATCAATTCAGTGACTTACAACTCATCAAAATATCTAGCACATTTGTTAAAACCATTTACAGGTACTAATTTTTCATACGTTAAAAATTCCACCCACTTAGTCGAAATGTTATCAAAAGTAGAAATTACAAAAAATGATATATTGGTGAGTCTGAATGTGGACTCCTTGTACACAAATGTTCCTATTGACGAGACCATTGAGATTATAAAATCAAACATTACATTAGATGAAAAAACTCTCGAATTAATAGAATTTTGCCAAAAATCTACATACTTTATTTATGATAAAAAGATTTATAAGCAAAAAGAAGGATGTGCTATGGGTAGTCCACTAAGCCCAGTATTCGCTAACATATTCATAGAAGATTTTGAATCAAAATTAGTCAATAATGCAATAAAGAAACCAAAACTGTTTCTTAGATATGTGGATGATTTTGATGATTTGGCCTCATGGTAAGGATTCTTTAGTTGAATTTGTGGAAGCAGCAAATAATTTACATAATAAGTTGACCTGTGGCCAGGTCCGAACCGACCGACGTTTTGAAGTAAATTAATTTTCAGCTACAGAAACAATTTCAAATAATTTTAATATATCTATTAATGTAATAAAAAACAGATAGGCATATTACATAAATAGTTTTAATTTTATTTTATTTATAATATATATATGTAAGACCAGGCTGTGACGTCATGAATGGCTGGATGACGTCATATAATTTTAAATCAAGAAAAAACTAATAAATATGATTTTCCAGAGGATAAAACCAATACAAAGTGTACGATTCGTGGTGATATATAAAAAATCTCCTCATGTGAAATTTGGTGTGAAAATAACCCTTCCCTTCCTATCGTCGATTGCTAATACTACCACTTCCGGTTTCCGGATATACACCAAAAGTTGATCAATTCATCCCACTGATGCATTAAGTAAATATACCAAATTTCATCAAAATCGGTTGAGCCGTTCAGGCTGTACACATCTATACGGACGGACGGACGGACAGACATCATGCTAAAAATACTTTTTTCTGTTTAGAAAATGCATGATTCGTGGAGATATGTAAAAATCTCCACATGTGAAATTTGGTGTGAAAACAATACCTCCCTTACTATCGTCGGTCGGTAAAAATATAAAACTAACCGTTGAATGGGAAATAAATGAAGAGTTACCGTTTCTTGATGTATTAATAAAAAAGAAACAGAATAGATTAAATTTTGATATTTTCAGGAAAACAACTCATACCAACAGATATATCCACGCAGATTCCCACCACCATCCATCACAAAAATATAGAGTGATAAAAACACTGCACAAAAGAGCCGAAGAGATATGCTCAAATGAAAACATTAAAAAAGAAAAACAACGATTGAAGGAAGCTCTCATAAACAATGGCTTCTCGGAATATGAAATTAGGAAATTCAGAAAAACACAAAAAAGACAGAAATCAAAAATGAAAATGAAAAACCAATATACAGATCACAAATAACATTACCTTATATAAAAAGGAACAACAGAAAAAATAGCGTCAAAATTGAGGAAACACAACATCAGAGTAACATATAAACCTCATAAACAAATGTCTTCTCTCACCTCAAATATAAAAGACAAAATTAAAAACGAAAATAATGGAGTTTATAACGTAACTTGTGAATGTAAAAAAGTATACATTGGTGAAACAAGTAGAAAGATTTCTACAAGACTGTCTGAACATGAGAGAGCCATTAGATTGAAACATCCAAATCAATCAGCAATTGCAGAACATGCCTTAACATAGGACATAAAATAAATTTAGATAATGTAAAAACACTTCATATTGAAAATAATTGGTGGAAAAGAAAAATAAAAGAATCTATAGAAATTTTCAATCATCCCAATAATATTAACAAAGAGGATGGATATAGACTTAATAAGATGTGGAACATAGTTTTGGATGAGTAAAATTTGTCAAATTAAATGAAATATAATTAATCTAATGTGTATTTATGTATATATCTTGATTATAGAAATAATTTACTATCTTTATTTTAGAGACATAATGCACTATCATACTTCTTGATTATAAACGCTTGCTTTCACAATTGCTGCTGACTTCATGTTGAGATTAAGAATTGGCGGCAAAAATTGGAGCCAAAAATTGGCGCCAATATCACTGCCTATATAAGAGGTGACGTGTCCCAACATGCATCAGTCCACTTGAATCGGAGCAAGCGTACGGTTACTTGAAAACGACTGCAGAATAAGCAGTTGAAACGTTGTACAATTATTTTAATTTAATAAATAATTTTATACAAATAATGTGGTCTTTTAATAAAAATTCCCTTAATTATTATCAAAATAACCACAAAAACTTTAATAAATACATTTGTGTGAGTATGTATGTAACCAAGATTACGCAAAAACGGTTTGAGCTAGAATGATGAAATTTGGTACATGGACATTATTCAAAATTCATAGTTTTCTATCAACTTTTGAGAAATGTAGCTCAGCCGGAAGAGGGTCATTACCTACAACGTTTTGATTTTATTTCTTCTAAAGTGACCGTAAAAATAAAGATATATGTTTGATAATTTTTCACATGATTAATAATTGTATAAAACTGCTATATATAAAATTTCAGCTTGATTGAATAGCTGAAAGTACCAGAATTAATTTTTTAACACTGCAAATCTCACGCGCCAACCCGTGATGTGGTGCCATCAACAAAGAGCCAAACATGCGCTGGTTCAATAAATATTATTTATTAATTTTAATTTATAATTTAATTAATTTAATTTAAATTAATATATCTTATTTAATTCAATTCAAATTTGCGAGATAGGCGAGTGGAGACACTCCAAATTTTTTAAATAGATACAGGTCTAGTGACTAAATTATTTTTTTTTCTAAATTATAAAAATATCGGTAAGATTAATGTTTCATAGAAATGAATGTCTTTTGCAATTTGATTCAATATTATAAGACTACAGATGAACCTTGGGTTACGGATTCTAGAAGGTAGCACATGAACCAAAACAAGTTTTCCCATTAGAGGTAATGTAAATGCAATTAATTCGTTTTGGAGTTCAAAATAGTACTTAAAAAAACTATTTTCAATAATAACCAATGTTATATATTAATGCTCCTAATAACGTAATATACGTTTAAAATATTATAATAAAACAATATTTACTCATCGAAATTTAAGTAAAAATATCATAGTGACATGTTGAATGTTGGATATATCGCTTCTGTGTACTTCGATCTGTTGTATCTCGGTATAAAACACAAAAGATTAATTTTAACTTTTCATTTTCTCTTAAGGAAGTTTGTAATCGGCACCTGGTTTTGATTGACTTTTTATCGCCAACATCATCAAATACATTTAATAGCCCTAATAGCTTCTGTTTCATCGGAATGATTTTATTATATAAATGTTTTTAGCTGTAATCATATTGAACTATAGCCTTGAAACTCTACTGTAGACAGTTTCTTTTTTATCCTCTCATCTTTCTCATCTCTCTATAGAACCTCGATCATGCGAGTCGTAACCCGAAACAGAAGACTAGGCTCGTTACTAGGGACACTTTTGATCCGAGATTTCATTGTATTTAAAACAACTGCATTGGTAAAGGATCATAAATCAACATTTAATCATTTATATCAGCTATCCCATCATCTTAAAATAAAAATCACGTTTTGAATTTGAACGATTTGTGCATTTTATTTGAATTTTAACAAAAAGAGATTAGGGCGAGAGTTTAATTGAAAAAAAGACAAATAAATGAAATAACCTAGGGCCTTTCAATAATCTATAAATATTCTTTTTCAATAAAATTTTTTTGAATTAATCTTAATAATAAAATATAGTAATAGATAATAATAAGTTGACCTGTGGCCAGGTCCGAACCGACCGACGGTTTGAAGTAAATTAATTTCCAGCTACAGAAACAATTTCAAATAATTTTAATATATCTATTAATGCAATAAAAAACAGATATGGATATAACATAAATATTTTTAATTTTATTTTATTTAGAATATATATGTTAGACCAGGCTGTGATGTCATGAATGGCTGGATGACGTCATATAATTTTAAATTAAGAAAAAACTAATAAAGATGATTTTTCTCGAGGATAAAACCAATACAAAGTGCATGATTCGGGGTGATAAGTAAAAAATCTCCTCATGTGAAATTTGGTGTGAAAATAACCCTTCCTTTCCTATCGTCGATTTTTACCACTTCCGGTTTCCGGATTTGCATCAAAAGTTGATCAATTCATCCCACATGCATTAAGTAAATATACCAAATTTCATCAAAATCGGTTGAGCCATTCAGGCTGTACACATCTATACGGACGGACAGACATCATGCTAAAAATACTTTTTTCTGTTAAGAAAATGCATGATTCGTGGAGATATGTAAAAATCTCCACATGTGAAATTTGGTGTGAAAACAATACCTCCCTTAGTATATAACTCGGTAAAAAATAAAATATTAAATTCAGGTTTTATTTCGAAGATATTTTATACATTTTAAAATTAAAGTAGACTTTTTTACCGACCGACGATAGTAAGGGAGGTATTTTCACACCAAATTTCACATGTGGAGATTTTTACATATCTCCACGAATCATGCATTTTCTTAACAGAAAAAAAGTATTTTTAGCATGATGTCTGTCCGTCCGTCTGTCCGTCTGTCCGTCCGTATAGATGTGTACAGCCTGAATGGCTCAACCGATTTTGATGAAATTTGGTATATTTACTTAATGCATCAGTGGGATGAATTGATCAACTTTTGGTGCAAATCCGGAAACCGGAAGTGGTAGTATTAGCGATCGACGATAGGAAGGAAAGGGTTATTTTCACACCAAATTTCACATGAGGAGATTTTTTACATATTATCACGAATTATTCACTTTGTATTGATTTTATCTTCGAGAAAAATCATCTTTATTAGTTTTTTTCTTAATTTAAAATTATATGACGTCATCCAGCCATTCACGACGTCACAGCCTGGTATTATAAATAAAATAAAATTAAAAATATTTATGTTATATGCCTATCTGTTTTTTATTACATTAATAGATACTAGCTGCTCCGAGCGCCTTCGGCGCTCTTCACACCTAGACGGGGGCTCCGCCCCCTGTACCCCCGAGTGATGCATAGTATTTGGTTGAAAGTCTGTATGTAAAAGGTTTTCATCCATTTTGTTTCAATCAGTATAAGTAGATAAGACATGTATTTGTTTTCTTGTAAAATATTTTTTAATTTAATCAGTAAATTAATTATATATTATTATTGTATATGTTATATTTATCTAACTCTGTGTCTCTACAGTTTTCGAAAGTTCTTAGCCGCAGCATCCACAATTCTCTAAGCGTCCCTATCCTGAGCTACAACCAAATCCTACCCTGTTCCATCTCTTCCATGTCCCTTCCTTCATTGTCCACCCACCTTGGTCCTTGGTCTTCCACCGGATGTTTCCCAATCGGTTTCTCCCAATTTCTAGTTTCTCCAATTCCAACCACGTCCCCTTCCCATCCTAGCCTTCTTGATTTTATAACCTTAACTACATCTGGACATTATTTCTCGTTATGCCATCTCCGCCATCCCCCTGTGACCTCATCTTCTTTTGGCCTATAAATGCTGCGAACAATATTATTCTCACAAATACTCCAAATCTACTCTCGTCTCCCAGAGTCATCGATAGGGTGACCAAACGTCCCGACTTTAGGTGCTCTGTCCCAAAAATGTCTTCGGGGCACCCTACTGTTTTTTCAATATTTAGGACATTTCGTAATTTTTTTTTCAAAATTTTTTCAATTTAGTTCTAAAAAAAAGGTATACCGTTTGTCCCGGTTAGGTGTTTTCGAAATATGGTCACCCTAGTCATGGATCAACATGAAAAATAATTGTTTTATATATTTTAATTTTGATCCTCTTTGATGAGATAAGCCCCTTTACTGCATAATAACAGGCGTTACTCAATTACAACGTCGATTTAAATTCTTCTCGAATATTATTATCTTTGGTGATTAGAGATCTTAAGTATTTAAATATTTATACATTTTCAAATTCTACATTTTGTATGTAAGTCGTATCCGTATCATAATTCTTGAATTTTTTTGTTTAATTACATTTCGGTTGATTTTTCCCCAATTTCTCTAATCATATGTCTCCTCTTCCAGTCCAATTCATTTACCTATCAATGTTGCATAAGGAATTTAAATTTCTTAATTTGGCTAGAACACTCCATTTTTTAAAATTTTAAATAGAGAGGGAGAGAGAGAGGTTCTAATTATATATATATATATATATATATCTGTTTCTATGACAGCAAAAAAGTAAACAAATTATAAACATACAAACACTCTCCTTTATATATATTTCTGGAAAATGGAACACCCGCAGCTCAGCTCAGGAGTTACCTAAGATTCTAATTTCTTTTTTATTTTTCATCATTTGAGGTACCCTTCACCTCAGAAAAATTTGGTTACCTTACTCCTTGTAGTTTAGGCTCTGGAGTTTTTTGCGTACAGACGGACACTAGCGTATTAAATATATAGATATTAAAATTATTTGAAATTATTTCTGTAGCTGGAAATTAATTTATTTCAAACTGTCGGTCGGTTCAGACCTGGCCACATGTCAACTTATTAGTAATTTATTTTATATTTAATATTCGGGACATTAATTTTCTTTATTTTTTTTTATTAATATATACAATTAATTTAGACAGTAAATTACATCATATAAGTACACAGTGGTAAAGGATACTTCAGTCAATCGGTCTAAACTATTATTATAATGGATTGTAAATAATTCCAGTCATTATCCATCCAACTCACTATACAAATATATCTTAACCGAGGTAACCTCTCTAGCATGATAATTCAAAACGTAATATATTTAAAACTTTTTGAAAAGGGGTATCTATGTAGATATATGCCAATTTATACAACTAGTTAGAATATTGACTTTTTGTTTTCCGACCATCTCACACATTGGGCTGACTTCTAATGAATTTAAGTGGAGACACATTTAAAATATTTGGATGAGGAAATTTAGAATAAATGAGGTGGATAGTAGATATGTAAATAAAATATAAAAAAATTGTAAATTAATAAATATTTAATAATATATTTTTTATATTTTTCAATAATAAAATTTTAATTCACAAATTAAAAAAAAAATGCTTAACCAAAAACAAAAACTAAAAATACGAAAAAATTCAAAATTTTTTAAAAGTCTCAAAAAAACCCTTTATTTCTAATTTGTTTTTAATATTTTAGATTTATTCTTTTCCTACACACGATTTGGTATCTAACACACTCCTAGCTGAATCTGTCACGTAAGAGAAATTTTTCTAATTTCTTTTCCTCCCTCTTCTTTAATTAAAATAAACTCCTATTAATCATAATTATATTCGAAAGGTTGTATTTTTTTATTTATTATATGAAAAAGAGTCAACTAAATTAAAAAAAAAACATTCATCTTTGAAGCAATCTATCTTTGGTCTTCTCTATTAATAAAATGAGAGATACAGAAAATCTTAAACAATAATGATAAATTTTATCTTTTTTTCCTATATTCATTTTCTATGCGTGTTCAGGTTTATTTTTTCATTTCTGGTTTCATAAATTTAATATATCACTTTTAATATTCACTGTGTGGAAGTCAGAAATTTATTAGTCTCTTTCTTCACTAATAGCTAGATATTCAAACTCATTTCCTTATAACTGTATCTGGCCTACATAAACTATAGTATTGTTTTTCTAGAGTGAACATTAAATACTTAACTTAATTAACAAATAAATTTAGTATTTATTTTCTATACTTTTCATCTACTTTGCATTAGTAATTATAATTATTTTTCTCATTAAGCTCATTTTTAAAATAAAAATATAAAAGGAGTTAGTTACTGACTTCATAAAAAAATGCGGTGTGCACAATGTAAAATCGGGCTTGTGTGCGTGTGTAAGAATACTGTTTCAGAAGACTCATAAGACTGTTCCCCACCTGACTCATATTGTCTTAAAAAAAGGTCAATGCTTTGTTTAATTTTCTCTCCGGGATTTAAATAAAAGGTTACTTCCTCTTTGCCATTTGAGGGGAAGAAATCCCCCTTCTGACTGATTAATAAGAATACATCATTAATCTTAATGCTATAAAAATTTTTTAAATAAGTTCAAAATGAAAATCTATCCTGAAATCTATATTTATGCTTAAGAATCCGTTGAAAGAAAATTAATCGGAGCAATACAAAAGAAGAGTTAGTTACTAAAAAAATTAATCGCTAATTAATTACAATTATTTAATTATAATTATTTTTCTTCTATACCTTCTAGAGATCGATTGAAATATCTATAAAAATTTTCAAAAATCTCTCTCAATATTAAGATGATGAAAAATCGATTTCAATTTCTCAAAAGAGAGAACAGACAAACAGACAGAGCGACAAGCGTCAAGTGAAATTGAGAAAAATGTTATAATATTAAATTAAGACAAAATATAGTATAATTCAAAAAAATATTTAAAATGTTAATTAAAAATAATTTTTTGGGCATATCAAAATCTTTTTCTGAATAATTGGAAAATATGCAGAAATTGTGGAGATTTTTATAGCTGTTTCTTAACTAATTTTTATTTTAATCAGCTTATGAAATTGATTAAGTGAAAATTTTACATTTTTTTTGTGTATATGCATAATTTGTTGCTCTATGGAACTCGAAAGCAACAACCACATTCCTCTAAACCTCCCTATCCTAAGCTACTCCCATTCAACCTCTATTTTTTCCCATCATCTTTTTAGGGTATTTTGTGTTTCTCTGATCATATTTCATTTACAAGCTGATATTTTTAATTTATTTCGAAATATTATATGAATTATAATATAAATAATACAAATCTATATAATTTATAATTAAACAATTAAATATAATATTCCACAGTAAAAACCTTCATAAATTGAAATTTCTAAAAGTTGAATATGTTTTTTTAGCTATTCTACTAGCTTATGAGAATGAAAGGCAATAAGTAATATTTTATTTGTTTGGTATCTATCATCTTGGGTATCTAACAATCCATTAAGATCTATTTACTTTGATTTTTACTATGATATTAAATATCTCATTAGTTTTGTTATCCTAAATTTTTCTAAAAATATCTCTGTTCAAATTTCTCGTAAACTATAATATTTTGGTGTGAGTTTCTATTTACTAATATCAAAAATATATTTACTCTTTGCCTTGGAAGTAAAAGGCGATGATACAACTTTCTAACAAAAAGAAACAAAAATAAAAGTAAATATTTGATTTTTTCTCTATTATCAACATAAGATATATTTTATTTAATAAATTCTTTTTGATATATATATATATATATATATATATATATATACTAGCTGCTCCGAGCGCCTTCGGCGCTCTCCACACCTAGACGGGGGCTCCGCCCCCTGTACCCCCCGGAGTGGTACATAGTATTTGGTTAAGAGTAGTAAATGGTTTTCATCCATTTTGTTTCAATCAGTATATTACATAAAACATTAATTTCTTTTTGTGTTCTTATTTAAAATATATTTTAATTTAATCACTAAATTAATTGTATATATTATTATTGTATATGTTATATCTATCTATCTCTGTGACTCTAAGGAACTCGAAAGTTCTTGGCCGCAGCAACCACATAAATATAAATATCAATAATATATTTTTTTAATATTTTTATGATGTAAAATGAACGAATTTATTATTTATTTACAAAAAAGTTCATTTTTTACCGACCGACGATAGTAAGGGAGGTATTGTTTTCACACCAAATTTCACATGTGGAGATTTTTACATATCTCCACGAATCATGCATTTTCTAAACAGAAAAAAGTATTTTTAGCATGATGTCTGTCCGTCTGTCCGTCCGTCTGTCCGTCCGTATAGATGTGTACAGCCTGAACGGCTCAACCGATTTTGATGAAATTTGGTATATTTACTTAATGCATCAGTGGGATGAATTGATCAACTTTTGGTGCAATTCCGGAAACCGGAAGTGGTAGTATTAGCGATCGACGATAGGAAGGAAAGGGTTATTTTCACACCAAAGGAGATTTTTTTATATATCACCACGAATCATGCATTTTGTATTGGTTTTATCCTCGAAAAAAATCATATTTATTAGTTTTTTCTTGATTTAAAATTATATGACGTCATCCAGCCATGCATGACGTCACAGCCTGGTCTTGCATATATATTATAAATAAAATAAAATTAAAAATGTTTATATTTATTATTTATGTATCCATATCTGTTTTTTATTACATTAATAGATATATGAAAATTATTTGAAATTGTTTCTGTAGCTGGAAATTAATTTATTTCAAACCGTCGCACAGTGGTCTGAAACGCCCAAATAGCTGGCCAAAAATGAAGATGTTGGTGAAACAGCTTGAAATTTTGTAGGCAATAGTTTTGAGAGTCAGGAAATTTAAATTTGACAAAAAAAAAATGGCGAATTCAAAATGGCGGACAGATTTTTAGAAAAGTGACGTCAGATTCGCAATTGTATGTTCTCTGGGATTTTTTGAGCCGAAAATTTCGAAATTGAAGTTAGATTGTACGAAAAAAAATGATAAATTTCAAATGATGTGTTGATTTTTCAAAAAATGACGTCATGCAGAGAAAAAGGAGAACAACTATATTATGAATCTAAAATAGGCGACGGAATTCGAGAAAAGGTGAGCTGTTACATTGATTTTACTTCAAATATCTTTCCTTCTTTTGAAAAGTGACAGGTGCACCTTAACGAGATATTAATCGCGCTAACCTGCAGGTACCTGTGGGTCCCATAGGCCCTAGTCTGTTGACGTTCGCGCGCTCGGAAAAAAATTCATAGGAACAAATGGGGCAAAAAGGAGCAATTTTTTCTTCATGATTCTTTATCTATAGACCTTTATCTTTATGAGTCAAATGAGATTGTCACCAATGGTCACCAATGTAAAAAATGCGGAATGTTTTTGGAAAAGTTTTTCGTCAGGTTACATTTTCTGACACAAGCGGTTTAAATCAGCCAATATCAATATAATACATGCATTTCTAGCAAACAAAATAAAAAAGTCCATGTACCTCCAGCAACAGTTTCCATGTCGCAAGTTGCAAATGAAACTTTTCTATTAAACGAAACACCAATTTTGACTGAGCTCGAATTTCAGACGTTTTGGGAAATCTCGGGAGAAAGTAAAAACAGCTGACTTTGAGATGTTCGGAAAACTCGTAGAGTCATGGTAGTGCTCTACATTTTCAGCTTTTCGTACATAAATATGTCTTCAACAAAATACCATAAACGACATGCAAAAAAAAAAATTTTCAATTTTCGATTTTTGGCCAGCTTTTTTGGCGTTTCATACCACTGTGCGTCGGTCGGTTCGGACCTGGCCACAGGTCAACTTATTAATTTTAGAGTAAAAATTATGAAAGGTCATCGTAGGATGACCCTCCGTTTTCGGCATAAAAAAATAATTATTCATCAGAAATATCAATAATATATTTTTTTAATATTTCTATGATGTAAAATGAACGAATTTATTATTTATTTACAAAAAAGTTCATTTTTTAATTCTAGCGTAAAAATTATGAAAGGTCATCGTAGGATGACCCTCCGTTTTAGGCATAAAAAAATAATTATTCATCAGAAATATCAATAATATATTTTTTTAATATTTTTATGATGTAAAATGAACGAATTTATTATTTATTTACAAAAAAGTTCATTTTTTAATTTTAGCGTAAAAATTATGAAAGGTCATCGTAGAATGACCCTCCGTTTTCGGCATAAAAAAATAATTATTCATCAGAAATATCAATAATATATTTTTTTTAATATTTTTATAATGTAAATTGAACGAATTTATTATTTATTTACAAAAAAGTTCATTTTTTAATTTGACCGTAAAAATTATGAAAGGTCATCGTAGGATGACCCTCCGTTTTAGGCATAAAAAAATAATTATTCATCAGAAATATCAATAATATATTTTTTTAATATTTTTATGATGTAAAATGAACGAATTTATTATTTATTTACAAAAAAGTTCATTTTTACTTTCCCGCATACTTCGTATAAGGGAAGTATTGGAATCATCAAAAATTTCGACTTCGAGATTTCGATAGATCTTGACGTTTTAGACCTCCCTGAGTCGGAAAATACCATTTTTCGAATTATGTCTGTGTGTGTGTATGTATGTATGTATGTAATGTCTGTAAACAAATTTACTCAAAAATTAATCAAGCTAGGACTTTGAAATTTGGTACACCGATATTATTCACAGTTTGTAGATTTCTATCAAAATTTCGTGAAAATCGGTTAACCGGAAGTGGTACTTTACCTACACTGGTTGCGTTTACCTTTCAAGTAAAGTACCAGTTTGCTTCGAGATATTTGCTTCATATTTTGTATATAGATTTAAAAATATGAAAAAAATTGAGATACCAAATTTCATCATGATCTGACTACCGGAAGTGACATTTTACCTATACAAGTAGCGTTTCTTTTTTACCGACCGACGATAGTAAGGGAGGTATTGTTTTCACACCAAATTTCACCTGTGGATATTTTTAGGTACATATCTCCACGAATCATGCATTTTCTTAACAGAAAAAAGTATTTTTAGCATGATGTCCGTCCGTCCGTCCGTATAGATGTGTACAGCCTGAACGGCTCAACGGATTTTGATGAAATTTGGTATATTTACTTAATACATCAGTAGGATGAATTGATCAACTTTTGGTACAAATCCAGAAACCGGAAGTGCTAGTATTGCCGATCGAAGAGAGGAAGTGAAGGGTTATTTTCATATCAAATTTCACGTGAGGACATATCTCCACGTGTTATGCACTTTGTAATGGTTTTATCCTCGAGAAAAATCATCTTCATTAGTTTTTTCTTAATTGAAAATTATATGACGTCACCCAGCACTTCATGACGTCACAGCCAGCCCTTATATATTATAAATAAAATAAAATTAAAAATATTTATATTATATCCATATCTGTTTTTCTTACATTTAAAATATCAGTTAACCGGAAGTAGCACTTTATTCTATATATATATATATCTTCTTCGTTGTCGATTACTTCCTAGCGGAAGTGTCGTGGCCCTAATAACTCCACAGGTGTCATAGGGTGTTCATGGGAAAATTTGACCGAAGTGGTTTCCCCTTGCCTTCTTCGGTGGGGCAGCCGATGTTAAATTTGAATTAGATTTTTTTATATTTATTAATTAATTAAATTAAATTAATTAAATTAATTAAATAAATATATAATCTTGAGTTCTATGCTGGGATTCGAACTCAGGCTTCCTGTGTAGAAATCTAGTACTCTACCCACTCAGCCATGCTGCCCCTTATATATATATATATATAATGTTACCAAATATCAAATTTGACACCAATAAACTAATACGAACTGGCTCTTTATCAATACCAAGTTTACACATTCTAAATATTCATTCACAACTCTTTATACCTATTTATATGCGGGAAAGTCTAGGGGAGGACACTCCCGCTTATTTAATTTTAGAGTAAAAATTATGAAAGGTCATCGTAGGATGACCCTCCGTTTTAGGCATAAAAAAATAATTATTCATCAGAAATATCAATAATATATTTTTTTAATATTTCTATGATGTAAAATGAACGAATTTATTATTTATTTACAAAAAAGTTCATTTTTTAATTTTAGCGTAAAAATTATGAAAGGTCATCGTAGAATGACCCTCCGTTTTCGGCATAAAAAAATAATTATTCATCAGAAATATCAATAATATATTTTTTTTAATATTTTTATAATGTAAATTGAACGAATTTATTATTTATTTACAAAAAAGTTCATTTTTTAATTTGACCGTAAAAATTATGAAAGGTCATCGTAGGATGACCCTCCGTTTTCGGCATAAAAAAATAATTATTCATCAGAAATATCAATAATATATTTTTTTAATATTTTTATAATGTAAATTGAACGAATTTATTATTTATTTACAAAAAAGTTCATTTTTTAATTTTAGCGTAAAAATTATGATATGTCATCGTAGGATGACCCTCCGTTTTCGGCATAAAAAAATAATTATTGATCAGAAATATCAATAATATATTTTTTTAATATTTTTATGATGTAAAATGAACGAATTTATTATTTATTTACAAAAAAGTTCATTTTTTAATTTTAGCGTAAAAATTATGAAAGGTCATCGTAGGATGACCCTCCGTTTTAGGCATTTATTTACAAAAAAGTTCATTTTTTAATTTTAGCGTAAAAATTATGAAGGTCATCGTAGGATGACCCTCTGTTTTCGGCATAAAAAAATAATTATTCATCAGAAATATCAATAATATATTTTTTTAATTGTTTTATGATGTAAAATGAACGAATTTATTATTTATTTACAAAAAATATCATTTTTTAATTTTACCGTAAAAAGTCTATCGTAGCAAACCCTTGGCAACCTATCAGTAGACATTTCCAGTATTTTACACAGCCATAAGATGGCTCTTCTCACCACTTCTACTATTAACCTCGGCCTCTGGAATTCTCTTCTTATCACATATCCTGGCGTGAGTTTGTCTAAAAAAACAATGATTTGAAGAACTTTGTCTGGGTTACCTCAATAATATCAGGGTAACGGAGAGCCCATACTTCTGCCCCGTATAGAAAGACTGACAGAACAGCCGCGTCAAAGAGCTTTACCCTGTTCTCCAAGCACAAATATCTATTGCCTAACGTACCCCTTATACAAGCAAGAGCACGGCTCGTTTTGGAGACTCTGTCCATCGATACATCCCTAAACAGGCCCGAGGAGCTAAACTTTACTCCCAGTTAACTGACATTTTTGCAATTTCTAGCTCTTTATCCTTATATTTAAAAGTCAGCCCACCTGGGACTTTTCCACCCCTTCGGAAGATCATCACTTTTGATTTTTCCTCGTTTACTGTAAGCCTGTTGTCTCTTGCATAAATATTCAGAACCGCGAGGAGTCTCTTCAATTTGATCGGGGAATCAGCCACCAACAGCAGGTCGTCCGCAAAAAACAGCGCTGACAGACTCCGCGATCCATCAACATAAACTCCCTCTACACCACGTTCCTTAACACAATCGTCGAAGTCAGCCAGAAACAATGAGAAGAGGATAGGGGACAGAGTTTCCCCCTGCAACACCCCCCGATCCACACCAACCGGCTCAGATCTCTCTCCATCCAGCTCCACTAAAAAGTGGGCGTTCCCATACAAAGACCTAAGGATATTCACCATCTTGTTGCTAAGACCCATATTATGTTATGGTCTATGCTGTCAAATGCTCGCTTGAAGTCAATTAATGCTACATATAACTTCCCCCCACCAAACCTCAACTTCAACCCCACCAGAGAAGACAGAACAAATAAATTGTCACGGCATCCTCTGCCCTTTCTGAAGCCTGTCTGGTTTTCAGGGAGTCTCCCCCCTGCCGTCGCCCATAAATAGATTCTCTCTTTCAAAACCCTAGTGAAAATCTTGCTTATAGAATTAGTGAGGGCAATACCCCTGTAGTTCTCTATATTTCTGTCACCCTTTCCTCTTTCCTCTCACGGACATATTTTTGTAAAATTCCGAAGGAACTCCGTCAATACCAAGAGCTTTACCATTAGCACATTTCTTCAATGCCACGTCAAGTTCTGCCATTACCATATGGTCGTCCAAAAAAGGGTCGAAGTTGTTAATGACTCCGTAAGACCAGGCTGTGACGTCATGAATGGCTGGATGACGTCATATAATTTTAAATCAAGAAAAAACTAATAAATATGATTATTCTCGAGGATAAAACCAAAACAAAGTGCATGATTCGTGGTGATATATAAAAAAATCTCCTCATGTGAAATTTGGTGTGAAAATAACCCTTCCCTTCCTATCGTCGATCGCTAATACTACCACTTCCGGTTTCCGGAATTGCACCAAAAGTTGATCAATTCATTCCACTGATGCATTAAGTAAATATACCAAATTTCATCAAAATCGGTTGAGCCGTTCAGGCTGTACACATCTATACGGACGGACAGACATCATGCTAAAAATACTTTTTTCTGTTAAGAAAATGCATGATTCGTGGAGATATGTAAAAATCTCCACATGTGAAATTTGGTGTGAAAACAATACCTCCCTTACTATCGTCGGTCGGTAAAAATAATATTTAAGAATTTTGATGCTTAGGCCCTAGGGCGCTAATATGTTTTCAGCCCAGGGCGTCAAAATTGATAAGTCTTGGGATTTGACGTGACTGTCGACGAAACATATGATCCATCACTACACGCCAGAAATGAAAGAACAATCAAAACAATGGACTTCAACGCAACAGAAGCCGGAGTTCGGCAAATCATAATTTTTGGATGGTTTGAAAAAGTTAGAATATTTCTTGTCTAAATGTATCGAGATGAAAGGAAAAAAAAATAATAAAATAAATAAATAAAATTAAGTAGAAAAAAAGTTAAAATAATGCGTTTTCTTGTCTAACACAGGTACTTATTATACACCCCTCGCATAAAGTATAATAGATAATTAGTCTGACATTATATTTGTAGTTTTTAAGAATTGTATTGTTAAATTTTTTGGTTTAGTTAGTTTCAGTCGTTTAGTGTAATTTGTTGTGTTTTGTTTAGTGTAATACCTTAGTTTTCTTTTTTTTTCTTTTTGAATATTCAAACGTGTTTCATGTAAGAAAGGTCAGAACTGAAATGGTGGAAGCACCGGGACTCTATTTCAACCTCGAATTTGCAAAAATATAAAATAATTTTATGGGATGCAATTTTATTTCATGTTTCGTTGAGACATTGTTTTTACCGACCGACGATAGTAAGGGAGGTATTGTTTTCACACCAAATTTCACATGTGGAGATTTTTACATATCTCCACGAATCATGCATTTTCTAAACAGAAAAAAGTATTTTTAGCATGATGTCTGTCCGTCCGTCCGTCTGTCCGTCCTTCCGTCCGTATAGATGTGTACAGCCTGAACGGCTCAACCGATTTTGATGAAATTTGGTATATTTACTTAATGCATCAGTGGGATGAATTGATCAACTTTTGGTGCAAATCCGGAAACCGGAAGTGGTAGTATTAGCGATCGACGATAGGAAGGGAAGGGTTATTTTCACACCAAATTTCACATGAGGAGATTTATTTATATATCACCACGAATCATACACTTTGTATTGGTTTTATCCTCGGGAAAATCATATTTATTAGTTTTTTCTTGATTTAAAATTATATGACGTCATCCAGCGATTCATGACGTCACAGCCTGGTCTTACATATATATTATAAATAAAATAAAATTAAAAATATTTATGTTATATGCCTATATGTTTTTTATTACATTAATAGATATATTAAAATTATTTGAAATTCTTTCTGTAGCTAGAAATTAATTTACTTCAAACCGTCGGTCGGTTCGGACCTGGCCACAGGTCAACTAATTTATTTTAATTTCTAAAAATAAATGATACATACATACATGTATATAATAAAAAAAACCCATATAGGTAAATGTTTTTTTTTTAATTTTTTTCTCATAAATTAGTAACTTGTTTTATTATATTTTCAGACTAGAATATTCTTATTTTAATCAAATTTAATTTAATGCAAAGGGTTAATTTATAATTTAATTAATTAAATTTAATTTAAATATAATATATGTTATTTATTCCAATTCAAATTGCTAGATAGTCGAGTGGAGACACTTAGGGTTAGTATGACCCTACCATGACCATGATCTTATCCGGATTCATATTTTAAATAAAAATTTTTAATTTTTTTAATTTATGTGAAATTAAATTTGTTTATTTGTATAATTTAAATTATTACCTATGTTTTATAAAAATTTCGAATAAGATAATTTTTTTAATGGATAAAATAATAATTCTTCTCTTTAATCAATTTATTTTCCAAGTCATACATGAATAAATTACTATGATAATAACTGCTGTTTAAAATGCTTCTACAGCCCCTGATGACCTGAGATGAAAAGCTTTGATCTTTTTCCTGTCTTTGCTCTTGTTTTAATTCTGACGTATTTATATTATAATATAAATAATAAATTCATAAATCACAGTTAAATCTCTTAAAATAAAACTAAAAGAGAATTAATTTCATGTTTATTGAACTTGACTTGCTAAATTGGATTTTCATTAATTATCTAAATATTAGAAAAAATAAATTAAAATATTTATTAACGTTTTATATTGCGTTAATCAATTTAAAAAAAAACAATATATAATATATTTATTCAATATCCAGATATTTAAATTTTGTTTACTACTCTAATCACCAGGTTTTGTCTCATCAAATATTATATCTAAAATTGTTAATGTATATTTGTTAGAAATTTTAAATTTATATTACATATATTACAAACTTTCTTTAAATATTTATTTTAATTATTTACTTTTTTCTATTTCAATAAAACTGAAAGAAATGCTCCAATTAAAATAAAAAATTATTTATTATTTTATTTCCTTTTTTTATTAACTAAAATATATAAGTATATATATTAAAATATAAATTTGCTCATGTTAAATATTTCATTGAGATTTCAAAATGAATTAGAGATATATTTCAAATGTTTTAGATCCCGCTTTTATTTTCATAGTTACCTGAGTTCATATGGCGTTTCTGACCTCCTGCCTACCATCAATCGATAAGGCCACCTGCACCTGGACGTATGACTTGCTTACTATTCATTTGTTTATTACCAAACTAAATTGTGTTACCTTTAAAAGAATGGATCCATTATTTTATGCATTGAGTTTATTTCGTCGAAGAAAATACGAAGAATGTGCGGAAAAATGTTCAACAATTTTAGAGCAAAATCCTTATGATCAGGTAAATTTACAATATCTATTTAATTATCATTTTGGTTAAAAATCAAATATTAATTAGGTTAGTTCTATTTTACATTCACATATAATAATATTATTTATAATTCGACGATGTACCCATATTTGCCCAGGATTCTGGGTCATATCAAATAAAAAAAGTTAATTAAATTGCATTTCTTTATATATTATATTATATGTATATATTATTATTTATTATTTATGTATTATATTTATTCATTTATATATTTTTATGGTATATACATATTTGTTACAGAATTATTAGTAATAAAATAATAATAATAATAATAATAAAGATAGTAAAATAATAATACCATACATTATATATTTGAATTTTTATTTTCAAAATTTCCCAATATATACTTAAATAATTAATTAATTATTTCAAAAATAATAAAATTATTAATAAAAATATTTTTAATGAAATTTTCAAATTAATTACTTTTTGCAAAATTTCAAAAATTATTTAATTAAATTAACAAAAAATATATTTTAAATGTTAATTTAAAAATGATTTACTTATTTCACAAATAATTAAAAAATATTTGTAAAAGATAATATTTGTATTGATGTTTTATTTACAAGTTCACTTATAAGTTCTATATAATAGATGAATCTGTTTACTGTTAAAACTAAATACTCAATAAAAATCATTATTTATTTTAATTTTGCTCTTTCAATTTAATTGAATATTTTCAACTAAAAATAAGTAGACTTAAAAATTATTTCTTATTAATTTTTTTTATTTTTAAATGGTTTAAGTTTAAAGCAAAAATTTAACTCTACATTCATTAACCTAAATATGAGACACTTGAGTTTTGAAAATGAAACGATTTTCGTCTTCGTCTTTATTATTTAATTAAATTTAAATGATATATATTATTTTTAATTAAATGATTTACTTATTTTCACAAATAATTTAGGATTAATTGTAAAAAATAATATTCGTTAAATTTGCTTTAGCCAACGATATCATATTTTTTGATAGGTAATTTAATTTTTAAATTTCTCATCACCTTTTGCTAAAAGAAAAAAATAATTTCTGATTCATTATATATATATATATATATATATACACCTATCCCCCGATTTACACGGTAGATACGTTCCTGAGAAAAACGTGTAAATCGAAAATTAAAAATTTTCAAGTCAAAACCGTGTAAATCGAAAAGCTTGCAGAAAATGCATAATTTTGCTATTTAACAGTTGTGATTTTTTTCAATATTTTTAGGTGTACACAGAAATAAAAATAAAAAGCATTGACAGGTTAAAATATGTAATATATTACGGAAACACTGTTTTTTTTATTTAATTACAATACATTAAACAGAAGAACAAAAAATAAAACCAAAGGTGTTTTATTATCCTTCATCACTATCAGAAATTACTCTCATTCTTTTTTTCCGAATCGAAGGTTGGAATTCACTTTCATCACTCGAAGTTATTTGTGCCGATTCGATGTTTGAAGCAGAAATATTTACATTCTGAGAGGTGGTAATAAAATTGGTTATTAACAATTGCTAGATAAAACTTTAATTTTATGCGAAGAAATACAGACACAGTGTGCATGTGCAGCAAGTCAGCACATAAGCTGGGGATTCCCCGTGAGATGTGTACACAGCGCACGTGTTCAAACACAGTAGCATTTAGTAGAGTGCGATAAAAACAAAAAAAAAACTTATTTGGAAAACCGTGTAAAAGCGAAAACGTGTAAAACAAGTACCGTGTAAATCGGGGGATAGGTGTATATATATATATGTTTTTTGTAATTATTTACGATTCTTAAGAATTTCCTTCAATGATCCTTGTTGGGGCAATAATAATGTATAATATTCTTCTATTACCCCCATCCCCTCTTTCTTCATCATATTTTCCTTTCAGAAATTATTTTTATTTTCTCGAGATTTTACAGTTTTGACACTTGGCCCTAAATACATTGAAACTTTTAATATATTGAAGAATAAAAAGAGTATTTTTAAGACATTTTTTCTTTATTTGAATATATTTTAAATTTTTTAATTACTCACATAGAAATTTAATATTTCCCTAGAGATAGAAAATAACAATTTCTAATTCTTCAGACGAAAGACTACCCTCACCTAAAGCTTTTAGATTTTTCTTTTGAGAAATGGTGATATATTTTTTGCTTAAATAATTGAACGGAATGAAACAATCACGAAAAGACATTCTGTCTAATCCTTTTGATTTTTTTTTCTCTGTTCCTTTATAATATATGATTTGGGCTACTTCTTCGTCTTATTGCTCTTCATTAAAGAAAAAAAAAATGGATAACTGCCAAAAAAATTTATTTTATAAAAAATACTCTCTAACTCTTTGGAATTGCCATTATACTTTACAATTTGAAGACAAAGAACATTGTTTAAGATTATATATATTAGTATAATATAAAAATATTTCATTCAATCTATTGAAACAAAAAACTAACAAAGCCTATTTTTTCATATTTAAATTAAATAATAATTAATTATAGAATACAAAGTAATTGTCCAGAAATTTATTTTCCTTATTCATTGAATTATTTTTATATTAATAAAGAAAAATTAAATTTTTAAAAGATTTATTTTTAAAATTTATTATATTTTGTTTTAATGGCTCTCATATAATGACTTCTGGAAAAAGAAAGATTTTGTATTTGGAATAAGAAATAAGAACTCAAACTATAATATAAGTTAATTAATCCAATTCAAATTTGCGAGATAGTCGAGTGGAGACACTCTAGATTTTTTATATATCCAAGTGTTATGACAAAAAAAACCGTTTCTTGCATTTATACCAATTTTGGACTGGTAATTCATTCTATGTGAAAAGTAGAATTCTTGTTCTCAAATTTTAATTCATTTCCAATCAACAAAATCTATAAATAACAGTCATTTTCCTAAATAATTGTGTAAATAAAAAATTTTCAAAACTTTTATGATTTGGTTAGAGTCAGATTATGTTAAGATTATGAAGTAATTAAATAATTTCAAATAAAATTTAGCGAAATGGTAGATATTCACTCATATCTAATAGCTAGTATCGTTTAGTAAAGAATTTATGGGAAAATTTCAATAAAAAATAAAAATACATTTATTCTGGATTAAATCTAAGTCTACCCAGTAACAGGGGTGGGTAATAAAGGGATATAAAATTAATACACTAAATGTTAATTACATTTTTTATGATTGTTTTGTCTTTTGCCACTTGCTTATAAGATCTAGTTTAATGCAGGCAACAACTTTCCTTATTTCATCTTCTGCTAAATTATTCTAATTTTTTAAAATATTTAAATCTCTTATTAGCTTATTACAAACTTTTAATGATTTTTGTATACTTTTCTTTGTCAGGAATAATTCCTATCTTTATTTTTATAAATTTTATTATAATTTTAAATAAAAATGTTTTACAAAATAAAATTTATTTAATGTCTATGAAGAATTGAAAGGATTGTTAATTTTAATTTCAACTCATTCTATTCAAATTTACTGAGATATAGAAGATCAAATATTAAAGTTTCAGGTTAAGTATCATTAATTAAGAAGGCATAGTGATACATGAGCTTTAGTATCCTCCCTCAACCTAATCTCTTAGAGATATGTTTTCAAATTTTAATTTAACTAATAATTAATAAGATAATATTAAATAAATTATCTAAAATATTTTTAATGAAATAGCATGATACCACATATCATCACGTAAAACATTCAAACATTCAACAAGACAGAAATAATCATCCAAAATTTAAAGAAACTAAAAAAATATTCTTTCTTTTATTCTTAAATAAAAAAAAAATATCTACTAAATATTTTAATATTTTATTAAGAATTAAAAAAACTTTTTCCAATGGTTTGCATTAAAATTTTATAATAATTTCCTTTCTAATTTGAGGGGACTTCTTTCCGTTTCTATCTATGATTGGCAAACATTGATCCAATAAAATTAACAAAAGATTTAATTATCGGAACTTTTAGGGTCATTCAAGAGATTAAGTAAGCTTATTTGATTTTTCCTAGAACACATATTTGAAATATATTCTATTTCTCTCTACGAACTTTATTCTTTTTTATACTAAAACTCATCTTTAATTTCTAATAAATGTGATAACTATGGTGAAGCTTTTCAAAAACTTTAATCATTTCTTATTCATGTTTTATAAAATAATTAGAGTAAGCCCTTAATAAAATTCTAACTTGAGTTAGGTACTCCCATTAAAATCAAAAGATATAATAAAATACAAAATGAATATTGATTCAAATAAAAGCCTAACGAATTTTAAAGAAGAGATAACTTTTAATATATTAAACTTTCTATACTAAAAACCTCCATTATGCTTAATTTTTATGAAACATTTTAATTTTTAAAAAGAATCTTAATGAACATTTTTTTTTAAGTTTTGATGTTTTAATTAGACATTTATAAATAGTAAAGAAGGCCGGGGTTCTGTGCTAATTCATTGATTTTAATTTCAATCTCATTATAATTTAAAAATCAATCGAACCAACGCTTTTATTAAAAATCAAATAAATCATTAAAAGACAATTTATAATATTCAATCCGTGTGTTGACAAATCTCCCATCTTTATATTTATTTTAGATTCATTATCAAATGAAATATAATATGTTATTTTCTCTTAAATTTTCAAATTATTTTTATTTATATTTTTGAAAATCTTTTTGTAAAATTTGGTCATATTGAAAATTTAAATTAATAGATATAATTGAGAATTCTCTCTCTCTCTCTCTTTCTAAAACTTACAAACAAAATAAATCACTTTTAAACGCATCATTTGGAGAAAATTTTACCATTATTATTTTCATCTCTATATTACAGAACCCAGGTAAATCTTATCACAAAATAAAGAAATAAAATTTCTCAATAATGTAGAAATATGCTGACAGAAGCAAGCTTTTTTTATAAAACAGTGAGTAATAATATCCATATTAATCTAACGCTCCCAAAAGAAACATAATAAATATAAAAAAGTAGTATAGTTAAAGTAATCTCTTGGCTCAGATATTACAAATAAACTCCATGAACCCTCTCATCTTAAATCCTAAGAAAAATGTTAAATTTGATGAGAGAAAAATAAGCTGTTGTATTACCAGAAGACCATTTTTTATTTTTTACAGAGTCGTTTCATCTTAATGAAATAATCATTTATTTTGATATTATATATATGGAAATATAATATTGAAAGACATTATATTTTTTAAGTGGATTAAGGGGACTGTGTAAATAGTTTGTATTGATAAATAAACATTATTATATCTTATCTTATCTTCTTATGCTAGCTAAAATTGTATGTATATATATATGTAAATGGGTTCTCAGAAACCGCGCTAACAATTTTTTTGAAATTCACACCAGAGATAGTATTCATAAAGAAAAATTTAGTTTTATTGATCACATCTCTAGGAAAAATCATCTTCATTAGTTTTTTCTTAATTTAAATGTATATATATGACGTCACAGCCGCCGTCTGTAAGATATATCTATTCTTAAAATAAAATTAAAAATATTTATATTATATTCATATTTGTTTTTTATTTCATTAATATAAACATTTAAATTATTTGAAATTGTTTCACAACGTTTAGAAGATTTATCTTTATTCAATTCGAGAGAATTAAATGACGTGATCAATTTATTATAAAGCGACTCCATAAATACAAAATATTATACTATACTAGCTGTTCAATCAGTATATTAGATAAAACATTTATTTGTTTTTGTGTTCTTACTTTTAATATATTTTAATTTAATCAGTAAATTAATTATATAGTATTATTGTAAATGTTATATCTATCTATCTCTGTGCTCTAGTCGAAAGTTCTTGGCCGCAACATCCACATTTCTCCCTTCATACATTGTGAATCCGCCCATAATAATATCTTACTTACTTGAAAATGAAAATCCAATTATGAGATCAAAATTAAAATTATTTATTCATATAATCTTAAAAATTAAAAGAGGTATTAATATTCGCAATGTGAATATTTTCAGTGTTTTATAAATAATTTAAAAAGGCCAATACTAGAAAAATAAAATTAAAAATATAATAAAATATAAATATAAATATAACATAAAAAATAAAAGCATAAAGATTCTTTGAATGATATCAAATTTTAAATAAGTTGACGTGTATGTTTTATGACTATTTTTTTTTAATTTATGTTCTTTTAAATTATTTGAATGGCGAGTCGGTGAATTTGATAATTACGATCATAGTGGGATATTTATTGAGCAGATTGGGGTTGAATAAGTACATCAATCGGTTTTTACTAGAAGGTCAAACAATCGAGGTCATTTGAACGATTCTTCCAGCAGGAATTTTGATGTTTATTGCTTTACCCTCTTTGGGTCTTCTATATCTGTTGGACGAAGTCAATAACCCTTTCTTAACCTTGAAGGTTGTAGGGCATCAATGGTATTGAAGTTATGAGTTCACAGATTTTTCTAACGTTGAATTTGATACCAGCCAAATCCGATAATAATGAATCATTTTTTTTTATTGACCGAGTGGTGGCTCGGTGAACCAGGTATTATTATTGAGAACCCCAGTTCAATTTATTTTAATCAGATTGATGCAATGATGCAACATTTAATAATTGTAATAAATAATTAAAGAATTGTATATCAATATTTTTTAAAGGGTCGAGCGAGAGCTCGTTGTCCCAGGTATTAATATTACCAGCCAAAGCCAATAATAATGAATAATTTTTTTTAACTTAATTACCGAGCCGAGGCTCGGGGTCCCGGTACTTGTTGTTAATTAAAATTTAAATGCATATCACTAAGGAGCTTTTGAACTTGAAATTTCTTGTTAGTAATTAAAAAATTAAAAATTCCCTTTGACTTTATTTTTTATTGATTTGATTCTTACTTAATCTTAAACATATATACAAGTAAGTACATTAATATAATTATTCAATCTATATCTATTCAAAGAATTTCAAATAAATTATTCCTGAAAGTCGCGAAAGTGATACATTTAATATTTAATATAGAAAGATGTAAATTACTTCCTTTATTACTGAAATTGACATTTAGGTATTTATTTTTTACTTTATTTTTTATGGTAAATGTAAATATGTATTAAACGTAAATTTATTTAAATATAAAAAATACTTTTATTCACATTCTGAGATAATATACGTATCTTGGTAATTAGTATGTGGTATGTTCAGTTCTGTATTTCGGTGGGTCCATCTAAAATCCATGTTTAATTAGTGGCAGCCATGTCCAGTTGCAGTTATGCAAATGGCATCGTGTAGAATAATTAGAGTTTCCATTTTCTTAAAAAGAGATTGGGTTGCCTAAACATTTCCTGTTCACTGAGACGACCACTTAATTTTGGTCAAATATACAACTATCTACATATAGATAACGAATTCATTCGTCTGTATCTATCCGTCAAATAAAGAGAATGTTAATTAAGTAAAGCCAGAGGTAGAAGAAAGCTGTTCATTACTTCAATCCAGACATCAAAGCAAGCGTAGAAGGATGAAGATAATATAATATTTAAAAAAAAAAGAATGTATATAATTGGATGTCCTCTGCACATGACAACATTGACTACTTTGTAAAAGAAAAAAAATCTTTATGTTTACAGAACCAATGAATCAATAATTATTCGAAATTTAATATTATTTCTTAAAATTGTTAATTTTTTTTTTTAATTGAAAGAAAATTATTTTTTAAAAGAATTTCATAATTTTAAGTATTTAGCAATGAGTGACCATTCATTAGTAGTTACATTAAGTATATCAAATTCCAATTCCAATTCTTTAGCCCCAATAAAATTGATTCTAATGTAAATCAATTAATTTTTTTAGTTTTATATATATATATATTCGCAAGATTCCTATATTAAATATATACTTTTCTTAAATCTATTACTGAAATTCCTATAAAGTGAATTTTAATAAAAACTGTTGAATGTAAAATGATTACATTACTTTATTCAAAGTAATAAAATACTTATCTAATACAAAAAAGTAAATAAAATATTTATATGTTTATTTAAATAAAATAAATAAATTTCTGTTGAAAATACAGCGATTAATGTTCAAATACTAATTTCGGAGTCCTTTATTTAAGTGAACCATTATGTTTGAAGAGAATACTTTACTTTTAATTTAAAATCTTTTTGTTTCAGGCTGTTTGGACATTAAAAATGCGCTCACTTACCGAACAAGTTTACATCGATGATATCGAATCAGCAGAGGAAGGAATCGCAGAACTACTACTTGATAACGAAGCTCTGAATCCTAGTGCCAAACCAGGAACTTCACTACTTAGACCCCCTCCAACTACTAGTCACAGGTTAAAAATTCAAATAAAGTTTAACAAATGAAAATTATGTTAAATTAATAAAAAAAATAATTACATTTTATTTATTAAAATAATCCAATTCATCGATTGATTGAAAGATTTAAAATTAAAAAATTAAACTAGTTAACATCTTCTACTAAATCTAAATGAAGTATGACTTTTATCGGTTCCTTCTATTTTCTAAGAAAACTTTATTTTTTTTATTAACACAACAAATACAAAAAAAAAATAAAAGGATAAAAAACAAGAAAAAAGGGAAATATTGACCTCGAGAACTAACGCATTTAGTCAGAAACTTTATTAATTGAATAAAAAAATAATAACCATAATTAATTTTAAGATAAAAATGAAATTATATTAATTCTCATTGAGATTATTATGAAGCCTTATAAAGATTATTTTTTACAATTTTACAAATATGTATAAATTCAATTAAAAATATAATTCATAATCGGTCCTAACTTAAAACTTTTCAATATGAATGAAAATTTTTTTTTTTATTTTTTGAAAAAAAGTAAAATATCCCATATTTTATTTTGAAATTATATTGAAAATATTTCTTTTATTATTATAAATAATAATTTAATAAAATTTCTATTAGTTACTTATTTTTTTATGATTGGATGTTGTAAATAAAATTAATTAATGGTATTCATTTTTTCTTATTTTAATTTTTTCCTATCATACTAGTTTTGAATATTATTTTTTTTGTTATCTTATCTTAATTAATTACCTGAGGTTAATATCAAAAGCTGATAAAATAATGTATCAAAAGACCCAAATATAAATTTGTAGGAAGTAAATCTTCCATTTCATTATACAGAAACTAATAATGGCTCCACCGCTCTGGTCTTAACTTAACTAGACTTAAGTTTATTTTGAAAGTGAATATTTTTGAATAAACTTTACAAAATACATATATTTAAGAGAAATACTATCTTAAAATGGAGAAATTTAATTATAAAAAAGAAAATGGAAAATAATAAAATGCCATTTAATTATATATATTATTTTTAATAAATGGATAATTTTCAATTACATTCAAAAAATTGAAAAAAAAAACTATGAAATATATTTACACAAGAATGTAAGAAGAAATTCGGGTTTTCCATCTCAAGGGGAATCTATATTATATATAAAATTATTCCAGGATTCCGAAAGATGAAAAGAAGACTCCCAAGATCAATTTATGAATAAAAGCTTAGAGAATATTATTACATTATAGTAAAGAAATAAGAAACTATTCCCATAAGAGTTATAAAGAAAAATAGCCTGAAGAGTTTCATATAAGCAAAGAAAGGTAGTGAGAAACAAAAATAAAATTATAATATGTTGAATGAAACCTTAGAAAGAAAACAAGATTATAAGAGATTGAGAGAAATATGTTTTGATACTTAAATAAAATATCAAAATAAAAAAAACATGGAGAAAGGTTTAAATTTAACTAGACCTAAGGTTATATTATTATATTTAAAAAAAAATAAATAAATAAACGTCGTAAATTTATTATAAATACATTTATTTGTAAATGTAGAAATTTATTCTTTTTATTTTGTAAATCTTATTAAAATAGTAAGAAATAAATCAATTAATTATATCAGGTATTAATTAAACGTTTTAGAATATGACAGAAATAAAAACTAGTCGAAGTAATTTAAAAAAGAAAGTATGAGTTGTTTGAAAAATTATTCTTAAAATAAAAAAAATATATTAAATATTGTGGTGAGGAAAGCAGAAATCTGTAAATAAATATATAATAAAATAATACAACCTTTTAATAATATTTTTTGCTCTTTTATATTTATATTTTCATATTCGATCATATAACTTTATTACTATATATTAATTCTAATAATATACGTATATGAAGGTAAAAATTTTTATACATTGTTATTAATTAAAAATAAAAAATGTAAGCCCTGAAATGGTAAATAAATTCTTGTCTGCTAAGTCAATGTGATTGCATAATTATCAGGCGCTTTTATATTTAGTCTCATTTAGAGCTCAATTAATCTGGAAAATGACTTATTTCATTTTTAGTTAAAGTAAAAAGATGAAGTAATATTTTGAATAAGTATATTAAAAGATACTTAATGTCAATGTTAATGGAAAATGTATAGGTTATATATATCAGAATAAATATATTAATATATCGGTTATAATAATAAATTTAACAAAAATTAGAAGAGTAATTATTGTGTAATTAATATAAATTAAATTTACTAGCATACTAAATAGTACATTTTACTCTCTGAATATAATCATTAGTTTTGTAAAATAAAACCTGGTAGATTAGAAATTGATATTCATTAACTACACAATATTCGTTAGATTTATTTAATTGAAAATTCATTAGCAGGAATTCAGAATTAATTGAAACGCAGTTTGATGAGATAAAACTTGTATAGAGAAACATATGGGAAATTAAGGAAAATTATTTTATAGGAAATAAAAATTTATACTTTATGGTTTATGCTATTTCATATGTATTTGAGGTAGTTTCATAGGCTGGTTGTAACTAGATAATTTACATTAAAACTTCTTTTTAAGATTTAAATTTATATTCATAAAAATATTGCTATACTATAATATTTTTTAGTTTATTATAAATATTTGATCTTTTCGCGATTCACTTATTTATTTTTTAATTTAATGAAGTCATGAAATGAATGAGTTTTTCTAATTTGATTAAATAATGGTAAAAAACAATATTTATATTATTGATGATCTCTTTTTACTATCTCGCCAGAAGTAAGTAAAATTTTCGATGTTGAGATTTTGATGTTTTTATACGTTTTGAAGGTTCCTGAATCATTTTCACTAATGTTGAGAAAAATGTCTGTGTGTGTATGTGTGTATTTAGACAAGATTACGCAAAAACGGTTTGAGCTATAATGATGAAATTTGCTACATGGGCATTATTCAAAATTCATAGTTTTCCATGAACTTTTGAGAAATGTAGCTCGACCGGAAGAGGGTAATTTCCTACAACGTTTTGATTTTTTTCTTCTAAAGTGACCGTAAAAATAAAGATATATGTTTGATAATTTTTCACATGATTAATAATTGTATAAAACTGCTATATATAGAATTTCAGCTTGATTGAATCGCTGAAAGTACCAGAATTAATTTTTTAACACTGCAATTCTCACGCGCCAACACGTGACGTGGTGCCATCAACAAAGAGCCAAACATGCGCTGATTCAATAAATATTATTTATTAATTTTAATTTATAATTTAATTTAATTTAAATTAATATATGTTATTTAATCCAAATTAAATTTGCGAGATAATCAAGTGGAGACACTCCAGATTTTTTTATATACATTAGATAAGCTCTGAGAATGGATGTTCCGTTTTTATAGCATCCTAAATTTAAAGATATAATTGATAATCCAACAAATAATGACAAAAACAAAATAAAAACGAAACTAATTACATTTTAGCAAAGTAAATTTTTAAGATAAAACTTAAAAATAGCCACTTTGCCAAAATAACACAAAAATCTTGACATTTCTTTTTTTACAATATAAGATACGACAGTTAGGATTATCTTAAATAAAAACCCAAGGGAGAAATTCTTGCCGCATTGTCCACTAATAATTTCTAACTATTTCTAACCAGATAAATCCAGTAGTAAGTGGGTGTAAAATTCCATATAAAATAAATAAATAAAATGTGTGACTAATTTTAATGTCATTTATTTTAATATTAATTAAATTATATATATTATAAAAAAATGAGTCATATTTTTTATTAGTAAAAACTAATATTTGTTAATAAATATATTACTATTTCAATTAGAAATTAGAATATTTTCAAATAGAATTATCTATAATATAAAAATTAATATTTAAATATATATTTTCGATATTCTTGGTATGTGGTATATAAATATAATATTTCAACACAATTTCCCCATCCAAATCCAAATCTCTCTTATAATTGAATAGAAGCATACATTATAGTATAATGTAGTATATTCTCTATGAATGTGGGGCAAATATACATTTATATTATTTAATTTATAATAGTCAAGATTATAAATCCACACGAATATACATTTGCAAATTATATTTGAATTAACACTTAATACTTATTATCAAACGTTTATTTTATAATTGTAATAGCTACCTGGCATGTTTATTTAATTTCATTGACAATGAATTCCCTCTATATTTTCCTGATCAAATTTGAGAATAGAACGAACTTTTGTTTTGACAGATCCATTTAACATGAATTTATTTAAAAGTATAGCGTGTAAGTGGTGTGGGATTTGTTGGACACATAGCAATATTAGAGATTTGCTAAACAACTATTGATGTGCCTGATGAATTGGATTATGATATATGATCTCTGACCATTTCCTTTGCCAATTTTAACTTTTTGATAGCAGAAATTGATGATCAATTATTTTTGTTAAGTATAGATATGAATCAGATTCGTTCATTTATTTTTCTATATTTTTTTTATTTAAAAAAAATAATATGAATACGTAGTTTGGAAACGGAAATACATATTCAAGTTTTTAGATTAAAAATCAAGTTTATTTTTTTCCATTTCTTCATAATAGATGATAACGTGATCTTTAGAAAAAATAATCAATAATCACTACTACCTCAAAATGATAAAGGTGAATCTTAATTAATTTTTATATATTCATCAATAAATCTATTTTATTTTTCTTCAAATAAGATTTTCTTTACTTAATTCTCTATAAAAGGATGGCATAATATATTAGTATAATGAATTTTATACATATAACCATAGGTACTCATTTAAACATTTTATTATATTTATAATATATATATATATATATATATATTATACTACCAGATTGATCAGGGATATAATCACGTATTTTTGTGAGATTGTTTTCTCGACGTTTCGGCACCCATTTTGGCCCCATTTTCAAGAGATTATTTAGGTGGGAATATTTTTGGGAGTCTGTGTGACCAAGGGTTAATATCGGGATTTTGGGTTGATAGGTTTGATGGTTTTGTATTCACTGCGTTGCTGTGGAGCTCCGAAGAATCCTGGGCAATCCTGAGACTGGCACACGTCCGTACTGGACAAAGGCCGAGGCTAACTGGGACCTGACCCTTTGGATTCTACCTGAGCTTTCTACCTGCGCATGCGCAGTGGGCTTTTGTGTAATCTGGGGGCGGAGCTTAACTTTATGGCGGGATTTATATTGATTCTGGATCTGAGGAGGGAATTCCAGCTGTTTGTGCCATCAACTTTATTAGTGGCAAGTTTTTTAGGAGTTTGTGAATTAATGATTGGAGATGAGGTTGATTGGGTTTGAGTTTTGACGGGAGGTTGGGAGTGTGATTTTAAAGCTAATTTCCATGTCGGAGGGAGGTTCAGGACGTCGTCCCTTGTGTTGAGGCAATTGGGACGTTTTTCAATTTCAAGGAGTCTGGGATATTTGAGTCGAATGGGAGCTAAGTTTTTGGTTTCGGAGAAATTGATGTTGTGACCAGTCTCGTTGTGGTGCTCTAATCTCCTTAGAGACAGCTCATGCTCATAAATTCTATTTTGTATTCTCCTGTTCGTCTGTCCTATGTATGATCTCGGGCAGTCTGAGCAGGGAATCTCATAGACAACTATGGGAACTATGTATTTGGAAGTTCGGATTAGGTTGGAGAGTTTCATGTGGGTCTTAAAAATGGGTTTGATTTCATTTCTGGAAAGAGTACGCCCAATTTTGTCCGTGATACCTTTTACGTATGGGAGTACTATATTATGCTTTTGATCTAAGGAATCTTTTTCTGTTGGGGGAACTGTTGATGATGGTTTTGGGGTGAGAATCGAGGATATCTATTTTTGTATTAGTTTTGAAGAGTAGCCATTTTGAACCAGAGCACTAGTCAGTGTCGTGATCTCCTGCATTCTATGTTGTTTTAATTTAAATGAATCAATCCCCTATACCGCCGATTTGATATATAGAATTTTGAGGTGGAGAATCGATCTGAATTAGATTCTTTCAAAATTTACACTATCTGAAATCATACACCGGGCGAAATTTCTGTCAAGACTAAAAATTAGGAAATAAAAAAAATACAAAAAAAAACTTTTAAAAAAACACGCAATAAATGCAATAAAAAGGAGAAAATAATTTCCCCACACACACCACGATTTCCTTATAATTAATCATATCTAAAAAATGAAAGCGTGGGCGCCAAACATTCAGGGAAAAACGTAAATTCTACTTCAAATAGACATAGTTATCAAGTATAGTGGAAAAGGAAAAAAAGAAAGGTTTGTGCATATACAATGAAACATTCTTCATATTCTTTTCCTTTCTCTGCATTTAAATAGAAGGGTGTTTTTAAAAAGGTTTTTTTATATTTTTTTTTATTAATTAAAACATTCACCTAAGTTTCTAATTGATTGATATATTTACTTTATGCGCATCAGAATATTTTGTTGATGGTATAAAAACCTAAATACACTTAAAGAAAATATAACATTCAACTTGAAACTTTATCGAGACTTTTAATTAAAATTGATACATTGAATTTTTAAGTTTAAATTTAGTTTATATAATTCTCTAAAAATTTAAAATAAAAATACAAATAATATATATACAATTTTAGCTAGCATAATAAGATTAGCTAGATACCATAGAATAATTAAATGAAAAATATGAATGTTTTTTTAAACTTTAATGAAAATAGATTATTTTATATTTTGGAAAATTACTAATAAAAGAATCTTTGCACGTTCTAGGCCACAGACGCTTTCAGGGAGGCCATTAAGCGGAGTGGTGCGTCCTGGAAGCCAGGCTCCTCGTCCAACCACTGTTGAACAGGTATTTGTCTTTTTTAACTCACTCTTGAATAGGAATTGCTTAGTTTACAAAAAAAATACATCAGAAACAGTTAGTTTTATCTTAATGTCTTTATGAAATACTTTGCAGAAAATTAAATTATTTTGGGATATATATGTAAGTGGTTTTTTTAAAAAAGAAGACTTTATACGATTGCTTAAATAAAGAATTGAATAAATGTCCTTTATTCCAGATATTAAACTTGATTCATATTCTATATTTATCACAACATTAAAACAATTATACGAGTAAACAAGTAAGTCTGGGCTTAGTGGACTGACAAACCCTAAGGTGTCGCTAAATTATAATCATTAAATCATTATAATTTACATATACCCTCCCTATTGACTCAATTTTCTAGGGCAAAATTGAGTATGGAGTTAATTTGTTCGCGTGGACTATCTTTGCATCTTTCCTTCTATTTCTCCCGTCTTCTACTTCATACATTGAATTTGAAATTTTTCTTTTTATCATAAAAGGTCCACTTCTGACCTCGTCTAATTTATTCCTGTTTAGTTTATTTCCATTTGAAATATAAACTTTATCTCCCTCTTTGAATGTAAGATCTCTTCTATTCTTGTCTATTCTTTTTTTATTTTTATCAAAATTTTCTTCAGAACTTTTTAATGCTTTTTTTCTATCTCCTTCTAAATCATAATCTATTTCTCTTAATTCAGCTGGAGCAATCTCAGAATTTCTCCCATATAATAGATATTCTGGAGAAAACTTTGTGACACTGTGTATTGTTTTGTTATAATCTTTAACGCATATTTCTGCTACTTTTGTCCATAATATTTTTTTTTTATTACTATTGATTTTGCATCTTATTCGGTTTACAAGAGTTTGGTTCAGTCTCTCGTTTAAACCATTCGATTGTGGTTGATCCACGGAAGTAAAATTTAATTTGATTTTCATCTTCGCTATATATTCTTTAAATTTTTTTGAATTTAATGCACTGTATTGGTCAACTATTATCATTTTTATTTTTTTTCTCTTTGCAATTGGTTCTATCAACTTAATAAACTCCTCTGCTAATTGTCTTTTAGAAGTTGAAATCCATGCATACCTTGAAAAATGATCCAGTAGAACATGCATATATTTCTTTACTGAACCATTACCTCCAAAGCCTCCAATTGTATCTACCGACATTATTTCAAACGGTTCTCTTGCCGGTCCTAGTTTTGATAACAACCCGGGTGGTCTGGCTGTTCTTGATTTATTTTTAATACATATTTCACATTTTCTACAATATTCCCTTATTTTCTTGTCCATATTTCCGAAATAATAAAAGGCTCTTAATTTTTTTGCTATTTGGTGTCTGCCTATATGTCCATAATCTACATGAATTTTATGTATTAACTGTAATCCCAGTTCATTCGAAATATATATTCTTTTATTATTCCTTAAAATTTTAAAATAAATACCCTTATCTTTTAAAATATTTTGTGAATTTTTTTTTATTTCTAGATCGATTGATTTTTGGTCTCTTATAATATCTTCAAGCTTAACTATATTTATCGTTTCTAAACTGTCTTCATTATTTTCAAATGTCTCCAAGACCGGGTTTCTAGAAAGAGAATCCGCTTCAACATTTTCTTTCCCTTTTTTATATATAACTTTAAAATTATATTGCGATAAATATAGCATCAGATCCCCTAATGCTTCATCCGTTCTTGCTTTACTTCTCAAATTTTCTAGAGGTTTATGGTCTGATGTTATAATAAACTCTTTCCCTATTAGATAGTGTTGCCAAAAAAGAATTGCCTCCTTAATTGCAAGGCATTCTAAATACATAATTTCCTTTTTTTTCTGGCTTGGTGTTAACTTTTTAGAAAAATAGGCTATTGGATGTAGAACGTTATCTTCTTGAGGTTGTTTAAGCACTGCTCCCACACCTACTCTACTCGCATCTACTTCTATCACAATTTCTTTATCTTCATTATAAATTGATAAAATAGGTGTAGAACATAAATACTCTTTTATCTCCTCAAAGCACTTCTCGCATTCTTCACTCCATTTAAATTTCGCGTCTTTTTTTAATAGATTATGTAATGGAGCTAATCTTTCCGAACAGTGATCTATAAATTTTTTGTAGAAATTTATTTTACCTATTATTTGCCGAACCATTTTTTTTGTTTTTGGTCTTTCAAAATTTTTAATAGCTATTAAATTGTCTTTAATTGGGTAGACTTTCCCACTTTCTATCATATGACCTAAGTATTTAACAGAATTCTTTGCAAAATAACATTTACTTAATTTAAGTTTAAACCTTTCTTCTTTTACTGCTTCAAAGAACATTTTTATATGACCAATATGTTCTTGCAATGTTTTTGAATATATCAAAATGTCATCTATATAATTGACCGTAAATTTTTCTAATTTATGCTTTCTAATCATATTCGCCAAAGTTCTCTGGAAGATCGCTGATGAATTTTTATATCCAAACGGGAGTACCTTCCATTGCCAATGGCCCTTCTGAGTTATAAATGCTGTTTTTTCCTGGTCCTTTTTTCTTATTGGTATTGACCAAAAAGCCGAATTGATGTCCAATGTAGTGAACCATTTACATCCACTGACATTTATAATCAGATCCTCTATTCTTGGGAACGGGTGAGTTTCAGGAACCACCAATTTATTAAGCTCCCTATAATCACAACATAATCTTGTTCTTCCACCCTCTTCTTTTTTAAAAGCCATTGTGACGGGAGAAGCAAATGGTGAACATGATTCCTCTATTAACCCATGTTCTAGTAATTTTTTTATTTGAGACTCTATCTCTCTTCTGTCAGGTATAGAGCAGATATATGGTCTCTTTGAGACATACCTATCCTCTTTTAATTTTATTCGTGCTTCATCTACTTTCACCGAACCTACGTCATATCTGTCCTTAGCAAAGCATTCATTATAATTTTCAATCAGTTTCCTTATTTCCTTTTCTCCTTTCTCATCTATATAACCTTCTAATCTTTCATTTTTCTTTATATTATCTTTTTTTTCTTTATTAGTAACAATGTTTACTTCTTTATTTTTAGGTTCAACTTTCTGATGGATTCTTAAATTTTCATCTTGCGCTAGCCTGAATTTCTTAATAGCATCCAGGCCTAATAACAAATCATAGCTAAAATTACTATTTTTCACAACTACTAAATCTAAAAAATCTTCTATTTCTCCAATTTTTAAAAGTATATTCGCCCGGTTTTCGCAAAAATCCACTCCACTCAAAGTTTTCAAAGCACATCTATTCCTGTTCAATTTTGATTTTAACAATTTCACAATGCGCTCGTTAACTAATGAGCACGTAGATCCATTGTCATAAACCGCTTTAATAATTCTATTTTTATCCACTAATACTTTTATTTTAATCAGTGAGGGCTTTGTGGATTTTTCCGGGCCACTTAGTTTAAATTTTTATTTTCAATTTCTTCATCACTATTTTCTTCATTCAAATAAATCTCCTTTTTTCTTTTCGATATATCCTTGTTCCAACATAACTGTATTGGGTGATATCTGTTCTTGAAACCCAATTTCTCACAACTATTACAAGGTTTTTTTTTTTCTCCTTGATTTTCACTATTTGCTTTATTTACTCTAGTGTATATTTTATTTTTATTTTCTTCTTTCTTTTCATTTCTCTCTACTCTTTCGTTTCTTATATATATATTTTTATGTTTTTTTAATTCATTCATTAAATTTTTTATATCCACTATTTTCTCTCTTTCTAATTGTTCCTGAATGGGAATTGGTAATCCATATACAATTAAATATATTCTAGTTAGCTCTGAAAAATTTTTGTCGGCCTCCAATAATAAGCGTTCTTTTTTTAGAGCATATTCCACAAGTGACCCACTCATATATTTGAAATTAAATGCTGTTCTTATGGGTGACCAATCATTTTTCTTGAAAGTGTCAAGAAATGATTCTCTCCAGATATTCCATTCTGAAATTTTAATTTTTATTAAATTAGCTTGATACCATTCTTTGGCTTTTCCATCTATAAAATATTTTAAAATTTCGATTTTTTCTTCACTTTTAATTACTTCAAATCTGTCACATTCCTTTTCATATCGGTCCATCCAATTTTTAGCTTCTTGACTTCCCTCAAATTTTCCCACTAAAAATTTTTTTTCTATATCACTTACATTCATTTGGGTTTTTTCTTTCCATTGTATTTCTAATTCTTCTATTTTTTTTAATAAAAAATCTTCCTCATTTTTCTTTTTATTTCTTATTGACTCATCTATGTATTCTTCTAAATATATGTCATTTATGCAAAAATTATTATCTTCATCACAATAAAATTTTGTTAATTCTTCATTAAAGCTTACCGCTAATTTTCGATACCCATTTAATCTAGTTATTGATTTTATAGCATTCATGACAGTTTTTCTATTTTTTAATAATTCATGATGATCCAAGTCTTTAAGGATATCTGGAATAGTATACCAAACCACTTTATCTTCTGAAATAGCTTCGAGTTCTATTCTTTCTTTCTTCTTAATAACATGAATATATAATTTCGACATTTCTTGGAAAATTTATTCAATTTGTAAGTGGTTTTTTTAAAAAAGAAGACTTTATACGATTGCTTAAATAAAGAATTGAATAAATGTCCTTTATTCCAGATATTAAACTTGATTCATATTCTATATTTATCACAACATTAAAACAATTATACGAGTAAACAAGTAAGTCTGGGCTTAGTGGACTGACAAACCCTAAGGTGTCGCTAAATTATAATCATTAAATCATTATAATTTACATATATATACTATAAATGTGTTAAATTTGTCAATTGGTATATCTCAGAATATTAATTGATGAAATTTTCTGCAAATTTTCAATTAAGTAAATGTTGAAAAATAGTTTCATATTACAATTTATACTCCAAGCTTATTATTAGATAAAAAGAAAGAATTTTGAATATTTTCTTAAATATATATATTTTTTTTTTCATTTTTAAGATTATTATCTAGAAGTTAACTCAACGTCTCTCGTTAACTAGCATGCTAACTCATATGTGTAGAATTTATATGTGAAAGAAAGTAATAAGAGAAATAAATTTATTTCAATAATATATTATCAAAAATATTAAAGGACCCATTATATCTCTACGTCTTTTGATAAATAATGTTTGAAATTCTACATATTACATTAATTTTCTATATATAAATTCAATAGAAATTTGAGGACTCATTACCGTAGGAAGCTTGACACAAATCATTATATTTTTTTCTCTCTCCCTTTATCTATTCTATGATTTTATGCGATAAATAAATACAAGAGCAATTTCTGAAAATCTAAAAAGAATAAAGGAGAGCGAATTCTTCGTCGATACAATATTTCAAAATTGCCTTTATTTATTTATATGTTAGAGTTAGACAAATGAATGCCCTGCAGTGACGTTTATTTAATAAAATCTATATACAATAAATTAAAATAAAAGCAAAAATTAAAAAATATCTGTCTTTGTCTTTTAATATTTACTTTTAAGTAAATTAAATAATAATATATCCATTAATGTTCATAATTTCATATATCGATTTCGATTTTACCGGACATAAAAATAATTTGTTTGAAATATGTTTATTTTATAGTTATTTGAGTGTATTTAAATTTGCATTCCCATTATTAACTAATGTTTTTACTTTTGTATATTTTTATATTTATTTTTTTTAGTCACAGATCTATTTCCTGTTAAAAATACAGGGTGTTTCTTTTAGAGGTATAGAACTTTAAATTGTGCAATAAAACAACGATGGATTATTCGATTGACATAAATTTTATTTATACGAAAGATAATCTTGTGGCATTACATTTTATATATGATTTCTGGCATATGACCGCCACGGCTGGCTCGGATGTAGTCTAATCTGGACGTCCAATTTTCGATAACTTTTTCCAACATTTGTGGCCGTATATCGGCAATAACACGGCGAATGTTGTCTTCCAAATGGTCAAGCGTTCGTGGCTTATCCGCATAGACCAATGACTTTACATAGCCCCACAGAAAGTAGTCTAGCGGTGTTAAATCACAAGATCTTGGAGGCCAATTCACAGGTCCAAAACGTGAAATTAGGCGGTCACCAAACGTGTCTTTCAATAAATCAATTGTGGCACGAGTTGTATGACATGTTGAGCCGTCTTTTTGAACCACAGCTCCAGGACATCATGGTTGTTCAATTCAGGAATGAAAAAGTTAGTAATCATGGGGAATGGACTCATTCGGGTCTTCCTCAATGCTGCGCTCTACAGTAGCAATAGCTTCTTCTGTACGCACCGTACGGCGTCTCTGGGGATGCGAGTTATCAATAAGAGTAAACGTGGTGCGAAAACGTTCCATGGTTAATCGATTTTGTCGACGATAAAATGGACGTAGTGCACGATACGTATTCCGCACAAAACCATTATTTTCGAAATAAAATTGCACTAGCGTGAGTCTATTCATCATGAATTGCCAAACCAAACTGAGAATAAATCACTTGACAGCTGTTAAATCGGTCGTCAACTTGAACAGTAATGCCAACTTAAAGTTCTATACCTCGAAAAAAACACCCTTTAGAAGGAAAGCCATTTAACTTTCTCATCTCAAATTGAATGTCTGAAAATATTTCACTATAATTGTTCTGGGTCTTATACGAGTAGCGTGCAACAGTTATTTTTATTCGATTATAAAAAAGAGCTCTTAGAAAATATTAAATTATCAAATATAATCTAAGAGAAGAGAAAGAGTCAATATTTCCAAAATCATTCTTGACAAATTTCTTATTTCGTTTACGTCTTTTATTCTATTTAAAAAATGAATGATTTAACAAAATAATAATTAATCTCTCTATATTAATAAATACATTATTAAAAAAATTATTTTAAATGATAGATAAATAAATTAACATAATACAATTATGCTCTATAAGTAGGATTGTCATATGTACCGTTTTGAATGGGACATTACAGTTATTTCATATTTTTACGATCGCACCATCATTTTGATAAAAATTACAATTTTTAAAATACTTCATCGGAAAAAACACACCCCTTCATATAACTAAATTTTTGTATCGGTTCTATAGATCACTATAGAATAATCGCTTGTAGAATTAATATAGTATGTTTATATAATACATTTTTTATAAACTTATTTTTTTATGAATACATATTATATATTTGAAGAATTGGAATTATTTATGAATATGACTTATTGAATATTAGTACCGGGACCCCGAGCCTCGGCTCGGTACTTAAGTTAAAAAAAATGATTCATTATTATTGGATTTGGCTGGTAATATTAATACCTGGGACACCGAGCTCTCGCTCTACCCTTTAAAAAATATTGATACACAATTCTTTAATTATTTATTACAATTATTAAATGTTACACATTTGCATCAATCTGATTAAAATTAATGAACTTGTGCTCCTCAATAATACATAAATATATAATATATAGGTACATATATTTTTTTTCTATAGTGTTTTTTTGAAAAACTGTTTAGCGCCCCAAGTGGTTATAAAACAAACTAAAGACAAAAAAACGTGCTTTGCAGCTTTTCGGAATTAAAAAAGCAAAATTGGCAGTCGTGGGACTGGCCGACAGAAGTGAAAACTTCTGCGTAAGAAATTTTAAAACAGACGAAATTCGCGCTATTTCACGAGAAAGATGAATTTCATATGCATGTATATATATATAACTTATATATTATTTTAAACATATATTTTAAACAAATTTGTAACTTATATTTATATATATATAAATACACAACTTTGTTTAAAATATTGCAATACGAACTGTTTTATAATTCTTATCTCTAACATAAAATATATATTTATTATGTGAAGTTCATTTCGTATAATTTTGATTATATATGTATATATGAAATGAACTTTACATAATAAATATATATTTATATGTTAGAGATAATTTATAAAACAGTTCTAATGACAATTCAAATTTCGCGCTCTGTTATAAGAAATTTGAAAGCAGATGGTTTCATGGTGTTGGTCACGATCACGCGAGTTCTATACTTTTTCCCCATCCCGCAAAAGTGCTCAACGCCGCTAAAGAAGTTTTCACTTCAAAAATTATTTAATATTTGGAAATATATCTGACTTATAGAAAAAATGAATATTAATTAAAGAAAGAAATAGTTTTTAAAATATCCTGAATAATATGTAACAATTTTCAAGATAGAAATTTATTACAATATTACAATTATTAACTGTTGCATCATTGCATCAATCTGATTAAAATGAATGGAACTTCGGGTACTCAATAATAATAAATAAAATAATATTAATAAATATATTGAATAATATTTTATTGAAAAAATATTAAAACTTATAAAACTATCTAAAACTTTATTAATAAAAGAACAATGAATAAATAAATATAGAATAGTAATTTATTAAAAAGTAAACAATAGATAAAAAGAAAAAAAAATAACAAAATCATTATTTTCATTTTTAAATAACGATTCACCCGGCGAGTTTCGAACCGACGAAATCCACTCGTTAAAACATCAGTCCAACCGCTGGACTATATGTATTTAGATAAAAAATTGTCATTTTTTTACTGTCTTAGCAGGCAGTATTAAAAATTTTGACGTTTTCCATATAATATATAATTTTCAATTAAGAAATTAATAATGAAGCTGTATGTTTCAAGAGATATCATCAATAAAACTTAATTTTTCTTTATAAATACTATATCTAGTGTGAATTTGAAAAAAATCGTTAGAGCGGTTTTTGAGAACCATGATATATAGATAAATACATATATACAATTTTAGCTAGCATAATAAGATAAGATTTATTTTTTTAATGTATAAATAATTTTCATTTAACTTTTAATAAAATTGAATTAATGAGATTTTAAATAAAATCATTAGAAGAATATTTAAACTTAATTGTAAAATTTTTTTTATAAATTTATCTACATTATAAATAATATATCAGTGAAATGTTATAAAAATGCATTTTATAAAATTGAATTTTTATTGGAAATTCACTAATAAAATCTTTTTTATAAATAAAAATAAATTAAATTTTCAATTAAGTCTTGATTATCGAATGATAGGTGTCTGAAATCGGTGGATAGTCCCCTCAGCCTCTTAAACTGATTGCGCAGTAAATGACAACTGAATGCACTCGAGGCGCATCACGGGGTAGGAGGTGGCCAGGCGGTGGATGGGATTGGGAAGGGACGAGCGGAGATGAGGGAAGGTTTTCGTTCTATAAAAGCTCTTCAGCAATTTATTTCAAATAAAAATCATATTAATAAAATAAAAACACAAATATTAATTTTTTTTATAATTAATGGTGTTTTTAAATTCATCTTAAATCGAATCGATAGAATATTTCGATTTAAAATTAATTTTATTCTGATTTAAATATTAATTTTTTTATTTTTTAGGATAAAATTAAATTTTACTGAAAATATATATTCAATCTGTAAATGGGTGAGAAATATAGAAACCATATCTTTTTATAACTTTAAAATTCATAATATTTAAATAAAAATTTAAAATATTATTATAAAGATACTACTAATATATAATACTATACTAAAATAAATATTAATTTTAATATGTCGCATATTTTATTTATATAGTAATTTTATTTTCTGACCTATACCGTATCGTATACCTTTATTTAATCATATGTTACGGTAAATGTACCATCTTGGGAAATGTACACTTTTACCGTAAAATGTTTGCCGGGAAATGTACATATACATTATATTCAGTTTACTTATACCTAACTTTTGTCACGGTAAATGTACCATCTTGGGAAATGTACACATTTTACGGTAAAATGTACATTTCCCGGCAAATGTGTACACCTGCCTTTACGTTTTGGTAAATGTATACTCTTACCTTCGTATTTTAAGGAAAGGTGGAATACAAGTAAATTAAAAATGTTGTTGCAGTAAAAAAAATTTTATTTAAATAAACATAATACAAAAAGCTTTAATAACGAAAATTATTTTAATTCAAAAATGTGAATGAGAAACAAAACATACTTATTACATATAATATGTCGTAGCTTATGATCCCAATATTCATAAATACTATTTTCGTCCTAGTTTTTTAGGACCAATACAATGGGAATCAAACAAATAATTATAACTAGCTGCTCCGAGCGCCTTCGGCGCTCTTCACACCTAGACGGGGGCTCCGCCCCCTGTGCCCCCGAATGATACATAGTATTTGGTTGAAAGTCTGTATGTAAAAGGTTTTCATCCATTTTGTTTCAATCAGTATAAGTAGATAAGACATGTATTTGTTTTCTTGTAAAATATATTTTAATTTAATCAGTAAATTAATTATATATTATTATTGTATATGTTATATTTATCTAACTCTGTGTCTCTACAGTTTTCGAAAGTTCTTAGCCGCAGCATCCACATTTCTCTAATCGTCCCTATCCTGAGCTCCAACCAAATCCTACCCTGTCCCATCTCTCCCATGTCCCTTCCTTCATTGTCCACCCACCTTGGTCTTCCACCGGATGTTTCCCAATCGGTTTCTCCCAATTTCTATAGTTTCTCCAATTCCATCCACGTCCCCTTCCCATCCCAGCCTTCTTGATTTTATAACCTTAACTATATCTGGACATTATTTCTCGTTATGCCATCTCCGCCATCCCCCTGTGACCTCATCTTCTTTTGGCCTATAAATGCTGCAAACAATATTAATCTCACAAATACTCTAAATCTACTCTCGTCTCCCAGGGTCATCGATTTTTCAATATTTAGGATATTTCGTAATTTTTTTTTCAAAATTTTTTCAATTTAGTTCTAAAAAATACTGTTTGTCCCGGTTTGGTGTTTTCGAAATATGGTCACCCTAGTCATCGATCAACATGAAAAATAATTGTTTTATATATTTTAATTTTGATCCTCTTTGATGAGATAAGCCCCTTTACTGAATAATAACAGGCGTTACTCAATTACAACGTCGATTTAAATTCTTCTCGAATAATATTATCTTTCGTGATTAGAGATCTTAAGTATTTAAATATTTATACTTTTTCAAATTCTACATTTTGTATCTTAATTGTATGTAAGTCGTATCCGTATCATAATTCTTGAATTTTTTTGTTTAATTACATTTCGGTTGATTTTTCCCCAATTTCTCTAATCATATGTCTCCTCTTCCAGTCCAATTCATTTACCTATCAATGTTGCATAAGGAATTTAAATTTCTTAATTTGGCTAGAACACTCCATTTTTTAAAATTTTAAATAGAGGGAGAGAGAGAGGTTCTAATTATATATATATATATATATATATATATATATATATATATCTGTTTCTATGACAGCAAAAAAGTAAACAAATTACATTCATACAAACTCTCCTTTATATATATTTCTGGAAAAGGGAACACCCGCAGCTCAGCTCAGGAGTTACCTAAGATTCTAATTTCTTTTTTATTTTTCATCATTTGAGGTAGCCTTCACCTCTGAAAAATTTGGTTACCTTACTCCTTGTAGTTTAGGCTCTGGAGTTTTTTGCGTACAGACGGACACTATCGTATTAAATATATAGATATTAACATACTTTTTTTTATTATAACATTTAAATTTTATAAAATTATAAAGGAACATATAGAAATTTCATAATGAAGAAAGTGCTATTTATTTGAACAAGAATTGCTATTGTGGCACTTGGAATTACATAATATTCCAGCATTTTTACAACTGCATTTTTTTGAGGAACATGTTCCTTTACAGATGCATCTTTTAAAACCTTGGCCACCAGTAGGGACTGCATTCCTATAATTTCTCTTACCGATTTCTCAACATCTTGAGGAACATCTTCGTATGATATAAACTTCATTCGAATTCATGCCTAGAATAAGATTGTTTTAAAATTCCCTGTTTAGTTCCTAATTTATATAAATTTTTATCGTCATCTCTAGACAAAACAACGCAAATCAAATTTTTGGGATCCGTTTTACCACGTATGCTCACATTTACCAAAACGACATGGTCATTGTGAATTCAATGTACATTTCCCTTATTTGAAATTGTAAATGTTAGTTGAATGCACATTACCCAAATGAGGAGGCTAATGTGCACATTTACCGGAAAATGTGTACATTTGCCACAATATCTACTTTTACCGTAACACATATATATTTAAAGACCGGTTAAGGATTTGATTTTTCCTTAATCTCTTGAGATCTCAGTGGTTCATAACTGAAGGAATTCTATAAATAAAAAATTGTCTCGAACGTGTGAATCCTATAAAAGTATAAATCATTGGATTGGATTTAAACGGGTCGAAGGTGAAAATTGGAATGCGAATGGAATTTTTCTCATTCATGCACAATTCCATTTGAAGAAAAAGTTGACTAATACAATATTAAGAGAAAAATAAAAAAATAAAAACAATTTTTTAATTTATAGTAGTTTTATAAATGATCATTTATAAACTCCATTTCATTAAAATATACAAGTTAAGTTTTTGTTAATTTATTTTCATTTCCAGTAAAACTTTACCGGAAATTGTTTAACAATTGTCTTCTAAAATAACAGTTCAAATCTGTCCCTTTGACTTTCCATAAATTATTTTATATTTAACTTAAATATCTCATTTTATTCTATCAAGTTTTATTTTATTTAAATATTGAAGTTTAATGAATGATTTCAGTGATGTATGAAGTTATATAATAACTAATTGTTTTATTAACATTTAATTTAGGAATTTTGATTTTATATATGAATTTCACATAATAATTTATTACCACATTGTCTCAAAGTAATATAAGGCTTGTTGTTAAATATATTAATAAAATTATTTATTATAGTACAATCTTCTTCTATATATATAAAAAAAGGTTTTTCTCTGCACATTGCTCAGAATTTAAAATTTTTTGCATATCTTCGCGTTTCATGACCTCTAGAATCCAAAAGTGACTTTAGAATTTTTCATGTCTGTCTGTCTGTCTGTCCGGAAAATTACTATTTTATACTCAGAATTGGCTGAACCGATTTCTATGAAATTACATCACAATATTCTTATATACCTCTGGAGTAACATAGGCTATACATTTTATTAATATCTAATCAATAACCGCTGGAATTAATTTTTTAAAGTTTATATAATTCTCCGTGTTGTTCATTCAAGACCATCTATCGGCTCACTGTCCCTAGCGGAAGCATTTTAAACAATGAATTATCATAGCGATTCTCAATAAAAGAATTATTATAATATTTCACTTTTTATTTTAAATTCTAATATTTAAATATCAATTCAATTAAATCATTTATTCTAAAAGTTCCCATTTTAATTAATTTAATAAAATATTTAGATCATATTTAACTTAATTTTTATTTATTCTTTCTATATATTTGAATATTTCTTCTTTTCTAATTGAAAGAGTGAAAGGTTAAAAAATCTCGCTAAGAATATTCAATATTTCTATACATAAATTATTCAGAGTATTGGCAAAGCGTATCACTCACAATCAGTTTAAATTGAAGTTTATATAAATTAACAAAGTGAAAATTTTTATTTGTTTAAATTTTATTACAATGAATCAAAAAAAATTAAATATATAGATCACATGATTAAGAGAAGCAAGAAACTTGAGGGAGGTCGGACATGACAGAAACTGTAAGCGAAATCTTCATATATTGTGACTAATAATTTTCAAATTCCCTAGCACCACAGAATTAGATAAGTTTCTTTTAAGGGAGGAAAATAACTATGATCTAAAAAAATTAATAAATGAACTTAATAATAAATAAGTTGACCTGTGGCCAGGTCCGAACCGACCGACGGTTTGAAATAAATTAATTTCCAGTTACAGAAACAATTTCAAATAATTTTAATATATCTATTAATGTAATAAAAAACAGATATGGATATAACATAAATATTTTTAATTTTATTTTATTTATAATATATAGCTGAAGTAGCCGGCGATGCCGGCGTTACCCGAGGCTGTGACGTCATAAAGGGCTGGGTGACGTAATATAATTTTAAATTAAGAAAAACATAATGAAGATGATTTTTCCCGAGGATAAAACCAATACATTCGTGGTGATATGTAAAAAAATCTCCTTATGTGAAATTTGGTGCGAAAATAACCCTTCCCTTCTTATCGTCGATCGCTAATACTACCACTTCCGGTTTCCTGATTTGCACCAAAAGTTGATCAATTCATCCCACTAATGCATTAAGTAAATATACCAAATTTCATCAAAATCCGTTAAGCCGTTCAGGCTGTACACATCTATACGGACGGACAGACGGACAGACATCATGCTAAAAATACTTTTTTCTGTTAAGAAAATGCATGATTCGTGGAGATATGTAAAAATCTCCACATGTGAAATTTGGTGTGAAAACAATACCTCCCTTACTATCGTCGGTCGGTAAAATAGGTTGACCTGTGGCCAGGTCCGAACCGACCGACTGTTTGAAATAAATTAATTTCCAGCTACAGAAACAATTTCAAATAATTTTAATATATCTATTAATGTAATAAAAAACAGATATGGATACATAAATAATAAATATAAATATTTTTAATTTTATTTTATTTATAATATATATGCAAGACCAGGCTGTGACGTCTTGAATGGCTGGATGACGTCATATAATTTTAAATCAAGAAAAAACTAATAAATATGATTTTTCTCGAGGATAAAACCAATACAAAGTGCATGATTCGTGGTGATATATAAAAAAATCTCCTTTGGTGTGAAAATAACCCTTTCCTTCCTATCTTCGATCGCTAATACTACCACTTCCGGTTTCCGGAATTGCACCAAAAGTTGATCAATTCATCCCACTGATGCATTAAGTAAATATACCAAATTTCATCAAAATCGGTTGAGCCGTTCAGGCTGTACACATCTATACGGACGGACAGACAGACGGACGGACGGACAGACATCATGCTAAAAATACTTTTTTCTGTTTAGAAAATGCATGATTCGTGGAGATATGTAAAAATCTCCACATGTGAAATTTGGTGTGAAAACAATACCTCCCTTACTATCGTCGGTCGGTAAAAATCGATAATCAAATGTACACAGCCCGCGAAAATTCAAAATTCACCTTTTCTTTTGAACAGACCTCGTGTGTATATATATATATATATATATATATATCATGCTATATAGATAAATCCTAAAATAATAATTATTTTTTATACTAATCCATCTTAATAAGAAAGTGTTAGAATTTTAAATTATATTTCATATATTTCAGGCTCTCAAAACTCCTCGATCAGCTCGGACATCGCGACCAGTGACAAGTCAATCAGCTCGAACCATACGCCTGGGAACAGCGAGTATGCTCACCGAGCCAGATGGACCGTTTATCAATTTATCTCGTCTTAATTTATCAAAGTATGCAACTCGTGCTGCAGTCGCTAAACCTTTGTTTGAATATATCTTCTACCATGAAAATGACGTGCGACATGTAAGAAAACTACTAAGAATTTTATTAAATAAAGTACACTAGAGGCATACATATAACATAAACCCAAGTTTAATATAGGATATAGGCATAAAGTAAATGGTTCATTTGAACTTACTTTTTTTAGGTACTTGGATCTTGTTTTTTTATTAAAGATTTCGCAATTCTTTTTTATATAAAATAGCAGTGATAAATATTGTTTTAATAATATAATATATTTCATTTCATCATTTATAGTTTAAATAAATGTTTAAGAAGAAAGATTTTAAAAAGATATAAAAGCATAATGAACTTAGCATTAGTATTACTATTCAGGGCCGGGGCCCACCGAAACCTAAATATAAATATTTCCTTAAAAAAAATTTAAAAATACTGTTGAGTTTATGGATAATCGGAGTTTAAATAAAACAAGTTATTCTTGATACAGATCTATTTAGGCTGTTTTATACTTATACTTATACTTATCTTTATTGAACAACAGATCTTTATTCGGTCGTGTTTGAACCCCGACTAACTTAAGAAAAAATAATCAATTTTGGGTCTCGGCGACCACAGTAAAAATTATGTATTTTTACCGACCGACGATAGTAAGGGAGGTATTGTTTTCACACCAAATTTCACATGTGGATATTTTTACATATCTCCACGAATCATGCATTTTCTTAACAGAAAAAAGTATTTTAGCATGATGTCTGTCCGTCTGTCCGTCCGTCCGTCCGTATAGATGTTTTCAGCCTTAACGGCTCAACCGATTTTGATGAAATTTGGTATATTTACTTAATGCATCAGTGGGATGAATTGATCAACTTTTGGTACAAATCCGAAAACCGGAAGTGGTAGTATTAGCGATCGACGATAGGAAGGGAAGGGTTATTTTCACACCAAATTTCACATGAGGAGATTTTTTTATATATCACCACGAATCATGCACTTTGTATTGGTTTTACGCTCGGGAAAATCATATTTATTAGTTTTTTCTTGATTTAAAATTATATGACGTCATCCAGCCATTCATGACGTCACAGCCTGGTCTTGCATATATATTATAAATAAAATAAAATTAAAAATGTTTATATTTATTATTTATGTATCCATATCTGTTTTTTATTACATTAATAGATATATTAAAATTATTTGAAATTGTTTCTGTAGCTGCTAATTAATTTACTTCAAACCGTCGGTCGGTTCGGACCTGGCCACAGGTCAACTTATTTACATAAGTACTATATATGTAAGTATAAAATAGCCTAAATTATAATATAAACAAAATTTGTCTTTCAATTATAATTGTAAATAAGAGAGGGCCCATTTCAATTTTACCGCCCGGGACCCCCAATCAACTTAATCCGCCATTGCACACATTGGGGTCTTTTTTTCCTTTTCCTGGTCAAATATCTTTTCCACAAGAAATAGATTATAAAAAATCAAACAAAAATACATACATAATAAGAAAAAACAATATATTAATATGAGATCTAGGTAACCCCTTGGAGCTTTGAACAGGGCCGATGGTAAAATTTCCTATTTTAATTACTATAAAAAAGTAAAGGATTTGTTTATGGAATAAAAACTAAGTAAATAAGCTAGTCAAGCAATTTGAATTGGATTAAATAACATATATTATTATTTAAATTAAATTTAATTAATTATAAATTATAAATTAAAATTAATAAATAATATTAATTAAACCATCGGGTGTTTGGCTCTTTGTTGATGGCACCACGTCATATGCTGGCGCGTGATGGCAGTCAACAAGTGAAAAAATTAATTCCGGTACTTTCAGTGATTCAATAAAGGTGAAATTTTATATATAGCAGTTTTATACAATTTTTAATCATGTGAAAAACTATCAAATATATATCTTTATTTTTACGGTCAGTTTATAGGAAAAAAAGGAAAACGTGTTAAGTAATGGTCCTCTTCCGAATGAGTTACATTTCTAAAAAGTTGATAGAAAACTACGAATTTTGAATAATGCCGGTGTACCAAATTTCATTATTATAGCTCAAACCGTTTTTGCTTAATCTTGTCTACATACACTCATACACACACACGGATATTTTTCTCAACTTTAGTGAAAATGACTCAGGGACCTTCAAAACGTATAAAATCATCAAAATTTTCATGATTGCAATACTATCTCTGGCGAGATAGAAAAAAGTAAATACAAACAATTGCCCATATTAGTAGTATTTATTAAAGTTATATTTATATCAACGTCCATTTAAAGTATTTTTTTAAGGAATTTCCGATTGGAATTTTTTTTTAAATTTTCAATCTATATAAAATACCAATTAACTTAAATATATTTTTGATTGAGTTAATTTTTTTGTAAATTAATATTTTCCAATAATTTATATAATAAAATATTTGATAATATTTATTAATTATATTATTGTATGCATAAGTTATGAAATTTATGTATTTTGAATCTTATTAGTTAGTTATTTAGTTTATTTTATAAAACAATTAAGAAGTAGATATGAAAAAATAATTATTTCGTAATTTATTTATTTAATACTTTCTTTTTTTTAAATTAATGCTTAAGTCATTAATCATACCTTACTCTTTACATGATTTATTTAAAATAAAAAAACTTGGGGTTAGAAAGTTTTTAATGAATTTATTTATTTTAAACATTTTAAGCTCTAAGTGAATTTATTTTAGATAATAATACAATAAGTTTTATTTTGTGAAAATAAATTTCATTTCAGATTGATAATTTTAACACATTTATTCCATTTGATCCATTGCAAGTTTCGATGTTGATTAAACTAATCTTCTTTCTCATTTCCACCTCGTGTTTGTATCCGTCCTATCCTAATCTTGAAATTTAATTAAAATTTTAAGAGAAGATTGAATGTTGTCTGAACTAGGCAGTGGAATTGGCAGTACAAGCAAACGCACTACCCTCTCGGACAGAAAATGATAAGAATTCATCGGCTGCTTCAGTACGGGTTGTCCAAAAAGAAAGAAGTGCGGATTGGTGGTGGGAGGTAGCTTTGGCTAAATGTTATCATGCAGCAGGATTGGCCAGAGATACAGAAGCTCGTTTGAGAAAAGCATTAGCCATTCACAAATCTGTCGATTTGTTTCTTAGGCTTATTAAGGTACGATAAAATGTTTATAATTTAAAGTTAATCTCTTTTTTTATACTCCTCCCTTTCATAAAAAAATAAATACCTATATTTTCCTCCCCTGATTTTCAGATATACCTTTTTATTAACAATATTGCTAATTCCTATCCTCGAGAATGGGGTAGTAAAATTTATGCACATTTTCAATTTCACCCCTTACCTTAAACTATGTTCTTAATTTAAAATATTCATAATTTTTTTTCATTATTCTTTTGTATATCTATGAGAAATGTCAAGTTATACGTATTTAAAGATCAACTACACCACACACGTCAGAGATTTAAATACTAAATATTCAGATATTATTATATTTTTTAAAATTAAAGAAGATAATTAATTGTTTATTCAATTTCGGAAAATATACTATGTTCTAACTTAATTGTATGAATTTATAACACATTCTTCATTTTGAACTAATATTTAATTTAAAAACAATTATGATAAGAGGCCTGGAGATAAATTATTTAATTGAGAAAGATTTAATTTCTTAAAATTTTTAGACACTGTTTTGTTCACTTATTTTGTGTTTTTTAATTATTGTATAATATAAATTTTAACTTTTAGCATCGTTCATAATAATGAATTAGAATCCAATTAATATAATATTTTTTTTTTTAATGTTATTAAAGTTTATAAAATTTACCCGAAATCCTGGTTGGTTTAGCGCCACAAGAAGATGAATACCTAATTAACCTTGTTTAATTAAATTTTGAATATGTTCAGGTTGAAATGTGACTATTACAATTTTATCTTGTAAGGTGTCTCTACAAATAATTCAAATATCCCTAAGATTGAAATTGAGTTTTCTACAAGTGACTTTTGAAATTATCAAGTTTAAATTTAAGTACTATTAAATGAAGGAGCGAACAGGTTCTTAACCAGTTAAGTTTGTAGGGCTTGAAAGTTAGTAACTTGAACGTTTTGAATCGGACAAATTGTGTAGAAGAGAAATTGAATGAGTTTACTAGAGAGAGAATGGGTGAATAAATATAATAACCTAAATTACAAAAATAACATTATTAATTTGATATATTGAATAGTGGATAATACTAGATTATTTTATAATTACTAATTATAAAATAAATTAAATGTCATTGTTAAATTAAAACTAATTAAGCATTCTTTCTTTTATTTTATTATAATTAATTTTTAATTATTCCCAATAATTCAGTAGTACAATTAAAATCTCATATCAAAATTGGTGATAAAAGATTAAATGATAAATTTATTTAATTTAGAGCATTTTATTATAAATTTTCCTTATGAAATTTGGATAAAAAACTAAAAAGGTTTTTAAATATGTATAAATAATGTAAAATCAGATAAAGAAGTCGAAACATTTATAAATAATAAAAATTTAATGTAGAGCCTTGTACATAATTAATTATGTATACATTTATATGAATCCACAATCTTACAGAATTAAAAAAAATATTAAAATTTATTCAATTTTTATTTTTATTATTCTTTATGATCTATTCTTATCGATTTGCAATCTTTTCTTATCATATTTATCATTATACATATAGATAAATCTGTTAACATACTTTCCGGAATTTTTGAATTACCAGGTGTAGAAGTATGAAACCGGAATATTTTGGGTAAACTTGCATGTCTGTTATTTGGAAATTATATAAAATATTTTATTCAAAATAGTCTCCATTGGAATTTATACATTTTCCTCACCTGTTTGGCAGGTTATGAATGCCACGCCAAAAAAACAATTCTTCCTTTGAAATGAACCAGTTGCAGAGTCAGTTTCGTTCATTTTCATACATATCGAAGTGTTGTTCGAAGTGCATGTTCCAATGTTTCGATAATCAGACGGAGCCAAGTCTGGAGAATAAGCCCGTTAAGGTCGTTTTTTAAGTATTGCTCGATTCAAATTGATCATTTGTTGTTTGTAGCGATCAGTGTTAACGGTTTCGCAGTTTTAGTAGCTCGTAATATATTATACCCTTTTTTGGTGGTTTCCCACGCTCCTAGTTTCTTAACCAGTTAAGTTTGTAGGGCTTGAAAGTTAGTAACTTTAAACCACTTAAAGCATTGAGATTTTCCAAGAGCATGTTCACCGTATGCTTCGACAAGCATTCTATGCGATTCTGCAGCATTTTTCTTCAAATGATAGCAGAAAACTCAACATGTTTGAGGTTATAGAAAAATATATCGATGTATGAAACTTAGTTTATTGTGTGTTGACAAACTTCGTCAGCTGTCAGAGGGAAAAGATGGCACTACAGAAGCGGTCTTACAGTCTTACGGTCTTTAAACTGATAGAGATCACCACCTATCGGGAAATTCCCGTCTCATACTTCTACACCTGGTATTTAATAGTTGAATTTGTAAAAATATAAAAAATATTATAAAAATTATTCAAAGTTCATAGATTATAATGTTTAGCATAATTTTTATTATAAATTTTATTAATTAAATTTAAATTTTCATGTAGAAACATTTTTATATAAATATTATTCCATCAAGTTTAATGAAAATTCTTTAGAAAATTAAATATCTCTATAAAATAATTTAAATTAAAAAATATTTTATCTATATCTATAATAGAATGCCAAAAAATTAATTAAATTAATAATAAAATCAATATATTTTACTTTCATAGATGTTTTCAATTCTCATTGATCCTTTAAAAATAATATTTAGAAATCATAATAATCAAGCTTTAAAATTTACTTTTTATTAAAATAACTCTACATTTTTAATGTTTAATTAAATTTCTATTTACTTGAAAAATAAAACAACTCTACTTATTAATTATGTTTACTTAAGTTCATGAAAATGTAGATTGAATTAAATAATGAAAATACTATAATTCATTTTTTTAATTTATTCTTTAAATATTTGTTGATGAAAGAAAGTATCTCAGGATATAACATTTATTTGCTTCTAATTTTCATACAGAGTTTTTATTTAAAATCAATATTTCTAAATCAAGTAGATGTTACAAATTCACGGAGAGACAATTCATTGATTCCCACTTTTGACTAATGAATAAAAACAAATGGACCTGTTCGTTTAAATTGTATTTTCATTTATAAAAAATGAATTTTTGCAATCACTTAGAAAAAGTCATTTATATGTAGCAATTCTAATAAATACATATAATCTAAGATTTTCAATTTCCTCAATGAAATGTATCGATTGACTATTCATTTAAATGCTAAAGTGGAGCAATCGGCTTCAATCAATCAACATTTTTTAACTAATGAAATTATTAAAGTTTGAGCTTGAAGTTTAGGAAAATAATTTTTTTCAACTTACTGAAATATATCAAACATATTATAAACAATAATAGATTAAGTTAAATTAGTTATTTTAATATTTTAATCATTCAATAATGCAAAAATGTATTGTTTTAGGGAACTATAATAATATAAATATAATATATATTTTAATGTTATTTCTTATATGAAGATTTGTTTGAAAGAAATAAAAATTTTTATAAGTATTATTATTTTTGCTCTAGTTATTATATTAAAGTATATTATTATAATTATCTATTCTATATTTACGGAATTTGAAAGTTCTTGGCCGCAGCCACCACATTTCTCCAAGTGTCCCTATCCTGAGCCACAACCATGAAATCCCTTGCTCTCTTCTATCTCTCTCACATCCCTTCCTACATTGTCCACCCACCTTGGTCTTCCAAGCGAACATTTCCCAATCGATCTCCCCACCAATATATTTTTCGCCATTCTTTCCTCTCCCATTCTAGCCACGTGCCCTGCCCATCGCAACTCTAACTATGTTTGGAGATGCATAGAGATCATGCAATTCCTCGTTATGCAGTCCCCGCATTCCCCGGTGACCTTATCTTGGCCCATAAATGCTGCAAATAATCCTATTCTCAAATACTCTAAATCTACTCTCGTCTCCCAGGGTCATAAACTATGCTTCACAGACATATAACATAACAGACAATATAATTGGTGTATATATTTTAATTTTGATCCCATTTGATAATAATTTTCACGATATAAGCCCCTTTACTGCATGATAACAGACGCTACCCGATTCTTCTCGAATATTATCCTTCCTGCTTACAGAGCCTAAGTATTTAAATTTTTCTACATTTTCAAATTCTACGCTTTGTATGTTGAAACTTTGTTTTTTAATACTGTTTTATTATAATTATTCAATATATAAAATTATTCAATACATAACTAGGAAAAATAGAATGTACTTATTAATATTATTTTTTTAATAATAAGTTTATAATGAGAAATAATATATGAATTACTACTTATGTTTTTTCAATACAATTTATATATATTTTTATGTAAAGGTAATAAATTCAACTTACTCTTTTTAGGAATAAGTTAAATATCCTAAAGAAATTTGAACTTCCACGATTTATATTGTATTCTATTAATGACTAGTTACTAACATACTTAAATAATAATAATTAATTAATATAAATAATAAAACAATTTTATTTGTAGATAATAAATTATTAAAGCTTTGGTGGTTGTTTTTATTTATAACGGAATTTTGTAAATTAAACCACATATTGATATTTGTTATTGTAAATTTATTCAAAAAATACAAACATATACACAACGTTTGTGACAAGTGACGAATGACACTCGAACAGTGCAGTCTCTTGATAACGATTGCAGAAGTAGCAATCGTAACGTTGTGTATATGTTTGTATTTTTTTAATAAATTTACAATAACAAATATCAATATGTGGTTTAATTTACAAAATTCCGTTAAAAACAATTTTATATTTTTAAAACAAAAAAATCTCAAGTAGCAACTACTAATATTATGGTTTAAATCATCTTTACAAAAAAAAGTTTTATTCTGAAAATTTCAAAATAATTTTAATTTATTTCAATTTCACCCATCGAATGTAATAGCATAACAAGTACTCGAATGGGTGGCTTGGAACCAAACATCAGATCACCACCCACCCATTTTCTTCAACATTTCAAATTAACATAACTTTCCTATTTTTCATTTAAATTTATTCAAATTAGATACAATCCTCTGAAATAAGACTATATTTAAATATGAATAGATTATACGAACGTTTTTTTCAAACTGGGAGGTGCAAATAAGTGTAAAGGGAGACACCACAAATTTGAGAGGAATTTAATCATTCATTCATAATACATCATTAATAAATATAAATTAACCAACATTCTGAATTATTTATTTTATTTTTAACACGTATTAATCCATTTTTTTAACAACCAAATTATAATTGTATAATACACTAGTTTATTTTTCTCTAAAATTTTTTATTGTTAGAATCTAAAAATAATTTTTTAGTGAGAGATTCATACCATATATAATCATTCTTATTTAAATTTATTATTTCTCTATTCAAATCTTATTTAATAATAATAATAATGATCCATTTTAGGTTTACATAAGACTCGATCAACCCTTGACTGCTTTAGAAGTGTGTCGACAAGGACTCGAATATTTCCCTAAAGAAGTCACATTAAATACTGAAATAGCAAGGTATTTAAAGATCCATTTGATTAAATAATAATTCCTTACTTTTTATATTTATCAATTAATACCTAAATATTATATATATATATATATATATATAGGGTAAATTATACAGTCGTTTGCCCGAGGCAGTCATTGGCCCCCTATCACTAAAACACAAATCACATGAGAAAATGATTTTTTTTTTATTCATCAAAATTTGACAGATTGTTCAGCAATTTGCCCAGATATGCATTAAAGACTGCCAGGTATTGCTTAAAGCCTAATTTACACGGGCTTAGTACTTGTCATTAGTTCAAGGGTGGGCAAATACTTTTAAGCGCGGGCCAAAATGAAATTTTCAAAATGTCTTCCGGGCCGGAGGACCATATTTCGAAAACACTAATAAAAAAAATTTATCTTTTCTTTTAGAGACATATTGAACGAAAAATCAAAATAAGAGCCCACTTTCTCAACGGGCCGGCGGGAGTTCAAAAAGTTTAAAAGTATTTGCCCACCCCTGAACTAAAGACAAGTACTAAGCCCGTGTAAATTGGGCTTGAGGGGACCAACGACTGTATGCTTTACCCTATATATTATTATTATTATAAAATATCTTAATTTTAGTATTAGAAATTGTTTTCATTCAAGTCTTTTTTAGATTACACGAATCGTTAAACAATATGAATTTATCTGTGAAAATTTACAAAGAAATATTAGAAGAAGATGCAACAAATATTGAGTCTATTGCTTGTATCGGACTACATCATTTCTATAATGAACAACCGGAAGTGGCTCTTCGTTTTTATAGGTTTCAATTAATTTCTTTCTAAATTCTAGATTAAAAATATGATGGAATAAAATATGAAAAATTAAATAAAAAAAATGTTCTTCTCGATAATAAATTCAATCTAGAAATTTATAATATCTATATATATATATTTAAATTAGAATAAATGTGCGTGTGATTCAAAGTTAGTAGGATGGAAGAATATCAATTGGAAAGAAAGATATGAAAGTTTCTTTTGAAAATTTAGCTTCATTTGTTTAACTAAAATCATATAAAATTATATTGGATTGAATGATAAGTTATCAACATCAAAACAATGTTGATTCATTAGGTTTATACAATTTAAAAATAAAAATTATATTATGAATACATTTTAGAATTTAATCAAATAAATACAGCAATTGAATAACCATTTTCAATGATTTAAACTTTTAAACTTTAAATACAAAAATAATATACTTATTCTCTCTAGTAAAAATAAATGATAAATTACAGTGTTTATTTAATAGAAATTTAAAATGAAATATTTTATTTAAACCTTAATGCTCTTCTACCTTATTGAATTACGTATTTGATGGCATTATCAAAACGGGTGCATGAATAACATATAATAAATTTATTTCGCACGTATACAATTAAACTCGGAGATTACATTATGAAAAAGAAGTCCAAATCCTCTGACTTCCCTGGTACCAGTTCTTTCCTAGCAACTCAGTTGATTTTATTAATTTATTCTTTTATATTTGTTAATTAACAAAATATTCAATTTTCATTTGGAGAAAATGAAATATTCTCAATATTTTATATAAAATTTGAAAAGTAAACCGTATTCTATTCTATTTCATTTAAATAGAGTAAAGTCAGTAATATAAAGGAACAAAAAATATTGATCTAAAATACAATCTAATTAATTTGTGAATGTATTTACTCATTTGAATAAAATTAAAATAACAAAAAAAAAACAATTTGACATTGTTTTCCATTTCATATATATCGTATATATATATATATAAATGATTAATTGTTTTTTTAAATAAATGAAAAATCCAATATTTAATTTTGAATTAATAAACTATTATTCATGGATCAAATTAAAGGAAGTAATCAAAGGAATTTGAAAATAATTTTTTTAATGTTATCTGATCAAAATTTATTTATGATTAAAAAGAACTTTTTCGATTATTTTAAATTTATTTTGAATTGAAAATTGATTTAATCTATTACTGACTAAATAGTGAATAAACTTTATTGTTACGATTACTATTTAATATAAAATTAATTCATTATTGACATTTTAATTATGAAGTCAGTTAAGTGTGCATGTGATTGAACGCACACTAGAGTTCTATTTTAGATTGAGTTGAGATTTTATAGACTCGAAATGTTTCCCCAAAAGACGATCATGTTTTTCAAAATTTTGAATTAAAATATCTTTGAGAGTGATTTCTATATATATGTAAATAATATAATGAACCTTTTTTTCAGTATTTAGAATATTTTTTTTTTATTAAATTAATTTATAGTTAAAATTAACTGAGATGATTTTTAAAATAAATGTTCAGATGTTTGTACATATTTATATTATATTAATTGTTCATTGCACCTATAATTATACTATTATTATAATTTGATTTCTTTAATTATAAAAAATATTAATTTAATTTCTTTCTTACATAAAAAACAAGAATTAATCAATAATCATATATATTGTTTTTAAAGACGGCTGTTACAAATTGGAGTTTACAATGCTGAAATCTTCAACAACCTCGGAATGTGTTGTTTTCATGCACAACAATGGGATTTGGCACTGCCCTGTTTTGAGCGGGCTCTGATCCTTGCATCGGATAAAGATATTTTGGCTGACATTTGGTACAACCTCTCTCATATTGCTCTAGTAAGATAATTTCATTAAAATTATTTAAATTTTATTATGATACCAACATAAGAACTTTAAGAGAGAAGAGAGAATAACTTTAAAACATTTAAACGATAGGAAGGGAAGGTATTGTTTTCACACCAAATTTCACATGTGGAGATTTTTACATATCTTTGTTAACAGAAAAATGTAGCATGATGTCTGTCCGTCTGTCCGTTGTGTGTCGTATAGAGTACAGCTTAAACGGCTTAACGGATTTTGATAAAATTTGATATATTTACTTAACGCATCAGTGGCATGAATCCTTTAACTTTCGGTGAATATCCGGAAACCCGAAGTGGTAGTTTAAATAATATTAATTTTATATTCATTGACGGAAATTTTTTATTATATTAAACTAACTGGTGAAATAAGAAATATATATATATATATATATATTTTGTGTGCTTGGCCACAGCTCATTTTTATTTTTTTATTCAACATACACTTTAACAATTAAAGAAATAAACCCCCAGGGGTTGCTTTTTGAAAGAATAAAAAGACACATATTATATATAATAATTTATAAAACAGAATTAAAATACTCTATTTCTTTTCATCATTATAAATATTAATTTTATAAAGATTTCATATAGATTTTCAAATTACTCTCTACCCTAGATAGATGAAAATTATTATATTTATAATAAAATATACAATTTTATAAGGAGACATTGAGGTTGGTTATATTATTATGAATTTTATAAATTTTTAAATTATTTATATATTTTACCCTACAAGAATAAATAATTAATTTATTTTATATTTATTATATTATTTATTAACATTTTGAATTTCGGAATAAAATAATATTTTTCCTATCGGGAGAGTATGACACAATTATCTGGCTGTCTCGGCGATGATGTCTTTATTGTTTGGTGCGATCTTTCTAGTGCGAAACAAATTGATTTATGATACTCTTGAAGGTGGTGTTGGAAACCAAATAAAAATAATACAAGAATATCAAGTTGACATTAAGACGTTAATTATGTGTATTTAGAAATTTATTTAGGTAAATATAGTCTCTCTCTCCTTATTGTTAATTATTCTATAAAAAAAACTCTTTAAAACTTCATTTATTTGCCTTTGCAAAAAGTAATTTAGTGATTAAATTAAAAAATAAAAAACAAATTAAAATAAAGGTTTTTTTTAAAAAAAATAGAAATAAAATAAAAGTAAAGCTATTTTTTTTAATTTTCAGTTTCAACAAGATATAATACTATAATATTTATATACTCATCTAGATAATTAATTTAATTATTAATAATTATTATATATTATTTAATTATAATTATATAAATATTTATTGAATATTTTTAGAAAATTTTAGATAAAGGAATTCATCTAATTCTTTTTATATTGAATATAAAAATATTTAAATTAATTTTACCACGTTCCTAAATTAATTGAATTTTGAGGTTAAGACATTAACGATATCGTTATTAGGGTAAAGTGAACTGACTGTAACAGTAGTAAGGCACAAGACCATCTAAGTAAAATTGCCTGTGGCAATCTAAACTACAAGTAGCTAATAAATAAGAGTAAATTATTAATCATGATGTAGGAAGATGTTTAAAATTTAATTTTAATAAATAATAAAATCAATTTATTTTGAATAGATTAATTTAATAGAAAATTGTATTGTTTAATTACAATTTTTTAATTTAAAACTTTTCAATATTCTTCTTATCTTTTTTAAGTGTCAATTATATTATATGTATTTTTTCAATTATTAATTTTTTTAGGAAAACAAATTATTGATAATTTATTGAATAATTTTATTAATAATTTTGTATATTTTTTTTATTTTACATATTGATTACATTTTGAGGTTGCTTTGATAAAGTTATATAGTATCTTCATTTTTTCCTTTGATTTTCTTTAGTCAAATGTTAAGTTAAAATACAGTAAAGACAATTTTGATTAAATCAAGAAATTTAAAATTAGGTTTAATTAAAAATGAAAGATAAACTTTATTAATAACTATAATTAACTTTTTTATAGAAATTAAAACTATTATTATTTTATATTTAAGAGACAATAGATAAGATTAAAAAGTTTTCGTGTTATTGTTTTCCTCAACTTAGAAATTTTATCAGTTTAGAATAATTCTTAAAAAATTTTCAACTTTTTTTTATCCTTATATTTTATTTTTAATATTTTTTTTTATGTTTTATTGATTTTTAGAGTTGTGGTGATATTGGTCTAGCTAGGCAATGTCTCCAAATAACTCTTTCATATGATCTGAACCATGGAGCAGCTTATAATGATATGGGGGCAATCGAGGCACGTTCAGGCCGTCGTGATACGGCTCAAGCCTATTTCCATGCTGCTTCTGCTCTTTCTCCCCATCTCTATGAGCCTAGATATAATCAAGCACTGCTCGGTGAAAAGGTTTGTGACAGATTTAGTTTTTTTTATCTCATGATTATTGGTGAAAACAAATTTATAGAAATTGTAAATACATAATAAGAAAAATATATTATTATATTCATATTATTTATATGGAATGTAATAAAGAAAGTAGATTATTATTTTTTAATCTCAGGTATATTTTTTAAAATAATATTATAAGTCATTATCCTATTTAATTCTTTTTTGATTTAAATAAATGGTATTTTTTTATTTTAGCAAGGAGATCTCCAAATGAGCTACATTGTAATCCAAAAGGCTCTCGAAATATATCCAGAACATGTTTCATCTAAAGAATTATTTGAAAGAATTAAAACAAATTTTTTATATCTTTAAACCAGGGGGTCAGGGAGGGAACCTTTGGAATAAAAGTTGTCTACTGTCTGACGTCACAGCCGTCATATTGTGAGGAGCAAAACATTATATTTGATCTTAATATTAATATATCATTAAATTTCGGGCCTTTTTGTGGAAAATTATGTGAGCGAAAATTTTCTCATGAAGAAAAAACTCTTTAAATTTTATTTTATTTCAACTGCAGGCCGTTTTGTTATGCATATAGGTATGTATAAAAAAAATTAAATGTTGCGGCAATCATTCTCTTCATTATGCTGATGATTAGTCAATTAAAAAAAGAAATTATCATTAGTTTAATGGAAAAATGATTACAAAAAATAAAATATAAACAAAAAATTTATTTATTAATGTATGACGCATTCAGTGCTTACACGTAGAGCCAGCCTTCTTCACCAAGTTGTCTTTTACTTTTATTTGCACGTCGGTTCGTGCATCCATATGCAGAACATGCAATGATAATTATTTTTAAATATATTAACTAAACTATAAAATAAAGAAGAAATAACTAAGAAAAACTTTCAAACATACGAGAAAATTGGAAACAAAAATGTATCTTATCTTCTTATGAGAGTAAAAATTGTTTGTTTGTTTCTCTGTTTCTCTGTTTCTCTATTTCATTGTTCTCAAAAACCGCTCTAACGATTTTTTTGAAATTCACAACAGAGATAGTATTTATAAAGAAAAATTGAGTTTTATTGATCACATCTCACGAAACTTTATTAGTTCTTCTTAATTTAAATTTATAATATATGGATGACGTCACAACCACCGCCTGTGAGATATATATTTCTATTCTTAAAATAAAATTAAAAATATTTATATTATATTCATATATTTGATTTTTTAATTTCATTAATAGTTTTACATTTAAATTATTTGAAATTGTTTCACACAACGTTTAAAAGAAGATTTATCTTTATATTCGATTCGATACATAGTAGGAGAATTAAATGACATCATCAATTTATTATAGAACGAATCCGTAAATATATTTTTAATATTATATATTAGCTATTGATTATATTGTAATTCCACTCTTAATTATATACTTACATGAAAAAGGAAATCCAATTATGAGATCAAAATTAAAATTATTTATTTATATAATCTTTAATTTTGTATATTCAAAACGCCAATTGAAAATGAGTGAAAAATGATTTCTTGGTTATATAAAAATTAAAATATGATTTTTTAGACGTCCTCTACGCATTTTTAATATTAGAATTATTTATTAAAAGAAAACAAAAACAAAATTAAATTATAAATATAAATAAAACATAAAAATTATAAATATTATATACATATTCTTTGACCAATTATATGTTGCATGTTGTGAGTATGTGATTACACAAATTGGGAAAAAATCACTCGAAATGCAATTAAACAAAATAATTGAAAAGTTAGGCTAAGCAGACGTCTTAAATATTATAAGAGATTCGGCAATTGCAATTACAGATAGCGAGGAAAAATTAATGGAGGTTTGAAATCGAGGTATCAATCGGGAAACGCCTGTTATCATGCAGTAAAGAGGCTTATCTCATCAAAATTATTATCAAAGGGAATCAAGACCATGGACGCATAGGAAGGGACGTAAGAGAGATAGGACAAGGGCTCAGGATAGGGACATTTGGAGAAATGTGGCCAAGAACTTTCGACTATCTTTGAGCTATATAAATAGATAGATATAACATATACAATAATAATATATATAATTAATTTACTGATTAAATTAAAATATATTTTAAATAAGAACACAAAAAGAAATGAATGTTTTATGTAATATACTGATTGAAACAAAATGGATGAAAACCTTTTACTACTTTTAACCAAATACGATGTACCACTCGGGGGTACAGGGGGCGGAGCCCCCGTCCAGCTGTGAAGAGCGCCGAAGGCGCTCGGACCAGCTGGTTATGTCTTATGGAAAATTCAATCTTTTGGTATATTCAAAATGGACGACAAGAATTTCTCCCTACTTTTTTGGTGCCACCTCCCACCACAAAAAACAAACGGAATGGTACCTCCATATACCTTGCTCTCTACCAGCTCCTTACCTCCCTGCTTTAAACTAAATACTTTTATTTTTGCAATTCAAATATTCCCAAATTAATCATTAAATCGATCAAATACGAAAATTATTTTGAGATCTATTTTTCTTTATTATATAATTTATCAAGAAAAGTAAAAAAAATTTCAAATATTTAGATAAACACAATGTATAGATTTATTTTATTAATAATTCATTAATATTTACTTATAGTATTTATCATATTTTCAGACTGTTTAAAACAAATGTATATTATTTAAATATGTGATAATCTAATATTAAAAGCATAATTACAAATATATAAAAATATTCTCTTTATTTTTTACTTTGTTTTTAAAAAAAAAATCTATTCATTTCATAGGGAACAGAAGAGGCAAAAGCTTGTGTGTTTTTATCTTTAATTAAAAGACCTAAAATTAATTAATCAGTTGAGTTTTTGATCAAAGAACAAAAAAATTAGGAGAAACAAATTAAATTTTTTAATTCTATTGAATTTCGAATTAGTTTTTTTTATCAAGTTTTTTTAAACATCCATTTCCTATTGTAATTTATTTAAAGAGAATTACTTTAAGCCATTTGTCTCCAACCTTCAGTTTAAATGAAATTTTCTTGAAAATCTAAAACAAAAAGTTGCAATAATCTATGCTTGAAATTAAATCAAGCTGTTTTACTGGTCTGATATAGGAAATTCATAATTCAATTGAAGAAATATAACAAAACCATTATAAAACCATATTTATAGTCTACATGGGAATAATGAAACAAACAACACTAAAAACACTGAATTTAATTTCTTATTAATTAGAAATTAATGGCCTGGTTATGCTTGTTTCTTCTTAGCTGTTCTGATAATGGTGAAATAGCAGTAATCTAAATTTGAGGCGTTATTATATTTAGTTTTTTCATTTACAAAAGCCTGTTTAAATAAGAATTAAATAACAATTTAAATTTTGAAGTAAATTAATTTTCAGCTACAGAAACAATTTCAAATAATTTAAATGTATCTATTAATGCAATAAAAAACAGATATGGATATAACATAAATATTTTTAATTTTATTATAATTATAATATATAAGTAGTAGCTGGCTGTGACGTCATGAAGGGCTGGGTGACGTCATATAATTTAAAATTAAGAAAAAACTAATGAAAATGATTTTTCCCGAGGATAAAACCAATACAAAATGCATTCGTGGAGATATGTAAAAAATCTCTTCAAGTGAAATTTGGTGTGAAAACAATACATCCCTTACTATCGTCGGTCGGTAAAAATTGAATAATATTGGGTTTATTCACGGATGATATTATTATTTATGTAAACCGAGACATTTTTATTTCCCAGAGAATTTTTGGGGGGACACTGGGACAGAGAATACACATAAGAATAAGCAAAATGATGGTATGGGATTTGTAAATCAGCTAAAGAATAAGAATATTTGAACTATCAAAATTAAAAAAATTTTTAGGAGATCTAATTTTATTTATTTAAAATAAGTTTTACCACATGTTTATAATTAACAAAAATTATACATTAAGTTATAATTTTTTAAATAAGCTTAACTATATATATATATATATTTTATTTCTTTCCAAATATGATTTATCAGTAAAATGATAAGAAAAAAATTTGATAATTTATTAATATTAAATTATTATTAAGTATAGATATATTCGATTACAATATATTTATATTCATATGAAATAATTTCCATAATAAAAAAAATAAAATATTTTTATATTTGGTAAGTTAAAAAGAAATAATAATGAAAAAGAGTTATATTTTTACAATATATATGATTTTTTTTTGTGATGTTTGCATTTTAATTTTAAATTGAGAAATTATAATAATATTTAATTCTACCTATATAGTAAAATATTTAAAATATATCAAAGTTTAAATTATGAAATTGTATATTTCAAAATGAAAATAAAAAGTTAAAGAAAATAATCGCGATATTCAATTATTTTTTTTATTATTAATTAAATTAAAAAAAACAATTGAATATTTAATAGGGCCTCCTCATAAATTAGCCCTTCCAAGCCTCGCCTTCCGAAATTTAGAAAAAGTAATAATAAAAAAAGTTTGCCTTAAAAAAAAGATTAAAAAAAATAAGGCGTTTGGTCTGTAGCATCTTTGAATCAGCTGAGAGTGCCTTTGATTTTTTTGGATTTCGAAATTAAATCGCGACATTCGGGGCAACCTGAAATAAAACCTACCTAGTAAGGGAGTGCATAGCCTCCATCAATATGGATGGAAGGCCCATGCTAATCGAAAAAGCCCTGCGCTCAAAAGGTAACCAACAATTTGTTCCTGTTCAGGCTAATCCCATTTCGGAACTGTGCTGAATTACCTTCCCGAAGTCCCGTTCATCCAATCCACCTCAAAGACACTCTCAGTAATACAAAATGGCACAATTCAGACCTGGAGTGCAATTCATGCAATCCATCCCTTAAATAATAGCATGGTATTTGTTTTATCCACCCACATTTTATTTATTTATTAATTCTAATCTAATCTATGAATTAGTATGATGAGAACATGCATGGAGGCAACCACCTGAAAATTCCTAACAACTATATATATATACTAGCTGCCCCGAGCGCCTTCGGCGCTCTCCGCACCTAGACGGGGGCTCCGCCCCCTGTACCCCCCCGAGTAATAGGTTTTCATCCATTTTGTTTCAATCAGTATATTACATAAAACATTCATTTCTTTTTGTGTTCTTATTTAAAATACATTTTAATTTAATCACTAAATTAATTATATATATTATTATTGTATATGTTATATCTATCTATCTATGTGACTCTAAGGAACTCTAAAGTTCTTGGCCGCAGCAACCACATTTCTCCAAGTGTCCCTATTCTGAGCCCTTGTCCCATCTCTCTTACGTCCCTTCCTACACGTCCTTGGTCTTCCAAGCGGACGTTTTCCAATCCAAAATCTTTTTCCTCTCCCATTCTAGCCGCCTTCCCTGCCTATCGCAGCTTTTTCGCTTTTATAACCCTAACTATTTCTGAAGATGCATAGAGGTCATGCAATTCCTCGATGTGCAGTCTCCGCCATTCCCCGGTGACCTCATCTTTCTTTGGCCAATAAATGCTGGAAAGAATACTCTGGATCTACTCTCATCTCCCAGGGTCATAGACCTTGCGTCCCACCCATATAATACAACAGGCAAAATAATTGGTTTATATATTTTAATTTTGATTCCTTTTGATAATAATTTTGATGAGATAAGCCTCTTTACTGCATGATAACAGGCGTTTCCCGATTACAACTTCGATTTAAATATATATATTCTTCTCAAATATTATTATCCTTCGTGATTACATTCAATTTTTCTACATATTCAAATTCTACATTTTGTATATAGATTTTGTTACTAAATATTTTTTCTTATCACCATTAATTTCAATCTGAATTAGAAGAAAATTATAAATTACCTCCTCTTCCAGCCCATTTACCTATCCAGGCATCTTAATTTCTTAACACTCCGTTTTTTTAAATTTAAAATAAAAGGAGATAAATAGTTTTAAATTATATTCGAATGGTCTATTATATTCTATATATCAGTATTTTTTTCTGAATTTAATACCAACTTGATTTTCAAAATGTTCCATTCGTTATCCATATGATTGATTACATGTGTTAAAATTTAAAAAAATTCAAATATTCTAATTTTTAAATTTAAATACAATTGAATATTATTTTTTATTAATATCATATCAAAAAAGAGAATTTATTAAAAATTAAAAATAAAAAAAGAAGCCTATTAATAAAAAAATATAATAGAATACAATAATTTTGATTTAAAACAAATTTTAATTTTAAAAAAAAAATACTCAATATAAAAAAGACATAAATTTAAAACATCTCGTAATATCATTTAATAAACATATTTTAATTAACCAAGAAATCATTTTTGCACTTAAAATATATTTGTAATTAATAATTGAAACAAAAACAAAAATAATAAAATTTTGTCATTTTAATTGAAGTTTTGAAAATATTTTTGTATTGATAAAAGTTTAAAAATAATATATTCAGTTTTTTTAAGCTTTCACTTTCAAATAGAAAAGAAGAAATATTCAATTATATAGAAAGAATAAATAAAAATTAAGTTAAATATGATCTAAATATTTTATTAAATAAATTTAAATGAGACTTTTAGAATAAATTATTTAATTTAATTGATATTTAAATATTAGAATTTAAAATAAAAAGTGAAATATTATAATAATTTTTAAATTCTGAGCAATATGCAGACAAAAACCTTTTTTTATATATAGATAGTCGAGCTGGGGATGGCATTATGGGTTTTTCCAAAAAGAGAAAGTTACCTCCCCCCCCCCCCCCCCCCCCCGAGGCCCTAGTAGGGATTAATTTAATTATTTATTATATTTCAAAGGAATATTTTAATATCATTTTAAATGAATGAATGAAAATTCAAATTTTATATAGTTTTTTATATATGTTTATTTATGCAGAAAAAATTAATTGACATAATTATTAATTTAATAAAATAAAATTTAATTTAATAAAATATTAAAATAATAAAAATTAATAAATTTTAAAAAAAAAATATATAATACTTAAAGAAAAAATGTGCCTTTGCAAGTTTCGAACTCAGGGTTGCACCCTGCACCCTGAGTCATAAGAAGACGCGCTAGCTCGCTCGGCCAGCAACCGCTTTTGTTTGGAAGCTTCTTATAAGGGTATATATAAGATTTCAAATTTTTGCCACCAGCGCCTCTATGAGCTAGTATGGTAACTAAACTATTTTTAATTAATTAGCATTTCCTGGACACACCTTACCAATTAGCGGTTTTCTAAAGGAAGTCTGACATGCCCTGAGACCTACTGAATATACATAAAAAATTTCATAAGAATCGGTCAAGCCGTTTCGGAGGAGTATGATTTCAAAGTTTTGTGACACGAGAATTTTATATATAAGATATCAAAAAATAGCCACCCTCCCAGTATAACGCATCGAAACCTACTAATTCTAAAAATACCTTTGTCTCTTCTGCCTCCTTTATCAATGCTTCTTCTTGAAAGATGTACTCTGAAATTTCCTTATCTCACTAAATTCTGTCATATAATTTAATATATTTCTCTATAATCTCCTAATGAATATTGTCAAAAGCAAAAAATCATTGTAATTTAATTATACTTTCTATATTATATTAAACTTTACTTTAAATATTATATTTACATTTTCTATTTTAAAGTGCGCCATGCTAAATAAATAACGATTATTACTTACATTTGGAGAGCTGTATTTCAATCATTTCATCGTCATGTAGGATGGAGAAGATAATCAAGAATTCAAATCAACATTCAGTAGCAGGAACGAAGATTGAAACATGAAATATAAGAAGAAAAATAACTTATTAGTTTATAATCAATAAATTTAAATTGAATTAAAAATAAAATTAATAATAAATACTGACCTCGGAGCTAATAAAGGGTTGATATTTCTCGAAGATTAAACTCGAAGAATAGCTCGTAGACTTGAATTGATGTCCATCACTCTCGCCTCGATAAAGAAAAAAATAATTAAGATTAGATATTTATATTATATACAGGAAATAAAAAAATAAGATATCAATAAATAAATAATATGAATAGGATTAAAAAAGTGCATAGATTTTTAAAAATATTATCTTATTTCTGTAATATTAAAATACTAAAATTATTTTACATCCTATATAGAACCATGATTATAATAAGTTAGTTATAATACGCATTTAATAGACATATAATAAAAATATCTTAGAAAACATCAGAAAACTAATTATGATTATATTATTAATTTCACGAAGATTTTATTCTGTTTAATTGATATATAGGTAATAGAAATATTATTCATTTTTCAAAAGTGTTATAATAATATGAAATTGACAAAACAATATTCATATGAGATTTGAAAGGAACGGTGTGAGCGATAATGAGATTAGAAAGAATATACAAAATATTTAAAATTATTTATTCCTATATGAATATAAGAAATTTATATTTTTTGATTTATAATTATATTATATGAATTTTGAAAATAATCAGCACATCTTTATATTTTTAAAATAAATAAGTTTTAATAGGATTAATATATTATTATATATTGAAATTTAAAAAATATTTCAATAAATATATTTAACCGTTTGAGTGCTAAGCGGCGCAAAAGTGATTCGATAGTTTCAATTGAAAATTGCGCCGCAGCGCAAAACTGACGCGCGCAACAGTGTATTTTTGGCGCTTCATTGTTGTTGATATATTATAATCCCGCGCATAATTTGTTACGAGAGTTCATATTTATACATTTAAAAACAATTTTTTACAGTTTTTATATATTATTTAGCAAAAATGGCCATGTCACTTGCTATTACTTCGGACGATGATTCGATCTCTAATGATTATACGGACAGTGAAACAACGTATATAAGCAGTAATAATAGCAGTGTTATAACGCATCAAAAAAAAGATTGAGAATTGAAAGTGAGTCTTCTATTTCATCATCATCTTCAGAAATAGACGAAACACCAACTTTTGCCAATATTCCCCCTTCAAAAGTGTTTTCTAAATCAACAAATAATTTTTTCGAGACTCCTGAACCTAGATGGGCGCCTTCTCCTGATGCCACACCTATAACCTATTTCAATTTATTTTTTACCACATCACTGCTTGAAATCATCGTAAAGGAAACGAATCGATATGCTTCCCAGTTTTTGGCCTCACACGTTATTTCAGAAAATTCTCGAGCAAAAAAGTGGACGCCGACTACAGTACACGAAATAAAAGCCCTTATTGCAGTCATTCTCGAAATGGGGATTATGAGAAGGCCAACAATTAGTAGTTATTGGATAAACACTTCCCGAGGTATACCATGGTTTAGAAAAATGTTTTCAAGGGATAGGTTTCAATTGATTTTGAAGTTCTTTCACTTAGTTGACAATGGGTCTATATTTGAACCAGGCCATCCAAATTATGACCCATGTGGCAAGTTTGATATTCTTGTCAAACACGCAAACACCGTATTTCAGCGACATTATATACCGAACCAACAGTTATCCATCGATGAGTCATTAGTTGGTACTCACTGCCACTCTGTCATGAAGCAATACATACCGAGCAAAAAACATCATAAATGGGGGATCAAATTTTGGATGCTGTGTGACTCGATTTCTAAATATTGTTTGGGTTTTTTTGCTACAAAGGAGCTAAAAACACAGATGAGAGATTTAGTAGAAAAATATGGTCTTGGATTTGCAGTAGTGCAAAAATTGCTTTCACTTGGAAATTATCTGAACAAAGGCTATCATGTGTTTACAGACAACTTTTACACAAGTTTACGCCTAGCCAAAGAACTTTTGAAACAGAATACATACCTAACTGGAACAATAAGACGCAATCGAAAAGGGATTCCTCCAGAAGCTAAGAAAGCAACCGTAGGAGAAGCCAAATACCTAGCACATGAAGATGTTTTGATGTGTTCTTTCAAAGACAAGAAGTCCAAACCAAATCCTGTCATATTGATTTCAACCAATGCAGATACTAAGAATGTGACAATCAAGAAAAAGAAAGGGAATTTTGAATACGAAAAGGTGAAACCAAGTATGATTGATGACTATAACAAATACATGGGAGGTGTGGACGAGTCAGACAAAATGTTATACGTGTATTTGGACGAGCGAAGAACCCTAAAATATTGGAAGAAAGTAGTTTTCAATATATTTGGAAGAATGGTGCTGAACTCTTATATTTTGTATGAATCCAAAACTACTCAAAAAAAAAATTACCCGGCTACAATTTACATCGAAAATTATCGATGATATCGAAATGGAGTGGACGAACTATAAAAATGGCGAGTCGACACAACCATCTTCATCAACCAAAAAATTTGCTCTGGAAAAATTACCGGGACGTAACTTGCGCCAGTGCACAGTATGTAGCAAAAAAGGGAGTGTAAAACGATCTCGACTTATTTGCGCCCGGTGTAGGAAAGGCCTACATGCTGTTTGTGCGGCAAAGCATTCTTGTTGAGATATATTTTTTTATAATTTTCATCTCAAAACAGAAAAAAAAAGTAAATACTACATAATATTTTATGTTTATTTTTTATATAAGTATCACAAAACATTTGTACATTATATTAAAAAAAGAATTATAGTAATTGATTTATATTTGTCTGAATTAGAGTGTTTTATTTGACACCATATTTTTCCTTTAAAATAATCAAAAAATGTATAGCAATTTTCATATAGATTCACAAAAATTGCTTAGCACTAAAACGGTTAAAGAAAAATACAATTTTGTATATGATTTTTTAATTTATAAATAATTATAATCTAACTTTTAATAAAATTTAATTAATGAGATCTTATAGAATATTTAAGATTAATTATTTTCAAAGATTTGAATGAAAAACTTATAAATTTATTTGGGTATATGAATAAAAAATTATAAAAATGCACTTTATAAAATTTAATTTTTATTGAAGTATTTTTTTTTTTAAAGTGCACTAATCTTCCTTTTAATTAATAAAAATAATAATAAAATTACAATTAATTCTTGATTAGCGACTGATTAAGGGATGATTTCAGTGGAGAGGCCGCTTAGGGTCTCACACTCACTAAGGAAGGGGAACGAATGCCTTCAGTCGGCCGGCCGGCAAGAGGAGGTCAGGCCAGGCCTCGGAGGGGCTTGGAGAGGGGCGAGCGGGGAGTGCGGAGGTGAGCGCACTACTGCAAATAATTTTAAATAAAATACATATTAAAATAAAATAAAATAAATAAATATTAATTTTTAAAGTTAGTGGTGTTTTAGAATTCATCTTGAATCGAATCAATAAGTTTAATTCTATTAATTCTATTAAATCATTAAGCTTTTAATTTATTAATTTTATTTAAAGATCTTAATGAAAATATAAAAAAAAAAATTATAAATATATCAGTGAGAAGTTCATTAATGAAATTATCATATTTTAAAAAAACAAAACAAGGAGGTGGCGTATTAATATGGTTCAATTTAAATTTAAAATTGTTTGCCGAATGTGATATATAATTTTAATTCAATGTAAATTTATATCATAATAAGTTGACCTGTGTCCAGGTCCGAACCGACCTACGGTTTGAACTAAATTAATTTCCAGCTACAGAAACAATTTCAAATAATTTTAATATATCTATTAATGCAATAAAAAACACATATGGATATAACATAAATATTTTTAATTTTATTTTATTTATAATATACATGTAAAAAACTAATAAAGTGCATGATTCGTGGTGATATGTAAAAAATCTCCTCATGTGAAATTTGGTGTGAAAATAACCCTTCCCTTCCTATCGTCGATCGCTAATACTACCACTTCCGGTTTCCGGATTTGCACCAAAAGTTGATCAATTCATCATACTGATGCATTAAGTAAATATACCAAATTTCATAAAAATCCGTCGAGCTGTTCAAACTGTACACATCTATACGGACGGATGGACGAACGGACGGACAGACATCATGCTAAAAATACTTTTTACCGACCGACGATAGTAAGGGAGGTATTGTTTTCACACCAAATTTCACATGTGGAGATTTTTACATATCTCCACGAATCATGCATTTTCTAAACAGAAAAAAGTATTTTTAGCATGATGTCTGTCCGTCCGTCTGTCCGTCCGTCTGTCCGTCCGTATAGATGTGTACAGCCTGAACGGCTCAACCGATTTTGATGAAATTTGGTATATTTACTTAATGCATCAGTGGGATGAATTGATCAACTTTTGGTGCAATTCCGGAAACCGGAAGTGGTAGTATTAGCGATCGACGATAGGAAGGAAAGGGTTATTTTCACACCAAAGGAGATTTTTTTATATATCACCACGAATCATGCACTTTCTATTGGTTTTATCCTCGGGAAAATCATATTTATTAGTTTTTTCTTGATTTAAAATTATATGACGTCAACCAGCCATTCATGACGTCACAGCCTGGTCTTACATATATATTATAAATAAAATAAAATTAAAAATTTTTATGTTATATCCATATCTGTTTTATATTACATTAATAGATATATTAAAATTATTTGAAATTGTTTCTGTAACTGGAAATTAATTTATTTCAAACCGTCGGTCGGTTCGGACCTGGCCACAGGTCAACTTATTTCTGTTAAGAAAATGCATGATTCGTGGAGATATGTAAAAATCTCCACATGTGAAATTTGGTGTGAAAATAATACCTCCCTTACTATCGTCGTTCGGTAAAAAATATTTTTTTTTTAGTATAAAAGTTTTAATTAGAATTTTTGTAAAGCCCATATTTATTATTAAATGTTTTAGTTAAAATAAGATATTCTTTATATCAATGGAAATGTAGAATATTAAATATTACATATTAATAATATTAGGTTGAAAGAAACCATGACAGGTTTTAGGAGGTAAAGTTCAGAACATTAACTTTTTTAATAGTAATTCAAATTAGTTGAAATAAGCTCTAATCGATTCAACACATTTTTGCCAAAGTGAAATAAACCGATTGATTCTTTTAAAGCGGAGTCTGCCAAACTGTGTGTTGTGAGAAATCCCAGGTGTGCCGTGAAATATTTAGGATAATTTTAATATATCACTAAACAATACCTCCCTTACTATCGTCGGTCGGTAAAAATTTAAGGTTTCTTATTCTATAATTGGTTAGGTCATTGGGTTTATTGAATATCTCATTTTCCAGTGTAACACTGTTTATTTAATTCGGAGCCACATTTTAACAAAAAATTTTCTCAGCATCACTTATATCCACTTAATCTTAATAAATTAAAATAAAATAATATAAGAAATTTTATTATTACTAGACTAAATATTTTTACTTATATTGATGAGTTGTATTTAATTTCCTGGGATTTTAGTGTGCCGTTTTCTAGTTCACCGCATCAGTTTGACAGACATTGCTTTAGAGCAGTGTTTCTTAACCTTTCTAGCGAGTCGCACCCCATTGAATCTGAAAATATATCTCCGCACCCCCATTGAATCTGAAAATATATCTCCGCACCCCCATTGAAAAATGTGTTTTAATTTTTTTAGTCTAGAAAAATACATTTTTTGCGAAACTTATTGTTTATTGTTTATTGAAAAACATTGTACATTTTATATAAATTCAAAACAATATTATTTTTATTAATGACTAGTCTGTTGTTGTTTGTTCATTATTATACTGGCGAAGCGAGGTTCCTTTTTTGAAAGACATACGCGTAAGTCATCACTTGCATTTTAGGTTCCTAGCAATTTTTATGAGCTTCAATATTGGGGACATTATTGCAGATTTCAAATATTTTATTATAAGAAATTTAATAAATGATATTTAATAATTTTTATGGTTAGGTAGGGGCTTCTCCCGCACCCCCAAAAATACATTCCCGCACCCCCAGGGGTGCGGGCACCCCCGGTTAAGAACCACTGCTTTAGTGTAAAGATCAAATGCTTGGAGAAATTTTAATAATGTATATAAAATTTATCAAATTAATTTTTGAACGTTAATTTTTAACATTAAATTTCATTATAAAATAATGATATAATTTTTGATATATCTCTTTTTATAAATCGAATTCCACTTAGAAGCACACATCTGGTATAAACTTATTAGTTAGTGACAGTTTGTTAACAGTATTTAGGAAAGATTATCATTTTATTTTCAATTTAATATTTTCAAAAGAAAGTATAATATATAAAATTTGATTAGATGTGAAGGCTAAAAAGCAAAGCGAAAACTGTTTAATTCTGTATTTTAAGTAGAAGAGAAAAATCAATGCACTTATTTTTCCCTGACGATTTTCAATTAAAATTTAATTTATATTGATTAAAAAAAATGTCTAAATTTTATTAGAATAAAATAGTATTATTAAATCTATCGATCAATAAATAAGAGTCCCAAGTAATAATCGTAAAAAGAAATTATTTTTATTTTTTATAACATATAAAATTAAGGAAATATGTGTTCCTTAGAATTATGTTAAAATTATTTTCAGAGATGGGTTATTTTTTATTCATCGACTCAATTCTTTCGCAGTCTTCAATGAATATTTTATTATTATCTAAAGAGATTTTTTTAAATATTTGATATATGTTATAGGCGAATTAAAAGTATATAGAAATATATACATTATCACAACCTTATATGACGAGTATGCTTTCAAATGTGTTTTATTCGAGAGCTACATCTTTTATATATATATATATATATTCTCACAAATGGAATTCTGAGTTAAAGATTAAAAGGTAAATCCATACCTCAAGTTTAAATCAATTCAATTTCATGTTCTAATATGATTTATTTATTAAATAAATTACCAATGAAGTGAACCAGGTGGCAGTCTTGAATATTAAAGGCATTTCATCTGATTTATTTAAATTAATTAAAATTAGTTTCATGAATTTCATAATTGAGACATGTTAAATTATTAAAATTTTAGTCTCTGAATTTAAATAATTTATTTTAATAAATTATGAATCTAACTTTCATATGAATCTCTACATATTTATATACAAATTTTAATATTTTTACTTTTCAATCGAAAAAAAATTTCTTCTTTTTTGAGAGTAAAGGTAATATTTGTAATCTCAATTGGCTATCGGCATGCAGTTTTTGATAGATCTCCTCGTTTCAAGTCATTCTGATTCCAAAAAGGGGTTTTCCTGTTGTGTGTGTGTGCCTGGCAAACATTTTGTGAACAAAATTCAGACTAAATGGTAAAACTGAGAATTCATAACCAAATTTTATATATAAGATTCTAGAGATGTCATGACGACCTAGTAACTGTTTCGCTCAAATAATAATCAAGACTGCCACCTGGTTCTCTTCTTTGGTAATTTATTTAATAAAAAATCATATTAGAACACATAAAATTGAATCCATAAATAAATCATAATTCATCAAAACAGAGAGAGAGACTATTTCCAAAAATATAATATATATAGAAAATTTTATATGAAACAATTTATAGAGAATTTTTTTTTCATGAAATCACATATTTTCTTATGATAATGACTTTTAAGACTTGTTATAATATTAACTTTTGTTGTTTGTTAGCAGAATTTTTTAAGCGATTAATATAATAAAAATAAGGCAAATAGTTACATATATTCATGATAAGAGACTTTCATCTTTAAATATTAATCTAATATTTTTATTTCAATGAAAATAAATTTATCGTTTTAATTAAATAAAAATAAAACATAAAAAAGTCAAAATACATTAATTATATTAGTTCATATTGCTTTAAAAATAAAAAAAATAGTACATAATCAAGAGAATATGAATGTTAATTTAATAACTAAAAATCAATTTTAATAAACATAGGATACCAAAGGTATATTGAAATATCCTATTCCATTGATGTTTAAATAATGATTTTCTGTTGATATCAATATTTTTTCTTTGATTTTATTTTTCATATATGCATAATAAATATCTGATAATATAGAAGTTTTATTAATTTCATTTTATTTATATGAATAACAGTTTTTAATTTATTAATTTTATTAATAGAAATGAAAAATTAGATTTAGATATAGATTTTTTGGCATATTTCAAAATCAAATATATTATACATTGTATGTAAATTCGTTGTAAATATCATTAAAAAGTACTTTTGTACCGACTGACGATAGTAAGGGAGGTATTGTTTTCACACCAAATTTCACATAATCAGATTTTTACATATCTCCACGAGTCATGCATTTTCTTAACAGAAAAAAGTATTTTTAGCATGATGTCTGTCCGTCCGTCCGTCCGTATAGATGTGTACAGCTTGAACAGCTCAACGGATTTTGATGAAATTTGGTATATTTACTTAATGCATCAGTATGATGAATTGATCATCTTTTGGTGCAAATCCGGAAACCGGATTAGCGATCGACGATAGGAAGGGAAGTGTTATTTTCACACCAAATTTCATATGAGGAGATTTTTTACATATCTCCACATATCATCCTCGGGAAAAATCATCTTCATTAGTTTTTTCTTAATTTAAAATTATATGACGTCATCCAGCCATTCATGACGTCTGTGTCTGTTTTTTATTGTATTAATAGATACATTTAAATTATTTGAAATTGTTTCTGTTACTGGAAATTAATTTATTTCAAACCGTCGGTCGGTTCTGCGCCTGGCCACAGGTCAACTTATTTTTATTTATTTTATTGATACTAAGGTAGCCCATTTTATTTAATTTTATTAAATATTTTTTTATAACTAAGATGTTCTATGGTGATATAAATTAAACTAGGTGAATTTTTCTGAGGACATCTATACATAAATATTCATACAATAAAAGAATGTGTTGTCATTATTAATATGATATATAAACAATTTAAAAGTCTAAAAAAAGGAAATATCCTACTCAAAAAAGTAATCAACAAAGGAGTTAACTATATACACTGAATCCCCGTACTACTATGTAATACTTCGGGGGTTCAGCGGTCAGAGCCCCTGCCTAGGTGAGAAGAGCGCTGAAGGCGGTCTGAGAAGCTAGTATATAAAAATAAAATAAATAAATACTACGGGCCTCCTGCTTTTAGGTACTTAGAATTATAAAATTAATAATTTTTACTTTTATTTATTTAATGTATTTTTTTGTCATGTTTTTTATTATAATACATAACTACTGAAAAATCTGTCACATGGGCATTTCGAATATGAGCCCAATCTAAGTTCATGTCCCAAAAAAAAAAGAAAATATTAAGCTCAATATATTATTAATTTACATCTCTTCTTCTATACAATGGTATTGAAAACCCTAATAATTTTATGTTAAACTTATAAATGAATTTTTTCGCTTTATAAATTAACGTCAAGAAAACAGAAGTTAATGAGACCAAAATACAATTCAATTAAAATTCTTCAGTAAAGAGTGTAATTGTAAAGAGATCATTTTAGATACACTTTGATTAGTATCTATTTGGGTTGTAAAGAAATTGATTAAGGCTGACGGCCGAACACCGACTGAGTGACCCAAGTCCCTGCCAACTGCTCCCCTCCTCTTGAAATAAAGTACCATTAGCTAAGTAATTGATTTATTTATGTAAAAAATCTATATTACATGTGTTTTCATGATAGGTGATCTTATGATACTGAGGGGACAACATAATAACATCCGTGAAGCCTTAAAGGTGGCCTATCTATCCAGGAGCTGGAATTCGACTTATACTGAAAATCTTTTTACTAATATGGCAGATGTATATATATATAATTAATTATAAATTATTATAGAGATCTTTTCTTTTTTAATCCCTCCACACTTAATGTTACTTATATTTTAGGTAATAAGAAAGGTTTGATTTCAAAAAAAAATAAGTAGAATTATGTAAATGATTATTATTATGTTGGTTACGTAAATATGAATTTTTTTTTTATTTAAATATAATAAAATTTCAATTAAAAAATAAATTCAAACATTTAAAAAATAATAAAATTATTAAAGAAATAAACTAACTTAAGTCCATAAAAATAAATTTAAAAAATATTAAAAAGTTATCGGAAGTTGAATAATATGTTTAAATAAGAATTTCATTTATTTAAATAATCTTTGGAGATTCTTCATTGATATTATTGAATGAAAGTTTTAACATAAGTAAACATAAACATGTTGATATAAACAGAATCCTAATTAAAATTTAAAAATAAATTTCCAATCTAGTGAGTCATATATAATTTAATGTTTACCTTTTTGGCATAAATCCGGAATGATACGCATTATCTCATATATGAAGTTATTGACAATTCATCAGCAAGCTTAATATAACTTTTTTAAAAATTAATTAGTTTTTTATTAGCCTATGATCAAATAGAAATATATAAGAATATGGTGAAATTTCATTGTAATCAGTTGAGCTAATTTTGAGTTTATAAATTTTCTCGGACAGTCAGACAGACAAAAAACGTGAAGATATGTAAAAAAAATTTAATTCTGAGAAGTTTGCTGTCAAAAACTTTTTTGTATAAATATATTAATATTGTATTATATTATTATATTATACATATAGGTATCATTTTTAAAGCCACTAATTGATTTTCATTTAAAATTATAATTAAATAAGTTGACCTGTGGCCAGGTCCGAACCGACCGACGGTTTGAAGTGAATTAATTTCCAGCTACAGAAACAATTTCAAATAATTTTATTATATCTATTAATGTAATAAAAAACAGATATGGATATAACATAAATATTTTTAATTTTATTTTATTTATAATATATATGTATGAATGGCTGGATGACGTCATATAATTTTAAATTAAGAATTATTAATTACTACTATATTTTAAGTGAAAAATTTCCGACAATGAATATAAAATTAATACTTTGTAAACTACAACTTCCTGTTTCTGGATATACACCAAAAGTTGATGAATTCATGGTACTGATGCATTAAGTAAATATATAATACCAAATTTTATCAAAATCTTTTGAGCCAATCAAGCTGTACACGTACATAATTTAAATATTAATTATTACAACTAAAAATGTTTATTATATTTTAATAATTTTATGTCAAAGTACTAGAATTAAATATAAATAATTAAATCAATTATATTTAGTTAATGTTCTAATAAACAATTAAAAAAGATATGCACTGTATAAACAACAATAAGCCACATAAATGCAATTAATGATTTCTAGAATTTTTAAAGATTCTTTTTTTTCTCAAAATATCATAATAAAGAAAGGGTCTATTTAATGTTAAATTAAAATATCCATGTGACTTGAGCACATAATTAAACCTTTGTGTCATTAAATGGATTCGCTCCAAAATGGATCTCTTTTCCTGATTTCGGATGTACGTCAAAGATAATTTCCTGGAAAAGTAATGGATTCGACAAGCAACTAATAATATTAGACTTTGCTTTCAGTTTATAAATTTTCAAATAAATGAACGTAGGTGAAAATTTGATTTTTTTAAGTGCGTTTTTCTTTTGAGTTCTTATTCATGGTTTTATTTACAGATTAGTTAATCTCTATATTTTTTAATATTATTATATATCTAAAATAAATATAAATAACAATACAATCAAAATTTATTTTTTATGAATAATATTGTTTAATTTTATCTAATCTAATCATATTATGCAAGCTAAAATTGTATATATGTATGTTAACGCAAAGAAGTTTCCAATTGAAAAAATAAATCAATTCCCTTAATTACGCTAACAAGTTTTTATTTAATTTAAATATGGAAGATTAACGTTCGCCAGCTATTCTTTATTTTAAAAGTAGATTAGGGAAACGTTTTAATTCAAGTAACACTTACCAAGTAGACCAGTTAGACTTAAATATCTCTTAAATTATAAGAAATACATAAATCGTCCCTGGGTGATCCGAAAACTCCAGACACGTGACTTTTAATTCTTATTTAAATAAAATAAGAAATAAACACACTGGAAGCTCTCCAAACCACAATCAATTTAACCCACCTAAATCTCCTTAAGGTATAAAGAAATAATTAATAAATAAAACAAATCCAATTTCGTTTTCTGATATATTTATAAATGATGTAATGTGTAAAAAAGGTAAAAAGATATAAAGCAGTATACAATTAAATTTAAGATGAAAATAAAATGTAAACTAATCTTTGTAAAACAATATATATATAAAAAAAATGTGTAATTAAATGAAAGATGAAAATATATAAAACAAATAATCTTAATCTAAACTAAACAAATTAATAAACAACTAAATTATAAAATAAAATCGAGATCGCACAATGGTAACAAAAGAAGTCTCTCTATCGAACCTCAGATATACAAATAACTCAAATTACAAATTAGATTTAAACAAACATTAATCTAATTAATTAATATAGAAATTTCAATACAATCTAAGCAACAAGAATTAAAGAAGGGAGAATTTTACAAAAGAAATACAATTAGAGAGGTCTTCCAATATGACCTTACTCCACAAAAGTACAGCGCAAATAGAAGGCGTGTTCACGTGAAATGAACGGACCAGAGCAACACCAAAGACCAAGAAAACACTAAACGGCAAAAAACATTCAAATTTTTCAACCCCGTGTCACGTGACTCTTCTTGTCTCCTCTGACCTTAGACATTCCAAAATTTCAAAATATTTAATTTGTGGGAGATTTTATCTTGCTCAAACAATGTATGTATATATATTTGTAAATGGAGTCTCAGAAACCGCTCTAACGATTTTTTTGAAATTCACACTATAGATAGTATTTAAAAAGAAAAAATGATCTGTATTGGTCTCATCCCCAGGAAAGATCATTTTCATTAGTTTTTTCTTAATTTAATTTAGCTGCTCAGTCCGCCTTGGGCGTTCTTCACACATAGACGGGGGCACTGCCCCTGTACCCTGTATTTGGTTGGAAGTTTATATGTAAAAGGTTATCATCCATTTTGTTTCAATCATTATATTACATAAAACATTCATTTGTTTTTGTGTTCTTACTTAAAATATATTTTAATTTAATCAGTAAATTAATTATATATTATTATTGCATATCTATCTATCTATCTAGTCGAAACTTCTTGGCCGCAACAACCACATTTCTCCAAGTAACCCTTCATACATTGTCATTTTCCCTAAGGTTGAAAAAAATGAACGGTTAGAGCTAGAATCATGAAATTTGGTATACGGGCATCATTCAAAATTCGTAGTTTTCTATCAACTTTTGAGCGATGTAGGTCATTCGGAAGAGGGTCACCCTTCCGAATGAGCTTTTTCACATGATAAAATTTGTATAAAACTGCTATATATAGAATTTCAGCTTGATTGAATCGCTGAAAGAACCGGAATTAATTTTTTAACACGTTGACTGGGAATCACGCGCCAGCACGTGAGGTGGTGTCATCAACAAGAGTCAAACACGCGGTGGTTTAATAAATATTATTTATTAATTTTAATTGATAATTAATTTAATTTAATTTAAATATAATATATGTTATTTAATCCAATTCAAATTTGCGAGATAGTCGAGTGGATATATTCTTGATTTTTTAAACATGGTTTCGTAATCCTATGTATATAGTTGATAAAAATGGAAGAAGAATAATTCATGAAAAATTTATATACTAAAAAACTAATTGGGAAACGAAGATTGATACCGATCTATTAAACGATAAAAAACGATTTAAGGGAATTAGGGAAGTGCGTGATTGGATCGATAAGACACGAGAGACAAGGTATGTGATTACTGAGGCATCGAAAATTCACATATAAAATTAAAATAATAGTTCCGATATAACTCATATAAATAAACTATCTTATTTAAATAATTAATTAAATTGTTAATTTATTATTTAGATAATTAAGTAATTTTATTTAAATAATTTATTTTTATTTTTAAATATTTAAAAGAATTATTTTTAAGGTTAAATATAATGAAATATAAAATATAAAATTGTATATTATCTAGGTTTCATACCCCTTCACAAAATGCAGGTATTTAGATTTGAAAAAAAAAACAATATTTTTATTAAACTAAAGTATAAATAATTATAAAAAATAGATAAAAGAATAAATTATTTAAAAAAAATCTGTCTTTTGTACTTACTACTCAAGGACAGCGCCTATGAAGTCAGTCATATTAATTAAGTGCCTTATCATAATTAGAACGGTCCTATCAACCTTTACCTTTGATTTTCTTAATTGGAGGCTCTATCTTTTATCAATTTTGATCCGAGGGTTGAGATGACTCCGTCCCATAGACTCCAGCTAGAGAAAATCTCTTTACCAGACCCGGGACTTGGACCCGGGACCACGAGAATGTTAACACAGTTACTAATACCGTCCGAGGAGTCAAAATTTTCTTAAAATTTTTTTTTAAAAAAATATTAGGAGTTATAATAATAAGATTAAAAAAATAAAAATATTTAACTTTAAGAATCTTTGATTACCCGAAATCTTTACATATATCACTTACACAGGATTTATATAAGAGTTTTTCTATTCTTTATATATATATATATGTATATTTTTGCTAATAGCTATAAATATCTTCCGAATTCAACATCGATGGTTTTTCTTCTCATATTCATATTTTCTGTTAATTGCCATTACCAAATCTAAAATGAAAATCTTTTATACTAATATGGCAGATGTATATATAATAATTAATTATAAAGTAAAATTATAAGAATCTGGTTTTTCAGTTTCAATTTTAATAATGTGACCACACACATTTTTACTTTCCCGCATACTTCGTATAAGGGAAGTATTGGAATCGTCAAAAATTTCGACTTCGAGATTTCGATAGATCTTGACGTTTTAGACCTCCCTGAGTCGGAAAATACCATTTTTCGAATTATGTCTGTGTGTGTGTATGTATGTATGTATGTATGTATGTATGTATGTAATGTCTGTAAGCAAATTTACTCAAAAACTAATCAAGCTAGGACTTAGAAATTTGGTACACCGATATTATTCACAGTTTGTAGATTTCTATCAAAATTTCGTCAAAATCGGTTAACCGGAAGTGGTACTTTACCTACACTGGTTGCGTTTACCTTTCAAGTAAAGTACCAGTTTGCTTCGAGATATTTGCTTCATATTTTGTATATAGATTTAAAAATATGAAAAAAATTGAGATACCAAATTTCATCATGATCTGACTACCGGAAGTGACATTTTACCTATACAAGTAGCGTTTCTTTTTTACCGACCGACGATAGTAAGGGAGGTATTGTTTTCACACCAAATTTCACCTATGGATATTTTTAGGTACATATCTCCACGAATCATGCATTTTATTAACAGAAAAAAGTATTTTTAGTATGATGTCTGTCCGTCCGTCCGTCCGTCTGTCCGTCCGTAGATGTGTACATCCTGAACGGCTCAACGGATTTTGATGAAATTTGGTATATTTACTTAATACATCAGTAGGATGAATTGATCAACTTTTGGTGCAAATCCTGAAACCGGAAGTGCTAGTATTGCCGATCGAAGAGAGGAAGTGAAGGGTTATTTTCATATCAAATTTCACGTGAGGACATATCTCCACGTGTTATGCACTTTGTATTGGTTTTATCCACGAGAAAAATCATCTTCATTAGTTTTTTCTTAATTTAAAATTATATGACGTCACCCAGCACTTCATGACGTCACAGCCAGCCCTTATATATTATAAATAAAATAAAATTAAAAATATTTATATTATATCCATATCTGTTTTTTTTACATTTAAAATATCAGTTAACCGGAAGTAGCACTTTATTCTATATATATATATATATATAAATGTTACCAAATATCAAATTTGACACCAATAAACTAATACGAACTGGCTCTTTATCAATACCAAGTTTACACATTCAAATATTCATTCACAACTCTTTATACCTATTTATATGCGGGAAAGTCTAGGGGAGGACACTCCCGCTTATTTATAATAGAAAGAAGGACAAAAAGTTTACGAAAATACTAAATCGCAAACAAATGAAACATTTTATTTCCTTAAAAAAATACATCCATTATGTTTACTCAGAATGTGCTGTTTCTGATTTATACAAACATGATTTTCCGCGAGATGGAGGACACTTCTTGAGGAAGGAATACTCTCCCTAAACGAGGATGATAGTCATCTTAATTTTAACCATGATTTAGATATTTTATAACAGTGTTTAGTGGGAATAAAAAAAGACTCTTGATTAAATTGTGTTAATAAATAAATAATATTTTCATTTTTTTATTATTACAGCGAAATGAAGATTGACATAAAATTAAATAACGAACCGGTTAAGAAAGATTGAATTTTAATTTTACAATTTAATTCAATTTCAATTGATTTTTTTTCAATTTGATTAAAAACTGTAATTTAGTTAAAATATTTTCATTAAATTGTTTTGTATTTTATATTTGTTTTGGAGCTTTCTTGCATTTGCATAAAACAAATTAGAAAGTTGAAACATCTATCATAATTTAAATTCAGGCTTCGTTTAATGGTTGTTTGATTGCTCTGAACAACTTACATTCATTTAGATTAAAAAGAAAGAATTTATTTCTATTCTTAATATTGTTACTTTTGTCTATCTATTACAAATATATATATATATATATATATATGAATAGAATATAAAGTTATGTAGTAGATCAAAATTTTGAATTTCTAGATAATAAATAAATAAATCGATACTTTGATGTCTTCTGAAATTAAAAAATAAATATTTTAAAAAATGGCAAATATCCAAGGTGCGAACTCTTTAGATAAACTTCTCAGTATACCGCACTTTGCAGATATATTTCTTTCTGTCGCATTTTTGTTAATAAAACAAGCAAAATATTTCAATTGTCTCTTATATATATAGATATATATTAAGGTGATTCTAAAAATGTACTCACACTTTATCTTACATTAACAAGCTGTCTTTTTACCCGCCGACAATAGTAAGGGAGGTATAGTTTTCACACCAAATTTCACAAATGGAGATTTTTACATATCTCCACGAATCATGCATTTTCTTAACAGAAAAAAGTATTTTTAGCATGATGTTTGTCCGTCCGTCCGTCTGTCCGTCCGTATAGATGAGTACAGCCTGAACGGCTCAACGGATTTTGATGAAATTTAATATATTTACTTAATGCAACTATTGTTTCCTATAATCACAACCTATAGGAAATCAACTTAGCTTGAAAAAGAGCAAGTTTTTCCTGAAATGTTGCAACACCGAAAACACCATTGAAGTGCTAAGACGGGAATATACAAAACAACCAACGCATCGGAACACATTTTTTTAATTGAAAATTAACATTAACTATTGTTTCCTATAAGCTAGAAACCTCTTTTATATTAAACACAAAATTTTTGAGATTCATTGAAATTCGAACTGTTTTTGATTGGAACACTAATTAATATATTCAATTCATGAGTAATTTGTTTGAATTTCTGACTATTTATTTATATTTCTAAAAAATAATATCTTGAAACATCTTTATAAAATATTATTATAGATTAAAAATTAAAAACATGTTTATTATATCTATTTTTTATTAGAAAAATGCATTATATCTGGCACCTGTATGACGAAAACATAATTACCTTTTGCTTCTTTGAATAAACGCTCCGAAAATATTTGAATTAAGCTCCTTATTTTTTTCTTTTTTTTTAAAAAATTAAAAATTATTTTAATTTTTAAACATTTTAGATAATTAATTAACTAAAATAAATTAATATTATATTGATTTCTTTTAAAAAATTTTTATAAATAAATTAAAATAAATTATACAATATTTTGAATTATGTTTCATGTGTCAAATTTGACACTTGAATATCGCGGTTTATTTAAGTTATCTCTATTACCCACTTGAATTTACTCACATGTTTTATGATCAGTTTCTCTTAATTATATGTTAATTTTTTAATATTTTTAACATTTTATAATCTTATAATTTTTTTTTAAATAAAGTACAAGTATTACTAAATTTAGGTTTAAATTTATCTTCAGAGATATTGAAAAGAAAGAACTTTGACCCAGCATACTATAATTTTATTTTTTTCAGTGAAATATTTTAACAATTAAATATATATTATTTTTAAAAAAATAATATAATATAAATATATAATTTTTAATGATGTTTAAGTTTAATACATTATTAATTATTTTATTAATTTATTATAGTACAAATTTAGTTTTGTGCACTGATCCAGTTGTTATTAATACTTGGGCTTTTACAGATGCTACATCAAAAGGTAATAATAAATTAATTCTTCATTGATTCATTTATTTATTTTAATTTAATAAGATTTAGTTGTTTCACATTAATCAAAAAAAAATAAAATAAATTGTTTAGCATGGGATGTATTGCAAAATGGAGGTACAGCCATCGATGCTGTTGAAGCAGGCGGTTCCACATGTGAAGAACTCCAATGTGATGGAACTGTAGGATATGGAGGAAGCCCTGACGAACATGGAGAAACTACTTTAGATGCAATGATTATGGATGGGTAATATTAATTTCATTCTTGAATGGTGTGTGTCATTTCTTAAATTAATTATCTTTAGGAATACTATGAATATGGGAGCAGTTGCTGGCCTAAGATCAATCAAGAATGCTATTTCAGTTGCAAGACATGTTTTGGAAAGAACTAAACATTCTCTTCTTGTTGGTGATTTAGCTACTCAATTTGCAGTTGAGATGGGTTTTACTCAAGAATCACTTACAACTTCAGGGTCTAAGAAAATTTGGAAAGATTGGTATAGTAATGCATGTCAACCAAATTTTTGGATTGTAAGTATATCGTATATCATATTCATTAATTAAAAACATCATTATTAACATATTTTTTTTATTATTAAAGAATGTATATCCTGATCCAAAAACTCAATGCGGTCCTTATAAGCCTAGCAAAAATAAAAATTTAAAAAACAATATCAGGAATATGGAATTTGGTGAAAAAAATCACGATACTATAGGAATTATTGCCATTGACAAAGATGGAAATTTAAGTGCAGGCACTTCTACAAATGGAGCAAAACATAAAATTCCAGGGTAAAATAAAATGCTCTTAATTATAAGGTTATAAATTTAAATTTATTTACATTTAGGAGGGTGGGAGACTCTCCGATTCCAGGTGCTGGGGCATACGTTGATTCTAAAGTAGGAGGAGCTGCAGCCACTGGAGATGGTGATGTTATGATGAGATTTCTACCAAGGTAGGATTTTAATTAACATTATTTATGCTTATAAAGGGTTATTTTTTAATAATAAAATTTATTTTTATTTTTTTCTCATTAAAATAATTTATCTACAGTTTCTTAGCAGTTGAAGAAATGAGAAGAGGAATGAGCCCTAATAAAGCTGCAGAAGAAGCCATTAGAAGAATTATTGATCGACATCCAGATTTTCAAGGAGGAGTTATCACTTTAAACAATCAAGGAATTTATGGTGCAGCTTGTCATGGAATCGATTTTTTTCCGGTTTCAATTATCAGTTCAGATTTTAAAGGAGTTGTTAAATATGATTGTTTAGTTTCACATTATAATATATTAAATTAATAATTGTTACTAATAAATATTAAAAACATTTTGAAATTTTAATTTGTTTATTGTTATTATATATATTATTGTTGTTATAAATGTTTTTATATATTATATTAGAAATTAAATGTATAACATGTTTCTTTGAATAAATGTCCAAATAATGAATTTTATTTTTCTATCTTCATTATTACCGACCGGCGATAGTAAGGGAGGTATTGTTTTCACACCAAATTTCACATATGGAGATATTTACGGATCTCCACGAATCATGCATTTCTTAACAGAAAAAGTATTTTTAGCATGATGTCTTTCCGTTCGTTCGTATAGATGTGTACAGCTTGAACGGCTCAACGGATTTTGATAAATTTAGTATATTTACTTAATGCATCAGTATGATGAATTCATCAACTTTTGGTGCAAATCCGGAAACCGGTAGTGGTAGTATTAGCGATCGACGATAGGAAGGGAATGGTTATATTCACACCAAATTTCACATGAGGAGATTTTTTACATATTGGTTTTATCCTCGAGAAAAATCATCTTTATTAGTTTTTTCTTATTTTAAAATTATATGACGTCATCCAGCCATTCATGACGTCACAGCCTAGTTTTACATATATATTCTAAATAAAATAAAATTAAAAATATTTATGTTATATCCATATCTGTTTTTTATTACATTAATAGATATATTAAAATTATTTGAAATTGTTTCTGTAGCTGGAAATTAATTTACTTCAAACCGTCGGTCGATTCGGACCTGGACACAGGTCAACTTATTTTTTAAATACAAATCTTTTTAAATCTTTGAAATTTTTAATGTTATATCTTATTGTTATATCTTTTAAAAAATTGAATATTTAATCACTTATGATTTTAAATTAAAAGATAAAAATCGTGAATTTATAATAATTTAAAATTTTAAATTAAAAAGAATATTTATTAAAAGAGTATTTACATTTAATATTATATATTATAAATATTTGCATTTAACATATATTTAATACTGACAATTTATACATTCATTTGTACAATAACTTAACTTTATAATAATATAAATATTTTATAAAAAAATACAAAATTAGATCTATGAGTGTTTGGCAGTGAGTATTAAAATGTATTTTTTTATAATTCATGAATATTAACTATTAATAAAAATATTTACAAAATGAAAATAACATAGAATGATAAATTAATTAATGTTTAACATATTTATACTTTTTGAATTAAGCTCTCTAATTCTTTCATAGTTTTATTATCAATGGTATTATTGTTATTTTTAGTTTTAGTACGACCGGCAAAATGGTCTTCAATTTCAATTAATGTTTTTCCTTGTGTTTCTGGCAAAAAGAAATAGACAAATAACGTACCCAAAAATGATACTCCTGAAAAACAGAAAAATGCTCCAGAACGTCCAAATCCTAATAACATCAAAGGATAAATTTTAGTAGCTAAAAATGAATAAAAATATGCACAACTTGTTGTCATTCCGCCTGCCACTCCACGAATTTTTTCTGGGAAAACTTCTCCCAACATAGCCCATGGCAAAGACATAAATCCAAATGTACCAGTGAAAATAAATAAAATAATTGTTGCCACTGGTAACCAACTTATCATTTGTAAATTTTCCTCGCTTAGAAATTGCTGATCTCTTAATAATAAATAAATTGCGAGAATTGACATAAAAAGACACATTCCCATTCCTGAAAGAATTGATGGAATCCTCCTTCCTAAAGCTTTGCTACAAACAGATACCAAAGATGTAGCGGCAACCTTTGTAATTCCAATCAAAATAGCTGCTAAATATGAGTCAATATTTACTCCTGCTTCTTTTGCAACATCTACGGCATAGTAGATAATAATATAAATGCCGCACAATTGTTGGAATAGAAAAAATATATTCATTATTGCAAGAGGCTTATATGCTTCAGGTTTTTTAAGATTCTTTAAAATTTCTATGAATGAAGATTTATTAACCTCTTCTGCTTCGGATTCTTTCGTGGAGTGTCGTTCATTCATAGCATCAAATTCTTCTAAAATTGTTTCAGGTAGTAAACCCTTTTTTGGTATTCCACGAAGCCATCTTAAAGAATCCTCAGCCCTAGAGATTTCTCCTTGGGCAAGCAGCCAAACTGGAGATTCAACGATTAAACATGAGATGAGAGCAAGAGAAGCCAAAGGAAATGCGCCACATAAGGCGGCAACTTGCCGCCATCCTTCTTGATACCACCATCCAAGTACATATACCAAAACAATACCTTAAAAAATAGAAAAAACATCAATTAACTAACATCGAAATAAATAATAATTTAAAAACAATTTTTTCTTATAATTTTTATTATTTAGTCCGAGAAAAATGTATGAAATTTTAAAAAAAATACTTGTCATTAATTAAAGGAATTAACTGAAATATCATTGATAATTAAAACTTACCAATTGAAAATGAGATTGAAGGGAAAGTAACGAGAGCTCCACGAAGTCGTTGCTGACTTGATTCTGCTAAATAGACAGCTGCAGGGATCGATGCCATTCCCACAGATACTCCAGTTAATAATCTTCCGGAAAGAATTATTGGAAGAAACCATTGACTGCTTGAGGATGGTGTAAGAGCAATTAAAGCCCATCCTACCAATCCAGGCAAATTGAGTAATAACAATGATGCGCGGCGTCCAAGTTTGTCAAGTATTGGACCATTAATTAAACAGCCAATGGGGGTTGCAGCAGCCATCATACCAGCTAGAAAAAAAAATGAATTATTTAATAAAAATAATAGAAAATAAAAACTGCGAGACGCGATTGATTTCAAAGAAAATTGTTTTAATAAATTAAAGAAGATAATCATTTAACTAGAAAATCACTTTAGGATGAGTTTTTTCATTTTATATCCAATGAAATTTGAACTTTTTTAAATATTAGTAATAGAAAATATAATGAAAACAACTATAAAATGGATGAAATGGGTTCAATCAAAATTTATTCCCAATTTTTATGAAATTAATGAAGGAAAGATAGATGTCCACTAACTTAATCTATCTCATTGAATATATTAAGGGTTTCTTAATTAGAGGATATATCATTTGGCTAATTCTACATCAACGTGATGTATTTCATTAATAATGGAAAATTAATCTTACCAATCCAAGAGGCGTGATCAATACTAATTGCATCTTCATGGACGCCTGATTGTAATTGGGGTAGTGCTATAGCAGAAAATCCCATTGCCATTCCTGGAGAGAGATTTGCCACATTCACGATTACAGCGGTAAAAATCTGAAAAGAAAAAATTATTTCTTAAAATTTAAATATTATCGGAAGTGTTTTTATTTTAGGTCATTTTTTTTAATTAGTTTGTTAAGTATGCATTTTTAATAATTATTTATTAATCTAATATTGAAGTTATATAAAATAATATACTTAAATTTTTTTATTAAAATTTTGTTTACTCTGATAGAAAAACCAAATCTTTCCCTAAATAAATAGAATTCATAATTATTTCATTGATTTTAAGCAATGCCAACCAACAATAATCTTTATCAAAAATGAATGAAGTAAATAATATCAATTCTTCAGATGAAATACATATCTATCAAATTTCTAAATCTATTACTTTGGTAGAGCGGATTTTTAAGCTTTTTTAAGAAAATTATTAAATTATTAAATCCAAAATTTTCAATTATTTCAAATTTATAGCATTTGGATCTAAATATTTCACATTATATGTAATAATATATATATACAATTTTTATCTGACTATTCAAATTTCAATAAAATTTAAGAATGCGAATTTATTTTTAATTAAAAAAAATATTTAATTTAGACATAAAAAAATGTTTTTTATCAATTAAAAAAGAAATCAAAATCTTTTAAAATTATCATAAAAATAAAATGTTTATTTAAATTATTTAATTAAAGTAAAAAAAAAGTAATAATAGTTTATTTAATATTTATATGAGTAATCAATTTAGGCTAATAATAATATCGTAATTTTTAAAAATAAAATTTATCATTTCATATTTGGCGAAATTATATACCTATTAAGTATAAAAAAATGAAAGAAAATTTGTCTTACCTGAGCTAAAGTGATCCTCCAGCTAGGAACGTTGGCACTATAGGGCTGTTGGCTACACTCTGACTTTTCCCTAACTCTCTTTTTTTCGTCATTTATATTGTCCACAAGCATCACAGGTATAAACATGATTGAATCTAGGCTTAGCACAAGATCGTAAGATCGTGGAGCGAGGGATCGAATGTTCTTATCCAACACTTGCCCCTGCCTTATATACCCCAGGGACAATAGAGTGCGCCTCCACGCTTATCAACTACTCAACATACGAATCTTCATCCAAGCACGTTATAAATTACGGAAGATTATAACAGCTTATGAATGACAATATATCGTGAAACACGCCTCCTCATTTAAGTCTATTTAGTCAAGGTACAATAAATATAATTTCATTTTCTATTAACGCCATACATACATGCCTATAGAGAAACTATTATCTCTTTGTTTAATTATTTATTATTATAATTAATAAATAGCAGACAATTGATTTATAATTTACATAAAGGTATAATAGTATGGATAAATGAATCAGAAAATGACGTTGGGTCATTAGAACAAGTGAATTTTTGCGTCATAGATAAATAATAAATAATTAACTAGCCCAGATGTTATATTATTATTATTTTCGTATTAATGTTTTGATGTTTGATCCTAAGAAACATTAATGTTTATTCAAATGAATGAATGTAAGATCTTTTAAAGAAAAAGAAGATCTACAATACCTGTCATATTATTCCTACTTTATGGACCTTATCTCTATTCAAATTCTTAATATTTTTATAATTGATTTTGCCGTTGGTTTGCTTAAAATGAAATTGATTTTATTTATTAAATATAAATATATTATTTTATAAACTTTCATTATTTGAGTATGAAGTATGATTGAAAGATCTATATATAATTTAATTAAAAATTTTATGTCCATTAGATATGCTTATATTATATAGTAAAGGCACAGTAATCAAGCATTTTCCTGAGCAAGAGACTCCCTACCCAGAGAACTTCCACTTATTTTTTTTTTCTTTGTATTATAAAAAAAATTATAAATTTATAAAAAAGCTGCTTGCAGCATCAACTATCTCTTTTTTACATGATTGTCTTTGTAGAATGGATAATTAACTCTAAAATGATTCAATGAAAACAAAACAAATTTGAATCCCTCCCCATCTTGTTATATTTCTTATTTGATAAGTTTAAAATAAAACGTAAGTAAAAGGTAAAAGTATATGTATTAACATATTGATAAATTCAACTAATCTACCATCCCCAGGGAGGATCCTAGAACTTTGTATGACATTGTCTGCCGTATTAAACACATCGATTTTCGTTTTGGTAAGTTAGTAGTGTAATGAAGTTAAGAAGATTGGGGGCCAATTGGTACAAATGCAAATAAGATTTTCCGGAAAATTATAATTATGATTTTGAGGAGTTCGCCTCGGTTGCCAGTTATGATCTCCATGCTCCTGGTGAATGGAATTTCTAATTTACAAATTTTAATTAGAATATATTAAGAGAAGAAAGATATTCGTACAAAAGTTAATTCTTAGATTATTTTTTCTTATTCTTCTTTGAAAATAATAATTATAACATTCCAATTTATAAATATTAATTAAATGTTTTAAAATAAAAATATAAATATTTGACCGATCGCATTGATATCAGTAAGTAAAGAAAAATATAAAACAAAAATAAAAATAATTGTACATAAATAAATAATGTAATAAATAATTTTATACAAATAATGTGGTCTTTTAATAAAAATTATCTTAATAATTATCAAAATAACCACAAAAGCTTTAATAAATACATTTATAAAACAAATATAGGTGAAGAAAATAGTAAGTAAATCAATATATATTATAATTAAGAAAAAACGGTTTATTACAGGCAGTATGAAGTGAAAGATAGTAAATATTTTTAAAATAAAATATTACAATTAAAATTACAATTAATTAAATATCTAAAAATTAAAAAAAAAACAAAATAAATAAATAAAAACAAGTAAGATTATGTAGTAGGTGAATATTGATATTCTAAATATCAATAGAGAAAGTATTATAAATTAAATTAAATTATACTATAAAAAGATTAGAAAAAGGATAAATTAATTTATAGATAGAAAATAATAATTTTTTTATTTATTAAATTGAATTTCCAGGAAAGGAAATTTGAATATTTTTTTATTCTAAAAAAAAGTATATAAATATGATTAAAAAAATATATTATCTTTCCAATAAGAATTTTATCATAATAAGCTCAGAGATTATCCCAATGACCTTACGTAAGATTTTTCCATTCGTAAAAATGAATAAAGCTAAATTTTATCCAAAGATTTTATTTTTTTCTTTACTCTCATCTTGATACTATGTGATTTATCTTTGTTATTATATTAAATGATTTTTTTCAGTAGTTAGAATTTGATTTGTTCCAAATTTATTTATTGATAATATCGTAGTAATAATAATAATTTTAAAACTAAATCAAAACAATTTAAGATAAATATACAATTAAATTTATTTAATTAAGTAAATTAAATTTAATAATATATTTATAATCGTCAAGTTAAGGCAAATTTGTTTTAAAATAATAGGTTTACTCCGATTATCACTGTAAAATGCAAGAAACGAAAAATAAATAATATTAGGTTTGATATACTAGTGCAATATATCAATATGATATGATTCAATATACCATACATATAAGTAATATTAATTTATTTTTTAAATTATATTATTATTGTTTATAGTAAGGTAACCAATATATTGTTTTACAATAAAAAGTAGGACAAAAAGTTTACGAAAAAAGTAAATCGTAAATAATTGAAACATTTTATTAACTTAAAATAATACAACAATTATGTTTACTTATTATGCTCAGAATTTGCTGTATATGCTATTATAATCATGTTTTACCGAATTGGAGGATACTTCTTGGACAGACATACTAAAGGGATACGATTGGTCACTTTATTTATAGTATATCCATATTATGAGGTTAATTTTAGATTAATTATTTAAAAAATAATATCTTTGTTTATAGATTAATTGAAATTAATTGGAGTGTCTCCACTCGACTATCTCGCAATTTGAATTGGATTAAATAACATAATATATATTTAAATTAAATTTAATTAATTATAAATTATAAATTAAAATTAATAAATAATATTTATTAAACCAGCGGATGTTTGGATATTTGTTGATGGCACCACGTCACGTGTTGGCGCGTGGGATTTTCAGTGATAAAAAATTAATTCTGGTACTTTCAGCAATTCAATCAAGCTGTAATTCTATATATAGCAGTTTTATACAAGTTTTAATCATGTGAAAAATTATCAAACATATATCTTTATTTTCACACATACACACACACACACACAGAGACAGACATTTTTCTCAACCTTAGTGAAAATGATTCAGGAAACTTCAAAACGTATAAAAACATCAAAATCTCAACATCGAAAATTTTCGTGATCGCAATACTATCTCTGGCGAGATAGTAAAAACATATCTAATTTTTAATTACATATATCATTATTTAGTGAATCAATAGCTAGTAGAAAATACAACGATTTGATTTAGCAGTCAAACACGCCATTTTAAGGGATATATGGAAAAATAAATAATGAACCTATTTTTAATTATTTGTGGGATACTCGCCTAATCATCATCTAAAATATCATGTATATACAATATAGGATTCTTTGAATAAAAGTCCCAACCCAAATAATTTAAAATATCAACAATATTATAATTTAATTTTATATTTGAGTTACATTCTTTTTTATTTAGGGAAGAGAGTTTAACATAAAATATTAATAATTCCTCAGGATTTTAGAAATTTAATTTTAAAAAAATGACTATTAATTTATGATATCACAAAAAGCATTATATTATTAATATAAAAAATAGTTCAAAATAAATTATTTATCATAATTGACACACACGTGCCTTGAACCTTTTTAAAAACCTGTATTTAATAAAGTGGAAATATATCAGGTTGATATCCTGACTTAATTTTATCTAAACATTATCATATCGAATTTGAAACTTTTATAAGAACGAAATTTTTTCCCCAATTACTAAAAAGAAGAGTGAATTTACTTAATCCCAGGCGATTTTAGCAAATATTATTTAATTCATTCATTCGAGGCAGTACGCTTTAAATTCTATCTGATTTGAAACTGTATAGTTTTAAAAGTAAGTTTATTTGCTTTAAAGTTACCTTTCCTAAACCCTTCAATTAAGATATTATTATTAATTATCCATCAAACTCTTATCAAGCATTTTATTTAAATATTATTTAATTCATTCATACGATCCCATGAACTTTTAATTCTATCTGATCTGAAACTTTATATTTTTTATTTTAACTTCATTAGATTTAGATATTGATATGAATATTAGCCTTAAAAATCATCGGATTGGATTCAAAACTTAATAGAATCAAATTAATAGTACAATTCTTTATTTCATGAATATTAAATTAGTGATTTTTATGTTGAATATTTAAAAAAGTATAGAATGAGTAAATCATTTGATATTTCACGATTTACACAACACTAAAAGATTGGAAAAATTTTTTAACGATGATAATCTTGATATGAGATAGAAAGAAATACTTAACACATTCAATAGAGTTGACAATCTCGGACTTTTTTCTTTAGGGTTATCTTTAAGAGGGTCAAAACATTAATAAAAATAGATAATAATAATAATTTAAACAAAAAAATATAATAACTTCTATTGTAAAATTATTATTTTTTATATATCGTAATTTTGTAAATTAAGTAGAAGAACTAAAGAAAATTCAAATTAATTGAAAAACTATAATTATACTAAATTTATTAGGAGTCAACGATTATCTAGCAGGAAAAATAAGGTTTAGAAATAAAATTATTTTTGAAAAAGAAGTTAGGTAAATTTTTAAGTTTCTAAATCTAAATTTTGAGCTTAAATAATAGTTAATTTTTTTATATTACTTTTAAGCGTGAGTTCGACAATTTGTTTTTATAATTATAAACTATTAAAAATATATATTTTAATATTAATTCTATTTTACATTTTTCCGAAAAAGAGAATTTTGAAAATAAAATTGTGTCTTAGTCTCCATATCACTACCATTACATACATATTTTTTTATAATCATATTATCGATCTATCTCAATATATTTTTAAATTAAAGAATGTAAGTATCGGTTAAAAATCAAATTTTCCTCTGATATAGTTCTAATACTATTAATATTTATAATAAGTTTTTTACTATCTCGCCATTTTTGCGATCACGAAAATTTTGAGTTTTCATACGTTTTGAAGGTCCCTGAGTCATTTTCACTAAGGTTGAGAAAAATTTTTGTGAGTATGTGCGTGTCTGTATGTGTGCATGTGTGTATGTAGACAAGATCACGCAAAAACGGTTTGAGCCAGAAGAGTGGTTCCCAAAGTGGTCTGAATCGACCCCCAGGGGTCTATGGCATCCTGCAAGGGGTTTATGCCAGCGAATAAAAAATTTAGGGGTCCATGAAATAAAAATGGGGGTCTACGATAGTGGATCTCAAGCCTATATACTTACATTATACTCTCTTATAATTCAATTTAATATGGCTCTAAAAAAAATGAAAATTTTTTACAAAAATCAATTTCAGGTTAAGCAGGGGGTCTACCCAAAACCGAAAAACATGACAAGGGGTCTACGACACAAAAAAGTTTGGGAACATATGAACTAGAATAATGAAATTTGGTACACGGGCATTATTCAAAATTCGTAGTTTTCTATCAACTTTTGAGAAATGTAGCTCAACCGGAAGAGGGTCATTACTTACAACGTTTTGATTTTTTTTTCTTCTATAATTAAAACTTGTATAAAACTGCTATATATAGAATTACAGCTTGATTGAATTGCTGAAAGTACCAGAATTAATTTTTTAACACTGCAAATCTCACGCGCCAACACGTGACGTGGTGCCATCAACAAAGTGCCAAACACGGGCTGGTTTAATAGATATTATTTATTAATTTAATTTATAACTTATAATTAATTAAATTTAATATAAATATAATATATTATGTTATTTAATCCAATTCAAATTGCGAGATAGTCGAGTGGAGACACTACAGCTTATTTTAAAATTAAAAGAGAGGGAAACACTCATGTCAAAGATAATTGATGTAATAACCAAAGGTTGGTGGATTTATCATGTATAGTTCATCTTATTTTATCACAAACATTTATTATCTATCATAATAATCTTTTCGAAAAAGGTTTCCTAGTTGATACCCTTGCTAAATTTTAGAGCACAAACTTTTTGTTAAATATATATATATATATATATACAATATATATGTTTTTACCAATTATTTTTGTCATGCGTCATGTTCTCTACTTGTTTTATTATTTAGAATACAATTTAAAATACCTATATTTATTTAAAACATAATTTATTTAATTTTATTTCTCCAAATCAGCCATCGTTTATCTAAATCGCTTCAAGGCCTCGCAATTTTCTCTTTGTCTTATGAGCGCTCATAAGGGACATTAAGGCCCACTTTGAGATAGAATACTTATATAATACTACTTTGAGAAAGACATTTAAAAGTTATGAATTAAATTAATTTATGGAACTAATTAAACCATAATTATTTAATATTTTAGTAGAAATAAGATATTTAGCATAAAAATAACACACATTTTGAGTAAGTAGGACACATCTTAAGAATCAACATTTAAATGGGCAGCAATATCCAAAAATATCTTGTTATGCCCTCAGAGATTGAAAATTATTGAAACTACCATTAAGTAATTAAGGCACATTAAGAGGATTAAGAATTTATAAGTAATATATTCAGTAAGGTCATGGAATTTGCCAAGGTGATTATATATATGAGTGTTCGAAAGAATAAAGATGAAAAAAAAACAAGAGTAATTATTTAATAATGGATTCTTTATTACAAATTCATCTAATAAGTGAATTTCAAAAAGCTATTTATGGCATAGATTCATAATATCCCTACATACATTTTTTCTTAGTATAATAAGATTCGATAAATAAACATGATATAGATTTCGAATCAAAGCGAAATATGCTTTAAGGTAAAGGAATTAAATTATCAGCCAGATTTGTTGAAATTAATATTTTAGAGAAAAATTTCATATTACAAAAAAGAACCAAATTAATTCAAGTTCAGCTGCGATGAAGTAGAAATTTTTGTTATCTTATCTAAGTATATTTAAATGATTAAACATGATTTTCACGGATTAAAAATATTTTTGCATCAACATTTTCAAATTATATTAAGGGTATTTCCTGTTTATTGTATTCCAGTAAATACCAGAGGTAAAAAACCTCATTATGACACTACCTTAAAGTTTATTAAATAAGTTGACCAGTGGCCAGGTCCGAACCGACCGACGGTTTGAAGTAAATTAATTTCCAGCTACAGAAACAATTTCAAGTAATGTATTAAAAAACAGATATGGATATAACGTAAATATTTTTAATTTTATTTTATTTATAATATATATGTAAGACCAGGCTCTGACTTCATGAATGACTGGATGACGTCATATAATTTTAAATTAAGAAAAAACTAATAAAGATGATTTTTCTCGGGGATAAAACCAATACAAAGTGCATGATTCGTGGTGATATGTAAAAAATCTCCTCATGTGAAATTTGGTGTGAATATAACCCTTCCCTTCCTATCGTCGATCGCTAATACTAGCACTTCCGGTTTCCGGATTTGCACCAAAAGTTGATCAATTCATCATACTGATGCATTAAGTAAATATACCAATTTTCATCAAAATCCGACGAGCCGTTCAAGCTGTACACATCTATACGGAGGGACGGACGGACAGACATCATGCTAAAAATACTTTTTTCTGTTAAGACAATGCATGATTCGTGGGGAGATATGTAAAAATCTCCACATGTGAAATTTGGTGTGAAAACAATACCTCCCTTACTATCGTCGGTCAGTAAAAAAGATTATTGGACTCTCATTTCAGATTGGTTCAATTATGAATATTCATTCATTATTATTATTCTGCATAAAATTAAATATTCATGCAATTCAAAATAATCTCTAATAGGTCTATATATGTATATATTAAGATATAATTAGTTAAAAACAAATTATGAAAATATAAAATAATAATTAAAAAATAAAGATGGTATCATTTATTTATTTATTTTAAAAAATTATCATCATTAGTCGGGTTAATTATATGATTTTTAATTTTTTATAATAAATTAATCTCTCAAGAATATTATCGTTGATATCAATTATGTTATAAAAATATAGATGTAGATTGTATCTTATATACATTCGATAATGTTTTTTTAAATATATATTTTAATGTTTATACTGTTTATTTGGCTTATAGTGGTTGGACACAATTAGAAAAAATTTGCCTAATAAAATAAATTTAAAGATTTCTAAATAAAAATATTTAAAAAATGTCATTAATATTGTTTCCGTCTTTCAACCAACTACAAATTAACAATATACAAGTCTATTCTTAAACCAGTGTGGACATATGGCATCCAGTTATGGAGTTCCTCGGCCAAGTCAAACATTGAAATTCTAGAGCGTTTTGAGTCCAAAGTTCTTCGTATCATTGTTAAAGTTCCAGTGTTTATGACCAATGACCAAATTAGACAAGAATTTGACATTGTCTCAGTAAAATACGAGTCCAAAGAAATGAACCATAAAATACAAAGAAAGACTAACTAACTACCCAAACATACTTACAAATGACCTACTAAAATCTATGACAACATAAAGACTCAAACGTAAAATGTCTGAGGACATACAGTGAGCGGGTGTACCGGAGTGAGTGCTGAGTGTGAAAGTGTGTGTGTGTATAAATATTCTATTATGTCAAACAATAAATTAAAAATTTATCATTATAAACCAAACAACTTAAAGGTATAGGGTTTAATGAAACCTTCTTTGTAAATATCTGTAAATATTGTACATTTATATATATATATATATATATAACTTTTACTCAGTGACAGATTGTAAAATAAAAAGTGAAATAAAAAATAATAATAGAATTGATTAAAAAATAAAATAAAATTTTGATGATTGCAAAAATATTTTTAATCTAATTATTGTTAATCTACTCTTAGTACATTTTTTATTCTCTTACTTAATCTTGATCTAGGAAATTTTTGTATCTTATCTTTAAAGAGCTTAAACATTCGATAAATCTTTGGATTTCCGAGTTCAAGTTTAATTTAAACTTCCCACAAAATATTAAAAATAAGATATTTCAAAAATTGAAATTTTAATAATACTAAAAAAATGACTTTATGGCCTTTATTCCTTCATTATAGATGAAATATTACACATAGTTGAATCTTATATTAAAGATCATCTTAAGTATATTAGTACTGTAGAATTAGAAATTATTAATCTATCTAGATTACCTCTTAAGACCGTACTTAAGATGATCTTTAATATAAGATTCGACTCTATGAATATAATTAATATCCAACCAAGAGAATTCAGTAAACAAGGACAATGTTGGTTGAAAAAATTTATATAAATTTCCCTCATTTTCTATTGAAGCATAATTTATTCTTTAAATTAATTAAAAAAATATTTATTTTAATTAAAACACAAAGCGTAAATAATTTAAAATAATATTTAATCTTGAGAGAAGAGAAATCAGCACTCTAACAACAATTTTTTTAAACTGTCTCAAGAAACTATTGTTTGTTATTATAAATGAAAGAGATGTTTTATTTATTATTATTTCATTTCATTTTGAATGGGAAAGAACAACCAATAAAAATATCACATTTCAAATGACATTTAGAAGTAAATATTTTTGAGATCAATTTTTATTTCTTTTTTATTAAATAAATCAAAATAATTATTTAATAAATAAGAAAAGAAAATTTTTTAAGTAAGGACATCCTTTATAAGAAATAATTCTTAAGTGCTTTTCAATTATTGTGATAACATTTTATAATCACGAAAATTTATTATCTATTTCTTAATAATAAAAGGTCTTGTAAGAAATTTATTTCTCTTGGCTAAACCATGAATTCATTTTAAGAATAATAAATAAATAATAAAATGAAATAAAAAATGAGATTCGAAAACATAACACATGAGTTTCAAAAACAAAGAATATAAAAATATTCAAAAGATAATATTATAATTCATTTTATGTATTAAATGAAATAGTTTTCATTAATAATAATAGAGAATTTGAATTAAATTTATTTGGCTTAGATTTTAATCTCTTAAAAAGTATAAAATCATCATATTCTCGGTTATTCAATTTTAACTAAAGCTTTATGATATATAGCTAATAATCTCTCGTGATTAATTAAAATGATAATATTATGGATTCACAAAAAATTATCAAAATAACCAAAATAAATAAAGCACCTTCTAGTAAATTTTCAAGCATTATTTTAACGGAAATAGTTTTTTCTATTATTTTATTTATCATTTAATTAAAACAATTCTAATTAATTCATAGGTATTATAAAATATATTACTAGAATGATGGTAGTTTGATAAAATATATTGTGATAAGAAACAAGAAATTAATCAAAGGAAACCAATAAAATATCCAAAAGGATAATAACAGTTATCTATTTTCAATCAAGATAATATTTCAAAATGTGTTTTTAATTAGGAAATTCCCTCAGTTTTTTACTAAAATATTGTAAAGCTATTTTCATAGAATATTTTTTTGACTCTAGGTAATATTTCTTTTCCAAAGAAAGTTTTTTATTTTGTTATAAATTTTATAGAAATTAATTTAACAGATTTATATATATATATTTCTTATTATAAAAATAAATTATATATAATTAATTTGAATAAGATCATCGTTAATATCTTGCGAAATCCAAAACTAAAATTATATGTTCTAATTAATAAGAAAGTCAATGCTACATTATTGGAGGCCAATTGAAAGTGTTTACATAAAATATAAATTTATTTATTATTTATATTATTTATAAAACTTTATATCAATTTGATTAATATTATTTTTATATAATTCGTAACCACTATAGAGACTTGTTCACACTTGCCATAGTAATTAGTCTAGTGGAAAGTAGTTACTGAACTAGTAGCAAATCACCAAAATTTGTTGATACTAATAAACGTCACAGTGTAAGTAGATAGTGTAGGTAAGTAGTAAGCATTTACAACAGAAAACATCATTGATAAACTAATAGTGTTGTATTAGCAATTTAAGAAGAGGTAGAAGAAGAAATTAACGCTGTGTTCATATGAAATTATTATAAGTACGAAAATGGATTGCACCAAGAAAGAGTTAGGCACTTGAAGATCTTGGAATATTGATATTGATGAAAACTTTATGGACTAACTATAGAGAATATGGCTAATTTATTTTTTTTTAATTAGAATAACAACATTATTTTTTTAAATCATCATGTTTTATATAGATTATTTTTACAATTACTATTAATTAAGTTCTCTTTTTAAATGAAATGATATGTTAAATGATAAAAGTATTTGGATGAAAGATAAACATTATAATAATAGTTTACAAATAATAATTAAAATACGCAATAATTCTGTAACATCTAGTTCTAATATTATATTGAAATATAATAATATCAAAATTGATTTTTTTAATATTTTTAAAAGGACATTAGATCTTTAAATCTTAAAGTCTCATACAAAGAAAATAATATATAAAATAATTGATAAAATTACATATGTTTAGCTGAGAAGATGTTAAGAAAGTCTTTTCTTTGATTAAAACCATATTAAAAATCGAAGAAATTGGAGAAAAATACATATTTTAATAAAAATTATATTTAAATATTTACTATATATAGTTTTTAAACTCAAAAAAATTTCAGTAGATCCTCTCCCTTGTTTTTCAAAAGAGCTTAAGAATATTTAATCCTTAGCAAAAAAAAAATTAGATATATTTCAATAATTAATAAAAATGAAAATTGAAAAAATACTAAATTTTTGGTGATTTTTATTAAAATTGTAGATATTGATCTTCTAAAGAAAATCCTACTCATTAACTTTGATTTTAAAAGCTATTGTACAAATTTAGATAGATTTCTATACAACCATAGAGATATTTATGAAACTATTAGGATCAAATCATAAAATACATTTTAATATTATTATTAAAATAAATTATTTCTTTAATTTAATTGAGAGTTAAGATATGACTTTGAAAATTCAAATTCTATGATTATATAAAATTATGATCTTTTAATTGTCTTTACGTAACTTCATCTAGGCCGAAGAAAATTCCCTGCGATTTACATTGAAACCATTTTATTTTTTTCCAAGAGCCAGTACGGAACACCGTGAAGTAACGATGACAGGTGAGAGTTTTTTCATTTTTTTTCCGTAACAAAATTTCTTAAAAATATTCATTTTTTGATCATATGGTATTTACTTAATATAAATATAATTATTCAATTTTGTATATGAACCAATAATTAAATAATTGATTGTTAACATTATTCTAACAATTAGAATTTTATCAGGTGGTGAGCGGCTTCCGGTCAGTATTCCTTATGAAGAAGCCCTCAATTATCTTGGTAAGTATAAGAGAGGCACATCCCAATAGGCATGTCTCCATGGTAACTTCTCTTTCGGATTCACCTAGAGATATCAATTGCGTAAGGCCTTATCTTGACATTCATTGACAATAAAACTAAAGAAGTGGGATTAGTATTTAATTGTATAATCCTTGATTATTTATTTGATTAATAGATTTTTTTATTATTTTAAAAATTATCTCCTTTATTAAATATTGACTTAAAAACTCATACCATTATTTATTTCACTCATTATATATGACACCTACTATACCAGATTTAATAATTATTTTAATAAATGTATAATAATTATTATATTTATTTTAAATCTTTTACATTGATTGATTTAAATACAAGTTTCAACTTATCAAATTTAGTATAATAAATTATAAAAAAAAAACAAAATTAAACCAAATTTATTTTACTATTATATCTAGATAAAAAATTGAATTTCCAAGGCCGCAATATTAAATATCTATAACAAATATACTTAAAAATTAAACGAATGATAAAAGATTGATTCTACAAAATTTGCAACAAGAAGCTTTGCAAATAAAACAAATTACATTTCATACTGATGTAGAAACTATTTTGTTTCGACAATTTATAGAAATTAAAAAATTGCAATTGTTAATTTTTCATTAATATTCATTGTTCCTGAAACAAATATCCTATATTAATTTGTTTCGAAGAGAGAAATTTTAGTGGTTTGAGTGGCTTTAATTATTTTAGTGGAGCTGAACTCCTTTAAATAAAAATTCCATTCTTAAAAATAGATGTAAATGAAAAGAGAGAGGAATGATTTCTTGGCATAAATTAATTTATTCGAAGGAATAAAGAGATTAATTATTATTGTTACGAGAGATATAAATCTCCTACATCATCGATTGACTGGACTGTATTATTATGAACAAATTAAAAGGAATTAAATAATAATTTAAATATAAATATTAAATTTATTATTATTAATTTATTTAACTATATCAAATAATGGAAATCAAAAGTGAATCATTAACAAATCTAATAACAAATAACTAATTCTAAATTTAATTAATCAGCGGGTAAATATAGTCTAAATATAGTCTAAATATAATTTAATTAGAGTAATAAGTGAACTTTATTATATCTCTAAACTATGGAGAAAGGGAGACAAAGGTTTCTTTTTTTTATATTTAATAAATTATCTTTTGAAAATCAACTTGCTATTAAATTCAGAAATATGAGTTCAATTATAATACTTTAAAATTTCTATATTTAATTATAATATTAAAATATAGGTACTCTTTGAGAATATTTAGAATAAAATTTGCTACTGATAAATTTATCAAAATAATTTTCATATTAATAATAATATACTCTAGGTATATTTATTATATATTATAATCTCTCTTTCTATCTCTATTTTAAAATTTAAAAAAAGGAAATTTAGAAATTTAGGTATCTCATGAAACTTGTATGAGTAAATGAATTGGATTGGTCGAAGTTTTTACTAATCTTAGGTGAGAAAATTAATGCGGTTAATGCGAAATAGAACAATATTAGATCAAATCTAATTTTCCTAAGAACATTCAATATCTCTGTACAGAAATTTCTATAACTCAGTTTAAATCGTGTTTAAATTAAAAAAATAAATATTTGGATTTATTTTAATTTTGTATGGTTATGGGGTGACTAAATAAGTTAAAAAAGTTAGTTTTAGTTTTGTAAATCTATTAAATCAAAATCTATTACAAACAGACTTTCAACCAAATAATTAGGGGGTACAAGAGGAGAAACAAAAAGAATTACGCTATTTTCAGGTTATTCTCGTTGATATTTTTAAATTTTATTTATATTACTTATATACTTTACTATGTTCTTTGTTAATGTTATATTTGTGATTAAATAACTAATTGATTAATTTTTTTCATTTAATTAATAAAGTTATGTTGGCTAGAACAGTTTTTTATAAGTAATTATTTCTAATTTTAGGAGGAAATCGGTTCCATATTTTACTTGTTTTACTATGTGGATTAAGTCAATTAATATCTATTATACAAACTTTCAACATGGGTTATATTTTACCTTCTGCAGGATGTGAACTTAATTTATCTACTGATGATAAAGGTCTTCTCAACTCTGCTTCGTTTATTGGTAAGTTGTTATTTTTTTTCAGACCAAATTTCACATGTGGAGATTTTTTTAAATGTAATATTCATTGTAATTTAATAAACCTTATAGAAAATTTAACTTTAAATTTTTAAGTTCTAAAATGTAGACTTCTGCCTGAGTTTCATAAACAAATTGGATAAAGTGTAATGAAATTTTGGATTGTTTAACTTTTCCGTTAAAGTAAAAAAAATAAAAAATATTACCTTATATTAATCCTATACCGTTGATTAATTCTTTAATTTCAAAAGATATTTGCTTTGATTATAAAAATCTTATTAAGAAATAATATATTATATATCAATCAATCTACTTGATTGTTTATCATACTTAATTTATTAATGATATATATTTTGAAAGAAATTTGTACTTTTGCATAAATATTTGTAATCATTAATTATCAATTATCTAAAATTTGTTTTTAAATTAAAATTGATTAATTAATGGTAACTTAGTTCTATCGGTAGTTGGTTAAATTAATGATATTGGAATATTGCTATCGCAATGAAATAACATTTAGTAATCGATATAATTTTTACTATCTCGCCAGAGATAGTATTGCGATCACGAAAATGTTCAATTTCGAGATTTTTATGTTTTTATACGTTTTGAAGGTTCCTGAAGCATTTTCACTAAGATTGAGAAAAATGTCTGTGTGTGCGTGTGTATGTATGTAACCAAGATTACGCAAAAACGGTTTGAGCTAGAATGATGAAATTTGGTACATGGGCATTATTCAAAATTCATAGTTTTGTATCAATTTTTGAGAAATGTAGCTCAACCGAAAGAGGGTCATTACCTACAACGTTTTGATTTTTTTTCTTCTAAAGTGACCGTAAAAATAAAGATATATGTTTGATAATTTTTCACATGATTAAAAATTGTATAAAATTGCTATATATAGTATTTCAGCTTGATTGAATCGATGAAAGTACCGGAATTAATTTTTTAACACTGCAAATTACGCACCAACACGTGACGTGGTGCCATTAACAAAGAGCCAAACATGCGCTGATTTAATAAATATTATTTATTAATTTTAATTTATAATTAATTAAATTTAATTTAAATATAATATATGTTAATTAATCCAATACAAATTGGAGACACTCCAGCTTTTTTACCGACCGACGATAGTAAGGGAGGTATTGTTTTCACACCAAATTTCACATGTGGAGATTTTTACATATCTCCACGAATCATGCATTGTCTTAACAGAAAAAAGTATTTTTAGCATGATGTCTTTCCGTCCGTTCGTATAGATGTGTACAGCTTGAACGGCTCAACGGATTTTGATAAATTTAGTATATTTACTTAATGCATCAGTGGGATGAATTGATCAACTCTTCGTGCAAATCCGGAAACCGGAAGTGGTAGTATTAGCGATCGACGATAGGAAGGGAAGGGTGATTTTCACACCTAATTTCACATGAGGAGATTTTTTACATATCACCACGAATCATGCACTTTGTATTGGTTTTATCCTCGAGAAAATCATTTTTATTAGTTTTTTCTCAATTTAAAATTATATGACGTCATTCAGCCATTCATGACGTCACAGCCTAGTCTTACATATATATTATAAATAAAATAAAATTAAAAATATTTATGTTATATCCATATCTGTTTTTTATTGCATTAATAGATATATTAAAATTATTTGAAATTGTTTCTGTAGCTGGAAATTAATTTATTTCAAACCGTCGGTCGGTTCGGACCTGGCCACAGGTCAACTTATTTTATAATATACTAGCTGCGCTCTTCACACCTAGACGGGGGCTCCGCCCTCTGTACTCCCGAGTCGTATTGTGGTATTTAGTAATTGGTTGAAATTAGTAAAAGGTTTTCATCGATTTTGTTTCAATCAGTATTTCTTTTTGTGTTCTTATTGAAAATATATTTTAATTTAATCAGTAAATTAATTATATATTATTATTGTATATGTTATATCTATCTATGTGGCTCAACGGTACTGGAAAGTTCTTGGCCGAAACGACCACATTTCTCCAAGTGTCCCTATTCTGAGTCCCATCCATCCAACTCCTTTCCTGTCCCATCTCTCTTACGTCCCTTCCTACGCGTCCTTGGTCTTCCAAGCGGACGTTAATTAATTAATTAATTTTTATCCTCTTTGATAATAATATTGATGAGATAAGCCTATTTACTGCATGATAACAGGCGTTTCCCGATTGCTACCTCGATTTAAATTCTTCTCGAATATAATTATCCTTCCTGATTACATTCAATTTTTCTACATATTTTAATACTGTTCCTGTTTGTTTCTAAATATTTTTATTTATATCACTATTAATTTCAAACCCCATCTCTTTTCCTACCTCGATTAATTTTTACTCGCTATCTGTAATTGCAATTCCCGAATCTCCTATTATATTTAAGTCGTCTGGGTAACCTAATATTTTACAATTGATTTCCGGATCTTACTCTTTCTTTACTACCTTCAAGGCAAATTTGAAGATCAAAATTTGAAAAAATTTATCAGAATCTATCGAGTCTTAGTTAAGCTTTACTAAAGTCTACAAATAAATAATGAACAGAAATATTGAATTCGCATTTTTTTTTCTAATATCTTTCATAATGAAACTATCTTAATTAATGTTGATCGATTTGGCCTGAACCCGCAATAATATCTCCTAATATTTCCTCCGCCTATGGTTCGTAAGTATTGTATATGTTATAATAGAGAAATAGAGTATAATATTTCTTGATCATTTTATTTTGATATTTGACTATTTATTTATTTTGAATGTTCTTGATTTTTATTGAATATTTTTAATTATAATGAAATTTGAGAACATGCAAAGTTAGAGAATTGAGACAATTTATTAAAATAAAATTAACATAATTAATGTTATAAAACTATAGACAAACTAACAATATATACATTTATTAAAAATATTAATTTAAATTAATTGATTTATTTGTTTTTTTATTATTAAGTTCATTTATTAATTTTTTTAGATCATAGTAAATTTCTTCCCTTAAAAGAAACTTTTCTAATTTTCTGGTGCTAGGGGATTTGAAAATTAGTTATAAGTAGTTCTTCCATAACAAAAAAATCTAAATTAATAAATAAACATCTGGGAATGCTAGGAAGCATTACTATCAATGAACTTTTATTCATATTTATCACAAAATTGTATAAATAATTCCAATTTATATGATCTTAATATATTGTGAGAATTAGATAAATAATGTAGACAGCAAAAAATATTTAAAAATAGATATTTATTTAAATGAAATAAAATTATTTAATTTGCAGAATGAAAATGTAATTTTAATCAAACATTGGAGTATTCCCGGAAATTTTCCCAAAGTTCCCGGGAATTTCCCTAATGTTCTTGGGCATTTTTTTAATCTTTACAATAATATCTAAACATTTTTACTTTAAAATTTTACATTATAATAACACTAATTACAGTAGTTAATTATAACTATATGGGAAATTTTCAACTTTGACCGCCAATTTGACCATGTTCCCAACCGAATTTTAAAAAACCAAGACCACTTTACATTTACAATTTTTAAGCACTACTCGAATCCAAAATCAAAATTAAAAAAATCGAAAATTTTTGGCGACAGACACACAGACATATAGATTTTATAAACGAACTAAAAGTTCGTTGAAAATATATATAAAAAGTATAATTTATTATCTAAAGATATTGATTTTATCATAAACATAAGTATATTAATAGTAGCTTTATTACTTATTATGATTATATTTTAATTTATTAGCACTTAGATGTTATTTTTCAAGAGTATGATAAAAATAATTTTAAATTATTATTATAGAATTTTACAAAGATATAATTAATTCCCAAAGTAAAATATTAATAAATGATTACATCTGGTACGAATGAAATGATTTCTGACTTTACTATATACCATAGTAATATTAATATTTATATTAATATTTTATTAACTTTAGTTGATCACTATAATTATAAATCTTTTTCTTTTGATGAAATTTAATAATTATATTATATTTTGGTATTATATATATATATCTTATGAGCATATAAAAATAGTAATTTTCACACATTTGAGTTTATAAATTATATTAGGAAATAGAAAATTATAAATCAAGAAAAAAACGAAAATTTAATTAAATATAAACTGTCCATTCAAAATAAAAATTACAATTAAATATAATAGCTATAATAATAATAAAATAAATTACTATTCAACTTAAACTTATTTTATTAAGAATTATTCAAAATTACTTAATCCGTCCCTTTTGATAGTATTATAGATCTATGTAGATTTTTTTATTTTTCAAGGACTAATTTATGTTTATGTTTAATTATCAGCAGTGATGTATTGGTAAAATAAGAAGTAAGGGAACGCATAGTGGGAGCAAAATAAGTCTAATTTTCAGCAAACAATTTTTTTCCATATAAGTTTTATATTAATTTTATTTTTTCTTATTCTTACTATACAAAAAAAGAATTTCTAACAGTAGATTTAAGTAGGAGTTGTTGAGACATGAAAAAGTACTCGAAAGCGTTCCGGTTCCGAAAAAAGGTAAGGGAACGTCGTTCCCCGCGTTCCACTCCCAATACACCACTGGTTATCAGTTGGCAATGATTCATGATTCAGTTCATAATCTCATGAATTTTGTTTTGCTTTGTAGTGTTTTTAATGAACAAAAATGAACATTTTCTCTAATTTTAAACTGTCATGAATAAAATAAAATAAAATATTTAAAATTATAATATTAGCTGCTTCTAACTTGTGGAGAATCCTTCTTAAAACTAAACTGGTACCTAAAGAATAAAAATAATAAGTAATTATCAGAATTTTATTTAAACAAAATTGTCAAATATATGCCAAGAGTTGTTATTTTATGAAACACACAATTTTATTTTATATTTAGCAATATATTAATAATTATATACACAAGTTATTCTTCAAGCTGATGAATGATTTGAAAAATGCTATTTTCAATTTAAAATGAGCTGGAGTATCTCCTCGACTATCTCGCAATTTGAATTGGATTAAATAATATATATTATATTTAAATTAAATTTAATTAATTATAAATTAAAATTAATAAATAATATTTATTAAATCAGCGCATGTTTGGCTCTTTGTTGTTGGATTATTTAAAAACCAAAATACAAAATAGTATAAATGACATAAATACCAAAGTGGGCATTTGAAAATGGATTTAAAATTTCTAAAAGCAAAACATATACTATACATTTTTGTAGATTAAGAACACCCCTTCTTACCTTAGCTGATAAACTTACGTGGAAAGAATATATCTCTCAATTAAAAACAAAATGAATTAAAGAAATCAACATATTGAAGGTCCTTTCAAATTCTAAGTGTGGTTGTGATTCTACCACCCTTCTAAGAGAATATCACTAATTGAGTATGAGTCCATTATACTAGCATTAGAATAACACTTGGAGCTTATAGAACAAGCCCAATCGTTAGCTTATTAGCAGAAGCTGCTGAATCTCATTTGGCTGTGAGAAGAGAAATTTTAACCTCAAACAATATACTAAAAATTAAGTCACTACTAAATCACCCCACATTCAAGGCAATTGGGGGGGGGGGGTATATGACTAAACATAATAAAAACTAAACCCCATATTACATTTATAATACAGTGTTAAAAGAATTTTTAACTAAATATACTGGATTTAAATTAATTTATGGGTCAAAATTTAACAACAGGACAGGATGTGCCTATAAATTCGAAAATGAAGAAAGATCGTTCAAATTATCCCTAATATCTAGTATTTTTAATGCAGAATTGAAGACAATTGAACTAGCCCGGTCTAGGCTTACAATTAGTCTAGTGGAAAAGGTCATCATTTTTACTGACTCCCTGGTCTTATTGTGATACACAAATTGTACAGTCCACATCCGCTTGTACAAAAATCCAAGTTCTTTACCAAAACTTAACTAAAAAAGGCAAAGAAATTTTCTTTATGTGGATACCTGAACATAGCCAAATCATAGAAAATGAAAAAGCTGATCAATTAGCTAGATAAGATTGATTTCCATGAAATAACTTTTGAGGTCATAAAAAAATTTTTAAAAATCACCATCCTAAACAAATGGAAAAAAATCGTGGGATGAAGACTAAAATAATATGGTAATTGAAATTAAAACTTTTGACAAAACTACATTAACAAGGCGAAAGCAAATTATTTTGACCCGATTAAGAATTGGCACTATTTTTTTTTACCGACGGACATCTATTAAAAAAAATCCACCTATTTGTGATGAAAAAATAACAGTGAGACATATAATTGTTGAGCGTCCAATTTATGAAAATATAAGGAAAAATCTATATATGTAATGATATTTAACGTTCGGGGAATGGAAGTGCGTGAAATGGATAAGGCTGTAGGCATTTCAACTGAGCGGGTACATCGCATTTTACATGAATATTTGGACATGAAAATGCTATCCGCGTAATGGGTGCTGACATTGCACACACTCGACCAAAAGTGACCAAAGAACAATCGAGAATAGAGGGTTATTCCCGGGAATTCCCGGAAAGCCTTAAGTTTTTATTTGCCGTTTTCCGGAAAAAAACGATACATTTCACGGGAAAAAAACAAATTATTTTTCATGCTGATCTTTGTTTATTAGCTGAAATAGTCATAATAAATATAAAATACAAGTGTACATACATACATTTGTCTTTTGTTAGAATTGTTTTTTTCCTTTTCTTTCTTTCTCTCCCTTTAAGTTTTTGAGTTTTTTTACAGTGAACTCTGGCAGACGTCAGTTGCCATTTCCAAATTATTTTGTATTTAACTTTTTTTTGTATATATATGGTTATATGAGAAGGCACCGTGTGCGGGTAGCGAACCTGCCCGGGTTCAAGTCCCGAGCCTGGCAAGGGAATTTCCATAGCTAGGTTCTATGGGACGGAGTCTACCCAGCCTCCGGGAACAACATTGAGGGAAAAGCTACTTGATAGCGCCTCCGATCAAGAAAATCAAGGTAAAGGTTGAGAGGACCCGTTCTACTGAACATAGGACACCTCATTGATATAACCGGCTTAATAGGCGTTGTCCTTGCTCAGGACGTACAAACTCGGAGGTTTTTTTTATATAGTTATATGTCTGCACATATAATAGAAATTGGCATAACTTATAACTGTTAATCAACCTTTAGACTTAAAATTCGATTTCACATATTGGGCCTGTTTTTAATTGCCATACCTGACCCCTTGGTAAGGTTTCTATATAAAATGACTCTTGAACAAGTAACAATAATAAAATTCACTATTGCACTTGACCATTTGGAAATAAAGTAATTCTCGTCACACCCTTGAAATTAACCCCTCTCCATCACCTAGCCCTTAACTTAAATTAATATAAATAAGCTATCGTTTAGAGCGAGTAAGGTAAAGACATAATTATATTTTTTGATAAATAAAGAAATATTATTGTTTATTTATTCAAGAAATATATATACAATCATTCTGTATGTTATTTCAGTCCACCTTTTTGGGTGGTGACAAAAAAATAGCAAAACATCCAATAAGCAAACAAAAACAAAAAAAAAAGCAAAACATATTTACATATTTATATAATAACTAAAACTCTGTAATCAGCGATCATAAATGTCTTTAATTGAGGGCATTATTCTATTGTGAAGAAATAAATTTAGAAACCAATAAATTTCTATTTTATGTAATTAATAAATTTAATTGTCACATGTTTTTAATTTATCATATAATTATGGATTCAGAATGATTTTATATTATATAGATTATAGATTGATTGAAGCAGGGACGATAGGGATGAAATGAATAATGGTTATGGCTTTTTTGCAAAGTCATAATTTCAGTTGAAATTAGAAATTGTTTTATTACTTATATTTTTTTGTATAAATCACATCATTTGTCTTAAATAATATTAGATAAAAGGAATTAGTCGACAAATAATAATCAAGAAAATTCTTAGAATTTCATGTAATAATTTTAACTAGTTTACATATTACGTTTTATTACGTTTTAAGCAAAGAAATAAACGAAAACTATAATATTAAAGTTTTTTTAATTTTAATTATCAAATAAAATCGTTGACTTTTTCGGGATTATAAAACTAAATAATTTAAATATACGTACAAATACGTAATATACTAGCTATACAAATCTCTTCTTCTAGTGATATACAGTGGTGTTGTCGAGCTGGGCCCCGGAACGTCGTTCCGGTACTTTCTTTTTGGACAGGAACGCGTTCCGGAACTAAAGATGATTTCTGATAACAAGAATTGGCTGACGTATTGAAAAAAAAATTAAAAAGAATTGCTGATTTTTACCGACCGAAGATAGTAAGGGAGGTATTGTTTTCACACCAAATTTCACATGTGGAGATTTTTAAATATCTCCACGAATCATGCATTTTCTAATCAGAAATAAGTTGACCTGTGGCCAGGTCCGAACCAACCGACGGTTTGAAGTAAATTAATTTCCAACTACAGAAATAATTTCAAATAATTTTAATATATCTATTAATGTAATAAAAAACAGATATGGATACATAAATAATAAATATAAACATTTTTAATTTTATTTTATTTATAATATATATGCAAGACCAGGCTGTGACGTCATGAATGGCTGGATGATGTCATATAATTTTAAATCAAGAAAAAACTAATAAATATGATTTTCCCGAGGATAAAACCAATACAAAGTGCATGATTTGTGGTGATATATAAAAAAATCTCCTCATGTGAAATTTGGAGTGAAAATAACCCTTCCCTTCCTATCGTCGATTGCTAATACTACCACTTCCGGTTTCCGGATTTATTGTTTTCACATCAAATTTCACATGTGGAGATTTTTACATATCTCCACGAATCATGCATTTTCTTAACAGAAAAAAGTATTTTTAGCATGATGTCTGTCCGTCCGTCCGTATAGATGTGTACAGCCTGAACTGCTCAAAGGATTTTGATGAAATTTGGTATATTTACTTAATGCATCAGTGGGATGAATTGATCAACTTTTGGTGCAAATCCGGAAACCGGAAGTGGTAGTATTAGCGATCGACGATAGAAAGGGAAGGGTTATTTTTACACCAAATTTCACATGAGGAGATTTTTTACATATCATCACGACTCATTCACTTTGCATTGGTTTTATACTCGAGAAAAATCATCTTTATTAGTTTTTTCTTAATTAAAATTATATGACGTCATCCAGACATTCATGACGTCACAGCCTGGTCATACATATAAATTATAAATAAAATAAAATTAAAACTATTTATGTTATATCCATACCTGTTTTTTATTACATTAATAGATATATTAAAATTATTTGAAATTGTTTCTGTAGCTGGAAATTAATTTATTTCAAACCGTCGGTAGGTTCGGACCTGGGCACAGGTCAACTTATTTTTTTCTAATTTTTGACGAATTTTTATATGTATTATTAAACAAGCGTTTGAACCGTACCCGAACCGGAACAAAAACCGGAACGAACCAGCTTGTTTTTCCGAACCGTGAACCGGAGTCCCGAACACATTCTGGTAAAAAAAAATTAGCACAACACCACTGGTGATATATGTATATCATACATACAAAAATTAAGGATCCTTTAAAAAAAAATTATTTAAGACGCTTGAAACCTTCTTCCTTTCTTTGGCTAATTTAAAAATATAATTTTGAGACTCCTATAACACTAACACTAGAGATATACTTTCTTTATATATTTACAATACATATATATATATTAGAAGATTATTAAATGATTTTAGGATAAAAAACTATAATCTGACGATCCATCTACATTTAGTAGTAGTAGTAAACATTGTAAATAATTAATATCCAAAAGCTCCATGGAAGTAAATAATAAAGATTACTTAGTTCTGATATCAAAGAATTTGATTATAATTAATAAATTTTAAAAAACTAAATAAAAAATATTGTTTTTTAATCTACGTCACAAACAAGTCATATTTCAGTTCTCTCTCATATAAAAGAAGATTATAAACTATTTTTTCTATTTACTTATTAACTTATCAACTTAATATTCTGGTCATAATAAAATAAAATAGATGTAAACATGTTATTTCATTTTTATCAAACATTTTATTGTTATTTGAGGAAATTCACTAATCTGTTAACGTTGAAATAAATAAATCATATAAGAATATTGAGGACAAATGAAAAGAGATAATTATGCGAAACTGGGGTCAGAACGTTCATTATAGTTAAGTTGACTGGGTCAGGAGCTCAATGCTCTCTTTACTGTAATCAAAATATGATACAAATATAAAAATCAATATTTTTTTTAATTTTAATATTATTCTATTAATAATTATTTATTTAAAGAATTAAATCTTGTATTAATATACATTAATATTATTAATATATAAATCTATCTATCTCTGTGGCTCTACGGAACTCGAAAGTTCTTGGTCGCAGCAACTACACTTCTCCAAGTTCTTCTCCTAAGCCACAACCCTCCAGTCCCTACCCTCTCCCATCTCTCTCACGTCCCTTCCTACATTGTCCAACCACCACGTCCTTGGTCTTTCAAGCGGACGTTTCCCGCTCGGTCTCCCCACCAAAATATTTTTCGCCATTCTTTCCTCTCCCATTCTAGCCACGTGCCCTGCCCTTCGCAGACTTCTCGATTTTATAATTCTAACTATATCTTGAGGTGCATAGAGGTCATGTAATTCTTCGTTAAACAGTCTCCGCCATTCCCTGGTGACCTCATCTTTCTTTGGCCCATAAATGCCGCGAATAATCCTATTCTCAAATACTCTAAATCTACTCTCGTCTCCTAAGTTCATAGACCATGCCTCACACTCATATAATACAATATGATGACTTTTTAGTATACAAAATATGACACTGCCAAAACATGTCAAAAATGGTATTTTAATGATGAGAATAAACGAAGGACTTAAGAGGGGTTTCTTGATTCCGTTCCGGAAATTTTGAACTCAAATCTGTATCTCACCCTGGTGAAAAAGTCAATGAAATTTTGAAATTAGTGAAGCAAGGACAAGCATACAAGCTGTCAGGAAATAGGGGAAACAGTAAATATTAAGATATTGACAGTTTGGAATCATTTATGATTTTATATTACTTATAAATATTTGTATAACAATAAGTATTATTTTAAAAAATATGAAAAGAGCATTTACATACTAAAAGAAAAAACAAATATGAACAAAATCACGATCAATTAGAAAAATTAACATCTCGCAGCACTAACTGATATAAAAATATTAGATTAAGTATTTTTGTTTAATTATTTTTTTGATTTTATTATTATATAAGCACTTCATTTCCGTGATTTTTAATTGAATGTTTTTAATAATATCTCTGACTTTTTAAAATTTTTTATAATTTATCAATTATTGATGAAAAATTATTTACTAATTCATCTATTAAATAATTAATAAGTTGACCTGTGGCCAGGTCCGAACCGACCGACGGTTTGAAATAAATTAATTTCCAGCTACAGAAACAATTTCAAATAATTTTCATATATCTATTAATGTAATAAAAAACAGATATGTATACACAAATAATAAATATAAACATTTTTAATTTTATTTTATTTATAATATATATGCAAGACCAGGTTGTGACGTCATGAATGGCTGGGTGACGTCATATAATTTTAAATCAAGAAAAAACTAATAAATCTGATTTTTCTCGAGGATAAAACCAATACAAAGGGCATGATTCGTGGTGATATATAAAAAAATCTCGTTTGGTGTGCAAATAACCCTTTCCTTCCTATCGTCGATCGCTAATACTACCACTTCCGGTTTCCGGATTTGCACCAAAAGTTGATCAATTCATCCCACTGATGCATTAAGTAAATATACCAAATTTAATCAAAATCGGTTGAGCCGTTCAGGCTGTACACATCTATACGGACCGACAGACGGACGGACAGACATCATGCTAAAAATACTTTTTTCTGTTTAGAAAATGCATGATTCGTGGAGATATGTAAAAATCTCCACATGTGAAATTTGGTGTGAAAACAATACCTCCCTTACTATCGTCGGTCGGTAAAAAACAAAATTTGATAATTTAAACTTTTACTCATCAAAGAATAATAATAACCAAACGGAAACCTCAATTTTAAAGAATTATTTATATTTTTGAATTTTATGAATGTTTTTAGAATTTGTTGTGAACTTAGTTTATTTTACATTAATTAAAATTGAAGTATTAGTTGGCTGAATAAAATTTTTTAGTTTTACAAATAGGAACTCCACTTTTTAATATTTTTCTAAACATTTTATGTGGGTATGGTGTTTTTGAATAATGTATATATAGCTTAACTGTTATTCTATTTTCTATAGAAAATTGTAAATTTTCAAATCAAAGTTCAAAAAAAAAAAAAATTATTATCCAAAATAAAGAAAATTTTTAATTTCAAAAAAGTATAAACATATTTTCAATAAGATTTTTTATTTTTAATTTATTATATCTATATGAAGCAATCTTTTCAACTATTTATAATTATTTATAGCTATATCTTTCTTAATTAAATGCAATCAGCTTTATCTTTATATTGTAAATGAGATGGAAAAATTGATATATTGACATGATGAAATGAATTATTTATAATCATAATATATATATAATATATATATATATATATTTAATATAATTATTTAACATTAAACACAAGAAATTTGATCTGTATTGGACAACAATTATTATAATTCAATTATAATATATATATATATATATATTTATAATTTTAAAATTAAAATCGTTTAAATGGTTGGTTAGTTATTTCATCTAAAATATTTATTTATTTTAAGAAAGAAAAATTATTTTTTGTATTTAATTATAACAAAGAAACAGAAAAAAATAAATATAATTAATACATAGAAATAAACAAAAATTTTAAAGATTTTTTTACTATCTCGCCAGAGATAGTATTGCGATCACGAAAATTTTCGATGTTGAGATTTTGATGTTTTTATACGTTTTGAAGGTTCCTGAATCATTTTCACTAAGGTTGAGAAAAATGTCTGTGTGTGTGTATGTGTATATGTATGTAGACAAGATTACGCAAAAACGGTTTGAGCTAAAATAATGAAATTTGGTATACGGGAATTATTCAAAATTCGTAGTTTTATATCAACTTTTGAGAAATGTAGCTCAACCGGAAGAGGGTTCTTACCTACAACGTTTTGATTTTTTTCCTCTAAACTGACCGTAAAAATAAAGATATATGTTTGATAATTTTTCACATGATTAATAATTGTATAAAACTGCTATATATAGAATTTCAGCTTGATTGAATCGCTGAAAGTACCGGAATTAATTTTTTAACTCTGCAAATCACGCGCCAACACGTGACGTGACGTGGTGGCATCAACAAAGAGCCAAACATGCTCTGATTTAATAAATTTTATTTATTAATTTTAATTTATAATTAATTAAATTTAATTTAAATATAATATATGTTAATTAATCCAATTCAACTTGCGAGATAGTCGAGTGGAGACACTCCAGCTATTTTTTCGTAAATTGTAAGTAAATATGTTTTCAAAATTTATTTATATAATTAAAATTAAATTGAGTATAGTTGATAAATTTAAATTATTAGTATCAAAATCACATTAAATCCCATAATTGATTCGTTAATCAAGGTCAAGTGAAATTAGATTTGCTTATTTACAGCAATGAGCAAATCTTATCTAATAATAATATAATGATTGATTTTGTTTTGTTCTCCATTCTCTTAGTTTGCTTGTATGATTTTAGGAATGATTATTTCATCGCATGCTTGGGGTTTTGTCGCCGACACCCGAGGTCGTCGAAAGATTATCGGACTCACCCTCCTCGGCGACAGCCTCTGTGCCATCGGATTCAGTTTTTCCCCTAACTTATCGATCCTTTTACTGGGACGATTTTTAGGAGGAATATTGTTTGTTTTCATCTATATTATTATTTTAATTTTAGATATATATTTACATATATACATTCATTAAATACATATACCTACCTTAAACATGAATCATAAGCAAAAGATAAGAAAGATAACTTTTGATTAAGATAATAAATTGATTAAGTAGTGTCTGCCCTTTAAGGTCTAAAATACAACTCTGTTTCTAAACAGAATAGTAGATTAAATAGATAAACATTTTATAAAGTAATGAAAATTTCATATATTAAAATTTTTCCTTTTATCTATTAATCTATCTAATTATAAAATGTTTAAAAACATGGTTATATTTATATAAATATACTTCAAAATTTTATCTAAAGAATAAAATTAACAATACACGATAATTTCATATTAAATCATAGATGGCTACTGTAAGTGGATAATTAAGTGAATATTATTATGCATTTAATAATATTAAAGTCATCTATCTAATTAAATGCTAATGAGTTATTGAACTTTATCAGATAATATTGTTTAAATTAGTTTTTAAAAATAAATTAATTTATGAAAAAAGTATATACAATTCTTAAAGAGTAGTAAGAATTTAATTTAATGATCGATTGTTTAATTATTTTATAACAGTGTTGCAGGTCATTCTGCTGTTTCAATGGCATATTTAGGCGAGTTCATGGATGAAGAAAAAAGAACTCGGGCTTATGCTTGGATGGGCTTTTTTATTGGGCTCGGTTGTGGGTCTCTACCGAGTGAGCTTTCATTTAATTGATTTAACTAAAGAAAATTTATAAAATTTAATTTTTATTCTAGTAATCAATTTTTATATCCCTATTTATTTAAATGATTTACTTGTACAATTATTTTAGGTATAGCTTTATTAATTATTCCACAAAATTGGGCATGGACATTCATTCCGAACTTACCATATACCTCCTGGAGAATATTCATGGCTGTTTGTGGACTTCCAGGAATTCTAACATCTTTGATCTTCTTATTGAAAATGCCTGAAAGTCCAAAACATCTAATTGCCCATGAAAAAGAAGAGCAAGCTCTTGAAAATCTGCAATATATTTATAATTTTAATACTGGACGCCCTAAAAATGAATATCCAGTACGGATAAGTATATTTAGCTGACCATAATTCCAATATTAATTTAAATGTTAAATGAAAATAATTATACTGATAAAAACAGTGGCGGACTAAGGCTAAAGTGGGTCCTAGGCAACATTGTAATTCCAGGCCTATTTTTCAGAATACATAGTTCGTGTTTGGTAGTTTGATTTTAAAGATTATAGCAGGGGTGGCCACACTTTGTGATACTTAGTGTCATATTGAAAAATCAAAAATGTTTAAGAGCCCAAAAATTTTACCTTTTTTTAGCGAGCCACGGCCTACCATTGGCATAAAGTATGTAGGCCTATTTCATGTTCGGGTCCCCAAAAATTACAGGCCCTAGGCAGGAGCCTAGGTTGCCTAGGCCTTAGTCCGTCCCTGGATAAAAATGATTTTTATTAAATTCTTTTAATTTGTTTTATTAAATTTTTCAACTTTTATATTGTTTTTTATTTATAAATGGAGGAAAATTTTTAAAATTTTAATTTTCCAGTGATTTTCATTAAATAATTTGATAAAACAAAATCTTTCTCAAACCACTTCTCCCTTCTCGTTCATAATATCTTTATCAAAAATAAAATTTGAATTGAAAATCAATTTATATATAATTTATTTCTATAATTCTTTATCAAATTTTTAACAAGAAAAATAACAAGATAACGTGTGTGTCATTAAAAATATTTGTGTGCTTTTGCATTAATTATACTACTTTTAAAAATATTGAAATTGTACATAATCCTATTCGAGACTTGTGTAATTAATGTGGAAAGGATATTAATTTTATATTTTTAAAGGGGGTCGTTGTCGTCTAATGGAAGAGATTTACTGGATGATACTCCATTTTGTTTATTCAGTTTAATACAATACATTAATTAAAATTTTAAAATATTTTAATTAGTTATTTATTTATCTTTGTTATTATATTTTTCCAATGTAACTTAATATTTATACTTACAAACTTATGTGAAATTTTTACAAAGATTAACATTTTTAATGAATAGAAAAATAGGAAGTTAAACATTTACTCTTATTACATATGCTAATAATCTTTGATCTATTTAAGTTTCTTTAGGTGAATTTTAAACAAATATTGTATGGCTAGACAAATTGATAAGAAAAAATAATTATTTACATTAGAATATTACAGATACATCTAGACACTTCTTTCTTTCAATATTCGAGACAAATTATAATACATAGATGCCAGTATATAAGTAACATTTTACCAAAAAATTAATATTTATTCTCCTACACAATATTTCTCAACATCAAACAGTTAGTAATTATTATCTTAAAAATTTAGTCATTTGTTTATTATGTTTATACATCCATATTAGGCTAGAATCGGATTTATTGTTAAAATAAAATAAGATACCATTACTCCTAATAACTCTGAAAAATAAACACATTGGATCCACAATTATTCAGTTTGAAATTTCTAAGCAAAAATATAACATTTTTTTAAAAAAAATTAATAATAAGATAATTGAAATCGTAGGCATATCCAAAATAATTATTGGGTATAATAATGTTAATTTCTTTAAAATATTATAATCAAAAATATTTCAGAATTAATATATTTCTCTTTCATTTTAATTAACGTTTATCTAAATAAATTATTTATATTCTTCATAAATATTTGATATAACTCTTTCCTTACTGATAATAGTTAAAATAAATTATTTTTTCATAAAAATCAAAATCTAATCATTTGAACTAAATTCATGTAATCTTGATTGGTTATAATATAATTATCACAGGAAACCTTGAATTAACGAATATTTTAGACCATCTCCTACTATTTACTAACTTTGAATTTGTAAGGAGGTTTTGTGGTGAGTGAGGGGGTGAGTGAGAGAATTCTTTAATAAAAATTGAAATTTCATCCTGCTTTTTATTAAACTATTTTACTATTATTCTACTTTAATAAATATAAAAATAAATAAATAAAACAATAATTGAGGTAATTAGACAAACCATAAAATGTATTATTAAAAATAATTATTTAATTTATTTGAAAAATAATTTTTAGGTACTTTTAATATCTTTAAACAAGGATGAAATTGCGAAAAATTTACAAAAACAAAATTTTTTTAAATTTCTTACTGAACAAATTAAACCTTTTTTCCATCCTCCTTATTCACGGGATACAGCACTTTTATGTATAATAATGTGTGGAGTTTATATCAGGTAAATTATATAAACAAGTATCTATGAAATGTATTAACATTTAATACATTTAATTTATCAAAAGAATAACTTCTTAAGCTTAAATTCAAATTTGTTTTATTTAGTGCCAATGGATTGTATATGTGGTTGGCAGAAATTTTTCATCGGCTTCAATTAGCAAATGATAGTTCATTGACGGTCTGTCAAGCAGTAGATGTTGCAGGTCTACTTAATAACTACACTCATTCTGAAGAAATAGTATGCGGAGAAGGAAATTCGCATGTTGGTAGTGGAGTGTTCTGGAGAGTTCTTATCATCGATTCTACCATTGTTTTAGGAATGATTGTTTACCGATTTGTTGTTTGGATCTTTGGAAAACAAATTACTCTTGGTTTGTATATATTCTTTACATTTATTTAAATAATATTTTATTTTTATATGCATAATGAACCTCAAAAGTTCTATTCAGAAGGTGGCTGCTATTAAATGTCCTTTGATGAATAACGTAGAATTTTTCCTAATTACATGTGTTTTCATTTATTTTAATAGTTATTAAGTTATTAATGGATTCCAATAGAATAATTTACTCAATAATACTCTTGCTTCATATTCCATAATATATAAAATATTTTAAAAGAGTTGGCTCATTTATAAGTTTCATAAATAAAAGACACTTAATAATTTTTTCCTTAAATAAAAATAATTTCTACATTTTGTTTTTGAAAAATAATATATATAGTTTTAAAATACTATTTGTAATTAAATAAACAATAGAAATTACTCCTAAACTTGTATACAGATAAAAAAATTTTTTTGGAATCTCGTATAAAATTATATACAAGATATTTATAATAAATAATTAGATTTATTATTTAATTTTGTGAATTCAATAATTGTTTTCCTAGTTGGAAGTATGTTGGTGATGGCTTCATCAGGCATTGTTATTATATTTGTTACTGGTGACATACAATTAATTGTATCTCTATCAATATTCATGATTTTGTCGGAATTTGCTAATATTATTATAATCAACATTATAGTTGATCTTTATCCTACATATCTAAGGTAAATAAAATCATTTAATTAATCTGTTTAAATTTATATATATAATCTATTATCAAACCAAATATTTAATTATAAACTTGTTTTGCTATGATTTGATCTTGTAATAACGGATTATTTCTAGTTAGAAAGAAAATTGTTGAAATAACTATAATTAAAAAATAACTTATTATAAACATCGCTTCTTAAATTCTTAATTTCTTTCGATTTCAAATATATTAAACCAATTAAAAAATAAATAAATTTATATATATATAATAATTGATTACTGAATGATATGGGGGATTTTATTTACCTCAATTATTGTTTTAATTCTGAAAGTTTAAAAGAAAGACAAATGAAAATATTTAAAAATTATTTTACAGAGCAATGGCTGTATGTATAGCATATATGATGAATCGATTAGGAACAGTTCTTGGAAATATTTTAATGGGAAAAATTCTTGATATTCAATGTTTGTCTGTATTTGGAATAGTTGCAGGATTGAATTTTGGTGAGTAATTAATTAATATAGATAATTGGTAAGTTTAGATTTTAATTAAAATTTATTAAGAAATTCAAAGTTTTATTTATTTATTTATTAAGTTTTTCATTTAAGATGAAGAACGGACATATTGAATAACATAAGGATTTTTTTCAATATCTTAGACTCACAATTAGTAGTTATGGAGTATAGTGTTATGGTTGGCATAAATTTAGATAAAGGAGGTGAAATAAATGTAATTGTAAAATTATTATTAATAAATTGCTTAAATATACAAGTTTATCAAGTACAAAGCATCATTGAAGTTGTTACAACAATAACAGGGATGGGTTTGCATTTTATTTAAGCTACAACAGCAATAAAAGGGCATCATCATGTAAGATGGTAGGTTTTCCGTGATCTTAGCTGCAAAAAAATATTTTTCTTAGAATATGCACAGAAGTATTTAGGTAAAGTGGGTGGACCCTGCTCAGTTAGTCACCGTTATAAAAAAATGTAACAATACAAGGGTGAAACTGATAATTTAATTTGATAAGCAAAGTGGGATTTTGTAGCTCATTAATTATATTACGTATCATATAATTAACATTGATTTATTTTAATATTAAAACATTTAATAAATTTAAAATATAATAATTAATGGATAATAATAACTAATTTTATGTTCAATAATATAGTCGGTCATATAGTCTTCATTTTTAAATTAAACTATTTTTTTCTTATTTCAGTATGTGCGGCACTCAGTTTATTATTAAATAAATTAGTTAAATCATTACGGAAACATGAAGTTTAATTTTAAATGAGATTTCTAAATAGTTTCAATTTTATTGAAATATTTAAAATTATAACTGGTATGTTCAACACATTTTAATTTTCAAGTATATATTGTAAATATAAATCAATTAAAATTGATATTTAATTAAATGACAATAATTTATTAATTCAGGAAATTTCTTAATGCTTAAAGTTTTATATTGAGTAGAGTAATCAAATATAATATATATATATATATATATATATATATATATATATATATAATTTTAAAGAAAAAGAAATATTGTTAAAAATAATACTTAGGTATAATATGCATAAGTGTGAGTCCGTTCTCTAACAAGATACCGGGACGCTTCTCGCAAAATTTTCGCCATTTCGCCCTATCAAGGCAATCCATCTCTATTCTATTTCTGCTTAGTTTCATTCTTCCATCTTCCTCTTGATTTTCTTTTTTTCTTCTCTCAAAGAGTTAATTTTTTGAAATATTCTTTCTTGAAAGATTTTAGTTTCAGAGCCATAGTTCACCAAAAATTGAAAAAAGTGAATCTTTTAAAAATACTGATTCTTTAAATGGTATAATTCTCCAAAATGTTTAGAAATAAAAAAAATTAATTGCGTAGATCACTAGTAAGACAAATTCGAAATCATTCTTAGAAATAGAGTAAGTAGTTACTAAAATTTAACCCATATGCAACATATATACACACAGAAACATAATATCAGAATTAAATTCCTAAAGCTAAATAAAAAAAAAATAATAGATGATAAATATCTTTCATTTAAACTACATTTAGCGTTTGAAAAGTAAAATGAATGAAAGAATGAATATTTGTACTTGAAACTTTTTAATTACATTTCTAGATTTATAAGGAAGGGAAGTTGTATTTGTTCTCATCACTCTCGATAAGGAATAAAAGAATACAAGCATATACAAAAAAATTTAATTTTAACATATATAATCGATATGAAAAGTGCATTAATTAATATAAAATGTTATGTTTCAAATCTTTAAACAATGTTCATGATAAGTATAATTAATAAAAACTATCAATACCGACATCTTTTGGAAATATCAGTAATTAATTCTTTGTTATTATAAGCAAAATTATATTTAATAAAGATAAAATGATATCAATGGGAAATATAGATATTTATTATTATTTAGCGGAGTGTAGTGTATTTGCTCTATCCGAACGACTTTTGTCAGTTTTCCTGAGGTTGATAATTTTGTGTGTGAGTCAATTAATTTTTTGTTTTTCAAATCAATGATTAAACCGAAATGATGAATAAAATCTGCGCCTATGATTGGTTGCTGTACGTTTGCGATTATGAACTTCCAAAAGAAATCTCTTCGTAGTCCTAAGTTAATTTTCAGTAAACGCTCTCCGTATGTGTCTATTGTGGATCCATTTGCGGCATACAGTTTCCTTTTTTTATCTATCTTCTTTTTGTCGTTTTGGGAAGGTGGTAGTATTGATATGTCGGCTCCAGAGTCAATAAGGAATTTAACTCTGTTGTCTTTATCATAATAAGTTAGGCGACGCGACACATAGCCCTGCTCTTTAGTCGCCATTGCTGCAGGGCTTGTTAGTTTGGGTGTCTTTTGAAATCACACGGGCTTGTGCATTTTCTAGCTGCTTCTTTGAAATTATAATGAAACCAACAGAGCTTGCCATCTGGGTCTTCCTTCCGATTTCTGAATCTTTGACGGCTTCGGGATCTGGAATGTGATTTTCTGCGTTTCTCTCTCTGGTTGTGATTTGAGACCATCCGGGCCTCGTTGATGCGAAGAATCTTCTCCATCATCTCTTCGAGGCGTGACAAACGGTCGCCTGTGGTTTCGGTTGTGGTTGTGGTTGTGTTAACCGGGTATATGTTAGGTGATGGTGCGGCATGCTCCAGTATTTTATCGGCCATCTGTGCTTGTGTGTCCAGATCGTCTTTAGAGGTGGCCAAAATTTGTCTGGTGGTCTCGGGGAGCCGCTGAAGAAAAATAGCCTTCAGCAAACTATCATCTACTTGCTTTCCGACCAAACTGCGCATTTTCCGAAGCATCTGGGTTGGTTTTGAGCAGCCGAGTTCGATTGAAGTCATTAATTGGTTGACCCGGGACGTTTCTGACTCGGCGAATTCCTTGATGAGACGGTCCTTCAACTGTGTATATGGATCCTCAGGCAATGGCTTGTCGAAAAAATCGGAGACCATTTCGACGACTTCAGATTCGAGTGCTCCAACAAGGTAATTGAATTTCGTTTTTTCTGTCGTTATGCCTGCGTTTTCGAATTGTGCATCGACTTGGACGAACCATATTTTAAGGTTCTTTTTCCAGAGTTCCGGAATTTTTACTGACACTTTGTTGATTTTGAACGTATCTTCCCCATTGGTCGGCGTTTCACTTGCTTGTGGTGTTGCCATCGTGTTGGGATTTATAAAGAGCGGGTATATTTAGAGTGGTAGTGGACTCTGCGTGGATTGATTCGACGATGGTGACGGCGATGATGATGGTGGGGGCGGCTTTCACAAGGCGAAGGAACGGAGGCAGCGACGTTGACGAAGGTCCGGCGGCAGCGATAGCGACGATCCGGAGACAGCGATGTTGGTGAAGGTCCGGAGGCGTTATGACCCGGCAGCGAGATGATCCGGAGCGGTGATGGCGATGAAGGTCCGGAGACTGCAGTGGCGATTTTGGTAATGGTAAAGAGACTGAGAAAGGATCGGTTTTTGTTGGAGACGCCCTCAGAGTTTATTAAACTGGTTCCAACAAAAGGTCCGTCGGGAAGGAGCGATTTACTGGAGACTCTCCCAGGGTTTATTAAACCGGTTCCAGTAAATGTCGGGGTCACCAATGTGGTGCATGTCACCACTTGTTGTGGATGTGTGAGGAAGGACATGTGAGAGTTGGCAAATATATACAAATAATAGATATATTGCTGATGGTAAAAACTCTAAATTTATTTTGTTATTCTCTTAAATCTATATACAATATTCACAAGTGTTACTATCGTAATGATGTTAATATTTAAGTGAACGCCATCTGTTGATCGCGTGAGGCACTACAATAGTAATAATAATCAACTCATATCACTGGTAACGATTATTTAGATTAGTAAATTTCCCCTACATTTTTCTAATTTCTCCACCCATCTTATACATTCCCTTGATTAATATGATATAAAAATTTTCAATTCAAATCCTATATTAATAGAATATAATTTTTAGTATTAATGTACTGATTTTAAGAATAATTTTATTTAGCCCTTCCCTTTTTCTTGCATACAATTTACAACAAAAGTCCATATTTCTATTATTCTTCAAATAAACATAATCATAATATATTTATATAAAAATATTTTTATGATTTTGGTATTTTAATGTAATTTTAATTTATATAAATTCGAAAAGATATCAAATTATATATATTATAACAATAAAATATTTACATCATATTTACATGTATCATAAATTATAAAACTTAATACAAATATATATAATAAATGTAAAAACATTTTAAAAAATAAATATTTGAACATTTGTTACACATTAATCACAATTATGACACATTAATTTTATATTTAGTATAATTTTAGTACTCTTAGTATTTAGTATACATATTTTGTTTCTTTTTGTATTTTTTTTTTTTTTGATTTGGAATACTGAGAAAGTGTATCTTTAATAGGAAAATTTTAAAGATATTATTTTTCATCATAATATTTCGAAATATGTAAACATCAAATTTAATCAGATTAAGTCTGGGTAAAAACAGGAAGTAGGGAAGAGAACAATATTGGAAAAGTTGTTTTTTATTTTCTTTCATTTTGTCATCCAAAAATGAGTTTATCTTTCATATTTTTTTTTTTTGACAAAATATTAAATAATTAATATATGAATTAAGATTATTTAAATATTAATATTGTGTAACTTTGTAAGTCTAATATGTATTTATTTTTAAAAACTACTCAAGAATAATAATGAAAACTATTCTTTTAAAATTTTCCAATTTTTTTATTATAATAAATATATTACTTATAATTTTTAAACTTTTTTAGTTTAAAAAAAACGTTAATTTTAAAATATACATTTAAAATATGATATATACCTATATATAATTATTATTTTAGATATAAAATAATTATCATTTTAGAAACATTTTCAAAATAATATTTAAACAATCAGTGTGATTGAATTCATATTAAATAATATTTACATAAATATGGTTTTTTTAATTTTGATTGAATTAAACCATAATTTATTTTATCTCCTAGGCGGGTATAATTTTATACAGTATTTTTATGAAATGAATTTAAATCTTTGTTACAATTATTTATCTAATATTTATAAAGATTAGTGTAAATAATGAATTTTTCTCACTGAATCTTAGAAATATATGCTTTCATTGATTTATTACTATCTCACCAGAGATAGTATTGCGATCACGAAAATTTTCGATGTTGAGATTTTGATGTTTTTATACGTTTTGAAGGTTCCTGAATCATTTTCACTAAGGTTGAGAAAAATGTCTGTGTGTGTGTGTGTGTGTATGTATGTAACCAAGATTACGCAAAAACGGTTTGAGCTAGAAAGATGATATTTGGTACATGGGCATTATTCAAAATTCATAGTTTTCTATCAACTTTTTAGAAATGTAGCTCAACCGGAAGAGAGTCATTAACTACGTTTTTATTTTTTTTCTTCTAAAGTGACCTTAAAAATAAAGATATATGTTTGATAATTTTTCACATGATTAATAATTGTATAAAACTTCTATATATAGAATTTCAGCTTGATTGAATCGCTGAAAGTACCGGAATTAATTTTTTAACACTGCAAATCTCTCGCGCCAACACGTGACGTGGTTCCATCAACAAAGAGCCAAACATGCGCTGGTTTAATAAATATTATTTATTAATTTTAATTTATAATTTATAATTAATTAAATTTAATTTAAATATAATATATTATGTTATTTAATCCAATTCAAATTGCGAGATAGTCGAGTGGAGACACTCCAGCTATTTTTACCGACCGACGATAGTAAGGGAGGTATTGTTTTTATTTATTATAACAATGATTTGTTTGCAATGAAAAATTTATGATTGAATTCAAGTTTCTAACCACTTATCATTGTGCACTTAGGGCGTTCTCGTACCAACACCAAAGTAAGTATAAAGAATCCATTGAAGTTTTGTCTTAGATTTTAGTAATTTTTTCTGTTCATTGCAGTATTCTCTCCATTGTGATCTTCTAGTGGAAAGTTTAGGACCCCATGCATCTTTTGGACAGAACATAGCCTTAAGCAACGATTTTTCACTTTTTCTTTTTTTAAATCCATCAATAATCATCCAAAGTGGAATTTGTATTACTCCAAATGCCATTAACAACCATCCGGCAGCTAAAATAATTATTCAAAAATAAATTATTTTATTTACTATCTATACTCATTAATAGGTATATTAATTAGAATTAAAAGTTTATATCAGAAAGTTTAAATTTGATATTAGGCGCAAATCTGAGATGATATGACTGACTATAGAGGGTAAATCATTCTTTAAGGCCTATATATATGATATATATAATATATTATATATATTAATTTTAATTTCATTTTCTCAATCTCAAAAAAAATACCTTTATTTTTTAATTGAATTGTTAACTTACTATATGCTGATGATGGATACATTTTTTTGCTGTATATAAGTGGTTCATAATTTACAAGTGAATAAATAAGTATTCCTATCAGAACTATTGGAGTAATAATACCCCAACATAATCTCCAATAGGCGCTTACTTTTATTCTTAGCATGAATTCCATATCTCGACATAAAGAATTTAATCCTAAAAATAAAAATAAATAAATTTTTAAAATATTTAGTTTGAAATATAAGTATATTATCACACTCTTGTTAATTTATACCGAATAGAATGCAATAAAAACTGACCATAAATCCAAGCGATTGCGCACATTTCCACAGTAGCCATAATGAAAATTACAAATGTAACTGCATAATTATCAACAAGATTTAATATCCATTGGCCAGCCTAAAAGAAAAGTAATATAAAATTCACTAATTGGATAATAAGAAAAATAAAAAATAAATATTTACTGGGGTAACATAAACGATTGATATTAAAAATCCACAAAGCGATACGACTCCCGCAACAATCGGAAGTCTGAAATGTGGATGACTGTTCATTATAGCTGTAATGATGGTGGTAGCAAGTGCCACAGCGGATCCAACTCCCAATACAAATAACATAAAGAAAAACAATACTGAAAACAACTGTAACATAAAAAAATGAGATTAATATTAAAATAACGATTATTCCATATGTAAGTATGACACAAAGAACTATTATAATTATATTAGTATAGTAACAAAATATAAATTATCCATGTTATTAAATAATTTTACTTAGAAAAATATACTTATATTGGTAAAAAAATATGAATAATATGAATAATAAATATAATTTAATCAAACATTTAAAATAAAATTTATTTATAATTACATTATTATATTTAAGCAACTGATTATTAAAATCATAGCTATATTAATTTAATAGTATTGAAAACCTTACTTGAATACAAACAATTATATTATAATAATAATGTATAAGGCTAAGCTATTTGGTACCTTAACTTTTTCCTATTATCAAATTTTCTTAAATCTCAAATTATATAAATACTTTTAATTTATTATTTGAAAGAATCATCATTATTATCATCAATGTCGAGTGAATGAATCTCATAATATTTAATAATTTAATAATAATAATTAATTAATTAACAATAATTACTAAAATAATAACTACATATAAAAATGGATAATTTCAAATGTTTTATTAGTTGTTAATATTTTTTTTTTGTGTAATAAAATGCATAATACTATGCCTCATATTCCTTGAACGTAAGATTATTTTTCCAGCAGAATTTAAAGAAGTTTTGAATGAGCAGTACGAAATTAAAGTTTTAAATTATTTCATTTATTAATATTTCGTCTATTTTTAAATTATTTCATGTATTATCCAAATAATTATTACAATTAGCAGATAAGAATTCTAGAACATTTGGAAATGTGTTGAAAGAATTGAGAATAGTTAAAAAATCTGGGAGATTTTTCAGAATTCTAAACTATGTCAAGGTTTGGCGTGAATATTCAATTTATAATTAGTTCATAAAAAGAATTCAAAATATTTAATTTTTAGTACAAGTCTAATTCAAATTTTAAACTGTTGTTGGAAATTATATTACTATAAATTTATACAACTTTTCTATTACTCTTACATCAAAACTTACAAAATCTTATTTATATCTTATATTTCATAAAAACACTAAATATATTAATAACTATTGTTATTTGAAATAAAACATAAGAGAGATATCCGGAATTTGAGACATTTCATCGTCTAAGTATAAAGGATACCCGTTGCTTAACTTGAGAAACGTTATCCGGTGTAATCAATAAGACAAGGACATTGGTTCACATATACATCAAATAAATATCTTATCTATATTTAAGAGAAACTAGATATTGTTGTTTGAATTAATATATACCTACATGTTCAGGTTCTAATATTAATAAAACTATTTTTATTTGTTAAAAAATAATAAATAGAGAATAAATAATCATGATAGAAATTATATAAATAGTTTAATTATTATTCTAGGTGTTACTAAAATGGTAGCCCGGAGAATTTCCCGTATGCCAAATTTAATATCATAAATGAGAGGGAAAGTCATGTAATCAGAATTAATATAATGAAGAATGCCGGTTGGAAAGGAGAAGGGAAAGTAAAATAGAAGACTCGCTTTTGAAAGTATTGATTATAATGATGTGTAACCAAACAAATATTAGCAAATTTCTGTCATCATTTTTGCATTTCTTCTTATAATTGAATTTCATCATTGTTTCATTTTCAATAGATATATAATAAATATAACTGTTTGTTTGAATTTAAATTTATACATTCAATGAAATGGGCTTAGATCTATATATATTTATATAAATATATTATTTTATTCGTTTACTTAATGATGTTTTTCCAAAAACTTAGAGTTTTGTTCATTTAGATAATATTTATATGAAGTTAATTTAGAGTTTATTTAGAAAAATTGATACTTATTAGGATAATTTCGATTACTTATTTATCCTTTTTTAAAATATATAGCCTTACATACTTCAAATATCAAAGAAATTTAACAAATAAAGGTTTAATACAACAAGGAAATGAGTTAATTAATATAGATGGATTGGTCTCAAGAATTTTGATAAATGTCTAGATTATATTATTTCCATCAAAAATCATATAATTATTTTTTAATAATTAACTAAGTATTAATAAGAGATAAAATTTTCCGTATATATATATATATATTCCGTATATATATATATATATATATCTTATACTAGCAAAAATTGTATATATATTTGTATAATTTTGAGAAATTAAACCGCTCGAAGGATTTTTTTGAAATTCACATCATAGATAATTTTTATAAAGATAAATCGATCTGTATTGGTTTCAGCCTCGAGAAAAATCAACTTTATTAATATTTTCTTAATTTAAAAATAGGAAATCCAAATGACGTCATCAATAAGGTCATCCATATTTGTCTCTTGCCATTCTTTTTACTATCTCTTCACTAAAATTACGTTAGTCGACCTGTATTATTTAAATTTTATTAATATTATTTATTATTATTGAGGACCCCAAGTTCCATTCATTTTAATCAGATTGATGCAACGATGTAACATTTATTAATTGTAATAAATAATTAAAGAATTGTATATCAATATTTTTTAAAGTCAAGCGATAACTCGGTGTTCTAGGTTCTATATATATAATATATATAAGCGTATACACGATACTAGACGTACAGGTCGACTAACGTAATAACTATACCAAAATAAGAACTTAAATAAAAGTAAAAATTTTTAACTTCTAATAATATTTTAAAGAGGTTTATTCTTAATTTAATTTTGATTTGATCTATTTATTCTTTAATTTTTCTTTATATCTTGAGCTTTTAATTAATTAATGTATATAAAAAGAAATCGTTTTTGCTCAGGCAGAGTAAAATGTTTGAAATATTTGTTTTTTTATAACTGAAAGACTGTTATAGACTGGTTATTAGTTGATTGACTAACCTGAGGTACAGCCTCCATCTTCGCAATTGCATCGGGATAACTCACAAATGCTAAACCAGTTCCTGCTTGAATAATTTCTTCAAAATTGGTTGTATTAGTCTCATAAGCTAAATTTCCTAAAATTGCAAAAATTGTGAATCCAGCTAAAAGAGATGTAAAAGTATCCAATGTTGTTACAATCCAGGCATCTCTAAAAAAGAAATAAAAATTAAATATACCTCTATGTATTTTTTATTTATTAAACTTAATTAACATTAATTTTACCTATGAATATTGTGCGAAAATCCATTATAAGAAGAATACATAATAATACTTCCAAATGAGACCGATAATGAAAAGAATGCTTGAGTAACGGCTGCATACCAAACCTTAGAACAAAAAATTACTGATTCAGCAATATTTCTTCTCATTCTAGTTATTATTAATAATCATATAATTTTTTGTTCAATTTCATCACTTGAGTTGAAGAAAGTTACAAGCTTGTACAAAGAAATAGAAAAAAGATAAGTTTATTCATTTAAATATTTATTGAAGTTAAAAACGACATTTTTATTTAATGATATTGAATAATATTTAATGGTTAAGTAATTCTGTTTCTCTTCATTCTTATAATATCTTTTTATATATTTATCAGAATTTTTTCTTATACAAAAAAATTTTATTTATTATTATCATCGATAATGAATCCCGTATCTGAAACAGTTTCAAACTTAAGAGAAATCCTTTAGATAATTTCTTCTTAAATAATTGATCATGTTCTTTCAAATGACACTCAAGATAGTCATTGGAGTGGATAGAAATTGGTCACCCTTTTTTTTAGCCAGCTAAAACTACCAAGGCTGATTCATTTAACACACAAAAAAATAACAATAAAAATATTGTAAATTTAAATAGAACTTTTTCCTTAGATAATTATAATATAAATTATTTATTATTTGCATACTAAATTTTCACAAATAGAATAATTATATTTCATTGAATCGATTAATGTTGGAGACAAAATATTCTAGAAATTACCGTTCTCTATTATTTTTAACATTTATTTTTATATCATAATTTATTTCATTTGGTACGCATTTTACAAGGTCAACATTTATATATTCTTTTTTTAAAACAATTAGATTAGTTTTGATTATTCTATTTAATAATTTTTACCTTAAATTCAATATTTAATTACAAAAAATATTAAATGTTTCTAGATTGCCTAAACAATCTATATTTTTCGATTAATTTTATTAAAAAATTTTCTTTAAAGAAGGGAAAACATGAATTAATTAATCAAGACATTGAGAAATAAGATAAAACTCTTACAAGTTTGACAACTTCTGCTCTGGATTCTGGGATATTGAAAGGACTTATTATTTGCAGTAAACCCTCCAAAGAATTGACTAAATCTTTCAAAGACATTTTGCTTTATTTGATTCAGCTGTGAATAACCAAGTCAAGGCTAGATGTCATCAATCATAAATAAAGGAAACTAAGTTTATGTTTGTATATATATTCACTACCACTTAAAAACTTAGACAATAGAGACAAATTCCTATGTCGAAATTAAAATTTAAAATTAAACCCTTAAAATATTTATTTTTTCTTAATTAATTGTAAAGTCTTCATTAACAGTGTGGTTCAGTGGTAAAATACCGATTTCCTAGTAACTTTAATTAGAATCATAAAGAGTGTCTATTTACTTTGCTTATTTTAAACATTATTCAGGAAAGTAGTAAAAATATAATATGAGTTTAAATAAATAAATACATATAAAAATAGTATACTTATATACCTATGTATATATAATAAGGAAAAAATACATTTTGAAAGAATTTCCTCCAAAGAGAAATTTGAATAATTTAATCTATGACTGGTTGCATTTAAAATTGAGTTTTATAAATTCAATTCAATAACTTAAATATTTTGATTTTGATTGTTCATCTAAATATTTCCACTTCTATCAAGTAATAAATATTACTATCATGATGTTTATCTATAATAATTATTCCTTATATAAATAAAAATATTTATTTTTCAATTTGATTTATTATATAAATAAAATTCATGTTGATAATTTACGCGATTATTCAAGTTCAAATTGAGTAGATATTTTACCTTCGTGTTCTTCCGCTGAATAAATGTTTATTATGTAATTCAATAAAAAAACAATTGAAAATTCAGAAGCTATCAAAACACTATAATAATCATATAATTGCTAATATCCAACAATGCTATTAGTATGTTAGAATTAGACAATTATTTGGTTGTGAACCGCATGGGAATAATACGCAAGGTTATCAACACAAGTATGCTTTTTTGTATATTCAATAAAATGTGTTTTTACTTATTCATATTGAATAAAATATTAATTAAAATGTTTATATTTATTACCCATTATATTTTATATGTACTATATATCTATATCAATTTAATTTTAATATAATATAATATAATATTAATATATACATTCTTCGATATGTCCTTATCCTGATCTTTCTTCATTCAAGTCCTTCACTTCTAATTTTATCTTCTTTTCGGTTGATAAATATCGGGAAGAATTTTATTTTGAATTTTATTCAACCTATTCTTGTTTTTCAAAGTCATGAAAGTCAGGCTTCTTGGGTAATCCGCAAATCTATTGGTTTTATAGATTTTAATTTTGTGTGTGTGATACCCTTTAAAAATAATTTTGATACCTTTTAATACATTATAGTATAATATCCGAGTATAGTATAATATCCGACGCCATATGTTTGCAATCATTATTTATGCTATTCATTAATATAATTTCACTTCATGATTTATGAATAAAAAATTCAAGTATATATTCATTAGTTTGAAATAAAAAAAAATCAAATAATGTTATTATAAATATTTACCTTAATAATTTATAAATGCGCCAAATATTTTCCCCAAATATTTTTACTTTAAATACAGTTATTCCAATATTATTGCAATTAATTAACACAATCATTTTATTTTTGTTCTTTTTTAGGTTAACAAATATTTAATTGCTTAGTAATAATATTTAATAGTATTTATTATTCAGTTTTTTGAATATCACAGAGATTATAAAAAAATAACCACTTTGATAGATTTAAAGAATTTTTAATAAATAATATTTTAGTATATATATTTTTAATATAAAAGGAATTTTCAGGCAATTTTTAATGAATAAAATCAATTATGAAACAATTGACCCGTTGTTGTTTATTGTTATAGTCTATCTTTCACGGACTTTCGTTAATTTAATAGATAATAAATTAAATACGTAATGAATATTAACTGAAATGTTTTTAAATTTCAATATATATTATTTAAATATAATAATAAATAAATAAGTATAGGTTTTTTATAAGTATATATTTCTTCTTAGAAGGAAGTGATGTTTAAAGAAAATATGCTTGATATTCAATTATATCAACATTCTATTTTATTCTAAGATCTCTTTTTAATATTTTTTTTTTATTTATTTATAAATATAAATTTAATTTTAAGAGTTAACAATTTCTTATTTTATTTCCAGAGATAAAATTTTTAATTAAAAAAGTTAATTAAAAATTACTTACTTCCGGGTTGAGAAGTTGGTCCCATTTAGGGGTAATAAAATGTAACATTCCATCAGTAGCACCAGGCAGAGTTACACCGCGGATAAAAAGTGCTATCATGATCACATATGGGAATAAGGCGAGAAAATAAGAAGCCTTTCCACTGCTTTTCACCCCCCGAATACATACTAAGTAGATAGCCAACCATGAACCAAAAAGACATATCACAAGTCGCCAGTCAGGTACACCAATTCCTGTGGATATATCGTCGGTTTCATGGAGCACTTCCTGCCTGAAACAAAATTCTTATTTTTGAATTGTTTCAAAAAGGATCCAGTAGTCAGAAACATTTATAGCACAAGAATAGGTATATAAATTATTTTTTGTTGAAAAACCATCATCAATAATATTAATCAAATTTAATTAATAAAAACATAGATAAAAGTTAGAATTTTATAATTATTTAAAATCTATTGTAAATAAATTAAAATTAAATAAATTAATTTTTAATTGTCTATAATCAAAATGTTTATAAAAGTTAGCACATTTAAGAGCCAAATTAATATGAATGAACTGAAGATTTGTATAGAAGTTCAAATACTAAATTTAATAAGTATGTGATATACAATATGTACATATATGTTAATATAAATATATCTATAACTCTATGATGGGTGGAATACAATAGTTACCATAATTTTTAAACTTTCAAAATTCCAAAAAAATCATATTTAATATATTTTTATATATTATATATATGATTTTTTATATATACTGGAGATGGGGGATAGAGATAATTTTGATTAACTCCTCTCTAAAAGACGAAACTTACAATTTTAATCTCTTAATTTATTTTTCTTAAGAAGCGCATAAAGAAGATATAATTTGATTTTGAATATAGTTAATCGAAAGGTGATGATAATGAGGATAAAGATCTATTGCAAAAATATCTAATATTGTTTTGTACTGAATAACATTATAAAAAAAATATTAAATTATTTTCTTCATTAATATTGAAATTATATAGACATTTTTATGAATATTATTAGAATTTTTAAAAATTAAACAAATTGAATTGAATTTTAAAGAAAGAATAAAGAGATAATAATTAATTTGTCTAGCTATAATTTTATTTTTTAAAAAGTCTATATGGCAATAAAGAAGGAAAATAATCATTAATAGTATTTATATTTTATAAATATTTTTTATTACAATTTAATGTATGCGAATAAATTTTCGAGAAAAATATTTATGAAACAATATAAAAATAAATAAATTAGTCATTTTTGAAAATATAATTATTTTACTTTATATTTTCCTTATAATATATATGTTATTATATCTTTTCTTTCAATACCAATTAGTTAAAAGGAAATTTTTTAACATATTTTGTAATAATATATGCAGATATACAATAAGTGATGGATTCCCCGTTGTGGTTAAAACTATTTATCCTCAATCAAATAATCTATCCTGTTCTAAGATTTAATAAAATTACGTGACATTATGTAATATGGTTTCATATAATTTAATTTTATAAATAATTTAAATTTTAAACGGGAGAATATAATTATTTTTGTCTCTATTATTTGAAGAATAATATATATTTTTAAAATAAAACTCAAAATAATCGAATTTAAAGTTCATGACAATTTATCAATTTACTTTAATTCATTTAATATCATAAAGTAGTAAAGCGCAATTTGATTAAAAAAATATTTAAGTCACTTCTGCAACAACAACCATTTGTTTTAATTTAGATAATTTAGAATTAAGAAATTATATAGGAATTAGGTTATATAAGAATTTAAAAATATCATGATAATTCAGAATTTTAATTCATTGAAAAACATCAGACTTACAAAAAATAAATTTCAGAAGAGGTTCTCCAATTTTCAGATTTATTAATAAAAGTATTATTATCATCATCAAATTTTCCAGAATGATAACACTTTTCCCATTCAGGCATACATCGAGCCCATGGTAATTCTGACATAAAACTAGCTCCAAAATAAAATAATGTTAGAGCCATTAATGAAGAATAATAAGTTAGGACACAAGAAGTTCCAAAAAGTTGTCCATAGCCTATACCTAGTAAAGAACAAATAATCATCAATACAAAAATTTTAACTTAAAACACAATTTGAATATTAAGATTTATCTTTATATATATTCCAATCTTTATAAAATATTGATTGGCGTCATTTCATATGACTTTGCATAATAATATATCACAAGTATTTATATTATATTATGAATGTTGTTGAAATATTCGTTGTTGAAATAAAATAATCTTTATTCCTTTAATAACAAAAAAGAGGGTACCATTATATTAAAACTTTTATTTATAAAACCATTTCCTTTTAATATATATATTAATATTCCGAAATACATACTTTTTAATAGGTATATTTAAACCAAAAAAATAAATAATTTAAAACAAAATTTAAATTTATCGATAATAAGAGAATTTTAAAGTATTAAAACTAAAAAATTTATAAAAATTTCGTTTTCATATTATTTCTAGAAATAATATACTAAAATTTTTTCTAAGTTAGACAATAAGTAAACTATATACCATACACAAATTTTTATAAAGGATTCAATCAATGAAAACTTCCCACGAATTTGAACCATCTTTTTCTTAAGTTAATTCTAATGTTCTCACTTACATATATTATATCATTCAAGATTAAGTAAATATGTAACAAGTGACTTAAGATGAAATTGTGAGACACACTGTCATAAAATAATTAAGGGATTAGAGATGATAGTGAGAATTTGATAATGTTTTGAAGATTAACCTAAATTCTAAACTTTATTATTATAATTTATTTATTATGAGCTTTTTTGAACTGAATAATTTTTCTTTTTTACTAATCATATAACAATTAATTAATTGTTATATTTAAATATTACAAAATATAAAAAAAATAAAAATAATCTTCAATTAAAATATAATTTAAAACTTGAGACTTAGAGCAGGCTTATAATAATATATATTTGCTAAGATTAAAGATAAATCTTTATGAGTTAAAAGAATATAAAAATGATAGAAGGAAATAAAAAGAAAATGATGATTTACCTTTAAATGCAGGGGATAGATGCCATACTTTTATTGAACCCATTCCACTAAATTGTCCAATAGCCATTTCTAAATAATATAAAGGTTTTCCTATAATGAAAAGTACAATAATATAAGGGATGAGAAAAGCACCACTTCCATTCTTAACAGCAGTGAAAGGGAACCTCCAAATATTGCCTAGGCCTACAGACATAGCAATACAAGACATGAGGAATTCAAGACTGTTGCCCCAGGATCCTTGCTCGTTTTCATTCTAAAAGAAATAAAACAAAAATGTTCATTAATTTATTATATATATATTTATTAAATGGAGGTGGCTTGGCCGAGAGTGTAGCGTGGCAACCTTCTACACAAGAAGTCGGCGTTCGATTCTAACCAAGAACGGATTTTTCTAATAAATTCAATTTAACATCAGCTGCCTCCGGCTCCAGGAACTGACAAGCCCTGGTTCTATAGAACCCTGCACCAGCAGGACTACCTCAAAAACAAGCAACCATAAGCAACAATGGATAGTTATGAGAATAACTCCAGTTGATACCCAATCCGCCCGTCTCCTGGAGGATCCGGATCTTCACGAGCCCTCAAAAAAAGAAGAATAAAACTTAACACCTAAAGAACATTCATATATGGGCACACTTAACATCAATACCCTTATTCAAGCAACAATGGTTCGTGATGAGAATAACACCGGATCTTCATGAGCACACAAAAAAAGAAGAATGAAGTTAACACCTAAAGAACATTCACATATGGGCACACTTAACATCAATACCCTTGTATATGGGAGCTTTGCGTGATCCTAGACGCAAATAATAATAATATATGTGGGAATTGGAATTGAGGTCAAGAGATCCTCGGCGAGGATCTCCTCACTCCATTCCCTATTTGACACCATGTGTTGTGAAATGCAGCCATGGGTCCTTCCTGTGGTCAGTGTTACTCAAACATGTGTCGGCCAGAAGAAAGGTTTCCACCCCCATTCGCCCGACAACGGATACTCGGTAGAGGGGTAGAAATAATATATAAGTGACGGCGCGAATCCCCGGAGGGAGATTCTGATGCTGCCGGTCTGATTCGATTTTTGGTTATGATGACGAGTGAGTGTTTGTATATATATTTGTAAATAAACCATTTTATAAAAAGCCCAAACAAGAAGTATTTTCTGTTGCTCTTAATTTACCCCTACAACGATCCAACCCCTCCCACATCTCTACATATATATATTAAATCAAATATCATATATTAATAAAATAGTTCACATTTTAGTGATTGTATATTCGTATTTTAATTCAGAGGCAGGTCTCAATAATATGTTTAAATTTACTTATCTAAATTAAATTAAGTTATAATAAATTGATTAAAAATACACTTTAATGAACTTAACTTTTAATATTATTTTACAATTAAACTTTAACAGTACATCATTAAAAGTCTAGTGTTTCCCTAACTCTTTTAACCCAAGGACCCCATTTCATAGACAAGACTTGCCCACAGACCCCCATTCATAGTAAAAAAAATCTTTCCCACGAACCCCGACTGCTGTCATTTTCCATCCATGAAAAGAAAGAGATGCTATGATGGCTCGGTTGATTTGATCGTTGTTTTCGGGCGCTATGTTATTACTTGTATTTTATGCACTTATCTACATTTATATTTTGCTTAGGAGAAAAAAATTGATAACAATTATTCATTGATATTTATTTTATTTTCATATTATTATGAATGTGTCACAATTTTTATTAAACCATGCGCGGACCCCTTGACGTTGTTCAGGGACCCACAAATCGACTATAACTATCCAAGGACCTCCTGAATGATCTAAGGGACCACTTAGGGTCCTTAGGACCATGTTTGGGAACCAATGATCTAGTCTAAGAGTACGTAAACTTATTATGACGCCCCGCTTTTCCATTCAAATTTATTGCATGATTTTTCTGAATTTTTTTTTTTTGGACAAAACAAATACAAGAAAAGTTTACATTTAATTTAAAAAATCCCTATAATTAAATACATTAAATTAAAAATAGTATTTTAATATGAACCAGAAAATATGTCTGTACATATTTATTTGGTAAAAATAAAACAGATATTGGCTTAATTCCAAGTTATCTCTCTCTCTCTCTCTCTCTCACACACTCTCTTTATATGAGACGATAAGTAATACACAAAAATTTAAAAATATACCTGAATTTTTTTAATAAAGGAGTTTTTATTCATTTTAGATATAATCAATATGTCCTTGCTTCTTACTGGAAATTATTTCCAGTTTTGGCTTAATTCTGATTCAACATCAGACAAACGTGAACATAATTTTGTTTTGATGGAAGTGAATTTTGAGAATGAAAATTTTGAGATTTCACTCAAATATATGTAAATAAATGGTAATAGAATGTTAACAGTTTGTACTGTCGGTTAAATATTAATTTTACAAATTTCTTTTTACTATCTCACCAGGGATAGTATTGCGATCATGAAAATTTTCGATGTCGTGATTTTGATGTTTTTATACGTTTTGAAGGTCCCTGAGTTATTTTCACTAAGGTTGAGAAAAATGTCTGTATATAGGTAGACAAGATTACGCAAAAACGGTTTGAGCTAGAATGATGAAATTTGGTACACGGGCATCATTCAAAATTCGTAGTTTTCTATCAACTTTTGAGAAATGTAGCTTAACCAAAAGAGGGTCATCACCTACAACGTTTTGATTTTTTTTTCTCTAAACTGACCGTAAAAATAAAGATATATGTTTGATAATTTTTCACATGATTAAAAATTGTATAAAACTGCTATATATAGAATTTCAGCTTGATTGATTTGCTGTAAGTACCAGAATTATATATATATATAATTTTTTAACACTGCAAATCTAACGCGCCAACACGTGACGTGGTTCCTTCAACAAAGAGCCAAACATGTGCTGATTTAATAAATATTATTTATTAATTTCAAATTATAATTTATAATTAATAAATTTAATTTAAATATAATATATGTTATTTAATCCAATTCAAATTTGCGAGATAGTCGAGTGGAGACACTCCAGCTTAATTAAGTAATGTTAATCGACGCGCCCCTCGCGTAATCCTGCGCGCCCCATGCTCATTTCTGATCTAGTTTATACTAAATAAACAATATAAAATCTGAACGTATTTAAGTGATTAGAGCTGTTAATTTTAAAAAAAAATTATATTCGATTATTTATTAAATAATTATAATATTTTAGGATATTTTAATTTCTATATTTAAATACAAATTTTGTTGCAATATAATAATATTTTGCACAATCTTTTAGATATTGTATCAATAAAGATTAAATATACCTAATCTTTAATCAGAAATAATTTTAATAATATTTACAAATAATTTATTTGAGAGTTTATTTAATTTTCCTGTAGAAAATTATCGACTTTCTAGGTATTATAAAATCACTCAGTTAACTAAATGATTGATATCTCATTCTTGGAACATATTAAAATAATATAGGTATATAGTTTATATTATATAGGGAGAGAGAGAGAGAGAGAGAAAGAAAGTCTTTAACCAAATATATAATAGAATTTAGAATCGATTTTGTATCAATATCGTTTTAATATTTAACCAAGTTTACAGTTGTAATTGAAAATCGACTTATTAAGAAAGTAATCCAAGCTTTGTTATTTTCATGAGTCTCGTAATTTTCTTTGTTTATCTATCTAATTAAAATCTTCTCGTATTAGTTAATTTAAAATAAATTTATTGGGTGGATTTATTAATTTTCTATTGAAGAGCCTTTTTTTATTTAAATTCTTTAATCTTCTCTCAACAAATGGCACTCATTAATGATTGATGTCAAAATAATAACTTCGTTTATCATTTTATAATAACTTTATCTTTTTTAGTGGTAATCTTATTCTTTCTCATAATATTTTGGTGTGATTATTTATTTTATATAAACAAATAAAATAATTGAGTCGTAGTTAGTGAAAAATGGATTGGGAAAATACTCTTAAAAGTAATTTAATTGAACCCAGATAATTTTAAATGAACTTACTCTAACAATTTCATTAACTTATTCTTTAAATATTTGTTAAAATGAGATATTGGGGCTAAAAAGGGCAAATCCAACCTAAAATACACATTTTTAAGATACTTAGGGTTATTTTATTTTGTGAGGGATTGAGTTTGTTTTTCATAGCACTCTATACTTTCCCCGCTGTGTGTTCATCCAACTTAGAATCACGAGTATTTCGAGAGAGAGTGAGAAAGGCGAGCTAATATGAATAAATTTTCAAAGTCGTTAGTTCAAAAGAATAGTGAAATAAAATATTTGACTAGATATTGAGTTCACCCTACGTCTGTGGTAATGCCTCAAATAAACATAAAAATTTAATTTATCTATTTATAAATTAATACTTAAATTGTTAATTTAAATCTAATCTCATTTCTTTTAATAAATATTATTGTATTTGAAAATATATCTACTTAATCTATATAATAAATTCCACAAATTTCACTGTCATTATCACTTATCTATAATACTATATAATAATATTAATTAATACTAATATAAATTATTTTTGTTTCATAAAAAACTTTTTAAAACAATTAGTGAATGAAAAGAATTTGATATTATTAATGTAATCTTAATATTTTACGTAAGAAAAAAAAACTGAAAATGATATCGTTTACTACCTTCAGAATCTTGCAAAACCAAGGATTAAATTCTACTAATATTATATCAGCTATGTAAGAATTAAATGTGTCTATTTACCTAAAGAGATATTTTTTTATTTTATTTTCAAGTACAATTTTCAAATCTAAGAATAAAAAGAAATTGAATTTATAGAAAATTGATTATCCCTTAATTATAATTATTATAATTTCATAATTTGATATTTATATAAATAAATAAATACATTCATTCAACACATTCACACCTTATCAGCTTACTCCATGGTCATGGCCAAACGTTATCTTTCTTAAGTCTGTCTTCAAATTGCAACACTTTTAAATAACTCTATGCTATACTCAGTCTATGGTGTTATGTTGATAGTTTAGGTTAATATTTGTTGGCTTTTGTTTAATTTTGTTTTTCATTAAATTTGTGTGAGCCATCCGTCTTGTTTCATTTGTCATGAAGAGTAAACTTCAAGAATCGACTTAAGACTTTAAACTAGACGAGTCCTAGCATTTATATAGAGAGATTTATAAAATAATATTTTTATTTTACAAATACTTACTAATTTTTTAGCAATATGACTTATATAAATTGTCATTTGAAATTGTAAAAAGAAATAATAAATTTTAATATAAAAATTGAATTTTATTAAAAAATTTTGCAGAATAGGATTATATTAGGAAATTTGTTTTTACTAATTAACTATATATATGTATATTTTTCCATAGATAAAAAATATAATTGTTAAAAATAATTATATTTGTATAGAAATTAGAAATAAATAAAACTTACTTTTTCTATGTCCTTGGTTAAGCTTCCATTAGAAGGTAATTTTGTGTCATTGACATCGGCTTCAAATGCAGGGTTTGTTGTACCACCTCCTTCATTTGTCATTTCCTGAGTGATGAAATAAAAATTAATTAAAAATTTTTCAAATTTACTATTAGAAAGTAAAGATCAAATTTGAAAAAATAGCTAAATTATTAATTAAATATTATTAAAGAAAAAAAATGTTTGAAAATTTACGATTAGTGAAAGTACTTCTTTTAATCAATAATGTATATACAATATATGTTATTATTTATTAATTACGTTTGTATTTACAATAATTGTACATTTTAGAAATTCTAGCATCACTCAAATTACACTTATTATTAAACTTTAAAAAAAACTTATTGTAAATTAAATATATTTTTCAGAGATCATGTGTAATTTAGGTATTTTTTTTAGTTTAGTAAAATATTTGATCATTTAATTATTATACTATATAAATATTAAAGTGATATTCCTTTTGGGGACCATCCAATAATTAAAATAAAAAAATTTAAGCGAGGGGGAAAAGTAATATTTTTTAAAACTAATTAGTAATTTGTAGAGAAAAAGAAGAAATTTTTTTTAAAAAATGAATAAAATAATTTTTTGATTTATTTAATTATTTTTTGAATTAAATAAAAATTAATAAAAACCTTAAGAAATCTACAATATTTTTGTAAGTTAAGTAAAAGTTGTTTTCTAAGATTAAAATTTATTAATAACATTGTTTCTTCTAGATATTCTAGAAACATGAAATAAGTGTTAAATAGATTTTTATTCAAATTTATAATAATTTAATAGATATACACCTTTGCCTTAATTTTATCGCCTTGGAGTGACCTTTATTATTTTTTTTTATAGATTTCTTTACAGCAATTAGAATGTGCTTTCTTTTGTGCTTTCGTTAGATGTAGGCATAGTATACAAAAGTAATTCAATTTCCTCATGGCAGGATTTACTAGTATACATTGAGTCAAAAACCTAGAACGATCGATTTTTAGATAATGACAAAAGTACATAATTATCCAAATTTCACTTATTTCATTGGATTTTTATTAATTATTTTATGATGAAAGAATAATAACAATAAGAAGAATAATCAGTTTTAGAATATATTTACATTTTTATTTAATTAATTAAAGTATTATTATTAAAATATATTTATTTTATTTTATGAAATTATAGAATTTTCATTTTTATCTTGATATTAATATATTTTATAATTTTAATATTGAATAATTGTATTTCAAGGTGATAATGATAATTGAAGTAAATATATACAAAATGCCTGAAGGTAATTACGAGAAAAAAAATTAAATTAAATTATCCTTGTTTATAGAAAAATATTGATTAAAAAAAACAAAATTTTGATTTACTATTTTTAATAATTGTAAATAATTGATATTTTTAATTTAAATACATCTAAAAATTATTAAAAACAAAAAGTTTATGAAGAAGCAATTGTCATCTAATGAAAAAAAGTTATATTAGAATTAAATATTATTAAATGGAATATCTGATTGTATCTTTTTCTGTCTTTCTGACTACCAGGGATTTCGTAACGCTATAAACTCACAATTGGCTTCTTGGTTATTATAAAATTACTTCACATTATTTAAAAGTATATATTATATTTATATTAAGATAAAATATTTAAAAATATTTAGAATTTATTATATCCACAAAAATATTCCTATTAAAACAATTCTGATATTCTCTAATTCTATTTTAAATTTTAAAGAGAAATTTGTTCTTTGTTGCATTTTTAATGGTTTCACGTAGTATCTTAATTATGATATTGGACTAAACGACTTAGCAAGTTTGTTATTTACTATTAAGGGAAGAGAGGATTTCATTTTATAATAAAAGAGGGCCGACGTCAGTATTTGGAGTTAATATTGTAATGAGCAAGAAACTAAATTAGAAATTAGTAGAATAAAAATGATAATAGAAAGAATTTTGTTTTCAATATTTTATTTTTTGATTTTAATAATTTTATTAATTTTCCTTGCATTAAAGTCTCTAAATTAATGAACCACTTAGATTGTAATATCAAATTAATATCAATTTTTGAAATCGGAAAAATTAATTTGATCAAATATAATTATTCTCATTTATTAATTTCAATAGTTTCCACGACATTTAATAAAAATTGGCCCCAATGATTATTGCTTTCACACTTTTGCAAACAAAAGGCAGTCAACTTTCCAAGTAGCGATTAATCATTACGCAAGTAACAATAATAATAATGAATTCTTTTTTTGTATATAATTAAATATAAATGAACATAATTTGTGATTAAAAGTTTTTAAATGAGTTAATTTTATTTAAAAAGAAACATGATTGACATATAATTGACTTTAAATACCAAATTTAACTATTTTGTTTGAATATTTGCAATATATATATATATGTTATATATAATATTTATCGTTTTTTAAAATTTATTTATTTTTGAATAGGTTTTAGATTAATAATAATTATAATCATGAATCTCTTATATTGTATTATATTATTAAATTAAGGCTGATGATTTTCAAAATTGATTTAATTTAATCATAATATTAAAGAAGAAATAAATATGAAAGAATATAAATTTCATTTTAATTTTTTATTTTTTTCAAATTTTTGTGAACAAAAATTATTCTTTTTTAAGTGTATTTGTTTATTTTTAATTTAAAATATATTTTTTATTAGAATTTAAATTAAGAAAAAATTTATCACTATTTTGAGATATTAAAAAAAATCTTACCTGTAAATCATACACCTGAGACTTCTTCATGGTGTTGTTCCCCGATGGAGGTTTGCGATCGACTGACATAATTGCGAATTTTCCGCCGCTTTCCGTGTGTTCCTCGTCAGAGCAGGGAAAGCCTCATTATGATTTCTAGTCCGCCCTTGACGTTAAACATACACCTTCCCTAACTTACTATCTCACATAAGCTATTTATTATAATACTACATTTAAGCTCATTGTCTGAGAGCAATTAATCTCATTCGTAAAATAATCTATAATCAATAAATATATTATATATAAGATAATTTATTTAATTTAGATTTCTTTAATAATTTGATATTCAAATCAGATAAATTAATAATTTGAACTTTATATCATTGTATTTGATATGCATAAGAAATTTTTTTATTAATTTCGTAAGATATTTATACAAATAAACTTCCTAAACGAAAGTCTCCAATAATCCTTGAATTCGATTTAAATTATATTATTAGAGGAGGAAGTAGAATATTTAAAAAGTTGTTCATAAAGTTATTTTAAATCTGTTTATTAAATATAAATCTAATTATTTTTAGTTGATTGACCTTAGTTGAAATAATTTATTTTAATAACTTAATTAAATTAACTATTTCGAATATAGATAATGAATATATTTTTTATTTTCACTTAATTATATTGTATATACATAAATATATATACATAGAGATAGATAAATAGATTGGTGGTTTGGGAACAGGATTAAATTAACTTAAATAAAGTAAAATTTATAAAAATTATAAAAAGTTTTTAACCATTTAACGTACGCGCTCGTATATGTCACGAGCGACCCTTAAATATATTTACTAAATTTTTTCCGCTCGATTTACGCAGTTATTTCTTATACTGTTCATATATAATTATTTTATTACACGTAAGGTGCCTCTAAATCCACACTTTCAACGAAATATATTTTTTTTATTATTTAATAGAATTCGTACGTATATTAACGGATATTTCAAATAGAAATAGTAGCTATAACGTGTACAAATATTAGCTTTACTCTTTGTTGTAATTTGTGACTTATATTTATTATAATTATTTAGTAAGTATTTTTTTTATTTATAAATTACATATTATATTATCTACACACACAAACACACATATATATAATTTTTTTCATTGAATTACTTATGTTGTAATATCCTTTATAGTAATATATTATTATTATTATTATTATTATTTTATAAGTTACTTTAGTAAAACCTTTTCGACATGAGTGATGGTGAGTCAGATTATGCCAATCTATCAGAGAGTGATTCCGAAGTAAGTGATTCAGAAATTGAAAGCAAATTTGAGGAAAGTAGCGATGATGACAATTTGGAATTAGAAAGAAATTGGTATATTTTTAGTTCAAATCATCCAACGCCTCCTTTGCCAAGATTTCAATTTATTAGAGCTTCTGGCTGCACTTTTGTACCGACAGATCAATATGATATTTTATCATATCAATTATTTTTTTGATGATTTTCTGATCAATCTTATAATAACGGAAACGAATAGATATACCCAACAGCAACCAGGACCAGCATCAAGATCATGGTCACCAATCACTGTTACAGAGTTGCAGGTTTGTTTTAGCAATGAAGTTTCTTCAACGAATTTTAGGCAAGCCAGAAGAAAGATGTACTGGACATCGTTAGAAGTGTTTGAAACACCCATCTTCCCAAAGCTACTCCCTTACAGGCGATACTACGAAATTCAAAAGAATTTACATTTTAGCAACAACGAAGAATACAAACCCGATTTAGCATCATAATGTTTTGTTAATTCGAGTAAAAATCTAGTTATCTATATTCTAGTATAATTTATACTGGAAAAGATACAAAAATAACTGATAAATATAAAGATCTACCAATATCTTCCCAAGTTATATTATCACTTATGGAACCATTGTTAGGTATGGGATATTGCCTAACAACTGACAATTTTTATACATCTCCTCAATTGGCAGACATTCTAATAGAGCAATAAACAGACACGTATGGAACTTTGCGTATGAATAGGAAAAACATTCCTATGGAATTACAGAAAAAAAGTTGAAGAAAAGAGAAATTATAGCATTTCAAAGAGGCTAAGATGTCTTCTATCTACAGTCCATAACCCACAAATGGAGCCAACAAAAAATAGACAAACATGGAAATGTTATTTCCAAACTAAAGGTCGTCATTGACTATAGTAATACAATGGGGGGGAGTGTTGATCCACCCGATCATCACCTTCATGACTATCCCACTACGAGGAAGAAGGGAAAAAAATATTATAAAAAAATGTTTTACCATTTATTAGATACCTATTTCAGTGTGGAATGCTTATATTTTTTATCAAAAATAAGTTGACCTGTGGCCAGGTCCGAACCGACCGACGCGTTTACTTCAAACCGTCGCGACGGTTTGAAGTAAATTAATTTCCAACTACAGAAATAATTTCAAATAATTTTAATATATCTATTAATGTAATAAAAAACAGATATGGATACATAAATAATAAATATAAACATTTTTAATTTTATTTTATTTATAATATATATGCAAGGCCAGGCTGTGACGTCATGCACGGCTGGATGACGTCATATAATTTTAAATCAAGAAAAAACTAATAAATATGATTTTTCTCGAGGATAAAACCAATACAAAGTGCATGATTCGTGGTGATATGTAAAAAAATCTCATTTGGTGTGAAAATAATCCTTCCCTTCCTATCGTCGATTGCTAATACTACCACTTCCGGTTTCCGGATTTGCACCAAAAGTTGATAAATTCATCCCACTGATGCATTAAGTAAATATACCAAATTTCATCAAAATCGGTTGAGCCGTTCAGGCTGTACACATCTATACGGACAGACGGACGGACGGACGGACAGACATCATGCTAAAAATACTTTTTTCTGTTTAGAAAATCCATGATTCGTGGAGATATGTAAAAATCTCCACATGTGAAATATGAAATATCCTTTACCACTGTGTACTTATATGATGTAATTTACTGTCTAAATTAATTGTATATATTAATAAAAAAAAATAAAGAAAATTAATGTCCCGAATATTAAATATAAAATAAATTACTAATAAGTTGACCTGTGGCCAGGTCTGAACCGACCGACAGTTTGAAATAAATTAATTTCCAGCTACAGAAACAATTTCAAATAATTTAAATGTATCTATTAATGCAATAAAAAACAGATATGGATATAACATAAATATTTTTAATTTTATTATATTTATAATATATAAGTAGTAGCTGGCTATGACGTCATATAATTTAAAATTAAGAAAAAATTAATGAAGATGATTTTTCCCGAGGATAAAACCAATACAAAATGCATGATTCGTGGAGATATGTAAAAAAATCCTCCTCATGTGAAATTTGGTGTGAAAACAATACCTCCCTTACTATCGTCGGTCGGTAAAAAACGATGGGCAAAAAAGTAATTTGGAATTTAAAAAAACATTGATAGAAAAAATAATTGCAACTTTTTCATACACCAACAAATGGGATTTCATGGGGGGGTCTATGATCACCAAGGGGTCTATTGGGGGTCTATGTATGTCTCTTTAGTAAAAAATAAATTGAAAGGGAAGATTTAAGAATAAAACTTAGTAATTTTAGGCCAAATATAAAAGAAATCGCACAAAAACGTCAATTATAATTTTGTAAAATATTAATGTTATTTTTTATTATGTGTTAAATTTAATCATTAAATAATATATTAAATATAATTATTGATATTTCAGTTTCTTTCTTCTGTACAATTTCCCCTCATTTTCCTATTACTAGGTATGTGTTTTAAAATGAGTCGTCTGTGATAACTTTTGCACACACACAATTAGATGTATATTCCTTAGGTAGAGGGTCTATGAAAAAAATAAAATTTCTTCAGGGGGTCTATGGAAGAAAAAGTTTGAGAACCCCTGGTCTAACCAATCGATCATATAGAAATGTTTTGTTTTTTTTAAACAAATTAAATTAGCTGGAGTGTCTCCACTCGACTATCTCGCAATTTGAATTGGATTAAATAACATAATATATTATATTTAAATTAAATTTATTTAATTATAAATTATAAATAATAAATATTAAACCAGCGCATGTTTGGCTTTTTATTGATGGCACCATGGCACGTGTTGGCGCGTGAGATTTGCAGTGTTAAAAAATTAATTCTGGTACTTTCAGCAATTCAATCAAGCTGAAATTCTATATATAGCAGTTTTATACAATTATTAATCATGTGAAAAATTATCAAACATATATCTTTATTTTTACGGTCACTTTAGAGGAAAAAAAATCAAAACGTTGTAGGTAATGACCATCTTCCGGTTGAGCTACATTTCTCAAAAGTTGATAGAAAACTATGAATTTTGAATAATGTCCATGTACCAAATTTCATCATTCTAGCTCAAACCGTTTTTGCGTAATCTTGTCTACATACATACTCACACACATACACACACACACACACAGACATTTTTCTCAACCTTAGTGAAAATGATTCAGGAAACTTCAAAACGTATAAAAACATCAAAATCTCAACATCGAAAATTTTCATGATCGCAATACTATCTCTTATAAAATTATCATGTTAGAAAGAGAAAGATGATTAATTTTTCGTGCACTTTCGGCATGAGTCGGAAAAATTCGTTGCATATAAATGTTTATTTTTTATCTCTTTCCCACCTATACTAAGCAAATATTTTGAATCATTTCGAGTGATTTTAAGAATTGCGGGTGGCTTCGGTCGAGAATATCAGAACCGAACCGAACCGCAACCAATTGAAACTGCTTAGGTAATTTGAAGTCTCCCACGGGAGAATTTTTTCTGTGATTTTGATATTTGAATTCTACCGCCTTTTATATAATAAACCTATATTAATTTAAAAAATAATGATAATTAATAATAAAATTATTTAAAACTTCATCGATAAAAATAAAATAATTAGAAAAAATATGTAAGTTCTAATAAAATATACTAAGATCACAAATTCCCTTTTTAAGCTCTTGTACACATATATACAATTTTTTTTTTTTAATAAAATAAACAATAAAAAAAACATTTTCAAATAGAGTAAATTAATTTAGACAAAATGGACAATTTTAAATAAATAAATATATTACAAAGTTTATGAACATTATCTTTATTATTTTTTTTTTTGTGATATAATATTGATAAAATATAATATTAAATCATAAATAAATTTAAAACAAAATGAATTTGTTTACAATTTAATACAAATATTCAAACAAATATAAAATAAATAGATAATTGTAAAGATCAATGAGTGACTATAAAATGAGTTCAAGAGAATAATACTATAAAATACGTATATTTAATGATAATTTTGAAAAATATTTAATTTTCCTATATTAAATAAACATGTATCGTTCTAGACTTCTAGGCTTTCTGAAACAATTTATACTTTAAATACTTTAAATGTATCTATTAATGCAATAAAAAACAGATATGAATATAACATAAATATTTTTAATTTTATTTTATTTATAACTAGCTGCTCAGAGCTCCTTCGTCGCTCTTCACATCTAGACGGGGGCTCCGCCCCCTGTACCCCCGAGTGGTACATAGTATTTGGTTGAAAGTAGTAAAAGGTTTTCATCCATTTTGTTTCAAACAATGTATAACATAAAACATTCATTTCTTATTGTGTGATTATTTAAAATATATTTTAATTTATTTAGTAAATTAATTATATATATTATTATTGAATATGTTATATCTATCTACTCGAAAGTTCTTGGCAGCTACAACCACATTTCTCCAAGTGTCCCCGGTGACCTCATCTTTCTTTGGCCAATAAATGCTGGAAAGAATAATCTGAATCTACTCTCATCTCCCAGGGTCATAGACCATGCGTGGCTCAACGGTACTCGAAAGTTCTTGGCAGCTACAACCACATTTCTCCAAGTGTCCTTATCCTGAGCCTCTGTTCCATCTCTCGTACGTCATTCCCTGATGTACTCATCTTTCTTTGGCCCATAAATGCTGGGGAGAATCCTATTCTCTGAATCCACTCTCATCTCCAAAGATCATAGACCATGTCTAACACTCATATAATACAACAGACAAAATAATTGTTTTATATATTTTAATTTTCATTCCCTTTTATAATAATTTTGATGAGATAAGCCTCTTTACTGCATGATAACAGGCGTTTTCCGATTGCAACTTCGATTTCAATTCTTCTCAAATATTATTATCCTTCGTGATTACATTCAATTTTTCTACATATTCAAATTCTACATTTTGTATGTTAATACTGCTCCTGTTTGTTTCTAAATATATTTATTTATCATTATTAATTTCAAACCTCATCTCTTTTCCTACCTCGATTAATTTTTCCTCGCTATCTGTAATTGCAATTGCCGAATCTCCTATTATATTTAAGTCGTCTGGGTCACCTAATATTTTACAATTGATTTCCACATCTTACTCTTTCTTTACTACCTTCAAGATAAATTTTAAGATCAAAATTTGAAAAAGTTTATCCGGATCTATTGAGTCATGCGTAGGTTTTACTAAAGTCTACAAATAATTAGTGAACAGAGATATTGAATTCGCGGTTTTTTTAATATCTGTCATAATGAAAATATCTTAATTAATGTTGATCGATTTGGCATGAACCCGCAATGATATCGTCTAATATTTCCTCCGCCTATAGTTTATAAGTATTGTATATGTTATAATAGAGTATAATATTTCTTGATCATTTCATTTCGATATTTTAATTTCATTGTTTGATTTTTATTGAATATTTTTAATTATAATAAAATTAGAGAAAATGCAAAGTTAGAGACTTGAGACAATTTATAAAAATTAATTTATAAAAATTAACGGTATAAAAGTATTGATAAAACTAAAGATAAATTAACAATATATACATTCATTAATAGTATTAATTTAAATTAATGGATTTATTTGATTTTTTATTATTAAGTTCATTTATTAATTTTTTTAGATCATAGTTAATTCCCTCCCTTAAAATAAAAGAAGTACCTATTCAAATATGGAAAGAATAAATACAAAATAATTTAAGTTAAATATGATTTAAATATTTTATTATATTAATTAAAATGAGAACTTTTAGAATAAATTATTTAATTGAAATGATATTTGAATATTAGAATTTAAAATAAAAAGTTAAAATTTATAATAATTCTTTGATTGCTAGTTATATACATTGTGTAAAATGAGTCCGCCAGTCAGTGGGCCACGCCTGGCTCTTGAATGAACAACACGGAGAACTATATATAAACTTTAAATCTCTCTCTCTCCCGCTCACACACACTCTCACCTCTCTCCTCATCTCCTCCACCTCTCATTTCTTAGTTATTTCAATTTCCACAAATTGTCTAATTTTTAAAATATTCACTAATTTACTTTCTATTTTTATTCTTTAATCCTTAAATAATATATTTTCTATTTTATGTTAAAATGTAAATAACTTACATTTTAACATATTAAACTATGACAGCAAAAAAGTAAACGAATTACATACATACATACAAACAGTCTCCTTTATATATATAGATATAAGACCAGCTGGTCCGAGCGCCTTCGGCGCTCTTCACAGCTGGACGGGGGCTCCGCCCCCTGTACCCCCGAGTGGTACAATTTATTTTTATATACTTTAAAAATTTTACAATTTTTTAATTATTTATTATAATTGTTAAATGGAATTTCTAAAAATGACCCATTAAAAATTTGTTTCCTAAAATGTTTCAAAATAATTCAAAGAATATTTTGTTTATAAGTTTATTTTTTTAATATTTTATTTATAAAACACGAAAACATTTAAAATTATATGAATAATTGATCTCATAATTGGATTTTTCATTTTCAATTGACGATTTGAATTCATAAAATATTAAAAAAAAACTTTTAAAACTTTTTAAATTATATTCAAGTAAGTTTATAAGAATATAAGATATATTATGGGTGAATTCAAAATGTATGAAGGGACACATAGATAGATATAACATTTACAATAATAATATATATAATTAATTTACTGATTAAATTAAAATGTATTTTAAATAAGAACACAAAAACAAATAAATGTTTTATCTAATTGAATATTTGATATTGTTTGAATATTTAGTAAATAATATTTTATAATATTTACCGGAGTATAATAAATTGATAACGTCATTTAATTCTCCTACTATATATCGAATCGAATATAAAGATAAATCTTCTTTTAAACGTTGTGTGAAACAATTTCAAATAATTTAAATGTAAAACTATTAATGAAATTAATTCGGCGCTCTTCACAGCTGGACGGGTGCTCCGCCCCCTGTACCCCCGAGTGGTACATCGTATTTGGTTAAAAGTACTGGTACTTAAGTTAAAAAAATGATTCATTATTATTGGATTTGGCTGGTAATATTAATACCTGTGACACCGAACTATCACTCGACCCTTTAACCAATTTATACAATTTATTTTTATATACTTTAAAAATTTTACAATTTTTTAATTTAATCAGTAAATTAATTATATATTATTATTATTATTTGTGTCCCTTCATACAAAATGTAAATTCTCTTTTTTGATATGTTTTCCTAACATAAACAAATATTTTATAATATTTACCGGAGTATAATAAATTGATAACGTCATTTAATTCTCCTAGTATATATCGAATCGAATATAAAGATAAATCTTCAAAACGTTGTGTGAAACAATTTCAAATAATTTAAATGTAAAACTATTAATGAAATAAAAAAAAAATCAAATATATGAATATAATATAAATATTTTTAATTTTATTTTAAGAATAGATATATATATCTCACAGGCGGTGGTTGTGACGTCATCAATATATTATAAATTTAAATTAAGAAGAACTAATAAAGTTTCGTGAGATGTGATCAATAAAACTCAATTTTTCTTTATAAATACTATCTCTGTTGTGAATTTCAAAAAAATCGTTAGAGCGGTTTTTGAGAACAATGAAACAGAGAAACAGAGAAACAATTTTTACTCGTATAAGAAGATAAGATAAGATTTAAGGAAGCACTGGCTGTTACGTCATGAAGGGCTGGATGAAAACATATAATTTAAAATTAAGAAAAAACTAATGAAGATGATTTTTTCCGAGGATAAAACCAATACAAAGTGCATGATTGATTGATATGTAAAAAATCTCATCTGAAATTTGGTATGAAAATAACCCATCCCTTCCTAACATCGATCGGTAATACAACCACTTCAAGTTTCCGGATATACACCAAAAGTTCCTACAGGGGGTCTATGGAAGAAAAAGTTTGAGAACCCCTGGGTTAGACCATACAGGTATTAGGCTTATTGCTGCAGCAAAAAAGACAAAAAGGGAAAGAAGAAACGCAAAGAGACAAGATATTTTTGCAGAAATTGCAATGTGTGATTATGTGTCGTGCCATGTTTCAGGGTATACCATACGCAAATAAATTTTTAGTTTAATTTTATTTTTGTCTATAAAAGTTACTATAATCCAAAAAACACAATGTTATTTTTTACTTTTTTTATAATTATTAAAAGTTTTTGTGTACGCCATTTAAATATTTGTAGTATAATTTGTAAGTAATGCATTTAAAATTTTGTTATATATATAATTAGTGTATATATAAATATTCAACTAATAAACAATATTGTATATTTACAAAAGTATAATTTATTAATGCCTCAACCCCAGGTAAAATACATTTGCTACACAACTAAAAATATTTTTTTTCATTTTAATTGAGTATCAAGACTTAATTCCAGCTGTAAAAAATAGGATCATTTTTTACCATTAATTATAAAAAAAAGTGTAAGTTAAGTGGTTAAATAGAAAAATATAAAAAAAAACTTTTTAAAAACACCCTTTTATTTAAATGTACTAAAAAGGAGAAGGGGAAAGGAAAAGAAAACGAAGCGCATTTCATTGTATATTTTTTTGTTTTCTTTCCTTTTCCACTATACTTGATATTATGTCTATTTAAAGTAGAATTTACGTTTTTCCCTGCCTGTTTGGCACCCATGTTTTCATTTTTACTTTCCCGCATACTTCGTATAAGGGAAGTATTGGAATCGTCAAAAATTTCGACTTCGAGATTTCGATAGATCTTGACGTTTTAGACCTCCCTGAGTCGGAAAAAACCATTTTTGGAATTATGTCTGTGTGTGTGTATGTATGTATGTATGTAATGTCTGTAAGCAAATTTACTCAAAAACTAATCAAGCTAGGACTTCGAAATTTTGTACACCGATATTATTCACAGTTTGTAGATTTCTATCAAAATTTCGTCAAAATCGGTTAACCGGAAGTGGTACTTTACCTACAATGGTTGCGTTTACCTTTCAAGTAAAGTACCAGTTTGCTTCGAGATATTTGCTTCATATTTTGTATATAGATTTAAAAATATGAAAAAAATTGAGATACCAAATTTCATCATGATCTGACTACCGGAAGTGACATTTTACCTATACAAGTAGCGTTTCCTTTTTACCGACCGACGATAGTAAGGGAGGTATTGTTTTCACACCAAATTTCGCCTGTGGATATTTTTAGGTACATATCTCCACGAATCATGCATTTTCTTAACAGAAAAAAGTATTTTAGGCATGATGTCTGTCCGTCCGTCCGCTGTGTGTCCGTAGAGATGTGTACAGCCTGAACGGCTCAACGGATTTTACTTAATGCATCAGTATGATGAATGGATCAACTTTTGGTGCAAATCCGGAAACCGGAAGTGCTAGTATTGCCGATCGAAGAGAGGAAGTGAAGGGTTATTTTCATATCAAATTTTACGTGAAGGCATATCTCCACGTGTTATGCACTTTGTATTGGTTTTATCCTCGAGAAAAATCATCTTCATTAGTTTTTTCTTAATTGAAAATTATATGACGTCACCCAGCACTTCATGACATCACAGCCAGCCCTTATATATTATAAATAAAATAAAATTAAAAATATTTATATTATATCCATATCTGTTTTTTTTTTTACATTTAAAATATCAGTTAACCGGAAGTAGCACTTTATTACATTCTAAATATTCATTCACAACTCTTTATACCTATTTATATGCGGGAAAGTCTAGGGGAGGACACTCCCGCTTATTTAGATATGATTAATTGTAAGGAAATCGTGGGGTGTGTGGAGAAATTATTTTCTCCTTTTTTAGTGTATTTAAATAAAATGGTGTTTTTAAAAAGTTTTTTTTTATATTTTTAATTATTTAATTCAAATGAGTTACGAGGGCAGGTCAATATGTCCGTGACTTTTTGAATGAAACCCAGGTCTTTTGATAAATAAGTTGTCAGGCACAGAACCGACTGACGGTTTGAAGTAAATTAATTTCCAGCTACAGAAACAATTTCAAATAATTTAAATGTATCTATTAATGCAATAAAAAACAGATATGGATATAACATAAATATTTTTAATTTTATTATATTTATAATATATAAGTAGTAGCTGGCTATGACGTCATATAATTTAAAATTAAGAAAAAATTAATGAAGATGATTTTTCCCGAGGATAAAACCAATACAAAATGCATGATTCGTGGAGATATGTAAAAAAATCCTCCTCATGTGAAATTTGGTGTGAAAACAATACATCCCTTACTATCGTCGGTCGGTAAAAATTGAATAATATTGGGTTTATTCACGGATGATATTATTATTTATGTAAACCGAGACATTTTTATCTCCCGAAGAATTTTTGCGGGGATACTGGGACAGAATACACATAAGAATAAGCAAAATGATGGTATGGGATTTGTAAGTCAGCTAAAGAATAAGAATATTTGATCTATCAAAATTAAAAAAAATTTTAGGAGATCTAATTTTATTTATTTATTTAAATTAAGTTGTACCACATGTTTATAATTAACAAAAATTATACATTAAGTTAATTTTTTAAATAAGCTTAACTATATTTTATTTCTTTCCAAATATGATTTATCAGTCCAATGATAAGAAAAAAATTTGATAATTTATTAATATTAAATTATTATTGAGTATAGATATATTCGATTACAATATATTTATATTCATATGAAATAATTTCCATAATAAAAAAAAATAAAATATTTTTATATTTGGTAAGTTAAAAATAAATAATAATGAAAAAGAGTTATATTTTTACAATATATATGATTTTTTATTACATTAATAGATATATTAAAATTATTTGAAATTGTTTCTCTAGCTGGAAATTAATTTACTTTAAACCGTCGGTCGGTTCGGACCTGGTTTTTGTCATGTTTGCATTTTAATTTTAAATTGAGAAATTATAATAATATTTAATTCTACATATATAGTAAAATATTTAAAATATATCAAAGTTTAAATTATGAAATTGTATATTTCAAAATGAAAATAAAAAGTTAAAGAAAATAATCGCCATATTCAATTATTTTTTTATTATTATTATTTTATTAACAACTATATAAATATATCAAAAAATAGCCACCCTCCGAGTATAACGCATCGAAACCTACTAATTCTAAAAATACCTTTGTCTCTTCTGCCTCCTTTATCAATGCTCCTTCTTGAAAGATGTACTCTAAAATTCCCTAATCTCACTAAATTCTGTCATATAATTTAATATATTTCTCTATAATCTCCTAATATTATCAAAAGCAAAAAATCATTGTAATTTAATTATACTTTTTATATTATATTAAACTTTACTTTAAATATTATATTTACATTTTCTATTTTAAAGTGCGCCATGCTAAATAAATAACGATTATTACTTACATTTGGAGAGCTGTATTTAAATCATTTCATCGTCATGAAGGATGGAGAAGATAATCAAGAATTCAAATCAACATTCAGTAGCAGGAACGAGGATTGAAACATGAAATATAAGAAGAAAAATAACTTATTAGTTTATAATCAATAAATTTAAATTTATTAAAAATAAAATTAATAATAAATACTGACCTCGGAGTTAATAAAGGGTTGATATTTCTCGCAGATTAAACTCGAAGAACAGCTCGTAGACTTGAATTGATGTCCATCACTCTCGCCTCGATAAAGAAAAAAATAATTAAATAAATAATATTAATAGGATTAAAAAAGTGTATAGATTTTTAAAAATATTATCTTATTTCTGTAATATTAAAATACTAAAATTATTTTACATCCTATATAGAACCATGATTATAATAAGTTATAATACGCATTTAATAGACATATAAAAAATTAATGAACAATATGATATAAAAATATCTTAGAAAACATCAGAAAACTAATTATGATTATATTATTAATTTCACGAAGATTTTATTCTGTTTAATTGATATATAGGTAATAGAAATATTATTCATTTTTCAAAAGTGTTATAATAATATGAAATTGACAAAACAATATTCATATGAGATTTGAAAGGAACGGTGTGAGCGATAATGAGATTAGAAAGAATATATAGAATAATTAAAATTATATATATGAATATAAGAAATTTATATTTTTTTGATTTATAATTATATTATATGAATTTTGAAAATAATCAGCACATCTTCATATTTTTTAAATAAATAAATTAATAGGATTAATATAAGTATATATTGAAATTTAAAAAATATTTCAATAAATATATTTAAAGAAAAATAAAATTTTGTATATGATTTTTTAATTTTTAAATAATTTTAATTTAACTTTTAATAAAATTTAATTAATGAGATCTGATAGAATATTTAAGATTAATTCTTTTCAAAGATTTGAATGAAAAATTTATAAATTTATTTGGGTATATGAATAAAAAATTATAAAAATGCACTTTATAAAATTTAATTTTTATTGAAATTTTTTTTTTTTAAAAGTTCACTAATCTTCCTTTTAATTAATAAAAATAAATAATAAAATTACAATTAATTCTTGATTAGCGACTGATTAAGGGATGATTTCAGTGGAGAGGCCATTCAGGGTCTCACACTCTCCAGGGAAGGGGAACTAATACGTTCAACTCGGCCGGACGGCAGACGGAGGTCAGTCAGGCGGCGGAGGGGCTTGGAGAGGGGCGAGCGGGGAGTGCAGAGGTGAGCGCTCTACTACAAATTATTTCAAATAAAATACATATTAAAATAAAATAAAATAAACAAATATTAATTTTTAAAATTAGTGGTGTTTTAGAATACATCTTAAATCGAATCAATAAGTTTAATACTATTAATTCTATTAAATCAAATAAAATGTAAACTAATTTTTGTAAAACAATATATATTTAAAATAAGTTGACCTGTGGTCAGGCACAGAACCGACCGACGGTTTGAAGTAAATTAATTTCTAGCTACAGAAACAATTTCAAATAATTTTAATATATCTATTAATGTAATAAAAAACAGATATGGATATAACATAAATATTTTTAATTTTATTTTATTTATAATATATAAGTAAGAGCAGGCTGTGTGACGTCATGAAGAGCTGGGAGACGTCATATAATTTTAAATTAAGAAAAAACTAATAAAGATTATTTTTCTCGAGGATAAAACCACAATACAAAGTGCATGATTCGTGGTGAAATCTCCTCATGTGAATTTTGGTGTGAAAATAACCCTTCCCTTCTTATCGTCGATCGGTAATACCACTTCCGGTTTCCGGATTTGCACTTCTTAGTTTTATACAGAGACTGTGCCTCTGCAAATCGAATACATTAATTTTGTATTTTCCACTGTATAAAAGTAATTCGTTTCCCAACGATCATTTTCTATCATTAATTATAGATTAATCTATTTTAATCATTAATTTTTCTTTTTTTTTTTGAATTCATCTTTTTTTGCTCCCTATATGCGTTCCCTTACTTCTTATTTTACCAATAAATCACTGAATCAAATATGTAGTTTAAAAACTGTAGGACATATTTTAAATAAAAAAATTAATTAATTATAATTATTTCAATTATATTTTCTGATTTTGAATATACAAACGAGAAATGAAAGTTACAAAAGAAATATAAAGTTAACTGGCGGGCCGCATAATTTTTCACGGTGGGCCGCATGGCTGCTCTTCATCATGGGGTAATATCAACTTAAACAAAAATATTTTGGGGTAAGATTAAAAAAGTTCTCCGACCGCTGCTATAAATCATAAGTTAATATTTAATAGTTATTAGAACGTTTGGAAGATTTTCGCTAACGAACAGGGCATCTTTGCTGAAACCGGCGAAGAGCGTTAAGTTCAGCATCATTAGGACATTTAAGGAATGTATAATTCCATAGTTTTTAAGATATTTTTTTGATTTGTGTTTCTTTAAAATATTTGAAATTTTTTCATTTATTTTTTTGAATTATTAGATAATATTTATTTTATTAATTAATTATACTTTTTAATTATTTTTTTCTCTAAAATATTTGAAATTTTTTAATCTGTTTTGTCGTTTAATTTTTTGTAAGTTCTTATAAATTGTTATTAGTTAATTTTAAATGTTGAGATTTTGATGTTTTTATACGTTTTGAAGGTTCCTGGATCATTTTCACTAAGGTGGAGAAAAATGTCTCTCTCTCTCTGTGTGTGTGTGTGTGTATGTATGTAGACAAGATTACGCAAAAACGGTTTGAGCTAGAATCATGAAACTTGGTACATGGGCATTATTCAAAATTCGTAGTTTTCTATCAACTTTTAATAAATGTAGCTCAACCGGAAGAGGATCATTACCTACAACGTTTTGATTTTTTTCCTCTAAAGTGTCCGTAAAAATAAAGATATATGATTGATAATTTTTCATGTGATTAAAAATTGTATCAAACTGCTATATATAGAATTTCAGCTTGATTGAATTGCTGAAAGTACCGGAATTAATTTTTTAACACTGCAAATCTCATGCGCCAACACGTGACGTGGTGCCATCAACAAAAAGCCAAACATGCGCTGGTTTAATATTTATTATTTATAATTTATAATTAATTAAATTTAATATAATATATTATGTTATTTAATCCTATTCAAATTGCGAGATAGTCGAGTGGAGACACTCCAGCTAATTTTTATCTATTTTCGTGTTTATTTTATATTAAATAGCTGCTTCGAGCGCCTTCGGCGCCCTCCACACCTAGACGGGGGCTCCGCCCCCTGTACCCCCCGAGTGTCCCTATTCTGAGCTATAACCATCTAACTCCTACCCTGTCCCATCTCTCTCACGTTCCTTCCTACATTGTCCGCCCTGTTCACAATTGGTCTTCCAAACGGCCGTTTTCCAATCGAACTCCCCACCAATATATTTTTCCTCTCCCATTCTAGCCATGTGCCCTGCCGATCCCAGCCTTCTCGCTTTTATAACCCTAACTATATCTAGAGATGCATAGAGGTCATGCAATTGCTTGTTATGCAGTCTCCGCCATTCCCCGGTGTCCTCATCTTTCTTTGGCCCATAAATGCTGGGAAGAATCCTATTCTCAAATAATCTGAATCTACTCTCATCTCCCAGGGTTATAGACCATGCCTCCCACCCATATAATACAATTAATAATTTAATAATTTTGATCCCCTTTGATAATAATTTCCAGATTGCAACCTCGATTTAAATTCTTTGCAAATATTATTCTCTCTGATACTAATTATTTTGTCTTATCACTATTAATTTCAAACCCCATCAATTTTCCTGCCTCGATTAATTTTTTTATGCTACTTTAAATGTTATTAATTTATTTAAAAAAAAATCAGAGTAAACAAAATAAAAATAAAATATAAAATTAGCATAACACTAAACTACTATAAAAATAATATTAAAAAATATATTATATATTAAAATCTTACGTGAAAATCCAATTATGAGATCAAATTTTCTTAATTAAAATAATTTACTCACATAATCTTAAAAATTAATAGTATTAAATTATAGCCGTAATGTGAATGTTTTCAAAGTTTAAAAGGCCAATAAGATCAATTGAGATATTGTAAATATCAATAGATATATAAAAGATTTTTATCTGCACATTGCTCAGAATTTAAATTACCGCCAAATTATCGCCACCAGCGCCTCTATGATCTAGTATGGTAACTAAACTATTTTTAATTAATTATTCTTTATAATTTTTTTAAAATTTTTCTAATTAAAAAATCGAAAATCGGGCTTCGAGGTCTGGTGGCCAGCCCCTTTGTGCTTCCGTGTAAAAAATTCCATGTCCCTGCGTGCGATAGATTTGCCTGGAGAGCTCGGTCAGACAGACAGACAGATAAACAGACCCACACATTACACTTGCTTTTATTATTATAGATTACTTATTTATATTTTTTTTATTCATTGTTCTTTTATTAATTAATTTTTAGATAGTTTTATAATTTTCACTAAAATATTATTTAATATATATTAAAATTATTTATTATTATTCAGGACCCCAAGTTACATTCATTTTAATCAAATTGATGCAATGATGTAACAATTAATAATTGTAACAAATAATTAAAGAATTGTATATCAATATTCTTTAAAGGGTTGAGCGATAGCTCAGAGTTCCAGGAACTATTATTCGGCAAAAACGTTCTGTAAATAGGAATGCTAACTTTCCTTATCAATTTTACATACAGGATCTAATAATTTAAGTGTTGATTGCTCCAAATGGTACTAACCTTTTTATTAAGATTAATTTGATCATAAATAATTTATGGGCCAAAGAAAGATGAGGTCACAGAGGAATGGCGGAGACTTCATAACGAGGAATTGCATGACCCTTATGCATTTCCAGATATAGTTAGAATTATAAAATCAAGAAGGCTGCGATGGATAGGACACGTGGCTAGAATGGGAGAGAGGAAAAAATATCGAAAAAGATATTGGTGGGGAGACCGATTGGGAAACGCCCGCTTGGAAGACCAAGGACGCGGTGAGTGGACAATGTAGGGAAGGAGGTGAGAGAGATGGGAGAGGGTAGGAGTTGGATGGTTATAGCTCAGGATAAGGACTCTTGGAGAAATGTGGTTGCAGCGGTCAAGAACTTTCGAGTTTCGAAGAACCTCAGAGATTGATAGATAAATTGATTATTTTCACTTAAATTGTAATCTTTTAGCCTTTTTTTCTATATACATATACAGTGGAGCCTCGGGTTACGAGTTCTCCCATAAGAATTAATATAAATGCAATTAATTCGTTCAGACTCCAATATTTATTATGACAAAAAATTATATTCAATATTTAACAATATTATTTAATAATGCTTTTAATAACGTACATACATATTTATATAAAATATTAAAATAATTGTTTATTCATTTAATTTAACTTTTCTCGATGATATTGATTCATATTCATCAAAAGAAATTTGTAAATGACAACTAAATTTGACATTTTAGCAAGGAGTTGAAATGATCCATTGTAATATTGTCAAATAAATTAATAGCCCTAATAGCATCATGATGGTTTTCTTTTACAAATTGTTTTAGTTTTATCCACATTGAACTATGGTCTTGAATTTCTGATATGGTGTGTTTCTTTTTCTTTTTCTTATCATCCACCGCTCTCGATAGAAACTCGTTTAGCTCATAGTGTTGCTTATATACTAAATGCTTCAACTTGTCTGAGGTCTGAGGTCCAAACTATGTACTACAACGAGTTCTTCGATATCGTAGATGGCTCTCTATCAAGGCCTAGTCCTTGAGATACAATCTCTTCAACAGGCTCCTTTTCACTTGCAAGTTTCTTTCTAAAACCATCCCTGGTCACAAATTTATCCACATGGAATTAAGTGTTCTTTTTGTGAAACTTGCATGCTCTTTGGAGAGTTTTATGTAGTGTACAATGTTACTGAACCAAGGCAAGCCCAGCGACTCAGCGCAGTGGTAAAATAAATTTCCGCCAAAAACGCTCATGCGACTCGAAATTTTGCTCGTGAACCGAAACAGTAGACCCAAACTTTTCTTCTCCTTTTTCTAATGTTTAAAAGCAGTGGGGGAAAAATTTTTTAATTTTTTTTTTTATGTAAAAGTAAATTTTTATAAAAAGTTTGTTAAAACATTATTTAAGAAAATAATAAAATAATAACCAGATTGGCTTAAAAATTGATCATTATTTATTTAAGAATTGTTACCACTAAATGATATTTATTCATTTTATAAGGAATATAATTTCTCATTGATATAAGAATTATTTAATCTGAAAATATTTTTTTAAATTTGAAACTTTGATTACTTATAAATGATCTTTAGTAAAAGATAATGAGATTATAATGGCAAGATTTTTTTTAATTTCCTGTCCTCTGGTGTTATGTAATTTAAATAAGTAATAAAGAACTAATGAATAATTTTAAGAATTTTTAATTAAACCTATGCAATGCCAACTAATTTAACTTTAAAGTTAAAAATAAAAAATAAAATATTTAATGAGATTAATAAAATCTATTGTTTATAACCAATTACAAATTACTAATTATGAATTAAAATAGTAAGTAACAATTCATAATATATAAATGATATTTAATTTCTGTAAATAACTTTTTATAAGTATCTGATCTTTTAAATGGAAAATTAGTGAAATTGATTTCAAGGAAGCTGTAAAGTTAGCCAAAAATTTATAATTCCTGTTTTTTTTATAAAATATTGAAATGAAAATGAGAGAGAAATTTTATTTTATTAATTTTAATCAATGGTTATTATCAATTTAAGCTATATATATATTATAATCGGCTCTCGCAAAAGAAAAAATTAAAATAAATAATAAATAAAAATCAATAAATTAAAATCAAATATGAGCTAGAAAATTTGAATATGTTTATTCATAGAAAATTTTTAATACTTATACTATTAGTTATATTAATAATTAAATTATTTATTCTACTTATAGACAAATGGACTTGGATGAAAAGGTCAAGTGTTTTACTAAACACTTAATATTATTAATAAAATGCTACAAAATTTATTTTTATTTTATTTTATTTTTATTATTTACAATTTAAAATTAAATGGAATTTATAGTGATGAATAAGTAATTATATGTCATTTTACCACAATATATTTTTTATTTTTTTTTTTAATTAATTTTTATCATTTCAAGAATCTTAATTATTAATTTACCGCAACTTAAAATTATTTATTTATATAATAATATTTATTTATCCCTTAATCTCTTTAAAAAAAATTATTCAATAAAAATATTAGTTTTAAATGAAAATTTATAAAATAAGTATATTTAAAAAGTGTATATAAAAACAAATTACTAAAAATTTACTAAAACAAATATAACTAATCAATTCCGTAGAGTTTTAAGATATATATATATATAATTGATAATAATGACAATCTATTTTTTTTTTATAAAAGAACTCCATATTAAATTAAACTAAAAAAATTAAATCTTGAATATATGTTTCTCAAAAGTAATGATGATATAAAGCTTTGAAAATAATTACTGAATAGGTAGGCCTCAAATTTTAAATCTTAAAAGACTAGTAAGGTTTTTGTTAAGTTAAGTTGTGAATAATAATCCACTCTACCAAAATGGACACCAGCCAATATAACATTGACAAAGATTTTCATTTGAAGTTGCTTGTTGGATTAATAAATCGACTTGTCGTTGCACTGTGAGCACCTCTTCATGGCTAAAATCTCGTGCAGTTAACTTATCTCGAACTCTTTGAATTATCGTTAGGGCTTTTTTATTAACAGCTTCTCCATCTTGGCTAGTTTCCTGACTTCCAGGGACTGGAGGTTTTTTGGTTACCGTGACACTACTTAAACTATCGCATTCCAGATCTCCTCCATTAGCATCTTGAGATCCGGACGAAGCAACAGAATCAGGAGCAGTTCCAGTCTATATTTATGAAAGATTGAAAAATTATAATAAACAATATTTTCTTCTTCTGAACATATTCACTAATTATTTAATTTAAGATTATAAAAAGGAAATAAATGAAACAATGTAGAAATTAATAGAAAATATTATAATTACCTTAGAACGTTTAGCTTTTGGAAGTGCTGTATCCATTAAACGCCAGTTTAATAATGGATCATAAACAAATGCCTCTAAAACAGCCATTAAAGAATCTTTATTTCGATGTAGTACCGACATTACAGATTCACAAGTCCTTCGGTAAGTGCCTTCTATTCCGGTTACTTCCATGGCATTAATCAGCATTCTTGTTAATCTAAATGGAATTCTTTCAGGAAATTTTTCTCGAATCATTGCTACTTCAAAGCAATCACCAAAGTCTATATGAAGAATTTTTCCACTTAATCTGTCCAACATTAAATTTGATGGATGCCTATCTCCTAATCCCAATATATATCCTACCATAGACATGACAGCAAGAGACCGGGAATAATTCGTTCGGCGATCAAACCAAACTTCACTTGAAGGTGATTTCAACCATAAAAGTCTAGCTAAATCATCACCCTGTGTATGTCCTAGAGCATGTTCAAAAACTTCAACTTTTTGCATTAAAGTCAAATGATCATAATCTGGTGCCATTCTTAACATTATGCGATGTTCTATATTAAGTAAAATTTTCTTTTTATCTCGATAATCTCGAATGAGAGTGTGTAATGTATCACAATGAGGAACCCAACCGATAAGGCCACTATTTGTAGAAAGAGGAATAACAGCATAACGTTGAATAGTAAGATTACGTCTGAAAAATTAAAAAATAATTTGTAATCAGAAAATAAGAATATTCATAAATAATTTTCACAACCAGTACAAGACTAGAAATTATTTTTTTATAATAAATTATTGATTTTAAAAAATTATATACCTGCTAGTATCTGGATCATTGAGTAATAATGTATTGACAAGCCCAAATAGCTGCATAACTCGTTCATCCTGTCTTAAATCTTCATGGCCTTTAAGAAGAAACATATAATCTCTACCATTTGATCCTCGTATACATAACTTCCGAGGGCGTTGTTTGGATGTTATAACCTAAACATTTAAAGGGTTGAAATAATTAAATATCCATTAATTAAAAAAATATAAAATTATAATTACCTGAAGTGAACTTTGGATATTTTGAATTCTGACAATAGGTTGACCAGGAACATAACTTCCAGGAACAGCTAATTCGAAGTCATGGCACATAAGAAGTTTCGGGCTAACATATTGAAGTTCTAAACTTGTTAATTGGGGAAGTTGACGTGAAATACGCCGGAAAACGTGATAGTATAAATCCCAAGCTTGATTCAAATCACGAACATTTCCAGAGACTTTATACCTTTTATAATAAGATTCAAATTATTTTTAAGCATTCATAAAGAATAAATATTTCATATACCTGTGACACCATTCATGTGCTTCAGCTAAATCTCTTCCATAAGCTTGATTAAATGAAGTTTCTTTTAATGTTTGTGGCCCTCGCTCAAGTAATTCATGAAGTGGGTCTAAAGTTTCAAACATTCCTTTGACATTTCTTTCACCAAAATAGAGGCGACTTGCCTCTTCAAGTCCTTCGTGCCATAATTCGTGCCAAAGTATTGCTACTCTTATAAGTTCATCTGATACCATAATAGCTTGATTTACAAGTTGTGAACTATGTTCACACATAGACTTCAATATTTTATTTGCTGCAACTCTTCTCGACTGTATTTATAAAATTAAAATCATTTTAATCAGTCATATATAAAAAATATTTTAAATACAGTTATATACAATATATAAATAAAATAAAATAAAATATATAAATAAAAAAAATCTTGAAAAAAGTTGTTCAACAGCTTAAAGTTAAAAATTATGTTTAATTTTTTCAAATGAAAAGTTAATATTTATAAATATTTTTTTTATATTATAAAAGAGATTATTAAAGCGGTTTAGATGTTGGGATATAAAGTACATCATGTCCCAGTCAAATTAGAACATTTTTAATATAAATAATATAATTTTTATTTCAGAAAATATATTTATTTCTATTTATATCTATCTAGAATTAATTTTGATTTTTTAAATGAATTATAATTTTTACCTGACTTGCAGATTTCGAAGAAACAGTTAGAGGATAAACTAATGCTTGAGGATGGTGTTTTCCTATATCTATTAAAAGATGATGAATTAAACGAGAAACCAAAGGACGTGGAGTATCAATCCGTGCAATGAGTTGAGGAATAACCTGAAAAATTATAAGATTTAATCTAGTTTCTTTAAATATTAGATAAATAATTACTATTAATCTCAGCAGGTAAATTTTAATACCTGAAGCCATGTATCAATATCTACTGTTCGAATGCCTTCAACAATTGCATCATAAACTTCAGGCCACTGTCCATAATCAAACCATAAAGTTAATAATCGTAATGTATCCTGAAGTGAAGAATCTCTTGATAAAGCAATGGAGCGAAAAAACCCCTCTACAGCAGGTACTGTAAATTGTGTTATGTAGGTCGAATTAAGCTTTTCAGTTGCTTGATGTTTGTAATAAAGAACAGTTTCGAAATTCATAGATGCCCATGAATGCCATGCTTTATAACATGTAGAATCATTTTCAGTGGCAGCCGAATAATATTGTAAAACAGAGGGAATAGAATGTTCATTAATTCCATGTAAACTCTCTTGCCATTGCCCAAGTCGAAGATAACATCTAAAATAATATAATCATTATTATTATTATTATTATATTTTATATTAGCAGCTCCACTATTCTCTCCTAGTCAGTCACATTCTCCTTTATATTGTTTACAAACCGATCGCTTCTCAAGTGGTCTCCACACAACCAAGTATCTATCTATATTTTCCTCCCTCTTGTCCATCCACCAGTTCCGCTCAACACAACTTATATTTTTAATAAATTTAGTAAATTTAAAAATTTACCCAATTAAAAAAAAATAATTTAAAAAACTCCATTTTAAAATTATCCTAAGAAATCATATTCTAATTTTTACATAATCTAAAAACCATTTTTACATGTAAAATAGAATTAAAATAGGTACTTATAGAATAAATTAAATTGTTTAAACCTTTAAACTAGATTAGAAATTTAAATAAAAATTTATATATTATAATAATTCTGAGTGCGAATTGCAAGATTTAACATTTTTTTATATTCATTATCGAATATACATGGTCAGGGTGACTTAGGAGTTGGAGGCTTCGAATGAACTACGCGGAGCTTTATATAAATTTTTAAAAATTAAGTTCTTGTTTTATGTTAAAATATGAGTATTTAAGAATATTTTGATGTCAAATTAATAATAATCGTCCTAGAGAGACTATAACCTTACAATTTACATATATACTTTTTTATATTTTTAGATAACAATTAATTATTTAATATACTTTACCTTGCAAGAAGTCTTCTTCGAGCTAAAATTTCTGCTTCATCTTGACTTTGGGGAGGTTGTAAGAGTGTAAGATGAACAAGTCGATGTAGTTGAGAAAATGCTTCCTGATGTTGTCCTGAACACCACATATGTTTACAATAAGAAAATGTTACATGAGGTAAATTGGCTGGAAGACATTGGTCTTGACTTTGAGAAGGATCAGATCCTAACAACATGACAAGAGTCTTATGTGAGAGTCTCAAACGACCAGATTTTCTGCACAAAGAGGCATATTTTAGCCATGTGCGATGATCTTCTTGAGGAGAGACTACTAGAGCTCTCACCTGAACTATTTTTTGCCAATCTTCAACAACGGATTGACAACCCTGAAAAATTATTAATTTTTGTTAATTTGTTTCTTAAATGTTTCAGTTAATTTTATTATATACTTTATAATTTTAACATTCAAAAAGTTATTAATGTTATTTTTATTTATATTATATTATTTATTATTATGTCTGCTTACTTGCAAACGTCTCCACCACATTTCACGTATTACTGGTCGGCGCTCCGGAACCAATTTATATTGAATAACTTCTTCTAATTCCGCAAGCATTTGAACATTGACCATAGCACCATAAGCTCTTTGATAACTCTCACCAGCCATGGCAGTCAGTTCGGTATCTAATAAATCTCGAGCATTGTCTATTAACTGTTGGGCTTCTGAGAAATTGCTTTGATGAACTGCAAGTACAGCGCGGAAAAAGCAACCATCCTAAAGAGAAAAAAAATTTTATACTAAGAAAAAAAATGAAAACCTATTGAAAAATTACTTGTGAATCTTTAGGAATATGAGAAACATATTGCTTCATTTGATCAAATCGTCCAAGACCCCATTCAGCTGCTGAAGCCATTCTTGCCATTCTTTGACGTTCTGGATCTGACAATCGTTGCCAATGTTCCACAACAACATTGGCAAGTTGACCCCATTCTCCTAAAGCTTCCATACAACGCATTTGTCCAAGGGCTAAATCTAAGTCATGAGGCTAAAAGAAATGATAAATGTAAATGATATAAGAAAAAGATGAATTAATAAAATTATTTCTTACTTGTTCCTTTAAAGTTTGTTCGTAGGCATCTAAGGCTCGTTCCCAACTATGTAATTTTTCATACCATCGTTCCATAACTCTTAATTCGGGCTCATGGTGTGCCATAACATATTCTAGAATTCCTTCTGCTGCTTCTTTCTGTTGGAGTTTATTGTTAATGGATATTAATGCTTCAAACACTGAAGCAGTTGGTTCTTGATGAAACTCTGCTTCTTTATAGTGCAAAGCCTAAAAGAATTTAAAATTGGAAATTTAAAATTTAAAAAAGAAAAATTATACATATATTAATAAATTTACCTTAGCATAAGCACGACATTGCATTGCTCGTTCTCCCAATAATGCAGGATGAAGAGGTAATGGACCTACATCACAATGGTCCATAAATTCGGCTAAGTTGAGTATCGTTTGTGTAAGTTCAGGAACATCAGGAACTGCTAGTGCTTGTTCTAAGCTGGAAATAAACTCCGCTTGCATAGGAGGAGAAAGTTGAGCCCAGCAAGATACAAAAGCTGCATTAAATAAATCACGAGGTAACTGAGAATAAGTTTGTGCTAAAGCCCAACAAGAACGTAAAGCTGGAGATGGAGACTCCTTTAACAATGCTATGCTTAACATACGAAGCCATTCAAGCCAATCGTCTTTAGATACTCGTCTTGAAGCTGTCCATACTTCTTGTAGATTAGGAGCAAGTACCTAAATACAATAAAATGTTTAATATCAATTTTCAAATTGAAGATGTCTATTTTACAATTAGATTAGACTATTAAATTACCTTCAATTGTTTAATAAGAGTGGTATCCAATGCAGTTAAAGTTGTATCTCTGTTTCTTAAGCTGGAAGGTTTATGTTGAACTATGAGATAATCTTCTTCTTCGGCGATAGTAGTCTCTACCATTTTACAAGTAAGAGCTTCATAACGAGGGCAGGATATTTTATGCTTGGCAATAACTCTTTGAACGAGGGGAATAAAAATTGTGTATTTCCGATTAAGTTGAGATACTAGAGCATATAAAGTGTCCATTGCCACTGGTCGCAAATCTGGAGTGGTATCAAGTGTTCGGACAAGTGGATGTATAATGCGAGCAGCATATTCACTAAAATCAAGTGAATCAGCCAGTTGTTCTACAGCCTAAAAAGAGATTAAATGATCTTTAAGAATATATTATAAAGTAAGAAAAAAAAAACAAATATATTTTTTAACGTTACTTACCTCTAAGGCTGCTTTGGCAACTCCAGGAGGTCCATCAAAAAGTCGAACGACTGCAGGTAACACAAGATGTAAATAATCATCGAGTGTTGATCCAAATTTGGGAAGAGCTTTTAGTAATTTTATAGTGACTAACCGATCTTTACTTGAATCATGGGCTAATACTCTTAAAATTTGCGGCATTAATTGGGGTAAATATGTTTTAAACTCAGCTCCTAGAGCTATAGCTACATGTTCAACCAGCATAATTAATGTCGATTGAAGAGGTGAACCCGCAATCCAAAATTCTCTTACTAAAGTAAAAATGTCTTCTAAATAATTTCGAATATGCTGTTTGACAATAGCAATTAAAACAGCCATTTGTTGAAATAGAAATTCACGAATATTAACATCCACATGGCGAATCACATTGAGAAAGCTTGGCATAACTTGAGCAATATAAGGGACACATTTAATTCCCAAAGATTTAAAAATAAAAGTTACAGCTTGTACTACCATTGTGTGATAATTTGAAAGTGTAGGATCACGAATTACACGCATTAATGTAGCTATAGCAACAGCAGGATAAAATTCTTCTAATGACGATGGAGCCATGTTCACTAACATTTCACTTGTTGAAAGTTCATGAGTAACTTCATCAGACATTGGAAGTAAGGAAGTAGCATCTCCCTAAATATACAAAATTTAATTAATAATTTCTTATAGAATGAATATGTTCAGAAAAATCTTTTCTTACCTGAGAATCAATTTGCCCTAAATTCATTTTATGTTTATAGGGATCTAATGCTCCTAATAGCCCAAGTACACGTATAGTTTCGCGACGAACAAGTGATTGTTGTTCAGTTTTGAGAAACATGAACAATAGATCAAGTAACGATGGATATTGATTATAAGGCTGGACCACATATCCTGTAGCTTCTACTAACTGTCCTAGAGTCCATAAAGCAACGCCACGTTTTTCAGGAGAACTTGAATCTCCTAATAAATCAAGTAAAATTGGCAGAAGTTCTCCAATAAATTTTCTCATTTCTTGGCCGTTGACGTCTGCAAGATCTCCTATTGCTCTTAATACACTAATTACAACTCCTGGATTTGGCTCAGCTTCTTTCAGTTTAGGAACTAAAACCTAAAAAAAAATTTAAAACATTTTAGATTTAATTTTTGATTGATATACAATCCACATTCAAAATTGAATTTCTAAATCTTGATTATATCTCAATAAAATGTTCAGAATATATGTAAATGAAAATTAAAAAACAATATAATTAATATAACTTACTTTTAAAATTGGTTCAATATAAGGTCTAACAAGTCTGGGTGCATTCACAGCTAAATGATCAAGCATTCGAGCAGCTTGTTCTTTATTTCGTCCGATTCCGCTATGTTCAAGCTCAATTAAAAGTTGAATTAATGTTTTTCTAAGTGATGGCATCACATAGGCGGGATTAAGAGCCGAAAGTCTACCAAACTAAAATATTATTAAATTAATTTTTATGAATCTTAGTGATACAATAAATAAAATGATAAATGAAAATTACTGTGCAAGTTGCCAATTCACGGATTTCAAAAACCTCATCATTCATAGATACAAGTAGAGCAGATAAATTTTCTGCCTGAGCAAGATATTGATCAAAATTCTCATTTAATAATGATTCAAGAACACAAAAACGAACTTCTGCATCAGTATCAGTTATTCCAACTACTAAAAGTTTTCCTAAGACATCAGCTACTGTTGAAGTCACTGTATCTGATTTTCGTTGATTAGTTCCAATTACAGCAAGTTTTAGTAAACGACTACTCGTTCTTACCTGGAAATATTAATTTTAAAAATTTTTTTAAAACAATAGCAATAGTACCTATACAAATTAAAATATTAGTTACATATATATGTAACTATATATATTATTTAGATTATTAATAATTTTACAAATATATAACAGAAATATAATTATATTGAGAATTTCTTCTATAAATGTACTCACTGCTTCTAAACGAATTTGTTGTGTTTCCGAAGTAAGAAAATAATCAGCACACCTTCGAACAAATTGTAAAAGAGAATGACCTTCGAAATTAAATGAACCAAGAGTTCGTAAAGCAAGAACAACATTGGCAATATCTTGTTGGTCAGTAGGACTAAGACCAACAGAAACAACTGAGCTTGAAATAACTGCATGGCGCGGAGTCCCAGGGTGTCGAAGTGGTTTATGCATTAAAACCTAAAACAAAGTAGTAAACAAATCTTACAAATTGAAGAATAAGATAAAATATTTTATTTTTACCTGAGAGAGCATTCTTAATAAACCATTTGAAATATCCTTTTTAAGCTGAGGCACACACAATGCAAGTTCTCTAAGAGCCGTGGTAAGAGCCAAAGTAAGTCCCGTTGCAAACATAGGATCTAATAGATCTTTAGCATCTTCTCCAATTGCCCATCCAACAGCATGTCCCACCAAAGATATACATGCAAAGACTGTAGGTTCAGGCATTCCACGTTTTTTACTTGGAGTATCTCGAGAAGGTAGAGCTGCTCGAACAACTTCCCAAACTCGAGGCAAATATGAACAAAATTCTCTCTCAACTGCAACGGCCAAAAATCCAAGGGCAACAAAAGCTGATCCTCGTTCAGGATCCCGGCCTCTTAACGTAGTTAGCAAATAAGTCATTGTTATGGAAAGATTTTGTTTTACAAAATAGTCACAATCAAATGCAGCAAGACGTGGAAGAAGGGCAAGGAGGGCATGTTGTATAAACGGATTTCGAGAATTTCTATGAAAAAGGACGGCTTGACTAATTTTTTCTAAATTTTCTTTAATTAATAATTTACATGCCGCAGATTCATGTACTCCTAAATTAATAATTCCTGGAGAAGTTATTGAAATTGGAGCGATTTTACCTGTAATGAAAAAAGATTATTTAAACTAATATATTTTTAATTTTAAGATAACTAGTTTTATAATATAAAAGTAAAAAAATTAAAATTGAATTTAGAGATAGTAGTATATTTTGAGTTATAGATTTTAAAAATATATAAAAACAAAAAAAAAGAGTTCTTAATAATTGTGAAATATTAATTTAGTTTTGAATTATGTTTGTACTATATTAATCTATATATCTATATATACATATAGATACAGAAAATTAAAATACATATGTAATATAGAATATTTCAAGATAAAATGAATCATCCATCCTGTTAGTGTCACTAAGCCTCTCCTACACAATTCCTTTCCTCGTTGGTGTTCCCCGATAACTAAGCAACCCTATGGAAGATCGTCGTACACTGATACTACTAAAAGTTTTTTTAGAAGTTCCTATTAATACGAGATAAATTTTGGAATATTTAGAAGAAAAAAACAGAATGGCGGAGAAGTTTTGGTAAAGAATTACATTTTTTATTATTGTTTTTTTTATTATTATTTTCTTTTAATTTTAAAATATATAAATATATAAATTAAACCTTTTGAAATTTGTGGTGACCGCAATCGTGGGAGTAATAAAGCAGCATCAATTGATCTTGAGGGTTGTGAGGTAGTAGTTGCTGCACTACATTCAAGTTTGTTGGATAATTCTTCACATCTCCTTTCCCAATCCGCGTTGGAACAACGCAAAAGTTCATTAAGAACAAGGATAGCTCCATGTGTACGATGCTCACGTATAGCTGTGGCTGTTCCTTTACTATCTCTTGGTCGAGGTTTAACATCTTCATAAGCAGCATCTAAACATTGTTTATACCAAAGAGGATGTCGGTGTACTGCTTGTCGCGCGGATTCTCTTTGAGCGGTTGCAACAAGTGCAGCTCTTAATGCTTCAACTGCACCTTCACGAATTGCTGGTTTAGAATCTTGAACCGCATTAAAAATTAAATCAAAAAATTGTTGAACCTAAAAAATATATTATTGAAAACATTTATATCAAATAAAACTAATTTAAATGTAAATTAATTGTAAATTGAAAATTTTGATAGTTAATATTTTAAAAATATAAATAAATTTAGTTTTAATAATATATATATATATATATATATAGATTGTATTTAAATTGTTTATATAAATATATCTATATTTATATACAATTTTGCATGCCCCTAAGGATTTCTAATTTAACTTAATTTACATGATATTAACATATATATATATAAAATCATCCAAGGTTCAATAAATCATGTTTAAAAATAACTCCTATATATATATATATGTATATATATATATAGGAGTTATATATATACATATATATAGATTAGATAGATAGATCTCTAAACTATTTAAATAATTATATTGAAAAATAAAAATAAAATAAAAGGGCTTCCACGATATATAACATTGGAGTATTCTAAAGAAGTTTGATTCCCGATTTAGTGAAAGCTAGAAAGGAAGGAAAATTTGCTGTATAGTATAAGTATAGTTTTCTTAAGCAAGACAATAAAGAAATAAATAAAAAAAGACCAAAAATGACTTAGAGAAGGAGACTCAAATAAAAATAATATTAGATTCAAAACAAATAGTAATAATAACTAAAAAAAATCAAAATCAAAATCAAAAAGGAATAAATACTATCAGTCTAAAAGCACAAAACATAAGCCCCGCTTTTTCTCCAGAGTGCGTTTGCTTTAGGTTTGACGGTCTTTAACTTAGGTTGAATTTACCCATCAAGACTGACGAAAAAGTTGATTCTACTGTGGTTGCTTTGGAAGAGGAAAATACCCTCCTAAAAGGAGAAAGTAAATTGGTGGAGGAGGAAAACACCCTCCAAAGCAACGACAGTAGAACCCATGTGTTTTGAATAAAAAACCGCTTTTTGGCCTTTGAACTTAAATAGCAATAGCAAAGATGACAATAACTAGCAAGAAGTCCACGGCTATAAAATTCACAATGTTAATGCTCACTCTCATGAATTCCGCCCAGAAAGGTTGGTCACCACGGGTGAAAAAGATCCATACCCTCCCAATAAATAGATTAATAAATCAAATCAAAACAAAATATAATAGAATAAGAAAAATACTATGATTAAAAATGGTAAATTAAAATTAAATAGTAATAAAAATAGAAAAAATAAACAGTAATGATAAATCAATAATTGGAACATTAAATTTTAGATCTTTAAAAGGAGAAAGTAAATTGGTGGAGATAGAAAGTACAAAAGTAGATATCTTCTCAGAAATCAGTAGGCAAGGAGAAAAAATAAAAAAGAACGGGGAAACATTTTTTTACTATTATAGAAGGATAATGAGAAAACTAGGAGTCGGATTCATAATAAATAAAAGATTAGAAAAGAATAATTGAATTCAGAATAGGAGTTGTTAAGATTGCTTGCAAAAAAAATCATCTAACCTTGGTACAAGTTTATGCACCAAAGTTAGGATCTTTATAGATTAATTAAGAAATAATCGATGGTAATCCTTCAAACTATAAAACTCATCTAATAATAATGGATGACTTTAATAGGCATTAAATAAGAAAAATACACAATGGGACCCTACGGTTATGGGTAACGAAATTATAGAGAAACTAGATTAGGTCATTTTTGCCAAGAAAATTATTTGTTACTTCAAATTTATTTATAATATTACTATATGGTTTTAAAACTTAATTGATTTCATTTTTAGATATCCCATTTGGGACCATCCATGTCCATATTTTTTCTGCTCGTTTTTATCTTTAGTTTATTTTATAAAAAACGAGCAGAAAAAATATCAATTAAGTTTTAAAACCATATAGTAATATTATAAATAAATTTGAAGTAACAAATAATTTTCTATTCTCTACTGATAAATGATTATAATAATGTTATATAATATATATTATAATAATCTATTTGAAAAAACATTATTCATCGACCAGTTTTTGGGTAGGTTTTTCTTTATGATATACCATCTGCATACTATAAAGCAACAAATAGAAAAAGCTAAAGAATATCAAATTTAACTGTTTTTGGATTTTATAGACTAAACAAGATTTTTAATTTAATTTATCAAAATATATTTTTGAGGTATTAAAATCCCAGGGATTAGAAGGAAATTCAAATACTATATAATATATATAACTGCGAAGCTCGAATTATGTTAGAAGAGCCAGTGTCCATCTTCCCTGTAAGAAGAGGAGTTAGGCAAGGAGACCCACTTTCCTCTATTCAATTCACTATTGGAAGAGATATTTAAAGAACTTGATTGGAAACAAGTTGGACTAAAAAGATTAATGGAAAGTATTTTAACAACATTCGTTTTGCAGATGTTGTAGTGATTGTAGCAACATTCAGACAACAAATAAAACAAATGCAAAAGATCTAAATATTGAAAGTCAAAAATATGAACTGAAGATAAATTTAGGCAAATCAAAAATATTAACAAATGCAGAAGAAAAAACATTAAGTTCGCAGAAGATGAACCGGAGATATCTTGTGGAAAAGAAATTATTTATCTGGGACAAATAATAAGTTTTGAAGATAGATCATCTCAGGAGATCAGAAAAAGAATCTCCCTGGGGTAGAAAAAGTTTTGGTCATTAAAATATATTCTCAATAATAAAGAAATAAATACTGAATCAAAAATAAAAGTTTTTAAAAAATGTGTATTTCTTACGCTGACATACGCAGCTCAAACTTGATCTCTCTCGGAGAGGCTTAAACAACGTCTTGAAATAATACAGCGGGTAATGTTAAGAAGCATAATGGGGGTCAGAAGAACGGACGAAATTAAGACACAAGTGCTATATTAATGACCAAAAATTATTAATAGTAATACTTATATTAAAAAAAATAAAATAGAATTGGGCGGGAGATTTATCAAGAAGAACGAAAGATAGGCAAAGATCGTGACAGAGTGGTGTCCTTTAAGCATTTCAAAAATTGCTGGAGTAAATTGGGCTCAAATGGCAAAAGGGAGGCTGGAATGGTAAAAATTAGGAGAGGCCTATAACAAGGGCCGGGTTCCACAATAAATTAAAAAATAATAATAAATAAAAATTGCAAAATAAAATGTAGGGAAAAAGTAATTAGATTAAAACTGTTAAACATAATATTGTATTTATAAAAGAATCCTCAATAAAGGCTATAAATAAATATATAAATATATATATTACAAGTATTAATATTTTATCCTGTGATATAATTCTGTATGATAACTATTCTATTTTTGAATGCAAGCAGGCCTCGTATATTTATAAAATTTTTGACTAAAAGTCTAAGTTATACATCTTTAATTTTAATTTTAATTATTCTTTTTATTTTAATCTAATTAATATGTCAAAATTAGTTATTGCTACTTAAACAGTCAAAACTTTTAAAGATCTTTTGTCTTAATTTACGCATTCCTCATATAAGTAACATTGTATATATATATATATATATATAAGATTATTATTATATAATGTGTATTATATATATTAAATTATTAATAATAAATGAATTATAAAATTAAGGATTAGATTTTGACCTGTTGAAAAAAATAAGTTGGCATATACACAGCTAATTCTCGTAAGACTAAAACTGCAGCATGACGTTTTCCTTCATGACGATCTCCACCAAGCCATTCAAATGCCCTTTTAACTTCAAAATCTACATATTCAGCTGTATAAGTATCTGAATGTGTTGCGAGCTTCCCTACTGTGCGTGCAGCAAGTTCCATAACTCCAGTATCATTTGATGGAAGTAGATTTCGTAAATAATTCGCAAACCGTGAATTACGATTAGTAACATTTCCAACATCGGCATCAATTAAACAATCAATAGCAAGAATTCCACCCTTTTTTTCATGTAAATCTGAACTTGATACCATTTCAAATATGTGACGATTAATTTCATCCATAAATGATACAAGTTCATCTGGAGGGACTTCTCGTAATTCTGTTTTGACATAATGAGAAAAATCTCTTGCTGCCTTGTATTTTGTCTCTGAGTTACGAGATTTGAGTCCCAAAACAAATTGTTGTATTAAAGGGTTGGCCATATCGAGTAAATAATAAAAATATGTTTTAATTAATTTTCTTCTGTTTTTTCGTTATTTTTTAATGTTTTCAAATAGCGAATTTTTTCTTTATTTCTATCTTCTAATTTTTTTGAACTGTTAGGAGAAAGTGGCGGAATTAAACCTTGATTAATTCTATGAAACACAACTGAAGAATCTTTTTGCACATACGATAAAATTATTCTAGAAAAAAAAAAACAAATTACTTTAATTAAAAAAAAATTAATTAATTTGTTTGATATTCTACCTTTGCTGAAGGGGATTATTTGTCAAAAAAAGTGAAAAAATTTTTTTTAGCCAGCTAGGTGAAATTATAAAATTTACTTTAATAGGAATAAATATATCGAAATGGGAATCGCCTTGAAGACGTTGCCCATGTAAATAAAGTAAATTAATTTCTTTATTAAAGTGATAATTTACATTAAAATATTGCTGAACTAAATGAAAAAACAATTTAATTAATTTAAAATAATAAAAAAATTAATTAAAATAATCAATATACCATGATATAATTCTTGGAAAACATAATATGCATATGGAATATCTTCCTCATTTGTACAGCCCAAATCTTGTATTAATGATTTCTGGAATGTAGTTTATTCAATTTATAAAATATTCAGGAAAAAATCGATAAATAAATAACGGTTTAAAACTATATATACCAATTTGTTTAATTCAAATCCACTCATATTTTCCTATAAATAATTAATTGCATATTGTAAAATTAAACAAAAACAGAATTCCAAATTGAATCAATGAAAACACGTAAATAGTAATTTAATAAATAATGAAATATATATATATATATTTAAAAAATATAAATCTATTTATTTAAATTTAGATAGTTGTAAAAAATTAATTTAAGATTAAAAATGTTTAGAAATTAATAATGATGATATTTTAAAAATTCTATTCAAAAGTTATTTAGCCAAGATTTAAAATCTTCAGAGAAGTTAAAAGTCAAAGTCAAGAGGTTATGTTATTTTTATTGATTAAATCAAAAAAAAAAAAAATATAAAGCATCTAAATATTTCCATTAAAAAAACTATATTCAAACATTATTACTAAATATAAATTTATAAAATAAATATTTAATAAATTTTCTTGATTATGTGGATTTATTGAAACAAGGATAATTAATTTATCATTGTTAATAAAATTTTTTTTGATTTTATGAAAATATATATTAATATGTTAATTATTAATAATCATTTTTTGAAGCAAATATATATATATATAATATAATATAATAGAAATTAATAATAAATTCAAATAATATTAAATATACATTTTATACGTTTAATACTTTATGGGATTCCCATTAAAACATTTAAAAAATAATTTTAAATATATTATTTTAAATAAAACAATATTTTTACTTAAAATTTAAGTTTTAAAATATTTTATTTTATAAACCTATATTTTTTTAATAATTTAAGAAATAACAATATATTTAATTTGAATTTATATTAAATCTCAAAAGATGGAGTTTTTGTCATTTTTAAATGCAAGTAAAAAATTAATTGTTATTATTTATAGGTAGAATATTCATTAAAATAATATGATTTTTATGATTTAACAATGAAGAAATATTAAGTCTTTTTTTATGTTTGTGACGTAAAGAATACTTCCAAAGAAAATTATATTTTTATAAAATATTTAGATTTTTTTTAATGATAATCATGAATGATAATGAATATTCTATTCCACATTCAAGGACTCCTGCTCAAAACAGATTAATTAAATTAAAAAGACAATTAATAAATTCACAAGAAAGTTTTGATAAAAAGAAAGTTATTTTAAATTCAACTTCTAAATGTAGAAGACAAAAACAAACAAATGAAGTGACTTTATCACCTAGAAAAAAATCACCTAAAAAACAAACTTCAAAGGATAATAGTAAAAGAAACACATCCAATGTTGATAAAAGTATCTTATTATTCTAAAATTGGATCCTGAAATTTTTATAAATCCTAATTATTTATTCATTTTATTAGATTTGGCTCTTGATCGATTAAAAAGACTAAAACAAGCTCTATTAAAAAGTGGAAAATTGGAAAAATCTCAAATAGAATTATATGGTGCGTTTTTAATATTTTACAACTCTATTTTATTAATTTTATTTTATTGTTAAACCAATAATTTGAAATTTAGTGTAAAAATTTTAATTTTTGTAATTGCGATCCAAAATCTTAAAAAGGAAATAATTTTTAATATTAACGATATTTAAGTAATGTTATTCTCAATATTATCTATTATTTTTTCAAAAATTTAAATAATTAATTTACTAATTAGTTATCAAAGATTTTTTTTTACCATATAATAAGATAGATAGATAAAAATTGATTAATAAAAACAAAATTTTAAATTATTTACTTGAATTATTTTTTTATAGATGAATCACAAAAATCTAAAAAAAAAATTGAAAAAAACGAAGAACAAATGGATTGGGAATCATCTACATTCATCTTAAATGTAACTTAAGTTATTCTAAACCATATTTGTCCTTTAATATTAATATTAATTTTTTTCAAGGTTCAAGCTTTGAGAAATCAAAATCCCAAAATAAATCAAGTTGAAAAATCATTACTTGAACAATATAATTTAAAATCATCTGAAACAGATATAAATCAAAAAAATAAATTATATCTTGTTTTAGATACAAATGTTCTCTTATCAGATATCTCTAAAATATCTCATTTAAAAGGTCAAAAGCTTAAAGGTAATATAAAATATTTTAATTTAAAATTATTTATTTCATCTAAAATCCTAATGAAAACATTTATATATTGTAAAGATTAATTATATAAAATTATAGATTTGTTTAATTATTTTTCTATCGAAAAATTAATATAAATATTTTATAAAATATTAGGAGTTGAAATTATATATAGGATTGGAAATCGCCGGATAGCTAGCAGGAAGTGAAGGTAAAGAAAAACTTCGTTCATCGAAATGCATTTCGGTTATTAGTCTGAACAATTTAATCACAAATTCACTTACTTCTGGCTACCCGTCGATAAACATCTTTTTAAAATCTATTTGTTCATTTTTTTAAATCATGTTAGTTTATAAATTTTGTATGCAATTGTCACATTTTAATCCTTTCATCTATTTTACAAGAATTATATTTTCAAGATTCCGTATTTTAGGTTTAGGTGAAATAATCTTTTTTGTTCCATGGAGGGTAATTCAAGAATTAGATATTTTGAAAACTAATCCAAATAAAAACCTTTCTACTCAATCGAGAAAAGCAATAGATTTCTTATATAATAGTTTTAAATCTTCTGATCCTCATTTAAAAGGTAATTTCTTAAAATTTAATTGAAATATAGAAATTTACTAAAATGTGTTTTAATTTTGAATGTATATGTAAAACGTATAGGACAATCTGTTGTTAATGCTACTAAATCATTAATGACCTGTGATGTTCCTGATGATGAATTATTAAATTCTTGTTTACAAATTAAATCTGAAAATAATAACGTTGTAAGTATTATTATTTTATTAATTTATATTTTTTTGTTTTTGAAAATTACTTAAATATTCAATAAATTAATAAAATATCTGAATTTTTATCAGGTATTACTAACCAATGACAAAAATTTGATAAATAAATCACTGATGAATAATATTCCTTCATACGTTACTTTAGAATTATTAAAAGAAATATCTCAAACTTCAACATTAAAAATGTTAAAAGGTTAATCATTTTTAATTATTCAATCGAAGTTCGCAACATACCTATATCATTTGATATTGTCAAAAAAACTCAAGCCTATAAATTATTTAATTAATAAATTTTAAAATTTCTAGAAATTTCTAAAATAGAAAGAACATTTGTAAATGAATCTGTTGATCAAGAAATAAGAAATATGGAAAATAATATTAAAATTTTTTTTTTTGATGTAAATGTTAATTTTTATATTATTGGTTTTATATATATATATAATGTAGACATATTTTATTTAATGGAGGTGTTTCTCGAAAGGTCTTACATAATGAAATGAAATCATTTTTTGGAGAAAATTGGAATAATTTAATTCAATTCAAAGAATTAAATTGGAACTTGAAGACCATATTTAAAACTATCATAAATCATTGGAATTTATTTTGGCAAATTTTTCCTTCTGAGATAACAAGACATTTTGAAGAAGTTGTTGATTTATTTTCTTCTAAATTAGGTACTGTTTAAATTTTAAAGATTGGTTTTATATAATTACAAATTAAATTTAAATATTTTCTAAAATATCTATTTTTATATTAATTCAAAACTTTTCATTTGGAACTTAAAAATTAATTTCTAGTTAAGTATTGATTTTTAAACGTTTTTTAATTCTATAACATTAATATTATAAATATATTCGTGCCTCAAGCTCGTAAAATAAACACTTGGCGAATAAACTTTATATTTAATTTAAACTAAAAATAATATATTGTTGTGAGGCGTGGACTACGATTTTGAGGGATGAGAAAGATTCAGATTATTTGAATAGGTTTATTCGAAGAATTTATGAACCTGAAAAAGAATGAAATCACTAGCTTCACATCCAATCAGTAACTGACCTTTTCTCAAATTCCTTATTAGTTCCACAAGGCTCTTTAGGTCTCTCATCCATCGTATTCCATTGGTTTACCAAATTTGAATTGTACTTACCCCTCGTTCTAAAAATTGGACCTTCAATTAATTACCATAAAATATTTATAATATTTATATAATACTTTTTAGATATTCCTGTACAAATTCAAATGGAACGTATTGTTCAATCACTATATAATTTTCTTATATACTTGGAAAATATTGAAAATTATTTCACCTTGGATAATTATATCAAGGTATTTAAATTAATTATAATGCTAATTTTTGCTTTATTTATATTATTTAAATTTAAATTTTCTGAATTATAATAATAGTTAATATTTAAAATCGATTATTCATTGTAAATAAACTTAAATTATAACTTCTTTCCGATTAAATTTCCAGTAATTTTTTTTTTTAAACACAAGAATTAAGGTATTCGGATTAGACAAGTTTAATAATATTTAATTATAAAACACAGTTCATATGAAATAGAGTATAATTTTAGTCAAATGATCTTAAATTATTTTTTTTATTATTAAATCATCCTATTAATTTTTTCAGAATTTAATTAAAAAGTATAAATTGAACATAAATGAAGTTAAACGAATACAAACGAATTATCTCAATGTCATAGAACCTCTTAATGTTGTTTTTGAAGAAATTCATAATACATTATATAATTTTTGGTTTGTATACTATATCCAAATTATCTTTTATCTAATTTTTTAAAGATTTTTTTCTTTTTCAGTGCATTAGTTGTTAATATATTTGATTTAGAACCAAAGATTTCTTACAATAAACCTGATGTAATACCACCATTACCAGAAATATTGAAAAGAATTGGTGAAATGAATTTATTTATCAATAAAATATCTGAAATCCTTAAAAGGTAAAACAAAAAATTTTTCTTGAGATATTTTAAACTTAGTAAAGAACATAATGATATAATAAGAAATTAAGTTACAATGCTCAAGTAAAAAATGAATTTAATTGTTATTAAAATATTCAAGTTTTAAAAAATAAATAATAACATTATAATATTATTAATGATTATTCATACTTGTCCTATGATGGATGACGATTTTCTTTTTCTTATCTAAGTTCATGAAATAAGTCCCTAATAATTAATATTAAGTAGCTACCTATCCTAACAATCAAATTATCTATTTCTTAATATAAACATTGTTCATACGTAATTCTTTATTAAAAACTTTATTTATCTGTCATTTATATTAATTTTTCTTATTTTTAGTATTTTAGGAACTATTGTTAATTTGGACTCTTACAAAGAAGAAATACACAAACTTTACCTTTTAATAGAAACTTATGCAAATCCAACTACATTACCTTTTAATTTTGATCAATTATTTTTATTTTGTTCTTCCAAAGAAATTAGGTATACAACAGAAATAGATTACATTTTTGGAAAAAAATTATAACTTTTTTCTTGTTTTATTTTTTTTTTTAGAGAAAAATTGAATTCATTTGTTTTTAACTTAAACGGATTTGCCATTATTTTTGTAAATGCACAAAATAAAGTGAATAATTTTATTTAGTTTAAAACTATCTAATTATTTTTAAATAATTTATTGGTGGTTTTTACTTCATATTATTAATATATTTTTGTTGAATACCTTTTCAAGTTTACTGATTAATACTTCTTTTTTTATAAGTTTTCTTTATTTTTCATCAAAAAAGATATTTTTAATTTTATTATCATAGAAAATGTTATATTTATGTTGAAATTTAAAAATATTATTAGAATAGAAAAATTAATTAATAATTTCAAAATACTAAATACTCTTTTGGTAAATAAGTCAAAACATTATTAAACTAAATCACTTAAATTAATTTTTTTAGAAATTTTTCTTTTTTAACGAGTCATAAATTCAAAGTTATATGATATATAAATTTAATTAATATTCTTATTTCATCTTAGAAAAATTTCCTTATACATATTATTGAAATCAAATAATTATCTATATAAATAATATAATTTTTTGTTAAATTATTAAATTTTATCAAGATTTGGATTTTTGACTAAAGTTCAATGTTACTAAAATTCCTTTTAGTTTATCAATAATCAAATAATACTAATAAATTTAATTTTTTTTCACTTTGCAAAAACAATATGTTTATATTAAATTAATATTTTCACAATAAAAAATCAAAATATATAAAAAAAAGAACATTTAAATAATTACTATGCTTACTAACGTAAGTATTTTTGTCAGCTTTATTAATGTATATAAAACATTTATATTAATTATATTGTTTTTTATTTTCAAATGCAATATTAAATTTTTAAGTTTTTTTTATTTAAAATGTTAATTAAAAAAAAATGTTTTTATTATAAATATATATAAAAAATATTCATCCCAACTTAACTTTATTTATTTGTGAGGAAGATTTTTATAAATTTATAAATATATTTTTGCATAAATATAAATATATTTTTATTTAATAAAATATTTTATAAAAAATACATTTTTTTTATTCTAGTTATTTGCATACAATTCTGGAAACGTTTCTCCTTGAGGAAGTTGTAACCAATTTTCTTTACTATAAGTTGTACCATCAAGATCTATGGTATGAAAAGTATATGCATGTCGCGATTTTTCAGATTTATTTGATTCGCTCTTATGTACTACAAGTCCATGTATCAATAGACAGCTACCTGTTAAATAAAAACATGTAAACGATAAATTCTTGAAAAATTATTACTATATATAATTAATATGCTTTTAATAGTTAAATCAATCATTAACTTATTTTTAAATTTATTTATTTTTATTTTAATAATAAAATAAAATTACCTTTCTTGATTGGTTCAGCTTTGAAATTAGAAGTTGGATAATTAGGTTGGGGAGCTGTATATTCCATTTTATCAGGATTCTCTTGAGAACGAATAAATCTTCTATGTACACCACTTCTGTGAGATCCAGGAGCAAACCAAAGGCATCCATTTTCAAGGGTAGCATCATCCAAAGCAATCCAAATTCCAAATAATTTTAATGGTTCATTATATAAATAAGTTGCGTCTTGATGAGGAATAACTTTAATAAATGTAAAATTAAATTTATAGAGATATTTACATAAAATATAACAACAAAATATTAAATTATTATATTTCAACAAATTTATTTTTAATTTTTCCTTTCTAGGCTCTATGGAAATGTTTCAAACAAAAATCTTATTTACATATTTAGTTTATAGTTAAGTTTGCAAGCACTAAAAATAAATTTTAAATTTTAATTTACTTCTTAACTTATTTTTCTGTAAGGGGCTTATACCATTTATAAATAGCCACCTTGAAATAATAACAGTTAAATCTTCTAGGATCTCCTTTTTAATTAAAATTATTTCAAACGGAAATTTCACCTTGAAGAAATAAACTAACTTTTCAAGGATTGCATATACAACTTAGTATAGATTTTGGTAATTTTATTATTATCTGAAATAATACATTATGTATATGCTTATATTAAATCTACTGATTTGTATTTGTATACCTACCTATGTCTAACAATTTATTTATTTTTTTATGATGTATTATGATTCTGTCTAAGGTAACGTCCTTTTATTTTAAATAATTATTATTCAACATTGAGATTTTCAAAATAGACCATAAATATCTGAAATTAAGTTTATAAAATATGTATGTTGCATATATAAAACATTTATCACTTTTTCAAAATTATCAAAAATTTATGAACTAAAATATTAATGAATTATTTCATGTTTAGATAAAATAATAATTCTTAACTATATATATATTTTTGTAGATGAGGAGAAGAAAATAGGAAAATTTAAAAATACCCCTCCAACAGTTGGGATACTTACAGAATTAATATAAAGTGAATAAGTAGTCTGTTATTATTTCTCTTTTTAAAAAAGTCAACAGAACGGACTACAGTAATTAAAGACGAATCTTTTTACAACACCTAACAAAATTATTTCAAATGTTATTTTATTTATTATTATTTTATTTTATATTATGTGGGTAAAATATTAGACAAATATCAATGCGGAACTACATTAGGTCATATTTTTGATGAAGCTTATATTTTAGAATATAATAATATTTCTATACATCAATTATTCGTTGATTTTAACGATAAATGGGGATATATTCTTTCGTATGATCCGGATAATAAAAGTAGGGTTAGTTTGGAGAATCATCTATCAGAAATATTTGAAATTCCATATGGTTTGATATAGAGAAGTGTTATTACTACTTTACGCGATTAAGCGCCTTGATTAACAATCCGCCTTCACAATGAACGATCTTTGGCCTTGTCAGTCCAGATGTCCCATTCTCCTATCGCAATCAGATAGTTCTTTATTTCATCTCACCATCTCAATCACAGGTCTTGTGCCGGTTGGAGTAAATCCATAAGTGACTTTGGCCAACGTGAGCTGTCTATTCGCGACCCAGTCATCTGCTCTTTAATATACCCACAATGTACGTCTCAAAAAGTAATTTAAAACATTGTAGCATCTAATATTTGTCCGCATCCTTGCATCTATCTCAATGCTTCCCGATCATTGTATCTAAACAGAGAGCCCAGATATCTAAATAGGGCGACTTGGTCGAATTTTTTCATATTTACTCTTATGTGTTCATTTCTAGATTTCATACACACACACACAAGAATCATGGGGCTTTAGTTTATTTCCATAGTAGTCAATTTCTGCTTTCAAGAGACAATTCTATTTAAATAATTACTTTTAGTATTTCTCTAATCTGATAAAATCTCTCTCTTCCGACTGTGTAATTTCCACTTAACCAATCACTCTTTGCTTTATGTCTCTCCTCACATGGCCTTTTGAAACTTTTTAGAAATTTATCTAAAAAAAAAATATTCAAATCTTTTTTTCCTATTCTTTTTTTTCAATACTTTTATCTGCTGCAGATGTTATAGCATTCGTTATTGATGAATAGATACGTTGAAATCATAATTATTTCCACTTTTCTGTAACCGACCTACGATAGTAAGGCAGGTATTTGGTATATTTACTTAATGCATCAGTATGATGAATTGATCAACTTTTAGTGCAAATCAGGAAACCGGAAGTGGTAGTATTAGCGATCGACGATAGGAAGGGTAGGGTTATTTTCATACCAAATTTCACATGAGGAGATTTTTTACATATCAATCAATCATGCACTTTGTATTGGTTTTATCCCCGAGATAAATTTCTTAATTTAAAATTATATGACGTCATCCAGCCATTCATGACGTCACAGCCTGGTCTTACATATATATTCTAAATAAAATAAAATTAAAAATATTTATGTTCTATCCATATCTGTTTTTTATTACATTAATAGATATATTAAAATTATTTGAAATTGTTTCTGTAGCTGAAAATTAATTTACTTCAAACCGTCGGTCGGTTCGGACCTGGCCACAGGTCAACTTATTATGTTATTAAAAACTATTTGTGAATTTGCTGTTTTCCACTTTTCTTCCCCCAGTTTCTCTATGTCACATTTTTTCAATAGTTTCTACTTTTTTCTTCTTTAGTTATAATATTTAAATGGGTTCTCACAAGAAAATGATTACCACTTTCAGTTCCTCTAGATGTTTTCATATCCGTGATCCAGTGTTAAACCTTTTCTTCTATAGTGATCCGATCAATTTGGTTAACTTTTTCCTTCTGGTGATACCCTCCTTTTCTTATGAATATTTTTTCTTCGGAAACTTGTGCTCGCTAAGAACATAACTCTAGAGTAAATGAACTCTATGAGTCCTATGCTATTGTCATTACTTGTTGTACTGTACTCATGTAGACCAGGGGTGTCAAACTCGCGGCCCGCGACAACTATTTTTTCGGCCCGCGACCACTTTTGACTTTTTTAAAAAATTTTCAATTTGTCTCTAAAAAAAAAGGTAAAATGTTTTTCGCGACCAGACTTTCGACTTTTTAAAAAAAATTTCAATTTGTCTCAAAAAAAAAAAAAAAGGTAAAATGTTTTTTTGCGGCCCGCCTAAGCCAAGTGTACCTATGAGTTTGACACCCCTGATGTATGTTTTCCAACGCTATATGTTTGTTTTTGGCTAATCTTAGCATTCATATCTCCTAGTAGAATTTTGTGATTCCCTTTTGGGATTGCATCCATGATACCTTCTAATTCAAAGTAGAATTCCTCTTTAGTATTAGGGGATTTATCTTTGAAGAGCATGCGACAATTAATGAACGTTATACGGTTATTATAAACTTTTATTGTTATTACGAAATTTGTGGACTGATAGACGAGAAGTAAGTAACATTATTTTTAGTCTTTTACTAAAACAGAAGCCTGTGTTATGAGTCTGTGTCTCTGTTGAAATGCCATAGAAGATGTTGAATTTTTAATGTCCAGTATTTCCTTCTTTATCCCATCGAAGGGGGGCAACCATATCCAGTCTATATCTCTCCAATTCTCTAAAGATATTAATTACAGTACCAGCCTTATACATAGTGCGAACATTTGATGAGCCATAACGTAGACCAGTTCCGGGCCGAGGTCGAAATCCATTAATTTCATCCATTTTCAGAGGCTGATTGTTGATATTTTCACCTTTATATAAATACCGACCGACGATAGGAAGGAAAAGTATTGTTTTCACATCAAATTTCACATGTGAAAATTTTTACATATCTCCACGAATCATGCATTTTGTTAACAGAAAAAAGTATTTTTAACATGATGTCTGTCTGTCCGTGTGTCCGTATAAACGAGTACAGCTTGATAGGCTCAAAGGATTTGAGTAAAATTTGGTATTATATATTTACTTAATTCATCAGTACCATGAATTCATCAACTTTTGGTGTGGATCCGCAAACCAGAAGAGGTAGTTTACAAAGTATTAATTTTATATTCATTGTCGGAAGTTTTTCACTTAAAATATAATAGTAATTAATAAGTGAGTAATTAAAATAAAAATAAAAACCAAGATAATATAATATAGTCATTTTAATTCAAGTTTTAAAAATATTTTTTTTTTATACTTTATATATATATATTGTTGTTTGGAAATTAATTTATTTCAAATCGTCGGTCGGTTCTGTGCCTGGCCACAGCTCATATTTTTTATTTTTTCGGAGCGGGTTGTTAACCCATTACCAACCTCATTTGGGACGACCATGGATTTTCTATCATTATTAGTAATTTTATTTAATCTATTATTTGTATACGCGATTAACCAAATTGGGAAGAAATCGAAAAAATCCAACAAAACAAAAGACCATTAGACTACGCGGACGATTTAAATTTATTAGGAGACTTCAAAAATCAATTATAAAATACAGAACATAGAATTTGAAAATTTAGAAAAATTTAAATAGTTTATTTCTATAATCACTGAGGATAATAATATTTGAGAATATTTTTAAGGTTATTTTTAAATTGATTTTATAAGTTTAAAAAATTTGGAGTGTCTCCACTCGACTATCTCGCAAATTTGAATTGAATTAAATAACATATATTAATTTAAATTAAATTAAATTAATTAAATTATAAATTAAAATTAATAAATAATATTTATTAAACCAGCGCATGTTTGGCTCTTTGTTGATAGCACCACGTCACGTGTTGGCGCGTGAGATTTGCAGTGTTAAAAAATTATTTCTGGTACTTTCAGAGATTCAATCAAGCTGAAATTTTATATATAGCAGTTTTATACAATTATTAATCATGTGAAAAATTATCAAACATATATCTTTATTTTTACGGTTTTTGCCTAATCTTGGTTACATACATACACACACACACACAGACATTTTTCTCAACCTTAGTGAAAATGATTCAGGAACCTTCAAAACGTATAAAAACATCAAAATCTCAACATCGAAAATTTTCGAAAATTTTCGTGATCGCAATACTATCTCTTACGAGATAGTAAAAATTCTCAAAAATAAATGATTCTATACGAGTATCGAATTTATTTCTCTTAGATACAAGTATGTATATATAAGATTACATTACATTACATTACATTTATTTTCTTTTTACTATTTATCTAAAATTTAATCTACTGTGAAATATATATTGAAATTTATCGTGTATGAAAAAAAATGTTTTTTACTTTTATATTTATATTCCAATATTAGTTTTGTGATTGTATCTTTGAAAAATTAGAAAGTAAGATAAGAGATATCATAGTAAATGGATATGTTTTTTTCAAAAATATTATCTAAATATCTAAATAGTTGTTCATTACCCTCTTAACCATTTAGCAATTTTCTATTGTATATAGAGAATGGGATTTTTCTCATAAATAAATATTCGGTATATAGATAGCATGAAGGAACATCGACATCCCAAGTACAATAAACTATTAAATGTTTAGATATTTTAAAGAAATTAATTATAAATTACTAAATAATTTATTGGTTTTTACGCTTTATTACTAAATTTTCCATAAATTTTATTTTAAGAGAGGGAGTTTATTCTTTAGATTATTCTTATCTATCACATCAAATATATGAAATTTATATTTTTGAAAAAAGAGGTGATAAATCTCAACTATACCAGTTCATCGAAATTTATATTACTATTCTCTTAAAATAATTACAAAACAAATTTAAAATTTAATTGATTTGAAGTTTATTAAATCAATAAATTTCTTTTTTACATACATTTGTTTATATTTTTTAAGAACCTTAGTTATCAGAAACCCTACTATTTTTATATATATATATATATATATATAAATATATTTATGTAATAAATTTATGTGAATATAACTAATTACCGACCGACGATCTTAAGGGAGGTATTATTTTCAAACCAAATTTCACATGTGGAGATTTTTACATATCTCCACGAATCATGCATTTTCTTAACAGAAAAAAGTATTTTTAGCATGATGTCTGTCCGTCCGTTCGCTGTGGGTCCGTTTAGATGTGTACAGCTTGAACGGCTCAAAGCATTTTGATGAAATTTACTTAATGAATCAGTATGATGAATTGATCAACTTTGTGTATATCCGTAAACCGGAACTGGTAGTATTAGCGATCGACGATAGAAAGGGAAGGGTTATTTTCACACCAAATTTCACATGAGGAGATTTTTTTACATATCTCCACAAATCATGCACTTTGTATTGGTTTTATCCTCGGGAAAAATCATCTTCATTAGTTTTTTCTTAATTTAAAATTATATGACGTCACCCATCCCTTCATGACGTCACAGCCTGCTCTTACTTATATATTTTAAATAAAAAAAAATTAAAAATATTTATGTTATATCCATATCTGTTTTTTATTGCATTAATAGATATATTAAAATTTTTTGAAATTGTTTCTGTAGCTGGAAATTAATTTATTTCAAACTGTCGGTCGGTTCTGCGCCTGGCCACAGGTCAACTTATTTTTTGAAGAACATATCTAAATAATAATTTTTATTTTACTGTAATTAGAATTACCAATATTCTCTTACCTTCACCTCCTGTTCCAGGATTTTTATAAATGTACATGCTCTGGCATATGGCGGGTTTCTTATATCCTAATTGAAATGCAATTTCTTTGACCCTTTCACAAAAAGTCACTTTACGAAATTCAGGATGGAGCCAATGTAAAGCGTGTCCCACTTTATTTAGGGCAACGTTTGGATCCACTGCAAGTGAACCATCTTCTTTTAATGCACTTTCTTCAAAAAAATATGATATTTTGTTACTACTTTCCATAAAATATTTGTCCAATTCCTAAAATAACAAAAAAATGTTAATATTAATTTATATATAGTTTTTGAATGAGTGAAAATAAATTTAAATATTTTCTAGGAACTTACGTGTGTCTTTTTTGTTGAACTAAATACAACTCTTCGTTCGATTTCAGAAATATTATTTATTAACTTTTCTCCAGATTCTTTCAACTGTTCAGTTTCTTCAGGTGTTAAAAAGTCTTCAATTATATAATATCCATCTCTTTCGAACTAGAATAAAATATATAATTACTTATATAATTATTATTTATTCTTTATTTTTAGAAATTTGAAAAATGGAGAATGTTTTTGCTATTCGATATTCTTATTTTCCTGTTTACATATTTTACTCCCACTACATAACAAAAAAAATAGGCTCGGATAATTCTTTATTTTTATAACAAATGTATATTTTCAAATAGGGTATTTAAAATAAAACAAAACTTATACTTAAATTAACTAAAATTTTACCTAAAGCATTAAATAAGTTATCGAAACATTTAACTTAAGCTTTTTTTTATTTATTTTAATCTTTATTACCCACCGACGACGATAGGAGGGAAAGTATTGTTTTCACACCAAATTTTTCACGTGGAGATTTTTACATATCTCCACAAATCATGCATTTTGTTAACAGAAAAATGTATTTTTAGCATGATATATGCCCGTCCGTCCGTCCGGCCTTCCGCCTGTCCTTTGTGTGTCCGTATAGACGTGTACAGCTTGAACGGCTTAACAAATTTTGATAAAATTTGGTATATTTACTTAATTCATCAGTAGCATGAATTCATCAACTTTCGGTGTTAATCCGGAAACCAGAAGAGGTAGTTTACAAATTATTAATTTTATATTCATTGTCGGAAATTTTTCACTTAAAATATAATAGTAATTAATAATTGAGTAATTAAATAAAATTAAAAACCAAGATAACATAATTTTGTCATTTTAATTCAAGTTTTAAATATATATTTTTTTTTATACTTTATATGTTGTTTGGAAATTAATTTATTTCAAATCGTCCGTCGGTTCTGTGCCTCGTCACAGCTCTCATTTTTTTTTTTTTTTTTTAAATCTCATAATTAATAAAATAATATATCAATAAGCGACTATGATTGTCATCAGAATAAAATATAAAATATTAAAATTTATGTTTTGTTGGAATTTTTCTGAAAATTATTATCTAAAATTTTAATATGAAAATATAAGAAATATGTTTGAAAATTTTTATTCAAAAAATTATTATATATAGGTATATATATCAATTTTAATGAAATTGATGTAAAGTTATAATTAATTAATTATAATTATAATTATATTCCAACTGTTTTAATTTAAAATTGATGATTAAATTTAAGAGCTATTTCGAAATGTAGATAGACAAAACACCTACACATAAGACGGATTGGGGAAAATTCATCATTGAATTATTTTCAGCAAATGACGAAAATCATGGTGAAGAAATTTACTTAAATTTAATTTTTAATATGAAACTTTAAAATAGAAAAAATACGTTTTTCTTTCTCCATTAATTAATAATTTTAAATAATAATATAATTCTCATTAAACTATTTTTTTTCATTCAATTAATTTACATCGTTATCTCCTCCCCCTTATATTCTTTCGAGTATTATAATTCATTATCAATTTTTTCCGATCTCTTGTAAAATTTCAAAGTATATTATATCTTTTAATTAAAAACTGTAATGCAATATCATTTTTATTTATTTTAATCTTAAATTGTAATTTAAAAAATGGAAATATTATTTTAAGTTATTTATATGTTTTTGATATTATGAAATTATTTCCAAGTTTAAAAGGTCAATTATTCAAGTAAACAACCAGTTATTAATTTTTGAGTGAATTTTTATCTCTTTTAATTTATTTTCTATTTTATAATTGTTTACTGTTATGTGTTTATAGTAAAACACATTCTGTAAATAAACATAAAGATTTGTCAGTTTTTTTAAGAAAACTGTCTATGTTAACAAAAAAAAAAGGGGGAGAGGAAAATATTTAACGGCGCCTTGAAGGACGATTTCCATATGTGACTAAACAAGCAGTTATATGAATACATATGTAGAGAAAGAAAAATGATAAAATTTGAATCTGAAATTCAATTTCAGAAGAAAAATAAAATAATATCTACCTTTTCTTTAATGTTCAACATGTTGATTAAAATTTCCAAATTAATTAAAAAAGAGAGAAGCGGTTCTGGTAAGTTGATGAGATCGGCTATTAATGAAGATCCTTTCCGTGTGGCTTGCTACTTGCAACTAAGTGGAAGAGCGAGCAGAAGAAAGTTTGTTCTTTAGTCAATGTTGCGTTGAACAGTTGAATAACTGAATTGAACTGAATGAACTGAACAGTGAACACGTTGAAATAGGATGAGTTGGATGCGTTGTGCGCTGGCCTCTATTGCCTTGGTGGGGGTAAAGTCAGCACTAAATTCTTCTCCCACCCTTCCTCAACATTCCTCACACTCGTCGGTCACTATCGCCAACATGTATCTCATCCAACAAAACAAATATCCCATTCATTTGTATATATTTTAATCATTATATTTTATTTATTATCTATATTATTAAAATGAAATTAATATTAATGAAGACAAATAGAATGTTTAATAAACCATTTTTTATTATAAAAAAATCAAAGATTCAAAAAGAAAATAACCCTGTTATTTCTAAAAGAGCTTTGACTCAAAAAAAAAAAAATAACATTTTTTAAAGAGTGGTTATTTCGCGGTGATTTATTTACAGGTAGTTACTTTTTTAAACTACATGTATTTTAAAATATCAATTGGTGGAATCAGATGGACTATATTAATGGTTAATGGAAATTTTGAAAATAGCTTTCTTCCCTTTCTTTTCAGAATGTTGAAGTTGATTATATATAAAAATATTCTTAATAAAATAATAATTTTCAACAAATTTTAACTGAAAATTAGAAAAAATAAAAATGAAGATCATTTTATCTCTTGTCTCGCATGAAAACGTGAATTTTGTCCAAAAATAATTTTCAATTGTTTTGTGTGACATAGTTTAATAATTAAAATATTATTTTTTTTACTTTAAATATATAATAGGACAGCTTTAATTACATCATTCATGTTTTATTTCAATGTTTCTAATTTGTTAAATTAAAAATTACGGACTGTAAGATAGACCTTTTTATAACAAATTAAACTCAACACAATATCCCCTCCCCTACATAGTCCAAAGGCGCCTGGTGTTATCTAGTGTTCTTTATAAGGGTCCATCTATAAATAGTTTATTCAAGTGTTTAAAAAGCAATTAAAAATTTTTTATACGAAAAAAACAACTTTTTAATATTGTTTATTCTTTTAAATTATTAAATACAAATTTTTTTGGAATTAAAAAAAGTTTAAATTATATTTAAATTTAAAAAAAAAATTAAAAATTTGATTTAAGTATAATTTACAATATATATATATATATGTGTATTTATAAGATACTAATATAATTTTTTTTTATATATTTATCTTTATTTGGTAAGGCCAAAGTTTAACTGCGGGATTAGTTTTTCATTTGCATTGGTCAAAGGACTGCGAAAATTTATCATTTTTTTTATTCATTAGTTATTTTATTTTTATTTTATATATTAATCATTTAAATGAATCACCCTAAATTTTTTTTTTAATAATTCCTTGTAAAAGCCCTCGCTTGTAAGATTCTTGTGGAGATCCGCTTGTCGCTAGTGTCTGTTGTTTTAGAACGCATATGTCATTTGATGAATCAAATCACACCTCCACAAGAAAAAAATATTAGTCATTAAGTCTATATATAAATAATTTCATATCAACAATTATATAGTCTAAGGGTAATATTATTATTTTTTTATATATATATACATAATCAATAAACAATTAAAATAACATATATATATATATATTGTTTCACCATCTTATGATAGTATTTATTTACTTTGTCTTGCGTTAGTAATACTATTATATAATATTGTTCCTAAGTTTAACCAAATAAAAAATATGCTTTTAACATAAATTCTTGGTATGTAATTTTATAAAAAAATAAAAATAATAAAATCTTTTTTCAATGAATCCATATGACCTAATTATTCACTAGTAATATTACGTAAATTCCTGTACTAATTTTAGACATGACAACATTGTCATTATTAAGTTAATTTGGAAATGTATTTATAAAACACCAAATATCATTCATAATTTGATTTTTAATAAGAAATGCTTGAAAAGAAGAATAATTTAAAATATATAAAATAAATCAATCTATTTTTAATGATATATATATAAGTTACGAAAAATATTTAAATTTTAGCTGATTAATAAAGGAGAAAGGATGAACAAAGCTCCGCCACCGCCCTATGGCCCTCCACCAGCTGCACCCCCAAGTTATGCCCAAGCTGTAGGGGGAGTACCCCCTTCAAGTCCATTTACTCCTGGCCATTCTTGTAAGTGATTCTACTAATAGTAGATATTTTGAAACATTAATTTAGATTCAAAAATATACTTTATCAAGGTGAACATTGTACTATTCCTTTCTATAAAAGATTTTTAAGTTAGATTAATCAGTAAATAATAATTATGAAAATCACAATATTATATTGAAATCGAAAGTGAATTTTAAATTATCTAAACTAATGTATATCTAAATGTACTTAAATGTTTTTTTAATATATAAATGATAATCATTAATTATGTTTTATTAATAACAATTGTTTTAAAAACGTTTCTTTTAGTTGGAGGAGGCCCACCAATTGTGACCACTGTAGTGCCTTTGGGATCTCAACCTACTCATATGATTTGTCCTCATTGCTATGCAGAAATAGATACCGCAACTAAAACAGAGCCAGGGCTCATTGCTTATATATCAGGAGTGATTATTGCATTACTTGGGTATTTATTATCATTTTTTTCTTTAAATTATAATTTTTGGAAGTATTTCAAGAAAAACAAAATTTTCTCTGGTCTATTTTTATACAAATTTAATATTTTTATAGAATCACATTTATAATATGAGATTTGAAATGATGTCCATTTTATTTTAGAATTTTTTTTTTGCTAGAATTAAATTTTTTGCCAATAATTATTATTTAACTTTTATTATAAATATTTCTGTTATAATTAATTAATAATTTTCATGAATGTTTTGGTTTGTGTACTCTCGTCAATAAACATATAATACCATCATCATAACTACGTTGAATATAGAATATTAATAAACTATATAATTTTGATTTATTATTGTCTTATTAATTTTGAAATCAAGTATTCAAACCTTAACCAATTAATAAATAATTAAATTAAATAAAAAAATTTGTTTAATCTATTATCATACATTTATCATGAATCACAAAAGTGACAATAAAATATTAAGACATAAATATAAGAAAAAATAAATTGTATAAAAATTTAAATTTTTATTTTCAGATGTTGGGCAGGATGTTGTTTGATACCTTGCTGTATTGATGAGTGTATGGATGTTCATCATATTTGTCCAAATTGTAAAGCATACATGGGTCGATACCGCCGATAAGCCTTAGATTATTGAATTATATTTAAAAAAACATATTACGAATATTTTAATTTTATTATTGTTTTTTCCTAAAAAAATTTTTTCTTGGAAACAATAATTAATTCATAAATCAAGATATAAATGTTTTTACAATGTTGAGAACTAATTACTGTTTTATTTATTTAAAAATAAATTGTTAAGTTTTATTGAAGAATGAATGATTATCACATATGTCAGCAATAAAATATTATATATTATCAATCTTTTATAAATATTAGAATTTAAAAATATACATTATATGTATAAATCAATTTAGAGCACTATTTTATGAATCATAAGCAATCTATTATATTTATATACAAATCATATATTATATATTGATAACTAAATATTCACAAATGGCCTCTGTTGCTTAAGGCATCTCTTAATAATAATAAATATTTTTCTTCTTCCACTCTGTTTGACTTTGTTTGATTTTAATATTGTAATATATTGTAAAATTATAAAATTCTGATAAAATCAACACGTTGTTTTTAAGTTAACTTATTGATTAAATTTTAACAATTAAAATGTTTCTCTTATAAATTATATATAATATCAATATACTAATTTAGTCTAGTTTAACCTTATAATAAACATGCATACAATGGAGTAAAAAAATTCCTCAAGAAATGGTAAATATGTGCATTTCTCTCCATTTATTTATTCATATGGGAGAAAAATAAATTTTTTTTCACTAACAACTTTCTCACAATGTCTTTTATGTGTAAGTAACAAAAAGTGCATAATGATGGATAAACTTCCTTTAAATTTTTTTTACCTAGTATAAAGTACATTTTCTGAGTAGGATATTTTACTGCCATTGTGTAATTTGCCTAGAAATAATATAAATGGGTTTATTTTCTTTAGGCATCTAACAAATTAAGAATATAAATTTAAAAAGTTAAATATTTATGAATAAATTGCTAAAAAAATTTCCCTAGGATTATATATTGTTTAAAAGTAGTTTTTTGCTTAATTTTAAAAAATAATTTTTTTATTTTAAATTTATTTATAATGTATATATCTTAATGTCTTTTAACATGATTATATAGTAAATCCTTTTAAAAAGTTTTATCTTTTAATTTGAAATAATATATTTAAAATGACTTTTAGAAATAATTGAGCTTGGAAAATGTGCCTTCCAGTTTTTATTAAATTTATAAATACAATTCTATTTAATTAATATAAATACATAATTAATTAATTATTGAAGTTTATGGTGAGGTTATCATCAAATATGTTTTAAGTAAATTATATATTTTAATTTCATTAATATATTAATTTATGTTATTATTAATGTATTTATAAAATTGTTTTTGTTTATTTTGAAATTTAACATATTAAATTTAAAAAAAGTATAAATGAAAATTCAAGCATTTATCATTTTATCAAGAAATATTTAAAAATAAATAATATATATATAATCACATAAAAATAATAAATATTCCTTTTAAAGCTATTAATACTTTTTCTAAGTATATTTTCTTTTAATAAAAATTGAATTTTCAAAATATAATATTTTTTTCTCTGATAATATTCACCATTAACCTAAATAAAAAAGAAATCGAGAAATATTTATTTTTAATTTAATTAGGTATAAAAGGGAAGGGAATAGTCAAAAAATGAATCTGTTAGCAGGTTCTATCGATAAACCAGCCCCACAATTACTCGGTGGTGGTCCGTTATTGTCATCATCCGACTCATTTGGCTTTTGAAATGTTCTTGTGTACGTATTGCGTCTTCGTCTTTTTTTGGCCTAAAAGAATTATCAATATAATTTTATAGTTTGTTTTTAATTATTTTATTAAATTAACTAAAACAGTTTTTAATAAATAAAATTATTAGGAAGAAATCTATGGAGATTGGTGAGAATTAAATTTTGTCGACATCGTGAAATCTATAAATTATTACTTATCTATATTAGAATAAATCTAAACTAATTTATTATTTGAAGAAAAATTATAATACAATTAGTTTTAATAAAATATTTTTAATTAATATTAAAAAACTTACTTCATTTGTTTGTTCTTGTTGAAATGAAATTTGATCCTTTTCAACAAGATCTCGAAGTCTTTTGGAGAGAGATGGTGTAGTTATGATTTGTGAATCTTCTCCTTTTTCATAAAATAATATATAGGGTGTTTCACTTGATGAAGTGTCATAAGTTTCATTTGCCATTACAAAATTATCGTTGAATAAATACCACTTATCATGATTACTATCTAATGCAATAGTATAATAATGACCACAATCAAGGCTTCTTCCAGAGTGAAGTATTTTTGCATATAATCGATATGAAATCTAAAAATAAATATTTTTAATATTTGTTTTTTTAAAAAGGTTAAAATAAATATTATATACCTTGGAATTTAACAAAGGAAGGGAAATATTTAAAGTTGGAATAATTTTTCTTAATAATTTTGTTCTGCGTCCGGTAGAAGCGGTAAATCGAAATAAGTTCAAGCATAAAATTAGGTGACTAGGACTTTGAGCAATTTCGATTGATCTTTCAGCATCTCTAAGTCCAGAACATGAATCACACATATATCTAAATTCAACAAAAACAAGTTATAATATTATTATAAGATTATTTTGAAAATGAATAATTAACATAAAAATAAAATAACTTACCTGTTATCTCCCGACAATGTTTCAGGACGAATTAATTCTTCTAAAAGTTCTTGAATCTCAATAGGTTCTTCTCCATCTGGGATAGGAAGATGCAAAATACTAAAATAGTCTTTGCTCTTGGATTCGGCACGGCAATTTAAACAAATATACTTTGTAACTGAGAGACCACCAAAAGATTTACGTACTAATGTTAATGGAATAGTGTTTGAAGATTTACACTTTTTAGTGGGTAAAGAATTTGCTCCCGTATTTTCTTCTCCTGATACTGAATGAATTCCAGAATCGGTGGAATTACTTCGAGTTTCTGTTAAATCAATTCCTGCTGAAATTAATCAATTGGAAAATATAAATTAAAATAGTAAAAACTCGGAATTTAGTAACATTAAATTGAAAATTGGAGAAAAAGATATAAAAAGGAAGGAAATAATTTGAAAAAATAAAAATAGCAGGCACAATAGAGGTTTGTGAAATGAAAACCCTAAGAAATCTAGATAAACGAGGATTGAGTAAATAACGAAGATATACTCCTAATACAAAAACTAAGCTCTCTCATGAGTCTAAGGGTCTCATGATATAGAAAAACGAGCAGGCAGCATTGCGCGCGCTAACGGAAAATGAAATCGTGGTGGGCCAAGAAAAATGAAGAAAGATGATTGGGTTAAAAAGGTCCTAAACTTAGAACTAAGAAGAAGAAGAATTTGATAATTCTTTAAATACTAACTTAATTCTAATTAGTTTAGGAATTAGTTTATTTTGTAGAGATAAGATTGGGTATTGGGATACTAAGAAAATTTGAAGAATACATTGTAAAGTTCTATGGAAAATATAAAATTAAAATAAATATTTAAACAATTTAATTTTTTAGTTAATTATTGAAGACATACTTGGCGATATATCTACAAGAGATCGAGATTTTCGTTGAAGATTTGAATCAATTGATAGATTTTCTTGAGTAGTCCAACGGGTCATTGATTGATTTTTAAGAGATAAGGATGATGCATCTTTTTCTTTTAAATCGTAGAGAAAATTATAATCTTGATCGGATGTAGAAATTTCCATTCTATCATTAGAAGAATTACTCGAAGTTGAACTTTTATCTGATTTGACTATTTGTCGTTCTTGTTCATCCATTTGGTCTAAGAAATAACTATAAAAAGAGGGAATAGATAAATTATTTTAGAACATTTTGAACAATACAATTCCAGTTGCTAAAGTCTGTTTATGACTTTCACAAAACGCCCTTTATATTATTATTTCAGAATAAAGTTCTATGTATATTTTGCAATTATAAAGAGACTAAATGCCAAGGCCAAAATAAATTGAATAAAATAATAATAATATAACTCAAAATTTACTTAATAGGGAATGCAATGGCATTTTAATCCATATATTCACCTAATTAAGATTTTCCACCTAGAAGGTTCTATCTTTTTCCATTCAGATCGTAACTTAGCAATATAATCAGGATCTAACTCGAATATAATTAATTATTATTAAAAAAAGGTAATAATATAAATTGTAAATATCTTACGCTAAATATTCTGAACTATCGTGTTGATGACCTGGAAGAAATGATGGGGGTTTTGAAACAGCATATAAATCTTTTGGAGCAATTGAAGGTCGATTTGAATAAGAGAGAAGCGTATAAAGTTCTTGAAGACAAATTAATAAGTTTTGACTTTTTTGAGCTTCTGTCTCCAAAATAGCATGACAAAATCTAAGAAAAAAATTTTTTTGTGCATAACATGATGATAATATAAGAATTTTTGATATATTTTGTAAACTAAAATTAAACTTATAAGAAAATTTTTAATTAAAACACTCGATAAATTTCAAGTTGATGGATATATTTGCTTGCAAAAAATTAATCTAATTGAAACTTTAAAAAGTATAATTTTAATTTATTTACTCAAATTAATTACTTTTTTGTCATGAATAATGCTTGTAGTACACTATTCATAAAACAAGTATTTCCTAAATTGTCAAGGCCAACTTTTCCACTAACTTGTCTTTTTTTATATTCCCATAATCGAACATTTTCCAAATTTGATGTTGAATTTCCAGGAAGATCCTAAAAATTATATGTAAAGTTAATTTAAAAATGTCATTGATCATTTTATTATTATTAAAAAAACTATGTTTATTAAACATACTTGAAAAATATTTTTTAATTTTTCAAAAGAACCTGTATTTTGCGGAAACAAACATTCCATTTCAAAACAAACTTTTTGAAGACTGTTTAAATAGTTTTCAGAACTTTTATCCTTTTTTAAATTCGACACTAATGAAGGAATTTGGTCTGATATCTACAAAAAAATAGGTATAAATTTCGTAAAATCAATATATAGAATAGATAATATAAAATATAATTTAATAAAATTAAAAGAATTTTAAGAAATAATTTTAAAAAATCAATATTGTATATAAGCATGCCTTAAAAAAAACTTCATCCGAATGTCTTATCATGTAAAAAAATACAGGTGCAATTGTAGCTCGAACGTAAGGTATTTCCATTGATTTAAAAAGTAGTTTTATAACTGAAACTCCTACATCTACAAGTATATAATATTGTTCATTATTCTCTAGATAAGAAATTAGAGCCAGAACCTGAAACAAAGATAAGAATATATAGAATATATTATAATATTGTAATATAATTAAATGTGTAATTTATATATAAAATTAAAATGTTTTCCAGATTTATATATAATATAAATAAAAATTTTAATATCTATTAACCCATATATGAAGACGATTCGCCTTTGGCCATTGTGTAAGCCATTTACAGAGAACAGTGAGTATATGAGTAAGAGTATGGTCGTCAGAGCTTATTTCTTCAAAAAATGAACCTAAAGTTGCATTAGGAACAATTATATTTACAATGGCTGCAAGAACTGGAGGTGGATTTTCTAAAAATAATATTATTAAATTAATGATTTTTGATTTTATAAAATCAATTATTAAATAATATATTTTACCAGATTTCAATATAATGGAATAAGAAACCCTTAAACATGATTTTATTATTTCTTCGCCGTATTCAGAAGAATCAATAAGATTTTGAATATAATTAGTAATTTTTTCCACTTTTGAAATAAATTTAGTTATTTCAGAGCCCTGAGTAGGAATTTTTAAAGTTGATAAAGCAAATATAAGAACTTCACATAAAATATTATTATTTCCATGTGTGATATTAAACTTTGAAAATATTTCAACATAAAAAACTAAATCATCGATGTTTATGAAATTTTTAGGAAACTCGATTTGATGTTTATCTAAAATAAAATATAAATTTAGCTGTGTTTTGACTTTATATATGAAACAAATATTTTTGCATATTTACCTAAGGAATAATTTAAATCTAAACACCAATTTAAAATGCTTGGTATTGTTTCTGGATTCTTAATAATAACAAAGTTAGAAATGCTGTTTTTTAACATATTGACTGTAAGACAGTTTTTTAACAACCCATAGTTATTTTTTTTTAAATGATCTAATATAAACCAGCCAAAATGTATATATTTTGGAGATTCTCCAGATATTATACAACTAAAATATAAATACATGAAATATATTATATATATAGCAAAATATTAGGAAAATAATCAATACCTTAGAGCAATATGTATTCGATTTGAACAATCATCTATATTAATATCTTTGTTTTTCTCTAAATAATCAGAAATAAGATTTTCTTTTTGTTGGTCTGGAATTTCTTTTGCTATAAGTTCTTCAAGATTTTCAGACATTTTACTCTTCTACAAAAACCATGATTTAAAGTGTTAGGAAATAAATAATTAATTTTTATTAAATTACCTTATTATGCATCACTTTAAAAATATATTATTTTTTATAGAAAGATGTTAAAATAATGAGTTTTTCCTCTGTCAAATTTTAAAATCATTGCATTTATGAAAACTAATAATTTTTTAAAAATGCATTTTTAAAAAATTTATATAAGAATATTTTAGAATGATTTTATGAAGAATTTATTATTCAAGAATATTTATATTTAAAATTAAAATATAGGATGTTAAATCTGAAAATAAAAGCATATTTTTGTGATTGATGAATTTAAGTACAATAGTATTGTTAGTATTTGATTCTGTCACATTTTACATTTATAAGACTATCAAGTGTATTTATAATACCAATCTAATAAATAAGAAAAGTAAAAATAACTATATCCATTCTTATTTATTAATAATAAAAAACTAAATTTAAATAAAATTAATCCTAACAGAACAAAAAAAATATCGATATATAGTTTTTAATTAAAAAATTTGATAATTAACCACCAAAATAAACATATACCCATTAACTAAAGTTGGCTAATTTTAGTCTTTTTACGAAGCTATCTTAATTCGTTTTGTGACTAATTTGGTCATAAAATTATAAATATCAGGCCGATCAGGCCCACAGCACTACAGACCATACACAGGCGCTAAAACATTGTTTCAAAAATTAACATTGAGTGTCGGACAGTGTCGGAGTATGATGTATGGTCTGTGATCATAATAAAAATGAAACTAGAATTTGCGATTTTTTTAATAAAACATGGGGTTCTATCAAGGAGTATCAATTGCCCGTCGTGTGAAAATGTATTCGATTTAAATATAAAAAATTATATTTTCGATGCACGAATCGAGGGTCATAAAGAGAAAAAAACAAAAAAGTAAAAGAAATTATTGTAACTTTGAGCGGTCTGCCACTAAAGGAACTTGGTTTCATTGAAGCCATATTAACATAGTTACAAATTGCCGGCTTGTGGTATTTTTCTTGCTTGAAAATCCTCCTAGGCAAGAAATTACAATGTTGGAAACAGGGATATGATCAGCGTCCACGGTTGTGGATTGGTTCAATTTTTGTCGTGAGGTAAGCATTCTTTAGAATTGAATATTAAAATATACAGTATGATATAAATTAAAAAAAAAAAACAACTAATTATATATATTTTTAATTCACAGGTCAGCATCTACTGGGCTGATAAGAACAGTGAGAAAATTGGAGGCCCAGGAAAAGTTGTAGAAATCGACGAAGAAAAATTGGGAAACGAAAAAAAAAAACCGCGGGCGCTTTTTGAGAGGACAATGGATTTTTGGTGGTAATGAGAGAGGATCGAAAAAAATATTTTTGTCCCGTTAATAATAGATCTTCGGGCACACTCCTTGAGTGTATTACCAATGGATTCTTCCGGAGACAACGATTATATCCGATTGTTGGTGTTCTTATCAGTGTTTATCGACAGAAGGATATCTAACTGTAAATCATACGAATAATTTTGTCGACTCGGAAAATGGTGAGAAAGATTTGTTTAATTTTACAAAATTAAAAAAATAAAAAATTAATTTTTTTTTAAAAAAAAAACATTATTAATTAAAGAATTTTTTTTAAAAATCATTAATTAATTACCCATACTCAAAACATCGAGCGTACCATTGAGAGATGTTCGAGGAAAAATTCCAAGATATGGTTTAAAAAAACATATGTAGGTTATTTATGTGAGTTTCTTTTCAAACGCCGCTATGCCTCATGGAGGGTTGAAAATTTTTTCTCCTTGATAGGGGAAATGTATCCTCCTGGAGGCGTTATTGATGATGGCGATCAGCCAGGAACATCATCAAGTGGACTTAATACGACAGTGGTCCATCCGAGAGGCGTTGATGTTGTTGATGATGATGAAGATGAAGATGATTATGATGATCTTTATGAAGATTTTGATGAAGATGATTAAGTTGTGGATGATGATGATGATAATAATGATTTGCCAGGAGCATCGTCAGGTCGGCCGAGTACCACCTCGTAAATATATGTTTGAAACCGGTAAAAAAAACTTCTTTATTTAATACATTTTTATTATTATTTAGTATAGTTTCAATAAAATTATAGATGAATTTTTGTTAGCCAGGTCGTGAATCATTGAAGAGCACGTTAAGTGGCCAGCTGAATTGTAACTTCAAAAGGAACATGATTTTTTACCGACCGACGATAGTAAGGGAGGTATTGTTTTCACACCAAATTTCACATGTGGAGATTTTTACATATCTCCACGAATCATGCATTTTCTAAACAGAAAAAAGTATTTTTAGCATGATGTCTGTCCGTCCGTCCGTCCGTATAGATGTGTACAGCCTGAACGGCTCAACCGATTTTGATGAAATTTGGTATATTTACTTAATGCATCAGTGGGATGAATTGATCAACTTTTGGTGCAAATCCGGAAACCGGAAGTGGTAATATTAGCGATCGACGATAGGAAGGGAAGGGTTATTTTCACACCAAATTTCACATGAGGAGATTTTGTTATATATTACCACGAATCATACACTTTGTATTGGTTTTATCCTCGGGAAAATCATATTTATTAATTTTTTCTTGATTTAAAATTATATGACGTCATCCAGCCATTCATGACGTCACAGCCTGGTCTTACATATATATTATAAATAAAATAAAATTAAAAATGTTTATATTTATTATTTATGTATTCATATCTGTTTTTTATTACATTAATAGATATATTAAAATTATTTGAAATTGTTTCTGTAGCTAGAAATTAATTTACTTCAAACCGTCGGTCGGTTTGGACCTGGCCACAGGTCAACTTATTTTTTAAATAATATATATATTGATTTTAAAATAAATATTTTTGGCATATATTATTTTATTTTTTTATTTAATTGGTATATTTTCTTTTATTTTCTTTTTAATTTATTCATTTAATTATAACATAAAAGACCCCTTGCTTCTTAATAAATGCTTGAATAAATAGAAAAATATAAGATGCCCGTACCAATTTCTAAGAAAGGATGATTAGGGCTATTGAATGGAACAAGTTTGGTAAAGTAATTAACCTCCCTTACCCCACGGGGTTAAACTGGATAATTACCCAATTTCTTAACATTTTGTTATTAAAATATTCTTAATTGGCTTTATATATGATATTCATTCTACTATTTGTAATATTAATAATATTAATTAAAATGTAATAAAAAACTACAAAAAATTGAATATATAATTATTACAAACTAATATAATTTAATGTGCTGATTTTCTTATTTGAACTCCTCCAGCCTTTAAATAAATATCCTTCTTCGAGGAATATTGGTATTGAAGTTGTAACTCAATAATTTAAATGAAACCAATATACATGATATTTTTTTAGATATATTATATATTAACTTTTAAAAATTCCTATCTATTTCATGTAAAACAAATGTTAATTTAAATTTTTTTGTCTCGTTATTGTTTGAAAATGAGAATCTCAAATTATATATTATATATATTGTAATGATATTTTAAAAATATCATTAATCCTTAAAATAAAAGATAAAATAAAATTTATTTATTTAAAAATAAATTTATTTGTGGAAAGGATTATGATTGTAATACGTTTCCCCTGAAGCGACTAGTTGTTGGAAAGTCAGAGAAAGATTCGTTCAGCAGCTAGCGTCCCGGACAGACTGACTTTATTGGAGAAAAAAAGGACCACCATTCACCAGTCCACTGATTATCGCTTATATAAGGACCGGCTACATCATTTACAAGAATATTGTGTTTTCAAGGAGTTTCTTTTATTATTTTTTGATTTTTAATCTAAGAATTAAAAATTATTTGGATTCACAACAAATATTGGTGTCTCTTTAATTTTTGTATAACTTCCTTTTTTTTATATAAGGAAATATAAAAGGTTTTTTTTTGTATATAAAATTATAATTAAAAGATTACATTTAAATCTAAAGGTTAAAAAAGTTTATATTTAATTTTAATGGTTTTAAAAGTTTATATTTAAACATTAAATATAATAAATCTTATAATAAATTTTTATTCTTAATGATAAATTTAATTTTTTTCTCTTTTTTTTAGTCCAGATCTCCAGGTCAGTTCACGCCGATTCAAAGTCCACCCTTTTCCATTACACATTTGTGACCAACCCTTATTTTTCTTAAAATTTTCCCCTGCCAAATCCACCCACATATAAAAAATCATTACATGGAGGTCCCACTGAGATATGAATAAATACGTCGGACTTGAACTGTCTTGGAACCTGGCGTAAAACAGGAAACATATATATATAAATTATACATAACATAAATATTTCTTCTAATTTTTCCTAATATATCTTTTTAAAAATTAATTTATTAAAAAAAATTTTTAAACTAAAAGCGACTGACATATATTGCATAAGGGAAGTTTCTTTGGAATTAAAAAAGAAATCCACTGGAAAAGTTTAATCCAAATCCATGTCACACGTTAATATGAACAATTACCAATAATTTATATCATTTTGGCTAGAGCAGTGATTCCCAAAGTGGGCGCTACCGCCCCCACGTGGGTGCTGCAGCGATCCAAGGGGGAGGTGAAGGCCACAGGTGCATTTAGGGAAAATTACTTGTATTTTACTTTTCTATTCTGAGATCAATTAATAGATACATAAATTCAATGTTTCTAATTTACACCCTTATTTATAATAATTTGTGAATAGAAACATTTATCTTTCTGTTTAATTGTTAATAAAATTTAAATTAGCTGGAGTGTCTCCACCAGTCTCCACTCGACTATCTCGCAATTTGAATTGGATTAAATAACATAATATATTATATTTAAATTAAATTTAATTAATTATAAATAATAAATAATAAATATTAACCAGCGCATGTTTGGCTTTTTGTTGATGGCACCACGTCACATGTTGGCGCGTGAGAATTGAAGTGTTAAAAAATTAATTCTGGTAATTAAGCTGAAATTCTATATATAGCAGTTTTATACAATTATTAATCATATGAAAAATTATCAAACATATATCTTTATTTTTACGGTCACTTTAGAGGAAAAAAAATCAAATTGGCCAAATAAGTTTGGGAACCACTGGGCTAAAAGAATGAGTTGCGTTGTTTTCTTTGTACTATTTTTTTTAGAATCACCTAAGAGATAAAATAGAAATATTTTTCCTCTCCTTTCATATAATAATAATAAAGAAAATATTACAGAATATTCATTAAAAACTACCAATTAAAAAGTGAAAAAACAGTTAAATCATTCGTAATATTTAAAAATTAGTTGGAAAAAGTGTTTTTCTTTACCTACTCCACCTACTCATTACTGAGGATTGTTTATGGGTGACAGATTCTTGTCAATCACTTACATTGCCACTCGATTTATAGACTTGCCATATGAGAGGCCATTTTTACCGTAGGACGATAGTAAGGGAGGTATTGTTTTCACACCAAATTTCACATGTGGGGATTTTTACATATCTCCACGAATCATGCATTTTCTTAACAGAAAAGCATAATGTCCCTCCGTCCGTCCGTATAGATGTGTACAGCTTGAACGGCTCAACGGATTTTGATGAAATTTGGTATATTTACTTAATGCATCAATATGATGAATTGATCAACTTTTGGTGCAAATCCGGAAACCGGAAGTGGTAGTATTTGAGATCGACGATAGGAAGGGAAGGGTTATTTTCACACCAAAATTCACATGAGATTTCACCACGAATCATGCACTATGTATTGGTTTTATCCTCGAGAAAAATCATCTTTATTAGTTTTTTCTTAATTTAAAATTACATGACGTCACCCAGCTCTTCATGACGTCACAGCCTGCTCTTACTTATATATTATAAATAAAATAAAATTAAAAATATTTATGTTATATCCATATCTGTTTTTTATTACATTAATAGATATATTAAAAGTATTTGAAATTGTTTATGTAGCTGGAAATTAATTTACTTCAAACCATCGGTCGGTTCGGACCTGGCCACAGGTCAACTTATTTGTTTGATATTTTGGTCACCAGACACCATTTCACTTATTTATTGATTCCTTTTTTCTTTTTTGTAAAGGGGAATACATATTCTTCTTTTCCTTTTCTCAATTTTTAGTAAGCTTTGATTTGCATTAAATCTAGGCTTCATCTACTGCCTTTATCAATGGCTTTAGAAGCAGACGTTGAAGGAGTAATCTCTATTTGTGTAGTTTTTACCAATTGTTGGGAATTAATACCAGTTGCGTTGAGCATTTAATCCTCAGCCACCTTTTGCCACTTCGGTTTACTTTTGTTCCCACGAGTATCTAGAGCAGGGGTCGCGCGAAGCCATTTTCAAGTGCCTGCATTTAAATTACTAAGTATTAAATTATTACTAAAAAAAAGGTAAAATGTTTTTGTGACCATGAACTTAAACATTTTTAATATGGCTCTAAGTATCACCAAGTGTGCCCAATCCTGTTATATTATTTCAGAAATGTGCCCGACTATTGAAAAAGGTTGCCGACCCCTGATATAGAGAATTAATGGTAATCTCTGGAAGGCTTATTCAAACTGAAGGTTGCCTGATATCCGGAATTCAGCTTACTAGAGACTGATCCACCCAATCAGCCATACATTTCTTGACGGGTTAACTATTATCTAACCTGAAGTGGCCCACTGATGGTATATATTTATTACTCTCTACTACACTAATCAAAAGAAATTTCCCAATTATCAATAAAAGGAAAAAGGTAGAAAAAATCCTGGGAATTAAAAAAAATAAATGATTCAAGCAATTTTATAAAAAATTTAAATATAATATAAATAATATATTTAATGAGATTATTTACAAATATTTTTTTCTTGAATATAAATTTTACAATTTTTCTAAATGAGAGCACCATTGTGAGAAGTGTAGAGTAATTAATAAAAATGCATAACAAAATGATGAATAAAATTGCACTTAAATGCAGAAATAATTATTGAAAATAATTATTTACATAGCTATGATATACATTTTTTCAATTTATTTACAAAAACAAAATATTTTTTCATTATTATCTTTTAAATGTTTATAAATTAATAATATAAGCATTTAATAAATTGCGAAGTTGCACATTAAACGCATATAATATATAAAATAATATATATATATTGCAATAATGCATTAATATAATAATATGAATTGGCATCATTTTAGAGTATTAATGTGAATAAACTATATGTATGTATATTATGTGCTATAATAAAATAATAAGAAAATATTTCAATTACCGAATATATATATATATATATATATATATATAAGACTATATATTATATAGAGAGAGGTTATTATTATTACCTTTATAAAACTATATTTGATTTATTAATTAAATAACTTAAATTATTTTGTCATTAAAAATTGAAAAGAGCATCAGCCTTTTATGAGCAAAAAGCGAAACTACTTTTTGCAAATAACATATTAAAAATAGGTTTTTATTTTATAATTTGTTTATAATTGATCAATATAACTATATAAAATCTCAGATGCCTTTAATGAATGATTAAATACTTTAAAATTGTTCACTCTTTGGGTATTATAAAATTATTATATTAAATAATGATATAAAAGATAATTAGGGAGACCCTATAGCTACCTATTTATACGCGAAAATATTTATTGCTAGCTGCCATAGAAAATTGATTAATTGTATCTTATCAGCACCAATCAGCCATATAAGCAAAATCTTTAAAAAGCATTTGTTCTTCATCGGTTAAAGGTCTTGGATCTTTTGGTGGAGTTAACTGTGGTTTTTCAGATGTAAATTCTTCATCAAAATTACTTACATCTTCAACAGAATTCTAAAAAAAATAATGAGATAATATTATACAAATATTAATTTTATAAAATCAATTAAAATATTAAATTATATATTACCACAATAGGTACAAAGGGTGGTTTTATCCTTTTTTCTAAGAGGTCTTCCCAAACCATACTTCGGAAAAATGCTTGTTTTTTAACATCTTCAGCATCACGTTCACTTGATCCAAGACGCCGATCAGGATTTTTACGTAAAAGCTATAAGAATATTTAATATTAAAATTATTATAATGTTTATTTATTATTCATATTAATTTTAAAGTATAATATTATAGTAAATTTACCCGACGCATTATTGCAATGGCTTCTAAAGATAAAAATCTTGGATAACGAACTTCATCATTAACAATTGAATCAAAAACTTCTTCCTCATCATCTCCTGGGAATGGTGACTAAAAGATAAAATAATTTTAATAATTATTTTAACAATTATTTTCATTAACAATCATAAAACTTACTTCTCCAACAAGCATTTCAAAAATTAAAACGCCTAAGCCCCACCAATCAACAGCTCTAGTATAAGATGTTTCAGTTAATACTTCTGGAGCGAGAAATTCTGGCGTTCCACAAAAAGTTCCAGTACGATCTCCAAATCCCATGCCTTCTTTACATAGTCCAAAATCTGCTATTTTCACATAACCTTCCGTATCCAGTAAAAGATTATCAAGTTTTAAATCTCTAAAAAATATAATTTAAGAAATTAAATTTCGCAATTTATTCAAAGAGAAAATGTAATTAATAATTTAATATTTTGACAAATAATACCTGTAGATTATTTTACTTTCATGAAGATATTGTAGTCCTAAAACAACACAAGCGGCATAGAAAACAGCCCGAGGTTCAGCAAAAACATCTGCATGAATATGCATCATTAAATCTCCACCAGCAGCATATTCCATTACGAAACAAACGTGAGCCTAAAAACAATATATTAAAAATATATCAATCGAATATTTACCTAATATATAAAATAATAATAAATCTAATATGGTCAAATGATTTTCAAAAATAAAAAGCGAGAAATGTATTTAAGACTAAGTATTGTCTAAATGAGAAGCCTTTTAGAATGATCTTTCCAAATAATTTAATTGAAATATTGAACCTCATTAAATAATTATAATATTGATTTCTTCTTTCTATATTGTAATATTAGTATTAATTCTTAATATGAATAAAATGTTACCTCAGTTTGAAAACATGCAAATAAATTGACCAAAAATGGATGGCGCATTGCATTGGCTACTTCGAAAATACGTTTTTCTGAAAGTAAGGATTCCACTTCATCTCGTGCAATGATATCACCTTTCTTTAAAGCCTTAATTGCAAAATGTTCTCCGGTTGTTTTAAATTGTGCCAAAATTACCTAAGAAAAATTTATTTTATTTAAAAAATATAAATAATTATGTAATATAAACAAATCTTAAAAATAATACCTTTCCGAAATGACCTCTTCCTAAGACACTTAGTAATCTAAAATTATCCATTGACATGTTAACTCCTAGGCCAGGAGGAAGATAATGTTGTGAACCTCTTCGAGATTCATAGGCACTATCCCTAAATCCCGGTGAATGATCAGCCTAAAAATTAAAATAATACTTAACATCAATTTATAATTTTTTAATTTAAAATAATTTACTTCTAGTTATAAAAGGTCTTATGTAAGATGTATAAAGATTCACAAAAAATTCATCTAATCATTACGTTTAATTTTATTTTATGGAAAATTCATATAATTTAAATAATTTTATTATTTATTATAAAATAGCTATTCTAAAAAATATTATTCAACAATTTCTTAACTTTAACTAAAGTACAAACAGAATTCGTTTTTTTAATTTTTGTATTTCACTATATATAAAAGATTAAATGCTTTTTAAAGATAAGCACTGCAAAGCAGAGTTATGCCATTGTTTTTGTATTGTTAAATTAAAATATTTGAGAATTTCACAATATATAGCTCTAAAGTTCATATAAATAAATGAAAATCATTTTTTAATAAATTATTAATACTAATTTCACCTTAATTATCCAAATATATACAAAAGAAAGTGCTAGTGCTTTAATATGAAAAAAATCAATTAGAATTTATTTAAATAAGCAGAGCATGAATAGCGAAGCATTTGGAAAAAGGGTACCTCTTCCTCTGGGAACTGGACTATTGGCTGAGGCGATGGAGTCCTTTCTTCTATCGGCGGAGGTGGAGGCTTCGTCGTAGGTGGTGCTGGCGGCGGAGGAAGCGCAGGTGGAGTTGACTGACTGGGGGGTGGCGGTTCCTCCACGTGCAAGAAGTCAAATTCTCGCAATACACTCTGCAACTGCGGGCCACGAGAACGTGCCTTCACAGTAGCAGGTAAATAAACTTTGGTCCAAAATTATCTCCAAAAGATTTTTAATAAAATTATAATTTTAAATTTTAAAATAAGTATTTTTAGACCAAAGCTAGAAGAAATTATATCTATATGTGCGTGAGCAATGCATTATGAGAAAAGAAAGTGGTGATGTTTTTTGAGATGTGCACAAAATCAAGGGGTGTATAAAACAATAAATACAACATTTCATTATTAAAGCAAAATAAAATTGGTTTATTAGTTACCTCGATATCCAATCTGGGAGGGGCTGATGGGGGTGGTGGTGGAGGGGGCTTCTTAAGAACAATCTCGGCAGGTAATGCAGGAAGAACTGCAACTCCTAAAGGTCTGGGACCACTAAGGCCTCCAGCACTACTTAAATTTGATTCTTGAATTTCTCCAGGTGTTTCTGATTTCTCTTCGGTATCGAAGGGTAATTGCACTGGTTGTAAATCTATAAAAAATAAAACAAATCAGAATAAAAAAACTACTAACTAATAATATATATTATATTTTTAAATAATTGATGAATTTATACTGACTAGAGCGAGAACGATTATTTTGAATTCCTCCTGGAGCAGTATTTCTTTTTAGTAATCGACCCCAGGTTGCTACATTAATGTTCATTTGATTAGCTCTTGGAAAATTTTTATCTTGCCGAAAAATTTTGCGTTGTCTTTGGAGTTTAGGTTTCCGAGAGATCATAGGATTGAGGAACTTAATCTGAAAATTAAGAGTTTTTCTAAATATATGATTATAAAATTAATTAAAATTAATCCTTATCATATATCTATTTAAAAGTATAAATTTTTATTTGGTAGCGTTATATTTGATAAACACATACCTCTGCAAAAAGGAGACCCTGTGGTTCGAGTTGAAGTGCCATTCCATGGCGAATATCATCAACAAATTCTTCTAATCTTAAAAACTTGACAGCGCATAGGGATCGCCAATCACGCCAATAAATTCCTATTTCAAGTTCTCTTGATTTATCTAAATCAATTGAGAATCTAAAAAAATAGTTTAAAAAAATCAGTAATTATAACAATTCTAATAATTTTTAAAAGCTTAATTTGTTCAATGAATATTGGATAATTTTTAAAAAATAGAAATCAAGATAAATAAAGAAATTAAAAAACTGTAGTTTAAATATTTTATGAATAAATATTTGTAATTTTGTTTTAAATAATTTGAAATATAGAAAAAAATATGCAAATATAAAAAAAATCCACACCTTTGATCCCAAGCTTGTTGTGAGCAATTGCGCCAATTTGTCTGGGCTACAGTTTGATTATCAAGTTTGATAACAGCCATTATTTCATCTAGAATATCAAAATACAATTTTTTAAATATATTTTATGAAATTAATAAAAGGAATCTAATTCTAATTCAACTTACTGCTTGTTTCATCTTTGACGCTATAGCTCTTACTGCTACTCCGACCTGTAACGCCCTTGACAAAAGATCTACGAAGATCGCCACCCGGACTTGAACTTGCTTCTTTATCTCGTCTCGACCGTCCAGGGACTTCTTCAAGTAAACATTGGCAACCCATTAATCTAAAAAAATAAATAAAAAAATTACAAAAAATAATTTAATGGAAAAAAAAGTATTTTTAGAAAGCTGTATCATATATATATATCCTCTTCAAGATAATACCTGACTTCAAGTTTTCCAGTTACTGCAGCACAACGACTAAGTGAGGCTGGTGTTGTCGGTTTGCCTGAAGCATCTGACCCAGCCCCTGCTCGAAATGGTTGTAAGCTTGTATATCCTACACTGCCAGGACTAGATGCTTGAACACTTTGCAATTCTCTCTTAAGTTGTGCAGCTGTTGGTGAGTCTGATGGAAGTTCTTGTCGTCTTAAATCCAAAGACAACCGAAGTAAATCAAGTTTACGCGAAGATTCATCAAGACTACTTTGAGCCTGAAATTAGAAATAATAGTAAAAATTTCTAATGATATTGTAAATTTAATTTTATTCTAATATTTTTTGAAGTAGATTCCAAACCATTAATTTATTAGTATCTCACTAGGACTCCCTATTGAGCATGTTAACTAAATAATCAAGCCGGTTATATCTATGAGGTGGGCTATGATCAGTAGAACAGGTCCTCTCAACCTTTACCTTGATTTTCAAGTAGCTTTTCCCCAATGTTGTTCCCGGAGGCTGGGTTGACTCCGTCCCATAGACCCCAGGTAGGGAAATTCTCTTGCCAGGCCCGGGACTTGAACCCGGGACCATGTGAATGTGAGGCAGGTTCGCTACCCACACACTCAATGACGCCCTAATTTGTTTTTAATAATAACTAAATTTCACTTAAATTTATATCTTATGTACAAATAATTCAAATTAAGTATATTTGTACTACTTAGTTAAAAGAGATTTCAAATTGATTAGAAATTTTAAGTATATTAGAAATAAAAAAGGAAAATTTTTATAAAAAGCTGATTGTTCTTTGGATTGGTAGCTCATCATTAAAAAGTAGCTTAGAAGATTTGAGGACCACTAAAAAAATATAGTTGCCATTGATACATCGGATATAATATACCATTAAGGTCACTTAATGACTAATGATCATTAAAATTACTTTATTTTTTTCTTCCTCTAAATTACTCAAATAAATGTCAAGTGTTGAAGATATTAATAATTTCGATTGTCATTTCTAAAAATCAAATAATTCTTGAAGATTTTTGATTTTGATAATATAGGCAATTATATTTAATTCTAAAATTATTATTTTCTATATATAATAAACTTAAAATAATATTTGAAAATTTAATTAAGGTAAATTGAAGTTAATTAATTAAATATAATTTAAGATTTAATGAGCTTTACTTTTCTAACCGGAAGAAATTAAAGAATGTGGCTAATGATAAAAATCATTCTAATATTTGTTAATTTAATAAAGGTAAGCTATTTTTAAACTTTCTCGAATAATGGATCATTAATTCGAAAAAATATCACTTATCAAAAAAGAAAAAAAAAAGTGTATTAAAATGGGCGTTTTAATTTTATTAAAAATATATATACTTGAAAATTCACCTCTTGCAACGCACGTTTATCTACTACTTTTGAAGATCCTTGTAATAACTTTATAGCATTTTTTGCTCCTTCTACTACAGCAGCTTCTATTCTTAAACGATGCCGAAGTTCATCAATTCTATCTTCTAAAGGAGTTTCCAATGTTCCTAAAAAGATCATATTTAAAATATTGCAAAATTAATGATATTTTAATCTTTTTTTTTATCTTCATAAATTAAAAAAAGTTTATTGAAAAAATTAATAAAAATAATATAATATTAAAAATTTCTTAATATTTTCTAAATTAAACTTTTTTTTATAAAATAAACAAACTTTTATTATATAAAAGTTTTTAGTTAAAAAGTACCTTTGTGAGAATCTGTACCATTACTTTGTTGATCTCCGACACCGATTCCTTCTCTATCATTTCCCGTACCCTGTTGATTTTGTCTGCTTTGGCGAACCTAAAATAAATATTCATGAAGATTCTTATTATATCATTAATAATTTATTTAATCTATCTATTATCTTTATTAATAGAAAGAAGTGGATTTGGAATTATTTAACGATTATTAATCATTTAAATTCTTATAAATAAGATATACCTTTATTTATTTAAATATGAAATTTATTATTTCATACCTTTAAAATTCGCATCTTTAAAAATTCAATTTTTGCTTTAGAATCTTGAAGCATTTGATGAGCTTCGGCTAACAATTTTTTATCTCTTGAAGGCCCGCTAGTTAAACTTTGTATCATATTTTCGGCACCCTGTTTTACCTAATTGAACGTAAATAATTATTACAAATTTATTATTATTTAAATAATTATTATAATTAATTTTAATATTTTTAAATAAAACTTACCTTTAATTCAATATTAAGTTGTTTTTCTAAAGAGAGCAGTCTTAAATCTGTGGAAAAACCTTCCTCTTGCCTTCGATCTGGCGCGGGCGTTAATACCATTTCTAAAAATAATATTTTCTATTATATATAATTTTATTTATATTTAAATCTGAGATTTATTAAACAAATAACGTGATTAGTTCCCTTATAAAAAAAAGGTGAATTATATGAATTATTAATTAAATAGAAGTGAAAATAAATAGATAAAATGTAAATTGTAACGCAGAAAAACATTTGTCTTATAATCATCATCTATATTTGTAATTGTATTATGCCTCTAATATAGATTAATCATAAATCATAACATTAAAACATGCTGAATAGTATTAATGTTAATTATTTTTGAAAATATGGTACATAACTATCATGGATTGTTTTCCTCATATCGTAGTAGAGTGACCTAAAGTATTTAGTTAAGTATAGAGCTTTTTAAATATTATCGTATTGCATATTAATACAATATTATATTTCATATTTAATTGTTTTAATATTAAAATATTTGAAGTTTTATGTAAAATGGACTTTTTGTTAACTGCTAATAAATAATTCATTAATTGATTAAAATTGTGATACTAATAAAAATGACGTTATCTATATATTCAAATTTGGGATTTCAAGTGAATTTATAGTTCTTAAATAGAAAAAAATTAATTCTAATATATTTTTAAAGGATATCCTTTAAAAATAACTAGTATATTTGAATCTGAGCAGGATATAATAGATATTAATTATATGATAAGAAATTTCAATATTTTTTTTTAATCTAGGCTAGTAAGAGAGGAGAGATACTTATTTCGGATTCCATTTCTTTTGAAATTCGAGAAAGAAGTTTATAATATCTTAGAAAGGTAAAATATCAGTCATGATATATGAAAAAAGATTTTAACATAAATACCCGAGTACCTGGTTTACCGACTCTAAAATATCTATATATAATTTTATTAATCTATCTAATAAAATTAAAAAAAAGTTTTATTCCAAAAATTATTTCAATAAATTAATAAAAAATAAAATCGTACTAAATAATATTATTTTTAAAATTTATTTTAATAAAATTATTCAAATTATTAGATAATGTTTATTTAATATAGTAGAAAATAAAATTAATGTGTGTGTGTTTCTGATTTTTAAATAAAATAATCCATAGTTTTATGGAATAATATTTAGTTTTAATTATTAAATTTACCTCACTTAATTGAAAAAAGGGCTCTTATATAAGATTCTTTTAGTAAATTAAAACATACACTTTCATTATTGAAAAAGTTCATGTGAATTTTCTCAGACAATTAACTTTGACGACATTAAGGTCTTATTATCATATGCCGGTTATGATGAGAAGTTTTTTCAAAAATTAATCTTAGAAAGCAATTTTTAAATAATTTTTAAAAATTTATTAACAGATAATTATTTATAGTGTAAAATAGTGAAAATTAAAAATCTTAATTTAAATTAATTATTTATTTAATTTATAATTAAAGAAAAATAATGATTGTTTTTGACAGTCTTCAATTAGATAATTTGAAATAATGAAACCATTTATATCATTAATCATCATTAATCGTATTTCATTTATTTTGTCATAATTCTTTGTAAATAATATTTATTTATTTTAGTTATGCGATATCTTTTCTTTTATATAATACAATGCTTTATTCAATAATACTTTTATTTTACCAAGTATAAAAAAAAATGAATGGAATATAAAAGTTATTTAGAGAGATTTAAAAAAAAAGTGAATTGTAGTATTTTCACCCTTATAAATGTATTGGTTTGATCGTATAACTATTATTAGATAGAAAACACTTGGGAAAATACAGTGTGAATTTTTTTAGCTGGGAATTATTATGGGTAAACTTGACAATAGGTATTTATCAGAGCATGTCCCAGGCCGTTATGCAGTTTAATGATTCTATGGAATTTTTTTTTTTTTTTAATTTTCATTTATAAAACATTTCGTAAAATTCGATTAGGAATGATATTTCCAAAAAGTCAATGGATCTAGATCTATATATTTTTAAGGAAATAACTTAATCAGTCGAATTCTTAGTTGTGATGACACGCACACACTTGGCAGAGTCTAACGGGAACTCTCAGGCCACGGGGCAGGTCTTTGGAATGCGTGTGACCTGAGACATCTTGGCGCGGGTGGCCCGCTGACCAGGGGCAACGCGCTAGGGGTTAAGGTCAAGGAAATGCTCCAAGGCCACTAATTGCATTAGCGAATATTCTCCAAAATTTACAAATAATCTCCTATTTATTATAAATTAGGTGAAATTAAATTAAATAATTCCATTTTTTTTTAATCAATATAAAAATCCTAAACACTAATACTTGAAAATTCAAATTTTTACTAATTGAACCATATTTTAATTAATTTACAAAGTCAAAAATTATATAAAGAATAGAATATTTGAAAAAATAAATAATCAATATTATATTTGATAGCATTAATGTTACTTTTTAAATTAGTATCAGATTTCAAAATCCTAAATCAAAGGAAGTTGTCAAAGCCTGACAGGTCGCTCTGTGTTTAGGCTTTGGGATAAAAAAACACAGTTTTCAAAATGAAAAAAAAAAAACACAAATTTTAATTTGAAATTAATATTAATTAATTTAGAAAGAAATACATCATTTAAGTATTAATACAGGATACCCAAGAAATACCTAACTTACCATTTGTACGAATGAAGCTTAATGTTAAGGGACTTCTTATAGACCGTCTTGAAGCTAATGACAAAAAAATGAAAGAACGAGTAAGGGACATCTATAGAGGCGAGTTGTTAATCAATAATAAAAAAAATTGTGATCAATTACTTTTGTAATTTAAGTAAAATAATCAAATATATATATATCATATATATATAATCATTCAAAATTATTCAAAATTAAACTATAAATTTTAAGCATTAATAACGAATAATTATCATATTTTATAAGTGATTTTAAATAGACTATTTACTATTAATTTATGATTCAATTTCCGATTTTTTTTATTCACAGAATAAATAATATATATAAAAAATAACTGATAATTTATTAGATATATAAAGGTGTGCCATTAAATCAGTAAAATTTTATTTATTTCATTTGAAACATAGAAATAATTCAATAAAATGATGAAATAGTTATAAAGGAAAAAAAATATAGTTTCCTTATTAAAAAATATAAATTAAACAGAAAATAAATAGATCTACTTATAACTTTAGAAACTTAATTATTATTATTATTTGATAGAAGCTGCCGAATTCTTTAAAGTCCAATCCCCATTCACAACATTTCAAAACATGTTTGTCAAAACATATCTTCCCATCGAGTTTTACTCTCTATCAACTTTACTTTTAGCTCTTGATCTTTTTATTAACTGTGAATGAGGTATTTTATAATTTAAAAAAAACAGCGTTTCCTGGTTAAACTATAGAAATGAAGAACCTATATTAGAGAGTATCTTAGCAAATCTATAGATGATTAAAAATTAGTTCTATTTATCTTCTTTTCTTGATCATCTTGTGAGTGATTAGATTGGCAATCATACAGAATGATAATGTTTACAGACACGTCCAAAATTTAATATCTACCACACTTTGCCTAACTGCTGAGATTCAGTGCACCATATAGACATTAATAAAAAATATGAACTCCAAGTTACATAATAGATGTGATGAGGAAACAACCGGGTAGTTAAAGATTTCAATTGTAAAAATTTGAATGTTAATTTACTGTTTATTATAAAAAATGTATATTATGAAGGATTAATATAAGTTTACAAGTATTTAAAGTGGTAATTAAAGACATTTATTAAAATATAAATAAACTATATTTGTATATATAATATACAAAACACAATAAAATTAACGAATATAAATAAAAATGAAAAATAAAAATATGAGAAAAATTATAAGATTAAAAAAATATTCATTCTAAAACGATGAATGAAATAAATACGTTGAGTAAATTTGATGATGCTCCAATTTATTTATAATTCCTATCCGTAAATAAAATTACAAATTGTTTTGATTGCTTAAATATCTTAATTATGTACATATTTATAATAAAAAATTTTATTTATATTCATATGTAACAACTTTTTAGAATAATAAATGATATATGCTTTTAAGAAAAAAAAATGAGATTTTTTTTTAAATTTTGGTGAACCCATTACTTTTTGCTTATTACATATTGTTAAAATTTCTTACTAAAAATATACAAGATTGCCTACCTTGTCCGTTGGAATGACTGCCCGTGGATGCGGCAGTCTGGCCTTGTGTCAAAATAATCTGCGACTCAAGCTCATGGAGTTCAGCTTGGAGCTCTTGGAGTTTTGCATTTGCTTCCTTAACTACACTGGCGACATGACTTAATGATCGACGATCCTTTGCTAAGGCTCTAAGTCGCTCTGCCCCTTCTTTTATCTTTAATTCCTAAGAAAGTATAAATGGTTCTTGAAAATCAATGAAATATTTTCAAAATATATTCATTTGACTATTCATTTTCAAGTAGGAAATAACTAAAATTATGGTAACTTACCTTTCTAATTTCTTTTCGAATTAGTTCCTTTAATTCATCTAATTTACAAGGAAGTGAAGCTTCAGGCACAGAATCAGTCTGAAGTCCATATTTATGACTTAATTCATAGAGAACTGGATGTCTAATATAATCGCCCTGAGGAATAAAAGTTAATAATATAAATTATCATGTTTTCTGGCAACGATTGAATTAATTAATTTTGTTAATGATATGAATAATTATTCGAAATGTAATTAATTATTTTGAAACAATTTTAAATTATTAAATATATCAATCGCTTAGAAGTATATAAAATAAGAATATTTAATAAATATTTATTGATGGTTTTTTGAATGAGATTTGTATTCAATAAAATTGGTAACAAAAAACAAAAATGCTTCTTCTATTCTAAGTTATGCCAATGCAATAGACTACTCTTCGATGAGATCTAATTATACCAAGTGAAACGATTAGATGAACGCAAGAAGTATCTATTATTTAACCATTTATATTTTTCATTTAATTATTTTAGTTAAATAATATTCATTTTAATAAGTTTTTAAAGCTGTTAGTAGAGTTTATTCTTGCTCTATTTTATTGTATTGTATTTATTGTATGTAATTTATGTAATTTATTGTAAATTTCCTACTCTGGAAGATTCATAACAAAACAAAGAATAATGATCAGATGGAAAAGCCACAGAGTTTTGATAAGTTGCAACTGGAATAATTATTTTATTTCAAGAAAAAAATTATTTATTTATCTCTCTTTCTTTTTAATACTTTTTTTATGTATGTATGTATTCCCAAAATACTCAGTTTATTATTTTCTTCAATATATAAAAGTTTTCTAAATTTAAAATGTTAAGAAAGTGTTTTTCTTCATCATAGGATTGCTAATCGAAATTTCTGACGGGGAAAAATATAGATTTCATATATTTCAATTTTAGTTAAAATTTACCTAAATTATTATTAAATAAATAAAAAATATTTATTTAGGATTTCATAAAATAAATAAATTTAAATTAATATTTTTTTCTAAATTCTAAATAATACTGTTTTCAATTTCAAGTTAATTTTAACATTTTTACTCATTTTATAAAAATTAAAAAAGGTTAGATTTCTAAAATTAAAAAAAAAAAAAAAAACTAAATTAATTTTACGAAAATAATAATTCATAGAAATTCTCTTTTTTGAAATCATAGCAAAAATATTTTATTTTCTGAGGGAAATATTATTTATATACTAATTACAAGTAATGAGTAAAAATTATAAAAATCAAAAACAATACCTCTTTGTCAAAAATTCGAAAACAAATCATTTTATTAGATTTAATTAAATAAAATGAGAGATATGTTATCAAATTTTATTATTTCATTTTCAAAATTTCTGTATTGAGGTTGAATACTTCTTATTTTAAATTTATTATGTTACATGAATAGCTTCAATCCAGAACAGACACATCTTGCTGAATATATAAAATGTTATCTTATCTATATATATACGTGCTTTTGTATGAGAGTAAGTGAAGATAGCATGCGTCACCGTTTTCAACTATTGCCACTAAGGATCCATGTAATTATTGATAAATATCTATGTCAGATCTAGATGTTTAAGGAGAGTAGGCTTATCTTTCTGACAGCTCACTTCCGAAATTCTCTAGATACAGATGTTGAATTATATAATAATATCAGTTCCTATTTAATTTTAATATTAAAACAGAATCTCAAGATTTATTTTTAGATAAAGCTTTATAATATCAGCAAGTCATAGGGAATTCTGAATAAATGATTCTAACCCCGTTATATCTAAATTCAATTATTTCACAGAAAATGAAGTGATTAGTGATAAAATTTTAATAAATGAATTACTAAAAGATTAAACAAGTTCAACGTCAATAAGGTTTAATCATATAATAATAATAATAAATTTGAAAAAAGATAAAAGATCATGTGAAATAAATCAATGTTCATTGGAAAAAATATTTGAATGATATTACTTGATAAATAATATAAAAACTTTAAGAGCTACCATTACATTTCTCTAATTTACTACATTCCAAAATAAAATAAATAATCAAGTTTTTACTAATTATATACAATTAGATATAATTTTTAGAAAAAATTGTTTTAACTTATTTTTTTAAGACTAGAATATTATACTTGTAATGTAGGAAGATATGCAATTTTCGCGAAAAAAACTTTTTTGATTAAATTTTATAATAATTATTTTATTTCATTCCTAAAACTTTTATTTCATTTTTAAAAATGACTTTCTATATAGTTTATATAGGTTTATATAGCCTATATAAATGTTATCAAAATTAAATTAAAAATGAGCTGTGGCCAGGCACAGAACCGACCGACGATTTAAAAATAATTAAAAACATTAAATATATATATATATTATTTCACCAGTTAGTTTAATGTAATAAAAAATTTCCGACAATGAATATAAAATTTATAATTTTTAAACTACCACTTCCGGATTCCGTATATACATCAAATTCATGCTACTGATGCATTAAGTAAATATACCAAATTTTATCAAAATTCGTTAAGCCGTTCAAACTCACACGTCTATACGGACACCCAACGACGTCTATACGGACATACATCATGCTAAAAATACTGTTAACAAAATGCATGATTCGTGGATTTGGTGTGAAAACAATACCTTCCATCCTATCGTCGGTCGGTAAAAATGATTAAAAATATTTTATTTTTGTAATATAATTCGTTTTAAGGGTCAAGTGATTTAATTATGCTAATTGATATTCTATTTTTCTGTTAAATATACATATTTAATTAAATTATAAATTAAATGAAAACAAAAAATAAAAAAAATAAAAAATTATAAAATTAAACTTAATTTTTATTTATTTATTCTATTTTATTAAAAAACTAAATTTTGGGATAATTTGTTTTTTTTTATTAGAATCAAGGATTCGTAAAGTTTTGACTAAGCTGTTCAAAAAAATATTGAAAAATTTCCTGTTTGTTTTCTGATTGTAAACAAACGTTGTGAAGAATTTGCTTTAGGCGAGATCGCGCACAGACTGACATGCTTAAAATAGCGAAAACGTGTTATATATCGGAGACCGGATTTTAGGTATAGTAGTTCAAATGTTGAGACTAACTCTCAGACCTAAAGCAGGAAAATTGTTTATTTTTTTAATAAAATACTATTAACCGATTAAATATATATATATATATATATATTGAATCTGACAAAAAAAAATCAATTTAAAATAATTGCAAGTTTTTGCAATATTTTTTTAATTAGATTTAACATAAAAAAAATATTCGAGAAAATTATTGAAAGCAAGTTGATTTTTCATATTATCTTGTGAATGGATGAATGTTGGAGTAAAATAATAAGGAACCCGAGTTTACATTTTATGTTTCCTATTGATTTTATTTTTGTTTTATTTATATCAATACATTAAAGGGAATAAACTTGAAAGTCTATTAAATAGAACCGATGAAAGATCTCAACATAATTGTCCTTCATTTCGATTTCTAATTCTAATGTCCTTGTTTAGGGCTTTCTTTATATCGTTGCATGCATCGATCAGTAAATGATTAGAGCTCAAAATTAATTAATATTATTATCAAAGTGTAATTCAAATTATGGAGCTAAATCACTGATCGCTTTTCAATTCTTTTGAAGAGTTTAAAGGAATTAATTTGGTATAGCAAATATATTTCGATCAATAATGAATTGTTCAATACTCAATTAAAAAAAAAGCATATTATTATTATTAGAGATAAAATTTAGAGGTGTGTCCAATTTCATTTAACTCGATTATTGTTTTAATTGATATTATTTAATTTATTAATCATTTTAATTATCGATTAATATATTTAATTAAAGAAATATTTGCGACCAGATGATCGAAGGTCCAGCCGAAATTGGATCCCAACTGTACATCTAAAAATAGAAAAGAAGCCATTTATTTGGTTCAAGTCTGGTTAGCTCTGAATAGGATTTTATTAGCATTTAGATTCAATAGAATTCAAACCATAGAAATATTTAATAATACACATATGTATATAGTACTATTAATTAAAGTAAATTTTAATTTACAGTACAATATTATATCATTATTGCTAATTTATCTCTAATTGGTCCAAATAAAGTTTATAAAATATATACAATAATAAAGCAAGATTAGATAAATCAAATATAATTTTATCACTATTTAGTAAGGTATGATTTATTTACAAGACAAAATAAAAATATAGACATAAATTTTGCTCTTGTATTTATTAAACACTTGTTGAGGAACAATGAGTCAATGTTTGAAACTAAATGGAAACTTTGTGAGCCCTTAACCATTCATAAAAAAAATAGCATATAAACTATAAATTGGTTAGAACAATTATTACCATTAAGAAATACAAATAATGTTAGATGATTAAATTTTATGGAATTTGTAATTTATGTAAATAAAGATAAAATTTTAAAATTATTTCAATACCAGATTTATTTATTTTAGATGAAATTAGAGATGCGTAAGAAATAGGATCAAGTTGCTGATTTTCAAGGACATCCTAAAATATGAAGTGTTAAATAGTTTTTTGCAATACACACGACTTTCCGAACTCGAGATGAATTTAAAACTCAATTATATTTAAATTAAACAATTAAATATATTTTTTTAAATCCTAATCATGATATTATGTTGTTTTTTTTTAATTTTTGTATTTATAATTATACATTTTATTGAATTAGTCATAAAAAAAATTATTATTCTTAAAAATATAGACTTGTTTATAAGAATTTTTTTTACAAAATGTTTCAGGAAGATATTTAATTTAATTTTGAAAATATATTTTATTAGCAAATTTATGATATTATATAATTCTCATTTTGAAATTTCAAAAATATTAAACAATTTTAGTGAAGATTTCTTGGAAATAAATTTCAGATTAAAATTTTATATTTTAGGATTTTCTTAATGATTAATTTGTGAGGTGTGTGTCGCGTAAGTAAAGCAGCTTCTCCTATCAATTCAAATCAGAATATCCCAACTTAGATATTTAGTAGGAATGGGGGATATGCAATGTATATTTTATTTTTATTCACAGGTGCAATGTGTGTCTCTACAATATTTTTTTAAATTTGAATCAATATATTTATTTAAGATTTTCACATCTTTTTAAGGACTAAAATATAGATAATAAATTTATTTAAACAGTTTTATCTCATATAAAATATTTCATTTTTTAAAAGAGAAAAAATCATAAGATGATTAGATATTTTTATTTTATTTAAAAATGTTTAAATTAATATTATCCATTAAAATAAAAAAATGTACTCTAAAGCTTCCATTATTAGACAAATAATTTAAATTAGGCATAGACTTGGTATTTGACTTTTTTTTAGCTTTCTAAATATATTTCAATACTCAACAATAAAAATTTAATTAATATTTATTTTTTAATTCAATATAAAGAAAAAAATAATATATATATATATATACTCGAATATCTTAAAGGCTTCATAATTAAAAATTTGTAAAATTCAAAAGAATAATAATACCATTTTTTATATGTGAAGAATTTTAATTAAAATTAATCCAATATTTTGAATGTTGGATGGGGTTAGAAAATCATTGGGTATCATTCAAAATACTCGTCTTTACTTCTACTTAATTATTAATATTCATTGATATGTTTAATCCTATAATGGTTTTAGAAAATAAAAATTAGATATATATGACGAAAACAGAATGTAGATGGCCACCTGTTGATTATCACTTATGAAAATGACAGTTGGTAGAATTTACAAAAAGGCAATTTTTTTTTTATTTTATTTACCTAAGTAAATATAATATCCTCTTCTCAAGAGGTACTATTTAAGAGACCGGATGTATGTATTTAAATATATTGCGTGGGAGATAGTGGCCAAGAATAGCATATGATCGAGAGCCAATTAAAAAGTTGAGGAATGGATCATAAAAACTATTCGATGTTTCTATAAATAAAATATTAAGCAACAAATTTGTAGAAGTAAAAAACAATTGAATTTTATTCTTCTTATTTTGAGTGAAGTAAAAATGTTTTTATCACTTCTTTGAAAATTTTAATCGAGTTGGAAGAAAAGATAAAAAAACCTAATTCTATTAAATAATTTGGTTTTAAATATGTAAAATGATGATGTGATGAATGATTTCATGATAATCATGGATGAATAATCTAAAATATCTAATTAATAAAAAAGTAACGAATACTAAAAAATATAAATAAGTAATTAATTCTTATATAAAGCTATAGGAATATAAATACATATATTTATAGTAAAATGAAATAGTGACAATCAAATTTCATGCCCAATATTTCCAAAATATCAAAATTAAGTGATATTTAAAATCATATATAAAATACAAATAAGTCAACATACAATTGAATAATTCTTTAATTATAAAAAAATGTTTTTAATAGAAAAATTTCTTTATAAAGTAAAAAAAATGCCAACAAGTGGCATAAATCATATTAATCATAAATTTCATCAAAAGTATCTATCTAGAAAATTTATACTTAAGATATTTGAGAATAAATAGGTTTCACATTTATAAATTGCTCACAAAAGTCTAACCTTAATAATATAATTAAGAAAAAACACATCTTACCTGATAATAAGTCGAGTCAGCCATCTTGCATGAAGCTTTAATTTTCTCAAACTTATTATAATTTAATTTAATTGTAAAATGTAATAAAAAAATTCAATTATAAAATTATTGTATTAAGAATGACATTATTTTCACATAAATTGCCACACATACATTTAGCAATGTATGTCAGTCGATGATTTTAGAATTGTACATACTTTGATGTTTCTTTTAACTCTGTTGCCAATCAACTGAAGCATAGCAAGTGGTTTGACCAATCACAGAAGTTATGATTTTAAAAAGGAGATATCTAATGGCGAGACCTCTAGGTTTCATGAAAGGAAATAATTATTTCAAATGAACGCGAAAACTTAAACTACCGTTCTAATTGTATTATTAATCTGTATTAATCGTAGAATCTTCTAGGTACTTAAAAATTGTAATTTCTTTCTTTTGAATTAGGGTACAAAAAATTTGAGTTTATAAAACTAATCGAAAAGAAATATTTGTTTTTAATTATGATGACTGGGATTAAGGAAATTAATTTGAAAAGATAATTCTTAAAAAATAAGGATATCATATATAAAAAATAGCTTAAAGTTCGGAAATCATATATTATGTAATTTGTTATATTCTAGTTTGTAAAAGGCAGGGAAAAAATTGAAGAACTCTTGATAGACCATCAAGAGTTCTTCAATTCACAACACATAACTTATTGTTCGTATATGGTACTAATAAAATATAAACTTTATAAAAAAATTACACCTATTTATTGTTTTAATATAATTTTCTTTAATTGAAAGAAATATTTATATTATTTATTATTATTATATAATAATATATTTATATTTATATTATTTATTTTTATTTATATTTATCTTTAATATTAAAGATGTAAATAAATGTTTCTATATCGGATAATAAAGATTATAATGTACTTTATTCAGTTTTCAACATTTCCATATGAAAAATTCAAATGAATATAATATGTGATAACTATTTTAAATATTATAATAAGATTGATAAAAGATTTGGAAGATAAGAGAGCATTTTAAAGTTGAATTAAACTATTAAAAACGTGATATATAGTATATTTATAAAGTTTAACATAAATTAATTGATATAAAAAAGATAAAAGAAATTTAATAAAATTAGAATATTAATATATTATTTCTTTGAATTCTAATATTAATAAATATAATAATATTAATAAAATATGTTCTATAAAATTAAGTATATTGTTAAAAACATATTGTAAATATATAAATATAAATGATGATGGAATGTGTGATGATCTGTTTTCCTAGTGGTGAAGGCGATTAGACTGGAACATCAGAACGAAATTGGACAAAAATTGTCTATGCGAGAATTTCAATATTGCCGAGAAAATAGATGTGGTTCTGATGAGAGAACAGAGGAGAAGTAAGAGAGCAATTTCTTCTGACTGGCAATGTCGAGCATATCCTAATGTTTAGTGTCTTCAATCTGTTAGATTTTCTAATGATGTTCTGGCTGGAACCTTCATATAACATCATAATAATTTTGTGAAATTAATCTCAATTATAAATATATAAAATATAATAAACGAAAATAAATAAAGTATAAAAAAATGTATATAATAATAAATTTTAAAAACAGTGATATTTAAAAAAAAAGTTTGTTTGTTTGTTTTGTGTATTTAGGCTAAAATTACTTACATATTTTATTATTAAATAAGTTATAATTTAAATTGATATTCGTTTCTTTAATTTAATTTGTATTTATTTGATATAAATTCTGAATATTGATTTATTTCTTAAAATTATACGAATATTTAGTTGAAATTATGTATTAAAAAATGTACTTATCTTTCAAATAATATAAAAGTTAAAATAAGCAAATACAGGGGGGACCAAAAATCCGGTAACATTTGAATCGAGCACTGCTTCGAAATGCGGGGGATAGGGAGGAGCGGGGCGTTTTGCGTACGCGAGTACTATCGCAACAACGATTCTGCGACTGAAGCGCTACGAAAATTTTGTACACAGTACAACATTCGAAATGCGGGGGATAGGGGGGAGCGGGGCGTTACTAGTTGGAATTCAGTGCTATGGCGTCGTTCAGCGGAGCACAACGCGCGTTTTGCGTACGCGAGTACTATCGCAACAACGATTCTGCGACTGAAGCGCTAGGAAAATTTTGTACACAGTACAACATACGAAATAAAAATCAAGCTCCATCAACTCGTGCAATTAAAAAATGGGTACAGAAGATCGAGGAGGCGGGTTCAACATTAAATCAACCACGATCCGGCCGTCCTAGGACGTCGAGAGAGCCCGTAAACATAGGGCGCGTACGAGCAGTTCAGTTATAGATTAAAAAATTGTTAAAAACTCAAGATATAAATTCTGATTATAAAATTATTTAATTGATGCAGGAGGGTCTCGGTCTGAATCCTGAAATAAAAATATAAAAAATATTTTAGCGCCATAATGAATATATATATATATATTCTGATAAATATTACTGATTCATTTAGCCGATTTTTTCTTTTCAAGTTTCTCATTCTATTTGGTCTCATTAAAAACAGACAGAAGGCAATAATATACCAAATTGAAATGAAAATTCTCATAATATCTTTGCAGAAAGATTCATTTTGACTTTGCAATATGTTTGAGGCTAAAAAATTAAAATTATATTAAATATTATTTATAATATTATATAAAAAGTTTATATTTTCATTACCTTCATTTAAACATTCATTTGATGTACAATCAGATTGAGATTGTCTTAACTAAAAAAATATTGACATAAAAATTAAATTAACTTCTATTTAACTACTCCCTTATAAATGAATCTAAATGGAAAAAATATTCTCCACTTTAGATATTTTGGGAAATTGTAAAAATCTTTTATATATAAAATGTTTTTATTGACGATTAAAATAAAATAGAAAAAAATAATATTTTTAATTTTAAATTTAGATAATGTAAGTTTTGAAAAAGCTAAAAGAAATTGTTTTCAATCATACTAGAAATATATACAAAATATTAATAATAAAAACTGTTTTCACATTCCATATGGACAACAAAACAAAATATTTAACTCAATTTTAACAAAATATTAGATAATGTAAGTTCTGCAATTAAAAAACTCAAATAATGTTTAGATAATAATTAATTAAAAATAACAGATATAACATTAATAATCCTTTATCTTTTTTAATTCTAAATGTGATATTTTATAAATTTTAAATATGAACATTTTACCAAATTTAATAATCTTCTCATTGCGACCTCATATGTCCATGAATATTTACATTCACTATAATCAGCATAATCATCATCCATAATTATTTAAAATAATTTAGAATTGATTGATATATGTCAAAATATAAACTTCAATATTTGACACCCAAATTATTTTATCTTATGTGCATCAGAAGCGCATGCGCCAGACAATTTTATATACAAGTATATATATATATATATTTATAATAGTTCACTCTCCACCGCCAACACCGCCCACCGCCAATAAGCCTACATTAATTGATAAAACAATTTACACATATTGGTTTTCATAGGCATTTACACATTTTTAATGTGATTTTTATTTATTTGTCTAGGTAAACGTCAAAAAGAAAAATAAATATAAAATTACCTTTTAATGTTTTTTTAGAATTTTAATTATGACTTCATTAGTGATTTCTGATATTGAGTCCAATGAAGGTTCTATAGTTTCTACAATGTCAAAAAGATTGAATAAATTATTAGATACTAGATTAGAAAATAATAAGGAACTTTTAGAAGGCTTACAAGAACTTTCAACATTTTTTTCTGAAAATACATTAAAAAACAGGAGAAATTTAAGAAGTCAAATCGAGAAAAGAAGTCTATCAATTAATCAGGTAATCTTAATTAATAAACATGATATTTCTTAATTTTTAGAATAAATTGAACCATTATGGTTTAAGTTTCTTTACTTGCTCTTCTAACATATAACGTATATTTATTTTTTAGGAATTTATAAAATCATTTAAAGAAATTAAATCATCATTAGATAAAATTCACGAAGATGCCACGGCTTTAAATAAATGTGTCGAAGATATGACCACACGTCTTCATACCACTAAAACTCAAACATCTTCTTTAATTGATCAAACAAATAAACTACAAACAGAATATCAAAAGTTAAGCATACAAGAGGAACTTGTTCAGGCGTTTCTTTTAAAATTTCAATTAAATCAAGAAGAAATTGATAATTTAAAGGGAAAAAATCGTGACTCCCCCATTACAGACGATTTTTTTCTTGCAATAGAAAAAACTAAAAAAATCCATTCTGATTGTCGAATTCTTTTGCAATATGGTCATCACAATATAGCTTTAGATATAATGGAACAGATGTCATTTTATCAGGTAAATACAGTACCATAAATAAATAATTCCAATTAAAATAAATATCAATAAATCCATATGTATGTTATAAGGAAACAGCTCTCGAGAGATTATATAGATGGACTCAATCACATTGCAGAAACATTGATTCACATGCAACAAGTCAAATCATTGCCAAATCCTTGTCGTATTTGCAAGATAGACCTGTTCTTTTTAAGTAAATAATTTTAATTTTTTGAATTTAGAAAATTAGATATATTGCTTATGAAATTAAATTTTTGTTAAAAAAATATTTATACATGAAAATGTTGTATTCTTCTATTTTAATTAATTAATTAATTTAATTTATAGATGTGTTCTAGAAGAATATTCTTCATCTAGGAGAGCTATTTTAGTTCGAGGATTTTTAGATGCATTGACCAGTGGAGGTCGACCCATAGAAGCTAAATCTAGTGATCCTCGTCGATATATTGGAGATATGCTGGCCTGGCTTCATCAAGCTATTCCTGATGAAAAAGATGCATTAATTTCCTTATTGGGACAATGCCAAAACATAGGTAAATTAATTGATTTAATTTTCTATAAATACAAATTTTTTTAAGAATCTCACAAAGGTGCTAATTTCATAATTTAATTATCTAACTCGACTTTGAAAATTAACACTAGCCTATAATTAGATGGTTTTTGAATAGAAGGTGAAAAATAAAGACATATGGAGAAGGGTGATATAATAAAATTACAGGGCGGGGTAGAAAAACCTATCAGATTTCAAAACGTTATAAAATTAAAACCACTCAACTTGTCAAAAAATTTATTTTATTAACATATCGCAAATTTTATGCCATTATTAAATTTAAGTTTTGGAAAGCACATCACTCAAATGTCGTCCTTGAGAGCGGATACACTGATTTAGGCGCTCGCGGTAGCTTTCCTTGACTTTCACCGTCATTTCCACAGGAATTTCTTCATTTGCCCGAGCAATTTCCCTCCGTAAAGCAAGAAGGGTCCTTGGTCGATGCTGGAAACCTTCGATTTGAGGTAACCCCAAAGGAAGAAGTCACATGGAGTGAGATCCGGTGAGCGCGGCGGCCAGCCAAGAACAAGCTGAGTGGTTTTAATTTTATAACGTTTTGAAATCTGATAGGTTTTTCTGCCACACCCTGTATTATAATAGTCAGAGCCACAGAGGTTGTAATAATGGTTATTTTCGATAATTCTTGTTCTTTCTAGTTAATGAATATATTCTTAGGCCTGAAATTCTAATTCCATATGTTTTAAACAATTTTTAGACGAAACTGAACATATTCAGGTAAGTTTGTCCTCAATTTCTGAAGGCGTTTGTGCACCATTGAGGATTCGGGTAGAGCAAGCCTTAGTTCAAGAATCTGAAGCTGCAAATTTACTCGCGGTAGCAAACCTTCTCAGATATTACTTGGATCCTCTTAGTCAGGTGAATAATAAAAATTGAAAACTAATTAATTTTAATGAATCATTAAATAAAAATAAATGTACAATTACCAAAATTTTTAAAGGTCGTTCCTCGAAGTTCTTTAGAAGCTACATTAAATGATTTACATGAATTAAGTGCTAAAACATTCCTAAGTGCACTTCATGGGCATGTTCGACGTTTAATGGCAGAGCGAGGAATAGCAGATCAGCCTCCGGCATCTGATTTAGGTGCTTCTACAGGAGTTTCACAATTATTAGCTCTTTTACGCGATGTCCTTAACAATGGTGCTGTAACAGGAGGAGCTCAAAAACATCTTGATAAGGTATTTTTTTCTACTTAAAAAATTTATTAAAATAAATAATTAAAAAACCTTGCAATTAGCTTTTTAAATAAATTAGAAGTTATATTCTCATATCAATTATTTAAATCTTAATAAATTCAATGTGTATTTAATATCATTTCTATAAAATATTTATTTAAAAGTATCTGTATTATATTCTTTCATTTATTTTAAAAAAAATATTCATTTTTATTAATAACACAATAAGGTTTTTCACTATTTATTATATTTATTTTTGATTTCAGATTGTGTCTTGTGTGGTTGATCCATTATTACAAGGTGTAAATGAAGGAGCTTCGCGCCTTCCCACTGTAGATATGGCAGTGTATCTATTAAATTGTCTTCATCAACTTCAAACTACATTATCTGTTTATGAATTTATCGATCAAAGATTGGAACGCCTTCAGGTTGTAATATTATTTTTAATCATTATTGTTTTCGTATCTGCATGTATAGTAAGATAGAAAAGAGAACGCCAGTTTAGATGACGCAGCGCCTTTCTCAATAACATTAATATATTAGTCAAAATTTAAGAATTTAATTTTTAATACAAATTTAATTTTAAATTATTGGCAGTTTTATGTTTTTAAATTAATAATAATGCCCAAAAAGTTTAGGATATCAATAAAATGATATTGTACATAATGTATATTATGCTTACCGGGCCGCAAGTGGCTAGCGGGTTACTCACTCCTACTATTGAGAAAGGCGCTGCTCTAGCTAGATTGGTGTACTCTTTTTTTCTGTCACTGTACATGCTATAAAAATTGGAATGGTCAAATGAGAAAGAATTCATATTATTTTTTTATATGCAGTTATCATCTCTTGAATAGAATTTTCAGCTGCTTTTATTTATACTTTAATTGTACATGGATCATTTGAAGAAATAAATCTTAATTTTTTTTAGGCTCAAAGTGACGCCCAATTGGATACTTTGACTGCCGAACAAGCAAGTTCCCTAGTAGCTAATTTAAATTTAGGTCCTATCTATACTATTCTTCAAGAAAGAGATAAATCAAGGCCTTTATCTTCAACTAGCGGAATGGAACTCCCAAATTTACAAGCATTTTTGGTAAATTATTTTTCAAATTTCATTATTTAATTTTGTTCATTAATTTTAATTATTTTAGGAAAAGTTCGAAAAATTTGTTTCAATGCCTGATGCATTATTGCTTCCACAAATTAATTTATTAACTTCAAATGTTCACCGAACAACTGTTCAACAAAGAGCAAATCAAGTTATTGCTGCTATATATAGACAACTTTATAAATGTGTTCATGATCCAAATAATTTATACAATGAACCTGAACGTCTCTTCAAATATAATCCCGATCAAGTGGATCACATTCTTAACCAAACAAATGGCTAAAATATTCTAGATAAATATTTTAATGTAAATAAAATTACATACATACTATATATTATAATTTATTCAAATAATAAACATTTTAAAATCTAAATCTATTTATTTATTATTCTTGATCTTATATAATTAGTCTTTTTATGCATTTAATTTTTAGATTTATAATTTTTTAAATTAGTATTAAATTTGATCTTTTTTGGCATACATAAAACTCGCTTCGAATAACTTCAATTTTTAATAGATAAAAGTGATCATTGTCAATGTCAAACCTAATTTTAAACATCATTTTAACATAATTATAACATTATTGATTAAAGAGATTGAAGAGAAGTTGAAAAAAACATAGGCAAATAACTTTTTACTTTTTTGGCAATATTTTCCTGTTGATAATTTTTAATTTCGTTCATAGTTCATATATTTAATAACCTTTAATTGTTATTATGAAAACATTAGTTAGTAATAAAAAAAATTTAAAGGAACTTTGGAGCAAACCATTTTGAAAATTCACAATTTAACATCTTTCAAATTGGTTAAAATTTTCCTGTTATTAAAAATAATTTCATTTGATATTCCAAAGAGATTTATCAAGAGTCAGGACTTTAAGAAATTTCGAAAGAAAGTGTACAATCTAAAAAATTTGTAAATTAAGAAGGGGTAACTACTGTCATTAGTAAATAAAAATCATCTATTTAATCGCATACTAATCATACTAAATTTAATTTTTGAGTAATATGCAGATATAAACATTTTTATATTTATATTTAAGTAAAACAATTTTAGTACATTAATTTAATAAAAAATATATTATTTATGAGATATATAAAATTACCAATTATTATGATTATAAATAATTAATGAAAATTTAATAAATAAAGAAAAATTCTTACTTTGGGAAATAAATTTAAAAGACTAACTTTTATTGCATTAGAATTTACACATTTCTTATTAGTGTTTTTAAGAGTATACTAGAAGAAAATTTTTATACATAGTTACATAAATTTAAAGATATGTTTATTGTTCACTAAAATAATTAAAAAATATTTAAAGCTTAGGAAAGAAAATATATTATATTTTTATACATTAAACTTATAATTTATAAAATTGAATTATTAAGTAATATTGAATTGATTATTTTAACATTATAAAAATTATAAATAAATATATAAAAAAGATGGTGGAAATTTTCAACATAATTTTTAATTTTGTTTTTTATAATTTGTTTCTTATTTTATTTAAACTACATATTTTATATTATTTCACTCTCATCCCTGAGGAAAAATTATGTTCTAGTACTTTACAATTGTATTTAAATGAAACATAAAAATATGTATATATATATATATTAAACATTTTTAATTTTTAATTTTTAAATTGTTATAAAAAATTTAATTTTGAAAAATAAGAAACACACATCTATTTACAATTTGTAAGGTAAAACTCAACTTTATTATTGAAATCTATTTCCTATATTATATTTATATATAAATATAAATTTAGATCATTGTAAAATGCAAAAAATTAAGTTTTAAAATTTGATTAGAAAATCATTAAATAGTTATTATTTATATAAAAAGTTAATTGGATTATTTACAAGTCTATGAAAAAATGATAAAATTATTGCACTATATATATATATATATAAATCCATTTTTAGAATTAACTAAGATAAGTTTAAAGTTCATAAACTAAAATAATTCGTTTTTAATATTTCTATTTTCTCTTTATTTAATATTTAAATTATATCATAAGAGAGTTGAAAATAAGATGATTAATAAATACAAAAACTGGCTAAATTAGGCTTTGATCCAAATGATTATTAAAAAAAATTTAATTTTAGGAAATTAATTTCCATAATTAGCATATATTTAAAACTAGTAACCGAAAATAATATGATATAAATAAAAATATTTTTCTGACGTTACCTTCAACCCTGGCGAAATTAATTTTTATTTTACATTATTTAAATAAATAATATAAAAATTATCTTCTGCTTAAAAAGATAGAGAAATTTCGTTTAATTTCGTATTTTATTTATATAAAATTTAATAACCACAATTATTCCCATCGCTTATTCTTTTTCTTGTTTTGACTAAATTAATAAATTTATTATAGATAAATATAATTTGTTTTCTTAATTCAAAATTTTGATCTTAAAATATTAAATTAGAATTCAAATATATGTTGATTTTTAAAAAAGGTTGTTATAAATTATTTTTGTTTTTTTAAATGTAAATAATATAATAAATTTGATGGAGTGAATATATGTAATATAAAAATATACATATCCTTCCTAATAATAATTTAAACTTATTCTTTTTAAGCAGGAAATATTAATTATCATTATTTAAGACTTTGAACTAAAAATTAATAAAAAGATTATAAATTAATAGCAAGATATATATTGAGATTTTAATAAATTTAATATTTTAAATTTATTTATTTATTTTAAAAACAACTAAGTAATCATTTTTCTTAAAAAGTTTTATTCAGATTATAGTCATATTATGATTGAATCTATAAAAAAGATTTATAAAAAATCAACCAATGTTTAATTATTTTTTTTAATATGTAATCCAAATAATTTAACTATGATATTATTACAATGTATTTATTTATATTATATATATATATATATATATATATATATATATTATAAATTTTAATATCATAATAATAATGAAATAATAATTCACAAAGGGTTTAAACCCATTAAAAAATATTAACATAATTAAGTTTATAAAGTCTATTTTAAAAGACATTCATATATTTATATTATAAAATTAATATTTTAAAATGTATATCTTTGTAAAAATATTAATATTTAAATCAAATTTACAATTTTATACATAATTAAAAATAAAAAATAATATATTAATTTCAATTAATACCTTCTATTTATCAAAAAAATTTATGATATTTTAGAAAAAAATTATAAAAAAAAATTTAATTTCTAAATTCAAATCATAAAAAATATTTTGGATTTATATATATAATTATTAAAGTTTTGTGATCAATTCAACGATATGATAAAAAGTCTTTAAATAATATATTGTAATTTTATTACAAGTTTCCATCTTCATTTTGAAGACGATGAACCTCTTTTCGGACTTTATGGAGTAATCCATTCATTGCTTCATACTTACCAGTAGAATTTGGTAAATTTTCAAAGTTGATTACATCTTGAATATCACGACTAAACTTTTCCCGATTTGGTAGAGTTGAAAAGGGGGAAACACTCTCAATAATAGGAGTACCCAAATTAACACTTGTTGTCCTCAAGCGGATAGGAGTTGATAATGTTGGTTTAGATTCACAGGACACGGAAGGACTTTGAGGTTCTTCTTGACTATTATCTTCTTCTGTGTCCCCACTGGATTTTGAATTTACTTTTTCTAACTCTTCAAGCAGTCTCAATTTTTGATTTTCAAGTTCAGTCAGAGATTTAGTATCATTAGTATTCTAAAATTTAAAAAAAAAATACGTGAATACTTAAAAAAATCAATTTTATAAAGTAATTTAAATTTAACTAAATATAATCATAATGCTATTAAATTTAAAATCTGTTAATTTTCTTATTATATATATAATTAAATTTAAAAATTCTGTCTTCACTCAATAATAAATTTTATAAATAATAAGGATGGTTAAAAATATAAAAGTATTATAAACAAGCAAAAAATTTGGTTGAAAGCTACTTTGATTAGTCAAAAAAAACATTATAAATTGTTAAATTATAATTGAATTATAAACAGAATAATAACCTCTTCCATGTTAACTTGAGATGATTCAATGGTTGTTTCACCATCTGAAATATCTGATAAATCCATATCTGCAGAAGAAGTTGGTGCAATGTCTTGGGAAGCAATTACTTGATTCAGTGGTTTTTGTCGGCGTCGACGATAGGCTTTAGCTGCTCTGGGAGCTAAATGTTTCAGCATTACTTCTTTACTTTGTTCATAGGACATTGCTGGATATCCCAAATTTTCTGCTTCCTAAAAATAATAATTAATCTTATTAAAAAAATATATAGATATAGTAAATAATTAAATTAAGAATTACAAACATAAGTATTCACTAAAAAGCAAATTTTTATTTATATTTAAATTTTTTCTATGAATTTAATGGTCAAAAATGTAAAAAATGGATTTTTATTTAATACATTTTTTCAGATTTTAAATTAAAATTAACTTATATAACTCACATCAATAAATTCTCCAGTAACATTAAATCCTGGATAATCCCATATTTTTCTAAAGTCATATTCATCTTTAGACCCTGGTTCAAAAATCTCTCCTTCTTCATCATTAGGATCTGCAATAGCTATAAAATTAAAGATGTAAAAATATACATTGATGATAATATAATATTTCGATTTATATTGCTTTTGAAGTTGGAAATTGAAAAATAATTAATATAACTGTTATCATTCAATCTGTGATTTTAAATTTCAATATATCGAACAAAATATATTCAACTTAAATATATTTGAACCTTGTCCCGAAGAATCAAAAACAGAGAGCCCAGAGTGAACAATTCTAGCTTCTTCAAGCCATCCTGGAGGGTAGCCGTAAACGCGCATTCGATATATATGCAAAGGTAATTCTCCTTTCCTTAAACCTAATGCTTGGACAAGTGAGTCACTTAGTTGTCCTGGCATAAATTCATATGAGTTGGAATCTCCTTCTTCTTTATGATATCGACTAAAATATTAAATATAATAATTATTAATAAATATATTATATATTAGTTTTTAATTGATATCCAAATTATATACTTGTATTAAGCATATGAATTCTATCTTTTTTACTCTCCACAGACTGTTGAACAAATTTAAATATTTAATAATAAAAAACTTTTGTTTAATTAGATATGTAAAATTAAAACACAAGAGAACATAAGATTTTGAGAGTTTAAACTTTATTTTTTGTCAAATTTTAAAGAAAATGTCACAATTTGTTTATTTTGATACATTTTTAAATTTAAAAATATCTACACGAAGAGTGGAAATTTTAAAATTTTCATTTTATATATATAGCAAAAGTCGGTATAAATATATAATAACTGGAGGGAAATGGTTTTAAATTTAAAATTCATTCATTATATTCTAAAGTTGTGTTAATATTTAGTAAGAACACAAACTCACAAAATATTCAATTTTATCGTCGAAATGTTGGCGAGTTTAATTTGGTTTACGTGGTGGCAGGTCAAACTACATCTAGAGTCCATTAAGTATAAAAATATACAATAAATTTCTATCAATAAATTTTGACATTCAATATCAAAAAATAAAATAACTATATTTCTACGTAATCAATATATTGGCAAAAAATAATATAGATAATATATATATAAAATTTTTATATTCAAACTTAGTTAAAAATCAATATAAACAAGAAATTTTATATTCTATAAAAATAAAAAGTTATTCAAGAATTTTCTTAAGATTATAATTCTGTATAGATATTCTAAGAATCTGAAATAATAAAAATATACAAACCTAGATTTTGAGTGATTTTTATTTAAAAGGCGATTCTTATTTTCTTGTATTCGCTCAGAATTTCTAGGACGTCTACAATCTCTAATTAAATGTTCACCCAAACAATTAAAACACGTAACTTTTGATGGTGGTGGTGGTTTATTAGATTCTTCTTCCACTTTTTGTGTTGTGTCATTAAGTAAAATTCCCCGGGTCTGTTATTACAAATTTTTAGAAAATAAAATAAAAATGATAATTTGTGATTAAAATCATTTATGTATAACCTTATAAGTTGGCACATCTAAATCATCTTTAGTTCTTGGACGTGTATCTATATCAAATAAATATTCATCATCAAAATTATTAACGTCACAATCCTTAGAGTTAGAATTTTTTTCTAAAACTTGAATTTCAGTTATATCTTTTTTATTTTCATTGACAGTACCATCTTGAATGAATTGGTTTAACATTTTTTTTATTTGTGGTCCATATCTTCTAAAAAATAAATAAATAAATTATTATTTGAAATGAAAATTAACCTAATTAAAAAATAAATACAAGAAACAAACTTCAAATTCTATAAAATACCTAGCCACATGTTTGTTTCTAAATTTAATGTAAATTAATGGTTTCTTTAAAGATTTCTTTTCAAAAAAACACTTGTTGTTAAGTTTTCCATTTCTAAAAGACATGAATTCATTTAAATACTTTTAAATGATCATTATTTTGGTTACATACCCATCATTATTTTCATTCGGTCTTTTCCTGGGCTCTGACATTTGTAAAGAATGCTTATTCCCTTCCTTTTTATTCTTTTCCATTTTGGATTTATTAAAAAAATAAAATGTTGAAAATTGATAAAATAAACAAATGTTAGTTAAATGGCATAGTTTTACAGAAAAAACATTAAAAACTAATTATTGATCAACATTATAGAATAAAAATACCTAAATAAATAACAAATACTGTTATTTCTGTTGTATTTTAAATTTTTTATTTATTTATTTTTAGTAAAATATAATTTTTGGAAAATCAATGAATTAATAAATTATATATAAGAATGTCTTTTTTAAAAAATAAAAAACTGCAATCAAAAAAATATATTTGTTGTACAAATAAAATTTCTAGTGCTTTTCGAAAAGGGTTGAGACATGAAATTTATGAACCTAATAAAGACAAATATAAAGGAGAATGGTATTTCAGTAAAAAAGAAGGTATAAATTATGTTCGATATATAGATTTAATACAAATATATTTAAAATCATTAATTTATCAAAATTCAACAAATTTAAGATGATTTATTTTCACTTTAGAAATAGATGCTATTATATAATGATTTTTTTACCCTGGCGGAATCACATCCGCCTCAAATTTAAACGCTCTGAAATTTAAACCATAGAATTTCAGTTTTTATTTTAAAATAATTTTAAATAAAATATAAAATTAATAATTTGAAGTTTTTTAATTTATAAAAAAATTTAAATTTTAAATTATAAATAGCAATTACAGTTATTTTTTCCGAGACTTTTATTTCTAAAAAATCTTATTATTATTGTGAACAAAAGAACAGATGAGTTCGACTAATTTATATTAAGGGAAATCATCTATGCCCATTATTAAAATTTCCTACATTATAAAAACTTTACTTAAGTATAAATATTTAAGATAAATCCTCGTATAATCATGCATTTTTCCTTTTCAGTTTTAATTTCACATTCATTTTTTGTACTAGGATCATATCATTAATAAATTAATAATTATAAATTTTAAATAAAATATTGTTTAAAATTATTATTTATATAATAAATAAATTTTTTTATAGGGAAAGGTTGTTTTATAAATAAATTTGGATATACATATGAAAACGATTGGTTTAAGAATTTACGATGGGGTTATGGAATTGATGCTAAAATTACACAAAATAAACTATTTGATCTTATTTATATTGGTGATTGGATAAGGGATCACAAAGATGGATATGGCCGACTACGTTATAAAGACGGTTCTTTATATGAAGGTCAATTTTCCTCTTCTTTAAGAAATGGTATTGGATTTCAATGGTATTCTAATGGTGATTATTATGAAGGTGAATGGAAAAATGATAATCCTGAAGGATTTGGAATTTATATTCAAGGTAGATATCACGATAAAATCAATATATTCAATTGAGTTTCAATGTGATATGGCTTAAAGGCAAATTCAGTTAATTTCTAGAGAGGGAAGTTAAAAGTTTTTAAAGTTACATAAATGAGATAAAAAAAAGGATATTTTATACGTATATTTTTTAAATTTCTTCCCCATTTCTATATTGAATTCTGTTCTATAGTTGAATTCATATTTGCATTCAATCTTTTCCAACAATTTTGATATTATTTTGAATATATATATCTTATATATAAAATTCTCGTGTCACAAAACTTTGAAATGATACTCCTCCGAAACGGCTGGACCGATTCTTATGAAATTTTTTATGCATATTCAGTAGGTCTCAGGTCATGCCAGACTTCTTTTATTAAACCGATAATTGCTAAGGTGTGTCCAGGGGGTGGAATTTAAATAAAAATAGTTTAGTTACAATGCTAGATCATAGAGGCGCTGGTGGCGATAATTTGAGATCTATATATTTCGTAATAGGAGACTTAGAAACAATACTGTTTCATGGCGAAACGAGCAAGCGCAACTCATCCGCCCAATCATTACATATGGATGTAACATTTTCTTTAATATAAATGCTTCATTAATGGAGTCAATTAGGATATTTGAAAGGAAGTGCATCAGATCATGTCTGGGGAAATACCGCTCAAGCAAATCTGATTATCTCCATTATATTAGTAATAGAGAAATATACGAGGAAGCCAATATTAATCGAATAGATAACTTTATTATTGGACTAATTAGGAATCACTACCTCCAAATATCTAATTCAGTCAACAATAGTCTGATATATAGTTCAGTATTTCAAAATAATAAATATTTTGAAAAATCATTAATAACGGGATTCATACCCCCAGAAGCATTTATATACCTAGATGGAAAAGGTTACATTCAGAACAAAAATGCTGTTCCCTTAATTTACCATATCAACAGGAGAAAAAACGACAAATCAATAATTTATGAACCTTATTTAAATGAAAGTGTCAATTATGAAACGTTGAAGTATAGCATATCAGTACCAAATAGAGATAAAATTGATAGAAACAAAATGTACAGCAAATGCTGGTGGTTGGCGGGTTAGCAAATTTCGTGTCACCTTACTGAAACAATGAATTTATTATAAAATAAATTAAATTAAAAAAAAAAAAAAATTATTATAATAAGATAAATAAATTTGTATGGATAATATTCCACTCCATCCCACGTCCCTCCTGATTGTAAATATATCCCTCATCCAAACCCCCACCTCTCTATATATAGTCTAGGTTTTTATTTTATATAGCCTTTTCCTAGACAAAGGAAAAATAAATAATAATTAATTTACACTTTGAAATTGTAATATTAAATATAGTTATTAGCGTAATATTAAAAAAGAAACATTGTATAGATAATTACGACCTTGGAGTCACCAATTAGCTGTATGAAAAATTCATGTAATCCCTTTTATATGTTATGGGAAAAAAACATATATTTGTACATTTTTTGGCTAATAAACATACTTTTTAAACTAAAAAACGAGCTAGCGCCCCATCTTATGACTTTGCACCCTCAGTTCGAAACTTGCAAAGGCACATTTTTTTTAAGTATTATATATTTTTTTTACAAATTTATTAATTTTTATTATTTTAATATTTTATTAAATTATTTTATTTTATTAAATTAAATTTTATTATTAAATTTTATTTTATTAAATTATTAATTATGTCAATTAATTTTTTGTGCATAAATAAACATATATAAAAAACTATATGATTCATTGAAATATTGTAAATATTAGAAAAATAAAAAAAAATATAAATATTAAAAACATTTTTTTATTGTATTCTTTGCGCTGCTAAATGACAATATGTTTATATCAAATTTTTAAAAATTAATACTATTAACTATTAATTTTTAAGATTATGTGAGTAAATCATTTTAATTAAGAAAATTTGATCTCATAATTGGATTTTCACGTAAGATTTTAATATATATTTTTTTTATAGTAGTTTAGTATTATGCTAATTTCTTTATATTTTATTTTTAATTTGTTTACTTTGTTTTTTTTAAAATAAATTAATAACATTTAAAGTAGCATAAAAAAATTAATCGAGGCAGGAAAAGTGATGGGGTTTGAAATTAATTAATTTGATAATTAGTATCAGAGAGAATAATATTTGCAAAGAATTTAAATCGAGGTTGCAATCGGGAAATTATTATCAAAGGGGATCAAAATTATTAAATTATTAATTGTATCAGGTCGTCAAGTATGAAATTTGTAGAAAAAAACACAAAGTTTATTGATAACTTACAAACATAAGGAGTTATTCTAATCATCGAAGTATGCACCCATATTGTCTACACACTTTTGCCATTTAAGTGGGAGGTTATTCAGGCCGTTAGTATAAAACCCTGGTGAACGGGAGTCAATGAATTCCTGGAAGGCCAGTTTAACTGCATTATCGGAATTATACTTTTTTCCTATCAAGAAGTTGTCCAAATTTCGGAAGAAGTGGTAGTCAGTGGTGGCTTGGTCTGGTGAGTATGGTGGATGATGGAGAAGTTCCTACTCCAATTCCTGTATCTTTGCCACAGTCATTTGTGCAGTGTGTGGTCTAGCGTTATCATGCAAAAGGATAGGTGTCGATCTGTTGACCAATCTGGGCTGTTTTTTTTTAAGTTTTTGCATCATTTCGTCCAGTTGGTTGCAGTATATGTCTGCTGTAATCGATGAGCCAGGTTTCATGAACTCATAATGGATTACACCTGCGTGGAACCCACTTATCCAACTTTTTCACCTTCCCGATTTGCGCTAAATGAGTCAATATTGTTTGTTTGGTAACACCAAACTTTAGTGATAATTCATATGCACTTTGGGATGGGTCAGACTCAACGGTGACCTTTAGATCGTCATTATTCACCTTTGATTTCGGGCGACCGCGAGGCTCATTTGCGAGGTCAAAGTTACCTGTTCGAAATTTAGCGAACCAATTAGATACTGTCTGTTGCGTAGTAACACTAGAGCCAAATACAGTATTAATGTTTCGCGTGGCCTGCGACGCCGTATTTCCACGTAGGAACTCATACTTTATAATTGTTCGAATTTCGGACCTTTCCATTTTAAACAAAATTGATTTAAAAAAAAACCGTTTTACACTTTTTAGGGATTATAATAATTCTTTCAAACAAGCAAGCTGTGTAAATTGACAGAAAAAAAAATAAAGGTAAAATATTCAGCCAATGTCAAGTTATAAGCTATTAAGGTTGGCCATATTACTAGCTACAAATTTCATCCTTGACAACCTAATATTATATGGGTGGGAGGCATGGTCTATAACCCTGGGAGATGAGAGTAGATTCAGAGTATTTGAGAATAGGATTCTTCCCAGCATTTATGGGCCAAAGAAAGATGAGGACACCGGGGAATGGCGGAGACTGCATAACAAGGAATTGCATGACCTCTATGCATCTCTAGATATAGTTAGGGTTATAAAAGCGAGAAGGCTGGGATCGGCAGGGCACATGGCTAGAATGGGAGAGGAAAAATATATTGGTGGGGAGTTCGATTGGAAAACGTCCGTTTCGAAGACCAATTGTGAACAGGGTGGACAATGAAGGAAGGAACGTGAGAGAGATGGGACAGGGTAGGAGTTATAGCTCAGAATAGGGACACTCGGGGGGGTACAGGGGGCGGAGCCCCCGTCTAGGTGTGGAGAGCGCCGAAGGCGCTCGGAACAGCTAGTATATATATATATATCCTATTATGTGTATATAATTTTAATTTAAATAAAAATTATTTTTTATTTTTTTATTTGTCACTTATTACCATTCCGCTCTCCTACAATAATGTATAATGATATTATGAATCCAAAAATATATTTTTCAGAAATGAGTACTATGAGTCCCAGTTCTCAAGCAAGTGAAACGGGTCGTGAACCTGAGCATTGTGGAGACACTGGACCTCATCCATATATATATATAAAAAGTTCTAAAGGGTGTCCCGATGAACCTTGGGGGTCTATGGAACTTTGAATCACTGCCTATATAACTGCTGGCAACACCCATCATGAGTCAGTGAGTCAGTCCCCACCCCTTAGAAATCGGTGAAACCATTTTTTTTTTTTAATATGATGTATCTAAGTGGCACCGCTAAGAGGCGTTGCAGGAGCACAACCGGTAACTCTGCATGCAAAAACCATAACCATTATTGGTTATTTGGTACACGGCATTATTTCAAATTCGTAGTTTTCTATCATTATAATTTTAAGAAATGCAGCTCATTCGGAAGAGGGATTACCTACCACGTTTATATTTTATTCCTCTAAATTGAAAGTAAAAATAAAGATATATCTTTGATAGTTTATCACATGATTAAAAATTGTATAAAACTGCTATATATAGAATTTCATCTTGATTGAATCGCTGAAAGTACCGGAATTAATTTTTTAACACGTTGACTGACAATCACCCGCACCACGTGACGTGGTGCCATCAACAAAGAGCCAAACACGCTCTGGTTTAATAAATATTATTTATTGATTTTAATTTATAATTTAATTTAAATATAATATATATATATATATGTTAATTAATCCAATTCGAATTTGAGAGATAGCCGAGTGGAGACTCCAGATTTTTTTCATTTATAAATTAACTCAAATGTACGTAAATCAGTTGTTTGATAAACTTAGATGATTAAAAATGCGTTTGATTAATTAATTAAAATTAACTACCCACAACAATACTAACAATTCTTATCCTTCTCTCCCCTCAGATACCACCACTTTTCATCCTATCACACTCCTGGAGAATAATATTAATAAAAGGCTTAAGCAACTCCTAACAGATGAATGCCAGCTGTGTCAGCAATCGATATGCGCCACCACAACGCCTGGCATTCCAATTTTAATAGAACTCCACCAATATCAGGGATGTCACTTAAAATAACCATTAGATAATTTCACACAGATTATTACAGAAGAAACCGATAAATTATTTGTAAATATGCCGAAGATGATCCACAAGTCCAATCTCCTACCATTTATTACAAAACCGTATAGCCGGCTACGTTATCCAAATTACAAAATCATTTTCACAAAATCTGTGATGACCTTACTAGTAATCACATCTTTTTTTACTTATTGTTCTGTTAAACAATTTCAAGAAATGATATAACAGAACTTTATGCAAAAGAAATGTAACTTTTCTAGTGAAATCATCACTGTGCAAATTGCAAAAGACAGGGATGAACGGGTGTGTCAACGGCTTTCTAAGATATGGTAAAAGATTGGACTTGTGGATCATTTTCGGTATATTTACAAAAAATTTATCGGTTTCTTGTGCAATAATCTGTGTGAAATTATCTGATGGTTTTTTAAGCGACATCCCTGACATATACCAAGAATTTGTATGCGCTTACAATTTTTTGGGTTTTTCTCATTCAAGTTGCCACGCATTTTTAAACCAATAATTAGTATGCCTCTGCAGTGCCATCTGACCGTCGCATGCATCTTTTGGGCATCTGCAGCGCCGTCTCGCCGCTGACCACTTTGGACCACTTGCAAAAGTGTGTTTCAAGAGACTCCATCTCCGTGTCTGTCCGTCACTGTCCGTGTCCGGGGATTGAATCGGAGCAAGCGTACGGTACCTGAAAACGACTGCAGAAACGTCGAAACGTTGTACAGTTATTTTAATTTAATAAATAATTTATACAAACAAAGGCTCACCAATTTATTCAAATCAAACGCCTTGGGGCGAGTATTAACAGTGAATCCAAGACATATTGAGTGCTTTTATCTTCGACTGTTGTTGGTTAATGATACTGCCTCATTGTGATTTCAAGATATACGTAATATGGATGATCAACAGTATCTAACGTATAAAGATGCATGCTTCAGATGACAACCAGTGGGAATGTATGCATTCAAATGCTTCATGATCCATACGCTGAAACATTCTCAAATCAACTCTTAGACATCGGCGATAGAAAACTCACTATTGATGAAACTGGATGCATAAAATTACCGACTGATTTCTGCACAATCATTGAATCGCAAGATGCTCTCATTGAACAAATATTTCCCGATGTACACACGAATTACATAAATCTCGAGTGGCTTGCAAAAAAGAGTAATTTTAACGGCAAAAAATGTGGGCGTGGACATTTTGAATCTTAAGATACAACAGTTATTACCAGGGGACTTGGTATCATATAAATCTATGAATACAGTATCCGATGCCACTGTATCTGTAAATTTTCCAACAGAGTTTGTTCACGCTATAGCATTAAGAGATTATATTATGTAAGGAATTAATGATATAAATAATTATTACTTACAATAAATTATAATAAATTAAAAAAATAATGTTTGGTATTTTGTTATTTTTATATTCCCTCATCGTTTACAGCGCTCCATGCCTTTTTCACTCATATACCACATCCTTAAACACTTCCAATAAGTTAGTTATTTTTTTCTAAACTAGAAATTCTCTAGAAATTATTTACATGGCAACGTTTGCCGGGTCAGCTAGTTATAATATATATTTAACGTAACAGTAATCAAGTAGTCAGCAAAAAGTTTAGGATTACGATAAAATGATATTGTACTATATGCTTGGAGGACCGCGGGTTGCTCATCACTGTTTGCCTTGTGATTTATGACACTAGTTAATCCTTTTTTCAAGGAAATGTTGGTACAATGGCGCTAGATTTTTAGTAATTGTTTTTGGAATTTTGTCATGGGGGCATATTCTCTTTGTTTTTAATCCTAAAGAATTAAATCTAAGAATGTAAAATCTATGATTAGATTGGTCACATGACATCGTTTCCACAAACAATAACTCCCCACTGAGAATTCTCCCTCCTCAATTTCATTGTGCCATCAGTCACTTTTTGTGAAGGAAGTTTTTGAATGATGAGGTTCACCATCCATCAAAAATGGTCAATAGACTTGATTTTATCTTCATGATGTTAACAAAACATCACAAAAACCAATTTACACATTAAATTGAAAATAATAAAGAACAGTAATTAGGAACATTTAAAAATAAAAAATAAATTGTATATTTCACTATGTTATTTTCTTGTTGGCTGTGATATTTGATTAATAAATTATTCGCTTTGCTCAAATAAATTGCCCTCGACCGGTAGAACCGGGCGTGCAGAACGTGCATGCCTGAATGAGGGGCTGTCTGCTTTTTTCTTTTTACCGACCGACGATAGTAAGGGAGGTATTGTTTTCACACCAAATTTCACATGTGGAGATTTTTACATATCTCCACGAATCATGCATTTTCTTAACAGAAAAAAGTATTTTTAGCATGATGTCTGTCCGTCCGTCTGTCCGTCTGTCCGTCCGTATAGATGTGTACAGCCTGAACGGCTTAACGGATTTTGATGAAATTTGGTATATTTACTTAATGCATCAGTGGGATGAATTGATCAACTTTTGGTGCAAATCCGGAAACCGGAAGTGGTAGTATTAGCGATCGACGATAGGAAGGGAAGGGTTATTTTCACACCAAATTTCACATGAGGAGATTTTTTTACATATCACCACGAATGTATTGGTTTTATCCTCGGGAAAAATCATCTTTATTATGTTTTTCTTAATTTAAAATTATATGACGTCACCCAGCCCTTCATGACGTCACAGCCTCGGGTAACGCTGGGCAACGCCGGCTACTTCAGCTATATATTATAAATAAAATAAAATTAAAAATATTTATGTTATATGCCTATCTGTTTTTTATTACATTAATAGATATATTAAAATTATTTGAAATTGTTTCTGTAGCTGGAAATTAATTTATTTCAAACCGTCGGTCGGTTCGGACCTGGCCACAGGTCAACTTATTTATAATATTTTGTAATTCTAGATGTTACTAGCAAACAGTATACACTCTTCATGTTTATTACTACCTGTGTTTTCATTTGTGCTATGCTAGGAAATTGCCAAGGAAGCTATTTATAATTTTATTTTACTTATTTAGTGTGCAGCAATAGATTTGATCACTTTTTTATTTCCAAAAATAATAATGGGACTTATGAAAATTTAAATGTTAAAAATAAATTTTATGTCTAAAATAAGTCAAAAGAAATCGAAAAACCAATTGTATCTGCTTAAATTTGGTTTCAATTTGAACCTCACTAGCTCTTAATACAAGCTGACACCAGAGAAATAAAAACTAAAGCTGATGTAAATTCTTTAGCAAAGTTTCCACATTTAACTTTATTTACTCAATTGTGATGTGTGAAACATTAATAAAATTCTGCAATCCCCTAAATCAACAATTAATGAATCTGTTCAACTACTTAATGAAATTACCCATTTTTTAAAATTTTTCTAGCTCTGATGAAGCCTTTAATATTAATGAAGCAAAATCCATAGAGACTAATCTTAACGTTAAATAGTGTTTCCTATTATAAGCAAGAAGAAGAAAGCTCGTTTTTTGATTATGAAAACTTTGATGAACAGATTCACAATCCAAAAATAAAAAAAAAATTTTAAGTGGAATTATACTTAACAATAGTAGATACTCCTTTGAATTCCATTCAAGAAAGGTTTAGCTCATTACACGAATGTAATATTTCATTTAAATTTTTAGTTAAATTTAGAAGAAAGCCTGAAGACGACTTAAAAAAATGCTGTTTTGATTTTGAAAATTCTTTACGAGTTTACAATAGCAATTCGAATTCTGTGGATAGGGATGTTAATTTATTTTAGTTCATTTATTTAATGAAATTATGATGTATAAATTATGATGTAAATTATGATATTATAAATTATGATATTACTGATCCTTTAAAAAAATTTGGAGTTTATAAAGAAGCCAATAATTTAATTTCGTCATTTTCCAACTTTCAAGAAAGCAAGAATGAAATTTTTAATTATTTTTTAGATGGAAAAATTTTAATTTTTTTTTTAGACATATTAATAATTAAATAATTTCCATATTGTTTTACTGTATCTATATATAACAAACATTTTGAATGCTAGTTACTATTATATGAACGTGTAAATCTTTTTGCTATTTGACTATTTGCATAATTTATATGTATGTGAAGAATGTATGTATGTTGAGAAACAATCAGTGAGTAGAAGAATGATCTGAAGAGGGTCATGGTTAACCACCGCAATATAAAAAGAAAATAACAAGAATTTTATTTTACTTTTCAATTCCTTAAATATATACCAGAACTCAACCTTTTTTACAACATTAATGTTATTTCTAAAAATAGCATTTTGAAACTATAGTTTTCTTATTTTTATATGGCAGTAAAATTATAAAACTAATTTATTAAAATTATGTTAATTAATTTGTTTTAGCAAATGGTAATAGATATGAAGGAGAATGGAAATGTGGAATAAAACACGGTAAAGGAATATTTCTCCATTTAGATAGTGGTCAAATTCAAAGAGGGGTTTGGTCTTTTGGAACATGTAAAATTTCTAAAATGTATGACTTGAATTGGAGACAAAGTGCTGAATTTCCAACAGAATATCCTCTACGTAAAGTAAGAATTATTTATATACATAAATATACATTTTTTAATTAATACATTCAATTATTTATATAACGACATATAATGGCAACGATAGCTGACAGGATTGAAAAACTTTTATTTAAAACAGGAATTATATATTTAAAATCACATCCATTCCGAATGATATTTATTAAAATTGAATCTTTCAAAAATATATTGGACTAGTTAATTTGACTAAACTGAATAAATTAATAATTTACTGACAAAAGACAAAAGTTATTGAATTTTAATCTAATTTTTAAGAAATCTTTAGGTGCATTGTCATTATAATAAAGCTTTAATATGATCAACTTATGTTTTTAAATCTATATTATTAATTAAAACTGATACATTATTACTGATTATGAAGTGTTATTCCCAAAGGGATTTGTTGGTGTGTTATTGGTAGGGTCCTCCTTAGATTCCAGATTTATATGGCTTTTCTGAAGCAGACACTAGTTGCAGGTAAAATAGAAAATGCAATATAGGTAAATTTTCATTTCATATAGTTTAATCTTTAATGCCAAATATCAAAGGACTAAAAGCGAGTAAATATATATATAAATATAAGAATCATATTTTATAAGACTTAATGTTTAAATTTAAGGAAAATTCACCAGGTATTTTTATTTAATATATTTCATGATTCTCCTGTAATTCATTCCACGTGCAATTATGATCATAGAAATGTATTATTAATGACTATTATCTTTTGTCAATTAATTAGTTTCATAAGTTGTTAAAAAATTTAGGCAAATAGGAAGCAAATCTAGGAAATAACAGAAATTATTTTGTAGATGTTTTTGAATTTTAATCAAAATTCAACAAAATGATATATGTTTAAGGAATAAGGTTGATTAATTATATTTGCTTTTTTCCTTTAGGGAAGGTTTTCAGATGATATTTATATGAAAAAAAAGTTATATATTCTTTATCAAAATGATAAAAAACCGTTAGAGTGCATAAAAAAAGAAAAAAACAAAAAGATTAAATTAGATAAGGAAATGCCTTTGTGGATACCATGTTTTATAAATATAAAAAAACCAATTCCATCTCCTTATTTTTAATATCATTAATTATTAATTAATATTAAAGTGTATATTTTTAAAAAAATTTGAATATAATAAATGTATTATTTTGTATTTATTTTTTATTTACGAATAATCTAAAATTGAAATATAATTTTAAATTTATTTTCCATTATCAAGGTACAGAAAATAATTTAAGGTTACTTAAATGAATATTTTTCAAATAAAAACGAAAAGGCTTTAAAAATTTAAAATAATTTTAATTTGGTTTATACAATAATCACATAGTCTTTTTTTTGATTTTAAATAAAAATTTACAAATTAAATAATTAGATAAAAAATCATTTTAATTAAAATAAATATACATTAATATTTTATCATTAATCTGTAAATAAAATATTGATAGGTGATATGTATATCTATTTTAATATCAGTAAGAAATAGAGAAATTATATAGTACTTTAAGAAATTAAATGATTCAGATAATTTTAAATTTCAGAGATGGATAAAATATAGTAATCTTCATTAAAAAATTAAAAATATAGAATTAAATCACATGTAAATAAAAACATAAAGCAGTTTTATGCAATTCATAAATGAAATTTAAAAAAATATTTATTTTGTAATTTATTTTTTTTTTTAGAAAGTATTTTTTTTATCAAAATCATATAGTACTAATGTCTTATTCCCTAAATAATGTACAAATTAATTTATATAATTTTATATACATATTATTACATACCTTTATTAAATTTATTAACAATTATTTAAAAATAGTTCTTTTCAAAATATTTTTAATTATGGATTTTTATTAATATTTATAAACTAATAATTATAAAAAAATGAATTAATATAGATATAGATATTATTAAACAATATGGGTATTAAAAAGTCCCATGCCGTTTGCTCGACCTTCAGCATCACCAGATTCAATTTGTTCTTTAAGAAGTTCTAATTCTCGAATTCCAGAAACAGTGACTTCATACTTGTGAGTAACAAGAGAACGATAAAAATGAATTGCAAAAGCTAAAAATACAATTAAAACAGGAACAAGTAATATACTAGCTGACCATGCAGCATATTTGGAAAAATCATAAAACTTAACCCAACAAAGTATAGCTATTTCACACAAAAATAATAAGAGACCCAGTAATGTGGAAAATGCCCATGCAGTTTCAATATACCTAAAAAAGATATTGAAAAAATGAATAAACATATATATAAATATAAATAAATATTTATTTTTGTAAGATTAAGATCATATAGAATTGCCAAAAGTTTTGAAAGTAAATAATTAAATAATAACAATAAATATTATTAAACAATAGAGATAAAATATTTAATCTATAAAATAAAAACAAAACCTACTTGCCATAGAAATATCACAATAAATTACTATTTTGTTAAAAATTTTCATGAAAACAGTTACTTTTTTAGATATACCAATATATTAATTAAGTTTAAATTTCAATCGTTATTTTAAAATACTTAATTAAAAAATTCAATTTAAAGCAGAAATATTTTTTGATGATTTAAAAATAAATTTTTATTAATTTTAATTTTTTAAGAGAATCCTGTTGGTAATTTTCAAAAATAAACCCATTTAATAAAATTTTTCAAAAAAAAAAACAGAAATATTATTAATTTCTTTTACTCTCAAAACTAAGACATAATTCTTCGATTTGATTAACAAAGATAATATATTAATATTTAAAGTATACCAATGAAGACGCTCATGGGGTGATTCATGTACAAGTGATATATCTTGTAGATTACATACAGCATCAATGTTTGGAAGAATACATGTACTTATCATTAATGCAAGCATATGAACCGCAACCAAAAGCGTAGTACAAATCGCAAAAGCAATTAACATAGATTCGGGAACTTTTGATTTATCTTTATCATTTAATTGAACTTCTACCATAGCAACCTAAAATAAAATAATTTATATTTTTAATATTATTTGTAATTTTTATATTAAATTCGAAAAATAATAGATAAATATTAAAGTTATAAAAGTAAATTCTAATTAAAAATTATTCTTATTTGAAATATGTTTGTTAATTACTAAAAGAAATATGTTCAGATTAAAATTCATATTAATCTCTCTCTTTAATAAGAATAAAATATTCTGAATTAAGAAGGAAAAGTATCAAAAGAGGTGGAAAGATATATGCTGGGAATGGTTAAAATCCTTAATATAACTCAAAATGGAAACAAACATTTAAAATTTAAGTCCGGTTAATTTTTTTATTATGCACTAATATAATTTTTTATTTGTTTCATTTTGACTTACAAAATATATCTCAAGAAATTCAACGAAATAAATTAATTCAATTGGAATTCGTTTAAAAGTTTAATTACTTCTAGAAAAATTAGGTCAGTTATTATTATTATTTCTGCAGAATGGAGGATCCTAGAAATAAATTTTTAAATAGGTAAGATAATAAAAAAAAAAAAGAAATGATAGATATCAGTTACTAAAATAAAAATTTTAAATATTTTATAATATTATAATAATAAAATGTAACTTTGTGTTATATTCATAAATTTGTATGAATCTAAATAAATTTCAAAAAAATATTTAAAATTTATAAATTATAAAAATGTTTCTTTCCTACACGGTTAAGTTCATTGTTACTCAAATTTGAGAAAGGAGAGTTTAATGATTGGTAAATAATAAGAAAAAGTAGTTCAAGAACATCTACTTTGCTCACTTTAAAATGACGCTAAGAATATCATTTATCATAAATCAAGAAAAAAACAAAGATAGTAGAAATTAATAAAAATAATTTCCATCCATTGATGAATTGAATGCGACCTAAATGTTGATAAAGAGGGATTATTTTTTATATAAAAAGTATCAAATAATGGATCTATAATTATTCTAAATAGGAAATTATTAATATGGTATTTATTAATGTGACAGACTCAAATGGAAGTAAAAAATACATTTTTATATTTTATTTTAAAAAATAAATATTAAAAAATTAAAAAAAAATAAATATTAAATATAAAAAGAATATATAATATAATAAGGATAAATAAATAATAAAAAATTTAATTTTTAACTAATAAGGAAACGTGTTTTAAGGACAAGACCTTGAAGAAATTATTATGTATCTTGGTTTTTATATTTTATAAAATAACTAGAAAAATTATATAAAATCATTTAAAAATTTGTTCAATACATTTAGTTCAGGGGGATTACAATGTAATTATATTATACCATGGCAAATCCAGATAACAAAGCGGAAGTTTTACTGGAAGCTTTTAATTTGGCTCTACTTAATTGTAATTTTCTCCATGTTAAATAACTAGGAGTATGAAGCCCATCTCCGGCTTGTGACATCTATAACAAAATTACCACAAAATATAATAAAAACAATATAATAAATATTTATAAATACTCACTTTATTGTCAATAAGTACAACACTTATTTATAATTTTTATGATATATTAAAATACTTGACGTAATTAGTTTTGACAGATATAGTTTCTGGTGCTTTGACGCATGTCATATGTTATAATATTAATTTCACTAATTTCAAATGATTTGTAATACTTATAAATTATTTAAACAAATTCATTATTTAAAAAAAATTGGGTAAAAAATATTAAGATTGAAATGTCATGAAACGAATAGGACAAATTTAGATTATGAATATTGTTATGAAAAATTCAATGAGGGGATCAACTCTTATGGGATCCGCCGCGGATGGCGAGACTATAGAGCGCTGGCGTCGCTCTTTCATTCAACTAAAAATATATAAGTAGTATGTTAATTTTTTACAAATTTACAATTCACATATTGGATATCAAATATGAAATAATAAAAATACCTAAAAAGAAATACATATAATCAGTTATAGATATTGAAAAAAATAAACATATTTGACAGATTCAGCTCAGTGATAATTACACCTTTAATAAGGGTGATAGGTAGTAGGGTGTCCATATTGTTTAGTCACAAAAACGGGACGGTGTTATAAAATGAATATTTTAGAATTATAGAAGAACTAGAATTAGAAACATTTGTTTGTATGTCATTATAACCTTTCGTATATTACGCATAAATAATTCCCCTTCTAATTTTTAAAATATTATGTATTCATCAAAAAGAAGGCTGATAAATAAATTTTAATATATAAACATTAATTCTACAAACAATTATTCTATTGTGACAGAACAAAAATTTGTATAAAGGTATAGGGCTATTTTCTCCGATGAGGTATCTTACAAATTTCGATCTTTCAACCCTAATCATAAAATTTCTCACATTCCTTAACACAATTTTTGTTTTTACTATAGTTTGATAAAAACGCAACAAAATTGACATTTTTATTAAAACGACGGTATGGCTGAAAAATATGAAAAAAACATACTGTCTAGCCACGTGTTCTACCCATCGGAGCCTTCTCGATTTTATAACTCTATGCCTGGAGATGCACAAAGGTCATGCATTCCCCCGTTATCTTTCTTTGGCCGATAAATGCTACGAAGAATCCTATTTTAATGCTTTAATTCTCTTCTTGTCTCCTAAGGCGAGATCCCGCCTCACACCCGTATAATCTCTCTTCGTTGTCGATAACTTCCAAGCGGAAGTGTCGTGGCCCTAATAACTCGAGGCCCCAACGGCCCGTACTTTGCGAGTCAGGGTTCGCCATCTAGAACGATGACGAGCGCTCACTGCAGCCGACTGAAGGTTGGTGCCCAAGCCCTCCCGAACTTGATCCGTCCATCTGGCTGGTGATCGGTCACGTCTCCTCGAGCCTTCAACTCTCCCCTGAATCACAGTCTGAGCGGGTGAGGTGGCCAAAGTAGCTGATCACCCGCCCCAGCACTACACTGGAGAGGCGCTGTCCCGCACGGACTTCCTTAAGTACGGAGATGTTTGTCCGGTGCGCCGTCCACGGAATACGCAGCATCCTTCTCCAACACCACAGCTCGAATGCATCGATTTTTTTGCGGATGTTCTGCTTCAGGGTCCAGGTCTTGGATGCGTAGAGCATGATGGGAAAAACCAGAGTGGTGACAATTAATTTTTTTGTGTTCGTGGTCAGGTTGCTGGATTGCCATATTCTTTTCAGCCTTACCATCGCTGACCTTCCCATCTGGATCCGGCGAATCACCTCACCATCACAGCCCCGTTAGTGATCATGGGCCCTAGATAGATGAAGCGATCCACTACCTCGTATCCTGCGATATATAAGGCCTCCGGACTGTTATTATTGGCACGGTCAACAAGCATCACCTTGGTCTTGCTTTTATTAATGAGAAGCCCAAATTCTCCGCTCGTTTCTTCCAGCTTGCAGAGAAGGCGGACTATTTCTTCTTCCGAGCCTGCCAAGAGCGTTGTGTCGTCTGCATATCGCAGGTCAGAGATCCTGATGCCCCCCACCGATATGCCACCATCCCAATCCTCCAGGACCTTCCTCATGACGTACTCACCGAATATATTAAAAAGAATCGGGGACAATATGCACCCCTGACGTACGCCCTTCCCCACAGCGAATGGACCCGAGAGTTGACCGTCTACCCTAACCACGCCGCAGCTATCATCATAGAGACCACCCACTAGAGAAATAAGATGAGAAGGTACGCCCATTTCACTGAGAATATACCATAGCTTTGCCCATGGTAAACTGTCGAATGCTTTGGTATAATCCACAAAGCATAAATAGACTGGGATGTAGAATTCTCTTGCCTTTTCAATTATTAGACGTACATTTAAGATTTGCTCGCGAGTGCCCTTGCCCTTGACAAATCCTGTTTGATTAGGAGGGATCTGCCAATTGAGATAGTATAATACAACCGTCAAAATAATTGTTTTAAATATTTATTAAGTTACTATAAGAAACATTGTATATCATTTAAAACTTAAGAATATTCTTTTGTATTATTTAAAAAAAGTTTTTTAATTTTTTACTAATAACCTTGTAGTAAAGAGCACAACTAAATTAGCCTCTAAAAGGATACATATTTTTTAAGATGAGTTGCTTGGATAAAGTGCAAATATGTTTATTAAATTACATTCGTTAAATCTAAAGGATATAGTAGGGTAGTCAAGAAATTTGTAAGGAAAACTATATTTATATTTTAGTTTTCTCACTTATTACAAGCTTATTGAGCCGAGATCTAAAAAAACATTACTTTAATTACATAAACGCACAAAAAGAAAACTAAACAAGCTTAGACCAATATGTACTACTTGTATGTCATATTAAGCTGAATGGTCCACCCCCTGAGCTGAATACAGGAGAAAATAAAACAGGGCTATAATAATCAGGTCTCAGTCTACATAAGGGTTAAATGGCCATTTTACATATTTGATATTTATTTATTTATTTGTTTATTTATGAATGTATTTAAGCGAAGATGTTGTCACAGGTTGTAATGACGCCAATAGAATCTTAAATATAAGATTGGTTATGATCGGTTTTATTACCATTTGATCGAAATTTTGTTCATGATTTCTGCCGCGCACACACACACACATGTTAACGTTATGGAATCAGAATGACTTGAAATGTGAAATATTTATAAAAAAAAGTGAATCGGAATTACAAATCCCTTTTACTTTCGAAAATATTAGAAATTTTTTTCCCATTTAAAAGTAAAAATAAAAATGCTTAATACGTTAAAAAATTAGCATAATATTAGAGAAAAAGTATTTTAGTATCTTATTATTTCAGTCTCTATAAAATGTTAACTTTATAAATATATCATATTTTGCGAGAGAGAGAAAATAATGACTTGGAAATAACAGCACTCCTCTTTTGATGTTAATTAAAACATAATAAAAGACGAAACATGCTCTCCTGTTCCTATATCAACAATTAAATTAATCTTATACAATTACCGACTTTCAAAAAGCTAAAATTATAAAAGCTAAATTTTTAAGGAGAATAAATTATAAATGAAAAATTAATAAATTTAATCATTATTAATTTTGTTTATTCAAAAAATCCTTTCAGGTACAAATTATACCTTATATATTAATAAATAATTTATTATAAAGCTCTCATAAATAATAAATCTAGAAAAATAAAATTTTTAAAAATATAAAATTTATAATTAGTGTTATAATTTATGATATAATGTTTCAGTTAAATTTCTAAAAGGTAAATTAAATAATTTTAGATAAATACCTAATTATTGACTAAAAATAGTATTAACATTTATTTTACAGAAATTTACTAATATTGACAATTGAATTTTCAGCTTCATAAATTTGTTTCTTAAGTCTAAATTCCTAATTTGCATTTCATGCTTTTAACATATGTGTGATCTTTGTCTTTTAAATTTTACTTAATTGAAAACTTACAAAAAAAATACAAATATACACTTTTATTTCAAAAAAAATTTCCAATTTCTATTTGGAAATACGAAGTTAGACACTATTCTATTTTATTTAATGAGATTGTGTAAATTGTGTAAAACTAAATCCATATACTAGAAGTGTTTTTTATTTGAATATCTATAAATTATAGATATAGATATCCAAAATTAACTCATCCAAACCGAAAAAATATATAAAAAGTACATAAATATAATTGAAAAATTTATGAACTATTGAGGAGTCTTTAAAACAAAATTTTAATATCATCCATATTCACAATATCTTCATTTGGTGGGATATTCAATTGAGGTTTTATCTTAGTTTTATTTTTATTTCGTTGTTTTCTATTTTGATTATTCTTGCAAAATGTCTTTTGATTAATTTTTGAAGGTGTCTAGAAAAGAAAAACAATATAATCATAATTGAATAACACATGTAAACAATGTAAACATGTATAACAATTATTATTACACAGAAATAAATTTTATTTCAAGAGAAATTATTTTTAAATTTATAACAATTAAAATCTTATATATTATAATAATATGTAGTGCCATAACAAATGAAAATATATTTTCATTTTTCTCCTTAATTAGAGTATAAAAATTAACCATTATTTTTATATTTTCAATAAGGTCTATTTCATTTAAAATTTGGAATCAAAAACTAACTTATTTATATAGTAAGCATAAGCTAGCTTGAAAAGTTAAGTTATGAAGTAAAATGATCAATCATTCAAGATGAACAAAATTTCAAAAGAATAAACATTACTATATGATTTATTCTTCTCCTTATTTTTGATTTAAAAATTATTGTTAAGAGAAACATTCCTTTACTCCATTGTAGCACGTTATTTAATTTGATGGAATTTGAAAAAGTTAATCATAATTTTAGATTTTTCTTAAATATAATAATTCATATCTTTCAATATATTTTATCTTAGCTTATTATTACTTACATTATCAGTCTTTTGAACAATTTCTTTAATTGTATTTAATGAAAAGTCGTTATTTTCAGCATCGCTATTTTCACTTTCACTATTTTTTCTAGAACGTTTTTTTTGCCTCCTTTTTTGATTCTTTTTTCTTTGTCCAAGTATACTTGATGTTGATCTATTAAAACATTTTGAATTTCAAATATTTGTATTTTAAATATTATATTTATGAAAAAATCTATATATATAAAAAAAGGTTTTTGTCTGCACATTTCCCAGAATTTAAAATTTTTTGCATATCTTCGCGTTTCATGATTTTTAGAATCCAAAAGTGACTTTAGAATGCCTGTGTCCAGAAAATTGTGACGTTTTAGACTAGTTTATATATTATATCAATATTGATTCAATAACCGCAGAAATTAATTTTTAAGAAATTTATATAATACTAGCTGCTCAGACCGCCTTCGCCACAGAGTTTGATAAGTTTCTTCTAAGGGAGGAGAATAACTATGGTCTAGAAAAAAATTAACAAAAAACACAAATAAATCAATTAATTCAAATTAATACTGTTAATGAATGTATATATTTTCAGTTTATATATAGTTTTTAAACGTTAAAAATGTTAATTTTACTTTTATAAAATGTCTCAAGTCTTTAACTTTAGATGTTCTTAAATTTCATTATAATTAAAAATATTCAATAAAAATCAAGCAATGAAATTAAAATATCAAAATGATTAAGAAATATTATACTATACTCTATTATAGCATAAACAATAAAATATATAATAAATTTACTGATTAAATTAAAATATATTTTAAATAAGAACACAAAAAGATATGAATGTTTTAACATATTGATTGAAATAAAATTAATGAAAACCTTTTGCATACAGACTTTCAACAAAATACTAACTTAGGGTTAAAGGGGGCAGAACCTTCGGCGCTCTTCTCAGCTAGTATTAAATAAATTTTTCATGAAGTTATTTATTTAAAGTATCTACATTTTTATGAATTATTACCTAAATAATTGTTCTTTAACGTATTCATTGAATCGGACGGTTTTTTTTGTTTCCCCTTCTGACAAATTTACTAGATGATCATCATAGCCGCTACTTGATTCAGATATACTTCGACTCAATTTTAAAATTCCTTTGATACGTGTATTCTAAAAAATTCAGAATTAAAATTTTCTGTATTTTATTAAAATATATAATAGATACTCCAATTTATTTAAGGAATATTCATGGATTAATTATTGAAAATATTTTTCTTATAGTATTAATAACTCACCATATCATCAAAACTAGATTCTGAATATGATCTTTCAAATGACACTCTACGAATATTATTGGTATCTATTGATTTTATTTCTTTATTTTCTATATTTTTTTCATCATTGATTTTAAGTAATCCTGTGGATGATTCTTTTTCTTTATTTAGATTAGTATGCTTATCTTTTTGCTCATCTATTATTTCATCTATTTCATCATCACTAATTGAAGCATCGGAGAGTACCTATAATAATATAATAATTATAAATAATCAATTAGTTGTCACAAAAAAAAATAAAATATATTTATATTATTTACCTCCAATTCTTTGAATTTATGAAGAATAGCCTTCGGTTCATTGAAATAATATTTGGTTAATGAGTCTTGGTCAAGACCAACAAAATAATTATCGCTTAAGTTAGAAAAATTATCGAATTTTATGGTCAAAATAAGGTTGTTATCCCAGGGATCTATTTTAACATTTTGTCTTTGAATAATTGCACGTTCTGATAATTGAAGAAAAAACGCATAATATTGAGGAAAATATCCAGAAGCAATAGAATGAAATTTTAAATGTAAAGTACGTTCTGTTAATATAAAATCAACTGAGCTAGGATCAATATTTTTAATTTGAATAATAAAACAAATTTGATCTTCTAATGAATTGCAAGTAAAAATTGGAAATGTATAACCGATTTTAGGATCCAAAAATGTTTTACCCACAGAATAATTAATTTCTTTATTCTGTAAAGAATCATCACTAATAAAATTATTTGAGCTAATTTCTTCAACACCTAAATAATCGTTATTTGTATCATCATCTTCTTCACTTGAATCTGTTTGTGGGCAGCCAGAATCACTTTCATTAAATGTCTCCTTCAATTCTTTTGGCAAAGGTTTTTGCCGTACATTCAGAACAACTAAAAGTTTTTTAGTAGCTTTGTCAAATTTCGCAGAACCTTCCTGTTCATAAACAGCAAAAGGTAAATTAATATCAAGATAATATTTAGCAGATTGATTACTTTCAAGAAGAAGTCTTTTCTCTTCAATATCCAAATTAATCTCATTTGCAGAACTAATAAGGGGAAGAGTTATTTCAATAACTAGTTCTTTAGGAAAAACACAGTTAATTTTTGCATTTCGATCAAGAGTAAAATCTTGTATATCTACATTTTTCCGCTGTTTGATAATATATTTTGGAATTGTGAATTTCTTTGTTTTTGTATCATTTTCTTCAAGTTTTTTTGCTTTTTTATTTTCTAAACATTTGTTTTTATAAATTTCTTTTAATTTTTCTGATTCTTCTAAAGATTGATAGGGACACCCAAAAGATTTTAAATCGATAGGATCTTCTATAGGAGGTGTTGAAGACTTTTTCCTGATGACAGTTGGCCTTGGCATGCCTTTGAATGTGAGTTTAGGAAATTTAATATTTACTTTATCCAATTTAACATCAAAATTATTTTCAACGGCATCTAATGCTGTTTTTATAACCAAATTTTTAAATTCCTTATTTAATTCACTCATTTTAAGTGTTTCGGGATGAAATAAAACATCATATACAAAACATCTCACTTTATTCTTATCAAAATCTTCAAATGGAGGAGCCTGGGCAAAAGGTAACGACCAATTGAGACCTCTCTTTTCATTCTTATAGGTAACTTGTGAAGTCGGCTTTTGTATATTTTCATTTGTACAAATATTTATAAAGACTTTCTTGTTGCCATTTTGACTGGTTTTAATTACAAAACCGGGATTTGGATTAAGAAAAGTGACATCCACTCCCCGTTCTTTTTCAAGTTGAATTATCTCTTCTTGGTATTTTTTCCTATTTTCTGGATCTGTAACCTCTTTAACATAATCATTTAAAAGTTCACGAAATTCTTCCTTTTTAATACATTCCCCAATAAATTTTAATTCTTCTCTTGTGATATCTAAATCTTTCAAGGAATCGGACATTTTATTTAATTCTCAAAAATAAAATTTTATTTATAAATGAAAACAAACCGATATAGCCTACAAATGAAATGATAATCAGACTGATGTAATATAATTGTTTGTAAACTAATTGCCGAAATAAATATAGATATAAAATAACACGTATTAAAAAACTAATTGTTAATCCTTTGGATATTTTTTAATCTTTTTAATATTTATGTCAAACTGAAGGTGGCAGCACACCTTATAATATTTTATAAAATTCTAAAAAGATTAAAGAAAATATCAGAAGATTACTCTTTTACATTTAAATTATATTTATAAGAGAAAAAAATAAGTGTTTTTAAATTAATTTTCTATCGAGATCTCAAGAGTGGACAATAGTTTTACATGTAAATTTTTGATACAACTTATCTCAATTTTTATAATAATAAACATGTTTTGTATTTATAATAAATATATATATAAATATAACTTTATAATTCATATTTTACCAAGAATTAACTAAAAATCTCATATTTTGTAAAGATAAGCCATATTGTATCCAAATTCATAAAAATATTTATTTATTATTTTTTATAAATATTAATTAAAGTGTTCCTATAGTAAATTAATTTTTTTAAAAAAATTAATAGTTTTTCTGCATATATTTTTTGAGAATATAATATAATATGAAGTCACTCAATCAAAATAACATTTTCAACTTTATGTATATGTAAGCTTCCAGACCCAGCCAGAACGTCGACGTCTTAACTTAAAATGAAATTTCTAGATGTCTATATAGAGGTCTAATTTGATATTTCTAGACGTATATTTAGTTCTAGACGTATCTAATCGACGTCGACGTTCTGGCTGGGGACAATCAATAAATCCAAATTTTTGAATGCATTTAATTTATATTACATTTAAATGAGGACAATGCCAATTTTTTTAATACTGACTCATTTGAGATTTTGATATTTGATTTTGAATTTAAAATATCCCCTTACTGGATTTCTATATTTGAAGGACATTATTTATTTCACTATTTAAAATAATTTTACAAATTGACTTGAATAAGCAGTGGCGTAGCGTGTTCTATTATGTTGGGGGGAGGGGTCCGGGGGCCCCCCCCCGGAAAAAATTTTGCCAAAAAAATATTTATTCATAACGTTTAGACTATACATATACGTAATTTAAAGATGTTTTTATACTTTTGGGTTCTCATTTACAAAACTAATTACTTTTAAATTTATTTTTTGCACAATGTTGGGGGGGGGGGGGGTCGCTCCTATATATATATTCTTTATTGATTTTTTGGTGAAATTGATTGTATTTAAAATCTATCTTTTATATGAATATTAATTATATTATTTAGAATCAAGTTCTATTTTAATGTGTTTGTTGCGTTAACAAAATTAATTTTTAATATAATATAAAAAAAAATTAAAAAAATATATTTATTGACATTGCAATTAATGTTTATTTTTAAATTTTAATTAAGTTATTTAATACAAAAACAAATAATAGACATAAATTACAAATTAAATTTAAAACAGCTATAATTTTTCAAATTACGTACAAAATTCACCAATGTGAAGGTTTACCACATGTACAAACTTTTAAATATTCGATTTGTTTTACAAATATTTTATGTAAAAAAACTTAATTTAGACTTAGAAAAATACCTTTAAAAATATTTAATTTTTTTATTTTATTTTCTTTGTCTAACAACCATCATTGGTAAGAGTAACAATCAGTAACAATTTTATCAAGTTCTGTCATATTTACCACAGAACATCACTATATCTCCTACCCTGGTTGTTATAAATCTATTTTATATTTATTTGCCCCAGAAAATAGTATACTAGTTAATTTAAAGATTAACAGAAACAAATAAATATTTCTAAAATCAGGTATTATATAAATGTCATCCATCTTGAAATTTTGGAAGCAATATAAATTTGTTATTTTCTTTCCAACCTTCACTGTGAGTACAATTTTTGCAGATTTAAATTATACCAGAAATTGGAAATTATCTAAAAACTTTAAAAATACTTTAAAATGTGAGTAAACATGACATAATTATGTGAATTGAATTATTTATATTAAATTTAATAATTTATTACTTTTTAGAATGTCAGTTTATACACATTTTGCAATTTATAGCGTTATCCCATTATCAGGAATCTTAATTGGATGGTATTTCGAAAAAAAAGAAACTGAAAGGATGACTTCTTTTCGAGATAAAAGTAAACTTTATGGAAGAATCCTAGGCCCAGGAGAAGCACCTTCTTGGCCATAATAATCATAAATCATATTAAAATAGTGTATAAAGTATATAAATAAAGATTTTTCTTAAAATCATAATCATTTTATTATATCTATAAAATTCTTAATAATGTACAACTATTAAACAATTCATTTTAAATTAATCTAAATTCATATTTATATTTTCTATCAACCTTTTTAATATCACTTGATTTTATAAAACCTTTTTCCTTAAAGTTTAGGATTATATTTTCTTTCTTTTTATTTGAAACATCAATTAGTAATTTTGAATTAATATTATTTGCTTTCATTGAACTTGATAAATTTTTATGTTTACAATCTATTATTCCTATAATTGAATTTTCTTTTTGAGAAGATAATTTTCCAATATTAAAACGAACATGTTTTTCAGGCATTGATTTTGTATACTCCTTTGTTTCAATGTCTATTTTATTTTGTGAAAAATTACTAGCGAGATATTTTTCTCGTTGTGTTAAAGCCTTCTCTCTAGCAGTTAGAGCCTTTTCACGAAGTTGAATAGCTTCTTCTCTTCTTTTTAATGTTTCAAATCTTAACCGCAATTCTTCCTTATCAAACTATTTAAAACAAAATTAAAAATAATTATAATTTAAAGTTTTAATGGATACTAATATTAATTTATTTTAAATAATAGTCCTGTCACCTCTAATGGGATCCACAAATTAAATACTAGTTTAGAGTAAAGGTTTAGTAATGAGCCATGACAGGAGTTAGAAAAATAAATGATTCGAAAAGTTCATGTAAAAGCTCCTATCTTATAGGGACCACAGTGTAATCTCGAGGTGGTTACGAGTTTATAATTCGTTACGTTCGTAACTCGATACAAGTTTTTCCATAAGTAATGTAAATGCACACAATGAATTCGTTCCCGATCCCAAAATATTACTATGAATACTATCTATTAGTGGCCATAACATAATATATGTATAAAATATTAAAACAATATTTACTCATCAAAATTTATATATAAGATATTGTGGTGTCATGTCGGAGGAAGGATTAGTCGTTGCTGATTACTTCGATTTGCTCTATCTCGGTAGAACACAAAACAGTTTCTTCTTCGTCCCTTTTTCTTCCTCCGCTCTCTTTAGAACCTAACTATACTACACTTAATCCGAAATTTTGAATGTAAACCGAGACAGAAAACAACTCATAACCAAAAGAACACGTAACCCAAGGTTTCATTGTATTTCTTTTAATGAATAAAATTAAAACTTAACATTAAAAATTATAATGAATATTATATCTTGATCATGATCAAATCAGTAAGATGTTTAAAAAAAATATTTATATTATGTAGTATATAAAATAAAAACGTTCCTTTACTAAAGTCATTAAACTTTTATAATTTAAATCAAGAATCTAAACTATCGATTCAAACTTCTATAATAACATTGATAGTTTGTAAGTTTTTTGGATTATTAAATATATTTACGTCATTAAAAATCTTACATACATTTAAAGGAATATTTTCTTTTTTATGGAGATTCTTCTTAATTTCAATATTATTTAATTTTAATGTAGATAAAGTTTCGCTTATCATTCTTGAAATTATTAATGGATGATTTAAAATACTATCTATAGATGGTCTTTCTTCTATATTCCCCTTAAGAAGTGATAGAATTATTGTATTCAAATCTTCAGAATAATTTGGTGGTATGCGCGAAATCCTATTTCAAATTAATTACAAATGTTAATAAAAAAAATTTAATTTAAAATTTAATTCTTCTAACCTTCCTAGATTTATCGCTGAAATTAACTCTTTAATATTATCCGCAAGGAATGGTGGATGTAACGCACATATTTCATAAATCACACAGCCAAGTGACCAAATATCTGATTTTTTATTATATTTTTCTCCATTAAGTAATTCCTTTAAAATAATAATTATTAAGACAAATTATATTTATATTAATATATATATACAGTATCGAACAGATTAATTGAAACAAAAACATTTTTTTGCATTTTTTGCACTTGTTACTATCTGTAATGGCAATAATGTGGTTAGTTTTATTTTTGACACAATCTAGCAAGCATTGCTCAGTGTGCAACACTTGTTTTAATATCGGTTGAGTGATTTTTTCTTTTTTTAGTTATTTCAAATAAAAATTGTTAAATTTCAGCATTTTGCCCGTACTTACAAAGATGGATGTAAAGGAGTAATGATCGTGACAATGGCTAAGCATACCACCAAAACATTGCAGCAGAGGTTTAGCTACAATCAAATGGATCTTCATTCGCCATAAGGGGTCAGGGGATATCTCAGTAAAGAGGAAGAGGAAATGTGGCGCAAAAAGAACGACAAATAAACGAGATGACCAGCGATTACTGAATTTTAGCCGAAATGATTGCCGTAAAACTGCAGTAGACCTTGCTCGAGAATTGGCTGAAACTGGTGTCCACGTAACTCTCATGATTGTTCGTCAAAGTCCTCTTGAAGCGGGAAGACCAGCAAGGAAACCTGACAAGAAACTTCTTTTAACAATAACAATGAAAGCCAAAAGACTTATATGGACCAAAAAATATAAAAATGGATGGCTGAAGTTTGAAAAAGAGTCTTGGTTTCTTATGAGAGTCATTTCATCGTGAAAGGCCAATAATTTTGGTTCATTCGAAGGGGAAAAGAAAAACTGAACTCGTCACACACGTCATCTCAACCACCAAACACCCTCTTAAAAAATTCGGAAGTGTCCTCCCCTAGACTTTCCCGCATATAAATAGGTAATTAGGTTATTATTATTATGTTTTAACAACAATAAAAATAAACAAACTAATTAATTTAAATTATAAAGTAAAATGGTTTAACAATATTATATATATTTATAATTTACACCTAACTCTACACCTAACCCTAAACTCTACTTGTATAGGTAAAATGTCACTTCCGGTAGTCAGATCATGATGAAATTTGGTATCTGAATTTTTTTCATATTTTTAAATCTATATACAAAATAGGAAGCAAATATCTCGAAGCAAACTGGTACTTTACTTGAAAGGTAAACGCAACCAGTGTAGGTAAAGTACCACTTCCGGTTAACCGATTTTGACGAAATTTTGATAGAAATCTACAAACTGTGAATAATATCGGTGTACCAAATTTCGAAGACCTAGCTTGATTAGTTTTTGAGTAAATTTGCTCACAGACATTACATACATACATACACACAGACATAATTCGAAAAATGGTATTTTCCGACTCAGGGAGGTCTAAAACGTCAAGATCTATCGAAATCTCGAAGTCGAAATTTTTGACGATTCCAATACTTCCCTTATACGAAGTATGCGGGAAAGTAAAAAAATGTTCTGGGAGTGTTTCTCAAATTATGGACTAGGGCGTGTTCCAGTGACAGGTATGAAGAATAGTGGAAAGTACCAGTCCATATTGGTACAAAAAATGATACCAGAATTGAAAAAGCAGTGGCCAAATGTCGATTGAGTTTTTCAGCAGGATTTTGCTCCCTAAAGAATCTGTGGGCAATTTGCAAGAATCGATTGTCTACATTGGATTGTACCACAGTGGAAAAATTAAAAACCACAATTAATATATGGTTTAGAGATGAAATGATACTGACAATCAGCAAAAAACTTGTGGATACAATGCCAAAAACGATCAAACTCTTAATTGAGGTCAAGGGAGGCCACTTAAAATATTAATCGTAATAATTTGTTTCTATTATTGAAATGAATAATGAATAAAAGATTTTATACAAATTTTCGTCTTGTTTCAATTAATCTGTTCGATACTGTATATATATATAGTGAGAGATGTTAAAATAATTGTTTTCCTTACAGGACTCATATAGTTTGGAGTTCCAACTAAACTCGCCGCAAAATTAGACCTAATATCTAATATTGTTGCTAAACCAAAATCTCCTAATTTTGCATTTCCTTTATTATCTAATAATATATTTGCTGGTTTAATGTCTCTGTGCAAAATTGCCTTTTGAGAAGTATGAAAATGACATGCATAAAGTGCTCTTGAAATTTGATATAATATTTTCCAAATAAATTGTTCTTCTAAATATAATTTGTTCCTGTAAAATAAAATAAAATAAAAAATTGTATGCTTTTAAATAATTTTTTAAAATATAATTAATAAGAGTTGAGGAGACTAATTTATTTTTTTCTTTATTCTGAAAGTATCATGAAAATTATATTTACATTTAAGTTGTTTTAATTTGATTAAGGATGACTAAAGAATTCTCTAGATTCTAGATCATAGGATCTTTAATATTAAAATAAAAAAAATTAAATATTTACGTACCTCTTGCATTTTTTAATTAAAGTCTCTAAGTCTCCACCTTGACACCATTCCATTATTAAATAAAGAGTAAAACTTGGTTTATGAATAATTCTGTCAAAATACCTTACAATATTAGGATGATTCAACTGACCTAATAAATTTACTTCTGATACTAATTGCTATAAAATTAAATTAAGAGATAATGATTATTTTTTTCCAAGAAAAAAAAATAAGATGTACCTCTTTATTTTCTTCTGACATAAATCTATAATTAATTTCTTTCCAAACATATATATGTTTAGAAGAAATTCTTTGCACTTTGTAACATGTGCCAAAAGACCCTTTTCCTATTATTTCCAAAACATGGTAATCATCAATAGTATTAGTCATTTTTAAATTAGTGTTTAGAATACATCATTCTTAATGTCTTAAGCATAACAGATTTTTTTTTAAATAATTTTAAATATTCGTTCGTAAAAATGACATTTATAATTTTAAACTGATTGGTTGAATTTGTTGTCGCTTATTGTGATTGGTTAATCAAAACTATATATTCAAATTAACTCTACCTTAAAAATAAATTAAAAATTAGAAATATTAAATTAAAATTTATTGTTATTACATATTAAAAAGAGATATTTTTATTTATTTTTAATTTTTCTTACAAAAAATTAATAATTAAGTAATTATTTTGACTAATTTTCCTTTTCGTACGAACCTAGTGAAATCTTGGTGTTTTGGGAGTTGTAAAGGTTGCATTAATTTAAGTGATTTTTATTTACTTCAAGTTTTTTAGTGGAATTTTTATCTATGAATTCTTCAAAGAATGCATTTGAGGAACTAGAAGAAATTAATGAAATTACTATAACCTCAGAAAATTCAGAAATATTTAATACACCAAACAACGCACAGATCGTTTATGTATATGAAGAACAAGTAGACGGAGATCTTACTTATGATATACCTTCAACATCAAATAATAATAAAAGATCTAGAACATATAAACAATACTATAGAAAAGAATGGGAAGAATGTCAAGATTTTAAAGGTAATATATTGTATATAAATATATTTATAGTTTTAATTTGAACTAAAAATTATAATATAGGTTGGCTTCAAGAAGTTCCTAACCAACCGACAAGAGCATATTGTCTTTATTGTGATAGAACCCTTCATGCACATCGATTAAGTCTCTTAAAGCATATATGCACCTTAAAACATACAAAAGCCGCACATTTTCATGTTACTTCACAGGTAAATATATTAAATATAATTTATAAAACAAATTTACCATAAGAGTATATATTTATGAGATTCTATTATTCGATTATTTTTCCTTTCTGTCATTTGTCATAAAATGTTTTTTCGCTACATATTTGAAATCAATCTTTATTTCAATAAAGTATGATAGATTTTTTAATAATTGTAATAATTATTATTTTGAATCAACAATTTTAAATCAATTAATGATATATATATATATTTAAATAAATTTTTTAGCAGAAATTATTGTATACATGTGAAAACTAAAATAAAATAGAACAAATTAAAAATAAGAATATTTAATTTATTACATTATCCCAAAATATCTAAATGTATTGCATAATTTAAAAAATAAATAAGATATTTATATTATTAAAAATAATTATGTATACTACCTAATTATAATTTTTCTTTGTTATCTTTATACTGTAAAAACTGTTTGAAGATCGTTTGATTTTAGCAAATATTCTTTGAAAATTAACGGAATTTCGGTTAAAATTCCCCTTTTTGAAATTACACTGCTGGCTACTACTAATTTTTTATCTTCAAATTAAATTTAACTTAATATGAAAACAAAATTTAATATCAATTTATTGATTTGTTTGTCTTTTTCGAAACTAGGAAAATAATCAATAATAAAATGTATTTTTTCTCGTCTTTTTTTTTTATTTATGTTTTTTTATATTAAAATCTCATTATTTATATTTAGTTTTTAATATTTCATAATTACCTTTTACCTTATCTATTTTATTTGTGAAAGTTAGTTTTCAAAATTATACCATATTTTATCCCAACAAATTAATTTACAATTTTTATAGGTTATTTTTATATTCACTACGGTGTTGGGTTTGTGATTACTATCTACTGTGTCATACTACTAATTTAATAATGTTTATAGAACATTTCAACTACATCTTCATTTAATTCTATTAATATTTTATATACTTATATTATATATTAGTTTATAGATAATTGTAATGTTACTTTTTTCAATTAAAATTCAAAAACATCCTTTAAGAATAATTTGAAATTTTTTTCTTCAGCAATCTGATATTCAAGATCAAAATAATTCCAATCCGTTAGAAATAAATATTACATCTAACTTAACCGACACTTTGGAAGAAAAAACTGATAATAAAGAAGACTATTCTATAGAAGTTAATATGGCTGAAGAAGATTCTCCAAACTCACAAGCTGTTGCTAGCCTTGAAGATGAGAGTGATGATATTCTTCAACCTCCTGCTAAGATTACCAAAAAGGTATTATTTATTAAATTATTAATTTATAAGCTCTAAGATTCAAGAATTATTGACACATTGATATTCGATTTGTTTTGTGAAGAACCCCAATTTCTTTTAAAAACTTTAAATTTTCTATATTTTTATTTTTTAAATCAAAATTAATTTAATTTAAAGTGAAGTTTAAATATATTCATATTACTGAGTTAATATATGAATTTAAAATTAAACATATAAAAATAATAAGTATGATTTGAAAATCGATTTAATATTGAAATTTAACTCATAAACTTCCATTGGTAACATATTGAAGATGTCAGCACAGATTTCTTATTAAAAAAAAAATGTTTAATTAGGGGGGGGGGATTTTTTAAATATAAGTGAAATTATTGAAATGAACCATAAACTAAAATTCAAATCGATTTAAACTTGAACCAAGTCTTTCAATTCAAATTATGCTTAAAAATAGATTTTAAGTTTGCCATTAGTTTTGCAAAATTAAACTTTTTTTATGATAAAAATCATTTGTAAATTCTAAGAAAATTATTTTCTATTTTAGAAATTTTATTTTAATTTAACTTTTTTTTCTATTTTTATTTATTTTTTTTTACTTTTATTCAAACATTTTTTGATAAACGTTTTAGTTCAAAGGTTACATTTATTCAGTCAATAAATTTATCGTTTTGCGATAAATAGTCTTTCTAAGCTTTCTTTTAAATGCATAGAATGAATGAACGTATTTCAATAATTACTTCTCATTTATCTGCATCTTCAGTAAGAATTTAATATTACTGTTATATTACATAATATATATTAATAAATTAATAATTAGCTTGTTGATTTTATTATTATACTTTTAATATTATAGTTTTGCTTTAAATAAATACTCAATATTTAATAAAACTAAATTAATAAAATTGCTTACTGTATATAATTTATATAATTCATATATTAACTTTTATATAAAAAACGAATTACATTTATTGATAAATTTTTATTGAATCAATATAAATTATTTTTTAGTTTCGTGTGAATATGTCACCAAATAATACTAGTTCACCATTAACAACTCATGTTTTGGATACTTCAAAAGGTATTCCTGTCAGTGGTTTACAAGTATCTTTATATAAATTAATAGAAGGAAGATGGACTATGCTTTCTGAAAGGTATTTTATTATTTTTAAGTTTCTTTTTAATTATTTAATTTCATAATTATCAAAATATTATTTTTATTGAAGTTTAACCAATCCTGATGGAAGAATAACCAATATTATCGATAAAGGTTGCTTTATTACTGGAAGATACAAACTTCATTTTGATGTTTATCGTTACTTTGAAATGCATAGTGTTGAGTCTTTATATCCATTTGTCGAGGTAAATTATATTAAATAATTTTTAAAATATTTTATATTAATATCATTTTATATTTTTCAGGTTGTTTTTGATGTAAAATCTCCTCATGAACACTATCATATTCCTTTATTAATTAATCCATATGGTTATTCAACTTATAAAGGAAGTTAAACAATATTTTCCCCTTAAAATTTCATTGAAGTACATTTTATTTTAAGGTTTTAAAATATATTGTTATTTTTTTTAAATTATTAAAATATTCTATTTTATTAATTAAAATTTTTATTTTAGTCATTTTTAAGAGTCGTGAATACTTGTTTTCTCCTAGAGAGAAACGCACGCGCAAGCGAGCATTTATATATAACATTACTTATATTTTTATTTAAAAAACAAACAAATATATATAATAAGTTTCTGCAAACATTACATTTATGAAAATATTTAATTTTAATATTGGTAATGCAATAATTTAATTGTAACAATATTATGGATTTATTCTTTCTGATCACATATGTGAATGAACAGCATCCTAGAGATAGAATATTAAAGAACAAAAATTAAAATTTTTGTGTAGTTTCAACAAAATTGAATAATGAAATATATGAAAGATAGATAAATTCAAACTAATTTAAATAAATCCATTCGTATTTCTTTAATTAATGAAATGTTCGTATCGGACACAGCATTTGATAAAGTTCATTGATTTTTATGTCATTTTCATTAAATAATACTTCTAATGTTAGTTTGTTAAATTAATCTAAATTTGTATTTTAAAGATTTTAATATGTAAGAATATAAATAAAATATATAAATTTTTGACAATTTAATTTTTTTAATTATTTAAATTCTATCTTATAGACCAGGGGTCGGCAACCAGGTACCCGCGGGCACCAGGTTGCCCGCGAAGCCCTTTCAAGAGCCCACATTCAAAATTAAGATAAAATGATTTTGCGATCACGATTTTTCAATATGGCTCTAAGTATCACCAAGTCTGCCCACCCCTGTTATATTATTTCAAAAAAGTGCCCGACTATTGAAAAAGGTTGCCGACCCCTGTTATAGACAACTGAACATAATTTCTTATTTACAAATTATCTTTAAAATCACTATTCATCTTTAAATATTAATAATAATCATTTATATAAGATCTAAGATCATTATCAAATTTGAAATATAAATACTTTATTTAATTTGAATTCATTTTTTGAGGATTTACCAATTTATTTTTTGCTTTTAATTTTTTCATAAATTCATTTATATATATTTTTAAATTTATCAAATCTCAAAAAATAAATTAATATTTATGTGACCACATAACTATTTTTAGAAAATATTTTTTATATTGTTTTATCAAAATCTAGTGATAGTCACAATCATTTGTTTTAATAATTTAAAAATTACAATAGGCGCAACAAAACCCTGGAGTATTTTATTAAGTCCTATTCTGTTTATAATTAAGTACAATTCTTTAACTTCATATTCATCCATTTTCAGACGTGATCTTGTGGTCTATAACTGTTGAAGTTCCCCTGAAAATACACATTAATTGTTTTATTTTTGATTATTAATTTCAAGTATTTATAAAATATATATATACATTATTTTAGTAATGTAATTATAATATGTAATTGTTTTTTCTTTAGTCTTATATACTCAATAAAAAATTCCACTTTATTACTTTTTAAATCAATATTCCTTTACAAAAAAATCTCACTCTGTATATATTATATAATATATATGTTCGTTTATGTATATTAAGTTTGTTTACTATGCTTGACTTCTTATATTATCTAAAAAATAATCATAATGAAGATTATAAATTTATTAGGCAAAACCGAGCAATATGGACCTATGTTAAATCTCAAACGCTAATCTATTATAATATGATTATTGTTCTTAATGGTATCTATGACTTTTAGGTACTTGTAGCATAAATTTCAAATTTATTTTTAAAATAAGAACTTCTCAAAATTACAAAAATAAAAAAAGTCAACTTTTGCACAATATCTCTTACAATATTGTGTAGCCGATGGGCAAAATATGGCTTATTTTACATTTAAAACAAAAATAAAAACTCATAAAGTTGAAATGTTTAAATGTTTTATTAAGTAAGTTTTAAGAATTAAAAAAGAACATAACTTAAATAATATATTTATACAAGTCTAGGAATATGAATATTCCCCTCTTGTTACTAAATTGTTTGGGGTTTAGTTTTTCACTGTTAAGCCGATGTAAACCGCGCTCCATATCCACATGGACACAATTTTAGATAAAGACTTGCAAAAAGTGAACAATGAGGAAAATGTGAATATAAATCTTAATATTAATTTTAAATAATGTGCAAAAACGTAGAATACATTATTTGATATAAATATGATGAAATTTCGCATGTGTTTATCTTCAAGATGTCGGACAAAACAAATCCTTCTTGCTCGGTGGTATGCTTATAACTAAGGTAGACACGTTTCATCTGGTTGCGTAGGCTGCTACTATCGTGCCCCATAGTCTTCCAAGACAAAAGGCCTAGTTTTAGAGAAATAGAAAACTTGAGTTTCCATCCATAACAAATAACTCAATAAGAACAAAATTTTTAATTCTACATAAGTTAAATTACTACCTCATCAAACTTCCCATTGTAAACGGAACTTTTTGATAATTACTAAAAAATAAAAATAAGATATTTTAAGGAATTTGTGTTTTATTTTAAATAAATTGATAAAATAATTAATACTATTTAATTGGAAAAAATATGACGTAAATTCATACTTCCTGTTAGTTTATTGAATAAATAGCATTTTATAATTCATCTAAAATATTACCATTAACTTTAATTATATGGTAATACAAATCTGAAATTATTGAAGCGAGCATCCATCTCATAGAAGTAGACATTTTTTGTTTTTATTAAATTCTTTCATCAAAATATCTAAATTTATTAATATTAAAAAATTATTTTTTAATTTTTTTTGTATATATAAGTATAAATGATCAAAAATTCTCAACAATATTATAAATCTTCCTTTTGTTTAACTGATATTTAATAATATGATGAAGAGAAAATATAAAATTGGAATTCTAAACAATGTTTCTATGAAGTTTTCTTAATTCTAAATTAATTATTTAAATAACCTATATATCTACTCACTTATTACTTACACTTTGAAAAAAACGAAGTTTTAATTTTTAAGATATATTAATAATTAATTGACCATCATTAAAGGTCATCATGGAATTTAAACCCTATCATTTCATAATTGTATATCGTTACGTAAATTATAGTATTTTATACAAAGGAGTGATGGTCAATAGTAGGCCGCATTTGTTAGTAGAGGGTCAATTGCAATTTCAATTCCAACTAGTAAACTTCGAGCTTTAAAGCTAATGGATAAAATGTGCACATTTATAGGATTAATTTTTCTTTTGGATTTCATCGCTTATTGTTTTTCAGGTAGATAAACCTATCAAGGGAATTTTTATTCATTAATTATTTAGTTTTTCATTAAATAAAATTATGTCGGTAAAATAGTAATTTTTATTTTCACTTTATAGTATTTATATAAATATATATACGTATATATCAATAGTAAGTGGAAATATTGCCATTCGAATTTGAATTTTTAGTTTTAATAATCCACGAGTCAACAAAATATGTATAGTATTGCTCAAATACGAAAAGGTGCTCAGAACTTGAATATCATAAATTAACCATTTCGAACTTTGAAACTAACTGGATGAAATGTGCGCATTTGTGAGAATATTTTTTTTTATATTTCGGATAAATAACCATATTTTTTTAAAATAATTTTTAAATTTAAAAAAGTATGTTGAAACTGGAATTCCATATTTAAAAAATATTAAATTGGTTAACCAGAAATAATTTTTTATAATTTCCCAAAAACGATCCGAACGATTTTAATTTAACCCGCTCCATCAATTAAAATTATCTTTAATATTAAGAAGATTTTATTTTGCTAAAAACAAATTCTTTCAAAAAAATAATTATAATTAATATCTGTAATTTTTTAATTATAATGCATATAATATTTAACCTTCAAATAAAACTGATAATAATTATTATAAATTAATAATGTGTAAAAATAGTGAAGGCTATAAATAATAATTTAGTTTTAATTTGGCAAGGTCATTTTACGTTATGATCCTTCAACTGAGGATTTTTCTGAATTTAAGTAAAATATTAAACTTTTTGGGAACTTGTTTAATTTAACTATAAATGATAGAAAATATATATTATAATTTTGAATATAAGGAAAGTAATATCAGTCAAGAAATTAAATTAAATTACAATTATTTTCCGGTAAAAGTTCATTTTATTAGGATTATTGTTTAAAATTATGAAAGTTAAAATCTATAAAACTATTTTAATGTTTAAATTATGCGTGATCCGTAGCAGAGGTGAATAGGTTTAGAATTTTTGAAAATAAATTGACCTAAAATGATTAAAACTACTATAAACGGATTAAATATTCAGAAATTGCATGATCTCTAAGCATTCTCAAAAAAAAAAAAAATCAAAATTCAAGTGAGATTACGATTGATGTGGGGGTAATGAGAAGTTTATTCATAGAAAACGACAGTTAAAATTCACTGAGAAGGTAATAAATTGAAATAGTACGGAAGAGAATTAGGATATATTAGGAATGCTGGAAGCTGGAAAAAGTTTAGATTAGATGTTTAACACCCGGCTATTAGAGTTCTAAATATTAAATTATTCATGTAAAATTGCTGCTTCATATCTAGAATCAAAATTAATAATAATAATTAAATGATAAAGTGATGAAAATAAACAAAATTAGGTTTAAATCAATTATATGACTCGAATGACTTTGATCTTGTTCTCCCCCCAACCCAATTTTTGAACTTAAGTATGCCCCTGATAATATATACGAGGGCAGGTCAATAAGTAATTAATTATTTTATTTTTCAACGTAGTCTCCTTTGAGCTCTATACACTTCGTCCAACGTTTCTTCAATTTTTTTATCCCTTCCAAAAAATAAGATTTTTCGAGGAAATCTTTGGTAGCAATACACCCCAAGAAACCCACTGTTTTGACTTACTGTTTGGAAGGCAACATCCCTTCAGGTGTTTTTCTCCTTCTGGTTTTTCTAACATAGAAATCATAATAATACTCGTTCGAGTTAGTGAGTTTGTATAGCAAGGCATTCAAAAAACCGGATTCCACTTTATAATACATCAACAGTTTTACATTTTTTTAATTATAATATTTGTTATTATTCAGGAGGCCATTCTTATGGATATACTAAAATAAATGGTAAGTAAAATATTATACATAAATATGGTTCAATTCAATCTTAAAAATATTGGACTAAGAATAATTGGTATTAACTGATAGGACCTATGACTTGGGGAAAAAGTTATCCAACATGTGGTGGATTGAAACAAAGTCCAATCAATTTAGATACATCTCGAGCTGTAATCATGCACCAACCTTATATTATGTGGTGGCAATATGCCGTAAGGCCTAAATCTACGGAAGTCATTAACGTTGGCCATACAGGTAAATAAGTTTGTATACAACTACTATATGTAATTTATATAAATCACTGATAATATTTAATCATTTCAGTAATGATAAAATTTAAATGGAATAATGAAATTGAAATCCCCTATCATTGGTTTGCGCCTGGTGATCATCCTTATATCTTTCATCATTTCCATTTCCATTGGGGCCCAAGTGACGATTCAGGAAGTGAACATACGCTCAATGGAGAAAAGTAAAATTGCATTATTATTTTTATCTTGTGTGTGTGAAATAGGCAATTTCAAATGATATGAAATATATTAAATAATACTATTATTTGATTTATATTTTAAATTAAGAAATCTTATTAAATTTTAAGAGGTAACAAATGCTCGTTCAATATTTTTAATTAAAATTTTAAACGAATGAATATGATAACAAAATATGCTACAATTCATTTTAAAATTTTACTATATCTTTCTATCTTTCTATATCTCTGTGGCTCTACGGAACTCGTAAGTTCTTGGCCGCAGCAACCACATTTCTCCAAATGTCCCTATCCTGAACCACAACCCCTTATCCTCTTTCATCTCTCTCACGTCCTTGCCTACATTGTTCACCCACCGCGTCTTTCGATCTTCAAATCGGAAGTTTCTCAATCGGTCTCCATACAAATATATTTTTGCTAGTCTATTATCATCCATTCTTGCTACATGTCCTGTCCATCGCAACCTTCATGATTTTATTACTCTGGAGATGCATAGAGGTCATGCAATTCCTATCGTATCTTTCTATTTAAAATATGAGTAGTAAGTGATACTTATTACTCAGTGGCGTAACTTAACTAGGGAATAGCAGTCATGGCACAACTGAAGGGGCCGCAAAAAACCATCTAACACAGGGTTTCTCAACCTTTTTGGACCAATCGCCCCCTTTGTAAGACCCGCTTCTTAATTCGCCCCCCCCCCCCCTATAAATTTTTACAGATAAAAATTGCATGATAATCCCCAATATAAGGTAGGTACACTAAGTGATACTTAGAGCCATATTGAAAAATCGATTTTCAGAACCTGATTGCAAAATCATCTGACCTTTTTTTTTAGAACCATATTGAAAAAAATTGAAAAAAGAGGAAATGTTTAAAAAGCCTGTTCGAAAAATCATCTTACCTTTTTTACCGACCGACGATAGTAAGGGAGGTATTGGTTTCACACCAAATTTCACATAAGGAGATTTTTTACATATCACCACGAATCATTCACTTTGCATTGGTTGTATACTCGAGAAAAACATCTTTATTAGTTTTTTCTTAATTAAAATCATATGACGTCATCCAGCCATTCATAACGTCACAGCCTGGCCTTACATATATATTATAAATAAAATAAAATTAAAACTATTTATGTTATATCCATATCTGTTTTTTATTCCATTAATAGATATATTAAAATTATTTGAAATTGTTTCTGTAGCTGGAAATGAATTTATTTCAAACCGTCGGTCGGTTCGGACCTGGCCACAGGTCAACTTATTTTAGAGTTGAAAATGATTTCGCCCCCCAAAAATAACTTATCGCCCCCCAAAATCGTATAGTCAAATAATCGCCCCCTTTAAGATGTCGATCGCCCCCCAGGGGGCGATATCGCCCAGGTTGAGAATCACTGATCTAACATAAAAATATTTATATAGATATAAATATGACTACTAACAAACTAGGTAAGAAAAAGAGGAATTATTAAAAATGGAAAAATGCAATATAAATTATCTTGTTCTCAAAAAACATCATATCTATCGTCGAAAAGGGGCGTAAGATCCGTGTTTGCCATTTACCCTAGATACGCCTGTGCTATTACTTATAATTTAATGATTATAGTAATGTAGATTGGGTATAATTTACATTTAATAAATTAAATAATGAAATATATTTATATTAATTTCATCACCTCCATATTATTCACTGGAGTCGAAAAGATAATCTCATTTTTGTCGATTCCGCTTCATTTATCTTTACTTTATCTCCACTTTAAATTTTTCAAAATGTTATTTTTAATGTTTTTTTTTGTTTTGAAAAGGTTTCCTTTGGAAATGCATTTAGTACATTTTAGAAAAGAATATGGAGTTATTGAAAATGCAGTTTTTAAAGAAAATGGTCTTCGAGTAGTTGGCATTTTATTTCGGGTAAATAAACTTTTCATTTCTCACTTATGAATTAAACACAAAATACACTAAAATATATAAATATGAATGTTTAATAAAAATAATTCCTATTATAAGTTTTATATTTTTAAATTTAATTTTAGTTTAGATAAATTTAATTTTTTTTATTCGACTTTCCAATTTATTTTTTTGTTCTAGCTATCTTCAAGGAATAATCCGATATTAACTCCGATAGTCGACGCCCTTCAAGATGTTCGAGATCCAGACTCTTCTACTTTCATTGCGCCTTTTCCACTTTCAAATATTTTACCTGAATTTACAAGACAAGTATTTGCTTATTTATTTATATATTTTTATCCCTAATTTAGCATTCTCCTCCCCCCTAAAAAAAGCAATAGAACAATAAAAAATGACTTATCGGAGGCTGCTACTTCTTATTTCAAGGAGATTTCCAATTTTGATCAAATAGGCTTGGTGGAACTCCTACCAGACCCCAGAAAGATAAATTTCTCTACCAGGCCTAGGGACCAGGGTTAATGCGGTAGTAGTATTTATTTACATTTTTAAGTACAGAGAATTTAATATCATCATAAAATTATAATATTAAGCCACTTAATATTCAGAAAATACAAAATAATATTTCTCATTGAAGAAATGGAATTAAATAAATATGTAATATAAGTTAGTTATAGTTAAAGTGACCATACGTCCCGTTTTCAGGTAGCTTGTCCCTTATTTTAAATTTATTATTATACTAAGTTATTGTTATATTATTTACTATATTTTTAAGTTATTTTCATTATAATAAACAGAAATAATGAAAAATATACCTTTTCTTTATAGCCTCCCCAAACTATTACCGAAAATTAAAAAATGTCCCGTTTTTAGGAATAAAATAAATGGTCACGTTAGTTATAGTTAATGTTGAATAAAGGATTTAAAATGTTTATATTTATTTTTATTGACAAAAACTCAAAATTGAAATAGAGGAAAGTAACCGCAACAAGAATATTAGAGATATATGGGAATTAAAAATATTAAAAAGGATTATCAGGCACGGTTAGACTTAATTAGAGATGATAATAATAATTTAAAAACAGATGTGGGCGATATTAAAAATATATTGAAGAACTATTTTGAAAAAATTATTAAATTCAAATCTAGGTAATAGATCAGAAACCTTAACTGTAGGCTCAGCAGAAATTAATCTTGAATTACCATTGTTACATGAGGTAGAAATGATAATGGGAAAATTTAAAAATAATAAAGCTGCGGAAATAGATGGGATTTCGGCAGAATTATTCAAATATGGAGGAAAATCTTTAGTAGAGCGTATGCACAAATTAGTTCTTTCGATCTAGCATAAGGAAAAGATTCATTTAGAATGGCAGGAGGCAGTTATCCCACTCTTTAAGAAGGGAAATAGAACCAACTGCAATAACTACAGGGGAATTTCTCTTTTGAAGACATCGTATAGGATTCTGTCGAATATTATTTTAATGAAATTACAATCATATGCAGAGGAAATATTAGGAGAATATCAGTGCGGGTTCAGGCCAAATTGATCAAGTGTAAATTAGATATTCTCATTAAGGCAGAAATTAGAAAAAAAAAAACGCGAATTCAATTATTTGTAGAATTTAGTAAAGCATATGACTCAATAGACCGGGATAAACTTTTTCAAATTTCGACCTTAATGAGAATTAAAAAAAAATCTGGAGTGTATCCACTCGACTATCTCGCAAATTAATAAATTAATAATCAATTCATTATCTCTGTTCACCAATTTTTTGTAGACTTTACAAAAGAATATAATTCAATAGTCCGGGAAAAACTTATTCAAATTTTGATCTTAATGGGAATTCTAAAAAAACTAGTTCGTATGATTCAAATTTGTCTTGTAGGTAGTAAAGGAAGAGTAAGATGCGGGAATCAACTATCAGAAACTTTCGAAATTCGGAATGGGTTAAAGGAGACGCATTATCACCAATTTTATTTAATTTAGTTCTGGAATATATAATTAGATAAATTGGGGAAAAATCAAATGGAATCGAATTAAACAAAAAAATTCAAGTATTTGGTTACGCAGAAGCATTTAGGGGCCAAAGAAAGATGAGGTCAACGGGGAATAGCGGAGACTGGATAACGAGGAATTACATGACCTCTATGCATCTCCATACATAGTTAGGATTATAAATTCGAGAAGGCTGCGATGGGCACGTGGCTAGAATGGGAGAGAAAAGAATGTTGGTGGGGAGACCGAGAGTGGGAAACGTCCGCTTAGAAGACCAAGGACGAGGTAGGTGGATAATGTATTAAGGGACGTGAGAGAGATGGGAAAGGGTAGGAATTGGAGAGTTATGGCTCAGGATAGGGATACTTGGAGAAGTGTGGTTGCTGCGGCCAAGAACTTTCGAGTTTCGTAGAGCCACAGAGATAGATAGATATAGATAGACTTAAACTTGAATAAGGTAAGGGAAGAGTCTATTAAATAATATAAAATATAATTTATAAAATATAAAATATAATTTATTAAATATAAAATATAATTTATTAAATGTAAAATATAATTTTTGAAATTAAATATTTATATTATAGTATTTAACCTACAATGGATCTTTAACTACTCCGCCTTGTGCTGAATCTGTAATATGGGTGATTCCAACCAAAACATCATATGTTAGCAGCAGTCAGGTAAAATTTATTTTTATGCATAAACATTAATTTCTTCTTTATTTTAATTTAATAAATATGTCATACGTAATTGAAATCACAAATATTTGAATTTTATAATATGATTTTGTTTCTATATTTTAGTTAGCTGCCTTTCGTTCGCTTCTCAGTCATCAAGGGTCAATAATTTCCAACTTTCGACCCCCTCAACCTCTCAATGGACGAACTATTTGGCGAATTCGTTAATCAATTATCTACATTAATGGATTAGGGCAGCGGTTCTCAAACTTTTTGAAGTTGGTACCAAAGAAACTTTCATCAAAAAGTTCAGGTACCGCTAAAATGAATTCTTTATTAAAAGTAATTGTACTGTAGGTACCATCGTCAGGTTATAAGGTGTACATGTACCACAGTTTGAGAATCTGGGGAACCATTCTGAAAATGACATACTATAACTTTACTACTTTACTTTACTTTTCCTCTGTTTTTATTTATTTATTTCATACAATATTAATATAAAACATTTAACATCTTATTTGACGTTTATGACATTGTTTTTCTAAAAAGTAGGTCCTACCTACTTCATTTTATCTGAGTATCTTAAATGACATATACCCATATATAATAAAATAAATGTTCTCAAATTTATATTTTACGCATTTACTACATTTATGATTAAATAGAAAAAGTTAAAAATTAAGAAAAATATATATGAGAAAATTTAAAATAAAATTTATAAAATTTATTCTTGAAAACATTGCTAAAAAAGATACCTAGATATCTATCTATTAATACTAAGATCTCTCAATTGTTTAATAAATTAAAAGTATTGTTTATGCAATCAAACAAATATTATAATTATAAGAATTTATACTTTCTATTATTTATCAAATTGACTGATTTTAACTTAAAACAAGCATTCATTAAAAAAGAGAGAAAGTTCCTTTATATATATATATATACTGGCTCACTTATATACTCACGACATGATAATACAGCAATAATAATAATCACTCGAATAAAATGAGATATTATTTTAACTTGGATGGAGATATATCATTTTAATAAGAATTGTTGTCATTGACATATTGAGATTTCTTGGAGAGTAAAGTTCATAATGCTTAAAATATTTATAATTAAATATCTATTTACTTTTGTTAGTTACAAAATTAAAATATAATCTTAACAGATTAAAAATTTCACAAAAAATAAGCCTTCCATAACCTTTGGACTCAGATTTCATGCATAGTAATTAAACATCAAAAAGAAGTATGCCAATCATTTCTAAGAATCATTTTTACTAATAAAGATAAGCCTGATTGTTAAAAGTAGAAACCTAGACTTTGTTGTTTTATTTTATGATCAGTATGTCAATTTAGGACAGGTTCCCCTATCGAATTTAATAAACTTCACGTCAATACATTAGAAAAAATTTGGTTTATAATTAATGTCACAATGTAATTATAAGTCAAGACAAAATGAAAATTTATATAATTAACTTATTTAAATATATATTTTATAATTTTAATATTATGTATATGATTGTATTTATGTATAAAACAAGATTATATTTATTTGAATGAAAGAGACTGAAAATCTATTTATTATTTTATTGTATTTATATATATATATTTTAACTTGTACAAATTTTAGTTTCATAATTAAATAATAAAACAAAGTAAATGAAATTGATTTATGTAATTTTTTCTATCTACATAAGTATGTATGTTCTAATTGGAAATAGATTTCATTAATTTAATAAATGAGACTTTAAGTTTTCTATTAAAGTAAACATGTGGCTGGTGAAAGTACAGATTCTAAGTCATAGGTGGAGTAGAGGATATGAAAAAGAACCTTTATTTATTTTATTTATTGTTTTTAAATTAAAAAAAACTTATAAAAAATAATAAAACTACTCCATTTTTTTTTATTAGAAATTCAAACAAATTTCTAAATAGCTCTCCCTATTTATAACTTTTGGGAAAATTGTTAATTTAATTAATTTTTGGTATTTATAAAGAATAGTACCGGGACCCCGAGCAATTAAGTTAAAAAAAAATGATTCATCATTATTGGGTTTGGCTGATAATATTAATACCTGATTCACCGAATCGCCATTCAAATAATAACATACAAACAGAAAAGTAGGCCTGTACAGACAAAAACCTTTTTATATATATATATAGATTTTATTATATTTTTAATTTTATTTCTCTAATATTGGCCTTTTTAAATTATTTATAAAACACTGAAAACATTCACATTTCGAATATTATTACCTCTTTTAATTTTTAAGATTATATGAATAAATAATTTTAATTTTGATCTCATAATTGGATTTTCATCTTCAAATAAGATATTATTATGGGTGAATTCACAATGTATGAAGGGTCACTTCGAGAAATGTGGATGTTGCGGCCAAGAAGTTTCGAGTTCCGTAGAGCGCAGAGATAGATAGATATAACATTTACAATAATAATATATAATTAATTAACTGATTAAATTAAAATATTAAAAGTAAGAAAACACAAAAACAAATAAATGTTTTATGTAATATACTGATTGAAACAAAATGGATGAAAAAACCTTTTACATATAAACTTCCAACCAAATATAGGTTAGATGGCAGAGCCCCCGTCTAGATGGGAAGAACGCCCAAGGCGGACTGAACAGCTAGTATATAATATTTTGTATTTACGGAGTCGCTGTATGACGAAATTGATGACGTCATTTAATTCTCCTATATCGAATAAAAAGGTAAATCTTCTAAACGTTGAGAAACAATTTCAAATAATTTAAATGTATCTATTAATGCAAAAAAAAAAAAAAACAAATATGGATATAACATAAATATTTTTAATTTTATTTTATTTATAATAAGAGATAAGATATAAGGAAGGGGTGGCTGTGACATTTAAATTAATCGATATATTTACATATATATATATATACAATATATATAAATACCATTTTAGCTAGCATAATAAGATTAGATAGATAATTATATAATGAATAATAACAATCAATAAATTCATAAATTAATATTGATTTTAGGAAAATTATGTAACAACTTTCATATCGTATTAAATGCAAACTCTGTGGGGGTTGAAAAGCGATAAAACACGGTAGGATTATTGGGAAAATAAATGGTTCGCTTCCGCTACTTTGTTGCTCCCATCTTCTTGGCAAATTGCCCCTAAGGCACCCTCTTCCCGCAAGAACCCTCCCAACCAATACTCAGATATTCTTATAAACCCGGCTGTGTACACGGTAAAGCATCGTTCCTTTGGCCCAAAGACAAATGTGCCCCTCTTGACTGTGTCTCGGCGGCTTCTTTTTTCTCGGTCCCCTTTCCTGCCACACCAGCAATAAACTTTGTTAGATAATCCATAGCTTCTCAGGAAGCATGTCCAGCCACTAGATAAACAAATAATTTTTCAAAATGTATATCCTCCTTCACCAGAGAATTCCATTTATATTATGATTATAATATAATAAGGTATCTTTTTCAAATTTATTTATAAGGTAAAAATAGTTGAAGTTAAGTATGTATTGGTAGTAATAAATAAATTATACTTTTTGAAACTAATCTAGGAACTAATCAATAAAAAAATTTAGTAGGTAAATAGTTTACACAATTTAACTTGTTTGAAGAGTTTATTTTATTTGTTAGAAATAAAATTAATCTTTAAAAATATCAATTTAATAAAGTTAATATAAATTTAAACCCAAAATGCACAATAAGCAAATAAATAAATTATTTATAAATCGAGTGTTTGAATTTAAATTGTTCTTATTACATGTTAATTTTAAAGTTTAGAATTAATTTTTAAAAAAAAATATTTATATACTTTATGAAAATATTATATGATAAATTTAGTATAATATATAGATAAAGATAATTTTACAAAGTTTTTTTTTTTTGATTTATACCATTTTAACCAACACATTGCATTATATTAAATTAATTATTTAACCTTAAACTTGACCAAGTTCGATCCCTCGAACTCAAACCTCAAATTCAGCAGAACAGAACTATAACCACTAAGTCATGTTATTTTTTAAAAAATATTTACAGCTTTGTACATTTATAATCCCTAAATATATGGGGATTTGAACTAAATTTCTAATTTGTGAATAACAAAATTATACATGTGAGATAAAATTGTTGTTATTCTTATAACTTCGAATAATTTTTACAATATAGATTTTATATATATGTTCCTATTTGTATCTATATATTTAATAGAGGCCTTACTTCCTAATATTTTTCAATATTCTAATGTTTTTAAACCTAAATATGTATTTTTTTGAGATTTTATTATTTACATACCAGTATTATAGGAATGAAATTTGGACATAAGGTGATTTCTTTAAGAATACGATAAAAACTTTACAAAAAGTGGATGGGGAGGGAGAAAGGAAGTAAAAAGGAGATTTGGTATTAAATACCTGTTTTTCAAATGTTTGTTATATTCAAAAAGTTACATTATTATAATAATATTTAAATAGTTATTTACTAATAATTATTACTATATATTATACTCATTATATTAAGCCATCAATAGGCTTTATTATTTAATTTTTCTTATCTCTTTGCGATATCGTTCTATCATATCTCCAGAATCTCTATTGATTCAGTCCGTTAATGAAATGAAATTATTCTTTTCTCGTTACTAATTCTAAATATCTGGTAAATTACATAGATACTATTCGAATCCTTGATATAGACCTGAGAACGTAGAACTAAGCTATCGTCGTGATTCTTTACAAATTTTAAAGAAAAAAAAAACTAAAATTATAAGTATTTTTTCTTTTTTATTTTAATTAAATAAAAACATATTTTTTAAATTAAACTTCATACAAGATCCAAATTTTAAGCATCTATGTCAAGTTTGGGATTTCTACTGTCCTATTTATATATACCTATATCTAGTATATTTACATCATTCCAAATTTAAAAAAAAAGTAACTTTTAAAAAGTAAAAACAAAATAATAAATTGTAATAAAGACATGATTTTAACCTAGTTCAATTATTAGGACAATTTGAAAAAAATAAATAAATTTTATAGAATTAATAAATAAATCAATTTCAAAATTCAAATAACATTCTATTTATTCACATGGAAAGATAGTATTCAATAGAAATAGGCTTAACAATTGTATAAATAATCTTGCCTCAAATACTCATACATCAATAGTCGGATAATTAATTATCAAGGCCTGCACAACCGCCCCTGGGCTTGTCACAATGGGAGAACAAACAAAGCGTGTGCAACGGAGGGAGGCTGCCACTAATTAGCATATTAACAGCTTCATTACAGTTGCCTCTTTGAGTATGGCGGCTTGGTTCAGTCATTGTGCTTTGACATTATAGAATGAACAAATTTCATCTCTTTTCAAGTATATTACAAGACAAGATTATATAAAATGGGTTTGTAAGACATATCATATAAATTAAATATATATTCATATATCATTTTCAATTAAAATATGTATTAAAAATTAAATTTATGTATAGTTGTTTATTAAATTATTAGGTTGGCAACTAAGTCATTGCCGTTTTTTTTTAAGAAAATCAAATACAATTTTTTCATGGAACTAAATAACTTTATTCTGTAATGTATTGCCCATTTTGATCAATGACCTTTTGCCATCTTTCAGGCAGCATTTCGATTATTGCTTTGATTAGGTCGTCATCAACTTCAACTGAACAACCAGAGTGTTTTTCATCTTTGAGTGAAAAATCCCCAGAACGAAATTTGGCAAACCAATTTTGACACTGCCCTTCCTTTAAGGTTTCGTCGCCATAAACAACATATAATATGAGCTTGCGATGCGTTTTTCCCTTTGTGGAAATAAAAAAGCAAAATATGACGAAAATGTTCCTTTTGATCTTCCATTTTTCAACGAACGTCAAACGAAAACTACGGAACCGATCAAAAAACTTTTTTTACTGATTGACAGCTGAATTGCCAACTTTCAAATACCAAAATGTGTTTTACATTTGGACTACGTCGGTAAACCTAAAAATTCAACTGAAGTCATCTATGAATGAAATCGCAATGACTTAGTTGCCAACCCAATATTACAATTTTCTAAATATTTGAAAGAAAGTATAACAATTAATCTATTTTTTTAAACTAAACGAGTTATCATAATAAGATAAAATTCTAAATATTCTCATTGAAACATCTTCCAAAATACATTATAATAAGTGGAGTTGAAAACTAAACTTATTTGGTCATTCGATGTGTATTTTTAAAGGAATAATACATGAAACATCAACAGGGAAAATTGAAAAATGACAATAGAACAAGATACACTAATTTAGATAAAACTCTCACATCCATCAATTTATAAATGAATTTGTAAAAAAAATTTCGAAATATGTATAATAAGTTTTAAAACTTAATTCACATTATTTATTGTTATCTAATAATGTGAATATTTAATAAAATTTATGTCTATTAATACTTATTATTGTGTTTCATTATTATACGTCAATTATATGTCGGTCTTTGAAGAGTGGAAATGTGTATTAGGAAGATCAAGATTCTTTTTTTTTTACAAAATTTTTTAATGTCCATTATTGTAACATAGATTTTTTTTTTATACTATTTATATTCTTTATTTTCAATTTACACTCCCACATGTCATTTTAACTAAAGGCATTTGTTAATAAAGCTTAAAAACATTACTCACGAGAACATTATTATTTTAACTACACTAAAGTTGCACGAATCAATTAAAAGTAATTACATGAGATGCATTAAGTGAGTCCATCACATTCTTGTTATTTCACACGCACTTTTGATCCTCCTATTCATTTTTGTCCATTTACAGAAAAAATATTAATAATAATGATAAAAAAATATTAAAAATAATTAAAATGACTTAAAATATTTTTAAAATTTTTTTTAAAATATTAGTAATAAAATTAATTCTTTTCAATGTATTCAAATTGATGAATTAAATATATATATTAATAATTTACTCGGTTATAAACAGCAGCTTATCTAAATCCAGTTTAGAATAACGAGTCTAAACTATTTAGTTTCGATTAGCAATCCATATCTGCATGGTATGTTTTGACAGCCAGTCAGTTAATGGGTCAGTATTAAAGGCAATTAGCGAATATTTGTGTTCACGAGTTTGTAGTGAACCAGTAGTACCCGGAGAGAGGTAAGTAAATAAACAAATCGTGTAACTCTAATGGAGAACGAGATCTATTATCTAAAATCAATACTAAAATGAAATCTAATCCTTTCAAAAATATTCTATTATTAAAATATTTTTGTAATTTTTTATCTATTTTAATTTTTTAATTTAAACTTATAAGGATTTATTTTTATTTTTTTTTAACTCTTATAAGGGAATTTATTTTATTTTTAATTGAAAAATTATATTTTTTTTACATATTTTATACATTTTTTTAAATATTATATAGGTATTGTCGTATATAAAATATAAGGGGGTTGGTATTTTATAAAAAAAAATGGATTATAAAATTAGTTTAATTAATTGGTAGCACTCTGGATTGAATTTAGAATAATTAAATGGGTTATTGAATCCGCGTAGGTTGATATGGGAAATAATAAGATTGAATAGGTTCAATAATAAATGCTTATATAAAATTATAACAAATTATTTATTTAATAAAACTAGGAGACTTAAATTTACAAAATAGATAATAATGAAATTAATATGAAATTAAATATATTGAAAGGTACCGTAAAAATAGAAATATAAATTAAAAGAAATTTAATTTATATTTTAGCAATTGCAATTATAATTAATTATTAATTATGAAAGTGTTATCACTTAGCATGAAAGAAAGGAATGGAGAGTTCATTGGAGACTTGAGTCCTGATTGTCTTCCTGCGGATTTAACTGGAACATCTATTGTGCAGCAACATTTCTCAAAAAGGGGTTGTGTATGATGTCCTTCCTGCAGGGATATGTCTGTCTCCCTCCAATGCCTGATCAAGACTAACTCAAATATCATTTTCACAAATAATGAAACCTTTCCCCCACTTTGAACACATGGATGGGTCCCTGTACATGTGCAGACAACATGTCCCATGACCAAACGTCCTTTTCTTTAATTTAGCACGTGTTCAAAAATGAAAGTTCTCGCTTTCGCACCCTTATATACATAAAAAATGTATTTTTTAGGATTATATATTACAGTATACAGTAATTTAATAATAAGTAATAATTGACGTCATATTTATCACATTTATTCTTCTTTGATTTAGGAATTTAGTAAATATATAGTTTCAAAAATATTTTTCTGAAATTGCAATGATGTTCTAGTTGTATTTTCAAAATAATACATTTTCTATCTGACATCAACCAACTATTCTAAATTTTTCATGATTTGTTTTTGAAAGTTTCGATAAATCTACATATTTAGAGTAAAATATTTTTTACTTTCACTTATTATTAATTATTTAAGGGCTCCCTCTTTTGATATTGGTTTTCTTTTTTTTCAATAGATCTAGACATTACTCAAATTTTAATGGTCAATAATTATACTCCGTGTTATCAAAGGATAGCTATTTTATTTTTGAGTTGTTTCAAGCAGGAAGAAAGACACTGATTGAAAGGAATATTTTAATTTCTTTCTTTTAATTTACTAGTGTTAATGAACAAAATTTTTCAGCAACATTTAATAGTGATTGAATTGAATATTTTAAAATTCAATCTCCATTGTCCGTATTTTGTCATATTCATAATATAAAATTTATTGATATAATTTGATATTGGCTATTACTAAGCGATGCTATTCTAGTTGCCATAAATGAGCCACTTTATCTGTACCCCTTTTCACAACTACCAATTTTCATTGTAAAACAAAATACTTGACTAAATATCAACGGAAATTATTTTGTTTAATAACATTCAAAGGGTAATAATTAAATAAATAATTAATTCACAATTAAATTAATAGAAATCTAATTAGATAATAAATTAATATTAGCCTATTAATTATAAATTCACATTATATCTGCAATTTTCATTTGTTTTTTGGAGTGATGGAGGGAAATGGAGAACAACTGTCCAGCCCAGTGGCGTACCTAGAACTTTTGCCGCCCGGGGCGATCTCCAGTTTGCCGCCCTTTCTATTATAAGTCAATCAAATAGTGGTTTTTATAAATTAATACACATAAATAAATTATTAAGTTATTTAATCAATATTAATTAATATACAGAGTAAATTTTTTTACACATATTTGTATGCACTCGTAAACATAGATATTTATATAATATTTACTCTTGTAAACATAGATATTTATATAATATTTACTCTTCTAGCTTTCATACTAGAAAAATCGTGTATAATGCTCTCAAAATTTATATTATTTGTAATTTCTTGTTCTATTGACAATATTGCAAGATTTTGTAGTCTTAATTGTCTCATTGTAGAACGAAGATAATTTTGCCGAACAAAATCTTAAAGATGCGTTTACGAATTCAACGAATTTTAATGAATACAATAAAATAAAATTATTATCCTGTTCTTGGAATTAGAATTCAAAATTTACACTAAAATGCATTTATATACACCGAGGAATAATATTCGAAATCATATAGTTCATCATAATTTATATAAATCAAATAGTAAACTTACAACTATAACTAAATATAAAAAATGCCGCCCCAAGATAAGTGCCTCCCGGTGCGGACCGCACCCACCGCCCCCCCTTAGGTACGCCACTGGTCCAGTCCAATCATGAAAACCAGTCCCCTTAAATGTTTGAATATTTATCAAATATATCATTAAAATTGAATATTTATTACTTCCGTGTCTAGAATAGTGAAAAACAATTTATTATGTATCAATTGCATTAACAAATATATATATATATATATATATATATAAATAATATATTATCCATGCATTAACAAATATATATATTTAAATTATATTATAAATTATTTTTAAGAATAATTTTCATTTCTTTTATTTCTTTTTTTACTCATTGATAGCAACCTTTCTTTATTTTTCTAACTATGGTTTCTAGATTCTTTATACATTTTTTTTAATTAAAATAAAATATAATAATTCATAACAATCAAAATTTAATCTTTTGAAAGTATATAAATGTTGCGTTTTAAAATTCCTTCCCCCTTCCACACTTTCTCCAATCGTAACATTTACCCATATATCCATTTATTCTATCACTGTCCAACTCATCTCTTTCATTGTTTTTCTTTCATGTATCGCTATTGCTGGAATTGAGGGTTTAGGAAAACACAAATAAAATGTTAAAATATATGGAGTTTAGAATAGAGGCGGATAGATTCATGAATAGATTCTTCAAAAAGAGTTTTAATATAAAATGTAGTGCTTTTCAATATTTCAATTACAATCGTTTGTTTTATAAAAAAAAACTTTAAATTGTTATAATTAAGTTCTCATTTTTCATATAAATTATATATTTGATAGTTTGTTTTATAAAACACTAAAATTCTTAAATTTTCAAATATCTCTGTCTTTATATTAAAATAAATATTTATAATAATAAAAATAATTTAATACCAAGAATTGGTTAAAAAATATAATAATTCAAGCTTATAAACTAATTTATAAATACTATATATTAAAATAATTATATTAATAATAAAAATATTAATAATAAACAATAATTATGATTTTGATGTATCCTTCACAAGTTCAATGTTATATAAATATTTGAAACTATTTCCTGCTAATTCTAATTATTATATAATAGGTTGATTAGTATCAAACATATGATTTTATTTTACAAACGTAACAAATAATATTTTTTACATAATAATAATATAATCAAATTATGTAATTCACAGTATATAATTATAACTAGAGATACTATATTGTTAATGATGTTAATTTGTCTGCGGTTGAAAACTTTTAAGTAACAGAATGAAATTTATATTTAACATATATCACAACGAAGATTGATTGTCTTACATTATTTACATTATACTTATTATGAAATAATCTTTATTTGACTTTTACTGACTAGGAAAAGGCTATAGGTATATAAAAATAATCAAGTCCATATACTGGTGGGGAATGGTGAGAAATATAGAGGGAGGGCGGATGGGGGATGGAATTTATGATACAATTTTATTTTTTTTATATTTTATACATTTTTACTATCTCGTAAGAGATAGTATTGCGATCACGAAAATTTTCGATGTTGAGATTTTGATGTTTTCATACGTTTTGAAGGTTCCTGAATCATTTTCACTAAGGTTGAGAAAAATGTCTGTGTGTGTATGTGTGTGTGTGTATGTATGTAACCAAGATTACGCAAAAACGGTTTGAGCTAGAATCATGAAATTTGGTACATGGGCATTATTCAAAATTCATAGTTTTCTAACAACTTTTGAGAAATGTAGCTCAACCGGAAGAGGGTCATTACCTACAACGTTTTGATTTTTTTTCCTCTAAAGTGACCGTAAAAATAAAGATATAAGAAAAAAATAAGATAGTAAGAGAGAGGTATTGTTTTCACACCAAATTTCACATGTGGAGATTTTTACATATCTCCACGAATCATGCATTTTCTTAACAGAAAAAAGTATTTTTAGCATGATGTCTGTCCGTCCGTCCGTATAGATGTGTACAGCCTGAACGGTTGAACGGATTTTGATGAAATTTGGTATATTTACTTAATGCATCAGTATGATGAATTGATCTACTTTTGTGGTAGTATTAGCGATCGATGATAGGAAGGGAAGGGTTATTTTCACACCAAAATTCAGAATTACAGAAATTATTTTCTCCTTTTTAGTGCATTTAATAAAAGCTGTTTTTAAAAATTTTTTTTTTTTTTTTTTAATTTTAATTATTATTAATATTCTTAAAGGATGATTTATCTGTTTTCATCTATTTTGTAAATATTCTGTTTAGAAAAATCCAAAAAAAAAAAAATTAATAAAGAATAAATAAATTTTAATTTAGAATAAAAAATATTTTTTCTGAAATTAAAATTAATTATATAAAATTTATATAATAAATCAGATTGATTTTTTTATTATCATATGTCAGTGTGATGTTATAATATCCAATTTATTAATGGTTAATGGATAAAGATGAAGTTTTTAAATATTTGGAACAAAATAGTTTTTAAAAATGAGCAAAAAAAAATTTTAATATGTGTAAAACGTACCTTAAAATTCAATTAAAAGATTAAAATCAAATTTAATAAATAATTATAATTATTTCATGAATTTGCAAATAATTCTGTTTTTGAATGCGCGCGCACCCTTCCTCTACCCCGAGCTCCCTTCGCTTTCCTACTCCTTCGTCCGGCCTCAGTAGGCAACTGAGCACTCACACACACTCACAGTGCAGTGCATTCATTCGCAGAGCTGATTTCGGCTAAAATCAACTCTTAATCACTCGATAATAAAAAAATATATTGAAAATTAATTTATTTTTATTAACTACCTATTAATTGAACCCAGAAAGTATTATTAATCGTTAGAAAAAAAAAATTAAATCATACTTAAATGATATTAAATATAATAGTTATAATGATTCGATAATAATTTTAAGAACTTATAATTAAATGCTTATTGATACAAGATACAATCAATTTAATTATTTCAAAATTTCACATTTTATAAATTCAATAAAATTAAAAAAAAATCCAAAAATTATTATTAAATAAATTATATATTTAATTTAATTTCCCTTCAATATATAATAAATTTTTAATTAATTTCCTATTATACAAAAACTAACTATATTAAAAATGCTCACAGACCTAAAAATAATTTATATTTTATTAATTTTAAAAATATTTTTATTAATCTTTCAAATATAACTTATTTAAATACATATTTATCTCCCCTTTTTACCTACCGAGGTATTGTTTTCACACCAAATTTCACATGAGGAGATTTTTTACATATCACCACGAATCATGCACTTTGTATTGGTTTTATCCTCGAGAAAAAGCATCTTTATTAGCTTTTTCTTAATTTAAAATTATATGACGTCATCGGGCTATTCATGACGTCACAGCCTGGTCTTACATATATATTATCAATAAAATAAAATTAAAAATATTTATGTTATATCCATATCTGTTGTAAAAAAATCTCCTCATGTGAAATTTGGTGTGAAAATAATCCTTCCCTTCCTATCGTCGATCGCTAATACTACCACTTCCGGTTTCCGGATTTGCACCAAAAGTTGATCAATTCATCATACTAATGCATAATAATTACTAATTAATAATTTATTTTAAGTATATATACCAAATTTCATCAAAATCCGTTTAGCCGTTCAAGCTGTACTCATCTATACGGATTTAACTACACTAAAACTTTCCATGGGATGCCCACAACAATCCCTGAAAGTTTTATCGGGTAGTTTTTGAGTTTTTGACAGACATACACACACACAGACAGACATTGCCTTTTATATATATAGATAGATAGATTAGCAGACCCGGCAAAGCTTCGAAGGTACGTATGTGATTACTGAACACTTAATAATAATAATAATAATGTATTAAATGAATATAATTGAAATTTTAGTTTTAATTGGACTTTTTTTTTGTTTTTTATTGCTATCTGTCTCTCTCTCTCTCTCTGTGTGTGTGTGTGTGTGTGTGTGTGTGTGTGTGTGTAACCAAGATTACGCCAAAACGGTTTCAGCTATAATGATGAAATTTGGTACATGGGCATTATTCAAAATTCTTAGTTTTCTATCAACTTTTGAGAAATGTAGCTCAACCGGAAGAGGGTCATTACCCACAACGTTTTGATTTTTTTTCTTCTAAAGTGACCGTAAAAATGAAGATAATTGATAATTGATAATTTTTCACATGATTAATAATTGTATAAAACTATATAGAATTTCAGTTTGATTGAATCGCTGAAGGTACCAGAATTAATTTTTTAACACTGGAAATCTCACGCGCCAACACGTGACGTGGTGCCATCAACAAAGAGCCAAACACTCCACTATCCACTCGACTATCTCGCAAATTTGAATTTGATTAAATAATATATATTAATTTAAATTAAATTAAATTAATTAAATTTTAATTTAATAAATATTATTTATAACATCAAAATCATCAAAATCTCAACATCGAAAATTGAATTGCTGAAAGTACCAGAATTAATTTTTTAACACTGGAAATCTCACGCGCCAACATGTGACATGGTGCCATCAAAAAAGAGCCAAACTTGTGCTGGTTTAATAAATATTATTTATTCATTTTAATTTATAATTAAATTAATTTAATTTAAATTAATATATGTTATTTAATCCAATTCAAATTTGCGAGATATGCTGAATATGCTTTTAAATAAAAAAAAATTTCAAGAAAGTAATTGGAATTATTAATATTAAGAATCAATAAATAAATTTATTAAATATACATTTAAACATGTAAATTAATCTATATATAAATTTAATAAATATTCAAACAATAATTGAAACAATATAAATAAAACGATTCAATATTTTACTTACATTGTGATTTATATTTTTATTTTTATTACAACTATTATTATGGGTATGTTATTTTTGACAGTTTAAAAAAAATATTAAAAATATTAATAAAATTTATCAAAATAATAAGTTGAAAAGATTTCCAATTATTTTCAACGAACTTAAGTGAGTTTATAAAATCGTTCAGTCTGTCGTTCTGTCCGACATCAAACTCAAAATTTTGAAATTCTGACTTCAGATTCGGAAAGAGCATCGAAAAGCAGTTGTAAAGTGCCTTTCATTTTTTGATACCCCCTCGGGAACATGGTCAAAATGGCGTTCAAAGTTGAAATTTTTAATATTTAAAAAGGCGAAATTTTAAATTCTGATTTCAGATTCGAATAGTGTATCGAAAAGTATTAATGTAAAGTGTTTTTTATTTTTTGATATCACTTAAGGAACATTTGTAATTTAATTTATACTACAAATTTAAAATAAATAATTTTATTCAATAATATTTATATTTAATCTTGACTTATTTATAACTTAAATTAATCCGAACTTAAGTTCATTTTGGCAATGCAAGCTTGCGCATTCCCATTATTGTATAAATTTTTCAATGTAACCATGGTAACCATAAATTGACTTTTACCAAAATATTACTAATTAAATTAATTTTGTATAAATTAATTTTGGATTTAACTACACTAAAACCTTCCCTGGGATGCCCACAACAATCCCTGAAAGTTTCATCGCAATCGGACGGGTAGTTTTTGAGTACAGTGATGCCTCGCATAACGAACGCCTCGCACAGCGAACGCTGCACACAACGAACCATAATGAACTAAATTTCATGTATCATACAACGAACTCGCCCGAGCTTCCACGATCGCTGCCGTTGTATTGCATCACCTTGCGTTTCACATAACGAACTTTTCGCATAACGAACTTGCTCCTGGAACGAATTAAGTTCGTTGTGTGAGGCACCACTGTATTTGATAGACACACACACAGACAGACACACAGACATTGCCTTTTATATATATATGCTTATATGTTCTGATAGATAAATGAATACAATATTCCACTTGAATGAAGAATAAAAGAGAATTCACAAATAAAAATATGAAATTATTAATCATGTGACATTATTTAAATTTAAATGTATTTTTAAAATTTTTTTTATAAATTAATCATTAAATTATTTTTGATTATATCTATCCATTAGACATTAAGTTATTTTGATGGAAAATTAATTCTAAAAAACAATTACTAGTATTTTATGAATTTCAGATAAAATGTAAATTTCTAGCTTAATAATATAATAATGTTTTTGTAAAGTTGTTTCTTTCCGAAAGTTCTGATATCTCTTTTTCCTATATATTCTAGCAGGCTGGTTTTTCAATAGCCGCGGGGCTTGCCTCTACCATGTAAGCCCGGTCAGTTCACCTGCAGACCTCTTGGCCAAAAGGGTTACATTATTGTTTAATGTCCAAACAGGATTTCGCGTGTCTCGATGTTTAGACATGTCCATCGCCAATTCTGGTTGAAACTCGTCACCTGATTATAGGTAACATGCCAACAGTATGTTGCTCGATTGAGCTTGGCCACTGAATCATTTATGTAGGAAATAGCCCTAAGGCGGCTTTGTGTCATTATCGGCCATGTTGTCAATGTAAACAGTGACCACCCCTTTCCTAAGTGGACTCACTCTACCAAGTTCATAGGACATGGGAATTCTCCTTGAAATTAAAATATAGGAAAATTTCTACAAAAGAACATTTCATTATAAGATTTTGAATAATAACAAGCGTATTGAAACCTATTTAATTTCAATTTATCTTGAAGATTTCAGAAAAAGTTAATAAGATTATATATTAATATGTCAATTTTATTTTTTTTTATTAGCATTTCATTATTATTTAATTAGTTTTTCCTGGTGATAAATAATTATTTTAGGAAATAATTAACTAATTATTACTTATATTTGCAATTATTCTTACACTCTAAATTAAGATGTGATCTAATTTAGTGTTTATTTTTTGAATTGTTATGGAACACTTACAAACCTATTTTTGGCAATGTATTTGTACGTTTTTCTAGTGAAAATTGGAATATCGCTTGACAAATCAATATTCTGCCATCCTCGACTATTTTTTACTATCTCGCCAGAGATAATATTGCGATCACGAAAATTTTCGATGTCGAGATTTTGATGTTTTTATACGTTTTGAAGGTCCCTGATGAGTCATTTTCACTAAGGTTGAGAAAATGTCTGTGAGTCTCTCTCTCTCTCTATGGGTGTGTGTGTAGACAAGATTACGGAAATAAAGTTTGAGCTAGAATAATGAAATTTGGTACACGGGCATTATTCAAAATTCATAGTTTTCTATCACCTTTTGAGAAATGTAGCTCATCCGGAAGAGGGTCGTTACCTACCACGTTTTCATTTCTTTTCCTCTAAACTGACCGTAAAACAAAGATATATTTTTGATAGTTTTTCACATGATTAAAAATTGTATAAAACTGTTATATATAGAATTTCAGCTTGATTGAATACCTGAAAGTACCGGAATTTATTTTTTAACATGTTGACTGCATAGCACGCGCCAGCACGTGATGTGGTGCCATGAACAAAAAGCCAAATACGCGCTGGTTTAATAAATATTATTTATTAATTTTAATTTATAATTTATTTTATTACATTTAATTTAATTCTATCATATGTTAATTAATCCAATGATCCTTGATCAAGTTTTCATAATTGCACTAAATATTATTTATATATTTTTAATATAGTCTAATTTGTAAGACTTGATTTCATTCGATGAATTTAATATATGAAAAACTCAAAATTATGGGTACGGATTTAGGCGATACTTTTTAAATATTTAATTAGTGAATTGTAAATCTTCATCATTTTAAAACCCACTCGTCTTTATTATTAAGAAATATCATATTGAATAATAGTGGGAGTAGTAAAATGAACGAGTATAAAGCTTATGAGGGGTTAATATCAGTGGTTATAGCGTTAAGTTGATTTTTATGTCGCATTATGTTGAAACAACAGTTCTGAGCTCTCTCTCTCTCTCTCTCTTCATCACCACTACAACCCTCGTCACTCTCTTTGCGATCTCTAGATTGCCCTTGGCTTTAAAAATAATAAAATAAAAATAAAGCGAATAAAACTTTTCCCCTTTGCCTGATAATATCTTTTCACTTTAAATTTTAAAGAAAGGTTCTTTATAAGTGGAAATCAAATAAGGATTGATATATAAGCATTAAAAAAATTCCAAGGGACTTATTTTCATTTGTGATTTTGATATTTGTATAAATATGATATAAATATTTAAATTTATTTTGGTTGGTAATTTTCCGTCTCAGATATCCTAGGCTGTCCCTCATTTCTTACACAATAATAGATAGTATGATCTCTAAAAATTAAAATTATCTATCTCTTAAAAATAATTTTTACACAAATAAAAATAAATTAATGCAAAACCGGATGAAAGTACTATGATAAATGATAATAAGGGGAAAACAATAAAACTAATATAATAATATAATAATTGATAATAATTGATTATAAGTTCGATATCAATTAAATCTGTCATATAATATTTTTCTAGATTTCAGGTGTTTAATATACAATTTCCTTTGTGAAACAATTTCAGTTATGCAAGAGAAGAACAGGTGATTAACATTTAAATTAAAAATAAGCTGGAGTGTCTCCACTCGACTATCTCGCAATTTGAGAATTGGATTAAATAACATAATATATTATATTTAAATTAAATTTAATTAATTATAAATTATAAATAATAAATATTAAACCAGCACATGTTTGGCTTTTTATTGAAGGCACCATGGCAGGTGTTGGCGCGTGAGATTTGCAGTGTTAAAATATTAATTCTGGTACTTTCAGCGATTCAATCAAGCTGAAATTCTATATATAGCAGTTTTATACAATTATTAATCATGTGAAAAATTATCAAACATATATCTTTATTTTTACGGTCACTTTAGAGGAAAAAAAATCAAAACGTTGTAAGTAATGACCCTCTTCCGGTTGAGCTACATTTCTCAAAAGTTGATAGAAAACTACGAATTTTGAATAATGCTCATGTAACAAATTTCATCATTCTAGCTCAAACCGTTTTTGCGTAATCTTGGTTACATACACACACACACACACATACACACACAGACATTTTTCTCAACCTTTGTGAAAATGATTCAGGAACCTTCAAAACGTATAAAAACATCAAAATCTCAACATCGAAAATTTTCGTGATCGCAATACTATCTCTTACGAGATAGTAAAAATGTTTCGTATTCCAATGTAAAAACATAGTTTATTTAAAATAACAATTTAATGTTCTTATCAATTAATAAATTAGTAGAATTTTAATATTTTGTTTATATTTTAATTTTACTGATTTCTCAATTTGAAAAATTAGTAACATTTATATATCGAGAAATTTTGGAAGAAGTGGGGAAGGATTTCTATAATTTCTTAAAAAAAAAAAATTTCAAGTATAAATTCATTTTTTTGTTAATCAAAATATTGAATAACGCTTCCATTCATACATGATATAATTCTACAAAAAAACATGAAAGTGATTTGGCTAGTATTGTAACGACATAAAGCAAAAATTTCCAATTAATAATTCGAACGAGGGATATGGCGTATGAAAAGCTCGCCATCAGAGCAGAAATGGATTTTCCGCTTCTTGGCAAGTGTCAATATCTGTCATTCGCTATCGATAAAATAAATACTTGGGGCGAGTTTCATTCGGACTATATTCAGTATGAGTGGCGCCGTGTCAGGGTGAATTGCGTTTGTTTTCTTTTGCGGCCTGGCGGCCATTTTGGGCTCAATTATTCACGCAATGGCCGCGCAGCGCACAGACAAAGGAGCGTCGCCGAGGAGCCCTTAGCCCTTGACACGTCCACGTCCAGCCGTATTTCCCATTCAATAAACCAAAGTAAATATTGCTCTAAGCCAGAGCCTAGGGATGGTGGGGAAGTGCTATTATACACCCTAGCCTTTCAATAGACCCAATATCTCTCCTCCCTGAACCTTTTAACCAACTCCCCCTGTCTAATATTTGCTCGTTAATAGAGGGTATGCGCCCGCAAATGATGACGATGATAATCCCATACTGTCGGCAAACGAAAACATTTGGCCAGCAATCTTGCCTACACATTTCGCGATTCACATTAACTTCTACCTGAATCAACAAGGCTATTAAATAAAACAGCAAATAGCACAACGACTTTTCTACATATCCATACGATTATTTATAAAAGCCACCATAATATATTATTTTTAGTTAGTAAAAATAGCAAACGTATCTTTTCAAATGGACTCGAACCTGTTCAAGTTAAAACAAATATTTCTCTTTTAATTAACTAAATGACCTTTAATTTAATTTGAGATTTATTATATTCTATTCACTTTTTTATTGAGAATGTTATTTCATTAATATAGGTATTATTTACCAATTAAATTTGAAATTTCCTAAGGGTTTATTTGATTTATTATAACAAGGTTATCGTACAATTTATTATTTTTCTTCTGGAATGAATATATATATTTAAAAACATTTTGCTTTATTTGATATTAAATATATGTATTACAATTTAATTGTTTAACCAGAATTTTTTTATTAACTATTAATTTATTATTACTATCTCGCCGTTTTGAAGGTTCCTGAATCATTTTCACTAAGGTTGAGAAAAATGTCTGTGTGTATGTATGTAACCAAGATTACGCAAAAACAGTTTGAGCAAGAATGATGAAATTTGGTACATGGTTATTATTCAAAATTCATAGTTTTCTAGCAACTTTTAAGAAATGTAGCTCAACCGGAAGAGGGTCATTACCTACAACGTTTTGATTTTTTTTCTTCTAAATTGATCGTAAAAATAAAGATATATATTTGATAATTTTTCACATGATTAATAATTGTATAAAACTGCTATATATAGAATTTCAGCTTAATTGAATCGCTGAAAGTACCAGAATTAATTTTTTAACACTGCAAATCTCACGCGCCAACACGTGACGTGGTGCCATCAACAAAGAGCCAAACATGCGCTGGTTCAATAAATATTATTTATTAATTTTAATTTATAATTTAATTAATATAATTTAAATTAATATATGTTATTCAATCCAATTCAAATTTGCGAGATAGTCGAGTGGAGATACTCCAGATTTTTTTTCTATATATTTGTGGTCTAATATTAAATTTTTATATTATAGCAATAAATTTGATATTATTTGTTTATAATGACTTTGCTGCAATTGTCCCGAACAAAAACAAACAATACGAAAACGGTATTTAAAAATTGCTGAGTGCATTGGCATCCGATTCCACATGTTTATCTTGGCTCGGGGCTTCGCATATTTTGCTTATCCCTGACGTTTAAGAGCTCTGCTGTTCCACATTAAATGCAAAACCCCAAGCAACATATCTCTTGTGGATCTTTTTGGATACACACAAATGGATATCCAAATAGATCAATTGTCTTGACTAATAGAATATGCATTTTAAGAATCTTCTTGATGACATATTGATTTATAGGTTAAAACTATTAATAGAAATAAAACCGTTTAAGAAGCACTAAAATTAAAATATCATTTATGTTATAAATTTTTATTAAGTAAGCCTTTTTGTAAACTTTAAATATTTATTATCTTGTATCAAATTATCTACTATATTGATTAAGGTATTCTTTAAAGCAGGGATGGCAAATAGGATTTGGTCAAAGTGCCAAAATAAACTAAATTTAAATGTAATTTTTTTCGCGTGCCCGTTTACCTTTTATTTATATGCATTTTTTAATGGATTATAATAATTGATAAAAAAAACAATAAAAAAAAGGAAATAAATTGTAATATTAAAGATCATATGATAACATTAATTAAATATAAAGATTTTATATAAATTATATAAATTTTATTAATAACGATCATAGAAAATTCTTACAATTTGTTTGTTCTTTATTATTAAAATCCTGAAACAAACTATCAGCCGCCTTTAACATTTTTCGGCGATGTTTTTATGGTTCGTTTCAAACTGTCGCTTAATAGAAGATGTTCGACATACAATAATTTCAGAGCACAGGCCGCACCGAGTTTTATCTCCATGTTTAAATAAGTTGACCTGTGGCCAGGTCCGAACCGACCGACGGTTTGAAATAAATTAATTTCCAGCTACAGAAACAATTTCAAATAATTTTCAAATATCTATTAATGTAATAAAAAACAGATATGGATACATAAATAATAAATATAAACATTTTTAATTTTATTTTATTTATAATATATATGCAAGACCAGGCTGTGACGTCATGAATGGCTGGATGACGTCATATAATTTTAAATCAAGAAAAAACTAATAAATATGATTTTTTTCGAGAATAAAACCAATACAAAATGCATGATTCGTGGTGATATATAAAAAAATCTCCTTTGGTGTGAAAATAACCCTTTCCTTCCTATCGTCGATCGCTAATACTACCACTTCCGGTTTCCGGAATTGCACCAAAAGTTGATCAATTCATCCCACTGATGCATTAAGTAAATATACCAAATTTCATCAAAATCGGTTGAGCCGTTCAGGCTGTACACATCTATACGGACGGACAGACGGACGGACGGACGGACAGACGGACAGACATCATGCTAAAAATACTTTTTTCTGTTTAGAAAATGCATGATTCGTGGAGATATGTAAAAATCTCCACATGTGAAATTTGGTGTGAAAACAATACCTCCCTTACTATCGTCGGTCGGTAAAAAACCATAATCAACCGTCCAAGAGGATACAAAGCTTCGAATATCTTGAAGTTTTTGTTTTTTTGGTACCATTTTAATTCAAAAAAAATTTTCATTTAAAGTTAAACACAAATTTTAGTAAAATTAAATACTCATTAAAGAATATTTAAGAATTATATTACAATTATTTATATCTACGTATGTAAAGGCAGCTAGAAAAAAAAACTTTTGAAAAAAAACAGAAACTATTTTAAAATAAGGAATTTTTTTACTTAATTTTTTAAATTTTTTGACGTGCCTGAAATTTTTTTTCGCGTGCCATGTAATAGCCATCCCTGCTTTAAGGTATTTTTTTGGCTATAATTTTATTTACAACTTATTGATTAAATTAGTAAACAAAGTGTAGCTCATGTAAACATAAGGATTCTCCATTCTCTTATAAATTTTTATAAATATACAAAATATAGTATAGTATAATATTAAAGTTAAAATCTTCCTCTCATTACAAGACTTTAGGACTAAGCATGTTAATTCTTTATATCTCTTTTTATTGAAATTAAAAACAAAAGAGAATATATTCCATTTTTATTTTGCTAATAGTTAGATCATTTAAAATGTAATTTAATTTTATTTTTATACATCTTGGAAAAATAATTTTGAACTACTACTTTTAATAATGAATCAAATCATTGGTTTAAAATATAATAAATATTTAATTAGATTATTTTGTTAAAATCTATGAATAGTTAATTTGTTTCTCCTGTATACTCTTCATTGTAGATTTCACCAATTATTCATTTTATGCTTTTTTCCGATCATCACATTTTTAGCTGTCTTCCGTGCCTGATCTAAATCAATATTATTTCCCATAATAAACATAGGCATTAACATTCACACAATGTATAATAAAAACTAAAAAATAAACGATTAGTTTTACAATAATACTCTATGTTTTCTATGAAAATAATTCACCAAACGCTCACATATAATCTGTGTCAGTTTACCGACTGCACAAGTATATAGTTTCCAACCCAAGACAAGAAAAAGGGTGAATTTGAAAAAAAAAATACGACGATAAATTCGCTTCTAATTTTATAATCGTTGGCGTCTGTTGGATTTCAATCTGTTTGGCTATGTCATATATAACATTTTTGGTACGATGATGCCATTGCGGTGAGCAATGCGTTTGGATTTGAGGGGTTTAGAGAGGGGGAGAGGGTAAATGGTGTTCTTTTGGGTCCCTTCAAGTCGTGAGTCCTTCGTCAGTGACTTCGACTGCAACTGTACAAACATTGAATGGAAGACATCTCTCATCCCGGCACATCTTTAAAGCTTTGATTCATTGACTGTCTCATTATTCTAATATAGGTGTCATAATATAATATATAATATAGAATATGGATTGATTCATCCTATTGAAAGTTAAATCGTTAATTTATGTTTAAAGAAAAAATTCAGTTCAATAATAGATTTATAAATTATTAATTATTTTCATATTGATTTCTTGTAAATTAATGATTTTAAAATATTTATCAATTGTAGCTTTAAAATTGAATTTAAAAATATGATATGTTCTATTTAGAAATAGAGATATATTTGAATGATTTGTTTAAAATTTATAATATCAACTTTTGAGAATGTAATGAAAATATATTTTGTATTTTTATAATCATGATAAAAAATCTATAATTTTGATGTTTTATTTTTATTTCCCTGATATCTATATATTTAATACGATAGTGTCCGTCTGTACGCAAAAAACTCCAGAGCCTAAACTACAAGGAGTAAGGTAACCAAATTTTTCTGAGGTGAAGGGTACCTCAAATGAGATGAAAAATAAAAAAGAAATTAGAATCTTAGGTAACTCCTGAGCTGAGCTGCGGGTGTTCCAGAAATATGTAGAAAGGAGAGTGCTTGTATGTATGTAATTTGTTTACTTTTTTGTGTGTGTGTGCTGTCATAGAAACAGATATATATATAATTAGAACCTCTCTCTCTCGCTCTATTTAAAATTTAAAAAAATGGAGTGTTCTAGCCAAATTAAGAAATTTAAATTCCTTATGCAACATTGATAGGTAAATGAATTGGACTGGAAGAGTAGACATATGATTAGAGAAATTGGGGAAAAATCAAGCGAAATGTAATTAAACAAAAAAATTCAAGAATTATGATACGGATACGACTTACATACAATTAACATACAAAATGTAGAATTTGAAAAAGTATAAATATTTAAATACTTAAGATCTCTAATCACGAAGGATAATAATATTCGAGAAGAATTTAAATCGACGTTGTAATTGAGTAACGCCTGTTATGCAGTAAAGGGGTTTATCTCATCAAAGAGGATCAAAATTAAAATATATAAAACAATTATTATTAGGTAAATATAACATATACAATAATAATATATAATAAAAATATATTTTACAAGAAAACAAATACATGTCTTATCTACTTATACTGATTGAAACAAAATGGATGAAAATCTTTTACATACAGACTTTCAACCAAATACTATGTATCACTCGGGGGTACAGGGGGCGGAGCCCCCGTCTAGGTGTGAAGAGCTCCGAAGGCGCACGGAGCAGCTAGTGTTTTATACCTCTATCCAAAATTTAAACGAAACATATTACCTAAAAAAACAAACTTTTTGTTTTAATATCAATATTATATTGATAATTGATTTTTATTGACCTCTATGCATCTCCAGATATAGATGGAATTATAAATTCGTTGGGCAGGGCACGTGGCTAGAATGGGGGAGGAAAGAATGGCGAAACATATATTAGTGGGGAGACTGAGTGGGAAACGTCCGCTTGGAAGACCAAGAACGCGGTGGGTGGATAATGGTTTAAGAGACGAGAAAGATGGAAGAAGGTAGGGATTGGAGGGGTGTGACTAACTTAGGATACTTAGAGAAGTGTGGTTGCTGCGGCCAAGAACTTTCGAGTTCCGTAGAGCCACAGAGATAGATAGATAGAATTGATAATTATTTATTTTTTAAATTAACTAATTTTAATTAATTAAAAAAATGAGTTACAACGAATATTTATCAAAATTGGGATTCTTAAAAAAATTTAAAACTGGAATAAATAAAGAATGAATTATATACTTATTTATGATTATATACATATACCTAATAGATCAGAAGTTCTCAAACATAGTACATATATAATAAACCACAGGTGGCACCTTAAAACCTATCGGTGGTACCTTTAGTACAGTTTCTTTTAGGTAGGAAATCATTTTAGTAGTACCTGAACTTTTTGATTGAAGTTTCTGTGATACCAACCAACATTTATTAAAGAGGGTCTCGAACTTTTTTAATAAATGGTAAGGTTGTTCGTATTTAAATGTTTAACATTTGTTAAAATAATCAAAATAACGAAATACAAAATAAGTATAAATAATACCCATGGAAGTATGGAGTAACCATAACGCTTGTTTTAAGTAGTGGGGGATGGCTCCAAAAAAGTAGGGAGAAATTCTTGTCGGCCATATTGTATGTTCCAAAACATTGAATTTTTCATAAGACATAATACATTTTTGTTTCAAATTTTCTCGTATGTTTGAAAGTTTTTTTTAGTTATTTCTTCTTTATTTTGTAGTTTAGTTAATATATTTAATAATTAGAAATAGTTTTTAATAATTTAATTTATATTTAATATTAAATTATTTTTTATTAGATTCTAACTGGATTCTAAGACCAGGTTAGGTTTACACCTGGATTTAGGTGTTAGATAGTTATTATTTTATTTTTATTTTTAAAAATAATTATCATGGCATGTTCTGCATATGGATGCACGAACCGACGTGGAAATGCTCGCCTTCGGCGTAGAAATTCATAAGATTTATCCTGGAATTATTTGAAAATTTTGCAATTTTTGGACGAAGGCGGAAAACATAGGTTCCGCAAAAAATTTTTTTGAAGTGCGGCAAAAAGTTTCATTAAAAAAAAATTATCCGAAGAAAAATTTTGGAGTTTAGCACTCCCCCCCCCCCCCCCCGAAAAAAGTCTATATTCGCAAGTTTCAATTACTGTTCTGTATCGAGGCGCGAAAATCCTAGAGCAGGTTTGCTTTTCAGCATAATGTATAATAATTTATTTAAATTAATAATTTTGGTAATTAAAAAATACATTAATAAATATATTTTTGGTTTATATTTTATTTTTTGTAATCTTTTTTCCATTAAACTAATCATAATTTCTTTTTTTAATTGACTAATCATCAGCATTATGAAGAGAATGATTGCCGCAACATTTGATTTTTTTTATACATATAAGCATATCAAAACGGCCTGCAGTTGAAATAAAATAAAATTTAAAGAGTTTTTTCTTAATGAGAAAATTTTTGCTCACATAATTTTCCACAAAAAAGGCCCGAAATTTAATGATATATCTTATCTTATTATGCTAGCTAAAATTGTATATATGTATTTATCTATATATATTGGTTCTCAAAAACCGCTCTAACGATTTTTTTCAAATTCACACTAGATATAGTATTTATAAAGAAAAATTAAGTTTTATTGATGATATCTCTTGAAACATACAGCTTCATTATTAATTTCTTAATTGAAAATTATATATGGAAAACGTCAAAATTTTTAATACTGCCTGCTAAGACAGTAAAAAAATGACAATTTTTTATCTAAATACATATAGTCCAGCGGTTGGACTGATGTTTTAACGAGTGGATTTCGTCGGTTCGAAACTCGCCGGGTGAATCGTTATTTAAAAATGAAAATAATGATTTTGTTATTTTTTTTTCTTTTTATCTATTGTTTACTTTTTAATAAATTACTATTCTATATTTATTTATTCATTGTTCTTTTATTAATAAAGTTTTAGATAGTTTTATAAGTTTTAATATTTTTTCAATAAAATATTATTCAATATATTTATTAATATTATTTTATTTATTATTATTGAGTACCCGAAGTTCCATTCATTTTAATCAGATTGATGCAATGATGCAACAGTTAATAATTGTAATATTGTAATAAATTTCTATCTTGAAAATTGTTACATATTATTCAGGATATTTTAAAAACTATTTCTTTCTTTAATTAATATTCATTTTTTCTATAAGTCAGATATATTTCCAAATATTAAATAATTTTTGAAGTGAAAACTTCTTTAGCGGCGTTGAGCACTTTTGCGGGATGGGGAAAAAGTATAGAACTCGCGTGATCGTGACCAACACCATGAAACCATCTGCTTTCAAATTTCTTATAACAGAGCGCGAAATTTGAATTGTCATTAGAACTGTTTTATAAATTATCTCTAACATATAAATATATATTTATTATGTAAAGTTCATTTCATATATACATATATAATCAAAATTATACGAAATGAACTTCACATAATAAATATATATTTTATGTTAGAGATAAGAATTATAAAACAGTTCGTATTGCAATATTTTAAACAAAGTTGTGTATTTATATATATATAAATATAAGTTACAAATTTGTTTAAAATATATGTTTAAAATAATATATAAGTTATATATATATACATGCATATGAAATTCATCTTTCTCGTGAAATAGCGCGAATTTCGTCTGTTTTAAAATTTCTTACGCAGAAGTTTTCACTTCTGTCGGCCAGTCCCACGACTGCCAATTTTGCTTTTTTAATTCCGAAAAGCTGCAAAGCACGTTTTTTTGTCTTTAGTTTGTTTTATAACCACTTGGGGCGCTAAACAGTTTTTCAAAAAAACACTATAGAAAAAAATATATGTACCTATATATTATATATTTATGTATTATTGAGGAGCACAAGTTCATTCATTTTAATCAGATTGATGCAAATGTGTAACATTTAATAATTGTAATAAATAATTAAAGAATTGTATATCAATATTTTTTAAAGGGTAGAGCGAGAGCTCGGTGTCCCAGGTATTAATATTACCAGCCAAATCCAATAATAATGAATCATTTTTTTTAACTTAAGTACCGAGCCGAGGCTCGGGGTCCCGGTACTTAACATTAAGATCAATGGAAAATATAATATTGTACACACAATAAGGCGGCTGTGCCGTCAGATAGGCGACAAGTTTTGTTCCAAATGTTCACTCCCTACCTCCCTGATAATACCTAATATATTTATGAATAGATAAATTAGTAAGTTTGTGATATTTTGACAACATAATTCAACTGACGAGTAAATAACTAATCCTATGATAATAGGCCCTTTAATCTAAACATATTTCGTATTTATAAATTTCATTGTTTATTATAAATGAAGGTCTTGTCTTTCTCATTCTTATCTCTTATATCTAATCTCCAGTAGATAACCTTACTTGTTAGTATTAAATAATACTTAGTTTATTAATAAGTATAGAATTAGTTTAATATTATCATATATTATATATTTGTAACACCACTATCTGTCGCAAACTATCAAAGTGTCGCCTCTATCATTCGGCCTCTCTGATGACCGCTTGACGACGTGTTGTATTGTATTGTATTGAATTGAATTGTAAATAAATTGTTAAATAAAAAATCATCAAAATATCTTTTATTTTCCAAGAAAGAACGAACCCCCGTCACATATTTATTTAAATAATCATAGTTTTTCAAATTTGTATTCAATACATGTTATTTTTCTATTTTTTCAGGTATACGAGCAGATATGATTATCAGAAATTTATGAAATTTGATATCTGAATGCATTCAGATAAATGTGTATTGTATAACATTAAAAAATAAAGGTTATTTTAAGATTTGAGTTTAAGCTTCTGAGAGCTTTTCTTGATAGATTTTAATCAAAATCTATACTGACCAAATTAATGACCTCTCTATGCCTTAAATTTCAAGAAAGTAATAATAACTTTAAAGTAATGATAATTAAAATCTAATTAATAAAATGATCAATTTAAAACTTAAATCTAAAAATATTTACAAAAGAATCGAAGAAATTAAAAAAATCCTAACAAAATTGACTTATTTTTTTTATATTTTTGGTCTAAGTTCAAATTCTTTTGCTTTTAAATAGTTAACATGTCGTCTTAACATGTTAGTAGAACCGGAAATCTTAAGTTAATCCCTTCTTCGGCAACTCAAAATTATTTATTAATTGGTACAAAACACAGCTTCATTTGAAATTAAAATAATAGAGGATTATATTTATTTAACTTTTATATATTTGATTCCTTACCTATGAGTCTATAAAATTCCTTTAGCATTTAAGTTATCCATTTTAACTCTTTATGTCCCACCATTACTCAATACATTTCATTATACAATTCGTAATTTATCCATCTGTAGTTTATTGATTATCCATTCCTTATATTATAATATATTTTTTTATAATTTACCTCCTTTCATATCCATTTCATGATTTTCATTTGAGACCATATATAATAATAATCTATATAAAATTCTAGATTGTCTTAACCTAAACAATGGTATCATAAGTAATCAAAAATTCAATTTACTATTACCTTTATTTCTATTACTATTACTTTACTATTACAATTTATCAAATCATTTTTTTTTATTTTAGATATTTAATTTAATAAAATTTATCTAAATTTTAAATTAGTAATTAATTAATTATATCATTATTTATAGTAGATTTTAATAACAATTTAATGCCAAAGTTTAACTTTACTAAAAAGGCTTTAAAAGCTGCATAAAAAACAAAACCTATTAATGCATAGTTTATGTGACTTATAATAGAAACCATCTTTGAATATGAAATAAGAAATGTTAAATATAAATGAATTCCCCTATCAATAATTTATTGTGTTTATTTATCGGTCTGATATTTTCGACTAATTATTATAAATAACCAGCTTTCTTATACGATGAAGTCTAATCCCCTCATCATCACTCACTAAGGTCCAAAAGCGTTTTGCTTAGAAAGTGTTGTTTTTTCGGCCCAAAATAGCCACCCAAGATGAACGTTCTTGATGAGTGTGTAGGTATGGAGTAGGGGATCTTTTTTCCAACCCCCGGGACTCATCCTCGTACTTAACGCGACTCACATGCCCTCATAGCAATTAATAAAACTTTTCAATGGCTTATCTCTTCCAATTTCAACACTAAGATATTTTTGAAAGCATTATTATTTTACTTAATCGTTTACTATGTTAAAAATAATCATTATACACTACTATCTTTATAAGTATATATATAATATAAAAGATGGTATATAAAATCATCTTTAGTAAAATTTAAATTATAAAAAAATAAGTTTTATTATTTTAAAAGTTATCAAAATTAAATAATAGGGTTTAAAAAATATAATCAAATTTAATTGTATTTGTTTTATGAAATTTTTATTATTTTCTTCAAATAAAATTTTAAATAATTTTCACCATTTCGAATTTCCGATATTAATAAAATTAACCTTCATTTTTATGAAATTTGTTTGATTTTTTATTTATGTTTATCGACTACCTCGGAAATATTATCACCTTCTTCACATGTTTTAGAAAATATCATGGTTACTATAGAGCCCACAAAATATCCCTGAAAGGTTAGTTAACATAGTTTTAGCATAACATTGCAATTATGTTTTTTTTAAATTCTTACCGATACTCCTCCCACAATTATTCCAGAAATAGATGAAAGTCCTTTTCTATTTAACGATGAAATCATTTTGTTAATTTGTTTTGAAAAAAAAAAAATTCATTTTGGATTTCGAAAAAGAAACTAAAAAACACTATTTTATTTATATGATTATTTAATTTTAATTGATGATTTATAAATAATTCAAAGAATAAGTATTTACATTTAGAATTATTTATTATTTACAAAGCATATTTAATTGAAAATATAAATGTTTTATAGGAGTATATTAAAATTAATATAATTTTTAACATACATTTAACAAAAAGTACTTAATTTTATTTAAAAAATTGATGCATATATTTTTATCTACCTTTTAAAGACAAAAATAAAACAAATACAAACAGATTATTTAATTAATATAAATATCTATCTATCCCTTTGACTCTACGAAACTCGAAAGTTCTTGGCCGCAGCAACCACACCTCTCCAAGTATTCCTATTTTGAGCCACAACTCTCCAAACTTTTCCCTCTCTCTCATCTCTCTCACGTCCCTTAATACATTATCCACCCACCTCGTCCTTGGTCTTCCAAGCGGGTGTTTCCCACTCGGACTCCCCACCAAAATTCTTTCCTCTCCCATTCTAGCCACGTGCCCATCGCAGCCTTCTCGAATTTATAATCCTAACTATGTCTGGTCATGTAATTCCTCGTTGTGCAATCTTCGCCATTCCCCATTGATCTCATCTTTCTTTGGTCCATAAATGCTTCGCAGAATCCTATTCTCAAATACTCTAAATCTACTCTCGTCTCCTAAGGTCATAGACCATGCCTCACACCCATATAATACAACCGCCAAAATAATTGTTTTATATATTTTATTTTTTATCCCTTTTGATAATAATTTTGACGCGATAAGCCCCATTACTGCATGATAACAGGCACTTCCCGGTTGCAACCTGGCTTTAAATTTTTCTAGAATATTATTATCCTTCGTTATTACAGAACCTAAGTATTTAAATTTTTCTACATTTTCAAATTCTATATTTTGTTTGTTAAGACTTTGTGTTTTAATACTATTCCTCTCTGTTACTATCGCAGCCTTCTAATTATAATTATAATTCTAACTATATCTAAAGATGCATAGAGGTCATGCAATTCCTCATTATTAATATAAATATAATAATATTTATATAAATCTTACGATACTACATCTATAAATCTAAAATTGAATCAATAGGCTTATTTAAAATAAATATCTTATATATAATATACCAAATAAAGTCAATTAAATATACTATCTGTTTCTTTAAATGATATTCATTTAAAATAATAATCAAAGAAAAAAATTATCTTATTTCTGCAAAAATATTAAATAAACAAGAATTAATAATTCACTTAAAACTTTTCATAGTTTATATTTATAGAATATAAGATTGTTTATACTTCGGATTAAGTTTTTTTTTTATCAAATTAAGGATATATTTATGAAAACTAAACTTTTTATTAATCAAGTAATAATTTTATTATTATGTAGCGATAGAGGTTGCTATCGATGAGCCACTTACTCGTAGATTTAGGAACTTATACCAAATTAATTGTGAATATACGTATTGGTACCTATATAAATAAATACTACTTATAACCATATAAAATAATAATTATAAATTTAACACATCAAAAATTTATAATTCATTAAAATATTGTGCTGAGGAAATAAGACGAAAGAAATATTAATTATTTTTAGCATACACTTAAATTATTTATTTGATGATTGTATCTTGTAGACATTGAGAATTCTATATTTCTGAATTGTAATAGTTGTTTTTTTTTTTTGATTTAATTATTTTGATTCCTAAAATCACAATTGAATAGATTTAATATATTTTTGATTATATATAGTATATGGGGCTTCTTTTATATAGTTAAAAATAACATTCGTCAGTAAGTGTAGGAGGGATCGTAGATGAATAAAAGAGATAGATACTTGAAATGACAATCTAATAATCAGACCACAAAGCTACTTGCGAATGTCATAAAATGAATACAAAGAAAAATATTCTTCCGAGGTGTCTAAATGGAAATGGATAATAGGTTGAACCCTCAATTGTCCGAAAATAGGGACAGTTCTCAATTTGACAGTTTAACTCTTGAGAGTATTGTTCCGCAGTTGGGTCCGCACACATATATTTTCCCATCGAAATCATTGGCTATTCATAAAAAAAAATCTCTAACTATTTAAATAAATTATATTTTTAAATTATTTTATATATTAGGCGTTTTATATATTTTTACTATTGTATTAATTATATTTCTTTTCTAAGTTCACTATAAATGAGGATGATTTCTCATCTTTGATGGTAAATCTTTTATTGTGATTATAATTTCTTTTTTAATTTATATATTTCGATTTGTAAGTATTTACAAAGGAAGAAGAAAAATAAGAAAATTAGCTAAAACTATTTTCTTATACTCGTTTATATATTTTTAATATAAAGTTATGATTTTTATTATATATGTATATTTCACAATTTACCTGTAGTATGTATATATGTTACGGTAAAAGTAGATATTGTGGCAAATGTACACATTTTCCGGTAAATGTGCACATTAGCCTCCTCATTTGGGTAATGTGCATTCAACTAACATTTACAATTTCAAATAAGGGAAATGTACATTGAATTCACAATGACCATGTCGTTTTGGTAAATGTGAGCATAGATTACCAATTAATGCCATAGTATACTGATATAATTTAAGATATTTAGAGAAATAAGACTCAGGTAAGTTAAAATTTTAATTTTTCTACAAAAAATTATTTTTTAGTTAGAATTTTTGAAAAACAATGGAACAAAAAGAAAAATTTAAAAACCAACTAGAACAGATTGTATCACAAAAAACAAAAATATTGTATATGTACATATACATTATATTCAGTTCACATATATCTAACTTTTTGGGAAATGTACACATTTTCCGGTAAATGTGTACATTTCCCAAGAGTGTACATTTACCGTAACATATAGATAACCAAATTTTTCAAAAATTAAAATAAAAATTCCAGGTGAATATTTTTGGTATTGAATAAGCTATATTTTATAGCTAACTCCTAATAAAGAATCTGAAGCAAATAGATCGACCCTTGTTTGCTTAGTGATGCGTGTGGTCAAAATTTAGGATTAATCTGACCCCAAGCCTCTTGAAAGTTAGCATCTGAAGCAGCCAGCCCTCCATTCATCCTTTCACTATAACCATAATAACGCTTTCAACCCCTCTCATTCAACATACAAAACATTTTCACATAAGGAATTTATGATGCTGAAAAGATTTTTATACATATTACTTTTTAGACAAATATTATATTAATTGATTTGTCTTGCAATATAAAATCTCTTTTTGAAGATCACTTATTATCAAATGGTTCGAAAAATACTTTCAAGCAGAAAATATCAAAAAAATCACGTTGATTCACCACCCAATACAGCCGAAGCTCGATCTGATATTTATATGTTTAGAAAAAATCTCTTATTGAGTTATCTTAAGACAATAAATTAAAATTGAATGAAACTTTCTGATTTTCGAATATTAGTAAAGAATGGTGGTATCCACTCCCTAGTGCTAAAGATATATAAATATTAATTCTATTAGTCCTATTGTGAAAAGTTGGGTTTTAGGGGGCTGCATTAATAAAAAGTGAATATCGTTCGAAAATTAACGTTGAAAAGGAAATAAGAGTTGGCATATTCACAATTTTATTCTGAAATTTGAGATGATGAAAAAGGAAAGGATTCCATCCATCCCTTTAAATATTTTAATAATGTATATGCAATAAATAATTTGTAAATTTGAAACACGAATTGAATTTATTTTTAAGCTAATTAAACTAAATCAAAGTTTTACTCTTGTATTGAATGCATTCAAACTCACAAATAGTTAGTAGTAGTTACTACAACCAAGACCGCGTGGTTCTTGTTTAACCTCAATATAGATATCACCAAGACAATTAAAATTATATTTTATATTATTGCAAAAAAGCTTAGTTTTTCGCTATTTAGACAAAAAAATTAAATTTATGAGTTTTATTAATTAAAATTACAAACATGACAGGTAAATACTTTTCTAAATTCGAAAGGAAGAAAAACTATTTGGAACCACTGATCTAAAGAATTGTCATTACTTATCATAATTATTTCTAGGTTTGCTACGATTATCTAATCGAAAAGTCACAATACTTATGATTACAAAAATGAAATAATATCTTTATTGAATTCTGTTATTTGATTTATTATTTAAGTTAATTCAAATAGTAGATATAAGAAGAAATCATAAGTAATTGATAAAATTTTTATAATGACTTGATTTATATCATTTGTTGATATTTTAATTTATTAGTGTTTAAAATTACAATAAACTTGAATAAATTACAATTTGGTTCTATTTAATTGAAAAATAGTAAATAATTAGAAAATATTTAAAATAAGTACATAAAAGAATACAAAACAGACATGAAAAAATATTTTGATTATTTTTTTTTAATAAAACATCTTCATCTAAAAATCATCTTAAATGCCTGACAAATGACAATTAGATTAATGTATAAATATATAAATAATGAGAATAACTTAGATGATCTCGATACACAATGTACGAACAACTTTCCTCCTTACGATTTAATTATAGTAACTGAGACCTTTTGAGGAACTTTTTTTTTTGATTACTTGTGATTCTTCTCAATCTCTGTGTCTCTTTCGAGCTAATGATCCATTTTTAAATTTATTTCTATCTATACAATCTATATCTATTCTATCTATCTTGGGAAATGTACACATTTTACGGTAAAAGTGTACATTTCCCAAGATTGTACATTTACCGTAACAAAAGTTAGGTATAAGTAAAATGAATATAATGTATATGTACATTTCCCGGCAAATGTGTACACCTGCCTTTACGTTTTGGTAAATGTATACTCTTACCTTCGTATTTTAAGGAAAGGTGGAATACAAGTAAATTAAAAATGTTGTTGCAATAAAAAAATTTTTATTTAAATAAACATAATACAAAAAGCTTTAATAACGAAAATTATTTTAATTCAAAAATGTGAATGAGAAACAAAACATACTTATTACATATAATATGTCGTAGCTTATGATCCCAATATTCATAAATACTATTTTCGTCCTAGTTTTTTAGGACCAATACGATGGGAATCAAACAAATAATTATAATATTAACATACTTTTTTTTATTATAATAGTTAAATTTTATAAAATTATAAAGGAACATATAGAAATTTCATAATGAAGAAAGTGCTATTTATTTTAGCAAGAATTGCTATTGTGGCACTTGGAATTACGTAATATTCCAGCACTTTTACAACTGCATTTTTTTGAGGAACATGTTCCTTTACAGATGCATCTTTTAAAACCTTGGCCACCAGTAAGGGACTGCATTCCTATAATTTCTCTTACCGATTTCTCAACATCTTGAGGAACATCTTCGTATGATATAAACTTTTGTTCACAAATGGCGAATTCATGCCTAGAATAAGATTGTTTTAAAATTCCCTGTTTAGTTCCTAATTTATATAAATTTTTATCGTCATCTCTAGACAAAACAACGCAAATCAAATTTTTGGGATCCGTATTACCACGTATGCTCACATTTACCAAAACGACATGGTCATTGTGAATTCAATGTACATTTCCCTTATTTGAAATTGTAAATGTTAGTTGAATGCACATTACCCAAATGAGGAGGCTAATGTGCACATTTACCGGAAAATGTGTACATTTGCCACAATATCTACTTTTACCGTAACATATACAAGTTAACTACCAAGATTTTAAAACTTGTTAGTTTTTTATGTGTAAAATTTTTTTATTTCATAATATCTATATCCTATTCATTTTCTTCACTTTAAAGATCGTTATTATGATTCAACAAAATATAATTCCCTATGAAAAATTTTTTGAAAAGCGCAATAACGAATTTTTATCACACAATTGGAAAAATTTTAAAGTAGATACCTTTTAAGAATGAATTTTGCTTCTATAATAATGTAAAGCACCCATCTCTAATAATAAAAAATATTTTAAAAAAAAACTAATAAATAATTTTTTTAATTAAAAAATATATTTCATTTTAATTGGGTCTATAATTCGATTAACATCATTGAAAGTTCATGGTTGGAACTTAATATAAACTCTTTATTTGGTGAATGGTGTATCCCCCGGTCCTCTAATGCGATAAGCTAACAGTAGAGTGCACCCCTTCTTTGTTATTCCAACAAATGCAATTAGCCACTTGGCCCATTTGGCTAACTCGGTTTGGCAAATTGCAAAAACAAAGTTGTGGGATGGGGTAGCCCGTCTTGGGAAACCGAAATCGTTTCTGGCACGAGGCCGAAATCCACTCTTTTCATGAAGTTTAATTGAAAACTTAAATGTATTTTTTCTCATCCTAAAAATATGAATATAAAGTAAAATTATTTGAGAAAATTCTTATAAATAGAATAATAATCTATATAGATTTATATAAAAAAAAGGTTTTTGTCTGCCTATTGTTCAGAATTTAAATTTTTTGCATATCTTCGAGTTTCATGACAACTAGAATCCAAAAATGAATTTAGAATTTTTCATGTCAGTCTGTCCTGGAATTCTGAAAATTGGCTATACTGATTTCGATAAAATTACACACAATATCCTTGCATATCCCTATTTGAACATAGGCTATAAATTTTATTAATCTCTAATCAATAACTGCAGAAATTAATTTTTTAAAATTTGATATGTACGTGTTGTCATCCAGCAGAGCATAATATATATATATATATATATATATATATATTATTTTTCTAGTATTTATAATATTTCGATTGATCATATTGACCTTTTTAACTTATTTAACACACTGAAAGCATTCACACATTGCGACTATATTACCTCTTTTAATTTTTATGATTATATGATTAAATAATTTTAATTTTGATCACATATTGGATTTTCATTTAAGTTTTTAATATGAGTGGACAATGTAGGAAGGGACGGGATAGGAGATAAATGGTTATAGCTCCGGATAGGGACACTTGAAGAAATGTGGTTGTTGGGGCCAAGAACTTTCAAGTGCCGTGGATCCACAGAGATAGATAGATAAATATAACATATACAATAATAATATATAATTCATTTATTGATTAAATTAAAATATATTTTAATACAAAATATATTTTAACACAAAAACAAATGAATATTTTATGTAATATACTGATTGAAACAAAATGAATGAAAACCTTTTACATATAAACTTTCAACCAAATACTATGTATGACTTCGTGGGTACAGGGGGCAGGGGCCCCGTCTAGGTATGAAGAGCACCGAAGCCGGCTGCAGGTAGTAATATATATTTTTAGGATAAACTAATAACTCTTATTATTGTATTAAGTTTTAACATCTGTTATTAACTTGGGGTTTAACCTTAGGAATATATATTTACATATATATATTTATAAAAGCTATCGAAGTTTTATGAGAAAGAAATATATGATAGAAGAAGATATATATTAATTTTATTATTTAAAGGATTTCAAAATATATTGTTTAATCAAATTAAGTATCAATCTTCCATTTTTACCGACCGACGATAGTAAGGGAGGTATTGTTTTCACACCAAATTTCACATGAGGAGATTTTTACATATGTCCACGAATCATGCATTTTCTTAACAGAAAAAAGTATTTTTAGCATGATGTCCGTCCGTCTGTCCGTCTGTCCGTCTTTCCGTCCGTATAGATGTGTACAGCCTGAACGGCTCAACCGATTTTGATGAAATTTGGTATATTTACTTAATGCATCAGTGGGATGAATTGATCAACTTTTGGTGCAAATCCGGAAACCGGAAGTGGTAGTATTAGCGATCGACGATAGGAAGGGAAGGGTTATTTTCACACCAAATTTCACATGAGGAGATTTTTTTATATATCACCACGAATCATGCACTTTGTATTGGTTTTATCCTCGGGAAAATCATATTTATTAGTTTTTTCTTGATTTAAAATTATATGACGTCACAGCCTGGTCTTACATATATATATTATAAATAAAATAAAATTAAAAATGTTTATATTTATTATTTATGTATCCATATCTGTTTTTTATTACATTAATAGATATATTAAAATTATTTGAAATTGTTTCTGTAGCTGGAAATTAATTTACTTCAAACCGTCGGTCGGTTCGGACCTGGCCACAGGTCAACTTATTTATTTGATAGATGAATTGGGTAGAATATGTTTTATTGCTATGTTTAGAATTAATAAAATTCAACAAGATATTTGAAAATGATCTGCTCCTTCATGCAAAGGTAGAATATATTTAAATAAAGTTAGCAAAGCCATAAACCTGAACTGTTTTATTCCAACAAAGGCTAATGCTCTCGCACGGTATTATTTGCATGTGAATGCTCGGGTTTAGGGTGGCACGCGCCAAAGGGGTTGCTGTGGGCTCCATTCTACAAATCTTATCGGCCACGAGCACACCACACCAAACCATCTGCACAATTTAAATATGACTTTCGCCTTTCTTTTCTCTATTTGCCATTCACCCTTAGGCTATATACTTCTTTTTCCAGCTCACCCCTCCCCCGCACAAAGCTATCTCGGAATCCGCTCGACGATAGATTCTTAATTGAAATAAGAAATCCCCGCAATGGCGATTTGCATAAATAGATTAATATGCTTATTGCTTTTGGTTGCGAGTGTGAATTAGTTTGGAACTTTATATTTGGAATAACAAAAGAATTTCCACGCTCCCCTTTAGAAGGAAATTAAATGCGCAAGCGCAAAACCGCGGATCAATTCTCAAACCAAGTCCAAGTTGGAATCGAAGGAATATAATGCCAATGATTATTCACAGCATTGGAATTTCAAGAGGATTCCATGCGTTTATTCAAAAGTTTAATGAATTAAAGAAAGAAGTTTACGAATAAAATTAGGAGACTAAATAAACACGCCTTTGTACTTTTGTAACAAGTAAAATAAATAGAAAAATTTCAATGAAATTTTATATTATAGTGATCGATATCAATCAAACCAAAATAAATTTTTAGATTAAAATTTGATTCTCGTGCCTTTTTACCGACCGACGATAGTAAGGGAGATATTGTTTTCACACCAAATTTCACATATGGAGATTTTTACATCTCTCCACGAATCATGCATTTTCTTAACAGAAAAAAGTATTTTTAACATGATGTCTGTCCGTCCGTCAGCGGAAATTAATTGACTTCAAACCGTCGGTCGGTTCTGCGCCTAGCCACAGGTCAACTTATTTTGTCTTAAAATAAGATAATTCATTCAAAAATATAATAAATGATTTTAAAAAAATTCGATAGTTAAAAATTATTAATTAAACTATATAGAATGATAGTTGCGTATAAATATAGCACAAAATTTTTAAGATTATTAAAAATAAAGATTAACAACAATGTCCTCAAATCTATTATGTTTTCGGCAGATCTCGTTATATTATTATTTATTAAAAAAACATTAAAATAAATACCTCTATTACTACCGCAAAAAACAACCAATAAAAAAAATTATTTTTAATGACTTAAAAAATGTTTAAATACACATCCATTAAGTTGACCTGTGGCCAGGCGCAGAACCGACCGACGGTTTGAAGTAAATTAATTTCCAGCTACAGAAACAATTTCAAATAATTTTAATATATCTATTAATGTAATAAAAAACAGATAGGCATATAACATAAATATTTTTAATTTTATTTTATTTATAATATATAAGTAAGAGCTGGCTGTGACGTCATGAAGGGCCGGGTGACGTCATATAATTTTAAATTAAGAAAAAATTAATGAAGATGATTTTTCACGAGGATAAAACCAATACAAAGTGCATGATTGTCGAGATATGTAAAAATCTCCACATGTGAAATTTTGTGTGAAAACAATACCTCCCTTACTATCCTCAGTCGGTAAAAAACGTATCTATTATTAGTTTAGAAACATAAATGATAGTTTTATTCCCTTAGAAACTTAGAAGATTAATGAATAACAACATATTGAAAGCAAAAATGTCAAATACTCTTAGTTACTTAAAAATAAAAATATGAAAATGATATGTGAACAAAATAAATGTCTAAAATATTTATTATTATTATTATTATTATTTCGGAAAAAAGAAAATTATTTCACAATTGAGGAACTAACTTGAGGAATTTTAATTTTATCACTTAAGAATTATTTCTGGAATAATTTTGTTTGAAATGAAATTCTTCTCTTATATTTATTTATGTATTTATCTATATTTACTTTATTACATTAATTAGAGCATCAGATGAGATAATTAATTCAAATTTAAACAAAATAATTTTTAACTTTAATTACATTTCTCTATGTGTTTAAATTGAAATAATTTCTGAAGGTAAGTCAAGCAAAAGGGCAATTAAATTATTTTCTATTCATTGTCTCAGAGGAGCGTTCTACTTGAATTTAATTATAATAATTATACAATTGTAAGGGCCGCCGAGTCCCTTAGGGGAGAGAGCCTCACAAGGGTCTGGACTAAGAAAAACACTTGAAAAAATCTCATTAAGGCTTTAGCTCTTGTGAAGGCTCTTCAATGAACTTTACTTCACTCGTCGAAGTCATCTAATCATCTCGACCTTTGTTTGTATAATTCGAATATTCAATATCTATTAACAATATTCCATTAAATATTTAAATCAATTTTATTTTTAATTTCATTATACGATTGATAAGTTATGAAATAAAATTAATAAATTTTAAATATAGTTAAAATATGATAGTTTTATTATATAGAGTTTTTTTAATATATATTGATTTAAATATAAATAAAAATTTCACAAAATTTAGAAATATAGTTCTCATTTGAAGTTTATTTTAATTAATAATTATACATCCAGTTATAGAAAGTAATAATTTAATTTATCTGTTAAAGAAAAAAATAATTTTTTATATATTTTTTTATTTAATCAACATAAAATAAAATAAAACAAGATAAACAAGATTTTTTTAAAATTTTTTAAAGTATATTATTATAATATTATAACTTTTTTCTTTTAACAAAATGAAAGAAGAGAAAAATAATAAAAATGTAAAAAAAAAAAAAAAAAAATTTGGTGTTATTTTTGAAATTAATCTATTTTAATAAGATGCTTAAATAAACATGTATGAGAAAAATGTGTGGTGGCATGCAGAGTACATGTTTTCGGTTTTGTTTTATAGCCGGCAGACGCTATGGCACCTGTGTGTGGCAAGGGCGGCCGCCCTCAACCAAAACACTCAACTAGATCGACCATCTTTACCTGAACACCACCTGATTTTTTCACGTTAAATGCACAATGGGGTAGTCAAATAAACAACTAGCACCTTTTTATTTTTATTAAATTTCTTGAAAAAATATATAAACTTTTAATTTATCATAGGCAACATTCAAATGTAAAAATATATAAATAACATTTATTATTATAAATTTATTTTAAATTTAATTTTTTATCAATATTATATTTACTATTTTTAATCTAAATTTATTAGACTAACCAAATAGATTTTTCATATTAATTCCCTAAATGAGTCTTTTGTCCCTCTCTTGTGCTTATAAATATTTATTTAATGAAAAAATAAAATTAGGAAAAATAAAAATTAAGTAATTATTTTGAATAAAACAACAAAATACAAATTTAAACAATTAAATAATCAAAATAGATATGAAATAATTTGTTTAGTAATTTATGATAAACTCCGCCCCCTGTACCCCCGAGTGGTACATAGTATTTGCTTGACAGTAGTAAAAGGTTTTCATCCATTTTGTTTCAAACAATGTATAACATAAAACATTCATAGAGATATGTAAGAATACTGTGATATAATTAACGTCAAAATTTTTCGGTCAGACAGACAAATATAAAAAATTCTAAACTCACTTTTGGCTTCCAAAGATCATGAAAGGTCTGCAAAAAATTTTAAATTCTGAGCAATGTGCAGACAAAAACCTTTTTTTATATATATAGATAATAATAATAAAAAACATTTTAATAAATTTAAAAAATATACCCAATTTAAAAATGTCAAAAATTTAAAATAACTTTATATCATCATATTTTAATTTTTATATATTTTCACTTCATAAAATACTAAATAATATTTTTTTTTTATTATTCAATGATAAAATTTATATATTATTATATTATATATATTATAGAAAAGAAGAAATATTCAATTAAATAAAAAATAATTTATGATAAAAATATGATCTAATAAATATTTTATTAAATTAATTAAAATGAGAACTTTTAGAATAAATGATTTAAATGCATTGATATTTGAATATTAGAATTTAAAATAAAAAGTGAAATATTATAATAATTCTTTAATTGGGAATCGCTATGATAATTCATTGTTTGAAATGATTCCGCTAGGGACAGTGGGCCACGCCAGGCTCTTGAATGAACAACACGGAGAATTATATAAACTTTAAAAAATTTTAAAATTTCTGCGGTTATTGATTAAATATTAATAAAATTTATAGCCTATGTTACTCTAGGGGTATATAAGAATATTGTGATGTAATTATTAAATAAAAATGAACTGTTAAATCTCCTGGTTGTCCACCACCAAATCACACGTTAACTTACTATCTGTTTGACGGCTCATTGCGAGCAAGATTTGCGCGCTCAATGCTGAATATACACGTTCACCCATGCTCAAAATAAGCCAGATTGAATATCAATTAAACAATTATTAATCAATTAGTTATTGATGATATTCAATTCATATTTACACTATATTATTTTTTTGTAATTTATTTAATTATTATTTAAAAAAAAAAAAAACAATTTCAAATTTTCAATAAATTATCTGAATTAATTAATATTCACTAAAATAGAACAACTAATAATAAGTAAGTACTAAATAAATTTTTAAAATTTTTAATATTTAATTTTTAAAAAGAAAAATATTTTGTTGTATTTTTTTATTTATCTTATTTTATGATAATTCTTAATTAATTTTTTTCCTCCAGAAGGCCTTATTATTAGCTATTAATGATTGAGGTGTTTTATGTTGTTCATAATAATTTGCTACCATCTTTCCCCTCTCTGTCAATCTTCTGTTTCTTTTTTGAACAATTTACGTCAATTTCATTTAATATTTTAAAAAATAAAATTTGATAAAATAAAAATTTTACTGAATCAGTAAAGGTATTATTATACCAGAATATATACCTACCATCAAAAACAACTGATTGTAAGATGAAAGAAATTTCGTATATTTTATGTTAATTATGATTCAATTTTATATTTTATTTTTTATTGTTGATGTCTAATTTTCATAATAAATTATACAAATTTTACATTAATTATGTAAATTTTATTCATATTAATATTATTATTATGATAAAAATTAAAAACAAAATTACAGTTCTTTGTACACATTGAAGGATTCATAAATAAATATTATTCGAAATTTATTAATTGATTTAATTTCAAAATAGTTATTGTTTCCTATTTTATGTTATTTATTATGTTAAAACTTGACAAAAGTTTATCATTCTTATTCAGTTTATACTGTTGCTTCGTGTGACAAACCTGAATTCATTCTTAGACGATGATCATGTTAGGATTTTATTAATTACTAATAATTTTAAATAATAATTCTTTATTAATTAATTTTTCTTTATCACAAACTTGAATTAAGTCTAGTTATTTGTTATCCATGCTTACCTTACCATACTTCTTTATCAAAATCATTTTATCTTTTTATCACTTATTTTTTCTACGGACACAATTTCTAAACTTTTAAGGATAATGATTTAGGTAGGTACATAACTTATATTAATTATTTATTTAGAATTATATTTTATTATATAAAGTTTATATTAATTAAATAACTATACAATTTTTCTAGATATTGATTAAAAGTAAAATTTATAGAAATATATTGTTTACATTTTAACCTCTCTATCATGAGTTTCATTAAATTTTACCCTCGAGTGAACAAACTAAGGGTGCAAATGCTTCGTTGCCAATATCCTACTTCGATTCACCGTCAATATTTATCCTGGATTTTCCTAGAAAAAATACAAGTGGTATATTAAATATTTTATTGAAAAATTTAATAAATTTCTTTTAGAAAGAAAAAATATAACATTTTTTTTTTTTTCGTTTATCATTTTTCCAAATATTATCATTAATTTAATTTTTAATTAATATTTCATTCATTTTTAGTCTAATGTGAAATTGGTTTTATGCTTTAATATTTCTTTCTTTTTGAAAATAAACAATTTCATACAAATTACGAATATAGGTATATAAAGTCGATTTTCTTAAAATAAATATTTTTTATTCATTCAGTTAAAAAAAATCAAAATTCAATCAATTATCACATTTATTCAAAGGAATTGCGATTCAAAGAGATAAAAAAATAATCAAATAAACTATAATATTAAAAAAAACATCTTTATTTTAAATATATCTACTTATTTATATTTTATTAAATGACATCAAAGTAAAATAATTATTACTAAATAAGTTACACTTATTCTTAATTATCAATAATATATGAAACAATGAATATACAAGAAACAAGATATATATATACTATCTTATATATAAAATTCTCGTGTCACAGAACTTTGAAATGATACTCCTCCGAAACGGTTGGACCGATTCTTATGAAATTTTTTATGCATATTCAGTAGGTCTCAGGGCATGTCAGACTTCTTTTATTAAACAGCTAATTGCTAAGGTGTGTCCAGGGGGTGCTAATTAATTAAAAATAGTTTAGTTACCATACTAGATCATAGAGGCGCTGGTGGCGAAAATTTGACATCTTATATATATCCTTATAAGAGACTTGCTAACAATACTGGTTCTTGGGTAAACCAGCTAGCGCGTCATCTTATGACTTTGCCCCCTCAGTTCGAAACTCGCAGACACATTTTTTTTAAGTATTATATATTTTTTTTACAAATTTATTAATTTTTATTATTTTAATATTTTATTAAATTAATTTTATTAAATTAAATTTTATTATTAAATTTGATTTTATTAAATTTTATTTTATTAAATGAATAATTATGTCAGTTAATTTTTTCTGCATAAATAAACATATATAAAAAACTATAGAGATGGGGCAGGGTAGGAGTTAGATGGTTATAGCTCAGAATATAGGGACACTCGGGGGGTACAGGGGGCGGAGCCCCCGTCTAGGTGTGGAGAGCGCCGAAGGCGCTCGGAGCAGCTAGTATATATATATTATATTAAGAGGGAATATATAAACTCTTATTTATTCCAAAATTATGACAAATTCTTCAAAAAAAGGAACAACAACAAATATTCTGGAATCACATTTCCTACAATAATAATTATTTTATGGGTTTATTTTTAAAATTTAATAAAATAAACAATAAAGATTCAAGTTAATTCATAATATCCATTTAAAACTAATAAGAAATTATTTTGATGTTACCTATTTTCTAATTTTAAATTTAATTAGATTATGCATTATTTTTGAGTTTTCTTTTAACAATGTAAAAATTTTAATAAATTTTCTATATGTCTTAATAGCTTAGGCACTTAAATTTGTATTTAACCAGTATATCTTTCAATGTAAAGTATATATTATAAATCTTTTAAAAATAAATAAATGCCCAATACAATTAGCCCCTTCAAAAATGTTTTTTCCGAGTCTGGCTGATGCCAAAGGACAAATATTGTAAGTTACAACATAACTAATCAATCCATAGAAGAGTTCTAAACAGGCCATTCAATAGATTAAATGAACCCTTAACAGGGGGCATATTTTTCACCCATTTTGACCCCCTTCCTTCACCCTCTTGGGCTCCAATCACTTTCACGTAAATATTTACAGATTCGTCGCGGAGCCCGATAAAGATCTTAGCGCAATATTAAATTATCCGGACACAAACGATGTTCATCGTCCTAATGAAAATATTTACGCGATGCTTTTAAAAACGTCATCGGACTGAACATGGCATCCCATTGGGGCGATGGGCTTCATGAGAAACGACTGACGGACAGACGGACTGGTTTACCAGGCCACGGGTCGCCTTCCATCTCTCGTAATCCCAAACGGGCGGCTTGTTTGCCTACTATATTTTAATAACCAGAGATTTTTTTTAACTAGTTTAATTTTCAACTTTTCACATAGATGGTTATAATATAAATATTTATAATAAAATTCTCAAAATGTACTTGAGATTAAATTTTGTGACTAATTTATATTAAATAATAAGAAAGTTTTTTTTTTTAATTAATCTATTGATAGATTAGTATAAATCTCATTAAAAATATATATAATTCCTACACATTAATTTTATCTAAGAATTAATTATAAAATTATTGATAATTAATATCAATGAATTTATTTCAAACAATATTTAATATACTGGTAAAATAAAGGAAAAACTAAATTTTATGCATATCATACCACAGACAGGTTCATTTGAATCTAAATATTGATAAGAAATTTGGAAAGCAGTTTTTAGTTTTTCACTAAATATTATACAGGTTGTTTATTTGAGCTTGAAAGAATTGGAAATCATTGAATTAAATGAAATATGCTATAAAAGTATATTATAGTATATTATATAAATATTAAATTATTTATTATATTATATTGTATTATATAAATTATAATATTATATTATATTATGGCATATTATAGTTTATTTTAGCAACAAAGATATATTATAGACCTATAATATAAACAAATCGTTAAAGAAATAAGATATATATATATATATATTTAAATATTATTAAAGAGATAAATATTAATTCTTGAGAGTATTTTCTAGTTTGTTTTGTTAGAATATCTATCTATCAAATCTTATTATACTAACAGAAATTGAATGTATGTATTTCTAATCTTAAAAATTTTGCACTGGATTTTTATGAAATTCACGTATTTCTGGGTTTTTTAAGGTTAAGAATCGATTTGTATTAGTCTCTGTGAAAAGTAAAATAATTTTAATTGTTTTTTATAAATAAAGTATTAATAATAATGTATTAATAATAACAGGATAAATGTCCAAAGAAAAAATTACAATTTTCAATTTGACTTTGAAATACAACAAATTTATATGAATATTATTATTTTTATCAAATTAAATATTAATTTATAAAAAGAATTATTTTTGATATTCATTTAACTTTCTAGAGATAAACAAAAAAATACACATGAAGAGCAATATAATACAAATGAATAATTATAATTAAAAAACCTTTAAATATTATTACTATTAATACATCTTATCTTATTATGCTAGCTAAAATTGTTTGTTTGTATATATATATATATATGTAAATGGGTTCCCAGAAACCGCTCTGACGATTTTTTTGAAATTCACACTAGAGATCGTATTTATAAAGAAAAATTGAGTTTTTTGATCACATCTCTGGAAAAAAACATCTTCATTAATATTTTTATTTTTACGGTCACTTTAGAAGAAAAAAATCAAAACGTTTAGGTAATGACCCTCTTCCGGTTGAGCTACATTTCTCAAAAGTTGATAGAAAACTATAAATTTCAAATAATGCACATGTACCAAATTTCATCATTCTAGCTCAAACCGTTTTTGCGTAATCTTGGTTACATACATACACACACACAGAGGGAGATATTTTTCTAAACCTTGGTAAAAAAGATTCAGGAACCTTCAAAACGTATAAAAACATCAAAATCTCAACATCAAAAATTTTCGTGATCGCAATACTATCTCTGGCGAGATGTAATAAAAGCACAGCAGATCTTTCAAGTAAAACCTAAACTTAAAACCAATCGAAAGTACACTGAAGAAAGGAAACAAATGCAACAATATTTGGCAAATATCAAAGCTGAAGAAGACATAGGAAATAACGTGGTCCTAAGATGGTCTAAACGAGAAGTTAAAGAAGGAACTATATATTTTTACTATCTCGCCAGAGATAGTATTGCGATCACGAAAAGTTTCAATGAGGAGCTTTTGATGTTTTAATACGTTTTGAGTCACCTTCACTAAGGTTGAGAAAAATGTGTGTGTAGGTGTCTGTGTATGTAGACAAGATTACACAAAAACACTCTAAGCTAGAATAATGAAATTTGGTACACGGGCATTATTCAAAATTTGTAGTTTTCTATCAACTTTTGAGAAATGTAGCTCATCCGGAAGTGGATCATTACCTACCACGTTTTGATTTGTTTTCCTCTAAACTGACCGTAAAAATAAAGATATATTTTTGATAGTTTTTCACATGATTAAAAATTGTATAAAACTGATATATATAGAATTTCAGCTTAATTGAATTGCTGAAAGTACCGGAATTAATTTTTTAACACGTTGACTGCATATCACGCGCCAGCAAGTGATGTGGTGCCATGAACAAAAAGTCAAATACGCGCTGGTTTAATAAATATTATTTATTAATTTTAATTTACAATTAAAAACAATACCTCCCTTACTATCGTCGGTCGGTAAAAATTAAGGTAAAGGTTTTAAATTTAAATTTAATATATGTTAATTAATTAATTGAATTGAATAACAATACTATATTGTATATTTAAATTTTTTAATTAAATAATTAATTAATCCAATTCAAATTTGCGAGATAGTCGAGTGGAGACACTCCCGATTTTTATAATACATGTAGTAATTAAACAAATTCTTTAAAATATATTTTTTTCAAATAATATTATAACTAATATTTCTGAATTTTCAAGAAATTTTTAAAATATATATATAAATATTTTAAAATTTTTAGTTTTTTTATAAATTTTAAAATTTGAGAAAATATTTTCCTTCATAAGAAGAGGAAGAAGGAGGGATCAGGAGGTTCTATCTCTACTCATCCTATTTAAATATAAACTTCCTTAATATATATCTATGATCCATTGGTGAGCAATAATGTGATTCTGAAAGCGAGAACGACCATAAACAATTGATTTCACATTCAATGAAGAGATAAGAGAAAGAGAGATAGAGAAGGGGAGGGGGAGTGCAACTGTTCCCTATCAGTCAGGTGGGTTTGCAAGGTTCGGTTGTGTCGAGATGTGACGTTGTTGAGCAGCCAGGCAGGCATTCGCCATAAACCGGGGAGCCTAATCGCAGTCTCTGTTTGCTCAGCCCGGGCTTAGCATGCAGCTCGGCATTCGTATTTGAATCCGCTTTGTTCTAGCCAGGCTTCCATTCCATTCAAGCTAGCTAATCAACGCTTCCACTAATACCTATTTAGCTGGCGATATTGTCACTATGTACTATGAATGAATGACTTCAATTATTTGTTAAATAACACCTTTCTTTCATGATAAAAATGAAATCCAAAACAAATTCTCCACTTCAAAAGATTATTCCAACATAGCAAATTATTATTTCAAATATTTTTTTCCAATTAAAACTTTAGAAATCAAAATATTATTAAAATTTATCTGGTTTTACTAGTCCTATTATTGTTGAAGAAAGATTCATAAAAATTTCTCTTAAGAATCATTAAAGATACTATTTGATAATGTATTAAATTCGTATCGTTGAATTTAAACTGTCTAGTGGATATTTATTTAATTTGTTTTGTTTATCCAAAGTTAAAATTTTGTTTATTGATCTACTGATAATTAATTAAAATAATAATAATAATAATTATTGGTAGATCTCGAACTATTTCTATCTCAAATTAAAATAAAAATAAGTAATTTGTATTGTTTGTCTACTTAAACTCTATTATTAAAAGATATAGGGTAAATCAGTAGTTGACAGTGTACCAGTAGTTGACACATTTAATATAGTATAATAAGCCTTATATCTCTCTAAACATTTCTAAATGCGCGGTATATGAAAGTAATTCCTTCTCTATTGAAGATGAGTAAATATAAAAGAGTCACCGTCTGAGTAAACGACACAACAATTACTGTTTATAAAATCAAACAAATGGATATTTTAATAATTTGTTCTTCGAATGCTTAAGGAGGCAAATCATTAATTTTTATTTTTATTTTTATTTTTTAGTATTGACATCAATATTAAATATTATTAATTATTAATTGAATGTCCATATTAACTAATTTTAAGAGTGTCAACTACTGGTGCCTTTAGATGCTAATGTTAAAAAAGCTGGAGTGTCTCCACTCGACTATCTCGCAAATTTAAATTGGATTAAATAACATATATTAATTGAAATTAAATTAAATTAATTAAATTATAAATTAAAATTAATAAATAATAGTTATTAAACCAGCGCATGTTTGGCTCTTTGTTGATGGCACGTCACGTGTTGGCGCGTGAGATTAGCAGTGTTAAAAAATTAATTCTGGTACTTTCAGCGATTCAATCAAGCTGAAATTCTATATATAGCAGTTTTATACAATTTTTAATCATGTGAAAAATTATCAAACATATATCTTTATTTTTACGATCACTTTAGAAGAAAAAAAATCAAAACGTTGTATGTAATGACCCTCTTCCGGTTGAGCTACATTTCTTAAAAGTTGATAGAAAACTATGAATTTTGAATAATGCCCATGTTTCAAATTTTATCATTCTAGCTCAAATCGTTTTTGCGTAATCTTGGTTAAATACACACACACACACACACATATACACACACAGACATTTTTCTCAACCTCAGTGAAAATGATCCAGGAACCTTCAAAACTTATAAAAACATTAAAATCTCAACATTTCGTGATCGCAATACTATCTCTGGCGAGATAGTAAAAATATAAAAAAATAAACAAAATAGAAAATTGCATTGGTTTGCACATAAATTCTTCATTATTAACTAATGAATCATATCACCCAAAACTCAAATTGATATCTGATAAAAAATAAAAGATATCAAATTTTTGTTATAAAGTTGTCTCTATAGTGTCAACTACTGGTAAGATTCAGCTTAAATAACAATTTTAATTTAAAGTAATTATATCCATTTAATAATTTAATTATGAAATATTATATTTATTTGAGTTTGAAAAATCTAGTCATTAGTGTATTTTAAAATATACATATATAAAAAGAGTGAAGTTAAATAATAATTTAAAATAAAATAAAATATATTTTTTTTACTATTTAGTGGTAATACTGAAATGGAAAGGTAATGACAAGAGTATTCATCTTTCTTGAACAACCTCCCTTTTAATTTCCCTCCTCTACCAATAACAAAAGTTGAAAATGAAAATAGATTAAATTAGTATTTAATTAATTAGCAACAAATATAGATTTATCATTCAATAAACGAATTGTGTAATAAGCAGTAAATTATAATATAATACATTATACCTCTTAAAATAGTATATAAATAAAAATAAAAAATAAACTAATTTAAAAAATCTCTAAATAATAAATGATATATATCATGAGAAGTTGATAAATATTTTATAGATTTTAGAAAAAATATTTAATATAATATTTTAGTATTATAATTTAATTTAATAAATAAATAAATGTGAAAAGATATAAAAAAATGAAAATTTGTTGTTTATTCTTACCAGCTATTATTATTCTTTATTAATTTTTTATTCCTTTCTCCATTCTTTTTTCTCATTCGTGTTATCTTAATATACCTATTGATTTAATAATTATTCATTTTCTTTAATTAAGTTAATATTTTAATTCAAATTACACAGTTTTTTAAACATAATTTTTACTATCTCGCCAGAGATAGTATTGCGATCATGAAAATGTTCGATGTTGAGATTTTGATGTTTATATACGTTTTGAAGGTTCCTGGATCATTTTCACTAAGGTTGAGAAAAATGTCTCTCTGTGTGTCTGTGTGTATGTATGTAACCAAGATTACGCAAAAACGGTTTGAGCTAGAATCATGAAATTTGATACATGGGCATTATTCAAAATTCATAGTTTTCTATCAACTTTTGAGAAATGTAGCTCAACCGAAAGAGGGTCATTACCTAAACGTTTTGATTTTTTTCTTCTAAAGTGACCATAAAAATAAAAATATATGTTTGATAATTTTTCACATGATTAATAATTGTATAAAACTGCTATATCTAGAATTTCAGCTTGATTTATTTGCTGAAAGGACTAGAATTAATTTTTTAACACTGCAAATCTCACGCGCCAACACGTGACGTGCCATCAACAAAGAGCCAAACATGCGCTGGTTTAATAACTATTATTTATTAATTTTAATTTATAATTTAATTTAATTTAAATTAATATATGTTATTTAATCCAATTCAAATTTGAGAGATAGTCGACTGGAGACACTCCAGATTTTTATCTAAAACTTATGATTAAGGAATTTACTATTGAACAGTCAAACATGCTATTTTCAGGCGAAGAAGACCTTAAAATCAAATTAATAATTCTTTTTTTTTGAATATACCTTTATATTTATAATAATTAATTGGTTATTTGCTTAAAAAGAATAATCATTTAAAAAATTTTATTTTCTTTCTTAAGTATATTCTCGACAGTTTGAAGTGATTAATGAAGGTTCGGTATATCGATAGAATCATTCCCTTCATAAATCATCTCCATCAGGCAAACATTTATTTGACTTTGCTTGATTATTTACTTGTTTAACCTCATATTTATTGGTGTGAAGTGCTTCATTTGTTATTTTTAATATCACTTTATTTCTTTAAGATCACTTTTGTTGTTTATAAAAATATAATTAAAAGCTTATCTTTCCCTATTTTTTATTTAATTCAAAAATTAATTCACAGTTTATTCAATTTTATTTGATAAGTACCTATTTTGAAGAAAGTATACAAAAAAAAAGTATGACAGGAAAGATTAATTTGGGGTTGAAATCAAGATGTATCATTGGTCTCTGTTAGTAAAGCTTTGACAACCCAACAAACCATTTTAAATAAACAAGATCCCATCACTTAGCTTTGGTTTACAAGTCTTTTTACAGAACTATTTTTTAATATCTTTAAAAAATTTTATCTTTGAAAGTTATTTTTATCGATTCATTTTAAAATTATTATTATGCGTATTTTTTTTACCAATAATTTTAATCAAAAAGAAATATTAAATATTTATATATTGAAATAAATCTGAAATGAATTAAAATTAAATAAAAAATCAAATAAAAACTGTTGTATTGAAAAATAAGCAAATCTGCAGACAAGCGTTTTAGTTGATAAAGATTTTTTGAAACGTAAAGGGTTAGGGTTGGTTCGGTCACAGTTCATCCAATATAAATAATAGATATCCACAATATCTGAAAAATAATTCAAGACTATCTATTAATGAGAATATAGTCTAAATTTTAGACCTCGTACTCTTTTGTAGACTTGTAAAATAAAAAAATCAAGTTTTGAAATTATTTGTTTTAATTTAAGCCGTTATTATACTACTGAACATTCTTATGTTTTGAAGCTCTTCCTGGGTATGGTCATCGGCCTTTTCTATGTCGACTTTGTCAATGTTACTCCATTTTTCTTGTTGTTCCTTTCACCTATTGAATCTTGTAATATTCTTTCTTTTCATAATTTAATTGTAAACTTGAATTATTATATTTCCACAAATTCAATATCAATATTTAATGTTCTTTATAAATATTTAAATAAAAAATTGTTCTTAAACGCTACTTATATAAATTTTATGTCACTTATTTTACATCCAATTTGCACCGATTTAATGATATTTATTAAATTAATTAAAAAAATAAATTTTACTGATTGGATCAAAAGTAAATATTTTATGATTGCAAAATGTGAAGTGTTTTGAACTATTAATAAATTTGGAGCCGTTACTTAAATAGATGTAAATTTTTATATAAACCAATATTAACCAACTCTAGATAAAAATCGTTAATTTAATTTATAGTATTTTATTTATTAAAAGATTAAAAAGAGTGAACATTTAAAATGAATTTAAAATTGAGAATTAAAAATTTATTTAAATTTAAATGATTTTGTTTATGTTAATTGATTAGTTAACAACATATTATTAATATTAGATAATTAAATTCTTAATTTTTTTAATAAAATTACCCTAGAAAAGAAGATTATATTTTATTATTGATGATATATTTTTAAAATAAAAACTAAAGTGTAAACTGTAAAGTAAATAAAATAAAAGTTAAAACCATGTATCTATCTTATGTAAGTATACCAATTATATATGAAAATTCAATATATTCTTTTATTAGGAATTTGTGTTTTTGATCATAAAAATTAATTCTAATTTTAGAAATTTTCTGAAAATTATATTTATAAATTATCGAAGAATGAAAAGTTGTTATACGTATCTATTTATAACAATAATTCTCATCATCGATGCAGGCAGATCGTATTTCTGTTTATTTAAATACTGTATTGAGGCCACAGTTATACAAAGGGGTAGATTATTTCGAATGCATCGCTATGGCTATATGACGGGAATCAATCAATCGAATCGATAGATTTAATTCAAAAACATGCACCCAATCAGTGGCTGTTATTTCAATTGCACTCTATTGCAGTTTTTCCCAAGAACAGCTGCAAAGATTTTTTCATGTTCATTCGAATATTGCAACTTTTTTTCACGTCACCTTCATACATAATGGATTGCGTGGAAATTACTCTACCAAAAAGAAATAAATGGGGGAAATCAATCAAATTTCATGTACTGATAAATCAATTGGAGATGTTGCTATCTTATCATTAATCATCTAAAACATCAACATATTTTTTGAGTAGAATTTATAATTAAAAAAAAAAAAAAATGCATACTAGAAATTAAATTAAAATATTTCACTAAATATAATATAAAAATTATATTCTTTAAAACTGTTACGCTTAATAACAAAATTTTCATAACCCAAAAAATTTCACTTTCGATTTTAAAAATTATGTTTTTGAATAAGTCAATTTTAAAATGGATTTATAAAAAAGACCAATAGATAAATATTATAACTTATGTAAATATATATATATATATATACCTGTGTTTATTAAATATGAAATTTTGAGATTTTTATTGTTTATTTTTATTAATTGAATAATTAAATATAAAAAATATAAAAATTGAAAATATACAATTTTATTGGTCTTAATTTTTTAAAAAATAAGTAGAAAGAAAAAATATAAATTTCAATTTTTGTTTTTTATAAATTTAAAGTGTTTATGTATTTGATATTAATCTTCTATCTATAAATTATTGATTTTTAAAAATATTTTTGAAATATTTATTTATTTATTAATTTAATTTCTATTTGTTATGATTATGATATATAATCACATATAATATTAATATTATATAAAATATTTAAAATTTATTATATTCTTAGGAAGATAGGTATATTTTAATATTAACTTATATTATAATACCTATAACTAATTCTGAATTTTTAATTAAAATAAGTTTGAAAATATTTATAATTTTATTGTTGTTTATAAATAAATATAAATATAAAATAAATCAATGTAAAAATAAAATTTACAGGATATTTTATTGTTTAAATTTAAATCTTTTAATGTATAATGCAAAATTTAAAACTCTTTTCACAGTTAAAAAATAAATAAAATAAACAATTTTTGTTTTATATAAGATTAGGGTTTTCCTCTTATCATTATCAAAGGATTGTTTTTTAAAAAGACATTTCACAAAAAATGTTAAGTGAAAATATGATAAGAATAATAATAATAAATGATAAATAATGGGATAAGTAATAAGTTTTTATACTGGTATAAATATGTAGGTGTATATTATTAATATTATGGAAATGGGATATATAGTGAAAGAAGAGTGCAAATCTACAATGGATTGTAGAAGAATGTAATCTTGTTTGGATTGTTTAACATTTTTTGTAAGAGATCTCTTAAGGAGCAACCCTTGAACGACGATGATAAGTGGACTCACCCCATTCGAGCTTGGACTGCTTATCAGATGTCAACCCTGAAGACGATATCACATACTGGCCACTGCATTTCCGGAGCCCTCCTTCCTCCCCGGCTTGGTCCAAGCTCGTTTGGCAAGAGGCGTGGCTGTTTGGCCAAGGGGTGTGGTTTTTGGCCACTCGTTGTCCAATGAGCGGCCAGGTTCCGCCTTCGAGGTGGAGGACGCGTGCGCGCAGGATGCCTTCCCGCGCCGGCAGCTTGTTGACGTTGCACGGGCGCTAATTCAGTCGGGCCAGGCAGGCAAGCCGTGTACACCCAAGTCATCCCTCGAGTGAGTGTGCATGTGTGCGTGGGCGTGCCTGTGTAGGTGTGCGCGCACGCGTGGGTGAGACTCGTCGTGTTGGTGTGGTGGAAGCACTGCATCCACGTCTCGGCGCTTTTCGATTGTTGTTGTCATTCTAAACATCGGTGCCGTGGGGGGTCGCCCTCGAGATGCACACGCTTTTTGGGGAGCAGAACGCGTATTATCGTGGCGCGGGTGCCACAACCCCTGGCTATGCGGCCGCTGCAGCAGCCACGGCTACGCATATGCATGCGGCCACAGCGGCCGCTGCAGCTGCAGCCGCCGCCGGATACCCACAGTCTGCTGCCAGTTATGAGCAATATCGGTATGGTTATGCGGCTGCCGCTGCAGCCGGCTATCACGGCCTCGGGCCGCATCAACAGCATCCAGCAAAGGACATGGTGAAACCCCCGTATTCCTACATCGCGCTTATCGCCATGGCAATCCAACACGCGCCAGACAAAAGAATCACGCTCAACGGCATTTACCAGTTCATCATGGAACGATTCCCCTACTATCGTGAAAACAAACAAGGTTGGCAAAACTCGATCCGACATAATCTTTCTTTGAATGAGTGTTTTGTGAAAGTTCCCCGAGATGACAAAAAACCTGGCAAAGGTTCCTACTGGACGCTCGATCCGGACTCTTATAACATGTTTGATAATGGCTCGTATTTAAGAAGACGACGTCGTTTTAAGAAAAAAGACGCTTTAAAAGAAAAGGAGGAGGCTTTGAAACGAGCTCAAGAAGTGAAAGAGAAACATCAACCAACCCCGCACCAACAACATTCGGCCCAATCCAGCGAAAAACACTTAAAAGAAGCATGTAAAGCGGCTGCCACGGCGGCTGCAGCAGCGGCAGCGGCAGCTGCTGCAGTTGCTACTCCTTGCAAACGGGAACCAATGGAGATGACAGCGCAGTGCAAATATGAAATCGACGCAAGTAAATCGGCGCTCGACCAACATCAACAGTTGGAAGCAGCTTTAAGCAACGCATCCCTCGACCCCCCCGGAGCATCCTTTACCGTGGACAGTCTGGTTTCGTATCATCATCATCATCACCATCACGGTGGCTATCACCACGCTGCATACCAAGAACCACCAGCGCCTCCTCAATATCATCGGGGACCACCGCCAGGCCAGCATCAATGGTATTCTCCAGGTGCAGCGGCCGCGGCGGGCAACGGTGGTGGTGCTGCTGATCTCGGCAACGAACTCTTCGACGCAGCGCAAGGGAACACTTCGGCGGCTGCCGCTTGTCAGCTCGCCGCGGCATTCCGAGGTGCAGGTGCTCCCACAGGAACCATTTCGCCGACGGCGGCGCCTTCCGCAGTCTACTACCAGCACCACGACTGCAGTAAATATTGACCCGGTATAGTGTAAGGCAGCTGATGGCAAAATTCGCGGGGACTCGCTATCAAACCCCTCCCTGTCTTAGAATTCGAATCCTCTTAGCTTTTCCATTGACCAACTGCATCTTTTTTATTTTGCACTAAAGAAACTTTCACGTTCCAATTCGGTTTGCAATAGTTTTTGACAAATAGCTTCTAGTGGACCCAAAAAAAAAAAAAAAAATAAAAAAATGATGAAAAATACTAGCCAATTCTAAAATTAAGTTGGTGAATTTCGGAAAGGATTAAGTGCCGATAATAGATTCAATGGAAATCAGCAGCTGACTCGCCGCTCAATAAAGACTTGTATAGTTCATGTTTTATAATAATATAATTAATAAATTAATTGAAGATACTATAAGGATTGATAAATTTTAATTACGACAAAGATGAACCAGTCTGTGTTTGTATATAGTGTTGATTTCGATGTCGAGTTTCTTAGAAATTGACTGTTTCCAATGAACATAAAATAATTCTTACATCTATATTTAATTCTTACCATTTTCTTGTTCTAATGTGCCCTAATTATCCTAAAAGCAAAAATAACTTGTAATTAAAATTAGAAATTTTATATGCAATCGACAGTGTGCGAAACTATTGCCATTTTCAATTCTAATTGGATACATTTATTCTTAATTGTAAATTTTATTTGTAAAATACAATGAACTATTTATCGTTTTTCTTTTTTTTTTTTTTTTATCTTAAAATATATTATTTTTTTTTTTCAATTGAATGTATCCCCGGTAATCTTCGTTCACACTTTTTGTTTTCCATGTCAAAACAAAAAATTAATCACCCATTTTTTATAGTTTGTCATTTCAGACATTTTATAACAAACGTTCTGAAGATAAAGCTCTTTCTCAAACAGACATTTCCTTAAGAAATTAATTTGTCAAATTGTGTATACTAAAGAGAAATATATTGTTCAAATTCCACAAACTTTCTACTTGTGGCTTTAGAATTTTATAAACAATAAATACTGTGATAGGTCTATCTATTAAAATATTATTTTAATTTAAATCAAATGCTACTTTTTGAATATTCCATTTCCTTTGCTCGCACACTCTCGATTTACCAACATCCTACTTAATGTATCCCCTACCCCCTCGGATAGGCTATTTACTTGATGACTGGATTCCTCCTTTTCCCATATGTACACCTCTACTAGCCTTTACTAGATTTCATGCCACTCGCAGATCATTCTTAAGCATGTCGCTTGCATTCAAATCTTTATTTCCTCTTTACTTGTTCTTTTTTTTTATATAAAAAGTTCTGTGATTTTTCTTTTCTATTGACCAATAATTTACTTTCCTAATTATTGAATATTTTATACCCTATTATATAATAATATATTATAAATATTATATAAAATATAATTTGTATGATGCCTTGTTTATCTAAAAAAAGATTATTTAAAAAAAAAAAAAATCTTGAAAATATATCTGTTTTAAATTTTATACTAGCAAATTTTATTTTTCATAATCATCCTTTTCATCCTTTTTGAAATAATCTTTAATTATAATTTCAAATGGGTTATCGGAGATGGCTATTTGAACTTAATTGATCTCAAATAAATATTAGTACTACTATTTTCTTATAAAGTACATATAATTTTGAATTAATGGAATATTTATTAGAATTGATTTTAATTCCTACTTGAAGGCTTTTAATTTACAAAGTATTTAATTTCATTTGCAAATAAATACACCGAGATTCAAAAATAAACAATTACGGGAAAAATCAAACAAGCAACTTGTCCTACTTAAAAGTGTTACCATAATAATACAACAATTTTCTTTATCTTTACTATTATAATTATATTTTTTTAAAGAAAATAATTTGACCGAAAACAAGTTAATTATAATATATATTAAAAAAAAAAATAATTATTCTAGATGAATAAATTTTAAGTAAACTAAAATTATATTTGTATGGTCAGCCATATTGAAATCAAATTATTTTTTATCTCAATTACCCAAATATCAATCGTTGAGGAAAATAAATCCTAATAAAGAGAATTTTACTTTTTGGCCGTATATACTGTATATATAATTATAATATAGTATATTTATTACTTAATAAGTTTTGTAAATTTTGATTAAATTTAATATAATTTTTTAATTCCCAAATATAGGTATTTCATTTTAGATTTAAATATTTGTTAGAAATTATTGTATATTTAACAATTTGGAATTGTAACCCATTCTCAAACATATACAAATAATATAAACGTAGAAATGAAAAAAAAAATAATAATTTGTGTAGCTAAAATTGTAAAAAGATATAAAATTCTCATATTATTAACAGGATTTTGTTTTTGTTTTTGTTTTTTTTTTTTTTATTTTCAACACATTCCTGACAATAGTAATTAGTTATTTTGTTGATTTGTTATTCTAAATTGTCAGATTTTTATGTGTGAATGATTTTTGGCATTAATCTTCAGTTTCAGAAATTGATACAACTAAATAACTAAATAAATATTTTCAATTCATCAATGTTTGTTTATAAATTAATTAATGTATAAAAAAATATCCAAATAATCAATTCATTTTAAAACTTGGCCTTTTTAAAAATACTAATTAATATGTTACTAATTTTAGAAATATATACTATTTAAATACTTGACATTCTTTTGAAAATATTACATTTATTAGATCTGAAACGAATTTTCATCAAAATATCTAAATTGAAAAAAAAAACAATTTTATTATACTCCTATAATATTTTATATTTATAAAATAAAAATGAGATTTTTTGATTAGCTATTTATACGATTAATTTTACAAAATATAACATATTAATTATAAAAAACAAATTCAATTCAGCTATATTTGTAGGCAATTAAAAAACATTTAAAAAACTCATTGGCTCTGGAAAGAATAAATTTTATTGCCAAAAAAAAAATTGTTAATCATGAGGGAATTCTTAAAAGGGGTTATGCCCATTTTAATTTCAAATTAATTTAGGGTGTTACTTTTCCTCAGGGATTTTTTTCCAAATAAAAAAAAATGGAAATTTTTTTTAATGTACATAAATCTAATTAATATTTAACCTATTAGATATATTACATTATTAATTAGCAATGAATTAACATTAGAAGAAATGAATAGTTAAAAATAGTTTTTATAACAATTAAAAATACATTAAATTCATGGAAATATGTTTTAATTTAATAGTTTAATACAATTGTACTTTAAATAATTTTTTTTAATATCATCAGCATTCAAATATATATATTCTTACAATTAGAATCTTCTGCTGATGTAAAGAATATTAGTAAAGATAATTATTTCAAAGACTCAACTCTTTCCTCATTTAAAAGTTTTATCTAAGACTTCTATAAACTATTAAATATTAATGTGATTATAATCAAAAAAGTTTGATTTTAAATTTTATGATTATTGTAATTATGTGTATATTAACTTTTTACTTAATATAATATACTTAATACGAACAAAAACACATTTATTTTCACAAAATCTTCAATTATTTATTGTTATATAATAAAACAACTTTCTATTTAACAAAATTTTAATTTATATAAGACATGTTTCGAGAGTAAACACAATTTCCATCACCAGTGGATAATCTGCAATCACATCTTTATGTACCTACCTATCACACATATCAAACATATGTTCATTTCAATACATTCAACACAATCTAATTGAATAAATTCAATATAATGAGATTGAAATTAAATTAATCATTATTATATGTATGTAAAAATGTTATGTTTGCAGATTATTCATTGATGAAGGGAACAATGTTTGCTTCAGAAACATATCAGTTATGAATAAAAACCTTTGCTAAATAGAAAGTTGCTTTATTATATAATAATAAAAAACCTAAACATTTTGGTCATATCATATATATAAATATAATAATAATAATAGCAATTATATATATAATATATAGATATATATTGAACATTTTTTTATTTTTCTCATTTATTATTGTTGTTCATGTTAGGAGTTGGAACAAACATTTCATTTTATAAATAAATAAAAATTAAAACCTTCATATACAGATTTATTATAATCTATGTTATGAACTTTAAAGAAATACCTTTTTTTTAAATGCATTTCTAACTAATATAATATTTATTTTCATTTTTTTCTTTCCTTGATTAAAAATTCTATATCATTCAAAAATATACACACATATATATATATATATATATATGTAGATAGTGTGGACAAATAAATACATTCCTTGTTTAAATAAACGAAAACATTGATAGCGATGAAAATATTTTCTCTGTTTTTATTTTGCTTAGTGAATTCTTTAACCATTGAAATTATTATGTTCATTTCTTTTTCTTGATGATTTTCTTTGCTAAGATGTTATTTTTAGGTAACTTGCTACAAGACTTAGTTAGATTGTCCAATTCGCATGGTCCAAAGGTCCGTGGGAGTCTGAAGCACGTGTCTTAAGCTTCTTTGCTCACTGTCCATTTCCACCCCATATGCGCCCTTCCGGGAATAATTATTACATTTTATCATGCTTCTGGGAATATATATTTTCAGCTGCGGCACTTCTATATAGATCTATCGTCGCTTAACATTTATTTTTAGTAAAGTCAAAGGAAAAATCATAACGTTCTCAAGATTCCAAACATGAAATACAATTTTTCAACAACTTCGTGCAAATGAATAAAACGATTTAGAAGCAACTGTTACCAAAATTTAATTCATTCATCTTCTAAAAATTCTTATTTATGAATTCTAAAATTAATTTAAATATATATATTCGTTAAATTATTAATTTTAATTCTTTTTTTAAATTAAACTAAGTTGGATTTAAACCTTTTATAATTTCAAAAAATTATTATAATGATTATATAATTTATTTATTTTTATAAATAATGAAACATGGTCATTAGTATAGAGCAGGCAAAATTTTGGGGTCGCGAGAGATTTTAATGTCAGATATTTAAATACAAGATTTTGTAACATTTAGAATCTTTTTAGATATAATTTTTATTATACAAATACACACCTAGATTCTAGATGTGTATTTGCGCATTTAGATTTATATGTATGTATTTTGTTACCTAATAAATAAATCATCAAAAAATATTTATATATCTTTCTTTTATATATATATACGGGGTCGCCAGGATAAATGGATAAATGAAAAAAGTTTATGAAGCCCTGGTTTCTCAAGTTTCCCCAGCACATCATAATGGACCCTTTAATTATGATATATTATAAAAACAAATAAATAATAATTTCCAAACGTAACTAATAAACTGATAAGCCATTAATTTCAGGATATTTGTAGTTAGCCAATTTTAATGAAAAAGTTTTAAAAAAATGGATAAGTATCTAGCTATAACAAAATTTCAATCTAATATATATAATTTTAATAAATAAAAATAATAACAATAATTATATATAAAATTTCACTTTAATAACTAATTAAAATTTTATTCCAGGGTAATCTACATATAAATATAAAATACTTAATTATATTAATAATAAATTATTAACAGAAAAATAAATACAAAATATAGTTGTTAGTATTTTAATAAGAGTATGCTTAAGCAGTGAAACGATAGAAATGACTCAAAATCTTTATAGATTATAATGATTATAAATCAAAAAATTTACTTTTGAAGTTAATTAATTAGATATATTGCTAAGATTTTTGGAGATATTAAAAGAGTTTAAAAGAACAAATTTATTTTTAAACTCGATAATAATCGTAGTAGAAAAGAGAGTAGAAGTTCTTAAAAAATACAGTTAGAAAAATTTTAATGGTAAGAAGCGGCGGTTTGCTTTTCTCGAACATTTTACGACCTGTGGGTGGCGGGATCAGTACTTTCCATCTGACATTTATCAACGCTTATCTAAATATTAATAAACAAATGAGCTTTACTAAGAAAACGAAATTATAAAAATTGGATCACAAATGTTTGAATGAGGTTCTTGCCAAAAAGATTATTCACTTCTCCAAAATCATAGATATAATTTTCTTCTGTTTTATATAAAAATAGATTACAGCAAACAAAATTATATATTTTTGAAAATTTTCTCAAAAATGATTTTAAAGATATTAGATAAATTTTAAGCAAATCTTTTAGAATCAATTTTATTTTTTATTCAATATTCATCATTTTAATCAAAAATCATTCTGAACGGTTTTTTTCCTAACAATATTTACTAAAATAATTATCTAGGACAGGGGTTCTCAAACATTATTAAGTTGATACCACAGAAACATCCATTAAAAGAATCAGGCACGATATTAAATTATTAAAGCTTTGGTGGTTGTTTTTATTTATAAGGGAATTTTGTAAATAAAACCACATATTGATATTTGTTATTGTAAATTTATTCAAAAAATACAAAAAATATACCCAACGTTTCGATTGCTACTTCTGCAATCGTTTTCAAGCGACTGCACTGTTCGAGCGTCCAGTGACGAGTGACGACTTATACTTAATAGGTCTTATATTATATAAGACCTAAACTATAGAAGTAGCAATCGAAACGTTGTGTATATTTTTGAATAAATTTACAATAACAAATATCAATATGTGGTTTTAGTTACAAAATTCCCTTATAAATCGGGTACGACTTAAATTATTTCATTACCTATACTAAGTGTACTGTAGGTAACACCGTCAGGTAATAAAGTACCACCAGTGTACATGCACCACAGTTTGAGAACCTCTGTTCTAGAAAGTACCTTTGTTATATAGATAAAATAATAAATAAGGGCTTAATCACATTGGAAACAAAAAAATTAAGAAATTTTAAAATATGAAATATACCTATATATATTATATGAAATATAATTAAATAAAAAAAAACTGAATTTTTAGTCACTATGAGGAGATCAGTTATTTAAATAAATTATAGGATAAAAACAAAAACAAAATTATTTTTATAAAATGAAATAAATTCTTAATTTCATTATAACTAATTATTTAATATTATTAAATTAAATTATTATCATATACATTTCAATTTTATGAATCCCTGGAGGTAAATAAGAGTAATGTAGACTCCCATCAGTTTATTATATTATATATTATATCATGTAGTTAATATAATGCAAGTTAAATATTAAAATTGTTTCTTTCTGTTTTAATTAAATTATTCTTCAGTTTTTCAAAAAATCTACCTTCTTAAGGCGCGGTCTCCTTTCGGAGTTTGGCCATCATCATGACTAGGATAGCCTTAGAAGCTGAATTATTTTTCTTGGGAATGAATGTTAATGCGGTGGTATCCCCTTGCCTTCCGTATGTATAGAACCAGGAACTGACAGTTGTTAAATTGAATTTATTAAGAAAATTTGTTCTTAGTTGGAATCGAACGCCGACTTCTTGTGTAGAAAATTGCTATGCTACACGCTCGGCTAGCTGCCTCCTATAATTAGTATAAATTACTTTGAGTAGAACACTCTTATTAAATTTTTAGAACTAATATAATATAGTATTTTCCATTTAATGTTTTCAATAGCACCACTACTTCTTTCAAGATCCGATCTAATCTATGGGTTTCTAATTTCCTTCAAAGTATTTCTGATCATTATATATCTTAATTATATTTAATTAGTCAAACGTATCAGTTGATTGTGTTCAATATCCACTAACATAAAATTTTATCCATTTATGGTTAATAAAGAAATAAATATCACTTGTACGATTTATTTCTTCTTTAAATTATTACGATTTTGATTCTTTCTTATAATTATTTCAATTTCTATTATATATTTTATTAATTAAAATTATAAATGTTTTTAATTAACTAAATGGCATCTTCATGGATAGTTATAAATTTCAAGTTTGAATTCTTTACTCTCCAAAAGATTTTTATTTAAGAAGATGAACTGCCATTTCGTATAACTACTTTTTAAATTTATTTCACTGGTTTTTCAGAATTATAAAATAAGATGGATATGTGATCTCTTTTATGGCAAAACTACCTTTATCAAGTCGTTTTACATTAATCATTTTAGTATACTAAATTCTTTGTTTTAAAAAAGTCATTAGAGAGGTGTATAAAATTAATTAAATTTAATCAAATGCATTTATACCATTCATTTTGAAGTAAAAAATAATTTTAAATTTATTATTATCTCCCACTTTCACATAATAAAAAAAAAACAGATCCCTGCTAAATATTTATGTAAATATATTGAAAAGAATTAACAAAGATAATAATTTGATCATTCAATTCTATTTTTTTTCTAATGAAAGGATTTCGAGAGAGTCATTAAAAAATATAAGCCAAAGTACCGGGACCCCGAGCCTCGGCTCGGTACTTAAGTTAAAAAAAATGATTCATTATTATTGGATTTGGCTGGTAATATTAATACCTGGGACACCGAGCTCTCGCTCTACCCTTTAAAAAATATTGATACACAATTCTTTAATTATTTATTACAATTATTAAATGTTACACATTTGCATCAATCTGATTAAAATTAATGAACTTGTGCTCCTCAATAATACATAAATATATAATATATAGGTACATATATTTTTTTTCTATAGTGTTTTTTTGAAAAACTGTTTAGCGCCCCAAGTGGTTATAAAACAAACTAAAGACAAAAAAACGTGCTTTGCAGCTTTTCGGAATTAAAAAAGCAAAATTGGCAGTCGTGGGACTGGCCGACAGAAGTGAAAACTTCTGCGTAAGAAATTTTAAAACAGACGAAATTCGCGCTATTTCACGAGAAAGATGAATTTCATATGCATGTATATATATATAACTTATATATTATTTTAAACATATATTTTAAACAAATTTGTAACTTATATTTATATATATATAAATACACAACTTTGTTTAAAATATTGCAATACGAACTGTTTTATAATTCTTATCTCTAACATAAAATATATATTTATTATGTGAAGTTCATTTCGTATAATTTTGATTATATATGTATATATGAAATGAACTTTACATAATAAATATATATTTATATGTTAGAGATAATTTATAAAACAGTTCTAATGACAATTCAAATTTCGCGCTCTGTTATAAGAAATTTGAAAGCAGATGGTTTCATGGTGTTGGTCACGATCACGCGAGTTCTATACTTTTTCCCCATCCCGCAAAAGTGCTCAACGCCGCTAAAGAAGTTTTCACTTCAAAAATTATTTAATATTTGGAAATATATCTGACTTATAGAAAAAATGAATATTAATTAAAGAAAGAAATAGTTTTTAAAATATCCTGAATAATATGTAACAATTTTCAAGATAGAAATTTATTACAATATTACAATTATTAACTGTTGCATCATTGCATCAATCTGATTAAAATGAATGGAACTTCGGGTACTCAATAATAATAAATAAAATAATATTAATAAATATATTGAATAATATTTTATTGAAAAAATATTAAAACTTATAAAACTATCTAAAACTTTATTAATAAAAGAACAATGAATAAATAAATATAGAATAGTAATTTATTAAAAAGTAAACAATAGATAAAAAGAAAAAAAAATAACAAAATCATTATTTTCATTTTTAAATAACGATTCACCCGGCGAGTTTCGAACCGACGAAATCCACTCGTTAAAACATCAGTCCAACCGCTGGACTATATGTATTTAGATAAAAAATTGTCATTTTTTTACTGTCTTAGCAGGCAGTATTAAAAATTTTGACGTTTTCCATATATAATTTTCAATTAAGAAATTAATAATGAAGCTGTATGTTTCAAGAGATATCATCAATAAAACTTAATTTTTCTTTATAAATACTATATCTAGTGTGAATTTGAAAAAAATCGTTAGAGCGGTTTTTGAGAACCAATATATATAGATAAATACATATATACAATTTTAGCTAGCATAATAAGATAAGATACGCGTGGTATTCATAGACACCCGCGGGCGTTAAACATTCAATCGAATCAATTAATAAAAACAAGATAAAAAATTAATTAATTTCCAGGGAAAATAAATAAAAACAAACGTAGACTCGACCAGAGGCGATTAGAGCGGTGACCGATGGCTAAATTCCAACGTATTTTAAAACAAACTCTGTAAAACTCGGCTTGAAATAACAAATTTATAAATGGGTTACGAATTTTCGATTGAAGGGATACGCAAATAATACAAAAGTGGAGAGATGAGTGGAGAAGAAATGAAAAAACAATTGCAATTTGATAAAAACCAACGGGGAATCGAACAAAGAATATATGCATATTTTAATCATTATCCATAACCTATTTAATTAAAATATTCCAATGGGAATGATAATTTGATATTTTACAACAGTGAGATAATTCATTCATTCGTATATTCATTATTGATTGGTCTTTTTCTGGAATAATTTGTTCGGGCTCTATCATTTTGGAAAATGAATTTATTCTTCACTGTTAATTGATACAATACACATCCATAAATATTAAAATATATATTGATGATCTATCTTTTCATCATTTATAATCAATATAGATATTTATATTTTGTTGTAATTGAATATACATATATAGAATATATACACTGTATGTCATATTTCAAGAGAGAAATTATCCATTCATTAATAATATATACCTATATATATATTTATATATATATATATAGGTTTGTACATATATAAACATATCATATATATATATATATATATATATTATGGAGAGAGGATTTTAGAAGTGGAAAGGGAAGATATGGCTGCTAACACTTTTAAAATACATTTAAGCTTTTAGTGATTTATATTGTGATTTCCAAAATTTTACAATAATATTTATTTTAGATGATTCTGTTTAAAAAAAAGGCTTAAATAAATATGTAAAATTATATTAAAAAAATAATAAAACGGTTTAATCTTGTTAACATAACTTTACGGACGCAAATTTTAATAATAATAAAATCATTTAAATTTATTTTTCTATTGAATCAAAATCTCATTTGCAGTTTTGTGTATATATATATACATCAATATATTATAAATCCATATGTATCATATTATAAAATATGTATCTTTGTTTAAAATATATTAAATTATCAAATTCACAAAATAATTTATATGGGGATACATTTATATATTAATTATAAGAATAAAAATGAATTAAAAACAAATTGTTTTGTCTGATAATACACATTTTTATAATTTTTATACCTCTCTTTTACTTTACATAAATAAAAGAATACAATATTTATATATAAATTTATTTTAAATGATTGATTTTAAATTCAAATTGAGTCAAAATACTAATTAAATAATGTTTTTGTTGGGGATTATTATTAATTAGGTATTTAAATTGAAAAAGTAGTCATTAGACAAATATTCTTTTTAATTTAGCTTTTCTTTAACTCTACATTTATTAAATTTATTTAATGAAATGATTGTTCTGATTGATGTTGGTGGAGATCATAGCATTTTTCATTCAATAATTTGATGAAATCGTATATTTTATTTGTTAATTACTGATAATTCTTGTAATATTTTTTTTATTCACTTAATACAATCTAACTATACCATTAGTAAATAAAATAAAAAAAAATCAAAACAAAAATAAATAAATAATAAATTTTCAAATTATTCTAAAATAGTCTCGTAATGAATATAAATCTTTTGAATCCACTCACACATAAATTGATTTAACAATTTCTATTGATTCTCAAACTAACTTGATATAAAGTATTAATATACATAGTACAGTAATAAATTGTAAATTTAATTATTAGATCGAACAAATAATTTCTATTTCTATTAGTCTTAACTATTAAAGATTCAGCAGAGCCGTCTTAATAATCCGCTTCCCCTAAAATAACATTGGTTTTTGTCCGACAGTTCGCGCCCCTCGGAACTTCCCTAGAAGGGCCTCTACCAACAGCGGGGGTCGCATTCGGAAGGAGGGGCAACGTTAGGAAGGGGTGGCCAATAGAGAACTTCCTTTCTAGCTGCTACCCCTGCGAATTAATATTCCCCCGCCCAAATTCCATTCCTTGGAATAGACAATTTTAAAAAATAACTAGACAAGAATTTTTAAGAAAATTTCATTCTGTGTTTAGTGAAATGTCTTAATGGTCAAAATGGAAAATATTTTATTTTATATGAAAAAACCATACGCTGAGAAGATAAATCTTTCCAATTACTTTTATTAATGAATACTATGGATTAAAAAAACAAAAACTTCCAGACTTCTTCACTTAAAATGTAAGATGAGATTTATTGTTATTTTTATCGTAGTTAATTATATTCATTTTTTTAAGAAAAAGTATTTTTGGAACTAGTCAAAAATTTTATTTTAATGATTTTTAGATGATTTTTCTTTTCAAAATTTGTAAATTAGGTATCTAGAGATTTAAGATTATCATTTAAGTAATTTGCTAAACAAGTAGTTACCGCTTTCAAATAAATATCATATTCAAAATTCCTATTAGCTACATTCTTATATTTCATTTGAAGAATGGTTTTTGGCCACTTCTTCCTTAGTGAATTTTAAAGAGATAACTCTGAAAAATATAACTATTTTTTGCAAGATTAAAATAGGAATATTCATTCTTTTATTCTTAAAAATAAGTTGACCTGTGGCCAGGTCCGAACCGACGATGAAGTAAACAATTTCAAATAATTTTAATATACCTATCTATTAATGCAATAAAAAACAGATATGGATATAACATAAATATTTTTAATTTTAAAATATTTAAAATATTTATGTAAGACCAGGCTGTGACTTCATGAATGACTGGATGACGTCATATAATTTTAAATTAAGAAAAAACTTATAAAGATGATTTTTCTCGAGGATAAAACCAATACAAAGTGCATGATTCGTGGTGATATGTAAAAAATCTCCTCATGTGAAATTTGGTGTGAAAATAACCCTTCCCTTCCTATCGTCGATCGCTAATACTACCACTTCCGGATTTGCACTAAAAGTTGATCAATTCATCATACTGATGCATTAAGTAAATATACCAAATTTCATCAAAATCCGTTGAGCCGTTCAAGCTGTACACATCTATACGGACGGACGGACGGACAGACATCATGCTAAAAATACTTTTTTCTGTTAAGAAAATGCTTGATTCGTGGAGATATGTATAAATCTCCACAAGTGAAATTTGGTGTGAAAACAATACCTCCCTTACTATCGTCGGTCAGTGGAAAGACTTCAAAAGTTGTGTTTTTGTGTTTCTTTTGTTTTTTTGTTCAAAGTTTTTTGGAATACCTAAACCCTAACTAATTAACACTTATTTTAAATTTATGATCGTTTCCATGAGAAAAAAATTGTATAAATTAATAATTACAAAAACACATAATAAATTTGAGAAAATTTTCGAGAAATTAAAAATACAAAAATCACTGAAATATATTCATAATTGAATTTTCCAATAATTAAAATATTTACCTAACATTTTCAGATATCCTTATCTTCTGTTGTGAAATAATTATACTTATCCCAAAAGTATGACTAATCACTCGTATTTTAAGAAATAACGCCAAATTAAATTTACCAAAACTGGACCTAAAAATAATAAAATAAATTTAATTTTATTATTTCATGAATATATTTGTTATAATGGTATTAAACAAAATTTTAAATCAAATTCATATAAATAAGTCATGCAATGAATAATTTATATTTTATTAATACATCATCGACTTTTGTAGAAACTATACAATATACATATAAAAAAATATAATGGTCAAACAGAACTCAAAGAGATGTCGACTGTGTGCCAATCGATTCATTTTCAACAGCACACAAAGAAGAGTAAATCAAATGGCATCTTTTGGGCCGGCCTCATCTTTTGGAATTCAGATGGCTGCCGCCCTCAGGACTTAACATTTGTCCAGGTTCCCAGGCGGCGCCCGCCTTGCAACCCCCGACGTCTCGAATCGAACCACCCCCAGCTGACAACCCCACGTTATGAATTTAATTGAGCCTCCACCGAGAACTCCCCCAATTAATTACTTTTCTTTTAATCAACGCAGCTAGAAATTTTGGAAAATAAATGAAAAAATAATATATTATAGAAAAACTGGCGACTCATTTGATAATGTATTAAATAAATCCTAAATACACGAAAAAGTATCTCATTTCTATCGACAATAATAGTCATATGCATTTTAATTGATTTAATTATGCGTTTATTTGTGTATGTTCCTCTTAAAGAAAACATTTCAAAATTATTACAAAAGTATAACAAAGAGAGAGAGAGCGAGAATGATTAACAAGTAAAAACAACAACTAAAATTCAAGTGAGATGATCTACTTCTCAGTGGTTTAGGAATTAATAAATTAATACTTTCCTCTTTATTATTAATAAAAACACAAAGTTACAAAAGTCAACGTTCATTAAATGAAAAATATCTGATTAAGGGATTGATTCATATTTTTTTTTATAAAGAAAAATATTTGTAATTGCAATGAAACCTTGATCTTGTAAAAAAAATCTTGAGAAAATATTATTTTTTCTTTGTATTTAAAAATATTATTTTAAAGCAATTATACATATAAACCTAATATACCAATCAATAAATATAAATCTTTTATTTTTTTTATTCAGATTTATAAACTAAATAATTTATCTAAATGTGACATTTCATTTACAGAGGCCTCTTTAGATTAAAGCAAAATATTTGAAACAAAAAAATATATAAATAATTATTTAAAAATTATAAAAAAAATTTCAATATTTATTTTTTATTATTTGTTATATTTCAGTGAGTGTGTGTTTTTATTGTATTTTTTATTCTAAAATTCAAATTAGTTTTTTAATTTAAAAAAACTCCCTTGTTAATTTATTTTAAATAACTAAAATTGAACTTAAATAATCAAAAAAAATTTTTTTTTTTAAACTTTAAAAGTATTCTTGATTTTTAAAAAAAAATCTTGATATAAAAGAAATGAAATTATTGACCTTATTAAATGATTAATACATTTATTAATAACATTCATTATATATTCAAACTATTTTTTTAATCTATAATGAGTTTGGGATTTTTGTTATCCGGCTCTCCTCCGATTATAATTATCCAATGTTTCTATAATGGGATGACTGTCTATTATATGGTTCATTTTCCCTCGGGCAAATGTCGTTGGTCTGTAGGCAAACATTACATTAATTAACTCTCTGCACTATAATATCTAGTTAGAAATTTCCCGTAACACTCTCCCCTGTGGCTACTTTTGCTTTTCAGAAAAAGTTAAAGAATTTTATAATACAATATCAGAGTACTAAATTTTAGGTAAAAAGCAATTCAGCTATTTTAATTTTTTTTTAAAAATGTGTTATTATTTTTAAATAATTTAAAATTGACAATGAATTTATTTGAATACTAAAGTTTTATTTTGATTTTATGTCTAAGTTAAAAAATATTATTGGAAAAATACTAATTATATTATATCATATAAAATTGTGAAAAATGTATTTAATGTCATCAGAATTTGATTCATAATTATAATAAAATTTTTAATAAATACAAAAATAATAAAAAAAAAAAATTAATGTATTTTATTAAATAAAATCGTTTTTATTTTATTTCAATTTTCATTTCAAAATTGACTTTATTTCTAAAGAGTTTTAGATTAATTAAATTCACATGGGAGTTAACAAATTTAAATATTATCTATAATTTTGTTAATAAAAGCCTTCCACCCTTATGATATAATAATGGAATCCACCCGAGGACATCATCACGTGTGAAAATAAACATATTATTAAATTATGACCGCTTCATATGCAATTGACTAATTGGTTTACACCCCTTCAAATCATCTCTGAAAATATCGAGTGGCCTTTTAAGAGGTAAATTTAATTTCGCCTGACATTTTGCTCTCTACATACAATATTCCCATAAAATAGTCTTTAAAAAAAAAATATTTAGTCGTCATAGGTATATTTATTAATTTCTTTTTATCTTGAAACAATATTATTATGAATTTTAATTGAATTTATATCCATTTATTTTATTATTCAAATGCTTTTTAGTATAAAATAACTTAAGTACAATAAATATTAATTCAATAAATTATTTTTGTATAAATCGATTTTGGAACCGATAAATATTTATTCCTATTATTCTTAACATATCATCCAGTTGTATTACATATTTTTTTATTTTATGTTAATGAATTAAGTGTTTAGTAAGTTAAGAAATAAATAAATTGTGTGTTTAAATTATTTATCACCTAATTATTTTAAATTAAAGGTTGTGATTATTAAAAATTATTTTTTTTTTTCAAATGTATAAATGGTATTTTTATCTACAGAAAAATTAAATTCAAAATTAATTATTTTTTAAATAGAAAGAGTAAAGAGACTAGGATCTCTAGATTATAGATCAAAAAGTAATATATCTTTTTGCTGTTGTAATTTGGTGATATATTATATATTTAAATCAAATACTTATAATTTAACATTTAGTTTTAAATTATTTCCATTAGGAATTAAATTATTCATCTTTTTTCTTTTTTATAATTATGATAAAAATAATATATACTATCATAATAAAAATTTTAAAGATCAGTGTATAGTAAAATGCAATTTCCAATCGTGTGAGAGATTTAAATCAACCCCTAATGAGAGAATGAGATGATTAACCTTTAACTTGTTCCTTAGAGAAAATTAATTTTCTGTGTTTCCTGTTTGAATGGAAAAATTTATCGTTCCTCAGGATTCTCTTTTAGTGTCCATTGAGAAGTGGGTAATGAAAGGTTCAATGCTAGGAGTCTATCATCAGAGGCAACACAGCCCGGAAGACAAATGGCGGCAGCAACCAAGCAGCAAAAAGGGGATGGTAAATGCATTGACCTGCCGTCAACACCCAATTTGTCATCCAAACCAAGGGAATGACTCTTCTGCTCACCACATAAGCATGGTCATTTAAAGGTTTTCCCAAAAGGAAATATCGCGGATGGATGTGAATCTTCACAACAGACATTTGAGGGAATTTTTAAAAGCGAGAATCTTAGCTCCTTTTTATACTATAAAATATTTTAATTTTTAAAATTTTAAATATTATTTTTAAAAATGAAATTTCAGGATGAAATAAAATTTTGAATTTCATTTTATCATTAAAGATAGAAAAAAAATGCAAATATTTTTTTTTTTTGACTACCATATTTTTTTCTACATATATAGTTTCTTTTTAGAATTTTTTTTATAATTCAATATTGGTACACTATTGAATAAATTGATGGTATTTCGATTTAATTTTAATTTTTCTTTTAATATTAATCTATTTAAATAATATATTAAAAATAATAAATTAATTTTAATGATTTTAGTGTTTTTTAATTTTAAAAGTAATTGATAATATTAATTTAATAAAAGTATATTTGAGAACGTATTGTCCAAAAAATATTTTTGCTATTTTGATATTCTAATAAAATTACTATATCATTTAAAATTGTTGATAGTTTAGATCAATTGATCAATGTTGATCAATTTAGATTTTAGTAAATTTAAATTTATTCTTGCTAATGTTGAATTTTAGTATTGACTTACTGGTTTAATTTATGAATATAGGTATATATATTTTCAGAGATATGAAAAAAAAAATTATTAACTCAAAATTAATTTGCTGATGTGACAAAGAAGTAAGCAAATGTAAATACATTAATTTATTTTTTCGTTAGTTTTTATTTATTTTTTTAATTATAATATATATATTATATAAATCACTTTTTGCACCTCGAGAGTTCAGCTTGATAGAAATATATATATTATTAATTTGTTTAAATATCTCAAATTATATCAAAACATACGCAATTAATATGATAATTTAGTGATAAAATGACGTTTTAACTATAATTTAAATTATAATTAAGAAATCATATAATATATTATTTTAGTTCTCTGCCGTATTTTGATGTAAATATTACTAATTGAGGATTTTTTTTTACTTTATAATTTTACAAATAATTAAACAATTCCAAAAAATTTTATATTGTTTAAATTTCAATAATTATATGATAAAAGAATAAATTAAAGAAATAAAATAATAATTTGTTAACTAGTTCAAACACTAAAATATATTAATAATACAGAATGATTTACTATAAATTTCAATTATTTTCATCTATAATCCCATTACAAAAAGTATTTATATATATATATGCTGGAAATGGGATTCCAAAGAAACAAAATATTTGACGGTTTCGTAGGTCTGGTGTCTTCCGGGAGACAGAATTGAATGGCATTTGAGACCCTTTGGGAAAAAAAAATCCCTGTCTGTTGGATATTAAGACTCAGTTTACTTAAATCTAAATATTTATTTTTTGTTGACATTATTTAGTTTTTGTAAAGCACCTTATTATTTATTTTATGGGAAAATTAGTCTTATTAGTCTTCTAAGTTCTCCCTCAAGACTAATATAAATACATTAAATAGATTTAAGTGACACCTTATTTAATTAATTAAAATATACTATTATAATTTTCAATTTTATATTAAAATTAAAACTTTATTCTTTATAAATCACCAAATAATGAAATCAAATTTAAATTATTTTAATTTAAATGCCGATAATGATTAAATATAATTATAATTATGTAATTCAAATTTTCAATTATTATTGTTTAATTATATAAGAATAAATGATCTTTAATCTTTTTCTCTTTCTTTTATTATTCAATTATATAATGAAAATGAATGGTTTGTTAATCGAGCCTAAAGTCCTGGTTCTTATCTTGAGTCGAGTATAAACTTTCTATAAACATTTTTTTTTTCACCAAATAAACAGACCTATATATTAGTTATCATATAAAAAAACTGAATTTTACTTTAATTTTTTAAATATATTTGTTATTACTTAGAGATCTTATATTTTACCTATTTTCGGCAATTAATTGCTGTATAAATCTTTATTTTTATTTTCGTGAATACCCTTTATTCTTCCCCTTTAATGTAATTTCAACGTCTCAAATCAAAATGACAGGATAATACATAGTTTTTCAAGTTTTAGTGATTTTAAACATTATATTTTTTGATATTATTTTATTTTACAAATTTAAATTTTTTTAGTTTTTTTAATCGATAGGTTTTTTAATTTTTTTTCACTTTTACACGGAAATTAAAACAAATAAATTAAAAAAACACTAAATCTAATTTATTACACCAATTAGTTATACTTAATATATTATAGTAATCTTTTTGGTGTTAAGTAAGGGTAAGTTGTAAACAGGTGACCTCCTGAGTCGTGTCATTCATGCATGGATGTGATTGGAGGGAAGATGGAGTGAGTGATATGTTGACAACTCACAATATATATTTGTCAAGAACTTACCAATCATCAATATACGATTATACCTAAATATACATCAATTTGAAACTAAAGTTTTAGTGATTTTTCCTAATTAAAAACATTATTGAATTTTAAGAGGACACATATCTTCTTAGTTTTTCCATTATTATTTTTGAAAGAGGAGTCAAAAAATAAATTCTTAAAATAAACTAAATATATTCTTTTTTAAAATTAAATAATAAACGAAATTTTTGTCAAATTTATCCTGATCAACAGATTATCCGGTAAAACTAGGTGAAATAAAATATCACCAAGTTCATTATTATAATTCAATAATAATACTTTAAAAGATAATACCTTTATTATAAATTAAAAATCCAATAAAATTAAATTTAAATTTACCTTTTGATAGTTTTGAATTATGTAACTATAAAAGAATTAGTAGTAATAACTAATTCAAATAAAATGTTAAAAATTATTTCTTTATCTCTTCTGTTTAAGAATGTTTTGTGAAGGTATTTTGTTTTGAAGTATGATGTCAGTTTTGTTATCCAATGGTTGTGTTGTTACTCATTTGAAAGTTTCAACTCATGCCTGACTTTAAATTCGGATCTTTTGTAGGAGAGAATTTCTTCATCGTTTACTTGCCATTATAAAACCAAAAAGAATTTTTCTCTTTTCCAATCGGTGTTTGACATTTCATGTCCTCTAATGGTGCATAGATTATGCATTCCAGGGAGATGTCACGACTGACTCGTTTAAATAAACCAGCAGGTAAACGTCTGCTTGCGGCTGCTGTCCATGTTATTAATAAATCCCCGGAGCGATGTGAAAAAGAGCTTTTTTCGGATGGGCCGTCGACCAGCCCACGAGATGGCTTCCGTTTTGGGTTGTGGGCTGTCCTCTGTCAGGAGTGACGACAGTCACGGGATCGTCGTACCAATAATAATATTGTTTTAAGAGTCCGATGGGAACCGAGCAGTATCCACCCTCATCACGTTTCTAATGAACAACAGTCATGGTTATGAAAGGTTAACTAAATTATAAATGATAGGGGGATCACGATTCAAATGATAACCTTCTAAATGTTTGTCTTGAGGAGATGAGAACAAATGGTTTGCATCAACTAGAAGAAAAATTAAATCAATACATTTTTTTATAAATATGATTTTAATTATAAATAATTTTCTTCTAAATATTAACTATATGAAGCATAAATTCAAATTTAATTGAAAAAGAGGCTCAAAACTTTTTGATAATAATAGAAATAAATAAATTCTTAAATGTTTCTATATTAAATAGAAATAATAAGTTGACCTGTGGCCAGGTCCGAACCGACCGACGGTTTGAAATAAATTAATTTCCAGCTACAGAAACAATTTCAAATAATTTTAATATATCTATTAATGTAATAAAAAACATATAGGCATATAACATAAATATTTTTAATTTTATTTTATTTATAATATATAGCTGAAGTAGCCGGTGTTACCCGAGGCTGTGACGTCATGAAAGGCTGGGTGACGTCATATAATTTTAAATTAAGAAAAACATAATGAAGATGATTTTTCCCGAAGATAAAACCAATGCATTCGTGGTGATATGTAAAAAATCTCCTCATGTGAAATTTGGTGCGAAAATAACCCTTCCCTTCTTATCGTCGATCGCTAATACTACCACTTCCGGTTTCCGGATTTGCACCAAAAGTTGATCAATTTATCCCACTGATGCATTAAGTAAATATACCAAATTTCATCAAAATCCGTTAAGCCGTTCAGGCTGTACACATCTATACGGACGGACAGACGGACAGACGGACGGACAGACATCATGCTAAAAATACTTTTTTCTGTTAAGAAAATGCATGATTCGTGGAGATATGTAAAAATCTCCACATGTGAAATTTGGTGTGAAAACAATACCTCCCTTACTATCGTCGGTCGGTAAAAATTCTGTAAATTTTAAAATAATTTTCTTTTTAGTATATTTCTTTAAAAGTATTATTTCATTTCATCAAAAAACACACAAAAAAAAACACAAATGCAAATACTTATACAAAAAGAGAAAAAAATAAAGAGACGACAAACTAAAAAACGAGAAAATGAAAAAGCAAATAAGCGAGAATGTAAGAAAAAACAAGAAAATCGGCAAAATCATGAAAAACTTCTAATGAAAAACAATTTTCTCTGAAAATTCTCATCTGACCCCACCTCCACTTTGTTCCAGGTGTCAATCAGTCACTTTTAAGCCCTCTTGATCCATTTTTCATTAATGTTTAGTAAATGTCAAATTCTAGAAAAAAATTATATTTTAATAGATAGTTTAATAGATAATTAAAATTCTTGTATTTTAAATTTTTAAAGTTATATTCTAATTCCGTCTGCTATTTCTTCTATATTTTTATTTTATTTTTTATTTTCAACTCATTCATATTTGTGGGAAATTTGTCGAATTTACCTATTTTAGAATGTTTTTTTATTACTGACTTTTGATTGAATTTTTTTTCACTTTTATGGCATTTGTTTTCCAGTATATGCTTTTACAAACAAAATTTGGGGAATTCCAGTTAACAAGAATAGAGGTACGAACTCCAAATAATAATGAAATCTGTATAGGTGGAACTTCCCCAAGAGGGATTTGAGGAAATAAATAATAAGACTCTACTAATAATATAAATAATAAATGCTTCTGTCCAAACAGGGTAATATCGAAGTAGTAATTTATTATTAATAATTAAATCAAAATGAAAACTTTTCTTTAATGGTCAAACTTTAAAGTTACCCACTATTTTTTCCAAAAACTTTCTCAAAAACTATTTTTAAATAATTTATAGAATCAAGCAAAATCTTAAATGTCCACAATAGAAAGGTGAGAACTCTTACTTGAATACATCCCTGTATAAGAAATTTCAGAATGAGGATACATTTAGATCAAAGGAACGAGTTTTATACAATTTTCCAATAAAATATATGATTGAATTGATATTATAATATAGTTTTGGGCTATTTTTTTTATTTCTATTTTTTTTTATATTATATAATATTACCAAATTTATTTTCGATTATTATGAGATTAAAATCATATTAATGATTCAACTCGAAATATTAAAAATCTTTAAATTAAATTTCTAAATCCTATTAGATTAGATTATCATTATATATCAATCAGATAAATTCAATAGTAAAATAATAGATCTTTTATAATTACATATTTTATAAATTTAGTATTGTTGACTAAAAAAGAATTGTGATAGTTTTTAGTTTTTTAGAAAAAAAATTTCAAAAAAAGAAATATTTTTCAAATACTTTACATGCTCGAAGATTTGTTAATTTACATTTCTTTGTAAAATTCAATTTAATATAAAATAATTCTACTCAAACTTTATAAATCAAACTATCCATTTAAATTAAAATAAATATATATAATAAACATATTAAATATTGAACAAACAATATATAATATAATAAATATATATATATATATATATATATATATATATAATAGTTGCAAAATCTAATCAAAACAATGAAGGATTTAATTCAAATACTAACAAATATATTATAGTAACAATATCATAATAGAGTTATTAAAGTATACATCAGTATATATCATATATATATATATATATAGAGAGAGAGAGAGAGAGATAGATAGATATAGATATTTAGATATATAGATATTTATAAAAATATATTAAATCATCAAATTCTTTCATATGCTATTCAAGGGATTTTTCACTTAATTTAAGTTCAGTCATGAAACTTTTAATTATAATTGAACATATGTTAACATAAACGAATTATTAAATATTGTTCCAAAAGAAATTAATATCAAGAGGCGAAGGTGAGAAAAGTGAGTGAGCAAGATGGAGCTACTCCTTTAGAAAAAAAAAAATACAACATATTCCTCTCTTTTAAATTCATTTATTTATTTCCCTTCTATGGAAAACAAATAAAAGTGTTGATTTTTTTCCCCCAAAGTTTTCCTTTTGGTACAAATATGATGTCTTTGAAAAAGTGTCGAGATAGACCTAATTGTTTTACCAAACGTTTTTGTGATTATTTATTTTTTCTCATAATAAACCCTAACGTTATGGGACAGCCTTAACAAAATAAAAACATATTATTAGAGTCAACAAACATTGAAGATAAGAAACTAGTAGCAAAATTATTTTATCTCTCCATTGATAAACTGTATATACTATAAAACCTATGCGAATTTGTTTATTTTGAAAATAGTAGTAAAGAAATAGTGAAATACAAAAACAGGATTATAGTCATTGATAAGGCATTTTGTAAGAAATAAGTACATGATAGTAAGATATTAATAAAATTAAATCTAATACAAATAGTTCACCTATTCTAATATTTAAAGGATAATAAACCACTCTCCCTTTCTGAATAATTCTAAATTCTTTTGTCACACATGGTAGTGAAATTTGGAGATGGTTTTCTGTACATGAGGCCTGCGATCGACTTGACCCTTGATGTAAACATGAACCGTTTTTAACGTAAACTGTCGACGCCGATGTCGCCAGGCTATTTCCTGGCCACATGCTTGGACTTATGAAGAGGACAGAACCCAAGGGGCGAACTCTACTGGGTGGGCCCCATGTCATTTTTTCTTCATCCCCTAAAAATATCCTTTTCTTTATATTGTCCAATTAGTTTATAATTTCTGTCAAAAACATTTACAGAAATTTTATGAGTCATTGAATCTGTTTTTAGAGAATATAATTGGTAAGAAAATATATTATTTATAATAAAATTACCTAGCGCTAACATTACAGAATTAAATTGTTGATATAACCAAATTAAACACTATAAAGGAATATTATTCAAGTTTTTTTCAAGCAGAAAAAGAGAGGAATTTTAGAAAATATACTAACGTTCCGCATGGAATTTTATTTTTATTTTCAATATTTGAAAACTCTTTTAACCAGTCTGTAGTGTTTTTAAAAAAATCCCTTTCTAAATAAAAAATGGTTTAATATTTATTTGAGAATTAGATGACAATCTGATTGAAATATCATTTTTCTTAAATATATATATAACAATTGATGATCATTAAAGTAATCTACTTCTTTCTGTTGCTAACATACGCGATTAACGTAAATTTATTATTATATTTATTATGAAATGAATATAAACTACTTGTCAATTTGAATTCATTGGAAATCTTGATCTCTTATTTATCTTCTTTGCCTCTTCTCGATTAATCGGAATTATTTATAAAACTACTGTTGACACAACTGTTGGTTTAAATCGTACATTTTATCTCCTACCATTTGTTCCTCGCTTTGTTAGCCATTAATATGCCGTTGGCGAATTACAAAATCCAAAATTGATTAAATATTCCACTCAAAAAATGTCCAATTTATATTACTCTTCTTAATAAATAAATTAATAGAATACTTAATTCAATTAATTATAATGTTATATTAATTAGTTTTAAAAATTATTTAATAAATATTATTTTATTTATAAAATTTATCTTAATTTTAAATTCTAAAAGTAATTATTAATAATTAATTTATCTTTATTTTCTACATTTCCATTAATCTAATTATTTGGAAATTAATAATATATTTAAAAATTTAAATAGGAAAATTTATTTTCAATAATGAAAGAAATTTAAAGAGATTAAAAATGTTAAAAACATTATAAATTAAAAAAAAATATTGAATAATTAGAATTAAATAAGTCTTGACTACTGTATATAGCATATTATGAATTAAATTACCAGTTAAGTTTACTTATGAAAAAATGTTTCATTGATCATTTTGTTAAAGTTAAAAAATTTATTCCAACAATTCTGTAATGTAAAATAAGATAAGAAGCTTTCATCTAATTTTTATCTCCAATACTAAAGTAATTTTAGAAGAATATTACAAATTTTATATGTTTACCATATATATAGAAAAACTATAAAGATACTTTTTATAGTTTTATTTGGTTTTATGTTTTGAAAAATCTTAGTGTAATTATTAAAGGTTTAAGAAATGTTTAGTTAATCAGGTCAATGAAATTTTTTTCATATTAAATATCTAAAATAGTATCTACTAATATAGACAGCGTCGGAAACAGGAGGAGTCAAGCCCGATGACAGCCAGGGCGCCAAATTTTGAGGGGCGCCGATATAAAAATAAAATACTTTTTTATATTCATTATTTTTGTGTAATTTTGATATTTAGCCTTTTTTACTATTTTTTAATTTACAGTAAATTTGTATATTTTTGTATGGAAGGGCGCCAAATTTTGTTTTGCCCGGGGCGCTCAAAACCCTAGAACCAACCCTAAATATAAATAAAGAAATTCTTATAATTTGGTGGTTACTCTATTATAAGTTAATAAAAGCACTTCGAAATTAGAAGTGATTACAGTTTTTTATCTTAAAATAATCTATACACAATTATTAATCAATATTTTTATATTTTAGAAGGGGATTTGTTTAATTTCTTAAAAAAAATAAAATGATACATACAATGATCAATGTACATTAAATGAACATTAAAATTTATTTCTTTTTGTTTTAAATTCATTTATATTTTCTCAATCAAAATTTGTCATTGACAGTCCCTTTTTTTTATATATCTGTGTTTCTTAAGATAGACATCACCGTTTATGGCCACGATCATTATTTACGAAATCTATTGTGAGTTGGCCACCGGTTTCATAAAATGTTAAATAGGAGTTAACTTGTGCCGGGACACGTGTAGAGGGGCTGTTGTCTGTGTGCTGATATAATTACCAGACAAATAAAACCGCGCCGTTAAAACAAACATGGCTGCCGCGGGGCTCGCGTTTATCTCTTGTTTATACAAAGCGTCGACCAAACAGGCCAATCGCATTGCGAGGATTTCCTCTTCGCTACGCACAAATTAAATCGCTTTGGCAAATTAGACAAGCTCCTGAATAAAGCAGCCGGGTGCTGGAGAAAAATAATAATTTTTGCCTAGTGAAAATGAATCTTTCTAAAGGTGATCTACTAGGTTATAACTTAAATTGATTTCTGAATAACTATCGATTATTTTCTGTGACCAAATGGAGAAAGTAAATTATAGATCAATGAAATGTAGATTTAATGCAATTAAAATATATATTAATTAGCATAAAAATATCTGGCGAGAAAGTTATAAAATTTAATCTCATCCATCCTCCAACTTGTATACAATATTTATTATTATAATGAATGTGAATATCGTGTTATAAAAAAATATTAAAATATATTCTAGAAGTAAAATGAAAATTAGAAATGTATACAATTTTTTGTTTACTAATTTGTAAATGAATATAGATATACATTAACAAAATTCCTAAAATTTTCAGAAAAAGTAATTTTAAATAAGTATTTTGTCTTTATGCTATCCAAATTACTAAAGACTTTTCTGAATCAATAAAAACCAATTGTAGAAGTAATAAGTTGAGCTGTGGCCAGGTCCGAACCGACCCTCCCCCCGACGGTTTAAAAAATTAATTTCCAGCTATTGAAACAATTTCAAATAATTTTAATATATCTATTAATGTAATAAAAAACAGATATGAATATAACATAAATATTTTTAATTTTATTTTATTTATAATATATATGCAAGACCAGGCTGTGACGTCATGAATGGCTGGATGACGTCATATAATTTTAAATCAAGAAAAAACTAATAAATATGATTTTTCTCCAGGATAAAACCAATACAAAGTGCATGATTCGTGGTGATATATAAAAAAATCTCCTCATGTGAAATTTGGTGTGAAAATAACCCTTCCCTTCCTAATGTCGATCGCTAATACTACCACTTCCGGTTTCCGGATTTGCACCAAAAGTTGATCAATTCATCCCACTGATGCATTAAGTAAATATACCAAATTTCATCAAAATCCGTTCAGCCGTTTAGGCTGTACACATCTATACGGACGGACAGACGGACAGACATCATGCTAAAAATACTTTTTTCTGTTAAGAAAATGCATGATTCGTGGAGATATGTAAAAATCTCCACATGTGAAATTTGGTGTGAAAACAATACCTTCCTTACTATCGTCGGTCGGTAAAAAGATGCTATTATTAATAATTTGTAAAATTAAATATGTGAATAAATATAATATAATTTTATTTACAACACTTATTAATAAACAGATCAAAGATGTCTTGTTTGATGTGAACATTTTTATTATTATTAATATTATTAATATATATGTATATATATTAATAACAATATACAATAATTATTTTTAAATCTCTGATTTCAAAGTTTTCAATTTTTATACCAATTTCACAAGTTCACCTATTTATTTATATGAATCATATAAATAATCAAAAATTATGCAACTGATGAAATTTTAATCTATTTTAATATTTATCAATTTTTCACTTATAAGTTATAAGTAAATTTTATTTGTATATAAGTATAATTCTTTTTTTTTTTAAAGAAAGGATAATAAATTAAAACATTGTATATTATATATTAAAAGATGTTTATGAATAACTTCTAGAAATTCAACGATTCTTTTTGTCCCCTTCTTAAAGAGTTATTTTTGTTCAGTAAATAAACTACGACCTTCTCAGGAATAAAGTAACCATATGTCAAGTTGAGCTTCCGATCCATTCTAATCGCTTCTAAAACATCTCTCGGTGGTAAATTGGTCAAACTAAAAAAAAAAAAAATAGAAATTTGTCACAAAACTAAACAAAGTACGTCTTTAATCTTAATCTTTGTTTTTTGTAATGCGAGGAATGTTTATATTGTAATTATTTTTTTTTTTATTGTGATTTATAGATAAATATAAAATTTTATATTATATGAAGATTGATAAATCCCAAAGAGTAAAATATGAATGGATGCATGTATGCGTTGTTCTGCTGTAATTTCCTTCTCTCCTTCCCCTCAACTCCCTTCTTCAACTTGTACTATATATTTTAAAATGACTTAATTTTTTATTTTATACAATATTATTAATGTCTTTTTACAATAAAATATAACACTTAACATTATAAACGATTTATTTTATATTAAAATTTTCAACAACAAAACTTTTTAAAAAAATATTTAATTAATAGGTAAAAAGAGGAATGGATATTTGTATGAATGAATGTATATTTTTCATTATTTCTAAATAATAGAAAAAAATCTTTTCCTTTAGAAAAATTTAATGTAATCCTCTATTTTTTGTCCTCTTCCTAAAACCTATGCTCATTATTTATTTATATACTTATAAATAATTGTATATATAGTATAAATTTATATTTTATGTTTTATGCATTAAAAAATAATTAATCCACAAAAGCAATAATGAAGGGATTGAAAATTCATATGTAATCTAAATTTAATATTTTGCGATTAAAATCATATTATTTTTATTTATTAATTTTTAATTTTATTTATTAAATAAAAAATAATTCGCTAATTAAATAGTAATGAACGGATAATAAATAATGTTGAGTATATTTTTTTTTTAGCAAGAAAAGATCTATTCCTCTATAGAGTTTATTAATGAAAAGAAAAAAAAAATAATTGAATAAGTCATATATTGTGTGCAAATAATCGATCTATTTGCTCCGAAGTTTCAAGTCAAAAGCAAACTGACGCTTGCTATTTGCACGCGTTAATCTAATGCTAGGCAAATAGAGCTTTCGACAGCTGCCCTATCGCTGTTCAGACAAATTGCCACCCCAATCCCCTTGATTCACCCCGAATTTCGCCCTCCCAAGCCCCTCCCAGTTGGCCAGATAGATAGACCTCACACAAAGAAAAACACGCCCAGCAAATTAAAACCGCAGCGGTAAGTGACCCGACCTCAACTGGAAAAAAAACAACCTTATGGTAATCCGGCCATTGTGACGTCTGGGAGCCCTTGCCAGGGGGTGAGTGTTTGCTTAGAGCTCTCGGGGTCTGCAAAGGGATGAAGGGATGAAGGGCAAGATGGGGTGAGTCTTCCAGATGCGTCCTCGCGGCTGCTGTCGATACTCCCTTGCATCACCAAAGGACCAAGGACAAAAGGCCCAACCAGGACAGCTCAAGTTGAGCCCAGATACAATATATGGAGAGATTGGGTAAGGAGCAACCAACTGAAACACTTAAGAATTTTCATGGCCAGGAAATGTTCCCGTAATTGGGATGATGACTGAAATGGTGATCATTCTACATCCGATTCATTAATCAACCTCGTAAATGGAATATATAAGAAAGGCAAAAAACAGCATTTTATTAGAATTAGTGAGATAAATTGAAGATCTATAAAAAATAATAATCTAATAATATTACATAACTGTCAATAACTAGAATTTCACGTAATTATTTTCACAGAAAATTAAATATTAACATTATTTATTACAATGGATTTACATTGAAAAATGATGATCTGAGCGTTCTATGAAATGCTTGCTATCAATGGATGGAATGTTCATTTGATTAGTTTTGAATGAAAAGAATCCATTATTAGATAAATGATTAAAACTTAGTATAAACATTGTCATATAGTGTTCAAATATAAACATTTTTTTTTATTGTTTTGTTTTTAGAAAAAAAATTACCTATTATCTCTAAATTGTTATCTTAATTAATAATTTTTTTTTTTACCATTTTCAAATGTTATTTACTTTATTAAATTTTGATTAATCTTTTCGTTAGTATCGTGAAAATTAATTATTTAAATAAATAAAAAAAAAATTATTCTATAATAAATATTACTTATACTTCTATAATAATAAAAGTTAATTTCAGATTTAATCAAAAATTTTATAAACAATTTGGAATAATATTTAATAATTTTTTTTTAATTGATGACTTAAAATTAAATAATAACTAATAATGATTATAATGTATAATTTTAAGATTTAAAATTATAATTATATTGTAGATTTTTATAATTTTTGTAAGAACTTATTTAGTTGCCATTTTCATGTTAAAATTTCAGGGGATTATACATTATATGTTAATAAGAATATTTATTATATATATTATATATAACAATAAGTACATGTAAATTAAAAACTAAATTTTAAATTAAAATACCAATAAATATTTTTAAAATTTTAAACATAATAACAATTTTGTTTTTTTTTTTGATAAACAATCATTTCTTTTTAGTATCTCGCCAGAGATAGTATTGCGATCACGAAAATTTTCGATGTTGAGATTTTGATGTTTTTATACGTTTTGAAGGTTCCTGAATCATTTTCACTAAGGTTGAGAAAAATGTCTATGTGTGTGTGTGTATGTATGTAACCAAGATTACGCAAAAACGGTTTGAGCTAGAATGATAAAATTTGGTACATGGGCATTATTCAAAATTCATAGTTTTCTATCACCTTTTGAGAAATATAGCTCAACCGGAAGAGGGTCATTACATACAACATTTTGATTTTTTTTCTTCTAAAGTGACCGTAAAAATAAAGATATATGTTTGATAATTTTTCACATGATTAATAATTGTATAAAACTGCTATATATAGAATTTCAGCATGAAAGTACCAGAATTAATTTTTTAACACTGCAAATCTCACGCGCCAACACGTGACGTGGTGCCATCAACAAAGAGTCAAACATGCGCTGGTTTAATAAATATTATTTATTAATTTTAATTTATAATTTAATTAATTAAATTTAATTTAAATTAATATATGTTATTTAATCCAATTCAAAAAATGCGAGATAGTCGAGTGGAGATACTCCAGATTTTTTTTTAACTATTTAACATTTTCATTAATTCAAATAATATATATTAAGTAGTATATTTAAAAAAAAAAAAATTTTTCGAATACTAATCATTTAAGCATTAAAAAGATTTGTTTTGATAATTAAAAAAACCGTTCCGCGTTCACTTCTAATTATTTAATCCCGGTTGAATGGAGCTGGATTTTGCAACAGCGGCTAGCATAACAAATAGGCGCACTTTATCAGTGGGGCTCATTGAAATGATTGAATCATCATTGTTCGGTGGCATGCGGCATTCGACAACCGCCTCTGTTTTCGTGCCTGTGAAATTGCCGATAGAGCGGGCACAATGGGGCATTCCGTATGCTCGATTGGCTCCATTGTGTCTGCACGCGGGTCGGGATTATCCAAACCGAACCGAAATATACTCGCACATCCACACATTCACATGCACACACACATAGAAGATCCCATGAGTGAACTCAGAGTAAATTAAAAGTTAGGCCAGTTACATGGCTGATTGAACACATTGCACAAAAATTTTCCCCATTCACACATCGATCAAAAGGCTGTTGTAAACGATCTATTTGATCGAACAATTGAGTCCAATTTTACTTGTTGGCCATTTTTTAAAAAAGAAAGGTCAAACTAAACAAGTGGATTTTTCTGAGAAGTGTTTACATTCTGATTCCCTTTAAAAATACACTATAAAATTTGTTTTATTCAATATAAAAGACACCTATTATATTTTATATTAAATAGAATCACTCCTTGGCAAATTAACTGAATTGGTTGTAGAAAATATTAAAGAATCATAAATTAAATTTATATTATATTTAGAAAAAAAATTTATTAATTATAATAAATCATTTATAAATATATTATATATAAATAATACATACATAAATAATAATGTCAAATTTTTTATTAATTGGGCGTTGACCAATTATCATATGATGTAGCTATAAATAAGCTTTTCAACTACTAGATATCTTCGATTTATAGTATTGAATTTATTAATAGAAAAATATGTATTTATTATTGTTGTAATTGAATTTTAATTAAATTTTAATATTTATTATATATATATATAAAATATATCCCAAAAATATATCTTTCTTAAAAATATCAAAAGACCTTTTACTATTAAGATTAATTTCATGACTATTCAAAATTAACTGAAATATTAAATTTAAAAATATTTCTTATTTATTGATATCCTAAAATCAAAATAATAATTGAAACAATAATAAAAATAATTATAATATTATTATAAAAATAATTTTAAAAAATTGCATTCTTGGATGGTGCTGTCCAATTTTGAGATGTTTCTAATTCAATTCATTTTTATAAAAAATGACCTTTTGTTAAAATTTAGAACATCATCGAAATCCTTCTTATTATAAAGACAAAGTGACACTTGTCACTTGAGGGAGTTTCCTTTCATAACCAACTTTTGTTCCGTTATATCACACTTCTTGGGCTGCTACTCCAACTCGTCTTTCACATAAAATCGCTTTTTAGTATACTGCACTGACTTGAAGAGTATTTTGTCAAGATCTTTCCAAATTGAATACATTTTCCGGTATACAAAGCATCGACCCGGGGTGGTCCGAATTCTTGGACGGATCTTGCTGCATGAAGATTATCCCCAAATCACAAACTTGCCACCCCCGTTTCCAAACAGTTTACTTTTGGCAGGTAAACGTTTATAGAATTGAATTGCTCTGCTTTTCCATATTGAATATGCGTTGATAATACAAGACAGGAGGGTGCCCAGTCAACCACTCCATTAGATAATGGGGAGCCCCTTGCACCCCACGATTGTTCATTTACTATTTGCCAGGGCTCATTCTATTCGATTTTATTTACAAAAGATCCACCAATGCAAACATTCAATTTCTTTTTAACAGCTTTTATATCGATATTATATTGTGCGAAAATTCTCTAAATATAATAATTGTTATTTTAATTCTGGGATTAATGTTCCAGGAATAAATTTTTTTATAAGAATAAACAGTAATATTATTATTTAAGAGCAGGTGTGACAAAAATAAGTTTTTTTTTAAATTGTACTTTTTATTTCATTACTTAAGATAATATAAACAAATCTAAAATATTCATATCGTTTTATTTTGCGATTTAATTCCTGGTACTCCTTTACATTGTAATATAGGAACTGTTAGATAATATAATAATTAATTTATTATGACATTTATCTGTAAATAATGATCATTTATATAATTAAAAAATTAATTCCGAAATTATATAATTTTTATGTCAATGGAGAAAAAAAATTGTTCACTAATTTTGAAAATTAATACTAATAAAAAAATTTGTTTTACTTATTTTTTGAATGAGAGAAAATGTTTCAACTGGACTGCGGCCGTTTTATATTTATCAAAAATTAAATTTGACATCGGAGTGACAGGAACGGGGTAGGGGGATGACAAGTCATATTGAGTTCATGTTGCCAATTTTAAACGTCACCTTTGTCTCACTCCAATCAGAACTATTGTATTTAAGCTGGAAGGGTTGAAGAATTATAAAGTAGTTATTATTTAAAGTAATTTTTTGAAAGTGCTTGCAAACGTCAGAAATGAAATATTATCTTTTATTTATTTATATAGATACTAGTATATTTGATTTATTTTGAAGAATTATGTGTAAAATAAAGAAATAATTTATAAGGAATGGAAATAAAAATGTTTTCAATAATCATTTCTTAATACCTTCAAGTGAAATAGAAATTTCTTAAAAACAGATTATAGGAATTAAAATATTGTTAAAATATTAAGAAGTAATGTTTCACCACAATCAATTGAATGAATCACAGCGTTGAACGCTTCATTTCCTGTTGTCTTTGGCGCTCAGCCGGACAGGGAATACAATTGGCCTCTACGAATAGGAATTTATCAAATTGCAATCGAAGTTCAACTAAATAAGTTGACCTGTGGCCAGGTCCGAACCGACCGGCGGTTTGAAGTAAATTAATTTCAAGTTGCAGAAACAATTTCAAATAATTTTAATATATCTATTAATGTAATAAAAAACAGATATGGATACATAAATAATAAATATAAACATTTTTAATTTTATTTTATTTATAATATATATATGTAAGACCAGGCTGTGACGTCATGAATGGCTGGATGACGTCATATAATTTTAAATTAAGAAAAAACTAATAAATATGATTTTTCCCGAGGATAAAACCAATACATTCGTGGTGATATGTAAAAAAATCTCCTCATGTGAAATTTGGTGTGAAAATAACATTTCCCTTCCTATCGTCGATCGCTAACACTACCACTTCCGATTTCCGGATTTGCACCAAAATCCCACTGATGCATTAAGTAAATATACCAAATTTGATCAAAATCCTCAGCCGTTCAGGCTGTACACATCTATACGGACAGACGGACGGACGGACAGACATCATGCTAAAAATACTTTTTTCTGTTAAGAAAATGCATGATTCGTGGAGATATGTAAAAATCTCCACATGGGAAATTTGGTGTGAAAACAATACCTCCCTTACTATCGTCGGTCGGTAAAAATGGTGGACCTCACTAGGTGTCGTACTTCAACGTAGAGTGAAGAATAGGCTATAATTATTCATTCCTAAAGCATTTCAAAATATCAATAATTCAATTTAAAAGTAACATAATTATTAATTATGTGTATTTTCTAGGTTAACTCGTCAGGAAAAATCGGCCACACTCGGGCGCGTCAATTAAATCGATCTGAAGATTCGAATATGATGAAAGGTGCAGTGTTCTCCAAATAACATTCATCACCAATACACTAAATCTACGATATTTTTCACCTTTTCTAACAAATCATGTTTCACAATATTCAAAAATGATAATGATATTGGACAATAATATTTTCTTCTTTTTTTTCACTATGTTTTTCTTTAAATTTTTTATTATACATATACTAGCCGCTCAGAATGCCTTCGGCGCCCTTTGCACCTAGACAGGGGGCCTTGCCCTCTGTTCCGCCGAAGTAATACATATTATTTGATTACAAGTCTGTATGTCAAAGGTTTTCATCCATTTTGTTTCAAATAGTATATTAAGACATTCATTTCTTTTTGTGTTCTTATTTAAAATATATTTTAATTTAATCAGTAAATTAATTATATATTATTATTAATTAATTATATATGTTATATCTATCTCCGGGGCTCTACGATACTCGAAAGGTCTCACTTAGCTGCAGCAACCACATTTCTCAAAGTGTCCCTATCCTGAGCCACATCCATCCAATCCCTACCATTTCCCATCTCTCTCACGTCCCTTTCTACATTGTCCACCCACAGAATCTTTGGTCTTCCAAGCGGACTTTTCCCAATCGGTCTCCCAACCAATAAATTTTTGATATTCTTTCCTCTCCCATTCTAACCTGCCCATCCCCGCCTTCTTGATTTTTTTATTCTATGTCTTGAGATGCATAAAGGACATGCAATTCCTCGTTATGCAGTCTCCGCTGCAAAGAATCCTAATCTCAAATACTCTTAATCTACTCTCATCTCCCAAGGTCATAGACCATGCCTCAGACTCATATAATACTCAAGTATATACTATATTAAATAAAATTGGTGAGAGTACGTCACTTGTTTTAACCCATTCAAAATTTCGATATCTGCCTAAATGAAAATATCTGATCTATTGTTGATTGATTTTGTCCTGAACCTGCATTTATATTCTCCTAATATTTCCTCTGCCTATGGTTTGTAAGTATATGGTATAATAGAGTAATAATAATAATATGTCTTAATCATTTCATAGCTTGATTTTTATTGAATATTTTTAATCATAATGATATTTGAGAAAATACAAAGTTAAAAACTTGAGACAATTTAGAAAAATAAAATTAACATATTTAACGTTATAAAACTATAGATAAACTAACAATATATACATTAACAGTATTAATTTAAATTAATTGATTTATTGGATTTTTATTATTACGTTCTTTTATTAATTTTTCTCTAGACCATAATTATTTTCCTCCCTTAGAAGAAACTTATTTAACTCTGTGGCGCTAGGTTATTTGAAAATTATTGGTCACAGTAAGAAGATTTCTCTAACAGTCTCTGTTCTTACCGACCTCCATCCAACACCTATTCTCTCCCAATTTCTTCAAATTCTCCTTTATCTTTGGTCTACCAAGTGATGGTTTCCCAATTGGTCTGCCCATAACTAACCAAGTTTCTTACTTGTCTTTCGAACTCTTTTAATTACGTGATCTATATATTTTTTTATTAATTATAATAAAATTTAAACAAATAAAAATTTTCATTTTGTTAATTTATATAAGTTTCAATTTAAAGTGAGTTATACGCTTTTCCAAGAATAATTTGTAATATTGAAATATTGAATGTTTTTAGTGAGATCAGAATTTATATAATGTTGTCTGTGTGATCTGGCCCTAATTATGAGAAACTTAAATATATTGTCTCCTCTTCAAGCCCAATTCATTTAGTCTTTTTATTTTTTTGAAAATTTTCTATTTTATTTGCATATGATTGCATGTGTTAAAATTGAAACAAATTCAAATATTCTAATTTTTAAATTTATATAAAATGAGAACTTTTAGAATAAATTAAATAATTGAAATGATATTTGAATATTAGAATTTAAAATAAAAATGTAAATATTATAATAATGTTTGGGAATTGCTAGAATTATTAATATAATATTCATTGTGTAGAATGAATCGACTTGTTCACTGAGACACGAGAGGCTCTTGAATGAACAACACGGAGCATTATATAAATTTTAAAAAAATTAATTTCTTTGGTTATTGATTAGATATTAATAAAATTTATATCCTATGTTGAAATAGAGGTTTATAAGAATATTGTGATGTAATTTCATAGAAATCGATTCAGCCAATTTTTAGTCTATAACAGACAGACATTAAAAATTCTAAATTCACTTTTGTATTCTAGAGGTCATGAAACGCGAAGATATGCAAAATATTTTAAATTCTGAGCAATGTGCAGACAAAAAACCTTTTTTATATATATATAGATTAAAAGACCCCTCTTAAATATATTTCCCACCCTCATATTTTATTTCAAAATGTAATTTTAAATAAAAAAAAATTTAAATAATAACTAAATTAAAATATATTATTTTTCCAATGTTTACATTTATAATCATTATATAAAAATTGTAATTCAAGTGAAGGTAAAAGTGTATAAATAAAAATAAAATTTGTTCATCCAATTTTTATTTTAAAAGCTCTTTCTAAAATCAAATTGACATCACTCCACAAAATTACAATACATGAATAATAAATAAAAATCACTAATGGAGTGCATTGGACCAAATGCAAATAGAACATTTATATAAACATTTTCTCATAAATACTAAGGGAATCTAGTGATTTTAATTTGTCCATTATGCTAACTAGTGAATATATGATAAATTACCATTTTATTACTTTGAATTATTCCTATTTTAAATATTTCAATTATTCTAATATGTAACATTTCATAATATTTCATCAATATTTTTATAACAAAGTGACTTGATTCTTCAATTTTGTTTATCTTTATATTTTTTTTTATAATATTAGGGTTGCTCAGCCCTTTTCAAATGTTCTGCCAGCATCCCTGGTTTTGTAGAGTGCCAAAATTGTTTTTGTATAAAACTTTTTATTTTGTTTTTTATTTTTGAAAATAATTATTTATGGATTAAAATAGAATTGAAAAATACTTCAATTCTTTAAAATTTATAATAAACCTTTCTTCTGAGTTGAAGGACCAATGAATTTAAACTACATTTTTGAATTATCAATTACAAAAGATGGTTTTATTTTTATCTTCTTGAAATAATTATTCTTATACTTCTACTTATGTAATTTTTTATGTTCTTATTAAAAAAAAAATAAAAATTAATTTTAATTCACAATATTGAATTTTTTTTGTTCTGATTTGCCCGTAAATCTACAGTCCCTTATATTCATTTAATATTTTAATTAATTAATATTCATTTAAATTTTCTTAATCTGTTCCCTCCACACTTTTCTTTTTATTACATCACAAAAAAAATTTAATTTAAAAAAATCTATCTTACAAACACTTAAATAATCAATGAAAATAATGATCTAATCATTGCAATTTTAAAATATATTGTCTTTCAATTAATATAATTAAAAAAGACTGTAGATGTGCACACACATATATATATATATATATATATATATTATGGTTTAATAAATAAGTATTTTTATTATTAATCTATTCAAATTAAAATAGGAAGAAATAAAAATGTTTTTAAAATGCTAATTATCCTTATTTTATTAATTTATGTATACCTTTAATACATTATTTTTCAAATGATCTAACAAAAACGAATCTCAATCTTTTTTTTTTCTCCTTTAAAATGATCAAGATTTCCCTCGAATGCCTGTGAATCCAATGGGATGGCAAATCCTAAAAGTTAACCCTCCGGAAAATGTATGCCTCTCTTCGGTGAGAAAGCAACGATGGCAGGCAACACACAATTATTTAAAATATATCCTATATATATATTTAGTGAAGCCTTTGGGCGCATGTATTATGGAATAGATCACAAGTTGAGCCGAGTTATATTTAAATGAATATGTTAATATTCCCGAAGGAATACTAGCACCTTCCTATTGCAATGCGAATTTATTCAATGTAGAGAATTCCTCACATCAAGAGAGAAGTGAAAATAATCTTCCTCGTATTCCAATATATACCATCATTTAGTTAATTATAATTTAAGACCTTCATTTCCATGACGTTTTATTTGGATATAATAAAATTTCTAACCAATTTCGTAAATAAATTTTTTAATACATATTTTTACAAATAGAAAAATTAATATATATATTAATTTATTTTGAATTTAAATAACTAACTTCTTTTTTTAAAAAAAAAAACAGCAATTCACATCTTTTAAAATTTTTACCGACCGACGATAGTAAGGGAGGTATTGTTTTCACACCAAATTTCACATGTGGAGATTTTTACATATCTCCACGAATCATGCATTTTCTAAACAGAAAAAAGTATTTTTAGCATGATGTCTGTCCGTCCGTCTGTCCGTCTGTCCGTCCGTATAGATGTGTACAGCCTGAACGGCTAAACCGATTTTGAAGAAATTTGGTATATTTACTTAATACATCAGTGGGATGAATTGATCAACTTTTGGTGCAATTCCGGAAACCGGAAGTGGTAGTATTAGCGATCGACGATAGGAAGGGAAGGGTTATTTTCACACCAAAGGAGATTTTTTTATATATCACCACGAATCATGCACTTTGTATTGGTTTTATCCTCGAGAAAAATCATATTTATTAGTTTTTTTCTTGATTTAAAATTATATGACGTCATCCAGCCATTCATAACGTCACAGCCTTGCATATATATTATAAATAAAATAAAATTAAAAATGTTTATATTTATTATTTATGTTTCCATATCTGTTTTTTATTACATTAATAGATATATTAAAATTATTTGAAATTGTTTCTGTAGCTGGAAATTAATTTATTTCAAACCGTCGGTCGGTTCGGACCTGGCCACAGGTCAACTTATTTTAATTTAATTTATTATAGATAGATAAATATTATATTATCAAATAAATATTTTATATAAGGTAGATCCATGTTAATTCTTATTCTTAATTGTCATGATAAAATAATTTGATTTCAATATTTTAATCATGATTAAATTTAAATCCGAAAATAGAAAGAAAAAAAAATTGTTTCGTTTTCTTAGGGAAAGGTAAGAGGATAGATCGAGGAGTGGGGATCTAAAATCCTTATTGAAAATGAAAATGAAAAGAAAATAGAGAGGAAGAACTTAGATAAGTGTATTATTTTATAAATAATAGGAAAAAATAAAAAGATTTAATGATAGTCAATCAATGAAGTGAAGTTTCTAAATTTTCCAAAGTGTCTCTAACGAGTCCATTTCGTTTGATCGTAACTCGCCTTTGAACTTGGAAATGGAATCAGTTAAGCCAAAATTTTCTCCTCGTTAGACCATATGTGAAATAAACTCACTTCTCCTGTTTTATTATTAAATGAACACTTTCCGCTTTGTTTGTAAGGCACGGGTTGCCTCGCATCAGCACTGAAGCCGCAGACAGGGAGGCGTCGTTTCTCGATCTGATTGTTCGCAGTGGGATGGATGATGGTGGGTGCACTTGGCCCTTTTCCTACTTCAGTACTATCTCTGTTTGGAGGGGTTTCAGCCGGCTCGGCGAGTGAACGGATCAATCGCGGCCGTTTGATTCGCCGCCGCGTGTTAACAACATAAGAGGGCCGCCTTTGCGCCGTTTATGTTAATACCACCGCGGACTGCTCTCATTAAACCGCTTCATACGCACACTCCCATCAATCAGAACAGGACTAATTTTAGCCACGACACAAAACCCACGCTTAAAAATACGACATCTTCCAAATTCGTCAACCCTTACATTATATATTTATATACTGAACCACATTAGCCCAAAGAAATTCCGTTGCTCTCTTTGCACTCATTCCTTTGTATTTTGTTTCCCCATTCAGTGAAAACCTCTTTTTATTTCATTCAAACATCTCTAAATCGAAATTCTACCATTGAACTCATTCAATTGGTTTCTGGTAAATTTATTTACTCTTTTTACACATTTAATTAATCTCATTAATTTTAATATATCCTTATTTACTTATAATTCTATCATATTTATCATGTAATTTTTAGCCATTAGATATCCAACTCAACTCCTTTCGGGATTCTTCACCCCTGACCTCACTTCTGTAAAGAATATGTTACCCACATCACTCTCTATCAATATTAATGTAAAATAAACAAAACTTTTTTTTTTTTTTTTTTTTAATTTAAAATCTGAATATTTTTTTTATTTTCAATTTTGTATAATTAAAACTCAAGGTATTTTCAATTTAATTTTTTAGTACTTATTGAATTTTTTTTTTTTTTGTATAATATTTATTTAAATTAAAATTACAAAAATATGTTGTATTATTATTATAAAATAAATCTTATTTTCAAATAAAATAAACGATCGATACATCTAAAAAAATCTAATCAAAATAAAATTATTAAATAAAAAGTTTAAATAGGATATTAGAAATTAAAATCAAGACCATTACACAGAATTAATATCCATATCCACTGTACTTCAAACTCTACAAATTAACAAACAATTTTTGACGTGATAGAGATTATTAGATGTATATAAATTCCAACTTAATACTATACAAAAAATGTCAATTTATATAATAATTGTGTTAATTTATTTGTTTATAATTTGTATTTCTAATTGATTAACTCTGTTATGTTTGTTTCATTTGGGACATATTGCCGTCATAAATGATTTAAAGTATATACCGTCTATATTAATATATAATATAATATATTAATAAATTAAATAATTCATGTAATCTTTAGTAAATATTTTTTTTATTTTAATCAAAATGTACATATTTAGCTTATTTGTATAAATAGTGAAATTTGTATCTAACTTCTATAAAAAAGGATGAAATTAATTAATTACATGCTTCATCAAATTTGGGTTCACTTCTTAAATATTATTAATTTTGAATTTCAGATTATCAAACGAAAAAAACAAAATTAAATTCTATATAAGGTGTAACTAATTAAAAATATTTGAACTGGATAAATCTCTACAAAGGGATCTCTTGGAGTTTTATACTCTCAAAATATCTGAATTTTGAAAATTCAGTAATAGCAAATAGAGTTGATCGATTTACATTCTGTTTATTAATTATTAGTTACTCCACAAGGATAATTATTAAAAATTGCTCAGATTTATTTATTTATATTTGCTGGAGCAGTATAGATTCATTGAGAAATTCTATTTGATTGATGTATATTTTTACTTTTATAGAATTATAATTTATATTTATATATTATATATTTAACAATTTTTTAATCAAATAAGATAATTATTATTTAAATCTTTCTGATATTTTCACAATCTATATTTGTAATTTCAATGTAAATATTTTTCTTTGAAGATTTTTTTTTTTTTTTTTTGTAGAATTGTTTATTTCATCAAATGAATAAAAATTTATAAGAAAAAATTGGTTAAAAGGAAAAAAATTGGAATGTAAAATAAATAGTGTCTGTTTGTATATTTGGCAACTCTTTTCCGTTTTCCGGGGGTGCTAATAAGAGTGCCGGGGTTTTGAATGGGGCTGATGGTATGCTCCTTTGTTTTTGCAGGGGTTGTGCACAACAAGCGGCGCCCATTTCCCATCCTCCATCGCGATTGTCACAGTCGGATCTGTTATTGGGGCCCTGCGGCGCCCGGCCCACTACAGCCAAAATCAATTGCGATGTTCACGGATCCAGCCTCACACACAAAGGCAGAGCAACGCACACCAATCGAGCATGCAGATCGCAGGGCACAGGCAAGCAAAGGCGGCAAACAGAAACAAGCCCAACTGATGGGCTCATTCCAAATGCATGAGGTGGATGCGCGACGAAGCGCTCCGGGCGGGAAGATCATCCCCACCAACCCCACATGACACAGCCCAAACATTAAGGAGATTGCCATTGATTCCGCACTTAGATTATTTACATCCATTTAAAATTATATCGTTGTTGGAAACAAGAAACCCGATTGAGAGATGATAAGAAAACAAAGGTTCAAGGAATTGATTTGATGCAGGGATAAAAGAACCGATCAGAATCGAGAGTTTTTATTTATTCTCTTTTATATATTATTTGATCATTTGTTTTTATAATGTTTCTATTTTGTATTAAATATTAAATTATATCATCCTCGTATATATTATATAAAAATATATATATAATTTATTTTTCAAATTATACTCATATTATATATATAAAATATATTTCAATAAAACTTCAAAAAATCTTTATCTCTACAATATTTTATAATAATATTTAAACCACAATACAATATTATCAATGTATTTGAATAAGAAAATTTAAATTTAAAAAAAAAAATTATCACACCCATATGTAGAAATATTAAAATTTTTTATTATCCATAATTGAATGTTTGAAAAATTCCTTAATTTTAATCTCAAATTTCTCTTAAAAATATTTTTATAAAAGAATATATATATAATAATATATATATAATAATAATAATATAATAATATATATATACAAGAGGTGACGTGTCCCAACATGCATCAGTCCGCTTGAATCGAAGCAAGCGTACGGTTACTTGAAAACGACTGCAGAATAAGCAGTTGAAACGTTGTACAATTATTTTTATTTAATAAATAATTTTATACAAATAATGTGGTCTTTTAATAAAAATTCTCTTCAGAATATATTTAATTTAATAAATTTCACAATATTTTAAAATGAAAAAAAGGAAAATGTTATTGTTTTTATATAGATGTTGTTTTCCTAAACGACAATATAAATAAACTTATTTAACTAATTAAATAAACTCTATTTTATTTTTTAAAAAATTATTTCATTTTATTTATTTTAATTTTTAATAGCTTTATAAATAAATAAAATAAACATTTTCAAAATTAGTTTTCAATTGAAAATACCTTATAAAGATCAAGAGGAATGTTTATTTATTTATAATTTTATTATAAAAAAAATAAAATTTTGTCACATTGTGATATTATCTATAAGGTAAATCAATCTGCCCTTTATGGATGGATGGCCTTTCATTGTAAAAGAGTTAAACATTCTAATGGGTCTCCGTTACCGAGAAGACGGAAATCAAAATATTATGTTTGAAGCAAAAAGGCTAATAGATCAGTGAGTCAAGTTGTCTTTTGAAAGTTGACTTGGGGTCCCATGACCAGGCGCGTTGGACCTACGACAAGGATTTGAGCTCCACAAGCCATCGAGAGTTGCCTGCAAGGTTTGTTTGAAGAACCGGCTTGTTTGGTCTCTAAACATGCAGAGCGCCAAAACCGCAATATGAATGAACACACGGCAGACCTCCCCCCCACACCCCTCGTCCCTATTCCACGGGTACTATTTCGACATTGACGTACTCGTGACGTGTTCTTAATGGTCAATTAGAACATGTTTATGTAGGAATCATTGAAAAATTATTTGACACGTTATTATTGGGAATTTATCAAAAATTCTCTTTCTATTATCCTTATGGAGCTCAGTCATAAGCAAACGACTCCACCTTCACTCCTCCACTCAACTAAACATCCAAAATTGATGTTTGCCTATACCTAAGTATATATATAGTGATAATCACTTAAGAATATTACGCTTTTAAAAGAGCAAGCAAAGTAAATAGAACTCTAATTTTCCCACCAAAGGGAATTCAAATCAAACAAACACTCTCATTAATGAATGTTAATATTATTAATATTATTTTTACACACATTACTTAATTATTTGTTATCAGACCCATTGTATTTAAAAACAAACAAATTTGCATATTTCTTATTAAAACATTATTTATTATAAATTTGAATATATGTAATTCTATTAAAAATAAATATAAATGATAACAACGATAATTTATCTATATTTCATACTAAAATAAACTCTCACAAAAAGTTAAATAAAATTAATTATTTTATTTGAATGGAATAAATTCAAATTGATTTAATTTTTAAATTTAATTCTATAAGATTAAAAAAAAAATAATTTTTTTAATACAATATTTATATTTATAAAAAATTCAATTGATTGCAAGATTAATTAATTAATTTGGTCGTTAATTACTATTGGATAACCTAAAATGTCCTTAAGGATTTAAAATTTAAGTATCTGGTTCACCGAGACTTTTAAAAATATTATTCCTTATGGACTATGAATATTTAAGATTAAGATTATATTATTTAAAATAAATAAACGACAATACAGCCCTTAAACGTACGTATTAATGCACTGAAAGAAAGAAAAGTATGGCCTGTCGATATAACATAATATATATTTCGTAATTTGATTACAAAATATTATTTTTTAAAATAAATATTTTTAATTTTATTTTATTTATAATATTTTGTATTTAAGGAAGTGCTGTCCGGCGCCATTTTTATTATTATTAAAATTCCTATTTTAAATTAAACGAAAACTAACAAAGATGATTTTTTCCGAGGCTGAAATCAATACAGATCGATTTTTCTTGCTAAATATTATCTATGTTATGAATTTCAAAAAAAAAAAAAATTCTTAGAGCGTTTTAATATATCAAAAATACAAATATATAAACAATTTTTGCAATTATAAGAAGATAAGCAAATTATATTTAATCTATCTAATCTTATTATATTACCTAAAATTGTATTAACTCAATTAAAATTAACTTTTAGAATAAATTAAATAATTTAATTTTTATTTGATTATTTGAAATCAAAATTAAAATGAATATATTTTAATAGAAGATTAGAATTAATATTTTATTGTCGACATGTATAGACAGGTTCTCTGAACTGTGAAATAACTTTAAATGAACAACGCGAAGCTATACATAATTTCTAATGAAAGGTTTAATACTAAAAATTAATTTCTGTTCTTATGAATACATTTATGAATTGATAATCTATAGACCAGGCCTGGCCAACCCGCTGCCCACGGGCCGCATGCGGCCCACCGTGAAAAATTGTGCGGCCCGCCAGTTAACTTTATATTTCTTTTGTAACCTTCATTTCTCGTCTGTATATTCAAAAACAGAGAATATAATTGAAATAAGTAGAATTAATTCATTTTTTTAATTAAAATATGCCCTACAATTATTAAACTACATATTTGATTCCATAAAAAGGAAGAAAAAAAGTTAGAAATAATAGTAATTAATAGAGAATATATTTGTTTATTTTAAATTGTTCTTATTATTTTTATTTAAAAAAAAAGTAGCCGAACAATAATAAATAAAAACATTAAACATTAAGCTTCAAGAAAGTATTAAGTGTTTTTTAATATATTCCCTAAAATGCGGCCCCTGTAGCATTGATCCTAATCAAAGAGGCCCATGGAGTCATTTGGGTTGGCCAGGGCTGCTATAGACTATGTCCAAGATATTCATAATAATCGAGTCAAATAATAATTATTAATATACCCGGACAAATTTGCAATATTCTTAAAACAATATACCGAGTATAAATTCTAAAAAGAACAGGGCGCTAGCAATTATTATTAATATTACAATTATTTACTATTTTAAAATTTATTATATTAAATACAAATTTGATTATTCTCATTTAATTATTGTTGAAGAAGATTTACTTTTTTAATGCTTAAGTTTTCATAAAAATGATCATCCTATAAATTCAACGAGTCTAATTTTGAAACTTTCGCAAAGATTTAATGGCGTGAATAAAAAAAAAATCGATTTGTCGGTAGGAGATCGAATCCACCTATTTATATAGCTGGGTGGTGGGTGCTTGTTCTATTGCTGTGTTTTGTGCTCCTTGCCTGAGGCTCGGAGGCAGTGAGCCGGGGTGTTTAACGAGGCACGCATGCACGCCTTCACGCCCCGAGGCACGCACTCACTAACACTCATACACATCGAGAGAGACAGACACAGACACATATTCCAACGCAACTTGCGACTACTAATGACTCGCACAGCCCCTCAGATCACTCATCGCACCCCCTCACGCCACCGCCAATAGAGACATTTCTTCATGTTTTATTAATTCGTTATCTTTTTGGCCGTAGGTATTTTTAACAGAGATTTTTCAATTAATCTTGCTCTGTCGGAAGATCTTTAGACTGGTCGATGTTCTCGTGTACAACAGGAATGCATACATTTTATAATGTTTGCGATATGATTAATTATGAGAAGCGTTCTAATTTGTAGGTTTGGAAACCATTAGAACCCCGTTTAGGACCTGTTGCCCTGACATGCCTCACACGACAAATGACCTAGGGCCCAATTTTAAGGATAGGGGACCGGTGCGGTGAGTTGCCCATTTGTCATGCCCGTCTGTCTATCCTCCCTGTCGCAGATTTTCCCCGGCTGCCATCAACAACTTGCAACCCAAACAGGGTTAACTAACTCTGACCCGGAACAAATCAGTTTTGCGACTAATTTCTTCCTTCCTTAATGGCATTATTAATGAACAGCAATTGATTATACAAAAAAATCTCACTCTTTAATCAAATGATAATTTTATTGCCAGATCAATGTTAAGATTTTTGGTAATATAATTAGAAAAATTCATTAAAAACAAGAAACTAGATATTTTTTTGAAATCTTTTTGTAACTAGCTGACGAAATTTATAGAATTTTATTTCTTAAATAAAATTTATAATAAAATTAATCCATTTTGATTCAGGTTTAAGTTAATAAGGAATTAAATTCACGATTTATACTTGTAATATTATATTACAATATTTTAAATTATCATAAATAAGAAATCAGGAAGAAAACGTTTATCTATTTCTTTGTATTTCTATATTTATGAGTATGATTTGTGGTTTGAGGTGATAAAAAATTAATTCCGGGACTTTTAGCGATTCAATCAAGCTGAAATTCTATATATAGCAGTTTTATACAATTATTAATCATATGAAAAATTATCAAACATATATCTTTATTTTTACGGTCACTTTAGAAGAAAAAAAATCAAAACGTTGTAAGTAATGACCCTCTTCTGGTTGAGCTACATTTCTCAAAAGTTGATAGAAAACTATGAATTTTAAATAATGCCCATGTACCAAATTTCATCATTCTAGCTCAAAGCGTTTTTGCGTAATTTTGGTTACATACACACACACACACACACAAACATACACACAGAGAGAGAGAGAGACAGACATTTTTCTCAACCTTAGTGAAAATGATTCAGGAACCTTCAAAACGTATAAAAACATCAAAATCTCGACATCGAAAATTTTCGTGATCGCAATACTATCTCTGGCGAATTAGTAATAAAATACGTTTGATATGGGTTAGAATATATTTGATAAAGAAGGCCCAAGATGGAGTTGTTAGAGAAATATAGTTGTTTGGGCCAATAACTTTCGAGTTTATTAGCCTCAGAAGATAAATAGATAAAAAATCCTTGTCTTTTTTATTTTAATTTTTTCTTTCGTTTATAAAGAAAAATATACAAAGTTGTGTTATTTAAAGTTATCCCCTCTCCTACTAAAAAACAAAAAACAAAAAAAATTATTACATTGGCCCTAAGGCTAAGGTATGCTGAATTTTTTTCTGCCACCTGTGAACTCATTTGTTTATTAAACTGAAACAATCAAATAATTCCAAATTTATACTAATTATATTTCAGAATAATTCTTATTCTTTTTTTTTTTTTGTTTTTTTTTTAAGAAAATTTGTTATTTTATCGAATCGTTACAAATGATGTCATTTGTATCCATTTCAAATATGAAAAATTAGATCTTAACTAGATCCATTCTTGAGGGTAAACTTTTTCTTCGAAAAATGGTTATAAAGAATCTATTTAGGGTATTTTCCAATTAGTGGACCCGATGGGTGGAAGCTGCTGGTGTAGAATTTCTGTCGTATTTAAATCTGAAGGAAGGGGGGTCCAAGTGCAAGGCCGACGTCTCGATTGCTGTTCGCCGTTTGACAGTCGCTTGATGGATGCGGATGGAGGGTTTTTTGCCGCGACGCCGTCGGCGCCATTCGAGTCTCAGGTCTATTTGCGTGCGCCATCCATCATCGCTGAACGTAGCAGACCAACCTTGTGTCTGAATGTCCACCTACGCTGGCACCTGTCTTCGTGAACCATACAAACAGAACATCGCTTTCCTTTTCGTCTATTATATTTATATTGATCCACACTGAAAGGATGTTAATAACAATCTTTCCGATAAAATATTCTTAATTCTAAGTTTTTAGAACAATCAAATTATATATAAGAATTCAATTTTTAACTAGTTTACTTCTGAAGCGATATTGTTTCCCCCTCTTCCCCTCTTTATATACAATATATACATGCATACGTAGTTTAAATAATATAATTTGTAAAAAATCTATCATCATTTTTGAGAAGTTTTTTTTTATGGATTCTGTATTACATGATTTGTAATGTTGTTCATCCATTTATCTCCAAGTGTAAGTGACAATTTCTTCAATATCATAATAAGAATAACGAAAATGTTTTTTAAAAAAAATGATAAATTATCGATTCGGTGTGTATGTTTACTATCTCGCCAGGGATAGTATTGCGATCATGCAAATTTTCGATGTTGAGATTTTGATGTTTTTATACGTTTTGAAGGTTCCTGAATCATTCACTAAGGTTGAGAAAAATGTCTGTCTGTCTGTGTGTATGTGTGTATGTATGTAACCAAGATTACACAAAAACGGTTTGAGCTAGAATGATGAAATTTGGTACATTGGCTTTATTCAAAATTCATAGTTTTCTATCAACCTTTGAGAAATGTAGTTCAACCGGAAGAGGGTCATTACCTACAACGTTTTGATTTCCTCTAAAGTGACCGTAAAAATAAACATATATGTTTGATAATTTTTCACATGATTAATAATTGTATAAAACTGCTATATATAGAATTTCAGCTTGATTGAATCGCTGAAAGTACCAGAATTAATTTTTTAACACTGCAAATCTCACACGCCAACACGTGACGTGACGTGGTGGCTTTAACAAAGAGCCATACATGCGCTGATTTAATAAATATTATTTATTAATTTTAATTTATAATTTAATTAATTAAATTTAATTTAAATATAATATATGTGTATTAATCCAATTCAAATTTGCGAGATAGTCGAGTGGAGACACTTCAGCTTTTTTGTTATAATATTAGATTCAATATATATAAGTATGTTTATTTAGATTGTTTATCAATATATATCTTCTCTTTCCACTTCCCGCTTGACCTCTTCATATTTCAATATATTTTTACAAACGAATTGTACTAGAATACCAGAAGGTTCATCTGACTGTTAATGGGGCTCTCTTAACTTAACTATTATTAAGGAAATGAAAGGTTCATTAACACCTCAAAGATATTTTTAACATGAATAAGGTAAGCAATAATCTTCATCTTAATAATATTTAATAATAATTATTAAGTTTAGTTTAATTTAATATGCGAAAAATATTTATTTGCATACATACAGTACACAATTTAAACGATACTCACTAGTTAATAAGTAAAAGTAGCAAGGGAAATCATGATAAGAGTTGAAAAAATATTTTCTCAATGTTAAGTCCTAAGATTAACGTTATTGTCTTAGTCATAAGAAAAACTTTTTATTTTAATGATAAAGTTTATTTTTAAATAAAATATATCAATAAAGGAAAATGTATTGTTAGAATGGTGAATTTCTTGAGCGAAGGCTTAAAATAAACAAATTCGTATAGCTTATATTTAGTTTCAATAATATAAATCATATTACAACAATTTAGAGTTTGAACCAAAAAAAATCTGGAGTTTCTCTACTCGACTATCTCGCAAATTTGAATTGGATTAAATAACATATAGTAATTAAAATTAAATTAAATTAATTAAATTATAAATTAAAATTAATAAATACTATTTATTAAACCAGCGCATATTTGACTCTGTTGATGGCACCACGTCACGTGTTGGCGCGTGAGATTTGCAGTGTTAAAAAATTAATTCTGGTACTTTCAGCGATTCAAACTCTCTGGCGAGATAAAATTATTGTATTAAATCAATAATTGTTTAATAATTATAATAACTCAATAATCAAGGATATAAAAATAAAATCGACATATTTATATTTAGAATTATTGGCACTTAAAATAACTGATAGGGTTCCAAGGAAATTAGTACGGATAAATATAAAAATAATTTATTTTTTAATTACACAATAATACAAATAATAATTTCTCTAACATTACTCATGAAACAGATGAAATTAAGAAAATATACTTGATCTATATCATAATTAATAAAATGTATGTGAAAATTATTTCTAAAATATGTTATAAATCTTATTTAAAATATATTTTTAAATTAAAATCAAGTGTCATTTTTTCTGCGACTAATTTATATCGTACAAAGGAAATGTTAAATAAAAACAGAAATGATAATAATATAGATCAATGTACGATGCCAACTGTATTTTTTACTTTGTGTGTGTGTGTGTGTATCTATTAATAAAGAGTTGTCAATATTTCTAAAAAGTAATTTTTTTAATAATCTGCAAGGGCATAGGAATTTTGGTTCTTCATTTAATTGATTATTCAGATTACTTCCTGAGCTTATTAGTCCCTTTCGAACCCTTATTTTTATCAGTCTCTTCTGGGGGTAATTAAGCCATAGAGATGTAGGTAATTAAGGCAGAGGTAATTAAGAGAAGGCATCTTGAACGGAGCTAATTTGGGGCGTCGTTGAAAATCTATTAGCAATTGAGACTGAAATAACTTAATCGAAACTAAGAAAAAATGCCAAACTTACTAGAAAGTTAAATAGGCGATATATATTTCAATTATTTATGAATAAGAAGGTAGACATGAATTGTGTGTCAACAGTCAACACAAACTCGTGTACCCTAATCAAATTCAAATCTAATTAACAGTGTTTTTAAAATTTATTTTTATATAATTAAAAAAAATTATAGAGCATTTGATGGATGTAATTTTTAAAAACTAACTTAAATAATTTTTTGATAATAAACCTCCATTGTTACTTACACGTTTTGCACTTTATTTCAATTCAATATCTTTAAAATTGACAGTTTGACAAGTAGTTTAAAACCACCCAATCCATCTGCGCCACCCTTGGGATATAAGTTGTTCGTTTTTTTCAAAGAGCATTATTTAAGTAATTTGTTTGTTGATTGGCAAAGTGGATTCTTTAGAGAGACCTGAGGATAGTGAAGAAGAACAGGCCTTAGGCCTATAATAGAAGAAGAAGAAGAAGAAGAAGAAGATAAATAGAATATATACGAGGTAAAAATCAGCATTTTCGACACCTACATTTCATTGCTCGTCATTGCAATCCAAAAGCAGTTGAAGCCGCTCTTGATATATTCAACTTGTGTGGAGAAAGTGTCATAAGAGAACGCGCAGCTCAAAAATGGTTTGCCAAGTTCAAAGACTGCGATTTTAACCTCGCAGCGGATGACCTGCACACCTGCAGAATTCGATGAATCTCATTGTGTTTTTGAAGGTCGTGAATTGATCGAAAAAAAGAACTGCGGTCATAAGACGATCCACAATTATCTTCATTCAGTGGGATTTAGCAAAAAACTCGGAACCTGGGTGTCTCTTGAGCTTAACGAAATCAACAAAGAAATCGCTTCAAATCGCTGCTCAACACCTCATACGACATCGAGCTACACGTGGTCATAAACCAGTTTTTTTTATACCGAATTGTCACGAATAATAAAATTGATGTCTGTACGTCCATATGCAGCAAATAAAGGAGTGGGTGGCCCCAGGAAACACGCCGAAGCCGAGAATTAAGCAAGATCTTCACCCGGAAAAGACCATGATCTGCGTTTGGTGGAACTGGGAAATACTTGGAAAGAACGCCACGGTCAACAAGGAGCTCTACATCGTCCAACTATGCCGCGTAAATGAGGCTATGCGATCGAAAAGACACGGTCGACAAGGCCAAGTCATCTTGTTACATGACAACGTCAGACCCCATGTTGCACAAGTCGTCAAAACCGAGGATCTTTAGCATCCACCGTGTTCTTCGGATCTTGTACCAACCGGTTATCATCTTTCCCGCTCCAATTCGAATCAAATGAGAGGTGTTATCTTCGACGGCGAAGAGGACCTCAAAAACTGGCTCACCAACTTCTTCGACACTAGACCAGGTGATTTTTGGCGGAATTGCACAAATTGGTCGAGAGGTGGGAGGAGGTGGTAAACAGTAACATCAAATACATAATTGATTAATTTATTGTTATAATTATTGTCCTTTGTTTAAATAAAGCTCTTTGAAATAAAACGAACAAACTTATTCCCCAACCCATATATATATATATATATATATAAAATAATTTTATTATTAATATATTGTAAAATTATTTTTATTCAATTTTTTATTTCAATTAAGTTTTATTTTAATAAAATTTTGTGTTTAGCGACATTGATGTATTTTATTTTATGTTTTATTTGAGATTTTTTTGTTTTTTTGTTTTCTAGATATCTTTCTCTTTTCAGGGTGTTAAATCTTATTTTAAAAATAAGTTTCCATTTTCAAGGAAAAAAAGTGAAAATAAATTTAAGAATTTGCGTTTGCGCGAGTCTTGAATGAGATTAACGGAAGGGGGTTGGCGTCTCTCGGCCCATCCATCAGTCTCGCAGCTTAACAAGTCTTTAGGAAAATCGGCTTCATGAAGAGGACTTAAGGAAGGCTTAAGCGGCACTACCACCCAAACTTGCTAGAAGTGAGCTACTGCCCCACGACAACACGGCGCCTCCGCCTCCCATAAATCAATTATCTGGAATTACTTCAAATTAGATGGGTCTAAATTATCATAATGTCCAAATTCACATTAAACTTAGAGAATCTTAAGATAACAAACATATTTTCAAATTTATTATATATTTCTTTAAAAAAAATTCTTTAAAAAAATATCTATTTCATAATGACTAATAAGTTTAACATGCAAATAGATTTATACAAATTTAGAGCTTCCTGAATCTGGTAAATACATTATTATATGTAAATTTGATTTGGATATTAAATCTTAATAATTTAAGAAATAAACATTTATGAAACGAATCAAATGTTAATTGATGTCACTGTGTTCTCTTAAAATATTACCATAAATTATTTGAAGGATTTAGGAATTAATTCAGATATTTTATATGCCCATTTATTTTCAATGCTTGTTTATTATCAAAAAAAAAAATTATTAAACCAATTGTAAACTATTCCATAATGAGAAACAAAATCGTCAAATACTTCTTTACCCATTTATAAAAATTATAAATCTCACTTTTTATTTATTATTATTAACAACGTTTTTATCAACTTCACTTCATGTCTGTCTGTCCAAATAAAAAATTGAAAAATTTTTCATCAACTTTAGAATAAGATAGGCTTTTGAAAATTTTTGCAGATATTTAAATGGATTGGTAAGGTAAATATAATTGAACTATAAAATAATCAATTAAATGTAATTATCGAATAAAGATGTGTTTTTATTACTAGAAGAATCAAATAAATATTATGTGATGATATTAAAAATAAAAATATTTCTATTTAAGAAATGGTCATTTTCAGAGACGGTCGATTGAAATTGCTAAGGTTGGTGAATCTCGCCGTGCAAAGACTGGACTTCATCATTCCCCAACTCGACTCAAAACTTGTATCTTAGTATAAAACAAATTTTAAAAGAATTATGAGTTTCTTAATTTTACATATTTTTTTTTAGTCCACCAGAAAAACATTTTATAAATTGCTTTTTTATATGAATTTATTTTGTTTAAAAAAGCCAACAAATTTCTCATTAAAATTTTCAATAAAGTAATCACATTATAAAATATTAAAAGTAATAATTAATTTCTTAAATTGAGATATACCTACTAAGCCGAATAAGAAAAAAATTAAAAGTGAAATAAAAGAAAAAAAATTTACTTTTAATGTAAAACAGATTTTAAATATAATTCAAGCATAATTATATTTAGGGTGCCATTTTTCAGCACATTTGAATATGGTATTTGATCATTAAATTCAAGCTCTCTAACACTAAAAAAATATCATGAACATTTTATAAAATAATTCAATTAAATATAATATATTGAACACTAAAAAAAGTGGTTGCACATTAAAATAAGCTTAGAAACATTAAAAAAAATCTTTGAGCACTAAAACAATTTTAGGAATAATACAATTCTATTTAGGAACAATAAAATAAAATTAAAACACTAGCAAGCGAATTAAAAGAGGACATTCATCGATTACATGAATGTTACACAGAAAAAGTATTCGATAAAGGAACAAAATTATTTCTAGAAAGTGGCAAAAGAAGAATGATGATGAAATTATTAGAAGCTACGAATTCAGTTATTAAACGGGAGCATACACTAAGAGAAAGATTACCCATTGGACAATTTCTAAATACTTTAAATAAATAATAATCTCCTTTTGAAATGGACCGAAGAAAGAAATCCTAGATGTCCCAATTATAAATGTTTTGCATTAAAACCAGCTATAAAATTAAAACTATGGACAGATGCATTTCACTGGGCATTATCAAATAAAACTGTAATAAAAAAATCTAATAAATATTTTGTATGTTCCTCACAATCACATTTTCAAAAAGTAACATCTGAATTAATCTCGCAATATAATTCATTAAATGAAAAGTGGGAGTCATTTGAGGAATATGAAAAATTCAATTTTGGAAGTGTGTTTTGATTATAAATAAAAATGTTCTTATATCTATTATAGTCTGTCATATATATGTTATAATAAAATTTGTTAAAAAATATAATATCAGTATTATTTTTATATACTTACATATAAATGAATAAGAACATACAATAACACACACCTTCTCTCCTATGAATAAAATTAAACAAAATATAAGGTGGATCCTACACCTTTTCCATTTTAAAATATTTTCAATGTTCATCAATATTGTCCTTCCTCTCAGATATAAATTAATGAACTCTTATTTTAATAACCAGCAAATTTATATAATGTTTAAAAAATTATTTTAAAGTTAATGGTAATGTTTTAATGTGCGAATGAATATTTTTATTGTGAACGTAATTTAATGTGCAAAGAATCTAATTTAATGTTTATTTTGACCTAATTTGATGTGCAGCTGGTTAGTGTGCAAGTACTCCAATTTAATGTTCAAATCAGATTTTTTAAATATTTATTTCTCAATGTGCAAATCTCCTATTTTAGTTTGGAAATAACCTATTTAAGTGTGTCATTATATTTATCCCTTATATTTATAGTTAATTTAGATATTTTTTGTTTTTTGAAATTCTATTAAATTATAGAAAATAAAAAAATAGAAGAATGGACTTCCATATGAACATTTCTAGGCGAGGGGGAAACAATGCATTAGTGGACCGGTCACATCTTGTTTATTTTAACGAATGAGGTAATCCAATCTGAGAAGATGCAACCTAATGAGAATGGTGGCCAGAAATCCGATCCTTTGGGTTGAGATTTTAGGACTAGTGGCATCCTGAACACGTCGTAGCCTTCAGTTGCGGGTGCATCTCACCCGGGGTCTAAAACCTCGATCGCAAACGGATCAGAGAGGATCCGGGAAATTAGCCGTGCATTGATATTCTTGGCACGATGGCAACAGATGACTGGCTTACTTAGCATGATTTGTATTGTAGCATTTAGACCAAGCTTCATTTGTTAGAATAATATCGTTATAAGCATTTGTCAAATTACTACTTAATTTTGTTTGCTTCCTTTCTGAACTTAATTAAACTTGTTACTAATATCTTACAAATTATTAACATTCATATTTTTGTAGAAAATTAATCTTAATAGTAATTGGCCGTGTGAAACAGCTATTAAAAAATTCTCTCTATACTTAGGGAGGAAATCTTGGATCCATTTCAAAAAAAAGCCCAAAGAAGATTTTGGCCTCATTAATTAATGGATATCTATATAAATACATATAAGCTATTCATCTTATAAGTTAACTTACGTAGTCTTGAATCTCGAAAGAAGAATATAAAAACAAATTTTTTTTTTATAATTACTTTTAACTTATAGAACAATAAAAAAAAATATTAATTTCATAAAAATAATAACCAATAATGATCACTTCTGTTAGTTCTGTGCTATATCAATAATTTAGTTATTTATTTATTGTTTGTTAATGAAAAATATTTTTCTACCTGGGTTACCGTGGAACGATAAAATCAGTTCAGTAGCCTGGCTATGATGGCTCGACTAGAGGGATTTGAGGATAGAATGATTAATGATTCAGGAATTTGTTTTCATATTTTAGGTTAATTTTTTCAGTTCATTTAAGTGAAAAATTAATCTATTAGATGAAGAGACTGGCGAGCAGAAATTATTGTACTTCCAAATACCCAAAGATTGTCTAGCTTCAAGGGGACAGTTTAATGATTTTTTCAAGCATCATCATAAAAAAATAATAAATTGTATAAATAAAATAAGATAAAGAAAAAAAATAAATAGAATCAATCCTTATTATCTTAATATTTATTTGAGTAAATAGTAAAAAAACAATAATATTAAAAATGAATGTATCATTTATCTTTTTACATTATTGAGCAAAAATATTTAATTAAAATAAACAATACTTTTCTTTATTCAATACATAATATATATTTATATTCTATATTTAAGAATATACTTTCTTACATACTTTACTTTAACAGTATATGTATAAATATATAATATATATATATATATGTATATAATTCTATAATAACATTCTAGAATTATAATTATTATTAGCACACTAAAAATCTTCTATATATATAAAAAAAGGATTTTGTCTGCACATTGCTCAGAATTTAAAATTTTTTGTATCTGTCTGTCTGTCTGTAAATTGTGACCATATAGACTCAAAATTGGCTGAAGGCGCTCTTCACATGTAGTAATAAAATAAAAATACACATGTTTATAATTTATCATGAAATAACAGTTCAGATTACCTTCAGTATTCTTCACACTTCCTATTTATTAGTCAGGGGGCTCTGCTCTCTACCCCTTGAGTAATGCATAGTATATTGTTAAATGTCTTATTCAATGTATAATATTAGTATTAAAATTATCATTTATTTTTTGATTTCTTTTTGATTTTTCAATTTAATCACTATATACTATTTATTTATGTTATAATGAGATACAATATTCTTTAATATTCATTTTGTTATATATTTTGTATTATAATTCGAAAAATGGTGTAATGGAATATAAGGAAATCTAAATTACACTATTTTTCAAATTATAATAAATAAGTTGACCTGTGGCCAGGTTCGAACCGACCGACGGTTTGAAGTAAATTAATTTCCAGCTACAGAAACAATTTCAAATAATTTTAAGATATCTATTAATGTAATAAAAAACAGATATGGATTTAACATAAATATTTTTAATTTTATTTTATTTATAATATATATGTAAGAACAGGCTGTGACGTCATGAATGGCTGGATGACGTCATATAATTTTAAATTAAGAAAAAAACTAATAAAGATGATTTTTCTCGAAGATAAAACAAATACAAAGTGAATGATTCGTGGTAATATATAAAAAATCTCCTCATGTGAAATTTGGTGTGAAAATAACCCTTACCTTCCTATCGTCGATCGCTAATACTACCACTTCCGGTTTCCGGATTTGCACCAAAAGTTGATCAATTCATCATACTGATGCATTAAGTAAATATACCAAATTTCATCAAAATCGGTTGAGCCGTTCAGGCTGTACACATCTATACGGACGGACGGACAGACATCATGCTAAAAATACTTTTTTCGGTTAAGAAAATGCATGATTCGTCGAGATATGTAAAAATCTCCACATGTGAAATTTGGTGTGAAAACAATACCTCCCTTACTATCGTCGGTCGGTAAAAATGTATGAGACATGAGTATATCTTGTCCATTTTATAAAACTAAAAGTGATATTTTTAATATTTATCAATGTGTAAATATAAATATTTATAAATAATATTAATACAAATTAATTGATTAATTATTAATTTGTTCTATGGGCATTTTACTATTAGTATTTAAAGACAATAGTTGTCATACTCTCTTAGAAAAAATAAGTATCTATCACTGTCCCTATATCAGTGATTCTCAACCTTTTTTTTACACACACTTTTAATGCTTTAAAAATTTGGCGGCACACAAAGAAAAAGATAACCTTTTTCAATAGTCGGATACATTTCTGAAATAATATAACAGGAGTGAGCACACTTGGTGATACTTATTGAAAAATCAAAAATGTTTAAGAGCCTGATCGCAAAAACATTTTATCTTTTTTTTTACATACATATAAAATGAATAAGTACTTTTTCTTAATTTGAACTTTAAATTTGTAAAATTTGCCGGTACATTTTGAAAATCTTGCAGCACAAAAAAGTGCCGCGGCACAGTGTTTGATAATCACTGCTCTATAAGAAACTCGAAAGAATTTGACTGCAGCAACCCCCGCCATCCAACACATTTTCTCCCCTAACTCCCTCACAATCTCCTTTATATACCACTAGTCTACTTTCTCTTGCCAAACTATATTTCTAGCTAAACTTCTATCATTCTATCATTTCTAGCCACATGTTACGCCCATTGAAACCTTGTCGATTTTATCTCTCTATAGGAATGCATATGGGTTATGCAATTTCTCAATTGAATCGTATTTTTCAATGATTTTCTTCTTTTTCAATCTTTTAAAATTTTTATTTTTATATCAATTTACCTATAAACGTTGAAGTGTGGCAATTGTGGTTACAATCTGAATAGATAAACAGATATCTTATATATATGTATTACTACTCGTATAAAACATTCCATAATAAGATAGGTATTTACTGTAATATTGTCAATTTTGACTGAATTATACAAATTAACCTCTAATTTCTATAAGAGCATAAATTTATTAGAAAATTTTGAAATTTCTGATTCATAAAAATTCATCAAAGATTATGTTAAATTATCAAATATGATTTTTCCTCACTATTAATGATACCTATATATTTTTAACTTCTAACTTGAAATTAAGTTTTAGGCTTAAGAGTTCACTAACAAATATTGTATAGTTACACTAAAAAATCATTAAATAAAAATCTTTTTTTTTTTTATATAGAATAATTGAAAAAATAGAAAAATAATATAATAATCTTAATATAGGTATTTATAAATGATATCTAATCGATAGTTAAAATTCACAATTCAGCTTTTTCTTGAATACCATTGGTATATTTATGTTTAATGATAACCTTTACAATGTTTAATAGTTTTCCTCCTGGAAAAAATACGGATATTTTTTTCATATCATTTTTCAATGTTTATTTATTTCCTCTCATTTAATTATTAATTTTTATTATCTGAAAAGAGAAACAAAATAACTGTGACATTTGATATTCGTTGTTAACAAATGAGAAATGTAATCAAATCTTAGAAAAATATTCACCGGATTAAAATCATTTTTTTTTTAAACAGAACGATTATTATAACCGCGTAAAAAAAATGGTTAATATTAAATAAATATTTGTCTAAGCAGTGGCACTGTGATAAATCGAAAGAAATATATTACAAGAGAATATATGAAATAAAATATAAACAAAATAATTGATAACTATCAAGTGTTAAAATAATATTTTAATAAACGTTATTCGGTATTCAATCTATTTAGTCGAGAAAAAAATATTTTTTAAATCAACTTTATTCTTTAAAAAATATTTTAATTAGGTGAGTCAAACCACTCTTTCCACAGTGCCACTTGATGATATGTTTTATTATTTTTTTTTATTATTTGATTATAAGTTGAATCCCTTTTTGTTAATTTAAAGTTAAATGAAATAAAATTTGTACTCACTATATGTCGATAGAAATTTTAGAGAATTGTGTAAACATTTAAAAGCTTTTTAATAAGGTAAACCTAACGATCTATTTAATATAAATTTTCAATACAAATAGATAGGTTTCTTTTTATGATTATTATTATTTAGAGTTTAATTATTTAAGCAAAAATAATTTCTTAAACTCTTCTTTTATAATCTTCTACACATATTAGATTGAAGCTTCGATTTAAACAAATATAAATATTCAAATAGATATAAATTTAATTCAATATTAATGTTAAAAACATATCCACAAACACAATACATAAAGTTAATAAAGTTGAATGATATTTCTTTCATTGGGAAAAGAAAGTAGTTATATTTTTATTTGTTAATTCAGATTTTAAATTTTCGAATTAAAAAATTAATTATTTGATAGCATCCATCTATTTCATGATTATATAAGATATTTTAAAATGAATGAAAAAATTACTTTTATTTTATTTTGTAAGTATAAATATATTAAGAATATTAAGTAATTATTGACTTATAGCAATATTTATTATAAATAGTTTTTTATAAATATTAATTCTTAAATAAATGTTGAATATTAATGATTTAATTAATTTTTTCAATGTTTTTAATTTAATTTCAATGATAGATTCTTATTTATTTTTATATTTAATTATATTATAAATTAAATTATTAATGTTGACGCAAAACATTTAAAATAATAATTTTTTAGATGTAGTTTTTTGATCGTTTTGTATTTTCCTAATTCATTCTCGTCTCGCAAGATTTCAATTGAAAAAGATCGCTAATTGAAAAGAAAAGAATTTTCTTTACTATTCGATCATTACAAATTAAATAATGAATGAAATGTATTAATTCGATTGGTTGAGGGCAGTTGATGGCGTTTTCATTCTATTGGCCTGGGCCGGTGGGAGGGTGGTTGTACCCCCTGGTTAGCTGGACATTTGCCTTGCGTTGGTGGACACCGGGTGTTTCTACCATTTCTTGACACTCTGTGTGCGTGAGCCTTTGGACTCATTATTTGTGTGTGTGTGTCTCTACGTCCCTGTGGATGTGTGTCTATAAATTTAGGTTTTCTTTGAAGAGAGCAGCTCGCGGGCTGACTAGGTAGAGAGCGATGTTGCCGAGATTCCCGGTCATCTGGCAACGTCTCGTGGTTGTAATAAGTACAAACATTTACGCCTGGTTTGGCTTTTCTTTATAATCATCTTTAAAAATGAATTAAACTGATTTAATAATACGAAGAAAGAAAAAAAACGACTAAATAAAATTATGAATAATACATGGATTGGACTAATTTTTCATTGCTTCTCCCTAATTATAATGTATAAATAACATTTTAATTTTTATTACATTTTTGTTGTGCGGTATCGCTTAATTAATTACACAGTTTTTATGTGTTTATTTTTTTAAGCATTTTTTTAAATAAGATATCGCCTAAAAATTATGCAACCATTTGTTCATGTTTACGTTGCTGGATGCTGACCGCTTAGGTCACTAAATTATTAAAGATCTTTTAGTTTTTTAATATAATCTATTCTTTTTATACTAAAAAAACTATATGTATATACATAGGCTATCATTACTATCTTTACATTTCTATAAATCGTATTCTTTCAATATAATAATTAAATAATAACATTTATTCCTAATGAAAATACCTATTAAATAAACATATAATAATTTCATTTAATAAATAAAGATGAATATTTTTAAAATAAATTAATTAATATAAATATTTTTTGATTTATTATTGGGAATTAAAATAAAAAAGTATGTATTTTATTAATTCTGGGAAATGCTAAAATTCATATTTTTGTCATAGTCGGGAAAGATATCCGCAGGTCATTGGTTAAACAGTCTATAGTTTTACATAAATTGTGTACGAAAACAGAATTTCTAGATTTTTTGAATATATTATCTATAATCTATGTACAAATGGGAATATATTGAAGGATATTCATACTAATCGTCCTAGTCAATTAATTCTAAGTCAATAACATCACAATATGCACTGACGGTGAAGAATTTTAAATTCTAAACATTGCCCAGATAAAAAAAATTAAATATGCTATTATACAAATAATAATATTATTTATTCACATATTTATATATCTGAGAGTTGATTTACGAGTTTACCAGCCTCTTGCATCCCAATCACCACCGATTTCTATCGGACCAGTCACCATTTTTGAGACAGTTTGACCACGCAGTCATACTAGATCTTAATTGGTTGACCACGTTTTTTTTTCTCCATAGCTGCTAGTTCCTGATCTTCTTTGGCCATCGATCATTCTCCTCGCTACCATATGTTATGATACTATAGTCTTATTGATTGTTCTTTAAGGTTAAACCCTTCCTCCACAACACCGAGTTAAGTTGGTATATTTCTCGTCTCCTTTAGCTGATCTTATCCTAGATATCATTATCATTTTCCATTTTTTTGCTTAAAATCATATACCAAGGTAGTACATAGTCATTTTCCCCTTTTCATATTCCTCCTTGAGTCTTCGGAGCATATAAGAGGCGTCCTCCCAATCTCGACGGTGGCAAGAAGAATCCTGCATAGGCTATCATTGTCAAAAGGAATTCCCATATTGATGCATTTGAAACTCCAGTTTTTAAGATCGGGCACCAAATTTAAAGAGAGTAGAGGCTAAACAAATGACTTCAGACAACATATTCCCGATTTTCACGACGCTGGTACAGTCATCATAAAAATTTCTTACACCTCTAATATATACTCGACTGAAACCCTGAGATTTCAAGAAGCTCCAAAAGTTTTCTAATGGAACGGTATCGTTTGCCTTTGGAAGGTTCACAAATGTCATATGGGTTGGTACCTCTTCTGACATTCTCTTTTCAATGATGATTTTAAGACAAAGATCTTCCCGCTCGAAAATCGTTCTATATTTTCCTCGGACTCGCAGGCAACTTTTATTCCCAGATTTAATATTTTAATATAAAGCCTGGCACATAATGCATGATCCTTTTATACTTTCGTCACTCATATCAACTCCTTTTTTTAAAAATTAATGTTATACTCATGTCTTTCCATTCAGCTGGTATTTTTTTTTCCGCGAAGGCGTTTAGAATTGATCATCGTTGTTATTATTTCGATTAGCACTTGAGTCCCCTCTTTTATTAATTTTATCAAGATTACATCTGGAACGGGGGCTTCTCCACTTTCTGCTTCAATGGCTCATTTTTTACTCAATCAATTTTAATAATAATAATATTTTTAATTTTAATAATAATAATATTTTTGGACTATTCTATCTGAATTGTATAGAAATTATATGCAATTTTTTTTAATAATATATAGGTATATGGGGTATATCCTTAAGTGATCAAATAAAGATAAATCTAAATTTTTGTTTTAACTTAAATTCGAAATTAATAAAGTGTACTAAATTAAAGTGAATTTAAAATATTGATCTATTTTATAAATATTCAAACAGCACATATAAATTCAATTAGCTCCTGTTGTGTACAAAATATAGGTTTCTTAAAAATTTGCAATAATCAAATTGGTTAAGTAAGATTGAAACATGACAAGATTTTCTGTCTGCTTCATATTCGTAATATCGGCGAGGATTTAAATTTTTCTGCCTGTTTAATTCTGTAGTGTGTAATGTTTCTAACTGGTCACATTTTGAAAATAAAAAAAAATATTCTCCTTTCTTCAATTGTTTTTATGTATTTCGAGGGTGAAATAAAAACAATAGAGATTTTGTATATTTAAATTATGTAAAACATAAGAAATAAGACCAATAAAGATCATTGAATATAATTTAAAAAAAAATTATTAATTTTAATAAGAGAGATGATACTTTGAAATTTTTCATAACTTTTCTAATAATTTAATAATTCGTGTTTTAAATCCTTTCTGTTTATTCGAGTTTTCTATACAAAGCCGAATAAAGCAAGCAGATGTTCGACTCATCTTCAGCCTCCTGGTACCAAGCAGTCTTCGAAATTTTATTACATTCCTTTTAATTATTATTTTATGGTTCTAAAGCATGTATCGTGGTTTGTTGTAGAATTTAGTTAAAGCGATAAAACGTTAAGGAAACAGATTTAGAAGGAGGGATGAACCAAAGCGCACTTTAATCAATCCAACTCATTAGATTCTATTCTAGAAATCAATTATATAATTAATTATATTATCTATTGATATATTTATCTGAAGATTTCCATATGTTTAAATGAATACGGAGTTAAATCGGTTGGCAAAGGCACAAAGGCGTTTAACCAAGCGCTTCCGGCCCCGTTTGCGAAGAGTCAGCGTTGACATAGTTATTGTGGCGGTGACAGTCTGCAAAGTCGGCGAATCGAAAACTTTCGCCTGTATCGGCTTCACAGGGAAACACCTCTCTAAAGCCTTCAATTAACCAGATCCTAAATAAACCCTTTGAAGTGTAAGAAAAAAAATAGAAGAAGACCACTTCCTTTATGAAACGAATGAACTATTTTTAATCAAGCAAAACTAATAAAGTCCATTCATTATTGAGAAGAAAAGAAAAAAAAAACTTTAAATAAATAAAAATATTATTTTAAAATAAAATTAATCTTATGATATTGAACTTATTACTGAAATGTGTGCCAAGTTTTGAAACATTGTATTTGACCATGGAAAATTTTCTTTTATTTTTTTATAAAATAAAATTTTATATATAAATAATAAATTATTATTAAATATTATTATTTAATTAATAAATATTTTAATTATATAAATCGTCAAAATACGTTTCATGACTATTGGATTAAATTGTCATAAATATTTGATATGGTAAAATTAAAAAAAGAAATAATTTTATTTTTATTTATTAATTTCAAGAATTACAATTCCATTTAAGATAAAAATCGTGATAAATAGTACGAATAATTTTATTTAATTGCTATTCTATATACAGGGGTTGGACAAAAATATGGAAACACCTTTAAAAAAACATGTTTCTTTGTTTAAGCACGGCCAGCAATTCCCTGTTTATGAAGCTCCCTTCTAATTGTTTTGGTACTCACAGGGTTCGGTAACACAACATTCATTTCAGCAGTAACTTTTGCAGCTGTGGTCTTCTTATTTTTCGTCACAATTGCCCTTAATGATCGTCTGTCAGGATCACTCAGGACACACTTTCGTCCGCGCTGTGATTTAGCAGATGATGTTTTTCCGCTTTTCAAATATGCGGAATAAATCTTCGATACAGTACCCCTTGATACACTAAACACCTCGGCTACCTTGCTTACGGAAGCACCTAGCATACGTGCTCCAACAATTTGCCCACGTTCGAAGTCTGTTAACTCTGACATAATGCAATGACATCCTCACATACTCCGACAACAACTGAACTGTTTAGCACATTTACGAAGTTGTATATGTGGCGTCAGTAGTCAAAAACGCCAGCGGCACCTACATATTTCATTAAAATCATTCTTTCTTTTTAGACATGCATTTCACAAGGTGTTTCCATATTTTTGTCCAACCCCTGTAATTCTCTTTATAGTTATCATTTTATATGAAAAATTTATAGATTTGTTTTATTTTATTTATTAATTATAAATTATGAATTTATGAGTTGTAATCTATTTATTTCAATCAGATATTGATTTAAATATGGAAAAATAATTTTTTATTATTTATTATTTAATTTTATTAATTAATTAATGAATATAGACTTAAAACAATTTTTTTAACTTTTTTGTTTGTAATACTCTTATATAAAATAATGAATTATTATTAAATATTTAAACAGTTATGATTAGAGTTTTAATTTTTTCTTACTGACATGGACTACAACAATCATATTCTTTCAGTGTTCTTTATTATATTTTGTAATTAAGTTAATTATTATTCTTTAATGCATTGATTGCTTTAACTTATGATTTTTTACTAGTTTATTTCAATTACTATTTTCCATGTCTCTTATAAAATTTTTCAGAACAATTCTATGTCATTTTATTGTTCTTTAGTTTACAAATGAATATGAATATGTAATTTTACTGCGTTCTAAATTTCTGTTGCAAGTGTGTGTTGTTAATTTTCTGTATTGTATTAGAAGAGATGCCATATGAATGAAAAGGAGTGGTAAGAGAGGGAAAAGGGTCAAAGGCAGTGGCCGAGTGGCCAAGATGAACGTCTGGTGGGATCCTCGCCCAGTTGAAAGCCGAGTGAATCTGTCTTAATGGAAAGCAACTCCCTGGCTGACAGCTGTCAAAGGCTTGTGGGATTCCTGTCTAATTCGGGGATGGCTCGCGTGCTCTCAGCCAGAAGCACGAGGGGTGAGCTGCCACGGCATTAAAACGAAAACCACGTGGCAGCCAACTTGGCTTCACCGCTCCTGTTAGGGTTAGGCTTGAATTAATTAATCTATTCTCTCAAGTCGCGGATGCAAACGCCCGCGAATTTAGAAGTTGATCGGGCAACTTTCTCCAAAGACAAACAACAAACACAAAGTGTTTTCGCGCACGACTCCAACTTCTATATGTTGCTCTTTCAATGAGTGATTGTTGACTTTTTGAATGCTCTCCACATTTTCATAAAGCAACACTCAACAATCTTCAAACTTTCTTCTAAATTTACCAAAGTATAAAGTATTAATTACTTATTCAACTGTAAAGAAAATTATAATTAATATACCTCGAACTATGGAAGCGAATATTCAAATCATGTTTAGAAAGAAAAACAATGGATAACTGAGATCTTACGTATATTTTAAACCAAACTTTACATTTCAATAAATTTTTATGCATTAAACTTAATAAAAATAAAAAATACCTTGAAAATTGGTTAAAAGAAAACAGATTTTAATAAAATTTAATAATAATTTATTTATACGAAAAAATAGTATTTTTATAAAATTGCAATATACTTCTAAAATTTTGTCTATTTGTCCAATTTCTTGTTTATTATTATTGTCTTGACTTGGAATTATCATTTAAAACTATTTTTTTATTAAATTAAAATACTTATTAAAATGTATTTATTAATCAATTACAATTAATTTATAATAATTTATTTTTTTATTCAAATTCTTTTTATACATAGTTAATTTCAAAATCTATTTACTTTATATCATATTAAAATAAAAAAAATTATAAATTCATAATAAAAATATTTCATAATAAGAACAATATTATTTTGATATAATTAATTTGTAAATATTTGTGTGATAATATGAATATGAAATAAAGATTTCATTTTCTTAATTAATTAATTAATTAATATTTTAAAGTTGACCAATCGAACTAAAATTTTGCACACTTTTCAGATTTGGATGAGAAAACATGAATATGAAATAAAGATTTCATTTTCTTAATTAATTAATTAATTAATAATTTAATTAATAAATTTTAACCCATCATTAAATATCATTTATAATCTCAAAATATATATTCAAATAAAACTTAAAACCATAAAAATTTATTTACTAAAAAATTAAAAATAAAATAAATATTTGAAAAAAAATTAAGTTACAGTGTTTTATTTATAAATGCACTAAAAACTAGAAAATAATTTTTCTCTTAGCCTCAATAAGTATATTCTTCTTCATGATGAGGTTCTACAAGGGTCCGCCTACTTAGAACTTCAACAACAATGGTCAGGATTCTTTGAATAAAGAGCCTAATTAAAATGAATTAGTTAATTAATTTTCTAGGGATCTCTCAAATAAAACGCTTGCATTTAATTTTTAATTTTATTACCATTTTTAATTTATTTATTAATAAATAAAATAGAAATATATTTTAATAAAATGTTCAGAAAAATTGGTTGTTAATTTCAATGAAACTAAAGTCAATATATATTCAACTTTTCCATTTATTAGTTTCCTATTTATTTTAATATAAAATAATTCGTATTTCAGAAATAATAAAAAACTACAATTGAAATGTAGATGTAATCAATGTGTAATATAAAATAAATAATAAATATTTAAATGAAATATTTTCCTCTTACTTCAACCCTCTCCACTAAACCCGGTCTTTCTTTACTGATCGAATTCTTGTGCCCCTTCAAACGTTGATTCATATTTATGTATGAATTGGAAGGTTTCTTTCCGAGACGAAATCTAAAATTCAAGTGGATCTGTGGCAGTAGAGGATCGCTGAGCTTGTGAGAGCACCTGTTCAAGAATGCAAGCGATATTTACTCTGGGGGTTGGGGGTGGTCTTTGGAGGTGTCGCCGCCGGGGTGGATCCTCCAGGTGGTGCAATGGGCTGTGTCATCGCCGGCCTCGGTCCATTGAGCTCGGTGCCGTCAATGGCATACCTGACCCTAGCAGTTGCCCAACCAAGACGAAACACAAACAAGCCTTGGAGAGTTCTCACGCCAACACGAGTAGTCGGACATTCAGTCTGGCCTCTTCAAGTGCCGTAATTCAACATCAACTTGATATACATCCATTCAAGATGGACGCTCTCTAATTACAAATGAGCTTGGATGGAAACGTTCGATGAAAGTGGGCCTCTGAGTCCAGCTCAAGAGGATGACCGACTTAACAGCGTAAATAGAATTATTGAGGAACAGGCAGATTAAGATGAAGCAAGGATGATTGCATGCCATCTCCATTCATGTCAATTTATTTACCAACCAATGACCTTTAATTAATTATTCATGAATTAACCATTAATCATCGTTCGGAATAAATTTCTAAATATTTTAATACCAAATTATTCAAATGTTACTTAAAAAATCTTTATTACTATCTCGCCAGAGATAGTATTGTGATCACGACAATTTTCGATGTTGAGATTTTGATGGTTTTATACGTTTTGTAGGTTCCTGAATCATTTTCACTAAGGTTGAGAAAAATGTCTGTGTGTGTCTATGTATCTGTGTGTGTATGTATCTGTGTGTGTATGTATGTAACCAAGATTACGCAAAAACGGTTTGAGCTGGAATGATGAAATTTGGGACATGGGCATTATTCAAAATTCATAGTTTTCTATCAGCTTTTGAGAAATGTAGCTCAACCGGAAGAGGGTCATTGCCTACAACGTTTTGATTTGTTTTCCTCTAAACTGACCGTAAAAATAAAGATATATGTTTGATAATTTTTCCCATGATTAAAAATTGTATTAAACTGTTATTTATAGAATTTCAGCTTGATTGAATCGCTAAAAGTCCAGGAATTAATTTTTTATCACTGCAAATCACGCGCCAACACATGACGTGGTGCAATCAACAAAGAGCCAACCAAACATGCGCTGATTTAATAAATAATATTTATTACTTTTAATTTATAATTTAATTAATTAAATTTAATTTAAATATAATATATGCTATTTAATCCAATTCAAATTTGCGAGATAGTCCAGTGGAGACACTCCAGATTTTTTTTTATCAAAAGCTATGTGCAGTGAAGTTAACTTATATGATTCAATATAATGTAATTAATTTTAATGAATTCAATTTACTATAATGCAAAAATTAAATTAATTTTTTAATTGATATATACATGCTAATACATATTCTAAATAATGATAATAATTTAAAAAAAAAAATACAAATCACTAAAATGATTTATTTTATAATTTTATTCTATAGACACAAAATTCAATAAAAATAAAATAATTTGATTGGATAATACCATTTGTATTCGATTCAAATGGAGATTCATTTTCTTTTCTTGGTTTCGTCTCCCCAGGAAATTAACGCCCAATATAATTCACTCGGGACATAATTTGGTAAACAAACAAGCAGGCAAGTAGTTTATGTGAGCAGAAGGCAGGCACCATTTCGAATGCCCCTCGCAGACAGCGTGGCTCCACCCGCCGTTGGCATTGCACCCTCTGGCAACGGCTTCCTTCTCCATCAACCTCTCGCTCGGCCTTCCTTCTCATCCACCAACGCTTTTATGAAATCTTCCTGGAAATTTATTCTAAATTTGACTCATCCAGAAAGTTTTATGACACATGACCTTATGACGTTTGCCACTGCGACTGGAATTTCTATTAGAATACACGTGTTTTATTTATTTATTTATTCTTGAAAAAAATAATTTATATATATATATATATTGGAATATAAGTAGAAGTATACATAATATATATTTCCCAATATAAACTTATGTGTTTCTCTCAACATATCATATTTCTATCAACATTTTATTAAACAGAATTAATTTAATAAAAATTAAAATATTAAAAAATTGTAATATATTTTGATAACTTTCCTAAAATAAAAATACTTACTATATTTATTAAATAGATTTTATTTAATTTGTTTTGAGTTTTATCTATAATCTAGACAAATATCATTATATAATAAAAATATCTTAATATATATATTGATAAAATGATAACTAATATATACAGAATTATGACTTATATTGGTTTCAATTTTAAATTTTAGAATTAATCAAATTCAAACTAACCCTCATTGTATTTTGTTATGAATCGTGAAGTAAAACTTTGATTGATTTCGAAAACAATGTTATTAATTCAAGGAAACAGTAATTATAATGTTGAGATGATGGAAAGAGGAGTTGATAAAAATTTTATAAACTAAAAAAATGCATTTTAAAAGATTTTTCTTAATTTTTTTTTAAAGAAATAAAAATAAAAAAACGTGATAAAAATCATTTGCATTGTGTTTTTTATTAAAATATTTAAAACCTTTTATAGGGGCTTAATTTACCTTATCCTTCACATATTTCCAAATTTGTCAATAAAAAATATATGTTCATTAAAATTTTAATTAATTTTAAAATTTATTCTTTATTTTAACTTTCGAAATTCAAAGTTTATTTTATCAATGTTTATTTATTCTTTTATAATGTAATAGATAAATTTTTGTAGAGTCAAATTTTCTATAATAATTATTGATAGTTTATTATTAATTTAGATGCATCAGTGTTTAGGTATATTAAGAATGCGGAAGTTGAGAAAATAAGATAAAAGACATGAATGGTTAAAGAAGAGTATATAGAAAGGATGCAACATGTAAGTAGAAATAAAAAAGAATAGAAAAAATACAAATCTTGAGAAGAAAGTGTCGGTAGACCAAAGGAGATCAATGAATAAGCAATAGATCAAACGATTCGAAGCTTACAGAAAAAAGATGAGTAGTTTATGAATGACGACAAAAATTATATTTTCGTTTTTATTACAGACAAATGTAAACGGTTATAATCTTCTGAAAAATTAGTTATTTCTTCAACTATTTATAATTATGCATAAATGTAATATTTTATACCATTTTCAACTCACAAATTTTAAAAAGAGAAAGGAGATTCGAAAATTTTTTATATAACTTCTAGTTATGCAATCTCAGCTTTTCTCAGCTCTCATTTAATCCATTTTCAGTCAATAAAAGATCTAAAGAATTACATTTTCATATATCCTGAATCTTATATAACATAATTCTCAGTAATACCATGGGGATAAGTTATACTATATTTTTATTTATTCTACTTATTAAAAACATCATTTAATATTTAATTATTATTATTATTATTATTATTATTTCCAAGTTTTCACTCACTCAGCACAAGTGGTAATTCCAGTTGTTCTTTTCTTTTATGTGTGATTATTATTATTATTATTATTATTACTTTTAACCCTTTAGCGATCAGATTCCTTTTCTTAAATCATTTCAAATTTAAATTGTTTTCTTGGTCACCATTTAGCTATTAGTTTTGTTTTTTTAAATGCTAAACGATCCTTTCAAACTTTATGCCACAAGAATAATAATCAACATTTTAGAATCAATAAAATAATAATATTTTTATTGAGTTTATCAGCAATATGGATAAAATAAATAAAAATATTTTATTTTCAGTTTATTATACCTATATTACATGAAAAATTTGAAAATATTGATTTTCTCTTATTTCATTATTATTGGTGCTATTATTATTCGATCGATTATATTTCTTTAATTGATTTAATTAATGTTATTGCGCACAATAAAGATATGTAAATAAAATTAAGTCAGATATGATAATATATTTAATTATCTATCTATATATGCCTGGCATTGGTATTTATCCTCTTTTATTTTTCAAGTTTAATATTTAAATTAACAATTTTTAAACAAACAATTTTTAAAAATAAGTAGTAATATATGTACTGTGTAAAGTAAAAAATGAGAATTATAAAAGAAAAGAATAAAAAAAATCGATGTCAATAATATGCTTTTAAAAATAATGGCAGTCAATTAAGAGAGTAAAATATTTTAGTGAAACAATATCTGACATATTTCTGACATAAATGCAAGTCGTCGTCGGTCGTGTTCTTGACGGGGGAGACAGGGGGACGGGGGAGAGGGGGTCCGAGGGGGATGCTGTCAGAAGCACAGATGCGTTCAATAGAGCCTCGGTTGAGTCGCCGCACTCTAGAGCTCAGCTTGTTTGCTTTACGGGCTCACAAACACACATACACATACACATACCCACATGCACACACAAATACGCACAGACATACTTCTCCCTCTCCCCCACATGCATAGACACTCACGAGCAAAGCTTCTTGTTCTCCTCGTCCAGAAGAGATGCTGCCAGTGCAATGAGATCGACGAGATGGCTTCCGTTAGGCGTCTCGCTTGAGACAAAAAAAAAAAAAATAAAAAAAAACTATGAATGAAGAAATCAGCAAGACTCAAGTATTTTTTGTTAAAGGAAGAATGAAAAAATAAATGCTGAAAAGTTGATGGATGAAAAAGAAAGATTATTCTATTTGCAAAGAGATGATTTGTGCTTGAACTAAACCATTTGGATACCATTTTTGATAGTATTAATTTTTTTTCATTTAAATTATTATTTTTAAAATGAAACAAATACCAACGAAATGTAAATTTTATAATACATGATAATTAATATATATATATTTAATACCTGTTAAAAATTTACAATAAATTTTATACTTATAATAAATACATTTATTGTAATAATAGTATTATTTTTATGAAAATACAAAAAATATTCATCATTTTACTTTTATTAATGTCTAATGTCTAAATTTTAAGGTTATATATATTTATATATAATATATGTTTAAGGATATATATATATTTATATAATATATGTTTAAGGTTATATATATATATATATATATATATATAATATTTAACCTTTTTTTGTTTCAAAATTTTTAATATATATATATACACTATAGTTACATTAGAAGTGTTGAAATATTCATTGCGCCGTTTGTTTAGGCAACCGAGCGATCTGTTTTGTATAGAGAAGCTATATATATATATGTAAATTGGTTTTTAATTAAGAGACAAATCGAGGTTCACTGAAAAAATGATTTTATTTTATTTTACAACAATAACAATATAAATAAATACATTTAGAAGATTTATAAGAATTACCTGAAAAAATGAAATCGATTTTTAATGTCCTTATATATATGATTAATTTAAACTATATTAATTCTATTATTTTATATACACAATTTGTAAATAGTTTATAAGTGGCTGTCACAATTCTGAATCTCACTTGTGATGTGTGCTATGTTGTTGCAAGCTTCAAACGAATTCTAGCAAACGCGGCAATTACAAATTTACACCTCCCCTCCTTAAGTCTCGAAAAGGTTTCGAGATATAAGGGATTAGTTTTTTACTATGAAAAAGAGTTATATCTTGGCCTCTTCTTCCGAAGGCAACTTCATAAATTGAATTTGATAATCTCCTTATTATCCGGTAGGGTCCACTTCTTAATGTTTCCAGCTTGTTCCTATTTAATTTATTGCCTTTTTCTATATAAACTAAATCATTGTTTTTAAATTCATAATTGCTTCTCGTTTTATCAATTCTTTTCTTGTTCTTTGTGAAATTATTTTTGGAATTTTGTATTGCTTCTTTCCGATCCTCTTCTAAGTTATATGTTTCTTGAAATTCTTTAGGAACAATTTCAGACTTCTTTCCGTATAGTAAATAGGCTGGTGAAAATTTTGTAACACTATGTGTTGTTTGATTGTAATCTTGAACACATTCTTCTGCTACAGTTGTCCAAGCCTTTTTCTCAGTGCTGTTGAACTTACAACGCATTCTATTTACCAATGTCTGGTTTAGACGTTCATTTAAACCATTCGATTCCGGACAATCGGTAGAAGTAAAAATCAATTGAATATTCTTTTTCTTCAAATAATCTCTAAATTCTCTTGAATTTATTCCTGCATATTGGTCTGCCAAAATAGTTTTTATAGAGTTATTCTTTGTTATAGGTTCAATTAATTTTATAAAATCACTTGCTGATTGTCCCCTGGATGTTGACATAAAAACATATCGTGATAGATGATCTACCAGGATATGCATGTATCTCTTAGTTGATTTATTTCCAGCAAACCCACCTATCGTGTCTAGAGACATAATTTCATATGGCTTGGTTGCTGGTCCCAATTGTGACATTAAGCCTATCACTCTACATCTTCTAGATTTATTTTCAATGCATACTGAGCAGCTTTTACAGAATTGATCCACCAGTTTATCCAGATTCTTAAAATAGTAATGAGGTCTTATCTTCTGAACTAGTTGACTAACTCCTATATGACCGTAGAAGTTATGTAGTTTTTCTATAAGATTTTGTCCAAACGATTCGGATACAAAAATTCTATTCTTTTTGAAGCAGACTTCACCTTTCTTAATTATATTTTTTGAGTCTCTGATTTCATCTTTATTTAAGTTTTGATCAGCAATTATTTCTTCTAATATCACTAAATTTGTAACTTTCAAAACGTCTTCTTCATTTTCAAAGCTCTCTAGAACCGGGTTTCTTGATAAGGAATCAGCTTCTACATTTTCTTTACCTGGAGCATATATAATCTTGAAATTATATTGAGATAGATAATACATGAGATCGCCAAGAGGTTCATCAGTTCTTGCTTTTACTTTCAAACTTTCAAGCGGTTTATGATCCGAAACAATAATGAATTCTCTTCCTATTAACCAATGTTGCCAGTATAATATGGCCTCTTTGATCGCAAGGCATTCCAAGTGAATAGCTCTCTTTTTCTTTTGAGATGGGCTTAACTTTTTTGAAAAATATGCTACCGGATGAAGTATACCATCTTCTTGAGGTTGTTTTAATATGGCTCCTAATCCGATACCACTGGCATCACTATATATATATACCGGTTTATCTTGGCTATATATTGCTAATATTGGCCCTGAACATAAATATTGTTTCACAAATCTGAAGGATTTTTCACAGTCCTCGTTCCATTCAAATTTTACATTATTTCTTAGCAGATTATGTAATGGTTCAAGTTTTTCAACCGCATTTTCAATGTATTTATGATAAAAATTGATTTTTCCTAAAAATTGTCTCACATTTTTTTTATTTCTTGGCGTTTCAAAATTTCTAATTGCTATTAAATTGTCTTTATAGGGACTGACTTTATTCTTTTCAATAATGTGTCCTAGATATTTCACTGAATTTTTTGCAAATTTGCATTTGGATAGCTTCAGTTTAAAGCCTTCTTTCTCAATTGCATTAAGTACAAGTTCTATATGATTCAAATGTTCTTCAAAGGTCTTTGAGAATATTAAAACATCATCAATATAATTTATGGTAAATTCATTTAATTTATTGCGTCGTATAATGTTTGCCATGGTTCTCTGGAATATTGAGGATGATACCTTTAAACCAAATGGTAAACAATTCCATTGCCAGTGTCCATTCTGTGTGACAAATGCCGTTTTCTTTTTATCTTTTTGTCTTATAGGGATTGACCAAAAGGCAGAGTTTATGTCAAAAGCTGAAAACCAGTTGCATTCACCAGCTTTTACCATAATATCTTCAATTCTAGGAAATGGATGAGCCTCTGGCACAACTAATTTATTCAATTCCCTAAAATCTATGCAGAGACGCGATTTTCGACCGTCATCCTTTTTAAAAGCCATTGTAACAGGTGCAGCATATGGTGAGTTTGATTCTTCAATTAATCCAGCTTCTAGTAATTTGGAGACTTGAGATTCAATTTCTTTTTGGTCTGGCAATGAACATCTGTATGGCTTCTTTGAAACATATTTATCTTCTTTAAGTTTTATTTGCGCTTCTTCATTCTTAACTTTTCCAACATCATATTTATTTTTAGCGAAAACTAACTTATGTCTTTTTATTATTTCATCAATCTTTCTTCTTTTAGTATTCTCTAAATGATCCAATTCAACTTCATTCTCATTAATATATTCATTAAAATTGATTTGGGCCTTTATTTCATTTTTATTATCATTATCATTTTTATCAGTAATTATATTTTTATTACTGGTTTTTTGAAAAATTTTTAAATTTTCATCTTGAATGAGCTTGAATTTTTTTATTGCATCTAATCCTAATATGAGATCATAGGAAAAGTTATTATTTTTAATTATATAAACATCTAGATTATCTTCAATTTTGTTTATTGTCAAGCGAAGACGCGCCCGGCTGTTAATAAAATCTAAGCCATTAATTGTCTTGAAGATACTTCTATTTTTCATTATCTTAGCTTTTATTTGTTTTATAATATTGTGATTTATTAAAGTTACATTGGAACCACTATCATAAATAGCTTTGATATTTTTTTGATTGTTAATTAAAACGTTCAATTTAATTAATGGCGTAAATTTTTCCGGGCCCGCTAGTTTTTTTGTAGTTCAATTGTCGGAATTTCTTCAATATTTTCTGTTAAATTTATATGAAATTGTTCTAAATATTTTTGTTTATTAAAACATAAGTCAGCGGGATGATAGCGATTAAATTTTTTTAGTTTTTCACACATGTAACATGGTTTCTTAATAACGTTTTTATTTGTATATATTTTTCTTTCTACATTATTCTGTTGGATATTCATTTTTGTCTGTATATTATTTGAATTCTTCTTGAAGTACTCTGTGTCATATTTTCTAAGAATATTCATTAGTTGATCCGTACTTTTAATTTCTTCTTTGTCTATATTATCTTGTATGTTCATAGGCAATCCAACAACAATATGATTAATTTTCGAAATTTCTGACATTGTATTTTCAGTGTCCAACAATAATTTTTCTTTTTTAAGACTATAATCAACTAAGGAACCATTAATATATTTAAAGGTATATGCAAATCTAACTTCAGACCAACCTTTAGTAGCATATACTAACAAAAATGATTTTGACCACTCTGACCAGTTTTCAAGAGGTAAAGTTCTCATTTTTGAGCTATACCACTCTATAGTGTTTCCTTCTAGGAATAGTCTCATAGCTTGTATTTTTTTACCTTCATTTATCACCTTATATCTTTCACATTCCTTCTCAAATTTTTCTAACCATTCTTGAGCATTTTGTTGTTTTCCATGAAATTTTTCAATGATAAATTTTCTTTCAATGTCTGCAAGAGTGATTTCATTAGTTGATAATTTCTCTTTTAATTCATTAACTAATTTTATTAACTCATTTCTTTCTTCACAATCTTCATTTGTCATATCTTTCTTGACTATAATCTGGTTTGATTTCTCTTCTAAATAATGATTTTTAAAAACAAAGTTTTCATCTGAGTCTATATAAAGTGCTGCTACTGGATCTGGTAAAGATATTTGAATATTGCGAAAGTTACCTTCATTTAGCATGCTCTTGCAGCCATTTTTGACAATACTCATTTCAAATAATTCTTTGTGTTTATATTCATGTTGAAGATTTTCCGGAAAAATATAAAGTGTTTCATCTTTTATAAACTTTATTGATTCGACTGCATTCACTAGTTCATCATTAACGGTCTTTTTCTTGAAATGAATCTTCACTTGTACTGGCATGTTGACAAAAATCGATTTGTAAATTGGTTTTTAATTAAGAGACAAATCGAGGTTCACTGAAAAAATGATTTTATTTTATTTTACAACAATAACAATATAAATAAATACATTTAGAAGATTTATAAGAATTACCTGAAAAAATGAAATCGATTTTTAATGTCCTTATATATATGATTAATTTAAACTATATTAATTCTATTATTTTATATACACAATTTGTAAATAGTTTATAAGTGGCTGTCACAATTCTGAATCTCACTTGTGATGTGTGCTATGTTGTTGCAAGCTTCAAACGAATTCTAGCAAACGCGGCAATTACAAATTTACATATATATATAATATTAAAAAATATTTTAGGTCTTCTGACATATATAAACAAAGTATAGTTCATGCCAAAGGATATGAATATGGGAACAAATCATAAAAGTGATCTCAAACAGAATTTATATAAAAATTGTAAATGTCTGTGGGAGTGAGTTTCATGAATTAAACAGAATATATACTGCAGTAAGGATGTGTTAACATCCCTTAGGTACTATTTCGCCTAAGGCGAAAGGGTTAATTGACGTATCTATAAGATAAATATATGTATATATATTACTATACTATGATTTTAAAAGCAATATACATAACAATTTGATTAATATTCAATAACAAAAGCATAGTTGTATTTTTCTTACTTCAATTGATGTGTGGTTTTTTTCTATTTATTGATCACATAAACTGCTCATGTATGTACCATATATACATTTCTGTTTTGTTTATTAGTTGCATTTACTAGAAATTCTCTCAATGATCTCGATTTTCTAAATTAATGTTATGACATCAACCAAAATAAATGTCCTATGTCTGTCAGAAAGATGGATGAAATAAAAGGCTGCAGTGACACAAACTGATATTCCAAAATGCAAAATAAAATCTAATATTAAAAAAAATGTTATTTAAAGTACTTATTTCAATGATATTAAAATAACTAAAAATTAATTTATGTTTAGATAAAAATCCAATCCTCTGAAATATACATATTATTTATATATTTTCAATTTGACAAAATTTAGTCTTCCATTTGTCATGTGTAATTTACCTTTAAAAATTAAATTTGTGATGGGTACGATATTGGAAAGTTTTAATTTTAAACGACATCAATGATTTTGATTGTATTTAAGGAAAAATAAAATATTTATATCTATTTTCTCTAAATTTTAATAAATATTGAATCCTTGTAGACCTCTTGAGGGAATTAATATCAATGTTTTCAAAATTTTCAAATTCTACGTTTTATTTAATATTTTGATTTGATCTTTCTTCTTCTTCTTCTGTATAAGTGCATGCACCTGATCAACAAATATCTTTCTTTTCCCTTCCCATGTTTTAGACGTCCGGATGATAACTCTCTTTCCATGTTTCAAGGACTTCAATTCTATCCCCTAAATCAAATTACCTTTTGAACTATAGTAAATTTACTTATTCTTTTGACCTGGATCGGGGCTCGCCCCGTTGAAGAGCCTTACATTTTAACTGGCCAACTGTTAACTTTCTTTTACTTCTTATATTTCCTCTCGGACCCTAGGATTGCATCTTTTTGAGAAACTTTGTTATTACCCACCCTTAAACATTAACCAGATAGTTTAATTAAAACATTTGTCTTGAAAACAGAAATTAAGGCTTCTAGCCTTACTGGTGGAAGAGGTCTGATTGGAACTCTTATGAATAAAGTTAAACTCTTTGTGATTGAAGGAAATTAAATAAATTTAAAGGCGGGAAGTTTAAGTTAAAGTTTATTATGAATAAATTTTCTTTAGTTCAATGACACACACACACCTCTGGTCAATTGAACTAAGCACTTTCTAATTTACATTACGTTAAGAGTACGGAAAGAAAAAAAAGGAGGGGTCATGGTTAAACGTTGGGGATTCTCAAATCTTTCATTCTGTCCACGTGAGCAGCCCAGTAGTTCCTTTTCATGTCCACCCATTCGACTATGTCCTGGAGTTCACTTATTTCTCTTAGGTGTTCACTGTGGATCCTATCATACAGTGTTTTGCCATATAGACAGATAGTCCTTACAATCTTCATTTCAGTTGTTCGGAGTAATTATTTTGTGACAGTTGTATCTGCTCTTGACTCAGCCCCATAAATCTATTGGTCTAACACAGGTTTTGGATTCGCAGCTTACTTTCAGAAGTCATATATGTATTTGTTCTTCCATGATCTTTCAATATCTGTTATAAATCACTGAAAATTGTATGATTTACTGTCCAAGTAAAATATTTAATAACTAGCAAATTCTTAACATTCTATATACCATAAATATGATTTAAAATGTAAGTAAAGTTTATGAGTTAACTGTTCACATAAGTTTATTTTTATAATTTAATAAATATATAATCCAATAAAATTCAAATTAATTTAATAAAAAATTATTTTACATAAATTATTTATTATAGAATATTTAATATTATTTTTATTATTTTTAGTAGGATACGTGTTTTTATATTCATAGTCTACTCTTCGTATTAGAATTCAATAAATTATTATATTTATTAAAAAACAAGGTACAAATTCTTGAAAGTATTTTTTTTTATTTAGGAAAGTTTATTCAATAATATACATTAATATTCTGGACTGGATGCTTTTATAATGTGCTTCCTGTTCTTTTTTAATCATTAATAATTCCACTTTGGTAGCTTCCTTCTCACTTACCGATTTATATTCGAACATGTGAATTACAAACTTTGATAACAACGATTAAGAAAAAAGTTTTCTTTTTTCAATGATTATCCAAAAGAGCAGAAGAGAGTGGGAAAAAAAATCGGAATTAAATATTGACAACTGTTGTGGCAAAATCTAAATCATGGTTCAGTGAAAAACGATTTTTTTAATATAATAATTATTAGTCAATATATTATTGTAAATAGAGATCACTTAGCTAAATAATGGTATTAATAGCTGATGAATCCAAGATGTAAGGTAGATAATGGATTCAGGCCATCTGGAGACTGTTTTTAATAAACTTAACTCTATCACGATTGATGAAAAAATATAAATTCTTGTTAATAATAGATTAGATAAACGGTATAAAAATTTCTTTAGTAAATTGTCTATAAAAGCTGAGGCGTAATTCTGAAATATCATTACTTATAAATATTTAGAAAGATAGGTGATTATTTTAGGAGGGGTCTACAACTATTTTTGTAACTCATTTCGAGATTAGTACGACCACTAAATTGATCTATTTACTTCATTTCAGGGAAAATAAACAAAAGGCTTGGTTTAAAAGGTTTTTCCGCAGTGACTGGCCACCCGTCTTCAAAATCCCAAGTTGCAGATCAGAAATAAACGAAACAGATTATTTTAATTGAACCGTAAAGGGTAAAAAAAGCTTGTCTTCCAGACGAGTTGGCTGCCAACGCTACTGTTTAAGACCACATCGGTCATGTCAGGAACCAACAAACTGACAGCTTTGTTAAACGCAATTCATTGGACGACAATCGGAGTCGTTAGTTGCGAGGAAGCGCAGTGTCATCGCACACTTCTTTTGCATAAGACGAGGGGCTTAACAGTTGGCCAAGGACCTCCCTGGGGATCCAACACCCACACTAAAAGCCTTTTAAATAAACGAACAAAACAAAATAGTCTTTGTGAAAAAACGCAACCTCGAACGGAGTGGAGAGAAAGAAACTGATGCCTCACTTATTTCAAAAAGATTTTCTTAATTCTCAATTTATATGAGTATTATTGAATATATATATATATTGGTAAATATATTTTTTTATCTGAATCCAAAATATAAGTTATTAAAATATAAATTCAAGAAAATTTCTTATACCATAAATGGCATATTATATAATAAAAATTAATAATTTATTAAATATTAAGTCCATTATATAATAATTATTCAGGGAAGAAAATAGAATCTAAAAATAATATTCTTGTAAAAACATATTGTTAAGAAAATAGGAGCATTTTTAAATACTCTTTAAGAAACCTCAAAGAAAAATAAAATTATTTTTCTCTATTTCATTAACATATTTGTTTTAATTCAATTAATAAATTTATGATCATGTGATTCAAGAAGATTAAATCATTCTTTATGGTAATTCTTAATCTAATATTTAATTTTATTTATTCGTATTTTCAAAGAGGGCGGGAGAGATAAGTTTATAAAAAAAATTACTTTAGAGAAAGATAATTCAGGATTGAATTGAAATTTCACTTCCTGGTTGGGTAGTCCCGCCACAATACGGTAGCACAGATGGACACACATTCTCCCCCCCCCCCCTCCCCCAAATACCAAATGAAAATGATAAGACATCACAAAATAATATTATCTATCAAAATTATTAAAGAAAATTTTAGAAGTATTGTCCTAATGGTGCTTTAACTCTAGGGAAAGGGAGCACATTGGAAGTGACAATTCAATCTTTGCACAGGTAACCACGAACCTATTCCCTTCTATAAATTTGAATTATTCAAACATATTATTAATTATTAATTAACACAAAGTCTATATCTATATTTTAAATCTAACCATATTATTTAAATTGATTAAAATAAATGAAATTAAAAATTTAAATGAATCAAGATTTTTAATTGATAAAATGTTTATCAACAAATTAGTCAAATTTCTTAACATTTTATTTTAGTTTTTAATTTATTAAACATTTAATATAAGCGTTAAATAATAAACTAATTTTAATTTTTTCTCTTCTTTTAAAAAATAAAAACTTTCCTAATTAAAAGACATTTAAGTATATAATATTATTAGATTTTTATATGAAGATATAATTTATTATTTTTGAAGAGGTTTTTTAAGAGGGAAGTAAAAATAAAAAATATATATGCGTATAAAATTAATAAATACAAAGTAATTTTTTTATATTATTTTTCTAAATATTTTTTCTCGTAATAAAATAAATTTGAATTATTCAACAGTTTCAAGGTGGATATCGATTTAACTATTCTTTTACTTTACAATCAATTTTAGTGGAATCAACTTATATAATAAATAGATAAATATATATTTAATAATTAGTTATACTAATGTACATATTTGTCAGTGTTTCATTTTATGTTAATTATAGAATATAGATTTCTTCAGTTTCGACACAAAAACTTCTAAATTATATAAAAAAATTTAAGTATTTCATTATTATACATTTTTTTGGTTTAGATATTAATTTAAAATTATAATTTTTTGGTGCTAAGTTCTTATAAAATCGGATAGCTGATTGTAAGAAAGGATTTTTTTTATATTTTAGCATTTAAAAAATATCTTTTTCATCTTTCCATGTCGAAAATGTTTAAGAGCCTAGTCCTGAAAAAGTTTTACCTTTTTTTTTCTTTTTTTAGAAAAAAACGTCGGAAATGTCCTAAATGTTTGATGAGTACCTAAAACGGGACATTCCCGTGAAACCGGGACGTTTGGTCGCCATAGGTTTAGCATATACTTCCGATTAAATTTAAGCTCATGAAATGTAAGAAAAATAAACTATTTTTACAGATTTTAAGCTGGTTGGTTGCATTTAATAATTGTGATATAACATAATTAAAATAACTTTTAATTTTTTTAACAAATCAACTTAAATATTAAAAATTGTGATATTTATAGTTGAAAAAAATTAGAATCCCTATAGAATAATTTTCAGAAAAATTATTTATAGATATTTAGCCATTAATAATATAAAAACTTAATGATTTCATCAAAATTACTTTTTTTCACAAATTATTCCAAATATACATTAATTTAGTAAATTTAGTTTATACTATATCCTATATATTATATATATATATATATATACTAATGTATACTAAATACTTTTAATAATTTTCTAATACATTTTTTCATATTTTCTATATTTAACGACATTAACAAAACTCAATGATAAAAATCATATTAATAATAATGATATTTTTAAGTATATTTTATATTTTGAATTTATTAAAATAAAAACTTTTGCAGCTCTAATATAATAAAATTTAATGTTTAATCTTCAAAACTATTTATTTTTATTTATTCAAAGATGAAATTATAAAAAGGTGTCCATAACAAAGTAGAACTATGATTGATGTTTGAGATTAAGTTTCACCTGAATTATCTTTTAGTAAGAATGTCACCATTTGGCTGTTTTGTAAAACAACCTTAACAAAATGTTTGCCTTCTCGCTAATCGTTACTTTTCTCGTTTATGTCACGTTCTCCAAGTAATCGATCACCGTGGCCTGTCCTCCAATTACAAGCACACTCTGGATACAATTATTGACTTCCAGGCAGGCCGTCAACCATTTTATTTAATCCAAATGGAAGGTCATTTAGATTTTTTTCTATACATAAATTCTATGTGTCGTAAAATTTTTCGAGAAAATCTTAAAAGTCTGAATTAATTCTTTTTTCAGACAGAAATAAATAATAATTAAAAAAAAATATAAAGAAGCTTTTTAAAAACATGCTTTTATTTGCACTAAAAAGGAGAAAATAGTTTCACCACACACACCACGATTTCATTACAATTAATCATATCTAAAAAATGAAAGCATGGACACCAGTCATGCAGGGAAAGGAAAAGAATACGAAGGACATTCCACAAACCTATCTGTTTTTTTACCTTTTTCACTATAATTGATAACTATGTCTATTTGAAGTAGAATTTACGTTTTTCCATGCATGCAGAATATTGCATTGTCATCGGAGTTACAAATGTATGCAAAATTTCAGCTCATTCGAACATTGGGAGGTGGGTCAAATTCACGTTGCAAGATTTGACCACAGGACACGGGTTGAAACTAAATAATATAAATATAAAAATTTTTTATAAAATAACGTTTTTCCAATGGACTAAAAAGAATAAAATAATTTTTCTATAAGCCTGACAAAGTTTATGGATGAATTGCTTCATATTCAACGAAAAACGTTGGGCGCTGAAGAATAAATTATGTGCCGATAACACTTAACATTAAAATCATTGCATATGCTAATGAAACAAAATACTTGGGATACTAGATGCAAGGCTACGCTGGAAAGCTCATGTAAAAAAAAGAGAGAGGAAATTAATATTAAATATAAAAAAATGTATTGGCTAATGGGGATACATTCAGTCCTGTCTATTGATAGCAAATTATTGCTATATAAACAGGTCCTAAAACCTGTGTGGACCTATGGTAGTCAACTCTGGGGTTGTGCTGCAAAGAGCAATATACAAATCATCCAACGATGCCCCAAAACAAAATACTAAGGACTGTAGGCATACAAACACTGAGGCCTTTCGACTCCTTGACGTAGCCAACCAGACCAGAAGATTAAAAAGAAATAAACCTCATGAACTAATGGATTAAACTGCTCATGTTTGCATGTTTTTATAAAATCATTAACTTTATATATTTTCTTTAAATACATATCACTTATTAGTTAAGGTTTATAATTAGATTGTGATTTGTAAAAATAAATAAAAAAAAAAATTAATTTTAATGCTATAAAATTTTTTTAAATACGTTCAAAATTAAAATCTATCCTGAAATCAATATTTATGCTTAAGAATCCGTTGGAAAAAAATTAATCTTAGCAATACAAAGGGAGTTAGTTACTAAAAGTAATTAATCGTTAATTAATTACGATTAATTAATTATAATTCAATTATATTTTTTCTATAGACGCCATTGGGTGTGCGGATAGCGAACCTGCCTCACATTCACATGGTCCCGGGTTAAAGTCCCAAGGGAATTTCCCTAGCTGGGGTCTATGGGACGGAGTCAACCCAGCCTCCGGGAACAACATTGGGGAAAAGCTACTTGATAGCGCCTCCGATCAAGAAAATTAAGGTAAAGGTTGAGAGGACCCGTTCTACTGATCATAGGACACCTCTTGATATAACCGACTTGATAGGCGTTGTTGCCCTTACGTAGGACATACAAGTCAGAGGTTTTTTTTTTATATTTTTTCTATACCTTCTAGAGAGCGAATGAAATATCTATAAAATTTTTCAGAAGACTCTCAATATTAAGATGATGAAAAATCGATTTCAATTTGTCAAATGAGCGAACAGACAGACAGAGAGACATACGCCATGTTAAGTTGAGAAAAAAGTTATATTATAATAAAAGCATGTTTAAAAAGAGAAACACAGTTTATTCGAACTTATATATTGTATCTTTTTTCATATTAATCAAAATTTTAGAAAAAATATATTTAATTTTATAAATAATTTTCTAAAATTGAATTTTTTTTAAATCTATCTATTTAGTAATTATTTAAATATTTTTGTATTATTTAATAATTAACAATTTTATTTATTTGTTTCAATTAATTTAATAATAAATATTAATAAATGAAAGAAAAATGAATACTTTATTGCTACGTCTCAGTATTTTGTAAATAATCGAACATTAAGGATGAATCTCGTGATAATCTATTTAGTTAAATCATCTCTTTTATTATGTACACGAAAAATATCTCTGTTTAAAAAAAATGAGTGGATGAAAAATGATGTTTTGATCTCACTGATTAGGATGGAAGCATTTTTATTTCTAAGTGAGTAACATCCGTCAGCAGCGTCATTTATCTTTCTTCTCTCTATTGTCATACTTAATTTAATCATTTTGAAAAGCAAATCAAATGAAATGATGTTTCTACCTGATCGTCAATCTCGATGAGAATAGATATTGTACAAAATAATGAAATCTTCATCTAACCATTCTATGAATGTGAACACTATTCACCTTCAATGAAAGAGTAGATAATTAAACAACAGAGTGAAAACGTCAAGAAATTTGCAAAAGACACCAAGAAGCCACTTTTTCTTTTAACATTATTTTTTCATTCATTTTATTGAATATATATATTGAATATAATATAGGGCAGGTCAATAAGACCGTGACTTTTTGCATTTCCCCTTTTCTTAAATGAAATCGCAACATTCCTCCTATCAGCTGACGCCTGTAGAAATTTGGACCAGCTGGGTCTTTTAGTTTTTGTTTGACATTAATTAATAGCAGACTTCCACGTGATATGAAAAGAAAATGGAAAAAGTGAATTTCCATGAAAATCCATGAATTGGGATACGAATTGCGCCCTCATCCACCCTATTCTCCGGATTTAGTCCCGAATGACTATTTCTTGTTTCCAAACCTGAAGAAGTGGCTCAACGGAAAGAGATTTGACACAAATGATGAAATTATTTTACAAACAAATCTATTTTGAATGTCCTCGACAAATCTTAAAAATTTGAGAAACGTTGAAGAAACGTTGAACGAAGTGTATAGAGCTCAAAGGAGACTATGTTTAAAATTTTAAAATTAATATAATATTATTGATAGTGAAAAATATTAATGAAGGTCTTCCAAAATAAAAATAAAATCAATATTTTATTAAAGTTTTAATAATTTACCCATTATATTATTTGAATTAAGAGAGTGATAGGAATTTAATATTTAAAAAAAAAGTTATTTTTAGCTTTCTGAGACTCAACTTTTATTTTTTAGTTTCAAAGTTTTGATATTCCTGCTCAATAATATAAAGAAAGTAAACAAATATAATATTCTCTATCTATCTCTCTGTGGCTCTACGGAACTCGAAAGTTCTTAACCGCAACAACCACATTTCTCCAATTGTCTCTCTATCCTAAGCCACAATCATCCAACTCCTACCCTTTCTCACACGCACGTCATTGGTTTTCCAAGCGGACGTTCACAAATATAAAATTATCATAAATAATTTTCCCTTTAATTCTTATATATAGGAATTGTAAAAAAATATAAAAAATAAATTCATCAATATTTAATATTGAGATTTGCTACTATTATAAAAGTTATTTTAATATAAATTTCATAAAAAAGTGTAAGAAATCAAAAAATAGATTTTAAACGTTTTTTTAAATATTAATATTAATATAAAAATTAATTACATTAAATTCAATATTCAAGAAAAAAAATTAATTATAAAATTATTCTTTAATTAAGTTATAACTAATAAATTTTTAGAGTTGGTGAAGATTATATATCGTTTTATTAAAAGAAGTTCCTTGAATTTTTTTCGAATTAGAGAGTTGAATTAATTAATTCTCTGTCTAATAAAAGAAACAAATTCTTTGGTTGTGACTGAAGGCGTAACCGGACGGGCCATCAGCGATGATGCGTTCCGATTTAGATGTGTTTGTTAGTGTTAGGACGAAAGTGTGGGTGGGGTTGTCGGCGCCCCGCAGTCTGCTGCGTCGGCCAGGATGGGAAAAGCAGGCGCGCAGGAAGTGGCAGCATCGGGTTACCAGCCTCGGGACACACCCTGGGCAGAACAAGTCGCTCTTTGACAGCACCCGACCCGGGTCCAGAAAGAAAAATTTAAACAGCCCTCCCGAAAACAAATACCAAATACCAAATTTCCAAATCTCATCAATCACTCGTTCAAGCAAACCACTCTTCACTAATGGTGAGGGAAACTGCTTCCTCTGCAAGTTTTATGCATTAATATCTTGATGAAAGGAAATTTTTTTGAGGATTTTAGGATTATAATATAGAGGGTCATTTTCTATTTTTTATAATTTATATATTTTCTATTCTTTTTATTTAATTAATCTTGACTCAGATTATATAATTGAATTATGTGAATCAGACAAACAAATACAAATATATAAAAAAACTAATAATATTTTATTAAATTCGATGAAAATCGAAATTCGATAATCAAAATAAATTTGAAATTTAAAATATACTTGAAACCATTTTGAATCGCCATAACGTTTTGCTGAATCTTTTTGCCATTTTGAAAAAAACTATTATTTATAACACAATTGAAGATTAAATATATATATATATATTTAATCGTGTTTTTTGTATTTATTTTTACTAAAAAATCAAATAATGTATTAATGGAAAAAAAATAATTATTAACTAAAATTTGAAATAACACACACAAAAATGAACAATTTTATTTCAACCTTAAATTATAATTTGAAATATTAATACATTATTTATGTGATAGTTGATCCTGCTGGAATCTACAAATTTATTCCAAATCAGGTTACTCAGACTTCTTCTTCAATACCTCTATATTTTTAAAGTATGTTTAGATTTATATTAGTTAATGTAGAAAATGTGGTGACTCACAAATGCCTAGGATATAGAGATGTTCGTTCTTTTGACAAATTGAAATCGATTTTTTTATAGACTTTTTATTGAGATAGACTTTTGAAAATTTTTATAGATATTTCAATGGATCCCTAGAAGGTATAGAAGAAATATAATTGAATTACAATTAATTAATTGTAATTATTAAGTGATTAATTACTTTTAGTAACTAACTCCTTTTGTATTGCTCCGATTAATTTTTTTCAACGAATTCTGAAGCATAAATATTGATTTCAGGATAGATTTTCATTTTGAACGTAATATTTCATAGCATTAAAATTAATGATGAATTTTTATTAATCAGTTGTATCGCCAATGAGAAGAGGTCTCTTCCCCTCAGATGGCATAGAAAAAAATTACCTTTTTTTTATGAAGACAATATATATATACATATATTATATATATATACAATATATATTTATAAAATATACATTTATATATATGAGCGGTTTATTTTGAAAGTGGCCTAAATCCGTTTTGTATTTTTTTACCGGTTACAGTGGTTACATGTACAACTTCATGTTATTTATCAGTGAGGTATTTCAGGTTGTCTATACCCCAAGCAAATACGATAAATTTTTGACACATAAGTTTTCAGAATTAATTCAATAACTAAACCATGTAGTTTGAAAGTGACATAACTCCATTATATTCTTACATCAAGGTTTTGGCGTGGTGGAAATGTTATTAAAAAAAATAATCTAACGTTCGTTCCCCAAGATTATTACAAAATTATTAAAAAATGTTGGAAAGGTAATAATTTTATTGTAAATGAAATGAAACAAGAAGATTTTGTATGGACAAAATTATTAGAAGACGCAATTTTTAAACGGGCAAAGAATTCTGATGGAGAATCAATAAACTGATTAAAAATATGTTGGATGCGTTTTGTCAGAAATGAACCGTATAAAATTTTCTATAAGACATCAATGAATGAGAATGAATATTTTCAAGTCCTGAATTAATTATCACGTCAGGGTAGACTATGAAAATTCAAAAATTTTGTATTGACACCACTCTATAAAAATCTTAGACCAATTACAACAGCAAAATTCAAGGACATCATTGACTTATGTTATGTTATATATATAATTTTGTATGTTCTGTAATTAAAAGATGTTATGAATCGTATAAATTATGTTTCCTAAATGTTTTAAAGAAATGTAAAATAAATTCAGTATTTCTGAATCTCGTCACAGTACGCTCGGACAGTGCAGTCGCTTGATAACGATTGCAGAAGTAGAATTATGTTGAATGGACTTAAAATTTCATAATGAATCTGGTTGTTAATTTTGAAAGTGGCCTAACTCCATTCTTGATAAGAAAACTCAATTATTCACCTAATAATTACCACTATTTTAATAGGAACTATAAATTTAACATCCTTAGATACACTTAAGCAGTATCACTCATTAGGATTCTATACGTTTATTTTTAAATTCATTGAAACGCAAACCCTTAAATATTTCGATTTGAAGATAAATGGAGTTAGGCCACTTTCAAAATAAACGGCTCATATATTAATGTATATATTTATATATATACATTTATAAAATCTCATATTAAGAAAAATTATTTATTTATAAATATAATATAATAATTAGTATTCAATAATAATTAAGACGCCATTGGGTGTGCGGGTAGCGAACTTGCCTCACATTCACATGGTCCCGACTTCAAGTCCCGGCAAGGGAATATTTCTAGCTGGGGTCAACCCAGCCTCCGGGAACAACATTGGGGAAAAGCTACTTGATAGCGCCTCCGATCAAGAAAATCAAGGTAAAGGTTGAGAGGACCCGTTCTACTGATCATAGGACACTTCATTGATATAACCGACTTGATAGGCGTTGTCCTTGCGTAGGACATACAAAAGTCAGAGGTTTTTTTTTCATTGATAACATTTACTTAACATAAATACATAAAATCAATTTTGGAAGATTAATATATTTTTTGTTTTATTCAATTTGTAAATTTTCGTATAACTTCATCTTTTCTATTTCTCTTGTTATATTAAATAAATTTATCATATTAAAATTGCACTAAAAAGAATAAAATAATATAAATATAAAAAAAATTTTATAAAATAACGTTTTTCCAATGCACTAAAAAGAATAAAATAATTTTTCTATAAGCTGGACAAAGTTTATGGATGAATTGCTTCATATTCAACTAAAAATGTTGGGCGCTTTTAGTTTTCATATGATTTCTATACAATTAACTTCCTTTATATAGCTATTATTCATATATATACATACATACCACACTAAAACACTTCATTAACAAGTAACACTATTTCTTCTAATATAATCAACCATTTTGGATTTGATTGATAATATATAAATTTAATAAAAATTCTTTTAAATTTTGATACATACTTTGATATAAGTATATTACAGTGAAAAATAATAAAAGATTAATTAAGCTCTTAACCTATCAATTTTATTGCATGATAAAAAAATTTGTCAGTTTATGTTTTTAATAAAATTTTTATTATTACAAAAATTTGACTTGATTGTTCATATAAATAAATAAAACTAAATGCCCCCAACGTTTTTCGTTGAATATGAAGCAATTCATCCATACACTTTGTCAGGCTTATAGAAAAATTATTTTATTCTTTTTAGTCCATTGGAAAAACATTATTTTATAAAAAAATTTTATATTTATATTATTTAAATTTTTGTCTTTCTAAAATTAGGTAAATATTTTAAATTTGTTTTAAATTCAAATCATTGTATTGTATTATAATTTCTTAAAAAGTTTCTTTTTTATTTATTATGTTTAATAAATACTATTTTTTGACGTAATATTAAAAAATAATATTAAATTGTTTATAATTAAAAATTATAATATTTTAATTTCTTTTAAATTTAACACATATAATGATTCATGGCAAATAAAATAGAAAATTTTGAAAATCAACTTGTTATTCTTTCATAAATATGAGTTCAATTATAATACTTTAAAATTTGAAAATATTTAATTTTTTTTTTAATATAGGAGGTATATTTGGCAATATTTAGGTGTATTATGCAGCTTGGATGGGTAAGTCAAATGGACTAAGGTAGGAGACTTAACTTATAAGTTTTTGTTAATCCTAGGTGAATATTAATAAGGATTAAGGCCAGATTAGACAATATTAGATCAAGTCTAATCTCATTAACACAACATTTAAGACAATGCTAAGAACATTGAATATTTCTGTACATCAATTCTTAGGACTCACAGGTTTAAATTAAATCGTATTTAAATTAAAAAAATTAAATATTTGAATTTATTTAAATTATGTATGGTTGTGTGGAGTTAGAAAAAAGTTAGTTTTAGTTTGATAGTTCAAATAAATGTAAACATATGACATCCAACCAAGTAATAAGTAGTCCTTACAGGGGGCAGAACCTCCTGTCAAGGTCCGCATATATTATAAATTCGGCGTTATTAACATTCATTTTTACAGTTAATTTTCATTCCGATTAAATCCATTTAATATTTTCTTATTAAATCAATTTGTATATTAATATTTACATATATATTGATATATAGTATTATGTATATTACATAATTGTATATCAAATAAAAAATTATTATAAATAATTTGTAAATAATTTGGAAAAACAAAGAAATAGTATAAATTAAATTAACAAATAATCTATTTAAGTGAAATGATATTATTAAAAAAATATAATTCAAATGATCCAATATTCTAAATTTTTCCTATTTATAATATATTTACATTATCATAGACAACCTGAAATATTTTTAGGAACATTGTAAATTAACAATTATATAAATGAAATGAATAAAAGCTATACCATATTTCTAATATAAAAATGAAAAACTACAAATATATATTTCTATATATATTTCTATATACTTATATAAAACGGTACCTTTCAACTCTTGAGTGAGTACATTTAAAAACAATTGATTTACATGGAATAAAATTGGATTGATATTTCAAAAATATTTTCCCATTTTCAGCATTTTGAAAGAATTTGATTAAAATTTTTAAATAAATGTATTTCTTCTTGATAAAAACAATATGTAATTTAAACTCTATAGGTAGGTAAGTCTAACCAAGAAAAATTTAATTTTTAGATATAATATATATAGAAATATTCATATTCATCTTGTGTTTAAATTAAAAATATATATTGGGAGGGTGGAAGCGTTAATTCCAAAAGCATTTTCAGAATAGGTCTTAGTCAAAAATGAGAAAATAAAGTTTGAATTAAAATATATATCTTTATATGCATATTCCTCAGTATTTTTTATATATTATATAGTTAAAATTCATCTTTAATTTTAATTTAAAATTTAATTACAAAGTAAAAATACATAGATTTTACCAAATATATTTACTTAATATTTCTCTAAATTAGTACATCTTTCCTTTATTATATTTTTATATAGGTAAGTTGAAAAAGTACAAATGTAATCAATTTATTTATATTACTTATAATATTATAACAAAAATATTTTGAACCTAAATTTTCTGCATCATGAATATTACTTAATGATGTTAAATTTTATAAAATAAAAAGTAAAATATACATGAATAATTTTTACATACAAGTATGAGTGTGAAATTATCAGTGTGTATGTGAGTTATTTTTAGTCTAATTTAAAAATTAAAAAAATTTATATTTATTTAATATGTTTATTTCAAAGTTTGAACAGATAAAATCTATATATTTAATACGATAGTGTCCGTCTGTACGCAAAAAACTCCAGAGCCTAAACTACAAGGAGTAAGGTAACCAAATTTTTCAGAGGTGAAGGGTACCTCAAATGATGAAAAATAAAAAAGAAATTAGAATCTTAGGTAACTCCTGAGCTGAGCTGCGGGTGTTCCATTTTCCAGAAATATATATAAAGGAGAGTTTGTATGAATGTAATTTGTTTACTTTTTTGCTGTCATAGAAACAGATATATATATAATATATATAATTAGAACCTCTCTCTCTCCCTCTATTTAAAATTTTAAAAAATGGAGTGTTCTAGCCAAATTAAGAAATTTAAATTCCTTATGCAACATTGATAGGTAAATGAATTGGACTGGAAGAGGAGACATATGATTAGAGAAATTGTGGGGAAAAATCAACCGAAATGTAATTAAACAAAAAAATTCAAGAATTATGATACGGATACGACTTACATACAATTAAGATACAAAATGTAGAATTTGAAAAAGTATAAATATTTAAATACTTAAGATCTCTAATCACGAAAGATAATAATATTCGAGAAGAATTTAAATCGACGTTGTAATTGAGTAACGCCTGTTATTATTCAGTAAAGGGGCTTATCTCATCAAAGAGGATCAAAATTAAAATATATAAAACAATTATTTTTCATGTTGATCGATGACTAGGGTGACCATATTTCGAAAACACCAAACCGGGACAAACGGTATACCTTTTTTTAGAACTAAATTGAAAAAATTTTGAAAAAAAAATTACGAAATGTCCTAAATATTGAAAAAACAGTAGGGTGTCCCGAAGACATTTTTGGGACAGAGCACCTAAAGACGGGACGTTTGGTCACCCTATCGATGACTGGGAGACGAGAGTAGATTTAGAGTATTTGTGAGATTAATATTGTTTGCAGCATTTATAGGCCAAAAGAAGATGAGGTCACAGGGGGATGGCGGAGATGGCATAATGAGAAATAATGTCCAGATATAGTTAAGGTTATAAAATCGAGAAGGCTGGGATGGGAAGGAGACGTGGTGGGAATTGGAGAAACTAGAAATTGAGAGAAACCGATTGGGAAACATCCGGTGGAAGACAAAGGACCAAGGTGGGTGGACAATGAAGGAAGGGACATGGGAGAGATGGGACAGGGTAGGATTTGGTTGGAGCTCAGGATAGGGACGATTAGAGAAATGTGGATGCTGCGGGTAAGAACTTTCGAAAACTGTAGAGACACAGAGTTAGATAAATATAACATATACAATAATAATATATAATTAATTTACTGATTAAATTAAAATATATTTTACAAGAAAACAAATACATGTCTTATCTACTTATACTGATTGAAACAAAATGGATGAAAACCTTTTACATACAGACTTTCAACCAAATACTATGTATCATTCGGGGGCACAGGGGGCGGAGCCCCCGTCTAGGTGTGAAGAGCGCCGAAGGCGCTCGGAGCAGCTAGTTAACATTAATAGGAAAAACAAAAAAATTTAAAAAAATAACAAATTTATAAAATTAGAGATGAAATTCGCGTTTAACACAATATCGACAAAATAATGTCTATACTTTAAACATTTTTTTTTTCAAAATTAGGCCCTCTTAATATGTCTTTACAATCTACACATCGACCACATTCAATGATTTTTAACTGTTTTCAATATTCTTGTTGATGGAACCTTGTTTCCCTGTTCAACTTTTTGTTCAAAGATTTAATTTTTTAATTTTTTCGCCATCAGTTTTGTTTAAAATTCTTTCAGGAATATCGGAATATAAGTATTCAAACATATAATTTTTTCAGATTCTAAACCATTGAGTCTTAAAAAAAAAGTTCCGAGATTCAAAATGAGATCGTTTTGAACAATAGTCTTCAAAAACTAAAAATCTTCAGGATTATTTCAATTAAACATTTTATTTCAAGATACAGTTGAGGCGTTAGGTCTGACATAGGTAAAGATAACTTTAAAACAAAAGACTCATAGAGCTAATAACGACAAATTAATCATCTCTATAATTCTCTACATTATTCAATTTGATATCTGCAGATCAAAAGTCTCCATTCTCAAAATCAAAACTAGACATTTTTGTTCTATCATATTCTGTACTGGTACAGTACAGTGTTTTGAACTGAACAGTACCGGTTTTTTTTATATTTTCGACCTTTCGGTCGTCTTAATGTCAATTTTGTCCCGTTTTTAACGAGTTATAGTAGACTCTAAAATTGTATTATGGAGTATGAGAAATTTTATGATTAAGCCGTTGTAAGATTATCTCATTGGTGAAAACACCCCTCTAGATTTAACTAAATTTTTGAACCGATTCTATCTCTATAAAATAATCGTTTGTAGAATGCTTATATAATAATTTTTTTTATCATTTTACTTTTTTATGAATACAGAATATTTGAAGTTTTGAGAATTAGAAGAGATCTGTGAAACATTTCCTTATACATTTGTTTCATCTAAATCTTAACTCTTCATTTTATATAACCGTTTCGATTACGACATTACATTGCCTTGTTTTTCTCACTAGACAATATGGTCATCTTAAGTAAAATATTATTTCTAGTATAAAACATTCAGATTTTTCTATGGGGGATCTCCATTTCCACAGCTTTTTTCGCGTGGAGGTTTGAGTTCCGATGTCTCTTTTACATATACTAATTTAAATAAATTAAAATTTCATTAAAATATTATTAAGAGTATTGTATCTACGGGGTCCCTAATAAAATTTAAATATAGATCTATCTCTTTTGTAATAAAAATTGTCCTTAACGAACTCTTCTCTCCCTCTCTTAGATATTTTTCGAAACTCTTAGTTCGTTTGAAATGTAGAGGGCAGAAGTGGACAACTATCCTCAAACTATTGAACAGTAAATTTAAACCTCGTAGAATTCTAAATAATAATAAACAATATTCACTCAATTTACGACTAATTATCGCAAATTTAAAAAAATAAATATTTAATTAAAATTATTAATATAATTAATAATAAAAATTAATTAAATTAATTATATAATTATAAAAAACTTTTTTAAATATAATATAAATAATTATGATAGGACTAACTGTAAAATAATAGAATCTTTTATTATATTATGTTTCTATTTACCAGTTACATCAATCTCTCACTTATATATATGCTTATTCGTTCTATCTTAATTTTTCGTAATATCATAATCATTAATATTAATATTTTGTACATATTCTTAAATTTTATTTCTTATATAATAATGCAGTTATATATGATAAAATTCACCAAACTGAAGAATGTTATGTTCTTGAATCAAATACTCACCCACCCTCTCAACTTTTAGTCGATTTCATCTCTATTGATTTTTCTCTAAATAATTTCTTAATCACGTTTCTAAATTTAGATTTATTTTTTTCTTTAAACTTTTCAATGGATTTATTTGTATTGTTACTAAGAAGAAGTGGATGATGAAGTTTGTCATTGTAGTACTTTGATTTTTATAAATATTTATTATTATAGTTTATATATTTCTATATTTTGCTTAATTTTCCTTTAAGTGTGAAAAATCTTTTTATAGAGGCAAATCTTGGGAATGCAACGACCTGCCTTTCTCCAACATGAATGTTTTCTATTGGCTGACAGATTGCATGGCTTATTAAATCCGCACTGGTGGTGTTTATGCGATCTTGATAGCTTTGATCCCGCCGCCAACTTAGACTTTGGTTCATGTTTATCCCACCCTATCGGAGTGATGTTATTGGTCTAGAGGGGACTGGGGTTGCGATGACGCATTCATCGCTGAAAACAGAATGAGAACATCGATAAAGATCAAATCCGACACCTGCACTGTTACTTCCGATCGTTTAGTTAATGCGAAAAATAAATTAAAATCTCTTGGGAATATTTTATAATTTGTGTATAATTGTAAAACAATAAGGCTTATTAATATTCCTGATAAAATAAATAAATAAATAAACCCTCAATTTTTATCCTCAAATGAGTGTTTTTTTTTTCATTTAAGTTAATTGATTTTCGAATTTTTGAATAAGTTTAATCACAAAAATTCTATATTTTAAATTCAAGTTAAATCCCCTTCCTTCCCGCCTAAAATAAACTGGCGGTCCTGTTTTTAAACCCATTAATACTATTAAAATTAAAATTGAATATCATTATTGTTTAAAGAATCTTTATTTTAATAAATATTCATTCAATTGTTTTTTAACTACTTTTACTAACTAAATATTTATTCTTAAATAATATTTAAAATTGAAAACTTATATTTTGGGGGTTGTATTTTAATGACCGCCCTAAAGAGTGCAGCAGATGTCAAAACGCATGTTAATCTAAGGTTTAAATATTTGAATCATCAAAAATATTATAAATAATTTGTTTTATATGTTCTCAAAGGATTAATCACAATTAATAATTAGGCATATAATTTTATATATCTATATATTTATAATATTAATTAAAATAAATTAAATTAAATAAGTTGAAGCAAGTGAGCACTCCTCAAATATACATAATAAATTTAAATTAACTAATGAATATAATAAAATAATAAATATTTAATTAACAGATGCATGAATTAATAAAAATCTATTTTTATGTATTCTTTTTCAATGTATATACTAGATATATTTCACCTATGGGTGTTATTCTGGTGTCTAACTCTCCCTCAGGGGCAAATAAATATTTATAATAGTTACTTATACGCGTGAAATAATTTTTATAAAAAAAAAAAATTAAATCAATATTATCTATCCTAAGTTCTTGATAATTGATAAAATTCTCTAAATAAAAATAGTTTTAATATTTAAATTGAAATTTATATTTAAACAAATTGTATACGAATAAATAAAAACAAATAAAAACGGAAATTATATTAGAATATATATAGTATATAATTATGTTCATCTTAAAATTAATTTAAATTTGATTGAATTGCTAAAAACACATTTTATTATTAATTAATATTTAAATTCTTTTTTATATATCTATCTATCTCTAGATATATATATATAAATAATATAAATACAGAATTTAATCTATGCTTAATATTTTATTAACAAAATAAGAATAAAATTACAAATTGATTTATAATTATATAAAGTAATTTTAAAAGCAGTAGTAAATTAGTAAAGCTAGTAAATGTTTTCAAATTTTATTAAGATTTTCTTGTTTAGATTAAAAATTTATAAAATTGTGTGAAAATATGTTTATTTTATTTCATCGCTAATTAAAATATTTCTTATTTAAAAAAATTTCCAATATAAAGGATCAAATTGTAAAAATCGGTTTAACTATTATTTCCCTTTGATATGTTTGATTCAATATATTAATATTTTAATTACTAATAAAATACTTAACAATTTTATAAATAAACTAAAAGGGTAATTTTTTTGGATGTTTTAGGGATATTTAGGGTATGAAATAAAGAAATAACCCTAAGATGTATGTGAACAGATGGCCGCATGCAATAATATGGCCAATGGACAGTATGCCAAAACAACTTGACACATTCATAAAACATCAGAATCGAACCCAAATTCATTTTTTGTTTCATTGGTAACAAAAACTAAATATATAAAAAACTGTGATTTCCATTGGGTGAATTTTCAAATTCTCAGATATTTTCTACGAAGATGACGCGATCCAAGTCCTTGATTTCTTATGCCAACCAATGAGTCATATTTATTAGATAAGTGATGTGATGCAAGTGTTTTATATTTTATTTCCAAATAAAGAAACGAATTATCCTTTTTCAATTTCTTAGTAAAGATAAGAAATTAATACCATGTATAGAATCAGGCGCAGTGCGAGATTTGGTTTAGGGAGGAGGAAATGTGGGTGGATGAAGGATCAAATTTACTATATTGCCAACTTAAGGGGGAATTTAATATTAAATTTTATAAAATTCTATCAAAAAATCGTTTATAACTAAATTATTTTTAGTGTAAATAAATATAAATATATATAATAATAAATATAAATTATTAACAGACAATGTCTTAACATACAGAAGTAGAATTTGAAAATAAAGAAAAATTTAAATACTTAGGTTCTGTAATCACGAATGATAATAATATTCGAGAAGAATTTAAATCGAGGTTGCAATTGAGTAACGTCTGTTATCATGCAGTAAAGGGGCTTATCTTGTCAAAATTATTATCAAAATAAAAATATATAAAAAAATTATTTTCCCGGTTGTATTATATGGGTGTGAGGCATGGTCTATAACCCTGGGGGACAAGAGTAGATTCAGAGTATGGACCAAAGAAAGATGAGGGCACCTAGGAATGGCAGACTGCATAACGAGGAATTGCATCACATCTATGCATCTATAGACATAGTTAGGGATATAAAATCGAGAAGTTTGCGATGGAGGGGGGGGGGCACCTGTCTAGAATGGGAGAGGAATGAAAGGCAAAGGGTAAATTTGTGGGGATTCCGATTGGCAAACGTTCGCTTGGAAGACCAAGGTCGTGGTGGGTGAAGAAGAAAGGGAGAATGGATGTAAAAGAGATAGGAGAAAGTAGGAGTTGGATGGATGTAGCTAAGGATAGAGGCACTTGGAGTAATGTGGTTGCTGTGACCAATAACTGTTGAGTTCAGTAGAGCCACAGAGATAGATAGATAAAATAAATATACCTAAATAAATGCATATAAATATACACGTTTAATATTATATTATAATAATGTTTATTCACTAGCTATTTATATAATGGTCAAAACGAAACGATTCATATTTCCTAAAACATTAGGGATTAATGATAAACCGGCAAAGCATGAAATATACCCTTAATCTGTTTTGAAATCAAGTGGCAAGTCCGGTCACATAATGCAAAATTTTTTTTCGGTAATGTTTAATATGTAATAGTTGGACTTTTTAATAATTTAATAATAATATATTAATAATATAATAATTTAATTTTTTACTTACCATTTTAATTTTAGAAAAGTATGGATCAAGAAAAATGATATTAATTTTAATATCTTGTTTGTTATATGATAATTTTGTTTCTCTTAGCAAGAAAGGTATTCATTTTGAATCGAACATTATCATCATCAGAACATTATATCTTTGAAGAATGTATGTCATAATAAATATAAAGTTCCAAAATAGGTCATTTTTGGTATTTTTCCATTATATTCCCCTCCTCGGATATTTTATTTATTTTTGAAAATTTTATTATAATTGAAGTCAAGAAGTAGATCAAAAATAGATCTACTAAAAATTTTCTAACATAATTTGTCTTTTTTTCTTGTTTTTATTTAAAAAAATGTATGTCTCCACTCGACTATCTCGCAAAGTTGAATTGGATTAATTAACATATATTATATTTAAATTAAATTAAATTAATTATAAATATATATAAATTATAAATTAAAATTAATAAATAATATTTATTAAACCAGCGCGTGTTTGGCTCTTTGTTGATAGCACCACGTCACGAGCTGGCGCGTGATTGCCAGTCAACGTGTTAAAAAATTAATTCCTGTACTTTCAGCAATTCAATCAAGCAGAAATTCTATATATATCAGTTTTATACAATTTTTAATCATGTGAAAAACTATCAACTATCTTAATATTTATGGTCAGTTTAGAAGAAAAAAATATATTTACATTAAATTAAAATTATATCACATTCGGCAAACAATTTTAAATTTAAATTGAACCATTTACATTAATACGTCACCTTGTTTTTTTTTCAAAATATGATAATTTTATTAATAAACTTCTTACTGATATATTTATAATTTTTTTTTTAAATTTTCATTAAGATCTTTGAATAAAATTAAGCTTATTGATTTAATAGAATTAATAGAATTAAACTTATTGATTCGATTTAAGATGTATTCTAAAACACCACTAATTTTAAAAATTAATATTTGTTTATTTTATTTTATTTTAATATGTATTTTATTTCAAATAATTTGCAGTAGAGCGCTCACCTCTGCACTCACCGCTCACCCCTCTCCAAGCCCCTCCTGGACTGACCTCCGCCTGCCGACCGGCCGAGTTGAACGTATTAGTTCCCCTTCCATGCTTCGTGCAAGACCCTGAACGGCCTCTCCACTGAAATCATCCCTTAATCAGTCGCTAATCAAGAATTAATTGTAATTTTATTATTTATTTTTATTAATTAAGAGGAAGATTAGTGAACTTTAAAAAAAAATATTTCAATAAAAATTAAATTTTATAAAATGCATTTTCATAATTTTTTATTCATACACCTAAATAAATTTATAAATTTTTCATTAAAATCTTTGTAAAGAATTAATCTTAAATATTCTATCAGATGTCATTAATTAAATTTTATTAAAAGTTAAATTAAAATTATTTATAAATTAAAAAATCATATACAAAATTTTATTTTTCTTTAAATATATTTATTGAAATATTTTTTAAATTTCAATATATATATATATTAATCCTATTAAAACTTATTTATTTAAAAAATATGAAGATGTGCTGATTATTTTCAAAATTCATATAATATAATTATAAATCAAAAAAATATAAATTTCTTATATTCATATAGGAATATATCATTTTAAATATTTTATATATTCTTTCTAATCTCATTATCGCTCACACCGTTCCTTTCAAATCTCATATGAATATTGTTTTGTCAATTTCATATTATTATAACACTTGAAAAATGAATAATATTTCTATTACCTATATATCAATTAAACAGAATAAAATCTTCGTGAAATTAATAATATAATCATAATTAGTTTTCTGATGTTTTCTAAGATATTTTTATTATATGTCTATTAAATGCGTATTATAACTTTATAATCATGGTTCTATATAGGATGTAAAATAATTTTAGTATTTTAATATTACAGAAATAAGATAATATTTTTAAAAATCTATACACTTTTTTAATCCTATTAATATTATTTATTTATTTATATCTTATTTTTTTATTTCCTGTATATAATATAAATATCTAATCTTAATTATTTTTTTGTTTATCGAGGCGAGAGTGATGAACATCAATTCAAGTCTACGAGCTGTTCTTCGAGTTTAATCTGCGAGAAATATCAACCCTTTATTAACTCCGAGGTCAGTATTTATTATTAATTTGATTTTTAATTCAATTTAAATTGATTGATTATAAACTAATAAGTTATTTTCCTTCTTCTATTTCATGTTTCAATCTTCGTTCCTGCTACTGAATGTTGATTTGAATTCTTGATTTTCTTCTCCATCCTTCATGACGATGAAATGATTGAAATACAGCTCTCCAAATGTAAGTAATAATCGTTATTTATTTAGCATGTCTCGCACTTTAAAATCGAAAATGTCAATATAATATTTAAAGTAAAGTTTAATATAATATAGAAAGTATAATTAAATTACAATGATTTTTTGCTTTTGATAATATTCAATAGGAGATTATAGAGAAATATATTAAATTATATGACAGAATTTAGTGAGATTATGGAATTTCAGAGTACATCTTTGAAGAAGAAGCATTGATAAAGGAGGCAGAAGAGACAAAGGTATTTTTAGAATTAATAGGTTTCGGTGCGTTATACTGGGAGGGTGGCTATTTTTTGATATATATATATATATATATATAGGTAGTTGTTAGGAATTTTCAGGTGGTTGCCTCCTACATCCATGCCTGTTCTCATCATACTAATTCATAGATTAGATTAGAATTAATAAATAAATAAAATGTGGGTGGATAAAACAAATGCCATGCTATTTTTTAAGGGATGGATTGCATGAATTGCATGTCAGGTCTGAATTGTGCCTTTTTGTATTACTGAGAGTGTATTTGAGGTGGATTGGATGAACGGGAATTCGGGAAGGTAATTCAGCATAGTTCCGAAATGGAATTAGCCTGAACAGGAACAAATTGTTGGTTACCTTTTGAGCGCAGGGCTTTTTCGATTAGCATGGGCCTTCCATGCCTATTGATGGAGGCTATGCCCTCCCTTACTAGGTAGGTTTTATTTCAGGTTTCCCCGAATGTCGCGATTTCATTTCGAAATCCATAAAATCAAAGGCACTCTCAGCTGATTCAAAGAGGCTACAGACCAAAAGCCTTATTTTTTTTATATGATGGGTTTGAATTTCTTCCGAAAGTGTTTACAAATTCAAATACATTTTATAATACATACAACTTAAGAGCTATCAATCTACTTATATTAAAATGATTAATTAAACATTAAATAATTATATATATATATATATATATATATATATATATATATATATATATATGCAAATATTAATATTTGATGTTATTGAAATAAATATTCATATATAAAATAATGGTTGAACGCATATTATAAAATAGAAACCTATTAAAATGTTTTTATAAATAGAAAGAGAAGAAAATTATAAATAAAGAATCTGTCATGAAATATATAAAAAATTAAGGAATTAATTGATCTATATTAAGGATGATACTATATTAAATATAATTATAACTTCTCTTCTTCATATAATTTTTAATAAAATATATTTTTCATAGAAATTTTTGAATACTCATTTCAAGTTTTGTCAAAGTTTTTAGAAATGAGTGTCATTGACTGGATTTAATATGCAGATGTATTTTAATCCATCGTAGGAACATAGCTCTTGAAATTAAAATCAAGTTGCAGGACGAGTGTAAATTAAAGTAGAAATGAAAGCATAAGATTGACATTTGTTTATTTTTACAAGCTTCTATTCAAATTCCATAAAATAGTCTTCAATAAAGACTACTTCTAACTATTAGTATTGATAACATAAGTACTATTCATTAGTATTTTATTTTAAAGATAAGAGTTATTAAACATTTTAATAATAAATTCGGTATACTTGTACATGAAAAATTCACTCGACTGTAATTTGGAGATTCAAACCTTACTGATTTTACAAATTTATATATTAAAATATTAGGCTCATCTCTGATGTAGAATTTCAATTGTTATGCGATATTCTTCCTTCAACTTCACTCTCTTTTAAATGAAATTTGTTTTGCCTAATAAAATTTATAATTATTTGGATATATTGAAATATAAATTAAAAAAATCCAAACTATGAAACAATATAAATACAAATATAATCGCCATTAGGAGATAGTCTTGTCCCACTTTCTTTCTGTTCTTTTCTTATAAAAGGTTTTACTATTTTTAAGGTATTTTTTTGGCAAAAGACGACAAGTTTCATTACGCTTTTCAAATCATTTGGGCCCATTGTTAATTTTTCTTATTTTATTAATTGGCTATTAAAATTTACCATTATAGTTATCGTGTTTTTATAAAATTTTTCGGTTTTTACCGACCGACGATAGTAAGGGAGGTATTGTTTTCACACCAAATTTCACATGTGGAGATTTTTACATATCTCCACGAATCATGCATTTTCTAAACAGAAAAAAGTATTTTTAGCATGATGTCTGTCCGTCCGTATAGATGTGTACAGCCTGAACGGCTCAACCGATTTTGATGAAATTTGGTATATTTACTTAATGCATCAGTGGGATGAATTGATCAACTTTTGGTGCAATTCCGGGAACCGGACGTGGTAGTATTAGCGATCGACGATAGGAAGGAAAGGGTTATTTTCACACCAAAGGAGATTTTTTTATATATCACCACGAATCATGCACTTTGTATTGGTTTTATCCTCGAGAAAAATCATATTTATTAGTTTTTTCTTGATTTAAAATTATATGACGTCATCCAGCCATTCATGACGTCACAGCCTGGTCTTGCATATATATTATAAATAAAATAAAATTAAAAATGTTTATATTTATTATTTATGTATCCATATCTGTTTTTTATTACATTAATAGATATATGAAAATTATTTGAAATTGTTTCTGTAGCTGGAAATTAATTTATTTCAAACCGTCGGTCGGTTCGGACCTGGCCACAGGTCAACTTATTTCTAATTACCTTGATGAGCTATTCATAGAATTCATCATAATTTGTATTAGCTTTTATTGTCGGAGCATAAATTTGTATTAATGTTAAATTAGGTTTATTTTCAGAGAGCTTTTCGATCGGAGTAGCCTATGTATTCTATATAATTTTATTTTTTAACTTTTTATTAATAATAAATCAAACTTTTTATTGTTCGTTTATCTGTTTAAAATAATAATAAATATATTAATTTTTCCAATCTATTATATTCTCTCCTAGTCTGCTTATTCATATAAGCAGAGAATATCCATTCATTCATCATGATACTTTCTTTTAATACATTTTTTACAATATTACTTAATATTAGTTATTGTAAAAAATTTTCGCCTCTTGTAAATGACTATTCCCTCCCTTGAATAGAAAACGCATTTCTTCAGATTACCTTATTCTATAAATCTTTGTCTATTTCATTGTTTTATAGTATGATCTTGATGGACAAAATAATCCAAAAATACTTATTTAATCCTTATTTTACTCTTATATTAAAATCAAAATGACATTTCAATTTTATAATATATGATCACGAATCAATTTAATTTGTCAATATATAATAAATTATATTCCCGAAATCATTTTTTATTGATTGAAATTTCTGATAAGCTGTGGTTTATGTTTATTTTCTTCAGACAATCTCACTAATAATTGAATTTACTTCGACGCTTAACCAGCTCATAAATTGCACTCAAGAGATTTTGTTTTCATCTAATAAACGTGCCATCGCTTTTGACCTGGCCCTAAGGGTGGTTGACTGAGGGACCACCCTGGATGGATCCCCACCAGCAAGGCACACGTGCGCTGCGGCCGCTCCACTTGTAAACACTAAACATTGAGGGCCAATTCACCCCCTTGAATAAAAAAATGCTTCTCTTCGGGTTATCTTAACCTATATCAAATATCTTTGTCTATTTCATTGTTTTATAAAAATAAAAGAGAACCAATATAATGAAAATAACCCACTAATCTATAAGAAATACATAATTTCTATTTAAAAGAACTTCTTAACGATAATTACTAAATCTAAACTATTAATAGTTAATCAATTAAATAAAATTATTTTAGAATAATTAAGATTAAGAATAAAATCAATCAATCTTAAAAACTTTTTGATTAAATGATTTTTTATTCAAAAATTTTTTGTTAAACAGATATTAAATAATGCTCAATATATAAATTAAACAAATTAAATTAAATTAAACTAGAAAAATAAAATTCAGATTTAAATTATATTAGAAACTCACTAAGATTAAATTTTTAATCACTGAAGTCATTGTTCGACTGTTCATATTTTATTATAATATTTTTTTAAGTTAAAATGTTTAAAATTATAAAAACTCTTCCTATAAAATATAATATACGATATTTTTTCCTGTGTTAAAATTACATTTTTTTGGAACTAAAAATTAAAAAAAAATAGTCGAAAATTAAAAATTAAGCTTTTTCTATAACAAAGATGGTTCATATAATAATTTCTTCATTACATTAAATAACAGCACAATTATCCTAAAGACACTATGTCACAGTCAAGTTATTAAAATAATTAAATAATTATACTTTACATGCAATAATTTGATCTATTCATTCATATTAATTGATTTATTCCAATGAAATTTCAGTGTACGTTATTATATTTTTCTCAGAATCAGCAGGTAGATCGCGACTATATTCATTATATTCGCGCGTGAAGAATTAAGTTAAAATAAATATTTTAAATTAAATATAACTTAGAGTTAGATAAATTTTATATTTACGATATTTCAGTGACATTTGATAGTTCAGGAAAAGATTTTCAGTTCATCTTAATGCTACCAATTATTAAATAAGCAAGAGAAGAGAACAATTAAGAAAATAAATTATTAATTGAATTTATTTAATTCTGTTTTAAATAAATTATGGTTAATAAATGCTCAATTTTTATATTATATCTATAATATTATTACACAAGAATTAATTTATATTCATTTGCAATTCTTCCTTTTTACTATCTCGCCAGTGATAGTATTGCAATCACAAAAATTTTCGATGTTGAGATTTTGATGTTTTTATACGTTTTGAAGGTTCCTGAATCATTTTCACTAAGGTTGAGAAAAATGTCTCTCTCTCTCTCTGTGTGTATGTGTGTATGTGTGTGTGTATGTATGTAACCAAGATTACGCAAAAACGGTTTGAGCTAGAATAATTAAATTTGGTACACGGTCATTATTCAAAATTCATAGTTTTCTCTCAACTTTTGAGAAATGCAGCTCAACCGGAAGAGGGTCATTGTGATTTGTTTTCCTCTAAACTGACCGTAAAAATAAAGATATATGTTTGATAGTTTTTCACATCATTAAAACTTGTATAAAGCTGTTATATATAGAATTTCAGCTTGGTTGAATCGCTAAAAGTACCGGAATTATTTTTTTAACACTGCAAATCACGCGCCAACAGATGCCGTGGTGCAATCAACAAAGAGCCAAACATGCGCTGGTTCAATAAATATTATTTATTAATTTTAATTTATAATTTTTAATTAATTTAATCTAATTTAAATTAATATATGTTATTTAATCCAAATCAAATTTGCGAGATAGTCGAGTGGAGACACTCCAGCTTTTTTAATTTAATCGTAATATTTAATAACAATTGGCAGATATGACAACTAAATGTTATTCATTGATATTCTTTTCTCTTGCTGAGAGTATAAACTAAATAAACAAAATAACACCTCATTAAGTTGTTGTGATTTATTCTTTAAATAATTTATTTTTTTAAGTAACAAACAATATATATATATATATATATATATATATATATGTAAGAGGTTTTATATAAATAGAACAATAGACGATTGCTAAAAAATGTAACATTTATTTATAATCAATATGGCAACATAAATAGTAACAAATATACAATTATCTTTATTCTAATTTACCTAAAAAATATAAGAATTGAATAAAAGTCCTTTATTCCAGATATGCTGTTTAATTAAATATTATTTCAATTCAGTGTTGTACCTAGAACTTTTGCCGCCTGGGGCGATCTCCAGTTTGCCGCCCTTTCTATTATAAGTCAATCAAATAGTGGTTTTTATAAATTAATACACATAAATAAATTATTAAGTTATTTAATCAATATTAATTAATACACAGAGAGTAAATTTTTTTACACATATTTGTAGGCACTCGTAAACATATTTATATAATATTTACTCTTCTAGCTTTCATACTAGAAAAATCGTGTATAATGCTCTCAAAATTTATATTATTTGTAATTTCTTGTTCTATTGACAATATTGCAAGATTTTGTAGTCTTAATTGACTCATTGTAGAACGAAGATAATTTTGCCGAACAAAATCTTAAAGATGCGTTTACGAATTCAACGAATTTTAATGAATACAATAAAATAAAATTATTATCCTGTTCTTGGAATTAGAATTCAAATTTACACTAAAATGCATTTATATACACCGAGGAATAATATTCGAAATCATATAGTTGAACATAATTTATATAAATCAAATAGTAAACTTATGATAATCATAATAATCATTTATTATTCAAGAAAGAAAAAAAATAAATATGAAATGAATAAGTTGCTTTTTACAACTAAGTATAACGAAATATAAAAAATGCCGCCCCAAGATAAGTGCCGCCCGGTGCGGACCGCACCCACCGCACCCCCCTAGGTACGCCACTGTTTCAATTAAATATATCAATATAAGATTTCCTTTGGATTAACCCCCCTTCATAATATCTCAACAATGACAACAAATTATAAATGTTTATAATAATAAATAATTAATTATTTATAACATTATAACATTGTAACATTATAAACATCTATAAATTACATATCTATATATATATTAATCTTTTTCAATTTCTTTCAATTTATTCAATTTAACTTTATCAAAATTTTTATCTAAATTAAAATAAACATCATCTAAAGAAATTAATAATAAAAAAAAAATAAAGCACTTGAGAAGGTTAGTTTTTATATTAATTATTTATTTATTTCTTTAGGTTACAAGGACGTCATCTCTTTCATTTTAAGAAGATTACGCGTGTTTTTTTCTAAAAAAAAAAAAAAAATAAAAAATTAAAGCAATATTTTACAACAAGCAGGAAATATAATTTAATCCACAGCTTGTGGCGTCTCTATCTTGCCAAGTGTAAAAAAAAACGTTTCAATTCCTGGTGGTGGGATATTTTCACTCCCTCAAACTATCGATGCTATTATTCTGTTTAAAGCAGCTTGTCTAAGGAAAATAAACGAAACATGCGGTTTGGCTACATGGGAAGATGGGAACATCGATGAATTATTAATAAATGGCGGTCGTAGCTTAACTCGTTTGTTTGTCTTTCTAAAGCAAAGGTGTCCTTTCTGTTTGTTTCGAAGGAGGGCTGACATCAAGACTCGGGGGGTGGTAGACCATCACTTTAAGTTCACTAAGCTCTCTCTGTTTAGAAATCGAATAAATCCAACCGTTCATTCGTATCAAAGATAGGTGAGAATACAAACAAATAAATAAATAAAAAATCAATCAATTAATCAATAGCAAGTTTATCGAAGAGGGAAATAAATATTCAATATCTCAAAGGATTGCATTGTTCACGAATTATTACTTTGATTTATCATGTCGAATTATAGACTATGGAAAAAGAAAATTGAATAATTCCACAATTTAGTAATTTTTTAGTATATAAAAAATATAAAGTAACAAATAAAAATTATTGTAATATGAATAATAATAATAATACTAAAAGAAGACGAAGGATGCTAACTATTCATTATGTAATAGTGTGGAATTTATATATTTTAAATAATAACAGATTAATATTTATTTTTATAAATTCAATTAAATATTAAGCAGTGGCGGATTAAGTTGATTGAGGGCCCCGGGCGGTAAAATTGAAATGGGCCCTCTGTTATTTACAATTATAATTGAAAGACAAATTTTGTTTATATTATAATTTAGGCTGTTTTATACTTATATAAATGTAAATTAGCTGGAGTGTCTCCACTCGACTATCTCGCAAATTTGAATTGGATTAAATAACATAATATATTATATTTAAATTAAATTTAATTAATTATAAATTATAAATAATAAATATTAAACCAGCGCATGTTTGGCTTTTTGTTGATGGCACCACGTCACATGTTGGCTCGTGAGAATTGCAGTGTTAAAAAATTAATATGGTAATTTCAACGAATCAATCAAGCTGAAATTCTATATATAGCAGTTTTATACAATCTTTAATCATGTGAAAAATTATCAAACATATATCTTTATTTTTACGGTCACTTTAGAGGAACAAAAATCAAAACGTTGTAGGTAATGACCCTCTTCCGGTTGAGCTACATTTCTCAAAAGTTGATAGAAAACTACGAATTTTGAATAATGCTCATGTACCAAATTTCATCATTCTAGCTCAAACCGTTTTTGCGTAATCTTGTCTACATACATACACACACACATACACACACACACACACACATACACACACACACACACACACAGACATTTTTCTCAACCTTAGTGAAAATGATTTAGGAACCTTCAAAACGTATAAAAACATCAAAATCTCAACATCGAAAATTTTCGTGATCGCAATACTATCTCTGGCGAGATAGTAAAAATACATAATTTTTACTGTGGTCGCTGAGACCCAAAATTGATTATTTTTTCTTAAGTTAGTCGGGGTTCAAACACGACCGAATAAAGATCTGTTGTTCAATAAAGATCTATATCAAGAATAACTTGTTTTATTTAACTCCGTTTATCCATAAACTCAACAGTTTTTTTAAATTTTTTTTAAGGAAATATTTTTATTTAGGTTTCGGTGGGCCCCTCGGGCTAGTGGGCCCCGGGCGGCCGCCCGGTCCTCCCGGCGTTTAATCCGCCTCTGATATTAAGTACATACTTATATTACATTAAAATAAAAAAAATATTTTTATTGGAATATATACTTTGTTTATATATATATATGAAGTCTTATTTGGTCTCCCTAATGTCCTAGTCTGGAAATTACTTGAACCACTTTAATATCCCAAATTTATATAGTATATTATTTATAGTAATTATTTTAGTTAATTGAATTGTTCCCCTTGACCTTATAATGTCAAAGTGTCTAAAATGTCAAACTTCTAATTTATAATGAAGCAAACGTTAGAATCTTATCAGGACTCTTCACCTAAACTTAAAAACGTTTGCCAACTTATGTGGGTGGACCTCGTCAAGTGGTCTCATAAGTAATCATCCACTTGAAACTTTGCAACTTTTCTTTAAAAAAAATGTCACGTCCTCTTAAAGATATAATTTACCTCCTTAAAATACCCTTCACTTTAGTAGGTATTTTTATTATCCTTAAAAATATTTCTAAAGATTATTTTATTTAATACTTACGAAAAATTTAGTATATTGCTATTAAAATTAATTTTATATACATTTAGACATCTTCAATTTACGGTATTCTGAAAAAAAACATATATCCAGTATAAATTAAATTATTAAGTCGGGCACTAGAATATTTTTTTTTTAAATTATAAAAAAATATATTCTAAATTATTAAAATAAATTAATAATCTTATCTTATTATGCTAGCTAAAATTATATATATATATAGCCATAGGTTCTCAAAAACCGCTCTAACGATTTTTTTCAAATTCACACTAGATATAGTATTTATAAAGAAAAATTGAGTTTTATTGATCACATCTCAGGAAAAGTACATTTTCATTATTTATTTCTTAATTTAAAATTATATATGGAGACGTCAAAAATGGCATCCATATTGAAATTTGACTCCCGCCTTTTTTTAAAGGTTATTGTATTAATATTTTTTTATATTTAAAATATTTTAATAATATTTTATAATTATAAATTACGATATATATTTATCATTCTTCCAATAAAAAAAATATTCATTCACTTAGAAACATACCTAATAATACATATTTATGTATTATTGAGGACACCAAGTTCCATTCATTTTATTCAGATTGATGCATTGATGCAACATTTAATAATTGTAATAAATAATTAAAGAATTGTATTTCAGCTCGGTGTCTCAAGTATTAATATTACCAGCCAAACCCAATAATAATGAATTATTTTTTTTAACTTAAGTACCGAGCCGAGGCTCGGGGTCCCGGTACTTCTTTTTATTCTACTATATTAATATCTTAATTACAAAAATCAATATTTAATTATAAATTTTATAAATCAAAAACATTATTATTAATATTATGATAGTAAATTATATCAATTTAAGCTACACCTATAGTACACCTTACGCTCAAAGGGGTACAAGGAAGCGGGATCCTTTGTTTAGGTGGAAATAGCATAGCTAGTAACAAGTAAAGTTGACTGATACTATTATATTAAAGATGTCAGTTTTATTTTCAAAATATTTTTAAATTTTAAAGAAGTTTCTAATTTAAAATCACAGAAATAAAATAATATTTTTAAAAATCTATACATCTTTTGAATCATATTAATGTTATTTATTTATATATATCTTTTACTACGATAGGAAGGGAAGGTATTGTTTTCACCAAATTTAACATGTGGAGATTTTTACATATTCCCACGAATCATACATTTTGTTAACAGATAAAAGTATCTTTATTATGATGTCTGTCCGTCTGTCCTAACTTCTCCATCCCTGATGATGATGAAATAATCTTCCTATAGCTCACAAAATGTAAGTAATCATCGTTATTTTTTCAATGGCTCATTTTATAAAAGAGTTATAACATTTTATTAAATTCCAAATGTAAATGTAATATCTATTTATATAAAAAAGGTTTTTGTCTGTTCATTGCTCAGAATTTAAAATTTTTTGCATATTTTCGCGTTTCATGACCACAAGATTCCAAAAATAACTTTAGAATTTTTCATGTCTGTCCGGAAAATAAGGATGTTATAGACTCAAAATTGGTTGAACCGATTTCTATGAAATTACATCACAATATTCTTATATACCTCTATAGTAACATAGGCTATAAATTTTATTAATATCTAATCAATAACCGCAGAAATTAATTTTTTAAAGTTTATATAATTCTCCGTGTTGTTCATTCAAGACTTCATTCGTGGACTACTGACCCTAGCGGAATCATTTTCACAATGTGTATATATTAATTTCTCTAGCAATTCGCAATTAAAGAATTATTATAATATTTAACTTTTTATTTTAAATTCTAATATTCAAATATCATTTCAATTAAATAATTTATTCTAAAAATTATCATTTTAATTAATTTAATACAATATTTAGATCATATTTTTATCTTAAATTATATTTTATTTATTCTTTATTTATTTGAATATTTCTTCTTTTCTATAATATATAATAATATATAAATTTTATTAATGTCTAATAAAAAAAAATATTATTTAGTATTTTATGAAGTTAAACTAATCTTTAAAACGTCAATTAAAATGACTAAATTATATTACTTTTGCTTTTGATTTTAATTTAATTACTAAATATTATATACAAATTAAAATATGATGACAAAGGAGTTGTTTTAAATTTTTGACTTTTTTAAATTGGGTATATTTTTTACCGACCGACGATAGTAAGGGAGGTATTGTTTTCACACCAAATTTCACATGTGGAGATTTTTACATATCTCCACGAATCATGCATTTTCTTAACAGAAAAAAGTATTTTTAGCATGATGTCTGTCCGTCCGTCCGTCTGTCCGTATAGATGTGTACAGCCTGAACGGCTCAACGGATTTGGATGAAATTTGGTATATTTACTTAATGCATCAGTGGGATGAATTGATCAACTTTTGGTGCAAATCCGGAAACCGGAAGTGGTAGTATTAGCGATCGACGATAGGAAGGGAAGGGTTATTTTCACACCAAATTTCACATAGTGAGATTTTTTTACATATCACCACGAATGTATTGGTTTTATCCTCGGGAAAAATCATCTTCATTATGTTTTTCTTAAATTAAAATTATATGACGTCACCCAGCCCTTCATGACGTCACAGCCTCGGGTAACGCCGGGCAACGCCGGCTACCTCAGCTATATATTATAAATAAAATAAAATTAAAAATATTTATGTTCTATCCACATATCTGTTTTTTATTACATTAATAAATATATTAAAATTATTTGAAATTGTTTCTGTAGCTGGAAATTAATTTATTTCAAACCGTCGGTCGGTTCGGACCTGGCCACAGGTCAACTTATTAAATTTGTTTTAAACCCAGATGATTATATTCTATTATAATTTATTAAAAGGTTTGTCTTATTATTATATTTAAAAGATTCTTATTTATGATGTGATATTACAAAAAATCAGAGAAAATAAGTGTTGGATGGAACAGAGCGAAATCTTCATGTTGCGACTAATAATTTTCAAATCTCCTAGCACCACAGAATTAGATAAGTTTATATCCCTTAAGGGAAGAAATTAACTATGATCTAGAAAAAATAATAAATGAACTTAATAATGAAAAAAAAAATAAATCAATTAATTTAAATTAATACTATTAATGAATGTATATATTTTTAATTTATCTATAGTTTTATCTATAGTTTTATACCGTTAACATTTATAAATTGTCTCAAGACTCTCTAACTTTAGATTTTCTCAAATTTCATTATAATTAAAAATATTCAATAAAAATCAAGCAATGAAAATAAAATATCAAAATGAAATGATCAAGAAACATTATACTCTATTTCTCTATTATAACATATACAATATTTACGAACCATAGGCGGAGGAAATATTAGGAAATATCATTTCGGGTTCAGGCCAAATCGATCAACTTTAATTAAGATATTTTCATTATAACAGATATTAAAAAAAAACCGCGAATTCAATATTTCTGTTCACTAATTATTTGTAGACTTTAGTAAAACATACACATGACTCAATATAGATCAGCATAAACTTTTTCAAATTTTGATCTTCAAATTTGTCTTGAAGGTAGTAAAGAAAGAGTAAGATTCGAAAATCAATTTTAAAATATTAGATTACCCAGACGACTTAAATATAATAGGAGATTCGGGAATTGCAATTACAGATAGCGAGGAAAAATTAATGGAAGTAGGAAAAGAGATGGAGTTTGAAATTAATAGTGATAAGAAAAAATATTTAGTAACAAAGAGGAACAGGTTTAATATACAAAATGTAGAATTTGAATATGTAAAAAAATTGTATGTAATAACGAAGGATAATAATATAATTCCCAGCATTTATGGGCCAAAGAAAGATGAGGACAACAGGGAATAGCGAAGATTGTATAACGAGGAATTGCATGACCTCAATGCATCTCCAGAAATAGTTAGGGTTATTAAAGCGAGAAGGCTGCGATAGGCGGGACACATAGAATGGTAGAGAAAAAAGATATTGGGGGGAGACCGATTGGAAAACGTCCGCTTGGAAGACCAAGGACGCGTAGGAAGGGACATAAGAGAGATGGAACAGGGGTTCAGGATAGGATCACTTGGAGAAATGTGGTTGTTGCGGCCAAGAACTTTCGAGTACCGTTGAGCCACAGAGATAGATAGATATAACATATACAATAATAATATATATAATTAATTTACTGATTAAATTAAAATATATTTTAAATATGAACACAAAAAGAAATTAATGTTTTATAATATACTGATATCTATAATATAAAAGAGGCAGAAAAGAGACGTATTTAGAATTGGTAGGTTTTGAAGCGTTACACGGGGAGGGTGGCTAATTCTTTGGATTATTTTGATGATAGAGATTTTCAGGATAAAACTTTCTACTTTCATCAAGGAATGCATGTTCTCATCCTACTAACCCGTAGATGCGTTGATTATATTTGAATATTTAAATAAAAAAGTGTGAATGGGCGAATAAAACAAGTGGGATGCCAATATTAATAGACAGGTTGCATGAACTGCATGAATGCATGAATTAGTTAGACTCTGGCAATTGTCCAGGACGGAGGTGTGCCAGTCTCAGGATTGCCCATGATTCTTTGGAGCTCCACAGCAACGCAGTGAGTACAAAACCATCCAACCTATCAACCCGATATTAACCCTTGATCACACAGACAAAGCCCAGGATCCCAATAATATTCCCACCTAAATAATCGCTTGAAAATGGCGCCAAAATGGGTGCCGAAACGTCGAGAAAACAATCTCACAAAAATACGTGATTATATCCCTGATAAATCTCATAGTAATAATAATTGTATATCTATATATATAAAAAATGAATGTCTGTCTGTCTATTATGGATTCAAAATTAAATTAATACGTATGTTTTACTAAAATCTACAAATAATTAGTGAACAGAAATATTGAATTAGCGGTTTTTTTCTAATATCTGTCATAATGAAAATATCTTAATTAATGTTGATCGATTTGGCCTGAACGCGAAATGATATTTCCTAATATTTCCTCCGCCTATGGTTCGTAAATATTGTATATGTTATAATAGAGAAATAGAGTATAATGTTTCTTGATCATTTCATTTTGATATTTTATTTTCATTGCTTGATTTTTATTGAATATTTTTAATTATAATGAAATTTGAGAAAATCTAAAGTTAGAGAGTCTTGAGACAATTTATAAATGTTAACGGTATAAAACTATAGATAAATTAAAAATTCATTAATAGTATTAATTTAAATTAATTGATTTATTTTTTTTTTACTATTAAGTTCATTTATTAATTTTTTTAGATCTTAGTTAATTTCTTCCCTTAAAAGAAACTTTTCTAATCCTGTGGCGCTAGGAAAATCAAAAAATATTAATTGCAGCAGAAAGATTTCGCTTACAGTTTCTGTTCTGTCCGACCTCCATCCAACACTTATTTTCTCCCAAGTTTCTTGCTTCTCTTTTCCACTCTTTTAATCACGTGATCTATATATTTAATTTTTTTTGATTCATTATAATAAAATTTAATCAATTAAAAATTTTCACTTTGTTAATTTATATAAATTTCAATCTAAACTGATTGTGAGTCTTGCCAAGACTCAGAATAATTTGTGTACAGAAATGTTCTTAGCGAAATTTGATATAATGTTGTCCGATACCTCTGAATTAGAAGAAAATTATAAATTGCCTCCTCTTCCAGCCCAATTCATTTACCCATCCATGTTGCATAAGGCATCTTAATTTCTTAACACTCCGTTTTTTTAAATTTAAAATAGAGGGAGAGAAATAGTTTCAAATTATATTCAAATAGTCTATAATATTCTATATAATAATAATATTCTATATATCAGTAGTTTTTTTCTGAATTTAATACCATGTTGATTTTCAAAATTTTCTATTTTATTTGCATATGATTGATTAAATGTGTTAAAATTTAAACAAATTCAGATATTTTAATTTTTAAATTTATATACAAATTAATATTATTTTTTATTAATATCACATATCACAAAAAAGAATTTATTACACATAATATATTAAAAAGGCAAACCTTTTAATAAATTATAATAGAATATAATTATTTATGGAGATTTAAACAAATTTAAAATATTTACCCAATTTTAAAAAAACAAAAATGTAAAATAACTCCTTTATATCATTTTTCTAAAAACATTTTTCATTTTTATATATATTTTTTTACACTTAAAATATTGAAGTAATTAATAATTGAGTAATTAAACTAAAACAAAAACAAAGATAATATAATTTAGTCCTTTTAATAGAGGTTTTAAAAATATTACTGAAAAGAATAAAAAATATATTTCTTGTATTACACTTCTAAATAGAAAAGAAGAAATATTCAAATATAATAAAATTAGAATAAATAAAAATTAATTTAAGATAAATATGATCAAAATATTTTATTAAATGATTTAATATGTGTGTGTGAGAGAACTTTTAGATTAAATTAAATAATTTAAATTATATTTGAATATTACAAATTTAAATATTATAATCATTCTTTATATCAATACTCGTAAATTAATCCTCCTCTTCACTGAGACAACACTGAGTCTTTTGAGTCTATAACTTCACAATTTTCCGAAGAGACATATATACAGACGGAACTAGAATGAAAGTCATGAGTATTTAATAAATTTTAAAAAATTAATTTCTGCTGTTTTTGATTCGATATTGATATAATATATAGCATATGTTCAAAAGAGGTTCAGCCAATTTTGAGTCTATAATCACAAGTTACATTTTTCGAACAGACAGACATGAAAAATTCTAAAGTCACTTTGAGATTCTAGAGGACATGAATCGTGAAGATATGCAAAAAATTTTAAATTCTGAGCAAAACCTTTATATATATATATATATAGATTTATTCTTTTCTATTTAAAAGTAAAGAATATAAATTTTATCTATGTTTAATTAAAAAAAAACAGAAATTATTTTTTTAGTATTTTATGGAGTCAAAAATATTTTATCAATTAAAATGACTAAATTACAATATCTTTGTTTTTGTTTTTCGTTTCATTTCTTAATTATTAATTACCAGAAATCAAAATATGATTTTTTAGACCAAAACTGATATATAAACTTGTTTTAGACTTCAGAGAAAAATTTCTAGAATGAATTTCGAATTTAGTTGTATTTCATACTATAAATTAATGTTATTTGTTTCGATTTTTCGGTGTCCATTTAAATGTCATTTTCAAGGGATTTGAGAGAAAAGAATTTTGGGATTAAGGGTTTCAGTCTCAGTGGTCATGATCTTAGGGTGAGTTTTGGGTTGATTAGATGGTGAAGTTTAACTCATATATGAGGCATCGAAATATTCTGGACTTTCGCACATTCAGCATCATATTGAACAAGGGCTTACAATACCGAACTAAAATCTGAATACCGGTATTTGGTATTTGAAATTTGAAATACCGGGATACCGGTATTATACCGGTATTATTAATAATAAATTTACTAGCTATATTTCTACTTACCTCAGTTGTTCTATTAACTTTTTAACAAATATAATATATGAAATCCAATAAATATTTTTCTGAAATGAGTAGATATTATTTATTTTATTACATAGAGAGTAGGAGTAGATAGATACAAAAAAACGTGCAAGTAAAATAAAGTAAATATTAAATTCTATGTTACATTTTACATATAATAGGCTCGTATGGTATTATATAATTAAAGAATTAAATATAATTAAAGAAGTAAAAAATATAAAAATATAAATTGAAAGTATTTAATATTAATAACTTGCGTTTTGTTTATTAAAGTATGCTCTTAAAAAACACATAATCAAGCGAGGAGCGAATTTTTGTACAAATATAACCAGCGACCGAAAAAGCTCTTTCTGATTCTACACTTGTCGGCACTATTGTCATTAAAAAATCATACACATTTTGTAAATTCGTTTCTTTTGTTCCTGTTTTTTCAAAAAAAAAAAAAAAAAGTAATTTCTTCTTTTATATTTTTCTCCAGACCTGGAATTTTTTTAAACGCAGGCACGGGTGAAGTATTTAAGGTTTCGTCTATTGTTGCCTGTAGTTTGTTCTTTAATTTGTTTAAGTTTACCTTGTCAGAATCATTACTAATTTGGGAAGATATTGGAAGGGATGTTTCTTTCACAACTTCCATATCTTCTGAATCTTGTAGATTATCATATGTGAGCCGTTTATTTAAGCTTACAATTTTTTTAATGATTGAAAGTTTGGATATATGTTTAAATAGTTCTCCAACATCTTGTGAGCCCTTTTGCAGATACTGAAGTATTTGAGATAATTCAGTTCGTCGCAGTAAAATTCGAGTTTTTAATGATTCCAATAATTGTAATGAAATTTCAGATTTTTGCTGGGAAAGAGTTTCTAACATAAATTTTAAATTTAAAAAATTTCTTGTAATTAATTAATATTTATTTTAAATCAGATATATATTGTGCATAAATTCAATTTTTATCAACTAATGTAATACCAAAATACCGGTATTTTTACATAAATACCGGTTTTGAATACCGGACAAAAATCGTCCGGGATCCCGAGATCCCGGTATTGTAAGCCCTATATTGAACTGAGGTTCGGCTCGTCTGAGTGCCACTGGACGCCAAAATGTCGAGTCTTAAATCTCACAATGAAACGTGAAAATAAACCGAAAATAATTTCTCATCATATTTATTTACATATATATTAACTCTAGTATATATATTAGATATAGAATACTTAAATGAAGAAAAAATTATCAGTTTCCCATTTATAATTTATATAGCATTTAAAAAGTACAATGGAATGGCTTATTTTACTTTGTTCTGATTTAGAATCAGATTTTAAATGTTCATTGTAAATATTATATATTCAGATAAATTTAAAGTTGCGATGGTAGTCAATTTGAGAAAGGCTGAAATTAATTTTTCGTCTCATTCCCGCATTTAAGCGACGACTGGAGCAAGGAAACTGAATAAATAAATACGGCCTGGTGTGGCTGGCCTAATGTGTGGCGGTGAGATGTCAAAGCGGGTGTCTTTTGACTTCAGGGACCACCCAAGCAGCATCAAACACGCGCTTAGCTGCCGTTCATCGACGACAAGGCGCCGGTCCTTTAACTCGGACATCGGCGTCCATTGCCCACCTACCATCTGCCACCCACCGTCATTTATTCATTCGATTGATGCATTTACAATTCTTTAATTAATTTTTTAATATCAACTTATTTGTGATTAAAAGAGATAATGAAACGATTATTTTTTAATCTTTTCTTATTTAGTAATAAAAATTTTGGTACATCTTCACAAATATCTGCTATTATTTATAATATAGGAGTAATATTTATCAAAAATTAAAAAAAAAAAATATTCTTAAGAAGGAACTATTTTGAAAAGTTGCTTATTAGACCTCTTAGAAAAATTCAAAATGATATAATCTTCATATTAAAAATATTTTCATTTGACAATGTTGAATTTAAAATTGTTATGACTTTTTGGATGAAATCCCAAAGAAATTAGGTAAACTGGCACTAAAGGTCAGCAATTTTAACGAAAAAGGTTTGTAACGTATACATACATATCTTAGGTAAATATGGAATTTAAGTTTCGTGATTCTTTCGTTTATAATTTACACTTTTGTCCTGGACCTTGATACATATAGAACCAAATTTATAGGACTTTGTTATTTGCACTTACAAAACCTTAAAACATGTACTTTTGATCAATAATCCTCTAATAAATATTATATGCTAGTATATTCATAAATACGTAGGTAAATGAAAATAAAAAGTCATTCTATTTATAATAAATACCTTTATTTATAAAAATTTACAATCTAATTGCCTTTATATACATTAAATTAATTATTTTTTATTTATTATTAGTTATCGAAATCAAAATTCATTTTAACCACCATTAAAAAAAACATCTATAAAGTATCTAATTTATTTGGTTAAAAAGATTTTAAATTTAATCAAAATTAGTGATTTAAAAACTGTCTTCACAATTTTTTTTCAACAAATTACAAACTGCCCTGAATTGGAATAGATTATAGAAATAAATAAAAAATTGGCATTTAACAAAATTATTTAATCATATCATAATTATTATCTAATTCTCTATAATAAGATTTTATATATTGATTTTTCGTATTATCATTATATTTGAAAACAATAGCTTCAAAAATTAAAATAATAAAATAAAAGTAAATTTATTTTTTTAAAGATTTGATAAATTCTAGAATAATTTTTTTGAAAATATTTTAACATGAATAAATATTAAATTATTAATATAAAATTTATGAAAAATATCACATATTTTTCAATTGCTAATTTAACTACTTTAATTTGATCAAACAAAAAAGGTGTGATTGTTATTATTATTATTATTATTATTATTATTATTAGCCCAAATTATATTTTTAAATTGCTAAATTGCTAATTAATTTTCGTAACAACAAATTATTTCATTTTATTTTATGAACATAAATATTTTTCAATCTTTCTTTGATTGTATTGTCCATTGTACTTTCAAAGTTAATTTTAATTAGCCAATGTTTATAGTTGTTTTTTTTTTATTAGAAATCAGTTGTCTCTTGTGAGGAAGTCGACGAAGTAGACTAAACGAAACAGTTGAGTTGAATGCGCGTTCTGGTACGACATCCGGTTCTACGGAGCTCCTCTTTATGACGTTCAGTCTGTTGGCCAGATTGCCTCAAAGCCTCCTCGAGTTCGAAACCCCCAGGCACTACAATCGGATATTAATACCTACAACCGGGAGGCTTGAAGAAAGAGGTGACTCTTGCTTCACTCTTTAAAAAATAACAAATTCATTTCTGGGGGTTCGTCTTTTTTTCCATAAACTTACAATTTAAAATTGGAAAATCTAAATCTCGCTCAATCCTCCCAATCCCTACTATTGAACTAGTTAGAAATTTAAATATGTTTTTTAAATTATCTCAGCATCTTATTTTATTAGAATAAACAGAATAATTTTTATATTTCAAGTAAATAGATATAAATAGAAATGAAATTTTCAAGGATTAAATCAAAATCAAATAGAACAAATCTGTCTGAAAAACATATTTTTGTAAATTGGAATATACGTGATTTATCTAGATGCATATGATATCTATGCATGTGGTATATATAACCACCACCTATGTTCTACTAGATATCTAATCAAAGAAAAACGACAAAAATTTAAATGGTTATCTCCGAGGATCTCATTATGTCATATCACACAAAATACTTGTTTTATAATATAAGGTACTTGAATTAATAATGAGCGTTTCGCACAAGAGGCCGCCACTAGTGTATGTTTCAATATTCCAGTTTGCCATGTCTTCCCGCTAAAACCTACAGTCTATGGTCGTCTTGAACAGCTTGTATCATTTGATTGAAACGAAAACAACATGACTAAATATTGTTTCGAACATGTCCAATTTCTTACCAGATAAATTGTTTTTACTGGGAGTTCTTCTTCATTATTTTAATAATGAAGAAAAGTGCGGCCGAGAGTCCGCGGTTACCGGGTCGCGAAAAAATTTTAGAAATTCTTATTATTTTTTTATATCTTATTTTTCTTATATAGTTATTTTGCAATTTTTGTGTATGAAATAATCAAATTGATTTTTATCGAAAAATAAAATTTGTTCTAAATAAATGTTTTTTTTTTAATGAAGTGGGTCGAGACAAATTTTAAGACCTTGAACCGGGTCGCGGTCAAATAAAGTTTGGGAAACACTGCTCTATCTGAACAATCGTGTCGGAGATGATTTGGTCGATTTACTTTCCTGTAAATATTCGTCGATTTTTAATTTAAAAGTGGACGGCCGGGTCAACCCAAAAAGTTTGAAGAAGAAGAATTGGAATCACCACTCAATGTAGACCAATGCCAAACGCTCTAGGAGTGCGTTTAAGCCGCACACTGAAGCAAAAACGGCCGGAATTCGAAGAAAAGCAGGACAAAGTGATTTTGCAGCATGACAACGCTCGACCACATGTTACAAAACCGGTGAAAACCTACCTAGAAACACTGAAATGAAAAGTCCTACCACACCCACCGTATTCTCCAGACATTGCTCCTTCAGACTATTACTTGTTCTGGTCGTTGACACATGGTCTGTCCCAGCAGAAGTTCACTTCATATGAACAATGTAAAAAATAGGTCGATGATTGGATTGCCTCAAAAGACGAGTCGTTTACTCGAGCTGGCATCCGAAAATTGCCAGAAAGATGGGAAAAATTACAAATTCACAGGTACATAGACCCTAATTGGACCCTTATATTGTTCCTGAAAATATTTACAGAAAAGTAAATTGATCAATATTATAAAAAAAAGAGCAGAGATAAAAATAAGCTGGAGTGTCACTACTCGACTATCTCGCAATTTGAATTGGATTAGATAACATATATTATATTTAAATTAAATTTAATTAATTATAAATTAAAACTTAAAATTAATAAATAATATTTATTAAACTAGCGCATGTTTGGCTCTTTGTTGATGGCACCACGTCACGTGTTGGCGCGTGATTTGCAGTGTTAAAAAATTAATTCTCGTACTTTCAGCGATTCAATCAAGCTAAAATTCTATATTTAGCAGTTTTATACAAGCTTTAATGATGTAAAAAACTATCAAACATATATCTTTATTTTTATGGTCACTTTAAGAAGAAAAAAAATCAAAACGTGGTAGGTAATGACCATCTTCCGGATGAGCTACATTTCTCAAAAGTTGATAGAAAATTACGAATTTTGAATAATGTCCGTATACCAAATTTCATGATTCTAGCTCAAACCGTTTTTGCGTAAATAAATTTTTTAAGCAATAAATTCAAAGTTTTAGTAGTTGGCCTAAATAAAGGCCAGTAATTGCCCACCCCGGCCCATTACTAAAATAAAACAAGGTGACATAAATATTGTTAAACCATTTCAATTATTAATTTTTTTCGGTCCCAATAAAAAGGAATAGAACAAATTAAAATTAATATACAAAATAGCCAATAGTTGCCACCCTGGCTAACTACTAAATTTTATTGAAAAATAGATGCTGTAAATAATATTGATCACATTGTAAACAACAATGCATTTTTAATTAGTAAATTTGTTTGCTAAAACCTCACAAAATGTACTACAAAGTAATTTTATATAGAAAAGTAAGTATATACTTCAAAATGTGCTGCATACCAGAACTATTTGCTTACTATATTACTTAAGAAATTACCTTTATTAGCAGTGTTGAGAGGTCCGTCAAAAGTCAAGATGAGCCATCATGGAACTAAGGGCTGTCATTATGCGTGCGATTTATTGACACTCACAGATGATTGCACTATCTCATAAGCTAACAATAGATTGAAAATTCTTTTTAAAACTCTTATTTTATGTATTTTTCAGAAAAGGGGCCAACTACTGGGGGTTTTACCTTACCTATAATTTTAATTTAAAGAAATTTTGTATTAAATTTAATTTTTTATAACTAAAATACATTTAAAAATTATTAGCTATTAAAATACTATAAATATTGCATATACTAATTATTTTCAATTATTTTCTTTGGAGAATTGATTGATAGCATTCATTGATTTTTTTACCCAAGGAAGCCAGTTTAAAAAATGAAAAAAAAAAATTATTTCAAAGAAATTTAGACTTTAGAATGCCAATTTTATTTTTATCATTAAATGTGGGTATTTCTCTAATTCTATTTTAATAACAAGTTTTAATGAATAAAAGAGAAGGGGTATTCAAATAATTAATTTTTATTCTTTTTATAATTAGTTAATAAAAATTCTGAAACATCACTCAACTTTCACTTATTTTCACTAATACACACTTCGGTACTTTTTTCATAATATTAAATATCAATTTCATTTCTAGATTATATTTAGTCATGTTATAATACTATTAACAATATGAAAGTCTTACTTTTCTGATATAAAAACAGAAAAATTAAAAGTACTTTAGAGGGAGCAATCTCTTTTTTCAGAGTGGATAAAATTTTCTGATATTAAAGATAATTTTATTTGATATTATTTTTACACATGAATATTTATATAGAGAAATTAATCAAGAATAATTAGGACACTTTCTTAATTATATTTTTGTTACAGAATATTTTGGACTTTTATTGATAAAATGTTTAGAATATTACATTTAAATTTTATATATTTTTTCTAAAAATTAAAAATGATATTAATAGCACATGTAGACAATATTCGGTATATATTAGAAAGTGTCCTATTTATTATTTGTTAATTTCTGTATTCTAAATATGTGCTCGAAAATTTAACAACAGATACTGTTCTGTGTTAATTTAATAAAAAATCTGGAGTGTTTCCACTCGGCTATCTCGCAAATTTGAATTGGATTAAATAACATATATTAATTTAAATTAAATTATAAATTAAAATTAATAAATAATATTTATTAAACCAGCGCATGTTTGGCTCTTTGTTGATGGCACCACGTCACGTGTTGGCGCGTGAGATTTGCAGTGTTAAAAAATTAATTCTGGTACTTTCAGCGATTCAATCAAGCTGAAATTCTATATATAGCAGTTTTACACAATTATTGATCATGTGAAAAATTATCAAACATATATCTTTATTTTTACGGTCACTTTAGAAGAAAAATTAGCTGGAGTGTCTCCACTCGACTATCTCGCAATTTGAATTGGATTAAATAACATAATATATTATATTTAAATTTAATTAATTATAAATTATAAATAATAAATATTAAACCAGCGCATGTTTGGCTTTTTGTTGATGGCACCAGTACACGTGTTGGCGCGTGAGATTTGCAGTGTTAAAAAATTAATTCTGGTACTTTCAATCATTCAAGCTGAAATTATATATATAACAGTTTTATACAAATATTAATCATGTGAAAAATTATCAAACATATATCTTTATTTTTACGGTCACTTTAGAGGAAAAAAATCAAAACGTTGTAAGTAATGACCCTCTTCCGGTTGAGCTACATTTCTCAAAAGTTGATAGAAAACTACAAATTTTGAATAATGCTCATGTACCAAATTTCATCATTCTAGCTCAAACCGTTTTTCCGTAATCTTGGTTAAATTCCCCCCCCCCCACACACACACACACATACACACACAAACAGACATTTTTCTCAACCTTATTGAAAATGATTCAGGAACCTTCAAAACGTATAAAAACATCAAAATCTCAACATAGAAAATTTTCGTGATCGCAATACTATCTCTTACGAGATAGTAAAAATTGACAGAATTGACATGATTATGTTTTTGGCATAAGCTATAGAGACCATTTTGTCGAACTAATTCAAGGGAACTTAAAACATAAATTTGCGTAATATTTTCACTATATTTAATATATACCCATATTTAGATAAGTAATATAGGGTAATATATGTAAACAATAAAAAGCTGTGTAGTTGTTTTTTTTAGTTGCAGATTTAAATCAAAGATAAAGATTTATTGTTTTAATCGATCAACAAAAGTTATTTTTTAATTACATTTATCATTTATACTTGGTGGTTTAAAAATAGTTATAACAAAAATAAAACCTAACTATATTAAATTACTTTAAAATATATAACATATAATCACTTATTTTATTGGTTTATGATATTTAATAAGTTGACCTGTGACCAGGTCCGAACAGACCGACGGTTTGAAGTATATTAATTTCCAGCTACAGAAACAATTTCAAATAATTTTAATATATCTATTAATGCAATAAAAAACAGATATAGGATATAACATAAATATTTTTAATTTAATTTTATTTATAATATATAAGTAAGAGCTGGCTGTGACGTCATGAAGGGCTGGGTGACATCATATAATTTTAAATTAAGAAAAAACTAATGAAGATGATTTTCGAGAGGATAAAACCAATACAAAGTGCATGATTCGTGGAGATATGTAAAAAAATCTCCTCATGCGTGAAAATAACCCTTCCCTTCCTATCGTCGATCGCTAATACTACCACGTCCGGTTTCCGGATTTGCACCAAAAGTTGATCAATTCATCCCACTGATGCATTAAGTAAATATACCAAATTTCATCAAATCCGTTGAGCCGTTCAGGCTGTACACATCTATACGGACGGACAGACAGACGGACGGACAGACATCATGCTAAAAATACTTTTTTCTGTTAAGAAAATGCATGATTCGTGGAGAATGTAAAAATCTCCATATGTGAAATTTGGTGTGAAAACAATACCTCCCTTACTATCGTCGGTCGGTAAAAATCTATAAATTTATAAAAAAAAATATTTAATAATATTTAATTTATATTTGGTATTTTCAAAATAATATATTATAAATACTAATAGCCAAGTTATTTAGAGAACGCGTCAACAGATATAATTAACACTTATTCCTATAGTTGTATTAATTTCTATTAATTTTATTCCCTATCCAATGTTTCTCTTCTCCCTTTCGTTCTAAATTTTTTTAATTAAGTAATAAGAGAATGAAAACTCAAGAGAGTCGTTTAAATGTTGTTTGCTTTATGGTTGGTAATTAAAAGATGTTTTTCGTTGCCACTAATCCTGGCTTCCCTCTTGTTTATAATCCACCATTGAGCAACGACATCTTTTCCAGAGCCAGTTACCAATTAGCTTGGGTTTTATCTTTTAACAAAGTTAAACATGCCACCCGCTCAGTGTCCCCCAATTTTATTCCTCCAAGGGAGTTTTTGATGCTTGGAAATGTTTTCCAACTGATACCCAGGTCATTTGAAAAATAAGCAAATCATTTTTCAAGAGGTGAAAATGATCGGGTTAAAATGAATTTCAAAAAGTGAGCAGAACCAATGGAATTTATATTTTATATTTATATATATATATATACTATATATAAATGTTCTTTACTCGTTCGGCAAATAAATTGAACGCTTTGTTTCTCAGTGAACTAAAAATATATCCGATTGCGAATTGAGGTCGAGGAATTTCCAAGCTGCCTGCCCATCCTAGGCTTGCTTTCCTATAGAAATCTCAAGAGATTTTACTCAACATTAATTCAATAAAATTCAACTAAATTATTATATTCTATGGATTAAATTAAAAAAAAAAAAATAATTTTTAGTATTTATTTATGTTTATTTATTTGCAAATGCCAATTGAATTCATTTTCATTTGCAAATTCAATTCCTAAGCGATGATTGTTTGTTTAATATATTTTAAATATATAATTCATCATGTTTTCTTTGTGGCTTTGAAAAATAATCTTTCTTAAATATCCTTTAAAATTGCCTCTTAATCGTTTCGTTTATAAAACAGGATAAACTTTATCTTAGAACAGTTTATCAACATAGCGTAAGTTTGTAATACCACTTTCTTCTTAGTGTTTTCTACTTTTCTATACATACAATTAAGATAATAATCCATTTTTAGTTTATATAAGAATTTTTATTAGCTTGTTCGGTAATTTACAGCTGTCACAAATAATAATCTGATCCATTATTAATCTTCTTTTTTTGCAAACATATAACTTTCAAAGAGGAGATGCATTTATTGAATAAACAATTAATTGATATTCAATAATAATATTTATTTTTTTTGCAAAATATTTATAAATTATTTTCTTATGTATTATGTATATGAACTAAACGAATTTATAATAAACGAAGTATCCGTTCTTGATGAGACAGACAAAGAGAGTTTAATTGATCATATGAATATTTATAAACAGAACAGCTTTTACTAAAATTCAAATAAAATATTAAATTAATTAAATTAATTTAATTTATTAAGTTTACTAAAGATATATCATACCAATTAATGATTATCATATATTCCAATTCTAATTAATTAACATTAGTTTTATTATATATTTATTTAATTATATATTTATATAAATAAATAATAATTCATATAAAAATGAATATATAACCGAAAAAATATCCCGTCTGCTTATGCAACTATCTATTTTGCTTTGAATATAAACGTAATGAACATTTTAGTGCTTCTTACATCTAATTCAATAACAAGACTTCATTTCATTTCATTTTACCCAGCAAACTTCTTGGTATTTATTGTATTATTTTCTGCCAGTGTCTATATTTTGTATTCTAAAAATTATAAACAAAATCATGTAACTTATAAATGAAGGATATTTAGACTATTTATTATTTGTTATTTTAAATATTCATAATTTTTACATTTAAGCAATTTCTTATTAAAATTGAGTTTAGGTTTGAGGGTGATATATATTATACGGGCCCGGCGGAAAAAGTTCCCTCTTATAAATTATGAGAAAGAAATCTAATATATATAAGACATGATTTTATTGTCATTTCAATAGGTCACTTAAAATATAAATATATAAATAAATGAATAATAAATAATTATAAATGAATATATAATTATTAAAATCAGTTGTTAATTAAATCACATTTATTATTCAATAAATTTAATATTTAGTAAATATATTTTCTTGATTTTTCATTTGAAATTGAATTTTTATAATTTCTAGTCAGATGTACAATTATTTTCGATTTTAAAATTAATAATTTTAAAAATATTTTATTATTATTTATATTTAAATGAAACAGAAATTTCAAAATGAATATATTTTCCAAAATCAAAAATAAAGTTGTTTTTTTATCTATCAATACTCAACAAATATTCTAAAATAGATGGACAAAGTGAAATTTTAAAAATAACAGTGGAATAGATTCGATGCCTTCTGAATTAAGAATTTCTCAGCTGAGGTTTCAAACCTCTGGATTTATCTAGAAAAAATAAACAATATCCCATTTGGAGACCATTTCATTATCCAAGTAAATTTAAAATACTTTCCAAGATTAAATAATTTGTGTAGTACTTAATTTATCATCTAGAATAATATAGAAGAACTCGAATATCATTAAAAATACTTAATTTCTGGAAATTATTAAATCTATGCATATGAAACTAGATTACCATTCTTATAATAAATGAAATTAATATGAAAAGAGGTTTCAAAAATGTTTTCAATCATGTAAAATTTACATAATTTATATATTTCCTTAGGGGAAAGATTATATTAAAGCAATTAATGAAAAACCGAATATAAAGTTTTTGTTCAGAATTTTAATGAAATACAATCACTCGAAAATAACAAATTATAACAATAATAATATTATTATACACATTGGATAAATGCTTTTAAAAAATGTATCGATGTTATTTAATTAATATAAAATTCTTGAAACTAATTATTCTAAAATTTTGAAATATCTAAACTCTTTTTAAGTGTTTTTTATTCATTTATATTTTTATTTGATAAACTTACTTGTTTTTTATTATAATTTATTATTCATTAGAGTCATGGATTGACATTGATCCATTCCTATCAAGGTACATGTTTGTGATAATCATAATAATTATTATTCAATAATAGAATTTACTTAACATAAATGCATAAAATCAATTTTGGAAGATTAATATATTTTTTTGTTTTATTCAATTTGTAAATTTTCGTATAACTTCATCTTTTCTATTTCACTTGTTATATTAAATAAATTTATCAAATTAAAATTGCACTAAAAGAATAAAATAATATAAATATAAAAATTTTTTATAAATTAACGTTTTGCCAATGGACTAAAAAGAATAAAATAATTTTTCTATAAGCTTCACAAAGTTTATGGATTAATTGCTTCATATTCAACGAAAAACGTTGGGAGCATTTAGTTCTATGCAATTAACTTCCTTTATAGAGCTATTATTCATATATATACATACATACCACACTAAAACAATTCATTAACAATTAACACTATTCCTTCTAATATAATCAACCATTTTGGATTTGATTGATAATATGTAAATTAAATAAAAATTCTTTTAAATTTTGATACCTACTTTGATATAAGTATATTACAGTGAAAAATAATAAAAGATTAATTAAGCTCTTAACCTATCAATTTTATTGCATGATAAAACAATTTGTCAGTTTATGTGTTTAATAAAATTTTTATTATTACAAAAATTTGACTTGATTGTTCATATAAATAAATAAAACTAAATGCACCCAACGTTTTTCGTTGAATATTGTTAGAAATACACTTCTCTTGTTTAAATGGTAACATTATGAAAAAAGCAAAAATTATGTGCGTTTATATATTTGTACTAGACACTAAGTATAAATAATCTTAGAAACGTGAAAAGAAAAATAAATATATTATTTGTTATTAGATTTAAAAAGAAAATTAAAATGCTATTATTCGAGTTTACCAAAATGAAAAAAAATTACTAAAAATATTAATATAATATATTATAAAATTAATATAATTTAATATAAAAATCATTAAAATATTCTTAATAAAAGATGATAAATTAAATCACTGACAAATCTAATTTTATATTATTTATTTATTTTTTTATACTATGGTATGGAATTTTTGAATTTTCTAAGGATTTGATCAGTTTACATTTTTCCCACGAATCACTTTAATTTATTAATATATATATATATATATATATATATTCAGGTTTTATATATTTTATATTTTTATTTATAAATTTATTAATAATTTTAATTAATAAAATGATATAAAAAATTATAGGTCATTTTATAAAAACAGTTAAATAAAAGGGAAATTTATTACTTAGTATTTTTGATTATTACTAAATTTGTTGAAATGTAAAATGTACTACATAACCCAAATATAACTTGAAGATGAAATGAAAATATTCTTATTCATAATATTAAAAAATTGTAATTAATGTTAAAATCCTTAATAATTCGAAAAATATGATTGAATGATTATTTTAAAAATAAAAAAAAAAATAAAATAGGTACCAAGATAAATTGCAAATTAAATTTATATTAAATTAATTAAATCTTACTTATGGAACATATTAATAAAAAAACAAAATAATATCTTCCGTTATTTATGATTGTTGGAAATGGCTAAAATGTGGCTCAGTCCGCCATGGCTTGGGCGGATGCATCGGGATGAGGCGGGGCTATTTCTGATTGGTTGTTGAGGCAAGAGCTACGGAGTGGGGCTCCGATCTTCTTGGGGATTGGTGTCTCCGACCGCCCACGACGAGGCCACCTTGGCCAGCGTGCGACTCTTCATGACAGGAGGCTCCAGTCAGACGCGACCCGTCATCCAGCAGAAGAAGTCGGCTGGTTATCCCTGCACTCGGTTCTTCCTATGTCTTGATCCAACCAATTCCCAAGTGCGAGCGTGTGTGTGTTTAGCAGAAACCACGAGTGAAGTAAACAAACAAATCGAAATAAACATTCATTTATATCTTAAAATATACACAAAATTATATACAAACTAGGGCCATGCTGAAGAACGGTGGAGAGCAGTTGCCAATGGTCACTGCATCCCAGCACCACCAACACCATTTGCAAAGCATTGAACACCATATACACCATATACAATTAACACCGGATAATATTTCAACGAATGATACCACCGTACAACAAACATCATCACCTGCGACAAATAATAATGTGAATCAAGATAATAAAGATCCTTTAGCGGTCGGGACATCAACCATTGCCAAAAAGAGTTCAGGTGCCCGACGACAAGAGAAACCTCCCTATTCCTATATCGCTTTGATTGTCATGGCAATCCAAAACTCACCAGCTAAACGACTTACTTTAAGTGAAATTTACACATATCTTCAACAGAGGTTTTCCTTCTTCCGCGGTAATTATCAAGGATGGAAAAATTCGGTGAGGCATAATTTATCCTTAAATGAATGCTTTATTAAATTACCTAAAGGACTTGGACGTCCTGGAAAAGGCCATTATTGGACAATTGACCCAGCAAGTGAATTTATGTTTGAAGAAGGTTCGTTTCGAAGACGTCCCCGCGGATTTCGGCGCAAATGTCAGGCCCTAAAACCTCAATATCATTCAACTGCCGCTGCTGTAGCTGTATCGGCCGCAGCTGGTTCCTATTTTACAACAGGACCGCCTGCACCACAATCTAGTCATCATCACCCATACGACGCTATAAGTGCTGCAGCGGCAGCTGTTGTGGGTAACGGATCCACCGATTATGGAGTTCAATATGGAGCGCCGATGTATGCGGGTGATTATGGAATGTACCAACAACAACAACAACCACAACAGCCCACACAAACAGAAATAACCCCTTGGTACAATCAACCAACCGAGCAGCCCGGCACAACAAGTCCCATAAGCGATGTAGCCTCAGTGGATTCCCATCATCAGCAACAGCAACAATATGCGGCGTATGGAGTGGCTGCTGCAGCAGCATACGGACTGCAATCCACATCGGCATCTCATGAGCATGGTAAGTTCAAGAAACAAATTTATCTAATTTAAAATTTTCAAAATTTGACATTTACATCTTATATTTATATATTAATATTAAAGATTCAATCAATTATTATTTAAATATTTTTCTTAAATTAATTAGTAATTAATTAATAATATAATATTACTGATCAAAATTAATGTTGTTAATAATTATTTTACAAAAACTTAAATGTAGCTAATAAATAACTAAAAATATATGATTCCAAAATTATTATATAAATAAACTATAAGAAAAAAAAAATTATATATCTCTACTCTCTTAAATTTGAATTTTACACAAATTTTGATAATTTGAATAAAATAAAAGTACTAAATATACTTAAATATTTTTTTTTTTAAATATAACTTATAATGTATAAAAAGCATATGAATAAGGTAGAAAATTTATACATTCATTACTGTTACTTTATAGAAAATAGCTTTTTTCAATTACTAATTAAGAAATCAATAATTTCCAAATATCTATTCTTTTATCTTTATACTTATTTATATATATTCAAAATAAACGTTATATAGTTTGATTAGAAATTTTTTTTCTTATTCTAATAAAAAAAATTATTTTTCCAATTACATTCTCTTTTATAAAGTTTAATAAATTAATGTAATAATATATTAATGGGAACTTTTTTCTTATCAATCAAGGAAAGAAATTTTTATATAATTTGTTTTTATTTTGATTGAACGTTGAAGATAATACTTCATAGCTATTTTATGTTTGTTTATTTTTATATTTAGTTTCTCAGAATGCTGAATTGAATAATCTTATCTATCTTAGCATACTAAACTTAAAATAGTGTGTGAATTAATTACTAAATCCGCTGAATCGGTTTTCCATAACTTAAGAAAGTTTGTTTAATAAAAATAAATTACATTTCCTATTAAGATTATTAATGATTCTGAAATAATTTCCTATATATTCATGATAAATTTTCGGGGATTTTTCTACAAATCTTATTAAAAAACTACGTATTATAATTAAATCTATTAATTTTGGTGTTTAAAAGTATTTGATAAATAATATTAGTTTGTTTTTTTATAAAAGACTTCAATTTATTAGAATTAGTTTTAGAGTAACATTTATTTTAATATAAAATTATTGCTCATTTTAGAAAAATTATAGATAAAATATCTTAGAAAGATAAGGTTTATTGTAAAATAATAACATATTTATTATAAGTATATTAAAGCATAAAGCATAAATCAAGGTACATGTTTGTGATAATCATAATAGAAATTAATATAATGATATTAATGTTTTTTATAACGTTTTTCTCAACTTCACTTGGCGTCTGTCTCTTTGTCTGTCTGTTCGCTCTTTTGACAAATTGAAATCGATTTTTCATCGACTTTTGAAAATTATTATAGATATTTCAATGGATCCCTAGAAGGTATAGAATAAATATAATTGAATTTTAATTAATTAATTGTAATTAATTAGCGATTAATTACTTTTAGTAACTAACTCCTTTTGTATTGCTCTGATTAATTTTTTTTCAACGGATTTTTAAACATAAATATTGATTTCAGGATAGATTTTCATTTTGAACGTATTTAAAAATATTTCATACATCTACATACCATATATGTTTATAAATTTCTGTAGTTAATTAAATAATAATTGGGAACAAATAAAAAATTACATTTGGATTAAATGTTTAAAAAATATATTTTATCACGTACATAATATTTTATATATATATATATATATATATATATATTATATTATTATAATATTTATATATATATATATAATATATTATAATATTTTTATATAAATAAGTCCAATCTATAACTCTAAATATAATAAATTAATTTTCTTTAATCTACGCTTATTATCAGTCAAATAATCTTAAATTAATAAAATATATTGAGACATTTTTCTATCATGTAATATGCATTCAATAGGAAATAAGTATTCTTGATTTTTGGTATTTTCTCACGTAGCTTAAACCCTTAGTAGATTCAACTTGACGTTGGGCAGGCCATTCCTTCATGCAAGAATCCATTTAAGTTCTTGAGATGAAAACGTCACTTTATACAATTTCAAATATTGTACTTTATAATTTTCAAAGCGAATATTAATATACATTATCTGCAATAGTTTTTTATATAAATTAAATTATCTCTATTTAGATAATTTTATCAACGTAGAAAACTTATTTTTGAAAATAAAAACAAGTACCAAAGATACCTATAAATTTTATTTTATTTTTTATATTTTTTCAGTCAAACTTTTCTTTATTAAAATTTTGAAAAATTTAACATTTAAAAAATATAAAATTTTGTTCAATAAATTAAATAAACTAATGCGAGAGCACTACTACTACTTTCACCTCTCTGTTTAAACAATTAATTAATAATAAAAAAAGTACATAAAGATTTGGCATTACCTTTTTGAGTCTTACTTAAGATTAGTGAAGAATATTGCCCAAAAAAATAAAAAATAATTTCATTTGCAATACCCAAATCTCATAAACTTTTATGTCTCAGGAGTGATTATCAGGAGTATTATTAATTTAATCTTTTTTAATAACAATGTATAAACGACAAGAAAAAAAACATTTTATTAGAAATTTGTGATGAAATTTGATAATAACAAAATTCTTGCTTTTTTTTGGCTTTTATTAATAATAGAAAAAATTAAAAATTAATAATTTCTTTAACTAAAATGGAAACTAAATAGGAAGTTTGAAAATTAAACAATACACATTCCTTTTTCTTTTGCCAACATTACGAACACACGGAATTAATTAAACTCCGTTTCCATTTTGTCTAAAAGCTAATTATTAATTTATTCTATTAAAAAATACATTTAATTGTTCATAATATTTATCCGATAAGTTCTATTATTTATAAATATTTAAGCACGAGTATGCAACCGAAATAATTGGTGATCCACCCTACTATGAAAAAAATCCATTCTATTTTTTTTAAAATTCTTTCACTGTTAATAATCAATATTGATGTTGCAAAACAAAATAAATAATTTACTTCGTAACTGTTCAGCTGTCTTTTTGAAGTGATGCTTATTTATTTGAATTAGTCGATTAATTGTCAGAATTCATTCGAATTCTTTTAATATTCTCACGTAATTAAAGTATGTTTCTTCATTATTTCAATAAACATTCCCTTTCTACGAAATATTATATATATTTATTTTTAATAAATCTTCCCTCTGTTAAAATGATTGACAATTATGAATCGTGAATCCATGTTTATAATCATATAATCTATAAGTTTAACCACCCTTTTTATGATGAAAGTCGCATAAGTATCACTTCTTGGATGACAAGAATCCACTTTTCGCTTTGTCCATAGCGCTTCTTGGATATCTCCCCAAAACTGTCAGTCTCACACCCGTCATGTTGACTATTAGGACTTGAAGGCAGATCGGGAGCCGGGGGTGGAATTTGGCTGCTTAACAAAGCGCCGTTTCATGGTTATATTTCGCTGCGAGGGACTCCTGATGTAAGCAGAGAGGCGCCGAGTTGCCCCTCCCGGAATAGTTCACACCAAACTGGGTCCAGGTCATTGCGAGTTACCATATGCCTCAATGCAAACGCCCTTTGCACCATCATTCTAAATTCTACTCATTATTTGTCTAAATTTAAATATTTCTCCTGAAAAATAAACTATCTAATTAATTTATATATTTAATAATGAAGCAAAAAATTTTTAATTTTTAATTACAATTTTAAATAAAATTTGAGTAATTATATTGGAATATCTAATTCTAGAATATTCTAAAGAATGTACATTTAATTATTGAAAAAGTTTTAATATTATTTTAATAAAAATAAGTTAAATATTTTTTAATGGGTATCGTATATTAATTAATAAATGGTTATTAAATCAATAATAATAATAAATCTTGGTGGTCCTTTCTCATCTTATCCTTTTAATATATAATAAATGAATACGAGCAATAATCATCCTCACTAATAATTAACCCTATTTATCAAACGAATCACTAAATGAAGCAAATTATCACTAAGTTTAAACTTTTCATTCCTTCTGACCTTTAATATAATAATTATTATAAATATTAACCTATTATAACTTTAAAATATTACTTTTATTTTCATTTATCCTTTCCTCTCTGAACAATTTTGAAATATGAAAAAATACAAATTAATTCTTTCGAGTATATACTTTTTTTTGTAGTCTACATACTATCTTGAATAAATACGATTATTTTAAATAATATTAGTTTGAAAAAAGATATTATTAAAAATTAAATATTTTGTATTTTTTCCATAATAATTTCCTATAACACTTTCTTATTCTTATAGAACTTTTTATATCTCTATCTAAATTCAATTTAAGATGAACTTTTCCTAAATAACAATCTTTGTTTCAAAGCTATCGAATGTAAATCTCCAATATAAATAAAGAAAAACATAATAAAATCGGAATTTATTTTTACACTTCAAGTTAAAAAAGAATTCTTCTTTTAGTTGAAAACTGTTTATTTGCAGTCATTTGATTGGAAGTGAATTTCCCGGGGTGTCAGATCAATGATAAAGAATTCCATTGCACGGGGCAACGCCAAATGAGGATGACCAAACCTTTTGGTTGCGGGTGGCATCTGGCTAGGAGTCTGCCGAGGAAGGACTGACCCGGCCTGTCTTCTGTCATGCTCAACATATGCCAAATGAAAAACAAGTTTTTTCTTCCAATTCTCTTCTTGGGGATTTTTTGTTTCATTTTATTTCGATATTTATATATACTAATATATGAATTTTTCGAAAAAACAAAAGTAATAAAAAGAAATTAAATATGTCATAATTAATTCGTTTTAAGTATATTTAATTTTTAAAATAAAAGTTTTTTTTTTAATCGAAAAATTTAATAATTTTTTTCAAAAAATAAATAAATAAGTAAATAGTATGTTGAATTTTTAAATAAATAATATTATTTCGTAATTGGCACTTAAATGAGGATTACTAAGGGGAAGAAATTAAGAGTTAACTTAGATATGGTCCCAAATGAATATTTATCCAGGAAATTATATACTTTGATGATCATTTCGTTTATATTTGATTAAACTAATTCAATTTGTACAATATATATCATAATTTAAAAATTTAATTTCTAATATGATTTCTAATATTATTTATTATTTATATAAAATTAACAAAAAATATAAGAAAAGTTTCTATTTTTATATTCACATTTAAATTTAATTTAATTATGAAAAAAATCATCATTATTTTATAATTATTATTATTAAAAAAATATATTAATCGATTACATCATCATACTTTTGTCTATCTTAGAATTTTCCATAGGTAAATTGAGAGATCTTAAAAATTGTAAAGGCTTATCGTTTTATTAAAAGATAATTCAATTTGTTCTTATTAAAATATAATCTAAAAGAAATTAATTTTCATAAAAAAATTATATTTTAATTTATTTTATTATTAATTGTTTTATTTTATTATACATTGTAATAATTAAAAATCATTAGTAAAAAAAAAGGGAATAATCTCAAAAATTTTCGATGTCGTAATCTTGATGTTTTTACACGTTTTGAAGGCCCCTGAGTCATTTTTACTAAGGTTAAAAAAATGTCTCCCTCAGTGTGAGTGAGTGTGTATGTGCATGTATATAGACAAGATAACGCAAAAACGGTTTGAGATAGAATAATGAAATTTGGTACACGCACATTATTCCAAATTCGTAGTTTTCTATCAACTTTTGAGAAATGTAGTTCATTCGGAAGAGGACCATTACCTACCACGTTTTTATTTTTTTTTCCCCTTTAAACTGACCGTAAAAATAAAGATATATGTTTGATAGTATTTTACATGATTAAAAATTGTATAAAACTGCTATATATAGAATTTCAGTCTGATTGAATCGCTGTGAGTATCGGTATTAATTTTTTAAATTTTGACTTAAAAATGAAGGTAAAGGTTTTATTTATGTTGAAAAAAATCAAAACAATGTTGATATTATTTGATTGCCTTCTTATTTCAATAAAATATTATCAGTGAAAATTATGTTATAATAAAACCTAGAATAAAATTTTAATTAATTTTCAAATAAAGAAATAAGCTTGATTATCCAATTTAAATTTGCGAGATAGTTGAGTGGAATCACTTTAGATTATTTAAATTCAAATTCAGACAAGTAAATTTATTTGAGTTCTTTAAGTATTTAAATGTTATAATACTAACAAGTAAGCTTTTTACTAAGCCTTCAGAATGAGTTCTCTGTCAATATCATAATAATATAGAAAATTTTATATTCAGACCATTTCTAAAATAATAAAATAAAATTCAAAAGAAAACCTAAAAAAATGTGACTTTCTAGGACATTCGAAAAATACAAAGAACCCTTCTTATTCAAGATGTGGATACATAGCAAAAAAGAATGAGATCAATTAAGAATTATATATCGAAAATATATTTTCATTAGTATTAATCTTGATGGCTTAATTAATGACTTTTTTATCCTAGTTTTAAGAAATAAAATATATTTAATTTTTTAGTCTATTCTAGATATGAAATATCTGTATTGTTATTATTTTATATTACTATAATTTTGCCTAAAAGTTAATGATTATTTATTTTTGGCTTTAATATCTAAATATATTAATAACAATGTTAATAATATTAAGACAGAAAAATAATAATTAATTTCTCCAATGCCCTTTTAACCAAATATTTGTCTTTACCTCTTAATATTTATTTTAATGCTATTATGAATATCTTTAAAACATCACATACTAATTAATGTAATCTAATCTATTATTAGGTCTAGCAATTTTAAGAGACTTACCCATGGAGAGGTATCTGATAGGATTTTCATAGTGTCGCGTAATATGTCACTTAACATCACGTGATTTATTCCCATACCTGCTTATATAATAAATTAATATTTTCTTTAATAGATTCACCTTGAAATTACAATTGAAATTGGAAAACTCATTAATATATTAATTTTTAATCATACGATCTTATTAAACTTAGTCTATATTTTTATAAAAAAAAATTTTCTTCTTCTTCTTCTAAGGTCTTTAAATTTTTTTTATTTTATAAACCATGGATAGGAAATATAAATAATAATAATGAACTGAAAATAAAGATATAAAATTCACAATTCAATTCAAAATAAAATAAATATAATAAAAATTTAATTTCATCATTAAAAACATTTTATTCTTATTACCGTTTAATGTTTACCTATATAACTATAATATGCATAAAAAAGTAGTTTTGATGGCCAGCGAAATTCTCCCTTTGAACCACCCAGAAAAGTGATCTGTTCTTCAGGAGACGAAGGGCTTCACATCTGATTGAGTCAAGAGTTTCAGTATTGGAGGACCCTGAAGAAATTCAATACGAAAATCTCGAGGAGCAAAAAATCTATATTAATGCACATCATTTTTTATGACATATGCTCATCAATTTCTCCGATGTTTTAAAAAAAACATCTAGATGAAAATTCAATTGATTTAAAATACATTTTATTCATTCATTAATATTGAATATAATTTCAAAGTGTTTTTTTTTATAATGAATTAGAAAGTTTTTTGAAAAATTATTTTTTTTTTAAATATAAATTTTTAATAATATATGAAATAAATCATATTTAAATTTACTATATCTTATTCAATTTCATATTTCATCTTCAAATTTATGAAACCTAAAACTGTTTCAGTATTACAAAATGCAAATCCTTGTCTAATCAAAGGAGAAAGAAAACGATTACGACATTTACAATTACTTGCAAATGACGCAGTTTGACTTTTCATGGTCTAAAGAAAATAATTTTAGCTAGATCAAATTTTTCTATGAATTGGTAATTGCTTCATTTTAGATAGAATAAATTTATTAGTGTTTATTTTAGGCCCTGGGTACCAGCTGCCGATTAATTGCCTTCGAGAAGGCCTGAGTTCAATGAATTCTCAGATGGCTCTCTTTAAAGACTGCATCTTGTTCGAGGAAAGGAGAGCTCTCTCATTTCTCACGTTTATAACAATAAACACGTTCGTCTAATTCCCTTGAGTAAAGACTTCAGGAAAGCTTTGATCAGCCAACTTTGAGTTATTGAACAAGTTTTACAAAGAATTATTACAAATTTTTCTGAGGCATGTTCATCAAGAAAAAAAATCTATTTCTGATTTTACGATCAAACTGAAAATTGTATATTACGGAATTATTTTATCTATAAATTGAAAAAGTATTATTTAAGTCATATTTTACAAAAACAAATTTAATGAAATGCTAATGAATGAATACTAATAAAGTAAATTAATTAATTTCAATTTTATAAATTATTCTCATTTACACAGTTTTAAAAATAATATAAGAATTTCAGGTTGATTCAATAAATAATTAATATTAGCATTTCATTAAATTATTATTAAGAATTTTATAAATTATAATAAAGTGAAAATTATATAATTGGAAAAGTCAAAAAATAAAAGAATTGAAACATTATCGAATTTCAAGGTTTTTTATTAGACTGTATAGAGCGGCCTATCAGGTCTTTTTAAAATTTTACATATAGATTTTCAAAATACCAACGACATTATATCTGGGAAGATTTTTTCTTTAAGTTTAATGGAAATATATGAGTTAATTGAAAGATTTTTTGTTTATACTGTAAAAAATTGTCAGAAGCACTTTAAATGGTTCAATATTGGATTGATGGATTGTTATGAAATTATTCATAGTATTAAAAATAAATTTAAAATACATAGGAATTAATTTTTTTGTATTTTTTAAGTAAAAAACTAATAATAGTAATTAAAATGGACAGATTTAATTATTTAAATGTTCTCTTATTATCTTTCACCTTAAAACAATTTAAAAATTATATTATATAAGTATATATATATATATATATATATTTAAAATATGATTAATCTATAAGTAAGAATATCCTATAATGTCTGAATATTTAATAATTAGTGTGTAAATCAAACTTATAAATAAATCAATACTTACTTTACTTAGTAATTAAATCACATTATAAAATACTAATTTTTGAAATTAGTTTTAAAAAAATCAAAACTAAAATGCATAAGTTGAGTTATTGTTAAGAACTATAGATAATTTATTCATTAAATTGAAATATAAACAAGAAAACAAAAAGAAAATTAAAGTTTTCTTAATTGATTGAAACAAAATAGAAATAAATTAAAATTTATTAGGTAGAGATTTTCAACAAAATATTAAATATCACTTAGAGAATTCATGGGGGGGGGGTTCTCTCTATTCCGTATCAAGTTGCAAAAATGTCTAAGGTTTGCTTAGCAAAAATCAACAAAATATAAAAAAATAACTATGAATGTTTCACTAGTTCGAAGAGTTGAGTTTTATAAAACTATTCTTAACTTTTAATCATATTATACACCTAATATTCTAATATAACTATTATAAACTACATATATATACAATAAATTAAACAATATACTTTAATATTTTCTTTTATGCAAAAACTATTATACATTGAACTTTTTATATTAACCAACTCTGATATTTTGGTTGACAGGTCTTCGAGGAGCTATGCAGCCGATGCAGTGCGACCGTAAACCTTTTCTTACCACACCGCCTTCGTCGATTCCGGTGGCCCTACCATCACCCCCAGCTGCGAATACCGCCCATAACATCTATGAGAACCTCAAATACACAATTTAAATCATTTTTAATAAAGTGTTTGATTTGAATTTTCGGAATAACTCTTACCCTATATTATCAAAGCAATATCACACTAAAATTAAAATCAACCAATCAATAATAATTAATATTGATCTAATAAATATTACTTTGTAAATCATTAGTCTAAAGGTAAACCATTGTAAAATAATTATAAATTATCTAGATTTTTAGATACTTAATTGCCATTTAAATTTTAGATGGAATTTATACATAATAGTATATACAAGTATATTAATAAGAATTATATGAAATATAATTGCTTATGAATTCTAAAAAAAGAAAAAGAATAGAAAAAAATAAATAAATACAGTTTATTCAAAATCTATATATTATTAATTAAATTTGCATTAAATATTTTATAAAAAGAAAAATTTAATTTTACAGAAAATTAAAAATTATTAAATCTGAAAGAATATTCTATTTGAGATGAAATCAATGTATCTTTAAATTTTTTAATAAGACAATTTTTATATGCATTTTGATTAAAGCAAACAAAACGTAATAAATGGATTCTTATGACTTAATAATCACTTCATATATTTCAGATTCAGAGTAGTGATCATACTTCTAATAAGTGTTAATTTTTCGAAATATGTACCAATCTCATAGAGAGAAAAAAATATGTAAATAGCTGATACATTTTATGTTTAAAAAATATTAGCATCTCTCTCTCTCTCTCTTTCTTAATATCTCTCTTTCTCTCAATTCATATACATATTAATAATAATTAATGGAATATCATGGCTTAGAAAAATATTGGGCGTGACACCCTCCGACGGCTGAAGTGGCTTTCAGATGGGATCCTTCAGGCACGCGAGCGCCACGCGAGCCTAGCGTATTTGTGTTGGCAGCAGGGGGGACCACCCACTGTCTAGAAATGTTTCCCTCGAAAATGAAAAATTCCTCGTTTTTTAAGTGAAACCTCGATTCTAAACCGGAACTGCATTCTGGATCCCATCTGAAAGATAGAATCATTCAATGATCTTTCCGTTCATCCTAACCATCTCGTTCCAACGGTTTAACATTATCAATAATATTTTTTTTCCAAGTGTTATTTGAATTTCTTGTGCTTAGTACAAAAAATAAAATAAAATAAAATTCTTAAATACAATTTTTACATTTTTGATTAAAAATAAATTTTTCTTAATTTTTCCTAAAAAAAAAAATTGTTCTATATAATACTACATAATACATAATCATATTTATAAATTGAATAAAGATCTACAATATACAAAAAAAAAAAACAAACTGTTTTTTCCAATTTAAAATATTTTTATTTACATTTAAAAGCAGCTTTTTTAATAGTAAACAAAAATATTAAATAGATCTTATGTAATTTAATAACATATTTATTTTCAATGATAATCCTATCAAATATACATATACTTAATGTTATTATAATTAATAAGAAAATTTTTCAAATAAATACTGTATTTTATTTTATTTTTATTTTTCAACATTTTTAAAGTAGTCAACAACTTTTTAAAATAATAGTTTTATTTGTCTTGTAAATTATTGTAATTATCTAATTATTTATTATATTTTTAAAAAATAACAAAATAAATTGTTCATTATTTACTATGTCTATTTCTCTCTATCTATCATCTATTTCTATATATTTATTATTATAGATAGATAGAAAAATAGGTCTTGATATAGTAAATATTTTCTATATATATAAACATATAATAATATAATCAATCTTTAAATATTTTTTTTTTAAAGGTTTGAAATGAAAATGAAAATTTTATTTTATAAAAAAATATTTTTTTAATTCTAATTTGTGTGTTTGCTATACAAAAGACAGTAATTCAAAAGTTTCTTTATAAAATGAATCCAATAAGTTAAAAATTGTAAATAATGTAAATTGTAAATAAAATATATATAAAATAAAATAAATTCATATGAAATAACAAATATTTTCAATCATATCCTTTTTATAATCATACTTATTCATCATACTTTATATCATACGTTAGTTTGTTTAGATGGGCAGATAATTACATGATTTTTGATGATTGTAATCTATAGTTTTTATAAAAAAAATATTTACAATATATAAATATAAAGTACCTGGTTCACCGAGCCGCCACTCAGTACTTGAAAAAAAATATTCCTTATGAACTATGAATATTTAAGATTTAGATTATTATTTAAAATAATTAATCGCGACAAAATATATGAAACAATTTCAAATAATTTAAAAGAAGATAAATTAAAAAAAAATAGTCATAATACTGCCCTTAAACGTACGTATTAATGCACTGAAAAACGGAAAAGTATGTCCTGTAGATATTAATTAATATATATTTCGTAAATTGATTACAAGATATTATTTAAATAAATATTTTTAATTTTATTTTATTTATAATATTTTGTATTTAAGGAAGTGATATAACACAGATGATTTTTCTTTATAAAAATTATCTATGGTGTGAATTTCAAAAAAAACCTTTGTGATATATATATATATATGGAGAGGGTCCGAGGCAGTCATGACTTTACCATTTATAATTAATTAAATTTAATGTAATATTTATATATTTATAAATTATATATATATATAAATATATAGATTATCTTTTCTAATGAAAAACATTTCTTGAATGATTTTTTTTTATCAATTTAATTATTAGAGTAAATAAAAAATTAAATGATATTATATTATTATATATTTTCCAATTGCAGGAGGCAAACGAGCAGAATAATTCCATTGGTTATATTTTTTCATTGAAAAGCGATAAGCAACCTCGGCCAATTCTTTGAAAAATAATATTAAAATAATAAAATAAAATAATTCCAATTTTAGTATTCATTGAACAGTGAATAAGAAAAGACGCCAACATTGCTGAGTGAACGCTCTAACAGGTAATTAACAAGTGTTATATTTTCTTAAACCTACACTAATGATCCCTTTTTAATTATAAATATTAATTAATCATATTTATTCGTTTAATAAACTTTCTCTATGAATATATATATTAATTATGATTATAAACATTTTTTATATTCATAAACATGTATAGTTATATAAATACTTTATTTACTTTAATTACTCTCTACAAGGTGAATTACAAATGATTTGTATTTGATATTCTTTGGATAATGAAGAAAAAACTAAAATAAAAAAAATAAGATTGATTATCTCATCTCTATTCTAAATTCATAATAAATTTCCGACATTAATAAATTTAATAATAAATTTTAGACATTATTTATAATAGAGCGGTTTAATATTTCAAAAATACAAATATATATACAATTTTTGCTAGTATCATAAGAAGAGATAAGAATATTTTTTTAATAGTTAATTCAATATATATATCATTAAAATTAAAAAGAATAACACAAATGTAAATATGTTTGTTGAAAATAGTATTAGATAAGTTGACCTGTGGCCAGGCGCAGAACCGACCGACGGTTTGAAATAAATTAATTTCCAGCTACAGAAACAATTTCAAATAATTTTAATATATCTATTAATGTAATAAAAAACAGATATAGGATATAACATAAATATTTTTAATTTTATTTTATTTATAATATATAAGTAAGAGCTGGCTGTGACGTCATGAAGGGCTGGGTGATATATAATTTTAAATTAAGAAAAAACTAATGAAGATGATTTTCGAGAGGATAAAACCAATACAAAGTGCATGATTCGTGGAGATATGTAAAATAATCTCCTCATGCGTGAAAATAACCCTTCCCTTCCTATCGTCGATCGCTAATACTACCACTACCGGTTTCCGGATTTGCACCAAAAGTTGATCAATTCATCCCACTGATGCATTAAGTAAATATACCAAATTTCATCAAAATCCGTTGAGCCGTTCAAGCTGTACACATCTATAAGGACACACAGCGGACGGACGAACGGACGGACATACATCATACTAAAAATACTTTTTTCTGTTAAGAAAATGCATGATTCGTGGAGATATGTAAAAATCTCCACATGTGAAATTTGGTGTGAAAACAATACCTCCCTTACTATCGTCGTCGGTCGGTAGAAATTGTATGTTCTTTATTTTATTTAAAATTACTAATATATGAATCGATTAAGAACCAAAAAGATGTTAAAATAAAACAAAAATACGTCTAGCATATTAATATGAATAGTAATTGCAATCTAGAGGGATAAATATGATTTTTCTAATAGGCAGTTTGATTTACTATAAGGGATGTTGTCCCATCTCGATTAATTAATGTGTGTGTATTATTTTTTTCCCTGTTTTACTTTCTCACCAAAGATAGTATTAGGATCATGAAAATTTTGGATGTCGAGATTTTGATATTTTATACGTTTTGAAGGTCCCTAGGTCACTATAATAATGAAATTTCATACACGGGCATTATTCAAAATTCGTAGTTTTCTATCAACTTTTGAGAAATGTAACTCTTTCGTAAGAAGATCATTACCGAGCACGTTTTCAGTTTTTTCCTTTAATATTGTAAAATTAGGGTAAGTCCGTCTATAGATAATCAAACTATTTTATTAAATAAAACATTATAATAAAAAACTTGATGAATTTAAATATAAAATATTGAATGAAGTATTAAGAGTAAAGTCAAGAAATACAATAAAATTAATTCAAAATTAAATTAAAATTTGTAGAAAGGGAGGACAACTTTTGAAATAATATATTTATAATTAAATATTAAGGCACCACAGAGTGAGAGATTAGGACACCAAATTGATAGGTCTTATCTTAGAGTAGGACTTACAAAAGTCAGAGGTTTTTTTTTAATTAAAGGTTATACAAATTATATTAAATCATTCTAATTGTTTTAACTTTTAGTTTTTACAACTAAAATAAATTAAGAAAAAAATGATTTTTATAGTTATAAAGTATGCTAATCACTCGATGCAATTAGCAGTGATGAAATCACATCTTAACAAGAGCATAGCAAAGACGTTGAAAGGCTGATTATTCTGGTGGCGCATCAGCCTCATAAACTATCCTGTTTATGAAGTGCTAGCTAGCCAGTTTCGTCACCACTCGTTCAAAAGAGTTATTTGGAAACAGAATCATCCCTAGAAAAAAAGAAAGAGAAAGAGAGAGAGAGAAAGTGAGAGAGAATGAAAGAAACATTTTTTTAATTTTTGAGAATTTAGATTCTCTAATTAAACAGATTTCAAAAGATATTTTTGATTTAGTTTTTTTGTTTCTATAAATTGATTTTAATTTCTTTAAAACAAAACAAATACTTAGATATATATATATATATATATATACATATATATAATTTATTTTTTAATTAATTATATCTATTTAAAATTTTAAATTCATATTTATTCGTGATGAATGTTAATATGTAGATACACATATACCTAATAAAAGAAACAAAAATCTAATCAGGAAATTTATAAGCATCTATTTAGGTATTATTTTATTTACATCTTTCATTATGGTCTGCATAATATAATATAATATAATATAATTCCGGGACCCCGAGCCTCGGCTCGGTAATTAAGTTAAAAAAAAATGATTCATTATTATTGGATTTGGCTGGTAATATTAATACCTAATTCACCGAATCGCCATTCAAATAATAACATACAAACAGAAAAGTAGGCCTGATGATAAAATATATACCTGGGACACCGAGCTATCTTTGAATATTTGATGTGATCAATAAACCTCGATTGTTCTTTATAAATACTATCTATGGTGTGGATTTCAAAAAAATCGATCTAGCGCTTTCTAAGAACCCATTTACATATATATATATATATATATACAATTTTAGCTAGAATAATAAGATTAGATTATTTTTAAATTTTTATAAAAAACTTACAAAAAAATTATTTTTACATTTTTAAATATCAGTATTTTTAAAATTGATTGTACTTTCAACTAGATCAGGGGTGAGCAACCTTTTTTGTCAAAGGACCAAATGAAAGTTCGGAGGCCGCACAAATTTGCTAGGCAGGCCGCTGGTTGCTCATCCATGGACTAAATATGAAAACTCGACGTTTTTGGCGGGCCTCAAAAAAAAACAATTTAATAAATTATTAATCATTAAATATTTAATGAACAATATTTAATCTAATCAATTTATATAGAAAATTAAGCTCAAAAATCCTTGAAACAATTTATCCACTATCTATCTATCTCTGTGACTCTACGGAACTCGAAAGTTCTTGGCCGCAGCAACCACAGCAAGTATTCCTATTCTGAGCCACAACCTTCCAGCCCTATCCTCTCCCATCTCTCTCACATCCTTTCCCACATTATCCACCCACCGCATACTTGGTCTTCCAAGAGGAAATATCCCACTCGGTCTCCCTACCAATATATTTTTTGCCATTCTATCTTCTCCCATTCTAGTCACGTGTCCTGCCCACCGTAGCCTTCTCGATTTTATAATTCTAACTATAAGTGGAGATGCATAGAGATCATGCAATTCCTCGTTATGCAATCTTCGCCATTCCCCGATGACCTCATCTTTCTTTGGCCCATAAATGCTTCGCAGAATCCTATTCTCAAATACTCTAAATCTACTCTCGTCACCTAAGGTCATAGACCATGCCTCACATCCATATAATACAACCGGTAAAATAATTGTTTTATATATTTTAACTTTTATCCCCTTTGATAATAATTTTGATGCGATATGCCCCTTTATTGCATGATATTGATTGTAACCCCGCTTTAAACTCTTCTCGAATCTTATTATCTTTCGTTTTCACAGAACCTAAGTATTTAAATTTTTCTACATTTTCAAATTCTATATCTGTATATTAAGATTTTGTGTGTTATATTATTCCTCTCTGTTACTAAATACTTTGTTTAATTCTATTCCGTTTGTCCTCTCCCCAATTTGTCTAATTACATATTCCAGAACTTAATTAAATAAAATTGGTGATAATGCGTCTCCTTAACTTATTTTTTTAACAATTTATTCACACTCACATCATTTTCAAATTTCTTATTTCTATTTTAATAAAGAAATCAAAACTGAAAGATTAAATAAATATACATTTTATTATTTTAGTTAAATATGTATTAAAAATTGAATTAAAATCATTGGAAAAATATTAAGTTAAGTTTAAGTAGTTTCAGATTTCAAAACATTATCAAAATCATTCAGCTTCACTAGAAAGCCCCCTTCTAATATAATAAAAATTTTCTAAATTTATAGTTGACAAAATCGATTCAGGATATATTCTTAGTCAATTAAGATTTAAAACCGCAAGGTTTTGATATTGTGGTTTATTTTTAATTTGAACTTTTAAGCGCGTCATAGTTAACAAAATAAAAAAAAAAAAATATTTTAAAGATAAATAAGCAACGTAAGCATCCGCTTATCATACTTAATTTTACTTATCATTTAGTTGAAAAGTAAGATAAGGATAGCTTAATTTAAAATCTTTCATCAATTGAGAGGGTATCATAAATTTAAACTTTTTTAATTAATCAAGAATTAGAAGATTAAAGGTCCAATTTTATTTATTGTCTTTTGCTTTCGAAATTTCAATGAGTCGGTCAGAAATGCTTGCTGTGGAGTGATAAAATTTTAAGAGGAAGTGATCTCAGTCTTCCCGGTCACGTACAATTTAGGGTGACGAGACCATCAAGAACTAGGACAGCATTCATACACAAGTTGATTTAATAATTCTTTTCCTCTTTTCATTAAGAGATTATTTGAGAAAATTTATATTATAGACATAAATAAAAAGATATAAAAGAAGATACTATTTTTATTTCATTCTCATTGTACCTTTTCAATCCATTTTCAAGTTTACTCCGACTTAACTTGACGTGAGAAATTAATATCGTGTTAAAATATTTTATCTCTAAAAAATCCTCAGTCTACTAAAAAATTTAAAGATCCTTGACTTATCGATTCATATATATTTTCAATACGTGGGAAAATAATGACATCAAAATAAATATTATTACTGTTTTCTATGCAACAATTTATATAAGAAAATTTTTAAAGCCTTTGTTTTAAATTTCTTTTGTGTTATCATGTTATCATAGAATTATGATGTATATAATAATTAGTGAAGTATTAAAATGTAAATTAGAGTCATAAGGGTATTTATAATTTTTTAAATAGATAATAGATAATTTTGTAAATAAAATATTTCTTATAAAACATTAATAAAATCAGTTAAAAACTGAAACATTTCCATAGCAATAGCTAAATAATATAAAATATTTGAACTTTATTTTATAGTTAATTTATAAGTCATAATTTCTCATGATAGTTCTTATAATTACATTAAATGTTAATTTTATTATAATTTAACATTTTATTTTAATCTGAATGCATTCAAATTTATTTACTTCTTCCCTAATCAACCTTCGCTGGATTCACCCAACTATTTTCTATTAATAATCAACAAGTGCTACCAATTAAATTAAAGATCAATTTTATTCATTTTAAACCCATTTTTATTTTGATAACCCAACCCATATTAAGTCTCCAATATTCGACAATATACGAGGGTGGTCTGAAATGTTTCCGTCCTGACCAAGAAAAACAATGTTTTTCAATTTTTTTTTTTTTGCTATATTTTTCAACATAATCTCCATCTTTTCTCATAACGGTGTTCTAATTAATTTAATTAATTAATAAATTATTTAATTAATTAATTAAATTTGATTTAATTTAATTTAAGTCTCATCAACAGTTATGAATCGACGCAAAAATTCGTTTGGATTACGCCTACAGCGCCAAATTGTCGTTAGAAATAGTTTTTCGAAGCAATTTTTGGTCTAACGTGAGGAAATGCGGCACCCACGTTGCACACATCTTTCCATATTCAAATGGTTTTGCAAAATATTTCGCACACGTTCAGCTGAAATCGTACAGGTCTCAACTATCTTGAATTGTGAAAAATAAAACAAACAAAAAATTGAAAAACATCGTTTTTCTTGGTCAGGTCGGAAACTTTTCAGCCACCCTCGTATATATATATATATATATATATATATAGCAACGGTGGCCAACCGTGGCTCTTTTTGAGTTTATTTGTGGCTCAATTAAAAAATGTAAAGTTATCACAATTTAGAATTTACTTAAAGGAAATTTATAATTTAGTTATTTCTGCAAGTTTTAAAAACTTTGTTGTAAAATGTATCCGATATATCTGTCTACTTTAATATAATAGCAACAGCAGAATTATTTCATTTCATTCATTTCATTATTTCATTATTATTAATATATTTAGGTATTTTAATTGCGCACGTATTCGGAATTTTTGCTTCTGTAACTACGAACCCCTCCCCCCCTGAAAAGTAAAATTTTTTTCCGATTTGGCTCTTAAACATTTTCGATTTTTCAATTAGGGCTCTAATGTAAGTATCACCAAGTGTGGCCACACCTGGTATATAGTATACATGTTCATGTGTGTAATTTATTATTTACGTTATTATCAAAAGTTTTAGAGATGTATTGTATGTTGGCCCTGTCACACCTCTTAATTTATTTGTTTAGGATGACAGCAGTAATAAATATATCATTATATATTACTTTTATTATTAATTTAAATATTTGAATTTATAACTAAAAGTTTAAAGATGTAATTGTAATTAATATCTCAAATTTTATCTCCTTTATGATAGAAATAATAGAAAAAAAGCGCCAAAAGCCGATGGTAATAGAGCCGTTTAAAATCGTTACCGCTTGATTATTTTGATGTGTGAAGAAAAATAAATATTTGAAAATATTAAGTGTGTCTTTTGTTAAGAAATTCCAAAAGAGCCTTTTCACGATTCGATTTGCATTTTAATGGAATGTCATTAAGCATTTTATAAGATTTTAAACGATAGTGGTTAGTTTTTACGTGTTGTTAATTGAACAAATCGTGTTTATAATTAGTTAATAGACCCTCTATCCATCGTTTCGGCTTAAGCCAAATATTTACCAAAATGGACAACATTTAAGTAAATATTTACTTTTGTTTATATGTTTTACATAATTTTTTTTTTTTTTACAATCTTTTGCAACGATAAATTATTCTGTCAAACTTTGAATTAAATCTATTAATTAATCAGTTGGCTGATAAGAATTTTTATTGATTTTTTTTCTCTCCTAATCTATTTTCTTTTAAAATAAATCCTGACCTAAAGAATCTTTATTTAATATTAAACAAATTAATATTTAATGAAAAATTTATTTACTTATTTTTTTCTATCACATTATTTTTAAAATAATAAATATAATTAAATAAATATAAATAATAATAATTTGTCAATAAAATTAGTAATAATTTTTACTTTATCGCCAGAGATCACGAAAATTTTCGATGGTGAGATTTTGATGTTTTTATACGTTTTGAAGTTTTGATAAAATTATCTAAAAATTCTTCCTTCTCTAGGAGACTCTAAGACTCATCCTCAATAAAATTAGCTGGAGTGTCTCCACTCGACTATCTCGCAATTTGAATTGGATTAAATAACATAATATATTATATTTAAATTAAATTTAATTAATTATAAATTATAAATAATAAATATTAAACCAGCGCATTTATTGATGGCACCATGGCACGTGTTGACGCGTGAGATTTGCAGTGTTAAAAAATTAATTCTGGTACTTTCAGCAATTCAATCAAGCTGAAATTCTATATATAGCAGTTTTATACAATTATTAATCATGTGAAAAATTATCAAACATATATTTTTATTTTTACGGTTACTTTAGAGGAAAAAAAATCAAAACGTTGTAGGTAATGACTCTCTTCCGGTTGAGCTACATTTCTCAAAAGTTGATAGAAAACTATGAATTTTGAATAATGTCCATGTACCAAATTTCATCATTCTAGCTCAAACCGTTTTTGCGTAATCTTGTCTACATACATACACACACATACACACACACATACACACACACACACACAGACATTTTTCTCAACCTTAGTGAAAATGATTCAGGAACCTTCAAAACGTATAAAAACATCAAAATCTCAACATCGAAAATTTTCATGATCGCAATACTATCTGGCGAGATAGTAAAAATTATATTAAAAATTATACCTAAATATAGGTATATTTAATGAAAAAACTTATTAATAATTAATTATTATTAATTAATATTATTAAATATTAATTTGTTAATTAAAATAAAACAAATGATTAAGTATTTAGTAAAGCAACAACTTTTGCATTGCGTTATAAATATCAATTTCTTGTTATCAATTTAATGTTGTTGTTGTTATTGACAATAACATAGTGAGATGGATTATTTTCCTTGTCGTGCGGACAGCTCTCGTTAGTTGTGTAGTGACGGATCGAAATGGAAGGAAGTTTGCTAAAAATAGCCTTTCGTCGACGTGGTGAATGGATGCATGCATGGGTATGTGCAAGTATGCGATGCGTTCTCGGGATGGGCGCGGGAAGAGGTAAAGTGGCCGCGTCATCGCCTCGTCCGTCATGGACCCCTCTCTAAGTGAGATGGCGACGGCCGCGATCATCGCCAACGCCATCCGAAACAGTGATGCTGTGCAGGACCCCCGGCTGATGGCTTCTCACCAGGCACACATGACGCGCAATCAGAAGAGAACACCTCAACAACGACGGACTCCACGACCAGCGCTTCCCAGAAAGCAATCAAATCTTTTTTCGTGCCCATATATTCTATCTTTAAATTTAAACGAAGGGGATTTTTCAATGAAAATAGCATTCAGCATTTTAGAAGATACGCTGAAAATTTCAGAAAATATTAAATTTCAGATATCAGATTAAAGATTTCTTATAATTTCACTTTAAATTTATTTGTATAAAAATGTTTAAAAAATTTAATATTTTTATAATAGTACTAATTATTAAACAATAATCAATTAATTTTACAATGAAATTTTTAATGTGTTATTTAGGATATATTTTTACTATTGAATTTGACGATTATTTTTAAAATTATATTTTAGAGAAATATTTTTACCGACCGACGATAGTAAGGGAGGTATTGTTTTCACACCAAATTTCACATGTGGAGATTTTTACATATCTCCACGAATCATGCATTTTCTTAACAGAAAAAAGTATTTTTAGTATGATGTCTGTCCGTCCGTTCGTCCGTCCGCTGTGTGTCCTTATAGATGTGTACAGCTTGAACGGCTCAACGGATTTTGATGAAATTTGGTATATTTACTTAATGCATCAGTGGGATGAATTGATCAACTTTTGGTGCAAATCCGGAAACCGGTAGTGGTAGTATTAGCGATCGACGATAGGAAGGGAAGGGTTATTTTCACACCAAATTTCACATGAGGAGATTTTTTATATATTACCACGAATCATACACTTTGTATTGGTTTAATCCTCGGGAAAATCATATTTATTAGTTTTTTCTTGATTTAAAATTATATGACGTCATCCAGCCATTCATGACGTCACAGCCTGGTCTTACATATATATTATAAATAAAATAAAATTAAAAATGTTTATATTTATTATTTATGTATTCATATCTGTTTTTTATTACATTAATAGATATATTAAAATTATTTGAAATTGTTTCTGTAGCTAGAAATTAATTTACTTCAAACCGTCGGTCGGTTCGGACCTGGCCACAGGTCAACTTATTCAAATAGATTTAGGCTTGTGCACAATTTCTCATTAATTAATTTGAGATTTGTTTTTATTTTATATAATATTTATTTTAAATACTAATAAAATATTATTCAAAAAACTTTTAAAAAGATTTGATAGAGTTTACTGGCTACTAGGCTGCCTGAAATGACTAAAAAAGCTGTAATTGAATTAAAACTGAATTTCCCTTGAATCGATTCTTCTAATTAAACAAAAAAAATTCTCGATTACAATTTTAATAACATTGAAGTATTATTCTAAGTTATAAGATATTCATTTCTAATTGATCAAAAATATTTTTTTTCAATAATTATCACTGAAAAGTCTTCCCACTTATAAACATTTACTCTCAAATAGATATGATTATTTGTCAAATTATATAATTTAATAGATTATAAAAGGCAAAAAAAAAAAGATTGTTTATTTTAGAAACCATCTCTCAATACCTGTTCGGCCCCTCAAATTACCTTTTTTTCACTCCTTCATTTGTTTACTTTAGAAAATTGTCAAATGAATCTACTTCATAACATATGTTTTTAAAATTATAGTCTATGATCAATTAAAAGCTTAATAAAATAAATATTTATTTAAAATGACAAAATAAAATCGCGCTCTTAAGCCAAGTGACAAAATGGTTCGACAAAATATGGGGCAACGTAGACTACGAGCGGACCACCCGAGTAGAGGGGGCTATTAACACTCGAAAATGAAGCCATTAGCATCCACGGGTCCCACGTCTTGCCATTTGTCGCTTGGATTCGCCCTGTCGACGTTTACGACCAGCAGAGCAATTATCAAAATGATTTACACATGTTTCAGCCAGAGAAGACATCTTGCCTGGGCTATGATTGGCTCTGACTCTCATTTGAATTTATAATTGTCCCATCCTACAAAGTCAATCAACATTGGTATGCAGCTAGAGTTTGGAGATCCATCAATTTCTAATTAGGATTTAATCACTTTGCAAAATTCAGCACACATGATTTCAAGAATAATAAAGTCTATTTAAATAAAATAATTAGATATTAAATAATTCAGTATGTTCGGAATATTTTTTTTATTCAAAAAAAATAAACCCTTATTAAAACATTAATGCAAGTTTTCCCCTGTATTCATTCCAAGATTATAGAGAAATAATAAGTATATAAGAAAGTCTATTTTCAAAAGAAATAATACAATCAAAATTATGTTTGACATTATATAACTGTGTCATACAGTAGTTACATAGGTATTTAAATTTAAATAATATCAAATCTCGTATTATACTCTTACACAAATCTTAAGTAGTAGAAAATATAGGTATATAAACTTATATATAGAAATATATTTAATAGCTTAATTCAATAATGCATTCATAATTTTATATGAAATTGTAGTCAAAAGGATAACATAATATTTTGACTTAAAAACAAATGCAATGTTAAATCCAATAAAATATTAGTTATATTCACATTATTACAGAGATTCAATGAAAAAATATTGAAATCATAATAAAAATAATAATGAAATGGATTTAAATTTTCTAAAACCTAATGAAGAGCCCCAATGCAAATATTTAATTTGACTGCGTAAAAATACTCATGCATAGAGAAATTATGTCCTTAATCGTATTATTCATTCTCTCTTCCTTTTCCAATACATTCACTTTTTAGAGGAAACTCAACCATTTTTAAATGAATTTCATTTTAAATTTTCAATTCATATTTATTTAAAAACTCTTTCTTGAAAACGACTAGGTTTATTTATGCGTGGAGATACGATTTTCACACATCCAACGTCTACGGGTTGACTTAAAGTCAAGTACCATAAGCTTGGATAAGATGTGATATTATATATTTCTATATTGTGTGATCGTACCAGCAATTTATACAAATGAATCGTTAAATTGATACTTTAATTTTAATTTGATGATTTTGTAAATATGTACAGGTGATAATAAATATTGAATACTTAATTAAATCTGTTTTATCTACACCCGTCCAATAATATTACAAGGTTATGCATTAATATAAAGAAAATGATTCATAGATATAAATAAAATTATTAATTAATATAAATAAAATTATTAATTAATATAAATAAAATTATTCAATAAAATAAATAAAATTACTCGTTAATATAAATAAAATTATTCATTAATATAAATAAAATGATTCAATAAAATAAATAAAATTATTCATTAATATAAATAAAATTATTAAATAAATTTAAACAAAGCTTTATTTAAGTTTTATATACAAACTAATACAATTTAAAAATAGCTATAAGACATTTTCACTAATTTTTTTATTTAAAATTAGATGAAATCTTTTCTTGATAAAGCTTATTTTTATAGCCACCATACAGCTGGTATTTGTTCCTCTGTAGAAATATTTCGACTTCAGAGTCGTTATAATTTAAAGTCATTTGGGTCAAAAATATGAAAACAAAATAAATACAATATAATAAATAATATAAATAATAATAATAATATAATATATATAAATGTGGGGGTTGTTGTTGAGTGCGTTCCTTTTTTCTTTCCTCTGATTTTATTTATTCTCTCTCTCTCATTAACTTAATATAATATAATATAAACAATTCAAAAATAAAATAATAAATAGTGAAAATATTTTATAGCTATTTTTAAATTGTATTAGTTTGTATATAAAACTTAAATAAAGCTTTGTTTAAATTTATTGAATTTTATTTATATTATAATGAATAATTTTATTTATATTTATGAATCATTTACTTTATATTAATGCTTAACCCTGTAATACCTAACTATTAGAATGCTAAAATATGATATAAGAAACTGAATTAATTTAATCAGTAAATTAATTATATATTATTATTGTATATCTTATATCTATTTATCTCTCTACAGTACTCGAAAGGTCTTAACTGCAGCAACCTCATTTCTCCAAGTGTCCCTATCCTGAGCTATAACAAACTCCTACCCTGTCCCAACTCTCCTACGTCCCTTCCTACATTGTCCACCCACGGCGTCTTGGTCTTCCAAACGGATCTTTCCCAATCGGTCTCCCCACCAATAAATTTTTCGCTATTCTTTCCTCTTCCGTTCTAACCACGTGCCCTGCCCATCCCAGCCTTCTTGATTTTATTACTCTAATTATATCTGGAGATGCATAGAGGTCATGCAATTCCTCGTTATGCAGTCCTCGCTGCGAAGAGTCCTAATCTTAAATATTCTAAATCTACTCTCGTCTCCCAAGGTCATAGCCTCACACCCATTTGGTGGTCTCTTCTTTTAACCCATTCAGAATTTCGAAAGTTTTTGATAATTATTTTCCGCGTCTTACTCTACCTTTACTACCATCAAGACAAATTTGATTATCATAATTTGAAGAGTGAGTCATACGCTTTGCAAGACTCTTAATAATTTGTGTACAGAAATATTGAATGCTTTTAGTTGAGATCAGATTTGATGTAATGTTATCGGATCTGGCCCTAATTAGAAGAAACTTATAAATTGTGAAAGACAGACAGACATAAAAAATTCTAAAGTCACTTTTGGATTCTAGATGTCATCGAACGCGAACATATGCCAAAATTTTAAATTCTGAGCAATGTGCAGACCAAAACCTTTTTTTAGATAAAGATTAAAATTAATTTCTAAGAAATTTTTTTATTATTGTTAGTATAAGATATTAATTTTCTATTATTTTTTCAGATTGAAGCTGTCTATACTACATACACGAAGAGTTAGAGGACCAGGAGAGTCTGAATACCTTCATTTTCTGCTTGTGATAAGACACATTTTAATAAATCTGAGGTAAGTATTATTATTATTAATTATAATAAATATTTTTATTTAATTTTAAGTATTTAATTAATTAAATTTTTTTATAATATTTATCTGCTTGAAATCGTATTCAGGTTAAAAGTATTGATCTGTTTTGTTAATAACGCCCATTAGGTAATGGAACATTATTATTAAATTACCTCTTATAAAAAAAAAAATTCTTAATATTAATAGTTTAGCATTTATAAATTCAGGATTGCAGGAGGCAATTATCATCCCACTTTTTAAGAAGGGAAATAAAACGAAGTGAAATAATTACAAGGGAATATCTCTTTTGACGACATCGTATAAGGTTCACTCGAATAATATTTTAATAAAATTACGACAATATGCAGAGGAAATATTAGGAGAATATCAATGCGGGTTCAGGCAAATCGATGAACTTTAGATCAGATATTTTCATTGAGGCAGGTTTTAAAAAAACGCTAATTCAATTATTTGTAGAATTTAGTAAAGCATATGGCTCAATAGACCGGGATAAACTTTTTCAAATTTCGATTTTAATGAAAATTCAAAAAAAATCTGGAGTGTATCTACTCGACTATCTAGCAAATTTGTATTGAATATTCAAGCTTTTTTCTAAATTTTAAAATTAATTAAAATTTTATTCTATCCGATCATAGGATTTAAGATTTTTAAAATAATTTTAGTCACAAATGGCTCTTTTCGAGTTTATTGCTCAATTAAAAAATTTAAAGTAATGACACACAAAACAAGGTAACATTTTCGATTTTTCGAAAAAAGCAAATTTTTTCCCGATTTGGCTCTTAAACATTTTCAATTTTTCAATATGGCTCCAAGTATCACCAAGTGTGGCCACCCCTGTGGGATGCTCAATGTGTATACAATTATATATATTTATATGGATAGTGCAATTTGAATATGTATTAAACAGGGATATTATTATAATCGTATACACGCGCGCCAGCGCGTGTTTGGCTCTTTGTTGATGACAGCACACACTTGCTGGCGCGTGATTGGCAGTCAACGTATTAAAAAATTTAAAAAGTTAATTCCGGTACTTACAGCGATTCAATCAAGCTGAAGTTTTATACAATTTTTATTCATGTGAAAAACTATCAAATATATATCTTTATTGTAACGTTTTTCTCAACTTCCCTGTCTCTCTGACTGTTCACTCTTTTGACAAATTGAAATCGATATTTCATCATCTTTAAATTGAGATAGACTTTTGAAAATTTTTATAGATATTTCAATCGATCCCTAGAATGTATAGAAGAAATATAAATGAATTATAATTAATTAATAATAATATAATTAGCGATTAATTACTTTTAGTAATTAACTCCTTTTGTATTGGTCCAATTAATTTTTTTTTCAACGGATTCTGAAGCATAAATGGATAGATTTTCATTTTGAAAGTAATTAAGAATATTTTATAGCATTAAAATTAATTCTTATTAATTAGTTGTAGCGCCAATGAATATTATATGGGTGTGTGGCATGGTCTATGACCTTGGAAGGCTTAGTATTTCATTTGAAAATAGGATTCTTCGGAGCATTTATGAGCCAAAGAAAGATGAGTTCTCACCTGGGAATGGCGGAACAACGGGGAATTGCATGACCTCTATGCATCTCCATAAATAGTTAGGGTTATAAAATCGAGAAGATTGCTATTGGCAGGACACGTGGTTAGAATGGGATAGCAAAGAATGACAAACAATATTTACGTGACGAAACCGATTGGAAACTTTTTATATCTAATCTTATCTTTCGAGTACTAGTAAAAATTGTAGTAAATACTTATAGTAAAGAAGTAGATATAAACATATTTTTTTAATATTTACTTAATCTTGCTGACCCAAAAATAAATAAAATGAAGTGAAATAAAGTGATGATATGTTCAAATATCAATTGTGTGCAAAATCATTTGAACTACAATTTTTTAATTAAAATAATTAATTGGCTATTATTAATTTATTATTTAATCAAATTGTGATTTAACTAATTATAATTTAGTTTTGAAGTGTGTTTAATTATTACCCATTAAATGTTATTAAACTAAATAATTCTCGATGATTTTCATTCAGTCAGTTATTATTTTTATTTTGTTTCATTTTAATTTGTATTCTAAGAAAAATTTCAATTATAATGTATTTGACTTAAATGTTTATTTGTGGTGTCTTAATGACATTTCCCTATTATTAGGCATGTTTATTCTTATATATTACAAAATATACATACAAATTAAGGTAGCCCATCAGCTAGCCTATTGATAGTCACCTTCCCCAACATATTCGTCTATAAAGATAATTTAAAAGGTTTAGTTTCAGAAATGATATAATTACTTTAAAGATATTGAATAATATTCAATTTAATAAATGTAAATTAATTAATTATAATTTATTTAAATAATATTATTAAATAATTATTCATTTCATTGAAATTAAAAATCAAGACTAGATATAAATATATAATACACTACTTTAGATTAAATATAAATTACATTTTACAGAATATTATAATTTATTAAAAATAAAAATAAAATAAATTTTCTAGTCTTACTCTCAGCAAATTTTTTATATCTTTACCAACAGTTATTTTTTGTTCAATAGTCAAGATAGCCAAATTACTTAGTACATTTTACGACAAAGGATCTATGTAATGGTTCAAATATGAAAATAGGCACAAATCATCCAGAAAGCATTGTTGAACTTAGAACATTTTCTTTTTAATTTTTTTTTATCTTTAAGTCGAGATGTAAGTACTAAGTTATTAAGCTTTTTATATTTTTTTCTAAAATCTACTCCCGATATCAGATTGCCGCCCATGGCAATTGCCCTCCTGCTCCCTATCCTTCTAGAAACAAATACAATACTATGATTATAATGTATTATGAAATAGAGGGCGGCGACTTTGATTAGATAATAAACAGCCAATTGTTTTCTAATTTTAGGAATACCCAGAGAAAAATTTTTCAAGAGGCTTTGATTACTCTAGTCCAATTAAATAATTATTTTTATAATAAATGAATAAAATAAAATAGAGATATATAATTGTTTAAGAATTTTTAAAATTTTTCTTAAAATATTATTTCATGGTGATTTATTTAGAAAAATAATTTTACATGTCTTTCAATTATAAATGAACCTTAAGCAAATTTCACCAATTGCGAGCACAATTTGAGTTTCTCTATTCAACACTTCATCCTGGTATTTTCAGATATTACAGTCATTGTTATATTTTCATCGTGTCTATTATTAAAATTGATGACAAAGGAATTTGTTTTTTGGATTAGCATGAGCAGGAATTCAAAATAACTGTAGTTTTTCCTCTTTCAACATAATTTCAAATGAAATCTTTATGCCTAATTTTTCTTTAATGGATTTTAGTAATTTAAGCATGAAGAAAACTTTTAATTAAGGGAGGGGAGAGGTGTTGCTTTGAAATGATGGTGTGGATGGCAGCTGCGACCGTCGCGGCGCCGCGCAGCCCTCCTTCAGCAGCATGGCCGCCAACGGCTGCTGCTGTTTATTTTCGTAATGTTTTACAACATCGATGTGGCACTCGCCAGGGCGCGCCACACACGTCGTTCCCTGAACCAAGCACCCCATCGATGTGAACAAATTTTTTACATCTCTGCTCGACTTTTCATCACCTCCCCCCCACCTAACCCTGTACATCGGCATCATTCTTGTTCACTTTCTTGTCCTTTGTGCTTGTCGGATGTCTCTTTACTCACTACATGTCTCTAAACCCACCAGTAACCAGTTTTATAAAAAAAAAAAGTTTCACCGTTGATTGTCATGTTTAGAAATACTAGGGTCAGGGATTTTCTTTATCTTGACTCACATCTTTAGTATGATCATCTTTGATTTTTTATATTAAATTTGTAAATCTAAATTAGAATATGGACATTGATCATACAAGCCATAGAGATAATATGATAACAGGTTATTTTTTTATTAATTTCATTTGATTTTAGTAAAATTATTTAATTTACCTAGTCTTAATTAAAATTCTCCATTAAATTAAAGCAAATAAAACAACCATTTGTTTTGTTTTTTTTAATTTTATTTTTTGTGAATCATCGATTTGTTAGTTAAATGTTCTTCCAAATCAAGAGAAAATTAAATGTAAATATCATACATACTGAAATTACTCTTAAAAAGTACTTTCATGTATAAATAAATAAACATTTGACAATCAATTTTTATTACATTTTTTTCTTTACTCTAAGAATGTCACAACAACAGTACACACTATTTAAAACCAGCTGATCGAGGTTTTGGGAGATTCAAATCATATAAGCCGAACTTTACCTGGAAAACTTTCTTTTTAACAAATTATAATAAAAATCATTACAATACAATCAAACTGTTCATTAGCAATGAGACTTCTGAAGAAGCATACCCGTCTAGTGTAAACGGATTCTTCAAATCTATTCTTATCAGGATTCGCATCTAAGCTGAAAGTGGTGAAATTGCAAAAGATTGATAATGAATTCATTCCTCTTAAACAAAACGGTGACAACGAATTTCTATTACCATGATTTGATGACATGCAGAAAATAGTCAATCGAAATGGTTCAATATTACTGTATGATAACGAACGACCACATAAAACTTGAATCACTGTAGACATATTAACTTCTCCTCTATATGAAATTTTTCCATATTTCCCAGATTACTATCTTTTTCGTTATTATAAATTATTTTTAAGAAAAAAAAAATACAATTACCAGGGGTATTTTCGCCCAGTTTCAATCATAATTTGCATCGCATCATCCAATTACAATAAAATGTATACAACAATAATGTATATTGAGTATTTTGAATCTCATTTTAAATTATTTTTTAATTAGGAGAGTATACCTCACAAATTGAAAATCTTTTATAATATCCATTTGAATATTATAAAAGACTTTTAATTGTTTATTAACTTTAAAAATGAAGATTTTTCAAAAAGAGATATGTTTGCTCAATTATTGAAAAAAGTATTGGATGTCAACAAATAATAGTATGAAAAATTGCGTTTTTTTATTTTTATTCAACACATTATGAACTTGAGGGCTTGTCGATGACTTTGGAGCACAGTCTATCATTTGGAGAATATGATTCTTTGTAGCCTTTATGGATCGAGAAATTTTGAAATCACTGGGAGATGGCGCCAACGTCATAACCAGAAATTTAGGATCATAAAATTGAGGAAATTAAGTTGAACTGGATAAGTGTGAAGGTAAGGAAATTTATTTATGGGAAAACAACAAACAAATGGGAAACGATATAAAGAAGAACATGAGGGAGTGGCTCAGGTTAGGGATGGTGGGAGAAATTTGATTGCTACAACTAAAAACTTTCAAATTTGTTACTTACATATATGGTTAGATATAATTTATTTCCTCATTAATTCACTAATTTCCATCTTTTAGAACAATTGAATTTTATTTCGTAAAAACATAAATAACAAACCGAAAGAAAATTTTAATAACACTTTTCTAAAAACTATTTTCTTGTCTTACTATTATAACCTTTTAGGTAAAAACTTAAATTATGAAATATGTTATAACTGTTCGAATCGTTATAGTGACAATGAAAAAGCAAAGACATTAACATACGTTTGTTAATTAAATAATTAAAAATAATATATAAAATCTTTAAATTTCAAATTTACTTAAAAACAGAAATTTATTTTAACAAACAAATCCTTTAACTGTTTGATTTATTGGTATCAGACAGATATACTAAATACGATGGTCAAATAAAAGTAAAATTCCTTTGATTGGACAATTTTGGTCGTCCTATTAGTCTATCACTTAGCGAATACTTATATATTATATTCAGTGTGGATGTTCGTAATAGAATTTAGTTATATATTTATTATTTTATTTTAAATTAGTTTTTTCAAATTTTTTTATTCATATGTCATCCTTATAATTTTTATAAAATAAATAATTGTTATCTTATTTACTGAAAAAATAAATGATTATTTCTAGCTAAGCATATACTTGTGCATTGAGCTAAACATAAGTTCAGAAGTTCACAATCCCCTTTCCCAAAATGACAAGATTGTAATGAGACTATTCTTCAATTTCTTCATGATTGTGTCATTAGGCATAAACATCGCCTGGTTTCGATCGTTATTTTTCAGCCTCTGTGTGTTTGATGATGAACCTCGTTGGAAGATAATTTACAGCCTATCATTAAATTCAAAAAAATGAATTATAATAATATGTAAAATAAAATTTAATTACAAGATAAATTTCTTTGAATGCATGTTTGTCTTCTCACTGGATTTTATGATTTTAATTTTGATCAGTGCCTCTGCTAAATTTAGTTGATACTTTACGACATTTTAACGAGGAAACATTTTGTTCTGCGAATCTTCAAATAATTCTTTAGAAAGGGATGTTTTCTTAAACATATATAATTCAAGGAATTCAAAACCAAAAGTAATTTTTGACTAATTTTTTTTTAAAAAAAAAAAAATATCTAGCTATGTATATTTGAAAATACATATAATAAGCTTTTGAAAAAGTTGGTGAGTTGAAAACGGATCGGGTGGTCCTTTTTCTATTTGGCCGAATGTTCCGTTTCAGCCATATGCGTGCACATGTTTTAATAGTCCAATAAAAGGTTTCATGACGAAGCTTTTATTTCATTTTATACCTCTTTAAAAAGTAGTTTAATGTATTATTTTTTTTAAAAAAAAGTAACATACATGAACATAGATTATGGTATTTAAATTAAAATGTTTATTACATAATAAAATATCATATGGGTTTTACTAGTAAAGGATTAATGCTGATTTGTATTTTATATTAGGGAAATTGAAAAAAAAACAAATTATTAGTATCTATTAATATTTAGGAAAAATTGAGTTAGCCTATTTAAAAGAAATAAAATTAAAAAAATTATATTTCCTTATATATTTATATGAAAAATGGGTTAAGTATCATTATTTATTTATTTATTATTATAAAAGTGTGCAGATACACATTTTTTATTAATAATTATTATATTCTCATGTTGAATCTATAATTTAAAAATATGTGTAGATGTGTCAAGGTGCGCATTGACCAAAAAACTACCCTTTTTATTCATTGATTTCCAAAAAATTTATGATTCTTTAATTGGTCCCATTTATAAAAAATAATAAAAAAAGTGACTTATTCTTAAATCATATTTCTATTTGAAAATTAAATTGTATATAAATTAATTAAAGAAATAAGATGGGTGAAGCTTGGGTAGATCAGCAATGACTGGATCAAATTTTGTTAGTTTTAGTTTTAGATTGCCTCAAAATCCCATATTCAATTTATTTATCTGTCAAAGTCAAATTCAACCAATATATATATATATATATATATATATATATATAGCTTGGCAAGTTTTGGATATTTTTGCATAATATTTATCTTCACCAAATATTTACTTATAGTTAAATTATTTAGAAATTCGAGAAAGAATAACATAAACGATAAAAAAAATAATTTTTGTTTTAATTTTCTTAAGGGAAAAAGTATGATATTTAATAATAATATATATAAAAAAATATTGTAGTTTTTTCAATGAATGTTTTTTAAAATTATGACTACGAGAATCTATTCTAATATTATTTTATAAATATAATAATCTTACAACTAATCAATCATTCAAAAAAATATGCTAGGATGAGAAATTTTATTTTTATTTTTTATACGGTCTAATCTGTTATAAAAAATTTATTATATATATTGAATAACCATATCTGATGAGTAGTGTTTTTACTGCCCTTGGAGAAGGAGGACTGACTTATAAAATTAAATATTTTAATAAATTTAATTCTTGGAATAAATAATTTTCATGATACTTCATGATACACATTTAAAGAATAGTTTTTTAGTTATTTTTTGGTGTTGGTTTTTTAATATTAAAGATTGAATGAAAACCTAAATGACTAAATTTTAATTTTAAAATCAATTTTCAACATATTATTTACTTCAGTAAAAATGAATTTAAAATAGTTTTCCCATTTAATTATTTAATCGATATTTGTCTCTTTAACTTTTATTCAAATTAATAAAATATGCAAAAAAGAAATCTTAATAAATAATAAATTAAAATATTTAATAACAAATTAGATAGATTAAAATAATTACTAAAAAGAAAATTGGACATGTGAAACTATTTCATATAATTTATTTATATCTAGTCATAAAATTTTTTTTCATTCAATCTCGACACCTGACACAGAGCATCCTTGTATTACAAGCTATTTTAGATATTGCCGGTACCTTTTGGTGCGATTGCTTATACTATCAATACCCCAATGAAAATAAACTGAAAATTTATTACCCTTAAAAGTGTTCCTTTTTGAAAATTTTTCCTTTGACCTGCTGTTGAAAAATTAGACTCGCATGGTCTCGTTGGTATGAAAATAAACGGACGAGCGATAAATTGGCAGCTCGACACGTCCGATGCGGTGTCGAGGTGGTTCCGCCCTTGTGCCAAACAGGACCTGAGCCCAAGGGCCGCCATTTGATCCTGAGCAGGCGCCAGTTGCGTTTGTTATCGCGGCCGTCGCAATGGTTTCAACCGATGAAAGATCTCTGCGGGTCAAAGATAGAACTTAATGTAAACGAAAAAGCGTAACATTAGCACGAGCACATTCAGCTTTTGCGGTTCTCCGACGCCACTGCGCCACTACAACAAGAACTTCAGGACAGCTTCATTTGATCTCGTGTATTCTAATTATAAATAATTATAAAGGGAATCTTACAAATCTTTTGAAATAAGTAAAACATATAGTAATGTGAAATCTATTTTAGAAATACAAGGAAATAAATTTGAATTTTTTTTTAACGTTATTTATAAATATTTAAAATAAAATAAAAATGACTTTTTTAGTATTTATTTCTTTTGGGGGAAGAGGAGGAAAAACAAAGATTTTTTATAAGCCTTGTTATCTCCCAAAAAATCTATATGATTGAAAAATTTAATTTTATTGATAATTTTATTTAAATTGAAAAATTATTGTATTTACATTAACTAATAATTTAATTTATTAATATACTGATCAATTTATAATTAATAGAGTAATTATTTAATCAAAAAATAAAATAAATAAATACCCTTTTCCCCTCATCAATTAAACGAACATATTTAGGATGTTATACATTGTATATGTAATATAGATAGATACATTGTATATGTAATTAGAGACACTAGCAATTATCTTCTAAAATTAAAGATATTAATTTATCGATAAAATGAGTAAACCATTTTTCATTATTAGATAAACATACCTAGAATGGTAAATTATTTTATTTCGCTATTGCTTGATACATATTAACTTGCCCCTTTAATTATTTATGCACAGGGTGCTATTTTTGTACTTAATTTAATAATGTATTTACTGATTAATATATGAAAATTCAATAAAATCATGTTAAAACATTGCCTATATATCAGGGGCTATTATTTTTACTATCTCGCCAGATAGTATTAGTATTGCGATCACAAAAATTTTCGATGTTGAGATTTTGATGTTTTTATACGTTTTGAAGGTTCCCGAATCATTTTCACTAAGGTTGAGAAAAATGTCTGTGTGTCTGTATGTATGTGTGTATGTATGTAACTAAGATTACGCAATAACGGTTTGAGCAAGAATGATGAAATTTGGTACATGGGCATTATTCAAAATTCGTAGTTTTCTATCAACTTTTGAGAAATGTAGCTGAACCGGAAGAGGGTCATTGCCTACAACGTTTTGATTTTTTTTCTTCTAAAGTGACCGTAAAACTAAAGATATATGTTTGATAATTTTTCACATGATTAATAATTGTATAAAACTGCTATATATAGAATTTCAGCTTGATTGAATCACTGAAAGTACCAGAATTAATTTTTTAACACTGCAAATCTCACGCGCCAATACGTGACGGGTTTCCATCAACATCAGCGCTGTTTTAATAATTTATTATTTATTAATTTAAATTTAGAATTTATAATTAATTAAATTTAATTTAAATATAATATACATATGTGTAAAATTATATAAAACTGCTGTATCTAGAATTTCAGCTTGATTTATTTGCTGAAAGTACCAGAATTAATTTTTTAACACTGCAAATCTCACGCGCCAACCCGTGATGTGCCATCAACAAAGAGCCAAACATGCGCTGGTTTAATAAATATTATTTATTAATTTTAATTTATAATTGAATTAATTTAATTTAATTTAAATTAATATATGTTATTTAATCCAATTTAAATTTGCGAGATTGTCGAGTGGAGACACTCCAGATTTCTTAAACATGTAGTCTGCACAATATTTTTCTCCAGTAATAATTACTTGGTCGTCGGCAAACAGCAATGTATAAAGAATTTCATTATCTATTGGGACACCCAGACCCACACATTTGGATCTCCATGATGTAAGTGCTCTTTCTATATAAATTTTAAAAAGGGTTGAAGTCATTGCGATTGAAATATTATTTATTATTTAATCCAATTCAAATTGTGAGATAGTCGAGTGGAGACACTCCAGCTTATTTCTATTCTAATTGTGTTCTTATACATATTTCAATTTAATTTATTAATTCAAATCTAAAAAGTTAAAAATTTAAATTTAGTTAAATTTGTGATCTTAAATAGTAGTTTTCTATATTTTTGACATATATTAATAATTTTATAACCAATTTTGAAATTCGAAATATATTAAAACTAAGATTTAATAAAATTTGAGTTAACATTTTTTCTTTCATAATATTTATTTTTAATTTCTGCTTGTTCTATCTATGGGCAAACCACGTGTAGTATCGATGATGCGTTCATCTCTTACGACGTAAAACAAAAACTACATAATATAATATAAGATATTGAAATAATGTTAAAAAAAATTTTCTTAAACAAGAAATAGTACTAAATTATTAAATAAGATTACATATCTATTTAATTGAAAAATGGTAAAGTAATAAAAAAATACAATTTATTTGATAATTATTTTTTTGAATGTAAAAAAATTATTGATATGATCCAAATGAGCCAAGTATTACCAAGTACATAAGTATTATAATACAGTTTAAAAAATTTTAACATTTTTAAATCATTTTGTTTTAAAATTGGAAGTGAGAGTTAATGCAATATCATGAAAAAAGTTTATAATATTGAAATACAAATATAGAAAACTTTGCAAATACAATAGATTTATGTCGATGATACACCCTCCATTCCAAAAGAAACCGAACTTATTAAAAAAAACAAAAAACCAATGTACATTTTGGAACAAATCATTTTTATTAATCAATATATTCCCCTTCACAAATTTGCACGCTCCAACAAGTTGTCAAACGACTTCTCCATCTCCTTTATTGGAATGGTCTTTAGGACGTTAGTCGTCGCCTTCTCAATGGCTTCAATCGATGCGTGCCACTTTCCTTTCATCGCCAAATGCAGTTTAGGGAACAGATAGAAGGCGCACGGAGCCAGATCTGGTGAATAGGGCGAATGATGCAAAGGAATAACGTGATTTTTGACCAAAAATTCAGTTACAAGTCGCGAACGATGTAATGATGCATTATCGTGCAAAAGAGTCAAACTGCCGATTTCTCGATATTCTGGCAGAATACGACAAATTCTTACCAGCAAACGCTTCATGACGCCCAAGTAAAACTCTCCAGTGACTGTCTGGCCGGGTGGAACAAATTCTTTGTAGATAATTCATTTTGAATCGTAAAAATCCAGTCCTGGGACGGCCTGATCTTTCGTCATCATCCAGCGTCTCTCTACCCGATTTGAATCGCCCGAACCACTCGTAAAATTGCGTAAGGGATAGACAATCATCACCATATGCATTTTGTAGCATTTGGTGCGTTTCAGCAAAAGTTTTACCAAGTTTAACACAAAAATCAATTGCAGCTCTTTGTTTGAAACTCATTTTCAGACCGATGTACAAAACTCACTGAAATTTGAAACGCAATAACTTTTGTTGTATGCATCCAAATGTCATGAAATTTATACCAGTTGTCAATGAGGGACTAAGCCATCTACGGGTAAAATATTACTACAGATGGCAATAGTGGTACTATTTTTTTTTTAAAGTTGGGTTTCTTTTGGAATGGAGGGTGTATGACAGTGAGTTGCCAAATAAATATTATGGGTTAGAAACTCTTGAGTTTTGTAAATAATCAATTTCCTCTGAAAGTTGAAAGCAAATTTATATTTCATGAAAGGTCTCAAATTTGATGGTTTGATAAAATGGGTATATTTTAATATTTTTAGTTAAAATATTTTAAATATATGTTTAGATTAAGTGGTCGGTCTAGTTTAGAAATTTATTCTTTTGTTGCCTTTAAATGGAGTTGCAATTTCGCAAGTGAAAATTATACCTTTATGTAATCTTAAATATGAAATTTCAAATTAAATTCAATTTAAAAATAATAAGGTTTTATTATCATTAATTCTTTATATCATTAATTTTTAACTTAAAAGTTGGGCATTTAAATTAATTTAAATGCAACTTCAAATATATATATACTATGAGCAAGTTTAATGGTTTATTGAAAGATTATATGAAATTTTTAAGATATTTTGTGTCAATATTTAATCATTGTTATCATAATTATAGGAAACAATTTTAACATTTTATTAAGTTTACATTTTATTGTTAAATTAATCTTTTAATACTTATAAATGATGTATATTCTACAACAACTATAATTTAAACACTTCAATATAAGTAAATCAAATTTTTATTCAAATCTAGGATTTATTTATTTAAATTCAAGTTCAGTAGAGTTGCTATCTATTGAGCGTCTGATGAACTAAATGTACTTAGTAATTTTTCCTTTAGATGGCGGATATAGCTCTGTCCTGGGGTAGCCTTGACGATTTATTTTTTGGTATTATGTTCAATATATTTTATGTAGGGTGAGAAATTCTAATCTTCTCCATTAAAAACAAAACAAGTTTAAAAAATGCCTAAGTTATTTATATTTAATTACTTTAAAATAAATGTCGCATTGGTTTCAACGGGTGATTAATTTATTAGTAAAAAAAATAAATATATTCTAAATAAAAATCTCCATCCCATTATTTGGTATATATATACTTAACCAATCTTTATTAAAAAAAAAATAGAATACAAATAATATTTTTTCACAATGTTCATAATTCACACAGAATTATAGAAACATTAAATTGTCCATGTCACCCTCCCACCGCTCTCTTGATCCTTTTCTTCGGCCTATGCTTGGTGTATTGTATGGATTTAAAGCGGGGGTCCAAGACTTTAGAGAACGAATGAATATAATGCTTCGTTAAATTTATAGGCCAATTAAAAATTAATTCACAGAGAAAAATATGAATAGTCACAATTATAGAGCCGAATATCTTAGGATCAGAATTATGTTTTGATTGGGTGAAGTAGTAGGATACCTAATAGGGAATCGACAAATGAGTAGCTCAATGATTCGCTATGTTGACAGTATAAAGTTAAATAGTGATGTGTTGGGTGTAGAGATAGCTCAGAACACACAGAGATCGTTGTAAAAATGTGATTGCCCCTGTTAAGAAATTTCCATTTAAGTTGTGTCCTACTGGTTGGTAGATGTTCTTATGTTCTGTTCTATGATGTTGCTAAAATCTTCAAATTTATTCATAAGAAATCATATTTTTCTAGAAATAATTAATTTTTAATATTAAGAAAAATAATTATATTATTGTGCCTCTCAGAGCCAAAGCGATTAACTCCACATATAAACAAACTGAGAAAATGAAGCCCAAAGTTCACAGCTTGTAGGAAATTCAGGGTTATTGATTACAGAAAAATGTATATTGCATTGCATTATTAAGATTATCAAGTTCATTATTCACTTCATATGTTGCAGATTACATTACATTACCTTCAAAATTTTAAAAATTGGATTTAATCGGTTTGGCTTCTGATTGGCACAATTATTAAATAGGGATTTTTTATATAAATTTATTTAAATTTTTACCTGAGTCGTCTTTTAATCAAATTTTTTAAAAAAGATATGTTTAATATGTTGTTATTTTATATCATTTGGTTGCTAGAACAATCATGTTAGTTTTTTATTTATTTTATCCAAATTTTGATTTTCTATTATGAAGAGTTTTATTTTCAAATATCCTGAATATAACTTTGATTTATAGAAAACGTCCATATAATTAAAACCGACAAAGTACTAATAGTATTTTTTTTAATTTTGTACCAATTCGATAATAATTTTGATTAAATGAGTAATTACTTATGTTACTTGATATGAGTTATTTTAAAATAATAATAATTAAATAATTATTTTTAATAAATTTAAAGTAGAAAGAAGTAGCTTTTAAAAAAAATGAATTTAGATTTATTAATTGGGATTTAAATGTGATTTATAGCTACATTAATTTCTTATATTATTCTTATTTGTATATTTTTCTATTTCCTAGACCAGGATTATTCATTTATCTACTATTTTATTAGTCCAGCATCCGTTTGAAATAAATTATTTGGCCATATAACCTGTAAATTAAATTCCTCTTTTCTCGGGGTATTTTTATAGAAAATAAAAATTCAGCTTGAAAGTAAAGTATAAATTTCTAAGTAATAAATTCAGTGGGGGAGGAGATTCAAAAATAGGCTCGTGTGCTGGTGGCCAGCCACTGTTTGCCTAGGCGTGAATCCTCGTTCGCATTCGCTATGATCACCTTTCCTGAATGAATTATCAGTTGTCCGGTAACGAAAGGTGGATGATTCATCGCGTTTGAGGTGTGAGCTCGTTCTCTAAAAGATGCGCACCCTTGATAATATGCTAATAGTAATTTATTGGGATCGTTCACGTGAATTGCAAGCGTTCATCTTGAGTGATTCGATCGGGTTATGGCGCGAGGGCACGCAGAAGTACCTTTTCAAAAATACACAATCGGTAATTGCCGGCTTCTTCGCCGTCTGTTCTCAAGCTGCCCTATTCATTTCCTGGATTGTCTCGGAAAACCAGCAATGGAATTATAAAACGCTGGCAAACCATGTTATTAAGCGCCATCAATAAATCTTCGATAATCTGAACGATTGAATTTGAAAAGTGGAAGCCAAGTGGAGGTGGGAGTCGTTTGAAGGATTATACTGAAGATGGCAGCACATGGATTAAATTGGACTTTTCCGTTTCTTCATTTAATAATATTTAGAAACTTTCAATATATTATAATAAATAATTTACTGTTATTCTTATTCTTTCGATTAACACTAATATTAATAATAATAATAAATTCAATGCTAAAAATTTCAATTAAATAATGTGCTAAATAAATTTAATTTTGTTTAGTTTCAATTTATAAGGTATATATACCTACATACCTATATTCATATATTCATCAACTCTATTAATATAAATTATAAATTTAATTAAAGACAATTGTTTTTTATTTGGTACCTTTTTAATGTACTAAGGTGGTGTCTATTCTAATTACAATCTATAATAAATATAAATACATACATATATATATATATACATAAATCTACCAAAGATAACGTTTTCTTTGTAATACAATTTTATAATTTTCAACCATATAAATATTCTGAAAGTTATATATTTACACTCAACTTAAGTCTTTTCTTCTTTCATTCCACTAAATGGAATCTTAATAGTTCTTATAACATAATGTATATCAATTGAATTTTATTTGAATTTTTTAAAATTGTTTATATAATAATAATTTTAAAAAATATAGAAAAGACATAGACTATTTCTATTGTGAAATTTTGGAAAAGGTCACTCACTACATAAGTAAGTAGACAATAAAAATGAAAGATCATTTCTAATATAATTTTCTTTTCTGTCATGAATGATTACCGATGTCGTTTTCTTTTAGTACAATAATCATTTATATGAAAACGTGAAAAGCAGTAAATGTTGGTGTCAATCATGAATGCTATCTATGAACGAGTACTTTGTCATCACGCTTTGCAAACAAAATAGTAAACTGAGATTTATGTTGCTGTCCTGACTTCCAAAGGGAATGTTTTAGCTGGAGGCCTATAAACCAGTCATTTGGAATAACGAATCCCGCACGCATGAAGCCTCTTGTAGGTACATAACCCAACCGACTACAACCATGATTTATTGTTTCCAAAGATTAATTGATTAAATTCATTGATTTCTTTTCAAAAATAGTCAAGAAGGTTGCTTATTGATCTACCACTTTGATAAAATAGGCATTTGTAACAATCTTTTATCATTATGTAAATAAGTATTTTAAAAATTAATATCTAAAGAGACGATGAAATACAAGGTAATTACTTAATAATTTTGAGTGTCTTACAATATCGTATATTAAACATAAATACATGTGTATATGAATCATTATGAGATTTTCCCATCTTCGAAAAAAAAAATTTGAATATTTGAACTTTAAATATTTGAACGTTTTATTCGTTTCTTTATTAGTAGGATGCATTTACCTTATATTTTTCCTTAATGTTTTTTTTTGTTTTAACCACAGACCATAAACAAGACTTGACACTCCCGTGTTAACGTCTGAAACCTTATTTGGCGCCATCTAGTCATTTCCCTTGATCTACTTGATGGAAAATCGGGTGGAGAGGGATTTGTACAAATCCCAATTAAATGAAAAATTATTTATTTAGAGGTAAAACTGACATTTCATCAAAAAATTTATATAATATTAGTTAAAATATATATGTAAAAAAAATCTACTCATGTGAAATTTGGTGTGAAAATAACCCTTCCCTTCCTATCGTCGATCTCTAATACTACCACTTCCGGTTTCCGAATTTGCACCAAAAGTAGATCAATTCATCATACTGATGCATTAAGTAAATATACCAAATTTCATCAAAATCCGTTGAGCCGTTCAGGCTGTACACATCTATACGGACGGACGGACGGACAGACAGACATCATGCTAAAAATACTTTTTTCTGTTTAGAAAATGCATGATTCGTGGAGATATGTAAAAATTTCCACATTTGAAATTTGGTGTGAAAACAATACCTCCCTTACTATCGTCGGTCGGTAAAAATTTAATATGTCTAATAAATTATTTTGTTTAAATATTATTTTTTATATTTTTTCCATAAGGTAAATATATTTATTGTTTAAGGTATATAATACCTAATAGGTTGTTTTAATTGATATTTTTGATCATTAATTCTTCCTAAATATTTGTTAAATAAAAATTTATTTATTTTACAAATATATTTAAATTTTCTTTTTCAAACACATTCATATGTTTTGATGTTAATAAAATTTCTTATTATTAGTAATTTTTTATAAATTTATTAAATATTTTTTTTTAATTATAATATATGTTTTTAATTAAATCTAAGTATATATCGATATATCTATAAAAAATCTATATCTATATAAATAAATTAATTAAAAGATTTTTTGAAAATTCTATTGCTGTCAAATAATTTATTTCTTTAAATTCAAGAGGAAAAGCATTAATTTAATTGAAATTTTACATTATTTTTATAAAATTATTTTAATATAATTAAATATTTTTTTTTAATTAAAAGGTATTTTCTATAGTCTCAACACTTTTGGGGAAAGAATGGATCAATAAATTTTTTTGGAAGAAATAGAATATAGAAAAAAAAGCGACAAAAATTAAGAAATTCTTCAATTAATTTGAAAATTCCTAATTTGATAGCTGGCTATTTGTCTTGTAAGCGAACGTCTATGTTTTCTGTGTATGATTGATTGATGAGATGGTTTGTGTTATATTGAGAAGGGGTTGTGGCCGTTCTGAGACAATACCCAGAGGACATTAAACATGCCGGGTGACATTAGCATTCAATCTAAATCCAAGGCGCCAAGGCTTTTGTCTTGGTGGCGATTAGCGGCGCAGACCGCGAGCCGCTTTCCGTAATTTGCCAGCGATAAATTATGGGTTTACCCAAGGCACTGCCCTGGTCCCTGAAAATCACCCCTGACCAAAACCTTCGCGCCTCTTGTCCAGGGATAATCTCTCAAATCTGCAACCCGCTGACCACCCTTCCTGATAACACCAAAAGACCAAGGAACACAGCCAATCTCGGTCTGATCACACTCTATCCAATTCACAAGAATAAAGATATAACCTATCATATATCAATTAACAATATAACTAACAAAATATCAAAAATTAAGGAAAAAAATAATAACAATAATTTTTTATTTTATATTAATTTTTTTAATTGAAGAAATTTAATTTTTTTTTCCGTCTCTCCACATGCATTTATAGTTTTGCAAAAAAAAAAACATTTACAAAATTTTATATTTATTTATTTTAACACCAACATGTATATATTATTTAAATTTTTTTATTTTTAATTTTTTTTTAATTAAAGTTTTCTCGACATTACATCCATCCATCCTGCATTTTATATAATAAGATTAATTTAAAGATATCATTTAAAGAACAAAAGTAATATATATTATAATAATTTTAGATTTATTTAAATTCATATTCCCTTTTGACGGGTTTATTACTTATTCGATTTTAATATTTACTTTTGAGGTTGAAATATCACATTAAATATTCAACTTTAAACTTATATTATTAATAAAAAAAAAGTTAATAATATAAATATAAAAAAAATTGGAGATCTCTGTGGCTATATTATTATACATATTTATAATATGTGCTATACGCTACCTACAATATTGGTAAAACTGTTAGTGTAGGTAGAGCACACGCTACAGTAGCACCGCAGTTTTGTATAATTTTTAATCATGTGAAAAATTATCAAACATATATCTTTATTTTTACGGTCACTTTACAGGAAAAAAAATTAAAACTTTGTAGGTAATGACCCTCTTCCGGTTGAGATACATTTCTCAATAGTTGATAGAAAACCTATGAATTTTGAATAATAACCATGTACCAAATTGCATGATTCTAGCTCTTCTTCACACACACACATTTTTCTCAACTATAGTTAAAATGATTCAGGAACCTTCAAAACGTATAAAAACATCAAAATTTCAACATCGAAAATTTACGTGATCGCAATACTATCTCTGGCGAGATAGTAAAAAATATATTACACTTAAAAAAAAAAATGTGTTTTGCCGAGATTCAAACCGCGGAAGCAAAAACATGAGGGCGGGTCATTTACCCATCATGCATTTTAATTTTCAAATGTTCCTTGTCAATAGTTATTCGTCAGATGGCCTGAATGAAAATTCAAATATTAAAACAATTAAAACTATCTATCTCTGTGACTCTATGGAACTCGAAAGTTCTTGGCCGCAGCAACCACACCTCTCCAAGTATTCCTATTCTGAGTCACAACCTTCCAGTCAGTCCCTATCCTCTCCCATCTCTCTCACATCCTTTCCCACATTATCCACCCACCGTGTCCTTGGTCTTCCAAGAGGACATTTCCTATTCGGTCTCCCTACCAATATATTTTTTGCCATTCTATCTTCTCCCATTCTAGCTACGTGCCCTACCCACCGTAGCCTTCCCGATTTTATAATTCTAACTATATCTGGAGATGCATAGAGGTCATGCAATTCCTCGTTATGCAATCTTCGCCATTCCCCGGTGACCTCATCTTTCTTTGGCCCATAAATGCTTCGCAGAATCCTATTCTCAAATATTCTAAATCTACTCTCGTCATTTAAGGTCATAGACCATGCCTCACATCCATATAATACAACCGGTAAAATAATTGTTTTATATATTTTAACTTTTATCCCCTTTGATAATAATTTTGACGCGATAAGCTCCTTTACGGCATGATAACACCCGCCTCCCGATTGTAACCTCACTTTAAACTCTTCTCGAAGATTATTATCTTTCGTTATTACAGAACCTAAGTATTTAAATTTTTCTACATTTTCAAATTCTATATTTTGTATGTTAAGACTTTGTGTGATAATACTATTCCTCTCTGTTACTAAATACTTTGTCTTAGCAATATTTATTTCCAGCCCCATCACTTTTCCTGATTCGATTAATTTTTCTACCCTATCTTTAATTACAATTGCCGAATCTCTTATTATATTTGAGTCGTCTGCGTAACCTAATACTTGAATTTTTTTGTTTAATTCTATTCCGTTTGATTTTTTCCCAATTTGTCTAATTACATATTCCAGTACTAAATTAAATAGAATTGGTGATAATGCGTCTCCTTGTTTTAACCCATTCCGAATTTCGAAAGTTTCTGATAGTTGATTCCCGCATCTTACTCTTCCTTTACTACCTACAAGACAAATTTGAATCATACGTACTAGTTTTTTTGGAATTCCCATTAAGATCATAATTTGAAAAAGTTTTTACCGGTCTATTGAGTCATATGCTTTTGTAAAGTCTTCAAAAATTTGTTGAACAGAGATATTGAATTCCCGATTTTTTTCTAATATCTGCCTTAATGAGAATATCTTATCTACATTTGATCGGTTTGGCCTGAACCCACCCTGTTTAATGTTTAATTACATTAAAATTAATTAATTATAATTCAATTATATTTTTTCCATACCTTCTAGAGATCCATTGAAATATCTATAAAAATTTTCAAAAGTCTATCTCAATTTAATGTGATGAAAAATCAATTTCAATTTGTTATAGGTGTAAGAGCGAGGAGACAGACATAAAGTGAAGTTGATAAAAACGTTATAAAAAATATGGCAAAAACTGAAAGACAATAAATAAAACCATGAGTAATTAATAATATATACAAAATATTTTACATGTCCTTTTGATTAAAATACAATTTTTTATAATTATAAGTCAACGTCGCTAGAGATTGGAGATTTTAATTTACTTTAAATTTTTGTTTCTTTTTATACATATAAAATAAGCGGCTTGGGACTCACCGTTTTTACAATTTGTCTGGTTTCCCATCATCTCACTGTTTATGACAGTAACTATGCTTGTAACTATAAAACGAATTTTATGTATTATTCCATAAGTTGATAAAAAATAATAATACAAAGATTTTTTTAAATATATTACTTTATTTAAATTTTATTTTTATGACTTAGATTCTATTTGATTTTTTGAATTATTTTCGTTAAATACTTTTACAGCAATTGATTTATAATTATCATTATAATGCATATATTCAAACAAAAATGAATGTACTAATAAATTAATTAAGTACTTTATATAATTTATATCAAATTGTTATTATTAGAAAATATTGCTTCTGTTTTTTTAATAATATATTCGGTATATTAACATATTACTTCTCAAGCAATCAACATATAAAGAAGAAATGGTAGTTTTCAATCAACAAAATTGATTAAACCCTCATAACACCTAATTCAAAAATGAATTCATCAATTAGATTTTTTTCCAAAGTGTATTTTAAATTAGATAGTCTGTGAAATACATTTAACATCAATGCCAGAAGAACAGGACATCCGGTTTTATCCAAAAACATTAGCGATTAGGAATATATTGCCTGTGACTACAAAATTAGAATTCAATATACAATACACGTTCGAACATTCGCCAAGCCACCCACCTATTCCCCCTCTCAAACACCTACAAATACAAATATAATCCTTAATATGTCAATAATGAATTCTTGTGACCACACAAACTTAAAAGAATACAAAAATTACTTAAATATATTATTTTTGTTTTACACTATGATCGCAAAATTTAATATTGATTTGAAAAAAAAAAAAAAATAATACAAAAGAGTTTGGATCAGTTACACTCTGCAGACTCCTCCCCTCTTATAGTTAGAAGAGATATTTTATTCAAATTTTTTGAATAACACTAAAAATAAACTAGTTAAGTTATAGTATATTTCTTGAAATTATTTAGTAATATTTTTCAGGTGAATTTTTTTTAATAAAAATTATTTCCTATCTTGTTTTTTTTTAAATAAAAATTCAGTTCCATCTTGACATTTACAACAAACATGTTACATTATTTAATTCTTATAACTTGGAATCTTTATGCCTTTGTGTCAGCATCGAACTTGGCGTTTACTTATAAAATGTTTCTTCTTTTGACTAAAAAAATACTAGGGTGAATTTATTAATTATTTATAAAATGATAATGATATTCATCCTTTAATTTTTACTTTCCCGCATACTTCGTATAAGGGAAGTATTGGAATCGTCAAAAATTTCGACTTCGAGATTTCGATAGATCTTGACGTTTTAGTCCTCCCTGAGTCGGAAAATACCATTTTTCGAATTATGTCTGTGTGTGTGTATGTATGGATGTATGGATGTATGTAATGTTTGTCTGTGAGCAAATTTACTCAGGAACTAATCAAGCTAGGACTTCGAAATTTGGTACACCGATATTATTCACAGTTTGTAGATTTCTATCAAAATTTCGTCAAAATCGGTTAACCGGAAGTGGTACTTTACCTACACTGTTCGCGTTTACCTTTCAAGTAAAGTACCAATTTGCTTCGAGATATTTGCTTCATATTTTGTATATAGATTTAAAAATATGAAAAAAATTCAGATACCAAATTTCATCATGATCTGACTACCGGAAGTGACATTTTACCTATACAAGTAGCGTTAGGTGTAAACTATAAATATATATAATAGTGTTAAACCCCTTTTTACTTTATAATTTAAATTAATTAGTTTGTTTATTTTTATTGTTGTTAAAACATAATAATAATATCCTAATTACCTATTTATATGCTGGAAAGTCTAGGGGAGGACACTCCTGATTTTTTTAAATTAAGATTAAAAATTAGCTATCTACTGATAAAAAAAAAAGAAAATATATATAAAATTTTTAAAAAAAAATTAAAAGAGAATTATGATATTAAATAGATCGCATCTCTCTTTGTATATTTATATGTTATTTTTTCTAATTGTGGGATTCAATTGATTTGATTAATTGGAGACATAAATCGTTAACTCCAATTCCCCAGTCCTGTTTTTGTTTTCGTTGCAGCGTGCCCGAAGCAAAGTGGCCGCGTGGGACGCCATCACCTCCTGCAACGCTCATCTTTTATTTTCTTTTTTAATTCTTGTTTGATTTGACTGCAATCGTCGACATCGACCAGGTGCCTTCATACTAATGCCAGTTTCTTTGATATTTCTTGAATTTATTTTTGTGAAAAGAAAAAAAAGCCACCTCCCGACATGGTCAACGATATCAACAGCTGACACTTTTTATGACTGTCAACCTGAATCGACTCACAACAAGGTTATCTGGTGAAGGTCGCAAGTACCTATAAACAACAGAGAAACAACGTTTAAATCTCTAGATGTTCTTTTTCGATTTTGTAATGTACATAATTTACATTTACAAAAAATAAATAAATATAATATATAAAGTAAAATAATAAAAATCCATACAAAACTTTTTATCGTCTGAAAATATATTACCAAGATTATAGTATGTAAGAAACATGCTAGTCAATCAGTCAAATGAGGGCAGATTTATTTACTTGTTTAGTTTTTTATTTAAAAATTAAATCATAAATTGTTAATGATAATAATTTTAATTTTAATTTATAGTTTGGAAGTATAAATACATAATAAATGTGATAGTACATTTATTGTGGTTTAATTTATTAATTTGTACTTGCTTTCTGACTAAAGTAGGTATATATTTATATTGACTACAAAATAGGTATGTCCTATATATGTTAATTTGGTATATAAGTTCATTTTTCTTAAAGGATTTATTTTTATATATCTAATTTGTTAAATGTAGATCAAATGTGGGGAGGGTTAATCCACCGTGAGAAGAGCTCTTTCACAATTTAACTGACACCCGTCACGTTTTCGTTTCATCTAGCTTCTTTGAAATGGCGATGGATCCACCCTGACACCTATTAGAGATCACTTTCCGAACTTAAACAGCTCTTAGCCACTCTACAATTTTAAATCGGTTTAAACCTCACGATTTGGTTGCGCGATCGGCATTAAATCATGGAGGCTGCATTTACTTCCTTGAGATGGAAGCCGGGCCCGGAGGGAAGCGCGCGCGTGCCAACCGGCCCCTAATGACTTC